>JAUPFT010000014.1:1937500-4535000 GCA_036936625.1 Parnassius smintheus behrii
GGATGTTGTGGCCTATAGACATCTACATTTTTATAATATAAGAGTGACAAACGAGTACACAGTCTACGTGATGGTAAGTGGATGTTGTGGCCTATAGACATCTACATTTTTATAATATAAGAGTGACAAACGAGTACACAGTCTACGTAATGGTAAGTGGATGTTGTGGCCTATAGACATCTACATTTTTATAATATAAGAGTGACAAACGAGTACACAGTCTACGTAATGGTAAGTGGATGTTGTGGCCTATAGACATCTACATTTTTATAATATAAGAGTGACAAACGAGTACACAGTCTACGTAATGGTAAGTGGATGTTGTGGCCTATAGACATCTACATTTTTATAATATAAGAGTGACAAACGAGTACACAGTCTACGTAATGGTAAGTGGATGTTGTGGCCTATAGACATCTACATTTTTATAATATAAGAGTGACAAACGAGTACACAGTCTACGTAATGGTAAGTGGATGTTGTGGCCTATAGACATCTACATTTTTATAATATAAGAGTGACAAACGAGTACACAGTCTACGTAATGGTAAGTGGATGTTGTGGCCTATAGACATCTACATTTTTATAATATAAGAGTGACAAACGAGTACACAGTCTACGTAATGGTAAGTGGATGTTGTGGCCTATAGACATCTACATTTTTATAATATAAGAGTGACAAACGAGTACACAGTCTACGTAATGGTAAGTGGATGTTGTGGCCTATAGACATCTACATTTTTATAATATAAGAGTGACAAACGAGTACACAGTCTACGTAATGGTAAGTGGATGTTGTGGCCTATAGACATCTACATTTTTATAATATAAGAGTGACAAACGAGTACACAGTCTACGTAATGGTAAGTGGATGTTGTGGCCTATAGACATCTACATTTTTATAATATAAGAGTGACAAACGAGTACACAGTCTACGTAATGGTAAGTGGATGTTGTGGCCTATAGACATCTACATTTTTATAATATAAGAGTGACAAACGAGTACACAGTCTACGTAATGGTAAGTGGATGTTGTGGCCTATAGACATCTACATTTTTATAATATAAGAGTGACAAACGAGTACACAGTCTACGTAATGGTAAGTGGATGTTGTGGCCTATAGACATCTACATTTTTATAATATAAGAGTGACAAACGAGTACACAGTCTACGTAATGGTAAGTGGATGTTGTGGCCTATAGACATCTACATTTTTATAATATAAGAGTGACAAACGAGTACACAGTCTACGTAATGGTAAGTGGATGTTGTGGCCTATAGACATCTACATTTTTATAATATAAGAGTGACAAACGAGTACACAGTCTACGTAATGGTAAGTGGATGTTGTGGCCTATAGACATCTACATTTTTATAATATAAGAGTGACAAACGAGTACACAGTCTACGTAATGGTAAGTGGATGTTGTGGCCTATAGACATCTACATTTTTATAATATAAGAGTGACAAACGAGTACACAGTCTACGTGATGGTAAGTGGATGTTGTGGCCTATAGACATCTACATTTTTATAATATAAGAGTGACAAACGAGTACACAGTCTACGTGATGGTAAGTGGATGTTGTGGCCTATAGACATCTACATTTTTATAATATAAGAGTGACAAACGAGTACACAGTCTACGTAATGGTAAGTGGATGTTGTGGCCTATAGACATCTACATTTTTATAATATAAGAGTGACAAACGAGTACACAGTCTACGTGATGGTAAGTGGATGTTGTGGCCTATAGACATCTACATTTTTATAATATAAGAGTGACAAACGAGTACACAGTCTACGTAATGGTAAGTGGATGTTGTGGCCTATAGACATCTACATTTTTATAATATAAGAGTGACAAACGAGTACACAGTCTACGTGATGGTAAGTGGATGTTGTGGCCTATAGACATCTACATTTTTATAATATAAGAGTGACAAACGAGTACACAGTCTACGTAATGGTAAGTGGATGTTGTGGCCTATAGACATCTACATTTTTATAATATAAGAGTGACAAACGAGTACACAGTCTACGTGATGGTAAGTGGATGTTGTGGCCTATAGACATCTACATTTTTATAATATAAGAGTGACAAACGAGTACACAGTCTACGTGATGGTAAGTGGATGTTGTGGCCTATAGACATCTACATTTTTAACCTCGCTTAAGAATCAAAATGCAGATGCATTGCCACCCTTGAGGACTAAGATGGAATAGCTCGATTCCAGTAAAACGGGTCTCCGGTTCTCTACACTCACCATACGAAACACAGCAGTATTAAGCTGCTATTTTACGCTGGTATTCTGTGAGAGCGTGGTCCTGTCCCGATCGAGCCGAGCCATTCGTGCTACAACTAAAATAGCTGCAGTGTGGCTCTACTACGTTGAAAATTTTTAATAATGTGGATGGTATCGTAAGTTTTGTCGCGACGTTCGTTCGTGAAATTTGGCAGCTGGAATTAATTCAAACAATTCCTCAGAGCATTCTCCGTGGTAGATGCGACAGAAGATGCAAAGGCATAGAACAATTTTTTCGCAGCGCCAGTGGATCGAGCCCATCGGAGAGATTTGGTTGTCGACGATTCGGGCGAAGCGAATTCGAGCACTGGGAAGCCCCGGCCCAGAGATGAGAACAATATTATATTTCATTCCATGTGCGGCCGAACCTACGCCTTGTAAAGATGCAGGCGGTGTGCCGGCATGAAATACTGTCCCACTCTGCTGAACACGCCAAGCTATTTATAGTTCAATTTGGCCTTCTCTTCCAAGTGACCACCAAACTGGACAACATTTGATATGTCGACGCCGAGAATTCTAATACTGGCTTAGAGAACAAGGAGAGTGCGTTGAAACTGAGGAAATAGGACAAATGTAATTAATTAATAAAGGTATTCTGTGGATTGAACTGGACTAGATTAGTTACCCCCAGTCCGAGACTCTGTTCAACAAACCCTCGATTTCAGGCACAAGTTTGTTCCGGTACTCGGCGCCGTTTTCCCAAAAAAATATTGGCACGGCAGGTGTATACACCTGCCGTGCCAATATGCTATTCAGATGACAGCACTGGTGATGCTCTATAGAGCAGTGAATGTTACCGGTTTGTAACATATCATTGATATGGAGAAGAAACAGCGTCGGTGACGCACGCAGCCTTGTTGAACATCAGCATTAATAGACTTGTAATCGAAGCATGCACCGTCTACTGCCTCATTTACACTCAGCCTACGCTACGCCAGTGCCAGTGCTACGTTTAAAAACGGCAATTTGTTTATTAATCTGTCCTGTGTTTTAATGATATTTAGTAATGATAAAACAATAACATTTTTAGAACTTCATGAATTTGAGCGAGTGATATGAGATTCTTACGACAAAAACCATAAATTGTACGTAGTAGCCACTTATACTGAGCAGACATAATGCTGTCACACCAACAACCTCGACGTCAGTCATTGTTGCGAGTTGATCAATAGAGAAGTATGAAGGCTGAGTGTGAACACCTGCTCGCGTCATAGTTATCGCGGAAGTATTTAGGGAAATATTTCCGGCATCGACAGGAGCAGTAGCAGTCGCTGAGTGTAAATGGGGGTATACTACTACCTTGATGCTCCGATCTGTAAGAAAGCTGGTGATCCAATTGCATAATTACTCGGGAAGCCCATAAGATTGAAGCCTCGAAAGTAGCTAGGTCTAACTATCGACAGGCCTCTATCACTCTTGCTACCTACGTGAAATAATTACCTATAATCGCGACGCGCCCGGGCGATATAACGCAGTCAGGACTAGCGTGTTGGAGGCGATTGAATGTTAAAGTTTTTTAACGCTGTTTACGTACCTAAACAGTTTTATGTAAATACGTGTTGAAATAGTTTTTGTTTAGTGTTTAGTATATTTAATTATGGGATAAAATAGTTCAAAAGTTTTAATGTAATTTAAGAACTATATACTTACTTACTTACTTACTTATCGTCACGCACAATCCCTAACGGGGTAGCCAGAGAGAACAGATCGCCAAGTGTCACGATCCTTACATACCTCTTTCGCTTCTTTCAGGTTCATTAACTTCTTCATACATGCACGTCTAGGTATCCGAGTACTTTTGACCCTCCCCGCTTCGAGCAATTTGCTCACATGGTCTTCGAAAGTTAGTCTCGGTCTACCTCGACACCTTTTAATATTTACTTTCGCTCTATATATTTTCTTCACCATTCGGTCTTCACTCATTCGTTCAACGTGCCCAAACCATTGGAGTACGCCCCTATCAATTTTTGTGATAAGGTCATCTTTCAATCCTGCCATATTGCGAATCTCTTCGTTTCGCTTTCGGTCGGCTATGGTAACGCCACACATTTTACGAAGAGATCGCATCTCCACTGCATTCAACTTGCTTTTATGCTTCTTCTGGCATACCCAGGTTTCGCTGCCATATAACAAAGTCGGTACCAAAACTGCGTTATGTATTGCAAGGCGTGCACTCTTCACCACGCCTTGCCTTTTGACTAATGCATTCAGGGCACCATTGACTTTGTTTCCGGCAGCGACACGCCTATCCACATCTAAATCACATCTTCCATCCCGGCTGAAAGCACTCCCCAAGTATACAATTTCATTTACCTGTTCTAGACATTCCTGATTTACCCATATTTCACATTTCGTTCTCTCTTCGTCCTTTTCAAATACCAGAACCTTAGTTTTATTAGCATTCAAACGGAGACCTTTAATTTCACATTCCTCTTTCATACACGTGACTAATGCCTGCAGTTCTGCTTCTGATGGTGCAATAAGCACTGCATCATCAGCATACAGCAGACAATTAACTTTTATGTCACCCAATTTCACACCCAAACAGCTATCTTTCAGCTTCTGTAAACAGCTGTCGAGATACAGTATGAACAGCCAGGAAGACATGACACAACCCTGTTTTACGCCCGCTTGGACGCTAAACATGGGTGACAGGTCATGCCCTACCCGCACACAGGCTTTACAGTCATAGTAAAGTGACTGCACAGCCCTTAGCAATCGACCATCCACACCATATCCCGGCAACAGTTCCCACATTTTCTTCCTTATAACCTTATCAAATGCTTTCTCCAGATCCACAAAAGCACAGAAAATCCTCTGGTTAACACTCAGAAGCTTCTCCGTGATCATGCGGAGAGAAAACATTTGATCCGTGCATCCTCTTCCAGGTCTAAATCCGCATTGTGCCTCCCATAAGAATCTTTCCGATTTCTCTTGCATCCTGCGTGTCAAAATCTTCGAATAAACTTTACTTGCTAAACTGGTCAAGCTGACCGCCCGATAGCTCCCGCAGTCAAAATGTGAACCTTTACCTTTATATAAAGGCACAATGACCGCGGATCGCCAATCATCCGGGACATCTCCCGTCCGCCAGCACAAATTGCACAGCAGATGAAAGCTGTCCCAGACGCGAGGCCCACCGTACTTGACCATTTCAGCAGTAACTCTGTCTAGTCCCGCAGCCTTACCACATTTCAAACTTCGAATCGCACGTTCAATCTCTTTCATGCTGATGACCTCAGTGTCATCGAGGTCCGTGTCTGGCGTGCCAGTCACGGCGTCACCCCCGGATCCTTCACTGAGATCATGACACGCATACAATTCTCTATAAAATTCACTCCATCGCTGCATGACGTCCGATTTTTCCGAGAGGACGTCATTGGTTCTCGAAAGCACTTTGTTCATTCTTAAAGCTGTCGCACCACTCCGGGACCTTCCAACCTCTTTCCAGAAGAGTTTGGAGTTTTCCCTAAAGTTGTGCGACAACCTCTCGTCCGCTTCTATTCTACACCTTTCACGTACTTCCTCAATCAATGTTTTCGCATGAACTTTCTGCAGCTTATATCTTTCTTTCATCTTCTCTCTCATATGCTCATCGTTACTAGAGGCTAAGTAGTCTAACCATGCTTTTTTCTTCTTTTTTACAGCTTCTTTCACTTCGTCATTCCACCATGCATCTCTTCTTTTACTACTACCTCTTTTTGTCTTACCACATACTTCTTCCGCTGCACTTACCATTCCATCCCTAAGGTTCTGCCATGTTCTCTCCACACATTCTTTCCTGCCATCGATGGTGTCAAGCTTTTCGGCTACCCTCGTGTGATATTTGTCCCTAGTATCCGCTTCCTGAAGCTTCCAGCTTCGGATGCGACATATATAAGAACTATATATTATGCATATTACCCATTACTTAATAAATTTTAATATGGCAAAAGGTCGTTCCTACTATAATTGTTGCGTGGGGTAGACGCTAAATGACCAACAAAATATTTCAGATATATCATTCTTTATTACCGAAGGATTTTAGTAGGAAGTTATGAAACTTAAATTCATTTAATTTTTATTGTAAGATAGGTAATTATAGCAAGAAATACATATATACATACATAAACACTCACGCCTGTCACCCAGAGGGGTAGGCAGAGACTACAGATTTCCATTTGGCACGATCCTGACACACCTCTCTCGCCTCCTTCATATCCATACACCAACGCATACATGCTCGTCGGTTAAGGGTACTCCTAATTTGGCCCGTTTTCAATAAATCGCCTATTTGGTCGATAAATTTTCGCCTAGGACGTCCCATTCCTACTCTGCCATTCACTTCTGCACCATAAATTTTCTTTGTCACTCTTTCCTCATTCATTCTTTCCACATGACCAAACCACCGAAGCATTCCTTTCTTAATCCTGGTCACCACATCATCTTGCAAACCACACTCTTCTCTTATTACACAATTCCTTACCCTGTCATTCAGATTCAGCCCTAACATACTCTTTAACGACCGCATTTCTACTGCGTTTATTCTACTCTCGTGCTTCTTCTGCCACACCCAACTTTCACTACCATACGTTAAAGTTAAAGTAGGGACCAACACAGCATTGTGAATTGCCATACGTGCCTTTTTCGACACATTTTGACTCTTCACAATAGAGTGCAGGGCCCCATTTACTCTATTTCCCGCATTCACTCGTCGTTCTATATCCTTATCATATCTCCCATCCCTGCTAAATACGCAGCCCAAATATACAAACTCATCTACTTGCTCGATCAACTCACCTTCTATTCTTATTTCACAAATCGTTTTACTTTCTTCTCGTTCAAAAACCATAACCTTCCTTAGCAAGAAATAATTAAGTAGTACCTAATTTATTTAATTTCTATGAACTTTATTACAAAATTTAGTAGAAATTTACTTCACTATCCAAGTATCTACTTACGTACATATACTTGCCTTTTGTATTAAAATATTTTAGGCTGTTATTTTAGCTTAAAATATTATAAGCTGAAATAGCACAAAACACTGAAATCAAAACTTTGTTTACCAACAAAAATTTTAACTAAGTAGAATACGATTACATTTCTTTTAGGAATCATATTTCAAGTTTATTTGTTGTTTACACTATCTACCTTTTCCTTCCGAGCCAAGCGTCGCGATTCCCGACGAATGGCCTTGCAAGTTGCATGCGTTAGGCATCGCAGAACTCACGTAGGTGCGAAAATATGGTCTGTCGATCATAGTCAGAATAGGTATTTCCCCTAAGTAACCTAATTAATATTTCGCAATATTTTGTTACTCTTTATTGATATCCCTCCATAACAACGGAAAGTCCACCGTAACGTAGGAAGAGGGAAATGTGCAAAGTCATACGGACACTATCGCGCAGCGATAAAGTTTTATTTAGCTTGCGAGCGCGATTTATCTAATTAATAATAATTAGGTAGGCTATTAAACGTCGGCAAGCAGTCAACATTAAAAGAGTAAAACTTCTGTACGTAGTACTATTATTTATTCTGTGCTATCGATTACTAGATCACCCTATTTTAAATCTACTATACTTTTCCATACTTATCTCTTCATACTAACTTTATTATATCCAACAATATAGCATCTTAAAAATTAACCGCTCTCAAAAGTTCAACAGAATTGTAATACAAGATAAACATCCTGCAGACGCAAGCTTAAATTAAACCATCTCGCCTTCATCGACATTAATCGATATAAATGACAAGATATGGTCGTGTGAACAAAAATTGTTCACGGCTTAAGCATAGAATTAATCAGCGCAATCTCTTGTGATTTTGTTTGTCTTTTCTATTTAAGCCGAGTCACCAGGCTTTAACTTTTTGAACTGTTTCTTCTATATTCGTTGAAGTATGTGCCCATGTCACAAAGGATGATTGGGCAAAAGTGGTCAAGGAAACAAAAAAAATGTTATGGATGACTTTGAAAGAGACATTAATTTCGACTGCATTATTGAAAATAAAATAACAATTAATCTAAACAACGACAGCTCAAAGTACTGAAAGTGATTGAATAAATTTATTTTTAATCTAGTTTCAATCTTAAATTTTTATAACTTTTCCTCTAAAAATAAGCAGTAACAATAAATACGAACAACCTGATAAATCTTGGGTTTTGAATTATCCATTTCTTCATCCATTTATTCTGGTATTATTCAAACCGAACTGTTAATGACTGCCAACTCTAAATAATCGATATCGATTTTTTAAGAATCGAATAGGTTCGTTCCCATTTTGTGGCTGGCATTCTTGGTGCAATAAGTCTGACAGCTGTCAAAATGTACGTTCTTAGATTTGGTTGACTATAAGTAATATATTAAACCATTATTCCGATATACATAATGAAAAACTTTTTTATTTTACACTTTACTAGCTTTTTTCTAGCTCTTTTGACCCTATCCCCTTCGACAAATCTTTAAAAAAAATACGTTGGCTGGGTATAAAAAACAGCGTTACCTGAAGTTCGTTTTTACTCCAAGTTGTCCAAAACCCTGTCAACCTGAAGAAACGCCTAAAGCCGTACCTATATTAGTGGATTTATATTTATAAAATAGTGCAAAATGTCTAAACGTGGAAACACATCACGGACGCACGGCACGCATAGGTGTTCGCGTTGGTGCTCCATAAAAAATTTCGTACCAAGGGGACATTGGTCGACATTGTCGTAAATGTGAATGAGAAGGTGTTGTTTGGTTGCAGCGGATGGTGGACGACGGTACTCGGACGCACAGCAGTTGTTCCTGGGCAACCTGCCGCACTCGGCCACGGAGGAAGAGCTGCGCGCGCTGTTCGCACGCTTCGGGCCCGTGGCCGAGCTGCGCGTGCACAGCAAGCCGGCCGCGCCCGGCGCGCCGCGTCACCCCAACTACGGCTTCATCACTTACGAGTCCGCGCAGGCCGCGCACGAGTGCCTCAACGCGGCGGTGAGTGCCCCAGTGCCCCTCCCTCTACCGACCCGTTGCAATCAGTTCAATGAACTCGCGCTCAAGACTAACACAACTACGGCTTCATCACTTACGAGACCGCGCAGGAGTGCTTCTACGCGGCGGTGAGTGCCCCAGTGCCCCTCCCTCTACCGACCCGTTGCAATCAGTTCAATGAACTCGCGCTCACGACTAACACAACTACTGCTTCATCACTTACGAGACCGCGCAGGCCGCGCAGGAGTGCCTCAACGCGGCGGTGAGTGCCCCAGTGCCCCTCCCTCTACCGACACGTTGCAATCAGTTCAATGAACTCGCGCTCACAACTAACACAACTACGGCTTCATCACTTACGAGACCGCGCAGGCCGCGCACGAGTGCCTCAACGCGGCGGTGAGTGCCCCAGTGCCCCTCCCTCTACCGACACTTTGCAATCAGTTCAATGAACTTACGCTCACGACTAACACAACTACGGCGTCATCACCTACGAGACTTCACTCTCAGTTCATAAAAAAGACATTAAATAAGATGTTACATATTATGTGGAATTTTTTATTAATATATTTTTTAGGTTTTCGAAGCCAATTTTTATTTTAAGTTTAGTTATTGAAATTCGGTTTCTCTAAAAGTCTGATACCAAGTAGGTAATACTGGATGTTTGATCTAATAAGAAGTATAGTTAAAAAAATTTAAGTCTACAAGCAAACATAGGTGTTTTTACTGTCAATGGGTGGGACCAATAGCATCATATTCTAGACAGTAATATGAATGTCATTCATGAATATGAATGAATGAATGAATGAATATACTTTTATTGTATACCACAAACAAATATACAGTTAACAAAACACAAAAAAGATTATAATATTATGTAAGTACAATTTGGCGGCCTTATCGCTTCATAGCGATCTCTTCTAGGCAACCATAGGTGTAAGGATTAGAACAGAGAGAACTAGGTAGGTGGTGCAATATAAATATACATAATATAATAGCGATTTATAGACAATACATGCAATAAAATAACATACAAATAACTAATACATGAAATTATATAAATTGCTTAAATATAATAAAAATAAAGTAAAACATATTATGTAAATATAAATATACATACATAGATATATGTAAATATATAAACAAACTTACACATTTACCCAAATATAGATATACATATATATATATATATATATATATATATATATATATATATATATATATATATATATATATATATATATATATATATATATATATATATATATATATATATATATATATATATATGCATAAAAAAATCCTCAAACAATAATATAAAGCAGATAAATACAATAGATACATAATCACTTAATTTATTCTAACGGTGTTCAAACGACTGAGACAAGTAATGCTCTTTAAGTAGTCGCTTAAACATAACAATCGTTTGTGCTTCACGTATACGCAACGGTAGGACATTCCAGAGCTTGATAGACTGGACAGTAAAAGATTATGCCACTTATCAGGATGGTAAGTGTATGTTGTGTGTTCTTTTGTCAGTCTTATTTTATTTAATCCAGTTTTCGAAGGTGTGAGGAAATACCTGCCCAGCAAAATGACATACGTAATATATTTTTTTAAATAGGATAGAGTGACAAACGAGTACACAGTCCACCTGATTGTAAATGTACACAGTCCACCCGATGGTAAGTGGTTGCTGTGGCCCACAGACATCTATATCTATTCTCGTTTACGAATCAAAATGCAGATGCGTTGTGACCTGTGAGGACTAAGATAGAATGCCTCGTTTTTAGTAAAAAGGGTCTCCGTTTCTTTACAATCATCATACGAACGTGGTACTTCCCCGGTCGAGCCGAGCCATTCGTGCTACAACCAAAATGTAGCTGCAGCGTGGCTCTACCACGTATAAAAATGGGTGCGTTTGGCAGAAAAAAGCGCTAGCAAGCGCTTATAAGCGCTGAAATAGTTTTCGGCCAGGACACGATTGCTACTTCAGTAGCGCTGACACAATCCGCCATTTTGCTTATTTAATTTGTTTGTTTTGAAGTAGAGTTTATAAGTTATTTTGTGCAATATTAGTTTTAAGTAATATAATGACATGAATAAACATATACATGTTATTAAAAATTCATGATTGGTAAGTTTTTAATATGAATACTTTACAAACATATATTTAAATTAGGTTAGGTTCCCCGGTTAAAACTAACATCGTGTCCTGGAGGAAAATAGCTACTTACGATTTGACAGCGCTTACCGCTTACGATCGCCATTTTGCTTACAAGCGCTTGCTAGCGCTTTTTTCTGCCAAACGCACCCAATGATACATGAGTATGTATATGAAGATTTAACATGAGTAGTAATTTATTTGTTTGGTGTCCGCAGCCGCTGTACTACCCCGCGGACAGTCCGGAGGGCACGGGCGTGAAGCTGAACGTGGAGGAGAAGAAGACGCGGGGACGGGAAGCGCCGCGCCGCCGCCCGCTCTCCTCGCACCGCGCCGGCTTCCAGCCGCGCCAGACCTACCGCCGCTAGCTGCCGCTGGCCGCCGCACGGTACCGCACTCTCTCTCTCTCTCTCTCACTCTCACACACGTGAGCATGCGAGACTCGCTCTACTCGCTCTCCTCGCACCGCGCCGTTTTCCAGCAGTTTTAGTATCGACTATTTTATCGACACTAAGAATGGATTTTGGAAACTTTAATCCCTGAGGGGTGAAGGGGTGTTGTAGTCAGTTCACACAGAGACTTGACGCGACGCGACGATGCTTGAGGAGGGCAGTGGTTTGGGTTCGCGCAGCGCGCTGCCGTGAGAGGCATCGCGACGTCGGCGCTGCGCTGCGAGACGTCGTGCTGCGCAGCGTGGAAATAGTGGAGACAAGACAAGTTGCCACGACGACTTCAGGCTACGGCTCGCGGCGTCACGCTTCGAATTATCTCAATAGAATGTGTCTTTTAAATGTTATATTTGTTTTTCTTTAGAGTTAAAATGACAAGCGGGCTCACAGCCCACCCGATGGTTAATGAATGCTGTGGCCCATAGACATCTACATCTATCTTGGATTAAAAATCAAAATGCATATGCGTTGTCACATGAAGACTAAGATGGAATGCCTTGTTTCCAGTAAAAAGGATCTTCGATTCTCTACACTCACCATAAGAAACACAGCAGTATTAGCTGCTATTTTACGCTGGTATTCTGTGAGAGCGTGATATTTCCCTGGTCGTTTACATTCGTGCTCCAACTGTAAAATAGAGATACCACGTAAATTTTGTATCACCATCTTAAAAAAGTTCACGTTCACGTCTCCGTGTGAAATGATCCTAACGGCATCTTCAATAAAATAAAAATTTCTTCAGCATACAATATCTTGTTTGTCCACAGACTACCCGGCGCCTTCGGCCTGCGGCTTGGTACTGCGCCCCCGCCGGGCTTCGGCTTCCTGTATTAAATGACTAGAACTTTAAGTTAACCGCGGCGTTCCTTGCACCGCGCTCGTTTGTCACTGGCAATTGGCGCGCGGTCGAGTATTACGAAATAGCAATATTCAACTAACGTCCCAGGTCCACTTTCCATGTTAATTTATAATTATTTATAAGTTACTCGGCGTAATTTGTATTTATCATCAAATTATAAATAATGTTATATGCCGCTTTAGGCTTATTTAAAACCATTACAACTATAAAAATTTAAACTAAACCGAATTGGTTTAGTTTAGTTACGGGTGACGTCACGTGAACGTAATATGAAGTCTTGCGTGTTTGCTACGCTGTGCGTACGTTCGACACGGGCTATGACCTCATAATTTCTTGTGACGTCACAACGTCGTGTTCGACATGGGCTATGACGTCACCCCGCACGGAAGTTCGAGACCGCGCGCCCCCTGCCGCTATATTAATGCTTCGCAGATCGCTTCTCTCATTTGTTTCTTTTAAGTAGTTAGATAGTAAATTAATGTATTTCGTTGGCCGTGCGCGTCCCCATTCGTGAACAGTGACATCTTCCGTCTCGCTCTCACTCTCCTGCAGTCGCGAATGGAGACGTACACGGATACTGTAAATTACTTTCCGGAATTGTTCGTTCTGTAGCGATAGTTTGCGCGCGAAAACCGAACCGAACGATCGCGTTTCCGACCGACTCCGGACCGTTAAGCCGTTTGTGCCGAGATGGCTTTAGGCTTAAACGTACGAGGGTTAACGCAACAGGTGTTAAATTTTCTCCGTATTGGCCTACACCTTTATTCTATGATATTGTAAAGACTTATTAATTTACGTTTTTAATTTTTAATAAATAACTAACTTAAAAAATATGTTTTTATATTGGACCCGATCGATCGGTCGGTGTTCGCTCGATCAAATATTCAATGACTACTGCGCTCAGTGGGCGAGATCCTCTGTCCTATTTGGAGCAGTAATTAATATTAGTTAGTCATTTCGTTGCATATAAATTTATAGAGAGGGCACATTCTTACATACTTATTCATCATTTAAAACTTTGTTAAATATTAGCTTTCATAAAATTATATACGGATAGAGTATCTCGCCACTATAATATTCGTGTTGCTCTTCCAATGTTCAACATAATAGTTGATGTGTTGGATAGACATGGATATGTAATTATTTTGCTGACTGTACTGGTGTATACACCATCACACTAGAACGACTTGTTTCTGATCAACGTTCGGAAATAAAACGTCGTTAAGATTGTCTGTGAATATCAAATTATTTAAAGACTGAATGTCTTTATAATGAAAGCAATTTTATTCAACTGTGAATTTATGTCTATTATAGATGCCCAAATTTGTCTATGGTTAATGTTATATAAAATTGTCTATAGCTTGCTTTGTTCATAATCTAAAATGTTTTAGTATGAAACGATCAGACAATGCATATTCAATTTGTAATACTACTTTTAATTAAGTAATGCCGATTTTAATCTTCTTTAAATTCTCATTGAATAGTCATTAAATAATAAATAGAAAATAGTTTTATTTAAAGCAAACGATATAAAAACGCACAATTATTTTGATTATTAAATGGTGGATTGGGGTTAACTCTTTAAGAAAAATAATTTATTAGAGCCAGGTATCATGTTAATTTCTTTTTTAGTTGGTTGATGACTACGGATAGAAATTAACAAGAATCCTGGCTCGAATGACGTCAGAGATTACGGGAGAGGGTCGTGTCCAACTGTATAGCGTAAAAGACAGACAGAGATAGAGAGGGAGAGGGAGAGAGAGAGAGATAGAGCTATGGGTCTATTGTCCAATGCTTTTATTTACGAATGAATGTTCAAAATATCTTTATTTATTTTTCTACAACGCAAATTGAATTAGCGATTGCAGGTTAAACCATATCTCAGATATTATCTGATCGTTTCAAACTGAAACAAAGTTATTTAATATTAACAACTATATTATAATATTTGTCTATGTTCCAATAACATTGGAGTTCCTTAGCTTTACTGGTGGGCACTTGACCACGTTCATTCGCAATCATGAAACTTTGTGATTTTTTGTATATTTTATTTTTACTTACGTGTACAAGGTTCATATAAATTGTAGCCCCTTACCACTTAGATTAGCAACTGAATACGTATTTAGGTACTGAACCCATAGCAGTTTGGGCGCACGATATTGTCGTGCTACTTACGAAATTTTATTGTAGAGGTGTCGCTTAGTTGTTGATCTAAAAAATTTGATAGTGCAATTATGGATGGGCATGCGAGTGGAGATATTAGCTGTCTAATTCCCAACACTCAAACGTTGCTTAATTTCAAGATGCCCTTCAGTCTCGAGCTGTCTCTATCACTTTAAGTCATAGTGACTGTGACACTAAGAGAATTAACATCTTAAAATTGGGTAGCGTTCGATTATTTGGCCATATATAGTTTAATAAATAATTTTTGTAGTGTAAGAAAAACGTACAGCATACAAATAAATAACTTCGTTTGTAAATAAAATAAAATGAATTAAAAACATAAAATGTCAAAAACGTCTAATATGTCACCGCTATATCTATGACCATATTTTATGGTTTCATTTATAAGTTATTGTAAAATAAACCCGTTTGGAAATTTTCCACATTTTTGTGTAAATTATTATCTTGCCTAATTTGGCAAAACTATGCTAAATATGTTTTCATAGAGAGATTAGTTATCCATTCGTATGCCATTTCTAGTGTTACTATAGTAGATATTCGGATTTGAAGTTAAAGAAAAGTTGATGGTCATCGAACTATGTTTTGTAAACTATCGTAGTATTGGCTAGTTTCGGCGAGCTTTCGCATGGTGCTTACTTTAAGTTTCAAAATTAAACAGTGAGTTATATTAAATTAATTAGTGGGATAAGTTGTCAGCATCTGTTTTTCCATCCTACTACTTGGGTGCCTTCAAGGAGAGAATGAATTTTTGTGGCTTTTAGTAAGGCTTTTGTTAAGTCAGTGCGTTTTACCATCTTTGGCTGCATCACCACTCACTATCCGGTGGGGGATAGTTGTCAATTTGACCTCCGGTTTGACCTCCGGTTAGTAAACATCGCTTAGAATTTGTTTTACATTTTAAAAATTGTTTGCTATTTGCTAATTTGTGAATTTACTTATAAAAATTGGTTCGCTCATCTCAATACATCTGAAGGAAGTGAGATTAATTAGCGATTTCTGGAATGTAAGATATTTTAATTTAGTTGCGTATCGTCTAAGCTGAAATGACGCGCCCCACTATCGCATTAACGCACTCAAGCAAATTTAAAATATGGACGCAATACATATACAAATGCCATTGTAATTGGTCATTCGGTTGTCGGTGAGACTCAAGCGTAGGAGCACGCGTCGGTTTCGGATTTTTTGTCCAACTTGTCATAATTGCCTGAAGGTGGCAGAGAGCGGACGTTTTGTTTCATACAATGCCCCAACGCTGCTCCCTAAGGAGAGCGTTGTCGGATTTATCACGCGACTAGTCGACCGTCACGTACGCATACAGATCATAGTTCGCGGAGCAGTCGACGCTCAAACACAGATGAAGCGTCGTTATTAATATTTACACTCACACATCGAAATCAACTAATTAAGTAGTGGGGCGCGTCATTTCAGTTTAGACAAGCTCTACCTATTATATTGTTTTAAGCGTGACCAGAGTGGAATCACAAGTGTTTTTATTTTTATTTTTTTTAATATCCCACGTTTTATATATTGTTACATTGTCCTCCGATTCGGTGCTTTATTCAAAATTTCAAGTCTAGCTCCTCGGATTTTATTGTAGACATGTTGCCAGCGCTATATTTTTCGACGGTTTACATAAAATTATTACAAATTTTTAATTATCACGCGTAAGTACCTCATGCATTAGCTCGCCGGTTGAAATGTGTATAAATGTCCTTTGTATGACACTTTTAATTGTTTTGTTACGTGTCGTTTTTGTTATAAATACCAAGTCCCAGTAAAGTATGTACTTTATTGTATTAGAAGTCGGTCGAACGTTAGACTTTTTCTAATTTAGAAGCGTCCTCTTGTGATGTTAAATGCTTAGTTACGATTGAACAAGATGAGAAATAATTATTTAGGTATTTTTTTAATTTTTGAAACGGACTATAAATTATGTTTTTTTTTCATATGATAGTGTAAGAACATCGTCATCCGATTCTAAGCTTTGTTCAAAATGTATAGTGTGTCTCTACAATACGAAAGAAAATCCTAGTGAAACATTTCTTTAAAATACAAAATTAACTAAAAATTATAAAAACTTGAGTTGGCTCTTAGTCTAAAATTAATAGTAAATCTATGATACATTACACACCTAACTTGGTAGGATCAAGTTAAGCAGTATTAAACAAAGTATCGGATTGGATATCACTAAAACGGCAAAGTGAAATTTGTAAAAAAATGTAATAATTTTTTTTTAAATATACTTGTACCACTGTTTAAAATTTTAAGTTTCCAACTCATCGGAAAGTTAGCTTAAAACCAATTATTAAATTCAACCAGAACAGACATACATGAAAGCGAATTCATGAAAACATGGTAAAATTTTTCGCATAATATATCCTGTTAGTTAAATAACTTAAACTGTGAATGATTAGTTTTAAACAATTACGTGATTTAAACATTATGAAGGAAATGGAGTTAAATATAAAAACGGTATAAATAGAGAAAAAAAAATCGTCATCAGTGTAAATAGTGAACTGGCAAACACTTGAAACTAGACTAGCTCTGAGATGGTTTCAAAATAAATGTAACGTCTTTTATAATTGAATTATTTAGTTTGTGTCGACCGCAAATGATATTGGAGAAAATGTGCTGGAGCATTAACTTAGATCTGTGCAAGAGTAAATGTGACAGTTGTCAAGTACGCAGTGGCTTGCTCCCCCCCCCTCCTCCTTCTAATGTTAATGCTAAATTTAAAAAATCGTCATCACATTTCATATAACCTCACTTCTGTCTAACACATTTGTTGACCCGTGTAATACATATTTCCGTTTTCTTAGTGTGTGAAAAACGCATAGTGAAAGTGATATGGAAGAAAGGGGAAATAAGGCCATAATATACAAAGCCACTTGGTCAATTAATTATTTTCCAAATTAATGCTAGAAGCATGTGAGTCAAGCAGTCTGGTACCTGACCTGTTGAAATGAGCGTAAGGAACTGTATTTCTTTAGCTATTTATATAGTTTGTTGTTACGTAAACAGACTTACAATTAAAATAAAGTGAATAATTTGCACTGGCAGATTTAAATAAAATAAACCGCGCTTTTACCTTATGTACCTCGTATTTAAAAATTAATAATATGAATACGGAAAAATATAATATGAATACGGTCAATTCTTGCCACGCTTTCTTTTGTATCTTTGTATCTAGTCAGAAAACACTGTATTCCTGTAAACGGTCAAAACCACAACTCTTTTACATTGAATATAACGAATTTGTCTGTAAGCACTTTGGACTGTGGTGCTTGACGTCCCAAAAAAGTAGTTATAAATCTTTTACATTATATCACAGAAATATTATCAGATGCGCAGTTTCGGTTAAAACCTAAGAAAACAATTTCACTGCGTACTAGACATCTGGATCTTAAAACTAGTAACTGTATTATATTATCTGGAGTAGTTATTAAATTTCAAGTGCTGATTCGACGTTTTTCATCGTAACGTGTTCCAAGTCTGTTAATTTGAAATACGATTTTTGTAATTATATAGAGTAACATTGAAAATTATTATTAGGTTGTGTGCGAGGTGCGATGTCGTGTCAAGCGAGAAAGTGCGGTATTCAGGGACAAACTCGAGTTGATTTTTTTTAATATACCACGTTTTCAAGATTAATAGTATATTTATGATACATTTAGGGCTACGTTATAGCAGTGTTAAGTAGTCTCAGATTGGGTATCACTAAAACCAACAAGTGAACAACATGTAAAAATTATGTTTTTTTTTGTTTTGTAATATACACCACGCTTTTTTCTATTCTTACATTGTTATCCGATTCTGAGCTGTGTTCAAAATTTCAAATCAAGCTCATTGGGAAGTTGAGTTCACAAAAGCGAGTTTCAAATAAACATGGTAACCATGTTAACGGTTGCGTTTAGGCCCTACATAGACATTCGAGTTTTAACTAGAGTTGGTCTCTGAATACCTCCTTAAGTCCTTTATCTTTAAACTTTAAGAAAGCTGAAGTTTCTAGCACACTAATTAGTTAGTTGGAGCGTAAGCAGTTATTTTGTGTTCTTGAACTTCTTTTCTATACGTACCGTGACCTTGAATATCTCAAATGTCACATTATGTTATAAACCACACGAATCATTAGTATTTCTAAACTATGTACTACGTACTAGAACAGACACTGCAAATAAAATATTTCCAGGGCGCGTGGTCGGAGCCACAGAATACTATTATACAGGGTGTTAGCGTAAAGACCGTTATCCTTGAAACCAGTGGTTTGGTTTCACTTATAAAACGTAAATTCAATAAATTTAAAAAAAACGCTATTTTCTTTCATAAAATTTAAAAAGTTTCTGTCCGACACCGTCCGAATGAATTTATCATGGATGCCCTAAGCGCCCGAGTGACGTAATCACCGTAAAGATCATCCCCGCGCTAGCCTAGCTACCTACAAAACATTCCAATAAAAACACAATAGGTACACATAACCTGTGATGTAACTTTCCTTCATGCTTTCATACTGGCTTAGGACAGGCAAAAATTGAGGAATTAAGGAAAAATTGAGATTTTACTAAAAAAATGTTATTTTTCATTGAATTTACGTTCTATAAGTGAAACCAAACCACTGGTTCCAAGGATAATGATGTTTACACTAAGACCCTGTATATCTCACAGAGAAAGTAAGTTAGACTCGTGGGCTCTCTAACACTTATTGTAAACAACCAACCAAGTCTCGGCGTCTCTTCTAGTACGTAGTTCATATTAATTTAATTTTCTAGACATATAGATATGTTCCTTCGTTACTGTACCAAGGCATTAAAACTAGAACTGTCATAGGATGCGACATTGCACCGTAGCTTGTAAGCTCTCGTTCTTGCAAAATTATCTGTACTTATTTATTGTAAATACTTTCGAAGTCTCATCTCACTAAAGACGGACATCGGTTCGAAATATTTAAATAAATATATAGTCCTGGAAAAACATGATAGTCCTGTTTGTTTACACCCAATGTTTTAGTTAGGAAATGATTTAAATGAATTTAAAAACTTGTCTTGTAAGACTATTATACTATACTGACTTATTAAATTATAATTTTTAACTTTAATTCATTTAAGAAGTATTGCAAAACGGCTGGTTAATTTACGTGTTGTCTTTTAGGATTTTTCTTATACAGTTTGTTAATACATTGAATGGAAATGTTTAGTTTGATAATTGAAATAGATTACTAAGGGTAATATTATATTGTTTATTCTCAGTGAATAATTTCCAGTGATTGTTTATTCATGTTGATCTATGAACTACTTAAAAAAGTTGTCCATTCCATCCATTTAGGATATTATAAGTCAGGATATAGAAACAGATCAAAAATATGCTAATGTACAAAAAAATTAAAGTAATCTGAAACAATTCAACATTTTTTTATATTTACACTGTTCTCATTTTTAAGTGATGGAATTAGATGAAAGGTAAAATGAACCTTGTAATATCTTTGCCCTAATAAATTTAGTGTTGCCTTTTTATAAAAAGTAATTTGGAATTAAAATTACATGACATGTTTTATCTCAACTAATTTGAGAATAAAATGTCCCCTTACATAGGATATATAATTTTTAGTCTTCATTTAAACAATTCTGAAAAATGACAACCTAATTATTTATGTACATTACGGTAATAAAAATGTAACCGATGTCTGTCCCAAATTAACCATACTTCGTCAATATCTGTAAACAAAGTTCAGACCCCGTCTCAAGTATAAATGAAAATTTATTTTCATCGTAATATTTGTATTGTTCGAAATAGTTTTGTTAGTATGGGGTCTAAAGTTTGTACACTACAGTTTTTTTGGATAAATTTTCGTCAATGCAGCGAGCCGGGCCGACGCGTTGTCGAAAGTTGCAACTCTGATGCGGATCTTTCGCGATGGTCAAGGCCTGCTGCCATCTATTATAGAGATGTACTTTTTGTAACATTCTACTTGTTTTATTCCACCTCCTTTACCTTCCCACCCACTTGGCCAAGTAATTGCACGTTATCAAAGCCTAAATAATCATCATCATCATCATTACAGGCCTTCACAAGTCCACTGCTGAAGATAGGCCAGCCCATTGCTACTTCACCTTACTAATCCGTTGAGCTATGTCGGTCACTCTGGATTCTATTGTGGATATCCTCATTTCTAAGTTCACCACGCAGAGAAACTCCGAGCATAGCCTTCTCCATAGCTCGCTGAGCGACGTTGTGAGTCATGCGCCCAGCAGTGAAAGACCACGTCTCAGATTCATAAGTGATCACTACTGGCAACTCAGTGTTTGCAGATTTTTAGGTATACCTGACGAGATGTGTCGTAATTTCCCAAACGCTGCCCATCCGAGTTGAATCCTTCGATTGACCTCTCGGTTGAAGATGGACTTTGCCTAGTCGTACTATTTGTCCCAGGTAAACATACTGTTCAACAACTTCGAGCTTAGCGTTCCCAACAACTCTACCTACCGACATATATGTGTAACGTGGACAGTTTACATGATGTAAACATACTGTTCAACAACTTCGAGCTTAGCGTTCCCAACAACTCTACCTACCGACATATATGTGTAACGTGGACAGTTTACATGATAGTACCCGGTTGACCGAGCTTTGCTCGGTATTTTTCGCTCGATTTTTTTAATTCGTGTGTTTTGGAAATTATATTTAGATACAAATTACATACTGATGAATTATAAATAATATTTTTTGATCTTAGCGACATAACAGAAAAAACTGAACTGGTTATTTGAATAAAAAATCATGAGTGCAATTATTTTTATTTAAATTTTCGTGTTTTTAAAAAATACTAAAAAAAGGGCTCGAAAAAAATATATTTTCTCAAAAAAGAAAGAAACTTGAAAAAAAAAAATAAAAAAGTCGGTCGGTCGGTCTGGGCTCGAACCGGGGTTTTACGATTTTGTGACCGCCCATTATACCAATAAGCTATTTATAATCATTATCAAACTGTCAAAATTTACCTTCTTATTCTAACTATATTGTAGCAGTTTTTAATTGCCTAAAAACACGGACAAAAAGACATTTTCTAAAAATAAATCTTAGCTAGATCGATTTATTATCCCCGAAACTCCCTGGACACTAAATTTTATGAAAATCGTTGGAGCCGTTTCCGAGATCCCGATTATATATATATATATACATATATACAAGAATTGCTCGTTTAATAGTATAGGATTTGTTTTGTCCATGTTCATCTTAAGACCTATCCGTTGGGATACATTATTGAGGTCATTGAGCATAGTGCTTAGGTCCTCCAGCAATTATACCGGTTTGCCACCCGCTTTCAGACGTTCCACTGTAATTCCATCCTTGCCTGGGGCATTGTCGTTTTTAAGGTACTGGAGGGCCATTCTAATCTTGCTTAGATTGACTTCCAGGATATCATAGGAATAGTGTCGGATAAGACTTAATCTTGGATCGTTATTCACACTTGCGTGTGGCTCCAACGATGACGCGTTTCTCTCAATCTCACTCAAAATCTCAGGTGTTCCGGAAACGATACTGCCACACTCGGCTTCAGCTTTGATAGTTTGCTTTTGGCTGATAGATCTCTGGCAAAGACCGGAGCCATGGTTCCGCTGGATCGGTTCTTCAATACGAGTAGTATTAAAATTGCGTAAGTCCCGACGCATGCATTTGAAGATCTGTCTGTTCAGTTGTCTGCTGTCGAATCTGTTGAAGACTGTAGCTTCATTTCCCGTGTAACAGCCATAAGATTAAGAGTGTGATTGGAGAGTTTTTGTGTTCTGTGGCGGTTCTTGCAGAACTTAGCTCCGACCGCATGTACAGTTTCCACGAGCTTATCATTTATATCTTACACTGCATTGCACTCATCTAGGCAAAGCCTCGATATATAATGAGAATTTTTTGTAATAGTACACCATGTAGTGGTGATGTAAGAATAGCCACAAGCCCACATCATCTTGTGGGTGTCGTAAGAGGGGCAGAGGAAAACATCAGGAGATGGGCAGCAGCGTCTTCCTCACAACAACTGCGGTTCCAACCCGCCTGCCAAACGTGGCAACTATGGCAAAAATCCCCCATGAGATAGTCTATGGGAGAGGCCCATGTGCTACAGTGGACTCAATAGGCTGTAACGATAAGGGTTGTGATAGCCTTATACAAAGCTCACAGGGAGATAAAATCTGCAAAAAAATCTATAGGAAAACGCCGTTTTTTACGTATTTTAAGCCAATTCTTGACCTTGACTATATTCCCACCAGGTGGTGAGTGGTGATGAAGCCGTAGATGGTAAATCGCACTGTTCTAACGTAACGTAACAACAGCCTGTTCACTTCCTTTGAAGACGTCCAGATTGTTATATTAAATAAAATTTATACCGACATACATACACATTTCACTGACAGTCTGAATCAAAGAATGCCACAAAATGCCATCTGCATCCATCGACTAAGAAAATCACAAAGAAAAATTATAACTCGAGATATAAAAAAACAGGATTTTTCTGAACGCAAATTAGGTCCCTATTTAAGCTAATTGCTGATATACTAAATGACAGTAGCGCTGGTTTTCAAATAGAGCCCAATATTCACTTCACGGACGCGGACATTACTTAAAGCTAAAAATTAAAGACAAACATTCAGAAAAGTGAGCGGGGAAGGAATCAGCATAATAACGGGTAGGTACTTATTACTTGGAAATAATAAAATTATAAAAAAGACATTTACCACCATAAATAAAAATAAACGAAACAGTAAACGGAAAAATTAGTGAGGATATAAAAAAATAAAACCAGTGAGTCTTTCTGGCAATCAAACAATTAATAAGCATTAATTGGAGGACCTTCATATTGTGCACGTAAAACAAAAAAAAATATATAAAGAGAAAAAAAGGCAAATTCTTAATTTCTACCTACCAGTATCGGTATGCAGTTTAGAAGGAAGGAGTACAGACTATAAAATAGTGTCCGTAGGAAAGCGCTAAATAAGGGTGGCGCCACTGTAACTACAGTCTAAATTTTAAAGAATTTTTATAATTTTTTATTGCACAGACTTTCACCATAATTCTTTTTACAATAATTATTTTATTGCTCTCAAATTTTTTATTTTCAAAATAACTCAATGATTTTGAGGCGAATTATCATACCCTGTAGCTACTCGAGCGCTATTGTGGAGAGTTTTTGAACTGTTATTTACTATTTACGGATGGACACATTTTCGACTATTCTCCTATGGGAGATTGTCTTCCTTACCTCTATACTCCATGAGTATCGGTTTATATAAAGGTACTCTCTGGTTACCAGATTGTCACTGTCACTGCCATCTAGTGGGGGCCGCCCACACTTCAAGTAGCAGTACTATTAACAGTACCATATCTGTAAATCCTTAGAGTTTAAATAAGCACAGCTTGCTTATAAATGCTCATCGCTCCAAGTATTTTTTATAGAATATGGGTGACCAACGAGCACACAGTCCACCTGATGGTAAGTGGATGCTGTGGCCCATAGACTGCTACATTTATCCTCGATTAAGAATCATAACGCAGATGCGTTGTCACCCTCTTAGGACTAACATGCAATGTCTCCAGTAAAAAATGATCTCCGAATCTCTACACACACCATACAAAACACAGCAGCATTGAAGCTGTTATTTTACGCTGGTATTCTATGAGAGCGTGGTCCATCCCCGTTCAAACCGACCCATTCGTGCTACAACCATAATATAGCTGCAGCGTGGCTTTACCATATTCAAACTTGAAATCAAATTCTATTATTTTCATAATAAATCCTTAACTTTGCCATTTTATATTTTTAGTATTTTGTCTATTTAATGGTAATTAATAGAATTAGGCGTTACTTTTCGGTAATCCATTATATTAAAGATGTCAAGAGTTACTTCGCAACTATCCGCTCAATAAAACAAAATATTATTGAGCGGACGGTTGCGAAGTAATTCTTAACATCTTTAATATTTAATGGTAGTATTTATTCAAATCACTAATAAACACCAAACTGTAAATAATGTAGTGTCACGTAATGCTATTGTTAGGAGTGTTTCACAATAGTCGAATGGTGGATTCGAATTCAGGATTTGAGTTTGCTGTACGCAATAAGCTACTGTTGTTTTTGAACGAACCGGTACGAAGCTGCCACTTTAGCGCGTTTCTTCTCTGTTAGTTGACGGTTCTTCGAACTATATGGTCAGGCCATTACAGCTTACTGAGCAGTTGGGCTATGTCCACAGAAATAGTAATAATAGGACAAATTAATACAATTTCTGTGGCTATGTCGGATACTCTGATTCTATTGTGAATATCATCATTACGAATTCTATGTTTCAGAGAAACTCCTCGTATAACCCTCTCCATACCTCAGCATGGAGCATAGCGCCTCAGATCAATATGCCTTCATTGTCAACACGCATTGGATAACACTATTGTTTTGAAGTTTAAAGAAATACATGAAGAAATATTTTTTATAGAATAAGGCTGACAAACGAGCATACAATTCAGCTGATGTTAAGTGAATTCTGCGGCCCATAGACATCTACATTATCCCCAAATTAAACTCAAAATGTAGACGCGTTGTTACCCTGAGGACTGAGATGGAATGCCTTGTTTCCAGTAAAAAGGGTATCCGGTTCTCTACACTCCTCTTACGAAACAGGAGCATTGAGCTCCTATTTTACGCTGGTATTCTGTTAGAGCGTGGTCCTACCCCGGTCGAGCCGACCCATTCGTACCTACTAAATACTTGTGTGTGTGCCATAATATTAATATAGTTACCTGCAACGTAGCTCTACCACGTATATGTGTAGTTATCATTGCAGCATAATATAAAAAATATACTGCTCCACGTCATAAACTTCCGAATGTTGCCCACGGAATTTTCTTCGTTTCGTTACTAAATCGACTTGGGTAACTATCAAATTAGTCAAACTTTCAATAGTGATGATTCACTGTTCCTTGTTTTTGAATCAGAAGTTGAATGACGATGGGTAAACTGGCAAGCATTAGCTAAAAACGTTACCCATCACTTAGTGGGGAAGAGGGTAATCCGATCCGGTATCTAATAATGTCCTTTCAATATTATCACTATTTACCATAACCTGTATAAAGAATCAGCGTTTTTGGAACAATTTTCCGCCGTTGCCGTTAGCCTGAACCTCGAAAGATCAGTGGAGTGCACTCTACGTAGATTGGGTTGGCACTTGAAAAAGGTTGTCATTATACTGCATTACACCAAAGCTCAATGATTACACCCCATAAAAGTGTTGATGTATGTGTAGGTAAATAAAATCATTAAAGTCTTCAAACGACAAAAATGACAAACCAAAATCTTCATTTTTTCTAAAGACTAGTTAGTAGACTAATAGGCAATACTTTTGATATATACGTAAGTATACAAATAAATAAAACTCCACATGAATAAATAGAAAAATTTGCGTTGTTATGACTTATGACATAAAATATCTGGAATGATGAGTTGGCGCGGGCGCCAGTGGTGTGAACCAGCGGCTTGCGGCAGTCGAAGGCGCGCGCTCGGTGAGGCAGCCTCGACTTTTTGGCGGGATTTCTACTTCCAACTGTGAGTATTTTTTACGAATATCCAAACATTTTCTCTAATTTATGGCCAGTGTCATAATTTTTTGTATAAAAAATATGCTATTGTTATAATTTGTTAACTTCTTCAAGATTATTTTGTTACGTTAGTAAATATTTTTAAAAATGAATAAATATCGCGACATTTTTCTGTTGTTGACTTGTTAATGTTTTATCTTAATCTCTAAATCTACGTCTCTTAAAAATCCATGGGATTGTGTCCTGTAAGTTATACTACGGTGCCACAGCCGAACTACTTGTTAACAATAAAGTTATGTTTAATAACTTTATTGTTTAATACTTGTTATAACTTTATTGTTTAGTACTTATTTAATAAGTTTCTCTGCTTAGCTCTTGCTTGATTGGTAGAAAATGTCTAAAGGCATTAAATTCGCCAATTGTTCATTTTATGTGCAATAAAGATTTGAAATAAATAAATAAATATGTGTGTTGTAATACCTATATATAATTTTATAATAATTAAATTTACCAATAAATTTCAAATATAATAATTGTGCACATATAGAAAGTTTTAACTTATATAGTCGTTCCATATTTTATAGCTTATTATTTAAAATAAAGATAAATTGAGCAAATTTCATATCGGCGTTTCGCGAAGAAAATTCATGGAATAGCGAATGGGTCGGTTAAAAGCTTAGAGTATACATAATAGCTTGTGTAGAGTATACACTCTAAGGTTAAAAGGAACAAGAACTCGATTAAACGGGTTTCAGGAACGGTCTGGAATCCGTGAGCTTTTTTGTTTTGACATTGGGCCGTGTTAGCACGCAAAATATTTCGTATTAGGTAAAAAATAAATGTTTTAAAACAAGAACGAAGAGCTAACTATTCTGAGAAATATTTAATTAGCATGCCTTGACCAAGTCTGCTATCATGTATTGGTACATCCATCCTTTTTTAACAATCAACTTTTAACCTTATCATATATTTCCCATACACTGGTCAATTGGAAGAGAAGGCCAAATTAGCCTCTAAAAAGCTTGGCGTGCTCAGCTGAGCGGGACATTATTTCATGCCGGCTCACCGCCTGCAACTTTACAAGGCGCAGGTTCGGCCGCACATGGAATACTGTTCCCATCTCTGGGCCGGGGCTCCCCAGTGCCAGCTCCTTCCACTTGATCGCATCCAGCGCAGAGCTGTTCGAATCGTCGGCGACCGAGCACATTCCGATCGGCTTCACTCACTGGCACTGCGAGGAGATGTTGCATCTCTTTGCGTATTTTTTCGCATCTACCACGGGGAGTGCTCTGAAGAATTATTCGGACTGATTCCAGCCGCACAATTTCTCCATCGCACATCGCGACCGAACTCGATACCATCCATACCATCTGGATGAGTGGCGGTCCACCACCGTGCGACTTAAAAGAAGTTTTCTTCCTCGCATAACTTCCCTGTGAAATCAACTACCACCAGTGATTTTTCCGGAGCGATACGACTTAGGGACCTTCAATAAAAGAGCCTATTCCTTTTTAAAAGGCCGGCAACGCATCTGCAATTCCCCTTGTGTTGCAGTTGTTCATGGGTGGCGGTAATCACTTACCATCAGGTCAGCCGTATACTCGTTTACCGTCTTTCCTATTAAAAAAAAACCCACTATTATTTGATTGAAATCTATACATATAAATGAAATTGAATTGATTATAATTGTGTAGTGGTAAATAAAAAAAAATACTATCAATAAGTATTATGCAATAATCTATATTGAATAAAAATCATTCATTTCATTCTTTTCATTCCATTTATAAAGAAAACAAATCCGTAATATTAAAATAACTGGCTTTTAACATTTAAATAACCATTTAAAAAAAAATTGTTTGTCTGTCTGTGCGAGCGGTTCAGCTCGCGATGAAACTTTACGAACAGATATAGAGCAATGCCGGGACTCTATTGGTCTAGTCTTAGTCTAGTCTGGTCTGTCTACTGTTTTATTCGAAAAACTTAAAGATTTTTTTGATGACAAATAGATAAAATAAATGGTCTTTGATAATCTCCGCATTAATAGATAATATACAGGTGAAGTGGAGGCAGTTTGCTAGTTTACAACATAGACGATGATGTTTAAATAGCTGATTTATTACAATACACCCTAAACCCGCGAATATATTTTCAAGACCCTCGAACTCTTAATGTCCGTATAAATATTTCTTTCGGTTGCGGAAAGGCAAGGCTCAAAGAGTGAATATGACAGTTTTGTACCAAATACAAACCACATCAGCATCTGAACCTTGCTAAGTGATGTATGAGGTTCTGTCAATCGACTGATGAGCGTTCCATCCAAAATTTTCTAACCCAAACTTCACAGTCTGATTATCGAAAGTGATTTCTGCTGCGCATTGGCACCTGCTAGCTTGCTACCAACTTCAAACAAAGAAGGTTAGGGTGGGTCTATGCTGGAGGAGCCGAGCACGAGGTGACCACAAACTGAGCCGCTCTACTCGCGGTGTACAACGAGCCTACAACATGCAAATCGATGCATGCGATGCAAATCCCTATGTGTTCGTTAACCGTCAACAGGCAGAACACAGTCGAGCACGAACCAAACGCTCGCAGCACACTCGTGCGAGGCTTGTAAGTCGGTCCACACTACACGGACTTGAGCTCGGCTCATGCTCCGCTCGCGTTTGGCTCGTCTAGCGTAGACCCACCTTTACAGATACTTTACAGATGCGTTATCACCACTGATGATTAATATGTAACGCCTCACAGTCCGTAATAATATGTACTATCTCTCTATATAGTTAAGACTGGAACACAGCAGTGGACAGCTGGTGCTTGACACCAGAAGTAGGTAACCTTTGCAGGCGGACAGACGCCTAGGCGGGAAAGTGGTTCTACCACCTAAGTAGCAATATACATCAGCCTGCTTCCATGGTGACATGTTGTATAGCCAAATTTTACAATCAATCCTTGGCAGCTGCCATATTATTAAGAAGGTATTGGGCTTCAGACATTGACAGAGAGAAACGGAAGAATAGAGTCCCTCTATAAAGCACAGGCCAAATGAGAATTGAGAATGTTTTGTATTTTGAGGGGAATTGCAATGTAGCTGATCACAGACAGAAATGTAAGCTACCCCGACTCTATATAAAGTCGGGTTAGGCTAATAGAGTCCCGTACCACAGAATTGCAATGTAGCTGATCACAGACAGAAATGTAAGCTACCCCGACTCTAAAGTCGGGTTAGGCTAATAGAGTCCCGTACCACAGAATTACTAATAATTATTACGTAACTCATGGGTAATGTACGTGTTAAGCCTAGAGGTACATTTAAAAGAAAAAAAATGTTTTTTTTTTTCTTTTAAATGTACCTCTAGGCTTATCCGGGCCCAGCTCTATTTGTGTTTATTCACTTACATATTTATTTATGTTATAGTAAAAGGGTGACAAACGGGCATTCAGTCCACATAATGGTAAATGGGTGCTCTGGTCCATAGACATCTACATCTATCCTCGATTAAGAATCCTAATGCTGATGCGTTGTCACCGTTGAGGACTAAGATCGAATGCCTCGTTTCCAGTAAAAAGAGTCTCCGGTTCTCTACACTCACCATACGAAACACAGCAGCATTGAGCTGCTATTTTACGCTGATAATCTGTCAGAGCATGGTCCTTCACCGTGCAAGTCGACCCATTTGTGCTAAAATTATAGCATGTTTCTATCACGTAAAAAAATTAGTAATGTTCAACAGACAATAATAATATTTTCAAAAATGTACGTGATCGATAAAATCCACAGTTAAGTATGTACGCTTCTTAAAGGTATCTTTTATTTTATTTTTTATTTTTATTTATTGATTCTGAACCACACAAATTGTGTTGAATAATTCATGCAAAATACAATTGAAAAGCTTAACAACCAAATTTACAACTATATAAAATGACAATAAAAATATGAGATTACAATAATTAGTATACAATTAAATTATATAAAATAGCAATAACTATAAAATTACAATTACGTGAAAATTACGATAAAAATTACAAGTCAAATCTCACCACTATCAATAAAATTTAAAGTATTAAATATCACAAAAGAATAATAAATAGGTATATTTGTAATAGAAAAAAAAATACAATTATTTCTTAAAATGTTCTCAAAGGTTTAAAAACATTGAATTTTATTTAATAGCATTATCATATCATGTAGAAACTCGTCAACACTATTATAACATTTTTTAGTAGGAACGTTTTTTAAAGTATTTTTGAAGCTACTCTTGTATAACATATTTTTTAAATCAATAGGTAATCTATTAAACAGAAGCACTGATTGATAATGAGAAGAGTGTCTAGTCATAACCATACGAGGGATGATTTTATTATGAAAGTCTTTTCTCCTGGTGTTTTCCCTTAAGGTTTTTTGGTCTATACTCTATAGTCTCATATTCGCCAATAATCTTTGCAAATTGTGTAAGTAAGACCAGTATATACAGACATGGAACAGTCAAGATCGTACTATCGTCAGTCAGTATCAGTCGGTATCTTTACGAGTTACGTTTACATAACATGATAATTAAATGATATCTTTCTTTTCTAAACTTACCTAGTAGGTACCATGTGGTAACGGTGTAAGAGAAACCACTATCCCATGTTATCCCGCGGGTGTCGTAAGAGGCTACATAGGGAAACAAATCAGGAGATGGGCAGCAGCATCTTCCTGATAACAACAGTCATATAAAAAAAAAACTGTGGTTGCCAACCCGCTTGCCAAGCGTGGCAGCTATGGCAAATATTTACAACAATCTGTGAGGGAGGCCTATATTCAGCAGTGGACTTTAATAGGCTGCAACGGTATAATCTATTTCCCAACTAGTCATAAAATTTTTACGTATAGAATATTATATGCTCATAACTTTTCCGACTCTTTTTATAGAACTCTATTACTCTCTACCGAGATTAGTGTCTGTTTCATCGTCAAATTTAGAACGAAATGATCAATTTAAATCATATAAAAATATTTAAAGCGTATCAGTATATTTTTAACCTTTTTGAACCGTGACCCACATTCGTACAAAGTTTGTTTGAGTTAGATAAAAAAAATTAAGCGCCATGTTCAGATAAATGAAACAATCTACAAATGGAACTTCGTAAATCTTAAGAAAGAACTAATAATTTTAAATACACATAATAATTTAAAAAAGGTTGAGATTTTTTTAAAGACATTTCTGTCATTGTTTTCTCCTTCATCATCTTTGTCCGCCCAAACAGTTCATCTATATGGCTGGTAATAAGTCAGCCATGAAGAGCCAACAACTAATGGGGAAGAAAGGTTCTCGAGTAGCAGCCTTGTACTGGTACAAAAGTGTAGGGTGGTTCATTAGATTGAGTGATAACCTGTTAGGAGATACAGGTAGTCAGTGGGGGAAGGCCTATGCTTGGCAGTGTACTTGTGATGAGCTGTAATAATGATGAACGACGATGATGTATAGCCTATATTTTAAATTAGAATAAGGGTGACAACGAACACACAGTCCACCTGATGGTAAGTGGATACCGCGACGCATAGACATCTACATCTACCCTCAGTTAAGAATCAAAATGAAGATGTGTTGTCACCTCTAAATATTAAGATGTAATGCCTCATTTCCACTAAAAGTCTCCGGATCTCTGCACTCACCATACGAAACACAGCAGCATTAAGCTGCTATTCTCTTGCTGGTATTCTGTGAGAGCGTAGTCCTTTTCCAGTCGAACCGACCCATTCGTGCTACAACTGTACTACTAATATAACTGCAGCATGGCTCTACCACGTATAAACCTTACATTTCCCGTGCAAATGAATTAGCAAATATTTCACCTTATTCCTAAGTGACGTAACTCTGATGTCAGAAAAATTGCTGGAAGTCGTGATCGCCCTTATTTTTAAATAGATGGTTATACATATACCGCCATCTAGCGGAACATTCGTCCTGTAAACAATACATACCTATAGCTGTAGCATGGCTCTACCACGTATAAAATAACATTGAAACAGCACACTAATTGCTAGACAAGGGCCTCTACCGATGTAGGATAGGATTTGCCGTAATCGTACCGCTTGCCAGATTGGCAAGTTACCAGATTTATGATTAACCAGATTATGATATTAAGAAAACGTTATTAAAATTGACGTCGATTTAAACCGACTTCAAAAAAGGAGGTTTTCAATTCGACTGTATGTGTTTTTGTATATATATATACCGCCATCTAGCGGAAACTGTCTATTGAAATAAAATTTGTCTGACATTGAAAGGATGAAATGGGATGATGGACTCCTTATCACCTCTACCACACGAGAATCAGTACTTTTTACGCTAATATACGTACCAGCCTTAATAAAGCCTAAAACAATCCACGATTTCAACCTAAACTGTCGTGTGTTTTTACTAGTTTAATATTTGATTATTAGGCATGTTTTATTTTTGGAGTTTTTGATTTTCAACCGACCCTAAGAAGGTCTGTTGCCGTGGAGGTGTGTGTCATATATTCAGCAAGCAACCGGACGGATGCACAGATTGTTTGTATAGCGCATTTTCATACAATCCCACTGCGACATGCCTGCGCACGCGCATTCTTTTGTCTATGTTTACGGCTCTTTGTTTAATATTGTTGTCCATTGATACAAACTTTAATAACAGCAATTAATTATTTATATTTTGCTTAATAGAATGTCTATTTGTTACTATCTATATATGTAAAAAACTTGAAGTATGTCTGTTATTTTGAAATAACTAAAAGCCAGTTTTATGTGGTAGAGCATGTATGCAGCCTGAATAGGTCGGCTCGACCAGGGCAGCACCACGCTCTTACAGAATACCAGCGTAAAATAGCAGCTTAATGCTGCTGTGTTTCGTATGGTGAGTGTAGAGAACCGGAGACCCTTTTTACTGGAAATGAGGCATTCCATCTTAATCCTCAGGGTATGACAACACATCCGTATTTTGAGTCTTAGTCGAGGATAAATGTAGATGTCTATTGGTCACAGCATCCACTTACCATCAGGTGGACTGTATGCTTGTTTATCACCCTTATTCTAAAGCTTGGGAGGGGGGGTTTAAGCTTTATTTGCATGCTCTATCTATCTGTCCGGGCTGACCATCGGAATGGCTGAACCGGTTATAATTTTTATCCAAAAATACTTGGACATTAAAAGAAACTAATTGTTGTTTTGATCTTTAACTATCTAAAATCTAAAGAACGCCACTGTAATATATGTTATCCAGGCAAAGCCGGGCGACCCGCTAGCAAATAATAAAAATTGAATTATCCATGATCATCATCCCATCATCGTCATCACCCCGACATTGACTTAAGATTTATTAGTTTATCGAAGTTCAATAACGCCAACAACCATCAAATTCAGATAAGTTTTATTTTAATTTTATGAAGAGCGAGCTTAGATACGAAAATAGCGAGCTTTCCAAAAAGTTCGCAACATTGTGTGAATTGCGAATATAGGTACAAAATAACTTTACTGATAAATACGACGTACACAGCGTGACAAAAAATAATTTTTTTAATACTTTATCGTGGCGGGGTCGCGGCTATCTGGCGGACACCGATAAACTGGCTTCCGTTGCGCTAGCTTTGCGTTCGTCCCGGCAGTGTGTAACGTAACTAATTTACCGAATGACCTACTTCAACGAGAAGTTTGGAATAGAGCGTACCCAATAGTGCACATAAGTATTCTCCTAGAATATATTATCCTAGTTGAGTATTAACTGCGACGGTAACACGACTCTACCGCAAGTTTCTGTGCAACATATAGGCACTTTTGTGTCAGCGACGCGGAGAAATCAATTATATATTCATTTTTTTAGATAATAACTGATGTTGAGGGGATGCTGCGGCCCATAGACATCTACATCAAAGTGTAGATTAAGAATCAAAGTGCAGATGTGTTGTTACCACTGCACTGACAGCTAAGATGGAATGCCTCGTTTCCAGTAAAAAGGGTGAGAGAGAGAGAGGGAGAGACGTAAAGGGCGACAGAGGTAAACAAAACAGGAGAATGGCAGCAGCATCTTCTTGCTAACAAGTCAATTTTTTTTTCTTTTTTTATAGGATAGGATGACAAACGAACACACAGTCCACCTGATGGTAAGTGGTTGCTGCGGCCCATAGATATCTACATCTGTCCTCGATTATGAATCAAAATGCAGATGCGTTGTCATTCGTGAGGACTTAGGTGGAATGCCTCGTTTCCAGTATAAAGGGTCTCCGGTTCTCTACACTCACCATACGAAACACAGCAGCATTAAGCTACTATTTCACGCTGGTATTCTGTGAGAGCGTGGTCCTTCCCCCCCGGTCGAGCCGACCCATTTGTGCTACAACTATACTACTGATATAACTGTAGCATGGCTCTACCACGTACAAATGCATGGCTGCTAGGCGTGGCAGACTATGGGAAAACTCCCCTTCTGCAGATGTACGTGGTAGAGCTACGCTGCAGCTATATTATGGTTGTAGCACGAATGGGTCTGCTCGACCGGGGTAGAACCACGCTAATACGTATGAGAACACCAGCGTAAATAATACCGCTGTGTCTCGTGTGGTGAGTGTAGAGAACCGAAGGCCCTTTTTACTGGAAACGAAGAATTCCATCATATTATGTCCTCACGGGTGAAAACGCATCTGAATTTTGATTCGTAATCGAATATACATGAAGATGTCAATATGCCACAGTCATAGAGAATATAACCACAGTGGTTATATAGTCTTTGGCCACAGTAAACACAGCAATCAAGTAGATTGTGTGTTCGTTTGTCACCCGTATCCTATTAAAAAAACTTGATCTTTATCAAATCTCACGCTCCCCCGGGTGAGGGGTGAGATGCTGCCCAAAAATACCGTTGTTTGATTTGTTGTTTTAGGCATGTTCTTCATATTATGCTGCTAATAATAAAATAAAACATAAATATATATTTTTTGCAATGAGTCACATACGATACCACTATAGGAAGCGGTTACATTTACGCGTGGGCAGACGGCTCACATACAAAATTCTCTGGAAATAACAAACTGTAACCAGATTTGCTGTGGCCCGTAGACATCTACATATGTAATATTCTTTGAAGTGTAAGCAAAATTCTACAAGTATACAGTATATTTTACACCTAACATATTAGAGTAGCAGAGTACGCATTTGGGCAGCGCGGCGGACACTTCCTTGCCCTAAACCCTCTCAGAAATGAGGGGAGGCCTGAGCCCAGCAGTGGGACGTATATAGGCTGTAACTTTAACTTTTTTTTTTATATTAGAGTAGCTATATTATGGTTGTAGCATTAAAGTATCGGCTCGGCCGGAGTATAAAAATGCTCTCACCGTTAAGAATTTTTTATTAGTTTAAAGATTCATATTTATTTGTAATTGCCTGTAGGCGAGAGGGTGTTGATCACGATGGAAGTCCGCAGTCTCTGCCTACCCCCCTGTTTCACAGACCTCTTCTACTTGCTATATGTATTTAGTTCAATTTTTCGATTTTTGACGATTTGCCTGTGTAAAGGCCCAAGATTAATTATTATTCTTTAGTAAAATGTAATGTATAAGGCAACATCAGTTACCATCAGGTGGACCATATGCTCGTTTGCCCTCTCTCCTGTAAGAGAAAAGCAATTGAAATATATAAATTAACAAATTCAAACAAAAAAGTGTATTTACGTAAATTGTAGGTTTTGGTTACAAACAATTTTGTTATATAATGATTTGTTATATTTACGCGAACACTACACATTGATTAAAAACTACTTTTACGGATTTTATCGCGTTTATTTTACTTTTGATACGGTGCATAATGTTCATAATTATAGCATGCCTAATAAAATCTAAACTTTTTATTCCAAAGAACAGACTTCGTAAAATTGGCGGCTTATTTTTGGATAGATACAGTAAATATTTATAACAAGATACCGTCCAATGTCTTATATAATAAGGGGTTATGCTATGATTTTCTCTACGTGTTAGATTTCTTCTCATGACATGCAGATAATCGATGGATGCTGGTGGCTCAAAACCGTGTTTTCGAGCATTCCTGGGCCTATGTTCAGTCGTTGACTTTTGAAGAGATGTAATAAGATGATGACGTTGAATTGTCCTTGATACCTATTTATTCATTCATTATCAGAGTCTATTGCTGGTCATAGGTCTCTCAATAGATTGCCTTATAAGGGACAATCTACAGCGAGGCCTCATCAGGTAGTCAATTGGTTGAAAACCGCAGTTTATTTATTTTTCTAGTTGTTATGAAAACACGGCTGCCTATCTCATGGTTTGTTTACCTCTTTTGACTTACATTGACACCTACGGGATAATATGGAGAAGTAGATATTCTTATACCGCCACACGGTCGGTGGTCCTTGCCACCCGCCATTCCGTGAAATGAAACCACAAAATGGCGGATTTGTAGCATGCTGTAAAAGAATTTTACAACGCGTGTGACACAGATCAGTACGTAGATTCGTTGCTGGACGGTCGCGAGGTTATCGGGTTCAATGATGAAAAATATTCGTGACAGCCATCTTGTGTGCACAATCTACATAAATGGAACGCAAATTGACACGGTATAATGATCAATTAAAACTATATTATATGACTAATGACCCGTCCCGACTTCGCTTGCATAGGATCTGTTAATGTGACGTTACTTAGATTTATGATAATCAAAGTAAATAAATAAAAAGTACATATTTATTTCTCACAAAAAAAAACAAAGTTAAAATTTATATAGACAGCTTAATAATTAGTTGTGACAAAACGGTCTATGACTCAGTTGTAACGGGAAACCTATTACTTCTGCTATTCCGCCACAGCCTTTGCGCATTAATCAATATTTTTTTAATGTGAAATTTTTCTGATAAAATATAGTCTAAATCCTTACTAGCATTGTTCTCTTTATGCCATGTAGTTCGAAGAACTGATGAATAAAGAAAGGTCTCGAGTGGCAGTTTCGTATCGGTAAGCGAAGTTTTGGGCTGCTTTTCACCAGATGGAGTGACGACCTGGTAAGACATGCAGGAAGTCGATGGATGCAGGTGGCTCAGGACCGTGCTTTGTGGCATTTCTTGGGGGAATGAACTTATGTTCAGCAGTGGACTTGTGAAAGGCTAAGAAAATAATAATAATAATAGTTCTCTATCTGTTGGTAATGTTTCATCACGAGCAGTTCAGCTAGTCCGAGGATTAGTCGGACAGACAGACAGACAAAAATAAAAAAAATTGTTAATTGTGTTTTTAGCATGCAAATAACTCCCTGAACTTAAAAGAAACCAGATATTTCAATAATGCAGACAGGTGACAAATTAATTAATCTTATTTTTTACTTGGTAGAGCCACGCTGCAGCTATATTATAGTTGTAGTACGAATGGGTTGGCTCGACCGGGGTGGACCACGCTCTCACAGAATACCACCGTAAAATAGCAGCTTAATGCTGGTGAGTTTCGTATGGTGAGTGTAGAGAACCGGAGACCCTTTTTACTGGAGATGAGGCATCCCATCGTAATCCTCAGGGTTTTAATCCTCAGGGGTTTTTCGTAATCATCGTAATACTACTACGAGCCACAGCATCCACTTACCATCAGGTGGTGTGTGTGCTCGTTTGTCACCCCATCCTATAAAAAACTGGTATCGATTTTTATTGAAGTAGAGGTGGCAAGCGAGCACATAGTATATCTGATGGTAAGTGGATGTTGTAGACCGTAGACGTCTACATCTCTCCTCTCTTAAAAACTAAAATACAGATGCGTCATTCATGTGCTTTCATGCACACGCGTAAATTTGCCACTCTTTACTAAATGTTTACCTCTTACACCTTATTCCGTGAAAATGAATTAGGAAATGGGCAGCAGAGTCTTCCTAATAACAACTAAAAATAAAAAAAACTGCCGTTGCCAAATCGCTTGCCAAGCGTGGCAACTATGGCAATCCCCCCCCCCACCGAATCTATGTTGAAGGCCTATGTTTAGCAGTGAACTTTAATACGCTGTAACGGTAACGTCATTATCTGCTAAAGATATTTTGTTCCTATTGAAAATCTAATAAGAGGACATAATATGTCCTCATAAATATATTATATTTGATATAAAAAATACGGGACAAGATAGAAGAGTGTAGTATTAGTATTTCAACCTTGTAAATCACAACATATTAGTTTTTCATCTCGTTACAGGTTAATAAATAACCAACATGAGCCCTCGCCATATACGTATACCATTCACGCCACTCGTCGCAAAATATAAACCTCTTTCGAAATCGCTGTTATCTGTGATACCATACTAAGGAAGATCTAACGTCCATCGTTCGAACGGCAAACGTCAGCTGTAAATTGAAATGTGAGGTGGTCGCCCCGCATATTTAGGTCAATAAAAACGTATGAGCAACGCGATTACGTCGCGCTACTTGACTCGATCACCTTATTCTTACTACAATCAACTGAACGATAAATCAGATGAAGGCAAATGGGCCGACAGATCGGGAGCGACCGAATAATTAGCTTGTGCTAAATATTTTTAGTGTGATAATTTATAATTTTTTATAGAATAAGGATGACAAACGAGCAGATAGTCCAACTTATAGTAAGTGGTTGTTGTGGCCCATAGACATCTACATTTATCCACGGTTAAGAATTAAAATGCAGGCACGTTGTCACCCCTGACGATTAAAATGTAATGCCTCATTTCTAGTTAAAAGCGCCTCCGGTCCTCTACACTTTTCATATGAAACACAGCAGCCTTATGGTGCTACTTTACGCTGGCATTCGTGCTTCAATTAATATAGCTGCAGCATCGCTCTACCTCGTATGAACTTCATCGCTTGTTATTATCTTTTATTTTCAGATAATAAAAAAACATTTCAAATAACGTAGTTTTTTGTCTACCGCTTACTTCGCGTTGGACAAATATGCATGCAGCAGAGAAGGAAGAGCTAAAAACCTCTCCTCGCCATAAGCAGTAAACTCGAGTCGCGCGTTTTTTTTTTGAAATAGTGATGATAATTCCATACTTATATAAAATAATAATGTAATTATATTATGTTGACATGTATTCCAAATTACAGAAATAATTTTATTCTCATACACCCTTATCCACCTAATCGTTGTCATTTTCATAATATCACTTATCATCGTCATTTTTATATGAAGTTATAATTTTCAAACGAGCACATAATCAACCTGATGGTAATCGGATGCTGTGGTCCATAGACATCTACATTTATCCTTGATTAGGATTCAATATCAGGACTAAGTTGAAGTAAATCGTTTCCAGTAAAAATGGTTTCAGAGCAGCAATTTTACGCCGGTATTCCGTGAGAATATGGCTATTCTACGGTCGTGTTTCATATATACATATATATATATATATATATATATATATATATATATATATATATATATATATATATATATATATATACTTGTATAATATACTACATGTATATATTCAAATTCGTTATACGTTCTTATACGTTCCCATCCTCATGAATTTCTGTTACCTTGTCAAACCGACGCATTTCAGTGCTACAGCATTTATTTAGCTGCAATTTTGCCAAATGAGTTAAGGAACAGCTGCATGGTATCGCATTTTGTTTGTTTTAAAAGCAGGGATATGTTTGTAGGTAAGTACATAGTACTCACAGGACTTCATACTTTAAAGACTATTTGACATTGGCCGTTTACGGTGGCAAGGAAGAAATTTAGTACCGAAGCATCGAAAAGCTAACCTTATTTTTTGTTTATCCTATACCTTTAAACGAGCAATTCTTGTATACATATATACATATATATATATATATATATATATATATATATATATATATATATATATATATATATATTATATATATATATATATATATATATATATATATAATCGGAATCTCGGAAACAGCTCCAACGATTTTCATAAAATTTTGTGTCCAGGGAGTTTCGGGGGCAATAAATCGATCTAGCTAGGATTTAATTTTAGAAAATGTCCTTTTGTCCGTGTTTTCAGGCAATAAAAAAACTTCTACAATATAAGAAGGTAAATTTTGACAGACTACTAACGATCGTAATAGCTCAGGTGGGTCGTCGGTCGGGCGTGATATCGGAGTTCCGTGGTTCGCGTCCCGTCTTGGGTCCGACTTTTTTTTCCTTTTGTTTTCAAATTCCCTTCTTATGTGAGAAAATCTATTATTTCGAGCCCTTTTGTAGTAATTTTTAAAAATAAGAAAAATTTTAATGAAACTAATTGCACTCATGATTTTCATTCAAATAACCAATTCAGTTTTTTCTATTATGTCAATAAGATCAAAAAATATTATTCATGTAATTTGTATCCAAATGTAACTTAATAAAAACCGAGCAAAGCTCGGTCATCCGGGTACTTACTATTGTAGATTCTATTTTTTACTAACTAGTTTGTATTTTAACCAGAATATTTTTGCAAACGTTTTTAATGAGCCCTTCACAGACTTGTCACTGGATTAAGGTTTAAAAAAAGTTTCTTGCCTATATAACGAAGTATGGGTCGTAGTCGTAGGTGAGGTTGCGAACTATTTTTATATTGAATCTAGCACATAGTCGTTATGGTAAGTGAATCTTGTGGTCCCTACTCCCTAGACACCTACCTACATCTATTCTCGATTAAAAATCAAAATGCGGATGCGTTGTCTTGTCACCCCTGTAAATTAAGATGGAATACCTTGTTTCCTGTAAAAAGTATCTCTGCTTTTCTACACTCACATAGCAACATAGATTGGTATTATATGAGAGCGTGGTCCTTCCCCGGCCGAGCTGACCTATCCTACAACCATATCTGCAGCGTGGCTCTACCACGTAAATATATTACCACGATACTCCATGATAACTGATCTCGCATATCTACTATATAAATGTTAGTGGATCTCAAGTTATCCTACGTCCTGTATTATGAATCCTGTCTGTTACGAGTTCTGAACATTTTACGTCAAACGGACCCCCGGAATATTGCTTTAATAAACCGGACATTTCCGGTTTTGAGAGCTAGATACATCTTCCAGTACTCGTTGATGAGATCAGCAAACATCTGGTCTAATCGTTAACTGCGAAATGATGCGCCGCGCCGACAGTAACTTTATACGACTTAGCAAATGCAATTTAAAACACCTACTGTAAGTAACTCTACACTTGTATTATTGGTATTTAACGTATAATTCTGTTGCCACCTGATCATATTCGTTTAGTATAGTGTTCCTAGTGTTTATACTTACATCATGTTTCTATGAAATTTGATGCAATATTTATAAAATCTATACTAACCCACTTTAGCGTTAAAATTTTGTAATTGATCCGTTTTTATAATTAACTATTATAAAAACGGAACAACTATTACTATAACCATATGACTACTATCGAAACTAACGAAATACTAAATACTACTAACGAAATAACTATTACTGAATAAGATATTTAGTTTGCATTAAATTTTCCTTTAAAAATACATATTACTTTTCAGTTTTCTGTATGTAACTAGAGGTGTTCTTTTTTCGTAATTGGACTTTCAAGCCGATGACTTTGGATCTCAGGCCAACACAAATTTCTAAGATTGATAATGATAAAATAAAATATTTTTAGTTATATATATATCTATACATATAAATAAAATCGAAGTGACTGTCTGTTATATTAAATTATCAACATTACAAACAGATAGAGAACAATGTCGGAAGGGATCTACGTAGTAACTATAATTTATCCGAAAAACTTGAAGATTTATTTTTAAAAAACGAAACATTGATAAACTGCAGCTATATTATGGTTGTAGCACGAATGGGTCGGCTCGACCGGGGTAGGACCACGCTCTCACAGAATACCAGCGTAAAACTTGTTTCGTATGGTGAGTGTAGAGAACCGGAATTTTACTGGAATCGAGGCATTCCATCTTAGTCCTCAAGGGTGACAACGTGTCTGCAATTTGATTCTTAATCGAGGTTAAATGGAGATGTCTATACAGCATCCATTTACCATCAGGTGGACTGTGTGCTCGTTCACACTTATCCTATAAAAAAACTTACATTTAAATAACGCCACATTAACAGATCCTATCCAGGAGAAGTCATGGCGGTCGAAAAATCGAACTCTTTGAAGTAAGAATGACAAATAAGCATTATCATATATGCATTATCTAAGGACAAAAATTGTTCGCTGTTACTCCTCATAATCAAAATTGTCTTGATACCAGTAAAAGTGTCCCCGATTTTCGTCACTAATCATATGAAACACAGCAGCATTTTATTCTTATTGCAAGTTGATATTCCGTGCAAGCGTACTTCCCCGGTCGAGCCGACATTTAACCGGTTTCTTCAATAGAATAAAGGTAACAAACGGGTGCACTTGATGGTAAGTAGATGCTGTGACCCATGGACATCCACAATCTATTCTTTATTAAGAATCAATATGCAGACGCATTGTCACCCATGAGGACTAAAATGGAATGGTTCGTTTTCAGTAAAAAGAGTCTCCGGTCCTCTACACTCACCGTATAAATCACATCAGCCTTAAGCTGCTATTTAACGCTGGTATTGTGTAGAGCGTGGTCCTAACCCGATCAAGCCTATCCATTCGTGCCGGTGATTTCAATCATACTAATTTTATTATTCTTGACGCTTATTCAAATTTAACCGTTTTAAATACACATACAACTAATTTTGAATGACTCGATGCAAAGACCTTCAGAGTAATTACTAGCATAGAGAGAGTCCTAAAATAGGAACAAAATTCTTAAAGCTGAAGCTAAGCAAAGAGCCAAAAGTAATTTACTTAATGGCATATAGTTGCAGCGTTAGAGAATTTCTTATAATTACGCGAACACTACACATTTAAATGAAACTACTTTTTTGGATTTAATCGCGTATAATGACTTGTTTTATATTTCCGGGGGAAGGGGGGGGGGGGGCTGAGGTAATCAACATCCCAATTTTATAGTTAACCACGGCTACCTTCAATGTAAACTTATTCAATAACATAAGAGGCGGCAGAGAGAAATGAAACGATAACATATTCATGGTAACAGCTTAAAATAAAAAATAAAACAAAGGTCTTCAACCCGCCAGCTAAGCTTACCAACTGACAACTTTTGGGAGGCCTATGTTGGGCAGTGGACTTGAGATACGGTGTAATAGAAATGAATGGAGTGATCCGCGCAATTTGCATTAATACTGCGATGGAACTCATATTGCGATCTGAACCATTTCTATGTTAGGCATTCCACTACCATGCGTTTTAACTAAGTAGTATGTACTACGTACTATAAGCTATTATTTATTCTGTGCTAGAAGAGACAAAACGATTAGTTTGTTTGCTACACACAGACTAATCGTTTTGTCTCTTGTGCCATATAAAAGTACACTGTGCCTTCGCCCACGCTGCCGCACAATTTTTTTTTGCGATGTCTGTTCTAGTACGTAGTACGAATTAGGATTTTTCGCCACGTACCACCATGGAGCTGTGGTAGCTCGTGGGCTTAGTGCTCGCCGAAAATTTCACACTTCGTGAGCGACTCGGATTCATCCACAGAAATCGTAATAATAAGACAATATTATTACGATTCCTGTGGGTTCATCACCCGCCGGCACCAATGAAATTGTTAACTGCAATTTTGAGTGCTTATTTACAACGTGCTCAGCGGTGAAGGAAAACGTCGCGAGGAAAGCTGTATGTCTGAGAAATAAGAAAAAATATATTACGAAAACATGTATAGTCTGTCAACACGCATTGAGGCAGCGCGGTGGACACTTCCTTGCCCCAAAACTCTCTCAAAAGTGTGAGAACGCTTGTGCCCAGCAATGGGAGGTATATAGGCTGTAACTTTTACCACCATTTTGTGGACTTTATCGTTGCCAGCGGTTTTTCCGGCCCGCTACGAATTAGATTCCTCGAAGAAAAGAGTCTACTTCCATCTAAAATCCAGTAAAGCACCTGCAATTCCTCTGCTGTTCTTTGTTGTGAATTTTTACACCTGCAAGGTATTTCATATTTATTTTAACACGTGTTATGTTTACCCTGTTTCTAAATGTTTTTGTACTTATTCGTATAAAACATTATAGGTATTGTAAATTAATGTTTAAAAAAAGTCCCGCTGGATTTCTTGCTGGTTCTTCCCAGGACAGAGGTTTTTTTTCTGAATCACTGATAAAACTTGAATTACTTTCTAATAAGTATTTTTTTAATCAACATTGAATGAAAATTATTCTATTCTATTCGCCCATTCATTTTCTTCTGAGGTATTAAACTTTAAAAAATAGAAACAATCTTCGCCACTAAGAGATACCAAAAGTCTATGTGCCATGAACCATTAAAACCATTAAAGTCCTCTTTCTTACCCTTAGTATTAGATGTGTACTTATAATAAAGATTTCTAATATATAAAATCTAATTTGACTCACAATCAGAATTCGATCGTGGCGCCTGCCACATATAATAAATGTTATATGAAGAGTTCAAGGAGTCAGTTTCCTCCGCGTCAGCCCCAGCCGTTTGAACTCGTAACCCGAGAGAGAGCAACGCCCTCTGAGAGGGCGACGCCGTGCACATGAAATAAATATCAGCGATACTGAATAAAATACTAAAAGCTTTCTTTTATATACAGATTTGTTCTGAGGACTATGTAAGCTTAATGAGCGTCTCAACCATATGTTCAAGTTTTTGTAGGAGTAATCATATTTATTTCGAAATCTTTACCTACATATTATATAAAATTCTTCTGTCCGTGTGCATTTAATCTTAGTCCTCAGAAGTGACAACGCATTTTTATTTCAGGCAACGCACTCTTTGAAGTTGATGTCAGGTGGTGGAAAAATAATTAAAAAAGGTTGCCAACCCGTCTGTCAAGGCTTACCCTATACTATCCTTAGGCCTATACTATCCCAACCTAGGGTGTATGCATTTTTGATCGACTGTAATGATATTGAATAATCAATAAATACAAAAGTTTTACTTTTTCCAATATACTCGTAGTTCAAATAAGTGTTCTGAAGAAACGGAGGTTCATTTTCGAATATAATAAATATGAGTTTATATAAGGAAGTCATGCTTATTTTTATATTCTAAGGTAGATATGGAGAAATAATAAAACTATTTACAGCTATGATGATTTCTTATATTTACGCGAACACTACACATTGATTAAACTAATTTTACGGATTTTTATTTATTTAAAATAATGTTTAATATAATAATATTTATTTATTAATTAAAATCAAGAAATTAAATGCGATAAATGCGTAAAAGTAGTTTTAATCAACATTTAAAACCACATATTATAGCTCATTTTAGAGGAGTCATTCAGCGATGTCAAAATACATTTACATATTATAAAAAGGAGAGATCTTTGACGAATTGGTACACACAACCAAGTTTAAACTGTTATTTCGTAGAAGCATGTAATAAATTTGGTTTGAAAATAGGTTCAAAGCGGTAACAGACGTAAACCTCGGCCGTAAAGGTGCGTGCCAAAAACCCGAACATTATTTCAGGCAAATGTAAAGAACTATTTATTTATTTAGATATCTATCGACAATATCAATATGCACTATTACAAACAAAATACTAAATGTTTAGACGAAGGATATGTACAAGTGTATATATCATTATAAGAAAAAACTAAACAAAGCAAAATAAGCAAGGTAAAACCCTGAATTAACAAACTTTTTAACTTCTCGTGATGAAAATCATTGAAATGGGAACGGAATCAAAAAACGGGAAGTCATTGTTTTCACCCCGGTTTTTGAAAATCGAGTTCTCATCAGATCTCGACGTTTCATGGTCCTAGGAAGCTATTCTGGCTACTTTTGCGATGATGTTCGTTTGTCTTTGGATGATGTATGTATGTCAACATGTAAACATCTCATGACTTTGTGTAAGGAGTGTCCGATCGAAAAGCGGTTTTCGGCATCTGAAAGGGCTTTGCTAAACTTAGATTTTCTGTGATTTTAGCCCGAATCGTCGCAGTAGATTCTGAGAAAACCTCAAAAATTTTATTATTTTTAATTTCCAAAAAGTAGTTTTGTTGGAATTACTTCCATACACCACCTGATGGTATGTAGATGCTGTGGCCCATAGATATCTACATTTATTTTCAATTAAGAATGAATTATCCGTATTTGTTTGATTAGTTGTCACCCCTAAGAATTATGATGAAATGCCTCGTTTCCAGTTAAAAAGTGTCTCAGATCCTCTACACTCATCAACAGAAACACAGCAGTATTAAGCTGCTATTTTACGCTGGTATTCTTTGAAAGCGTGGTCCTTCCTCGGTTGAGCGGACCCATTCGTGTTACAACCATAATATAGCTTGCATCATGCTATGCTTATACTAAGCTCTACGTTACAGAACAATGCAAGATTTCAATATTTTTTAAATTAAACTGATCTTAGGAACTCGTAACACATAACAATGTTATTTTCAATTGAAACTAGAAACTGAGATGTTATTTGTTTATAAATTCATTCTTGCTGCCTGCGTCAATATAAACTCTGTCATATTCATTAAAGCCCCATTTGAGTATTGTACGAGTAGCGCATATCGACTTGTGCTATCAATGTACCTAATTGGAAAACTCAGGATTTTAGTGTTTATATATTACAGTTTTTTCAAGTTGGGTTGTGTGTGCAATTTTTATTTATATGGTAAGGTTCAATGTAATATAAGGTCTTTATGTTTAAATTTAAAACGATTTCAATGTCGATCGTGGTTTTTGAATTAAACTGTTTTCAAGGTAATTTACTTTTGAAAATCTCATCGCTTCAAGTGCTTTGCACAGGACCAATTTTTCTATAAAATAAGAGTAATAAACGAGCATACAGTCCACCTGATGGTAAGTGGATGCTGGGGCCCATAGACATATACTTTTATCCTCGATTAAGAAATGCAGATGCGTTCTCAACCTTGAGGACTAAGATGAAATTCCTCGTTTCCAGTAAAAAGGTTTATAACACTCACCATACGAAACATAGCAGCATTGAGATGCTATTTCTGGTAGTCTATGAAAGCGTGGTCCTTCCCCGAAAATTTGCTTGAGAAAAATTTTGGAAATTACCTCGAGGAGGATATAAAATCAGATTTATTAATGTCTCTTCTATCAGCCTTATTAAGATACCGAATAATAAATATTTAATTTTTGTATCTAAGTAGTTAAATTCAAGTTAAATTACATTTCATTGTCTAGGGCTTCATCACCACTTATCACCAGACACCAGGTGAGATTGTGAGCAACCGGCTTATAAGAAGTAAATATATATGGGGTGACTTGATTGGGGAAGAAGCAGGCTCGCACGAAGCTCGCGCAGGTTAACTTTGCTATGTTTCGTTAGCTGAGTCTCGAGAACCGGAAACCCTTCTTACGGTATCGAGGCATTCCATCTAAGTCCTTAGATTCTGTCTATACGACACGGTATTCCACTTACCATTAGGTGGACAATGTTGCTCGTTTGTCAGATTTATCCTTTAGAAAAATATTCAACCTACGAAAACTTGAAAAATGATTTCGTCTCTTATTCCAGAGTTGAAGAAAAATGAAGGGTCACCTGCTGTTCCTGGTACTGCTGGTGGCGGTTGTGTGCACTGCCGACGCCGAGGTAAGCCAGATTACACATTATTTCTGCTTAGGAATCTGGATAGATATAACATTTTTACCTGTTTCTGTTGCCATATAGTGCGAGCACCGCCGCGTTCTGGTCTAAAGGCTATAGAGATCTAGAGATCCAGTATACAAGTAATTACGTTCGATTACCTGGCTCGGCCGACCTGAAGTATTTGAGGTGTATACTAATTCAATGTACTCACTTTTAGGAGTATTTATATCGTTTTGTTTTTCAGTATAACTCTGTACTTTTAAAGAAAAATTCATTTTTATACGTGATAGAGCCATGCTGCAGCTATATTAGTAGTATAGTTAAAGCACGAATGGGTCGGCTCGACCGGGGAAGTACCACGCTCTCACAGAATACCAGGCTAAAATAGCAACTCAACGCTGCTGTGTTTCGCATGGCGACTGTAGAGAACCGGAGACCCATTTTACTGGAGGCATTCCAACTTAATCCTCACGGGTGACAACGCACCTGTATTTTTATTCGTAATCGAGGATAGTCGTAGATGTCTATGGGCCACAGCAATCACTTAGCATCAGGTGCACTGTGGACTCATTTGTCGCCCTCATCCTATAAAATAATTCAAAGTACTAGTCAAGCACTGTGCAACTTTAAAGAATACATTATCTATCAAAAATGTTCTCGTTCCTACTGCATTGACTCTATTAACAATGTAAGTTCTGTAAAAGAAATTTTTAGTTCGTAATAGAAAATGATTACTTGAAGTGGTTAGTGGGCTGTGCTGAAAAACATTCCATGACATATCTCTACATAGCATAAATCAAAGTCGCTTCCCGCCGTCCGTACGCTTAGATCTTTTAAACTACTAAATAATCTTTGGCATACAATATACATACGCAACGCTGCAACTTCTTATTATTTTTTTTTACTTTTTAACAATCGGGCAAAGCTAATTCCTTCAGCACGGCCATCTTTAGATGCTTATATCTTTTTGAATATATAATAATAATGTCCTCCGGACCGAATTTCGGTCACGGCGGCTTGTTTCAACGGAGACTGTCCATCGGTGCAGGACAGGATTATAGTACCCAGCCCAAGTGTCAAGCCCAAGCACAGGTGCACTCTCTATTCCCTCACTCCCATAATCCGATGGAACGGTAAACCCACACGACCGGAGAGCTTAACGTGCTTCCCGAGGCACGAGGGTGAGACACCGGCAGGAGCTATTGAGAATTTCTTGATTGAAAAACTGATCATGAGGTCCCGGGATCGAATCCCGTTGCGCTACTACAACTGATCATGAGGTCCCGGGATCGAATCCCGTTGCGCTACTACAACTACTACCTATACTAGATCAACGAGGCAGTCGAATATATAACATGTTACATGTGTGACTATAAAAAAATCGAGTTTTTTAGTTAAGTTTACTGGTAAGTACAGTCGATAAACAAGAGTAGATTTTCTGCTGATTTTGTATTTTAAAAAATAACCCACTGATGAAGGTGAGGATGGTGGGTCAGGACCATTATTCCACAAGCAAATTGGATTTAAACAAACAACGGAACAACGGAAGCTTAACTAAAATTCAAAAAGATGTTTAAAACAATCCCGCTGGGATTTTTGCTGGTTCTTTTCAACCAGTGCTAAATAAAAAATGACTTTTCTTAAGTATTATGTAATAGTCCATATTGTATCGCACACTAATAGAGACACCGTCGGCGGCACCGTCGCCTGCGCACCACCACGACGGAGTCCCCGCGTCGGCCGCAGCCCCCACGAGAGGACGCTGAGGCCGAACATCTGGAGCTGGGCATGGCTGAGCGCCTGGACGAACGTCGTTTCCAGGTGATTTCAGTGTTTTATTTAAGATGTGGCAGAGCAGACGCTTCAGCTATATTATGGTTGTAGCACGAATGGGTCGGCTCGACCGGGGTAAGACTACGCTCTCACAACATACCAGCGTAAATTAGCAGCTTACTGCTGCTGTGTTTCTTAGCGCGAGTGGAGATAACCGGAGACCCTTTTTACTGGGAACGAGGCACTCCATCTTAGTCTTCAAGGGTGACAACGAATGTACATTAAGGATGAATTTAGATGTATATGGTCGCAGTGTCCACTTACCATCAGGTGGACTGTGTGCTCACTAGTGACCCTGATTTTAATTAAAAAAATGTCAGTAACTCCGGTTCTACTGTTCCAACTTCATATATATTTTTTCATTCATATATTAAGCAATATTTTCATTTCAGGAAGCAGAAAAGGCGCGCGTTAATGAAATACTCAACGAAAACTCAAATGAAGGAAACTCTGACAACGATATGTTTATTGATGGTAAGTTTTTATTAAAATTAGAAAATACGCGTACCTATTCGATATCGTCACGTCAGTTATGTAACAGGCGACATCGACAGAGGGTAATGAAAAAAATTAAAAATAAATACTGATAAATATTAAAAATAATTTACATACACGAAAACGTAATGCGTGAACACAAAAATTTATCAAATTCAACAAAAAAATAAATTCTATTCACTCTGTCAATACTAGGAAAAGACACAAACTAGCATTACCAGTTACATGAACACCCTTAAACAAGTAAGGTAACAGACCACTAAGGACTAAAATGGAATGCCCCTCAGACTTACACAGGTTTCCTTTAGACTGGTACACAGCAGTGCACGCATTACTACTTGGCCGGAGGGTGGTACCTAGGTACCGGTACCCAGTTTGACTCTTAGGCAGAAACAAAATACTACCCAAGAAATAAAAAACAACATACACCAAGAAATAAAAAACAAATATAGTGTCATCGCAAATCGTCGCCTTTATTTTAATAGACGACTCACATAACTGAACTCAGTATATATGTACTTATGTAAGTGCTCCTTACAATTTTGGTTTTGGTCAGCGCTAAAATCCTCCTGATATACCCTACTTTGTTGACTTTTTGTATAGAATAAGGGTAAGAAAAGAGCTTACTAATTTACGTTGGTATTCTGTGAAAGAGAGGTCAATCCCCGGTCGAGTCGACCCATTGGTGCTCCAACCATAATATATAGCGTGAATCTACCACGTGTGAAATTGTACTAATTTCTTTTTTTTTTTACTTTACCGTACTACTGGCAATTATATTTTTTTATACAAAAAGGGTAACAAACGAGCAAACAGTCCATTTGATAAGTCCTGATAAGTACGTGATAAGGACATTGTAAGTGGATGCTGTGGCCCATAGACATCTACATTTATTCTCGTTTGAAAATTAAAATGCAGCATGCGTTCTCACCCGTGAGGACTAAACTGGAATGTCTCGATTCCAATAAAAAGGGTCTCCGGTTCTCTGCATTCACCATACGAAACACAGCAGCATTAAGCTGCTATTTTACGCTGGTATTCTGTGAGAGGGTGGTCTTTCACCGGTTAAGACAACCCATTCGTGCTACAACCATAATATGTGGCTCTACCTCGTATATTTTTTTGTCCACAGACCCTTGCCTAAAAGTACACTGTAGTGCGGGACGCGTGTGTGAAATCGACGAACATGGAGACGCAGTCTGCAACTGCATCAAGGAGTGCCCATACGAGACCGACTCGCGCCGCAAGGTATGAATACAATATGTGCATATAAACAGTAATGTCTGACTGAAAGTAGATTTCCGAACGAATTTTTTCTTAAAAGTTAAAAATAAAAAATATTGTTTGCTCGAATTTAATGATCATGTTTGTATTTCCCCGACTGCACCAGAAGAAATTTTATGTATTTCGAGTGCATGTATGTCCTTTTCTTGGCTCACACACGCTCTGTAGCCTAAACGTCTTGATTAATTTTTAAATATGGAATGTTCTTAGATTCCTCTTAATTTTGGAAGTGACAAAAGGCATAATAATTTTTTCTTTTCTTTAATCTTTTTTAAGCAGCCAAGTTTTTTAATTATTGTTTTAACCATGAAGTTCTTGCTAAGAAATTATATTAACATCTTAGTATTAAAGAATCATGTTAAGAGTTAAAACATTGAATTAAATTAAGTTTTTTAATAATCATATTTACACTTAATATTTATTGTTATATATCATTTTGTTTGTGTTTAGAAATAAGAATACCTTTTGTTTTCATTTCTTTTTATTTTAATGTCTTCATACCACTTCGTTTAGGATTAGATTAAGATCACTCCTTATTTTTCTTTTATTCTCTTTATATTATTCTCATAATACTGATTTGCTTTTAATTTTTACTGACTTTTCACTATTTTTATGTATAATTAATTTCTTTCTTTTTTTCTTATTCTGTAAGGCGGTGGTAAACGTAGAATAGACTATTGAAACACACATATTTATGTTAAGCAAACCAGCTTTACACTATTAACAATTACGTATACGGTGTAATAAATTAACAAAAAAATATACTAACATAAGAAGGAGGTTTACACATTATATATCAAATGTATAGTCTTCTCCAGGTGTTATTATATATATATATATATATATATATATATATATATATATATATATATATATATATATATATATATATATATATATATATATGCTAAGGTGTTAATTGAAAGAGTTATGAAAGAAACTGATGGAAAAATTTGGGATGTGCAAGCGGGTTTTAGAAAGGGAATGGGGTGTACAGATCAAGTCTTTTCCATGCGCATGATTGCAGAGAAGTTTTTGGCTAAAAACCAGAAAGTTTTTTGTGCATTCATGGACTTGGAAAAGGCTTATGACAGAGTGGACAGGAATGTGTTATGGCAAACACTGAACTCATATGGGTTGAGTGCTGGTTTAATACAGGCATTAAGGTCTCTTTATAGGGACTCTAGTGCTTGTGTTAGGATCTATGGGGTCTACTCGGACTGGGTTGGCATCCAAAAAGGTGTCAGACAGGGCTGTGTAGCTTCCCCTTGGCTGTTCAACCTGTTTATGGACCCGTGTTTGCAAACTTTGAAAGATGAAGAATGTGGGTTAAGAATGGGCGAGTTAACCGTTAAATGCCTTTTGTATGCCGATGATCAAGTCATATTTGCGTCATCGGCGGCTGAGTTGCAAATGATGGTTACATTAATGAACTGTGAATTAAAAGAAAGGGGAATGAAAGTTAACGCATGTAAGACGAAAGTGATGGTTTTTGAAAGAGAAGAGAGCAAATACGGTATGTGAAATAAGAATAGAAGGAGAGTTAATTGAGCAAGTGGGTGAGTTTGTGTATTTGGGATGTGTATTTAGCAGGGATGGTAGATATGATAGGGATATAGAACGACGAGTAAATGCAGGGAATAGAGTGAATGGGGCACTACACTCTATTATGAAGAACCAGAATGTGTCAAAACAGGCACGTATGGTAATTCATAATGGTGTGTTAGTCCCTACTTTAATGTATGGTAGTGAAAGCTGGGTGTGGCAGAAGAAGCACGAAAGTAGAATAAATGCTGTAGAAATGCGGTCTTTAAGGAATATGCTAGGGTTGAATCTGAATGACAGGGTGAGAAATTGCGTGATAAGAGATAAATGTGGTATGCAAGATGATGTTGTGACCAGGATTAAGAAAGGAATGCTTCGGTGGTTTGGTCATGTGGAAAGAATGAATGAGGAAAGAGTGACAAAGCAAATTTATATGGCAGATGTGAACGGCCGAGTCGGGAAGGGACGCCCTAGGAAAAAGTTTATCGACCAAATTGGCGATATTTTGAAAATGGGCCACGTTAGAAGTACCCTTAACCGACGAGCATGTATGCGTAGATATCTGGATGTAAAGGAGGCGAAAGAGGTATGTCAGGATCGTGCCAAATGGAAGTCCGTAGTCTCTGCCTACCGCTCTGGGTGACAGGCGTGAGTGTTTATGTTATGTTATGTTATATATAAGGAAAAACTGTGCAACAAAAGTGCAAATACATTGTGGAAGGTGACAATATACTCCCGCCGGTGGAGGTGTACCTTCCGGCGGGAGTGTATAAACAAACAAATTAAAGCCGTTTATAATGAAATATTGTGTTGCATGCAGGTGTGCACGCACCACAACGAGACGTGGTCGTCGGACTGCGAGGTGTACCGGCAGCGCTGCCTGTGCCTGGACAACTCGGAGCTGTGCCGCGGCCCGCAGTACCACCACGTGCAGATCGACTACTACGGCGCGTGTCGCGAGATGCCCGTGCGTACCGCTAGCCCAATACCTTCATTGCCTTACAGGGGGGATATTTGCCGTAGTTTTCACACTTGGCAAGCGGGTTGGCAATCGCAGCTTTATTTGTTAGTCGTATTTAGGAAGACGCTGCTGTCTATCTCCCGATATTGTTTTCCTGCATCGCCTCTCACGACATATGTATGATACAGGGTGGTAGATATTCTTACATCGCTACTACACGGTAATCTCACTGTTAAGACGACACATCGAAAACGCTATCGCCGTACTGATCCCAGTGAATACATAATTTCTATAAAAACTTGAAAAAACGCCGTCATAAGGTCTAAAATTTCGTAGCGCCCGCGACGATTAAAAGCGCTTATAAATTGTCAGAATCCTAAAATATTTTTTAAAAATTATTGATTTAAGTAATCTAAATAATGAGCAAGTAAATTATGGACATTGGTGTTATGAATATATTTGAGTGATTCCCAAGCATATAGATTAAGTAATTTCGTTGTAATTTTAACTATAGAGATTTTTTACAAGTGTTTGCGCAAATAGTTATGATCGAGTCAAAACTATACAATCGTGTTTTTGAACAATCAAATTCAAGATAAAGACATGAATTTACCTATATCAAAATTCCACTTTCGTTAGTGGTGTCATAGTCCTGTACTATTCGATGAAAGGAGGTGCATTTTTTCACGGTGTCGCCTCTGTAGCCTTAATTATGGGAAAATAATAAATACGTGGTGAATATGGGTATATGTTATATGTTTATATCACAACTGTGTGGTAGAGAGTTTAGTCGTCAGACCAGCGTAATGAATATGTATGTTTATATCACAGTTGTTTGGTAGAGTCTAGTCGTTTGACAGGCGTAATTAGTATGGGTGTACGCTGAATGCTTATATCACAGTTGTGTGGTAGAATCTTTAGTTGTCAGGACTGCGTGGTGAATATGGGTGTATGCTGTATGTTTATATCAAAGTTGTGAGGTAGAGCCTTTTGTAATCTAGACTACGTGATGAATATGGGTGTATGTTGTATGTTTATATCACAGTTATGTGATGAAGCCTTTAATTGTCACGACTGCATGGTGAATATGGGTGTATGCCGTATGTTTATATCACAGTTGTGTGGTAGAGTCTTTAGTTTTCAGGACTGCGTGGTTAATATGGGTGTATGCTGTATGCTTATATCAAAGTTGTGAGGTAGAGCCTTTTGTAATCTAGACTATGTGATGAATTTGGGTATATGTTGTATGGTTATATCACAGTTATGTGGTAGAGCAATTAGTCGTCGGGGCTGCTTGGTGAATATGGGTGTATGCTGTATGTGTATAGCACAGTTGTGTGGTAGAGCCTTGAGTCGTTGAAACTACGTGGTGAATGTGGGTATATGTTGTATTTTATATCACAGTTGTAGCAATTAGTCGTCGGGACAGCGTTGTGAGTATGTTCTCACATGGTAGAGGCATGTTGCAGTTATATTATGGTTGTAACAGGATTGTGTCGGTTCGATCCAGGAAAGACCACGCTCAAACAGAATACCGGCGTAAAACAGCTTAATAATGCTGTATTTCGTATGGTGAGTGTAGAGAAACAGACATCATTATTACTGGAAATGAGGCATCCATCTTTGTCCTCAAGAATGTCAACGCACCTAGATAATATTGATTCTTAATCGAGGATAAATGTAGATGCCTATGGGCCACAATATCCATTACCATCAGGTTGGACTGTCTGCTTGTTTGTCACTCTTATCTCTATATATAATCCACATATAAAATACAAAATCCACAATAAAAGATAATTGAACACTAGGGCAAAGACACGCGACGTACTACCGTCATAACGCATGCGATATTATAGACCATTATATCCCCGGTGTGTTTTGAGTGCCTTTAGTCGATGGACCAGCATGTTGAATATGGGTGTATGCTGTATGTTTAATGTTTATATCACCGTTGTGTGGTGGAGCCATTAGTCGTGACGACAGCTTGACGAGCATTTGTGCGGTGTACGTACATTGTGTGTGTGTGATGCAGCCGTGCACGGAGAGTGAGATGTCGGATTTCCCGCGGCGCATGCGCGACTGGCTGTTCAACATCATGCGCGACATGGCAGAGCGGCGCGAGCTCAGCGACCACTACCTGCGCATGGAGCGCGAGGCCGAGTCCAACCTCACGCGCCGTTGGACCAACGCCGCCATCTGGAAGTGGTGCGACCTGGATGCACACGACAACGACCGGTCAGTTCCCATTACTCTCCACTCGTTCCTTACTTCAGCCTCCTATAAATCTAAGAGATCCTGGCCTGCGCATTGAGCGCGAGTCCGAGTCCAAGCTCACGCGCCGCTGTACCAACGCTGCCATCTGGAATTGGTGCGACCTGGATGCGCACGACAACGACTGGTCAGTTCCCATCACTCTCCACTCGTTCCTTACTTACAGCCTCCTACAGATCTAAGAGATCCTGGCCTGCGCATGGAGTCAGTCCCTATCATTTTATACGTGGTAGAATCATGTGTTTTATACGTGGTAATGCCATGCTAAAGCTATATTGTAGTTTTAGCACGAATGGGACGGCTTCTCCATGCTTCACAACGCTCTCACAGCATACCAGTGTAAAATAGCAGCATAATACTGCAATGTTTCGTATGGCGAGTGTAGAGAACTGGAGAACCTTTTTACTGGAAACGAGGTATTCCATTTGAGTCCTCAGATGTGACAAGGCATTGCATTTTGATTCTTAATCGATGATAGATGTAGATGTCTATGAGCCCATAGCATCCGCTTACAAAAAATTAAATTCATATATAAAAATTATATTTTGTTTGTATTTTATTCGCTGCCGTTCATCATCAGGTTGCGGCAAAAATATGTCGACATATTGCTTGCATTTCTGTGAAGGTTATAAGCATAGTTGCACCCAGTAGGTGGCGCCGGAGACGATACCTAGTTGCTTATCAAAAAAAGCCTAGCGTATTAAGACGTTCGCATCTCATAAATAAAATCTATTTCTACAAGGTTCGTGTCCCGGCATGAGTTGTTCCCAATCCGAGCGCCGCTGATGGCCCTGGAGCACTGCATCGGACCGTTCCTGGACCTCTGCGACGAGGACAACGATCATCGCATCACGCTCGCAGAGTGGGGCAAATGCCTGCAGCTCGATGAGGTACCAAACACTTCTTTTGTGAAATATATCTTCCAAATAAGTCTTTCCAAGTATGAACTGTCTAAATGGTTAATGCAATGACAGTAACGTAGGATGTACTAAAACAATCTTCAAGGTTTAAATAGTAAAAAACCCCGACTGCGTAAAAAAATTTACTGAAAAGAGAAAAAATCTAATACTCCATGACACTTTAACAACTAAGATGAATCTCACGACACCTCATATGTTTTTTAAAATTTCATCAAGCCGTTTGGAATACAGAGTGTGCCAAAATACATACATCATACCCTCCTCCTGGGGCAATCGGGTAAAAAAGGGTAGTTTTTAGTTTGTCATAATTAAACTGTTAGGTCCTTAGAATAAACCCTTCAGACGTCAATGTTTTATTTATGACCGTTACATTGACGTCTAAGGGTTGGAGCTACTGTTAGCTACCTATATTTTTTTCGTACATACATATTATATAAATACATAAACACTTACCCCCGTCACCCAGGCGGTAGGCAGAGACTACTAATCTATTAGGCTATGTCGGTCACTCACGCAGAGAAACTCCGAGCATAGTCCTCTTCATAGCTCACTGAGCGACTTTGAGCTTCCTCATACGGCCAGCAGTGAAGGACCAAGTCTCAGATCCGTCGGTCATCACTGGCAACAAGCACTGGTGGTAACACTTCCACTTGTCTCATTCATTCTATGTGCCAAAACTACCGTAGCATTCCTTTCTTGATCCCGATCGCAACCTCTTCTTGCAAACGACACTTCACAATTTCTCACACATGTATTTCGACTACTCTTTTATCTCTGATTTCTCATTCTATTTATTTTTTACAGTACGAGTTGGAAGATCGCTGCGACGAGCTTACCGATGTAGCATCATAAATTCATCTTGTACAAAGAATCAAATTATTATAAAATACTTAAAAAGGAATTACTATAAAATAACAGCTTTTGTCATTCATAATAAAAAAATCTGAGATTTTAGATGTAATTTTATATTGATAAGATATTTTTATTAATAAATAAGTTTTGTACGACGATTTTGTAGAATATTCTAAGTTGTAACCATTTAAAAAGTAAAATGCAATACCTTGTAATTAAAAATGAATATATTATAAAGTTTACAGTAATATTGGTAACAATGTAATATATATCACTGCCAAGAGATTCTTTTAATTTATATTTCATTTACGTCGCTAAAAATTATAACAATTAATTTGAATGGTGGTAAAATACTATTGAAATGTGCATTTATTTTTAATGGTAATACTGTGATCGTACAGCCAAAAATTTCAAGTAAATTAGTATTTTTAAATAAAGTGTTAATTTTTTTAAATTTTTACTAGTTTTACTAAACACCTATAAAACTTGTTCTCTCTTAATGATATTTAATGTGTTAGGCCCGCCACACACTACATACGTAAGCCCGTTTCGCAATTCCGAAACGGAACGAACGGGTGGGCCGCACACACACGGAATGCTGTTTCGCTCGTAAAATTGCGTACGGAAAACTACCATAGGTGTTGTTACCATAGGAATTCCGAATCGGAATTCCGAAACGGAATCCCGATACGGAAATCCGTATGTATATACCCGGCCTAATAAATGTTTACGAGTGCCGTAGCGTTATGTATCCGTTACCTCATATTATCCTGTTGGTGTCGTAAGAAGGATAGGAGGCGACAGGGAAAATGAAACAGGCGATGGGCAGCACCATCTTCCTGATAAAACTAAAAATAATAAACAACTGCGGTTTCCACGCGTGGCAACTATCCGGAAGGCCTATGTTTGCTTGAGGATTTTGATGGGCTATAGGTAATGGATGAAATATTCACGCGATACCCGCCAGCATTACGAGCTGAGGGACATAATATATAGCCCGCTAGCGATCAGCCCCGCCCTCGCACGGGTGATCCCGACAACATACCAGATTATATTTGGTTTGTTGGTATTCAGACTATTCTCGAATCAACTTAATAAAAGACAAAACATCCTAATTAATAAAACTAACTACACTACACCCATACTAAAATCTACTAAAATATTTACTATAATGTCAACTGTTAAAATGGCGTCGATAACGCAGCTCCCTTTTGACCCTTTATTATTTGATTTACTGATGAAGAGCTATAATATAACAAAGTCAGCTATTCAAACAAGGTTGTAGTTTTTAGTTATAAGAAATTGACCATATTAACCGGATGACCATATTAAAGTTGTTCAAAACGACTGGGTGACATTAAAGTTAATTGTCTGCTGTATGCTGATGATGCAGTGCTTATTGCACCATCAGAAGCAGAACTGCAGGCATTAGTCACGTGTCATCATCATCATCATCATTACAGCCCTTCACAAGTCCACTGCTGAACATAGGCCTCCCCCAAGTAATGCCACAAAGCACGGTCCTGAGCCACCTGCATCCATCGACTTCCTGCATATCTTACCAGGTCGTCACTCCATCTAGTGGGGGGTCGCCCTACACTACGCCTACCGGTACGAGGCTGCCACTCGAGAACCTTTCTTCCCCATCGGTTATCGGTTCTTCGAGCTATATGGCCGGCCCATTGCCACTTCAGCTTACTAATCCGTTGGGCTATGTCGGTCACTCTGGTTTTACTGCGGATATTTTTCTTTTTTTTTTTTTATAGGATAGGGTGACAAACGAGCACACAGTCCACCTGATGGTAAGTGGTTGCTGTGGCCCATAGACATCTACATCTATCCTCGATTACAAATCAAAATGCGGATGCGTTGTCACCCGTGAGGACTAAGATGGAATGCCTCGTTTCCAGTAAAAAGGGTCTCCGGTTCTCTACACTCACCATACGAAATACAGCAGCATTAAGCTACTATTTCACGCTGGTATTCTGTGAGAGCGTGGTCCTTCCCCGGTCGAGCCGACCCATTCGTGCTACAACTATACTACTAATATAATTGCAGCATGGCTCTACCACGTTAAATCCTCATTTCTGAGTCTATCACGCAGAGAAACTCCGAACATAGCCCTCTCCATAGCTCGCTGAGCGACCTTGAGCGTCCTCATACGGCCAGCAGTGAAGGACCACGTCTCAGATCCGTAAGTCATCACTGGCAACACGCACTGGTTGTACAATCTAGTTTTTAGAGATTGAGGTATACCTGACGAGAAGATATGTCGTAATTTCCCGAACGCTGCCCAGCCGAGTTGAATCCGTCGATTGACCTCTCGGTCGAAGTTGGACTTACCTAGTCGGACTATTTGTCCCAGGTAAACGTACTCGTCAACAACTTCGAGCATAGTGCTCCCAACAACTACCGGCATAGGTGTGACTTGGACATTAAACGTTCTGCCATAAGGACTATATCGTCGGCAAATCAAAGGTGAGTGATGTACTCGCCATTGATGTTAATACCGTATCCTTTCCAGTCCAGTAGCTTGAAAACGTCTTCCAAAAAGCAGCGGTAAAGAGTTTCGGGGATATAACGTCACCCTGTCTTACACCTCTCTGCAGTTGGATAGGTTTCGAGCTCTGGTTCTGTACTCGGATAGCCATCGTAGCCCTACTGTACAAACACTTCAGCACTTCGATATACCGACAGTCAACTTGGCACCGCTGAAGGGACTGCAGCACCGCCCAAATTTCGACGGAATCAAAGGCTTTCTCATAGTCCGCATACGCCAGGCAAAGTGGCAAATTGTACTCTTCAGTCTTCTGTACAATCTGCCGCAGGGTATGTATGTGGTCTATGGTACTGAAGCCTTTTCGGAAACCGGCTTGTTCGGGAGGCTGGAAGTCGTCGAGTCTGCGTGCGAGACGATTCGTAATGACTCTCGAAAACAGCACGTAGACGCGGCTCAGAAGGGAAGTCGGTCTGTAGTTCTTCAAGAGAGCGTTGTCGCCTTTCACACCTCCGGAGTAGTGCCACCATGGAGGACGGAATTGAAGAGCCTCTGAAGGACTTCAAGTACCGGTGTTCCACCCGCTTTCAGAAGCTCCGCTGTAATTCCATCCTTGCCTGGGGCCCTGCCGTTTTTAAGGTGCTGGAGAGCCATTCTAATCTCGCTCAGACTGACGTCCGGGATATTATCGGAATAGTGTCGGGTAAGACTTGCTCTTGGATCGTTACTCACACTTGCGTGTGGCTCCAACGATGATGTGTACAGCTGCCCATAGAACCTCTCAATCTCACTCAAAATCTCAGGTGTCCCGGAAACGATGCTGCCACACTCAGTCCTCGGCTTTGACAGTTGGCTCTTTCTGGCAGACAGATCTCTGGCAAAGACTTTGGAGCCCTGGTTCCGCTCGATCGCTTCTTTAATACGAGCAGTATTAAAGTTGCGTAAGTCTCGCCGCATGCATTTGGAGATCTGTCTGTTCAGTTGCCTGTATGCTGTCAAATCTGTTGACGATTGCAGCCTCATCTCCCGTCTAACAGCCACGAGTTTAAGAGTGTGATCGGAGAGTTTTTGTGTTCTTCTGCGGCGGGTCTTGCAGAACTTAGCTCCGACCGCATGGACAGTTTCCACGAGCTTGTCATTCATATCATCCACTGCATTGCAATCTTGTAGGCACTGAAAGCGGTTGTGTAACTCGAGCTGAAAGTTTTCGGGATTCTGGATTAGAGCACGAGGGGGACGGAGCGTTGACTTCATTAGACGAGACCTCTCCAACTTAACGTTTAGGTTCAGTGTGCCTCTAACCATTCGGTGATCGCTGCCAGTTTTCACCCTTGCGATCACTGAAACATCACTGAACAGTTGGCGTCTGGTCGTCATAATGAAGTCAATCTCATTTTTTGTCGAACCGTCGGGGCTCGACCAGGTCCACTTCCTATGGGGCCGCTTATGGAAGAAAGAGTTCATCATAAAGAGTCCCTCTTTCTCCATAAAGTCGGCCAACTGCTGGCCCCTTCGGTTCCGTTGCCCTACTCCAAATTTCCCTAACTTCAGCTCACCGCTTTCTCTTGTGCCTAGTTTTGCGTTGAAGTCTCCCATCAACACCGTCACGTCACGTGTATGAAAGAGGAATGTGAAATTAAAGGTCTCCGTTTTAATGCTAATAAAACTAAGGTTCTGGTATTTGAAAAGGACGAAGAGAGAACGAAATGTGAAATATGGGTAACGAGTAAATACGCGCGCCAACCGACCAAGCGCAGAAAGATCGAGTGTAGAGCTTCTAGAAAGTTTAGTTCTTCAATTTGATACTAGATGGCGCTAGTGCCGTCGACTTCGGCGCGTAACACTGCCCTCTCCTAAAACACGCTCGTCCCGAGCATTATCGGCCCCATAATAACGCGCCAGGCGATCCACACGGACGATCTTAGGAGTCCCTCTTGCGCCTTTCTGTAACTGCTCCGCAATGTCAAGGGCTGTCCTATCCTGTGGTGCACCAACATTGTACAATTTCGGTGCTCCTCTTCTACGTGTCTGAGGTCCCCGCACGGCCGCACAACTTGTACATGTACGATACCAAGCCTCGACATCGTCATGATAATGGACCCAGTAAAACTGTTTTTGGACCTTCAGCAGAGTTCGTTTAACTCCCAGATGGACTCTTGAACGACCATTATGACACAGCTGTAGAACATTCGGCACTTTAGCTTTAGGGACAACCATTTGCAAACGACAGCTGTCTCCTTGACCATTGTCCCATTTACGGCACAGGACTCCATCCTGAATCAGCAAGCTGTCCCATTGGGCCCAATAGCTTTTCGTGGTTGAACTCATCGCTGAGACGTCCCTCCACTTAGGCTTGGTAGCACGGGCCTTCATTCCTTCCAGAATCGGCCTGATGTCCGGATCTTCCTGCTGTTCATGTCGTAGGCTGTCCTTCCACCCGGTGCTGAGGTGGTCTGTCCTGAGCATCCTCACGGATACCACTTCCTTACTCTCTTGCCTAGTATAATGTTTGCGATCTTCAGGACAAGGTGTTCTTGACAATGCATCTGCGTTGCCGTGAGATTTCCCGCTACAGTGTCTGATAGTAAGGTCGTATTCCTGCTGCTGCTGGGCGGTGCTGTTAGCCGCAGTTCCCTTCTGAGATCGTTCACCTTCCCTTTCTAGGGTTCGCTTGGGGCAGCTGCATCGAAGATGGCCCCTTTCCCCACAGCCATAGCACCTAGGGCTGTATGCTTTATTGTGGTCGCGAACCGTAACCGCTGCAACCTCCCTAGCGTGAGGCGAACGATGATCCTATCGCCGCCAGGCAGTGCCGTTAGCTGCACTACCCTCCTGATATCGTTCACTTGCTGCACTGCTGCTGCAACCTCCCTGGCGCGATGGGAGCGAAGATCCTGCCGCACGGCTTCCACCTCCAGTGCATGGGTCAAGGCGTCCTTAAGCGTCTCGTGGTGCCCGAGCCTCACAGCAGCTCTGACTTCAAGGTCGCGGATTCCGTCGATGAATGTCTGCACCAGGTTCCCTTCAATGAGCGCAGGTACAGACTGGTATGCTTTTCGAACCATCTTCTCCACCTCAAGGGCCCACTGCTGCAGGTTTTCGTTGCTGCGTTGCACGCGATCTTTAAGCTGCGCGCGAAAGACGTGTTCCAGGTGAGCGTCACCATATCTCGCCTCCAATGCCTCAAGGAGCTGCTCATAGTTCACTTTCTTACCGAGAGCTTCCAACACGGTTAAGGCTTGGTCGCGCAGGCCTAAGGTGAGTGCAGTCATGGCCTGGCTTTTATTCCAGCCGTTTGCCTCCATGACGGCCTCGAACTGGATTTTGTAGGCCGACCAGGAAGAAGTCCCGTCGAACGGCGGCACTTTGAATCCACGTAGCGAAGGTGCTGTAGCTACTACGGGAGCTGCAGTTCCATCCCCAAGTTTGCGGTCGTTCAGCGTTTTCTTCACGTCAGCCATCACGTTGTCAACCCGATTGTTCACATGGTTGATTCGGGTTTCATGTTCTTCGATTCGGGTTTCAGCTTCCGACAGGCGGTTGTCATGTTGAGCAACCCTATCCTTCACCTCCCTTATCTCTTTCGCAATGGTAGCGTGAAGGTCCTTCATGAGGAGCATCTGTTCCTCCTATCGGCGGGCCTGTTCCTCTTGTCCGCTCTGCAGCTGCTCTTTCAACTGACGGACCTGTTCCTCCTGTCGGCGAACCTGTTCCTACTGTCGGCGAACCTGTTCCTCCTGTCAGCGGACCTGCTCATCCTGTCCACCCCACAGCTGCTCTTCCAACCGACGGACCTGTTCCTCCTGTCGGCGAGCCTGCTCCTGCATCATCACCATCAGAGCACCTAAGTCAGGTGCTGCAGATGTAGGAGCTACCGACGAGCCTGCAGCCGGTGGCTGGCCCTCCGACGTCTGCGGCGTTGCACCACCAAATCTTCGTTGGTCCGTCTCCTGCTGGCGTTGACTTCGGGTACGGACACCCTCCGTTTCCTCCTTAGGTAAAATCGGCATGATTTAATCCCACTTTTGACACCAATTGTTACGAGCTTGGGGTTCATGACAATAAAAATTGCCGATAGAATTACCTAAATTAACACTTTAATTCACTTTACACTAATTAAAGTTAAAAACAATAATAATTAATCACACTGATTCACTTTATTCCGCTCCGAAGCTTCGCTTGTCTCGCCAACTTCAATACTATCCCGATCGCGTATTGCAGCGCCTTTATATAGGGCTCTTCCACGAAAACATCCAGAATATTCCAGAATATTCGAGTAAATACGCGCGCCAACCGATCAAGCGCAGAAAGATCGAGTGTAGAGCTTCTAGAAAGTTTAAGTTTTCAATTTGATACTAGATGGCGCTAGTGCCGTCGACTTCGGCGCGTAACAGTATCTTGAAATTTTGCAGTTGTATGCTTGGGTTGGGATTTAATTTTATTAATTATAGGATCAGATTTGACAGTGGTAGAGCCATGCGGCAGCTTTGCTGTTGCACGTATGGGCCGGCTCAAACCGGGGTGGTACCACGACCTCACAGAATACCGGCGTGAAGTGGAAGTTCTGCTTCCGCGTTTCGTCTGGTGAGTGCAGGTGGCCGGAGGCCCATATCCCCCCCCCCCATCAACATGGGTAGCGGAATTAAATAAAGATAGACTACCCCAGGAGGGTACCAGCACCCCTGGAGAATCCCTCACTGAGCATCCACGACCATGTTTCTCCACTTCTGAGCGTGGGTGCTCAGGCTGCCCTGCGTATTCTGGGGGGGGGGGGCGAAATTCCGCTCAAGACTACAACTGTTCGGGGCAAACGGAGCAACAAGACCAAGGCGACCCCTGCCACGCTGTCCGTGAATTTCTGCAATATCAGGGGACTTCACTCTAACCTAAACGCCGTCCACTACCATCTCGAGACGGCGAGGCCGGCTCTGTTCTTTCTGACCGAGACGCAGGTGTCCTCTCCGGCTGATGTCTCGTATCTCTCCTACCCGGGGTACAAACTGGAACACTCCTTTGTGCCTCGGGCTGGAGTTTGCGTTTACGTCAGAGAGGACATCTGTTCTCGACGCCTCGGCAGACTTGAAGGTTCGGACCTGTCCATCCTCTGGCTACGCGTAGACAGCGACGACCATCCGCGCGTCTACGGGTGCCTCTATAGGTCCCACAGCGGTAATGCCGAAACAGACCGACTCTTCGACCACGTCCAAATGGCTGCAGATTCGTTGCTACAGCAGATCCCCTCCGCAGAGATCGTGATCCTCGGCGACTTTAACGCCCATCACGCCGAATGGCTCGGTTCACGTTTAACCGATCATGCGGGGAGATCTGTTCATGATTTTGCCTTGGCATATGGTCTGACACAACTGGTTACTTCGCCTACGCGGATTCCAGATGTGGAGGATCATGCACCTTCTGCTGACCTCTCACCCGGACGGATATCAGATTTCCGTCGACGCCCCTTTAGGCTCCTCGGACCATTGTCTGGTCTGGAGTGTTGTGCCACTCACGCTGAAATCGCGGTTGCATTCTGCAGGCTGCCGCCGTGTTTGGCACTATAGGTCAGCCGATTGGGATGGGATGCGGTCTTTCTTTGCATCCTACCCTTGGGGGCGGGTTTGCTTCTCGCCGGATGATCCCAACGTTGTTGCGGATTCTGTTACTGATGTGGTACTTCAGGGTATGGAACTTTTTATTCCTTCCTCTGTGGTGCCCATTGGAGGCAAATCTCAGCCATGGTTTGGTCGCTCCTGTAAAATAGCATCATGCTATAAGCAGGAGTGCTACCAAGCCTGGGTTGATGCATCAGCGTCCCGGGATGTAAACACCAGCGCTCTAAAAAAGAAGTATAATTCCGCCTCTAGGTCCTTCAAAAGAGTCATTGCCAAGACAAAGTCAGAGCACATAGGCAGAATTGGCGAGAAACTAGTTCGCCTTCCTTCTGGAACCCGTGCATTCTGGTCTCTCGCCAAGGCTGTCCAGGGGAATTTCTGTCAGCCATCTCTTCCATCTCTGCACAGGGAGGACGACTCACTGGCCCATACTGCAAAGGAGAAAGCCGATCTTCTAGGCTCCTACTTTGCGTCTAACTCGACTCTCGATGACGAGGGGAGTACGCCGCCGACCATCCCGCGGTGTGAGTGCTCCATGCCGGAAGTGCAGTTCACACAGCCCTCGGTTCGCAAAGCACTCCTCTCCCTGGACATCCACAAGTCGAGTGGGCCTGACGGAATCCCCCCAATTGTGCTGAGGACGTGTGCTCCAGAGTTGGCACCGGTTTTAACGCGTCTTTTCCGGTACTCCTACTCCCTAGGCGTAGTCCCAAAATCATGGAAGACGGCTTTCGTCCACCTGATCCCTAAAAAGGGCGACCGCTCAGACCCGTCCAACTACCGGCCAATCGCCATCACCTCCTTGTTCTCCAAAACAATGGAGTCCATTGTAAACTGCCAGCTCATGAGGTACCTTGAGGATCACCAGCTGATTAGTGACCGCCAATACGGTTTTCGCCGTGGTCGGTCAGCTGGTGATCTTCTGGTCTACCTCACTCACAGATGGGTGGAGGCAGTAGAGTTCAAGGGGGAGGCATTGGCCGTTAGTTTGGACATTGCGAAGGCCTTCGATCGGGTTTGGCACAAAGCGCTTCTTTCGAAGCTCCCTTCCTATGGGCTTCCCGAGAAATTGTGCGATTGGATCACCAGCTTTCTTGCAGATCGGAGCATCAAGGTCGTTGTAGACGGTGCAAGCTCCGATTGCAAGCCTATTAATGCTGGTGTTCCACAGGGCTGCGTGCTATCGCCAACGCTGTTTCTTCTGCATATCAATGATATGTTGCATACCCGTAACATTCATTGCTATGCAGATGACAGCACTGGTGATGCTCTTTACACCGGCCGAGCCAATATTTCTCGGGAAAACGTCTCCGAGTGCCGGGACAAACTTGTGTCTGAAGTCGAGTCTTTGCTGAACAGAGTCTCGGATTGGGGACGACTAAATCTAGTCCAGTTTAACCCCCAGAAGACACAAGTTTGCGCGTTAACCGCTGAAAAGAACCCCTTTGTCGTATCCCCTCAGTTTCAAGGCACTCCCCTTGTTGCCTCAGCCAGTATCGGAATCCTCGGCGTCGACATATCGAGTGACGTGCAGTTTCGTGGTCACTTGGAAGGGAAGGCCAAATTGGCCTCTAAAAAGCTTGGCGTGCTCAGCAGAGCGGGACAGTATTTCATGCCGGCACACCGCCTGCAACTTTACAAGGCGCAGGTTCGGCCGCACATGGAATACTGTTCCCATCTCTGGGCTGGGGCTCCCCAGTACCAGCTCCTTCCACTTGACCGCATCCAGCGCAGAGCGGCTCGAATCGTCGACGATCGAGTGCTTTCCGATCGGCTCGATTCACTGGCGTTGCGAAGAGATGTTGCATCTCTTTGCGTATTTTATCGCATCTATCACGGGGAGTGCTCTGAGGAATTGTTCGGATTAATCCCAGCCGCCAAATTTCGTGAACGCACGACACGGTAAACGTCCCGATACCATCCACACCATCTGGACGCTTGGCGGTCCACCACTGTACGTTTCACAAGGAGTTTTCTTCCACGTACAACCTCTCTGTAGAATAGTTTATCACCGGCGATTTTCCCGGACCGATACGACCTGGGGACCTTCAAGAAAAGAGCTTACTCCTTTCTAAAGGGCCGGCAACGCACCCGCAATTCTCCTGGTGTTGCGGTTGATCATGGGCGGCGATAGTCACTTAACATCAGGTGAGCCGCATGCTCGTTTGCCCCCTCTTCTATAAAAAAAAAAAGATCCCAAGCAGGTGGTAGCACCCAGCCACCTTCTTTATTGAAATTAGGGCTTTCTGGAGCTGATGTGAAGAATCGACGCTCCGGGAAGTTTTCAGTCTGTGAACACGTACAGGATCGCCCCCGTCACTAACTACAGCAGATTTGATAGATCGGCGTTAAGGAATACAGATTCCTGCCAAGTATGATTCGCGAACCTATTGAAATCAAAAACATCCTAATTTCAAATTCAACAATCAAAAAATAATCTTCCACGTCACAATCGATATGACACTCCATTAGAGTGACGCAACTTCTCGCTCACTGTCGATTCATCCGGTGTTTTATAGACGCGCTAAAGACGCACCTAACTTAAAAATTACAATAATAACGGTAACGAGTATAACGACAATCAGTTCTGTGCATGGAGGTTAGAGAACAGGAGACCGATCGCTACGTGCTAAAGCATAGCCCGCCTGTCCCTGAAAATTTGTAGAATTTATAGCTGCGCTGCCGTCGGTGAGTAGTGGAGAAGAATTGCCTAAATTATTGAATATTGATGGTAGAACTTAGATTTATCAAATGCTATTAACACAAAACTTGAACACTTTAATGGAAGATGCGATATCTATCATTAAATTGCCTATAAGCCGGAAGATAACAATGGACTACAAGGTGCATAAGTTCTTGCATCAACACTGGCGTTGTAATAGTAGTCATCTATAATTAATATCGTTCACACAAAAGGAAATAAAATTAACTCTTAATCAATTATTTTCACTCTACCATCTCACTGTAAAAATCCACGTGATAACTATTTCGATCACGATGGCGTAAAGTTTACACAAGTTACACCTCAAACGATCAAAATTGCCGCTCGCACTCGCAAATTACTTGAAACAACCAATCACGAGCGTTAACATTCTCATTGCCGAATGCGGGTCACTGTTCAATGGTCGATATAGACGATTTATGAAACTCGCACTCATGAATTGTGTTTCCGATTATTGTCTGTTTTTGTTTTTTTATTAGTGTATTAAACAATTCACCTCAATGAACTCGCCTTGAATGATTATTCCCCTCTGCGCAGGTATTGGATTTAAAAATATTGTGCGTTTATAAAAACTGTTTACGGAGTCAATTTTGTCATTACAAAAATCGTTTCCGTCGTTCTAAGTGCTCTTTGAAAAATGCCAATTGCGCTTAACTTAACGTGTGCAAAAAGAAGTCTAATACTTGAGACAACGATTACGGCAGATATCTATTGTCAGCAACTGCAAACAATGAAGGAAGAACTAGCTGCTATACAACCGAGATTGGTCAATCGTTCTAGGCCACTGCTGCTTCACGACAACGCAAGACCACACACTGCACAACAAACAACATCGCAATTAATTTGTCCATCGTACACTCATAACTTTTTCTATGTTGATGTGTTTAACCTATATGTGTGCATAAAATGTAATATTGTTGGAGATTTAGATTTGTGTGTGCCATAATGACACAAAATTTTATTGAGTAGGTGTTCAGTACCGTCTATATAGTGTTTCCTCGACCTGCACCAAAAGTGACAGACTTTTTTTTGTTCGTAGCACTAGGCGTTTGGCGCATTACTTGTCCATTGGGTTGAATGGTCTAAGTTCTATACAAATAGTAGCTAACGTTCTCGGAATCGAACACGTAAAACAAATTCAAACTCGGCACGCTGTATCGGGAAAAAACGTTAAGGCTCCTCCCCTTCGGTTAGCCCATGGAGGTTAGAGAACGGGAGAACGATCGCTATGTACTAAAGCATAGCCCGCCTGTCCCTGAAAATTTGTAGAATTTATAGCCGCGCTACCGTCGGTAAGTAGTATCTGCGAAGTAATTTTTTAATTATTGACAAAAGGGAACATTAAATAATGGTGAAATATTACAAGAACAATAATAATAATAAATCAATAAAAATTAATCAATGAATGAAATCAATGAAAATATCTGGACCTGGCTTACATTCTCAATTATATATTTATGGAACCCAACCAGATGCGAAAACTATATAGATACCCCAAAATCTTTGAGTATTAAACCAACTGGAGAGGCCATGCGTGTTAATTCCTTAACAAAAATTCTGTCAACATCAGGGGGGCACAAGAGAAACACACAACTGTATACTTACCTACAAATGCAAAATTAAATCGCGTTATTATAAACGCACACTACAGCATTTGTGTTTGTGTTTATCTTCATTACATTTACGCATATACCATCAATTTGTACACGTGTCGATACACTGTTGCCGCTGTCAAAATGCGTAGGGCGTTATTTTGTATAACATTTTGATAAATAACGGTTATCGATTATATTAAATTAGGTATATAATATTCAGAATTATGTAAAAATTGAGATGAATATATAAATCATTTAACAAAATCCACTACATATGTATCTATATGTAATGATTATTATTCATCACAAACTGATTAAGTTATTAGGGAATATCGTTAATATAATTAACGCGTGTAGTAAATTATATTTATTCAAAAATAGATTATTTTTCACTTTATGATTTATGATGGCCACACTTGGTATTTGGCAAAAATATTCAGAAAGTACGAGTTTTAATGATAATATTACCTTAGTATTATGTTAAAAATACTCACAGATGAAAAGTCACGTTGTCCTTTTGTAGATTTAACGTTTTTGATTGTTTTTTTCATGTAAATACACTGCAATTCGGCATTTTGTCGGAGCTCAATTTACTGGCACGATCACTTCGGAATGGCGCACGACGTGAAGCAACTAGTTTTATATAACGGGTATGAGTCGGACTCTTGTACCTTTTACAGAGGGGTATGCCTTGCGATGCCGCCTCCTTTGGTTTAATACTCAAAGCCTAAAAGAAATAACTAATAATTTATATTTGTAATAATTAAAATATGAAAAACATAATTTATAATTTATTTATTAATAAATAATAATAATTTCGTTATTTTTTAATGATATTAAAATCATTTCAAACTAGCGCACAACAGCCCGCTTTTATTTAGGTAATTTAGCGATTTCAGCACCTCACTTATTTCGTCCATATTTTTGGGACACTATTATCTACAGCGATCGTTCTCTTGTTCTCTAACCTCCATGGCTCCATGTGTTAGCCGGTAACTCGTTTGGTGTTATTTTTGTGCCTTGGTAGCTCAGATTGTTAGCGCTCGCTCGCTCCCGTGACTCGTTTTGCTCAGTCTTTCTATATTATGAACATGCCTATAGATTTACATTATAGTTCTTTATTGGAAAACCAAACATTAAATAACTATCAAGTTACAATTTAATTTTACTTTAATAGGATTCATAAACTTACAAAAAGTATTATTAAATCAAACTAAAATATAATTCTTATAATCCTCATAAAATATGTTATATTTTATATCATATTTGACGACTTTACTTGACTGGAACTGCAATAACGAAACGTTTCTACTAGTTCCGAAATCTACCACCGTTTAGCTTGGCAGCACTCTCCACGCCCGCCATTTTGAACGACGCTGATTGGTTTAACAACTGTTGTTTGTTTTACGACATTTCCGCTTGTGTGCAATTGGCCAACCTGCATATCGCTGCCAGCAGCGCGCCACAGACCGCCATCTTTATGTCTGTCTTGTCGATTTAGCTTGGCGCCTTTCCTGTGTTGGTTGCTCACTGTAGTGGTAATAGTGTTACACGTTTCAAAATGGTGAGTTTTACAAGATTTTGTGAAATATAACCGGAGTGATTGTGATTTTATTGTGTTTTTCGATGGGTTATCGTGTAATAAGTTACCTGGCAAAGTTTCAGCTTCGTATGATAAAAATTAATAGGTTTTTTCACGATTTTTAGGCTGGTGGTAAAGCGGGTAAAGATTCAGGCAAAGCCAAGGCGAAAGCAGTATCCAGATCAGCTAGGGCAGGATTGCAGGTATGATAATAAGTTGTCTTAAATTATTTAATGAATTTTCACATTCGAAAAATCTTTGAAATCGTTTTGTAATAATATTTCACAAAATTGAATAATACGCATGACCTCTAGTATGGCGGCGGGCAACTTTGAGAAGGGAAATAATCAATAAATGTGTAAAAATATGAGTTCATTTTTCAGTTCCCTGTCGGAAGAATACATAGACATCTTAAAAATAGGACAACAAGTCACGGCCGTGTTGGTGCTACAGCGGCGGTATATTCAGCAGCTATTCTGGAATATCTTACTGCCGAGGTAAGAAACGACGCCTTGTCAATATGGCGGCGGGTTCATAAAGCAATTATAATACAAAATTACTAGCGTTTTCTAGAAATTTGCGCATGTTTGTGCGCTGATTTTAAACCTATTTTCAAGTTTTCGTACAATTTTGTTTGTAGCATTTTATACGTTTGTTTACGAACATTATTTTTATTAGTAATGCTTTTGGCGGGAAAATAAATAATTCATCCAAGTTAATGCCCATTTAAAATTTTACTATTTTCATTGAAAACCGTGTTTCCAAATACTAATAGTGTTCACAAAATTTTCGTAAATATGATTTGACCACAATTTTATTTTAGAGATATTGTACCTAAAATTTGGCGGGAAATATTTTGTTTCTGGAAAAATGCAGAATAATGACCTAAATTTATTCTAGTATTTATAAACCTGGAAAATTGTATGTCCTTTTACGGCTTCTACCGTATAAAAGAGGCTTGACGCCATCCAACGACTTCAGACTTCTTTGTTTACATCCAAACTTTCCTTCTTTGTTTACATCCACGAATTTTCAACTTTGCCTTACTTCAAAAAGTGTAGAATTTACTCGTTTCAATTATTTAGGTACTACCTCAAATAAAATCCACATATAAATAATCTTTGGCTTTTTATGAGATACACAGTTGGTAAAACAATTTCATCAATCAAAATATGGAATCGAAATCGTTAAAATACCTTTTTTCCTTAAAAAGAAGCATAATAAATAATATATGTATTGTGTATAAAATATAAATTCAAAACCGATATTTTAGGTTCTTGAGTTGGCGGGGAATGCGTCGAAGGATCTTAAGGTGAAACGTATCACTCCTCGGCATTTGCAGTTAGCCATCAGAGGAGACGAGGAGCTGGACAGCTTAATCAAAGCCACCATTGCTGGAGGTGGTGTCATCCCGCACATACACAAATCACTCATTGGGAAAAAAGGTGGTCCTGGAGCACCTGTTTAACTGAAGTAAGTTTTGTTTGAAGTCAACACATGTTTTAATGTTGTTTTTTTATTCATTTTTCAATACCATGCTTTAATATAGAAGTTACATAAATCTAAAATTAAAGTAGAGAAGTAGAAATTGAATTACAAATTATTTGAATTATTAACTTTTTCTATTTTCTTGTTGGTAATTTATAGGGTCTTCATAACATTTGAGATTTCTGTAATTTTAATGTGCAGTTCATTTTAGTTCATTAAACTTCTCAAGTCTTTTTAATTGTAGTTTGTTTTGCACTGAGATATGTATACTTAATTTAATATTTTATTTTTTCTAGGTAACATTAATAAGATCAACGTTGCATTTGACCCAGGATAAGTTTCAGCATTGTATAATTCATCACCCAATCAGTAAACATAGTTTTCTATATCGGTAGTGATGTGGACAAGTGGGAGTGACATCATAAAACTGTCTGCCAGGACTAAATATAGCTAATAAGTACTAGGGAATATTTTAGTAATAAGGAGATCTAAAAATATGATTGATTGTATTAGGATTAAGTTTAATTTTCCAGTTCATTGAATGGGGATATCTTTATTTTGCTGAAACATTGTGTTCAAACTCATTTAAAAATATTGAAGTTTTGCTGCCAGCTTCTATATAGCCCCTTGTAGTTGGACTGTATTATAATCCTCGGCTTGGAAGCTGGAGCAATATTATTTCTGTTTTCATATAAGCAATTGACTGCGCAATGCTAATTTGTTTGTAAGCTATAAGCTGTTTTAATATATTATTTGCAGCATTTTGTATTTTTTAAGTGAAGTTGCCTGAACAATAGTATTTGCATTATTATATTGTTCACAATTGTAATTTGGTATGATTGAACTGTTAAAAGTTGTAAGAAATGTATTTTGATCTTAAAAATATATTGAAAAAGTACTGATGTTTGTTTATTCCTAGAATTTGTTTCATTTTTATCTCAACATCTTGATGTTACCTTCATATCTGTAATCTTGTCTGAGAGGTTTGCTAGTTCAATTTTAATACAATATTAATTCTAGGTGCTAGAAAATATTGACAATGCAAATAATTAACTTCCAAATTTAAACTATAATTAGAACAAAAAATGTAGTTTTTTTTGTATACTTTTCCATATTAAGTATTTATTTTTTACTGACACATTTTAACAAGTTTCTATCAAAATATACTTATTTATATTGACAAGATTTTGATTTTATTTTTTATTAGAATGTAGTTATTTTTAACTAACTTCGAAAAAAGGAGAAGGAGGTACTCAATTCAACAGTATTGTTTTAATTTAATTTTTGTGTTACTTAGGAACTTTTTAGGTGAACCTTTATTGAAGATTTTTTTTAAAGCTGATGCTTCTCATGTGGTCCCATATAAATTTGATCAAGATCTGACTGGTAGTTATCCTTAATAATGCGTATTTAAATGTACTTAGACTACATTGATGATCTCATTTATATTGAAGTCGATTGTACATTTATTATTTTACATCAATATTTTATACCTGTTTACTATCAAGACTTACTTTGAACACTAGTTTATCTAATAGTATACATTTGAATGTTTCAGCATTATTAAAATTATTCTAGAAATTCAAACTAGTTGTGATGATTAGATAAAAAGCACAGACATTGATAAAACTCCAGATTAAATTGAAATCACCATAGCTACATTAAGATTCAAGTGACAGCCATGTACATCATACCCAAAGTGCTCCATCATTGCCTTTTGGTTTTGATGTAGTTTACACTCTGTCGTGTAGTGTATTTTCCTGGTTGATTTTTGTTAAGAACTTAAATGTAGTTACAAATATTTTAAAAATAATAATAGGGGGCACACTGTCAACATAATCAAACTGATTCAACACATGGACCATATTATGCATCTATTGTTATTCAGTCATGTCACATACTTACGTCATGCCACACTGCAGCACAAATGGTTTGCTTTACTGAGGAAGGACCGCGCTGACAGCATTAGCAGCATAATGCTGTACCTGTTTCATAGACCTGAATGATGAGAAGTGAATTCCCGTTTAATTGAATATTTAGGTAGACAACATCATTTGTGTACTATCAAGTGGACTATGTGTGCTTATTTGTTAACTTAATTCAATAAAAAAGTTATATTACGAGATGCTTGTCACCTTAGTTAATTTACCGTCACTTCCGCTTACCATTACTCAAAATACGTTATGGAAAAATTCTAATTACCTACAATATGTACTTCACAGATAAAAACATCTGGATGTATGAAAGAGCTAAACAGCAACTGTAGGGAATCTTGAAAAGTAGAAACATGTATGAGAATTTCTATTCTATCAAGAGGCGGTTTACAAACAAAGAATGGTGACATTGGCCAGTCTCAGGAAATTAATCATCACTCATTTGCGCAGAACAGGGTCGTAGTGCACGGGTGTGTGCGCAAACACAGCAGTCGCGTTCTCAGTCAGGTGTGATTGTAATAAAGGCTAATATTCTTTCGCTCACCAGATGTCACTAGTTGAAGTTATTTATTACACGATGTCATTAGTTTTATTATAACATGGCAGTTTTATTACAATCATGGAACTCCATAATTACAATCAAAGGTTGGGGGCCAATACTTTTAACGCGTTGACTGTCCATGACTCCATATGGAGCCATGAATTTTCATAATCCATATTATGTCCATGACTCCTTTCAAAGTCATGAGACCCACACAAATATTATGGCGGACTTGTGAGTAAAGAGTGTATTTGACGTTAAGGTCGTATAGTATAGGATAAGTTTATCAATCAAGCGGAACATGCGGATTTTTTTAAATTTTTTTGACAACAGTGAGGGGGATAAAGGAAACTACTGCTGATGTTTAAAAAAGAACTTTATTTACTGCTTATGTCTGAAAATATTTTATGTAATTTTGTGGACATTATTAGAACATGCTTGCATGCACAACGCTTTGTTACTTTTCTTACACGAGGTAGTCAGTTTTTTAAAAGTTCGCCTTCCTTTTGGAACCCTTCCATTCTGGTCTCTCGCCTAGGCTGTTCAGGGCGATTCCTGTCAGCCATCTCTGTACAGGAAGGACGACTCACTGGCCCATGCCGCAAAGAAGAAAGCCGATCTGCTCGGCTCTTTCTTTGCGTCCAACTCGACTCGTTGACGGGGGGAGTACACCGCCGACTATCCCACGGTGTGAGTGCTCCATGCCCGAGGTGCGGTTTACACAGCGCTCGGTTCGCAAAGCACTCCTCTCCCTGGACATCCACAAGTCGAGTGGGTCTGACGGTATCCTCCCAATTGTGCTGAGGACGTGTGCTCCAGAGTTGACACCGGCCTTAACGCGTCTTTTCCGGTACTCCTACTCCCTAGGCGTAGTCCCAAAATCATGGAAGACGGCTTTTGTCCACCTGATACCTAAAAAAGGTGAACGCTCAGGCCCGTCCAGCTACAGATAGGACCATCACCATCACATTATTCTCCAAAATAATGGAATCCATTGTAAACTGCCAGCTCCTGAGGTACCTTGAGAATCACCCGCTGATTAGTGATTGCCAATACGGTTTCCGTCGTGGTCGATCAGTAGGTGATCTTCTGGTTTACCCAACTCATAGATGGGCGGCGGAAGTAGAGTCCAAGGGGGAGGCATTGGCCGTTAGTTTGGACATTGCGAAGGCCTTCGATTAGGTTTGGCACAAAGCGCTTCTTTCGAAGCTCCCTTCCTATGGGCTCCCCGAGAAATTTGATTACCAGCTTTCTTGCAGATCGGAGCAATCAAGGTCGTTGTAGACGGTACAAGCTCCGTTTACAAGCCTGTTAATGCTGGTGTTCCACAAGGATGCGTGCTATCACCAATGCTGTTTCTTCTGCATATCAATGATATCTTGCTAACCTGCAATATTCATTGCTATGCAGATGACAGCACTGGTGATGCTCTGTACACCGGCCGTGCCAAAATTTCTCGGGAAAACGTCTCCGAGTACCGTGACAAACTTGTGTCTGAAGTCGAATCTTTGCTGAAGTAAGTATCGGATTGGGAGCGACTAAATCTAGTCCAGTTCAACCCTCAGAAGATACAAGTTTTTCTTAGTTAACCGCTAAAAAGAACCCCTTTGTCGTATCTCCTCAGTTTCAAGGCACTCCCCTTGTTGCCTCAGCCAGTATCGGAATCCTCGGCGTCGACATATCGAGTGACGTGCAGTTTCGTGATCACTTGGAAGAGAAGGCCAAATTGGCCTCTAAAAAGCTTGACGTGCTCAGCAGAGCGGGACAGTATTTCATGCCGGCATACCGCCTGCAACTTTACGAGGCGCAGCTTCGGCCGCACATGGAATACTGTTCCCATCTCTGGGCTGGGGCTCCCCAGTACCAGCTCTTTCCACTTGACTGCATCCAGCGCAGAAGCGCGTCTCGAATCTTCGACGACCGAGTGCTTTCCGATCTTGCTTGATTGATTGGGGCTTGATTCACTGGCGCTGCGAAGAGATGTTGCATCTCTTTGCGTATTTTATAGCATCTATCACAGAGTGCTCTGAGGAATTGTTCGAATTAATCCCAGCCGTAGCCATGAACGCACTACGCGGCAAACCTCCCGATACCATCCACACCGAATGCTTGGCGGTTTTGCTTTTGCGGAGTTTTCTTCCGCGTACGACCTCCATGTGGAATAATTTACCACCGGCGATTTTTCCGGAACGAAACGACCTAGGGACCTTCAAGAAAAGAGCTTACTCCTTTCTAAAGGGCCGGCAACGTACCTGCAATTCCCCTGGTGTTGCGGTTGTTCATGGGCGGCGGTAGTCACTTAACATCAGATGAACCGTATGCTCGTTTGCCCCCTCTTCTAAAAAAAAAACAGCCCAGGCATCATTTTTGAACGATTTTTGGCCATCTTTCTTTGGAATTTTTTCAAGCTTATGGGAATTGTCACTGAAGTGTTTTGAAATTGCTAAAGATGTTTCCACATTAAGTGAAACTACAGAGTTGGTCAGATAAATCAATTGACTTTTGTTCTTGTATTATAATCAAGCACCACCAGCGGCTTCAATATTGGATTTTTTTCCTTTGGACATCATTTCGTGACCATGGCAAGTTGAAAACACACCAACATCACGCTTATCGTGAAATTTAATTAGTAATGTTTTACTTCTGCATTGCAGCCGCTTCCCCTTTAGAAAGTTTAGACTCGATGACTTCTTTGGAACACTTTTTTGTTGATGGTGCCAAGTAAATCGGTGTTTCGGTCTTTCAAATAGTCTGCTAGTAACAGACTTGTATAATAGTTGTCTGTCACAATAATTGTTTGACTAATTATTATTCTACCTTCATTAAGTAATTCATGCGCAAGTCTGACAACAATACTTCCTGACAAACCAAGACTTTCAATCTTTTTGCTCTGCCCGTCATATATTTCGTATCACCACACATAATCCTCAACAGAACATAGCTTATAAATATTTAGCCCATATTTGTGGCCCTTAGTGGGAATATACTGCTTGAAAAGCAGCCTTCCTCTGAAAGGCACCATAGATTCGTCAACTACGATATCACGTCCCGGTGTGTAAATTTGTCTCACGTTGTCCAAAAATGTTGTCAGTAAAGGTCGGATCTTGTAAAGTTGATCGTTTTCTCTTAGTGCCTGATTATCAGCCAAATGCCAACATCTCAATATAATTTTTTGTGGGATGCGGGTGACAAACGAGCACACAGTCCCGTCTGGTGGTAAGTGGATGCTGTGGCCCATAGACGTCTCCATTTAACCATGATTAAGAATCAAAATGCAGATGGGTTGTCACCCTTGAGGACTAAGATGGAATGCCTCGATTCCAGTAAAACGGGTCTCCGGTTCCCTACACTCATACGAAACACAGCAGCATTAAGCTGCTATTTTACGCTGGTATTCTATTGAGCTGCAGCGTGGCTCTACCACGTACGTATAATACTGAATCTATTATAAGACATGTTTATTTTATGTATGAGAGGGTGATAATATAGTATCTTTCTTCCGATAACTTTCAAGTGTCGGAGATTGCAGTAAACAGCATTAGTCCGAAAAATTTCAGTATCCGTTACATCCTTACACCTAGACCTAGAAGACTTTATACATGGCGTTCACCAGCTGATAGTCCAGTGAAGATCGTACGTAATCAAATAGATTTCTTGTTGATTAACAGAAGGCATAGAAATTTCATTAAATCTGCTAAGACATATCCCGGAGCCGAAATTGGATCTGATCACAACCCTATTGTGGCCGTTATTAAAGTTCAACTAAAAAATGCAGCAGCCAACAAAAACTACAAGAAAGGACCTGAATAAATTGAAAAACCCTGAATCTGAAAACCAACTTTGCCTAGCCATTAATGACGAAATGTGTAGGGTAGGCTAAAGCACGAGAATGATAATCTTGTTTTCTCCAATACGGAGCAAGCATGGCATAATTTTAAAACATCAATTATGGATTGTATGCAAGGATTAAAATCTTAGTGTCAACACCGCGATATAAGAAAACTGAGTGGATTACTGGCGAAATCTTAAATTTGATGGATTTAAGACGTGAAAATAAATTAAAAAAAGAAAAGTATGATTCAATACAGCTTTCGATACGGAAGAAAATAAGACAGGCAAAAGAAAAGTGGTATGGTGATCTTTGTTCTGAGATTGAAGGATTGGATAAAAAGTTTGACTATTTTAATATGCATAAGAAGATTAAAGAGATTATATCCCCTAAACATCAAGGACGCACACAAACAACTCTTCTTAGTAAAGACGGCAAATATGCCTCTTGCACAGATGACATGTTGATAACTTGAGAGCAATATGTAACTGAACTCTTTTGCGACACTCGGTCTGATCCTGTTGATTTCATTTGCGAAGACACGGGACCTGCCATTACAAGGAGTGAGGTCTATTATGCCATCAGAAATGCAAAAACAAGGAAAGCTGTTGGTCCCGATGGCATACCAGTCGAAGTAATTAAAATGATTGAGGAGTATAATCTGGATTATTTTGTTAGCCTCTTTAAAGCTATTTACAACTCCGGCACGATTCCATCCGACTGGCTCAAATCGACATTCATCACCTTACCCAAGCTCAGGAATCCTAAAAGATGCAGTGATTATCGTACCATTTCGCTCATGAGTCATATTTTGAAGCTGTTCTTAAAGATAATCTATAATAGAATTTACTCAAAATGTGAGTCCGTACTATCATATACTCAGTTTGGTTTTAGAAGCGGTTTGGGAACTAGAGACGCACTTTTTGGCTATCAAGTGCTGGTACAAAGGTGTTGGGATATGAATAAAGATCTGTTTGTCTGCTTTAGTGACTATGAAAAAGCCTTCGACCGCGTTCAACATGGCAAGTTGATTGAAATACTTCAGAAAATTGGCTTAGACTTCAACGACCGCCGATTCATAAAAAACTTATACTGGAACCAGCGTGCAAATGTAAGGGTCAACGGGAAATCATCGTCATACATTGCCATAGAAAGAGGCGTACGACAAGGATGTATTTTGTCACCCTTACTGTTTAATTTGTATGCTGAAGCCATATTTTCAGAGGCACTAGATAACAGTCCAGACGGCATATCAATTAATGGCAAATTGTTGAGCAACATTAGGTACGCAGACGACACGATATTAATCGCCGATAGTCTTGTGGGTCTTCAAAGGTTAGTAGATTCAGTGGCTTCCGTTAGTGTTGAATACGGTATTAACATCAATACCAATAAGACGAAGTAGATGGTAATAAGCCGAACACCTGAGCTTATCACGTCTTTATCCCTAAATGGTCAGGGTCTTGAACGGGTCACCAAATTCAAATATCTAGGCACAATGGTTGACGAAACAGGAGATCACAGCCTCGAAATATGATGCAGAATAGAGCAGGCACGCAACGCCTTTTCGAGAATGAAAAAAGTTCTTTGTGACCGGAACCTAAGTATTTCTCTTCGAACACGCATAGCGCGGTGCTATGTCTTTTCTGTACTTCTCTATGGTGTAGAAGCTTGGATGCTGACAGAAGCCACGTCTAAAAAACTGGAAGCGTTCGAGATGTGGGTGTACAGACGTATGCTAAGAATTTCTTGGAGAGACCGCGTACGAAACACCACCGTGCTACAAAGAATGGGGAAGGTCACAGAGATACTTACAACCATAAAGAGCAGGAAATTGGATTATTTTGGGTACGTGATGCGTAACACCAAAAAATATGAACTCCTTCAACTTACCATTCAGGGGAAAGTGGCAGGCAGAAGGAGGCCTGGCCGCAGAAGGATATCGTGGCTGAAGAACTTGCGCCAGTGGTTCGGGAAGAGCACAAGATCACTGTTTAGAGCAGCGGTCTCAAAAGTTGAAATCGCCCTAATAATTGCCAACCTTCGCAAGGAGACGGCACCTTAAGAAGAAGAAGTTACATCCTTCCACCGATCGATACGCCTCTTTTCTTGACTTTCGCTATTTTTAAGCTGATTGCCAGCCATATAATATGAGTCTGTTCTACCAATAATGATAGTAGTTGACGGTTTATGATTTGACGAAACATATCAAAGATCAGTTTTACCATCAAATTGAATCTGTTGGCGACTAACGGAGTTAATAAAATAGGGGGAGGGGGGAGGGGGGTTGGATAGTTAATTCTGTAACTAATTGTCGTTGTTAGTTTTTCGTATATTAATAACTTCTCTTAACACATAGGTGCGGAAAGACGATGTAGAAGGCATGGTAGAAGGTATCTCTTCATCCCTTAAAGGATCAGTTTCAGTAGAATAATCAGATATGTCGCGCAATGTTTCCATAACAGGAGAGTCATGGTCACCGTCAAGAGCATGATCTTCGTCAAGCAGATATTCAGCGTCACTGTTTTCAAGCGATAGTGATACGGACCGGGACTCCATGTGGAGGCATGTTGTGTTTCAGGAATTTTTAAATAAAAGTTCGTTTTTTTTATTTTGTTTTTGTTAACAGTAAAGAAAAATAAATAAAAAAAAAACAAAAATATATTTCATAAGTGAGGGTGGTCTTGACAATTTAAGTTAATTTCTTAAAGCTACGCAGTAGTAGGTATATATATTATAGATGATAAGTAACAACCCCTGGGAAGGGTGATCGCTACCAAGCTATTTCTAATTTGTTTAGTGTTGTTAATTGTAACATACATGGTCGTAAGCTCTTATTTAAAAAAATAGTCCCGCTGGGTTTCTTGCTGGTTCTTCTCAGGACAGAGGTTTTTTGCGAAATAGTGGTAATGAAAAAAAAATGACTCAATAGGTATTACTTGTAATCCACATTGAATAAAAAAGTTTCTATTTCCATTAGCCCATGCTTGAAGCATTAATTCTATATCATGGTTCGTAATTTCTAAAAGCCATTTGGTTACAGTTTCCTTTACATACGCTCGATTTTAATTGAACGTAACAGAAACTTTTTTGTTCAATATAGATTGTATATAATACTTATTGAAGGTCACTTTTTTCGTTTACCACTTGTTCGCAAAAGACAACTAGTCCTGGGAAGAACCAACAAGAAACCTAGCGGGACAATTTTTTTCAAATAATAGCTTACAATCATTTACGTTACAATTTACAACACAAAACAAATTAGAAATAGCTTGGTAGCGATCACCCTTCCCAGAATCAGAATCAGAAAATATTGTTACGAGCTTGAGGTTCGTGACAATAAAAATTTCCGATAGAATTACCTAAATTAACACTTTAATTTACTTTACACAAATTAAAGTTAAAAACACTAATAATTAAACACACTAATTCACTTAATTCCGCTCCGAAGCTTCGCTTGTGTCGCCGAGTTCAACTCTGTCCGATCGCATCTTGCAGCGCCTATTTATTTAAATTAGCAAAGAAACATCCCGAATATTCAGGTAAATGCGCGCAAAGGGACGAGTGTGCGAGTATAGACTTTCCAGAAACTTAGTTGTTCGGATGGCGCTGTCAGTTGAGAGATTTGTGATGTCATTCTCTGCAAAGCTCCCATCGCTCTCGTTCCTGACACTAGATGACGCTAGTTGACTTATTCACACAACAATATTTATTTGCCTACTTGTGTATTTACATTTGCATCCTCACGGCCGGTGAACCGTGCGAGGGTGAGTCAGCTAACTTATGTCCTAGGTGGATCTGTGTTTGCTGTGTTTTGCTTATTCATATTAAAGTTTATACAATAAAATTATTATGTATTTCATTTGTTTTTGTGTACTTATTTGCTAGCCTTAATTACCTTATCCTAAGAGGGCGCGGAGCTCCCGTGTTATCGGTGGGCCATCGCTTGTAATTTTTCTTTTTGGGATCATATACAATTTCACCTATTCTATGGTTGGTCCTGAGGGGATCGAATTCTCCGCGCGCCAGGTAGGCGTCACCGGGGGATTCCAGGTCTTCTATTTCCAGTTGGGCAATGTTGTCCAACATATTCTGATTTATGTCCTCGGCACGTAGGTGCCAGGCTTCTATGTCAGCCATCTCCCATAGCGTCTCTGTGGATATTCTATTCGGTAGTTGGGCAGCACTCTTGAATGCCATTCTGTATTGTCTTTCGATTTTACTCAGGTTCGTCGCGCTGTACCTCGATAGCAGTTGGACTACTCCGTAGTCCAGCAGTGGCAGAATGCAGGCCTGTATTATGGCCAGTTTGGTTTCTAGATCTGTTTTTGCGTAGTATCCAATTATCGGGCCAAGGGCTCCTCTGACCCGTTTCAGTTTCTTCACTACCTTTTCGGTGTGTTGATTCATTCTCATGCGTTTATCGAAGACCACGCCGAGGTATTTGATCTGGTTTTGGTAGCATTTGTTGTTTTAATTTTACCGCTGGGCGGTATTTACTTTTCTTTGAGAACATAATGCACTCGGTTTTCTCTATGTTGCATTTGAGCCCCATCTCGTATAGTAGTTAATAATAGTTTCTGCTGCCCATTCCGATCGCATGGTTGCATGGTCTGTGGCTCTGTTGAGAATGCAGAGGTCATCCGCGTACTGTGAGAGTTTGAGCCCCTTAATTCTGTCATGTATGTCCCAGATGTCATGGACATACAGGTTGAAAATCACCGGTCTCAGGATCGATCCTTGAGGCACGCCATGGAGTATAGGTTTCTCCTCTGTTTCAGTTGTTCTAAACCTGCCTTTCAGTTGTCTGCCTGCAAGGTAGTTTTCTATAATTTTTGTGATGTTAGTGGGTACGTCTTTGTCTTGTAGCTTTTTGATCAAGCCTTTGTGGTTAATCGAGTCAAAGGCTTTCGAGAGATCTGTTGATATCATGGAGACGCTGTCGCCGTTGGCCAAGGCATCTGTGATTATTTTACCGGTGCGAAGGATCTGGGTCGCTGTGCCTCTGGCCCTTGTGAAGCCGTGTTGGAACGGTTGTTGCAGCCGGTCCACCGTGGCGGTGAGTCGTCTCAGGATCAGTCGCTCGCACAGTTTGCCCATTATGTTGAGCAGTGTAATCGGGCGGTACGATAGTGCCTGGCGATGATCTTTGCCAGCTTTGTTCAGGAAGATGCACACGCCGGTTTTCCATCTCTTAGGGAAGTAGCCTGTGGACAATATAAAGTTAGCGAGAGGTACAAATGCCTCGGTGAAGACTTCTCACCCGAGTTTGAGGGCGTCTGCCTTGATTCCATCTGGCCCGGGAGCCTGTTTGTTTTTGAACCTGCTCAGTGCTAATTTGACTTCGTGTTTTGATGTTGGGTCGAGTGGCTGGAACGGGGTCGTTTTCTCTGTGCCCTCGTCTTCCGTCGCAATTACTGCCTCTTTTACTATTGCTGCCTCAGTCAGTGAGTCGATCGTCTCTTTTTCCGTTTTGCAGCCCGTTATGTTTGGTAGTCTCATGATTGGTTTCTTCATGTTGCGTTGGATGCGCCACATTTGCAACCTATTGTCATTCGGATCCTGGATCTTATCCAGCCAGCCCTTCTCGGTATATTCTCTCAGTGCTTGGTCTGCTTCTTTTTTGGCTTTGTTGTAGAGGGCACGTGCCTCTCGTTGTAGGTTCAGGCTGCCGTGCCTTGCCTGCCATTTAATTTGTTTCAGCTTGTTTCTGAAGTCTATCTTTTCATTAATTTCCGGTGGTAGATGTTCTCGTCTCGTTGTTGTTCTGAAAGGTGCGTGTTCGTCGAGGGCTGCTGTAATGGATTTCTCCATGGTTTCGACGTATCTTTCGCAGTCTTCCTCCGTGATTATTTCCCCGTGTAGGTAGCGGAAGCCTTCCCACATGGTTTGTTGGTATGCTTCCATACCAACAAACCAGAAGAATTGCAACCCTGCAACCCCCTCGTCCTCGCGTATCTTCCTTGTGTTGCGAGATTTGTTTACCTCTATGTTATGTTCGATTTTTACAGTGAGTAGGCATGGTAGATGGTCTGATCCGACGCTTTCTAACTGCTTGGCTTGTGCCTCGATCTGTTGGTGTGTTATTACGGCTATGTCCAGGATTGCGTTGCCTTGGTTGGCCGGCCTCGACGGCGCGCCGGCGTTTTTTAGCGAGCAGATTCCGTCGTTTATTGCTTTCCTGATTACAATGCCTAGGCCTGCGTCTCTTCTTTGGTTCAGGGCGCGCATCTGTAGATTCAGATCTCCCATTATGATCATTGGTTCGTCGGCCAAGGTTTCTTCAAGCTCTTCTCTGGCTTGGTGTTGATTTGGGATTTGAAAGTAGGTCCCTTTTATTTTTATGTATTGTCCGGTCGCGTGGTCTGTGAACAGTTTGATGCCCACGCCTTCAATTTTTCTTCTCTCCTCTCCCCACCCCGGTGTGACCTCTGTTTCGGTCCATCTTAGCCCCCTTTGTATGTACATGGCCGTGGTTAAGTGGGTTTTAAGCGAGTGTGTGATTTTATCGTATCCTTTCATGTTAAACTTCTCCTTGTTAAAGTCGATTTTGCATTCGTTTATCACTATTATGGCTGGCCTGTATTTTTCTGCCAGCTTTTTTACTTCAATGAATTTCTTTCTCAGTCCTTGTGCATTTAGGTGTAGGATTTTGAGGTTCTGTATTCTTTTTTGGTCGTAATTAGCCATTGGTCTATCGTTGTGTGTTATTCATGGTTTCTATGAGCTTCATTAGTAGTTTTTCCGTTCGCTCCAGTTTTAGGTGGAGGCTTTCTATGGTTGTTTCGTTCATCAGTGGTAACATTGCCCGCTCCCCCTGTGATAGTGTCGGCTCCTTCTGTGGCGAGGCGGGGAATTGTCTTTTGCTTGAGACGTCCGCATATCTGACTCCAGGTCTGACTGTTGCACGTCTGATTCTCTCTTCTTGTTTAGTCTGTTTGGCTTTCGCTTGTTCCATTTGTTTGGATATCATTTTTTGAAATATCGGGCAGGTAGCGTTGTTCGCGCTGTGTCCTTCTTTCTTACAGTTTTTGCAGACCATCGTCGTAGTGCCCTCGGGTGTATTGATTTTGATCTGTGATTCTTCTTGTCTGCCGTAGCAAGACTGTTTCGAGTGGTCAAATGCATAGCATTTCTTGCATTGCACTATGTGTCTCGGGTTTTCTCTGAATGGCTCTACCTTTATGCAAGGGGCGCAGAAGAACTTCCTGTCAGCGGTTTTGCATGCTTCCAGGACGCTTTTTTGTTTATATTTATTTTCAAAAATCAAGAGGTGTATTTTACCTGCTTTTCCTAGCGGTTTTATTGATATCGGTTTAATGCCAATGAATTCCGCTATCTCTTCTGCGATTATGTCAGTGTCCTCACCGAATGTTTCATTTTTCAGCACCACTTTTGTCGCCGGTTGTCTGTCAGCTTTCGGTTTTGATGCTATTATTCTTGATGGTTCGCACACTTGGATTTTCGTGAGAATGTCTTCCCGGGCTGCTGAGCTCCCAGGGTTGATTTTTATTTGTCCGTTCGTCACTCTAAGCGTTGAATTATTTGTTGATGTCGCCTCTCTTATAAATCTGAGCGCGCGTTGGTCTTTCATTATTTTTTCATCCCTAATTATTATATCAGGGATATGTGTGTTTTTCTGTGTGGGCGTCACGAACTTATCTGTTCCGGTGCTTTGTCTTTTTATTCCTCTATTTTCGTTTTGTAGCGTTTCAAATCTGTTTGCTAACGGTATATTATAGATTGTTTCCGAGTTGGCCTCGGCTTGCCTGTCCGCGCGCTGGATGTTACATGTGGCGGCCAAACTTTGGGTTGTTTCGGTCGCGCAGGTACGCGCCGTGGTCGTGTGGCTTTGGGCGATGGTGTCGTTTCTTTTGTTCACTAGCGTAGACGCTCACACGCTGTGTCGTTCCCCTGAGGTGAGGCGGGGGGCGGTCCGGGCGGCGAGCGGCTTGCATGTGCCGTTCGTCGGCTCTAACCTCGTTCGTTGCACGTGCACTGGCTCTTGCAAGCCAACGCCCTGGTATGTATTAAGCGCGCAAAGTTCGACGGTATTATTTGTCGTTCTGACTTTACGATTTCTTTTTTTCTTGCCTCTTTAGGTGGTTAGAGATGGGATTGAATCCTCTGCCGTGGTTTTTATAAGTGCGCATTGATTTTTGCCGCACTTACAGATGAATCACTCCTCCGATGTAAATGCGTCTATCGGTAGGGTGATCAATTCTCTCTTTGTTTTACAGTCCACGCACGCATGAAAGTTGCTTACTCCGGTTTTTAGCGAGGCTGTGTATATTGTTATGGTAGTTTCGATTTTTAGTGTTTCTTTTTCGAATTTGGGCACTATAGTAGTGACCGCCTTTATGAGAAAGCTTTCCATGCATACCTTACATTGGATTTTCCTCGTGTTCATTTGATTGTTACCCCACAGGGGGGGCGTCCGTTTGGAAGTATTGTTCGTATTCCCAGCACTGTATTATATTTTTATTGAATTCATTGAGGTCCATTTTCGCTTTTTTCACTTTGTCTTTCACTTGTTTACTGTCCTTGTCTAGACTAAGTAGATCCGTGTCCATATCATTAGATTTGTGTGAACTTTCACTGTTGTTTTTCGAGAGCATGCTTCCTATTACTCTTGATTCACTAATTCCGTTGGGTGTTGCCTGTCTCAATTCTTCTGGTGAATCCCAGGGGGTGCACCTCCGGGGTCCTCACAGTTCATGATTTTTCACTTTCTATTCACTTCAAGTCTCGTTCCAATGTGGATTGTTTTAAGAACCGCACAAAATTTCAAGATACCACACGCAGTGCGTGGGTCGTGCGCGGATCGGCTCTCGGGAGCTTTCCGCTGCGCGCGTCTGTTCGCTACGGCGGTCCACGCGAGTCTCCACCCTTCCCAGGGGTTATTACCATCCACAAATTCCTTAATATTATAATAACCCTTTTTATAAAAACTTAGTTTAATAAAGTTTTTGAACTTTGTGTATGTCAAATTTTGTATATTATTTTGTTCGCATCGCCCCAAGAATGAATTACTAACTTGGTGGAGTCGAAAAATACCAATTTGTCCATTTAACTTATTATACATAGGTACCTATATACAGAATGTGTAGTGTGTCGTTTAGCCAATTTCGTTTTTACAGGATTTGTAGTTGCGACTCTTATCTTTTCTTCTTTTATGTAGTAATTCAGACGTAAATGGTAATGTTTTGTGCCATTTTAGAGAAGTTATTAAAATGTACTTACAATTTTCCCAGAGACAAGAGTTCACATAATTTAAACAGTTCTTCATTTGAGAATCTAAAGGGTTTTTTTTCAAATCAAATCAGTTTATTTTGTGAACATAGGTTATTTTACAGATCACAATATATGAAAGGTTTGTAGTACATCACCAGGAGGCTGCGCTGACTTCTTTCAATTTCCAAAAAAATAGTTTTTGTTGCATCTCCTCAAACGGGGATGAAGTAGCCTATTGTAGATTGTGCCATAATGTGTATTTTTAATTATTTAGTTGTCACTTGTCTAAGTTTTTGGTACTGTCAATGTGAGAGTACCAACTTAGTCGCTGGTCCAAAACAACACCTAGGTACTGAATAGATTGGACTCTGTCAAACAATACACATATCTCTAAAACTACACCGATAAATTCTTAGAGCAATGTTAAAACATATGCATTTTGTCTTAGATACATTAGGAGTGAGGGGGCTTACGCTGTAGTGAATCAAATATTTCACCTCATTCTTAACACTCACTGTCCGATTTTCGGACATTAGCAATGGACTGAATGTAGTGTAAGTACACGGGACAGCGAATGAGTTAAGTGGTACCACCCTGGTGGCAGATAAAGTCTTGGATGAATTAATTTCTCATTCGAAACTGCTAAATAGAGGTAAGGTGCAGATCCAACAGCCTTACGTGCTTTCCGTGGCTTGGATGTGAAACGCCGCAGTTTACACCTTGACTACTAGTGAGATTATTTTGACAGAAAAATCCAATAATTGATCTTGGCTGACCCAGAATTCAAACCCAGGACTAACTGATCAGCGGTACGGCTAATAAACCAACAAGGCAGTCAAACAGTACGTTTATAGGTTTATGTACTCTGTGCTGGGGGGGTAAAGCAAATGTACCTAGTGTTAAAAATAACCTTTGGTGGAGAATATTATGCTCTGAGTAATAGGCGAGAGGTCTTTTCCGGGAGAAACTTGCAGCTCACTGCTAGCATTCTTTAACATAAAAATAAAATAACATTCAGGCGGCTCTATAAAAATTTTCATCAATGGATAATATGAGCTTACAAACAATATTTTAAGTCTACAAAAGATAACCATTGGTATAGACTATGAGCCTGACAAGTAGGTAAAGATTTGGCATTCAAATATGTACATTTGATATAAATTTTATACATCACACTAGTTTTTGCTTCACGTCAATACATGCAGTAATACCGAAGTTATTACTACGAGAAGTTGGGAGCGATTTTTCAAATTCCCGAACGTGGAAAGTTCCCGCTCGTGGTATAACGTCATTTCTTGCGCTTGCTCAGCATACACATAGGTTTAAATTGTGTTATAGGTTTAAATTGTGACATAGGCATCATGAGTACGTATTTAATTTAAAAAGTTTGTAACAGTTGTAGGGGGTTAATTTTAATAATTTAACATGGAATTTGGCCAAAAAGGTCAATCTGATAATTTACCTAAACTAAATGGTTTTATAGTAACTCAATGTTTATTAAAAATAGTGACGATGGCAGCAACGTTTTAACTTATCTATGAGGTAGTAGAAGTTTTTTTACGAATATAATATACTACCATGTAGTACCTAAATCACGGCGCTAAGAGTCGCATTAGTCGAAAAGTCATGTAAGAACTAAACTAGTATGAAGTAGACGCAACATCTCCACTTACATTTTCACACAGAATTTTCTTAATAATTTCTTATTAAATTAAACGTTACTTTTTTCCAGTTAAGGATTTAGGGGTTATTCTGTTTATACACTCTAAAAAAACTACCCTATGATGGATGCTTAAAAACGCGTGTCATCTATCCAACCCCAGAATCTTCTTAATAATTTTTGCTTTTTTACATTTTTCTATAAAGGATCGTACAGGTTTTCACTTAATTGCTTTTGACAAACAAACTTGTGAGACACTACCGTTATTTGCAACTTGAAAATAAAAATGAATTTATTTTATGACGACCTGTGTTTGTTATTGTATGTTAATGAAATACTTAGTCATGTTTATTCAAAATATCTACTAAGGTTCTAAACATTGCTAGAAATATTTAACACCAATGATTTCAAAAGAAAGAATGGGCCCACCTAAATATTTTACTCATAACTTTTTCATACAAGAAAAAGTAGCGCATCTGTCATAATACAAACGTCATATCAAAATACGACGTAACCAGGGTCGGATTTAATAAATACCATAATTTTACCTAAAGGTCGACATGTATTATTATGGGTTTTTTTTACATTTTCATATTAACCCTCGATATCAAAAATTTATAAATTGTTCATAAGCACCGCGTTTTTTATAAATAAAATTAGAATTAGTTCCCTTTTTGGTCAATCGATGCTCGATCGATGCATTTTTTTGCGTTTATGTTGCATCCTTGATACAACTATAATGAGGGGCTACCTCGATAAAAACTCTGTGCTCCAGAAGCAAACAAGAATTAAAAGTCTGATTCATAAAATATTTTGAAAACAGAATTTCAAAATATTTTATGAATCAGACTTTCAGATTCAATTAAGCAGATCTTTTGTACTCTTTACGTTTTACCCTTATTGAATATAAAAAATGTAGGTACCAATATTCAAAATTTAACTTACACTAAGTTCTTAGACAAAAAATAAACAGAAATAAAAATAAAACCGTCAAAAAACGAAACGTATAGATAAACTAGACGGGTTACGCCAAAATCTCGGCACATAGGAAAAAAGAAACATGAAACGTCAAACGTGATATAATAAAAAAATAGTATATTTTATTTTCCATGTACAATATTTTTGAGGGCCTGAAACCAACCCTGGCCTAATCTTGGTAAAGTAACTAAACTAATTGTAAAATAAAACTTTAAAAATGATTTTATGTAATAATTTAATTGTAACAAATTGTATATAAGGTTGTTTACCGATGATACGATATCCCATGTTTTTTTGAATCTTTTTATCGTAATTTTTGCTTTCCTTTACCACTCAACTAGGCATATTTATGAAAGACAAATCTGTCCTGCGTTTTTTTTGCGCTCGAAGCAAATATGGGCAACCCTCCGGAAAGCGGGGGAGGGAGGCGGTGAATGCTCATAGCATACCACGCAGCCGGCTGCGTGGTTATGTGGAGACTTTTACCCACTAAACACCGCCTTTATGGATTCGCTTACCGATCTGACGAGAGATCTCTAAGCCGTATACGAACGCGACCTTCCTTGGCAGAAAGAAGGGCGCAAGCGGCGAAAAGCCGCTTAGAAGTGTGTCTAACTAAGGCATATTAAGGGATGTGTTGTGTAGGCTCGGCGTGAGCCGCCAGGAGGCAGTTCAGGTCAGCCGAAAGCTTGTTGGGGGGGTCCGAGAGAGAGTTTCTCGGTCTGCGCACACTATAGCGAGTGTGGATAGGGGCTGCATAGGCAGCTGTCTCACGAATGAGATGATTTGGGTGGGACTCTGAGGCTTTGAAAAATCTCTCAGAGAGTGATTTAAGGAACTGCTAGATTGTTGGGAGCTCTAAGTCTCGGTGTAGGTCGGCATTACGGACATAATAGGACGAGTTAGTGGCCCTACGACAGAATAGATTTTGAACTATTTGAAGTTTATTTATAACTTTGGGTTTAGCATGTGCGTAAATGGGGGCCGCGTAGGTCATGACAGGTCGTATACAGACCTTATATAGGGTTCGCTTGTTGCGGAGAGACATGTTACTGTGTCTGCCCAACATGCTGTTGAGCCTACCCATGTAAAATCGCGCGGTGCGAGTTACCTTCTTGATATAGGGCTCGAAAGTGAGCCTTGCATCAAGGGTGACGCCTAAGTATTTGGCTTTTGATTGCCATGGGACAAGGGTTCCTAACATCCTGATTGGTGGAGTGGCGGTGAGACGGCGTCGTTTATATTCGAAGCTAACGGCGGAGCTCTTCTCCGGGTTTACGTCGATACGCCATTTTTGGAACCAAATCGTTAACTGACTTTTGGATCTTGTTCCGAATCTGTGGCAGTGAGTTGCCTTTAGAGTAAAGGGCTGTGTCATCTGCGAAGAGGGCTAGTTTAACAACATTCGACGGGATAGGGATGTCGTTGGTGAATAGTATATATAGGAGGGGCGCGCACCACTGTCGACCGATTCGCGTTGGCCCTAAACTCTAATTTTAGGGCCAGCGCACTGGTCCATTTTATTTGTTCGGTCGGCCCGGTCCTTACACTAGTAATATATACGTCAATGTTTAACACACATTCTTTAAACGCAGGTCTCAAACTTAGTAATCTTGCCTGTGCTATATCACATTTTTATAGCAATTTTTATGAATATGTTACAAATAATGCGGCCCACTAGAAATCAATTATAATATAATAACCAAAAATTATATTGTTGCGTATATATATTTATTTTTGAATGCATTTATGAACCGTAAAGCCGGAAACTATATACCCCGTCAGGTTAAATGTATTCTGTGCTATATACGCACAAACTAATAAGAGTACTAACCGTAGACAGAGAATGCTAGGATTCTCTGTCTTTTTTTTTTTTTGCGCCCGAAGCAATTAAAGGGCTACCCTGTACGTAGGGAGGCGGAAAATGCATTACGCATACCACGATAGCCGGTCTATCGTGGTTATGGGGGACTCACTGTCCTACCGGGGACCCTAAGTGATACCCCCTAAAAACCGCCTTTGGGGACAGGCAGCTGGCTGATTAAGCTCTATTGTGCCTTATCATGAGCGACCCTCTTTTGGGAAAAGAGGGCGCAGGCGGCTACGAGCCGCTGAGGGAGTGCCTACGAAGGCAAAATAATATTAGTTGATATAATAATAATTAATTTAATTAGAACTGGCCTGAGCCGCCAGGAGGCAGTTCAGGTCGTTTGACAGTTTATTTGGCGGGTCCGAGAGAGAGTTTCTCGGCCTGCGGACACGATAGCGAGAGGGGGGTGGGGCTGCATAAGAAGCCGCCTCACGAATTAAATTGTTTGGGTGCGACTCTGAGGCTTTGAAGAAGTTCTCAGAGAGTTTTTTAAGGAACTGTTGAATTGTTGGGAGCTCTAAGTCCCGATGAAGGTCGGCATTACGGACGTACCAAGGTGCGTTCGCAGCTCGACGACAGAAGAGGTTCTGAACTATTTGGAGTTCATTTAAAATGTTAGGGTTTGCGTGGGCAAAGACGGGGCCCGCGTAGGACATGACGGGTCGTATACAGACCTTATAAAGGGTTCGCTTGTTCCGAAGGGACATTTTACTGTGTCTGCCCAACATACTGTTGAGCCTACTCAGGTAAAACCGTGCGTGACGGGTGACTCGTTTGACGTGGGGCCTAAAAGTGAGCCCTGTGTCTAGAGTGACACCTAAATATTTGGCTGTCGTATGCCAGGGGACAGGGGTCCCTAGCATACGTATTGGAGGAGTGTTTTTAAGACGGCGTCGTTTATAATCGAAGTGAACGGCGGAGCTCTTCTCCGGGTTCACATCGATGCGCCATTTTTTGAACCAATCTCCTAGGTCATCAACTGACTTTTGGATCTTGTTCCGTATGAAGGGTAGTGAGACACCTTTGCAGTAGATGGCAGTGTCGTCTGCGAAGAGGGAGAGTTGAACACCTTTCGACGGGATGGGAATGTCGTTGGTGAACAGGATGTACAGCAAAGGAGCAAGTACTGAGCCCTGAGGGACACCAGCCTTGATAGTTCGCTGTGAAGATAGCGTGCCTTCGTGTCTAAAACGAAAGGTACGATGCTTCAAATAGGAGGCCACGAGACGAACTAGTAGATCGGGGAGACCTATTTTGTAGAGCTTGTAGATGAGGCCTGTGTGCCAGACTCTATCAAAAGCTTTGGCTATATCGAAGAAGACCGCGATGGTTTTATGACGTCGAGGATAGAAACCGCTGAGGATATATTCCACAATGCGGTGAACTTGTTGGGGACATGAGTGTTTGGCTCGGAAGCCGAATTGGTGGGGAATGATGAGAGGGTCACCGTCTGTGGGAAACAGATAGCGCCTCATCCGTGTTTGGATGACTCTTTCGAAGAGCTTGCCCATTGCCTTGAGGAGGCTAATGGGGCGATGGCTGGAGGGGGATTCTCTGTCTACGGTACTAACGTATATATACGTGTCGTGGCATGTTTTTTTTTATTTAACTGGCTTTACGGCTCTGGGTTCTAGCCCTTCTGAGCCTATCATTTCTTTCGTAATCTTATTTATATATTTTTCTTCACAATAAGCCTTAGTAATATTTATTGAACGGAAATGAATACAGTCCTTATATGTTATGAATGAATCGGTATTACAATAAGAAAAATTGTGCAAAATTATAAGAAAAATATTTTTTCAGAGTTCTTATTAACTAACGTATACATAGTTTAAATTGATTCCGCTAGATGTCGTTACTAAGTTTTTAAAACGCGGTAACGAAATGCTTCCTGAAATGTACTTAACTCCCGCTGTTGAGCCGCGCGTCAACTTATAGTGCATACGGTACCTATACGCTTAAATTGTTTCTATTTCGTAGCTTATTCGACTACCTGCTTTCGATTTCGGTTGTTTGTTATTTGATTTGTGATTTGGTTAAGGTTGAATGGATTTATATTGTGGCTTTCATTTTCGGATTTGTGTATTTTATTGGATAGGTTTTGTTGATTTGGTTGGTATTCCTTTATACATATTTAGACTCTGGCTTTGATTTTGGATTTTGTTTATTTAGAATCGTGAATTGGTTTTCGTTGTTTTAGGTTGTTTAACAATATTTCAAAGGAATATTAATGGTATAGATAGTGTATACGGTACCTATAAACTTACTTCTTTTTTCGTTGGTTATATTTATATTGACTACTGCTTTCGATTTCGGTTTTCTGCGATTTGTTTTGTGATTTGGTTTAAGTTGATTCGATTTTTTTGGCTATCGTTTTCGGATTCGTGTTGTGTCTTGAATTGGTTTTGTTGTTTTGACTTTAAAAAATATTTAAAAGGAGTATTTATTCCTTTTAGATATTTTGGATTTGCTTTTAAAAACTATTTAAAATGAAATTTAATTCCTTTTAGGTATTTTAACGTTTTTTTATAAATAGGTTTTTTGTTACTTCATAATGCCTCGCAAACGTAAGTCCAGCCTTTCAAGAGTATCTTCTCAAAGACAAGCGAAAAGATTAGCTCGATCGCTAGAATCTTTAGAAGATGCTGAACTAAGAAGGTAGAATAAGCAGAGCTTCAGGCTGCTTTTAGAGCATCTGAAAAACCTTCTCACCGTCAGCAAAGGCGTCTTGAACAGACAGAGCGTCAGGCTGCTTTAAGAGCTTCCGAAACACCTTCTCAAAGTCAGGAAAGGCGTCTTGAACAGACAGAGCGTCAGGCTGCTTTTAGAGCTTCTGAAACACCTTCTCAAAGTCAGCGAAGGCGTCTTGAACAGGCAGAGCGTCAAGCTACTTTAAGAGCTACTGAAACACCTGACCAAAGTCAGCAAACGCGTCTTGAACAGGCAGAGCGTCACTCTACTTTAAGAGCTACTGAAACACCTACTCAAAGTCAGCAAAGGCTATTCGAACAAGCTGACGTTCCAGGCTGCCTTAAGAGCCGCGGAAACACCTGATGAAACTCAACACAGACTCATTGAGCAAGCTAAACGTCAATCTACTATAAGGGCATCAGAAACACCAGAACAGACACAGGCGCGAAGAGATGCAAATGCACAGCTCCAAGCTGAACGTCGACAAAATTTTCAAAGAAACAATTGGTCGGTTTTTAATGACGCAGCATTCAATTATGATCCGTTGATTGATTATAAAAAATCACAGGTTAGTTGTTATCGGACTGATGGACAAGGCGTGTCGATTTTGCAGCGCTTTAAAATAGAAAGATGAGACCGCAGGCATGTGCTGTTCCGATGGCAAAGTGTCTCTTCCGTTACTTGGGGAACCAGAAGAACTTTTGAAAACTCTCTTTTTATATGATGCTAATGAGTCGCGATGCTTTTTAAACAGGATCCGGAAATATAACTCATGCCTTCAAATGACGTCCTTCGGAGTTGACCGAGAAATAATAATGCCGGGATTTTCGCCTACATTTACGGTGCAAGGGCAAATTTATCATAGAATAGGTTCCCTTTTTCCAGTTTAAAACGAACAGCATAAATTTTTAGAAGTATATTTTAAGGGTAACGAAGAAATTGAGGTAGAACGTCGCTGCCAATTTATCCAGGGAGTTGAGAGAGACACAGTGTTGAAAATTCAAAGATTCTTGCATGAACGTAAACTTTTAGACAAAACATTTAAAACTGCTTTAGAAAACCTACCTGAAGAGGATTATAAAGTCGTCACTCACGCAGATCGGACCCCTCCAGGAGAGCATGAAAGGCGCTACAATGCACCTTTGATAAACGAAATAGCAGCCGTAATTAGTGGTGATCAATTTTCTTATCAATTTTCTTGCGAGCACGTGATGATACGTTGCAACGGGTAGCCGATACACACAAGTTTTATGACGCTCTGCAATACCCATTGATTTATTGCAAAGGAAAAGAGGGTTATCATTTTCAAATTCCACACATTAACACCCGGTCACAAAGGAGCCTACTCCGAACAAAAAAGTATCATGTATGGATTTTTATGCGTATCGTATGATGTTGAGAGAAAATGATTTTAACCTCTTAGCCCGGTGTAGACAATTATTTCATCAATTTTTGGTAGACATGTATGTGAAGGTAGAAAGTGAACGTCTCCGTTATATCTCCGTTGTATCTTTAAATCAAAAGAATATGGTGGCGGGAAAGTTACAATCAAATCTCGCTCTGGAGCGTTCAAAATCTTAGATAACAACTGGATTGTCCCGTATTCGCCCATTCTATGTAAAATGTTTAATGCCCACATTATTGTAGAAGCATGTAACTCTGTCCGCGCAATCAAGTATATCTGTAAGTACATAAATAATGGAAGCGACAAAGCAATATTTAATCTCAGGAGTGAAGGTGAGGCAAATCCCGTTAATGAAGTATAGACCTTTCAAGAAGGGCATTATGTCAGCAGTAACGAAGGCAGCGTGGCGTCTCCTTGGCTTCCCTTTACACTAAAGGCACCCAACAGTTACTCACCTTGCTGTACACTTAGAAAATGGGGAGCGTGTATATTTCACCGAAAGAGTTGCTTTGTTGTTTGAAGAGACTGCGTGTGACACATCTTGGACGGAACATAATCAGTGCTACAATTTTGACAGGCGTAGGAAAAGGTGAAAATGTTATTATACCACGGATCCCTATAATTTCCACAGATCTTCCTTTTCAATTCAAAAGGTTGCAGTTCCCTATTAAGCTTAATTTTGCAATGACAATTAATAAAGCGCAAGGGCAAACGTTACAGGTAGTGGGGGTCAACTTAGAAAAACCGTGCTTCTCTCATGGTCAGCCGAATGTAGCATGTTCGCGTGTGTCAAACGCCCAGAGTCTCCACATTCTTTCCCCGAATGCAAAAACATATAACATTGTGTACAGTAGCGTCTTAAAATAGTGTTCAGTTAGTTTTTTTTTCAAAATTCCCATAATCAATTAATCAGAATTCCCACAGATCTTCCCTTTCAATTCAAAATTTCCTATTTAGCTCAGTTTCTTTTCAATTCCAAATGCTGCAGCTCTGACGAACAATTTTTAATTTCTTTCACTTGCCGTAAAAAAAGTATATCTTACTCTTTTCATCAATATTTTGCGTTTGTTACACTGTTTGTATCAAAATCTTCGTTAAAGAACTTTCCCCACCGAAGAATAATCCAGCTTCCTTCAGTGATTGCACTAACTTTTTTCTTGTTGGATACTCCTTTGGTAAATAATATTTGGTAGCCATACACATGTCTTCAAATGGCATCGAAATCAATGCTGTCGATGCCTACGACTGGTTTAGCTCGTTTTCTCTTTTTTGGTGTGTGAAGTTTATTTTATTCTGTGCCAGTCTTGCCATATTTTTCTTTAGTTATTCTTCTAACACGTCCTTCGTTGTCCAATATTAAGCGCATCAGCTATGCGTTCAACCACTGACGTTTTAGGTAAAATTGGCCCTCCATTTTGAGATTCACGCTCAAAATAGTTACGAAGGCGTATAAGGAACTCACGTTTCTGACTGTTTAGAACAGTACTCTACGTACATTCGGCCATATCGACGAAATCTTCAACAAAAGGCATAAACAGAGTGCAAATTAACGAGCAAGGGTCAACAGTACTGCAGTATCAATATCCGAAATAAAAAGCCAGGTCAAAGCTATATCACAATTCGCAGTTCACTCACAGTTTTTATACGTGGTAGAGCCATACTGCAGTTATATTAGTAGTATAGTTGCAGCACGAATGGTTCGGCTCGACCGGGGAATGACCACGCTCTCACAGAATCATCATCATCATCATCATTACAGCCCTTCACAAGTCCACTGCTGAACATAGGCCTCCCCCAAGTAATGCCACAAAGCACGGTCCTGAGCCACCTGCATCCATCGACTTCCTGCATATCTTACCAGGTCGTCACTCCATCTAGTGGGGGGTCGCCCTACACTACGCCTACCGGTACGAGGCTGCCACTCGAGAACCTTTCTTCCCCATCGGTTATCGGTTCTTCGAGCTATATGGCCGGCCCATTGCCACTTCAGCTTACTAATCCGTTGGGCTATGTCGGTCACTCTGGTTTTACAGCGGATATCCTCATTTCTGAGTCTATCACGCAGAGAAACTCAGAGCATAGCCCTCTCCATAGCTCGCTGAGCGACCTTGAGCGTCCTCATACGGCCAGCACTAAAGGACCACGTCTCAGATCCGTAAGTCATCACTGGCAACACGGACTGGTTGTACAATCTAGTTTTTAGAGATTGAGGTATACCTGACGAGAAGTTATGTCGTAATTTCCCGAACGCTGCCCAGCCGAGTTGAATCAGTCGTCCAGAGCTCGAAACCTATCCAACTGCAGAGAGGTGTAAGACAGGGTGACGTTATATCCCCGAAACTCTTCACCGCTGCTTTGGAAGACGTTTTCAAGCTACTGGACTGGAAAGGATACGGTATTAACATCAATGGCGAGTACATCACTCACCTTCGATTTGCCGACGATATAGTCCTTATGGCAGAATCACTGGAGGACTTAAGCACTATGCTCAATGACCTCAATAGTGCCTCCCAACGGATAGGTCTTAAGATGAACATGGACAAAACAAAGATCATGTTTAATGTCCATGTCACACCTATGCCGGTAGTTGTTGGGAGCACTATGCTCGAAGTTGTTGACGAGTACGTTTACCTGGGACAAATAGTCCGACTAGGTAAGTCCAACTTCGACCGAGAGGTCTCACAGAATACCAGCGTGAAATAGTAGCTTAATGCTGCTGTGTTTAGTATGTGAGTGTAGAAATCTGAAGACCCTTTTTTTGGAAAAGGCGCATTCAATCTTAGCCCTCAGGGATGACAACGCCTCTGCATTTTGATTATTAATCGAAGATAGATGTGTGGTGGACCGTGTGCTCGTTTGTCACCCTATCCTATAAAAAAGTTTGTACTTTTCGAAGCAACGTCAAGTCGAAACTGCTTTGTTTACATAGAGCATTGACGCGAGTTTACCGGAGGTAGTAGTCGTGTGGCCAGCGATCCTATGTGACCATCTTATTAAATTTAATTTTTTTTAATTTTGACTATCGAAAAACAAATGCCTAGTTGTGTGGTAAATAAGTACACCAATAAATATAATCTTATAAAAATAAAAAATAAATGTTCACGGGGTCCTAATATATATAGTTTAAAAATCAATGTAATAAATAAAATTTGTGTCTTAAAATAATACGTTCGATAAATTTTATGACTAACTGCACATCACTATTGACAATAAAGAACAGCAATTTGCACCTTCAAATGTAATTATAATTTTTGATACGAGCTTGAGGTTCGTGACAGTAAAAACTGCCGATTGAATTACCAAAATTAACTCTTTAATTCACTTTACACTAATTAAAACTTAGAACACTAATAATTAATAACACTGATTCACTTTATTTCGCTCCGAAGCTTTGCTTGTCTCGCCAAATTCAATACCTCCCCGATCGCATCTTGCATCGCCTTTAAATACACATTATCACCGAAACATCCAGAATATTCAAGTAAATACGTGCGCCAATCAACAAGGCGTCGAAAGTTCGCGTGTTGGGCTTCTAGAAGCTTAGTTCTTCATTTCGATACTAGATGGCGCTGTTGGTAGAAAGATTAGTGATGTCATTTTCTGGAAAGCTCCCCTCGCTTTCGTCCCCGACACTATATGGCGCTAGTGCCGGGTACATGACGTCAACTTAGGCGCGCAACACTACTCCCTCCTAAGACATGCTCGTCCCGAGCATTATCGGCCCCATAATAACGCGCCAAGCGATCCACATGGACGATCTTAGGAGTCCCTCTTGCGCCTTTCTGTATCCGGTAGGTTACATCGTTGATCCTGGTTACAATCCGGTACGGGCCGTCCCATTTAGTTTGAAGCTTAGAAGATTTCCCTTTGCTGCGGACTGGATTGTGCAACCACACTAGTGAACCATCGTCAAACCCTTTGTTGTTCATTTTGCGGTCATACCGCGTTTTCATCTTTTCAGACATTTGCTGGCCCAATTGTCCGACGTGCTCGTAAATGTCATTCATTTTGTTCCGCAAGTCATTTGCATAATCGGTTATACTGCGTGGGGCAACCGGTGGTATCCCGGTGATCAGGTCTGCAGGCAGCCGTAATTCTCTTCCAAAGTTTGCGAAATCTGGTGTCACTGCTGCACTTTCGTGAACAGCGCTTCGATATGACAACAAAACCGGTTGTCCCAATCTCGTTGCCGATTGTCTACAACCTTAGCTAGGTACCTCTCCAATGTCTGATTAAATCGTTCGACCATTCCATCAGATTGCGGGTGATAAGAAGTCGTTCTTGTTTTATGAGTACCTATAACTCGGCAAATTTCCTGGAATATTTGAGACTTAAAATTCCTTCCTTGATCGCTGTGAATCTCTAAAGGTACTCCAAAACGACAGAAGACTTCATGAACTAGTTTATCTGCAACTGTTGAAGCTTCTTGATTTAGAATGGCAAAGACTTCTGGCCACTTAGTAAAGTAATCCATCACAACCATGAAATACTTGTTACCGCTTTCACTCTCCGGAAACGGCCCCGCCACGTCAATGGCTATTCTCTCCCATGATGCACCAACATTGTACAACTTCAATGCAACTCTACTACGAGTCTGAGGTCCCTTTACAGCCGCACAACTTGTACATTTGCGACACCAGTCCTCGACATCGTTTCGACAGTGGACCCAATAAAACCGTTCTCGGATCTTCAGTAGAGTTCGTTTAACTCCCAGATGGCCTCCGGAACAATCATTATGGTACAGCTGTAGAACATCCGGTACTTTAGCTTTAGGGACAACCATTTGCAAATGACAGCTGTCTCCCCTAACATTTTCCCATTTACGGCACAGAACTCCATCCTGAAGCAGCAAGCTGTCCCACTGGGCCCAATAGCTTTTAGTGGTCGAACTCATTGCTGAGACGTCCCTCCACTTAGGCTTGGTAGCACGGGCCTTCATCCATCCCAGAATCGGCTTAATGTCCAGATCTTCCTGCTGTGCATGTCGTAGGCTGTCCTTCCACCCGTTGCTGAGGTGGTCTGTCCTGAGCATCCTCACGGATACCACTTCCTTACTCTTTTGCCTAATACAACGTCTGCAATCTTCAGGACAAGGTCTTCTTGACAATGCATCTGCGTTGCCATGAGATTTCCCGCTGCGATGTTCGATCTCAAAGTCGTATTCCTGCAGTAGTTCAATCCACCTCGCAACTTGTCCTTTCGGATTTTTAAACTGCAATAGCTATTTTAGTGCAGCATGATCAGTTCGTAAATGAAATTTTCGCCCCAGAAGATATTTGACAATGACTTGCTGAAGTACGCTATCACGACCTCTTGGTCACCATTCCGTTGAGACAACACACCGCTAAGTCCTATATCACTTGCGTCTGTGTCAACTATAAATTCTTTGCTTGCATCAGGGTATCTCAAAATAGGTGTTTTGCACAGACGGTCCTTGAGCTCCTGGAATGCGATATTGCAACTTTCATCCCAACAGAAATGTCGCTTCTCCTCGGTTAGCTTATGCAGAGGTTTGGCTATATCTGCAAAGTTCTTCACAAATCGCCGGTAATAGGAGCACAAACCCAAAAATGCTCTTACCTGCGTCTTGTCTTTTGGAACCGGCCAATCCTTGACAGCGGCGATTTTCTCTGGATCCGTGCGGATACCTTCTTCCGATACTACATACCCCAAAAAGTTAACTTGCCGTTTGAATAGTGAACATTTCTTCGGACTCAACTTGAGGTTGGCACTCTGAATCTTCATGAGCACGCGTTCCAGGTTTTGAAGGTGTTCCTCAAACGTGCGGCCTACGATGATGATGTCATCCAAGTAGACCAGACAGGCATCGCCAATTAGCCCGGTAAGTACAAGTTCCATCAGCCTTTCAAACGTTGCTGGAGCATTGCACAACCCAAACGGCATTACTTTAAATTGCCACAGACCCTTTCCCGTCGAGAACGCAGTTTTCTCCTTGTTCTTAGGGTCAATTTCAACTTGCCAGTAGCCACTTTTTAGATCCAGCGTGCTAAACCACTTTACTCCTGCAAGCATGTCCAGCGTGTCATCAATTCTTGGCAAGGGATAGCTGTCCTTCTTCGTAACGTCGTTCAGATGGCGGTAGTCAACACAAAACCGTAAGCTGCCATCCTTCTTCTTCACCAGCACCACTGGTGAACACAATGGACTAGAAGAAGGTTCAATAACACCATCCTTCACTATTTCTTCAATCATTGTTTCCACTTTATTTTCACGTGCTACCGGCAATCTTCTTGGCCGCTGACGGATAGGCAATTCTTCTCCCGTGTTTATTTTGTGTTCAACTAAGCCAGTCTTTCCTAAGTCAGCATCGTTTGATGAGAATACATCGGCATACTTGAGTAATAAAAACCTTTTTCTATGATCTGTTCCCGGTCACAAAGGTTCAGCACACGTACTCCTGAGATGTCAGTGGTTCTGACCAAGGTTCGAGCTATTTTCCATGGAAGGTCATTGTTAACCCTTTCCACAAGTACACACCGGTGAGCTTGCCCAGCGTTTCGAGGAAGACTAACCGGAACAATCGTTTCCGATCTCGGCGGAAGAACAATCTTCTTAATGCCGTACACATTCCCTTGTAACGCACCTTCCATAAAAAGTTCCCCCTGTCCACATTTCAAAACACCTTGCTTAACGTCGATCTCACAACAGTTATTCCTCATAAAGTCTAGGCCCAGGATGCAGTCGTCCATTATTTCAGCCACGATGACATTATGCAGGTAGATCACGTTGCCTAGCTTCAACTCCATCTCCTTCTCTCCACGGACGGATATACGCTGACCAGTGGCTGTTACCAAATTAATGCGTTCTCGGTTGTATGCGGAGTCCCCAAGGAACTGACTTATAAGTTGGGAACTAACAACCATACGAGAGGCTCCAGTGTCTATGGTCAGTTTACACGGCATTCCGTCGCCCTTGATGATTAGACTGTTCCCATCATGGGTTTGTGAGATCGAGATCCTTGGAGCCCTTTTAACATCAGCCAGCACCCGCCCCGCAGTTCTGGCTTTTACTCGTTTCCCTGCTGGCTGGGCGGTGCTGTTGGCCGCACTACCCTCCTGAGATCGTTCACCTTCCCTTTCTAAGGTTCGCTTAGGGCAGCTGGATCGAAGATGGCCCTTTTCCCCACAGCCATAGCACCTAGGGCTGAATCCTTTGTTGCGGTCGCGAACCGTAGCTGCTGCAACCTCCCTGACGCGATGGGAACGATGATCCTGCCGCACGGCTTCCACATCCAGTGCATAGGCCAAGTCGTCCCGTGGTGCCCGAGCCTCACAGCAGCTCTGACTTCCAGTTCGCGGATGCGAATATAATCGAGGAAACTTGTAGGAATCAGTTAAACAAGATTGCTCTGTTAAAAGGCCAATATATTTTTGAGGCTACTCTCTCTATCATATCATATCATTTTAGCTGCACGAATTTTAAAACCAAATGATATTATACTCCGGCCGCTGAGTTATTACCGATTTGACACATGACGAATTGACAATACTAGTGAAGTGACTGAACCAGTAACCCTAATATCATTTGGGAACAGTTTGTTTTTAAATATTCTAGTATAGTGTGTAATTAAATAAAATCAAAACAATAATAAATAAAGACACAGGTTCTTTATTAGGTGGAGTATCCTTGATGGGCGTAGATAATTGGTCGAGGACATATCAAAATAAAACAAATTTGTAAACACTGTTACACATTTTAATGAATAGAGTAGGTACAAGATGTTTTAATAAATGACTACCCATCATTTATTAAAACAATTATTCAGACTCTGAAACAGATTCGCCAGAGCTGTCATCGCTATCAGTCACTTGTATGACAATTTCATTCTCTATAATGGTGTCCACTCTTATTCTTCTGTTATTAGTTTTCGAGTATTTTCGACGACCTTGACCCAATCTTCTTTCGTTATTTTGCTGCAAACATCTTTTAATAGACCCATCATTTTATTAGTACTGAATGGCGGAGTCGTATTATTACGAGCTGCGTAACCTGTAATGTAAACATTAAATAACGTTAATTTATTACATTAAATAAACAAAATGTTACACAATTACCTACATGTGAGGGACATGAGATATTTATTTCTTAGTTATGTATCTTTTTACTTATATGCTGAATATTGGATGTTATAATAGTACAAATTATTCATATTCATAACTTATGCGATAAAAAAACAATACCTTTGATTTGTGCCCATATTAGCTCAATGGCATTGTACTGGCAGTGATAAGGCGGAATTCGAAGTACCCGATGTCCACGTGCTAGAGCTATCTCATCTACTTCATAACGGACTCTTGATGTTTTATTCTCGCGTACCAACTTTACTAAGTCAGACTTTAGCATTTCGGCAGTAGTTTCAATTCCATTTTGGTGTAGCCATGCTACGAGATCAGCTTTCTTGTCGGCCTAAGTAGGCGCTTTATTCACTTGTTTCGAGTGGTATGAAGCGTTGTCCATTATTATGATAGAAGGCTCTGGCAGGCTGGGTAATAATTGATTTTTGAACCAATTCGTAAAAGTGTCTGTATCCATCTCCTCGTGGTAATCGGAAGTAATTTTTGACGCGAAAGCCAGCAGTCCATTTTCAAAGAAACCACTTCCAGCAGAACTTTTAATCAGCAGCAGCAGCGCAGGGGAAAGTGGGAAGTCTGCAGTATGCGAACATGTTCAAGATCGTCCCCACCATTACATTAGATTTGATAAACCACAAATTCTCGCAAAAGAACACCGATTCCTACCAAGGATGATATGCGAGGCTATTGAAATTAAAAAACATCCAAATTTCAATAGAGAAGATGGTTGGGTGCTACCATCTGCTTGGGATCCTATAATTAACAAAATTAAACCCAAACCCAAGCATACCACTGCAAGACTTCATGATACTATAAGCTCGTTTTGCGTAAATCGGACCAAAAATTAATATAAAAAAACTGAAGGTAGCCGGACTAACTATGACATTGGGACGTCAAACATCTCAGTCCCCCGTGACCGTGGGTGCTGTAAAGCGCCCGAAACGTCGGGATAATAATAAAAATAAATTAAAGTAATTAAACGCGACAAAATCCGTAAATAATAGTTTTATTCAACACCTATAACATTGCTTAATTGAGGGAGAAAATTATATTTATTAAATGTTGTTTTATATATTATGAATGTTAAAAATTATACATAATCATTTTAATTGTATTACATTATTATATATGATTTATGTGTGATCCAAAGACACAATTTATACATTTATATTGTGTCTTTGGATCACACATAAATCTTAAAAATCATAGAGATACTGGCAACACAGTGCAATTAGGAGACGCAAAAAAATGGTAGCATTATAGTCTAGTTGCTCGAAGGAATAAGTAAAATAAAAATATCCAAATAAAATAAATATCATATCTATCCCAATGAATTCGGACCGAATACTATCAAGCACATCACTATGAAAACTAGACGCACGATGTAACTTTGTACAAGCGCGCCAAAGAACAAAAAATAAATGTTTTCATATTATTTACAAACTATTTTAAGTTTTGAAACAGAGTTTATTGGAAAATTACTTGATTCTGACATTTTGACATAAAGTTTTATATTAAAGAGGTATTCTAAATCATTCGGCAAATGTGTCGCTCGTGCAAGGTTATATCGATTAATTTAAGAATAATCTGTCAAATCGGTAATAACTCAGCGGCCGTACTATAACAGAGACTAGCCAAATACGCAGGAGTGCACCAAGTATCTGAGGATACATATGTACTGTTATATGTATAATATATGCATGTAAAGAAAACGGTCCCCATCTGTGTACTGACCGCGGCAAGTCAACCTTTTTCTCGCAGATCTATTGATCCACACAGCTATATTAACAACGAGCACCTCTTCTCTACGACGTGATGAATCACCCTGTTAAGCCGTCAATATCAAATGCTAAGGAATTTATAGTATCCTGGCATACAGAACCACGCGTCTAATGCGCGGCGTCTAGCGGCGTCTCAGAAAGTTATACATTTTTTCAGTCGATAAATAGATACATCTTTAATGAACTACAGTTTTTTTAATGTATAAAAATCTATCTTTATCCTTAGCAAAAGTTTTTGAAGTAAATTTTTTGCAGTCTTATTAGACTTACTGGTACAAATAATGTAGAATTGGCTCCTTTTAATAAAAATAGTAAACTAACACCCTCATTATCAATATAATGGTGAAAGAATTTTCAAAATCGGTCAAGTACTTTTCGAGAATAGACAAAAAACATATTCATAGAAAGTAGTGCCCTTTATAATAAAATATATCCATTATTAGACATCTATAATAATACATAATATTCTAGTGGTGCAAGAATTTTCAAAATCGGTCATGTACTTTACGAGTTTAGCTAAAAAAAATATTCGTTGAGAGTAGCGTAATAAAATGAATCCTACTTTTCGCAGTCATGATAGCATTCTATTGGTGAAAGATTTTTTTTTAAATCGGTCAAGTAGTTTTTAACCACCATTGTCAAAAGCGTTTTAGCTTAGCCACCCGCACACACAGTAAAAACATAACCATCCTTTTTCGTCTGTAGTCGAATAACCAACCGGTTGACAACAATTGCGTATCGGCTGCTTTGGATAAATATCACTTTTCAACGGTTGCTGTACACCTATAGTCGTTACGCGAGTAGGCGTAAATAAATAACCAATATTTAAGTAAATTATGTCTTTCAACTGAGAAAATAAAATTTTATTAGTTTTTTTTTAATAAAGTTGAATTCTCGTTAATTAACGACAAAATTCATAATATTTGTAAATCTATTTCCTTTATTATCTTATATAAACAAAAATCAATAACGTCTAAATAAAACCAAACGATTGCGATATTTGATTGAATAGAGAAACCTATTCTCTGTCTACGCCGTAGACATATATTTATTTATTTATCTATGGTTCTCTAATCTATGGTTTATTCTCCATTTTGTATGTATAGTAAGCGTGTCATATTTTGTGTTTTTATCGAAAATAAGTTGGAATTGTTAGGATTATTATTGAGTATATTGAAAAATCATACGGATCTTATAGTGCAGCGTTCAATACGTGATTCAGTATTGTATTAAAAAGTAAAAGTCCTATAATTCATGTAATAATTAGTGTACACTATTAGCAAAATGAGTTCCAGACATCGCGACCGAAGTCGTTCCCGGTCTCGGGATCGTGATCGGCATAAAGATCGAGACAAGAGCAAGACACGAGACCGAGATCGCGACCGTGACCGCGAGCGTGACAAGGATCGTGATCGAGACCGTAATCGTGATCGCGACAGAGATCGTGAGAGAGATAGAGACCGACATCGATCTAAAAGGTATTTATTGTACGCTTTTTACATATTCACCTTTTAAGGCCTAACCTAGGGTTGGGTTTGAAATTAAGTCACCTATATTTGAGGAAATTTCGACGGAATCAAAGGCTTTCTCATAGTCCACTTACGCCAGGCAAAGTGGCAGATTGTACTCTTCAGTCTTCTGTACAATCTGCCGCAGGGTATGTATGTGGTCTATGGTACTGAAGCCTTTTCGGAAACCGGCTTGTTCGGGAGGCTGGAAGTCGTCAAGTCTGCGTGCGAGACGATTCGTAATGACTCTCGAAAACAGCACGTAGACGCGGCTCAGAAGGGAAATCGGTCTGTAGTTCTTTAAGAGAGCGTTGTCGCCTTTCTTAAAGAACAAGACCACCGCACTTCTGCTCCACGCCTCTGGAGTAGTGCCACCATGGAGGACGGAATTGAAGAGCTTCTGAAGGACTACAAGTACCGGTGTTCCACCCGCTTTCAGAAGCTCCGCTGTAATTCCATCCTCGCCTGGGGCCCTGCCGTTTTTAAGGTGCTGGAGAGCCATTCTAATCTCGCTTAGACTGACGTCCGGGATATCATCGGAATAGTGTCGGATAAGACTTGCTCTTGGATCGTTACTCACACTTGCGTGTGGCTCCAACGATGATGTGTACAGCTGCCCATAGAACCTCTCAATCTCACTCAAAATCTCAGGTGTCCCGGAAACGATGTTGCCACACTCAGTCTTCAGCTTTGACAGTTGGCTCCTTCTGGCAGACAGATCTCTGGCAAAGACTTTGGAGCCCTGGTTCCGCTCGATCGCTTCTTTAATACGAGAAGTATTAAAGTTGCGTAAGTCTCGCCGCATGCACTTGGAGATCTGTCTGTTCAGTTGCCTGTATGCTGTCAAATCTGTTGACGATTGCAGCCTCATCTCCCGTCTAACAGCCATGAGATTAAGAGTGTGATCGGAGAGTTTTTGTGTTCTTCTGCGGCGGGTCTTGCAGAACTTAGCTCCGACCGCATGGACAGTTTCCACGAGCTTGTCGTTCATATCGTCCACTGCATTGCAATCTTCTAGGCACTGGAAGCGGTTACGTAACTCGAGCTGAAAGGTTTCGGGATTCTGGATTAGAGCACGAGGGGGACGGAGCGTTGACTTCATTAGACGAGACCTCTCCAACTTAACGTTTAGGTTCAGTGTGCCTCTAACCATTCGGTGATCGCTGCCAGTTTTCACCCTTGCGATCACTGAGACATCACTGAACAGTTGGCGTCTGGTCGTCATAATGAAGTCAATCTCATTTTTTGTCGAACCGTCGGGGCTCGACCAGGTCCACTTCCTGTGGGGCCGCTTCTGGAAGAAAGAGTTCATCATAAAGAGTCCCTCTTTCTCCATAAAGTCGGCCAGCTGCTGGCCCCTTCGGTTCCGTTGCCCCACTCCAAATTTCCCTACCTTCAGCTCACCGCTTTCTCTTGTGCCTAGTTTTGCGTTGAAGTCTCCCATCAACACCGTGTAGTGGGTTTTGGAGGAATGTATGGCTCTGGAAATATCCTCATACATTTCCTCCACCTCCTCATCGGGGTGTGCCGAGGTTGGTGCGTAAACCTGAATGACCTTCAGCGAATACCGTTTGGTGATTCTGAGTATCAGGTACGCGACCCTCGTCGACACACTCCCAATCTTTACAACGTTGTTGACGAGAGACTTGTGGACGATAAATCCGACACCTCCTTGGGACAGATGGTCGCCCTCCCGGTGATAGAACAAGTTGCCGGACTCGAGGATTGCCGTGTCCTCCCCCTCTCTTCGGACCTCGGATAATCCAATAATATGCCAGCGCAACTTGTCTACCTCTTCTTCCAGCTCCAGTATCTTCTCGTCAGTCCTCAGGGTGCGTGCGTTATATGTTGCCAGGTCGAGTCGTCGTAGGTGGCAACCGAACCTCCACCGGAGATTCTTAGCACCCCCTGCCCCGCCGTTACCATGGTCGCCACCGTAGCCAGGAATAGCGGGGCCGCCGGGGACTGGGGGCCGTCTTTTTGTGTATTTGTTCATTGGGGGTATTTGCCGTAGTTGCCACGCTTGGCGAGCGGGTTGGCAACCGCAGTTTTTTATTACGTCACAGTTGTCATCAGGAAGATGCTGCTGCCCATCTCCTGCCTGTCTCCCTCTGTCGCCTCTTACGACACCCACGGGAAGATATGGGGTAGTGGATATTCTTAACCGCCACTACACGGCACTTAAGCACTATGCTCAATGACCTCAATAGTGCCTCCCAACGGATAGGTCTTAAGATGAACATGGACAAAACAAAGATCATGTTCAATGTCCATGTCACACCTATGCCGGTAGTTGTTGGGAGCACTATGCTCGAAGTTGTTGACGAGTACGTTTACCTGGGACAAATAGTCCGACTAGGTAAGTCCAACTTCGACCGAGAGGTCAATCGACGGATTCAACTCGGCTGGGCAGCGTTCGGGAAATTACGACATATCTTTTCGTCAGGTATACCTCAATCTCTAAAAACTAGATTGTACAACCAGTGCGTGTTGCCAGTGATGACTTATGGATCTGAGACGTGGTCCTTCACTGCTGGCCGTATGAGGACGCTTAAGGTCGCTCAGCGAGCTATGGAGAGGGCTATGCTCGGAGTTTCTCTGCGTGATAGACTCAGAAATGAGGATATCCGCAGTAAAACCAGAGTGACCGACATAGCCCAACGGATTAGTAAGCTGAAGTGGCAATGGGCCGGCCATATAGCTCGAAGAACCGATAACCGATGGGGAAGAAAGGTTCTCGAGTGGCAGCCTCGTACCGGTAGGCGTAGTGTAGGGCGACCCCCCACTAGATGGAGTGACGACCTGGTAAGACATGCAGGAAGTCGATGGATGCAGGTGGCTCAGGACCGTGCTTTGTGGCATTACTTGGGGGAGGCCTATGTTCAGCAGTGGACTTGTGAAAGGCTGTAATGATGATTTGAGGATTCTGTCACTGTAAGAGGGTCAAAGGGGTCCATCTAAAGCACCCCCATGCGATTTTTGGCTTATTCAGGCGATTTAATTGCAAACTTGGGGGTGGGAGGTGGTGAGGAGGGAGGCAGTGGATTATACCTGGACCATACCATTCAACTTAGCATAGTCGAGAGAAGCCCGGTTTGCTCGCTCACTTCTAACCTAACCTGTTGGAGTCAGGGTGCCTTAAGTCCTGAGCTCGCTTCGCTCACTCTTACACTGAATAGAACATCAAAATATTAATTTTTATAAGTACCACTTTAAATTATAAACATAATTTATAGCTACAACCATTTGTAAATAAGGATCCAGAGGGGTAGCTAAGTAATCAAAAAACATGTAGAGAAGGATAAAAATGTTAGGGAGCACATGCACATAAACTCGGAAACAACAGCATGACCTACATATTTATTTATTTATGAGCATGACATAAAGTATATCTGTCATTGTCAACAAAATGGCTGGCCTAGCAATTCATTTTATGCATTTTGAGATGACTGACAGATTGGGACCATAGTAAAGTAGCAGTGTACTATAAACAATAAAAACTTTGTTGTGCTATTTGTGCTTATATGATTTATAAGGTTATAAAGATTTTTATGTTACTGTTACTGAATATGAGTGTCAATTATCCAGAATTCACATTTTCAGAATTGCTTAAACTAGGCGTAACTGTTAGTATGTGGTGTACCTGTTAACATTTATATAAGGAAGACTAAAGACTTCCTAAGTCTTCCAACAGTGTTAAATAAAATAGAATTAATAGTGTGCCTAAATACTTGCAGTAGAATAGTCACTGGTTGCAAACTAGATACTTTCTATCTATCTATATAATAAGTCAGAGCACATAGGCAGAATTGGCTAGAAATTAGTTCGCCTTCTTTCTGTAACCCGTGCGTTCTGGTCCCTCGCCAAGGCTATCCAGGGGAATTTCTGTCAGCCATCTCTTCCATCTCTGCACAAGGAGGACGACTCACTGGCCCATGCCGCAAAGAAGAACGCCGATCTGCTAGGCTCTTTCTTTGCATCCAACTCGACTCACTATGACAGGGGGAGTCGACCATCACGCGGTGTGAGTGCTCCATGCCGAAGGTGCAGTTTACACAGCGCTCAGTTTGCGAAGCACTCCTCTCCATGGTCATCCACAAGTCGATTGGGCCTGACGGTATCCTCCCAATTGTGCTGAGGACGTGTGCTCCAGAGTAGGCACCGGTTTTATTACCGGTACTAGTATTATTTCAATGTGTAGTGTTCGCGTAAATATAAGAAATCATTAGCTTACAATCATGTTTACAATTAGCAACACAAGACAAATTAGAAATAGCTTGGTAGCGATCACCCTTCCCAGGGGTTATTATCATCCATAAATTCCTTAATATTATAATAACCCTTTTTATACAAACTTAGTTTAATAACGCTTTTGAACTTTGTGTATGTTGTAAGTTTCAGTTAGTCCAGTTCAACCCTCAGAAGATACAAGTTTTTTTTAGTTAACCGCTAAAAAGAACCCCTTTGTCGTATCTCCTCAGTTTCAAGGCACTCCCCTAGTTGCCTCAGCCAGTATCGGAATCCTCGGCGTCGATATATCGAGTGACATGCAGTTTCGTGGTCACTTGGAAGAGAAGGCCAAGTTGGTTTCTAAAAAGCTTGGCGTGCTCAGTAGAGCGGGACATTATTTCATGCTGGCACACCGCCTGCAACTTTACAAGGCGCAGGTTTGGTCGCACATGGAATACTGTTCTCATCTCTGGGCTGGCGCAGAGCGGTTCGAATCGTCGACGACCGAGTGCTCTCTGATCTTGCTTGATTGATTGGAGCTTGAATCATTGGGGCTGCGAAGAAAAGAGAGTGATTGCATCTCTTTGCGTATTTTATCGCATCTATCACAGGGAGTGCTCTGAGAAACTGTTCAGATTAATACCAGCCGCCAAATTTCATAAACGCACTACGTGGCAAACCTCCCGATACCATCCACACCATCTGGATGCTTGGCTGTCCACCACTGTACGTTTCACTAGGAGTTTTCTTCCACGTACGACCTCTCTGTGGAATAATTTACCACCGGCGATTTTTCCGGACCGATACGACTTGGGGACCTTCAAGAAAAGAGCTTACTTCTTTGCCGGCCGGCAATGCACCTGCATCAAGTGAACCGTATGCTCGTTTGCCCCCTCTTCTATAAAAAATTATATGTTAAGAGAATACTTTTTACCCCTTTTTTCAGCATATTGTATACATGAAGAAGATTTGGCATGTTTAAAGTTTATATCGAGAAAAGGTGTGAAAAGCTAAAATTTATAATAATTAATGTGTAACCATTACATTAAATTAATTAAAAAAAAACTTTTATTTTTACATTCATTGTGCAATGGCAAACACATAAAGCTGTCTCTTGGACAAATTATGTTGTTTGTTGATATTCGTACTGCCAATGTCTCCGAGTAAGTATGAGCATAGGTATATTGTTAGTGTGAGGCCAATGTCAAACACTTAGTAGTCTGTAATCAAACAGTTGCACAGAGTAGAGATTGTTGAAAATTTAAAAATGTTGCCAGCAAATAATTTCTAGGATAATGATTTAATGCAGTTGTTAGTGAAATACAGCTTGCTTATTAAAAACATTTAATGAATTATGGTCTAATTTTGACCTTTAGGTGACTGCTATAGTTACACTACTATAACATTTTAATAAATATACAACAGTTCGACAATATTTGAGTTATATTTATTATTATTAGTTATAATAATATAAATCCTCTCAGAAATGAGAGGAGGCCTGTGCCCAGCAGTGGGACATATATAGGCTGTAACTTTACTTTTACTTTTATAATAATATACACTTAAAAGTTTAAGTAACAGCCTATATACGTTCCACATCTAGATGCAGAACTTCTTTTATTTCTGAGAGTATTTTAGGGCAAAAAAATGTCCGCCGCCCTACCCCGATGCATCTTAGCGAACTTCACATGTCTTCGAAATATTTTTTTTCTTATTTCCCAGACACGTGTTTCCTCACGATGTTTTTCTTTACCGCCAATCACATGGTAAATCACTATTTCATTGGTGCCGGCGGGGATTGAACCCGGGTTGCTCACGTAGTGTGAAATTTATGGCCGGTGCTAGCTACCACGGCTCAGGGGCTTAAAGTAAATAAATAATGTAATATATATTATACATATACATAAATGTATTATGATTTTCGATTCATGTTTTCTTTTCAAATATGATAATGGAGGTTTTCTTACTAAATTGATATTACCTTTTTTGTTTTCAGGGAAAAAGACAGGGAGCGTAGTCGTAGCAGAGACCGCGATCGCCATAAGGAAAAGCGACGAAGCCGGAGCCGTTCGCGGAGTCGAAGTCGCGGAAGAAAGTCCAAGGACAGGTGATTTTTTATCACTTCTCTATACTACCTCTGTTACACTAACTGCTTATTATTTAATTTCATTACTAAAATCAATATTTTGTTGTCATTTTTTTATTTACGAAAATAATATATTTACTCCAGGGATGGCACAATTGCCTTGTTGGATCAGATGGTGGGTACAACTACAAAAGCTACCGCGCGGCAGGTCACCACAAACGGCTCTATTAACCCCGCTACCCAGGCTGCTATCCTCGCAGCTGCAGCCGTAGCTCAGGTAACAAGCATATTCTGTTTCCACATACCTAGAATAATTTTTAATTAACTAGTAATATAATGTTTTAATGTTCTGTGCCCAATTAATTTTTAAAGTTTCTTTGGGTATGGTTTGAAAGTAAGCCCCCTGAGTTAGGGGGTGGTTGGGGGAGGGGGTGCTATATTCACCTCTACTTACTTCCCCCCTGCCAGGCATGCTTAGTTTTTTTTTTAATTTAAAAATCTCATTTTGAAGTTATGTTTTCGTAATGTTTTTGACAATATAAACCTGATTTATGGGGGGGGGAAGCTCCACACCCCACAACGTAGCTCAGTTGAGGGAAGCCCGGTCGCTGGAGCCCCGCTTCGCAGGGCTACTTCCGAGTGGTTTATAAAAATATAACCAAGAAGGCGGGGTCTATTCGCTTTGCTCATTCAAATGTGACATCCCCTTCTAACCTAAACTGTCCGAGTCGGGGTGCCCCAAGTCCCGAGCTCGCATGCTTGCACTCAATAAAACACCAAAATATTAACTTTTTTTAAAATACTTTAATTTATAAACATAGTTCATAGCTGCCACCATTTGTAAAAAAGGATCTTTGTGAAATTTAGCAGTGTTCTGCTGTCACAAATACTCCACAATGGCATCAACAAAATTCTCTGAATGATTATAATTATCTTTTAAAAAACTTTTCATGGCTTGCCATTGTGACTCTATTCTTTGTGTATGAGTCCCGTCTGGAGCCACAAATGGATTGTTAAGGTCTGAGTGGTTCACTTTGTGTACCCATGTTCCTCTAGGCTCATAGAGATAGGATAGAAAGGAGTCATATGCTCTCCAAAACTCTGTATGAATTGTGGTGCTTATCTCTATATGTTTTTTAATTAAGGACACCAAAACCTCAGCGGAACATATGTTGTTGAGGCACACCTCTAATCGCAGATTCTCAGACCCATCCTCAATCATTCCAAGAATCCAATGGCTCTCAATATGGCGTCCTACAATAAACGTAATTCACTTTAATTAGAACTTTAAGAGATCAAATAGAACAAAATAAATCAAAATTACCTTTATTATACTTCCGTTTCCCAAATTTTGACTCATCAATCTGAACAACTATCTTATATTCACATTTATATAATACAAGTTTTTACGTATTTCATAGCGTATATTTTTTTATGTACCCGACGTTTCGAGTACTTTAGTTACTTTAGTTAGCACCCATCTCCCAGTCCCCCCGTGACCGTGGGTGCTGTAAAGTACTCGAAACGTCGGGTATATAAAAAAGTTACGGTACGCGATAAAATCGGTAAAAATTATTCGTAAATATTTAAATCTGCACAACTTTTCCTGGGTCTCCAATATTTCCACTGCTTCATTTTTTCCAAATAGTAAATGACTGAACCCTGATAATAACTGAACTAATCAACAATTGTAGTTCTGCCCAAACAATGCTCCCTCTTTACCTTGTACGGATCCTCATTCATTGTCATTTCGTAGCTCCAATTGCTAGCACAAGCATATATTAAATAAAATCCGTGCACCAACGGAATATGAATATGTTCAAAAAAGGTTCCAGCTGTCCGTGATATTTTTTCCTTTTAGCTTACCTTAGCCTTTCGTGCAAATCCAAGCACCAAAGGATTTGTAAGCCAATTTAGCTAGTCGCATGGGTGTACGGTGTGTGCGGCATATTTTTTGAGAGTGCACCATTCCATTCGCTTGAGTAAAATCAAAACTGTTCATGAGTCCCAAGTTGTTAGATAGTTTGTGATAAATTAGACATTTTAACTACTTCCTCCGAATTTAAACGTCGATCAACAAACGGCCCGTAATCCGCGAAGAAACCATGATCACGAACTGTCGTCTCAGTGGCAGTCACAACTCCACCTAACCCTCAGCTCGTAGACGCCTGGGTTCCGAATCTCAGTCGGTTGCTGACATGCAGCTTGCTTATCTGTGTCCAGTGAGTAAGCCAAAATCGTCCGGAGATGCAATCAAATCAGTGTCCAAAGGGATAGCCAAGTCGTTGAAAAACTGGAGTACATTTACGTAAACTCGGAAGCAACGGAACGCGTAAAAGATATTTGTCACTGTTAAAAAAAATGGCCGGCCTAGCGATTCATTTTACGCATTTTGAAATAACTGTGACAGATGCAAAGTCAAAAACGTTATAATTTAGTTAAATGTACGTTCCGTTTCATGTTTACTTAGTAATTAACCGATATTTAAAAAAAAATTAAATACTTCCACGCTGCTTCGGCATCAAAAATTGCATGGGGGTGCTTCAGATAAACCCATTGAACTCCCCCACAGTGACCGAATACTCAAATTCAGGCGACTTACTTTCAAACCCAACCTGTTTCTGTAAATATCTTAATGTTTATAAGAATGTTTTGTCATTAATCAAAGACTACTGTGTATAATACTTACTAGAAAGGTGCTAAGATACCAATACATTGTGCACTAAGTTACGGTCAATTTTCCATAACTTCTTTAGGGTCAGTTTACACAAATGCGCGACGCGACACGACGATGCTTGAAGAGGCCAATGGTTTCACACTGCTTATCGTCTGCCATGTGATTAATGAAAAATAAAAAATCTAATCTTTAATTTTAAGATAGATTTTTATTGCTAAAAAATATAAAAAAATTAAGTTTGAATTTTTAAAATTCATGAATTTTTTTCCATATTTAGATTCGTAAAGTTTCATAAATTTTACGATTTAAAAAAAGATTTACCTGATATATTTCGGCAGGTGTGAATTTATACAAGTGTAATTTATTTTTCAAATCCTACGCCGTTGTATTAAGTTCTGAGTTAAAAAGGAGAGGACTCTTGCTTACCCGTATGGATGCTCGTAGATGTATTGCATGCTAAGACGTTACGAGAGTGAGAAGGCATCATCGGGGAATCACAATTCTTTCACTAATAAAAAGATCGAGAAATAGATAGATAGAAAATAGATCAGGTTATTCTTGCCTACTTGTTGATTCGAAACCAGGAAATAATTTTTTTATATATTTTTTAACATTATTAATTATTAAAAATAAGTTGAAGATTTTTTTTTAAATTATTGCGATGAAAGTAAATACTTATTCCAAATTTCATGATTCAGGGGATTGGCATTAATTTTGAAACTTAAATTTTTTTTTTAAAACATTGCTTACAAATTTAAAAAAAATCCTCCCAACATTTCAAGTATTTTTTTGAATTTTGCAACTTGGAATCGATCCATATCTGAGACACATTCTTCTGGGTTCAAAATTATTGCCCAACCATATTTGAATCTGATAGTATACATGTTTTGTGTGTTCACACAATGATGATTCTATTAGTGGTAGAGAAGCTAATACAAATTACTTTTTAAATGCAGCTTCTGATCACACAGATGGTTGGATATCCTTTCGGTAGCTTAATTACTTAATATAAAAGTTACTCTGTATGAAAAGCTGTTTGAAATGTAACCAATTTTGCAAAAGTTGCCATGGCCAAAGTTGCGAAAACGCATCAACAACGCGAATAGTTTTAGAAGATATAACCCATTAACAGAGAATACTATAAATTATCGTGAAGAAGATAAGACTGGAAATCATACATTTTCTGAACTAGATGAATCAACCGAATGATTCATTGGATTATCTCATAAAATAGAAGTGGAATTTAATCAGTATATAATACTATACTACATTGTAATATTTTACTTTTGGTTACTTTTTACAATTTCTTTTATGCCAAATATATTTTTAGCAAGCACATTCCTTAAGAGGAAAATTCTGCTAGTCTACTTTTGAAGTTCCTGTAATTGGTAAGCTTTCAAATTCATATATATATATATATATATATATATATATATATATATATATATATATATATATATATATATATATACATATATATATATATATATATATATATATATATATATATATATATATATATATATATATATATATATATATATATTTAAATTGATTTATTTATTTATCATAAAAATAATCATCATAAAAATCGATTATTTTAAAATAATACAAGGAAAATTTTATTATAACACTCAAATTTAAATTAAATCATGTCTGAATTTATTTCATTCAAGAAAACTTTTGAAGAATTGTATATATATACACATACACATTTACCATCGTCGGGATGATTTAAACAAAAATTTCAAGTTATTTTTACAAATAATAATGTTAGAGAAAATGTATAAAAAAGATTTACTTCCTGGTTTCGGATGAAATCACCAATTAGGCAACAATAACCTGATCTATTTGAATGATCAGATCGTAATATAGAGAGTGAGATCGGAGAATTATGATTTTCCGATGATGCATGCATGCGCAAAACTCATCATCGAGCGCCCATACCGATACACAAGTATAGGTCGCCACCAAAGATGAAATTAAATAGAGTCCACTGCGCATGTACAATCAAGCAGAAAAATGAAAATTTTATTATGGCATTTTAATATGTAAAAAGTCAAAGGTCAACATTATAACTACACATCAGTCTCTATGAAAACGGAACGATATATTTATATATTATCGTTAGGTTTTAACTGCTTCTAAATAATATTCTGCATTTTAAGCACACTTAGTTAAAGAAATAAAATATTTAGTATTTGTATTTTTGTATTTGTATTTGCTGTTTAAACTATACTATGCGATAGCCTTCGATTATAAGGATATTTTACATTTTTTTTTTTTTTATAGAATAGGCTGACAAACGAGCACATAGTCCACCTGATGGTAAGTGGTTGCTGCGGCCCATAGACATCTACATCTATCTTCGATTACAAATCAAAATGCAGATATGCGTTGTCACCCGTGAGAACTGAGATGGAATGCCTCATTTCCAGTAAAAAGGGTCTCCGGTTCTCTACACTCACCATACGAAATACAGCAGCATTAAGCTACTATTTCACGCTGGTATTCTGTGAGAGCGTGGTCCTTCCCCGGTCGAGCCGACCCATTCGTGCTACAACTATACTACTAATATAAGTGCAGCATGGCTCTACATGCAATAATTTGCAAAAAAAATCATCTTGTAGAAAATAACAAAATATTTACAACTTTATACAATATACTACGAATTACGCTATTTTAAATAGTCCCAAAATAATTTATAAAGTAATAAATATTTGCACACTATTTGAAAATATGATATACAATATTTTCAAAAGTACAAAAATAATCGCAAAAATTTAAAATTTTATAACAGGTAGTCGCTAACACTTTCGATATCGATAGTACACAAGACGACACAAGAGGGTGCGCGGGCGACGGGACGCAGGGCGAAACTACTTGGGAGTAGCGCGTCGCCCGTTGCTATGGTTTGCTTCCCCGTACCTCACACCTCACCGTGCCGACACATATTTTTCGGTTCTGCGCACTTCCATTTAATTTCATCTTTCGCGGCGCGACCTATAAGCAATAGTTATCTCTTTTTAACTCGGGACTTACACAACGGCGTAGGATTTGAAATAAAAAGGGGATGTAAATAGACTTATTCTTACCTTCAAACTGCCATATAAATGGGCATCCACTCAGTCTATAAGTCGGTGGATTAAATCTATACTTGTTGAGGCTGGAATAGACGTTGCTACTTTCACAGGCCACAGCACCCGACATGCTTCGAAGTCTGCCGCTAGCAGATAGTTTAAAAATTTCAAACTGTTAATTTTTTTTTCTTTCTTTTTTTCTTTCTGTATCTAAATTTATAAATTAGATTTTTATGCAATTAAAAAAATGCTTATTTTTCTACTAACTACGATTTTTTTTTAAATATACGTTAATCCCTGAAACTTAAAACCTACCTAACTCAGTTAATTTTGAAACGAGGAAAAAAAATTAAACCTTTTTTATGTAAAATTTTAAGCTCTACACGTTTCTATTAGAACTTTTTTTTTGTATAACTTTACCGTTTACGAGTAATTACGAAAAAATACTCGACAATTTTCTTTTCTAGCCTTGCTGGGGGTTGCAGACACGGAAACCTTTACACATTGTTTTGTATCACTAAAACTACATTATATCAAAAATGCAAAGTTGAGTGACTGTGACTGGCCTATCTGTAATATATTGTGGACTGTTGTCTCTTATTCTAATTTAAAAATAAATTTTTGTTTGTCGTTTCATCACACACCATTAATTCTACCGATTATTATTATGAAACTTAGGTGAGCTGTTGTGTTTGCGCCCGTGAATGTTCCTGTCAAAAAAGGCATTGCGACGCACGCCGAGCGCAGTTAGTGATAGTGTTACATTTCATACAGTTTCAATACAGTTATAAACGAATGTATAAAAGACACTTGATAGGTAAATGCGGTATATAGGTGTATTTCTCATTAGTTTATGTATAGGACATGAGATATAAAGTTAAGGCCACTTTTATTTTATTTTTTGTAATATTTATCAGTTTAATTACACTTGACGCAAAAATTAGTATTGTATAATTAGTATAACATTATAAAATATTGATTGTATTAAACATACTTTCAGATGTTACAACTAGTAATCTCCCCTAATTTTTAATAATATCGTCGTTTTGTGGGATAAAGGTAACATGCTGGCTTTAAATTATAAAAAATGTTACTGTTTTTTTTAATTTAAATTGTTTTGAGTTATTTTTTTTTGTATTTTTTTTGTATTTTGTACAGGGTTGCCACTTATGATGAGAGAGGGATAATTTCTTGCTTTGTGTCTTTTAATTTTATCGGCTTTTGTCTTATGATAATGTATATGGACTGATCAGTGACAGGGTTATACTGCAAAGCTCATTGTAAGCATGTTACTTTGAACAAGTATGTTTGGAAGATTCTGTTTTTACCTATATTGTTAATTCCCAATTCAAATTATGAATCCAATTATATAATTATAAATTAAATGCCAAGTGGAGTATACTTAGATATCTCTATAAATCTATAAATAACCAAAATAAGCTCTTACTGCGCTGGCACCACTGAAAATGCTAAAAACGATTTTATGTGCTAATTTCGTAATAATCATTATCATCATTGTAGTCTATCAAAAAACAACAGCTGATCTTCATAGATTAATCAGTGTTCACTTTGGTAGCCATATCTAAATAATAATAAAATTTTTCATTATTAATAATAAATCCTTTCACATAAATTTATTGATTGGTACTTTGACTCCCGTGCTACATTAACTGTATTTTAAGTGACACCATTTTGATTCCCTTGAAATAACTGTAGTCGGTTTCTGAACATATAAATGGTTAGTTAGTGCGTTAGACAGCTACAGATCTATGAATGTGTGCTTACGCGCGCGTGTATGTATACGTGAACGTGTACGTATGCGCGTGTATGTGTACGTGTGCATGTGTGTCGAGTGGTGAGCCTGTAGAGCGTGATGCACTGGTGTGTTACGTTGTTGATGTTGTAGTGTGCGTGTGTGGCCGTACGTGTGCGTGTACGTGTATGTGTGTGTGCGTGTGTGTCGAGTGGCGACCCTGTAGATCAGGGTTAGGCCCGTGTGTTGCTTTACTAACGTCAGTGTGTGCGTGTGTCCGCACTAACAGACGTTTGTGGCGCAGCGTCGGATTGCGGCGCCGGTGCAGCCAGCGGCGGCGGCGGCGGCCGCGTTGTCGGCTGCCACGGCCATCCCGCCGCCCACATCCGTCCAGCAGAAGCTGGAGCTGATGCAGGCCAGGACCGAGTCACGCCACCACCGGGACAAGCGCGAAGACTACCACCCCGACGACGACAAGGAGGACGGACAGGGTGAGGCGGTCGTTTGCTCTACTTGATGTGTTTATACAATATTTTTTAATAGAACAATGGTATCAAACGAACATACGGGTTCTTAAAACAGTCAGTATTTATAGGAAACTATTTTATTATCTTTCTTTCACACAAGTACAATTATTCAATTTTAGAAAGGGGATTATACTGACATGACGTAGGGAGGCGAAATTTAGGCGCGCCAGCCCGTTACCTGAAGGAGCTGACAAAATCCAGATCAGACGATGATGATGGCCTTGGCAGAATGATAAGCCAACAGTCCACTAGCTTGGGACATGGCAACCACCTGATGGTCAACCCCATTTTGTCGTGTGAGTGTTGCTCCAATAGGTAGAGGCAGAACCAATTCATTTAAGCTGGATGCTACCCAGACCGGACACGAGAAGTAACATCAAAGAAAACGCCTGATACTGCGATCGTCAACTTGCTTGTCAAGCGTGGCGATTAATATTAATAAAAAAGGAAGCCCTACAGTAAGTAGCCTATATGTGTGAGACGAGTTTTGTGTATCAGACAAACCGCTGAATTTATTTCGTTTGAAAACGTTATATATAGACTTTTGTAATTTATATTCTATACTCTATTATGTAGTTATTTACATAAGTAAAATTATTAAGCTTTTTAACAATTTGGTAATAAAAATTTAACACCCTTTTGTATTACATAGAACACTTGGACACGGAACAATTATTTTTGTTGCCTATAAAAGCTCGTTACTTGCGACATTCGAACCCGTTGCCCGCAGCGCTGTACCTTTCTTATTCAATATAAATTAGAAATACAAATACATATTGATTCCCTGTTATGATTAATTTACCACTGGTTTCCAAAATACTTCTGTAGAAGTAGTGTAATCTGGGAACTAGCAAGAAAATATAATAATAATATAATAATATATTCCACAGCTATCACACAACGCCATCTAGTCCCAAGCTAAGCAGAGCTTGTGTTATGGGTACTAGACAACTGATAAACATACTTATATATTTCTAAATACATAAATATTATAGATAAATTACACCCAGACACAGAACAAATGATCGTGCTCATCACACAAACATTTGTCCTGGGTGGGAATCGAACCCACGACCTCCGCCTTAGCAGTCAGGGTCACTAACCACAAGACCAACAGGCCTGTCAAAATCAATGGTACTTTTTTTTAAAGTATAGTGTACAATAATTTTAGTTAGAAAGTAATTAACTAATTATTTAATTTCATCAGATGATGATCATGAACTGTGACGAAAGTGGGAATAACGTAACATTTGCAGGTCCACCGGGTGAGACGGCAGCGGAACGCCGTGCCAGACGTCGCCGCACTCGTTGGATGGGATCCGAGCACGACAAGACTTTCATCCCGGGCCTACCCACTGTCCTGCCCTCCACGCTCACCCGCGAGCAGGAGGAGCAGTATCTACGTGAGTACCGCGCCATACTTCGCTCCTTCACTCTCCCACTCGAATCCTTTATATTTACTGACTTTGATATATGTGGAAATACTACTCGGACAAAGCAGGAAAGGTATATCTAAATTTATTGTCCTTGGGCTGTGGGAACTTTATTACATCCTTTTGCATAAGGTTTGTATCGAACATTATATTAAAACTGTATAAGTTTGTACAATGTGTGTAATGACCCTTTTTATAGCTTGGTCTATGTAGTACTCCGCATATATGTGACTCCTCGTCCTGATTATGATCAAATTTCGCACTGACTTAATTGCTAACATATTTTTTTTTTAATAATTTAAACGTTTACAGTTTTGCCTTGTGTGATTTTGAATTCATATAAATATATTTGTTATATTGTAATGTTTCTTTGTCTTGTCCATATTGAAAACAGCCGAGTAAAGAACTACTAACTTTACAATTGTAATGGGTTTCGTGTAAGTTTTTAATAATTTGAGATTCCATTTATACAGGGAACATTATATTTATAATGTAAATTTTATGCATTTTGCAGGATTTTAGGAGATAATAATAACATTAATTTGTCTGGTAAATAAACCAGTTATTAATGTTAATAATAATAATATACTCTAAATATTTTATTAAAAATTGTCTCTCTTCTAGCATACTTATGTTTATTTTGAATGCCTATGGCTCAGTTTATTTGTTCAGCAAATAATCTTTGTTACAATAATAATTTTGGAATAAGATCCTAATACATATTCATTCCCACTGTAGATATGTGTGCCTTGACAAAGTTTACATAAATAGTAAAAGAAAAATAAAGTTGATATAAAAACAAATAAATTTCAACTCGGAAAGATTTATTCAATGCAAATAAAATACCACAGGATATAATATCATAAAAATTTGAGCCGTATTTACGTGAATAAAATGATGTAGGTAAGTGTATACGTAGGTAGGTATTGTGGGATATGCGGTCAGGTTTCTAATTGGTGCATATGGCCGCGCGGCTAACCCGTTCCCTTGCAGTTCAGCTGCAGATCGAGGAGGTGAGCCGCAAGCTGCGCTCCGGGGACCTGGGCATCCCTGCCAACATCGAGGAGAGGTTCGCTACCCGTTCACATTACTACAGCCACGTCACCGTGGCGGTCACCCTCCAACCACTGAGTATCGATAATAATCATTTTTTAATATTACATTTTAGCTACTTTACACGACTTAGCACAGACCAGGGTACTTTAAAACTCAAAAGTATAACTAAGTTTGTATTTAAATTTTTTTGCACATCATACCTTATGAGCGTGGTTTTCAGGATCTACGGACATCGAAGTGTATTGAGTGCAATTAATTTGTAATTTCAATATCGATATAAAGCAAAAAAACTACTAATTTGCAGTTTTAATTTTGCAGGTTATGCACTGACCGTGTTAATTAAAAATTTATAATTCAGTCAGTCTAATCAATAATAATGAACTTTTTCAGCCACGCAGGTTAATTACTTAATTTTTTCAGCACTAACAATGTTCAAATTTCAGGTTTTAAATTTATTTAATGATTTTTTTTTCTCAGGAAATTAGGATGTGCTTTAGGCATTAGATTAGGTTTATCAATGCACTTGATCATTACTTTCATTATTATGTTGTACATTCAATGACCATTAGTTATGTTTTTGATAAAAATTAGTTTTTGTTGGTATATATTATTTTAACATTAAGATTTACAAATGTGGTATATTAATTATAGTGTTATTTCTGCTGCAAAATAGTAGTGCCTGCACTACTGTATTTCGGTCTAGAGGGCATAGAGAGCCACTATAATAAAAAGCTGTGAGCTGTTCGATCTCAGTCCTCAGAGGTGACAACACATTTGTAGCTTTGTTTGAAGTTGGCTACAGGGGCTGTAGACTGCAGTAGCCGCTTACTGTGTGGGCTGTAAGTTTGTTAGTCGTTTAATGTTATTGAAAAAAAAACTAGCCATTGAGTGTATAAACATTACAATTATTGGATACCCAAGATGTTTTTTTCCTCTTAGTTTAGAAATTAATTTTTATTTTGTGAGAAAATAAAGTTAAAATGTCTATCAATGATACATGTGATTAGAAACATGTGCCGCTGAAATAGAAATAGATTTTGTTTATTTAAATCATATAGTTATTTTTTCTTTATTTTTTGTGATTTACCAATTTGTAAATTAAACATGAGATAACACTGTTAAAAATTCATTTACGTTTTTTAGTTTTAATTCTAATCTATTTTTTAAAAGGTGCAAATAACGAAATTTGGCCATCAATTATAGATATTGTGCGAAAGATAATTGGAGTTATTTAAAGAAGTATGCCCACTTTCCATACATTAATTAATCTGTCATTTGATAAGTTTTACAGGTCGCGTCTAATCAAAGTTACTGTTTCATAAATCAATTATTGTTTATAATAACTTATTACTTTTTCATTTAGAGGCCAGAGAAAAATGCTATTAAGTAAGTAAGTTTTTCGGGTTATGACAGCTGTCAAATAAGGTCTAGTGACAGCCTGTCAATCACCTCAGGCGACTAAAGAAGTTCGTGTTGTAACCTGTCAACTGTACACTATGGTACTATGGTGTAGAAAGAAAAATATCTTTCCACACCATATATATATTTTGACATGACTTCTAGGCCTTTAAGTCATTGTAAAATACGTTCCGTTTCCAAATGTCTATTGAGAATGATAAACATAGTAACATTACTTTCTTCCTGGCTTTATTGGAAAATTCAATTATGCGATACGAAATAAGCAAAAAACAAGCAATTTTATAAGATATTTTACATCACTAGACGCGTTAGAAAATTTTCAGGTCAATATTGAACATGATTCTTTTCGAAATTGTTCTTTATTGACATTTATTGTGTACAAGTACAAAGAATTGATAGACATTTTAGCCCAAAATATGACTTCATGTAGGCTTGCGTATTATAATTTATTCCTACTATTTTTGATATATTTTTAACATCATCCAACTTTACTTCTCGAATTTTATGACTTAGTCTTTCTTAGTGGATTTAATCCCGTATTCTGTCCAATTAAGATTTCAAACATTGTGTAGACATACGTTTCTAATCTTACGCCAGGGAATAGCTTTCCAGTTTTCAGTTTGGTTATAAAAATATTATTTTCATTGCTGTATCTTGATTAAATATTATTTCATGACTATTTGAAGACTTTTTTTTAAAATTATGTTTTCAGAATTTTGTATATAATTTTCTTTACTAATAATTGCGTTTTGCTTATTTTTAGACTTCCGCTGTCAATGACAAGAAACTTTCATTCATACACTTATTATACTACTGCGTATTCCTAGGGTCATTGAACAAACAAAATGGCACAGACTCATTAGTGCTAAAATGTTTATGGATTACCAACGCGATCACCAATGCGTGCCGTGCGTCGGTGCAGTGTTTCCACTTTTAGATATTTTGCACTATGTTAGGGTAATTTTACTAATAAATGTAGGCTTCAGGCGTTTCTTCAAGTTGTCAAGGTTTTGGATAATTTGGGGTAACACTGAACTTCATGTAACCCTGATTTTTATTCTCATCCAATGTATTTTTTTTAAAGATTTATCGAAATGGAGTAGGGTCAAAAGAGCTAGAAAAGTGTAGAATGAAAAAGTTTTTCTTTAATAATAATGTAATAAATCTAATAGAATAATGGTATATGTTTACTTAGTTACATATTCGTTATTCATAGGAGTGAGAGTGCTATTATAATTTTAAAATAAGAACATCTTCTTCATAATAAAACTCAAGATTTTTAATCTCAAGATATTTAAATCTTGCGATGATGTTCTTTAAAATATTGAAAATTAGGTGCAATAGATAAGGCTATTTTGATTTTTTGCGATAATTTAGAGAGTATTCTACAGGTTACAATTACTACGCGCAGCGTAATTATATCTTCGCAATTTATTTAGGGATAACTGCCATTTTTTTCATATTTTAAAATTAGTTTTTAATATTAATACACATATAATTTAATAATATATAAACTCAAACGATATTAAAAGTTTGATTTATGTTTAAAATCTCTTTTATTTTCTTCATTTTTTGTCTATAATATTTATCAAAATTCAAAAACATATTGTATATACCCTAATAACATATATTTCAAGTGATAGTTATTTATATAACATGTCGAGACAAAAATAATAGCAAATAATTAAAAAAATAACAATATAACAGTTCCATAAGTGTGGGTTGGATGTTGCTAACTGATATATCAGCACTTTCTGATGCAGTTTTAAGCGTGACGTACAAGAATGGTAACATTGCAGGTCGCCGTCACCCGAACCCATTTACTCCACGGACGGCAAGCGGCTGAACACTCGGGAATACCGCACTCGCCGCAAACTTGAAGAGGAACGGCACCGTCTAGTGCAGCGCATGCAGCAGATCAACCCGGAGTTCAAACCCCCTCCAGACTATAAGTACGTAAACCGATTTCGGTCACGGCGGCCGGTTTCAACGAAGGTAGCCATCAGCGCATGACACGATTGTAATGCCCGAGTGCATGCGCACAACACAGACACAGGTTTTTTGTTATAGGAGAGGGGCAAACGAGCATGCAGCTCACATGATAGTAAGTGACTACCGCCGCCCATGAACAACTGCGACATTACGGTAATTGCAGATGCATTGCTGGTCTTTTTAAAAAAGAGTATTTTCTTTTCTTGTAGATCCCTAAGTTGTATTGGTCCGGAAAAATCCCTGGTGGTAGTTGATTAGTTATGGAAGTTGTGCGAGGAAGAAATTTTCTTGTAAATCGCACAGTGGTGGACCAGGCATTCAGGTGGTATATTAAAAATTTTTGCCAGAAAAAGACAATAACTGATTTTGGCCGGAAGCGGGATTTAAACCCGGGACCTTATCATCAGCAATTGCGTTTACAGAATAATGAGATCGTCAAGACTCAAATACGTATAATATAAACTGGTACATGTGTTCTATCAATTGATTGAAATTATATTGTTTGCAGACCACCCATCATCCGAGTCCACGACAAGGTGATGATTCCTCAGGAAGAACATCCTGATATCAATTTCGTGGGACTTCTCATTGGACCTCGTGGGAATACTCTTAAAGGTAAATAAAGCTGATTTACCATTGATACAAGAATAGCATTCTGTATTAACCTTTTGAGCGCCACGCCTAAAACGCACTACCGTGTCCTGTACGGCAAAGCGAAAAGTAAACAAAAATACCTACGAAAAAAAAAATAGTGTTGCCAAGAGTTGATATATCGATAACACAAAATAACTTGATTTTGTTGGTTTTTTATATAGTTCTGGGTGTTTTTTTTTACAAATTTCCATGTTTCCCAAATATATTTTGACGTCAATGTCAAAATTTTAAACTTTGAAATGGGACTTACAACTTTCTGGAATTTTTATGTTTGCCAAGATTCTTATAATATTTTTTGCATTATAAATAATTGCTATGCATCTTTACTATTTCCCCACAACATGACACCGTATGACAGCCACGAAGATGTGTATCTACGCGTAATATGCTGACAGAGCGCTGGGGACATCTGTGGTTTTCTTTATTTCTCGTAATACGTAAATGAATTTTGATTTTGCCTATTTTTTACTTCATTTATATGGGCTTTCCAGTTTGTATGGCAGTCGATTTACAGGCCTAACATGTTGAAGTTGTCAACAGTTCCTATAGGTATATTATTATAAGTAAAAGCTATATTTAGTAGTGATTTTTGAACTGGTCGGAATTGCATACTTTTGGTTTTATTAAAATTAATCTCTAGGTCGTGATGTGTCAGCCAATTTGTAACCTGGTTCAATACTTGATTCAACTTATGATTTGAATTCTGGTCTTTTGTATGCGGAATAGGAATGGAAATGTCATCAGCAAATATAATAGAGGTTTCAGTCAATACCCTAGATTGAGAAAGAAAATCGCACAATACAAAATGTAAAATTGCTCTTCATACCTTAAGAAAAAGCTCGCAGGTGCTGGTCAAGTATAGGCGACTTTGGCGCTCAAAAGGTCAATGAAAGAAACATCGGAGTGCTTGATTCTCCCACATCATTTTATTTCTAAACTTTTAGTTCATTTTTTAAATTGTACTATGCGAAGTAATATATCGCAAGGAAAACTGCAGGAATGAAAAAATATTCGTGGTATGGCTATGTTGTGGAAACGGCTTCAAAATGCTGACACTCCCACCACCACCGCGCGCGTTGCGTCACAGTCCTCACTCACCGAATGATATTAAAGGAAAATGACAGGAATGTTCCTATTAGTTCGGCGTTTATAGGCGTCACTATAGTTTTTAAATGTATTTAATACGATTTTATTTTAATGATCGACTCTGTATCGCAGTGGCTAAGCAATGCGTTTGCGGCGCTGAAGATCGAAACCATTACGGAGCAAGTGTATAGCGAACAAATAATTGTTCCAGGTGTTAATGTTCCTCCTTGTGCAATTCATGTACGCAAAATGTTGTATGTGGTAGAGACATGCTGCAACTAATTATGGTTGTTGCACGAATGAGTCGGCTCGACCGGGGAAGGACCACACTTTCAAAGAATACTAGCGTAAAATAGTAGCTTAATGTGCCAACATTGTTTCGTATGGTGAGTGTAGAAAACCCATTTTACTGGATATGAGGAATTCCATCTTTGTCCTCAGAGGTGACAACACGTCAGCATTTTTTATTAATGGAGGATATAATAAATAGATGTGGGCCACAGTATCCACTTACCAACAGGTGGACTGTGTGCTTGTTGTCATCCTTATTCTATAAAAAAATCCTGAAAACGTGACGACGATACAAGAGATTTTTTGTGTAAATTAAAAAATGAATTAAGAAGCCATTTTTATTTCATTGAATTTATATTTTGTTTATAGCGATGGAGAAGGAGACTGGCGCCAAGATCATTATTCGTGGAAAGGGTTCTGTAAAGGAGGGCAAAGTGGGCCGCAAGGATGGTCAACCACTTCCCGGTGAGGACGAGCCCCTACACGCCTACATTACCGCCACAAATGCTGACTGTGTTAAGAAAGCCGTCGAGAAGGTAATTTTCATTAGAATTATAATTGCAATAAAGAACTAAGAAGACAGCGTACGAAAGTAAAGGATTAGAGAAAGGTGAGATTGAGGGAAGAACGAGAATGACAAGGAGAGAAAAGAGAGAAAGAGCTGGAGCGTTCGTAGAGGATGTCGCGTTTCCAGACGCCACGTTAATCAATACGCCACCTGTCGAATACGTTAATCAATACGTCACCTGTCGAAATATATTATAGAAATTATTAGATGTAAGAGATAGATCAAAGAGAGGGAGGCTTCAACTTAATTTTATCAATTTGTTTTTATTCAATATTATTTATTTATCAATAATAAAGAGGGCAAGAGAAGAGAGAATTAAAGGAAAAAGTAGGTCGGAGTGAGGAAGGGAATGAAAATTATAAGGAGAAAAGAGAGAGATGAAGCAAACACACCAGTGAGAGGAAGAGCATTGCATCTTATCAATATATTTGTTTACGATGCTAAAGTTACCCCATGATTAATTGTTTATTTTTATAATAGCTCAAAGATGGACTTAAACTTCTTCTTCTGAGTTTTATATAGAACGCTACTATAAATGACATTATAAAAGAAATATTCGTTTCCAGATCAAGGAAGTTATCCGTCAAGGTGTGGAGGTTCCAGAGGGTCAGAACGACTTGCGGAGAATGCAACTTCGGGAATTGGCACAACTGAATGGAACTTTACGAGAGAACGACGGCCCGCGGTGTGCCAACTGTACCGCCACGGATCACAAGACGTGGATGGTAAGTTTCACATTGCTAAATAATGTAAATTCACAATCCATCTTAAAATGGAGACCCCAGCCAAAAGGCTGTGTTTTTAAGATTTTGTACAGTATGACGTTACTTAAAATACAATAGATGGAAATTGGTTATAACTTATTCGAGAAAGTATTTCGAAAGTTCGAAACAGTTAATTTTGTTCATAGGTAAAAATATAAAAATGAAAATATTATCTTATAAAAATGAATGTTTTTAAACCGTGTTCAGACTTTATTACATTATGAGTTTAAGAGCGGCAATGTGGTCTTTCGCTTGTTCGCAAATTCACTGGTCCGCGTCGGTAGGATTTATACGAAAGTCTGATTAAAACGTTCGTCTGGCAACATCGCTTTACCTACGTTCACACTAGCGACCTCTGGTGAACGGAAGATTATCAGCCCTCATTGTTACTTTCAGTGTCCAGACAAGCCGAACGTGACAAACAGCATTGTGTGCTCGTCTTGCGGAGGAGCAGGCCACATTGCGAGAGATTGCCGAGCCAAGCGGCCCGGACAAGGACAGATACTGCATCACGCCAACAAGGTATGTGTTACAAAACATTACTCAACCAAAAAAGCTAAGACTGTGGCTTAGTTCTTGCTAGGTTTTTAGTAAATTTTTAGGTAGTACTAAGAACAAGAAGGAAGTTTTTAAACAAAAAAGGTAACACACGAGCACACAGTCCATCTAACGATAAGCGGATTATTGATGATTGAAGTATAAACCCTTGATCAAAGTTTTTTTTAAATTTGTAACAATTTTGCCCTTAACATTAACCAATACACAAATCGGTTATCTATAATTTTTACAATTATATAATTTACTATTCAATCAAAATTGTATACATCACCATTATGGCCTATTAAAAATCCACCAGAAAGGACAATGTTCAGCGGTAGATAGAGATTATCTCATAACGGACAATGTGGAGTGGAGATATATTCTTATACCGCCACTACACATTAGTGTAATTTAAGATGGCATATGCTATTTGCTTTGAAAACTTCATGTTTTAGGTTTGTTTCAAGGGTGATATCGTAATGATGTGAGCAAATTATTTGCAGAAAATTACGGCTTTAAAAAGATAAAGTCTTTATTTAGTACATTGCAACGGAAAATCATAGTTCTTAATGACTGTTTTTTAGATCGAAGACAGTCCCTTCATAGCGTTTTACGAAAATATGCGTCAGAGTTATCTTTCATGTGGAATACAATCATGATTATAAGGTAAAATACGTTATTTTAAACATTATTGTAATAGAATATATAGTCTTTTAGTGTATAGCAAAACTAAATTTACGAAAATATTTCGACTTAATATTAAAAAAAAACAATACTATAAAATCACCAAAACTGTCCACTTCAATGTCATTTTTTTCCGTGTATTGGGATATAAACTTACCTATTTTAATTATTATAAACTTACCTATTTTAATTATTATCAAAATACAGGTAATGTTAAATATCAAAAAAAATTATATTGTTTTATTTAGTCAATTATTTTATATGCTTATTTTAAAAATACTATAAATCATCACGCGCAAACGCCGTCCGATTCAGTACGCTCCGGGTCTTCCCAACGATAGGACGTATCACTTTTTCCCGCCACAGCCCGCGTACGTGTTAATTCACACCGATAGCATAAGCTAGTGTTGCCAAGTGTCCCGATTTGTGCGGGATTTGTCCCGGTCAACGATGAATCGAGATGCCAAATGTCCCGAATTTTCTCTAACTAGTCTATATCTCGATCGATCATTTTGACAGCAAAATTGAATATATCTTATAACTTATTAAAGCCCGACTTTGCATATTTCCCTACCAAACTTGGACTAAATAGGCAACATCAAAGTTTGCTTTGCGCGTAATATGATGGCATGGCAAGATGCAGATATCAATCATGTTTACTTGTTCTTTTTTCTCACTGCCTGATACGCCATCTGCATATCGCCGGTTTGCGCTATGCATCGTAATAATAATCGGTACAATATCTAACTTACATGCTACTGCTTAGATAAGTACATTTAGTAAAATGCAAAAGGCTTGTGGAAAAGTTCTTCCACTAGTCAATTTCTTCAATCGTTTGTAGGTACTGTTGTTTTCAATAAATAAAGTAACATTATATGTCCGATGCAAGGATTTTATCTAGGCTATCAAGGTTTTTTTTTTTTATAGAAGAGGGGGCAAACGAGCATGCGGCTCACCTGATGTTAAGTGACTACCGCCGCCCATGATCAACCGCAACACCAGGAGAATTGCGGGTGCGTTGCCGGCCCTTTAGAAAGGAGTAAGCTCTTTTCTTGAAGGTCCCCAGGTCGTATCGGTCCGGAAAAATCGCCGGTGGTAAACTATTCCACAGAGAGGTTGTACGTGGAAGAAAACTCCTTGTGAAACGTACAGTGGTGGACCGCCAAGCATCCAGATGGTGTGGATGGTATCGGGACGTTTGCCGTGTAGTGCGTTCACGAAATTTGGCGGCTGGGATTAATCCGAACAATTCCTCAGAGCACTCCCCGTGATAGATGCGATAAAATACGCAAAGAGATGCAACATCTCTTCGCAGCGCCAGTGAGTCGAGCCGATCGGAAAGAACTCGGTCGTCGACGATTCGAGCCGCTCTGCGCTGGATGCGGTCAAGTGGAAGGAGCCTGGGGAGCCCCAGCCCAGAGATGGGAACAGTATTCCATGTGCGGCCGAACCTGCGCCTTGTAAAGTTGCAGGCGGTGTGCCGGCATGAAATACTGTCCCGCTCTGCTGAGCACGCCAAGCTTTTTAGAGGCCAATTTGGCCTTCCCTTCCAAGTGACCACGAAACTGCACGTCACTCGATATGTCGACGCCGAGGATTCCGATACTGGCTGAGGCAACAAGGGGAGTGCCTTGAAACTGAGGGGATACGACAAAGGGGTTCTTTTTAGCGGTTAACGCGCAAACTTGTGTCTTCTGGGGGTTAAACTGGACTAGATTTAGTCGTCCCCAATCCGAGACTCTGTTCAGCAAAGACTCGACTTCTGACACAAGTTTGTCCCGGCACTCGGAGACGTTTTCCCGAGAAATATTGGCTCGGCCGGTGTAAAGAGCATCACCAGTGCTGTCATCTGCATAGCAATGAATGTTACGGGTATGCAACATATCATTGATATGCAGAAGAAACAGCGTTGGCGATAGCACGCAGCCCTGTGGAACACCAGCATTAATAGGCTTGCAATCGGAGCTTGCACCGTCTACAACGACCTTGATGCTCCGATCTGCAAGAAAGCCGGTGATCCGCTTGCCGGTGGGCGCTTTGTGCCAAACCCGATCGAAGGCCTTCGCAATGTCCAAACTAACGGCCAATGCCTCCCCCTTGAACTCTACTGCCTCCGCCCATCTGTGAGTGAGGTAGACCAGAAGATCACCAGCTGACCGACCACGGCGAAAACCGTATTGGCGGTCACTAATCAGCTGGTGATCCTCAAGGTACCTCATGAGCTGGCAGTTTACAATGGACTCCATTGTTTTGGAGAACAAGGAGGTGATGGCGATTGGCCGGTAGTTGGACGGGTCTGAGCGGTCGCCTTTTTTAGGGATCGGGTGGACGAAAGCCGTCTTCCATGATTTTGGGACTACGCCTAGGGAGTAGGAGTACCGGAAAAGACGCGTTAAAACCGGTGCCAACTCTGGAGCACACGTCCTCAGCACAATTGGGGGGTTCCGTCAGGCCCACTCGACTTGTGGATGTCCAGGGAGAGGAGTGCTTTGCGAACCGAGCGCTGTGTGAACTGCACTTCCGGCATGGAGCACTCACACCGCGAGATGGTCGGCGGCGTACTCCCCCCGTCATCGAGAGTCGAGTTAGACGCAAAGAAGGAGCCTAGAAGATCGGCTTTCTCCTTTGCAGTATGGGCCAGTGAGTCGTCCTCCCTGTGCAGAGATGGAAGAGATGGCTGACAGAAATTCCCCTGGACAGCCTTGGCGAGAGACCAGAATGCACGGGTTCCAGAAGGAAGGCGAACTAGTTTCTCGCCAATTCTGCCTATGTGCTCTGACTTTGCCTTGGCAATGACTCTTTTGAAGGACCTAGAGGCGGAATTATACTTCTTTTTTAGAGCGCTGGTGTTTATATCCCGGGACGCTGATGCATCAACCCAGGCTTGATAGCACTCCTGCTTATAGCATGATGCTATTTTACAGGAGCGACCAAACCATGGCTGAGATTTGCCTCCAATGGGCACCACAGAGGAAGGAATAAAAAGTTCCATACCCTGAAGTACCACATCAGTAACAGAATCCGCAACAACGTTGGGATCATCCGGCGAGAAGCAAACCCGCCCCCAAGGGTAGGATGCAAAGAAAGACCGCATCCCATCCCAATCGGCTGACCTATAGTGCCAAACACGGCGGCAGCCTGCAGAATGCAACCGCGATTTCAGCGTGAGTGGCACAACACTCCGGACCAGACAATGGTCCGAGGTGCCTAAAGGGGCGTCGACGGAAATCTGATATCCGTCCGGGTGAGAGGTCAGCAGAAGGTCCAACAGGGAAGGTGCATGATCCTCCACATCTGGAATCCGCGTAGGCGAAGTAACCAGTTGTGTCAGACCATATGCCAAGGCAAAATCATGAACAGACCTCCCCGCATGATCGGTTAAACGTGATCCAAGCCATTCGGAGTGATGGGCGTTAAAGTCGCCGAGGATCACGATCTCTGCGGAGGGGATCTGCTGTAGCAACGAATCTGCAGCCATTTGGACGTGGTCGAAGAGTCGGTCTGTTTCGGCATTACCGCTGTGGGACCTATAGAGGCACCCGTAGACGCGCGGATGGTCGTCGCTGTCTACGCGTAGCCAAAGGATGGACAGGTCCGAACCTTCAAGTCTGCCGATGCGTCGAGAACAGATGTCCTCTCTGACGTAAACGCAAACTCCAGCTCGAGGCACAAAGGAGTGTTCCAGTTTGTACCCCGGGTAGGAGAGATACGAGACATCAGCCGGAGAGGACACCTGCGTCTCGGTAAGAAAGAGCAGAGCCGGCCTCGCCGTCTCGAGATGGTAGTGGACGGCGTTTAGGTTAGAGTGAAGTCCCCTGATATTGCAGAAATTCACGGACAGCGTGGCAGGGGTCGCCTTGGTCTTGTTGCTCCGTTTGCCCCGAGCAGTTGTAGTCTTGAGCGGAATTTTGCCCCCCCCCCCCCCCAGAATACGCGGGGCAGCCTGAGCACCCACGCTCAGAAATGGAGAAACATGGTCGTGGATGCTCAGCGAGGGATTCTCCAGGGGTGCTGGTACCCTCCTGGGGTAGTCTATCATTATTTAATTCCGCTTCCATGTTGATGGGGGGGGGGGGGATTTGGGCCTCCGGCCACCTGCACTCACCAGACGAAACGCGGAAGCAGAGCTTCCACTTCACGCCGGTATTCTGTGAGGTCGTGGTACCACCCCGGTTTGAGCCGGCCCATACGTGCAACAGCAAAGCTGCCGCGTGGCTCTACCACTGTTAAAAGGTGTGAGGTATTAATACCGTTGGAACTATGCCAGTCTTTTTTTGGAGTGCTCTTTGAAGTGCATGAATTGTGAGTTCATAAGATTTATTACTATTTTCACATTGATTAAAACTACTTTTACGGATTTTATCGCGTTTTATTTATTTCATTTTTAATACTCGATGTTTCGGGTGCTTACCAGCACCCATGGTCACGGGGGACTGAGGTGACCGACGTCCCGATGTCAGAGTTAACACGGAGTACCATCAGCTTTTTTAATTATTGTCTGGTACGATCTACGCAGAATGAACTGTGTTTTGAAGTCTTGCAGTGGTATGCTTGGGTTTAGTTTTAATTTTATTAATTATAGGGTCCCAAGCAGGTGGTAGTACCCAGCCTCCTTCTCTATTGAAATTAGGATGTTTTTTAATTTCAATAGCCTCACGTATCATCCTTGGTAGGAATCGATGTTCTTTCGCGAGGATTTGTGGTCTATCAAATCTGATGTAATGGTTGGGGCCATCTAGGATATGATCGCAAACTGCAGACTTCCCGGAACGTTGATGCTTTACGTCAGATATGTGTTCTTTTACACGGGTTCTAATTTATCTGTTTGTTTGCCCTATATATGAGAAACCACAATCACAATCAAGCTTGTACACTCCTGCATCTTGTAGAGAAATATGACACTTGACGGATGGTAAGAACTGACTAACCTTCTTCGGCGGCTTGTAGAATGTTCTAATAGAAGCTCGCTTCAAGATGAAGCCAATCTTGTCTTGTGAAGAACCTGCTTGAGTTTGATTTGCGCAAATTTGAATATACTCTCTTAATACAATTTTTATGTAAAAAAAGTGGAGGCGATTAAGTCTATCCCTACTTCCATTTGGTGATTTTTATTGACTTTTCTTTTGTTAAAAGTTATCAATTATCAATAATAATTTTATCAGTTTTCATTATTTATTATTTTTTTCGAGACATGTGAGATGAATATAAATCGCGCGAACGTACTCTCCCACTTATGTTACATCTTTTATGTCTCCTTACAATGCCAGACTGGAGGAGTCAAGTTCAACAGGGTGTTCTTTCCCCGCTGATTCTCCCAAGCTCGTTCCCTTGGCTATGGTTTCACACATGCATTTTCTTCTTTAGCCAGTTAAAACCCACCTCTGGGTATGAGCCGCCCTCATTGTAAGTACTATTTAACTTAATCGTCAAGATAACAAGACAGATTAACATATTGACAAACGCAGTACCAGAAAATTCGCACCTTTGATACTTGCTCTCTATCGCTGGTTAGGGTTGTTTATACAATAATTATGGATACATCCGATACCGACACCGAAATAGGCCGATATATCGGCATATTTCTAGCATAACGGATACATCGGCATCGGCGATATTGTTATGGCTGATTCAACGATACTTCGCGCTTTAAAAATGTAATGTAAACGCGCGTGTTGTCCCGTCTATTTCGTTGCAAACGAAACGGTTTAGTTTTAAACGGTTTTATTTAGTTTGTCCTGTTATTTCTTATTTTTATATTAATTAAAAAATAACCTGACTTGTGTTTTATTTATTTTACCTGCATTTTTGAACTCAAAGAAAACCGATACCGATACGCTTGTATCGGTATCGCTTTCATCGATATTTTTATAATAGCATCGGTATCGTATCGGCAAAAAGGCGTATCGAAGCATTCGTAATAATAATATATACCATCAAAAACATAACTTGTAAAAAAACAAGTTTTGCAACTCAGCTCAACTTCTACCGTAAAAAGTTGGGAGATCCATGTAATACCAAGTTGGTTAATTTATTCAGTTCCTACTTAAGGGTCCTTCTGTTTTAAGTTATTACGTAATTAGCTAACTTAACAACATCTTATAGTGACCATATCAATTTTAAAAATCTTTTATGTTTTAAATATAATAGATTGACTTGGCCATCGCATGAAAACACAATGTATCTCACAAGTAATACATATTATTATATTAAATTAGATTGCTTAGTGCGATTGCCAAGTCAATCTATATCTTTAAAACATAAAATATTTTTGACATTGATATGGTCACTATAAAATGTTGTTAGGTTATCTAATTACGTAATAACTTAAAACAGAAGGACCCTTTAGGAACTGAATAAATTAACCGACTTGGTATTACATGGATCTCACAACTTTGTACGGTTTTTTTTACAGGTTATGTTTTTGATGGCATCTCATTTCTTTTTGTAGATAAGATAGTCCTACTTTTTTACCCTTCCGGTACCTTCTACTTCTTGAATACCAACAACGTACTTATCTACACCTGTTATATATCTACAAGTACACTGATTCATTCACTGCAAATGTAACTTTGTAATTCCTTATATTTATATGGGATTACAAAGTTATTTATGCAGTTCTTGTATCTATAAAACTGGATCGAAATTAACAAATATTTTAGTTTTTCCTTGATTTATACACTAAACACTAATTGTATGCTAAATTTGAAGCTTCTATGTCTGCTAGAAGTGCCTTAGAGTTTTGATGATTCAGTGAGTGACAAAATTAAGAAACTTTGACTAGTTATAAATTTTAAACTACTGGTTCAAATTGAATGAATTTTGAAATATACTATCTTTATACAATGCCTACTCGGTTACTGAATTGAGGCTTCTAGTTTTATTGAATACGAAGTCATAGGGGTCAGATTTGGTGGAAATGAGATGGTTCTACCGCCATCGATCGGAAGCCACATTATATCTTTCGCTTCTTACGCACCACACGTCATTAAACAGCACTTCTTACAGATTTAGCATGAATAAACTTATTTTTGATACTGTTACATCATAATAGATTGTCATAAATAGTTGTGACTGGGTATTTAGTAACATTATTAATAAATAAGTCAACCAATTTCTAATTAGTTTAGCTATAACAATACACGTATTTACCTAAATTACAGTATTTTATTGGATCCAATAATTATTGTATTACATGTTTTTGGTCCTAGTTATATTTATTAGTAATAAAACAAAACAGTATAGAATTCATGATCAAAATTTTTATAAATTGTATTTTGATAGTACATATTTTTTATGCCATCTATTGGCGCTGTAAGAGTATCCACTACTCCATATCGTCTCAGGAAAATAAACCAGGAGATGGCAACAGTGTCTTCCTGATTACAACTAAAACTAAAACTGCGCTTGCCAACTCCACGGGCCACCTGGTGACGCTTGGCAGATGGCGCTTGGAGGTCTATGTTCAGCAGTGGATTTTAATAACATGTAACGGTAACGGTAAAAAATAAAATAATACAGAAATTATTATCAAAATTTTTAGGAAATCATAATGTTACGCACAGAATACCGGCGAGAATAAATGTATATGTGTATACGCTATAGCATCCCCGTACCATTAGGTGACATGTGTGCTCGGTTGTCACTCTTATTGTATAAAAAAAGTTTTAAATAATATAATGTTTTAACACAGGCGAAGATCGACGAGGAGTACATGTCGCTGATGGCAGAACTGGGTGAGGCGCCGCCCACTTCCGGCGTGGGCGTGGGCGGGCCGCGCCGCCCCACGCCTGGACTGTTCCAGCCCACGCACGCGCCACGCGCTATTATGGCGCCGCCGGGTGAGTCAACAGTGCTTCATTAGTTAATAACACTCCACAAATAGGCTTCCACTGAGGGGGCTTTTCTGTTTTTGCCACACTTGTCATGAATTTTTTTTAAAACTGCGATGCATTAATATTTGATAAATGTTAATTTATTACGTTTTTGTAAACTCTCTTTCGTGTATCTATTCAGGTTAAAATTAGGTTAATAAAGGAGTAATCGATTTTAAACTAACTTCAGAATTGAAGAACAATATTTTTTTTTATAGGATAGGATGACAAATGAATATGAAGAACAGATGTGATATATAAAAAAATTCAACGCTTTTTTTTAAATTTTACTTGTCCAATTAACAAAAATAAATTTATAACTTGCTTTAAAATGATTTTTAGTCACATAGTGGATATGTAAATGAAGTAAATATATTATAAAAAATGTAGGGTGACCCCCACTAAATGGAGTGACGAGCTGGTAAGACATGCAGGAAGTCGATGGATGCAGGTGGCTCAGGACCGTGCTTTGTGGCATTCCTTGGCGGAGGCCTGTGTTCAGCAGTGGACTTGACTGTAATAATTACTATCTCGATTATTTCACACAGTTGTGCTTTTACCGGTAAAACGAACCCTTTTGTCTTATCTCCTCAGTTTCAGGGCACTCTTCTCAGTGCCTCGGCCAGTATCGGAATCCTCGGCGTCAACATAACGAGTGATGAGCTGTTTCGTGGTCAGTTATAAGGAAAGGCCTAATTGGCCTCTAAAAAGCTTAGCGTGCTCAGGAGAGCGAGACAGTAGTTCACGCCGGCACACCGTGTGCAAATTTAAAACGCGCGGGTTCGGCACACATGGAGTATTGTTCTCATCTTTGGGCTGGGGCTCCGCAGCGCCAGCTCCTTCCATTTGATCGCATCCAGCGCAGAGCAGTTCGAATCGTCGGCGACCGAGTTCTTTCTGATCGGCTTGACTCACTGGCACTGCGGAGAGATGTTGCATCTCTTCGCGTATTTTATCGTATATACCATGGAGAGTGCTCTGAGGAATTGTTCGAACTAATTCCAGCCGTTCAATTTCACAATCGCACATCGCGATAAAGTCCTTATAGCGGAATCGCTTAAGGACCTAAGCGTTGAACATTGACCTCAATAGTGTCTATCTGGATAGGTCTTAGATGAATATAGACACAACAAAGATCATGTGTAATGTCCATGTCACACCTATGCTGGTAGTTTTTGGGAGCACTAAGCTCGAAGTTGTTGACAAGTACATTTACCTGGGACAAATAGTCCGACTAGGTAAGTCCAGCTTCGACCGAAAAGTCAATCGACGGATTCAACTCGGCTTGTCAGCGGGAAATTACGACAAATTTCGTCAGGAATACCTCAAAACCTGAAAACAAGATTGTGCAACTGAGAGATGGTCCTTCACTGCTAGCCATATGACGAAGCTCAAGGTCGCTCAGCAAGCTATGGAGAGGGCTTTGCTCAGGGTTTCTCTGTGTAATAAACGTAGAAATGAGGATATCCACAGTAGTACCAGTGTGACCGACATAGCCCAACCCAACGGATTAGTAAGCTGAAGTGGCAATGGGCCGGCCATATAGCTCGAAGAACCGACAACCGATGGGGAAAAAAGGTTCTCGAGTGGCAGCCTTGTAAGCGAAGTATAGGGCGATCCCCGCACTAGATATAGTGACGACTTAGTAAGACATGCAGGAAGTTCATGGATGCGGGTGTCTCAAGAACATGCTTTGTGGCATTCCTTGGGGAGGCCTATTGGGCTGTGGATTTTTGAAAGGTTCTAATGATGATGATGATGATGATCGTGACAAAACTCGCGATACAATTCATACCATCTGGATGCTTGGTGGTCCACCATTGTGTGATTTAGAAGTTTTCTTCCTCGCACAACTTTCTTGTGAAATCTACCACCACTAGCCATTTTTCCGGAACGATACGATTTAGGGACCTTCAAGAGGTTATTATTTTTTAAAAGGCCGGTAACGCATCTGTAACTGCAGTTGTTAATGTGTGGCGGTCGATATTAACCATCAGATGAGCGACATGCTCGTGAGGCTATGAATAATCTAGGAATATACTTAAACTTGACATTGTCTCTGAATCCTGTTAGTTCTAATTGTTTAGAGAGGCTCTTAAAAAGTTTGATGTGTTGTTGACAGGTAACATCCCGCCATCTTTGCCGCCGCCGCCGGGTGCCTTCCCGCCTCCTCTGCCCCCGCATACTCAACCCGCCCCGCCGGGACAACCCGGACAGCCAGGACAACCCGGACCGCCCGGACAACCCGGACAACCTGGACAACCTGCGCCCTGGCTCGGTAACTATTAGCATCATTTATTTCGGGGTCTTCTCCAACATCGACGTCGTGTGGTTATTTTGGACGATCGTTTTTTATTTACTCAGGGTATGAGTCATGCCATAGAAATACAGTTTACACCTGAGCTGTCACAGGTCTCGCCTTGTATAGTCCGTTCACAGTTATTTTACTTCTGACATCTGTAATTGTATTTTCTGGGTAGGTTGGCATTACTTGTTGTTCAGTAATGCAGGCGTATTGAAAAACTTCTTGGATTTTTCTCTGTATCGGTGATTATTATTAATCTCTTTATATGTCAAAAAGGATTCAAAGTAGCGGCAGAAAAATAGTGCTATCAGTGCGCAGGTGTTGCGAACAACAAAAAGTTAATAAGGGCCTAATAATTCCATTTGATTTTTATATAAAGAAATTAGAAAATGTTCGTCACGGGTACCAGCCACGACAGGTGAGTAAAATAGTGTTACGGCTATTCGTGTTTTTTCCATAATAGCGAAAACTAAAATTATGTATTTCGGTCACGATTTTTGAAACGTTACGGTCCGTTACAACTAGAAATAGTAAGTATAGTAACGTCATTTTTTGTATCAAAGTAATAATTTAATTCAATTAAATTTTAGCAACGAAGTAATTTAATTAATAAAATATTGTGTTTAAAAAAATACACGAAGTTAGTTTTAACCGGGGAACCTAACCTAATTTAAATATATGTTTGTAAAGTATTCATATTAAAAACTTAGCAATCATGAATTTTAATAACATGTATATGTTTATTCATGTCATTATATTACTTAAAACTAATATTGCACAAAACAACTTATAAACTCTACTTCAAAACAAACAAATTAAATAAGCAAAATGGCGGATTGTGACAGGGCTACTGAAGTTAGCAAACGTGTCCTGGCCGAAAACTGTTTTGTTTCGCCATTTTGCTTACAAGCGCTTGCTAGCGCTTTTTTTCTGCCCAACACACCCATTGTATGGTATACGTTGGTGTGGCACAATGTGGCATGTGTGTGTGTGTGTCGGTGTTGCAGCGGGCGTGGCCAGCAACCAGCCGCCGCCGCCGGGCAGCGCGCCGCTGCCGCCCGCCTTCCCGCCGCCGCACCTGCAGCCGCCGCACCCCCACCACCAGCACCACCAGGTACGCACGCTGTTACACTACTACAATACTTGTCACGCTGTCACCATTACCGCCTTAACCACTCTGAGCAAAGCTTCACGAACGCTGTCCAGCCAAGTTTAATCCGTCGATTGACTTCTTAGTTAAAGTTGGAATTACCTACTCGGACTATTGGTCCCAGAATAAACATACTTGTCAACAACTTCGAGCTTAGTGCTCTCAACAACTACCGACATACATATTACATCGACGTTACATGTGGACAGCGTTCTTGAGAACTTTTCTTACTTAATTTTAAACTACCCGACCACCGCATGTTGCCAATGATAACTTATGAATCAAAAATGTAATTCCTCACTGCTGGACCCATATTAAAAAGCTCAAGATAACTCAGCGAGCTGTAGAGAGAGAGCTCAACCAGTAACACTGTACTCAAAGTTTCTCTGCATGATAGACTTAGAAATAAGGATATCCACAACAGAACCAGAATAACTGACATAACCCACCGGATTAGTAATCTGAAGTGACCATATACATAGCTCAAAGAACCGATGTCAATGATGAAGAAAGGTTCTCGAGTGACAGTCTCGTACTGGTTGACGAAGAGTAGAGCAGCCCCCCACTAGATAAAATGACGACCTGGTAAGATGTGCATGAAGTAGATAGATATAAGTAGCTCAGAACAGTGCGTTATGGCACTTCTTCGAAGAAACCTATATTCAACAGTGAACTTGTGAAGGGCTCTAATGATGATCGTGATGAAAAAGGCTCACCATAGTAGTCGAATGACGAATTCGAACCCACGACTTTTTATATTTCAAGTTCTTACCTTTATTCATTAGACTACTGTCTATACCATTGCTTTTGCCATTACAGCCTATTCCATAAATGTGATTTGTAATTTTTTTCACACCTTAAATATAGGTGAATTTCTACAATGTACTGATATTTAGGACTACAAACTAGTACTTGATTTTACATAAATATGTATTTTGTAAGCAGTAATAGTTATTTGCATATGTTTTCAGGGTGACAATCAAATGGGAGGAGGTCCAAACATGCCAGGCGGACCTCATATGCCTCCGCCACCACCTGGTCAGTATTAAAATTAGCTTATATCTATTTGTATTACTATTGTACTATTGCCTTACATTATGTGTGACTGTAACTTGCGGATAAACTTCACGGTTTTTGCAAGTTAAATAGATTTAATCCATGTGTCATTCTTATTTTATAAATAAATTAAAAAAAAAATACTTGGAACTGATTCCAAATCATTTGTAAAATTAGTTTGCTGCTCAATAGAAGCAGGTGTCAAGGTAGCCAAAACTTTGGCTGAATTATAATATAAACAATAAGATTATTTATATTATAATTATTTATATTATAACCCAGTAACATGTATTTGCTACCAGTCTTAAATTATGCTTCGATAGGTAATATCTATCTCTTGTCAAAAACTTCTAAGTAAAATTATTAATATCAATCGAATTAAATTTATCATATAATATAACTGTTTATATTGTAAAATTTACTTTAAAAAGAGGTCCCGCTGGGTTTTTTGCTGGTTCTTCGGAGGACAGTGATACTTTCCGAACTGGTGGTAGAGTAAAAAATTACATTCAATAAGAATTGCATACATGTGATCTATATTGAATAAAAATTCTATTCAATTCTATTGTGTGGAGGTCCCGTAGGTTTCGTAAACGGCGACGGAACGATACAAACCCGGAGATTGGCAGCAGTGTCTTCTTAAAAAATCAAAAATAAAAGCACCATGTGTGCCTGTTGTTAGTCACCCTTATTGTATAAAAGAATATGTTCATATGATAAGCCTGATAAATATAAAGATGATATGTGGGATCTGTTCAAAATAAAAAGCTAAATACGATAAAGCAAAATGTTTAATAAAAGTAACAATGTTAGTGCACACTGTGACGCTACTAAAGATAATGAATGGCTTTCTTACAAAAGTACATAATGTTGTTAGTAACACTTTATATTATAATTATATTTTTAAGCTATTGCATAGCTTCTATCGCGGGCCTTGAGCGCGGGGACTGAATCCAGAAATTTATTCCGTAACGAAAAAACCTCACGCTCCCCACTCCGACGGGCACGGAGGTGTGGATTGAAGGCCGTGCATTGTCTGTCGTTTCTTTTCGGCAGTCTTCGACACGGTGTTTGTGTGCGTGCAACTAGACGTATTGTACGACTCTACGAAGCTCGCACGAATCGAGACGAGCTGCTCCGAAATCGGACGAATACATAAGCAGCTGTTTATGAGAAAGTATATAGGTGTATAGGTATTTATGTACAACAGTGAATAGCTGTACTTGTAAAATTTGTGTATAAAGTGTTTTGAATATGAATGAAGAAAGTGCATTTATTATTTATTTATTTAATAAAAGAAAAAAAAATTGTTTTCTTATCGGTCACCACGCTCAAAAAGTGTAACTTGAATTAATATCAAAGAAAAAGAAATACTGCATTAATAAAATAAATAAATAATTATAATCGCATAAGTTGATACAAAATGCTATGCAATAGCTTTACCGCGGCAGTCCCCGAGTGCCACACGTCTTTTTATGATAAAATTATATTGCCCTGAAAAGTACAGTTTTACCACAATGGAAATGAACTTGGTTTTATACAAGCTTGGGCGTGGCGTGAGCAAAGTTGAAATTCGCTTATGTTGCAAACTTTAATATGTGCATTAAATTATGTGCTTATGTCAAAAAATCATATTTTTGTAGGACCTAGAGTTTTTTTTTAATTTTATGTTTTGTGATTAGTAGGTTATGTGGTAAAATCACTCGTATTTATTATTATAAAAATAGCTTTCATTATGTATTGCCATAGACGATATACAGAAATTATTTGTAAATGTTTCGTTTCAGCAATAGTAAAAGCATTAGCAATCGTTTTTCAGATCAGTAAATAGTTTGTGATTGTCTCATGTATTACAGAAATAAAAACCATTTATTTATGCTGATAATTTATCGTTTACTATACAAGATTATGTAGGTTATACCAATATATTTTTGTATAAGTGTTACGAACGATGTAAAGCACCCAATTTCATACATCTTCTTTACAATTAAATATGTTGATAATTTATCGTTTACTATACAAGATTATGTAGGTTATACCAATATATTTTTGTATAAGTGTTACGAACGATGTAAAGCACCCAATTTCATACATCTTCTTTACAATTAAATATGTTGATGTATCGAACAGGAAGTGTTATTATAATATAAGTTGTTAAGTGTTTACAGTACCTGGCGATTAATATTGCAAATGGACCTTTGGAAAGAGACAATTAGCTAATTTCGGCTTCGCAGAGCGTTATCTCTGTCGCACGAAATACAAACAGTCCGGTATCTATTAGGTCGAACGTCACATAGGTAGTGTGTGACAGAGATAACGCTCTACGAAGCCGAAATTAACCGATTGTCTGTTTCCAAAGGTCGATGTGCAATATTTATCGCCGGGTACTGTATGTAGAGTAGTCGGTAAGCGTTGAGTGCGTGTGGTTGCAGGCATGATGGGCATGGCGTGGCGCGGCGCGTTCGGGCCGCCGTGGGCCGCGCCGCCGCCCGCATTCCTGGCGCCGCCGCCCCCGCCGCCGCCCGCCTCCTCCTGCTAGCCGCTGCTAGCCGCCACGCACTGAGCGTACCAGCCCGTGCACTCACAGCCGAATAAAACTGGAGATACAAGTATTACTGTGCTGCCCCCTCCCCCCACGCGCACATACACTGAACGTACACATAGTAGCACGTAGACTTATTATACTTTGATCACTTGCCTTCGTTAGAAAATAGGAAACAATTCTGCAACAGCCAAATAAAGTAGAACTGTACTGCAGCTGTAACGGTATTATATCCCTCCCCGCCCCCTCTCGCACACACACTGAAGATAATAAACCGTCAAGTTGCTCCTTTGATCACTTAACTTCATACGAAAATGGGAGACACTTCAGTGATAACCAGATAAAATGGAGCTGAAGGTATTACGGTGTTCTCCCCCCCCCCCCCTTCCAGCACATACACTGAAAACAAAACAAGAAGGTAATAACCCATCGACTCACTCCTGACTTCTTAGGGAGATGGGGGATACTTCATATATATGTATATATAATGATCTAAACTGTAAACTGATTTGAAGTGGATTGTGTGACTCTGATAGAAGAAAACTTTAATTTATTTTTATTATCCCGACGTTTCGGGTGCTTTACAGCACCCGTAGTCACGGGGGGGGGGGACTGAGATTTTTGACGTCCCAATGTCATAGTCCGGCTACCTTCAGTTTTTGAATATTAATTTTTGGTCCGGTTTACGCAAAATGAGCTTATACTATCATGAAGTCTTTCAGTAGTATGCTTGGGTTTGGGTTTAATTTTGTAAATTATAGGATCCCAAGCAGCTGGCAACACCTATCCATCTTCTCTATTGAAATTTGGATGTTTTTTAATTTCAATAGCCTCGCGTATTATCCTTGGTAGGAATCGGTGTTCTTTTTTTGCGAGGATTTGTGATTTATCAAATCTAATGTAATGGTAGGGACGATCTAGAACATGTTCGCAGACTACAAACTTCCCCGTGACCACGTCGGGATCATAAAAATAAATTAAAGTTGAATTAAACGCGATAAAATCCGTAAATAATAGTTTTATTTGATGTTTCTTGTTTAATATTTTAGTTTGATCCTATACTAACGATCCGGCCCGGCTTCGCACGGGTGATTTCCAGATCTGGACAACACCGCCACCTACCGGGTCTAACTATATATAATTGTGAATCTAAACAATCCAAATAATCAAATACACACAAAAATTTCATCAAAATCGGTCCAGCCGTTGTCTAGTGATAACATTTAATACATGCGGCAATTGATTCTTAATTATACTTATAGGTTATGGAATAATTCCTATCAGGGTTACACAAGCACACTAATGAAGTTATATTATGAAATGCAATTAAAGAAGGGCTTAGTAGTGATGCGATGATTCTAATTTAAATAACAACAACCTAAAAGCAAGAATTTGATATAAATTGGTATCATACGGAACTATAATATTATTTTATGTGGGTGGATTTAAATAAGTTATATATACAAAATCCGGGTAGATTTTGTATACTTTTAGTATATTTATATAGTAATAGGTCTCGTAAGTGTGGTAGTGTTTGCTATGTTCTATCGTAAACTGATAAACTAACGAGTCATAATTTTTCAACTGTAATAAATGACCGTCAAAGATGACCTTGCCTTAATGGTTGCCTTGACCTTTTTTATTTCAAAAGAAAGAATAGAATGACTACATTTGTGTAAAGATGTAAAAGCAAGAAGTCATATTTAGTGTCTATATTATGATTTGTTTAATGTAATGTAAATGAAATTAGACGTGATATTTTGTTTCAATATACCATTGCACAACTTGTTATGTATTAATATATAATTATATAAATATAATATTTGTTTTGAATTATTTCGCTGTAATGTTTGTGTGGTCTGTTCCAGTGCTATTTTTTACAATTTAAACAATTTTTTTAATTGTTTTATTTAACTTGAATATTTCAATGCAAACTTTTAGTTATGCCCTTTATTCTCTCACTTCGTAAATTTAAAATGTTTCTAATATCGAAACATTATTTCCTGAAAGAAGCTGAAAAGAATGTTTAAAGGTGTAATAAATAAATAGATGGATTTAATGGAAAAAGATGATACATTGTTAACATTCGTAGAAAATTAGAATTGGAACTGACTTTAGTGCTAGATGAGAATGATGTAATGATGAGTGTAAGGAAGTGGAGAGTACCTTGTCAAAATGATGTATTTTATTCTAATGTATACCCTAACAGATACCATTATGGTACAAAATGTCATGATTGTGTAATATAAATAAAGCTATTACATATTTTTATTTTTGTTTCATTTAAGAATTTGTTTTATCCCGTAGGCGTCCCGGTAACCGTGTAGTGGTGGTGTTAAAATATCCACTGTCCCTTTTAGTGCCTGAGCGTTGTACAGGCGCAGAGGAGACTGGAGCAGGAGATATACAGCAGCATTTTCTTGATGACAACAAAAGAAAAACTGCGGTTGGAAACCCACCCGCCTAGTATTTCACCTATTAAAACTGGTGATTAAGTTCTCAAATCCAGCCATAAGTCAATCTACGAGGGAGGGAAATATAAAAAACGAGAGCACAAAGTGGGCAGGCGTGTCATAAAGATTGGTACAGTAGAATAGTAGCAGGCACAAACAGTCGCGAGCTAACGTGTCGTTGCTTAAGTGATATATTCGAAAATATGCCGTCTTGTGCGATATTGGAAACGAGCTATTTCGTATCCAAGGCACACGTAATTTTTTTCTTATTTTGCATATAAACGAGAACATATCATTGAACAACATATTGGACGAAATATTAAATTGCCATTATAACAGATAATATTTAACCTTATTTCGTTATTCTAAGGTTTATCTGTTAATACGCTTTGAATAAAAATTGCTGCGATAGTGTTCTGACTACGTCAATAATAAAGTTATCAATAAAATTTTATCTCAGTGCTGTTGTTCACTCACATAGTAATAAAAATATGCAAGTATTGCATGTCTGTTAAGATACACGAAATTATAGGGTGGTGCAGTCACCCTATGAATGAACATTTTTGTTAATGTCGATTATTATTATTACGCATCGCTTTTCGAAAGAAGCTGAAAAAAAAATCTTTATATCTTGATCTATATTAGTATCCGAATTCATCGAAGTCTAAAATTGAATATTAAACTGTCAAAACGGCGATTTTCATATAAAGTTAAATCGCGGTGTAATAATAACCGGTTTTCTAGGAGTCGAAATAAATCAACATCTAAACTGAAAGGCACATATTGCAAAAATAAATAAAAAGATATCCAGTGCATGTTACGCATTGTCCATCCTGGCAGAGACTCCCAATGTAACTATCACTAGAAGTGCTTATTTTAGAAGCGTTTATCCAATCATATCTTACGGTATCGTGTACTGGGGAAACTCAACAGATATACAATTCACATTCCTCCACCAGAAAAAATGTCTTAGAGCAATGTATAACATGCATAGTACCGAATCCGAATCAATAAGAGATGTTTTCAGAACAAAGGGTTTCCTAACTCTGACTGGAATCTTTATCCTGGAATTGTGTCCATTTGTAAAAAACAATATGCAATATTTTATTTAGTAATCTGATTTACAGAAAAACATTCGCAAACAATATAAGTATATTATAAGCTTACCTATTATTAAAAATACATATGAATTACTATAAAAGTACCTATATTACTGCTATTCGTGTATACAATCAGTTACCACCAGCTACTATTAAACAATTAAATGGAAATATGTTCAAAACAAAATTAAAGAAATTGTTAATTGAAAATGTTATTTACAATCTTAATGAGTTTTTTAGTGAAAGTAAAGTAGTGTTAGTAAGTAGTAAATATTAAATTTATTTTCTTTCTTGTTGCATATCCGACATGGGCAGACTATAGAGCTTAAAACTATACGTTTAGTATGAGGATCATATTGTACATAGTTATGCAATAAATGTGTCTTTATCTTTTATCTTTATCTTCGATTCTTTAAAGTCCGTGCTAGGTGGTTAAGAATACCAACTATCCCATATATTCCCGTGGGCGTCGTAAGATCGAACAGAGGGAAACAGGCAGGAGATGGGCAATAACATATTCCTGAAAACAGCAATTATACAGTAAAAAACTGCGCTTGCCAACCCGCTCGCCCAGCATGACAACTATAGCAAACACCCCCTCATGCGCAACGACACAAACAAACGGCCCCATTCCCCGGCGGCCACGCTACTCCTGGCTACGGTGGTGACCATGGTAACAGCGGGGCAGGGGTGCTAAGAACAATTCGACCTGGCAACATACAACACACGCACTCTGAGGACTGACGAGAAAATCCTGAAACTGGAATAAGAGGTAGATAAGTTGCGCTAGCATATTATAAGATTATGTGAGTTCCGAAGAGAGGAGGACACGGTAATCTTCGAATCCGGCAACTTGTTCTATCACCGGGACGACCATCTGTCCCAAGGAGGTGTCGGATTTATTGTCCACAAGTCTTTCGTCAATAACGTTGTAAAGATTGGGAGTGTGTCGATAAATGTTGTTTACCTGATACTCAGAATCACCAAACGGTATACACTGAAGTTCTTCACATCCCGATGAGAAGGTGTAAGAAATGTATGAGGATATCTCTAGAGCCATGCATTAGTCCACAAACCACTATAAGAGAAAGTGATGAGCTGACGGTAGGCAAATTTGGAATAGGGCCACAAAAACCAAGGGGCCAGCTGCTGGCTGACTTCATGGAAAAAGAGAGACTCTTTATGATAAACTCTTCCTTCCAAAAGCGGCCCCACAGGAAGTGGACCTGGTCGAGCCCCGACAGTACGACAAAAAATGAGATTGAATTCATTATGACGACTAGACGGCAACTGTTCAGTGATGTTTCAGTGATCGCAAGGGTGAAAACTGGTAGCGATCACCGAATGGTTAGAGGCACACCGAACCTGAAGGTTAAGTTGGAGTGGTCTCGTCTAATGACGTCAACGCTCCGTTCCCCTCGTGCTCTTATCCAAATCCGGACGATGTGAATGACAAGCTCGTGGAAACTGTCCATGCGGTTGGAGCTAAGTTCTGCAAGACCCGCCCCAGAAGAACACAAAACTCTCCGAGCACACTATTAATCTTATGGCTGTTAGACGGGAAATGAAGCTACAGTCTTTAACAGATTTAGCAGCATACAGGCTACTGAATAGACAGATTTCCAAATAGCTGTGGCGGGACTCACGCAACTTCAATACACCTCGTATTGAAGAAGCGATTGAGTGGAACTAGGGCTCCAAAGTCTTTGCCAGAGATCTCTCTGCCAGAAAGAGCCAATTGTCGAAGGTGAAGAGCGAGTGTGGCAGCATTGTTTCGTGGACACCTGAAATTTAGAGTGAAATTGAGAGGTTCTATGGGCAGCAAACGTCGTCACCGTCATCGTTGGTCATCGTTGGAACCGCACGCAAGTGTGAGTAACATTCCAAGAGCAAGTCTTATCCGACACTATTTCATTATGATATCCCAGATGCCAGTCTGAGCGAGATTAGAATGGCTCTTCAGCACCTTAAAAACGGTAAGTCCCCGGGCAAGGATGCTATTACAGCGGAGCTTCTGAAAGCGGTTGGAAAACCGGTACTTGAATTCCTTCGGAAGTTCTTTAATTCTGTGTTCCATGGTGGCACTACACCGGAGGGTTGGAGCAGAAGTGTGGTGGTCTTGTTTTTCAAGAAAGGTGACAACGCTCTCTTGAAGAAATATAGATCGATTTCCCTTCGAAGCCGCATTTATGTGCTGTTTTCGAGAGTCATTACGAATCGTCTCGCATGCAGACTTCGAGTTCCAGCCTTCGGAAGAAGCCGGTTTCCGAAAAGGCTTCAGTATCATGGACCACATACATACCCTTAGGCAAATTGTACAGAAGACTGAAGAGTAGAATCTGCCTTCATCACTTTACCTGGTGTATGTGGACTATGAGAAAGCCTTTGATTCCGTCGAAATTTGGGCGATGCTACAGTCTCTTCAGCGGTGCCAAGTTGACTGTCGGTATGTCAAAATGAAGTCGGTATGTCGAAATGTCGATATGAAATGTTTGTACAGTATGGCAGTATGGCTACGATGGCAATCCGAGTACAGAATCAGAGTACGAAACCTATCCAACTGCAGAGAGGTGTAAGACAGGGTGACGATATATCCCCGAAACTCTTAGCTTATTAGTAGTAGCTTGAAAACGTCTTCCAATAAAGCGTTATTGGAAGACGTTTTCAAGCTACTGGACTGGGAAGGATACGGTATTAACATCAATGGCGAGAATATCACTAACCTTCGATTAGCCGACGATATGGTCCTTACGACAGACTCGCTGGAGGATCTAAGCACTATGTTCAATGACCTCAATAGTGCCTCCCAAAGGATTGGTCTTAAGATGAACATGGGCAAATTAAAGATCGTGTGTAACGTCCATGTCTTACCTATGCCGGTAGAGTATGTTTACCTGAGACAAATAGTCCGATTAGGTAAGTCCAACTTCGGCTGAGAGGTCAATCGGATTCAACTCGGCTGGGCAGCGTTCGGGAAATTACGACTCATCTTCTCGTCAGCTATAAAACCTGAAAACGAGACTGTACAACCAGTGTGTGTTGCCAGTGATGAGTAATGGAACTGAGCCGTGGTCCTTCACTGCTGGCCGTATGAGAGATACTCAAGGTCGCTCACCGAGCTATGGAGAGCGCTAAGCTCGGGGTTTCTCTGCTTAATAAACTTAGAAATGAGGATACCCGCAGCAGAACCAGAGTGACCGACATAGCCCAACGGATTAGTAAGCTGAAGTGGCAATGGGCTGGCCATTTAACGGGTTTTTCAACAAGAACTTTGTTTTTCAATTGGGGCAACACCAACAACATGACAGTTTTGACATTTAGTTTTTTGACCTATTCGTAATAGATGATTTGGCGCGAAGACAGAGAAACCTATAGACAAATTGACGCCTTCCTTCGCATTCGCACACGAAAAAGATAGATTTATGCATACGTCTTGCATAGAAATGAGATAGAGTGGTGTGATTGTTTGTCCCTTTCTCCGTGCCGGTTTTTTTGTTTAGCAAACTCTACAGTTTGCTAAACAACTTTGACAGCGTAGCGATTTAAGGAGTTTACAAGTTGGTTTAAGTGAGAAAAAAGTATTTTGTGATCTCTATCTCGTGAAATGAGATAGAGTGGTGTGATTGTTTGTCCCTTTCTCCGTGCCGGTTTTTTTGTTTAGCAAACTCTACAGTTTGCTAAACAACTTTGACAGCGTAGCGATTTAAGGAGTTTACAAGTTGGTTTAAGTGAGAAAAAAGTATTTTGTGAGCTTAAGATTGGTGAATCTTGTTCAGTTCAGTTCTTAGAACAATTAAAATGTTCATATAAATGTAAAATGTGTTTAAAAGTCATAAAGATTATTCTATAACCTAAAAATTTGTTATCGTTCTTTCTCACTCAAGGCCACGTCAATCATTAGTCTATAGGTTTCTCTTTCTATGATTTGGCAATTGCTACAATGAATTCAATTTCGCTCGAAAATCGCATTAAAATAATTAAAATCCTCTATGAAAATGGTGGTTCTGTTAAAGTTACGTTTCGTAAAATTCGTGATATTTTCGGACAACATAATCGTCCTTCTGAGACCGCTATTAAGAATTTGGTCGTTCAAACGAAAATATCGCAGCCGTGAGCCACAGTGTTGAAGAAGATCCAAATTTGTCAATTCCTCGACGTTCTCAACAATTGGGGTTATCCAAAACCACCACATAGCGAATTTTGCGTAAGGATTTGGCTTTGAAGCCTTACAAGGTTCAACTGGTGCAGGAATTGAAGCTGACCAACCATTCACATCGCCGTAGATTCGCTCAATTCATTCAGGAACAGCCCGCTGGTTTTTCTGAAAAAATCATTTTTTCAGACGAAGCCCATTTTCACTTGTCAGGGTACGTCAATAAGCAAAATTGCCGCATTTGGGCTTCTGATAATCCTAAAGCGATTATTGAGCCGTTTGCATGCTCAACGTGTCACTGTATGGTGCGCTATGTGGTCTGGAGGCGTGATTGGGCCGTTTTTTTTTCGAACATGAGGCTGGAAATGCGGTAACGGTCAATGGATCACGCTATCGCGAGATGTTAACATATCAATTTTGGCCTATTATTGATAACATCGATATCACAAACATGTGGTTTCAACAGGACGGTGCCACATGTCACACAGCCAACGAAATTATTATTATTGCAAACCAAATTTCCCGATCGCATAATTTCACGAAATTCAGCTGTTAAATGGCCAGCCAGATTGTGTGATTTAACACCACTGGATTATTTTTTGTTGGGCTATGTTAAGGACAGAGTCTATACGGAGCCAATCGAATCGATCGCGACCTTAAAACTGAAAATCCGTGACGTGATTAACGAAATAGACCCGCCATTTTGCCAAAAAGTGATTAAAAACTTTGATGAAAGAATCGACGTCTGTCAGCGTGCTCGTGGTGGACATTTGCCAGATATCATTTTTCATTCATAATTGCCAAACTTTTCTCTTCGTAATACAATAAAAATTTGAATCATATTCATCTAAACTCTTTGTTTTATTTTGTTTTAGAAAACAAAGTTCTTGTTGAAAAACCCATTAGCTCGAAGTACCGACATCCGGTATATAACCAATGGGGAAGAAAGGTTCTCGAGTGGCAGCCTCGTACCGGTAGGCGAAGTGTAGAGCGATTCCCCACTAGATGGAGTGACGACCTGGTAAGACATGCAGGAAGTCGATGAAGGCAGGTGGCTCAGGACCGTGCTTTGTGGTATTCCTTGAGGTAGGCCTATGTTCAGCAGTGGACTTGTGAAGGGCTGTAATAATGATGATGATGATGATAACAACGTCATCTTACATTAAGCTAACGTGCTCATTAATTCTAGAATCTTCCTTGATGAATAGGAAATATGATCTCTACTTTAAAAAATTTATGCCTCGTGCTCAAGCGAATTTTGAGTAACATAAAGACTTTCATTTTATAATAGTCAATCATACTAAAATTATTGAGAAATGGTGCACAATTGTCGGTACTCACTCATTGTGGTTTTTATAATCGTGGAATTGATGGTGTTTCGATTACGCTACTTAGTGGAGTAAGCACTATATGTGGAGAGTCCTATGGGAAGTAGGTAACTTAAGATTACGGGCCAATAAAGACATATTTTTTATAAGATAGGCCGATAAACGAACACACAGTCCATCTGATGGTAAGTGGTTGCTGTGACCCATAGACATCTACATCCATCCTCGATTACGAATCAAAGTCATGTTAGTTATTTGAGGACAGATGTAGATAGTCTATAGGCCGCAGCACCCACTTACCATCAGGTAGACCATGTGCTCGTTTGTCACCCTATCCTATTAAAAAATTCAGATTCGTTGTCACCACTGAGGACTAAGATGGAATGCCTCGTTTCCAGTAAAAAGGGTCTCCGATGAGTGAAGCTGATATTTAACGCTGGTATTCTATGAGTACATTGTGTATAATGTTCGTACATTTACATAATATTAACAAGATTAAAAATGAATCAAGCTCATATTTATATATTAAATTTAAAACTTATATAATTTATATATTGGGTCCTTTACACATGAAATTAGCGTTCTGTCGTACTGACCACTTTGATCTGAAATATCTCCTCTTTGGTTAAGAGTTCCAAATTCAAATTTATAAATTCATTTAGCTGGTACATTTGAGTTTTGAAAACAGTTACCTATTCATTTGTTTTTCCCTCATTATTTTTATCTTTGGCGTCGCTTATTACCGCACAATGGAAAACATGAAATATCGGTATATTTACGAGTACTAGTTCTACCGTGGCACTAGTGCTGCAGAAACAGCTTGAAGGATTAATGATGTGTACGGCGCTGGTGTCGCAAAAGAAAGCACGGTACGTTTTTGGTTTCAACGTTTTCGTTCTGGAAATTTCGATCTTCATAAGCAACCCCGTGGACCGCCGGAGACCCAAGAAGAATGAAGAATTAAAGGCTATTGTGGAAGCGGATCCATCACAAAGCACTTCAGAGATAGCTGCAGGCTTCGGGGTAAGTGATAAAACTGTATTAATCCACTTGAAGCAAATTGGGAAACTAAAAAAACTAGAACGATGGGTACTTCATGAATTGAGTGAATCGAACTTGCAAACACGCGTCGACTGCTGTGTTACTTTGATTAAAAATGAAGGGATTTTAAATCAAATCATTACTTGTGATGAAAAGTGGATACTGTACGATAATCGGAATCGCTCGTCGCAATGACTGAGCCTTGGAGACCCAGCCAAATCCTGCCCTTAACGAAAAATGTCTCAGAAAAAGTTACTTGTGAGTGTTTGGTGGACTAGGGCTGGTGTCGTTCACTACAGCTTTCTAAAATCTGGCCAAACGATTACGGCAGATATCTATTGTCAGCAACTGCAAACCATGAAGGAAGAACTAGCTGTTAAACAACTGAGATTCGTCAAACGCTCTAGGCCACCGCTGTTTCACGACAACGCAAAACCACACACTGCACAACAAATAACCACTAAGTTAGATAAGCTACAATTGAAATGTCAGCAACATCCACCGTACTCCCCGGACCTTGCTCCAACAGATTACAATTTTTGCCGGAATTTGGACAACTTCCTACGAGAAGAAAAATTCAACTCCGATGCGGCAGTCCAAACCGTCTTCAAAGAGTATTGATTCTTGCCCCATGTTTTTTTTTAGTAAAGGGATCAATGAACTACCTATGAGATGGCAAAAGTGCATAGATAATAACGGTGCATACTTTGATTATTAAATATATTTTACAAAAAAATTGACTTTATATGCCTCCCGTACAAAACGCCAATTTTATATGTAAGGACCTATTATTTCTCAATTTAAATTCTGAATTGACGCATGTTTTTGTAACGAGTTAAGAAAGGCTGACGTAGTAGAGCCAAGCTGTAGCTATATTATGGTTGCAGTAAGAATGAGTCTGCTCGACCAGGGAAGGATCACACTCTTACTGAATACCAACATGAAGTGGTAGCTTAATGCTAGTGTTTCGTATGATGAGTGTAAGGAACCGGACACCCTTTTTATTGGTAACTAGGAATTCTATTTCAGGCTTGAGGTGGGGTGGGGCAACATTTTGATTCTTAAGCTCTATATATAAAAATCATTAGCTGTCCGTGTCTCGCTATAATTTGAAAATGGCTCGACTGATTTTGATGAAATATTTGAGTGTTTGAGTGGGTCAAGTGGGTCGGGTAGGTGGTGGGTGTGTGGTTTATCTGGGTGGTATAGATTCACAATTGGACCCGGTACGTGGCGCTGTTGTTAAGATCTAGAAATCACCCGTGCGAAGCAGGGGCGGATCGCTAGTCTAGGATAAATGTAATGTCTATGGACCACAGTATCCACTTCCTATCAGGTGGTCTGTGTTCTCGTTTGCAACTCTTATTTCAGAAAAAAAGTAATTCCATCGGATACATAAAAGTGACAAAGGGGCTAACTACCGAAATTTGCCTCTTTATCTTTAATTGTATGCAAACGACTATCAGAGTTTCTCGATAGAGACTAGTATATTACTAGATCCTTAAATTTTGCGTGTAGATAAAGAATAGGATTGAAAATGGCGTCGCCTCTATTAGCCTCTCGCTCGCACACGGTCGCTATCTATAAATACGTTGTGAAATGCGTTTTTCGGTACGTTCGATAACAAATTCATAAACTACAAAAAATCAGTTCGTTTTTGCTAATTTGTGAGCTACGAAGTGTTCTGAGAGATTTTTTTTTCATAATTATTGTTGATTTGGTCTGTTAATATTTTAGTATAAAATATGTACATGTCATTGAGACATGAGTAACCATTTTTAAAGTTTTCGTTTGTTTGTCCGAACTAATCCGCGGAACGGCTGAAGCGATTGCATGCAAAAACTTCACGAACAAATAAAGACTAATACCAGGAGTGATCTAGACTAAATTTAATTCGACAAATTTAGAAAATTTATCCAAATAAAAATATTGATAAGATAATATAAATGGTCTTTAGTGATTATCTTAAGTCTAAATAACACCACGTTAATATATCCCACCCAAGAGAAGCCATAGTGTGTCCATAAAGACCTACCTTATATAGTAGGGGATAACCATGATATAGTATTATTTGCTGATGATGCTTCATTAATTTTCAAATTAAAATGACAGTTATGAAATTACGACGAATTAAATAATACTATAGCTAAGTTATTCAATTGGTTTAATGTTAATAATTTGCATTTGAATGGAGCTAAAACTAAATGTATGAAATTCGTAACTCCTAATGTTAAACATGTCAATACTAATGTAATTTTAAATGGGGAGGAACTGAGTCTTGTTGATACCACCATTTTTCTTGGAATCACACTGGACGCAAAGCTTCAATGGCTCCCCCATATATCAAAACTAGCTAGCAGACTTAGTTCTGCAGCATATGCTGTAAAAAAGATTAGAACTCTTACCAGTGTTGAAACAGCTAGAATAGTTTACTTTAGTTATTTCCATAGCATTATGTCGTACGGTATTTTGCTATTGGGACACGCGAATGACACTGAAATCATATTTATTTTACAGAAGAGGGCCGTTAGACCTATACATAATTTAAAACCAAAAGAGTCACTAAGACAAAAATTTAAGGAAATTAATATATTAACTATGGCCTCTCAATACATTTATGAAAATGTAATGTACGTACACAAAAATAAAAGCAGTTTTGCAAAATAAGTGATATTCATTCTGTAAATACTAGGAACAGACAAGTTAGTAGTACCAGTTACTCGACTCCACCGAGTCAGTAATTCATTCTTGGGGCGATGTATAACGCTTTTACAACAAAATCCCAGAAAATATACAAAATTTGTTATACGCAAAGTTCAATAATTTTATTAAACTAAGATTGTATAAAAAGGGTTATTATATTATTAAGGAATTTATGGATGATAATAACCCCTGGGAAGGGTGTTCGCTACTAAGCTATTTCTAATTTGTCTTGTGTTGTTAATTGTAAACGTGATTGTAAGATATTATTTGAAAAAAAATTTTGTCCCGCTGGGTTTCTTGCTGGTTCCTCGCAGGACAGAGGTTTTTTTGCGAACAAGTGCTAAATGAAAAAAGTGACTTTCAATAAGTATTATATACAATCTATATAGATTGTATATAATACTTATTGAAAGTCACTTTTTAAATAAAAAAGTTTTGAATAAAAAAGTTTCTGTTATGTTCAATTAAAATCGAGCGTATGTAAAGGAAACTGTAACCAAATGACTATTAGAAATTACGAACCATGATATAGAATTAATGCTTCAAGCATAGGCTAACGGACACAGAAATTTTTTTATTCAATATGGATTACATGTATTACTTATTGAAAGTAATTTTTTTATTACCACCGGTTCGCGAAAAAAAACCTCGTCCTGAGAAGAACCAGCAAGAAACCCAGCGGGACTATTTTTTAAATAAGAGCTTATGATCATGTATGTTACAATTAACAACACAAAAAAAATTAGAAATAGCTTGGTAGCGATCACCCTTCCCAGGGGTTATATATATATTTATAATATTATAAATATATATAACCCCTGGGATATATAAATATATAATTATATATAATATATTTTAAAATTAATATAACCACTTGGGTATACAATTCTTTTTATATGTTTACTCATTAATAGAAAATTTCCAATTAACCGAATAATGTAACGTTATATCGATGTATCGTTATTAGCGGGTTTTCGCTATTGGTACTGTGCATGCTGACGGTACGAGCTCGATAAGCCGCGATTTCTAATCCCATTCTTTATCCGTACGGATCATACGTTCTTTGCTGAGCTAAGGGATTTCTTTAAAAAATGATCGACCATACATCGGTTTGATAACTGTTATATTCAAAACTAAAATTACACATCGCTGTTAAAACTAAATCCATCACTGTTAAATCCAAAGTGGCTTAACTTAAAAATATCACATTAAAACCTCTGAGTGACGATACTGAGAATCAATTTTAATATACCTACTGGAACTAAAAATTCACTTTATACACTTTGAATTCAAAAAGTTGACAATTACTGTATTCGCGACAACCGACAACTGATATCTACTCTATGGTTATCGTTGTTTCTTGGCAATATGCCGCGGGTTTGTTGAGATTGTATGATAATTTAAGTATATGGTTTAAGTTTTTTTATTATGATAATAAATATTGTATAGTTTAATATTGTACGTTTAAATAAAATAAATTAAAAAATAACTTTGAACATTAACAATAATTGTATAAACCAGTCCATGAAATACGCAGAAAAGTTGTTCGACATAATTCATTAAAATAAATTAAAATTTGTTGTTTTTTTTCTCTAAATAAGTGGGTGTTTTGTATTCGGATCGTTCGTCGTTAACTACGCGAGAACATTTTGACTTGTAAATGAAAAATTGCTTGTGCGTCACGAAAGATCAGGTTATCTCTCTCTGGCGAAAGTGACATCTTATAAATATTCTATATAAGAACAAAGTCAAGTACGCACTGAATGAAAATGTCAAAACTATCTTGTACGATACAGGCTTGTATCACACCACGCAAACCTGTCAGTGGGTGTTAGGACGACGTTCGTAGTGGACTTTTTGCGACACGTAATCAATAGTTTCACTACGAATGAAAAGGGCGCGGTGAATATTGGAAAAAGTATTTGAAGATGAGAAGAATTTTATGAGTAAGGGCCGAAAAAGGGGAGTATCACAAATACGAGTTTTAAGTAAAGATCGACTACCCCAGTCAAATAATCAAGAGTGCAATGCAAATATTTCAAAACAGGGCAAATTTTTTTTATAGAGAACCAATTTTAAAGCCAGGCTAGGTCAAAAGATACAATTAGAACAAATAGGGATGACTATAGCGACCAAATGACATCCTATTATTCATCATTTAAGAGATGATTTAAATGGTTTAAAATTTTTCAATAAAACTCATACCAATTTGAATAAAAAATATACGTATAATTATCGATAGCTACATTTTATATCTTCTCTCCACACTACAGATTTATCGATACTTTACATATTATACTCTCCTATGGTGCAATACAAAACATTTTTAGTAAGTAATTAAAACACATTTTTATTCATAAGTAATTGTAATAATCTGTGGCGATTTAGGTCTAGTAACTATCTGCTTTGCTATTTTAATAATAAAATTGACATTTTATACATACAAACTAATCAGGCAAAATATAAAGATCTAATTACAAGTTCCAACTTTATTGTAACGCACTAAGCGTAGTGATTATACTCAACTATTACAAGTTATTTATGAACGCATTATTAGATAAAAGTTTTGTAATTGTGGTCCGTAGCTAACGTTTTATTTTATATAATGGTTTACTTTATTTTTCTCTTGTAATTTTTATTTTATATAAAAGATTATGGTTTATAATTTATTTATATATATATTTTTTAAATACATTTATGCTATTATTAAATATACTTTGGCAGATTAACATTATATTAATTACGGTACATTGGTAACTACCTACTTCGTCTTTAATTCCGGAGAAGAAATAAATTTTAGTAAAATTACATATCGTGTATGATTACATATATTTTTGGCTTAAACGGTTACGATGTCATACCATCTGCGTACATTAATATATATAATCCTCAGGCATTACAATGAAACTGCATTTCGATTCTTAATCAATCATGTCTATTGGCCAAAGCATCCATTTACCATCAGGTGGACTTTGTGCTCCTTTGTCACTCTTATTTACCACGCCATATGCAATTAAACCACGTTTGAAATTTTACTGTTGACACAATCGGAATTATAATATGCATGTAATATAATATGAGTAATTGTTAATTTAGTGATTATTACATATTTATTTATTTCTCTTTTAACCAAACACTTTCAACTATGGGTTACAAAAAGGCGGACTAAATGCCCTATGACATTCTCTACCAGTCACCCTGTTTACAATTTATTGTCTCCGAAAACGAAGTAGTTTTGGACAAATAAATAATTTTTTGGTCGACTATACTACAGCTGTATCGTTAAATTTTTCTAAACACAAGAAAATACTAGTCTTTTTCACCCAAATAAAACATTCTAGTTCTCAGTTCAACACACAGTCAGTGATTAACGGTAATTCACAGTTCAGTTTGTTTGGGGTTTTCGCTACTTGGAAACCGATGCTAGTTTCGTTCGTGTACAAGTTCCAAAAGAACGAACGTGTTGTGAGGGCTAGTAGACTGAGGCCTATCGTGAATAGGAGTATCTCAATTGCCAGCATCGTGTAAGGACCTGCCACGTAGATGAACCAAAACGCTGTTTTTACGTTATCCGCAAGTTCTGGTTGAGTCTGTAATGAAAATACGAGCCATTTAGGTTTATTACAGAAAGAGTCGTTTGGGGTCGTTGAGTTCCATAAACATACGTAGACTAACGACTGCTGCAATTGCAACAAACGTGACTAGTGCCTAACCAAAAAAATATACACGCATATTTTTTTTTGGTTAGGCATTAGGCACTGTGTACACACGTACGAAGTGAAACTTCTTCACGACATATAATTCTTCTTTTATTCTATATTTTACATAGGGAGGTTCAATAATAGGTAACTCATGCAGGCCAACGGTGAAACGTTATAAAAGAACATGACTTTTTTTAAAATACCGTACTAAATTTTTCCACTACGTCAATGATGTGCGTGAAGTCACGAGTGGAGTCCAAGCGTAGTTTTTAAAATATTTTTGCAGAGTTTCTTTCGTAGTTTCTTTTCTAGTTCAGGATCATAAATCACACAAATCATGATTTGTGTGATTTATGATCCTTGTACCAGGCCACAGTCTAAAATTATTGTGTTGTTATTACATCTGCAATTTTCGGATTATTCAGACGTCTGGAATGGGATGAAAATCGATATATAAATTTCCATTACATTTGAACATTTATAAAAACACACAGATCAAGCTAAGGCATTTTATTAACTTTTTTCTGGTTTATTGTCTCTTTCTATATTTCTTTTACTTTAAAAAAAATGTCTATGAAATGGTCTCTTATAATAAAAGTGTTGGTGATGCAACTGAAGTGTCATAACGGAAGTAGAAACGGACACCGATATCAAAAGTAAATTTTAGCGGAGACGGAAACGAATGCGGATACGAAAGTATAAATACTACGAAAAAACATTTGACCACCTTCTTGTTGAAGTCGGTAAAAATTTTGAATATTGATGTAATAAAAATTTTTTTTTACAGATAATTTTTTTATTACATCAATATTCAAAATTAATATAATACCTACCTAGTAATAGTACCTATACCTAACAATCTGTTCCGATGTTCTTCATAAATAAGACCAACTTTGCTAAACTTACTGGCGTCGCTGCTAGGACGCTGATAAATATTGGCGCACTAGTAAAAGACTACGATCTTTTGATTTTTTTTGCCATTGCAGGGGATCCTCATGTAGAGGCAATCGTTTTCCGTTTAAAAGTTAGATCTTTCCGTAATTAAAATTGCGGAAACAGATTCCGAAACGGATATCAAAAAGCGTGCAGAACTTCCGCAATTGCGGAAGCAGAAGCGGACGTCTGTTGCATCACTAGTTTCAAGAGCAGCGACAATACATAAGTAACTATGAATTCTCTCACCACTAAGAAATAAGCAATTGGGATAGTCATGTTGGAGAAGGGCTTGACCTCCTTGTTGAAGCTGACGTCGCTCACCGGGATGTTCAGCTGGAACGTCATCGACGTCGTCAAAGCCGTACCGAGTTTCTGGAACAATAAAAACCAGTTGTCACATTAAACCAATTACGATACTTTTAACTAGGAATTTGGAATGACTTTCGGAAATACAAATGTCTTACGCAATGTCTTCAGATAGAATTTCGGTCACGGCTGCTAGTATTAATGGAGACTAGAGATTTGCGCAAGACAAGATACAGCGAATGAGTTTGTGCACAAGTACAGATGCACTTTATGTTCCTTAAGTCTCATAGTCCTATGGGACAGCGATCCGACACGACCGGAGAAAGATCAGGCGCAAGACTAACGGCCCTTCGTGCTCTCCGAGGCATGGTGGTAGAACACCCCGACTTCCTCCGGACTTTTCTTCTAAGGATTTTTTGACAGGAAAATGATGATTTTGACCTGATACAGAGTTCAAGCCCAGGACCATAATATGGTCAGCAGCTTTGCTTAGGACACGTTCATGCGTGGTATATTAGCTGTAGCACGAATGGGTCGTCTACTCAACCGGGGAAAAACCACGCTCTCGCAGAATACCAGCGTAAAATAGTAGCCTAATGCTGCTATGTTTCGTATGGTGAGTGTAGATAACCGGATCCCTTTTTATTGGAAACGAGGCATCTGATCTTAGTCCACAGAGGCGACAACAGTAGTTAGTTAGTACCAGTTTTGTTTCACGAGCCAGAAGTGGTACAAACCAGCCCAGTGGGTCAACAGATCTCCAAAAAAAGGGGCTTTGGCATGCTCTGATCTGTAAATCCTAGGAACAAGCACAAGTTGGTTATAGCGACAATAAGCTATAATATGTACAAGCTATAGTATAATAATGGTTTTACCCATTCTACTAAGAATGATCCGCCATGTTTCTCCTCGTCCGGAGCGATGCCATCCAAGCGCTCGTAGACTTTGGGGTCGGCGCCGTAGAAATGCGCATTGGACAGCATGAAGGGAAAGCCTGTGCAACATGCAAGAGTATTCTGATTAATTGACAGGCGTCATTATTGCTTGTTAATGGTAGTTTTCTTGCTTTTTTATTTAGCTCTAAAAAGGGCAATTCACTTTATCGGTCAAGGCGCGTTCCTGAGCAAAACGCCGCACCAACCGTTATTTGTGCGGTTCTTAAGAGCTATCTACCATCTTGTTGTTTAAAAAATACATTACATTTAATTCACATTCTAATAAAAATACGTTAAATTCCTACACAATCTTGCGTTCAAAATGGCCAATTCCAATCTTTTTAAAGGAGTAAATGTTTAATTATTCTCCTGACTAAAAGTAGTGATTCTAATACGTCGGGGTAAACTTTTGCTGTCTACTCATTATACTGTTTTCTGGCTGGCTTTAATATCAAAACATAAAAGTAGGACATTAAGAAAAAGAAAATTAAAAAGTAAAAATTGAAGTAATATGTACTTACGTACTAGGACAGCTATTTCAAACAAAAAATGTGTGCTACTCTGTGTTCGCCCGGTTGGTTTTTTTATGATATGTAGAATAAACATAGGTAGAATGATCAGTAGGTAATAATAAAAAATAAATAGTAGATTGTATTGTTAAATAGGTAATATATAAATAGGTAAATTATATCGAAAACAATTTTTAAATTTTGTCATTTATTTTGTATGTTATATTTGCTTATTTAATATAATATTACATAAGATTATATCACAATACATTCTAATTATATTTTTATCTCCATAATTTAAAAGATATCTATGTCAAATATATAAAAAAAATCATACTTAATGTATGTTTAACAATATTTATTAATATAAAATTTAAGGGGAAATATAACCTCAAATGGCTTAGCAAGATCTCCGTTATGCCGAAAATATTGCAGCATTAATTTTGAAATAAATATATGGTATAGTTGAGGATTAATGTTAAGGACTATGTTAGACGAAAACACGACTCAGTAAAATTTTCTCGATAGAAAAAAAATCCAAAGTTACCTCCAAAATAAACAATAAACCGCTGTTATTCATAAAATACTTTAAATAACATCATGAAACTTTGCATACTAACTGAACTAACTATAAAGCAGTGCTTATGTTATTTACTTTTTTTAAATACCATTATTTTCACTGTAAAAAGAAATTACGTAAACTATCGGCCTCTTGAAGCGTGATTCCTGCCGCCCGGTCAGTTTCGCTTCGGCCTTTGAAGGGGGAGGTTGTGTTGCTTACGATTAAAATACACATTACGCAACAGGACGACGTAAAATTAAAATGGGAAATAACCGTAATAAAAATAAGAAGCAACTGGGTTAGCGTTAAGAAACAGGCATAAATATGATAAACCTAACGAAATAAGTATCTAACGACCTATCCACTTACAGTATTAGTGATTACAAACATGTAGGTACATAGCATACGACGCGCGGGGAAGTGGGGGCGAAATTAGAATTTGAGCTGACTTACTATATCCTCTTAAATTACAGTTATATTTATTTAAATTAGAATAAGAGTCGTTCATAAATGCTGGGCACGCGAGAATTAAAAACGTAAACATTTATTCCGCTTTTGACTTCGATGTGGACACCCAAAAATAAATTAAAAGAATAATGAGCAGATTTAAATATAAAAAATTTGCCTAATTACGATACCTTATATATGTTTCCACAATAAAAATGTGTACAAAAATATATTCGTCCTATACTTAAGTACCCACAAAAATGTCGCATCTGAAAAAATAATTTCATAATCTTATATATATATATATATATATATATATATATATATATATATATATATATATATATATATATATATATAATATTTCATGACACGAGATGGCGTCTTAGGAATAATTTATTTTATTAGTAATCTAAAATACTTTTTTATTGATTAAGTATCTTATTAACCGATGAAAAGTAATTTCTTAGTTTTTACTGACATTTCTTGAATTATTTGTGCAACATCTAAGTACACACGACGGCATATTTTTATCAAGAGATTTTTTTTAAATCAACATAATACGTGACAACTCTGCAAGCGCCTAGTGTACTCTGTGCGCCTAGCGAGCACTGATTAAAGTGCGGTGTATGCACCGCAGTTGAATGGAACAGAGTAGCTGAACGCAGTGTCGCCTCAAGTCGGGGCTGCGGGCTGTTCGAAAGAGATACCGCGGCTCCGGAACGTAAGGGCACTGAAGGAACACGGATGGTTTTTAGTCAGTAAAAGTCTGACACTCCCTTACGCTCCACCCAGAGCGAAAGGCGTCTTAGATGATTTTCCATCTGCAAAAAAAAAGTGTCGCCTCAAGTACGTAGTACACATAATAGCTCAATGAAAGTAAAAAACACTTTCCCGCCATTTATAATTTTTTTTCTGTCCGCCATAATGAGAAATCTAACGAAGAAATTTGGTAAATTCTAAAGTTTTGTTAAAAAGGGAATAATATAAAAAAATTGAAAAAGAAATGTCTTGAATTTGTATATAAAGTAAGAACAAAAGCTATATATTTTTTGCCCTTGACAACGAAGCAACAGAAATGTGTAAAACGGTTGTGAAATTTAACACCTGTTATTAATACGAAAAATTCTTCTGAGCACTTCCCGTTGTAAAATTGATATTAGATCCACAGAATTGCAACGAATTGAGAATTGAGTTTTGAGTCCTCCAAATTTTTCCTAACAACAGTGTTAACATAGGTTCGATTAACTTTCTTTACAATTAATAAAACATTAGTATTTCACTCAGGTCGTCATAAATAAATTCATTTTGGTTTTCAAGATGAAAATGACATGTAGGCCGTTGTGGAAAAACATAAAAGAACAAAAAATTCAAGAAAGTTCTGAATGTTGCGTCTATTTCACAGAAATGTAGTTCATACTAAACTTTTTAACTAATGCAGCTCTGTTGCAGGTACGACCTGACATGTAATATTTCTAGCTGCCATAGTCACTAGTTTTTAAGAAATATCGAGCTACCACAAAACCATAACCTTATATCAAATATCTCCCCTATAAGTATATATATAATCGTCCCCTTAGTAACACAAAAACGTATCTCGATTTTGTTGAATTTGCAAAAAGGGCAAAAAAGCCACTATACATTAATGAGAATAAAATATTTACTTTTCATAGCTATTACGTTTAAAGCTTGTAATACTTTTAAAGGTTTATTTAGGGTCCTAAAACAATTAACAGATTATTTTAAAAGATTTCTGTATATGTTTAAAATTCAATAGTTTAGAGTCGGGTTGTAGATACGTTTTTGTGTTACAAATTTTTTTTGTTAAACGTTTTATTTTAAAATTAGATACGTCAGATTTAATTTGTCAAAGTCATATTTATTTCGTACTTATGAAAAAATACAAGATAGAATAAACCTTAATTACTGTAATAAAGGGTACAAAAGAAAAAATACACGACAGGAAGGTAAATTTCTAATCTGAAGATTCTGATTCCGAATTTTTTTTTTTTTTTATAGAAGAGGGGGCAAACGAGCATGCGGCTCACCTGATGTTAAGTGACTACCGCCGCCCATGATCAACCGCAACACCAGGAGAATTGCGGGTGCGTTGCCGGCCCTTTAGAAAGGAGTAAGCTCTTTTCTTGAAGGTCCCCAGGTCGTATCGGTCCGGAAAAATCGCCGGTGATAAACTATTCCACAGAGAGGTTGTACGTGGAAGAAAACTCCTTGTGAAACGTACAGTGGTGGACCGCCAAGCATCCAGATGGTGTGGATGGTATCGGGACGTTTGCCGTGTCGTGCGTTCACGAAATTTGGCGGCTGGGATTAATCCGAACCATTCCTCAGAGCACTCCCCGTGATAGATGCGATAAAATACGCAAAGAGATGCAACATCTCTTCGCAACGCCAGTGAATCGAGCCGATCGGAAAGCACTCGGTCGTCGACGATTCGAGCCGCTCTGCGCTGGATGCGGTCAAGTGGAAGGAGCTGGTACTGGGGAGCCCCAGCCCAGAGATGGGAACAGTATTCCATGTGCGGCCGAACCTGCGCCTTGTAAAGTTGCAGGCGGTGTGCCGGCATGAAATACTGTCCCGCTCTGCTGAGCACGCCAAGCTTTTTAGAGGCCAATTTGGCCTTCCCTTCCAAGTAACCACGAAACTGCACGTCACTCGATATGTCGACGCCGAGGATTCCGATACTGGCTGAGGCAACAAGGGGAGTGCCTTGAAACTGAGGGGATACGACAAAGGGGTTCTTTTTAGCGGTTAACGCGCAAACTTGTGTCTTCTGGGGGTTAAACTGGACTAGATTTAGTCGTCCCCAATCCGAGACTCTGTTCAGCAAAGACTCGACTTCAGACACAAGTTTGTCCCGGCACTCGGAGACGTTTTCCCGAGAAATATTGGCTCGGCCGGTGTAAAGAGCATCACCAGTGCTGTCATCTGCATAGCAATGAATGTTACGGGTATGCAACATATCATTGATATGCAGAAGAAACAGCGTTGGCGATAGCACGCAGCCCTGTGGAACACCAGCATTAATAGGCTTGCAACCGGAGCTTGCACCGTCTACAACGACCTTGATGCTCCGATCTGCAAGAAAGCTGGTGATCCAATTGCACAATTTCTCGGGAAGCCCATAGGAAGGGAGCTTCGAAAGAAGCGCTTTGTGCCAAACCCGATCGAAGGCCTTCGCAATGTCCAAACTAACGGCCAATGCCTCCCCCTTGAACTCTACTGCCTCCGCCCATCTGTGAGTGAGGTAGACCAGAAGATCACCATGCGGCCTATTATCCCGAGAGATGGTAAATATTTACGTTTTTTGACGAACTTTCAATGTGGGCGTGCACAGAATCAACCTTCATCATAGAATAGCAAGTTCCAAAGTAACCCTATCTATTTCAGGAATATCTAATATTTACAACTTTTTTATTTGTCTCAACAAGTATCACTCATAATAACGAACTTTTTTTCATTGACGTGGTCTAATAAATATTTATAAAGACAGGAAGAAAACTCGTAGGAACCTCAATCAGGAAACTCAATACCTTCAGGCCACATAAAGTTGGACGCACGCCTTGATTCAACATCATAGACTGTCGCATTATAAAAAACGAGTCTATCTCAATAAATTCAAAACTTTTTTTTCTGCTGGTTCCTTGTAATTATCATAGTACTGACGTGCTTCAATCTTCCGACGGATGTGTTGCATGTGTAATGGAAACAAAGCTGGTTTTTCATCCGCACTCCAATTTTTGTACTTTACGCTTGAATCACACATGTTCTTAATTGGCATATGAAATTTCAAGTTTTGATTATTAAAAATTCATCTGAAAAGCCAAAACTTTTCAGGAACAACCTTTTGCTCCATGCATTATTTGGTGTATAGATTATGCATATCCCTTAGAGACAAATCTTCTGGCAAGTATTTATAATTATTTTTTTTGGCAATAATGGGACGGTACTGCAGGAAAGGACAGAATGTGTTTCTCTATTATTTCTTTGTTTTCGCTTGATCTAGTAATATCTGGTTGGAGCTTTTTCTCTCATGCTAGGAGCAACAATACGCGCTTCGTCCCTTTTCTTTAAAATACTTCAGATATATCTCGGGTAGCCAGAAAAACCCTTGACATACTTGAACTTTTTCGCAATCTTTGTAAAAGAAAAACTGTCGCATCTTGTTTCATCTGGAAATTTCGCCAGCAGTTTTAACTTTTCCTTCAATTTTATGCACTAACATTGTGACATACCGCTCTCGTTTTTTTTTTTTAGAATAAGGGTGACAAACGGGCACACAGTCCACCTGTTGGTAAGTGGATGCTGTGGCTCATAGACATCTACATTTATTCTAGCTTAAGAATAAAAAACGCAGATGCGTTGTCATGTTTGCCCCTGAGGACTTAAATAAAATGCCTCGTTTCCAGTAAAAAGGGTCTCCGGATCTCTACACTCACCAACCGCAACTGACCTAACGTGCAGCTCCAAGCTCAGACTAAGCCAAACAACCTCGTGCATCTAGATAATAATATACGCTTTGTTTATGTGTGCATACATCGCTTAATCTAAGTAACACACATACGTATCTTTACATAGGTTTCAATGTTTTATATATATATATATATATATATATATATATATATATATATATATATATATATATATATATATATATATATATATATATATATATAGATAGATAGATAGATAGATATATATATGTATATTTTATAATAGGAGTTTCGGGGGCAATAAATCGATTTAGCTAGGATTTATTTTTAGAAAATGTCCTTTTGTCCGTATTTTCAGGCAATAAAAAAACTGCTACAATATACATACAAGGTAAATTTCAACAGATCGCTAACGTCGTATTAGCTCAGGTGGGATATCGGTCGGGCGGGACATCGGAGTTCCGTGGTTCGCGTCCTGTCTCTGGTCCGGCTTTATTCCTTTTTTTTCAAGTTCCCTTCTTTTGTGGGAAAATCTATTATTTCAAACCCTGTTTTTAGTATTATAAAAAATACGAAAATTTCAATAAAACTAATAGCATTCATGATTTTTTATTCAAATTACCAGTTCAGTTTTTTCTATTTTGTCAATAAGATCAAAAAATATTATTTATGTTTCATGAGTATGTAATTTATAAATGTAATTTAAAAAAAAAAACGAACAAAGTTTGGTCATCATCTTGAACGAATTAACCATTGGACCTGACATAAAACACAAATGTATGAAAACTCGTTCAACCAAGTGGAGAATAACGAAGATTTTATTACGTTAATATAAACACTGATAAAAAATTCGTAGAAGTCCACTCTATTTCTAGTGCTTGACTGTAGTCGATAAAATATATCGATGAACGAATGAGAAAGAAAAGGCGCATCGTAAATAAGTTGTAAGACAAATGAAATAAAGGGATAATGAAGGTGAGGTAAGCTTCCGGAAGCAGGACATTGTTATGGACTTTATATATTTCAAATTTTTTGTTAAGTTTAAATTATTTAAATAGGTTCACTGACTTTTATTATGTATTATCTTTCTTAAAATGTGTTTCTTAGAATTTGTTTTGTTCGCTTGTTTTCTTATATAAGCAATTCTAATATTTAAATACTTTTCGGCAACGGCTTTCGTTAATTCTTCGACGTGATTCACGTCATTTTCAAATCTATGGAAATGAATGTCTTCGTACAACGGAAGTTGCAGCAATGTTTCTGTTACTTTCGGCAGAAGAAAGTATGTTGTGTAATCTTTTTTTAGGCTTTTATACTGAACACTCTTCCTAAGTTCGAGTTGGCAGTGCTAACAAATAGCTATGATATCACTTGAGGGAAGTATTAGTTTTCCCTTGTCTTTATGGGCAATGAAACTGCCTTCATTGGTGTCATTTTCTGTTTCTTTGCATTAGTATTAAACAGGCAGTATCGAAATGTACACTGCATATGGCGCTGTGTTTTGTTGGAATCCAGTTTTCACCTCTACGAACTGCTTCTACCCACTTTCTCTTCCAAGAAGGGTCATTAGGAAATCTGAAAATTCGTGTAATTTATGTGTTTAAATATTTTAAGTACAGATATTAATTATAAATTTTGCATTTATAATATTTTAATTTAATTATAAAAATTATTATTATAAATTAAATAACCTCAGATTGTAGGATACTGTTATATAAGTATTTTTAAGTGTTATTGTATTGTACTAATAACATCATCATTCATTCGGTCATATCCTCAAACATCGATATATTTTTCGACACATAATGGTCATGCAATAGTCGATGTCAAATTGAGTCACTCCACAGTTTTAGTCATTCATCCTGAATGGTATAAGCCAGCCATTTTGTGATGGTTGTCAGATGTCGACAATAAGTTACAAAGAAATATCGACTATATTTAACATAGTTGGATAATACAAAAATTTATTTTACACTTGATTAAATTTTGTGATAAATAACAATAAATGTAATAAAATAATGTACTTACAAGTAAAAAGAAATAGTGCTGCTTCCGCCGCTATAGTTTTTACACCATTTAACTGAACATTTAGCCATTTTTGGGAGATGTTTTTTTGACAAGTAAGTGCTTGAGACTGACGCAAAAATAAACGACCAAGACTAGAATTTCCTGGTTACTGTCAAGACTGGTATAGGTAAGTCCGCGTATATGTCGGGTCCAGTGGTTAATTCGTTCAAGATATATATATATATATATATATATATATATATATATATATATATATATATAGTCGCACCAAAACTTAATGGTAAAGAAGTTAAGTATTTTCATTTCATTTCATTTTCCACTGAAGTTAAGTACTTGGGCGTAACAATCGACCAACAACTAACGTGGAACTCTCACCTTAGCAACTTATACCATAAGGTAAAAATTGCTTTGGGTACGTGCAGTCGATTAGTCGGGAACAACTGGGGCTTGCGTCCCAGTATGGTCCTATGGCTGTACAGCAGCATAGTGAGGCCGATTCTCACCTACGCCTCTATTGTCTGGTGTAACAAAGTCAACCAAAAGACGACTGAGGACAGACCAAATAGTCTACAAAGGACTGCCTACTTAAAGAAGTCTATCCCGATTGACCCTTGAAACTCTTTATCACAACAAATCACTTAAGATCTGGTCTCACACACCAGGCTTAAAACATTCTAAAAACTTGATTGAATTAAGTAAAAATAAATTGCGCATTCTGGCAAGAGCCCTAACCGGACACTGTTGTATTAAAAACACATTTCCATCCTGGGTCTAAGCAACTTAACAAGAATGTGTCGGTTCTGTTCCATAAACGAAAGAATCGACCGAAACGATCTGTTCGAGAAACGCCTCTGCACATTCTGATTGCGGACCCATATTGCGCAAACGTAACACTCATCTGGGAAACTATCTACTCCGCCCAGAAGAAGTGAAATTGCTCACGGCTAAGCATCTCCTTCTATTCATTGAAGACATATGGCTTAGCAGTAAACTATAGCCATACTCGTAGCAGCGATCACAATAGATCTTTTAGGTCGCAGTAACACTGGTCTCTTTCCCTAGACCTGCATAGCTGCTCGCACATAATAAAAAATATTAAATTAAACAAACCATAAAAGCAAGGCGACAAGTCGGACAGTCCATCGACGCATCCTAGTCGATTGCATAAACATTCTTTGTCAGGGTTCATTGTGTAGGTGCGGTTACTGATCTTATAGAGGTAACCTTCTGGGCCGTAGTCCACTGTTTTCGTATACGCATAATCGAGCTCCAGAATTCTGCAGAAGACGTTCCGATATATTCTGATTGGTGTCTCCGGCGTCAGACCAGGTGGGTAGGAGAAGCCTTCGTAAACATCTTCGAAACTGTTGCACCGAGTACTGAAAAGGTTAATTCCTTTTTGCATAATTTTGCACCAAAAATAACTCACAAGAACATAAAGAAGAAGGATTGAAAGAAGAAAATGATCGGTTGACACTATATAAACTGTGTTAAATGATAATTATCAACATAATATACTAAATACTATTTAAATTACTATAATAATATTTAAACGTGGTAGAGCAACTATATTATGGTTGTAGCACGACTCAGTCGGCTCGGCCGGGGAAGGACCACGCTCTCACAGAATACCAGCGTAAAATAGCAGCTTAATGATGTGTTTCGTATATTGACTAGAGAAGTGGAGACCATTTTCAACGGAAACGAGGCATTCTTCTACCTTAATCCTCAGGGGTGACAACGCATCCGCATTTTGATTTTTAATCGAGGGTTAATGTAAGTCTTTGAGCCACAGCATCCATTTACCACTTGTTGTTGTGTGTTGTGCACCGTAAAGTAATGCCGGATGTTAAAACTAAGCTTATATCCACAAATAATAATTATGCCTGTTAGTTTATAGCACTTACCGTTGACTAGGGTTTTCATAGTTCCAACACGCCAATCCACTGACTCCATTAACACGTTTGATCTTAAATTTATCATCATCGTTCACGCTCAGTTCTATCTTGTAGGGTCGGGTGTTATCGTAGAGCTAAAAAATGATACTTGTGATTATACTAATGTTAAAAACTCACTATCCGGTGCTATGAATCATCGGTACGCTATGGACAAATGCGTGCGGTGCGTAACTTATTGATAATCGATATAAATTGCTTATGGATGCCTAGAAGGATGAAGAATAGTGTGCACTGACTACGTTCTGAGGCACTGGCACGCGGTACTTTATTGATAAGTGCGACATTTATGTAAGCGCCTTGACATTAATGGCAGTTGACGATAGCAACAACTCGGTCAAAAATTAATTATTGTGTAACCATTTTAAATTTTTATTCATTTGATTTAGTTTACAGCTTCTCGGTTCAAAGTTGAGTGCTAACTCATCAGGCGCTAACAGTGGGTCGGAAGCACAATCGGCGGCCAAAAACCTGGGAATTCTAGATAAGTTGAAGCGAAACTTCACGCCCAACTTCACGCTTAGCTTCTAATTTTATATAAAGTTCAAGTCAGAAGATGCATGGAGTGTTGCAGTCATCTTTGGGATGGCTCTGCAAAATATCAACTTGCCGCACTCGACTTGCTTGCAACTCGTTTATCGGCAAATAAAACCTGGTGGAAACTAAGCTTCACAGATTAGCTTACCGCCGCCAAGTTGCTCGTTTGTCGCTCTTCTACGGATTGTACTTCGGAGAGTGTGCCCATGGGCTTAATAACCTCATACCGTTGTCTTCTTTCTCCTACTGGAGAACCAGACGTACTGCAGGTTACCATCCACACTTGGTCGATATTCCAAATGTTAGCATTAAGCGCTATAAGTCATACTTTCATAATGCACACAGCCAAAGAGTCGAATGCCCTGCCGGCGTCTGGTTTTTTCGAGTGTGTAACCTAAACCTCTTTAAAGTGCATGTTAACAGGTTTCTCCTGGGCAAACTCGTTCCATCGTAGACCACATCCTACCCTCGGGAGGTTAAGAGTGAGCCCATTTTTTATAACAAAACTCTAAGTATATATTTTTGCCCAATAATAATTGTAATTATTTAATAGTTTTATTTTTATTTTGAATTAACAAAAACAAATTAGTCCTAAGAGAGTATTTATACCTTTATTTGTTTGAAGTTGCTTGCAGTAGTTACTTTACCATCGGAACGACTGAAAGTTCGCCACGTTTGTCATTTTAATTTAATGAAAAAAAAAAAACGTAGAGTGCGATTGTGTAACTATGTTGAGAATCTTTGCCGGTGATAATCATGGCGCAAGAGAAGTATGTTTTTTTATTACAATAAAACTATAATACTTAAAATAAGATAATAATATAAAAGAGGCTTTATATTTGATGCTCATACATTTACATAATAAAACAAAACATACAAAACCTAAGAACGTAGTCGTCATTCACCGGAGTTGATCTATTCTCAATTGTTCATCTCCGTCAAATGTGAAATGTGAATCAATAATGATTTCTTATACACTCAAGCTCAATAAGAGGGATATATATATATATATATATATATATATATATATATATATATATATATATATATATATATATATATTCTCTACATGATAAACTTAGAAATGAGGATATCCGCAATAGAACCAGAGTGACATAGCACAACGGATTAGTAAGTTGAAGTGGCAATGGGCCGATCATATAGCTCGAAGAACTGACAACCGATGCAGAAAAAAGAAAAAAGTTTCACGAGCAGCCTCGTACCGGTAGGCGTAACTGCGCCCTCCTTTCTGCCAAGGAGGGTCGCGTTCGTATACGGCTTAGAGATCTCTGGTCAGATCGTTAAGCCAATTCCTAAAAGGTTGGGTTTAGTGGGTAAAAGTCGCCACATAACCACGCAGCCGGCTGCGTGGTATGCTATGAGCATTCCCAACCTCCCTCCCCCGCTTTCCGGAGGGTTGCCCATATTTGCTTCGGGCGCAAAAAAAAATAGGCGTAGTGTAGGCCAACCCCCCACTAGATGGAGTGACGACCTGGTAAGACATGCAGGAAGACGATGGATGCAGGTGGTTCAGGACCGTGCTTTGTGGCATTCGTTGGGGGAGGCCTGTGTTCAGCAGTGGACTTGTGAAGGGTTGTAATGATGATGATGATGATGATATTTACACCTAGACACATTATTTATTGAAAAAAATTTTGCGGATGCTATCGCGTTTAATTTTAACTTTTTGAATTAACAGATCGTTATAATGTTTTCCTAACTTTACGCGAACACTACACGTTGAATAAGACTATTTATAAAGATTTTATCGCGTTTAATTAACTTATTTTTAACGTATTTTTAATTTTCGACGTTTCGGGTGCTTTAGAGCACAGGATGCAGTCTGTGAAAATGTTCGAGATCGTCCCCACCATTATATCAGATTTGATAAACACCAAATCCTCGCAAAAGAACACCGATTCCTACCAAGGGTGATACGCTAGGCTATTGAAGTTAAAAAACATCCTATTTCAATAGAGAGGATGGTTGGGTGCTGCCATCTGCTTGGGATTCTATTATTAACAAAATTAAATCTAAAACCAAGTATACCACTGCAAGACTTTAAGATACTGTAAAACTCGTTCTGCGTAGATCGGACCAAAAGTTAATACTAAAATCTGAAGGTAGCCAAGCTAACTAAAACATTGTGACGTCAAATATCTCAGTCCCCCTGTGACCATAGATGCTGTAAAACACCTGAAACGTCGAGAGTTTCAGGTGTTTTACAGCATCTATAGTCTCGAGTCGAGAATTGAAAATAAGTTAGTTAAACGCGATAAAATTCATATAAATAATTTTATTCAATTAATAGGTTATTCTTCAGTGAGAGTCCCTTGTAAAGTCACTTAGTCCACTCAAAAGGGTAAACAATTGGACTTTTAACATTTATAAAGTTTAGGTACAGTAAAAAACCTTTCCCTCTTTTTTGTGTTTGCAGTTGCAATATATAAATATTATATAGTTTATATTACTCCCACAATTAAGACGAGATTTGTCTCATATTTTAAAATCTATGAGCCGTAGAGCGTGCCAATATACCATCCACACCATCTGGATGTCCACCACTTTACATTTAACTACGTGTTTTCTTCCTCGTGCGACATCTCTGTGGAATCGTTTACCACCGGCGATCTTTCCGGACCGATACGACTTAGGGACCTTCAAGAAAAGAGCTTACTCCTATCTAAAAGGCCAGCAACGTTACCCTGGTGTTGCGGTTGTACATGGGCGGCGATAGCCATTTACCATAAGGTGAGCCGCATGCTCGTTTGCCCCGTCTTCTATTAAAAATGAACATAGATATAAGTACATACAAACATACATACATAATTCACGGAGAACATTCGTTTCCTGAGGATTTCGGGTAAAAATCGATTTCAAAGGCCAAAAAAGAATAAAATAATTTCCACATAATGCCTCTGAACTCTGAACTCGTGAATATTTCTATACGCTATGTCTTAGCATTAGTTCAAATGCCTAGTACGTATACCAAAGTATAAATGTATTAGTGTGGTAACGTCGTCAAAGAAAAAAAAGAAAAGAAAAATTAAGATACTCGTAACACATCTTTGAAGCAATAATGTACTACGTACTAGAAGAGACGCCGAGATTTGGTCAATTGCAACACGCAACTTAGGGACTTTATTTATTATTTATTTATTACAAAAACAGTAACAACATCATAACAGTAAAAAACCAAGACGATGCTGTACAAAAACCAAACAATAACTGCTAAATATAACTACTGACATAAAATATATACTTATACAATTATAATTAAGAAACAAAAAATTATAATAAAATCTCACAGACCCTGTGCGCCGCTTCTGTGAACTTTGCCAGGCTGCAGTGGTAAATGTCCGTTTCTTCGGAAATAATATTCAATAACTTTAAAGCCCGCGACATAGGTGCAAACCTGAGCAGATTTGTCCTCGCGTGCGGCACCTTAATGGTGGGATGTGGGCGACGCCTAACCATCGCCTTATCAGGCACAAACAGCTGCAACACCTCCAGTACCTCAGGATTATGTAGCTGGCCACGCAAGACTCGCCACACGTACTTGCAGAGTGCGACGTCCCGCCTCACACCAAGCTGGCTGTACCCGACCATGCCGATCACGAACATGCTCGGGTACATCAGCGGGTAGAAAGGATAAACGCCGTACTCCTTTAAATAAAGGAACCGCGTGAATTTATTTTGAATTTTTTCCACCATGTTGATATATTTATCTTCATGGGGATTCCAAATAATTGCACTCGTTTCCAGCCGGCTGCGAACAAGTGCATTGTATAAAACTTTAATAATCGCCGTACTAAGAAAGTCCCTGCAATTCCTTATGATAAAACCTAAGTTTCGGAATGCCTTACCGCAGATATCTTCAATGTGATTATGAAACGTTAACTCCGCCAACATCTGCACACCTAAGTCAAGTACGAAAGTAACGCGCGGCATTACCGTTCCGACAACCTCGTACCGATATTGCAGTGGCGCCTGTCTGCGTCCGTAACTTATCACCTCACACTTCGTTGTGTTAAAATTTAACTTATTAATAGCACTCCACTGCACGACCCTATCTATATCTCGCTGAAGCTGAATGCGGGGAGATCTGTTCATGATTTTGCCTTGGCATATGGTCTGACACAACTGGTTACTTCGCCTACGCGGATTCCAGATGTGGAGGATCATGCACCTTCCCTGTTGGACCTTCTGCTGACCTCTCACCCGGACGGATATCAGATTTCCGTCGACGCCCCTTTGGGCTCCTCGGACCATTGTCTGGTCCGGAGTGTTGTGCCACTCACGCTGAAATCGCGGTTGCATTCTGCAGGCTGCCGCCGTGTTTGGCACTATAGGTCAGCCGATTGGGATGGGGTGCGGTCTTTCTTTGCATCCTACCCTTGGGGGCGGGTTTGCTTCTCGCCGGATGATCCCAATGTTGTTGCGGATTCTGTTACTGATGTGGTACTTCAGGGTATGGAACTTTTTATTCCTTCCTCTGTGGTGTCCATTGGAGGCAAATCTCAGCCATGGTTTGGTCGCTCCTGTAAAATAGCATCATGCTATAAGCAGGAGTGCTACCAAGCCTGGGTTGATGCATCAGCGTCTCGAGATGTAAACACCAGCGCTCTAAAAAAGAAGTATAATTCCGCCTCTAGGTCCTTCAAAAGAGTCATTGCCAAGGCAAAGTCAGAGCACATAGGCAGAATTGGCGAGAAACTAGTTCGCCTTCCTTCTGGAACCCGTGCATTCTGGTCTCTCGCCAAGGCTGTCCAGGGGAATTTCTGTCAGCCATCTCTTCCATCTCTGCACAGGGAGGACGACTTACTGGCCCATACTGCAAAGGAGAAAGCCGATCTTCTAGGCTCTTTCTTTGCGTCTAACTCGACTCTCGACGACGGGGGGAGTACGCCGCCGACCATCCCGTGGTGTGAGTGCTCCATGCCGGAAGTGCAGTTCACACAGCGCTCGGTTCGCAAAGCACTCCTCTCCCTGGACATCCACAAGTCGAGTGGGCCTGACGGAATCCCCCCAATTGTGCTGAGGACGTGTGCTCCAGAGTTGGCACCGGTTTTAACGCGTCTTTTCCGGTACTCCTACTCCCTAGGCGTAGTCCCAAAATCATGGAAGACGGCTTTCGTCCACCCGATCCCTAAAAAAGGCGACCGCTCAGACCCGTCCAACTACCGGCCAATCGCCATCACCTCCTTGTTCTCCAAAACAATGGAGTCCATTGTAAACTGCCAGCTCATGAGGTACCTTGAGGATCACCAGCTGATTAGTGACCGCCAATACGGTTTTCGCCGTGGTCGGTCAGCTGGTGATCTTCTGGTCTACCTCACTCACAGATGGGCGGAGGCAGTAGAGTTCAAGGGGGAGACATTGGCCGTTAGTTTGGACATTGCGAAGGCCTTCGATCGGGTTTGGCACAAAGCGCTTCTTTCGAAGCTCCCTTCCTATGGGCTTCCCGAGAAATTGTGCGATTGGATCACCAGCTTTCTTGCAGATCGGAGCATCAAGTTCGTTGTAGACGGTGCAAGCTCCGATTGCAAGCCTATTAATGCTGGTGTTCCACAGGGCTGCATGCTATCGCCAACGCTGTTTCTTCTGCATATCAATGATATGTTGCATACCCGTAACATTCATTGCTATGCGGATGACAGCACTGGTGATGCTCTTTACACCGGCCGAGCCAATATTTCTCGGAAAAACGTCTCCGAGTGCCGGGACAAACTTGTGTCAGAAGTCGAGTCTTTGCTGAACAGAGTCTCGGATTGGGGACGACTAAATCTAGTCCAGTTTAACCCCCAGAAGACACAAGTTTGCGCGTTAACCGCTAAAAAGAACCCCTTTGTCGTATCCCCTCAGTTTCAAGGCACTCCCCTTGTTGCCTCAGCCAGTATCGGAATCCTCGGCGTCGACATATCGAGTGACGTGCAGTTTCGTGGTCACTTGGAAGGGAAGGCCAAATTGGCCTCTAAAAAGCTTGGCGTGCTCAGCAGAGCGGGACAGTATTTCATGCCGGCACACCGCCTGCAACTTTACAAGGCGCAGGTTCGGCCGCACATGGAATACTGTTCCCATCTCTGGGCTGGGGCTCCCCAGTACCAGCTCCTTCCACTTGATCGCATCCAGCGCAGAGCGGCTCGAATCGTCGACGACCGAGTGCTTTCCGATCGGCTCGATTCACTGGCGCTGCGAAGAGATGTTGCATCTCTTTACGTATTTTATCGCATCTATCACGGGGAGTGCTCTGAGGAATTGTTCGGATTAATCCCAGCCGCCAAATTTCGTGAACGCACTAAACGGCAAACGTCCCGATACCATCCACACCATCTGGATGCTTGGCGGTCCACCACTGTACGTTTCACAAGGAGTTTTCTTCCACGTACAACCTCTCTGTGGAATAGTTTACCACCGGCGATTTTTCCGGACCGATACGACCTGGGGACCTTCAAGAAAAGAGCTTACTCCTTTCTAAAGGGCCGGCAACGCACCCGCAATTCTCCTGGTGTTGCGGTTGATCATGGGCGGCGGTAGTCACTTAACATCAGGTGAGCCGCATGCTCGTTTGCCCCCTCTTCTATAAAAAAAAAGCTGCTCACAATCCGAAACGTCTGCTACCGACAAAAACAGTTTTAAGTCGTCTGCAAATAGGAGACATTTCGAGACCTTAATGACCTCTGGGAGATCATTTATCAATAATATGAACTCCAAGGGGCCCAAATTACTCCCCTGGCTCACACCCGAAAACGTGAAGTAAGGTTCGGATTCATACCCCGCAAACTCGACGTACTGCCGGCGTTCACCAAGGTAACTCGCGAAAAATTTTAAAAGATGCGGTGTGAAACCCACCGCCGCAAATTTTTCTAAAAGGATATCGTTATCAACGGTATCAAAAGCTTTCCGAAAGTCGAAGTAAGCGGCATCCACCTGCCTGCTGCTGCCTGACTTAGGAAGTCCCCACATTTATCGCAGCGGAATCGGCTTCAGCCGGTCAGAAAAATCTTTATGTCTATGCAATACGGGTGTTGCTAACGCCATTCTCATCGGCTCTGCTCGAAGAGACAACGACGCGTCACGACGTAGCCGACGGCAAAACGAGCAGTTTGCCGATTAACTGATTGCATTCGTGGGCGTCTGTAGCCAAACATCCACGACGACGCGTTTAAGTTTCCGACGGCAGCTGAACGGCGCCGGAGAGGGCCGAACGGCGTTGAAATGATCCGCACGCATGATTTTATCTCCAATGGCAACTGAGCGGCGCAGAAGACGGCCGAACGGTGTTGGACATTAGTCGAATGAAGAACGATGAGTCGACTGCCGAACGAATGTGAACAGCCGTCGTAATGACCGTTCGAAGGAGTCGACTGCCGATCGCTTATATTCATATTAGCGATCGGCGTTAAGCCGAGTAGTGTGGTGATACGCACTCGGCTTAAGTCAATACCGAGTCGGTAAAACTGGGAACTCCCTTAGTCACAAAAACCTACTTTGTACCACTTTCCTCGCGCCTTGCACTGCCGCACAAAATTTGTTCGCGGTGTCTGTTCAAGTACATAGTACAATGTATGCAATGTAAAACATACCCTATCTAAGAAGCCCATCTTCCTGAAGTTGATCCAGCCAGGCATCATGGTGTTTCCCAACGCAAGAAGGGGCTCATCGTAGCCCCAGAGGAAGTCCTGAACACGCTTTGTTAATAACGCCTTTGATTCGTATCGTTTTGTGAGTATGTTCAGAGCTATCTGACTCCAGAATGAATACGTCGACATGGTTGTGGATGCTGCCTGAAAAGCGCATTAGTTGAGATTTCAGTTAACAGCCTATTGAGAGACCACAGGTGATCATTACGTGCACTAAGTACGTGCAAAAGTTCTTCACGTGGTAGAAGCATGCTGCAGCTATATTACAGTAATACGAATGGGTTGGCTCGACAGGGTAAGAAACACGCTTTCACAGAATACCAGCATCAAATAGCAGCGCAGTGTTGTGTTTTGTTTGGTGAGTGTAGAGATCCGGAGATTTTTTTTAAAGGATAAGGTGACAAACGAGCACACAGTCCACCTGATGGTAAGTGGTTGCTGTGGCCCATAGTAATCTACATCTATCCTCGATTATGAATCAAAATGCAGATGCGTTGTCACCCGTGAGGACTAAGATATAATGCCTCGTTTCCAGTAAAAAGGGTCTCCGGTTCTCTACACTCACCATACGTAACACAGCAGCATTAAGACTGCTATTTTACGCTGGTATTCTTTAAGAGCGTGGTCCTTCCCCGGTCGAGCCGACCCATTCGTGCTACAACTATACTTCGAATATAACTGCAGCATGGCTCTACCACGTACAATCCCTTCTTATTTTTATTGGTAACGAAGCATACTATCTTAGCCCTCTGAGTACTAAACTGAATATTAAGTTACATGAAAAAACAGCTGAAAAAAATTAATTCTATCCTTGGAATGTGGAGTGCAATTTTTTTATACATGGTAGAGCCATGCTGCAGTTATATTAGTAGTATAGTTGTAGCACGAATGGGTCGGCTCGACCGGGGAAGGACCACGCTCTCACAGAATACCAGCGTCAAATAGTAGCTTAATGCTGCTGTGTTTCGTATGGTGAGTGTAGAGAACCGGAGACCCTTTTTACTAGAAACGAGGCATTCCATCTTAGTCCTCACGGGTGCCGACGCATCTGCATTTTGATCCGTAATCGAGAATAGATGTAGATGTCTATGGGCCACAGCAACCACTTACCATGGGGTGGACTGTGTGCTCGTTTGTCACCCTTTCCTATAAAATAAAAATAAAATAAAAAATAATTTTTAAGAGCTTATTTATTTTTTTATTCTTTGTATCTCAAAAACTAAAGAAGTGGCATTTTTGTTGCGGAGTCTATTTCAAAAATTAAGCTATCAAGGAATTCGACTGTATATAATTTATGTATCATATAGGTGCTGTAGTGAACATACACAATAAATATTGAAAACATCGATTGGCTCTACATTAGTTAGTGTTTTTCTTTCACGGCTATAAAAATATTACCCAATAAAATGTTATCTAGTTTTAAAAAAGTTAATGGGTTATACCATAATAAAACTCTATTAGTCTAATAGTCAGTTTTATTAAATTATTATTGCGAAACATAATAGGCGTTTGTAAATATGCTATGGACCAAATTATTAATCAGGGCATTATTAATAATGGCCGGGCAATATGAATAATGACATAACCTAACCTATCCTTTTATTACTCTGCTCAATAAGTTACGGTTAATTTATTAGTTTCAATAGTTTTTATCATATTATACGTGGTAGAGCCGCGCTGCAGCTACATTATGGTTGCAGCACAAATGGGTCGGCTCGACCGGGGAAGGAACACGCTCTCACAGATTACCAGCGTAAAATAGCAGCTTAACGCTGCCGTGTTTCGTATGGTGAGTGTAGAGAACCGGAGACCATTTTACTGGAAACGAGACATTCCATCTTAGTCCTCACGGGTAAGAACGCATCTGAATTTTGATTCGTAATTGAGAATAGATGTAGATGGGCTATAAGTCACAGCAACCACTTACCATCAGGTGGGTTTTGTACTCGTTTGTCACACTATCCTATAAATAAAACCCAAAAAAATACATTTTAATTTAGTTTTTTTTTAATTTGCCCCTTGCATTTGTATATTTCTTTTTTTAAATGTGTATATCAAATAAATAATTATTTTTTCCTTTCTTTCCACTCACCAATAACACTGGATTCGGAAGAGTCACGTTGAAATCCGCTGGGTCACCAATAGACATCTCGGGTACGAATGTCGCTGTAATATAGGGGTTGTAACGCAGCTCCTGCAACTCTTCATCCAGCTCGAAATTTTTGTTTATTCGTTTCTCCCTAGAAAACGAAGTTCAAGTACTGGTCTATATTCAGCTTTAGGCACTATAGTATTTCAGGGGACCCACCTCTACTACTAACGTCCATACAACGTGACAGCCTCGTCGGTCTAGTGGTCGTAAATGCGATCGCTGGCCATGAGGTCCCGGGTTCGAATCCCAGGTTTGGCCAAAATCAGGAAATATGGAATAATAGGATTTTTTTGTCTAAAGTCGTGTCGAATTACCGTACTATCGGACTATAAGGGAGGGAATAGAGATTGCACCTGTGCTTGCGCATACACTTGGGAACTATAATCCTGTCCAGCGCCGATGGTTAGTCCCGGTTGAGACTGGCTGCCGTAACCGTTATTATTATTATTATTATTATAAGGATATCCTAACCATATTAATAATAATAATAATATTATCTCCCTAATTTATCTCCCTTCGTTACTCGTTGTATACTACTGTCTACGGGATATCTCACATGGAGAACAGAAAACATACAAAGAATTACTCGCTTGCATACTATTGACCGTCCGAACTTGTTCGGGACCGACTGAAAATCAGCGCTGCAAGCTGGTAGTTTAGCGGAGACAATCCATTCCATCACTTCATTATGTTACACGCTTTTTCTTTGTATTAATGTGTGTGTGTATATGTTACCATAGACATAATATAAGATGTGTTCGTTATTTTTGTTTCTTTTTTTAATAAGTAATTTTTTATTTAATTGTAAGGTGACATGTATGTAGATGTAAGTGTTGGAATAAATGCCTTTATGTGTTTATATTGTTTATATATTTATGTTAAAGTTGTTATTTTTTTCTTTTATTTACCTTGTAGTGGCGGTGCAAAGATATCCACCAGCCCATAGCGTCCCGTGGGTGTCGTAAGAGGCAACGGAGGGAAACAAATCAGGTGATTGGGCAGCAGCGTCCCCATAATAACGACTAAAAATGAAAAACTGCGGTTGCCAACCTGCTTGCCAAGCGCAGCCGCTATGGAAAATGGGGGGGGGGGCTATGAGGCAAGCCTTTCTGGTTTAAGTACCTACTATCTACGTCTCGGTACGTGGTCGGGTGACCATGGTCCGTAATGCGACCTTGTCAAGTCATAATAATTACTTACTGGTACGTGAATGGGCCGACCTCTTGCACTTTGAGCTGGTGATCTTGTCCGCTGAGGAACTCCTTCTCGTTAGTGACGTTAAACAAGTATGCAGATACGTAGGCTCCTTGTATTTCTTTAGCTTTCAGCAAGTCGTAGAACTTTGTGCCACGTGCAAAACGCAATTGCTAGAGGTATATAAAATTTTATTCATTAAGCATAGAGTGTATCGTGTATCTGTTAATATTTAAATAACGATACTATAACATTCGGCGCAGTACGTTTTACGGATCAAAATGCAGATGCGTGGATTTCTATGTGGGTAGTTGTGATTGCAACACGTAAAACTGTTATCTCTCAAGTTATAATTAAAATAAATACATAAATCGTAAAATATTATATTTCAAGTGCTAGTAATGAAAAATTAGCTTGAACTACCTGTCTGTGAGTGTTTACTACTTAATCCAACCACAATTACAACACTTTTTACTTTTATAACCTCTGTCAATTCTTCATTATACCATGAACCCTACAATTAAAAACACTATGACCAGTTTGATGGAGGTGTTTCATAAAAGGATGAATGATTTTGAAGAAGAATTGCGGAAAACGCCCAGCACATCCACCAGTACTACTTCTTTGGTAGCTGAGTTTGCATCTTTCAAGATATTTGTAGGGCAGGCACTAAACAGTCTTCAGCAGCAGATGGAATTACTTGCTCGTAATGCTGACAGCATGGAAATACGAAGCCGAAGGAAAATGTTACTGATTCATGGTGTACCAGAGATTGCAAAAGAAGACACCGCTTTGGCTGTCACCAATGTTCTCCAAAATCAGTTGAAATTAGACAACGTCTCTGTCAGTGATATTAAGCGTTGTCACAGATTGGGTAGACCAACAGCTCCTCACAAGCCTCGGCCAATTTTAGTGAAATTCCTAGATGTAGGGTTGCGTGATAAAGTCTGGTACGCAAAATCCCAACTTAAAGGCTCTGGTACCACAGTATCCGAATTTCTCACCAAGCTTCGGCATAATCTCTTTTTAGCTGCCCGTGAAAAATTTGGTATCTCCAAATGCTGGACCAAAGATGGATCTGTATACATTGTGAAACCTGATGGAACCAGACATCGTGTTACCTGTCTGAACGACATCAGCAAAATCGATTGCCAGACAAGCCCAAAACCAGTAACGAAAACTACAGCTGGGAGGCCCAAGCGAAACGCCGTTGTGAAGAAGTGTTAAGTGTACAGGATTTGCCGTGCCTAAATGCCATTTTTTTAATGCTTTACAATTACAATAAATATCTTGTGAGACTTATTTCTTTGTGAATGTGTTATAAGCTAGTGCAAAACCCTCTCATCATCATCAATATAGGGAGGCCTGTGCCCAGCAGTGGGACGTATGTAGACTATACCTTATGTTTTGTGCAATTTTTTTAACCATTGAATCTACATATAATAAGCATAATAATTATTAACCCCACTTCCCATTTATTATACCAAAAAAATGTTTACAAATTGACAATGTGAAACATTATCATTATTCATTACTAACTGACAATGCGAAACATTATCATTACTTATTGACAATGTGTAACATTATCTTAAATCTGCTAGGAGTAAAAGTATTCTGTACATTATTGTTGTGACTTTTTTATTTTTATTTAACTGGCTTCACGGTTCTGGGTTCCAGACCTTCTGAGCCATTGTTGTGTACGTTATTATAGTACTCTTATTAGTTTGTGTTGCGAATACTACGTTATACCACAGATGATGTTAACACTAATATCACAATTATAAGGTTATGTCGCGCTTTAACGACAACGTAATGTTAACAAACGCATTGTCAGTTGCGTTTCCCATAACGGTGTTTGTTTTGTGCACTTATTGAATTTTTTTTTCTTTCTTTTATTTAAACCTTGATATTATTAATCCTCTTTTTTATTTTCTATTTAGTAGTAAAGTGTCGTAAGATAATGTACTTAAACTGTATTTATAAAAACACTCAACTGGCAGGTGGACACTAAAATACTTTTTTATTTTATTTTTATCCGTTTTTTTTTGTTTGTTCTTAGTTTTAGGAAATTTATTACCTTATTTTTTAATAGTATTTTACTTATTGTACGTTATATTTTTCACATATAAACATTAATAGATATTTAGTAATGTCATTCTTAGACATTAGTAGTGATACTGAAACTGCAGATAGTGATGATGGCAATATCCCTAGCTTACAGCCTCTCTCTGAAATACTAGCTTCACAATTTTCTGATGTTCCCAATAATTTCAACGTCGTTCACATTAATGCCCAAAGCATTCCGGCTCACTTTTCAGATATGCTGGCTACCTTTGATTCTAAGGATATTCATGCTATTCTCGTTTCTGAGTCATGGCTTAAGCCTTGTCTTCCTTCCACAAATTATTCTTTACCTGGCTTTCACCTCATAAGAAATGATCGTACTGTTGGCGGTGGTGGAGGTGTGGCAATATATCTCCGTGCGTATATTACTTTTTCTGTTGTTGATATGTCATCTCAACCAACTCCGCTTAATGCAGGTGAACATCTTTTTATTGAGGTGAAGCTTAGTCACACGAAAATTTTGCTGGGGGTATATTACTGTCCTTCATCTCGAATTGACTTCTTCACTTCCTTCGAAAATATTTTAGAAAATGTATCCTCTTATTCGCACACGATCATTATGGGCGACTTTAGTACTTGTCTGCTTAAACAAGACTCACGTTCATCCTCTCTTCGATCTATAGTAAATTCCACTAATCTCTCTATTTTACCTTTAAATTCTACTCATCACTTTCCTAATGCTACTCCGTCATTGCTTGACCTTATCTTTGTGTCCTCTTCTGAACTCGCTGTTAAGCATGGTCAGTGTTCAGCGGATGCCTTCTCTCTTCTGCAACGCAGTTTTGGTGGTATGAATATACAAAATCTTTGCGAAGATGCTTCCAACATTGATTGGTCAGCCGTTTTAAATGCAGAATCAGTTGACGATAAAGTTGCAATATTTACGACTTACCTCACCTGTCTCTATGATAAACATGCACCAGTTCGCGTAATTAAAATGAGACATCGCCCTTCACCATGGCTGACTGATGAAATAAAATCCATTTTAAATAAAAAAGCTGCAGCCAAGACAAAATATAAATGTAGGCCTACATCTATAAACTGGGAAAAATATGTCACTATTCGAAATCACTGCAATAGGGTATGTAGGGATGCTCAGCGCCACTATATCCATAAATCAGTACAAATTGGTGATGCGGCTAAAGTCTGGAGTTTTCTTAGATCAATGGGGGTTGGAAAGTCTCGTAATAATGTACTCTCCAAAGATTTAAATATTGATTTACTAAATCAGTTCTTCTCATCCTCGTCCAACTTAAATGGGACTACAAAATTTAACACATTAAATTTTCTTTCATCGCTTCCAACTCCTGATCATCCACCTTTTGTCCTAAATCAATTTTCTGCTTGTGATGTTAAGAAGAGTACTCTATCCATTACTTCGAATGCAATTGGCAGCGATTGTATCAGCCGTAATATGATCCTTCCGATTCTTGACATAATCATCCCAATACTTTGCCATATCCTAAACTCCTCGATTTCTAGTGGTGTTTTTCCAACAACTTGGAAAGACGCTCACATCATACCGTTGCCTAAAAAACCTAACCCTACATCTTTTTCGGAATATCGTCCTATATCTATTTTGCCATTCCTGTCCAAAGTTCTCGAACGCTTGATATATAATCAGCTCAATGCTTTCCTCCACAATCATTCCCTTCTAAATCCTCTACAATCCGGTTTTCGCCCTGGGCATAGTACTGCTACAGCCTTAGTCAATATTACGGAAGATATTAGATCTGCAATGGAAAATGGCAAGTTAACTATCCTTTCTCTGTTAGATTTTAGCAATGCCTTTAATTCAGTTGATTTTGAAATTTTACTGGGTATACTTAGCTCTCTTAACATATCTCCAACAGTGATTGATTGGTTTCGAAGTTACCTGTCTGGGCGCCGGCAATGTATTCGCATTAATGACACATTTTCTTCTTGGTGTGATAGCATTGCTGGCGTCCCACAGGGTGGCGTATTATCTCCCTTACTTTTCTCAATTTTTATTAATTCTATAGCCACTAAGATTACTTCGTCCTACCACCTTTACGCAGATGATCTTCAAATATATACTCATGTTTCTCCTAGTGAAGTAGATGTAGCTATTAGCAACATAAACAGTGATCTTGAGCAAATATCAGATTGGGCAAAAACATATGGCTTGAAGATTAACCCCCTAAAGACTCAGGTAATTATCATCGGAAGTTCGTATATGATTGGAAAATCTAACATATCTCAAGCACCTCAAGTTGTTTTTAATGGAAATTTTATTCCTATGAGTGAAAAAGTCACGTGGGAATTTATATTGACAGTCACCTATCATGGGGTCCTCAAATACAGGAGGTTAGTCGTAAACTCTTTGCAGCTGCCCGATCGTTGAACAGATTAAGGAACTTTCTACCTACTGCCACTAAAATTGCGCTTGCTCAATCTCTTCTTCTCCCAATTGTGGACTATGCAGATGTCAGCTATCTTGATCTCACTGAGAAGCAACTTGATAAACTTGAGCGTCTTCAAAACTTTTGTATAAGATTCATATTTGGTTTGCGCAAATATGATCACGTATCTTGTTTTCGTAATAAGCTCAAGTGGCTTCCTATCCGTCTTCGCCGGAATGCTCATATTCTGTCACTTCTTTACAATGTTCTCTTTAATCCTTCCTATCCTTCTTATCTTAAGGATCGTTTTGAATTCCTTCACTATTCCCATTCGAAAGTTTTGAGATCATCAGAGAATTTTACATTAAAAATGCCTGCCCATAATAGCAAATTTATGGACAGGTCGTTTAGTATTCAAGCAGTCCGTCTATGGAATGCCCTACCTCTGTCAGTGAGACGCGCCCAGTCTTTACCTGTTTTTCAGAAACTTGTACACAGTCACTATCTTAATCTTTGAGTTCGTGCCATTTATATATGTAGTATACATTCGTATTTTTTTTTTGTATTTATTTGTTGTTTATTTCTAATTATATTATATAAAATATGGATATTTTTATAAATATTGTTTCTGCATCGCCAAACCACACAATTTACTATTTTTTTGCGATCCTGTCCATCCAAAGGTTGTCTGTAAGAAATCGCTTTTAGCGATAAGACCGCCCATTGTGACACTATTTTTTTTTTCTTCTTTCGTTTATGTATTGATTTGGTGTACAATAAAGAATTATCTATCTATCTATCTATCTACGTTTTTTACGTGGCAGTCACGCTGCAGCTATGTTATGGTTGTAGCACGAATGGTTCGGTTCGATCGGGGTAGTACCTCGTTCTCACAGAGCACAGGATGGATAAATGGATCTAAATCCATCTATTATGAATCGAAATACAGGTGATTTGTCACCCCTGAGGGTTGAGATGGAGTGCCTTGTTTCCAGTAAAAAGGTTTTACGGTTCTCTTCACTCACTATACGAAACATAGTAGCATTAAGCTGCAATTTTAGGCTGATTTCGCGAGAGCGTGGTATTACGGTCTATAATATAGCTACAGCATGGTTCTGCCACGTTAAGACTTCTATGGCAAGATCATCAAAAAACTATAAAGCAATATGTAATGCATAGTAAGAGCAAGGATGTGTTAATAGTTTAGGCAAATGCTTATTTTGTAAAAAAATATTCTTCTCCCACAAAACGGCAACTCAATAGGTAAAGACCAAATATGATAGCCATGAATAGCAGAAAGCCAAGGCAGAAAAAAGATGGAATTTAACGCTATTTACTTAAAAAAGTTAAAGTTACAGACTATTTACGTCCCACAGCTGGGCACAGGCCTCATTTCTAATTTCTGAGTGGGTTTTAGGGCAAGGAAGTGTCAGCCACAACGTGTGTCGGCGAACTTCACATATTCGGCGAACTACACTTCACAAAAATTTCGAAGATATGTGACTTCGAAATTTTTTTCTTATTCTCAGACATTCAGGTTTTCTTACAATGTTTTCCTTAACCGCACGTGCACGAGGTAAATCAGAACTTAAAATTGCAATTAACAATTTCATTAGACTCGGCGGGAATCGAATTCAGGTTTCTTGCGTACTGTGAGATTTGAGAGAACATCTGAGCTACCACGGTCTTATTTTATTCTATTTTATAACCAACAAGACTTACATTATTTGTTATTTTACAGTTTTTCTATTCTAGGATTAAGAACTTAATGTTGTCTAAATTATAGGTTACCTGAGCGTGCATCGTGAGCGAGCTAATTTTACCTAATTATAAACAGTTTATAATCAAATATTATGACATGATATAATTATAATGAAATAACGTAATATATAATACGGTTACACAAAAAAAGGAAAATTTTAACTATCAATACATTAGGCCTTTTTACTTGGCTTTTGAGAAGACGATCGCTCCCTTTCTAACCTGTGGCAAAATGTTCTTTAATGAAATATAACTTCGATTGTTTATATAGCAATTAGAATAGAGCCATAAGCCGGGCTTTCGGTGCGAAATTAGTCGAGCGCGCAAGTTCATTTCACATTTCAATATTTACTCTGTGTGTTAACTTGAGCGAATGAATATTGCGAATTGAAAATTCATGCTTTTTTAAAGATTTTTAGTGAACATGGAGGATAATAGTGTTCCTTGTGATGAATTGAAGTGTGTTAAAGTCTAATCGGCGAGGAAGGAAAAATCTTGAAACTTTGTTGAGAAAAACAGCTCATATCCATTTCAGACTTATCAATTATCGCAATTGAAAAACAGTTATTTCGTATTAATTAAAACGTTCACCAACATTTTACGCGGACGTAATTAAATCTTCCCTTAAGAAAGAGAGACGATTCGATTTAGAATATGAATAATTTTTTTTACATTTGAAAAAAAATATCTAATTATTTTTATTTAATTAGTTTGTACTTTATTCATACTTTTCTTTTGTTCATGTATTGTATTGTATGTAATAACTTTTTCTTTCGCTCAAGTAAGCCCAAACGGCTTTTTTTTTCATTCAATCTATCTAACAGTAATATGCCTTCTGTGTGCTTTGTTAAACATTTCCTTGACAGCACTGAATATGAAACTGAAGAGTGGAGACAGATCAAGATTGGTGTAACAACAAAACCATACCTTGGGCTTGCCCTAGTTTGAAGCCCTAACTTCGCCACTGATAAGGTGTACGTACTTAGCGAATTTTTCGGATTTAGGTTCCGATAATTGAGGTAGGGTCTCCTTGAATAAAACTAAATATGGATTCTATCGCGTTTATTTAACTGATTTTACTTATTTTTAATTCCCGACGTTTCGGTTGCTTTACAGCACTCATGGTCACGGGGGGGACTCGTCGAAAGGGGGGGGGGTAAACGTTTTTGGAGGTGAATTGCCTGCTTGCTTTGCGCACATTTGCGCATACTGTGCTCACGCTGCGCTCTCCGATTGCCGGTTGCGCTCCGCCGACTGCGGGACGCGCGGGTGAAAAACGAATTTGAAATCGTGCTTAGACCTCGTCTTAACCTTAATAATGCGATACGATTGACCTTGACTACTTTGATGATGTTCTCATTTTATTTATATTAAAGTCGGTTGTAATTTTTTTATTTTACTACTTTTATTTCTTAGACATGCAGGCATCTTTATTTCACTATCAAGCATGTAGTAAATTACCAATTAAAGTTGCCATTAAGTACTTTATGGTGCAGGCGGAGATCAAATCTTGCTCTACTAGTGAACTATGAAATTCAGAGACTAAGGAGCCTCAGAGCGATCATAAGTTATTATTAAGTAATGATAACTAAAAACTTCCGTTAAATTACCAGTATAGCTTTAATAATAACATTTTACATAAAAACGTGTGAGGCGTAGTCGGGTTCAATCGGTGATGTCCTTAAAGCTATTAAATTTAATAACAAAAAAGAAATAATAACTAGAATAAATTACTTATAAATTACCGTTATAAAATACTTAATACAATGAAATAAATATATAAACTCTTATAGTTTAGAAATACTAAAATATAATCCATTGATCACGAGATGTAATGATTTTGTTAATTATTTCATTTTATCTTGGTGATCTTGATCAGGATGCTAGGATAATTTTATTAAACTATCGTATTGTTATCCGTCCTGGAAATTTAGTCAATCAATCGACCATGTATAAGTTGGTGAAAATTATAGATAAGTGAAGCTAATAAGAGCGTGTTAAATATAAATAAAAATTGTTAATGATGTCATCAACTGTACGAGTAAAGCTCCAACATAGGCCAACAGCTCGTCTCTTCATCTTCTTTCAAATGAAGCTATAAAGTCAAGTGGGTTATACACTATATTATACATTAATATCACCGAATCAGACTTCATTCTCATAAGATTCGCAACTGCATAGAAACACTGGCGTAATCGTGAATGAATGGTAGCTAATGTAAGCTAAGTATATTTTTCATTGTATAGTAAATTGATATATTTCCCTAGACCTGCAACAGGTCAAGCAAAGAGTTTAGCAAAAAAGTTTTTTTGTACGAGGCAATGACCAGTTATAATTTATTCTGTAATTACGTTTATTAAGAAGCACAAATGATGACACAGAGTTACATGTAACGGGGCTCTCGACTTTATTGTGGGCAGTTAAAATGTGTCAAAAAGGCACGTTTGGCAATTCACAACGGTGTGAAGTCCCTATCTTAATGTATGATAGTGAAAGCTGGGTTTGGCAAAATAAGCACGAGAGTAGAATAAATACTTTAGTTATGCGGTCATCAAGGGCTATGTTAAGGGTGACTGTGATGGAAAGGGTGAGAAATGAATGAGTTCTTATATCGATGCGAACACCTATGTTATAAATATGTTATGTATATGTATGTATGGAGGCCACACTATGCCACGCACATATTAAGAATAGAACGGGTCCAAAAACGCTTTTTATGGCATCTCTCTCACATCTCCAAAGTTTCAAAGAAAAAGTTATCCTATCATGAAAACCTCAAACACTTTAAAATGTCCTCGTTGACTAAAAGAAGGACCCTTTTGGACCTAATATTCATTTATAAAAATTTTAATAATCAAATTGACTGCCCTCAGCTTCTAAACCTTTTTAATGTCAGGATCCCCTTCAGGGTTCCAAGGAAACCCGTTTCTCTATTTTATCCGCCATTCCGCAGGACTGTTTTAGGAAAACATTCACCAGTTCCTCGTCTGTGTACGCATTAAATACGTGGTTTATTAATGATCCCAAGGATGTTTTCTCTCTTAAACTTAACCAGTTTCGTGGACATTTGTTAAAAAAATCCCAGATTAATTACACCTATCTTTTACCTGTTATAACTAGTTTAAAATTAACCTTATGTCAATGTAAAAGGTACTTATGTCACATGTTAAAATAGCACGTTGTGTTTACCTGTAACTGATTGTGCATTTAGCTCATAATAGTTTATTACAATGTAACTTTAAGTTTCTGTAATGTAACAGTCGTTGGTAGAATAAATAAATAAATAAATAAACACTACACATTAAATGAGACTAAGTCTATGGATTTTATCGTGTTTGGTTTTGTCTATTTAATTCTTGACGTTTCGGGTACTTTACAGCACCCATGGTTCATGGACTGAGTCCAAAAAAATAAAGAAAATAACTTTTAAAGTTAAAGAAGTAGCTCACGTAGTCTACGAGTATGTCTTGAGGTAAGGTCCCTTGACCATGATGGGCTCAGTATTGAACATTTCAAGTTTGCTGGCCCACACCTAACTCGCGTACTAGTTTTACTATTTAACCTCTGCCTATCACATAGATAAATGTCTGCTAACATGATTCGTACGGTTATAGTATCTATAGTGAAGAAATAAAACAGGCGATCACGTGGGTAAAAACAACTATAGGCCTATATCTTTAAAAACTATTCGACAATCAATTTGGATTTAAACCGAAGTTGTCAGAAGTTGAAAGCGCGGTGTTATGTCTTAAGCACACTATCTCTTATTATACAGCACGCAAAACGCCAGTTTTCGCCTTTTGCCTAGACCTCTCAAAGGCTTTTGACCTGGTATCCTACGACTTACTGTGAGTAAAAATAGAAAAGATCCAACTATCTATGGAACTCATAAATATTTTCATGTATTGGTATGGAAACCAGGTCAATGATGCAAGGTGGGAAGGGGTCCTCTCTAGATCACACGGTTCGGAGTGTGGGGTGAGACAGACGGGTTTGAGCTCAGCTAAGCTCTTCAACCTGTGAGCTGATAGGTGAGCTCACTAGCATCAGAGTCGCTATCACATAGACGATATCTGCGTCAACAACATCGGTTATACGGGTGCTATGGTGTTGTTGAGTGCATCTGTTTGCGACCTGCGAAATATGGTGAAGATTTTTTTCTCTTTATTTCGATCACCAACAGATGATACAAAATACTAACAAAAACGTAACTCAACACTGTGACAACATGCTATGTGTTCATCTTCTTACAGGTAACCACAACTTACATAAATAGCGAAGTGATTTCTTTTAAGAAAAGGATATAGATAAAAATGGTAAATATACCTGGAAAATCAGATTTGCTGTAACTACAGTTTGTGGATTTAATGCATAGAGTCTATATAATATAATATTAATAATAAATCTACTAATTTTATTACGTATTTTTAAAAAAAATTATGGATCAAATACTTAAATCTAGACAATGGTATATACGAGTACATTATATCTATTACTATTGAATTTGATAAGGTTGTATAATGACACAGTACCCGGATGACCGATCATTGCTCGGTTTTTTTTTGATATTACATTTATAAATTACATGCTGATGAAACATAAATAACATTTTTTGATCGTATTGACAGAATAGAAAAAACTGAACTGGTTGTTTGAATAAAAAATCATGAGTGCAATTAGTAAAAAAAAGGCTTAAAATAAAAGATTTTCTCACAAAAGAAGAGAACTTGAAAAAGAAAAGAAAAAAAGCCGAACCAGACACAGGACGCGAACCACGGAACTCCGATATCACGCCCGACCGACATCCCACCTGAGCTATTACGACCGTTAGTGATGTGTCAAAATTTACCTTCTTATATTGTAGCAGTTTTTTTATTGCTTGAAAATACGAACATAAGGACATTTTCTAAAAATAATTCCTAGCTAGATCGATTTATTGCCTCCGAAACTACCTGGACACTAAATTTTATGAAAATCGTTGGAGCCGTTTCCGAGTTTAAAGGTTATGGTAAGGTAAGGATTATGGTAAGTGGGGAGTTGCAACCTAAATTGCTTTTACAGGGACGTTCTTTGAACAGCTTCTTATTTGGAACAGATATATCAGGTAATATAATAGTTATGTAATAATTTATGCAAGAAAATAAAATCTAGTTTTTCCTTCTATTGTTAAGTAATGTTAATTATAAAATATTTAAGTTTGTTATCAAATAAATTTAATAAATGTGATTTATTTATGTTGTGACATAAATAGAACAAAAATCGCTTTTGATTTTTTTCAATACGGTTCTTGTGTATACTTCGTAAAATGGATTCCATATTTGAGGACAGTATTCCAGAATACTCCTCACTAATGTATTATATAGCAATATAATAGTTTTAAGGTGTTTGAATTGTCTAGAATTCCGCATAATAAAACCTAACATTTTATGATATCATCTAGGTGAGTATTAAAACTTAATCTTCTGTCAATCATAACACCAAGATCTCGAATAGTATAAGCCGGTTCTGAAAGTGTGTTATTTATCTTATATTAAAATAAATAAGGTTCTTTGTTGCGTGAGAAAGTAATGATGTGACACATATTCACAATCGATAGCATGTTATTGTATTTACACCAATTATTATAATTTATCAATGTCCTCTTGTAGTAATACACTATCATCGATGCTTCTTATTGCTCTTAACACTTTAAGGTCATTCGCTAAAATGTGTGGTCCCCAGTTAAGAAAGCAATTAACTATGTATTTTATTGACAAATATTGTAAACAAGAGTGGACCAAGGTTTGAACCGAGATGAATACCTGATGTGACCACAAATGTTATTGATCTAGCTCCATTAAAAACCACAATTGATTGGCAGTATTTTAAATAGGACTGCAAATTAGAGCCCCCAATACCAAAGTGTCAATTTATTATGAAGTATTTCATAGTCTACCTTGTCAAATGCCTTGCTAAAGTCAGTATTGTATCGACTAGAATGCGTTGATCAACGAATTCCGCCAAGATTTTTACAAAGTCAACGATGTTTGTGTTTCTGGATCTGCCTCTGATGATATCTCTACATGCTGCTTATTTGTTAGCTGAGTTTTAATATGGTTTTATACATAAGAATAATAATAATAATAATAATATAATAATAAGAACAAAATATCTGGACCTGGCTCAAGAGGTGACCGACATGTGGGGTGGTATGCCGACCGAAATTATTCCTGTAGTCATCTCTGCGAATGGGCTAATCCCAGTCAGCCTCTCGGGTCATCTGAGGCGACTGGGACTTCGTGACGGACCGCTCCGGGCTCAAATGCAGAAGGTGGTGCTCCTCGATACCGCCCGCATTATCCGCCGGTTTCTTTCCCTTTCCCCCTAACCCTCGGCCGTTTGGTCTCCCCTGCCGAGGGCTCCCATCTGGTTGGATCTTAATTATTCATGTAGTTTTTGTATTTATTTTATTTTATTGATATTTATGTATATTTATCTTTTCATTTTAATTTTTAATTATATATTTATAGCACCCAACCAGGTGAGAAAATTATATAGATACCCCATAATAATCATAATAATAATATTTTCTTTTTTAGATCCCTTGCATAAACAAGTCTTGTTAATTTAATGAAAACTTCCATTTTATTTAGTTTTAGAAGATTCAGGGTATTTAGCTGCTCTTCAGTATTTATGTTACAGTTATACACATTAATTAATAATGTGGCATTATGATAAATTAATGAATTTTTCTTTGCAAACACCCCACTAATCTTTACATTATCCTCAACTAACTCATTTTCCAGAAAAATAAATGTTGTTCTGCTTCTATTTTTACGTTTATCTTTTAAAAAGTTTCAAAAGTATTTCAGGTTTTGTGAAATGCTGCTATCAATTCTGTTACATTAGTTATTTACTTATTAACTTAAAGATAACAATTTTTCACTTTTTTTAGTATTTTATAAATGATATTATCTATTGATATTTTTTGTAACGGAGACGTATTTTTTTAAAAATTTTGATGAGATCTCCGCGGAACCATGCCGGACAAATCAAATCAAATCAAATCAAATAATTTATTTGTAAAACATAGGTAAAAAGTTACAAACTTGGTGGAAAAGGTATGATACGTAACACTATGTTTTGCCTACAAAGGCATACAAATATTTGTTTATCACTATCACCTTAATTATCAATTACATAAATATAAACATATTATAAATAAATCGTCCATTAATTACTGCAGGTACTAATAACCATTCATTTTATCTTCAAAGTATTATATATATTATATATACAACTATTGCATTTAGGTTTAGTCAGAGGAACATGAGTTGTCATAACTTTGCGTAAAGTTGCGTGAAAAACGTCAAAATCGTACGTATCAAGGCGCAGAAAGAACGATAATCAATCAAATTTTTGCATTTCATCGATTATAGAACGGTAATCTGCCTTAAAGTAGATAAACCGTGGAATTCGGCATGGTTGTAAATTTTTATATGAAGGTAGTGAAATAGCCAACTCTAATGGAGGGCGACTATGTGCAAGAGGTGCACGTCTCTGGTGCGCAGTGTGGGGAAGCAATAATAACATACTCAAAATAATCGCGAGCAGACAGGACTGTCTATACATGGCTAACTATTAGATTCTATCAAATGTAGTGCCATATCGGGACGAATGGTGAGAAAATGGTACATGTATTTTTTTTGAACAGATTTTTTTTCTTTCATAAAGATATTAATTAAATTTAAATGTAATATTTATTTTGTTCTCAATATATTAAAAACTAATAACGTAGTTATAAGTAATAGCAACAACATATGAGTCTCAGTTACTTAAATAAATCAATTCTTCTTAAAAAAATTAAAATCTTACATTAAAGTTGGTAAGACATTCTACTAATAAGGAAATTATATTTAAGTCCCAAAAAAGGTGAATCAGAGCTATGTTCGGTCTTAAAATTACTGATAGCTGCAAACCGTATTTCATTGAGCACAACAAAAGGAGGGTAAGCTCAAAAGAGCTTACCCTCCTTATTTATATAAGAAGTAGCAAACTTCGTTCAAAGTAACCCTAAATTGTTTAACAAACTATCGGACGTCACAATTCGCAATCGCAGGGATAATAGTAGGTTATGCGCAGTTGGTTCAAGAACCGCATTGATGCATAAAAGTATTTTCTGTCTGGCGCCAATAATATACAATAAAATCCCCAAACACATCAAACAATTGCCTACCAGACTTTTTAAGCTACATCTTAAAAAATATTTGATAGCCAAATGTTACTACAGCTTGCCTGATTTCTTAAGTGATTGACTTGTTTAAAGCTAAATTATGAATTGCGACATTTCTCTAATGCAATTTTACGAGACGCCATTGAAATTGTTGCACGTCTAAAATTATGAACGTAGGGTTAGGTAATTTGTCTTGTAGAATAATTAATATATGTAGTATAATTTTTGTACGCCATAAGTGGCAAAACATGTAGCTCGTTTTAAGTATTTTTAACACCTGTATTTTTTACTCATGTTTTACAAAATAAATATCTTTATCTTTATCTTTAAGAATTACTTCGTCCATATCCGCTTAATGAATTAATTTATTCATAATCATATTAAATTTATTCATTAATTGCCTGATTCTATTAATTAAAAATTCATAAAACATGAGCAAATAAAAATTGATCTCCGCCAGTCAATGATGATGTTAATCTCAATTTTCGTTGTTAATAAATGTGGTAAACATTACTAAGAAACCTGTGGAATGAAATGAAATGAAATTCTTTATTGTTGACGTAATGACCACGTACGTTTTTTTCCTTGATAATGGAGGAATCCACGTACGGTTGTAATTTTGCTAGTGTCAAGTTTATGAAATCATTTTATGAGTTAATTTGTTTCAAAACCTCTTTATTATGGACTGGCCTGTTGGTCTAGTGGTTAGTGACCCTGACTGCTATGCCGAAGGTCGTGGGTTCGATTCCCACCCAGGACAAATGTTTGTGTGATGAGCACGATCATTTGTTCTGTGTCTGGGTGTAATTTATCTATAATATTTATGTATTTAGAAATATATAAGTATGTTTATCCGTTGTCTAGTACCCATAACACAAGCTCTGCTTAGCTTGGGACTAGATGGCGTTGTGTGATAGTTGTGGATTATTATTATTATTATTATTATATTATAAGTTGATATGTGAATATGACACTTATTAGCCATTAGGTCGATGACCATAGTACGAGTATCTCTGGTGCTTAATAAGGCATTTTATTTTGAGAGAACACAGATCCATTTATAAATCACATGCGCAGACATTCGATACATACAATGCACCACTTTTAAATATAAAAAAACCACTGCTATTTATTACCATTATACCATTATTTAGACAATAAAACAGGAGGAGCAATCTACCACCGGTCGAGTTCCTGCCAAAACTCTCATGTAATACGTTTAAGTTCAAATTTCGTTTGCCAAACATCAAGATGTTTTTAATCTACTATCGGTTCAAAAGAGGTTTCAGAGGAACCAACTCTGTCTGGAAAAGGAACATCGTAAGAAACACTGAATTAATTCTCTTTTTAACCGACTTCAAAAAGGAGGAGGTACTCAATTCGATTTTATGTTTTTTACGTGTTACCTCAGAACATTTTTCTAGGTGAACAGAATTTGATGATTCTTATTTTATTTGAAAACTGGTGCTTCTCGTGTGGTCTGATCGATCAAGATCTGGCCAGTAGTTTTTGAGTTATCCTTATTAATGCGTATTTAATTGATTTCGAATTTCGAATATATTAATGATGTTCTCATTTTATTTATATTACCACTTGTTTAACAGTTTTTTAAAAGGAAATGATACAATATTTGCACAAACGTAAAATAAAAAATAAAGTATTTACAACCCAAAACCCTTGTTGAATCGAGAAGAGTCCTGTAATCAACAGCAGGACTGGGACGTTCAAGGATATAATATAATAGGTATATACTTACGTATTTAGCGATTAGATAGACAGGATCCAGTATATATGATGTTATTACGAGCATTATGAGAGTAGCACCCAAAGTTGTGTGCATGATAAGCTTATCTGAAACAAACGTAAAGTAAGTAATTAAGCAATGGTTTACGAGGTATACGTTATAGTTGTAGCACGAATGAGTCGGCTCGATTGTGAAAGGCCCACACTCTAACTGAATACCAGCGCAAAATAGTTGCTTAATACTGCTGTGTTTTGTATGGTGAGTGTAGAGAATCAAGGACCCTTTTCACTGGAAATGCGGTATTTCATCTTAGTCGTCAGGGGTGATTTTTCCCAAATCTTAGGTGCGGAGAACAGGATGGATCATCCATCCCTCCAAAGTACCATTTAGTATCAAGAGTAGTTTTGCCAAGCCTACTAAGAGCTGCCACTTTACACCCACCAACAATGCCATATTGCGAATAGCGTTTAAGATTATTGCTAGTAGTTGTACAAGAACTGCTAAGTAAGTCAACTTAGCAGTTAGAAATTGCAGAGCCTACTCTTTCTATTCATTGTGATGATGCCTCATTTAGAGGCAAAATACGTGACATAATAACGACGTTGCTCGTTTGAGGTGAAAAAGTAACTTATCATCGACGTTGGCGTGTCTTTCCAAGTGTGCGGTTGGAGGTTGTGATGTTGAGATTAGTGGTAGTAGTGATCGTGCGTGCAATTGAGGGAAAAGAGGGTTGCATATTAAACTAGATGGGACCCGGATCTTGGCTAAAATACTTCACAAGAATTACTTACTTCTACTCGCTTTTGACAGCGTATTGCATTTCTTCGCGGGCTTCATTGTTACTGCGCGCTTTCACCTGCTGAAAGTCATACTCCCTTTCTGTAAAAACGAAAGGTGAATTACATTAAAGATCTTTATCAGACGGCGGAATAAGGATTTTAACTAGACTTGCAACGAATAGTATATTCGGCCACACGCCGGGTACCGAATATGCTGCGGGCTTCTTGGACGAATAACCGACTTAAGTAAAAGTATTCGCCTAGGAAGGAAGTAATGTTTATTAGGAGAGCCTTTTCTCTGATGTTAAGATTGTCTACGAGAAGGAAAGGAGTGAACTACTGCCTGAAAATGCAGAAATATAATTCTTTCTGCACCGTAATCTTCCACTTCTAAGTTATAATTACAATATTTTAAGTGTGCATAAACATTTAGCTAATAGTATTTTTTGTTAATTCTTATAATACGGAAGTTGGTTATGTACATATGACTAATTTAATGATTACATTATTATAAAACAAAACAATATTTTCCAATTATCTGACTATATTAAAACATCTTATTTAAGTACGAATAGTATCTAAATATTCGTTAAACGACCGAGTAGGATAAAAGAAGCGGAATAGGCCGAATACCAAACGATAAGCGAATATTCGTTGCATGTCTAGTTTTAACAATTTGTCCTTATAATTTGGGTGTATTTCCGCATGGTAGTGCCAAGAATATCCACCACTTCACTTCGTCCCGTGGGTGTCGTAAGAGGCGACTTTGGGTATTGCTAGAAATTCCAATAGATGGCGGTATTCTCTTTACCGTTGCACGTAAAATTCCCAGACCGACGATCGTGTATTAAACCGTGTATTAAACTATTAGTAGAAATAATGTAAAAGGCGCTCTAACGGTGATATAATCTTCGAGTTATCTAATGTTTATAGCCTATTAATGTTCTTTGCACTCTACGACCTCTCCTCGAGGATTAAAGGCGTGACCGATATGTATGTTTATACATTATGTAAAGGTTATAAAAATAAATGTATAACTGAAAAAACATATTAATATTTATTAATACTAATGAGTTTTACTTTAACCGCACCTAAAGATTACTACTGTTTTTAACTAAGCTACTGTAATTAAAGGTATGTAACAACGATGTGCGGCAAAAACTTAACAAAGCTTAAAAAATCTAACAAATATTAAGGAACAATAGTAAGCAATAACAATACATAAACATGCCCACACACAATCAATGACCTACAATAACTGTTGACGTGGTAGCGCCACGCTGCAGCTATATTATATATCAGCTATATTATTCTAGCACGAATGGATAGGCACGAAAGGGGAAGGATTACGCTCTTACAAACTATCAGCGTATAATATCTGCTTAATGCCGCTGTGTTTCGTATGGTGAGTGTGAAGAACCGAAGACCCTTTTTAATTGAAACGAGGCATTCCATCTTAATCATCATGCGTGACGCTTTCTGCATTTTTATTCTTTATTAAGGATAGATATATCTATCCTTCTCTATATATAGAGAATATATATATATATATATATATATATATATATATATATATATATATATATATATATATATATATATATATATATATATATATATATATTTATATATATTCTCATCTATCGATGTCCGCAGGCCACACATCCACATACCATTAGATGTACTGTGTGCTCGTTAGTCACCTTAATTCAATATAAAGAAAAACTACGTTTATCTTGGTAGAGTCAACCTGCATATATATTATGGCAGCAGTTCAAATGCATTGGCCCGACCGGGCCTATCACTCTCACACAATAACAGCGTAAAATAGCAAACAACAGCATAATGCTGTTATGTTTTGTATAGTAAGTGACGGCTGTTGGACGCCCTTGTTTAGAAGAACCCCGTCTTAGTCGCCGAGGCATTTTGATTCTTATTCGAGAATAAATGTAGATGTCTATTCGCACATCATCCACTTACTATCAAGTGGACTTTGTGCTCGTTTGTCACCCTTATTCTATAAAAAAAATCTGTAACCCTTCTTTGTCTGAAGTTATGCAGGTGTCATGAACTGTAATAGCCCCCTACCATCAGATGGACTTCAAGTTCCTTTGCCCTATAGTCTCGACTGGTGTTAACGTGTGCTACTTTGATAGGACACCGACCACAGAACAATAATAGTATGTCTAGACCAGGCATTCAGGGTGTCATTGTATCATTGGTGGTACGTCAATAAAGTTATTTGATTTTTATCTTTAGTAGAAAGCAATCGTAAATTAATGATGTTAATATATATTTTATACACACTACTTTTAATTAACCTTTTTTATTTCATACAGCTTCAGAATTAAAAAAGAACAATTTAGTAATTTGAAGATAACCTATTATATACCGAGACAACTTTGATTTTTAGGGCTGATTTTTAAAAATCTTCTTTGTGAATCTATTGAAGCCCGCTACTAGATATTAGATTCTTCCATTGTGTGTAGGATTTGGAGACTATACTTTTTTAATTTAAGTACCTATATTTCAGATATTTTTGTAGTACCTATGTTTTGTGTTAGATAAATTTCGTTATTTTTTTGTTGGTACTACGTCCGATTTCTCCGGCCGTGTCGGATGACTGACCTGTTGGACATTGATAGTAATGGAATAGAGAGTGCATCTGTACACGAGTGTGTAAGCAAACACACTCGTGCACTATAATGCTGTTTAGTGAAGATGACTAGACTTGATCTGGTAACCGAAATTCGGTCTTAAGAACAATTTAATAATATAATGACAAAAAATAATCTGTGGGTTAGTTTAAAAAAATATTATAAGAAAGTACTACATCTCATACAAATATAAATGCAAAAGTGTGTTTATTGGTTTGTTTTTCTTTCAGAAGGCAACACAGCTACGGATCAAGGTGATTTTTTGTGGAGACATTTTTTGGACCCGAGAGTGACATAGCTTTTTGTCCCGGAAAAAATCACGGTTTTCGTAGAACAGATCTGGAGCGTAATTCTGTAATTACATATTTAACACATCTTAAGTCTTGGAATAACACATTATTCCAGGACTTAAGATAGCACTGTGAGTATCTCACACATACAATGATGTCATTTCTAGAAATGGTTATGTATTCCAACCTGCAGGAGAGTGAAGTCGCGGACGGAAGCTAGTATTTAATATAATTAAATTTATAGACAACAGTGGTGTTTATGACTACTTGACCCAATACTGGTCAAGGAATACGTCTAAAGTCAGCCTTACTCAGTGACAGAGTCGATTTTCCTTGTATTTATATCATTACGTTAGGCAATTTATGATCAAGGCCTTTAAAATTTCAATTAAAAACGGTTACGTTATGAGTGGGGTTAAAAAAGTTTGAATGTCGACTTAACCTTAAATTCCTACAGTTGGAAACAACTCGTTCCAAATTGCTCATACCACCGCTAAATATACCGCGAGTCGTAATTGCGAATAATCGGTATTCGCCATGGCGAATAGTCGAATTAATCGCTAAAATGATTTGACGTAAAAACTATTCCGAAATTTAACTATGTACGTCGATACATGAATAATTCATTACCACCTTTTTTTCCAAATAAATAGGGTATACGTTAATAACACGCATGTTCTTGATCGTCTTAATAAAACTTAATTATAGCCTGATTCTGTCAAAATCTATGTTTTTTTACAATTTACGTCACGCATTTATTAGCTGTTGTTGAGTTTTTATACAATGCGTCACAAAAACCCCGTTGTTTCCGTTAAGTGCGTTATAAGAACCAGTATTCAAACGTATAATATACATAACTTTACTTCAAAAAAAAAATCAGTAATATTTTTTTAAATTCAGTTTAAATAAATTTTTATTTGCAAATTGTATGTAGTTTTATTACCACTGTATTGGCTAGGGAGTAAGAGTATTGTTAAAGACCCTGCTTTACCGATGCGCGTGTCAGTTAGAGATATAAAACCAAATACAATTTGCAATAAAAAAAATTTATGGTCGAGTTTTCTAAAGTAAAGTAATTTCTATACTTTGCGTACTTGTTCACAGGGTTTCTGTTATATGTTTATAGATAATTATTATTCTTATATATATATATATATATATATATATATATATATATATATATATATATATATATATATATATATATATATATATATATATATATAAAAATATATGTCACTGAGCTCTATTTTTATGAAATTTTTTGTGTTTGTTTGAGTGGGTCCTGGACGGTGTAGCTTCACAACTGGACCCGGTTGGTGGCATTGTAGTCGAGATCCAGAACTCACTTGTGCGAAACCGGGCAGATCGTTAGTAATTTATAGTTTTCTTTGTCATTTGATATGTAATGACCACGTCCGTTTTCTGCCTAAAAGTCCATCAGGGTAGGCACAATTCTTTCACATGTGCACAAATGTGCTGCGACCTTTTACTGGAAACGTGGCATTCTATCTTAGTGCTCACAGGTGACAACGCATCTGCATTTCGAGTCGTAGTTGGGGTTAGACGTAGATGTGTATGGGCCACAGCAGCTACTCACTATCAGGTGGACTGTGTGCTCGTGTATCACAGTCATCGTACACACTATAGCACACAGCCCACCTGGTCGTGAAATTATGCTGTCGCTTAGTTGAGGCTTGTAGGTCGCTAGGTAGTTTGGTATATTTAAATAGCCATATTAATTATTATTTGCATATTTATTTTCGAAAATGTTATAATTATAATAAACTATACTAATATATTATGTACATATGGAAAGAATATCCAAGGTTCTCGTGCTAAAATTAAGTTATGCGAGTGACCTATTTCTAACAACTTCCTCTTCTTGATAATCGCATACAGAGTGAAAACAGTTTATTGTTTAGGTATTAAAACATCAGCCAGTGTATTATGTGCGTCTCAAATTCATACAACGACAGATTAATTAAATGCTATTAAATATAATATCCCTTGTACTTGTAATGGCTGTGTTAAAGTTAAAAGTATTAAATTGGCAGTGTTGTCAGCAATAAATTTAAATTTTTTTTTACTTTTCGTTCTTTAAAAAAGTCCCGCTGGGTTTCTTGCTGGTTCTTCCCAGGACAGAAGCCGAGCCAGTGGTAAATTATACATAAGAAGGACATTTAATAGGTATTTTTTATAGTCTAAATCTAAAAATGCCAGATGCTACATGACAAAATATGTAAGTTTTTAGACATGCTAAGATTTATCTAAGTCAAGAAAACGCTTATAATAAACTAGCATTCTGCCCCGGCTTCGCACGGGTGATATCTGAATTCCACAACAGCGCCACCTACTGGACCAAATATGCCTATAACCTTCACGGAAGTGCAAGCAATCTGTTGACAAAGTTTTACCGCAATCTGATTGAAACGCATAAAATACGAACAAACAAAAAGATTTTCTGGAATGTAATGTAATGCGATCTTCACCCAGATCGAATCGTATGCCTGTAAGATCGTATGAAAAAATCGCATCAAATAAAACCTAAACATCAATCGAACCGTAACGTACAAACGTACGAACTAGTGATGCAACGAATACGAATACAATTATTTGTATTCGCCGAATAGTAGACATTTACCGATTAAACGTATTCGGCGAATACTAATCACGAATATTTAAAAACTAATATTTTGGTACGCAAATCTAATTACTGGCGGACTTTGAAAACGCCCGTCGTTGGTGCGTAAAAAATACGACGTGTGCATAGGCCCTAAGCCGCAACGAGCGCTACACAAGTGCAGGGGAGTTATTATTCATTTAAACACTCAAACAACTGAAATATTCTCAACAAGCAAACAATACACTGAAACATGTTTTGTTTCGAGATGTTAAAACTAGATGGGACTCAACATACCAGATGTCGAAATGATTACATGAACAACGCATAGCGATTCAAGATGTTTTACCGTATCTACCAAATTGTCGTCATGAAAACTATGAAATGGGCTCTTATGAGCCAAATTATTGGTATTCTCGCCAATTTTGAAGAAGCTATTGTAATAGCTCTTTAGAGCTAAGTAAAAAATCAACGACATTATCTCAAGCAATCCCAATAATACGAAGTCTTAAATCTTGCCTCTGATCCATTGGCCTTTTTTGGCGAGAAGATGTCCATTTTCCAAGACTGAAAAAACTTTCCCAAAATATATTTATTCACTGAAACCGTATACAGTCGCCTCGAAAAGGCTTTTTTTAACGGCTGGGAACATCCGGACTGAAAAAAGAAATCGCCTTAAACCAGAAAATCTACAAATTGTATGTTTTTTTAATAAAAATTTGCCTGTTGTAAATTTGAATTATTAGAACAGTAGAAAATCATTAAATAAATTAGTTTTTCATTACTATGACACGATAATCGTATTCATATTCGCCGAATAGAAGGTTTGATATTCGTATTCCTATTCGTAAAAGTAGTATTCGTTGCATCACTAGTACGATCCGATCTTTGCATAACTATCGTATTGCCAGGGAGAAAGTTCTATTACAGCAATTATCGAAATCATAATATGTATCTTCTATACAAATGTATCTTCTATGTCGTAATAGGCTAGATCCAGTGGGGCTGTCTAAATTATTATTTTTGAATAGTTTAAATGCAGATATCTGGAATTTTTAATGTAAAACCTATTTTACACTTTTCAAAAATAATAATTTGGAAAAACTCACCAGTATTCATGCAAAATTATTTATTTTAAAAATGCCTATTACTGTATCTATATATACAGTAATAGGTATTTTTAAAATAAATAATTTTGCATGAATACTGTGCACTGCTGTAAATTTTTATAAAAAGACGGTACGATTTTCCGAGATCGAATAAGATCGATTCAATGTAATATGATTAAATTGTGAATCGATTCACGAGGTTATGATCCATGACGATCCAGAAAATCGATTTAAAACGAAAAATCAGGCATCCCTACGGTATATACATTTATATATTTAAATAACATTTTAATATACACTACGGTATATACAATTGTTTATTTACATGATGTAGATGTCTATGGGCCACAGCATTCTTTCTTTCTTCTTCCTTCTATAAAAATCGGGAAAATATTTTCCTTTCTCTCCTCGAGTTTTTTTCCTTCCTCAACGAACACCTGATAAAAATAAGGTACTTAAAACTGTAGTTAACAATGTAATTAGTACAAGCGTGAATCGAACCTGGGTTGTTCACGTAATATAATGTTTTAAAACGAGCGGCAACATATTTCAACTCTATTTATTTATACACTACATGTTTATAACCTTAAACTATCGAAGTTGTATTCGTTAATTTGGCGGGTCTGGTTACCTTGACAGATGACAGCCGAAGTGTAGTTAGGTAAATGGAGAGGTCATATTTAACTGACGACTTGCATACATTAATGCAAGAGTAACATTTAAGATTAGCAAAAGACCAGACTCGGTAATAATAATACCAAAAATACTTTACAAATCAGTGTGATTAGCAAGTAGATGTTCATCTTGCACTTCCATGCTTTCCCCTTAAACTGCCTCATTAAAAAAAATCCATTCCATTCCACCTTCATTTGTACATCTAACGTAAAATACAAAAGTAGTGACATTTTGCCTCCTGTCACTAATAAATTAATTAAATATAGTAAATAACTTAAATTTGTATATTTAAATAATAAATAAATGCTCTCAACCAACAAAGAAATAATACAGTACAAAATTACTGAAAAGTTAAATTAACAAGGTAATTAATAACAATATCTAAGTCTAACTAGATGGAACCATCACGTCAAGCAGCTATCTTAAGCCGTTTTGATAAAATTGAATGAATGAGAACTAATGATGAATTGATTGAATGAATGAGAAGAATGAGACTACGCCAGGGCGAGTCCCCAGTATTAAATAAGCTTATTAATATATGCATAATACATAATTACGATATAGATAAATAATTAACATGTTAAGTAATTATGTAAACGTAATGTGTATATATCTTCCCGCGGGTGTCGTAAGACACGACAGACTGAAACGAATTGGGAGTTGGGCAGAAGCATCTTCCTAATAACGTCTAAAAATAAAAAAAAATTGCGGTAGCCAACCCACTTTCTATGCGTGGCAACTGTGGCTAATATGGGGGGATGAAGAAATCTATGGGGGGGGGGCTATGTTTAGCAGTGGATTATAATCGCTAGTTTTCCCGCTACCTTCATTACGAATTTAGTGACGTAAAGATTCCTGAAACACCAATTTGTGAACAATCAGCACGGTAATTAAATTTAAAATAGCATTAACATTGTGTTCTCTAGTACAACCAACAAATAAAACAGAGCAAATAAAATAAAAATACTAACATTAAGTAATTAATTAATCATGAGAACCCGGAATTCGAACCCAGGACCACATACTCAGCGATCACGTTTACGACCACTGGGCATACGAGGCAGTCTATTTAAGTATTTGTTAAGGAATTATTAAGTGTGAAGTGGATATCTTATATGAATCTCTGGTACATAATTATATACTTGATATGAAAAATGTTAATTACTAGTATGTTTTCTTAGCGATATATCTACTTTTAAGTACACATATGGCACAATAAGACAAGTGGTAAAATTATATACTCGTAAGTCAATTAAATACGCATTATTAAGGATAACTCTAAAACTACTGTTCAGATCTTGATCAAATTTATATGAGACCCCACGCAAAATACCAGCTTTCAAAAAAATCGTTTCACCCAGAAAAAAGTTCTGAGTTACACGAATAAAAATACATAGGATGTACTATAAGAAACAATAAAAATTTCTGCAATTATCAAACAAAAAAATATTATGTATTGTCTTTATTCGTAGCAATCTTGAGTACTGTGGCGCTGTGTGGAGACCACACTCTGCTACCCATAACTTACCGATAAAAGGATACAGAAGAGATTCCTTTGGCAGCTGGCGCACTCTTCTGGAAAGGAACGAAGGAAAAATTTAATATGGACTCTCTTGAAAACGTAGAGCTATTATCGCTAACTCTTATTTTTAAAACGTTGAGAAGTCAAATAGACTGTCCCTAACTTCTTAGTTAGTTTAATTTTAAGATGCCTAGGACAGTCTCGCGAGCATCCATTCTTCCACTTGCCACTCCATTTCGTAGGACTGTGCTTGGTAACAACTTTACTGCAGCTACGTTAAGTAAAATTAACTTTATAAAGGGGTCAGTAGACGGACTGATATAAATTTTGTTTCCTTGTACAAGTTTCGTAAGTAATTACTAGATACAATTTCAAATTCAGTTGAATTTTTTTGTATACTTAGTAGCATATTTAAATCACTAGCTCTATGGCTTCAAAATATTTTAATTTTAAAGCAAAACAATTTTTATCTTAACATGATATGTAAATTAAGATTTTAATTATGACTTAGCGGTGTTTACCTGTAAATAATTGTGAAATTAGCATAAGCTTATGTTAAACTTTTAGATCTAGTATGTTTAATTGTAACAATTGTAGGAAGACCTTTTTTAAATAAAAAATTGGCTGACCCTGCAAGCCATCCCTGGAACTTCTCGCTAATTCCGAATGCAAAGCGTTCTAAATTTCACCAAATAATATTGTGAAATCTCAAAGTTATATTAAAAAAATATTTTTTTTTCCAATTCTTTCTCTTTCGATATCTCACGAAAGAAGGAACCAATTTTTATTTTTTAAACGGCATTCGACGTCATTTTTTGAGGTTAAGAGCTGATTAGTTTTTGAAATCGATCGGTAAAGCCGTTTAAAGTTATGTATATGTATATAGGTAAGTATAAAAAAACTTACCATATATCTAAAGTGATTCAGAAATATTACTAAATGTTGGTATTACATGGTAGAGCCATGCTGCAGCTTCATTAGTGGTATAGTTGTAGCACGAATGGGTCGGCTCGACTGGGAGAGCATCACGCTCACACAGAAGTCCTATCCTAATCTCATAGATTTTCTGTGAAATTAGGATAATAATACTTTTCTAACATCAATAGTTAATAACAGTAATCATAATAATTAACGAATAATAATTAACGAGAATTTCGTCTATAGAATTTTATAGAAAAAAGTTTTTGAACTAGCATTTAGAGTTTGTTTAAACTATGATTTGTATTATGTGACAAATATAAAAACAACTAACTATAGTTACTATGTAGGTCAAAAACTTTTTGATTAGTTACTGGCGACTTGGAATGATAAGTCTACTCTCTACTTGATAATCTTTTGACATGATTTGCACATTATAGGGCATAGAACACTATTCAGTCTGCTACTGATTAGAGTCAACATAAGATAGTAATTTATTGACTCGGTGCCGTAGACAGAAATGTTCTCGGCGTCGATTTTGTAACCGTGCAGTGGCGGTGTAAAATATCCACTACCCCCTCCCATCCCGTGGCAGACGTGGTAGAGAGAAACTAACTAGGAAATGGGCAGGCAGCAGCTTATTTCTAATAATAGCTGAATGAAAAAACTGCTGTCGCCAAATATCTCCTCATCGAGGCTATCTATGGACGGGGCCTATATATTCAGGAGTGCAATTTGGTAGACTTTAATAATAATTCTGTATAGGTGGCTATATAATTATATGTATAACTGTATAGCCACCACGTTGTTTTAAATACGAAACACACTTGTAAAAACTAATCTTACTCATTTAAAAGGTTTGAGGGATAAGATTGATATTTTGTACGTGTAACTAAAAAAGCTTTCGTTTTTCAAACGCGTCCAAAAAGGGAGAGGTTCTATATTCGACGCGTATGTTTTTTTTATGAACCTTCCCTTATTTCTCTGAAACGGTTGAACCAACTAATATTTATATACATATATTAATTTGTATATATGTATGGTTGCTTGGTAATATTTTACTTTTCAAATTTATAATCATTTAACACGAATTTGTCACTCTTATAATGAATGATATGGTTTTCACAGACTCATGTAGGGATTTGATATTCTAATAATATAAAAACACCTCTCACTTGAATGCTTTGCTAATTGAAGTTATTACCACATTTTTCTGTCTTAATATATTTTCTAAAAATTATAAAAATAAAACTTTTACTAACTTGTCATGAAATTTTAACATATTTAATATTACAGGCTGTAAAGAAAGAAAGGTTCTCGATTGGCAATCTCGTACTGGCAAGATGGTGCGATACTGTGAGACAAACTAATGAAAATACCCAGGTAATCGATAGATGCTGGATTAGGATACATGTGATGTAGTGAGTGAGTGAGGAGACTGAAAGTAGTTCCTCGGAACGATGATGCATTTCAATATCCACTCCAGCAAATGTTAATAAACCCGGCGAACTTTTTATTAGAACAGTTTATCGCTAGAGGTGAAACTCATTTGAAAAAAGGTCAAGATAAACTAACATTTCAGATTATAGCCCTGTGAATGATAGCTAACCTACAAAGATAAATCAATAATTATAATGCGTTTTATAAATTAAACGGTGTTGACATAGATCCCTTAAAGAATTTTGAAGAAAGATTCTCGTATGAATGAATTTTATGTTATTTTTAGGTTAAATTTTTCTATTAAACAAAGATTGTTTATGATATGGGATATTAATAAAATTTTAATATAAAGATAATAATCATCCCTTTACGGATAAGGTGATCACTGCAAAGCCATTCCTAACGTTTAAAGTTGTGTAATTAATTGTTATGAAGATATCCGCAGTAGAAGCAGCATAACTATTTCGACAGAAGCTTAATGGCAGGGCGCGGACCATGAACTCATTAAGGTCGTGGATTCGAATCCACCATTCGACTACTAGCGTGAACCACTCGTAACACAAGCAATTTAAGCTTACCACGAGTGGTTAAGGGAAATATAAGTAATGTTTAAAAAAAATTTGTTTCAAATTTGTTTTAGCATTGTTAATATTCTTTTATAATAAAAAAACTGTAAGAAAAGATTAGTAGGCTGAATTTGCTGGCCATATAGCTTGAGGAACTGACAACTGATGGTGAAGAAAGGTTCTCGAGTGGCAGCCTCGTACCCGTAGGTGAAGCGTAGGGCACTAAATGGAGTGACGACCTGGTAAGAAATGCAGGAAGTCAATGAATGAAGGTGGCTCGGGACCGTGCTTTGTGACATTCAAAGGGCTGATTAACTTCAAACATAATACATAATTGTAAACTGTTCTTTTTTCGAAAGTCCTGATGAGTTTCCCTCTAGAACTTTCCGGGACAGAGTTATTTTCCGAACTAAATTAATCTCTAAATTTATCTTGAAAATGGCTTTACATTACTAATTTTATTACTGTGCACACCTATTTCTATTTTTAATGTAGTTATGTTTTTTCACGATAAGGATGGCTTTAAAATTGAGCTGAATTTTTATCTGACCTCAAGGGAGGTGGTTTACAATTGCACCTTTTTTATAGAATAAAGGTGAAAAACGAGCATCCTGTATATGACACTACAGATAATGGTTGTAACAAGACACGAATAGATCAGCTCGACCGTGGAAGGACCACCCTTTCACAGAATACCAGCGTAAAATAGCAGCTTAGTGCTGCTATGTTTCGTATGGTGATTATAGAGAACTGGAGACACTTCTTATTGGAAAAGAGGCATTCCATCTTAATCCAGTGGCAACGCATAGTGTTTATTTATAAATGCAAATGTCTATGGGCCGCAGCATCCACTTACAATTAGATGGACAGTGTGCTCGTTTGTCACCGTTATTTTATTTAAAAAAAAAACTATTTTATATTGTACAATGTTACTATAGAAAAAATATCCCGCTGTGTTTCTTGTTGGTTCTTCAAAGCCCAGAGGTTTTTTCCATAGCAGTAGTAAGAGTAAAAAATACACTAAATAAGGATTATTATAAATCAAATACTAAATAAAAAGGTCTGTTGGTTTTGTAAATATAAGTTCAAATTCGAAGGTCTGTCTGTCTGATTCTGTGCGTAGAAAAAATTTAAAAAAATGTTTACCAATATTCTCAATGGATATGGAGAGATACACTTCAATTTTATAGAGATACACTTTAATTCTTTTTATATGTAAATATATAGATACATTTTTTTGTTTGTAATTATTGTGTTGTAATTAAATTAACAATTGAATGTACGAATTCAACGCATTTCTTAATTAGATTCGCAACCACTTATAATCGGCCGAATTGTCTGAAATTTTTAAGAAACCGTTGACAATGCTGTAGTAATTAAATTCATCACAGCTCATAATTCATGCTTGATGTCGTGGTTTCTTTTACATCAATTTTGTTTTATTGAGGTACTTGAAATGTACGTGTAATGCACTGAACATATGTAGTGGTGTTCCTACACCGCTACTACACGAATTTAATAAAAATGTATTGTATGTAATATTTAAAAAAAAAACTTTTAACTCGCTTTCGTATAGGTGTGTTGTGTGTCTATATAGATTTAATTAAATAAGTCTTTAAGAACTTCGAACGCTAGATCTTTATGGAAACATGTGAGTTATTTAAATTTGCTATGAAATCGTAACTGTCATTCATTCGAAATTGATAAAATATTATTAATTAATAAAACCATGACTAATAAATAAATTGAATTTTAACCGTTAAAAATTTACCCGAACTTTTCTCTGGCTCTTTCTCCTTTATACACAACACTATATATTATTTCACTGATTTTAAAATATCAAATAAAAACAAATTTTTAATTTGCTAGGGTAGAAGATAACACTAGAGCTGTCGAACTTTATATTAATACGATTATTAATGTTTTTCTTTATATACTCGATATTTTAAACGTATTCGACTTTACAAGTAACTGTTACTGGAAGAAATGAAATATAATAAGTTCTGGTGAGACGGCTTGTTGGACCGAGGTCACTCGTTCGAATCTACTCCCGCTGAACAAATCATAAATCTATATCTCGTTACTCCGAGTACGTAACGATGTTATGTTTTGATAACCGTATGTGGCAGGTTTCTAATATTTTGTTGCAGTTACATATTACTTTGTGACTTTAATATTATTTTTAATCTATTTCTATGGTACTTATGGCTTTTAAAAATGGAGCTTTTAATAGGCTGTTGGTGTGTTGTTGTAATGAATCAACGATCAAAATATTTGTTACCCAACATAGTGTGATATTAGGCTATTGCAGCTAGAGTTCCTAATTTTTTTCATAGAATAAGGGTTGAGAAACGAGCATACAGTCCACCTGATGGAAAGTGAATGCTTAGTTAAGAACCGAAATGCAGATGCGTTGTTGCCCCTGAGGATTAATATGAAATGCCTCTTTCATTGTAAAAAAGGCCTCCGGTTTTCTACACTTACTGTACCTAACAAGCAGCATTAAGCTGCTATTCTGTGAGAGCGTGGTCCTTCCCGGTCAAGCACCAATGAAATTGTTAATTGCAATTTTAAATGCTGATTTACCACGTGCTCGGCGGTGAAGCAAAACATCGTGAAGAAACGTGCACGTTTGAGGAATAAGGAAAAAATATTTCGAAGACATGTGAAGTTCGCCAACACACATTGGGGCAGCGCGGTGGACACTTCCTTGCCCTAAAAACCCTCTCAAATGAGGGTAGGGCTGTGCCCAGCAGTGGGACGTAAACAGACTGTAACTTTACTTTTTTACTTTTACATGACAATAAAAATCAACATAGACGACCTTGTAAAAATTGTGATGATGGATGCACATCGTAAATACGGTCGGTATTCACCTAACTGCCCCAAAAGGAGGGTATATATATAGTATGTATGTATGTATGTCTATAGCTTTAGCACGCTCTGTAGCCTAAGATGTTTGATGTATTTTAACATATGAGGTGTCATTAGATTTTCTTAATTGTGGGAGTGACACAGGCTATATAATATTTGATATTGCTTCTGCAAATACAAAAAGGAAGGGAAGGTTTTTTTCCCTTAAACGTTTGTAACGGAGTCGGTTATTTTAATTACTGTTTTAACATTTAAGATTATTTGTTACATCTTTTGAGAAGACCTATGCTCAGGAGTGGACTTGTTTTTTTATATATAGTATTCGGACATCTAATATAGCACGATACTCTGTTCTGGTCTGGGGAACATTACAGGTGGACTAGCCATCTGATCAAAAAAAGGTTATAGTGCCCGAGTATATGCGCAGGCACAGGTGCACTCTCTAGTTTTTCACTCTCATAGTCTGTGGGGACGGTAACCGGACGGTCCGACACGACCAGAGAGAGAGAGCAAGCGCAGGACCAACGGCTTTACGCGCTTTCCGAGGCACGGCGGTGGAATACCGCCAACCTACTGACTCTGAGCTACATTTTTTTTGGGCCCGAAGCAAATATAGGCAACCCTCCGGAAAGCGGGGGAGGGAGGTGGGGGAATGCTCATAGCATACCACGCAGCCGGCTGCGTAGTTATGTGGAGACTTTTACCCACTAAACCCCACCTTTTAGGGACTGGCTTAACGGTCTAACTAGAGATCTCTAAGCCGTATACGGACGCGACACTTGTTGGCAGAAAGGAGGGCGCAAGTAAGCTACTCAGAATTACCACATATATATATATATATATATATATATATATATATATATATATATATATATATATATATATATATATATTAATGCTATATTATTATACAGTAGTTTTGTTAACTCTAATTGCGGCCACGCTGTGCATTGCACATTGTTGCGTATGAATGGGTCGGATGGATCAGGGCAGGACGTTGGTATTCTGTCATTCGTCCCCTCGATCGAAGTTGGTCTTACCTAGCCGGACAATTTGTCCAAGGTTTACCTTTTTTCATATATTGGTAAGCTTACTTTCTTTTTTTTTAATTTCTGAGGAATGAGATGTTCATCATTTATATTATTTTACGCATTTTTACAGTCAGTTAAATAAACATCTAAATTTGAGGATCGAATATGATTTTAATCCTTTAGCATATGACAATGGTATAGAGGGTTATTTTGCAATAACCGGCCAAGTTTGCAGAAAAGGTAATTAAAATGATTTAAAAAACTCAAAAATTCTGTTCCTTTTTCCTTTAAACTGCCAATTTCCTCGATTCTAATGCAGTTCGTAAGAACCAGAATGGTTGAGCGAGAGGCTGTTCCCTCAAATCCAGCTCGAAGGAACCAGAACGGTGGAGCGATTAACCAGATCCGTGGCGAAGAAACAGCAAGAGTGGCGCGCTAATAATTTGAGATGTTTTCGGCAATAAGGGTTCTTGGGTTCGATTGCCCGGGTGGGTCCTTGACCTTGTTATGCAAGAAGTTACTATGTGGACTGTATGTGCAGTTTCTCGATACCCCAAAAACAAGATGGCCGACGTAGCACGCGACAGCCTTAGACAATGCGCTCGCTCTTCCAAACTCTACTAGTTAACCAATTTATAGATGGAGTTCTACTTGAGCCGGTAGTGGAGAAAAATGTGACGGGGAAAGACGCACTTACCGGGGTGGGGTTCCTCTGGTGCCTCGTGGACGACGCTCCTGATCTTGTGGTGTGTTGTAAGAGGGCGGTGCGCGACGACAACTCGCACTTAGCGAGGTGGTTACTTCTAGCGGTTCTTCTGTGGTGCGACTGCCACAGAGGTGCGATCACAACTAGCAAAGTCGTTGAACCACGATGCAAGAAGAGGATGAGTGACGGCAGGCCACTTCTGCCACTTCCATCTCGGCGAGGCGCGCTTCTTATTGGCCGAAAAATCGCGTCACCTTCTAGACCATACCCCCTTCAGTGCGTGCGGAAGGAATGCGTGGATACAGGACGGAAAGACACTGACAAACAATAATCAACCGAACAAAATGTGAGAGTACCCGATTCTTTTTCCGCGAAACCGTCTTTATTTTATCTATTTTACTGCGCATGCATACATCAGTAAGGGTCGATCGGTAGGCAAAAATTTGTTGCCAATAAATAACAGTCAATTTGAGATAATTTTAAATAAGAGCAGAAGCTTTATTTAACTGGTATTTTCAAAAATTGCAATAATGGTTTATAGATAGATAGAAAAAAGCGTTTATTTGTTTCTCCAATCACACATATAAATTCAGTAATTTAAATAGATACAAAGCAGAGTATTTTGAAAAAAAGTTACAAAAACTTGATATCTAAATGTATGTACATGTGTGTTGCAGTTTAATAAATGGGTACACAATAGTATAATGAGAAAGAAAGAAAAAAAAACGTTTATTTACACGTCAATATTATTGCAGTGTAAATATGTGTGAATGATGTGTCCTTTCAGCCCTACGACTTACATCTTGGGTTCAATTTAGTAAAAATTACTCAAAGGATGTGTAAGTGTGTAAGACTGCGTACAAGTCAAGGCTAGTATATAAATGACTTACCCAACCATGATGAGTCATCATTCATCATCATCATTACAGCCCTTCACAAGTCCACTGCTGAACATAGGCCTCCCCCAAGTAATGCCACAAAGCACGCTCGCCAAGCGTGGCAACTATGGCAATATACTCCCCATGAACAATTACACCATGATGAGTAAGTAAAAGAAAATGCCAATAAAATGTTTATAGCTGACAAACGAAGTGTTTGGGAATAACTTGCTTTTGTTTATCTGGAAGATATGTTTTGAATTTATTTTTAAACTTGTAATTGGTTTTAAGATTTCTTATTGGTGGCGGGATGTTATTCCTACACTTCGTTGCCATATATCGGAAATTGCCAGTAAATGCTGCTGTTTTACGACTATAATACAGTAGTGCTGATCTTATGGAACTTAATTGTTTTCCAGAATTTTGCGTAGCAAACTTTATCTTTGCATGCAAGTACTCCGGTTTTTTAAACTTAATAACACTAAAGACAAGCAATGTAGCTCTCTACATGAGTCTATATTGAGCACGGGTGTTCAGGAAAAGTCCAATAACAAAACAAAAACTTAACGAAAATGTTCAATAATAACAACGCACAGTTTGTTGGCACAAGAGAGTATCACAACGCGGGGGCGGGGACGATTACTTGTCAGAGTGCCCTAATCTGAGCACAAGCGATTTCTCTCTCACTCTTACCTAATATCACTTCCTTTTCTTACATGCTCTTACAAAACACATCATTGTCTCTAGATACACCCTTGATTTTTTTGAAAACCGTGAGTCCTGTTCTTTATTAGCGGGATATTTAAGCATTCAAGGGTCATATTCAAACCGTCTTAACTTCTAAACTATCTTAATTATAGTATGTGTCAAATCGATTGAGAAAAACGGACAATGACCTTTCAGTCGTTTAACCACGGGTTACAAACCTTCAATATATAGGCACATTTTATATGTGGTACTTTATTTATTTATAATGATTTTTAAATTATTTTTTTATAATGATTGATATAATATATATTTATTAACTATTATTAAAAAGTTAAGTAAAAGATCGCTGTAGAAGAAAAATCATCCATTGTTATAAAATACTTTATTCATTTAACAACAAAAAGCATTAATTTATAACACATATAAAGATTCGAGTGATAACGACACCGAATAAGTACGTACTTATTCAAAAGATAAAACTTTATTTTCAATATTATATTAGAACTTTATTTTTATTCGGTGCATGCGAGCTAGCCACGTTTCTTTTAGAACGAACTGACGTAGCGCGTTTTGTTTATTTTAAGGGGATGAATTTACAAAAGCTCAATATGGTGATTATATTTCTTCAAATATATTTTTTTAATATGAAACTGTTATTAAATGAATTGCTTCGTTACTTACTCATCAAATGAATCATATGAATAACATAAAATACATTTTTCAATTTATGGCGGGAATGGACATTTTTCGCGATGTACCGTAAGATTTTATGATGTTTATAGGAACCACAGACAACATTTTTAAAGAAACAAAAAACAAAACATATGTGCTGACCTAGAAGTGTGAATAATATCAATATTTAAATATTGTTATCACATATAAATTAAGATTTTGTAAGTTACGCCTTTTGACACTCGGCTCATATCCGAGGTCATTGTCCGTTTTTCTCAATCGATTTGGCACATACTATAGGGCTAAGATGTAAGACTTACTTATAAGCACACCTTCTGTACTAACATTTAAAAATAAAAATCATGTATAAAAAAAGCAAAAAAATTATTTTCTTTGTTTTAAAAATTCTCTTTTACTCTTTTATAAAAAAGTAACGGCATAGTTGTTTTTTATTGACATATATATATATATATATATATATATATATATATATATATATATATATATATATATATATATATATATATATATATATATACGGGTGTTAATGAAACGCTCCCGAAAACGAAGACGGACGATAGTACTAACGATGCCTTTCACAACGTTTTATTAGCTTCATTCAAATTAGAGGCGGCAATCACAATGAAACTTGGAAGTAACTTTCATGGTTTTGACTTACATCTTTTTAAATTCAAAGTATTGGACGGATCAAAGAAAGGAAAGTCAAATAAAACAAAGTAGAAGAATTATTTTTTAGATTAATTCTGATAGATCAGTAAACTATCGATCATAATTGACGTTGATTTTAACTATTAAATTATTCAGTACCATTTCATTTCTATTTTCTTGTACAATTATTGTGAAATTGTGTTTATAATTGTGTGAGTACCGAATTAGGAACGTTTATTAATTTCAATATTATTTTTGTAGTAACAAACTGCTTATTGCATCAGGGTACAATTGATTGTCTAACTGTGTTAAAAAATGACAACTATAACTTCTAAATTCCATATGAAGACTGTCTGTCTGACAGTCTTAGTCTTACTAAACTTATAAAATTGAAGTTGGGAATGTCTTAACGGTTTAACGATCTGTTGTTTGTTTTGGCGGGATTTTTTTATTAATTTTAGTTCCGTGTTGACGTGCGCGTGTTCAATCGTTTTATTTATTAAATTATTGTTGATTATTACTTGTCATTAACTTGAAACGTTATATTGTTACGTTTTGTGTTTCGTGTTTCGTTTTAATAATGCTAAACGCGTACGTTTATAGTGCTCGTGAATACGGCAACATGTTAATGTGCCTTGGAGAAGCTCGCGAGAATGCTTCACGTGCATTACAAATTTACCATTTACAATTTTATAAAGTATCGCTAAATTGTTAAGGCGCCGGGATGAAACAAGTGTGTCATACAGGACAGTGCACAAGGTGTAAAATCGTGTCCGAATGCGCCCATACGAAGTACGCAAAGTGGTGGCGCCAGCGAGTTTTCTGCCGTTGGTTATTAGACTAGCAACAACGTGTGTATGGTTTCATTGAGCACGTCATCTGGACGGACGAGTCAACATTTATCAGAAATGTGGAACCGAAGAAATACACCACGTGTATTCATCATTCATCATTTCACCATTACAGCCCTTCACAAGTCCACTGCTGAACACAGGCCTCCCCCAAGTAATGTCACAAAGAACGGTCCTGAGCTACCTGCATCCATCGAATTCCTGCATATCTTATCAGGTCGTCACTCCATCTAGTGGGGTGTCGTCCTACACTACGCCTACCGGTACGAGGCTGCCACTCGAGAACCTTTCTTTACCATCAGTCATCGGTTCTTCGAGCTATATGGCCGGCCCATTGCCACTTCAGCTTACTAATCCGTTCGGCTATGTCGGTCACTCTGGTTTTACTGCGGATAACCTCATTTCTGAGTCTATCACGTAGAGAAATTCCGAGCATAGCCCTCTCCATAGCTCGCTGAGCGATCTTGAGGATCCGTAAGTCATCACTGGAAAACGCACTGGTTGTACAATCTAGTTTTCAGAGTTTGAGGTATACCTGACGAGAAGATATGTCGTAATTTCCCGAACGCTGCCCAGCCGAGTTGAATCTGTCGATTGACCTCTCGGTCGAAGTTGGACTTACCTAGTCGGACTGTTTGTCTCAGGTAAACGTACTCATCAACAACTTCGAGCATAGTGCTCCCAACAACTACTGGCATAGGTATACATGGACATTAAACATGACCTTTGTTTTGTTCATGTTCATCTTAAGACCCATTCGTTGGAAGACACCATTGAGGTCATTGAGCATAGTGCTTAGGTCCTCCATCGATTCTGTCATAAGGACTATATCGTCGGCAAATCGAAGGTGGGTGACAAACTCGCCATTAATGTTAATACCGTATCTTTTCCAGTCCAGTAGTTAAAAAACATCTTCCAATGTCTTCCTGAAGAGTTTCGGGGACATAATGTCACCCTGTCTTACACCTCTCTGCGATTGGATAGGTTTCGAACTCTGGTTCTGTACTCGGATAGCCATCGCAGCGCTATTGTACAAACACTTCAGTACTACTACGATATCCCAACAGTCAACTTGGCACCGCTGAAGGGACTGTAGCACCGCCCAAATTTCGACGGAATCAAAGGCTGTCTCATAGTCCACATACGCCAGGCCAAGTGGCAGATTGTACTCTTCGATCTTCTGTACAATCCGCCGCAGGGTATGTATGTGGTCTATGGTACTGAAGCCTTTTCGGAAACCGGCTTGTTCGGGAGGCTGGAAGTTGTCGAGTCTGCGTGCGAGACGATTCGTAATGACTCTCGAAAACAGCAGGTAGACGCGGCTCAGAAGGGAAATCGGTCCGCAGTTCTTCAGGAGAGCGTTGTCGCCTTCCTTAAAGAACAAGACTACGGCACTTCTGCTCCACGCCTCCGGAGTAGTGCCACCATGGAGGACGGAATTGAAGAGCTTCTGAAGGACTTTACTTACGGTGTTCCACCCGCTTTCAGAAGCTCCGCTGAAATCCATCCTCGCCTGGGGCCCTGCCGTTTTTAGGGTGCTGGAGAGCCATTCTAATCTCGCTCAGACTGACGTCCGGGATATCATCGGAATAGTGTCGGATAAGACTTTCTCCTGGATCGTTACTCACACTTGCGTGTGGCTCCAACGATGATGTGTACAGCTGCCCAAAGAACCTCTCAATCTCACTCAAGACCTCAGATGTCCCGGAAACGATGATGCCACACTCAGTCTTCAGCTTTGACAGTTGGCTCTTTCTGGCTGACAGATCTCTGGCAAAGACTTTAGAGCCCTGGTTCCGCTCGATCGCTTCTTCAATACGAGCAGTATTAAAGTTGCGTAAGTCTCACCGCATGCATTTGGAGATCTGTCTGTTCAGTTGCCTGTATGCTGTCAAATCTGTTGACGATTGCAGCCTCATCTCCCGTCTAACATCCATGAAATTAAGAGTGTGATCGGAGAGTTTTTGTGATCTTCTGCTGCGGGTCTTGCAGAACTTAGTTCCGAACGCATGGACAGTTTCCACGAACTTGTCTGAAAGCGGTTACGTAACTCGAGCAGAAAGGTTTCGGGATTCTGGATTAGAGCAAGAGCGTTGACTTCATTAGACGAGACCTCTCCAACTTAACGTTTAGGTTCAGTGTGCCTATAACCATTCGGTGATCACTGTCAGTTTTCACCCTTGCGATCACTGAGACATCACTGAACTGTTGGCGTCTGGTCGTCATAATTGATAAACAAAAGGTGTGCGTCGAGTACAGGCATTTATTTGAACTGACGACGGAAATACAATGCGCGCTTACCGGCTAAAACTACCCACTACATTTTATAATATGCAACACCTCCACCCTTATTTTGTACTATAATACATAATGACTAAGATCATAGGTTATACTTAAACATAATTATTTTATATTGTTACAAATATTCCACCTAAGAAAATAATATCAATGAACCTACTACTCAAATAAATATTACATACAATTTCTCTCTTTCAATTTTTTAATTATTTCTTGTAACAATCATCTAAATTCTATACCATATCGTCTGACTGGTTTACATACACGGCGAACACCACGCGATTCATTAGTGACATTGTTGTTCGAGCCATTTCCTGCACATTGGGCACGTTAGACGTTAGCGAAGTTGCCGTTAATATAGTGTCAGTGTAAGGCCGCGCTTGGCCTGTTAACTGGCGCGTCGGACTGTTCGTCGTTGTTTACTGGAAACATTAGCGAAGGGCGGAATCGTTTTACAGGTGATTCGCGTACTATGTGACTGTTACGATTGTAATTATTATTACTTGTTAAGTTTACTATTTTGGTTACATCGTTTGACACTCTTCGCTTTAGTTGGTCGATATGTCTATGTTCCTCGGTTCCAGTGATAGATCTGACTTTGTAATCCGTACTACCTGTCCTCTCTATTATTGTCCCTGCCGTCCACTTATCAACGCCGCGATAGTCTCTAAACCAGACCTTCTCACCTGCCGCAAATTGTCTAATCGCTCCCTCAGCTGATGTTTCCGCTCGCTTCTGCCGAGCTTCTACTAATTCTTTCTGATCAGGTTTCGAACACTCTAAACGCATGCGTAAATTACGCCCTATGCACATTTTTGCAGGACTTTCACCGGTTGTGTAGTGTGGTGTATTTCTATAAGCTAATAGGAATCTACATGAAGACGTGTGTATGTCTGTTCTACACATAATTGCTTTTTTAATATTACGTTTACATATTTTAACGGCATTTTCCGTCGCCCCATTCCATGCCGGGTGATATGGCGCTGAAAAAATTTTTTCAATTCCATTGGAACTTAAAAATTGTCTGAACTCGTTACTGAAAAATGGAGGACCGTTATCACTAACCACCTGTTTCGGTAAACCGAATCTCGCCCACATTTCTCGCAACTCCTTTATAACAGCTTTCGCTGTAGTGCTATTCATTTTAATTGCCTCTATCCACTTTGAATGAGCATCAACTACAATAAGTTTGTGCCGCTATCGGCCCCAAAATGTCTGTGTGTATCCTGGTCCATGGGCGGTCTGGCCATGGCCATGAGCGCGGTGCGTGCGCCGGAGGGGCGTTAGCTACCGCTGCGCACACAGTGCAGGGACGGCACGCTGCTTCTACAGCCTCGCCTATGCCCGGCCACCACACATAGCTCCGAGCCAGCAACTTCGTTTTTACTACCCCCATATGCCCCTCATGAAGCTCCGTAATAACTTTATCCCCGCAAGAGTCTGGAATAACGACCCTATGTCCCCACATTATACAACCTAGTTCCATGTACAACTAATTTTTTCTGTTAATATATGGTTTTAATTCTCTCATTTCGACGTCGTTCTGCCAACCGTCATTAATATATCTGACTACTCTGCTATAATATCCGATGCCGTTTCTTTTTTTAATTTATGTGACTCCAATAGTAACGCTTCTGAAGCAAAATGTATATATGTTTGTTCTGGGCTGTCTAATTCTTCCTTAGAAACCCCTTCCTTATGCTCACTAATCAACCTAGTCAAAACATCTGCTGTATTTTTGTCGGTGCGAATGTATTCTATATTAAAATCATAAGCGGATAACTTAATATGTTGGGAATACCCGCCTGCGGTCCAAAGATTGTGACTAACGGTTTATGATCCGCACGTAAAGTGAACTTTCTAACAAATAAATATTGATGGAATTTGTCCATTGCAAATATTATCGCGAGGGCTTCTTTATGAATCTGACTATAGTATTGTTCAGCTGAGGTAAGCGCGCGCGACGCATATGCCACCACTCGCTCGCCACCGCCGGCGGGCTCGCGCTGCGTCAGCACCGCGCCGAGCCCACGCGAGCTGGCATCGCATGATACTATGCTCTCCAACGACATATCAAAATGTGTCAACATTTCCGCACTACACAAAAGCTTTTTAATTTTATTAAAACACTTTGTATGTGACATTGTTAATAAGTCATAAAGAGGGGTAATATGAGTACTTAAATTTTTTATAAATTTCCCATAGAAATTAACCATGCTTAAAAACGATTTTAATTCCGATATATTAGTTGGATGAGGCATACCTAAAATAGGCTTTACTTTTCCAGGTTGACTCGAACACCCTTGTTATCTATTATGAATCCTAAATATTTTACTTGGGGAGCCATAAACTCACATTTTTATTTTCTTCTTTTTAATCCGTTAGTTTCCAAGATACTAAATACTTGTTCTATACTTTTTAAGCGCAAATCCCACGATTTACTTTTTATTAGTATGTCGTCGTAAAACACAACCACGTGCGGCACATGTTTAAAGAGATTTATCATTATCTATGGAAAAATTCCGGGACTAGAAGCGAGACCATACACTAGGCGGTTGTATTTGAACAGTCCTCTATGCGTATTAATAACAGTGTAGTTTCTAGATGTTTCATTTAAAATTAACTAATTATATGCTTGTGAAAGATCTAGCTTGGTGAAGTAACGATTACCACTCAAACTACTAAATAAATCTTCTAGTTTTGAAACCGGGTACCTATCGACCAACAAAGCTTTGTTCAGTGTCACCTTATAATCTGCGCACAGCCGTATTCCGCCGTCCGCCTTCCTCGCTATAACCAACGGCGTGGTCCAGTCCGAGCGGCTCGACGACGCCTGCGCGCAGCATCGCGTCCAACTCCACCCGCGGGAGTAGCGCGTACGGCACAGGTCTCTTCACCAGTATACTTGCCCAATGTGCCGTCAAATAGATTCTCATGCCTGGAGATAATATCATTAAGCGAGTTATTTTTACATGGTACCATATTATGTATTTCTGTACACTTACTTAGCTTAAGTATTTCTATACGCAATTCAGACAGCCACTATCTCCCTAATAAACTAGTGCTACCCTTATTTATTACATGTAAATCTAACTGTTTTACATTATTATTATACTCTACATTTGTCTCCAAGTACCCTATCGGATAAATAGCTGAACCATCCTAAAATTTTAATTTTAATTTACACGTTTTTAAAGGTAACTCCTTAAATAATTCAATGTATGTTGAATAACTTATACAAGATAATGCCGACCCTGTATCGACTTTCATTTTTAAGGGTTTATTATTTATAATTATGTTCATACACACTGGTCTATACTTCGCTAAAGACATCTGATTCACCAGTTCCTCGCCATCATCAGACGCGTTCTGATCAGAGACGTCACCCCTCAGAGACGTCACCCGTCTCCGGCCCGCTCAACCAGTGCGCCGCACCGGCCGCAGCGTAGGTGCCCGCGCTAGCGCTCGCTCGAGCAGGCATCCGCATACCGGGTGCCGCTGCCGGCTCCGCCCCGCGGCGCTGCTTCCCGCCGTCTGCGCTGTGGCCGAGCGCGTGACCTCTGCGTGACCTTCCTCGCGCACCGTTTGAATTTAAATTATCCGATGTCATATGACGATCGAATTCCTTCTTCATGTATACTCTTCGCAAATGGCCTTTTTCCCACAGTAACTGCATTCAAAATTTTTATACCTGCAGTTTTGTGAGCTATGTTCGTCGCCACCGCACGCTGAACAGTTTCTGTTTCCTAACTTATGTATCTTCTCGCTAAGTTCCCGGTCCGGATCTTGTTCCCGCAAGCCCTCCACAGCTCCCGCATCCCGCTCAGCTGCCTCTAGGGTATTAGCTAACTGTAGCGCTTTTTTATAATCAAGATCATTTTCTGCAAATAACCTCTGTCGAATAAAATCACTCCGCAGACCGCACACAAACTGATCTCGTAGGTTTTCCTCTAAGTTAGTTTAAAACTCGCAATATCTAGCCATCTTTTTCAAGTCCGCCACGTAGTTCGCTATCAATTCGCCTGCTACTTGCCGTCTTTGACGAAATCTGTACCGTTCTGCCAGGATTGATGGTGTCGGTTGCAGATGATCACGCAGTAAATCCACCGCGACTGCATACGATAGGCTTGACGGCTTCTAAGGACCCGCCAACGTAGACAACAATTCGTATGTTTCTTCACCGATGAGCGCGATTAAAGTTCGTAACTTTAATTCATCCGTTATTTTGTTAACCACAAAATACATTTCTAACCGATCCACATATGCTGACCAGTTGCCGGTTTTCACATCAAAGTCCTTGATTTTGCCTACAGACATTGTTGCGACTATTGTCTACGACACGATCAAACAAAATTATTCCACACCGAACCAAGTTTTATCCTCGTCGCCACTGATAAATAAAAGGCGTGCGTCGAGTACAGGCATTTATTTGAACTGACGACGGAAATACAATGCGCGCTTACTGGCTAAAACTACCCACTACATTTTATAATATGCAACAATAATGAAGTCAATCTCGTTTTTTGTCGAACCGTCTTGGCTCGACCAAGTCTACTTTCTGTGGGGCCGCTTCTGGAAGAAGGAGTTCATCATAAAAAGTCCCACCTTCTCCATGAAGTCGGCCAGCTACTGGCATCTTGGGTTCCGTTGCCCTATCCCGAATTTCCATACTTTCAGCTCACCGTTCTTTCTTGTGCCCAGTTTTGCGTTGAAGTCTCCCATTAACACTTTATAGTGAGTTTTGGAGGAATGCATGGCTCTAGAAATGTCCTCATACAATTCCTTCACCTCCCCATCGGGATGTTCCGACGTTTGCGCGTAAACCTGCATGACGTTCAGCGAATACCGTTTGGTGATTCTGAGTATAAGGTACGCAACCCTCGTCCATACATTCCCAATCTTTAAAACGTTGTTAACGAGAGACTTGTGGACGATAAATCCAACACCTCTTTGGGGCAGATGGTCGCCCTCCCGGTGATAGAACAAGTTTCCGGATTCGAGAATCACTGTGTGCTCCCCCTCGGATCTTCAGACCTCGGATAATCCTATAATATTCCAGCGCAACTTGTTTATCGCTTCTTCCAGCTCCAGGATCTTCTCGTTAGTCCTCAGGGGGCGTGCGTTAAATGTTGCCAGGTCGAGTCGTCGTAGGTGGCAACCGAACCTCCACCGGAGATTCTTAGCACCCCCTGCCCCGCCGTTACCATGGTCGCCACCGTAGCCAGGAATAGCGGGGCCACTAGGGACTGGGGGCCGTTTATTTGTGTAATTCTTCATGGGGGGTATATTGCCATAGTTGCCACGCTTGGCGAGCGGGTTGGCAACCGCAGTCTTTTTGTTGTACAGTTGCTGTTATCAGCCTCCTGCCTGTTTCCCGTCGCCTTATATGACACCCACGGGAAGATATGGGGTAGTGGATATTCTTAACCGCCACTCCACGGCAAATATTCCTTCCATCTCTTTAAATTCAAAACTTCGTCACTCAGAATACATCCGTTTTCGTATCATATAGAATTAATTCTAGGCTGTTTTGAATTTTCCTTGGCAGTTCTTACGAATTTACAGAACGTTTTAATATTTGCCTGGAAGTTGTCAGATCTCCTTCTATCATTCTTATTCGTTATTTATTGCTTTTTCCTTTCAACTACTTCTTTTACTCTCTTATTTGGACGTCTAAGTTCTGCCTTTCAATCTCATCATTCATACCACTAGAATTACCAGCTTTGGTCACTAGTAAATCTAACCATGTTCTCTTCTTTTTTTCAACTTCCATCCGTACCTAATCATCCCACCACAACGTATTATTTTTCCTTTCATTTGTCCTTTTACTTACGTTACTAAGTCTAAATCATTCATACACAACTCATTCAACCTAATATTTTCCACCAGTCTACATTTATACTTCTCTTTCACATCTTCATCTTGTAACTTCTCTATTCTTATACGCTGTAACGCAGTGGTAGACACAGATGCCCGATGCCGCAAACGCTTGAATAGACGCTAGAATCATTTTTCTTACATTTCATCAACACTATCCTTACCATGTCCCAAAATTGCTCTCGGATATAAGTGGGCTTAGACATGTCTGAGGTGTACACTCCTAGTACAAACAGTTTCTTTAAGTCCACTTTCATTCGAATCCATAGCAGCCTCGGGCTTACACATTCATTTTGAAAGGATGAAACCAATTTCTTGGCATGGTCGCTCAGTCTCGTCTACGCCAGACATATACATACCATGTTCAGTGGAATTTTTTCTCTTTTGTTTTGTCTCATTTACACACAATACATCTATTCCTCTGTCATTTATCATTTCGCATACTTCATCCATCTTATCATTCATTGCTCCACATTCATTCAGCGTAGGCAGACGGACTTCCGCAATGCACTTTTCGCCCCTCTGGGAGACAGAACGTGATGGTTGGCAGACCTAGTCGCTGGGTTTACTTCCAGAGATTCTTCGCACCCCTGCCCTATTAAAGGGACGCCGGTAATTCGGGGCCATTTCTTTTATTTTAGGCCTCATGGTATGAACTAGGGGGGAGAGGAGATTTTACACCGCTACCATACGGCGAGGAAACGAGTCTAATTAGTTTTTTTTAGCACCACCTGAGGGACACGTGTAGGGTGGGCCTAGGATTAGGTGGTCGAAGCCTACTAACGCGAGCGACTCATCCTTCGATCAACAATACCAACTAGATGTCGGATCAGTGCAAAAAAACCGTCTCGGTAAACAAGAACGCACATGAGACGTGAGCTCTTATTTCGTTAAGTTCACTTGAAACACAGCCAATGTAAGCACGGTTCACAAAGCCGCAATGTGTATTTAAAAGTTGCAAGAATAATGCCCGAAAGAGTAATTTAACGGCCGGAGTGTCTTATTTTCGGTAAGTACATTTATAATTATAAGCTCTAAACTAACAACTAATATCATATTAGAACATAGAAGCAAAATTACCGATTAAAACCACCCCTACAAATGTTTTGCCAAGGTTGGCGAATACACGCGTAAACATTTGTGAAAAAGATCATAGATGCATGGAGTAGATTTGTATTCTAATAATTTTTAATAATTTGTTACCAAAACTTTAAATAATGGTAATTGCTACTTTTGTCTCTGTTTCTGTAATTCCATTGGATATTTAGCTTTTTTATTTTAGCTTCCCTAGGAATCGGTTTAAGTGTACAGTTTCTGTTTCCGTTATAAATATTTTGATTTTTGATTTATTGATTACACTGAAATGTACTGGTATTATAGAGATTATAAAGATTAAGATAAAGATGTGGAATTCATCACCTTTGCCAGCCGCCAACAATACACACATTTGAAAAAGAAAAAGCGTACTTGCAGTTTATTACTTTTTGTGTACAACACATAAAACAGGTATAAATTAAATAATCATATTATACGCAAAAACATAAAATAATTAGTATTTTATTTATTTATTAGTTTTTATTGCACACCAACACAAAGAAGTATGCAATGGGCGGTCTTATTGCTGACAGCAATTTCTTCCGGACAACCAATGAATGGACAGAATTACACGAAGATGACAGGGGTAGGGCAAATTGGTGTGATAAAAAGGAATATATATATATATATATATATATATATATATATATATACATACATAGAAACATACATACTTCAAACATATATGCCTACAAAAACTTAAATATATACATACTGAATTACCACACTAGCCATTAAATATGTTATATTTAGTGTGGAAAGTATGTATACCAAGGTTAAGTCTACTCCCAACTTTTTGATATTATCAGTAGGACTAGATTGACACCTATTTTGCTCTCCTTCCTGTCTGGCGAGTAGTTTGGCGGATGGCTCTGGGGGAGAGCGCAGGTCGTGTTGATCTCCAAGGCAAGTCTGAGGAGTTCTTCCTTCACGTGGTTGCCGCCTATTTGGTCTGGTTCAATAGGAAATAGACAGAACTGAAATATTCAGAGGATCCTCTTACCGCGTACCGTGCCGATGGATGGCACGTCTGCAGCTGAACCACAACCGGAAACGAACCAGGGTGGGGAAAAGAAAAAGTTCGCTAGGCCTTACAAGCTTAGTGGGGCAGCAAGGAAGAGGTACCGACGGCTGATAGCAGCTGAGATAGGAGCCAAAGAGGCCCTCTCTCTCTTCCAGAAGCCCTGGAACGAAATTCCTCTGCCCAAACCTCCCCCAGTTCCGAAGGCAAAAAAACGCAGTCGGCCTGAGGAAGAGCCTCCCAAAGACTAGCCCAGGAAGTCTGTGAAGCTGGCAACGGGGGAGAAGAAGCTCAGCTTCAGTGCCGTAGCTGGCTCCGCGCGTGTGGGAATTCGCAATTCGAATCCTATGAGATGGATCAGACACGGGCCATTGCTAAGACAGCCTGTGGGGCGCAGGCGCGAATGGGACCAAAATTTTCGGATTTCACACACACACAAACCAGGCTGTATTCTGGTAACTTGCCTGAATAAGGCAAGCCAGGACTGGATAGTGGGTGAGATCGGAAAACTGAAACCCTGACCGGAGGCAGAGTTCTCGATAATACCCGAGGGCGAATTGCCTAAGCCTCAGCTGGGCATTACATATTTGCCCCGCAGCGAAGCTGACTCTCCAGAGGAGGCGACTGTGCTGTTGAGGGCACAAAACGAAGGGCTCCATACTGAGCTCTGGAGAATCCTCCATCGTAGGGCGAGGAGAATGGTTTTTTTATTTAATTTTTTTTTTATTTAATAATTTTTGAGTCAATATATTACTCGTAAGTGGACGTGTTGTCGATTAGTGTAGCAAAAATCCAGTGTCAGTGCGTGCGAGTTTACTTCTTACGAAGCGCTTTCTAATAGCAGTTGCGGCTATAATCCCGTGTGTTGTGCTAACTATAAAAATAATATTTTAATACTATAACACTCGGCAGCTGCCTGTGGACTCGCGGGGTACCTCACCTCACCCCCGGCGCGATAAGAGACAAGTGACATAATTGCTGTCGCATTCAAGCGCCGCTTGCACCTGCATTGTTTGCATGTATACGTAGTTGCCGCGATTTTGAACGTAATATGCATCAATGCTCCGCCTGTCATACTAAGATTAAGGACTCTGAATGCATGCAATGTTGTGTCTGTGTGGCATACTATCATTGCATATGTGTCGCCATTTCGCCTGCTCAGCTTAAAAACCTATCGACTGAAGTTAAGGAAGATTGGCTGTGCCCTGAATGTAAGAATAAAAAGCCGCGCAGCGATAACTCTAATACACCGGTCCGGCCATCGACGCCCAGTAACCCCAAAGCTAACGTCACCTTGCGCCGTAAAGGCCCGGATTCACTTCTTGAGTCAGACGCCGGTACGAGTTTTAATGTATCACGGTCGGAGTTGCGTGTTATTATACAGGAGGAGATGAGGGTCATCATGGAAGAATGCGTGAAAGATTTGAAAGCTGACCTGAATAGACAACTACAGGCTTTTAGGGGAGAGATCACTGGTCTCACGGAATCAATACAATTCATGAGTGATTCGTTTGAGCAATGTAAAAAGGATTTGAGTGGCTGTAAGACTAAAATTGACACAATTATTAAGGAAAAGGAAACCCTACAGAGTGATCTTATCATCATTACTAGCCGTCTTAATCAAATGGAGCAAATCTCTCGGGCATCGAACCTGGAAATCCAATGTGTTCCTGAGCGGAAGTCTGAAAACGTTTTATCTATTGTAACAAATTTGAGCAAAACCATATGCTGCCCTATAAACGAGTCGGATATCTTATATTGTTCACGCATTGCTAAGAAGAACCCCGAGAGTACCCGTCCTCGCTCTATTCTAGTTAAACTTAACAGCCCTCGCTCCAGGGACTCCCTGCTAGCCGCTGCATTGAAATACAATAAAACTCACTCACAGGAAAAATTGAACACGGAGCATGTAGGATTGGGGCCTAACAGGAAGACTCCCATATATGTAGTAGAAAATCTTTCACCTGAGAATAAGCTTCTTCACGCTTTGTCCCGTAAACGTGCAAAAGAACTTCAATACAAACATGTATGGGTCCGGGGCGGCCGTATATATATGCGGAAAACTGATACATCTGAATACGTCTTAGTGCGTAATAAATCGACCCTGGACAATTTATCTTAGGTTCTTTTCGTTATTTTGTAATCTATCGTGTAATAGTATATGGCTTAAAGTTCAATAGTTTAAATGTATATTTTCAAAACGTTAGGGGTCTTCGAACGAAGACGACAAACTTGTACAAAAACATATTAAAATACGATTATGATATAGTAGTGTTATGTGAGACTTGGTTAAATAGCACTATTTTTGACTCCGAGTTGTTTAGTGATCGTTACGCAGTTTTTAGACGCGACCGCGAGACTAGTGGCTTCCATCAGGACAAATCTGGTGGCGGGGTATTGGTGGCTGTGTCAAAGCATATTTATTCCCGTAGGCTACACCATTTTGAGAGTAAATGTGAGGATATTTGGATCGAATTGAATATACCTACGGAAAAAGGTACCCCAAATAAGCTTTTATTGTGTGGCGTCTACCTCCCGTCGCCCATTCAAAAACATTTTCTGGAACATTATATCGACAACGCTAATAGAGTCTTAGAGTCTAACGCAAAAGCGGTAATTTTGGGAGATTTTCATCTGAGTGGTATTGCCTGGAACGATACGGAGGTACCGTTTGCTGTAAATGGCAATAATATGACTAAGTCTTCATTTGAAAGCACTTTACTGGACTTCATGGCTTTAAATAATCTTACACAATATAATACGGTCCTAAACCATAAAGGCAAAATTTTGGACCTCGTTCTCTCTAATCTTAGTATTCAGTTGAAAGTGACACGAAGTAACTCTGAGCTCAGTTCTGTAGATGATTATCACCCACCGCTGGTATTTACGCTGCCTTCCAGGTATTCAGCTAAACTTCTTTCCCGTAATTATAATGAGAGGCATAACTTCTATAAAGCTGATTTTGAAAAAATATCTAATTATTTAAGCTCGATACCATGGGAGAGTGACCTGGCTTCGTGCTCCTCAGTGGATGAAATGACTAACAAATTTTACTCAATACTAAGAAGTTCTATCTTAAAATATGTTCCTAAAAGCAAACCAGCATCAAAAAAGTTTCCCCCGTGGTATACCAGGGATCTTATTCGCCTCTCACGTGAGAAGTATAAGCTCAGGATAAAATACAAAAAGTACAATAACCCACTCGACGAACTGGCATTCCAAAAAATTAAAAAACGGTGCTCTGATTTAACAGAATCTTGTTATCTTAAATATATAACTGATCTCGAAAAGTCCCTATCAGTAAATCCAAAAAAGTTTTGGACCTTTCTCAAGAGTAAAAAAGTCAATAGCAATGCGTATCCATCTGCAATGACTTTCGATGATAAGGAAGAAACTTCTGGTACTGGTATTTGTAATCTCTTTGCCTCCTATTTTGCCTCGGTTTACCGACCAAGCTTGCCTCTCTGCAATGTACCTGATCTAGAATACTCAGTCTCTTGCTTCCTTGGAAGTCTCACCCTTAGGCGGGAGGATGTTCTGAAAACTCTGAAAGGACTAGATAAGAATAAGGGAGCTGGACCAGATGGAATACCCTCGTTGTTTGTAGTTCAATGCTGTGAATCTCTTTCCTTTCCTCTAACAATAATATTTAATGAGTCTCTAACGAATGGCGTATTTCCCTCGATCTGGAAGGAGGCGAGAATTGTTCCAGTTTTTAAGTCGGGAGATTCGGCATCCGTGAAGAACTATAGGGCCATTTCGATACTCTCAGTCTTTGGGAAGGCATTCGAATCGTTGGTTTGCCCGGTCTTGTCCTATCACATAAAGCATTTAATTTCTCCTTGCCAATCAGGATTTTTGGCATCTCGCTCAACGGTAACTAATTTGATCCCGTTTGTGGATTTTGTTTCTAGCTCCCTTGATTCCCGTATTACTGTAGACACCATATACACCGACTTTAGTAAGGCTTTCGATTCAGTTGATCACAAAATTTTACTGGGTAAACTTTCTCGTTTGGGTGTGTATGGCAGCCTTCTGGAATGGTTTGAATCCTATCTTTATCAGCGCAAGTCGCACGTTGTGGTTAATGGCTACGCATCGCATTCCTTTCAGCCAACTTCCGGCGTTCCACAAGGTTCGCATCTGGGTCCAATCCTCTTTAATATATTTATTAATGATATCGCGGGTATCTTTGATCACGCTGCTTGTTTCCTTTACGCTGATGATATGAAACTGTCTATGCAGATCAGAAGTATTAATGATTCATTGCTATTACAGGAGGATCTAGATCGACTCGCTGGATGGTGTAGGGAGAACAGGTTATATTTAAATACTGAAAAATGTAAATTTATCAGATTTTCGAGATGCAAAACGAATTTGTCGCCGTCCTACAATATTGCCGGTCAAAAATTGCAAGAGGTGGACTCTATTCGCGATTTGGGCGTCATTATGGATAAAAAATTACGTTTTCATAAGCACATTGACCATGTCGCAACAAAAGGTTTCCAGATGCTAGGGTTTGTGCTGCGGAATGCAATGGAATTCAAAAAGCCCTCAACAAAAGTTCTCCTGTATTTGGCATTGGTTCGTTCGGGTTTGGAATATTGTAGTCAGGTTTGGTCCCCACATTATGAGGTTCATATCAGGCGAATCGAGCGAATACAGAAGAGATTTCTCTGGCACCTATCCTACCAATCTAACAAAGCGAAACTGCTGCCCTCATATAAGGAACGTCTTGCCTATTTTAAAATGACTAGCCTACAAGAGCGAAGAATGTTTTTGGATCAATTGCTTTTTTATAAGATTATCAATGGCCTCATTGACTGCCCTGCGTTATTGCGATCTGTCAATTTTAATATCCCATACAAGTTGCCGCGTCGCGTACGTTACGTTCCATTCTCACCAAAAGATGCCAAAAGTTGCTTAGGTCACCATGCCACCATGAATCGCTTACAGAGACAGTACAACTTAATATCTAAGTCTTACAACATCGACATCTTTTCTGACAAGCCGTTGAAATTTAGACGCAAGCTCGGTCAGTTTCTCAAGTCAATGGTGTCTGTTTGATTCAAGTATCTATATCTATTGTTTGATTTTTTAACATATAAAAATAATGATTGTTAAATGATGATTAAAATGTTTAAGTTGTCATTTGCTTAGTGTTAACTAACCTATTTAAGTTTTATTTGCATAGTCCACATTTGCATGCCGTGGCAGCCTATAATTAAGATGACGCTTAGCTTTAGTTTGATATTCATGTTACCTTAAAATCCATGTATTAGTGTTCGTCTTGTTGGTTGTCCTTTTAAATAAAATAAAAAAAAAAAATTAATGTAACAGAACCAACAGCGTTTTGTAACATTATAAAGTTAGCAAGTATTTACATTTTCTTCTGCCTATTACAGATTCTTACTTTGAATTATTATTTTTTTATTTATATTACTTGTTATTTCTTAAAATTGAGATTTTTTTATGGAAGCTTTACTGTCGTGGAAAATATTATTTTTATCTCTCTTTAAAAAAAATTACTTCCACACTAGGATTTTCTCATGTATCGTGGGGGCAGTTTACAAACATCAATTTCACAAGGACAAACATCCAGACACGGAACAATTACTTGTAGGCCATACAAATACTTGTTCCGTGCGGGATTCGAACCCGCGGCCCTTAGCGCTGTTACTCATTGCTAAGCCACTAAATATCAGTAGTTGAAAAGTTTTTGTTATAGCAGTTAAGTGTTCGACTAATGACAGAATTTTGAGCATATTTAGAGCGACTTAAAGGGACATGAAATAGGGATGTGTGTCTGGTACGCTTCGAAGGAGCATTGAATTATAGGAATTGAAATGTCAATTCGGGACTATCAACTTTATTACTACAGATGTCATGTAGAAACGAAATTTGTAGAAGTGTACGTCGGTCCTTTAACTGCAATAAGTTATGGTAATAGCAAGATTCCTCATAACTACTTTTTTATTCTGAGGACGATAATTTAACGCCTTAACAAATTTAGATTGTATTTGCTCTATATTCTCTATATAAGACAAATAATGCGGATTCCAGACATTACAACAATACTCCAAAACACTTCTTACATAAGAGTAATACAAAATTTTAATGTATACAGAACTGAGAAAGGACGGGACACTCTTAGAACATCCAAAATTTTTATACGCTTTTGCAACCAATCGTGACATGATTAGATATAAGCATTTTGGAATCAAAAATAACACCAAGATCTTTGGTTTGGTAGATGCGTTCCAAAGGTATGTTATCTAATTTATATCGATATTCAATTTTGTCTTTTACGAGTGAAGCTTATTTGATAACATTTTGTTATATTAACACCGATACGGTTATTATGATAGAAGAAACAAAGCTGGTTCAAGTCTTTCTGAAGTTGGTGTGCATCTTCCACAGACTTAATATATGCGTAAATTTTAGTGTCGTCCGCATACATAAGAAATTTGGAAAATTTAAAACAGTCTACTATATCATACAAGTATTACGCATACAGTAACGGACCCAATATTGACCCTTGAGGTACTCCAGATGGGACATCCACGAAATCAGAGCGATGTCGAGCTATTACAACAGCTTGAGATTGGTTACGTAGATAGGACTCTATCCACCTAAGAAGATTTCCATGAATTCTTAGCTCCTGGAGTTTACGCAGTAGAATAATGTGATCCACGTGATTAAATGCCTTCTCAAAGTCTGTATATATGGCATCAATCTGGAAATCATCATCCATACCTCGAAGAATATCATTAGAAATCGATAAATTAGTCCTGGTTGAGTGACCACGAACGAATCCATGGTGTTGTGAAGGAATGTGACGAACAATCAGAGGATATAAATGCTTATGTGAAGCCCTCTACATCAAATTGCTCAGTAATTAAGAACAGAAATAGGTCTGTAATTTTCGATGGCTGTTTTGGTTCCCTTTTTTGGATTGGAACGACTTTAGCGGTTTTCCAAATTTTAGGAAAATAACCTTCCACAAAACATCGATTAGAAATTAATGTTACAGGAGCCGCTAGTGATTTTGCGCACTTTACAAAAAAATATGGAAGAATCTCTTCACATCCAGCACCTTTAGAACAATCGAGATTATCAAGAGTTTTTTTTATTATGAAAGATATATATCACCAATAACATCATTGCATAGGAAATTTTTATGTGTAAAATTTTGATAATGTAACGCCGGTAGACTAAAATTACGACTAAAAATTAATTGAAAGCATTGCAAATATCATTTTGGTTTGGAAATAAATTATTATTCCTAGTAACCTTTTATCTGGACGAACCGTCGGTCGGTGGAGGCACTTCGAAAGGCAGGCGGCGGGGTCGTTCTGGGCTTTAAAATGATAACTTTTGAAGTCAGGGGAGGTTCTGACGTGGCAATAGAGCCTGAACCACCACTACTCCGATCCCCCCAGCCCTCCACCTCTCGGGGTGAGACTAGAACGCTATCAGTGAGAGTGACGAAGACCCAAGACGCTGATCTCGCCTCGGTCCGACAGCCTCCGCTGGTGTCGTCCAGGAGTGTGGGGAGGGACGCTGGTTAAGGACGTCCTCAACTGGCGGAAAAGACCCCTGCCCCCCACGCCTATAAATGTCTAACCTCAAGGGTAAGACGAGGGTCCCCCAGGCAAATCTTCACCATGCAGCAGCTACTTCTGCCGTGGTGGAGGTATGCTTTGCAGAGGACAATATTGACCTCGCCCTCATACATGAGCTTTGGGTGGCCAACAGTCAAGTTCTGGGATTGTCGACTGCCGGTAAGATTCTTGTCAATACTAAAGGTAGTAGACCCAGAGCTTGTATAATTTACAATAAAAATATTGAATTTTTAGCTGTTCCAGAGTACTATAATGATGACCTAGTTACAGCCTTCATAAATCTCAAGGGATGCACAGGGGCCAGAGTAATCATTTGCTAAGCCTATCTTCCCGGAGAGAACTCAGATCCTACCATCGAATTAGAGCGAGTGGCAGAGTTTACCCGGAAACACAACGCCGAACTTGTGGTGTGTTGTGATGCTAATGCTCACCATACATCACCTGGTAAGCCTAAACTTAGGGTGTACACCAACCTTTGTTACGCGTGCTAGGCGAGAAGTGTTGGACATAACTTTTGCTACTAATGACATATCCAGGCGGATAAATGACTGGCATGTTAGTAGTGAAAACTCGATGCCTGATCACAAGCACATTAAGTTTGTGATTTGAGCATCACCAACCTATGACACCCTTGCTTTTAGGGATCCAAAAGTGACCTCCTGGGATATCTACAGAGTTAACCTAAGGAGAAATTTGGAAAAGTTTCCTAAAAGCATCAAAACGATTGAAGGTCTGGAGTTAGCGACGGAGACAGTAACCGTAGGTATTCGTGAAGACCTCAACACGAAAAGTTCCTTGGTGGAATACTAAGCTAATAGAACCTAGGAAAAAGACCAGGAAACTATTTAATAGGGCCAAGAAAACGAAAGCCAAGAGAGCATCGTGGAGGAAGCTATGCGAAGAAGTCGGGTCTTTGCCTCGCAGTGTCAGACTACACAAAATGCTATCGAAAGCGAAACCTAATCAGATCGGGTTTCTTAAAAAGCCTGATGGTAACTTCACTAACAGTGAAACAGAAGCATTGGAGTTACTAGCGCCAATTCATTTCCCAAGGTCACACAAGACTTCAGCCTTAAATTATTTCAGAGCCCTACGAAGGCCCTGTAATGAGGACTGGTGTAGGGCTGCAAAGATAATAAGGCCAAACCTGGTGCAGTAGGCTGTTGACTCCTTTAAACCATTTAAAACAAGCGGGGAGGATGGAATAATTCCCATCCAACTGCAGATGGCTCCTACCCGGGGTATAAACTGGAACACTCCTTTGTGCCTCGGGCTGGAGTTTGCGTTTACGTCAGAGAGGACATCTGTTCTCGACGCCTTGGCAGTCTTGAAGGTTCGGACCTGTCCATCCTTTGGCTATGCGTAGATAGCGACGACCATCCGAGCGTCTATACGGGTGCCTCTATAGATCCCATAGCGGTAATGCCAAAACAGACCGCCTCTCGACCACGTCCAAATGGCTACAGATTCGTTGCTACAGAAGATCCCTTCCGCAGAGATCGTGATCCTCGGCGACTTTAACGCCCATCACGCCGAATGGCTTGATTCACATTTAACCGATCATGCGGGGAGATCTGTTCATGATTTTGCCTTGGCATATGGTCTGACACAACTGGTTACTTCACCTACGCGGATTCCGGATGTGGAGGATCATACACCTTCACTGTTGGACCTTCTGCTGACCTCTCACCCAGACGGATATCAGATTTCCGTCGACGCCCCTTTAGGCTCCTCGGACCATTGTCTTGTCCGGAGTGTGGTGCCACTCACGCTGAAATCGCAGTTGCATTCTGCAGGCTGCCGCCGTGTTTGGCACTATAGGTCAGCCGATTGGGATGGGATGCGGTCTTTCTATGCATCTTTGAACATGTTTTGCTCTCTTAATACACTGAATGAAATAGACGATACTAAAATTGCTTACGCAACGTAGTGTGATATCCAAAACTTCAGTAAACAAAAAATTAAAGTAAATGATTTAACATTAATAACGCAGAATATTAGGAGTGTCTTTAAAAATATTGATGATTTTTCAAGTTACATTAACGGGCTTAAATTTTGAAGTCGACATATTAATTCTGACAGAATGTCGATTGGATCCTAGTAAACCTATACCTATTATTGCTAATTATAGTACTTCTGCGACGACTTATAATAACAATCAAAACGACGGCGTAGTGATTTATGTTAGAAAGAATCTTAAAGTAAATGTATAAGAAATTAAACTCGAACATGCATCTTGTTTGCAAATTGAAAATGTTAATAACATCATTCTCGGCATATATCGCTCGCCCTCAAATAAAAATGCAACAAAATTTGTTGATTCCCTTTATAATCACTTGGATATAGCAATTAATAAAAATATAGCAATCAATTAGATATAACAAAATTTGTTGATTCCCTTTATAATCACTTGGATATAGCAATTAATAAAAATATAGCAATCAATTGGATATATCAAAATTTGTTGATTCCCTTTATAATCACTTGGATATAGCAAGATCACAAAAAACGTTGTAATATTAGGAGATATAAATATCAACCTCATACCGAGAAGTAATGAACCTACATATGAGTGCAACAATAGGTCTTATTATTTAAACATGCTAGCTACATTTGGGATCTTACCCGGACATACTCTTCCTACCAGACTATATACGTGTCTTGATCGGACTGTCATACGATGTCGGAGTGCTATCTACCTCACCACGGTGTAGCGCGTGGCGGGTAAATGACCACAATCCTCTGTGTCGTTTTTAACGCATCAGCAAAAACTTCGAGTTGGTATAGTCTTAATGACTTAATGTATAAAGGGCCTAATTTACAACAAGATTTACAATGTTTATTACTAAAATGGCATCAATATAAATATGCTTTCACCGCAGACATTGAGAAAATGTATCGGCAGATCATTATGAATGAACAGGACCAACGTTATCAAAACATTATTTGGAGAGAATCACCAGAACAACCTTTGCAATCTTAACTTACCACCGTTACATATGGCACAAAGGCGGCACCATTTTTAGCAATGATGATGTTAAAACAGCTAGCATAAGATGAACAGGCCGCCTACCCGGAGGCCTCAACGGCTTTAAAAGAGGCTTTTTATATGCACGATCTCGTCCATGGAGCCCACATCATTCAGCAAGGCAGAAAGTTGGTTAACGACTTAAACAAATTATTACAATTGGGGGGGTTCGCTTTGAGAAAATGGACGTCGAATAACAACGAACTGCTCTGTAGCTTAGGTAAAGGTCAGATTAAAGAAGAAAATTTAATTTTTAATTTTAAAACTGAATTAAAAATAAAGGAATTAAAAATAAAAGTAATTAAAAGTAAAATAAACGCGATAAAATCCGTAAAAGTAGTTTTAATCGGATTAAAATATGTTAAAAATGATAAATGTTAATGTTATGTTTACTAGCTCGCGTCCGACGCGGTTACGGTGATTACGATGTACGGTTGGACCGTACATGCTACCGGGCCAAAATGGAAAAAGATGATTATAATGTTAGTTTGATGTGTTAGGTGATCTTATCTAACAATTTACATAATGAATGAGAAGCATTTAATTCTAACCTAGGCAATGATATCTCTTTTTTATTTGGTACGAGTCGTGTTTTAGCCACTAAAAGTATTGTTTTAGAGGGTGGATTTTTACTTCTAGCGTAGACGTCGCAGGCAAAGGCCTGTTCTGATGCGTCACTAAAACCATGTAACTCGACAACATCATTTTCGTTACACCCTATCCATCGAGGGATTTCAAATTGTTGAATATCATTCATATCGCTCTGAATTTTCTGCCATTCATGTTGTATGTTATCTGGTATGTTTTCATCCCAAGAAATATTTAACTTCCATACATTTTGAAATAATATTTTTAATTTTGTTGAAATGGGTGCTAGCCAGCCTAATGGGTCGTATAATTTTGAAATTTCTGAAAGCAAATATCTTTTTGTGGGCTTAATTTCTTGAGTAGACACGTTACAACAGAAAGTAAATGTGTCTTTGTTATTTATTTAACCAACAGATTCCAAGAGTCCGTGTTGCGTGTTCAGTTTTAAAATTAAAAATTAAATTTTCTTCTTTAATCTGACCTTTACCTAAGCTACAGAGCAGTTCGTTGTTATTCGACGTCCATTTTCTCAAAGCGAACCCCCCCAATTGTAATAATTTGTTTAAGTCGTTAACCAACTTTCTGCCTTGCTGAATGATGTGGGCTCCGTGGACGAGATCGTGCATATAAAAAGCCTCTTTTAAAGCCGTTGAGGCCTCCGGGTAGGCGGCCTGTTCATCTTCTGCTAGCTGTTTTAACATCATCATTGCTAAAAATGGTGCCGCCTTTGTGCCATATGTAACGGTGGTAAGTTAAGATTGCAAAGATTGTTCTGGTGATTCTCTCCAAATAATGTTTTGATAACGTTGGTCCTGTTCATTCATAATGATCTGCCGATACATTTTCTCAATGTCTGCGGTGAAAGCATATTTATATTGATGCCATTTTAGTAATAAACATTGTAAATCTTGTTGTAAATTAGGCCCTTTATACATTAAGTCATTAAGACTATACCCACTCGAAGTTTTTGCTGATGCGTTAAAAACGACACGGAGGATTGTGGTCATTTACCCGCCACGCGCTACACCGTGGTGAGGTAGATAGCACTCCGACATCGTATGACAGTCCGATTGTTTCATATGATTCAATTGTTCATATTCTTTAATAAAGGCTTTGTATTTTGCCGCGAAATTATCATGTTTTACAAGTTTTCTTTCTAAGTTCCGAAACTGTGCAATTGCCATTGATTTCGTTGATCCCAATTTTGTTTTGATTTCTGGTTTTAAGGGTAAACGAACCTCATAACGACCATTTTCATGACGTTTCGTAGTTGATGTACAGTGTTGTATACAATGCTGTTCTTCTAAGGATAACTCTAAATGTTCTGTTATTTGCTCTATTTCCCAAAACTTCTGAATGTTTTCAATGGCTTTTGTGACAACATTACATTGAAATTTTTTAACCCTACCACACAACAACCACCCTAGCTGCGTTTGTTGTGCGATAGGCTGTGATGAATCTCCCTTTGAAATGCCACCTAACATGGTCATAGAATAAATATCAGCATCGAAGAGTAAGTCCACGACCGTTATAAAACTCAGGATCAGCCAAGTTTATGTTTTCTATAGATGACCACGAAGGCTTTGCGAACGATTGGTTTGGCGAATGTTTATTTGGGTTATTCATTATATAAACATTAGTGTTGAAAGAATAGTCGTTAAACATGTACACGTAATATTTAACATGCCCTTACAAATGTTTTCCTTTTCCCCGACGCCATATATAACTCCATTGCAGTGCTATCTTTTTAGGCCTAAGGTTTGAGCGGCATTTTCAGAGATAAGCGAAATTTGGGATCCCTGATCTATCAAAGCTCTTTTGATTTGAAAGGTTCCATCCCACCTTATAACTTTCACCAAAGCTGTCGATAGTAAAATTTCTCCTCCTAATAAATTATTTTGTAACACGTGCGAAGTGTTTGTCACGGACTCGTTCGGTTTTTTCGCAACCTGTGCACCGTGCACTTGTGACTTAGTGCACGCGTCATGTAACAGTATTATGTTTCTGCAAGCATTTGCGGCACCTTTGTGTTGAAATACATGGATTTCCGTTATGGCTAAATAAACAATTTATGCGAAGTTTCAATTTTTTGTGGTTTTCAATTTAATTTCATTTGACATATTTAAAAATGTTCCGCAATTGTTAATGCCATGATCATCATTACAAAGAGGACATTTTATTCCAGTAACATTATATGATTGTGCAATCGGTTTGTTTGTCGCATTTAGAGTAAAATTGAATTGATTTTTGTAATTATTACTTGATGTTGAATTAAAGTTAAGTTGAGACTGACCGTTTAATTTTGATGTATTATCCTGCTATCGCCGACATAATTCAAGTAAATTTGCTTTCTAAGAAATCCAGAAACTCCTGTAGGACAGGTAGATCTCTGTGCCTCTTTTGCGATTCTATATATCCTGAATATGTTTCCATGTTTAATTTTTGCGACAGTATGTGTAGTAGCAGCGGACCCCATGTGCTAATATCTACGCCTAAGTTTTTGATAGCGTGTAGACATTCTAAAGATGTATCATGTAATTTTTTAATTTAATTTACCGCTTGCTGCCGAATATTAGGGAAACCAAGCAATAGGATAATGTGAGATACGAACATGCGTTGCTTGTTGTCAAACCTATGATTTGGAATTTCCCAGCAGGTTACATAATTTTCTGAACTAACATTCAAATGCAGTATTAAACACTCTGCATCCCCTTGGAGTTTACTCTTTGAAAATTGCATTTTTTGAGCGTTTGAAAGCGACGGGTTGTTTGAACGCTTTCCGTGTAAAGATCTTTGAATGGTATCAATTGGTTATAATTCCCGTTAAACGTAGGGATATCCATTCTAGCTCGTACAGCTTTCTCGGTGATTGACAGACCACATTTTGGAGTTGAGTTTTCTCTTCAAATCCATACACTTCTGTTCGTAAATACTAAAAGTAGTAGTATATTCTTCGTCATCCCCATTGAGATCATGATCAATTTCCTAATGCAGAGAATCTATAGCCGACCGTCACAACTCTAATGTTTTTAAAGAATCTTCGAATTCCCATTTTTCCGTAATTTTATTTATGTTTATGCAACTAACAGACCTTTTAAATGCCTTTAAATTAGTATATTGTTTGCGCAACATGTCATCTAACTTACTGGTCGCTCCTCGATGTACCTGTGGGCGGAGAGATTTTCTCGGAGACGGTTACCCAAATCCACGATGTTCCGCTTGTTGAGTTGTTTTACCTACAGGGGATGAATAATTCTGGCTAGCCAGGAAATCCTGATACTGCATATTTATGATTTCTTTTAACGGGTTATATTGCTCCCTTGCAATTTCGTACTCGGAGTTTGTAAAGTAGGGATGTGTACGACTCTCACTTTTTCCTAGTTGACTGCGATTTTTCTGATAATTTTGCCAGTACGATTCCAAAACCTCAAGTTTTCTTTTAAAATAATCTATTGTTTTACGGTCTGACCCATCTTTTTTAATATTGACACCAATTTTACGAATAGCTTCTACAATCTCGATCCGATTAGCGTGTACGTTTTCCGTGTTGCTATTAAATGCAGAACTGTTAAAAAAGGAAAGATCTTACTTTGGCACTGCTGATTACTGCTGATGCTGAAAATGTTAACGCCAGTAGAAATGTACGGTTGGACCGTACAACTATTTCATAATATAAGTACTTAAAATTTGTTACTAATCTTAAATCATATATACCAACATGTTTGGCTGTATATTACTGAGTTTTGATAAACGATAAAATTCAACAGGGTTGTCAAGTTCCTTGTTTATAATACTTATCGATGTTCGTTCCTACTCATATCTGTTAATAAACAAGGTCGCCAACAACAGATGATTATCAAATGTTTATTAATTAACAGGTTTCCAACTGAACCTAGACTAAAATTATGGCTTAAAAGCATAAATATTGTGAATTGGCGTCTGTAACAAAATGATCATATTTGTTCTGAACACTTCACAGGTGACTGTTTTATTAGACATGAGAACTGCACCACTTTGAAAAAGTGCAGTATTTCGACAATATTTTTTGGCAGTACCAGTACCAGTAAGTATAAAAGTGTTTGATTAATTATTCCGAATGTTTTTTTATTTCTTCTTTCCTCATTTTCCCCCAAACTCAAGGGCCATAGCCAAGTGTCGAAAGGTCACTTGATGATGTCGAGCCACGTTGCATGTGTGTTAGTGGGCTGCGGCTAGAGGAGATTCCTCTCCCTGTACCGCTGTAGTCGAGGTGGAGTCGTCAGGAAAGTGGAGTGTTGGTATGGCGATTGGCGATATGATGCCACTCGACTAGCCTTCGCGACTTTGGTGAGGCTGCACAACTTGATTTTTACAAGTGCTCTTTTTTCCTGGCTCCATTCACACATTGGGTTCGGAGACTCCGTAGTGCAGGTGGAGTCAGAGGCCGCGATGGGCAGTGTGCCTTGTATTTCTGGTGCGCCTTATCCGAGAAGAAAAACGCAGGGGGGGAAGTCAGCAATTAAGGCGGGGCTGCCATTGGGCGGATGGTGCCGGAGGGGCTACGGATGTGCATGAAAGCGTTTCCGTGCCTCTGTCAATTTGTGGCGGAGGTAGAGATCTAATTCTCTCTCGGGTCTCAAGATTTAATTTGTGCTTTAACTTCGTAGTGCCCTACAGCCCTAAAAGTAAAGTAAAGTTACAGCCTATATACGTCCCACTGCTGGGCTCAGGCCTCCCCTCATTTCTGAGAGGGTTTACCTACAGCCCTACTTTAGTTTATTTCTTATTTACAAATTCTGGCCATCGTTTACATTTACGGTTTTGGCAGCTTCAGGTATTCCTTGGGGGAGGCATATGTTCAGCAGTGGACTTGTGAAGAGCTTTAATGATGATGAATGATGGTGTCATTATATTAATATGATACATAAATAGAAAGGACGTTACGTCCATAGAGTCCATTCTATTTAATGATTTCTTATATTTACGCGAACACTACACATTGAAATAATACTGGTTTTTACGGAATTTATCGCGCATATTTAACTTTTTAAATACCCGACGTTTCGAGAGCTTTACAGCACCCATGGTCACGGGAAGGACTGAGATGTTCAACGTCCAGATGTCATAGTTAACCGCGGTTATCATAGATTAAAATTTAACTTTTGTTCCGATCTACACAGTATGAACTTATGGTATCATGAAGTCTTGCAGTTGTATGTTTGGGTTGGGATTCAATTTTATTTATTATAGGATCCCAAGCAGATGGTAGCACCTAGCCATCTTCTCTATTGAAATTAGGATGTTTTTTGATTTCAATAGCCTCGCGAATCATCCTTGGAAGGAATCGGTGTTCTTTAGCGAGGATTTGTGGTCTATCAAATATGATGTGGTGACGGGGGCGATCCTGTACGTTCACAGACTGCAGACTTCCCGGAGCGTCGATTCTTTACATCAGCTATATGTTCTTTAACGCGGGTTTTAATTGATCTTATAGTTTGTCCTATGTAGGAGAGACCACATTCACAATCAAGCTTGTACACTCCTGCATCTTGCAGAGGGACGTTACATTTGACTGATGATAAAAACTGACCAATCTTCTTCGGCGGCTTGAAGTACGTTTTGATGGAAGCGCGCTTCAAGATGTAGCCAATATTGTCAGTGACTCTTCTAACATATGGCAGTACGCTCGACTGTGGCCGGCTTCACTCGTTCTCTGTGACGTAGGCGCGGGACCCGAAGCTTGTTGTCATGCAAAACTTGCTTGACGTGTGGGAGCTCGGCAGTAACGTGTTTACTGTCACAGATCCCTCGTGCTCTCTGAAACAAAGATTTACCCACGGTAGCTAACTGTGAAGGATGGTGGTGAGAATCACCGTTTAAATATCTATCTGTATGGGTCTTTTTTCTATGCACAGTATGGCAAGGTGTTATCAGGATTCCGAATTACTAACACATCTAGAAAAGCTAAGGAATTGTTTGCCTCTAACTCCATTGTGAACTGAATTTTAGAATTTATAGAGTTAAGATGGTTTAAAAATGCAGTTACTTTATCTAACTACACGTTTACGTGGTAGAGCCATGCTGCAGTTATATTAGTAGTATAGTTGTAGCACGAATGGGTCGGCTCGACCGGGGAAGGACCACGCTCTCACAGAATACCAGCGTGAAATAGTAGCTTAATGCTGCTGTATTTCGTATGGTGAGTGTAGAGAACCGGAGACCCTTTTTACTGGAAATGAGGCATTCCATCTCAGTCCTCACGGGTGACAACGCATCTGCATTTTGATTTATAATGGAAGATAGATGTAGATGTCTATGGGCCGCAGCAACCACTTACCGTCAGGTGGACTGTGTGCTCGTTTGTCAGCCTATTCTATAAAAAAAATCTAAAGGTAGAATTGTGAAAGTGTCGTCTACGTACCGCTTGTAGAATCTTGGATTTATGGGAGAAGTATGGAGGGCTTTCTCCTCAAAGTCTTCCTTGAATATGTCGGCGACAATGGGAGATACAGGTGAGCCCATCGCCACACCATCTACTTGCTTGTAGAACTCCTCCTTCCACAATAGGTAGCCAGATGTAAGGCAGTGTCTGAGTAATACTGCATATTCTACGGGCATGTTGTTTTCTTCCAGCCTTCTAGTTACAGTTGAGATGCAGTCTTCAACAGGTAAGCATGTAAACAATGACTGCACATCAAAACTCACCATAGTTTCATTGTCTGCTAGACGTAGGTCTTTAATCTCGCTGACAAAATGGTAGGGATCCTTTATGTGTGCTCTTGTATGTCTCCTGAGCGGTGAGAGTATTTTCGCTAAGTGTTGAGCCAATCTGTAAGTTGGTGAATCGATTTGGCTCACTATGGGGCGTAATGGAGCATTGGGCTTGTGTATTTTTGGTAACCCATACAACTTTGGTGATTTGGCGCACGTGGGTATTATCCATTTTACGTCCAGATTTAATTTTTTTCGGAGTGTTTCTTTATGAGGTCACTAGTTGTTTTTAGTGTGCTATTTGTTGGGTCATTTTTAACCTTTTTTTATAAGGACCTACATCCGACAAAAGTTCTTGTATTTTAGAATTATAATCTGACGTATCCATGACTACCGTGGCGTTTCCCTTATCTGCGTGGAGAATCGTAAGTTCTGGCTTATTGCGTATGTTTTTTAACGCTATAAATTCGTCTTTGGGAAGATTCGGTTTAGGCACTGAACATCGACGTAACATAGACGAAATGTCTTGACGTATCGCCTCCAAATCTTCTTTCCGCATATTGTTTTTAAATAAACAGTCCTCGAAACTACGGATAATTTCTTCGTACGGTAATCTGCGTGGAGTTACAGCATAATTGAGGCCTTTGGATAAAACCTTAATTGTTGCATCATCCAGTGTTTGTTTTGACAGATTATAGAACGCGATTAATATATCATCTGTGTTTGTCAATGGTTGCTTTTGGTTCTGGCATTGATTCGGATGTTTGACATTTGATTTGGCCGTTTATTTTTGATATTTTTTGTTTGTTGTTGTAAGCTAATGGCATTTATTTTTGTTTGTTTTTGCATTCGTTATATTTACTAATTTCGCGTTTATTTAATGTTTCCATGCACAAATTATAATCAAACGTCGTGAAAACTTTCTTTAATTCACTGGATGATGTGTCTATGGATTTATTTATGCCATATAGATCGGAGCGTTTTTGTTGGATTACCGCCCGTAACAACTTTTTACTCGCCTGATTTAAGATCTTAGCGCTTCCTCAAATGTCCTTTTTGGTGGATATTTTGACACACGTAGGAATGAGATTATGGTCTCGGCATCTCTTCAAGAAATTTAAGGCTGTTAGATATCTTGCGCGCTTAGTCTTTAGATCTTCTAATCGGCGTATTTTATTTGCAATTACCAGTCCGTACTGGTTTACATAATGATTTCTTATATTTACGCGAACACTACACATTGATATTGATAGATTGATCCATTATATTTATTTAGATAAAGGTAGGATATAGAATTTTTATCGATATATTTTGTCACACTGTCTTATCCTTATTATTAGTTCCGTGGACGTGCACTTCTGCTGTCAGCGCCAAAATGGCGCAAATCAAATTGCCTTATCATGTCACGGTGTATAGCCAGTTCAGCGTACTTGTATATATAGAGGTCAGTGTTATATCGCCATAAAGAGTTTTCTTCTCACTTGCACATTACGTTCGTCTGTTATTATCCTAAGTGTATGTTTTTACGACTTTTGTAAAATAAACACTTAATTAATCACAATTATCATGCAGTTATTATAAAAAAATGCAATGAAAAAGACATAAAAAAGACACTCAGTCATGAATATTATAAAAAATTAACTATAAATTACCTACTGTAAAACATGATAGTTATAAAAACTGTTCCTTTTAGGTACAAAACATAGCCGTAAGTTAAATTTTGTACAATTCATATTAGCATAACCCATTTTACAGAATTTGCAATGTCTATAGGATACAAATTTAGACCAGTGCCCCGTGTTGTCATACCTGACCGAATCAGGAGATCCTGGAGCACTAGCAGCTTGTTTATGCTGCTTGGCGTTGTCCACTTTTTCGTCTGTTTGTCTAATTAACTTTTTGTGTAATAGTTTATTTACAATTTGAACTCAAAACGTTTTTAAGCTAAGACATTTTTTTGCATCTGGGCTTTCTCGTCTGTGCAACCAGGAATTGTTTACGCACATGTGAAGCGTTTGAGAGAAAATCGCCATGTACAATCTTTTCGTTTTAAAAGCGGACATGTACAATGCAATCAACATATCCGCGAAGTCTACTCTGCCCATGTGAGCATTATATTTCTATACTGTTGGAGGACAGTTCACTTCAGTCTTAGCTCTACTTTCTTTGCAGTATCTTTGAATTTTTCCCCACGAGTAAGAGCCAACAGACAACTTGCTAGTGTGACCACCTTGATATCGTACCATTTTACAACAGCTATTTTATTTTAATTGCAGGCGACCTGTTTACTTACACCTCAACCCTTCTTGGACAATTGCTTGTCAATCAACATTATATTTTGACATCCTCGCAAGCGATTGGCATTTATCTTTCCAAGGTTGAAAATACCGTACTCTTCCCGTAAATGGTGAATTAACTTGAAAGAAGTAAAAGAGTTATCAAAGTATACTACTTATACTGTTGACGGCTTCTCCTCTATTGTCTTATAGAGCGCTAAAACAACTTTCGCCCCAAGACCTAAACTATTTTCATGGTCCGTAAAAAAAGGTATCCTCCGCAACATAAAGAATAAAATTGTATACTAGCCCAAATAAGCCAACTCACACAAATATTTTAAACCCCCATTCTTTGGGTTTTACGGTAAGTATTGACGTCTAATGCCTGCCCTAGTACCTTTATAGGGTACCATTATTTCGTCAATACTGTATCAATACATAACCATTCCCAAAAGTGGTCGAACTTTAAAGTAGCGAACGTCATTCATGTCCAAGTTGTCCACAAAATGAAGATATTTTCTGATATTTTCGTACATTTTGATTGGCACGATATCTGAGATGGGGGATATCTTAATTCGCGACTACAATAATCCTTGTATGATGGCATTTGTACCACGCCCATCATAAGAGTAATGGCTAAAAGTCTCGCATATCATCATTAGAGACATTTGCGTATTTGACAGAATCATTTTGTACTATATAAGTTTGTATGATCTGTAATCAACTTAATAACATCTTCTGAAAAAATATAAAAGTAGTCTAAAAGGGGACATCCTACTTTAATCAGTAGGAATATCAAATACAGTTAGTTATGCACTGTGTATCTAAATTTACCAGTTTTCCATTTGAATAACAAGGGTTTTCTCAGATACACTTTTACTTTCTTAACAATAATTTTAAGTGCTCGCCTCTTGGGGATATATTTGAAGAAACTTGTGTGGGTAAGACAAATGAATCTTGAGGTGATAAAATAGACGAAACATCCTGGAAAACTGATTCTATCGCGTTTAATTAACTTATTTTTAATTCCCAACGTTTCGGGTGTTTTACAGCACCCATGGTCACGGGAGGGACTCGATAGAATACGTATGAATAGTTTTATTCAATGTGTAGTGCTCACGTAAAATTCGCAACCACTTACAATCGTCTAAATTGTCTGAAATTTTGAAGAAACCGTTGACAATACTGTAATTAAATTACTCTTATGGGAATCATCACAGTTCATAATGCATGTGTGATTTTGTGTTTTTCTTTTACAACAATATTCTTGTATTAGGTATTTGAAATTCATGCACAGAACATAACGTAGTGGATATTATTAAATCGCCACTACACGGATTTATTAAAAATGTATCTAATTTACCAAATTTTAGACATTCATAAATTGTATACGGATAAACTTCAGGACGCGAGCAAACCGGGTTCGATCCCCGCCGGCTCCATTGAAATTGTTAATTGCAATTTTAAGTGCTGATTTACCACGTGTTCGGCGGCGAAGGAAAACATCGTGAGGAAACCTGCATGTCTGAGAAATAAGAAAAAAAATATTTCGAAGACATGTGAAGTTTGCCAACACGCATTGGGGCAGCGTGGCGGACTATTCCTTGCCCTAAAACCCTCTCAGAAATGAGAGGAGGCCTGTGCCCAGCAGTAGGACGTATATAACTGTAACTTCACTTTACTTTACTTTAAACATCCGGGCTCCGTACAGTAACGGCGAAAGAAAATCTGCCATCCCACAGTTTCCCATTTGCCGGGTCGCGACTCGGTACGACCCGGTACCGGACCACCACTACTAGTCTACCTTAAAATAAATATAGAAACCGAGTTGAAGTGGAACCAGACCTTAGGATAAAACTTTCGTCATTTTCCGCAAACTTGAATTTTTTAGTGAAAAATAAGCAGCATCCCGTACTTTGCACTAAAATTTATAGAATAAATAGGCGATACCAAAATATGTAGTATTAATAAATTGTTTTTACTATTAATACATGTGTACTATTTTACATTATGGAACCAGCTTGGGTTTAAAAGTATTAAGTGGGTCACGAAGGGGCAGTGTGAAAATTAGCGGGCAATGGCAGAACAATGTTTGGGAAACACTGCGCCACCCCATATGATCTAGTGGCTGTAGGGTTACCAGATCCTAAAATGAATTTTCCGGGAAAATACTTTTATGAAATCCCTGAAATTGGCGCGGAGGCAGTAAAACTAATTATGACTTATGTCTTATTAGCATGTAAATAGCCCCCTGAGATTAATAACAGTCAGTTCTATAAGTATAAAGACAGATACTTCAATTTTATCTGGGGGCACGGCAGTGCCCTCGCCAAGTCGAGCAAAAAAGCGGCACGGTCGTACCATACTTTTCTCGAAGCAATTCAGGCCATTTTCGGCATCCTACAACTTCGTAGTGGATAAAACTAGAAGCTTGAATTTTTAGTAACCGAGTAAGCATTGAATAGACATAGTATATTTCAAATTTCATTCAATTTGAACCAGTTGTTTAAGAATTATAATTAGTCAAAATTTCTTAATTTTGTCACTCACTGACTGACCGATCATCAAAATTCTAAGGCACTTCTAGCAGATATAGAAGCTTCAAATTTAGTACAATTAGTTTTTAGTGTATAAATTAATAAAAACTAAAATATTTTTCTATTTCGGTCTGGTTTTCAAGATACACCAACTGCATAAATAACTTTGTAATCCCTTATAAATATATGGCATTACAAAGTTACATTTGCAGTGAAAGAATCAGTGTGTGTATGTAGGTGAAGATAAGTACGTAGTTAAAAATGAATCTGGGAGCACGGCAGTGCCTCCGCCAAGTCGAGCAAAAAAGCGGCACGGCCGTACCATACATTTCTCGAAGCAGTTCAGGCCATTTTCGACCCCCTATAACTTTGTTGTGGATTTAACTAGAAGCCTGAAACTAAGTAGGCATTGTATAAACATAGTATATTTTAAATTTCGTTCAACTTGAACCAGTAGTTTAAGAATTATAACTAGTCAAAGTTTCTTAATTTTATCACTCACTGACTGACCGATCATCAAAATTCTAAGACACTTCTAGCAGAAATAGAAGCTTCAAATTTAGAATACAATTAGTGTTTAGTATATAAAGCAACGAAAAACTAAAATACTTATCAATTTCATTCCAGTTTTCTAAATGCACCAACCGCATAAATAACTTTGTAATACCATATAAATATATGGAATTACAAAGTTACATTTGTAACTTGTAAAAAAAAACAAGTCTCGCAACTCAGTTATTTTACCGTAAAAAGTTGTGAGATCCATGTTATACCAAGTCGGTTAATTTATTCAGCCCCTACTTAAGGGTCCTTCTGTTTTAAGTTATCATGTAATAAAATAACCTAACAACATTTTATAGTGACCATACCAATGTTAAAGATCTTTTATGTTTTAAATACATAGATTGACTTGGCAATCGCAGTAAGCAATCTAATTTAATGTAATATGTATTACTTATGAGATACACTGCGTTTTCATGTGATGGCCAAGTCTATCCATGTATTTAAAACATAAAAGATTAAGAACAAGTTATGTTTTTGATGGCCTTATATGTATATGTATACAGATTTAATAAAATAAGTCTTTAAGGAAGAAATAATATCAAATAATTCTTATTTGGAATAGAAATTTAGTAAAATGTTTATTTTTGCGAATACTAGATATTTATTTAAACATGTGAATTATATAAAATCGTAACTGCCATTCATTCAAAATTGATAAAATTATTTTTAATTAATAAAACAATTAATAATAAGTAAATGGAATTTTAATTGTTAAAAATTTACCTGAGCTTTTCTCTGGTACTCCTTTACATACAACACTATATATGATTTCACTGATTTTAAAACATAAAATATAAATAAGTTTTAATTTGATTGGATTTAATTGGATAGAAGATACAACAGAGTTGTCAAACTTTATATTAATACGATTATTAATGCGTTTATTTATCTACTCGATAATTAAAACGTTTTCGTCTTTACAAGTAACTGTTACTGAAAGAAATGAAATATAACGCACCGCGCCGCGCCATTGAAAACAGGTGGCACGGGCTCGCGCGTGGCGCGGTATATTTAATTTCTTTCAGTAATTGTTGCGCGTACAAATCAACTCGGGCGCAGCGCGGTGCGTGATAATTCACGCAGTGAGAAGCCGGCTTTATACGAGTACATGCGCGCCGTGCCGCGCCTTTGAAGTTACCGATTTTAAACGAATAGCACACGCCGCGCCACGCCTGCCCGCGCCGTGCCGCGCCAAACCCTTCACATTGCGTGTGGCGCATGCTGGCGCGGCCCGGCGCCTGATAACACACGCAGTGAGAAGCCGCCATAATAAGTTCTATTGAGGCGGCTCCGTCCAACAGGATTGATGTCCTAACCTAACAACATTTTATAGTGACCATATCAATTTTAAAAGTCTTTTATGTTTTAAATATATAGATTGATTTGGCAATCGCATTAAGCAATCTAATTATCTAATTTAATATAATACGTATTACTTGTGAGATACATTGTGGTTTCATGCGATGGATAAGTCAATCTATATATTTAAAGCATAAAAGACTTTTAACATTGATGAGGTCACTATAAAATGTTGTTAGGTTAGCTAATTACGTAATAACTTAAAACAGAAGGACCCTTAAGTAGGAACTGAATAAATTAACCGACTTGGTATTACATGGACCTCACAACTTTTTACGGTAGAAGAACTGAGTTGCGAGACTTGGTTTTTTTACAAGTTATGTTTTTAATGGCATTACATAATTACATATTACGTGAAGAAAGGTTCTCGAGTGGCAGCCTCGTACTGGTAGGCGTAGTGTAGGGCAACCCCCCACTAGGTGGAGTGACGACCTTGTAAGACATGCAGGAAGTTGATGGATGCAGGTGGCTCAGGACCGTGCTTTGTGGCATTACTTAGGGGAGGCCTATGTTCAGCAGTGGACTTGTGAAGGGCTGTAATGATGAATTACATATTACGTTATGACTTTAATATTATTTTTAATCTATTTCTGTGTTAAAGGGCTTTTGAAAATGGAGCTTTTGAGAGGCTTCTGGTGTGTCGTTGTAATGAATCAATGATCAAAATATTTGCTATACAACGTAGTCAACCGTAGTATTGTAGTAACAGATTAGTGGCTATAGCAGCTAGAGTTGCTAATTTTTTTTAATAGAATAAGGGTTGAGAAACATGCACACAGTCCACCTGATGGGAAGTGAATGCTTAATTAAGAAGTTGCGCGGATTCGATAACCGGTGTGCTGCGTCAAGCTATGGAATATTTTTCCCCTTTTCTGCCACTCCCACCGGTAGTAAAGCTCGTCCATAGTTTAACGCTGAAGGGTGCTCGAAACCACAAAGCTCCGGATATCATCTTCAAGAAGAGAATTTTCAGCCAAGCCGCCAAGTCCTGCAAAGAGCATTACGGAAAGCCAGTCTCGATCGCATTAAACATATTTCCGCAAAACTCTCTGCCAAATTATAAAGCTAGTGGACCAGATGGTAAACCAGCTATAGTTTTAAAGGCTTGTGTACCTGAGTTGTCTCCTATGTTGACACGCTTGTTCCGCCTCTCATTTAGGACTGGAATAGTGTCAAAACCCTGGAAGCTGGCCAACGTGCAGCCCGTTCCGAAAAAAGGCAGCCGTGCCAACCCTGCCAATTATCGGCCAATCGTTGGTATATTTAGTAATGTTTCTGAAGCGCTGCTAGACGCTCGTGCATGAGACGCGCGGTACTATTATTTATTCTGTGCGCGCGGTTCAGTGTACCAAGATAGTATAAACTCCATAGTTTTTGATACTCACAACGCTCGATGCCCGATTCACAGCGTTACAACAGACAACGTTACTTGCAGAGATGAGGAGCCCGTGGTTAATTAATAGATGCGTGGATCAATAGATCTGCGAGATTAAACTGCACTTGCCGCGGCCAGTCCATGGATGGGAGATCATTTTCTTAACATACATTATATACATTTACCACAGATTAAGCGAATAAAAAGTGCAAATGTATCTTCGGACACTTGGTGCACCTTAATATCTCCTGCGTATTTAGCTAGTATCTGTTAAGATCATTATGTTTTTAAATTCATGCAGCTAAAACGACTTTATTATTACTTTGTATTTTTTCAGGAACAGATGGAAGAGAGAGTAGCCTCATAAACATATTTGCGTTTAAAGAGAGCAATCTTATTTAACTAATGATTCCTACAAGTTTCTTTACTTAAATTATTAAGTTTACATTCATATTTAATTCGAATGTAAAAATAAACTTCTATAATGTACTAAATTATTAATTATTAAATGTTTTCAATTACTAAAATTAATAAGTACTTAAGATATGATAAAGCAGCCATTATTTACTTCGGGTCCCCTTTTATTATTTCATCAGCAAAACATTTTATAAAATATAAATAAGTATTTACTTAATTAAGCATCTAACTTTTAATATTTGATTAACAGTATTTTAAAAAGAAATTCCGAGGAAACTGTCCATGACAGTAAAAATTTATTTCTAAGTGTCATAGCTCAAAAATATAATTTTTCGATCTGATTCTTAAGGAAAATTGTTTAAGTTGATAATCACCTTCAGAGTTTATTGGGGTTTTGTACATTTTGAATTAAAATTCGACAAAACAACGCACACAATGACAAATAAAAATTGGTTTCAATAAAATTCGGGCTGTCAGGTCGTTTAATACGATAGTATATTCTAAGTCTATGGTTGGGACGATAACCCGACAAGACCGGAGAGATAGAAGGCGCAGGACGAACGGCTTTATGTGCTTTCCGTGGCACGGAGTGGAATACTGTCAACCTCCTGACTTTGAGCTACTCAGAATTACTATATATATATATATATATATATATATATATATATATATATATATATATATATATATATATATATATATATATATATATATATATATATATATATATATATATATATATACTATGCTATATTATTACGAGTAGTTCTGTTAACTCTAATTGCGGCCACGTTTCTTACGTGACAAAGCCACGCTGCAGCTATGTCACTGTTACGTATGAATGGGTCGGCTGGATCGAGGTAGGATATTGGTCGTTCGACTTCTAGGTCGAAATTGGGCTTACCTAGTCGGACAATTCGTCCTAGGATCACCTATTTTCATATATTGGTAAGCTTACCTTCATTTTTTAAATTTCTGAGAAATGACATGTTCGCACCCCATGATGAGAGTTCCGAAGAAACAGCCCACAGTCCCCGGCGGTCCCGCTATTCCTGGCTACGGTGGCGACCATGGTAACAACGGTGGGGCAGGGGGTGCTAAGAATCTCCGGCGACCTGGCAACATACAACGCACGCACCCTAAGGACTGACGAGAAGATCCTGGAGCTAGAAGAAGAGATAAACAAGTTGCCCTGGAATATTGTAGGATTATATGAGGTCCTAAAAGAGGGGGAGGTGATTCTCAAATCCGGCAACTTGTTCTATCACCAAGAGGACGACCATCTGTCCCAAGGAGGTGTTTGATTTATCATCCACAAGTCTCTCGTTAACAACGTTGTAAAGTTTGGCAGTGTGTCGACGAAGGTTGCGTACCTTATACTCGGAATCACCAAACGGTATTCGCTGAAGGTCATACAGGTTAACGCACCAACATCGGCATATCTTGGTGAGGAGGTGAAGAAAATGTGTGAGGATATTTCAAAAGCCATTCCTCCAAAACCCACTATACGGTGTTAATGGGAGACTTTAACGCAAAGTTAGGCACAAGAAAGATCAGTGAGCTGAAAGTAGGGAAATTTGGAATAGGGCAAAGGAACCCAAGGGGCCAGTAGCTGGCCGACTTCATGGAGAAAGAGGGACTCTTTACCATGAACTCTTTACCACAGAAAGTGTACTTGGTCGAGCCCCGACGGTTCGACAAAAAATGAGATTGACTTCATTATGATGACCAGAAGCAAACTGTTCAATGATGTCTCAGTGATCGCAAGGGTGAAAACAGGCAGCGATCACCGAATGGTTATAGACAAACTGAACCTAAACGCTAAGTTGGAGAGGTTTCGTTTAATGTAGTCAACGCCCCATTCCCCTCGTGCTCTGATCCAAAGTATCGAAACCTTTCTTCTCGAGCTACAAAACCATTTCAGTGCCTAGGAGATTGCAATACAGTGGACGATATGAATGACAAGCTCGTGAAAACTGTCCATGCGGTCTGAGTTTAGTTCTGCAAGACCCACCGCAGAAGAACACAAAAACTCCCGTCCCGCCCGTGACCATGAGTGCTGTAAAGCGTTCGAAACGTCGGGTATTAAAAAGTTAAATATACGCGATAAATTCCGCAAAAACTAGTATTATTTCAATGTGTGGTGTTCGCGTAAATATAAGAAATCATTACACAAAAGCTCTTCGATCACACTCTTACTTTAATGGATGTTAGACGGAAGATGAAGCTGCAGTCGTCAGCAAATTTGACAGCATACAGGCAGCTGAACTGACAGATCTCCAAATGCTTGTGGCGGGACTTACGCAACTTCTATACAGCTCGTATTGAAGAAGCGATTGAGCGGAACTAGGGCTCCAAAGTCTTTGCCAGAGATCTGTCTATCAGAAAGAGCCAACTGTCAAGGTTGAAGACTGAGTGTAGCAGCATCGTTTCCGGGACACCTGATTTTAAATGAGATTGAGAGGTTCTATGGGCAGCATCATCGTTGGAGCCACACGCAAGCGTGAGTAACGATCTAAGAGCAAGTCTTACACGACACTATTCCGATGATATCCCCAACGTTAATCTGAGCGAGATTAGAATGGCTCTTCAGCACCTTAAAAACGGCAAGTCCCCGGGCGAGGATGGAATTAAAGCGGAGCTTCTGAAAGCAGGTGGAACACCGGTACTTCTTCAGAAGCTCTTCACGTCTATCGTCCATGGTGGCACTACTCCTGAGGCGTGCAGCGGAAGTGCAGTGATCTTGTTCTTCAAGAAAGGCGACAATGCTCTCTTGAAGAACGAGAGACCGATTTCGCTTCACGTCTACGTGCTGTTTCTGAGAGTCATTACGAATCATCTCCTCTTCCAGCCTCCCGAACAAGCAGGTTTCTGAAAAGGCTTCAGTACTATAGACCACATACATACCCTACGGCAGATTGTACAGTACAATCTGCCACTTTGCCTGCCGTATACTATGAGAAAGCCTTTGATTCCGTCGAAATTTGGGTGGTGCTACAGTCTCTTCGGCGGTGCCAAGTTGACTGTCGGTATGTCGAAGTGCTGAAGTGTTTGTACAGTAGGGCTACGATGACTATCTGAGTACAGATCGAAACCTATTCTACTGCAGGGAGGTGTAAGACAAGGTAACGTTATATCACCGAAACTCTTCACCGCTGCATTGGAAGACGTTTTCAAGCTACTGGACTGGAAAGGATACGGTATTAACATGAATGGCGAGTATATCACTTACCTTTGATTTGCCGACGATATAGTCCTTATGGCAGAATCGCTGGAGGACCTAAGGACTACGCTCAATAACCTCAATAGTGTCTACCAACAGATAGGTCTTAAGATGAACATGGACAAAACAAAGATCATGTTTTATGTACATGTCACACCTATGCCGGTAGTTGTTGGGAGCACTTAGCTCGAAGTTGTTGACGAGTAGGTTTATCTGGGACAACTAGTCCGACTACTTAAGTCCAACTTCGAGAGGTCGATCGACAGATTAAACTCGGCTGGGCAGCGTTCGGGAAATTACGACACAACTTCTAGTCAGGTATACCACAAAACTTGAAAACGAGATTGTACAGCCAGTGCGTGTTGCCAGTGATGACTTATAGAAATGAAACGTAGTCCTTCACTGCTCTGACCATATGAGGACGCTCAAGGTCACTCAGTGAGCTATGGAAAGGGCTATGCTCGGAGATTCTCTGCGTGATAAACTTACCGCAGTAGAACCAGAGTGACAGATATTGCCCGACGGATTAGTAAGTTGAAGAGCTTTTTTTTTTTTTTTTTTTTTTTTTTTATAGAAGAGGGGGCAAACGAGCATGCGGCTCACCTGATGTTAAGTGACTACCGCCGCCCATGATCAACCGCAACACCAGGGGAATTGCGGGTGCGTTGCCGGCCCTTTAGAAAGGAGTAAGCTCTTTTCTTGAAGGTCCCCAGGTCGTATCGGTCCGGAAAAATCGCCGGTGATAAACTATTCCACAGAGAGGTTGTACGTGGAAGAAAACTCCTTGTGAAACGTACAGTGGTGGACCGCCAAGCATCCAGATGGTGTGGATGGTATCGGGACGTTTGCCGTGTCGTGCGTTCACGAAATTTGGCGGCTGGGATTAATCCGAACAATTCCTCAGAGCACTCCCCGTGATAGATGCGATAAAATACGCAAAGAGATGCAACATCTCTTCGCAACGCCAGTGAATCGAGCCGATCGGAAAGCACTCGGTCGTCGACGATTCGAGCCGCTCTGCGCTGGATGCGGTCAAGTGGAAGGAGCTGGTACTGGGGAGCCCCAGCCCAGAGATGGGAACAGTATTCCATGTGCGGCCGAACCTGCGCCTTGTAAAGTTGCAGGCGGTGTGCCGTCATGAAATACTGTCCCGCTCTGCTGAGCACGCCAAGCTTTTTAGAGGCCAGTTTGGCCTTCCCTTCCAAGTGACCACGAAACTGCACGTCACTCGATATGTCGACGCCGAGGATTCCGATACTGGCTGAGGCAACAAGGGGAGTGCCTTGAAACTGAGGGGATACGACAAAGGGGTTTTTTTTAGCGGTTAACGCGCAAACTTGTGTCTTCTGGGGGTTAAACTGGACTAGATTTAGTCGTCCCCAATCCGAGACTCTGTTCAGCAAAGACTCGACTTCAGACACAAGTTTGTCCCGGCACTCGGAGACGCCGACTTATAGCTCGAAGAACAGACAATCGATGAGGAAAAAAGGTTCTCGAGTGGCACCACACTCGTACTGGTAGGCGTGGTAAGACATGCAGGAATTCGGTGGATGCAGGTGGCTCAGGACCGTGCTCTATGCCATTCGTTGGGGGAGGCCTATGTTCAGTGGTGGACATGTGAAGGGCTTTAATAATGAAGTGATGACATGTTCATCATTTAAATTACTTTCCGCATTTTTACAGTCAATTAAATAAACCTCTAAATTTGAGGATCATATACGATTTTAATAATTTAGCCCATGATTATGATTTATATTTTATGATGATATTGATGATATATTTTATACGCGGTATAGCCACGCTGCAGCTATATTATGGTTATAGCATGAATGGATCGGCTCAACCGGGGAAGGAGTACGCTCTCGCAGAATACCATCGTAAAATAGCAGCTGTTGCTGTGTTTTGTATGGTTAGTGTAAAGAACCGGAGACCCGTTTTTCTGCAATCGAGGCATTCCATTTTAGTCCTAAAGGGTGACGCATCTGCATTTTGATTCTTAATCGAGGTTTAATGTCGATGTCTATGATCCACAGCAACCACTTACCACCAGGTGGACTGTGTGCTCGTTTGTCACCCTAATCCCATAAAAAATATACAGGGTTATTTTGCAATAATCGGCCGAGTTCGCAGAAAAGGTTCAGAATAAGTAATTAAAATAATTAAAAAAAATCTCAAACATTCTCTCCTCTTTATATATTAAATTCAAAATGCATGGTAATGCATTATTTTTACTGATTTTACTCTTTTACTGCGAACGCACACATTTGTAAGGGTTGATCCTTGTTGCCCACAAATCGCATTCAATTTGGGATAATTTCAAATAAGAGCAGAAGCGATATTTACTCGTATTTTCTTAAACGGTGTAGTGTTATGCTACTTACATATCATTTTACACTATTTTAAATTTATTTTTCCATTCTGTTTTTGATTTTCTGCATTCACCTCAAAACTGGATATTTTTGCATCACCTTTATTTCCATAGGATCCTGTAACGTTTTTAAACCATAAGAACACAATAACAAATCATTTTCACTTCGTATTTTCACGTTATCAGCACTTTTTAAATCGGTGTCAATGGAGTCTACCTTTTTCGGTCTTTTATTTAGTTCTCCGTAACGCAATTTCGGGCTTCGTGCGCGCTGTTTCGCTACCTTTTTTCCTATATCAATGATATCTCATTTTTCACTTAAATCTTGCCGTTTCTCTATTACGAGCCTAAAACCAAAATTTGACATGTTTTGACATCGTTGTTTATCTGGTTGTCATGGCAATTTTTATTCAAATTCGTTACCCGTCTGATGTTTTTATTTCAATATTTCCACAAAAATACTCTTTTCCTCTTGGCCATTTACAAAATTTGCTTTTAATTTAAATAATTTCAAATTTAATTTAAATAATTTCCCGTTCTTATCCCAGATCCGTCAAAAAGTATAATAATCTACTCCGGGCGCTGTGTGTGTCTACTCCGGGCGTTGTGTGTGCTTACTCCGGGCGCTGTGTGTGCCTACTTTAAGCGCTGCGTGTACCTACTCCAGACGCTGCGTGGACCTACTCCAGACGCTGCGTGTCTACTCCAGGCGCTGTGTGTGTCTACTCCGGGCGTTGTGTGTGCCCACTCCAGGCGCTGTGTGTGCCTACTTCAAGCGCTGCGTGTACCTAGATCAGGCGCTGTGCACCTAACATAGGCATAGCCTGTGCATACATCGTTTCAGTACTCATTTATCTTTGTTATTAATTTTTTTTTTTAAAAATTGTAATTCACTATCATCATTACAGCCCATCATCACCTTCATACCTTTTTTTTTATAAAAGAAACTGTAAATATCTTTACAAATTTTAAATAAATTATTTTCTTTTTAGTTGTTTCGTTGTTAGGTTAGGTTCTTTAGTTTTTTAAATGTCGCTTTACGACAACGGAAAACGGTATAAAATTATTTATATACTAACGGTATAAAATAAGTTTAAATGTTGGCAACTCTTTAAAAAATAACCCTCCGTATGATTGTGTCCTCTAAAAGGAAACAGACATTTGGTTTTTAAGCAATTATGTCATCGAAATTATAAAAATATATGAATGCTAATTTTAACACTGAACTGCTAATTTCATTCAATTATTTTACCAGTATTTTCCTTAGCCATTCGTTTTTTTCTTGCATCTTCTTAAACTTATTAAAGATAGACTGAAATGACGAAAATTTGATTTTTATTACCTCCTCTATCATTTTCTCTATTATATTTTTTAATATTAGTGCAGGGTTAGCTTTACCTTATCCTCATTTACAATTTCGAGCGCAGTGCTCTTAAAATCTACCGACATAGGTGTAACATGGATTACGAGCTTTCATCAAACTATTTAAAACAATTAAGCTAAGTCAACTTTTTTAATTAACGTGTAGTGGCGGTTTAAAAATATTCACTACATCAAATCATCCCGTGGGTGTCGTAATAGGTGACAGAGAGAAAAATTTTTGTGGATGGGCAGCAGCATCTTCTTATTAATGGCTGAAAAAAAAACTGCCGTTACCAACCCACTTGCCAAGTGTGGCAACCATGGCTAATATACCCCCTTTGACTCATTTTACGAGGGAGGCCTATTTTCAGCAGTGGACTGTAGTAGGCTCTATCTGTGACTATAAGCTCTCACAGAATACCAGCGTAAAATGGCATCTCAACACTGCTGTATTTCGTATGGTGAGTGTTGAAAACCAGATACCCATTTTACTCGAAACGAGGCATTCCATCTTAGTCCTCACATACCCTATAAAAAAAGCAGCAAAATAACAAACCCTGCACAGAGATTTCCTTTAACTGTTGTTTGTTTAATAATTTAACTAAAAACAGCGCTGCCTTTACAGCTTTTTGTTGAGTTGGAGACATATTTGACATTACATTTTAATTTTTATCCGACTTCAAAAAAGAAGGAAATACTTAATTCGACTGTATGTTTTTTATGTGTTACCTCTGATTTTTTTTCTAGGTGAAACGATTTTGATGATCCTTTTTTTATTTCAAAGCTGGTGCTTCTCGTGTGATCTCATATAAATTTGACTGCCTAGTGGTTGTAATAGAGCGACTGCTGATCATGAGGTTCGAATCCCGGGTCGGGCCAAAAAATTGAATATCGAGTTTTTCTGTCAAGAAATTCACAGTAGTTGTCCAGCGTCAAGAAATTGGAGGTGTCTCACCCCCGTGGCTCGGAAAGCACGTAAAGCCGTTCGTCCTGCGCCTGATCTCTCTCCGGTCGTGTCGGTTAACCGTCCCATCGGATTATGAGAGTGAGGGAATAGAGAGCACATCTGTGCTTGCGCATACACTTGGGCACTATAATCCTGTCCTGCGCTGATGGCTAGTCTCCGTTGAGGCAGGCCGCCGTGACCGAATTCGGTCTGGAGAACTTTATATTTTTTTTTATTTTACCATTTGTAATTTTTTATATTACTATTAAATTATGCGTGTATGTACCTACTTTTATTACGTAACATAATTTAAACATTACGTAAGTTTTATGTTTAAATATATAAATTGACTTGGCAATCGCACTAAGCAATACGTATTACTTGTGAGATACATTGTATTTTCATGCGATGGCCAAGTCAATCTATATATTTAAACATAAAAGGTTTTTAACATTGATATGGTCACTATAAAACTTGGTTAGGTTAGCTAATTAGGTAATAACTTAAAGCAGAAGGCTGTTTGTTTGCTAAATATCACTTATACGTCTTATTTTTCATTCTAATTCTGATGTTCTGATTAGTTTCAACGTTTGGCATTGTCAATAAAGTAAGTGTACCGTGTATGATTCAAGTAATTACTTAACAAAAACAAACTTTTGTGTGTTTACATACATAAAATGTCAAATTCCTACAAAATCTATGGTCAAAGTAAACCATTGAGAATTGTGATTAAATGTACCGTAGACAGAGAAACCCATAGACTAATGATTAGCGTCGCCTCGAGTGAGAAAGGACGATAACGTAGTTTTAGGTTATACAATAATCTTTATGTCTTTTAAACATATTTAGATAAAAATTTTAATTGTTCTAAGAACTGAACTGAACAAGATTCACCAATCTTTAGCTCACAAAACACTTTTTTCTCACTTAAACCAACTTGTAAACTCTTTAGACGAACTGTCAAAGTTGCTTAGCAAAGTGTAGTTTGCTGAATAAAAAAACCGGCACGGAGAAAGGGACAAATAACAATCACACCACTCTGTCTCATTTCTATGCACGACGTATGCATAAATCTATCTTTTTCGTGTGCGAATGCGCAAGAAGGTGTCTATTTGTCTATAGGTTTCTCTGTCTACGAAATGTACGCTTATCATGTTTTCTATGGTGGACACAGACTGTAGATAGTCTTACAATAATTTTCTCTTTGGCGTATAACATGACGCTTCATTTTTATCACTGTTGTTTGCTTTTATTTCTTTTGGTCATCAACTAATTTTGCCTTATTTTATTTTAATGGTGTTTTTAGACTTCTCGAGAATTTATTTTTATGTTAATTTAATAATATTTTATTTTTATTTATTTACATTTTAAATTGTGTACCCTAGTTTTTTCTTTTCTTTTCTTCATATTATTATTATCGAATTTGCCATGTAAACAGCGAACCGGTGGGATGGTGTATGGGAGTGTTTGAAATCTTTTGTTGAACTATTTTAGGATTTTTTATTTACTTTTTTTAACTTATTTATATATTTATGTTAATATATTTAATTATTGTAGTGTACTAATATGTCTGATGTTTAATCTTTTTATTCAATTTATGATTCAGACCTTTCTTTTTCGTCTTGCATTTAAAATTTTATTTAAAATTAAATTTAAATTCTCAAATAGATAATATTTTTAACTACTGATGATATGTTGAATATTTGTCATATAAATGCCCAAAGTACCCGAGTCATTATTCTGAGCTTGAACTTCCATTTTTTTCTAAGCGCGTACATACCATCCTAGTGTCCGAGAGTTGACTAAAGCCTTCTTTGCCCTCTACCTTATTTTTATTACCTGACCTTATTCTTATTAGAAATTATCGCATCGACAAAAGAGGTGGTGGTGGTCCATATATTTGCACAAGTCCATTACCTGCAAAATAATTTTAACATCTCTACCTACTTACTCTGCCTCCTCAGAGTTCCTGTTTATTGAAATAAATGTCAAGGGTAAAGGATGATTCTTGGAGTAGTGTATTGCCCCCTACTATTGATTACTTTCCTTCTATTGGCTTTAGAAAATTTAGGTTCTGAGTAAGAACACTATAATCATGGGTGATTTCAATACTGATCTACTCAAGGTTTCTTCTCGGTCTCGAAAGTTATGTTCAATCATTGAGTCTGTCAACCTTCACATTCTTCCCTTCCCAGGGGCTACTCATCGCAATATTGACTATGATGATGCATTGATTGATCTAATTATTACTGCTTCTTCTGATCATGTAATAAATCATGGTCAACTTCCCGCTCCGGGTTTTTCACGACATGGCCTAATGTACGCTTCTTATATCTTAGTCCTCCCAAAACTACTTGTAATATTTTGCAATTACGTAATTTCAAAAGAGCAAACCCGAATGATCTCAAGAATGACGCTTCTAATGTAAATTTCGATGATTTAAGGAACGCATTTACAGTTGATAAAAAGATATCTTACCTTAATAATACCATTCTCAGCTTGTATGATGCTCACGCTCCGATTCACAAGCTAAATTTAAGCGCACGCTTTAATCTTAGCTTGTGAATCGGAGCTCTGGGATGGCAGAGAGTGTTCGGGTGGCAACGACGGAATCGGTCTTTTCTTTGTTTTAGAAGGGAACGAATAGAGGAAAATAGGTTAGACTTGGACTTGGAAATTTCTAAAACCTTTTGGTGTGGGTAAGGTAACCCAGGATTGCGGTCTTTCTCTTTCTCTCAATGACTTGAAACTGCATTTTTTTCTGCAACAGCAATGAACCCTGCAATTCGTTCTCAAACAGTAGCTTATTTGGCTTCGATCCAATCTTCTCACACCTCAGTTTTTCATTTATCACCGGTTCATCAGGATGAGGTTAGAAAGGCTGTGCTGCAATCAAATTCAGGGCCGTGGATTGTGATGAAATAAGTAGAGATATAATTGTGAACATCTTAGAGTATCTGCTACCAGCTGTAACGCAAATTATAAATTTTTCTCTAGTTTTCTCTAGTATCTAACCCCCTGGGAAAAAGGGCTATGTACGTCCCTTTCCTAAAGTTTCAAACCCCTTACTCCCTAACCATTTCCGTCCAATATCTATCTTGCCTTTTCTTTCCAAATTTTAGAGGCCTGTGTATATAAGAAAATCTCCAATTTCGTATAAAAAATAACCTTCTGAGTGCCTATCAGTCTGGTTTTTGCTCCGGTCACAGCACCACCACTGCTTTTCTAAAAGTTACTGAGGATATAAAATACGGAATGGATATCAAAAAGTAACAGTGATGGTGTTAGTAGACTTTTCCCATGCTTTGAACACAGTTGACCACGATATACTCCTATGTATCCTGTCCCATATTAAATTTGCACCCTCGACCTTGGAACGGTTTTCCTCTTATCTTTACGACCACCAGCAATCAGTCCACGTAGGGGAGGAGACTTCCTAGTGGTTAAGTCTTGATTCTGGTGTACCGCAAGGCGGAATTCTATCTCCCATATTATTTTCCGTTTTCATTAACTACATATCCTCAGTCATTGATTGTTCGTACCATCTATAGCAGACCATCTCCAAATATATGTACAATCGGATATCGATAATCTGCATGATTCTATCGCTAAATTAAACTATAATTTAAAAGCCATTTATGACTGGTATTTCAGTCAATTCAACTAAATGTCAAGCAATGTTTGTGGGTAGCTCAAAAATGCTGGCAAAAATTAACGTCAGTTGTTTGCCACACGTTTTTTATAATGAAAATTTGATCCCGTTCTATGACTGGGTAAAAAAGTTGGGTCTGTACACGGATAAAACGTTAAACTGAGAAAAACAAGTCACTGACGTCAGCCGTAAAGTCACTGCTACCTTAAGATCGCTCTACCATCTGAAAAACATTCTCCCATACAAAACTAAGCATATGTTTGTCCAAACGCTCACCTTGCCTGTCATTGATTACGCAGATGTTTGTTACTCGGACTTGAACCAAAATCTTCTCAATAAGCTACCTATTCGAGAAAGGCGCACTTCCAGAATATTGTCTGCTCTCTACTGCATTTTAAATGATTTGTCATCCCCTTCCTACCTCAAAGAAAATTTTCAATACCGTTCCTCCAACCACGACATACCTTGTCGCTTCGCTCTTCAGATATTCTAAAGATTTCAGTTCCATTCCAATTCACCGGCTTTATCTTAGCCTTGAACTTAAAAGATGCCGGTGTCTAAGCTGACATACTGATAGTGTATTTAAAACACCTCAAAATTTCTGAATATGGTTTTATTGTGGTTATATAAGTTCAAAAAAAATAATGGCTAACTAGTTGAAAGCTGACAAGTAAGTAAGTTATAATAATAGTGTACGTAAAAAATTGCATCTTCATCACGAACCCCACCTCGAATATCACGTCATATTTTGGCAATTTGATTAGCTGGACGACTGCATCAACATAGTGTAAGATAGCAGTTAGCAGCCCTTATGCGCTCATCATGTATGTAGAAAATAGCGTAAGCATACTCCCCTCGTTTAAAACAACGTTTTCAACCATTTTTCAATATCATCGGCTGAAGCTAGCGGGCATTTAGGTCTAATGTGCCTTATTATGAGACCTTTCACGGTATTTAGCTCTACAACTCTGGATACACCGTTGGGACCAGGAAATAGACGCGATACTCAACCTAGATACTAGTTGAGAGGGGGAACATAGTCTTCACGAATTAAAACTCCGTCTCCAATGCATAGAGTTGACTTGTTGACTCTCCATTTTGAGCGTTACTGTAGCTCGCTGATATACTCGCGTTGCCCACGAGACCAGAAATAATAATGATATAATAAAACTTTATTTCAGACAAGAGTCCATAAATTGGTTAGTAACATAACATTATTATAAAACCATTGTTAGTTAAATTGTTTAAAGTCTAAAAAATCATACATTTTAATAACAATATCAAAATTTACTAACCCTACTTAATTAAAAAAAATATATTTTATTATCATTACCTAAATTTAACATTTTAATTCTTATGCATGTGAATGCGAATCCAGTGTCTTAAAAGCGGAGAGTCCCACCTATCTGTTAAGGCGTTTAAGATGCTATTTGAAGAGTCTCCAATAGGAAAAAGAAACGAGAAATGATGAAGCAAGATGGCAGTACGGTCAGAGGTTGATCGATCAAAAAGTGACCTAGAGATAGAGAAAGAAAGTCTTGAGGAGAGGAAGATAATTTATTAAATATAGCCTCACATGCAAACGCAACATGTGCAAAGAGAGTTGTAAGTTAAATTAGCGTAGTCCATAACCATTTTTATATGATAGATACTTGACAGACTTTATGCCGGCTTCCCACAGTCCACCAAAGTGAGGAGCGTATGCAGGTATAAAATTGAATTTAATATTCTCATTAGCTGCATTGTTAGATAATCGCTCAGAATTAGTTTTCAAAAACGTACCAATATATTTCGCGGCAGCAACAAAATTACATTCGTTGTCATTAAATATTTCAAGTAGTTAACCTCTTCGCAAAATAAACCGACGTAGAGATAACAGAAAAGCTTCTTTACTTAACTCGGTTACTGCCTCCAAATGAACGCTCTTAAAGCGGAAACATATAAACGAACATAAATAGCATTTTAATTTTTTAGCTCAACGGCCCTTTTTATTAAGCATAGAAATAAATTCCTACCGCCTGCAAGGAGAATGCCAACGTCACTCTCTGGGAGGCAAGGTTGCCCATCAGTGGACTAAGCGTTTTACTTTGAAAACGTCTGCAAGTGGGACAATTTCGTACGGTCTGTCGAGCAAGATATCTGCCACCCACCGGCCATATAGTCTCTCAGATGGTGTATAATAATAATTGAGGACCTGCATGGACTTATTGAAAATATTCAAATCAAAATATTAATTTAGTGAAGTGGTGTTTTTAATGCAAAATAATAGGACGCCGTTTATTAAAAGAATAATAAGAAAAGAGTGTAATAAGAGAAGAGTGTGGTTTGCAAGATGTTGTTGTGACCAGGATTATGATCAGAATGCTTCGGTGATTTGGTCATGTGGAAAGAATGAATGAGGAAAGAGTGACAAAGAAAATTTATGACCATCGACCAAATTGGTGATTTATTGAAAACGGGCCAAATTAGGAGTACCCTTAACCGACGAGCATGTAGGCGTAGGTGTATGGATGTGAAGGAGGCGAGAGAGGTGTGTCAGGATCGTGCCAAATGGAAGTCTGTAGTCTCTGCCTACCCCTCTGGGTAACAGGCGTGAGTGTTTATGTTTAGTTAATAAGAACCTACGAGCCTACCACCACCAACCATTCTCATTGTTCCTTGTTCATGTAAATAAAGACTGAGGGAAATAATATTACTTTAAGTATTTATAGATATTTGTTTACTTAACAAGTTGTATTCGTTAGGAAACGATTCTAATTGACTTAATTTAGTTAAAAGGGAAAATGGTTCATTCAACTCGTCAACAGATAAGTGATCAGTTCGCTTGGAATTACATTTTTTGGAATTTCGTAGTTTAGTTTAGTTTAGTTTAGTTTACGACGGGCTGTTTTCCCGTCTAAGCGCGTATTTTGCGTGTAGGCACGTATAATATGCTGATTCGAGCCATGATATCTCCCCGAAGAAGCTCAGCAGTTCCTTGATGTTGCAAGCAACTTCGGGGAGCGATCCCGGCGTGCCGAGATGTTTAGCCCTGTATGAAGCGACTTCTGGACATTTCAGCAACACGTGAGCCGCCGTTTCTTCCTCTCCCATGCATGCCCTGCACCAGGGGCTGTCAGTAACACCTATGGTGAACAAATGTTTGTTAAAAGAGCCATGTCCTGTGATAGCACTTGTTAATGTCCTGATCTGTGACTTGTTCAGTCTCATTAGAACCTTGGTTAGACGACTGTTTGTTTCAGGTAGGGCCTCCCTAGCTTGTCTACAGTCTACTAAATTTTTCCAAAGCTGAGCGTGTAAATTATTGAAGTATCTACGTACCAGTGAACGAACGTAGCCAAAGGGGATTGGTATTATTGGTTCCGGCCCCATAGTTGCTAGGGCCGATCCCCTTCTGGCCAGTTCATCTGCTGCATCGTTGCCTCTACATCCACTGTGTCCCTTGATCCATTGCAGAGTCACATTGTTGTGCTTACATACCTCATTCAATCTGTAAGGTATTTGTTAATTATTATTGTAACGTCACCGCTCAGTCCGCAATTAAAGCCGTTACGAGGAAGACATCTTTTATTCAAATCCCAAGATATCGCATTGGCGACGAGAAAAAAAAATATATATCGTAAAAGTTCGCGTGTGTATAAGCTTACCGGCCTAAACCATGTCGATTGGTAAAATATCGAAATTTAAAGTGGCCACAGACAATTGGAGACTATATGTGGAAAGGCTCGAACAATTCTTTGTTGTGAACAAAATACCAAGTGAGCTACATGTACCTACATTAATCACGGTTATGGGGGCGGAGAGTTATGAACTACTCGTGAGTTTGTGTACCCCGGAAAAACCTACATCAAAAACGTTTTTAGAGCTAACAAAAATTTTGGAAAACTACTTTCAACCAAAACCCAGCGAGCTGGCTGAAAGATTTAAATTCCGACAAAGGAAACAAAGGGACGGTGAAAGTATATCAGAATATGTAACGGACCTAAAGAAGATGTCGAAAACTTGCGAGTTTGGTAGCTGGTTGCAAGAAAGTTTGCGCGATCAATTGGTATGCGGTATCAGCAGTGAAACAATTCGGCAGAGATTATTTGCCGAAAGCAAACTAGACTTTGGCAAAGCTTATCAATTAGCCGTGAGTATGGAGGCGGCGGAGAAGGATGCAGCCAGCGTCGATGTGCATCCGAAAATATCTGGTGACTCGAGCGCATCCACAAACTGCCATGCGATTGTCAGTACAAGACGGACCGGGCGCGCGATCGGTTGTGACGGCGAGCGGCGCGCGGGCAGTAAGGGCGAGGTCAGGATGCGCGGCGGAGCATCCAGGGTAGCAGCAGCAACGCCCACCGGGCCGAGGGTATCAACATCGGTGCCGGATGATCGACGACGACGCCAGCGAGAGTGTCGTGCGTGCGGTAATGCACACGATGTAGTGACCTGCAAGTTTGCTCGGTACGTGTGTCGCGTGTGCAATAAACAAGGACATTTACAAAGGATGTGTCCTTATCTAGCAGGACAACACAGCGTCAACGTAGTGCAGAGTGAGACTGATGTTTATTAAACAGTGAAGGAAGTGACGAGGTAATGGTTTGCATTAATCAATTAAGCGGTAGTCATTACAAACCATTGTTTATATCATTAACAGTACACGGTAGGGATGTTCAAATGGAGTGTGATACAGGCAGTGCCGTTTCATGTATTAGCTACGAGTTATATAAACAACAATTCAGTAACCTAAAACTGAATATGTGTCCTTTGTTGCTAAGGTACTATACGGGTGAACAAGTGAAACCTGTAGGTGTGATAAGGCCTTTAGTAAAGTACAAAGATAAAGAAAAGCATCTCGATTTATATGTTATTAAAAATGGTAAAAGTATATTGTTAGGCAGACAATGGTTAGCAGAACTCAATATAAAGTTACCCCCATTTGGAAGCTTAAACTGTTTATCGAATGATGTTTTTAACTTGAACGATTTCAGTTCCAGATATTGTAAGGTTTTCGCGGATGGCCTGGGACGGTTCACTGGGCCGCCGGTGAGCATCCGTGTGCGGGAGGGAGCGCAACCCGTGTTCATGCGAGCGCGTCTGCTGGCTTATGCGCTGCGTGCACCCGTGGAGCGCGCACTCGAGCAGCTGGTGGCGGACGGTATCCTCACGCCCGTCGACCGCTCCGACTGGACGACCCCCATTGTACCCGTAGTGAAAAAAGACGGTAACATTAGGATTTGCGCCGATTATAAGTTAACTTTAAACAAAGTTATAGAAGTCGACCGTTATCCTTTGCCTAGAGTAGAAGACTTACTGGTACGTTTACAAGGGGGGCAGCGGTTCAGTAAAATTGACCTTTCACAAGCTTACGCACAATTTGTACTTGACGAATCTGCCAAATATACGGTGATCAACACACAGAACTGCTTGTTTAGGTATAACCGCTTAGTATACGGCTTATCATCAAGTCCTGGCATTTTTCAAAAGCATTTAGAGCAATTATTTAATCTACCGTATGTAGGCGTATTTTTGGACGATATAATTATTACAGGGCGCAACGCAGAGGAGCATATTAGTAATTTACATAAAGTATTTGACCGTTTGCAGTCGTACGGACTTCGAGTTAAAAAGGAAAAGTGTGTTTTTTTGCTGAATCAGTCAATTACTTAGGTTATGTAATTAGTAAGGATGGTATTCACACTTGTGCGGATAAGATTAATAGTAGACACTCCCGTTCCTACGAACGTCTCTGAGTTAAGGGCCTATATAGGAATGATAATATTATGCAAAATTTGTAAAAAAATATCAGCACTATTCTCGCACCATTATATAATTTATTGCGCACGGGAATAAAATTTGATTGGTGTGACGATTGTGAAAGAGCCTTTAAAAAGGTAAAAGAACTATTGAGTTCTAGTAAAATTCTAATGCATTACTCTAGCGATTTGCCTATTGTGCTGACGTGTGATGCGAGTAGCGTGGGTGTAGGTGCAGTCATCTCGCACCTGACGCCAGAGGGCGAGCGGCCGGTGGCGTTTGCGTCGCGCTCGCTCACGGCTGCAGAGCGAGCCTACTCGCAGATCGATCGGGAGGCGCTCGCTATTGTGTTCGGTGTAAGAAAATATCATCAGTATCTTTACGGGCGAAAATTCATATTGCGTACGGATCATAAACCATTAACACACATATTTGGTAAAAAAAACGGGAATACCGGTTATGGCCGCTTCGCGTATCCAACGTTGGGTCGTACTTTTATCTGGTTACGACTACAGTTTATCAAGATTACCAATTTCTTCTAGTAATAAGAAAACGATAAATAAAGAAATTACTTATATTAACTTCGTGGAATTTTTTTTACCGGTTACTAATGAGGATGTTACGAAGGCGACTTCAAAGGATATTATTCTTAGTAGAATTTTCGCCTATATCAAATCGGGTTGGCCGACAGTTTGCCCTGGTGAAGAAGTTAAACCTTATTTTGTTAGGCGCAATGAACTAACTATATTTAGATAACGGATCGATTATGTGGGGGTATAGAATGGTAATACCTTCATATTTACGTCCAATTATTTTAAAACAACTACACAGCAGCCACATGGGCATCGCGAAAACTAAGGGGCTTGCACGGAGTTATGTGTGGTGGCCTAACACGATGCGGATGTGGAAGCGCTATGCCGAAGCTGCGAGACCTGCGCTTCTTAGGCGGACGCCCCGCCGCGCGCGCCTCCTAACCCCTGGCCCTACTTGCCTCCCTGGTCTAGAGTTCACATAGACTTCCTAGGGCCGTATAAAGGTAAAACTTATTTAGTTTTAATAGATTCGAGCTCGAAATGGCTTGAAATTATTGAAGTAGCGCGAACGAATGCGACTTCCATTATTAAGGTGTTGAGGTCAATATTTGCAAGATTCGGTTTGCCCTTAGAACTAGTGTCTGATCAGGGACTGCCTTTCACAAGTATTGAATTTAAAAGTTTTTTGAAAAATAATGGCATTCAGCAAAGGTTTTCACCGGCTTACCACCCTGCATCTAATGGGGCAGCGGAAAATGCTGTTAAGCTGTGTAAGAGGGCAATTAAAAAAGCATATAGGGATGACGTAGATATTGATACCGCCCTACAAACCTTTTTACTAAGCTATCGCAACAGTAAGCAAATCACCACGGGTGAGAGCCCAGCGATGCTGCTGCAGCGACGTTCCTTGCGTTCACGGTTGGATTTACTTCGCGGTGGGTACGTGGTGCAAGCGCGTGTGCTCGATGCTCAGCAGCGTCAAGTCGAAAATGCGGGTGGTGTTCCGAGATACCGTCTGGATTAGGGACTACGGCATCCGGGATAAATGGGTCAAGGGCACGGTAGCCCAGAAAGAAGGTTCTGGAAGATACGTTCTCGACAATGGTGACGGTCGACTTATTACAAGACATATTGATCAAATAAGACGTAGGTCGCGCCTATCCCATGTTACTTGTCCAGATATCGCTAATGAGGTCGATGAAAATGATAAGGATGAGTTTGCAGATGCGTCTTCTGAGTTGCAAACGGAAGTGGCGGTTTCTGCTGGAAAAGATGATGTGGATACCGAGCACGTAGCAGATACGCAATGTCCCAGCGAGACTGTACCAGACCCCGCCACTCCTCCACAACCACCGCCACCGTCGTGGCCAGTGACCCGTTCCAGGCGAATCCGAAAACCCGTAATTAAATTCCAATGTTAGATTAATGGTATGGTTAAATTATAAGTTTAAAATTAGTTATTAAGTTCATTTTAATATAATTATGTAGATATTTAAGGCTGGAGGTGTAATGTATTTGTTAATTATTATTGTAACGTCACCGCTCAGTCCGCAATTAAAACCGTTACGAGGAAGACATCTTTTATTCAAATCCCAAGATATCGCACAATCCTTGATGGCACCTGTATATCAGTCCCGAGTTCGTCACATTGCAACTCAGAGCTTGTAGTACCGCCATACTGTCGGTCAGTATTCTGATGGAGAAGTATTTCACCTTCCTAGCATCTATTGCTATGGCCGCTTGGATGATACCCATGCATTCAGCCTGGAAGACTGTGTTGTGGGTACCCAGCGGTGTGTATATATAGATATTAAGGTCTTCAGAGAAAGCCCCAGACCCCACACCTTCATTTGTCTTAGAGCCATCCGTGAAAACTTTGAGCTCTCTTGGACCCAATCCTTCCAGATGGACAGTTTCCTTCAATTGTATCCTGTACTTCTTATCGAATACAAATTGTTTTGGGATCCTATCATACTTGGCTTGTAAGATAGGAATTTTTGAGTAAATTCTATCGATTATATCTGTATAGGGGACTCTACTCTTACTCAAAAGATTTAGGGTCTTGAGTCTAATGGCAGCTAAAGTTGCTTCTTGTTGTATATGTAGATGAAGCGGTGTTAGCTCCAGCATAGCCTCCAAAGCTGCTGTTGGTGTTGTCCTTATGCAGCCCGTGGCAGCCATACAAGCTAATCTCTGGTAGCGCTGAAGCTTTTGTATAGTGGTGGCTTCATTGGTTTTGGTCCACCATACCAGAGAGCCGTATATTAATATGGGCCGAATTACAGTTATGTACAGCCAGAGTATAATTTTTGGCGTTAAACCCAATCGTTTGCCAATCATGTTTCTGCACTGCCAGAAAGTTAAACTAGCTTTGCTGATTTTGTTTTCTATGTCGACAGCATTTATTAATGAAGGTTGGTTCAGAACCAGTGTTTAATATAGTTAGATTAGTGCTAAATAAATATTCAACTAAAACCTTACCTCGTTCATTAAGTTTTTTCCATTCCCCAAATTGGATGATATGCGTTGGAGTTCGTCCCGATCACAACCTCTAGTCCGGCCCTCAATTCACCAGCCTGACGAGGTCGTGAGGGGGAGGGGTGTCTTCCTCAGGCATGTAGACCGAGGCGACGACTAACCATTCCTCCTGTGTGTTTTGTAATGCTACGGCATACATGTCTCTAGAACAGAAATCTGTTAGTGGTTTTCCACAGATATCTTTAGTAGTATAAATACACGCTCTAGGCTTGTCGTGCTCAGAGTTGAAGAATAACTTACCTCTTAGGTTGTTTAGGCCTTTAATTTTACCGGCCCCAACACATGGCTCTTGGATTAGGGCTATGGCCGTCCTTTGTGCCTCCAACCACTTGCGTAATTGAGCCGACGCTGTCTCACTGTGGTGGAGGTTGGTCTGCACAAGGCTAGTTTGGGACGAAGGGCACGCCATCATCGATCTCGTCGTCCCCGTCCCCGCCTAAAAATAAGCCTGCCAGCAGATCTCGGGTTTCATCGTCAGCCACCGAGTCGGAATTGGACGGCAAAATGCAGTCCTCTTCGTCGCTCAGTGAGCTGCCGCTGAGCTTAGTTTCCACTGGGGGCTTCGGCTCGGTTGTGCAGGCAATTTTTTCACTGGACTTGACATCCAGTGATTTCGATGTACCGGCAACCATGGCCACAGTATCCATGACTTCCGGGTTCTTTTCTGCCTCTTTGCTAGGTGGGGATTCAACGAATTTTCCTCCACGACCCTGGAAATTAACGTATACCGCCCCACATACACATGCGAGACGGCGCCCGGCTTTCATCAGGGTCGGGATATGATCTTCCGGCACCGAAACAACGAGGAATCACTCGTCCGTCTGTTTGTTCGCTTTGAGTAGTAGCCAGTCCTTGATGTTTACCCAGCGGTTCTGGTACGCAAGCACACGACCAATGTCGCGTGAGTCCTTCCAGGCACCTTGGGCATCAGGGATAAGGATACCACATTTGATTCTTTGTGGTATCTCTGACTGTTTCTTAATAGTCAGCGAGGTGTTGGATTTGAGGTCGAGGGTATTAATATTCCCCTTCAACTAGTCCAGAGCCTTCTGGTCTTCGCACCACAGCTTTAGGACACCCTCCGTGTAAACGGGTTGGCCTCTAAAAACCGGGCCCGACGCATCAGGGTCCTGGTTACTACAGGCATCGCTGATCATCTTCCTCTGTATGGCCACGAGGATGGATGATCAGCTATCTCCTTTGGTATGTGAGCACTTGTTAAGGCCACACAAAATCTGCTTTAGCAGCAGAAGCGTAGCTTGTTCTTACAGCCTTTGTTTGCTGTTCAAGTCGCACTATTTTGTGCTCTCCTCTCGGCGAGGTGGACTCCTCCAGCAATCTTTTGGTTGCTCTTTCCTTCTTTCCAGGACGCTTGGCTGCTCTCTGGTTCCTGGCGGATTTCTTAGAGCTGGTTACGGCGGCCGTGCCTACTGCTCGTGCTGGATTTTCATCCTTCCCAGTTTCAGCTCGACTACTGGTTCCAGCTCCAACCACCACAGTAGCATTAACTTGCCCAGCTCCCTGAGTCTTGCTCTTGGAAGCAGCGAGCGCGGCTCTTTCTCTGCGGCCTTTTTCTCGCTGCTTCTTATTCTTCTTTTTGACCTTTGCGCTGCTGCCTGCTGGGATAGACTCACCTGATGGTGCGTCGGGTCGGCAAGTCACCATTTTGGGTGCCTTGCGCTTCCCCTTACGACTCACCACTTGCCAGGCGGTGGAGAAAAGGTCTTCGGTTCTTTGGGGCTCCGCAGGACTTTTGCTACTCGTGGCCCCTTGCTCATTTTTCTCGTCCAGCTCCTTGGATTTGGAACTGGATTTAGAGACATCCAGCGCGGAAATTGCCCCCTTGGCGGGGCCACCTACGCTGGGTGGTACAGTCAGTGGAACGGCCGGTTTAACGAAGGTTCCTTCTGGTTTATCAGTGTCTAAGGTAAACACCTCTGACACTTCTCCTTCTCTACTAATGGGCCTTGTGTTCTCCATAGTTTTTGACATGTGTAATAATTCGTCCCCCGGCTTCCCACCCTCCATGGAGCCCACACCTTTGGGAACACCCTACTTTATTAAAAGAATTTCAGGCGTTAGGATTACCGGGGGAATATAGGGACGCAGAGTTGGCTCACAGCGCGACATCCCATCGAAAAGGCCCATCCCCACTGCCCGAGTTGACTTTCACTTGCCCCGTCAGCATGGCCTTTACCACCACCTAGCCCTTTTCAGGGAGACTAGGCAGCCCCCACATCCCTCGCCTGCGACCCTCTGACGGGACGCTTGGACATTTCCTTATCTGTGGCTAGCAGATAAGGCCACCGTTTAGGTTTAAATCCGGGCCAAAGAGGGCGTGTTGCCTCTCGACACTATATACCCCAGTGACGATCGGCTCAACCCTCCAGGACTCCTTCATCCCCGCATATGGCGCTCAACTGCGCAGGTCCTAGCGCAGGTGGGTGTGTTAGTCCACCTACTGTCTCCGGCGGAACCGTTCCCTCCTCTTTTCCGGGCTTGAGACCGGCAGCAACATAAAGCATTGACAAAGTTAGTTGCCCGTGCTTCCTGTTGCAGGCAGAGTTGGAATTTTGTATAAATCTTATGACGTAAGCGAAAACGTGTTTTATTTTGGAGAAGAAGGAAAAACTTTTAAAAATAATTCCCAACTCCATAATAGCAAATTTGATTTGATATCAGGCAAATCTCTTCCTACGGTCTCTACGGCGTAAAAATTCTACGGTCTTTAGAGCAAGCCATTCTGTCTATTGCTTAGACAGAAAAGAAGGTCCTCTCCACCATACCTCAAAATGTTGAAGCTAATCCGCACTTACGGCCCTAGAAATGAAATCTGCAGGATTGGCGTTAGTGGACCCTTATCGCCAAGTCGATTTATCTGTGTTTTCCAAAATCTCTCATACGCTGTGGGCACCAAAAGTGTTTAATTTTGATTGAGAACTATTTAACCACTACAAAACAACACTGAGTCACACCAAAGAAAATATCGTGTATTAAGACATCGTAGTGAATCTCCCACAACCTTACATAATTGAGCTGCCAACAAAGCTCTGCAAAGTTCAAGCCGCTGGATAGTGGTAGGTTTAACAGGTGCTATTTTTGACTTCGAACAAAGCAAATATGGTAGTCCATTCGTCAAAGTCACCTTAGGTGTTGGTAGATCTTAGATAAACACATGTGCCATAGGCGGAAATAGAAGCATCGGAAAAGGTATATAGTTCAATTTCAGAAGGCGATTTGCATAGGGCATGGCGAAGAATTCTTATAAATGATAGAGTTGGAAGAGTTTTGGCACTTCTTCCATTATTTCATTGATTCTCGGGGTATTGTTTCATCCAAGTCCAACTCTTTGAGCCGAAGCTGCTGCATTATTATCTTTGAAATAATAGTGCCCGGATACAGCAATCTCATAGGTTTAAATATTTTAAATGAAGTTGTGAGGATAGACCTTTTTGTAATATTTTCGTTAAAGTTGGAGGGAAGCTCTACCTTAAAATAAAGATTCGAAGATCGCTATCTGGATTCCAACCCAAGCCTAAAAAAGAAGCTTAAAAAATCCTAAGTATTGGAAGAGTCGTCTAATGATAGATTGTCTTGCAAATTTATATTAGAAGTTTTACACATTCAAAAAAGATTTGATTTAAGCTTGCGTAGATTGAAACAACCGGATTAAAATATTGATGTAAAATATTAATAAAATATTAAAATATTTATCAAATATTTAAATGTTGATTAATAATTAAATGTTATATTATAAAATGAAATATTTAAATATTGATTAAAATATTGAGAATATAGAGAAATTTCGACTCGTCGTCGTGAACAGTAATGAGATCATCAATGTACAAGTTGTCGCGTTGAATAATGTCCTTGATTAAATGAGCTGTAGAGTCACTAGAGTCAGTGGATTCAGAGAAGTCCGCACCTAGCTGCCATAATTATGCACCTTGTACTCAAGTAACTGGCACTTGCAAAACCGTAAGTGATAGTATTGAGTCTAAGTGTACGCAGCGCTTGATTTACATCTTCGCGCCACAAAATAAGCTGAAGTTTTCTATCCTCTTCATTCATTATCACTTCACAATACATCTTCTCTATGTCTCCAGTTAGAACATAGAGATGTTGGCTAAATCTGAAAAGATTAGAGATGAAAGAACCTTGTATTGTAGGCCCTATCACTTGAAGATTGTTTAAAAAATACCAGAGGGCTAAGTTTAAGGTCCACGCGGAGCCATTAAATACAACACGGACCTTGGTAAACTCACTACTCTCTTTGAGTACGGCGTGGTGACATAGAAAATAAGATGGCTCCAATATATTATTAGTAGTCTCAGAGCAGAATGTAAACTTTTTTTAAGTGAGGTTGTTTCATAAACCGCTTCTTTAAATTAAGAAACTGACATTCAGCCAATTTTTAAGAGTCACCTAAACGATTAGGCGAATCTTTCAATGGAATACGACACCTCTACTACCTAATCCAATGGTGTGGTAACGTCAAAATGTTCCTCAATCCCAAGAAATGTAAATTAATTGGGTACACAAGGGAAAAATGTGCAAAGTCAATATTATATTGACAAATTGACTGTAGTTCGAGCGATTCGTGATCAAGGCGTTATACTAGACAGCGAGTTAAGATTCACTGCCCATATCAATAATGAAATTTTACCTCAGTAACGAAGATACTGATTAAAACTGCTTTTACGGATTTTATCGCGTTTATTTTACTTTTTATTTTTAAATCCCGACGTTTCGGGCGCTTTCCAGCACCCATGGTCACATGGGACTGAGATGACTGACGTCCCGATGTCATTGTTAAACCCGGAGTACCTTCAGTTTTTTTAATTATTGTTTATGGTCCGATCTATGCAAAATGAACTGACTATGTCTTGAGGTCTTGCAGTGGTATGCTTGGGTTTAGTTTTAATTTTATTGATTATAGGATCCCAAGCAGGTGGTAGTACCCAGCCTCCTTCTCTATTGAAATTAGGATGTTTTTTTAATTTCAATAGCCTCACGTATCATCCTTGGTAGGAATCGGTGTTCTTTCGCGAGGATTTGTGGTCTATCAAATCTGATGTAATGGTTGGGGCCGTTTAGGATATGATCACAAACTGCAGACTTCCCGGAACGTTGATGCTTCACATCAGCTATATGTTCTTTTACGCGGGTCCTAATTGATCTTTTGGTTTGTCCTATATAAGAGAGACCACATTCACAATCAAGCTTGTACACTCCTGCATCTTGTAGAGGAATATGACACTTGACGGACGGTAGGAACTGACTAATCTTCTTCGGCGGCTTGTAGAATGTTCTAATAGAAGCTCGCTTCAAGATATAGCCAATCTTGTCTGTGACACCTCTGACATATGGTAGTACAGCAGGCACACGCTCGACTGTGGCCGGCTTCACTCGGTCACTGTGACGTAGGCGCGGGACCCGAAGCTAGTTGTCGTGCAGAACTTGCTTGACGTGCTGAAGCTCGGCGGCCAGGTGTTTGCTGTCACAGATCCCTCGTGCTCTCTGTAACAAAGATTTGCCCACGGTAGCTAACTGTGAAGGATGGTGGTGAGATTCACCGTTTAAATATCGGTTTGTATGGGTCTTTTTCCTATACACAGTGTGACCAATGGTGTTATTAGGATTTCGGATGACTAACACATCTAGGAAAGGTAAGGAATTATTTGCCTCTAACTCCATAGTAAATTGAATTTTAGAGTTTATGGAATTAAGATGTTCTAAAAATGCACTTACTTTACTTACTTTGTCTGATGGTAAAATTGTGAAAGTATCATCTACGTACCGCTTGTAGATCCTTGGTGTAACAGGTGCAGTAAGGAGGGCTTTCTCCTCAAAGTCTTCTATGAATATATCGGCGACAATGGGAGATACAGGTGAGCCCATCGCCACACCATCAACTTGCTTGTAAAACTCTTCCTTCCACAATAGATAGCCAGATGTAAGGCAATGTCTTAGTAATACTGCATATTCCGCTGGCATGTTATTTTCCTCTAGTTTCCTAGTTATAATTGAGATGCAGTCTTCAACAGGTAGGGATGTAAATAGAGACTGAACATCAAAACTGACCATGGTTTCATTGTCAGTAAGATGTAGGTCTTTTATCTCACTGACAAAATGGTATGAATACTTAGTGTGTGCTCTTGTGTGTCCTCTGAGTGGTGATAATATTTTAGCTAAGTATTGAGCCAATCTGTAAGTTGGCGAATCAATCTGACTCACTATTGGACGTAAACGAGCATTCGGTTTGTGTATCTTTGGTAACTCATACAACTTCGGTGGTTTGGCACATGAAGGTATTATCGAATTAACGTCCAGATTCAATTTTTCGGAGTATTTCTTAATTAGATCGCTAGTTGTTTTAAGCGTATTAGTTGTAGGGTCTGTTTTGACCTTTCGATAAGTAGTTTCATCCGACAAAAGTTGTTGTATTTTAAAATTGTAATCTGACGTATCCATTATAACCGTAGAATTACCTTTATCTGCGCGGAGAATCGTAAGCTCTGGTCTGTTGCGTAAGTTTTTCAACGCGTTAAATTCATTTTTGGGGAGATTTAATTTCAGCGTTGAACTTCGACGTAACATAGACGAGATGTCTTGACGTATGGCCTCTAAATCTTCATTACCAATATTATTTTTATACAGACAGTCCTCAACACTACAGATAATGTCCTCATACGGTATTTTTCGCGGTGTTATTGCGTGAATGTGGTCTCTCTTATATAGGACAAACCAAAAGATCAATTAGGACTCGCGTAAAAGAACATATAACTGATGTGAAGCATCAACGTTCCGGGAAGTCTGCAGTTTGTGATCATATCCTAAACGGCCCCAACCATTACATCAGATTTGATAGACCACAAATCCTCGCGAAAAAACACCGATTCCTACCAAGGATGATACGTGAGGCTATTGAAATTAAAAAAACATCCTAATTTCAATAGAGAAGGAGGCTGGGTACTACCAACTGCTTGGGATCCTATAATCAATAAAATTAAAACTAAACCCAAGCATACCACTGCAAGACCTCAAGACATAGTCAGTTCATTTTGCATAGATCGGACCATAAACAATAATTAAAAAAGCTGAAGGTACTCCGGGTTTAACAATGACATCGGGACGTCAGTCATCTCAGTCCCCCGTGACCACGGGTGCTGAAAAGCGCCCGAAACGTCGGGATTTAAAAATAAAAAGTAAAAATAAACGCGATAAAATCCGTAAAAGTAGTTTTAATCATGTGTAGTGTTCGCGTAAATATAAGAAATCATTAACGAAGATACTGGTTTTTTTTTTGATAAATTTCAAAGAGTTCAGGCAGCCGTCTACTACAATAAGACTGTTCAGTAGGCTGGTGAGGAATAAACTAGAATACTGGAGCCTAATTTAGAGTCCTCACTATAAAATCCATAGTGCTAGAATTGAAAGAATACAAAAGAGACTGCTGCGTCATCTTGCGTAACGCTCGAATTGCAATCAAACCCACAATTCCTATGAGAGACGACTGGAACAATATAATGTCACATCACTAAAGTTGCGTAGAATAATGTTAGATATGATATTCCTACATAAAACGTTTAACAACAATATTGATTGTCTTACAATTATACAACTTTTTAACTTTGATGTGACAACGAGGCTGCCCAGGAAATCGTGCGCCCTATTTCATATAGAGTTACACCTATCGAACTTGGGAAATTATTTTCCGTTAGCGAGACTGGATCTCACCTATAACGAACTGTCCTCGAAGACATTATCTGGCCTCGATATTATTTGCAATAGCTTACCTGTTTTTAAATGTAAATTATTACGTGTCTTTAAAAGAGATACGAATTAATTCTTATATGTAATGATTTTTTTAATATATAGTGCTTAAATATATTTTTATAAATTCAATGAAAAGAAACTTGAATGAAAAAAACTTCAATGAAAAAAAGAACTGACACTGCGTGCGCGGTGGTCAAGTAACACATATTTGAAATTAAAAACATATGACATATTCGCTTACGGAGCTCAAATCGAGCAGTCGTGCCTATCAGCAATACAAGTGTTTAAATGTTTTCAATAAAACTGTGACCTAGATAAACCATTGAAAAATTTCTGTTGAGTTGTGATTTCACGAATAACAAATTATAATGAAAAACATTTGATATAAAACATGTCTAATACATACGAAAATAGTCCTTTCAATCGGAGCACCATTACATCTCGGAGTCCGCCCAGCACGCCTCAACCACCACACCAGGATGCTGCAGACCCCATCGAATTTTTAGCCACCAGTGACATAAAGAATTGGATGACCTCAATCGAGCAGTGTCTAAATGAAGTTTGCCATATTGCACAGGAAGGAAAACTGAACTCTGAACAAAAGCTGAGAATCAATTCCCTATCGCGCAAGGTCGGTAATGCAGCCTCTCAGATGGCAGTTTACTACCAATCTTTGAAGCAAAAGGCTATTTTAATGCACACCTCTCTTGAAGCACTGAGAGAAAAACAAGACCTAATGGAATGCCTAAATGATTTTAGAAAATCACTCAAGGAAACGATTCAAGAAAGCTGTGCCAAACCATCTACAGAAAAAATGTCCTTTGCTGATATGGTCAAAACTACCAAAAATAATTACTTGCGCCCCAATACATTCAGTTCCATAGCAATTTACCCTGAGAATAAATTAAAAACAAGTGAAGACACGAAATCTCACAACATAAAAGAAGACCAAGGATTATAGTCTTAGGAGTACCTACTGCCCTAAGCGAACGAGAAGTCTTTGACTGCATTTTTGAACAAAATTTAGCCGATAAGATCCCTAACTTAACGCGGGAATCTTTTTTGTCCTCTATAAAACTAAGTCATAAATCGGGTAAAAAACAAGCACTCTCATGCAACTTTATATTGGAAGTGCCAGCTGGCATCAGAAAGGCACTTATCAACCAGGAGCGAGTCTTCATAAATTGGACGTCGTGCCCAGTTCGAGACTTCACATTTGTGACCAGGTGCTTCAAATGCCAACAGTATGGACACGCTGCAAGAACTTGCCGGGAAACAATCGACACGTGTGGACATTGTGGTGAATTAGGACATCAGTCAAATGCTTGCATTAAGAAAACTGATCCAGCAAAGTGTGCAACGTGCCTGCGTTTTAAAAAACCGAGCGACCATAAAACAGGTGACCCCAATGCCCGGCTAGAAAGATGGCTGAAAATAGGTATATTAATTCCATAGATAATAATGAGGGCCCTAAGAGCGCCACCTTTTACCTTAATTCTTTTTGCCCTAATTTATAAGTTACTAATAAGTTTAGTTAGTTTAGTAAGAGTTTATATATATATATATATATATATATATATATATATATATATATATATATATATATATATATATATATATATATATATATATATATATTTAAATATTGTTATTATTTCTGTTGAATAATATGGATAAGTTAAGTAATGAAATCGATGCTGTCAGTTTATCAGTGGCAAAAACATGTGAAATTGATATGTGCAAAGAATATCTCTTCAAACCTGCGAACTCTCTTACTATTTTAACACAGAACATTCGTAGTATAAATAAAAACATGGATAATTTCCATATCCTCCTTCGAAGATTGGACACTGACTGCGACATCATCATACTAACAGAATGTTGGCTATCTAAGAGCCAAAGCAACCTCCCACTACTGCCAGGTTACAATACTTTTAGTAGTAAAAATGTATATAACCAAAATGACGGTGTAGTAGTCTTTGCGAAAAAAATACGAACATATCAGTCGAGGAGCAGAATATGCTAGATTGTAGCAGGTTATTGGTGAAAGTGGGTCATGAAACTCCTATCCTTGCTGTATACAGACCTTGTGGTTTTAAGCAAATAGACAATTTTATCACGTCATTAGACATTACACTTGGGAAACTGTCGTCGTTCAAAAATATAGTGTTAACGGGTGATATGAATATTGATATTAACCCAGAAGGCAGTGAAGGCGGAGCAAAAGACTACCTTAATATATGTGCATGCCAGGGCCTGCTTCCAGCACATTTGCTCCCTACACATCTAAGTGGTTCTTGTTTAGACCACACTTTACTAAAAACTAGGTTACCATCAATAACCCTTGTCACCAGTCCTATAGTAACCGATCATAGTGCCGTCATTCTTAACTTAAGCCTTAAAATATCGAAACCTAATTGTAGGTACTCTATTACTAAAATTAATACGAAAAACCTTGAACAAGCAATTCAAAACATTGACTTTAGCCCAGTTTATAAAACCGATGACGTAAACATCTCTTTGCCTTACTTAATAAATAGCATACGAAATGCCATTGCTAGCAATACTTCGTATAGAACAGTAGCTAACAATATAATAACTTAAAGCCTTGGATTACACCTGGCCTGATTAGGTGCATGAAACACAGGGACAAACTACACCTGATGACAAAGTCCTCTTCAGATAATTCCATTTTACAAAATTAATTTAAAAGATATAGGAATTTTTGTAACAATTTATTAAAAAAGTTGAAGTATAATTATCTTACAAACTTACTAGAAGAGTCTGATAGAGATAATAAAAAGATTTGGCGGCATGTAAAAGATATTGCATTTATTTCCAAACAGCATGAATCTTCGTCAGAATTATTACAAAATAATGACTCGCCGCTTATATCAGCAAATACAGTAAATAATTACTTTGTGAACGTTGGTAAAAATCTGGCTGAGCAGATAACAAACAACTCTAACAATAATCATGAATACAGGGCCACTTTATTAACTCAAAAAAACTGCCAATTAAGCTCGTTCACATTATTAGATACGGACCCTAGTGAGGTGGAAAGGATTATAATGGGACTAAAAGAAACAAGCGCGGTTGGATGGGACGGATTATCCACTAGTATATTAAAAAAATATAGACAAATTCTAGTACCACCATTAACCCATATTTTCAGAATTCGGGGGACAAAAAAAAACGTTTCCAATTATCGGCCTATCTCGATACTCTCATCCACAACAACAGATTAATGAATTATTTACAAAGTAAATCCATATTATCGAATATGCAATATGGTTTCAGGCCTAAAATGTCCACTGCTGATGCTGTGCAGGAAATGACCGATTACATGTCTCAAGAATTAGATAAAGGCAACCAATCAATTGGCATTTTCCTTGACCTTGCAAAAGCATTTGATACGGTTTTTATTCCTATACTATTAAATAAGTTAGAGAGCATAGGTATTCGAGGTAAGCAGCTTCAACTTTTTAAGAATTATTTAGAAAATCGATATCAATGCATAAAAATCGATAAGGTTGTTAGCTCTGAACAAAAAAATACTCATTTCGGCGTGCCTCAAGGAAGTGTATTAGGGCCAACCCTATTTTTGATTTATATAAATGACCTTTGCAATCTTGAACTTAATTCAGGTAAAATAATATCTTACGCAGATGATACCGTGCTACTTTTTTCCGCAAATACAGTTGACAAGGTTTATTCATATGCTCAGCAAGGTTTTGATAGAGTTAATAAATGGCTCCAACAAAACATATTAACACTGAATACGGACAAAACCAAATATATTCATTTTTCTATTCGCAGCTCAACCCAGCATATAACCAGTCCAGAACTTTATGCATATCAATGTTACTCAGTCACAGAGTCTAAATGTTACTGCCCAGTTATTTCTAATACAAAATCTGTTAAGTACCTTGGAATAATTATAGATTCTACGTTTACATTTAAAAACCACATAAACCATCAATAGAGTTCGTAAACTAATGTTTGTTTTTAAAAAAAATTCGTTCTTTTGCTGATAATAAGGTAGTAAAACAAGTATATTTCGCATTATGTCAGTCAATACTCACCTATTGTATAACCTCTTGGGGTGGAGCAGCTAAAACTACACTACTACCACTGGAACGCGCTCAAAGAGCTGTATTAAAAGTTGCAACATTCCGCCCTATTCTATTTCCATCCCATCTCTTATACAAATCCTGTAATGTCCTCTTAGTGCGCCAGTTATTTGTTATGAGCACGTTACTAAAACAGCACTTAAGATTGCCTTATAGAAGTGAGGTCATTGATAAAAGGCGCAAAGATAAAGTAATAGAAACTAACATTAGAATAAGGCATTATTTCATGCATAGATTTTTTACATTTCTCGGCCCTTTTTTGAATAATCAAGTCAATGCAATTTTGTATATATATCCATTAAAAATGGCAGACTGTAAGAAGGTAATTCGAACATGGTTACAAAATTTGTCATACGATGATACAGAGAAGTTGCTGATGGTTTTAAGTTAATTAATATCATAAGTAAATTAATGATAATGTATTTTACCCAAATAACCCTTATTAGTTAGTACGTTATTCATTTTTTAAAAGAAACAGAAAATATTTGTTAATGTTTCTTTTAGCACACACACCTGAGATACAGGTTTATCCTAGTTCAGGTGCCTGTTATTGTAGACTATTTTTAAGTTAAGACTTATTGGAATAATTTGTACATTTTATCAAAATAAAATAAATTATTATTATAAATTATTATAATGCTACAGTGCAATATAACTAACTAATATACATAAATATATACTATAATCTACTACACATTGATTAAAACGAATTTTACGGATTTTATTGAGTTTAATTTATTTTGTTTTAATACCCGAGGTATCGTGTGCTTTCCATCACCCATGGTAATGGGGGACTGAGGTGACTGACGTCCCGATGTCAGTGTTAAACTCGGAGTACCTTCAGCTTTTTAATGATTATTTATGGTCCGATCAAAGCAGAATAAACTTACTGTGTCTTGAAGTCTTGCAGTGGTATGCCTGGGCTTAGTTTAATTTTTATTAATTACAGGGTCCCAAGCAGGTGGTAGTATCCAGCCTCCTTTTCTATTGAAATTAGGATGTTTTTTAATTTAGAAATAGAAATAGAAATAGAAACTTTTTTTATTCAATGTAGATTATAAAAATACTTATTGAAAGTCACTTTTTTAATTTACCACTGATTCGCAAAAAAAACCTCTGTCCTGGGAAGAACCAGCAAGAAACCCAGCGGGACTATTTTTTTTAATAATAACTTACAATCATGTTTACAATCAACAACACAAGACAAATTACAAATAGCTTGGTAGCGATCACCCTTCCCAGGGGTTATTATCATCTATAAATTCCTTAATATTATAATAACCCTTTTTATACAAACTTAGTTTAATAACATTTTTGAACTTTGTGTATGACAAATTTTGTATATTTTCTGGGATTTTGTTGTAAAAGCGTATACATCGCCCCAAGAATGAATTACTGACTCGGTGGAGTCGAGTAACTGGTACTACCAGCTTGTGTCTGCTCCTAGTATTTACAGAATGAATATCACTTATTTTCGCAAAACTACTGTTTTTGTGTACATACATTACATTTTCATAAATGTATTGAGAGGCCAGAGTTAATATATTAATATGCTTAAATTTTTGTCTCAGTGACTCTTTTGGTTTCAAATTATATATTGCTCTAATGGCCCTCTTCTGTAAAATAAATATAATTTCAGTGTCAGTCGCGTGTCCTCATAGCAAAATACCATACGACATAATGCTATGGAAATAACTAAAGTAAACTATTCTAGCTGTTTCAACACTAGTAAGAGTTCCAATCTTTTTTACAGCATATGCTGCAGAACTAAGTCTGCTAGCTAGTTTTGATATATGGGGGAGCCATTGAAGCTTTGCGTCCAGTGTGATTCCAAGAAAAATGGTGGTATCAACAAGACTCAGTTCCTCCCCATTTAAAATTACATTAGTATTGACATGTTTAACATTAGGAGTTACGAATTTCATACATTTAGTTTTAGTTCTATTCAAATGCAAATTATTAACATTAAACCAATTGACTAACTTAGCTATAGCATTATTTACTTCGTCGTAATTTAATCACTGTCGTTTTAATTTGAAAATTAATGAAGTATCATCAGCAAATAATACAATATCATGGTTATCCCCTACTATGTAAGGTAAGTCATTAATATAAACGAGAAACAGAAAGGGGCCGAGAATTGAGCCCTGAGGCACGCCCATTTGTACAATCGACTCGGAAGAACTCATACTATTAATAACAACTTTTTGTGTTCTGTCACTTAAATATGAAATAATTAATTTAAGAGCATCATTTCTTACACCGTAGTGTTGAAGTTTCCTGATTAATGTTTCATGGTGAACACAATCGAATGCTTTGGATAGGTCACAGAACACACCCAAAGCATCCTGTGAATTCTCCCATGCATTAAATATATATTTAATCAGCTCAACACCAGCATCAGTTGTCGAGCGACCCCTTGTGAAACCAAATTGATTTTTATGAAGTAATTTATTTACATTAAAAAAAATTAACAATTGATCAAGAATAATTTTTTCAAAAATTTTACTAAGTGTTGGCAGTACAGAAATAGGTCTAAAATTAGCGGGGTCCAATGTACTACCAGATTTAAATAAAGGTATTACTTTACTATGCTTCATTAAATCAGGAAACACACCGGATTTGATACTACTATTAAAATAATAGATAGTTGAGGTGCGATTGTATCTATTATAGACGCAATAACTTTAACAGAAATCCCCCACAGATCGGCGGTTCTCTTAATATCAATAGTCTTAAAATATTTTACAATATCTTTTGATGAAATGTAAAATTCTTTGTACACACATTTACATTTTGTTTAAGTAACGATTCGGCGACGGTAGGAGAAGAATTCAGTGACTTAGTAGTTAAGATCGGAATATCAGTAAAATATTTCTCAAAAACCATTGCAACGTTCTGATCTGATTTAGTTAATTTATTGCTAAAACTTAACTAACTTTCAATAGACTTACGTACCATCCTTTGTAGGAATCGATTTTTTTGCGAGGATTTGTGGGTTATTAAACCTAATGTAATGGTTGAGGCCATCTAGGATATGATCGCAAACTGCAGACTTTCCGGAACGTTTGTGCTTCACGTCAGCTATATGTTCCTTTATGCGGGTTCTACTTGGTCTTTTTGTTTGCTCTCTAAATGAGAGACCAAATTCGTAATATAGCCTGTACGCTCCTGCATATTGTGGAGGAATATGACACTTTACGGATGGTAAGAACTGACTAATCTTCTTCGGCGGTTTATAGAATATTCTAATAGAAGCTCGCTTCAAGATGTAGCCAATTTAAGAATTTATGGAATTAAGATGTTCAGATTTGATAGACCACAAATCTTCGCGAAAGAACATCGATTCCCACCAAGGATGATAAGTGAGGCTATTGAAATTAATAAACATCCTAATTTCAATAGAGAAGGAGGCTGGGTATTACGGGTAACTTCTTATTACGGGTACATACTTACGGGTATATACTTATAGGGAATTTAAGTACCTCGGCCATGTCGTTACCGAAGATTTAAAAGATGATAAAGATATTGTATTGTATTGTATTGTAGTGTATATACAGGCGCTGGCTGTCTGCTGCAATATGCTAGTCCGTTGGTTCTCACGCTGTACAGCCGAGGTAAAACTTAATTTATTTAAGGCCTATTGCCAAATTCTCTATACGTGCACCTTATGGGTCAGATATACGCGGCGGGCATACAACACCCTACGTACACAATATTATAACGCTTTTAGGTTGTTGCTGGGGCTCCCACGTTACTGTAGTAATCAGGTATGTTTGTTGACGCCCACGTAGACAATTTTTCAACACTTATTCGCAAAAGAACTGCGTCACTGATGCACAGGGTTCGTGGGAGCGCCAACAGCATTTTGACGTAATTAGTGAAAAGCCCGAGTGTGCTTTTTTGCCTTGGACAGGCACCTCAGGTATATGAACTAATGTTATTTAATTTATTACCTACTTTTACTTACATGTATTTAAGACTTATTCTTTGTATTTTAACAAATTAATTATTAATATTACAGTAGAATCCCGATTATCCGGATCAATTAAAACCAGGGGTATTCCGTATAATCGAAAATCCGGATAACCAATTTCAAAGCAAATCAAATAATATTTAAGTTTTAATAATTTTTTATTATGTAATAGGTTTTACTTAGATAATACGATATACAAAAAACGAGCTATAACGATAGATAATGAATTACATAATACCTATATAATTTAAAATTTTGGTTGGAAATAACTTGTTATAGGTTTTTGACGTAATGAATCACATCTTTTTCTTGCACCCAAGTCCCTGATGCGCTTCAGTTGTAATAACTGTATGGGATCCGATTCGTCCTGTCTTTCAAACCACTTAAAAGCAACATCTAGAGCTTCAAAAGCTTCTGCGTGACACGGTACTTGATATACATCACCAGTTTCAGTCCCTTCTTCATCTTCTCTCTCGTTACTGTTTAAATCCTCAATGATTTCTTCATCAGTTAATATTTGGAATCCAGGGTCTTCACTATCGCAGTTTAGCCACTCCATAATATTCTCTTCGTCGCACCCTTCACCAATGTTAAGAATTTTCATTGCTTCGGTTATTTCTTTAAAATCGTTGTGCGGTTTAATTGAAGAATCAGATAGAGTTGATTTTAATAATTTATTCGATTTTATGTTAGGGGGCAAAAACTTAACCGTGAACTTCCCATTTTCTCGATTTAGTGTTTCAGCGGAAGGGTGCGTTGGCGCATTATCTAATAACAACAATACATCGCCTTCTTTACCCACGTCCTTTTGAAATTTCTTCACCTTAGGAATAAACGTATTTTCATACCAAATAAGAAAAATATCTGTGTTCATCCACGCTTTTTGTTGGTTAGCGTAAGTTAAGGGTATTTTAACATTTTTGAAAAAGCGCGGATTTTTAGATTTACCAATAAGTAGCAGTGGCAATCGATGTGTTCCTTTAGCGTTTGCGCAAACCATAATTGTAACTCTGCCCTTACACATTTTATGCACCGGTGCTGCATTTTCACGTCGCGATACTAATGATCTGCTTGGTAGAGCTTTCCAATTAAGACCTGTTTCGTCCGCATTGTATACAAAATCTAAATCGTATTTTTTTCATCTAGAAATTCTTTTAACTCGTCTACAAAAGAGTCGGCTGATGCAACGTTAGCAGACAGTTTTTCTCCTTGAATCTCCAGTTCTCGAATTCCATGTTTAAAAAGAAAAAAAAATTGCTAACCATCCACAGCTCGCCTTGAAAGAAGTATCACCACCAAGTTTTTGATTAAAATCCAATGATTTTTCACATAACAGAGCTCCAGATATGGGCTGATCGCATGCTGTCTTTTGTAAGAATCAAGTAAAACTGCATTCTCCAGAATTTTATTTTGAGATTTTTTCATGACTTTACGTTGCGAGCTTCCATCTTCTTGCTCAAGCGCGCAGGTGAATTTCATTATGGAATCAGAATTTTTTTTAATGTCTGATATCGTAGAAGTTACGACACCATATATTTGTGCCAACTTACTGCCAGATTCACCATTTTTTTACTCTCAATTAACTTCATTTTGTCGTTAAGAGACAACACTACTCTTTTTCGCTTGAACATTTTAAATTTCCAACACAAAACGTTAACAAAATAAAAGACAACCTTTCGGTTGAACGCTATCAAAGAAAGTGAAACAATAACAAACACTATCCCGCAAACAAATGAGAGCGGGAGTACACCGTCGGAGACGGGAATAAACTTGTCGTAACATGTCTCGTTGCGCCGTCAAAACATTTTTAAATTAATAATTAGAGCCGAGACGAATGAGTCCGGATAATCGAATGTTCGGATAATCGATGTTCGGATAATCGGGATTCTACTGTATATCATTATGGTAAGTGTTTTTTTGGTGGTTTTATTAATATATCATTAAGTCGGGTATGGTGTATGTACGTAGGCGGTCCCATAATGAATTGGCCTAACTATGAACCAATGAAGGAAATGAAACGAAACCAATTTTATTTTTCAATATAATCACTCATATACTAATAATCAATTAGTATAGAAGGAAAAAGCCAAGCTTTTGGTATGAAATTGTCGAGCGCGGGGCACGTGAGCGATGCGTTTGCAAGTTTACTTCACATTTTAATGTTTACTCTGTGTTTTAGCTTGAGCGAGTGAATATTACGAGTTTAAAAATTTATGCTTTTTTAAAGATTTTTAGTGAAAACGTAGGATAATATTGTTCCTTGTGATGAATTGAAGTGTAACCACCCGGCAAGGTTGACTCTAAGGCTCATAATTCATTATTCCTTGCATTAGTAATCTACTTTATTGTATAAATGAGTATTCCCTGAATGGAATCTAGCAACAAGCTAAACCACCAAAATAAATTTCTTAACATTTCTTTGGTAAGGTGCGTTATATCGGTGATTACGTTTGTGCCTTCTGTCTCATAAGTGTTTCCGACCTGGGAAAGTAACTGTGTCTCATACATATATTATTGAAAAAAAAAAGTATTAGAATGTGATATTTATGTTTTTCAAGGTAAGTAAATAAATAACTTAGTTATTTTTCTTCAATTTGTTATATAAATCTTAATCCCAACTTGTATTTGTAAAGTACAATAACGATTTGAACTCAACAGATAGTAAAAATCGATCTTTAGGTCCGAATTTGAACATGTGCGTATTTCAGATTCTCATTTGTTTATTTTACGCATTTAGAGCTTTATATTTTTCGTATTTGGGGATAGATGTGTTTTGTGTAAATGAGACAAAGCGGAAGGGAAAGGATGTTACTACACATGGCATGTATAACGCATACTGGTCTGGTGTAGACGAGATCGAGCGGGCATGCCAGGGAGTCGGTATCATCCTTTGAGAAAGAATGGGTCAATGTGTGAAAGAGTATAAATGTGTAAGCCCGAGACTGCTAAGGATACGAATGAAAGTGGGTCTAAAGAAATGTTTATTCTAGGGGTCTACGCTCCAGATATGTTTAACCCTACTTATATCCGGGAGCAGTTTTGGGAGATAGTAAGGATGGTGTTAATGAAATGTAAGGAAAATGAAAATATTGCTATGTTAGGAGATTTTAATGTAAGGATTGGGGTAAGGAGGTTTGGCTATGAAAGGGTATTGGGAACATTTGGTGATGAAAGTATAAATGAGAATGGTATAAGCCTCCTCACCGTATATGTGGAAAAGAATCTTTTTGTGACGAACACTTTCTTTCGTCATAAGAAGATTCACATGTATACGTGAGAAAGTGGTGATGATAGAAGCATAATAGATTTTATAACTGTGGATGAAAGAATGAGGAGGAGTGGATACTAGGATTACCGTGGGTCCAATGTAGGGACGGACCACCATCTGGTCTTATTCCGAATTAAGGTTTTATTTAGACGTTGGCGGCATTGGACACCTGCGTCTACCTCTGCATTACAGTGTATAAGAATAGAGAGGTTACAAGATGAAGATGTGAAAAACAAGTACAAATGTAGACTGAGTGAAAATATAAGTTATCTGAATGAATTGTGTGTGAATGAGCTAGACTTGGAGAATGTGTGGCGTAATGTTAAGAAAGGTTTAGTGAATGCAGCTACCGAAGTATGTGGTGTTAGTAAGAGTACGAACTAAAGGAACTATGGAAGTTGAAGCAAAGAAGAGAGCATGGCTAGATTTACTAGAAACCAAAAAAATTAATGATAAGGTTGAAATAAAAAAGGCAGAGTTTAATCGTCTAAATAAGAGAGTAAAAGAATTATTTGAAAGGAAAAAGCAAGAAAGAACAGATAACAATGATAGAAGAATATCAAATAACTTCAAGGAAAATATTAAAATGTTCTGGGAACTCGTAAGAACTACCAGAATGATGAAGTGTTGAGTCTAAAGAGATGAAAATTTGGGATATGTAAGCGGGATTTAGAAAGGGAATGGGTTATACAGATACAGAAGTCTTTTCCATGCGCATGATCGCGGAGAAGTTTTTGGCGGAAAACCAAAAAAAAATTTTGAGCGTTCATGCACTTGGAATAGGCTTATAATAATAACAATAATATCACCTTATTTCAGACATAATTAGTCCATATTAAGTGTAAGTATATTAGTAACAATTTTACTTAATAACTATGTTAGTAATGTTAGTATTTATACCTACGTTATAATTATATATACATACAAAATTCATTTACATTTTAGTCCCATTGCCAGCTCTACCCAGTGTCGCTGAAAGTGGCAATCTGGTCTCGCCGCGATCATTTTTAAAATGCTATTGTTACTGTTCCGCAGACGCTGTAACATTGAGGCTGATTTCTTTAGCATAACAGCATGAAAAACATCAGTCCTAGCATCCGCGAACATTTTCGAAGCACTACACCGCCATGGCAGTCCTAATAGCATCCTAAAAGCGTTATTGTATTGTATGCGAAGAGCGCTGTAAGCTCGTTGCCTGTATAATACCCACAGGCTACTCGAGTAAAAATATTGGCAAAATGCTTTGAAAAGAGTAACTTTTACGGCATCTGTACATCGAGCAAACCTGCGGGCAAGCATATTGCTCCTAACTGCCAGCGCCCTACGCTCCCTCTCTATATCACAATCATCACTTAAATCGCTCGTTATAATGTGACCGAGATACTTAAAAGTATTAACAATATTTAGGGCTACACCATTGAGGTATACGGGAGGAACACAACGCGGCGGTTGTTTCGGTGCTGTAAAAACAAGAATTTCACTCTTTTTCGAGTAACGCAAATAGACAGTAATTTTCTTAACCCGCCTATATATGAACTGAGCAGCACCATGTTGTCTGCATAGCTTATATTATTAACACATGTCCCGTCAATATGACAGCTGACATGTGTGCTAACCAGTTCCACGATAAGCTGGTTAATATATAAATTAAATAACAACGGTGATCTTAAACAACCTTGTCTGACACCAAATTTTAGTCTATATTCATCTGATAGCGTACCTCATATAGCCCATCTCACCTGGTTCTTTTGATTACTGTACCAGTACTCGATCAGAGAAATATAATCCGCCGGCACACCTGCGTCCCTCAACTTGCTCCATAGTATATCATAGTTGACCGAGTCAAAAGCCTTGGACAAGTCGAGGAAACACGCGTATACCGGCGTCCTCCTAGCCGTGTAATAACCGACAGTATGCTTCAATGTAAGAATTGAACTTTCCGTCGACAATCCCACCCTGAATCCGAACTGGGCATCATGCACATCTACATATTTTATGAGGCAACCATTTAACAAACTGTCAAGTACTTTCGCCGCGGTGGTAGCAAGTTAGATGGGCCTGTAGTTGCAAATATCAGAAGCATCACCTGTCTTATTTTTAATAATTGGTACCACTATTGTTCACATCAGTCCCTCAGGCAAATACGAGTGACCTAGACACAGTGTAAAAAATAAGGCAAGAACCCGTGGTAAATGGATCCCTGCGTATTTGAAATGTTCAATACTGAGCCCATCGTGACCCGGAGAATTTCCACGCTGCATTCTTTCAATAATCTGAGCAACCATTTTAGCAGGTATCTTAACATTACGTTCCTTCACGATGGTCTCACTATCGCTCATCTCCTTACATGGGACTTAAGAGTGACTGCATGGTGAACTGTTTCCTAAAAGTATTCGCAATGTCTTTATGGTCATGAGCACCACCAACGTCCACAGGGAGGTATGGCCTTATGTTCATTTTATTTGTGTTTTTCCAGAAATTTTTAAACTTTTTCGAGGAGTGGTCGGAAGCAGGGCGATCCATTTTAAGTTGCTCCTGCCTGTCCTGGCACCATTTAAGTTTCTTTTAAAATTCCTCTTTGCCTCCGACATATCGTGAAAAATTCGACCACTAGCTGGCCGCCCGGCTAAATTCCACAATTTAAATTTCAGCCTCGCCTCCCGGTGGGGGCCCGCGACATGCTTATTCCATCCAAAAACATAACCTCCCTTCTTTCGACACTTAACTTTGTGTGTTTGGATAGCTGCCTCTGACAATATATTTATAATATCTAAATATAACTTATCTACGAGTAAGTGATGATTCTTGTTATTACAGAACTCATCTCAACAAGCACTTAGTTCCTGTGGAAATTCAATGAGTCTTAACTTAGCACGACAGAGGTCATGGTACTGATCAATTTGCTGCTGCTGTTTCTCTCCCCATATGACACGATTTATTGGTTGTTCTATATCCAGTTTAGCTACTTTTAGCTTAAGTTTACCCAGATTACATACGACTACTGGTGGATAGTGGTCAGACCAATACAAGTCATATTTAACCGTTACGCTAACGATTGTATTCCGCGCTGACTCTGTGACAATGCAGTGATCCAACCATCTATTACAACCGTGAGCCTCACTACAATAGGTATATGTATTACTGGCACACATATTTAAATCTACACAAATCCAATTAAGATCCACACAGAAGTCCAACATTACATTATAAAATAATTCACTAGGGTGTGCATTAAAGTCTCCTAAGATATAAAAAGCCGATACTCCACTGTTCTCCTCTATTTCTATTATAAAGCGAATGGCTCCAAGACACGCAGTAAACTCGGAAAGGTTATCATATGAGTTTGTAGGCTTATACACACCGAACATAACTACCGATCTATTACTCACGTTTAGCTTTATCGCGCAGATCCTCTCGTTATCACACTCAATCACATTCTCTGACTCGAAGGCACACTTACGCCATAACAGCGGCACCCCTCCATACGGCCTCCCGCTGAGTAAGCCGGCCGCAATATCGACTGCAGACGTACTGGTAGACCCAAAGTTGCTGTCAATCGTGCTAAGTATAGGCAGATCATGTGGCAACAACCACGTCTCTTAGTCTCTCCTCCTTCTATCTTCCATCCATTAATCTTTTGATAGATTTGCAATTAAAACTAATTACTTTGCTGTATTTATCCATGAACTTTCTCAATTTATATTTATATAATATCTCGATGTAAAATACTGAGCTACAATATATATACATATACATATATATATATATATATATATATATATATATATATATATATATATATATATATATATATATATATATATATATATATATATATGTATATGTATATGTATTTATATTTGAATTTATATATCTTTATTTTCTGTAATTTCAGTGTTTTCCTTATTTTCCCGTCTACCATAGAAGTTTACAAACCGTCTAAACGATATACCAGATGGCCACAGCTTATCGTCCAGGAATGTGTCAATCTTGTGCTGAGCTACAAACAATTTATAGGCATTGTAGTCTCTTTGTCGCTTCATTTGAATTTTTACAAGAGACACCTTTTCCCTCGTTTTTTCATATACATAGTTAACAATGTCGCGCTGTACTATGAATCATTGTGCACTTACCTACTATCGCATTCGTACATCGTGAGCTTTGTAATACATTCGCTGGAGATTGCGACTTCTCTTTCACACTTGTTATAATTTTTGGCGATGAGTGACGGGAATGCATAGATTTTTGGTGTGATTTATTAGACAGAGATTTACACTTTTCTGGTTCATTAGCCTCGGCAATGTATGACGCATTATTACGAGATGTTGAGAGCGCCATCGGTCCGCTATCGTACATAAAATTGTCACAACCACCTCTTTTGTTAGCGCAACGACTTTGCTAATTCAATTTCTTCAGCACTAAAAGAACTTTCACAAATCTGTATCAGGCTTTGTTCATCCATCACATCTAGTTTATTTTGCACAAAGGCCAATACTTCACAGATTACAATATTACAATTTGAACACTTCAATCGCTTCGATATGCTATCCATTGCAACGGCAATGACCTTTGACAGCGTTTACTTGCGTTCACGGTCTCGACCCGACTTATAACAGAGTGGACAGGGATGTGTTAAGTGTTAGGGATGTGCAAACGCTGAACTCATTTAGGTTGAGCGCTGGGTTGATACAGGCATTAAAGTCTCTGCATAGGGACTCGAGTGCTTATGTTAGGATCAACGGGGCCTGCTCGGATTGATTTGGCATCCATAAAGGTGTCAGACAGGTCTATGTAGCTTCCCCGTGGCTATCCAACCTATTTATGGACAGTTGTTTGGAAAATCTAGAATTGGAAAAAGTTGAAGAATGCGGGTCAGGAATGGGAAGAAGGCGAGATGGTCGAGCAAGTAGATGAATTTGTATATTTGGGATGTGTATTCAGCAGGAATGGGAAATATGATAAGGATATTGAACGAGTGAGTGCAGGAATTAAGGTAAATGGGGCTATACGCTCTATTGTCAAAAGTCAGAATGTGTCAAAAAAGGCACGTATGGCAATTCACAATGCTGTATTGGTCCCTACTTTAACTTATGTCAGTGAACATTGGGTGTGGTAGAAGAAGCACGAGAGTAGAATAAATGCAGTAGAAATGCGGTCGCTAAGGAGTATGTTAGGGTTGCATCTGAGTGACAGGGTGAGAAACTGTGTGATAAAAGAAGAGCGTGGTTTGCAAGATGATGCAGTGACCGGGATTAGGAAAGGAATGCTTCGGTGATTTGGTCATGTAGAAAGAATGAATGAAAAAAGACTGACAAAGCAAATATTTGTTGCAGAAGTGAATGGAAGAGTCGGAAAGGGACGTCCTAGGCGAAAGTTTGTCAACTAAGTTGGCGATATATTAAAAATTGGCCAAATTAAGAGTACCCTTAACCGACGAGCATGTATGCGTAAGTATATGGATGTGGAGGAAGCGAGAGAGGTGTGTCAGGATCGTGCTAAATGGAAGTCTGTAGTCTCTGCCTACCCCTCTTGGTAACGGTAGTGAGTGTTTATGCTATGTTATTTTTGAGGCTACACTAAACCTTTGCAAAGTGGAATTATCACTTTATGCCAGAAAATAGTTTATTTAGATATTATTGCACAAAGATGCTTATGGTGTTAAAGTGTAGGAATGGGGAACGTTGAGGTCTGTGCGTTAGGTGCAACCTAACTGAATCGTTACAGTTATGTTTTTCTGAATGTTTTGAATGTTTATAGTAATATTAGATTTAGAGAAAAAGCTCTACGATCAGGTAGTCAGTTTGAGGGCATAGATGACATCGAAGCCGAAAATTCAGATATTGGAAGGGACTTAGACCCTGTGGCTGAAAACTACCTTTGAACGTCAAGTGAGGATATTAACTGCTGCAGGATTGATTATTCCGTTATAGGTTCCTAAATATAAGTTTGTTTGTTACCTAGATTGTTGACTTGTGAGATTTTTTATTCCTAATGCTATTAATTTATAAGACTATTGATTTGTAAAAATTATAAATCCTAAGACCATAGTCCCAAAGCTGTTTGTTGATTTCATACAAGTAATATATTATATTATACTCGTAATAATATATATTCTATGAAAATTTACTTACAAATCTTTGGAAGAGTTTTTTAATTCAATATTATGTAGAAGATATTTTTTTAGTTTTTTGACACAAAAGAGTCATTTTTGTAATCACTATGATACTCTTAGTCCGATAAATTAATAATTTAAGAGTTTTTATAATAAAAAAAATACCAAAAATATTGTTATTTCAAATAAAAATGTATATATATTTAATTATGTTTTAGTTTCATTTAATTTTTTTCCCTAAACGGTCACAGTTTCAAACAAAACCACTAAAATAAACCACTAAGGGATAACCTTAATGGTCTTGGTTTCATACGGAACCGCCCCCTACAGTCAAATCCGAATAAATAATCTAGTGAATATCACACTAATTATAGTCCTTATACACCCCTATCCATTACCAAAAATTCAAATTCAACAATAATAAAATTCTGCCCAATAAAGTTTTAAAGTGGTAATCGACTAGGAAATGTTATTAATGTTAAAACTTTAATAAGTAACGGCCGAGTCATTTATCTTGTACAATCCAATATGCACACACACTCACATGCACACGCACTTGAACACACGCACACACACGCACACACACGCACACGCACACACACACACACACACACACACACACACACACACACACACACACACACATACGCTTATACAAACATCCGTACGGACGTCGACGTGAAATTAGTCAGAATAGCTTCCTGGGATCTTAAAACGTCGAGATCTGATGAATACTCGATTTTTGAAAATCGGGGTGAAACCAATAACTTCCCTATTTTTTTAAACAATTTAAAAAAAATGTTATGCAATCTCTTGTACATTATTTGGTGAAAATTTGAATATCGTATTGACATATATTCTATATAAATCTGAGACTTGGTCCTTCACTGCTGGCCGTATGAGGAAGCTCAAGAGATGGAGTAAAGAGAAGGACTTCACTAGATGGAGTGACGACCTGGTAATGCAGGATGCTGATGATTCTGGACCGTGTTTTATGGTGTTTTTGTGCTATGTTCTGCATTGGATTTGTGAAGGGCTATAATGATGATGATAATGATAACGATATCATATTATATTAAACTCATGTATAATTTATTTACAGCTTTTAAAAATTAAATAGTTTCAGAGAGCACGTGTGATTTCATTTCCTCCCGCCCCGTGTCGCTGATTCATTTATCAGGTTTCCAACCTGTGTCCAATAGAACAGTCCAACGCTGATTCAACTGTGGACCCGGGTATCAGATACATAAATCCTATTAATCTACGGTTAACTATAAACTAAACTAGACTATAAAACTAATTTTTAATGGTTGTATTTGAATCAATTTGGCAGAAACAATAGCGTTTAACGGATCATAAATTTTGAGATAATTGCAAAAGATAAAATTACATAAGGTGAAATATTAAAAATACTACCTCAAATAGCTTGGCAAGATCCTCCGTTATGCCAAAAATATTGCAGCATTAATTAATTTTAAAATGTTGCAGCATTAATTAATAAATTGAAATAAGTATATGGTAAAATTGAGGATTATTATTTTATATTATTACGTTTAAAATAAGCACCTTCAAAGATCAGACAAGGTTTTTTTTTAAATTTAACGGTTTTTTACATTGAAATTTTTGTGGGATCGGGTATTGAATAAACCACCTTACGTTCGCTTTTTAATTTATATTGTTTAATTTTATGTTTAGGTTTTAAATTAGCGAATAAAAGTTTTACATGATATTCGCCGTGTAGTGGTGACATGTTGACTTTTAAAAACGCGATAGTAAAAAGTTATACTATCGGAGTTTTTATTGATGTTCGTACACAATTAATCTAAAGATAGCTTTGATGAGAATGAAGATGTTAATAATTTAAGTACTAAGAACAAACATGAACAGAAACAAAAACTTTTTATTAAATATAGATTATATATAATATTTATTGAAAATCACTTTTTTATTAACCACTGATTCGGAAAAAAAACCTCTGCCCTGGAAAGAACCAGGAAGAAACCTAGCGGGACTATTTTTTTTAAATAACTGCTTACAGTTATGTATGCTACAATTAACAACACAAAACAAATAAGAAATAGCTTGGTAGCGATCACCCTTTCCAGGGATTATTATCATCCATAAACTCCTTAATATTATAATAACCCTTTATATACAATCTTAGTTTAATAAAGTTTTTGAACTTTGTTGTAAGCTTGCAATGCCAGTCATTAGGCTCCACAGAATTAGTAATTTATTGATGGGGAAATGTATACGCGCTGACAGCAAAGTCCAAGAAAATGTTCAAGGATTATCAAACAATAACTCTAAAGTCTCAGTGCACTCTATTTTGTCAGACTCAAAGTTGATAGGACGGCAATCCTAATTATTTTTAAGAATAAGTTATTGATTTAACTCATTCTTGCTGGTCTAACCAGGGATTCGAATCCGGGACCTTGTAATCAGCAGTCATATTTATGAACACTAGACCAACGACAGGTCTAAGGTTTAAATATACATACCGAGAGTTTTTTGTTGGTATTTTTTGTTTTATTTTATAAAATATGAGTGATTAACGAGTACAGAGCCCATTCACTCACTACAACAATTCGTCTATCTACGTTTAAAAATCAAAATATAGATACGTTGTCACCTTTAAGGCCGAAGATGAAATGCTTTGTTACCAGTAATGAAGATCCCCGATATTCTATATCAGCATTTAAAATATGTTCAATAAAATATATTTTTTATGCTGATATAGAATATTCGATAAAAATAAAAATAATATGTTCTATAAAAGCATTGAGCGATATTTGATGATTGAGTGATAGTCGATGCTGGTAGACATATTCTACCAGATATGTGAGAGCTTGGCTCTTTCTCGATCGAGCCGAACTATTCGTGCTACAGCCATAAAATATCTAGAGTCATGAGTTCATGACTTTAATCATAAACCACGTGGTCTTACATTTATTTTAAATCAATTTTTGAAGTGTAAACTTATTTATGCACGGTGGGCAATTTTGGGTTGGGGAAAAAGCACTGTGTTCGCGTGACCGTCACGCTATCATTTTATAAACAAAAATAATGTTTGTGAAATTAAGGAAGTCATAACTTTTGACGAGCAGTCTTACGATTGACAATTTTGTATAGTTAATTTATTATATACAGATAAATTTAAGAACAGAAACACTATTTTGACTCGGTAGTGCACCTATAATAGACCGTGAGGTGCGGAAACGATCCAACTCACAAGCTAACCAAAATAAGAGGCTCTTTCTTTTGTTTATTTCTATGTATAAAAGATTACTGATCCCAAAGTCTTCATTTAGTTATCTTTAAAATGATTAGGGCTTCTGCCACAAGAAAAATACATTAGTTTTTCAAATCTGAATTATGTTGATATCACGGAGGAGCAACATAACAAACTTGGGTGTCTCCAAAATCTCTGTGTACTTCGTAAATATGAACCTGTCTCGGACCACCGCACTAAGCTCAATTGGCTTCCAATCTATCTTCGTCAAAATACTCGTATTCCATCTGCTATCAACTGCGTCGTATTTAATATCAAGTACTCCCTATCTAAAAGAACGTTTTAAATTGCTCAGCCACTGTCATATTTTTTCTTTAGAGTCCAAAGAAAATCTTTCCCTCAACACGTCAAGTTATTTGATACCATAAAATTTCCATAAAGTTTTATGATACTTCATTTTCTGTTCTTAGAGTAAGACTTAGTTATTTATTTTTAGGTGCTCAATACTTAAACGTATTCAAGAAACAAGTCAAGGAAAACTATTCGTTTCTCTAATCCGTCTCTCTTCCTCCTTTAGTTTATGGTTATTGATCTACCTAAAAATGTTGTATTTATAGTGCATAATTTGATAGCCTTTCTTATTTCAGTGCATTTTTTTCCAACCCAGAATAAGACCGCCTTTTAGTTTTTCCTCAATATTTGTTATTTTCATTTGTCCTTGGTGTACAATAAAGAGTATTGTACTCGTATTGTAATAAATTTTGTGGGTTGAATCATTATTGCAGAATACAGTCCATTTAAATCTGATTAACCATCAAAGCACGCACATAATAAGACCTATCAATTTAAGGATGTGTGCGATTGTATCAAACGTAAATAGAAATTAATAAAATTAACGGCACAAATAGTTTGAAGTCGTTTCATATGATGCACGAGACAAGTTATGTTTTATACTCGTTTTTCGTCCGGGTAGAACTTAACTAAGATAACCTGCTCATCTTTAAGAGTGGTTTTTGGGCAAGTTAACTTAATTATTACAAAACCGCTTACCCAGTTTTTTCCTATTATCGCAAAAACAACTTGCGATATGGTTAGTTATAAAATACAAACTGAAGATTTATTAACGTTTTTTTATTTCAGAATGGTAGAATGTAGTGATGTAAAATCACAACCGTTTCCATCGACAGATTGAATCCCGCTTACCTGCTTACTGGGAGACACCGGAAAGCTCGTAGAGAAACCAGCTGAGTCCGCCAGAGGAACTTCCCTCCTGCATTACAAGATTCGGCAGAAGAGTAAGGTTCACTAATTTCTATCGACCGCAAGGTCTCCGAGGGGCTGATGTGGAGAAACGATGCGCTCCACCTCGGGCGTCTTCGTAACAAGTCGGCGGCGCGGACGCAGCAGCCAGCCAGCAGCCCATAGACATCCACATGAATCCTCGATTACAAAACCAAATGCAGATGTGTTGTCACCCTTGAGGGCTAAGATGGAATGCCTCGTTTCCAGTAAAAAGGGTCTCCGGTTCTCTATCCTCACCATACTAAACACAGCAGCATTAAGCTGCTATTTCACGATGGTATTCTGTGAGAGCGTGCTCCTTCCCCGGTTGAGCCGAACCATTCGTGCTACAACTATACAATTAATATAGCTGCAGCATGGCTCTACCACGTATAAAGTGTGTTATTTATTTTATTTATTTATTTATTCTTTTTTGTACACCACAATACAGAAACATCAATATAGTTAAAACTAATTAAAGTATGTACAATAGGCGGTCTTATCACTGAAAGTGATTTCTTCCAGACAACCTTTGCGTAGAGGAAATGCAAACAAAAGTTGCAAATAGAAGGGGGCATACAAAATAATAATAAAAAAATACAATAATAATACATACAAATAAAGTAAGTGAAAGTTATATATAAAATATCATATAATAGATTAAATGAAAAGAGTACGAGAAAGAAGAAGAAGAAGGTAAAGTAATTTATCTAATAGCGTGTAGTGTGTTATTGGAAATGAAATAAAAATTATTAGTATTAACTATATACATATATATGTGATTTATTTCACGATCCGCCACAAATCTACAAACAGTGAGAATGTGTAGAGAGGTTTTTTCCGTTAAGGGAGTGTTACGGAGCAATGTTCAATAATTGTTTCATAATTATTATATATTTTCTCCACAACCCTCCTTCAGTACGTGTTGGCAGAAAAAAATATTTTCGAAGACATGTGAAGTTCACCAACATGCATTGGGGCAGCGCGGCGGAACCTCTCAGAAATGATTGGAGGCCTGTGCCCAGCAGTGGGACGTATATAGGCTGTAAACCTACTTTTACGGATTTTATCACGTATAATTTTAAATGATTTTGAATTCCCAACGATTCAGGTGCTTTCCAGCACCAATGGTCACGGAAGACTGAGGTGACTGACATCCCGATTTAATCTTAACCCGGAGTACCTTCAACTTTTATTATTTATGGTCCGATATATGAAGAATGAGCTTACTGTATCTTGAAATCTCGTAGTGGTATGCTTAGGTTTAAATTTTAGTTTTATTAATTACAGGGTCCCAAACAGGTGGTAGTTCCCAGCCTCCTTCTCTATTGAAATCAGGATGTTTTTTAATTCCAATAGCCTCACGTATCATCCTTGGTAGGAATCGAAGCTCTTTCGCGAGGATTTGTGGTCTGTCAAATCTGATGTACTGATTGAGACCGCCTAGGATATGATCACATACTACATACCGCCGATTTCCCGGAACGTTGATGCTTCACGTCACTTTTATGTTCTTTAACGCGGGTTCTAATAGATCTTTTTGTTTACCCTATGTATGAGAGACCACATTTACAATCTAGCTTGTACACTCCTGCACCCTGTAGAGGAAAATGTCATTTGACGGAAGAACTGACTAATCTTCTTTGGTGACTTGTAGAATGTTCTAATGAAAGCTCGCTTCAAAATGATCGAATTTCTGATTTGAATGAATCCGGAATAGGATCCGAAATCATAACAACACCATAGGTCGTACTGTCTATAGAAAAAAGACCGAAACAACCCGATATTTAAACGGAGAATCTCACCACTATTCTTCACAGTTAGCTACCATAGGAAAATATTTGTTATAGAGAGCACAAGAGATCTGTGATAGCAAGCACCTGGCTGCCAAGCTTCAGCACGTCGAGTAGGTTCGCACGACAAGCTTCGGGTCCCGTGTCTATGTCACAGTGATCGAGTGAAGCCGGACATGGTCGAGCGTGTGCCTGATATACTACCATATGTCAGAGGTGTCACAGACAAGATTGGCTACATTTTGAAGCGAGCTTCTATTAGAACATTATACAAGCCGCCGAAGAAGATTAGTCAGTTCTTACTATCTGTCAAGAGACCATGTGTGCTAGAAAGCACCTGAAACGTTGGGAATTAAAAATCATTTAAAATTAAAGGCGATAAAATCCGTAAAAGTGGTTTTAATCACAATTCAATTTTTTAAGATACCTATTGTGGACACCAAAATCCTTTAAATAACATTAAAAACATTCACTGTCATAATTGATATGCATATTTTGCACATGTATACTTTTTTAAAGGGTTCATCGGTGTTTGTTATATACTTTTTTAATACATTTTAGGGGTAGTAAAAAGTATATTGTTATATACTTTTTACTATCCCCTAAGCAACCACGGCTTTTCCAACTATTGTTAAAAATTTACGTCAAGTTATTTGATATAGACATTGTATTGTTACGAGCTTCAGGTTCATTGTTACGAGCTTGAAGTTCATTGTTACGAGCTTGAGGTTCGTGACAATAAAAACTGCCGATTGAATTACCAAAATTTACACTTTTATTACCGAACACCAATTAAAACTTAAAAGACACTAATAATTAATCACACTGATTCACTTTATTTCGTTCCGAAGCTTCGCTTGTCTCGCCAAATTCAATACTGCCCCGATCGCGGCTTGCAGTGGCTTTTAATACACCTTTACCACCGAAAAATCCAGAATATTACAGTAAATACGGGCGCCGACCGACCAGGCGCAGAAAATTTGAGTGTGGGGCTTCTAGAAAGCTTAATTCTTCTTTTTGATACTAGATGGCTCTCTTGGTGGAAAGTTCAAGATTGAGATTTTCTAGGAATCATCAATCTCGCTCTGGTGCACGACACTAGATGGCGCCAGTGCCACGTACCAGACGTCAACAAAGGCGCGCAACAGTATTATGCCATAGAATGCTAATAATAAAAATACGAGATGACAGGCTATGTAAGTGTGTGTGTCTCTTGTACGATGGTTATCAAAATCTAAAAAAAATGTATACGTGGAGATTTAGTCTTTATACTAAGCTCTGTAAACACAATAAAAAAACCACGGTTCTTTTAATAAATTACCGTAGTCTACACATATAATTTTTGCGGGACTTCTTTGTTGAAAAATATTAGTTTAAGCCTCAGCACAATTATGACCTACTTTTGTAATAAGATAAATATAATGCCTTCTGTTGGTGTCTAGATTAGATATGTGGGAAGTGCTAGAGAGATACAATGGTATAATGATGAGGTGGCAGTATAACCATATTTACGTCTTGTGTGTCGTAAGAGGCTACTAGAATCGAATATAATACAAAAAATACAATAATTCTATATTCAATATAGATTTTTACGTATTAATTATACTTAACTTATTAAAATTTTTGATTTCCGAAGTTTCAGCTTGACAAGTTAAACATCTAGTATTCGCGTCAGTATAACAAGTCATTACTTAATGAAAGTATTTTTTTTTAAATTGAATATTGGATATGAAAGAAAGATCTGAATTTACAACGGACCTAAAATTTTCAGATCGGTGAGAGAAGTAGCGTCAGGAACATCAGATCCTGAGTTCGCTAATCCACTTATTTCTTTATAGAATGACGGTTAAAAGCGATCACACAGTATACCTGATAATAAATGGATGCTGTAGGTCATAGAAATTCAAATCTATTCCCGATTAACAAGTAAAATACAGAAGCGTTGTTACACGTGAGAAGGCCTGCCCCGTTTCTAGTGAAAAGGCTCTCCGATTCTCTACAGTTATTATACGAAACATAGTAGTATTAAATTGCTATTTCACGCTGGTATTCTGTAAAAGCGTAATCCTTCCGGTCAACTCTACTCATTCCACCTAAAACCATAATGTAGCTGCAGCAAGTACGAAAATATCTACCACTTTAAATATTTAAAGCTTCTCCTCGTTGAAGTGAATACAAACTTCATCATCATCATCATTACAGCCCTTCACAAGTCCACTGCTGAACATAGGCCTACCCCAAGTAATGCCACAAATACAAACTTGCCCTTAATTAAATTTAATAACGAGTAAAATTAATATCTTTAATTCGTGTTTTATGATGATTAGTACTCGTATTTATGATATTTGTCCTCAAAGTTCTATTCGATTGCGTATTCATTTCTTATGTTTAAGCGAACACAGCGTGTACTTGTAAAGCATTAAAATGGGTAGGTATCATAATCTTAACATCTGCGAAGATATGAATCATGATATTTAATAAAAAAAATTGTTTAATAGGCTCAAAAAAAAACATTAATTTGAAAACGTTTTTATATAATCTTTAATTGGATTGGTTTGGTGGAGTATACCACCAAATACAAGAAAATACCTTTTGACAGTTGTTACATGAGTTGGATTAGGCATTCCAACTGAAAAATCGGTACCTACAGTATTCGATTCTTAAGAGAAATTGATATCGAATCTTTAAATTTGGTATTTACAGTTTTATCTATATAGGTTAATACCAGAATAAATTAGAAACAGATAACTAAAAACACAAAATGTATCAGTTTCTTTATATTTAATGCTTACTGCTAATTTATACAGATAAAGTTAAATAAGTTAAAGACTGAACTAGATTAAAATCAAATTTATTTAATCACTTTCACTGCAACTAGTTGAGCTCTCATCATCATCATCGTTGTTTACATTAATTTATTAGATTATATTTCAATTTTCTATAATGCGCTTAAAAGGAATGTCTCCTTCATATTTGTCCATAAAAATTTTCTATGTTTTCTCCATTATTTTGGCCCAGTCATTCCAGATTAGTAGTTGTACTTTTTACAAACCACTCTCTGGCGGTTCCCACATGGCAAATTATGAGGTCACCTTTTCCCATGGTCACGTGAATCGGTGTAGCTCGAGGGTTAAGTTCTCGCTGTAAATTTCACAGTACGCGAGCGAGTTCGATCCACGCCGGCAACAATGAAATTGTTAATTACAATTTTAAGTGCTGATTTACCACAAGCTGGGCGATAAACAACGTAAGGAAACCTATATACCTGAGAAATAAGAAAAGAAATATTTCGAAGACATGTCAAGTTCGTTCAAGGATATTTCCCTGTCCTGAAACTCTCTGAGAAATGAGAGACGGCCTGTGCCGTTAACTTTTTAAATTTAACGTGTCATCTGTCCATGCCTTTTTTTTTTGCGGATGGAAAATCATCTAATGACCCCTTTCGCTCTGGGTGGAGCGTAAGGGAGTGTCAGACTTTTACTGACTAAAAACCATCCGTGTTCCTTCAGTGCCCTTACGTTCCGGAGCCGCGGTATCTCTTTCGAACAGCCCGCAGCCCCGGCAGGCGTCGGCCCTTGTGGGCCCCTTCACGCTGCTGACAGCTCTTTGAGGCGCGCGTGGAACAAAACGCGCCGTCGACACGGCCTGTCGTCATTAGACGGACGGACGACGAGCTACCCATTGCTCGCCGTCCACAGGCCCGTGCCTACGGTGGCCGGGGGCCACGACGTAGCCCCCGACGCCCGGGGTGTCTCCCGCGGCGGCCGGGGAGGAAAGCTGCTGCTCTCTCCTTCTCCCGCTCCGCCACCTCCTTCGCTAGCATCACTGCTTCGCAGAAGGTGGTGACGGCATCCCATTCCGTCTCGCTCCGGACCATGGCTTCGACCAGGGCCGGACGCGAGAGGTCGCCGCCGCCTATCGCCGCTACGAGGACACGGCGGTGCTCCGCCCAAGCAGGGCACACCTCCACGGTGTGTTCCACCGTGTCCTCCGGTCCATCCTCGCAGTGGGAGCACCCGGGCGTTTCCTCCCGCCCGATTCGGTGCAGGAACCTCCCAAACACACCGTGTCCGGTGAGGACCTGCGTCAGGCGGAAGGTGAGGATGCCGTGGCGTCTCTCAAGCCACTCCTCAAAGAGGGGTCTTATCGCCGCTATAGTGGCGTGCCCAGCACGGGGTTGCGACAGTCGCTGTCTCCATGTCGCCATGAGATCGTGCCGGAAGTCTGTCCGCTGCGTGACAACTTGCCGCGGCAGCGGGGTTTCCCCACGGCATAGTGCCTCCGCACGCCATTCGTGCAGGCGCGCGAGGACTATTGCCTCCAGATCCCATGGCGGCAATCCGGCAAGGAGGCTCGCCGCCTCGCGGGAGATCGTGCGGTAGCCGCGAACCATTTTCACGGCTATCACCCTTTGGGGCGCGTTCAGGTGGTGGACGGCAAGCCGCGCCAAACCACGCGCCCACACCGGGGCCCCGTAAAGGACCATGGACCGCACGATCCCCGCGTAGATCCTCCGGCAGAAGGCGTTTGGCCCTCCCAGGTTCGGCAGGAACCGCCTGAAGGCAGCCCCGGTCCGTTCCAGTTTGGGAGCCAAACGTCGGAAGTGCTCAACGAAGTTCCATCGGCCGTCGAGGACGAGTCCTAGGTACTTTAGCGTCGACTCGACGTCGATGGATACCCCTCCTACCATCACTGAGGATCCCGGTGGTGGCCTGTTCCGAGGACCATGGAAGTGCATGGCCTCGGACTTGTGCAGAGCCACCTCGAGACCCAGTTGCCGAATCCTCTCAACGACTATCGCAACCCCGCGTGTCATATTTTCCGCCGCCGCCTCGTACGACCCCCCTTGTGCCAGTACCAGCGTGTCGTCAGCATAGCAAACTACGCTGACGCCGGTAGGGAGGTCGGCGCGCAGCACCCAGTCGTAACCGATGTTCCACAGAGGTGGCCCCAGAACCGAACCCTGTGGGACACCGCACGACATCTCTCGCCGGTTCCACTCACCGTTGCGACCGGGGTAGATGACGGCCCTGTCCGTCAGGTAGTCCCCGACTATACGACGGAGATAGGTCGGCACCCGGTGATACCGGAGTGCCTCCCTAATGCAGCTCCAGGGCATGGAGTTAAAGGCGTTGGCGATCTCGAGAGACACCGCCAAGACAACCCCCCCTCTGGCCACTGCATCCCCCGTCGTTAGGGCTCTCACGCGCATGATGGCGTCCACCGTAGAGCGCCTCTTGCGGAAACCAAACTGGTGTTCCGCAAGATCCGGCCCCGTCCCCGCAAGGTGCTCGGCGAGGCGGTTTGCAATGACTCTTTCAAAGAGCTTGCCCACCTCGTCGAGCAGCACCACGGGCCGGTATGCGGACGGAGAGTCCGCAGGGCGCCCCGGCTTCCGAATGAGGACCAGCTTCCCCGTCTTCCAACGAAGCGGGAATTGGCCTCTCTCCAAGCATGCGCTTAGGAGCCCCTCCAGTCGGGGCCCGAGAGCCTCCGAGGCCAGGACCCAGGCTTTGCCAGGCAAGCCATCGGGTCCTGGGGCGGTATTCCTGGCCTTGAGCCTACGTACCGCCACTCTCAGGTCTACCCCGGTCCCTTCCGGGAATCTGTCCATGCCTGCGGCATAGTGTGGTTGATGTTTATCCATGTTTCATCAATTATAATGTTCTCGCTAGTGTTTTTTTCAACAGGTTGTCACTGTCGTTTTCTTTAACTCAATAATCCCATTAACAATGCTTGTGTTAGGAGTGCGAATGGTCGTAAGATGAATTCTTCTTCTAAACGATTAAGTTACTGTCGGTTAAGACAATATCCAGGTGCTACTAAGCACATATAAACATCTACCAAATAAAAATTTAACGAAATAAAAAAAAGAAAAACATAATACGGACATTGCCGAAATTCTTTTCGATTGGTGTTAATATTGGTCTAGTTTTGGAGGAGGAAATGGGATTTCGTCAATTTTATATAGTGGGTGTAATCAGACTGAAACGCAGTCATATCTCTCGGTTGTCTAGCTCGGTTGCCCGGACGTAACGCGATAGTGATAGGTCGTTAAAATGGTTTTTATTTCAGAGAGGAGAGATGAGGCTCAGGACCAACGGCCTCTTTACTTTAACGGCTTATTTACTTGCCTACCGAGGCACAGGGATAAAACACCGCCAACTTTCCGACTATGGGCTACTACTGAGAATTTTTGACAGAATAACTTAAGGTTAAGGTTTTCGTTGGCCCGACCCGGAATCGAACTCGGGTAAATGATCTGCAGTGGCAACCAACGGCGTAGCCGTTGGTAAATACGTTTTTCTAATACTACCCGCGTTTTATAAAATTTAAAGGTAAACATTTTCCCCCAAATCAATCACATTAATTTATTTACAGTCTTGAATCGTCTTAAATTGGACCTCATTTATATTGCCACAAAGTACAGTCTTGAGCCACGTGTATCCATTGGCCTTTGTGTTTTAAAAATTCTTCACTCCATCTAGTGGGGTCCGCCCTAAACGTCGCTAACCGGTACGAGGCATCCACTAACAACCTTTCTTCTCTATCGGTTTTTTTAATTTATTTAAGGCAACAAACAGTCATGTAAAAAGATAGTAACATGGATAAATAATAATATAACTAAAGACCTACACTGCCTTTAACTAAACTTTTACAATACTTTAAACTAATTGAGCCACTTTTAGGACTAAAGGACGTTATAAATTTATTTATTTATTAATACACTAAGTTCTAAAATGAGGTAACTAGTTAACATTTGGTGTTCAATTAAGGAAAAGAGAGAAAATACCTATGTTAAAAATATAATTATTATAACACCGACAAATTCAATTAAGATTCAATTAGCGAATTGAGTGCTGCAACATTTTCAGTGACGGGTAACTAGATTATTCACAAGCTAAACTTTGAAAGAGAGCGGATTTAAGGTTTGATACTGATGTATTAAATAAATCAATATCTGTGAATTTTTTATTGTAAGTGTTAGTGGAATGATACACAAATGAGTTACGTGTATAATTTTTACGATATCGGGGAGTTTCGAAAAGTGGTTTTGGACGTGAGGAGCGCACTGGCAGACGGACGAAGCTGTATAGCAGGCCTGTTGCCACTTCCGCTTACTGATCTCTGAACTGATGCCGGATATTCTGGTTGTACTGCGGATGCCCTCATTTCTAAGTCTATCACAAAAAGAAACGCCGAGCTCGCTTAGCGACCTTGATCTTTTTTATACGACAGGCACTGACCACGGACAAAGAATATATACACTACGCGAACCACGGATTAGATTTAATTCATCAGTGGCAACACAGGCTGAAACTATTGTTTTTAAGTTTAGGGAACTGTTTTCAGAATTTCATACCGTTTACATTTAAAATATGCTTGACTGATTTTTATGCGATGGAAAGGTAAGATTGTTTTTAAATATATTCATTAAGGTTGATGTACTTAAAAGATTCTACGAAATAAAATAAATTATTCGTATAAAAATTTCACTTCGAATATGGAAATTATGTAACTCATATATAATGTTGTTTATAATAACATTTACAATTTTAGTTCAACCGAAACTATCTTACCCTTTGATTTTAAGCGTATTGAATAAAACGCTTGTTTCATTGAAACTATGAGGTGGTAGACCTTAGCCTTTGATGTTAATTTGAACTTTACATCGAAATACCTTTTTGCGAAAACACGTATTAAGTTGTTAATAAGATAAGTTGAATCTATACTTTTCATAACCGGATAGATAATTTATTATAATTTATGATGCTAAAATTATTTATTTTTATTTGCCCATTAGCCTATAAATGTTAATTTTATTTCTTATGGAGTTTTATTTAGAGAATAAGAACGACAAACGGGTACACAGGACATCAATATCCTCCCTCGATTTAGAATAAAAATGCAGATGTCACCCGTGGTAGAGCTATGCTGCAGCTATATTGTGGACCACGCACGTAAAATAGTAGAGAACCGGAGACCCTTTTTATTGGAGACGAGGTATTCCATCTTAGTACTCACGGGTGAAAACGCATCTGCATTTTGATTTGTAATCGTGGATAGACGTAGATGTCTATGGGCCACAGCAACCATTTACTATCAGGTGGACTGGGTGCTCGTTTGTTACCCCATCCTATAAAAAAGGAACCGAACCTTTTTCACTGGAAATGAGGCATTCTAGTTTAGTTCTCAGGGGTGAAAACACATTTGCATTTTGTTTCTTAATCGATGATAGAAGTAGGTGTTTACGAGCCGCAGTATTCACTTACCTTCAGGTGAATTGTATCTTAGTTTGAATATTTACAATAGTCGCCACGATTAACGGCCAGGTGGTAGTCCAGAACTTTTATACCTTTAACGCTGCTCCCCGTCTCCACATATTACATCTAATTGATGGTATAAATGATTGACGAAGTGGTTACATCGCCATCTCTCCGAGGCCGTGAGAACTTGTTAGGATTTCCCATAGTTATCGACGATGGGTGCTCTTACTTTGCTACCAACACACAATACTCTTATTACATTATATTTTTTTTAAATCTTTATTGTGCCCCTTTAAGAAAACAATACAAAGGTCGCTCTTATTGTGAACCCATGGAGTGGTGAGAATTTGTCGTAGGTGTAACAATTAAAAGAAAGGAAAAAGAAAGGAAAACTAAAATTAATACACATTAATACTTACTCATAAATACGACTGTTTAACAATATATTAATTATATATATATATATATATATATATATATATATATATATATATATATATATATATATATATATATATATATATATATATACATATATATATATTACAATATATTAGTAATTCTGTTGATTCTTCAGTAAATGCTCGCGTACCATCTTTTTAAAGGAGTACCTATTTGTAAGGCGCTTTTCCTGGTATCATCAGGCGAGGAATTCCGGAGAAGTGCAGCCTGAACAGTGAAGGAGTTACCATAGAATTCGGTGAGATGAGTAGGAATATCATGACAAGAAGAGAGATATTGAAATCGTTCTTTGAGGTAAGGTGAATATGGATCATTTAGAATTGAAAAATGAGATCTGTAATGAGAAATATGGCCATACTTACGCAGACCAAAAATTAATCTAATACAGTTGTCAAGCAGGCGCTCTAGCTTATTAAGAAGTTCTTGGGACAGGTCAGGGTAGCACACATCTGCTTAATCAAAGAAGGTAAAATAAGAGTTTGGACAAGAATGAGCTTAGACTTAATAGGAAGGGAAGTATTTGAGACGATAAAGGGAACGTAAGATGGCTATGACTTTCTGACTTAAATCGGTTACCTGCGCTTTCCAGTTCAGAGAGCTGTACAGGCCAAGGTTTTTAACAGACTCACTAAATGGAATAATAATAGTATCATAGCAAATAGGAGGCAAGTCTGCTTGATTAACCATAGCCAGCAACCTTTTACTTCCCCACTAAAATCGCTTGGCATTTTACTGGATTCACACAGACTCCATAGAGCGGGGACCAATCTTTAATTCTGGTTTAATTTGTGAATTTTAGCCGGCATCGGACTAGCCGTTCTTCTGAGAATACGCCGCGGTAGCCGAAGATGTCCAAATGGACCCCGGAACATCGATCAGACGACATGTCACGCAATTGGGCCTTGGCACGCGGTCCCTACGACGAATTTTGGTAAAAGACCTGAAGATGTTTCCTTACAAAGTTTAGACAGGGTGATTCCCTCAGGGTGAATCAGTGATAAGCTGTTAGCAGTTGACAGCCAAACGCGCGTAACCTACGCTCAAGCCATTCTGAATCTCGACCAAGAAGATAACGATTTTTCATCGAAATTCATCGTGAACCATGAAGCTCATTTCCACCACAACGTCTACGCTAATCGCCAACATTACCACTACTGGGGCACCGCAAATCTACGTGTGATCCATGAATATTGAAAAGCCATTACAATCGCTCTAGGTTACGGCATGGTGCGCTGTTTAATTCCGTCAAAATTCAAGAGGTCAAATTTGACCGCACCCACCCACAGCATTTTGACCCATAAATACTTATGTTTAGAGACTACTTTTCTAAGAAGAAGTTTGCATTATAGAACCAATATGAAATTTTCTATCCTCTAGTGGAATAAAAAAAACAATTAGTCTTTGGATATTAACTTATATTCTACGTTCATTACGTACGTCATTTTCATTTGCATGTTGTTGTGTTGATTTTTGAATTTATCTAGTGTTTGTTAGTATTTTACTAGTACATTGTTTTATAGTATGGTGTTTTATTATAAAATTATTATAAAAGTTTTTGTGTGAATATAATTTATCTTTTTACTATAATATATGGAAATAATTGTGATTTTCACGCTACCGACATCCACTTGGTATATTTTTTATTATCGAAATACAATAAATATTTTTGTTAATGAAATAAAACCTGACTTTTGTTTCAATTACAGGATAGAGAATTTTGTATAGATTTTATAATGCCAAACTTCTTCTAGCCTCTAAACATAAGTTTTAATGGTTTTAAGTGCTGTGGCTGGGTGCGGTTACATGCGACCGCTCGGGATTTTCCAGGCGCATGCGACTGCATGAGAATTTTATGGGTATTGAAGGGTTAATTAAGACGACACTTAGATATAAACTTTCCTGTTATTTTTAGTATTTATACTGTCACACTGAGTACTGCATCTAATCACACTCCAGACGTGTCGGAATGCTATCCCAATGAACTATGCCAGTGAGGGTGTATTGCCGTACTTGATCATACTCTTGGGTACTATAACTCTGTCCTGCGCAGATGATCTCCATTTAGACAGGTTGCCGAGAACGAGATTCGGTCTGGAGGATTAATATTATAGAACATTTCTAGCAAATTTACAATTTTATAACTTTTCTTAATATTTTGGATGCTGTTCGTAGAGAGGTTTGCACGATTTTCAATGGTTACAAAAGAACACAGAGTCCACGTAATGTTAAATGGGTACTTTGATATTTTGACACGTAATCCGATTTAAAATGAATATGCTGATGCCTTGATACCTCTGAGGTCTAAGATGGAATGCCTGGTTACCGGTAAAAAGGTTCTTCGGTTCGCGTCACTCTCATTTCACACCATGCAGTATTAAGCAGCTACTCGTATGTGCTGTGGTCCTTTTGCATTCAAACCATCCCATCAGTTTAAGTTAAAGTTATAGCATGTATACGTCCCACTTCTGGGCACAGGTCTCCGCTCATTTCTGAGAGAGTTTTAGGGCAAGGAAGTATCCGCCGCACTGCCCGAATGCGTTGGCAAACTTCACAAGTGTTCAGAATAATTTTTTTTTCTTATTTTTCAGACATGCAGGTTTTCTCACTATTTTTGCGTCACCGCCGAGCACGTGGCAAATCAGCACTTAAAATTGCATTTAATAATTTCATTGGTGTGGGCGGGGATCGAACCCGGTTTGCTCGCGTACTGTGAAATTTATAGCGAGCGTTAACCATCAGAGCTACCACGGCTCCATTCGTACAGCAACCATAATACAGCTGCAGCATGGATCACGGAACACAGAATTCGATAACATTTTAATGATATGAGATTTTTAGAGTCGCAGTATTTGATGCCTTACCCAAAACGGAAAAAAAGTCGTGAATTTTCTGAATAATGTTTATAATTGATAGAGGTAAGATGTACGCGGAAAATTTCGCTAAAAAGTACAAGGCCGTATGTAGTATTTACATTCAACGAAATAATGGTTTGGCTTCTTAAAATATTTAAAAAAAAAGATGTAACCTTTTGTTCGCCTTCTGTTAAAACCTAAAGGTACGTGAGAATATTGTAATTAAATTTTACAGATGTAACACATAAATGACGATAAATTTTTTTATTTATATATTCTTACGTTAATATCAAAATAATTCGTAACCTTATGGGCAGAAAATACAATAAAATAACCAATTTAAATATTGAAGTTTAACATAATTTAAAGTGAAAAGTGTCTATCAAGTCAATAAACGAGTTGCTTGGTATGGACCTTTGAGGAAAGGCATATTTTAATTTTTTATAGTACATATTACATTTATTCGTAAATGTATTTAAACGTTTTTATGTTTAAAAATATTTTAGTGGTTGTAAAAAATTCATGACGTTACAAGGATTTTATTTCATTTGAACGCTTATTATATTCTAGAAAGTCTTATTATGGAAAGATCTGAGTCTTGGTATTCCGCTAAATCATTGGATTGTGGGCCTTTGATTTACATTTTCCTTGTTAAGCGAAAGAGTTAATAATAAAAGCCTGTTATTTCATTAGCTTCCATTCTGTCGAGATGTCTCTTTCCGGCAATAGTTACGTGAAAAAAATATCATAATTAACGACACGAATTAATATATAAAGCATCAACAACAGTAAAATTCTTTGAATTTTCTTTTTGGGCGTTGGAAAGCAGCAACAAAGTTGCACGTTTGGCAAACGGACGGGCAATCGCATTAATTAGGGATATTCAAAGATGATCGATGTTCGATGATCATCGATGTTAAAAAATAAAACTTCGATGTTGCCACATGTCAAACATTGACACATCGATATCAATGAACCCATAATAAATTATTGAAAGGTTATTTTCAAAAACTGGCTAAACTCTTTATCAACAGAGAAACATATTGAAAGGTACTTCTTTGGCAAAATTACCATCTCTTCAATTAATCGGCAAAAATTTTGGACGGTACATATAACAAATTGATGAACTAGATATTTGTTAATCTCTTCCATTTCTTTAAATTGCTGTTTTAAACTTAGTACATTGTTTATTAATTTCTTTTATGTCATTAATAATAATACTTTCTGAAACATCGATCATCCCTAACATCAATCAGTCTTCAAAATTAATGAGGGTTAATATTTACGCTCACCAGGTGTCGCTAGTTGGAAATGAGATGAACATAATATTATATGTCACGCATATGGTCACACAGTGACGTCATCATTGAAAAGTTTCCTGTACGGAGTGTAGAGGTAAGGAGTACAGACTGTGTATTAAAAAGTGTCCATAGAAAACCGTTAAATAAGGGTGGCGCCACTATAGCTACGGTTTAAATTTTATAGAACGCACCGAAGAATATTAGTGTGATAGACGACTTCTTCGAGGTTATTTTTGCAAAATAAAACTATTTTAGATTTTAGAGCTACTGAGAAAGAGAGAAAAATCATGAAATATTATCTTCATCAACATCATCATCATCATCATATACTATCAAAAGTCTAATAACGAATATAGGTCTTTTTTATAGGATTGGGTGACAAACGAGCACACATTCCACCTGATGGTAAGTGGTTGCTGTGGCCCATAGCCATCTACATCTATCCTCGATTACGAATCATAATGCAGATGCGTTATCACCCGAAAGGAATAAGATGGAATGCCTCGTTTCCAGTAAAAAGGGTCTCCAGTTCTCTACACTCACTATATGAAACACAGCAGCATTAAGCTGCTACGGTGGTCTTTCCGCGGTAGAGCCGACCCATTCGTGTTACAACTATACTACTAATATAATATAAATTTCGTAGATTGCCCCATATTATTTTACGTAGGTATTTGCTACTGTTGCCATGCTTGACAGATGGTTTGGCAACCACAGTTTATTGTTATCTACAGATGTTATTAGGTACATGTTGCTGCGCATCTCTTCTTTGTTACCCTCTGTCGCCTCCTATGACACCCACGAGTTAACATGAGGCAATGGATTCTCTTAAGTCGCCACTACACAGTCCGGAAATAGGGTTAAAGAATGAGTTACTTTATTTCGTGTAATATTTACGATATTCGTGTATTATTCTTAACTTGAATAAAAGTTCTCTGGAAATATTTGAAACACTATGTAAAATTACAAATAGATGTCCGTGTTGGCACTATTGTGTAAGAGATTCTTTATTAGTCCGTAATTAGTCTACTGTTTGGCATGGGCACCTCATCCAAACGTAGAATACTTGATAGCAAATAAGGTTATGCTTCACTCGCCTTAAACTTAATCGAGCAAAACGTTCAATCGCCACCGGCGTCCATGAAATAAATATGAGTGAATGAAATGTCATCAATTATATATATATATATATATATATATATATATATATATATATATATATATATATATATATATATATATATATATATATATAATTGATGGCATTCCTTGGGTGGCCTATGTTCAGCAGTGAACTTGTGAAGGGCTGCAATGATGAACGATGAATAGTTGGAAATTTCCTGGTACAAAAGTTTTCTAATAACCTATTAGACACCGGAGATGGAAATATTCCTGAAAAAATGGATCAAAAAAGTTTACCGTTCACTTTTTGTACCTTGGTTCTTAGCGACAAAGACCTATCATAATGTGATTATGGAGATCCCCTTATGAAACACAAAACAAAGATCATGTTTAATGTCCATGTCACACCAATGCCGGTCATTGTTGGGAGCACTAAGCTCGAAGTTGCTGACGAGTACGTTTACCTAGGACAAATAGTCCGACTAGGTAAGTCCAACTTCGACCGAGAGGTCAATCGACGGATTTAACTCGGCTGGGCAGCGTTCGGGAAATTACGACACATCTCTCGTCAGGTATACCTCAATCTCTGAAAACTAAAGTGTACAACCAGTGCGTGTTGCCAGTGATGACTTACGGATCAGAGACATGATCCTTCACTGCTGGCCGTATGAGGACGCTCAAGGTCGCTCAGCGAGCTATGGAGAGGGCTATGCTCGGAGTTTCTCTGCGTGATAGACTCAGAAATGAGGATATCCGCAGTAAAACTAGAGTGACCGATATAGCCCAACGGATTAGTAAGCTGAAGTGGTAATGGGCCGGCCATATAGCTCGAAGAACCGATAACCGATGGGGAAAAAAGGTTCTCGAGTGGCAGCCTCGTACCGGTAGGCGTAGTGTAGGGCGACCCCCCACTAGACGGAGTGACGACCTGGTAAGACATGCAGGAAGTCGATGGATGCAGGTGACTCAGGACCGTGCTTTGTGGCGTTATTTGGGGGAGGCCTATGTTCAGCAGTGGACTTGTGAAGGGCTGTAATGATGATGATGATGATGATGAAATGGTCTGCATTTTAAGTGGTATGGTATATTTTTTTCGGGCACTTTTTTATTTATTCTTTGAAAAGGATTATACGATTAGTATCTTATTACCATACTTAAAAGTGTTCTCGCTCGTTGGACGAGGTTTTTCAACCGACTTCAAAAAAGGAGGAGGTTCTCGACGTATTTTTTGTGTTTACCTCAGAACTATTTTTAGTAATAAAGGTAATAAAGTTAAGGTATTGTATGATATTGTATTGTAACAAATTTTGTGGGTTGAAACATTTTCGCAGAATACGATCTATTTAAACCTATAGTTTACTATGTGATGTAGTAACCGTCGAAGCAGGCTTATCAACTTAAGTTGTGACGTACACACGTTTCTGAATTAATGAGTCATTAAATCAATGTAATTGTATATCAAACGTAAAAATTAAGTAAAAAAAAATTTACCGCACGAGTAGTTCGAAGTCGTTTATTATCACGCACGAGTCAAGTTATATTTTATGACTATTTTTTTCTTCGTGTAGAACTTAACCGAGAGAACTTGTTCATCTATAGGAGAGGTATTTGGGCAAGTTAGCTTAATTAATGAAAAGCCACTAAATGGAAAATAACTGAGTAGTTTTTTTTGCTTTTATCGCAAAAAACAATGTGCGTTATGGTGTGTTTAAAATACAAACGTAAGATTTATTGATCTTATCTTATAATTTTTTACTATCGCTATAGCAATTTTTATGCGGTTAAGCCTCTACGGCTATATTATGGTTACCGCGCGAATGGTTCGGCTCAACCGGGGTAGGATTACGCGATTATAGAATATCAGCGTAAAATACCAGCTTAATATAGCCCAGATTACTATTGGCACTGCTCTCTATCTGTTTGTAAAGTTTCATCACAATCTGCTTAGCCATTAAGGATATTAGTCCGGAGAGATAGACACAAAAATACTGTTGACCTGTAGAGTCCATCCCTGCAAATTCCCGATAATTTCAAATGCAAAACGCTTCAAATTTCACCTGCAACAACTTTTTAAGCTCTTCGGACATCGTAACAGGTAGAATTGATCAAAACAAGGCTGTCGAAGTAATTAAAAAAAAACATAGTTTGAAAATCAGAAAAACGAATTTTTGAGGTTTTTTCTGAATTCATGGAGAATCTAAGTCAGCAAGGCCTTTTTGGATGCCACAAATCGCTATTCGACCGGACACTCCGTTACAAAGTTATGAGATGTTTACATGTTTACGGGCCGGCTCGAACAGGGGTGGTACCACGACCTTACAGAACACCAGCATGAAGTAGAGATTTACCTCTGCGTTTCGCTTCGTAAGTACAGGTCGTCGGAGGCTCAATTCACTCCCCCTAACGTGGTAGCGAATTCATTTAAACTACCCTAGGAGAGTACCAGCACCCCTGGTGACGGAAAATTCCTCGCTAAGCATCCACAACCAAGTTATCCTACTCCTGAGCGTGGGTGCTATGTCTGCCCCGTGTATTCCGCAGTTCCGAGGTGCAATTCCGCTCGCGACTAAAACTGCTCGGGGCATACGGAGCAACAAAACCAAGGACCCCATCCACGCTGTCCGTGAATTTTTTGCAACACATCAACACAATCACACACAATCTTAGCTCTGTCTACTACCATTTGGAGACGTAAAACCGGTCTTGCTCTTTTTAACCGAGTCTCAGATGTCCTCTCCATATCTCTCCTACCCGGGGTGCAAATTAGAACACTCTTTTGTGCCTCGGAGTGGAGTTTGCGTATCCGTCAGAGAGGACATCTATTTTCGATGCCTCAGCAGTATTGAAGGTATGGACCTGCCCATCCTATGGCTGCGCGTAGACAGCGGTGACCATCCCCGCGTCTACGGTTGCCTATATTGGTCCCATCGCGGTAATGCTAAAACAGACCGACTTATTGACTGACGTTCAGATTCCGTACTACAGCAGATCCCATCCGCAGAGATCGTGACCCTTGGCGATTTTAACGACCACCATGCAGAATGGCTCGGTTCACATTTAACCGATCGTGCGGGGAGATCTGTTTATGCCTTCGCTTTGGCGTATGGTCTGACACAATTAGTTACTTCGTTCACGCGGATCCCAGATGTGGAAGATCATACACCTTCCCTGTTGGAACTTCTGCTGACCTCTCTTCCGGACAGATATCAGGTTTTCGTCGACGCCCCTCTAGGCTCGTCGGATCATTGTCTTGCCGTCGTGGTGACGATTGCATACTGCAGGCTTCCTCCATGTTTGGCACTATAGGTCAACTTAGGATTAGATAGGATTGGGATAGGATACGCTCCTGTAAAATAGCATCATGCTATGAGCAGGAGTGCTACATGCTTGGGCTGCCGCATCAACGTCTCGGGATGTAAGCACCAGCACTCTAAAAAAGAAGTATAATTCCAGGTCCTTGTAAAGAGTCATTGCCAGGGCAAGGTTTGAGAACATCGGCGGAATTGGCAAGAAACTAGTTCGCCTACCTCCGGAAACCCGTGCATTATGGTCTCTCGTCAAGACTGTCCAAGGGAAGTTCTGTTAGTCATCTCTTCGATCTCTGCACAGAGAGGCTCTCACTTTGCATACATCTCGACTCTCGGTGACGAGAAGAGCGCACCGCCGACTATCCTGCGGTGTGAGTGCTCCATGCCAGATGTGCGGTTTACACAGCGCTTGGTTCACAAAATACTCCTCTCCCTGGATGTCAGCAAGTCGGGTGGGCCTGACGGAGTCCTTCCCATTGTACTGAAGACGTGTGCTCCGTATTTGGCACCGGTTTCAACGCGAATTTTCCGGTACTCCTACTCTCAAGGTGTAGTCTCAAATTCATGGAAGACAGCTTTGGTCAACCTGATCCAGCTCGTGAGGTAGCTTAAGGATCACCAGCTGATTGGTGACCACCAATACGGTTTTCGTTGTAGTCGATCAGCTGGTGATCTTCTGGTCTTCTTGATTCATAGATGGGCGGAAGCAGTAGAGTCCAAGGGGGAGGGAGGCATTGGCTGTTAGTTTGGACATAGCGAAGGATTCGGTTTAAAGAACTTTATTTCTCATTAAGACAATAAGTCACTTACATGAGAACAATAACATCTATATTATAATTCTAGTGGGTGTGGGTAGTAAAAAATAAATAAAAATTATACCGGTCGATCGTTTACCAAGAAGCGAGTTCATTGTGTTCCTATCAACTATAACGCGGTGGTCCAAGTATAATTTTAATTCATAGTTTCATCATTATAAATATATTCAAATAATCATCTTTTAAAAATATTGATTGAAGTCGCTTCTTTCACATGTTTTGGAAGTTGATTGTATAACTGTGCTCCCTCAAATTTTATGTTATTTTTTCCACAATTTGTTCTTACGGCAGGTAACATAAAATTGCTGGCTCGGTGGGTTATATATTTGTTTATTTGACTTTTTATTGTGAATGTTATGTGTGAGCGAATAAGCTTGTGAGTTATCTTGTAGATAAGTAGACATGTATTATACGTAAAAAGTTGTTTTATATTTAAAATTTTTGTGTTTTGTAAATCTTGTATATAGTTTTGTAAATAAAGTAAAGGATTTCGATCGAGTCTGGCACAAAGCACTTCTTTCGAAGCTCCCTTCATATGGGATTCCCCCTGGGCTTTCCCCTGGGTTTGCTGAGAAATTGTGCGATTGAATCACTAGTTTTCTTGCTAATCGGAGCATCAAGGTCGTAGTAGAAAGTGCATGCTCTGATTACAAGCTTATTAACGCTGATGTTCCACAAGGTTGCGTGCTATCACCAACGCTGTTTCTTCTGCATATCAACCGGCCATGCCAATATTTTTCGGGAAAAGGTCGCCGAGTACCGGGATAAAATTGTGTCTGATGTCGAGTCTTTGCTGAACAAAGTCTCGGATTGTGGGCGACTAAATCTAGTCCAGTTCAATTCCCAGAAGACATAAGTTTGCGCGTTTACTGCTAAAAAAACCCCTTTGTCTTACCTCCTCAGTTTCAAAACACTCCCCTCGCGGCCTCAGCTAGCATCGGAATCCTCGGTATCGACATATCGAAAAGTGTGCAGTTTCGTGGTCACTTGGAGGGGAAGGCCAAATTGGCCTCCTAAAGCTTGACGTGCTCAGTAGAGCTAGACATTATTTCAAGCCGGCATCGCTTGCAACTTTACAAAGTACAAGCAAAGCAAAGTTCAGCCTCACATGGAATACCGTTCTCATCTCTGGGCCGGAGCACCCCTGTGCCAGCTCCTTCCACTTGACTGCATCCATTGTCTGTGCTGCTATTCGTATCGTCGACGACCGAATTCTTTCTGATCGGCTCAATTCACTAGTGCCACGTAGGGATGTTACATCCCTTTGTATTTTCTATCGCGTCTACCACGGGGAGTACTTTGAGGAGTTGCTCGGATTAATCCCAGCCACCGAATTTCATGAACGCATATCGCGTCAAAATTCAAGATACCGATACGACTTAGCGACCTTAAAGAAAAGAGTTTACTCATTTTTAAAAGACCGCCAATGTATCTGTAATTTCCCTGGTGTTGCGGTTCTTCATGGGCGGCGGTAGTCACTTACCATCAGGTGAGCCGCATGCTCGTTTGCCCCATCTTCTATATAAAAAAATACCCAAAATAGCTTCCTATGACCTCAAAACATAGAGATATGATGAAAATTTGATTTTAGAAATTCGAAGTGAAAACTATAAATATTAGTCATGCCTTAATAGCATGCTAATACTTTCTAGAGCTTAATGTAGTTATTTCGGTGACTGACAGAAATTTGATTATTTAAAAGTAACGTGACTTACGTAAAAGCATATTTCATATTTATTTATTGCATTCATGAGTATAAGAATAGGATACAGTTTAGATACATAAGAAGCCCATTAAGGCATGACAAATTAAATAGACAATAATTAATTGATTAAATATGAATTATATTGAATAAAAAGTCAATATAGAAAACTGGTTACATTATACTATATGTCAATGAGAAAATACAACGTTATTTTTACAGTTAAAAGTACAAGACCAGTCAAGTATATGAACCCTAGCAATTACAATACATATGTATTAATTTATTGTAAATTAAATACAATTTAAATTTCAATAAAGCATGTCAATTAATACAAAAATTTCAATAAAGCATGTCAATAAAAAAATAGAATTCAATAAAGGTATATCAATTTTAAAACTAATTATTATTTGCAAAAAAAACCATTCAAATAATAGAAACTCTTGAGACTCAAAAATTGTTTTAATTTTTTTTCAAGCTTATGCCCTTATAGTGATTTTATTTTGCTTGGCAAGTGATTATGTACTTTGACGGCCATATATGCCGGAACGGTTTTGCACAGGCCCAGCCGTGCCGCAGGCAAACAAAAACATACCCGCGGCGCAAGGCGTGGCGGCTTAACACGTCGAAGTAGTTGTGTGTAACCGACTTAATTCGTATATGTAAACACAGGTGACGGTAAGTACTTTATAGTGTGAAATAGGTCTCTTCTCATTTGTGAGCTCCACAGGACATAAACAACATCCAGCAACAGCATCCGCACAACCTGCATTAAAAATATGAAATATAGCTTCAGGGTTGCGTAAGACGCGACAAAGGGAAACTGAAACAGGAGATGAGCAGCAGCATCTTGCCGATAAAAACTCATAATTCCAAGCGTGGCAACTGTGGCAAAATCCTCCCACTGAGGCTATCTGTGGTAGAGGCCTGTGTTCAGCAGTGGAATTTTATCGGTTGGTTTGGATACAGGCCTCCTTTTCTTTACCAAACTTACTTTCTTAATAAGTAAGTTCGGTTAGTTAGATCGTGCTGATGCGTGTTGACGAACTTTCCGCGTCCTCGAAATATTTCTTTTCATAGAAATGCATGTTTTACGATGATTTCTTTCACTACTGGACCCGTGGTAAATCGGCACTCAAAATGACAATTAACAGTTTTATTGATAGTTTAGATGATGAATCCATCAACCATGTAGTAGCGGTGTAAGGATATCCACTCACCCATATTATCCAGCAGAAGCCGTAAGAAGAAATCGAAGGAAATAAATCATGAGACGGGCCGCAGCGTTTTTCTAATAAGGACTAAATATAAAAACTGCCGTCTCTGTGGTAGCTCAGATGGTTAGCACTCGCTGTAAAGTCACATTATGCGAGGAACCGGGTTTCTATCCCCGCCTGTACCAATGAAATCTCTAATTACTGATAAAATGATGATTTACCGCGTGCTCGGCGGTAAAGGAAAACATCGTGACGAAACCTACATATCCGAGAAATAAACAAATATATTTAGAAGACATGTAAAGATTACCAACACGCATTGGGGCAGCGCGGCGGACACTTCCTTGCCCTAAAACCCTCCCAGAAATGAGAGGACACCTGTAGGCCTGGAGGCCAGCAGTGGGACCGTATATAGGCCGTATATAGACCGTATATAGGTCAATACCCATTTATTTTTAACTTTTTTTTTAATCTTAAATCTTTTCGGATAAAATATAGTCTAGATGCCCCCTGGTATTGTATGGTATGCTGTATCTGTTCCTAAAGCTTCATCACAATCGGTTCAGCAAGACGGACAGACCTCGTAATAGTATGCAAATAGTCGCCTGCGCTTAATAGAATCCAGTTCTTTCAATATTTCAGACACTTCAATTTTATTTATATGTAAAGATAATATGCATTCGCTTGTGCTCTGAGTCATAGAATATTATAATATACAAACTTGTTATAGTATTCTATGCTCTGAGTAACCATAGCTCTTTTAACTATAGCTATAACATTTACATCAAATTTGTTCATACAAACGTTATATTATGTCATAGAATGCTAATAAAAAAATACGAGATGATAAACTAAGTAATTGTGCTTATGAGTTGCTAGCGCGTTGATGTCTCTTGTATGATGCTATCAAAATCATAATAAAAATTATGTAATTGGAAATTTAGTCTTTATATTAAGCTCATTAAACACGATATGAAACCAAGGGTCTTTTAAGAAAAAACTAATTCTATACATATAATTTCGACAGGACTTCTTTATTATACATTTGCTTTGTGATGATATAAGTCGTTAAGTGGGTGTCGAGATGTTCTGATGGTCGTTTATGTTATATGTAGGAAATACGTGGAAGGTACAATGACTTTAAGTAGATGGCACTTTAAACATATGTATTTTCGTCTTATGGGTGTCATGATAATAGAATTTGTTTTCTGTTCAAATTATTACGTAATACTTATTGAAATTCAATATTTTTTATTTGAAATTAGACGAAGACAAAGATTTCTTTGTTAAAGCCGTGGCTATATCGTTTAAGCCAGACATAAAATATCCAGATTGACGTCGGGAAGTATTAGAGGCATCTGATACTGCGTTAGCTATTCCACTTTTTTGTAGAATGAGGGTGACAAACGAGCGCAAAGTTCACCTGATGGTAAGTGGATCATCTGGCCCATACATATTCACTTTAATCCTCGATTAAGAATCTAAATGCAGATGCGTTTTCACTCCTGAGGAAAAAACTAAGATGGAATTTCTCGTTTCCAGTAAAAAGAACCTCCGGTTCTCAAAACTCACTGTACTAAACACTGCAGCATCAAGCTGCTATTTCACGCCGGTATTCTGTGAGATCTCTTGTCAAGCCGATTACCAAGTCTAAAAATTTATAACTTCTTTTCGTTAAAATGAATACAAACTTGCCCTTAAGTAAAAATATAATATCGTTATTATTCATGATAATTTTCCTCAAAATTCTATTCAATTGCGTATTGATTTTTTATGTTTACACGAACACCGAGTAAAATAGGTAGGTATAATAATCTTAACATCTGCGAAGTTATGAATGATAGTTAATTTTAACAAAAACTGGTTAATAGTCTTATATAAAAAAAAGATTTATTCACAAGTTATTTCACATCATCAATTAGTAATAGTAAGGTAGAGCCTACGTACGTCACACATTTGTGCGAACCGGATAGAATAGTAATTAAACCAATTATATACGAGCTGTTTAGGAGGAGTTCACGTGTACAGAAGAATTATATGTACATACATATAACACCTCGGCCAACTTTGATGTAAACATTTGTTTGGATAATTTAGATTTTGCCTCATTGTGAAAATTGGAACCAGTAGGTGGTGCTTCTGTAGAGTTACAGAAATCACCCGTGTTGTACCGGGGCAGACGTTAGTTTCTTTTTTAAATAAAATAATATTTTTATCTATAATAAAAAAATCTAAATAACAGTTTTTTATAGAACTCATAGTGTTATTTGCAGGCAATTAAGACGAATAAGCATATACCACTCACTGTTGCCTCACTCTCATAGTACAATGGGATGACAAGACGTAGGATCAACGGTTTTACGTGTTTTCTGAGGCACGGGTCACCCTGGGTTGATACTGACAATTTCTCGACTAGGAAAGCTAACAGTGTTTTGTTAGTCCGACCTGGGATTCGAACCCGAAACTTCATGTACAGCAGTCGCGACCAAGTCGGCAGTCAAAACTATTTCATTAATGCTGACAAGAATCAAACCCGGCCTTTTGATATTTATATTATGGGGTGATAAGGGTGAAAAGCGAGCACACAGTCTATCTGATGGTAAGTGATCGCTGTTGTCTATAAACACCAGCATCTATCTTCGTTTGCGAATCAAAATGCAGATGCGTTGGCAGGCGTGACGACTAAAATGAAATAACTCTTTTGCAGTAAAATAGGGTCTCTGGTTCTCTACACTTATGATATGAAACGCAGCAGTGTTAAGCTGATATTATGTGAAAACGTGGTCTTTCCCCGGTCGAGACGACCCATTCGCGGTACAACTAAACAATTTATATAGCTGGCTCATTTGCTCGTGTTCTATGAAATTTTGTGGTAAGCGCTTTTCTCCAAATTTACCACATTAATTAATGATATGGCTTCGCCATATTATATTACGACAAAGTACGGTCCTGAGCCAACTTTATTATATAATTCTTAATACTTAATATATACTTAACATATAATTCCATTGACTACGTACGTGTTTCATCGGGTCGTTACCCCACTCACCTTTGCCGTACATTGGCAGGGCCACAGGAACACTTTCGCAACATCTGTAGACCACCAGCGCCAACCACCCCATGACCCCTTCGTCCTTCTCTTCCGAAGGTAACGCGCGCACAAGACGCGCCTTTCTCCATGGCCTCTAGTGATTTTTTCTTAGTAGATCCCCCAATTCCAATATGCAGAGGCCAAGAGGCCAGAAAAAACACGGCAGATCTGGTCTCTGGCTCCGAGAGCGGAGTCTCACAAGACCAATACTTCTCTCCCCCGTGGTCCCACTACTATCGCATCAACGGTGCAGATACTCGTATGCAGCAGGATGAGGACACTCTTCTCGCCGCAGCTCACCAACATACATCCGAAGTGGATTTTCCAAGCTCAGTCAGTCTCCCCACCAAGATCAGGTACGCTATACGCTATATACTCACCAGTACGAGTCTCTCGGTAATCTTTTTTCTCTCTCGTTTGTTAGTTCGTCAAACTATATGGCTGACCCATTTTTACTTCAACTTACTGATGCAAAGCGGGGCTATGTCGGTTACTCTAAATCTACTGTGGATATCATCGTTACGGATTCTCCCTGAGAAACTTCTTCATCGCAGAGAAACTCCGGGAATAGCCTTCTACAGCTACGTTGATCTTAATTTGATTTCGTATGTGTGTGTTTTGTACGTGTGTGTGTGTGTAGAGTGTGTACTACCTTGATTTTCCTCATACGAACGACATTGGTCATACCTTAGACTTAATTAATCACTGGTAACACTTATTAACACTCGTGTTTTTAATTTTTAAGGACGATTTTCGGAGTTTTATACCATTTTTATTTTCATTTAAAACATCAATTGGCTGGCACTTGGCTGATTTTGTATAAAGCGATGGGATGGTAAGAATTTTCTTTCTCGTATTGCCATGTCCTTAAACTTAAATCTTCTTACACTAAATAAGGAAAAGACTACATACATATGCTTTTATAAATCGAGATGCACAAGTCCTCCGACCGCTACGCCCTTGAAAATTCATTACTGCAAAAATGATTATACCAATCTGGATGGCTGCAACTGTGAACCGATAGCGCGCTCTAGAATAACCAAATGTCTTGGAATTATCATAGATGAAAACCTAACGCGAGTTGCGAGTTTGCACTCCCGTAGATATAATACGTCAGGTATACTTTGCACTCTGCCAATCTATACTGCAGTATTGCATTTGTGTTTGGGGCCGCGCTGGGAGGACATTGGAAAGGGCTCAACGTGCACTAATTAAAGTAATCCTAAGTAAGCCATTTACTTACTCCACAGATTCTCTATATAAAGACTTTAAAGTACTACGGCTGTTTATTTACAATGTCACACTCAAAGTGCACAAAACCGTAAGATGTCGCCCAGACTACAATGAATTAAGAAGCAAACGCACTTTTAGAATCCCCGTTCCAATCGTAAAGTCAAATCTGGCCAAACGTTGCCCCACCTTCTCACATCCTTTCATCTACAACAAGATATATAAAAATAATTGACCTTAAAGACCAGCCACTTTCCTCATGTAAAACCATATTAAAGAACATGTTGTATACTCTTTCATATAATGACACTGAAGAGCTAATTAAATAGTACATAAGATACACACACACACACAAAACCAGACCCGGACGTAATCATTCCTATTCCAACTATTGCGGAATCATCTATTGCAGGCGCTTTTATTTATTTTAAATTTATTTATGTAGTAAAACAATACTTCCTTAGTTTTTATATTAGAAGCATTACTTTTAAAGACCGATGACAAGCACGTAATATTAACACTATCTCGATGTAAATGAGGTCCAGTGACAAACCGTTTTGTACCGCATGCCAGGGTCCTGAGATACAAGCTGCGCTTAGTTTAGGACCCGCAGCTACCTGTGTTATTTATACTGTCACTTATTGTTAAAATAAAAATAAATAAATAAAATATTAATTACCAAGATTGAAATCTTTAAAAGTTTCTGAGAAATAAAATAAATTATTCACATAAAAATTCCACTTCGTGAAATTGAATGCCTTATATTTTTGTTTTGTTTATGTAATAACATTAATAATTTAACTTCAATCGGAACTATGTTACTTGTTGACTTTTAAGCGAGTGATTATCCGGAAATCGTATTTTATGACCTTTTTTTTACATCACGTTGAATTAAAAGTTTGTTTCTTTTATGACGGTGAGGTTGTAGACCTTAGCACAAGATGTTAATTTGAACTTGACATGGACATTTGTGTTTAAGAAAACACGTCTTTTGTTGTTAATAAGATAGATGGGATCTATTAATTCCTTAACCGGATAAATAATTTATTCAAATTAATTCAGCTAAAATTATACATTTCGATTCGCTCGTTAGCATGTACATGTTAATTTTATTTCTTATGAAGGTTTAATTTATAGAATAAATTATCGATCTTCCTATTGACGACTACTTTGCGATCATGCGTAAAAAAGTGGAGTAATTGATGCGCAGAGTGAGGAATAGAATAGAATAAAATGGACTATACAAAGCGCAAGTTCGGCCTCACATGGAATACTGTCCTCATCTCTGAGTGGGACACACCAGTGCCAGCTCCTTCCACTTGACTACATCCAGCGCAGAGCGGTTCGAATCGTCGACGACCGAGTTCTTTCTGATCGGCTCGATTCATTGGTGCTGCGAAGGAATGTTCAGATTAATTCCAGTCGCCAAATTTCACGAACACACATCGCGATTTACGATACCATCTTCACCATTGGAAGCTTGGCGTTATACTACTGTGCGTTATACTAGGAGTTTTCTTCCTCCTACAACTTACGTGTGGAATGGTTTACCACCGGCAATTTTTCCGGACCGACTTTGCCTATGACCGCGTCAATGAGGAATGGTTCCTTGGTTCCACGACCACCGCCCCGACATACATTTTGAGCACGTGACATAACCTAATCTAGCTCCAGGTGAGTTATTCTCGCGCTCAAAATGGATGTCAGTGTCTTATATATGGTAGGTAGAAACGTGATGGGGTGGTGTTTGCTCGGGTCTGTGGTACCCTGGTCTATAGGAACAAAATGAGTGATCCCAGTAGTAAAGAGGCTCGGGAGCGACTTCTGGTTGAGAGCCTCTTGAAAGTGTCAGGCGAGCACAGTGTGAAACACCACGAACCCGTTCAGCCAGTAGTGATGATAAAGGAGAGAGAGTCTGTATAGATCATTTATCGTGGGAGGGTTTTACAGGCGTAAATTTTGAATATTGGTGAATATTTAATACACAACAATCTGTTATTCTATCAACGGAACAAATAAAAAATAGTGTTTTATTTAATATTATACGTTTTATTAGACAATTATATTTAATGTAATTTCGACAACGTATCTGCGGGCAGTAGTGCTGCAGCCACGGCGCCACCTGTGGACAAGAATCATAAATTATAAATTAAATTCTTCTGTTCAGTTTAAAGTACAAGGTAATAAGTTGACCATCGGTGCAAGACATCAAAAGAATATCCAGAGTGCAAGAAATTTGAGGAATAAGCTGCTGTAGCGCTGTGCCTGAACGACCAAGGCAACTGTAGCTTGGACTAATTGTTCCGATGAAACTCTCACGCGATACCAGTGTAACACAACAGCTTAATTCTACGGTGTTTTGTATGCTATGTGTGGATAGCTGGAAACCCTATTAAATGGAAACAAGACATAACTTTTGCTACTGAGAATTTCTTTACGGAAAAACCCAAAACCTGATTTTGGATTAACTACCTTTACGTGTAGTCGTAAACCAACGAAGCATATATATATATATATATATATATATATATATATATATATATATATATATATATATATATATATATATATATATAGGTATATATATTGAAGATATCGATTTTCATTCGAAGGAAAACTAAGTAGTTTACCTGGGCCGGGATTCAAAACAACTAAAAATGACAAAAATATACAGTTACTATTTCATTAATTAATCCATAGGGTCTGTGACAAGGTAGAATCTTACAAATACTCGTAAACATTGTATTTTACAATAACAATTTGCAGTTTTTAACTCTAACTCCTAGCCAAGACTGCTTATTTTTTTTAAATATTTATTTTCTTAAAATTCCACACTAAAAGTGCTGAATTAAAAAGGAAACCTTTGTTAAAGTATAATAATTAGTTGTAAACATTATAAAATTTATATAAAAATACAACCATTTTGATTATGGACAATTCATTATAAATGTTTATTTCATCCATTCGTCCAACCATCTATTACATCCTATAAAGGCCCACTGCTGAACATAGGCCTCCCTCATATGTTGTCGTGTAAGGGGGATTTTGCCATAGTTGCCACGCTTGGCAGGCGAGTTAGCAACCGCTTACAAGACTGTCCAAACGTGATCCAAATTTTTTGTATGGAATATTATTTAAGCTCATTTGCAATGAATTTAATAATACTTTTACTTCTAAAACATTATCCTTGAACAATCGGAGTATCGACAGTAGGAGTCCATAAGAGTAGACAAAGGTTATATGAACTTTACAATGAAAGGTCATATAATCCTAGCGTCGAATTTAGGGAATATGTAAAAACATATTCCAAAATATTTAAAAGAGTGTGCTCCTTAGGCAAGTCATTGTATTTGAGCAACAAAATAAAGACTGCTTCTAATAAAATTAAAATGACATGGAGTATAATTAATAGTGAAACTGGTAAGGTCAACTCTCGCAATTCTAACTAAATCAGATCAGGATGTTGCAATGGTTTTTGAGAAATATTTTACTGATATTCCGATCTTAACCACCAAGTCACTGAATTCTTCTCCTGCCGTCGCCGAATCATTACTTAAACAAAATGTAAATGTGTGTACAAGAATTTTACATTTCATAAAGTGTCATCAAAAGATATTGTAAAATATTTTAAGACTATTGATATTAAGAGAACCGCCGATCTGTGGGGGATTTCCGTTAAAGTTATTGCGTCTATAATAGATACAATCGCACTTCAACTATCTATTATTTTTAATACTAGTATTGAATCTGGCGTGTTTCCTGATTTAATGAAGCATAGTAAAGTAATACCTTTATTTAAATCTGGTAGTACATTGGACCCCGCTAATTTTAGACCTATTTCTGTACGCCAACACTTACTAACATTTTTGAAAAAAATATTCTTGATCAAATGTTAAATTTTTTAATGTTAATAATTTACTTCATAAAAATCAATTTAGTTTCACAAGGGGTTGCTCGACAACTAATGCTGGTGTTGAACTGATTAAATATATATTTAATGTATGGGAGAATTTACAGGATGCTTTGGGTGTGTTCTGTGACCTATCCAAAGCCTTCGATTGTGTTCACCATGAAACATTAATCAGGAAACTTCAACACTACGGTGCAAGAAGCGATGCTCTTAAATTAATTATTTCATTTAAGTGACAGAATGCAAAAAGTTGTCATTAATAGTACGAGTTGTTCCGGGTCGATTGTACAAATGGGTGTGCCTCACGGCTCAATTCTCGGCCCCTTTTTGTTTCTTGTATATATTAATGACTTACCTTACAAAGTAGGGGTTAACCATGATATAGTATTATTTGCTGATGATACTTCATTAATTTTCAAATTAAAACGACAGTTATTAAATTACGAAGAAGTAAATAATGCTATAGCTAAGTTAGTTAATTGGTTTAATGTTAATAATTTGCATTTGAACGGAACTAATACTAAATGTGTGAAATGTGTAACTCCTAATGTTAATCATGTCAATACTAATGTAATTTTAAATGGCGAGGAACTGAGTCTTGTTGATACCACCATTTTTCTTGGAATTACACTGGACGCAAAGCTTCAATGGCTCCTCCATATATCAAAACTAGCTAGCGGACTTAGTTCTGCAGCATATGCTGTAAAAAAGATTAGACCTCTTACCAGTGTTGAAACAGCTAGAATAGTTTACTTTAGTTATTCCCATAGCATTATGTTGTATGGTATTTTGCTATGGGGACACGCGACTGACACTGAAATTATATTTATTTTACAGAAGAGGGCCATTAGTGCAATATATAATTTAAAACCAAAAGAGTCACTGCGACAAAAATTTAAGGATATTAATAGATTAACTGGGACCTCTTATTATTACGTTACGTACTTAATAGTACGTACATAACATTTATGAAAATGTAATGTACGTACACAAAAATAAAAGTAGTTTTGCGAAAATAAGTGATATTCATTCTGTAAATACTAGGAACAGACACAAGCTAGTAGTACCAGTTACTCGACTCCACCGAGTCAGTAATTCATTCTTGGGGCGATGTATACGCTTTTACAACAAAATCCCAGAAAATATACAAAATTTGTCCTACACAAAGTTCAAAAATGTTATTAAACTAAGTTTGTATAAAAAGGGTTATTATAATATTAAGGAATTTATGGATGATAATCACCCCTGGGAAGGGTGATCGCTACCAAGCTTTTTCTGATTTGTCTTGTGTTGCTAATTGTAAACATGATTGTAAGCTATTATTGGAAAAAAAATAGTCGCGCTGGGTTTCTTGCCAGGACAGAGGTTTTTTTTGCGAACCAGTGGTAGATGAAAAAAGTGACTTTCAATAAGTGCTGTTATAATCTACATCGAATAAAAAAGTTTCTGTTTCTGTTACAGTCACTATTAGTAAGTACTCATTTATATTTTTGTTTACTTTTTTACTTTATTTAAAAGTTTAGTGATGATTGTGTATGTCCAATTTTGCACTTTTTGAGTTGTAAGCCTCATTCGCCGATTGTTTAATATTAATACCGATTTCGAAAACAACCTTTCGCAAGGAACTGGGGTGGCGACTACGTTTCAGTGTGTTCTAACAATTGATGCTAAAGGGTACATTTGACGACGAATTTTCCACCATTTAAGTGGATCGTTCAATTCTCCCGATGGCGCTTTACCGGGAAGTGGATCATCATTTAAATACATGTCTACTTCTTTGACAGCCATCGATAACGGAGCTCCTACGGTATCCACACACGCTATAACGCGCATAATGCTCACATTTATACTGTCTAATATATTAAAAGGAGAGTATTTATCTTTTTTTCTTTTTCTACTGATGTTTCTTTTGGAACTGGTTGGAAATTAAATGTTTTGATATTTTGCGTTGTGCCATTTAAATTAATTTGCTTTTTATTAATAAACCCATTGCCTGGTCTTCAAAAGCCCTTAATTTAAATCTGAGATCTAAGAGAAGGCAGAGAGAAAAAGTTCCACTTTTTTCTATATTTTTAAATTTTTCTTCTAACCCTTTTTTTAAATTTAGCGAAACCAAGTACACAACATCTCATAGGACACTCTCATCATGCATCAATAAATTTGGGCTTTCAGCTAGATATCTCGTTTAACTGACTACAGAACTCGCTGCAAAGGGTTGCAATACTTGGCACAGCACTTTAAATGCATTTCATTCTTCTAAAGATATGACGGGTAGATCTTTATTTATCACTGCCATGGTAGCACGTAATGGTTCTTCTAATTCGGTAAACCTTTCCAACATATAAAATGTTAAGTTCCATATGGTCGGACAGTCTTGTGTCAACCATTTTGGTGGAAGTTCGTGGTCTGTGGTTTTGGACTCGTCTGTACAGGGTAGAAAAAACGGACGAGAAACAGACGATGGAGCGTATAAAGGGTTTAATAAATCTATACTTACTGATGACGAGGCCAGCGGCTCCGTAGAGTGCGACTGAGCAGTGCTCACTCATGTTGCTGCTCACGAGGTTGGTGCCGGCGAACGAGCTCAGCCGCGCCACCATCATGCCCAAGCATGCCACCATGCCTCTGTCATATTCGAAAAAATAATCTTATTATGTTTAAATCCAATCCGTAGCGTGTAATGCCTGTAGTACAAATGAGTCGGCTCCACCCCTACAAACAAATAGCTCGTAAAAACTCGTTTCCTATGCTGTGTGAGTGACATGAACTGGCAATCCTTTTTGCTGATAACGAGGCATTCCATGTTTTTCTTCAAATATAAAAATAATTTAAAAAAAAGTTATTATGTATTGTTATGATATAGGTAAAAAATTGGGCATAATCTAAATAAGTTTAAAAGGACAGCTGATCAGTAATTATTGCATGCCTGGAGCATCCTTTAGTTATATGATGAATAAAGTTTTAGCTAATAAATTTTTCCCTAATAGCACATTAATAATGATTTTGAGAGAAGAGACAAGGTAAACAAGAATCAATTATTTAAATTTTATTGACTATCTAAATACTTTAAAATGTACATAAAATTATCTTGTTTACGTTGCCTTACATACAGGAAAAGAAAATAAGTTACGATTTAAATTTATTAATGAATAATTTGTCATGTAATAATTATTTTCTTTTGACATTAGTTGTAATAATTATAATACTCGTAATTAAAAAAAATCCTAATTAATTTAATAAACATAAAAAAATTATCAAGATTTTTTTTTACTATAAATAGGTATTACCTAACTAATATAATTAAAATATATGAATGGGATAATATAAGACAGATGTACTGTCTTATTATTTATATATTAACTCAGCTAAGGACTTGGCCTTCGATCAACAGTACCAATGTTGATCGAAGGACTTGGCTACCCAGACATCTGCTTCTATTGAGCAGCATAATGATTTAATATACAATTTGGAATCAGTTTCAAGTAATTAAAATTAGAAAACGAGATAATGGAAGTAATCTTTAGCACTTATAATAATTTAAATAGTTCAGAATATAACTTACAAATCCCTAATTGTATGACTCCACAATATGATAATAAAAATTGTTTACTCCCGGTGCATTAAAATATACAAGGCTTGATAGGCAAAGAGCTGGAAATTGAATTGTTCTTAGCAACAATATTCATATTTATGTATTACTAAACATTAGTTAAAAGCTTATAACTGAATGTTTAACTTACCTTGAGGATCACCAGCTGATTAGTGACCGCCAATACGGTTTTCGCCGTGGTCGGTCAGCTGGTGATCTTCTGGTCTACGTCACTCACAGATGGGCGGAGGCAGTAGAGTTCAAGGGGGAGGCATTGGCCGTTAGTTTGGACATTGCGAAGGCCTTCGATCGGGTTTGGCACAAAGCGCTTCTTTCGAAGCTCCCTTCCTATGGGCTTCCCGAGAAATTGTGCGATTGGATCACCAGCTTTCTTGCAGATCGGAGCATCAAGGTCGTTGTAGACGGTGCAAGCTCCGATTGCAAGCCTATTAATGCTGGTGTTCCACAGGGCTGCGTGCTATCGCCAACGCTGTTTCTTCTGCATATCAATGATATGTTGCATACCCGTAACATTCATTGCTATGCAGATGACAGCACTGGTGATGCTCTTTACACCGGCCGAGCCAATATTTCTCGGGAAAACGTCTCCGAGTGCCGGGACAAACTTGTGTCAGAAGTCGAGTCTTTGCTGAACAGAGTCTCGGATTGGGGACGACTAAATCTAGTCCAGTTTAACCCCCAGAAGACACAAGTTTGCGCGTTAACCGCAAAAAAGAACCCCCTTGTCGTATCCCCTCAGTTTCAAGGCACTCCCCTTGTTGCCTCAGCCAGTATCGGAATCCTCGGCGTCGACATATCGAGTGGCGTGCAGTTTCGTGGTCACTTGGAAGGGAAGGCCAAATTGGCCCCTAAAAAGCTTGGCGTGCTCAGTAGAGCGGGACAGTATTTCATGCCGGCACACCGCCTGCAACTTTACAAGGCGCAGGTTCGGCCGCACATGGAATACTGTTCCCATCTCTGGGCTGGGGCTCCCCAGTACCAGCTCCTTCCACTTGACCGCATCCAGCGCAGAGCGGCTCGAATCGTCGACGACCGAGTGCTTTCCGATCGACTCGACTCACTGGCGCTGCGAAGAGATGTTGCATCTCTTTGCGTATTTTATCGCATCTATCACGGGGAGTGCTCTGAGGAATTGTTCGGATTAATCCCAGCCGCCAAATTTCGTGAACGCACTACACGGCAAACGTCCCGATACCATCCACACCATCTGGATGCTTGGCGGTCCACCACTGTACGTTTCACAAGGAGTTTTCTTCCACGTACAACCTCTCTGTGGAATAGTTTACCACCGGCGATTTTTTCGGACCGATACGACCTGGGGACCTTCAAGAAAAGAGCTTACACCTTTCTAAAGGGCCGGCAACGCACCCGCAATTCTCCTGGTGTTGCGGTTGATCATGGGCGGCGGTAGTCACTTAACATTAGGTGAGCCGCATGCTCGTTTGCCCCCTCTTCTATAAAAAAAAAAAAAAGACCTTAAGTTATTACTTAATATTAGCTAAATTCCAGTCGTGGAGCAGGAAGAATTTCGTACAATGTCCTCTTTGTCTACTGACAGTGGTCACAAACATTTTTGTGTTAAGTGTAAATTTTATGAAATATTTGAAGGAGAAAAAAAATTATTATCGTATTAAATAAATTATTGATGTTATATAAATTACTAGCCGTTACCCGTGGCTTCCCCCGCATGGTCACTGGGAAATGAACTATCAATTGCTTTTTGAATTGAAAGAAAACTGAGTTTTATAGATTTGTCAGAGATGCAGCCATTAAAAGGAAACTGAGCAAAATTAGTTCGTCAGCCTATTTAAATGTTTTGAAACGCAGCGTATAGGAGAGCATGAAAATAGCCTGTTTATTCGAAATGGAAATGGGATATTTTTTTTAATTAAAGGAAACTGAGTATAATTATCCGTCAGGGATGCAAACTTTTGAAAAGAAACTGAGCTAAATTGATTCGTCACAGATGCAGTTTTCTGAATTGAAAGGAAACTGAGCCAAATAAAAGATCCGTCAGATTGAAAAGAAACTGAGCTTAATAGGTTCGTCAGAGGTGCAGCATTTGGAATTTAAAAGAAACTGAACTAAATAGGAAATATTGAATTGAAAGGGAAGATCTGAGGGAATTCTGATTAATTGATTGTGGGAATTTTGGAAAAAAATTTACTGAACACTATGTTATATGTTTATGCTTATACACAATGTTATATGTTTTTCCATTCGGGGAAAAATGTGGAGATTCTGGGCATTTGACACACGCAAAAATGCTACATACAGCTGACCATGAGAGATACACGGTTTTTCTAAGTTGACCCTCGCTACCTGTAACATTTGCCCTTGCGCTTTATTAATTGTCATTGCAAAACTGAGCTTAATAGGGAACTGCAACCTTTTGAATAGAAAAGGAAGATCTGTGGGAATTAAAACCTGTCAAAATTGTAGCACCGCTTATGTTCCGTCCAAGATGTGTCACACGCAGCCTTTTCCTGTTACATAACCGAGAAGCATCTAAATTTCGCATTAGCATGACTGGGATGCCTAATTTTAATTGAAGCTTATGTGAGGGCACACCTGAAAACTCTAGAGAATTTAGAAACTCTACGGGATATGAAGTGCTCTGTTCTGTGTCTATAACTGTGTCTACTGACAAATACTCTGTTATTTCTCCTGCTACTTCGCTTAATATATCTGAATTTATTTTGTTAACGCTCTCATTTTTGGTGCAAGAATCGCCCTTTCACATAACCATTTGTCTTCATGCATCTTAATCGTTAAATCTGTAAAAACGCTCGCAATTAATTCGGAATGACTCTGTACTAAATTACAAAAATCTCTCGTCAATTTAACGCAGCCCTCAGCATCCGTTTACAACTGCCCATCGCCAATTTTTAATAGTGTGTCAGCATAGTTTCCAGCATTGATATCATTATACAAATGCACTCTCATATTCGTAGTTAAACTGAATTTTGTCACCTTGTTCCATAAAATAGACGACTTGAGACATGCTTAAATTTCATCTGCAGGTATGCCTTTTTGAATGACAGGCAAAGTTTGGCGAAAGTCACCAGCCAGTAAAACAACCATTCCTCTCATTACATCGGTATTGCTGCGCAAATCCTGGAGCGTTCGATTTAGTGCTTCTACAGCTTTTTTATGCGATATTGTACTTTCGTCCCACACTAAAAGTTTGCATTGTCGGAGCATTGTAACTCGTACACTATTTTTGCTAAAGTTGTAAATCGGCGATTCTTCCTGGGCTAGATTTAGAGGGAGTTTTGAAACAGAATGTGCAGTGCGGCCCCCGCTTAGCAGCGTGGTGGCTATACCGTAGGAAGCTACGGCGACAGCAATGTTTTTATCTTTCCATACCTACGCTTATAATAAATTTAACAAAAACGTCTTCCCAGTTCCTCCAGGGGCATCTAAAAAGAAACGTGCACCATTTCCAGATTCAATTTGTACTAATACTTTGTCAAAAACTCGTTTTTGTTCGGGAAGCAAGCGGGTTACAAATTCGGCTACTTGCTGCTGCAAAGCTGGTATATCGTAGTTTGTTTCACGTATAATTTCATCACTAAGTTCATTTTCGGTTGTTCGCTGAGGGCTTATCATTCCAAAGACGCTTAATTTTTTTGCCTACCTTATCTTCAATTTTTCCAAGTGCTTCATTATAAATGTGTTCATTGTATGTCATGTTCGCGTGTGTCTCCTGTAACCTTCGCAAAATATCTTCCGCCATGTACTCTTTATATTTGTTCCACAATTCATGTGCATCAGATAGCCCACAAGATGATATGAGAGTTGCGTAAAGATCCCTAATTTTGGCTGGTGACTGGCACTGCACAGCTTCCTTCATGGTTTTATCCCAGTGATTATCGTTTTCTAAAAGATGCAGAGCTTCACATGCTTCTCTATAAGTTGCGCATTCCTAACCCTTGATAGTTTTAAGGTCTTTATATCCTGTAGGACCCCGAACATGGTGCAGCAGCAATCGTAAACAGAAACATTCAAAATTAGTTACATGGACGGTATACACACGACCAAGGGCATCTGATGACTTTACACTGGGCCAATTTGCAACAGGTGTACCTTGAATACGTCGTTTCCACTCCTTCCTAGATGTGTTCCAAGTATAATAGCAGGGGACTTCAGAATACAACAACGTTTTTGCAAAGGCGTCGGTTTGATAAAGTTGAAAGAAGGCTGTTAGTGTAGTTTTTGGCGGTCATGCATTCTTTCTTGGAAATTTCTTTCGGTGAAATATACTCGCTCTCCATTTTCTAAGTGCACAGCAAGGTGAGTAACTGTTGAGTGCCTTTCGTGTAAAGGGAAGCCAAGGAAACGCCACTCTGCCTCGTTACTGCTGACATAACACCCTGCTTGAAAGGTCTGTATGTTAATGAATAACGGGATTTGCCTCACCTTCACTCCTGAGATTAAATATTGCTTGGTCGCTTCCTTTACTTATTTACTTACAGATATACTTGATTGCGCGGACAGAGCTGCACGCTTCTACATTAATGTTGGCATTAAACATTTTACATAGAATGGGCGAATACGGGACAATCCAACTGTTATCTAAGGTTTCGAACGCTCCAGATCGAGATTTGATTGTAACTTTCCTGCTACCATCTTCATTCATTTTCCTTCTTTCATACATGGCGATATTGAATTTCGTGCTCCACATGGACTGTGAATCATATTTCGGACGATGGTGTCATACAATTCTTTATCTTGCTCAGGATCCAGAATCTCGGCGCTTATTATGTCGTCTATTTGGCTGGGCCGCAACTTCTAAAGAGAAGAAGCCATATTAGAATGTGGGCATGCGGTAATCCTCTTTTTTGCCATTCAATTGAATGCATGAAGCACTGCACCTCTCCGAAAATTTTCCCTTTGTTAATTACATGCATTAATTTTTGTACTTTTAATCTAAATACTCTAGCGACTAAATCGTGTCTGTCAGTACTTTTTATGGCCCGGCATTAGCTCCTCGCGAGGATCTAATGCCGTTATTTCTTTCCACGTGGGATTGCAAGTAAAAGTAACAAAAAGATCAGGTCTTCCGTAAGTTCGTACATAGGCGAATGCGTCTTGTGTGTACCCATGTAGGTAGCGGGGACTGTTAACGAATGATGAGGGCAGAATTACCATTTTACCTAAATCTCTGGGGCTTACATTGGCGTCGCTAGAAACTGCATCTTGTAAATGTATATAATAATCAACGCGCAGCTTTTTTTGATTTAAAGATAAATAACGGAGACGTTCACTTTCTACCTTCACATACATGTCTACCAAAAATTGTAATAATTGTCTACACCGGGGTAAGAGGTTAAAATCATTTTCTCGCAACATCATATGATACGCATGAAAATACATACATGATACTTTTTTGTTCGGAGTAGGCTCCTTTGTGATCGGGTTAAGGAGTAGAATTTGAAAATGATAACCCTCTTGTCCTTTGCAATAAATCAATGGGTATTGCAGAGCGTCATAAAACTTGTGTGTCATGTCAATGTCTCGTGAAGAAGGCTGCTATTTCGTTTATCAAAAGTGCATTGTAGCGCCTTTCAACTTCTCCTCGAAGGGTCCGATCTGCGTAAATGACGTCTTTATAATCCTCTTCAGGTAGGTTTTCTAAAGTAGTTTTAAATGTTACGTTCATGCAAAAATCTTTGAATTTTAAACACTGTGTCTCTCTCAACTCCCTGGATAAATTGGCAGCGACGGTCTACCTCAATTTCTTCGTCACCCATAAAATATACTTGTAAAAATTTATGCTGTTCGTTTTCTGCTGGAAAATGTGAACCTATTTTGTGATAAATTTGCCCTTGCACCGTAAATGTAGGCGAAAATCCCGGCATTATTATTTCCCGGTCAACTCCGAAGTACGTCATTTGAAAGCATGAGTTATATTTCCGGATCCTGTTTAAAAAGCGCCGTGACTCATTAGCATCATATAAAAAGAGAGTTTCTAAGGTTTTTCTGGTTCCCCAAGTAACGGAAGAGACACTTTGCCATTGGAACAGCTCATGCCTGCGATCTCATCTTTCGAAACGCTTTGTCCATCAGTCCGATAACAACTAACCCGTGATTTTTATAATCAATCAACGGATCAACAATCAACGGAATGGAACGGACTTTGAGAAGGTGATTCGGAAGCTCTTAAAGCAGCCTGATGCTCTGTCTATTCAAGACGCCTTTGCTGACGTTGAGAAGGTGTCTCAGATGCTCTAAAAGCAGCCTGACGCTCTGCTTATTCTTGCCTTCTCAGTTCAGCATCTTCTAAAGATTCTAGCGATCGAGCTAATCTTTTCGCTTGTCTTTGAGAAGATACTCTTGAAAGGCTGGACTTAAGTTTGCGAGGCATTATGAAGTAACAAAAAACCAAGGCATTATGAAGTAACAAAAAACCAAATAGGTTTTTTGTTACTTCATAATGCCTCGCAAACGTTAACAATAAGCGTTAACGTTGAAAAAAACGTTAAAATACCTAAAAGGAATTAAATTTCCTTTTAAATATTTTTTTTAAAAGCAAATTCAAAATATCTAAAAGGAATAAATATTACTTTTAAATATTTTTTAAAACCAAAACAAAAAACCAATTCAAGACACAACACGAATCCGAAACAGATAGCCAGAAAAATCGAATCAACTTAAACCAAATCACAAAACAAATCACAGAAAATCGAAATCGAAAGCAGTAGTCAATATAAATACGAGTATAACCAACGAAAAAAAGAAGTAAGTGGAAAGGTACCGTATACACTATCTATACTATTAATATTCCTTTGAAATATTGTTAAACAACCTAAAACAACGAAAACCAATTAACGATTCTAAATAAACAAAATCCAAAATCAAAGCCAGAGTTTAAATATGTATAAAGGAATACCAACCAAATCAACAAAACCAATCCAAGAAAATACACAAATCCGAAAATGAAAGTCAATATAAATCCAGTCAACCTTATCCAAATCACAAAGCAAATAACAAACAACCGAAATCGAAAGCAGGTAGTCGAATAAGCTACGAAGTAGAAACAATTTAAGCGTATAGGTACCGTATGCACTATAAGTTGACGCGCGGCACAACGGCGGGAGTTAAGTACATGTCAGGAAACATTTCGTTACCGCGTTTTAAAAACCTAGTAACGACATGTATACGTTAGTTAATAAAAACTCTCAAAAAATATTTTTCATATAATTTTGCACAATTTTTCTTATTGTAATACCGATTCATTCATAACCAAATATAAGAACTGTATTCATTTCCGTTCAATAAATATTACTAAGGTTTATTATTAAGGCTTAGTAAGAACTGTTTCTACCACAGTTACTTCTACATAGTTATTTCTACATAGTTGAGGGTGAAAGCGTGACAGGTGGTGACAGTGTTTCTGATCCATACTTATAATCACGCCTGTAACCCTTGCGGGGTAGGCAGAGCATCAACGGATTACTTAATATCGTCTGCGAGGTTATCGCCTATTCTGTGAATTACAATGCACCAAAACTTTTGAAGAAATTCAGCTGGTTAATTTTATGTTTTTTATCGCTCTCTTCCCGGTCCTGCGTGGAAAAATACAGATCCATACATTTTTTATCTTAATTTTGGTACAAAGACGTAATAATCCAGATATTCTGACCTCTGTGTTCGTCCATCGTACCGTCGTCCGTCTTGTAGATATACGGTGGCGCCACCTAGCTGAATTTAATTTTGCAACATATTCGATTTTCCCACGGGAATGAGATGTTTTTCCGCGGAAAAAAGTAGCCTATGTCACTCTACAGCCACCGAACTATCCCCATACCAAAATTCATGCCATGCCGACGCTCTGTTGCGACGTGAAAGAAGGACAAACTTTTGCAACATATTCTATTTTCCCACGGGAATGAGATGTTTTTCCGCGAAAAAAAGTAACCTATGTCACTCTACAGCCACCGAACTATCCCCATACAATAAACCATGCCATGCCGACGCTCTGTTGCGACGTGAAAGAAGGACAAACAAACACACTTTCGCACTTATAATATTAGTAAGGATTTATTTTGATTTTAGTATAAAAACAGTTGATTAAAACCACTTTTACGGATTTTATCTTTAAATTATTTTTAATTTCTGACTTTTCGGATGCCTACCAGCACCCATGATCATGGGGGACTGAGGTGACTGACATCCCGATGTCAATGTTAACCCGGAGTACCTTCAGCTTTTGAATTATTGTTTATGGTCCGATCTACGCAGAATGAACTTACTGTCTTGAAGTCTTGAAGCAGTTTGCTTGGGTTTAGTTTTAATTTTATTAATTATAGAGTCCCAAGCAGGTGGTAGTACCCAGCCTCCTTCTTTATTTTTAATCAACGTGTAGTGTTCGCGTAAATATAAGAAATCATTATAAAAACACTTATAAAAATCGAGTTATGGTCGCCACTCGCCACACACGGTAAGTTCAACGAATCGTTCCAACTGATCAGTTCAAACTAGGACTGATGATATTTTTTATAATATCGGATTTTCGATAAATCGATTATTATAAATATATCAGTATCGGAGTTTTAAATATAAGTCGTAGTTTAAGCTGATCAAAAAAAAATGCATTTTTTAATGAAGTGTTGTAATATTACTAAAACTTATATGTACATATTTATTAAAGTCAAGCGTAAAAATAAAAACAATAATCTATTCAAAATGGACACCAACGGCTTTTATACAGGGCTTTGATCTCTCTGGCCACGAATCTATGGATTTACGCACTGTTTCCATGGGTAATTTCGCCACTGCTTGCTCCAGAGATTTTTAAGAGACTCAATGTCGCCGTGTCGTTTAGAGCAAGCCATGTCCTCTAAAACTGGCCATAATTTGTAGTCTAAAGGGTTGAGGTCTGGGCTAGATGGGGCCAGTCTTCAGCTCTTACAAAGTCCAGAGTTTAGGTTTCAAGCCAGGTTTGTTTAGGTCATGTCTTGAGACCAGGTGCAGAGTCCTGCTGGAAAGTCCACGGTACATTTTTTAAAAGAGTATTGCTGAGAGGTTTCACAACACGATCCAAGACAGTCTCTTGATACACTTTGGCTGAAGTTTTCACTCCTTTTTCACAAAAAAGTAGCTTTGGGACTGACATCTGAAAATGTTGACCTCACAACCATCAGATGGATGAAGTCGATGCTCTTAAACAGAAAGGCAAAAATAGCGCTGTTTCAAACTTCGATTGAGGTTGCAACTACAAGAGGCTGCCCACAAGGAGGTGTTTTGTCACCCCTTCTTTGGACTCTTGCGGTTGACCAACTATTGTACAAAATGGCAGACCTACGCATTGACAGACTGTGTTATGCTGATGACCTTCTGATCATTGCGAAGGGCTTTTGCCAAAGTCTATCGTCAATAATACAAAGAGCCCTAAAGTCTATAAATAACTGGTGTAGGGATAACAGTTTATCAGTTAATGCTGATAAAACTGTTATAATACCCTTTACCAAAAAAAGACGGTTGGACAAATTAGTCCAACCAAAACATAATGGTAAAGAAGTACCATTTTCCACGGAAGTTGAGTAATAGGGCGTAACAATCGACCAATAACTAACGTGGAACTCTCACCTTAGCAACGTATACCATAAGGCAAAAATTGCTTTAGGTACGTGCAGTCGTTTGATCGGGAACAACTGGGGCTTACGTCCCAGTATGGTCCTATAGCTGTACAGCAACATAGTGAGGCCGATTCTCACCTACGCCTCTATTGTCTGGTGTAACAAGGCCAACCAAAAGACGACTGCGGGCAGACTAAATAGTCTACAAAGGACTGCCTGCTTAATGGCAACTGGAGCTATGTGATCATCGCCTGGAGCGACTCTTAATGCACTTCTATGCCTAACGCCCCTTGATCTTTATCTAGACAAGGAGGCGAGGGCTAGTTTGTTTAGGATTAACGCCCAGGGCGGTCTGAGCTTGCTCTCCTATAGATTGAGATCCATGCTCGACTCAATTAAGGAATCACCGGTCTTATGCATGATCTCAGATATCATGCGTCCACTACACACTTTTGATAAAAAGTATATAGTGGAATTACCCTCCAGAAAAGACTGGTTGAATGGCCAGGTTATCTGTGAGGTCGGTAGCCTCATATGGTATACCGATGGGTCTAATATGGGCCTCGACATAGGCTTTGGAATTTACGGGGAACGCCCCAAATTCAAACTTAGCATGAACTTGGGTAGATACATCTCTATCTTTCAGGCAGAACTTTTCGCCATACTTCGGTGTGCGGATATCAATCTGCAAAAACACTACGTCAACCCTATAATTTACATAAACTCTGATAGTCAAGCAGCACTGCTAGCGCTGTTTTGCTGAGGTCAAACTTAGTGAACTCGAAGCTAGTTGGAGAATGCGTAAATCGTTTAAACATCCTGGGATGTAACAACAGGGTCGTTTTAAGATGGGTTCCGGGTCACGAGGGTATTGTAGGCAACGAATTTGCTGACAAACTTGCACGGGAGGGCTCAAAAAGCACACAATTTGGACCTGAGCCATTTTCTCACGAAGCCTTGCCCGATTGACCCATTAAACTCTTTATCACAATAAATCACTTAGGATCTGATCTGACGTACCAGGCTTAAAACATTCAAACCTTAAACCGGGCTTTTGATCGTAAATACGCCTCAGAAGCCCTGGGCTGGGATTAAGTAAAAATAAATTGCGCATTCTGGCAAGAGCCCTAACTGGACGCTGTTGTCTTAAAAAGCACATGTCCATCCTGGGACTAAGCAACTCAAGGATGTGTCGGTTCTCTTCCATAATGGAAGAAACACCTCTACACATCCTAACTTATTCCGTACCCTTAATGCGCAAACGTAACACTCGTCTGGGAAACTATCTACTCCGCCCAGAAGAAGTGAAATTGCTCACGGCTAAGCAACTTCTTTTATTCATTGAAGACATAGGGCTTAGTCGAGAACTATAGCCATAGCAGCGATCACAATAGATCTTCTAGGTCGCAGTGATACTGGTCTCTTTCCCTAGACCTGCATAGCTGCTCGCACATAATAAAAAAATAATGTATGGGAAAACTTACAGGATGCGTTGGGTGTATTCTGTGACTTATCCAAAGCCTTCGATTGTGTTCACCATGAAACATTAATCAGGAAACTTTAACACTACGGTGTAAGAAGTGGTGCCCTTAACTTAATTATTTCATATTTAAGTAACAGAACACAAGAAAATGTCATTAATAGTTTTTCGACCCCTTTCAGGTCGATAGTAGAAATTGGCGTGTCTCAAGACACAATTCTCGGCTCCTTTCTGTTTCTCGTATATATTAATGACTTATCTTACATAGTAGGGGATAACTATAATATATTATTATTTGCTGATGACACTTCATTAATTTTCAAATTTAAACGACATTTACTAAGCAGCTACACTAGTACAGCTAGACTAGTTTACATGAGCTATTTTCATAGCATAATGTATGGTGTTTTGCTTTGGGGACACGCGACTGACAATGAAATTATATTTGTTTTACATAACAGGGCCATAATAATAATAATAATAACTCCATCTGGTTGGGCTTTTATTGATATATGTATTTTTATATTTATTTAATGTTATTGATATTTATGTATATTTATCTTTTCATTTTCATTTATAATTATATATTTATAGAACCCAACCAGATGAGAAAACTATATTTATACCCCCCATAATAATATTTTATTTCAGACTTTGTCCATAAAGATGTTAGTAGAACAATAACTACTTAAAACTAATATTAGTATTTAACTTTTTTTAAGCTTAACAAATTAAATATCGCTCCTACGTTACACTTTACTTTACTTATCTTCACGCACAATCCCTAACGGGGTAGCAAGAGAGAACAGATCGCCAAGTGTCACGATCCTTACATACCTCTTTCGCTTCTTTTAGGTTCATTAACTTCTTCATACATGCACGTCTAGGTATCCGAGTACTCTTGACCCTCCCCTCTTCGAGCAATTTGCTCACATGGTCTTCGAAAGTTAGTCTCGGTCTACCTCGACACCTTTTAATATTTACTTTCGCTTTATATATTTTCTTCGCCATTCGGTCTTCACTCATTCGTTCAACGTGCCCAAACCGTGGGAGTACGCCCCTATCAATTTTTGTGATAAGGTCATCTTTCAATCCTGCCATATTGCGAATCTCTTCGTTTCGCTTTCAGTCGGCTATGCTAACACCACACATTTTACGAAGAGATCGCATCTCCACTGCATTCAACTTGCTTTTATGCTTCTTCTGGCATACCCAGGTTTCGCTGCCATATAACAAAGTCGGTACCAACACTGAGTTATGTATTGCAAGGCGTGCACTCTTCACCACGCCTTGCCTTTTTACTAATGCATTCAGGGCACCATTGACTTTGTTTCCGGCAGCGACACGCCTATCCACATCTAAAACACATCTTCCATCCCGGCTGAAAGCACTCCCCAAGTATACAATTTCATTTACCTGTTCTAGACATTCCTGATTTACCCATATTTCACATTTCGTTCTCTCTTCATCCTTTTCAAATACCAGAACCTTAGTTTTATTAGCATTCAAACGGAGACCTTTAATTTCACATTCCTCTTTCATACACGTGACTAATGCCCGCGGTTCTGCTTCTGATGGTGCAATAAGCACTGCATCGTCAGCAAACAGCAGACAATTAACTTTTATGTCACCCAATTTCACACCCAAACAGCTATTTTTCAGCTTCTGTAAACAGCTGTTGAGATACAGTATGAACAGCCAGGAAGACATGACACAACACAGGCTTTACAGTCATAGTTAAGTGACTGCACAGCCCTTAACAATCGACCATCCACACCATATCCCGGCAACAGTTCCCACATTTTCTTCCTTATAACCTTATCAAACGCTTTCTCCAGATCCACAAAAGCACAGAAAATCCTCTGATTAACACTCAGAAGCTTCTCCGTGATCATGCGGAGAGAAAACATTTGATCCGTGCATCCTCTTCCAGGTCTAAATCCGCATTGTGCCTCCCATAAGAATCTTTGCGATTTCTCTTGCATCCTACGTGTTAAAACCTTCGAGTAAACTTTACTTGCTAAACTGGTCAAGCTGATCGCCCGATAGCACCCGCAGTCAAAATGTGAACCTTTACCTTTATGTAAAGGCACAATGACCGCGGATCGCCAATCATCCGGGACATCTCCCGTCCGCCAGAACAAATTGCACAGCAGATGAAAGCTGTCCCAGACGCGAGGCCCACATCTACTACTTGATCATTTCTACACTACTTGATCATTTCAGCAGTAACTCTGTCTAGTCCCGCAGCCTTACCACATTTCAAACTTCGAATTGCGCGTTCAATCTCTTTCATGCTGATGACCTCATTATCATCGAGGTTCGTGTCTGGCGTGCCAGTCACGGTGTCACCCCCGGATCCTTCACTAAGATCATGACACGCATACATTTCTCTATAAAATTCACTCCATCGCTGCATGACGTCCGATTTTTCTGAGAGGACGTCATTGGTTCTCGAAAGCACTTTGTTCATTCTTAAGGTTGTCGCACTACTCCGGGACCTTCCAACCTCTTTCCAGAAGAGTTTGGAGTTTTCCCTAAAGTTGTGCGACAACCTCTCGTCCGCTTCTATTCTACACCTTTCACGTACTTCCTCAATCAATGTTTTCGCATGAACTTTCTGCAACTTATATCTTTCTTTCATCTTCTCTCTCATATGCTCATCGTTACTAGAGGCCAAATAGTCTAACCACGCTTTTTTCTTCTTTTTTACAGCTTCTCTCACTTCATCATTCCACCATGCATCTCTTCTTTTACTACTACCTCTTTTTGTCGTTCCACATACTTCTTCCGCTGCACTTACCATTCCATCCCTAAGGTTCTGCCATGTTCTCTCCACACATTCTTTCCTGCCATCGATGGTGTCAAGCTTTTCGGCTACCCTCGTGTGATATTTGTCCCTAGTATCCGCTTCCTGAAGCTTCCAGCTTCGGATGCGACAGACCGACTGTGGTTCTGTTACTGTCGTCCGGTAGCGCCAACCGGCGAACAAACCCCTAAATCTAGTAATTACTAGATAATGATCCGTGCCCAGGTCAACACCCCTGAACACTCGTGTATCCATCACCTGTTTTCGCAGTCGGTCATCCACCAGGAACAAATCAATCGTACTTCTCTCATTCTTTCTTTCTCTAGTGTACATATGGATTTTCCTGTGATTAAACATAGTGTTTGTCACAAGAAGACCCTTTTCCTTGCATACAGCCAGTATAAGCTTGCCAGCATCATTATCCCTTTTATCGCCAAACTTTCCAAGCACCGACTCGTATCCTGGTCGAGCGATACCTACCCATCCATTCAAATCACCACATACAACACTTCTTTCGTTTCCCTTGACCAAATCTAGAACTTTTCTTACATTCTCCCAAAACTACTCCAGCTCAGCCCTGGACGACGAAGCGCATAAACAGCCAAAAGGAATAACTTCGTCAGTCCCATTTTGAAGCGAACCCAGAGAAGTCTTGAGTTCACAACCTTGTAATCAGTCATAAGATCGACCAACCGGGACGACAACAGCACTCCCACTCCCTGGCAGGCGTTCTCGCTTTCCGGGACTCCGGACCATATAGCTAACGTCCCGCCAGGGAACTCTTCAGTACCACTGCCTTTCCGTTTGGTCTCCGACACACACGACATCTAATTCTCTTTCTTTCATTATTTCGATCAACTCATTCGTCTTATCTCTCATGCCCCTCTAACATTCCACGTGCCAACTCTGCACTCCGTCCTCCACCTTCCGCCGTGTCGGGCTGTGCGTGACGGGTGGCGGTCCCCATCGCCGCTTTGCGCGCTGCATTCCACACCAACGGGGACGAGCTGGTGTGCGTCGCCTTGGGGGGACGCCCTAACCCTCGTTTGCATGGGTGCGCAGCTGTGTAGAATTGCAGCCCTGAAAAGGGCTGGCAGGGGTCGCGACGAGCATGCTTCTACAATGACCTCTACCTACGTTACAAATATCTTATTTATTTATTTTTATTCAATTTTATATGTAGGCTCAACCAGTGCTTCATAATGGCAGAATCCCACCTATCAGCAAGTGTATTCAGGATGCTGTTGGTAGAGGTACGTAGTCGATTCATTAATGAAGCGGACCTTTTACGTATTATGGCATGAAAGCCATCCGTGTGTGCCTCGACGAACATGGCAGTAACTTTCGCCATAAAATGTCATAAGAGCATACACCGGCGTTTTTCTATCTGTGTAGTACCTAACAGTCTGCTTAAAACATAAAATTGCACTCTCTGTGGATAGTCCAGGTCTGAACCCAAACTGAGCATCATGCAGATGAATGAGCTTTCTCAATTTCCTCAAGTCCAAGTCAAGCAGACCGTCCAGCACCTTAGCCACTATGGTGGCTAGTGAGATTGGCCTGTAATTATTTAAATCTGATATATCTCCTGTTCTGTTCTTAATGATAGGCACCACAATTGTCTTCATAAGATCAGTCGGAAGGTACTGATGAGCTATACGTAAACTTAGAAACATAGCCAACACTCTTGGCAGATGGGCAGCAGCATGTACCAGATGTTCAATGCTAAGCCCATCATGCCCTCGTGATTTACTTCTAGTCATAGAATTTATTACTTCAAAAACTTCTTTGGCAGAGATCTTTACACACGATCCACCTGCAAAACGTCCACCATCGATTAATCTCGATGACGGACCCCGCGGTGACTCTACTTTAAAATGCTCTTTAAATAGATAGTCTCCAGGCTGGTTGTGACCCTGAATATTAGCGGGAAGGCTTGACTTGGGATTCAGTTTATTCGTAAGTTTCCAGAATTCTTTAAATTTCTTTTCCGACTGACTTGATGCGATCTTATCCATTCTTATATGATCTGCGTGATTTTGACACCATTTTAACTTTGACTTGAAATTCTGTCTTGTTTCACACATTTTATTATAATAATAACCCGAAGATGGCTTACCGTATAAGACCCACGTTTGAAAGGCAATTTGAGCTTTCCGTGGGCGTCTCTAACGTATTTATTCCATCCCGCAACATATTTCTTATTCCTTTTGCTATTACAACTGGCCTGAGCTGATTCTCTAAGAATAGTAATAATATTACTGTACATATTATCTAAAATTAATTTGTGATTATCATTAATACATATATTATTACAACAATCCATAAACTCTTGTGGAAAATTTACGTCTTTTAATTTAGAGTAACACAATTTTTTAGAAGTTTCTATTTGGTTATTATTTATGACACCCCAAATTGTTTTATTATTACATAAATAGCTTACCACATTTTTTGATCTCAATAAGTTAATATTGCACTCGATCAGCAATGGAACATGATCCGATCAGTAGGTATCATACAGTACAGTGACGTCTATGACTGAGCGCCTTGCGTCCTCAGTTACAACGCAATGATCCAACCAGCGCCGACAACTGTGCGCATCACTAGTGTAAGTATAGCTGCCCGCTGGAAGACCTCCAAGTCAACACAAATCAACTGCTGATCCGTGCAAAAATGTATCATTTCGTTACAAAATAATTTACCGGGATGCGAATTAAAGTCACCTAACGCAAATACAGAGTCGACATTTTCATTTTCAATAATAGCACTTATCTCGCTCATGCACGATGTAAATTCTATTAAATTGTCTACTGAATCCGTTGGCATATAAACCGAGAATATTTACTATGGAACACTTTAATTGCTGTGAGACGCACACTACTACATTCGACCACACTGACACAATCAAACGCATTTTTCCTCCACAAGAGGGCCACACCACTAACCCCAAAGAAGCTGGCTTGGAAGTATAATCGCTCAGATAAATGAATAAGTGCACTAAATTGCTCACTAATTGCTCAATTTAAATCCGCATTTGCTCACACTATTAATGAATTATTTTATTAGTTATTAATAATTAAAAATACAAAATATTTTTTCCCTATTATACTTAAAACCAATGAACTTTTCTAAAAACGAATAAATACCATTAATTGCTCAAGAAATGCTTAATTCAAAACCGTATTTGATCACACTATTAATTAATTATTTAATTAAAAATTAATAATTAAAAGTACAATTTTTTTTCCATAACCGATCAGAATATTAAATAGGTGCACAAAATTGCTCACTAATTGCTCATTTCAAATCTGCAATTGCTCACAATATTTATCAATTATTTTATTAGTTATTAATAATTAAAAATACAAAATTTTTATTGCCTTAAAACCAAAGAACTTTTTTAAAAATGAATAAGTACTCCTAATTGCTCAAAAAATGCCTAACCGTAATACGCATTTGCTCAAACTATTTACTAATTATTTAATTAGTAATTAATAATTAAAAGTAAAAAAAAAATTTCCTTAACCGATCAGAATATTCAATAGGTGCACAAAATTGCTCACTTATTGCTCATTTTAAATCTGCAGTTACTCACAATATTTATCAATTATTTTAATAGTTATTAATAATTAAAAATACTAAATTGTTATTTCCAAAAAACCAAAGAACTTTTTCAAAAATTAATAAGTACTCCTAACTGCTCACAAAATGCCTAACCGTAATACGCATTTGCTCAAACTATTTACTAATTATTTAATTAGTAATTAATAATTAAAAGTAAAAAAATTTTTTCCTTAACCGATCAGAATATTCAATAGGTGCACAAAATTGCTCACTAATTGCTCATTTCAAATCTGCAGATGCTCACAATATTTATGAATTATTTTAATAGTTATTAATAATTAAAAATACAAAATTGTTATTTCCAAAAAACCAAAGAACTTTTATAAAAATAAATAAGTACTCCTAATTGCTCACAAAATGCCTAACTGTAATACGGAATTGCTCAAACTATTTACTAATTATTTAATTAGTAATTAATAATTAAAAGTATAAAATTTTTTTATTCCTTAACCGATCAGAATATTCAATAGGTGCACAAAATTGCTCACTAATTGTTCATTTCGAATCTGCAGTTGCTCACAATATTTATCAATTATTTTAATAGTTATAAATAATTAAAAATACAAAATTGTTATTTCCAAAAAACCAAAGAATTTTTTTAAAAATGTATAAGTACTCTTAATTGCTCACAAAATGCTTAACCGTAATACGCAATTACGCAAACCATTTATTAATTATTTAATTAGTAATTAATAATTAAAAGTAAAAAAAATCCTTAACCGATCATGATATTGAATAGGTGCACAAAATTGCTCTCTAATTGCTCATTTCAAATCCGTAATTGCTTACACTATTTATCAATTTAATAGTAATTAATAGTAGTTACGTTGTACCAGTTCTGGCTCACTGAGTCAGAATTGGTACAAGTACAACGTTCGTCGAGACTCTCGATCCTAAAAAAAAAAGTTTTGGCATGCTCTGATCACGAATCTGCGGTCCATTTTTGCGTAGGATGCACGGTTCCGGAGATGTGCAGATCAATTAATTCTTATCTAATTGATATCCGGTGAAGGCCTCCACCGTCATTAGCGCTCCATTGTTCTTATCTACTTATCTATTGTTCATTGAATACCGTCATTATCTATTCTTCCTCAGCGTGGTGCTATTGTATAATACTCCTTTGTTCCTATTTACACTAATCTGAATCATCAATAAAACACATTACCTAATTTTGTTAAAATTTTTATTTACAAAATACAAAATCTTATTACTTATTATCTATAAACCAGTCTTGTGTGCTCTTCGCTCTATGAGCTGACGCCGAATCTTGTTGGAATACTCAGTGCCTGTTATTGAACATGGTATGAGAAACAGGTTACACAAGGTTCGTCAGGACTGTATTTTGATACACAACTGCATTCGTTTTTACACCTTTCTCACAAAAATGTACCTCTGTTAAGCCCCAATAAGAAACTCCCAACCATACCATGAGCGAGGATGGAAAATGACCTCGTTGGACACGCGGAATACGGTTGCTCGCTTCTTCACTACTGTGTGCGTACACCTTATCATTTTGTTTGTTGTAGCTCTCTTCTACGATTAGGGTTCCTAGTTGACTACGGAATCCTAGCAATGTTTATTTGCCTATATATAACGATCTACATAGGTACATTAGGAGAGGTTTGGCCAACGACGGATTGTCGCTTCTGTTTTGTTGCTAGAATAATGGTTTGAAGTAGATTTTGATTTGTAAAAGTGATGTGATTTTGTGAATTGTCTGCGCTTGTGAACTATTAGAGAAAATGACGAAACAAAGGTTTAATGTTTATATAATCTTCCAAAAACTGTAACGCAAAAAGTGACGCATCAGCGTATTGTGATGAAAAAAATATATAAAAACGAAGATTGCAAAAGAAAATATCTCAGAAGGGCTAGAACGCAAAGCCGTAAAGCCAGTTAATTGAAATAAAATTGGAACACTATAAGTATAGCCCGTTCACCGTAAGATGTCCCCTGCCTTGGGAAATGGCAGCATTGTCTACGGTGCTGCCAACAATATATGGAGCATTTACCCCACTTGGTGGTTGCTGGCAAAATTATCTAAACTTGAAAACCCCTGATTAATATGTTTTACTTGCTTATTTAAATAATAAACAGTTAGTTATAAGACTAGTACGGTTGTGAATGATAACACAGTTTAATTTTTAAATTATTTATTGATTTATTTTTTCCGACAATAATTATGGTCGAAAGGAACAATTCCAGACATACTCGTATCACTGTCACTTTCATAAACGTCGTCATCATCATCTGTCGTATCCGAATCTGTGCTGCTGTCATTTCCTAATTCAATTATGAATTTATCAGTAATATCATCCGTACAGCCATCAAGTACATAAAACTTGTCTTCTAAATTTTTTACGTGTTCACACTGCTTTTGCCAATCCTGAGAGGTTATAGATGAAAAAGCTTCCTCAGTTAACTTCACGATATTCCCAGCTTCTTGGCCGACATTATTGCTGGCTACTCGTCTCTTTAAAAGACTCCACATAAACTCAATCGCATTTAAATCGCAGTGGTAAGGGGGCAACCTAACCACTTTATGGCCATGAGAAAGCAATAATTGGTCAGCCTCATAAATCGGCGCTTCTTTTTCTTTCAAAAAGTTCTGCTTTCAGCGTTGTTGGTATATAAGACAATCCCTTATTGGTTATCCAATTTTGCATTTGAAGTTTTGAGGAACTCATAATAGGTGCTTTATTTACTCGTACGGTATGATAGGGAGCGTTATCTATCACGACTAAGGAGTTCGGAGGCAAATTGGGTATAAGTTTCTCTGAAAGCCATTTTATAAAATTGGTTCTGTTCATGTCGTCATGGTAGTCCCCTGATTTACTCTGTGATTTAAAAATCAATTGAGCATTAGGAATAAACACCTGCATTAATAATTATCCACCGCGTTCCAACAGAATCACTTACTAATACTCCGTCCTCGTCATCTTTTTGCCAACATTTTTTCACTGCATACGATGCGTGAATGTATGTTTCATCTAAGAAAACTATTGGCCGACCATCTGCTCGATTTTGCCTCATAGTAACGATATACTTGCGTCTCCATGCAACTATGTCGTGCCTTTCCATTAAAATTTTCCGTTTCGAACCACACTTTTTATACTGAAATCTAATTTGTTTTAAAATTTTCCACAAAGTCGTTCGACCTCCACCAAAGTTTATGTCAGTCTTTAATTCTACAAGTAATTTATTTAAAGTAGGAACTACTTTTCTTACAGTATACATTTCATGGATTTTGTTTCTTATTTTTACATTTACTAATTATTTATAGGAACTACTTTTCTTACAGTATACATTTCATGGATTTTGTTTCTTATTGCGCATAAATCGAAATCATCAAGATCCACCGTTTTACGTCTTTGACGGTGTTTTCCAGGAGACTTGGGTTTATGAGATGTAGAGGCAGCAGCTTCACCTTCTTTAGATATTCTACTCACGGTTTTTTATTATTAATTAATGATTAAATTACAGGGAATATAATTAAAATATGAACAAACATTGATTTACAGGTTGGACAAAAATATTAAATTTTGCCAGTTGCACATGAGTAACAGGTTGAATCACATCACATGCGCACAAGTGACATATTTCTTGCCGCCTATGACGTCATAATTTAAAATGTAATAATAATTTTAATAACCGATAAATAAAAGATATACTATTAAATAAATTAAAAGAGCGTTCGGTAAGAAGTTTATTAGGAAGAAAATTAAAAAAGTGCATTAGCTTACGAACATTAGGCAAAAATAATTTTGTACACTAAATTATTAATAACTAATCCAATAATTAAGTAATAGTGTAAGCCATTGCGGATTTGAATTGAACTAATTATAAGCAATTAAGAAAAATTATTTATTTTAAGAAAAGTTAGATGTTTCTAAGGATAACAGGCAGAAAAAAATTTGTATTTTTAATTATTAATAATTAATTAAATCATTCATTGATAGTGCCAGCGATTGCGGATTTGAAATAAGCAATTAGTAAGCAATTTTGAGGACTTATTAATTATTATGATCGGTTAAGGAAAAAAAAATTGTAGTTTTAATTATTAATTACTAATTAAATATTTAGTAAATAGTTTGAGCAATTGCGTATTACGGTTAGGCATTTTGTGAGCAATTAGGAGTACTTATTTATATTTAAAAAAGTTCTTTGGTTTTGAGGCAATAACAATTTTGTATTTTTAATTATTAATAACTAATAAAATAATTATAAAATATTGTGAGCAACTGCAGATTCGAAATGAACAATTAGTGAGCAATTTTGTGCACCTATTGAATATTCTGATCGGTTAAGGAATAAAAAAATTTGTACTTTTAATTATTAATTACTAATTAAATAATTAGTAAATAGTTTGAGCAAATGCGTATTACGGTTAGGCATTTTGTGAGCAATTAGGAGTACTTATTTATTTTTATAAAAGTTCTTTGGTTTTTCGGAAATAACAATTTTGTATTTTTAATTATTAATAACTATTAAAATAATTCATACATATTGTGAGCAACTGCAGATTTGAAATGAGCAATTAGTGAGCAATTTTATACACCTATTCAATATTCTGTTCGGCTAAGAAAAAAAAATTTGTAATTTTAATTATTAATTACTAATTAAATATTTAGTAAATAGTTTGAGCAATTGCGTATTACGGTTAGGCATTTTGTGAGCAGTTAGGAGTACTTATTCATTTTTGAAAAAGTTCTTTGGTTTTTTGGAAATAACAATTTAGTATTTTTAATTATTAATAACTATTAAAATAATTGATAAATATTGTGAGCAACTGCAGATTTAAAATGAGCAATAAGTGAACAATTTTGTGCACCTATTGAATATTCTGATCGGTTAAGGAAAAAATTTTTTTTACTTTTAATTATTAATTACTAATTAAATAATTAGTAAATAGTTTGAGCAAATGCGTATTACGGTTAGTCATTTTGTGAGCAATTAGGAGTACTTATTTATTTTTAAAAAAGTTCTTTGGTTTTTTGGAAATAACAATTTTGTATTTTTAATTATTAATAACTAATAAAATAATCGATAAATATTGTGAGCAATTGCAGATTTGAAATGAGCAATTAGTGAGCAATTTTACACACCTATTCAATATTCTGATCGGCTAAGTAAAAAAAAATTGTAATTTTAATTATTAATTACTAATTAAATATTTAGTAAATAGTTTGAGCAATTGCGTATTACGGTTAGGCATTTTGTGAGCAGTTAGGAGTACTTATTCATTTTTGAGAAAGTTCTTTGGTTTTTAGGAAATAACAATTTTGTATTTTTAATTATTAATAACTATTAAAATAATTGATAAACATCGTGAGCAAGTGCAGTTTTGAAATGAGCAATTAGTGAGAAATTTTGTGCTCCTATTCAATATTATGATCGGTAAAGGAAAAAAATTTTTTACTTTTAATTATTAATTACTAAATAAATAATTAGTAAATAGTTTGAGCAATTGCATATTACGGTTAGGCATTTTGTGAGCAATTAGGAGTACTTATTCATTTTTAAAAAATATCTTTGGTTTTGAGGCAATAACAATTTTGTATTTTTAATTATTAATAACTAATAAATTAATTGATAAATATTGTGACCAACTGCAGATTTGAAATGAGCAATTAGTGAGCAATTTTGTGTACCTATTGTATATTCTGATCGGTTAAGGAATAAAAAATTTTGTACTTTTAATTATTAATTACTAATTAAATAATTAGTAAATGGTTTGAGCAATTGCGTATTACGGTTAGGCATTTTGTGAGCAATTAGGAGTACTTATTTATTTTTAAAAAAGTTCTTTGGTTTTCTGGAAATAACAATTTTGTATTTTTAATTATTAATAACTAATAAAATAATTGCTGAATATTGTGAGCAACTGCAGATTTGAAATGAGCAATTAGTGAGCAATTTTGTGTACCTATTGTATATTCTGATCGGTTAAGGAATAAAAAATTTTGTACTTTTAATTATTAATTACTAATTAAATAATTAGTAAATGGTTTGAGCAATTGCGTATTACGGTTAGGCATTTTGTGAGCAATTAGGAGTACTTATTTATTTTTAAAAGAAGTTCTTTGGTTTTTTGGAAATAACAATTTTGTATTTTTAATTATTTATAACTATTAAAATAATTGTTAAATATTGTGAGCAACTGCAGATTCAAAATGAACAATTAGTGAGCAATTTTGTGCACCTATTGAATATTCTGATCGGTTAAGGAATAAAAAATTTTGTACTTTTAATTATTAATTACTAATTAAATAATTAGTAAATGGTTTGAGCAATTGCGTATTACGGTTAGGCATTTTGTGAGCAGTTAGGAGTACTTATTCATTTTTAAAAAAGTTCTTTGGTTTTAAGGCAATAACAATTTTGTATTTTTAATTATTAATAACTATTAAAATAATGGATAAATATTGTGAGCAACTGCAGATTTAAAATGAACAATTAGTGAGCAATTTTGTGCACCTATTGAATATTCTGATCGGTTAAGGAATAAAAAATTTTGTACTTTTAATTATTAATTACTAATTAAATAAATAGTAAATAGTTTGAGCAATTGCGTATTACGGTTAGACATTTTGTGAGCAATTAGGAGTACTTATTCATTTTTAAAAAAGTTCTTTGGTTTTAAGGCAATAACAATTTTGTATTTTTAATTATTAATAACTAATAAAATAATTGATAAATATTGTGAGCAATTGCAGATTTGAAATGAGCAATTAGTGAGCAATTTTGTGCACCTATTTAATATTCTGATCGGTTATGGAAAAAAAAATTTGTACTTTTAATTATTAATTTTTAATTAAATAATTAATTAATAGTGTGATCAAATACGGTTTTGAATTAAGCATTTCTTGAGCAATTAATGGTATTTATTCGTTTTTAGAAAAGTTCATTGGTTTTAAGTATAATAGGGAAAAATATTTTGTATTTTTAATTATTAATAACTAATAAAATAATTCATTAATAGTGTGAGCAATGGCGGATTTAAATTGAGCAATTAGTGAGCAATTTAGTGCACTTATTCATTTATCTGAGCGATTATACTTCCAAGCCAGCTTCTTTGTGGTACACCACTATAGGGTCTGCCTGTGAGTATACCGGACGACGTATCAACCGCTGACTTACCAGTATAGCTGAAGTCTTGATGGATCTCACCCAGAAACGGTATGTCATCAGGTAGAAGCCATGTCTCCTGTAGCGCTAGCACGTCAGACTTTTCACACAGGTGTCTTAAGCATTCCAAAGAGCGTTTAACAGATTTACAGTCGAAAGTAGTAAATTTTGCCGTACTATACATGATAATCGTAATCTATATCGCAATAATAAGAGTAATCTATGATTTTAAAACTTAAAGAGTTGCTCAGACAAAAATTTAAGGAAATTAATATATTAACTTTGGCCTCTCAATACGTTTATGTTTATATAAAACGTAAGGTTACTAATTAGGTTAAATAGGTGATATTCATTCTGTAAATACTAGGAACAGATACAAGCTAGTAGTACCAGTTACTCGACTCCACCGAGTCAGCAATTCTTTCTTGGGGCGATGTATACGCTTTACAAAAAAATCACAGAAAATATACAAAATTTGACCTGCTCAAACCTTTCCTAGATAAGTCAGCAAAGTGACCATAATCACTTATTTGTAATTCTTTTGTCATAAATAAAATTGATATTTCTCGAACACAAAACATCAGTCACATGGCCACTATTACAGAGAAAATTACCCGAATTTACGGAAAACTGCTATTTTTACCAACGATGGAACGGAGACTTGGAGGTTGTTTGTTTGTTTACGCACTTTTTATTACAATTTTTCTGAAAAACTACCTGACCGATTATAATGCATTAAATATGTATAGCTTCTAAAAAGTTTCTTAGATCCACTATCAAAATTCCGGTTCCATCATCAGATTATGTATTGGAATTTAAATGAAATCAAACTATTGTATTATCTTCGGTATTACATACATTTGCAGAGTTTCAAATCCGTATGAAAATAACTAAGAAGTTGGTTAAATTCTACTTCCAAAGTTTTATAACTTAAGTATTTGGTTAGTTACCTATTAATAATAACTTTCTTTCCAATAACATAATATCATTTTAATAGGATATAATGTTTATAATAAAGTAAAATAAAATCAACACGTTTTTCTTTCCAAGCGATCGAAATACAATTATTTTATTGCAATTGAGTTACAATCTAAATTCTTAGATTTTTTAGAATCATCGAATGTGTTCTTTAGTTTAGTTACGTAGTAATAATTAGTATTCTGTATCAAAGTCACATTTTGATAGATCTATACAAATGTATAATATTGAAGCTTTGACTAGAGAAGAAAGAAAGGACATGAACAAAAATTCCTCATATTGATTTAAAAAAAACCTATCTAAGAACACACGGGTGTTTGAGATGAATCACACGAAAGAATCTTTTTCTACATAAGCGCCACATTATCGATATTAAGTATAGTGCGCAGCACTACGCCAAGCCGCCATATTTGTGCCTGATTCAGTTTAGGTATATACGTTTTTTCGTAGGTACGTCATGTCTTTTCTTTTTTCTCTAGTCAAAGTATTGAAGTGTCTGTTTGTAATGTCAAAATAACAGCTTTTTACTAAATGGATATGTACGTATACTCATATGTATACGTATACGGTATTTAAACAAAGACACAATTTTTAAATGTTTTGTCTGTCTGTCTGTTAATCTGTCTATTTGTTCCGATTAATATGTGAAATGACTGAATGGATTTTATTTCAGAAAAAGAATTAGGGTTCCGCGCAAAAAAAATAAAACTCATGAAATCAAAGCATGTGAAAAGCAAGCGGACGAAGTCGCGGGGAATAGCTAGGTGTATTATAAAAAATAAAGAAAATTTGTTTCACATGGCAACTCTTTATTAAACTCTAACATCCTTGCACTACCGCCATAGTAATGCATCAGTCATTGCTCAGCAAAATTAAGTCCACCTTTTTTATACGTCCTTGGCTTAAACTGAATAAAATATTTTTGATTTACTTTGTTAGATAAATACCTGTATGAAGTGGGATAAAGGTCCACGAAATATGAGGACACGACTCCGAAAACCATTGCAGTGGTGAGGAAGATGTAGAAAAGAATGAGCCCAGAGAGAGGTTCACCCGTGTTGTCAATGGTGCATGCTGCGGCCGCTGCTACAAGCAGGATGGTGATCGATAGAACCTACAAAAATATTTTTAACGATTTATTACATTTACTCGAATATGTCTTTATATGTGGTAGAGCCATGCTGCAGCTATTGTATAGTTGTAGCACGAATGGGTCGACTCGACCGGGGTAAGATCACGCTCTCACAGAATACCAGCGTGAAATAGCAGCTTGATGCTATTGTGGTATATATGCAATATGGTAGTAGTATGGGTATAGAGAACCGGATATCCTTTTTACTGGACAGGATGATGATCTTGACCGCTCAGACCCGTCCAACAACAGGCCCATCGCTATCACCACCCGTTCTCCAAAACAATGGAGTCCATTGTAAACTGCTAGCTCGAGAGGTACCTTGAAGATTACCAACTGATTAGTGATCGCCAATACGGTTTTTCTTGGGGTTAATCAGCTGGTGATCTTCTGGTCTACCTGACTCATAGATGGGCGGCGGCAGTATAGTCCAAGGGGGAGGGATGCCTTTTGATTGACGGAGAGTGGGCAGCTTCATTTAAAATTTAGTACAAAACGAACGTCCATTATGTTTACCACTCGACCTTGCAGTTCAGTGGTCAGTATACTTATCAGGGCTGTAAATTTTAAAATCTAATCCAATGTTCCAGTAACACATTTCAATAAGTTTGGGAATATTACTCGATTTAGGTTTTTCAGTAGATGCGAAAAAATAAGGAAGAATGTTACAGCTTACAACTGTAAATTCATTGAATTTTTTGCTGTATAAACATACTGGCTGAGATATCACCAACTCTGTTTCTTCTGCATATCAGTGATATGTTGCAAAACTGCAACATTCATTGCTATGCAGATGACAGCACTGGTGATGCTCTGTACACCGGCCCTGCTAATATTTCTCGGGAGAACGTCACCGAGTACCCGGACAAACTTGTGTCTGAAGTCGAGCCTCTGCTGAACAAAGTCTCGGATTGGGGGCGATTAAATCTAATCCAGTTTAACCCTCAGAAGACACAAGTTTGCACGTTTACCGTCAAAAAGAACCCCTTTGTCGTATCTCCTCAGTTTCAAGGCACTCTCCTCGTTGCCTCGACGTCGACATATCGAATGACGTGCAGTTTCGTGGTGACTTGGAAGAAAAGGCAAAATTGGCCTCTAAAAATCTTGGCGTACTCAGCAGAGCGGGACAGTATTTCATGCCAGCACACCGCCTGCAACTTTACAAGGCGCAGGTTCAGCCGCACATGGAATACTGTTCCCATCTCTGCGCTGCGAAATGATGTTGCATCTTTTTGCGTATTTTATCGCATTTACCACGAGGAGCGCTCTGAGAAATTGTTCGGATTAATTCCAGCCAAATGTTATGAATGCACTCCACGGCAAACCTCCACACCATCTGGATGCTTGGCAGTCCACCACTGTACGTTTAACTAGGAGTTTTCTTCCGCGTACGACCTCTCTGTTGAATAGTTTAACACCGGCGATTTATCCGGATCGATACGACCTGGGAACCTCATGAAAAGAGCTTACTCCTTTCTAAAGGGCCGGCAACGCAGCTGCAAATTCTCTGGTGTTGCGGATGTTTATGGGCGGCGGTAGTCACTTAACATCAGGTGAACCGTATGCTCGTTTGCTCCCTCTTCTATAAAATAAAAAAAATCTTAGTCGTCAGAAATGACTACGGATCTGCATTTGGATTCTTAACAGAATATACATGTGGATCAAAATGGGGCAGTATCTACTTACCAACAGGTGGACTGTGTGGCTCCTTCTATAAAAAAAAACATTTATAAAAAAAGCTAGAATCTATCTATAGCTAGAAATAGCGAGTAAACTAATTTTACATAATTTATCGCCTTTAATTTATCTTATTTTACTTATTTTTAATTCCCGACGTTTCGGGTGCTTTACACTTTTACTACTTTACCCGTGGTCCCGAGGAGACTGAGGTGTTTGAAGTCCTGATGTATTACAGGCAACACCTTCAATATTCGAAAGCTAATAAGTCGCAACGTAAAATAGACATAAGACTAATTCTAGCAAATTATTCCATTCTGCTTAGGACAGATTTATAGTGCCCGAGTGTATGCACGCAAAGACACGTGCACTCTATTCCCTCACTCTTATAGTCCATTTGGACAGCAACCTGACAGACCGGAGAGAGATTAGGCTAAAGGGCTTTACGTGGTATCTGAAGCACGGGGGTAAAACACCGCCAACTTCATCACACTGGGCAGGTACTGAGAATTTCATGACCGAAAAACTTAATTGATATTTACAGCCCGACCCAGGATTCGAACCAAAAACCTCATAATCAATAGCGTTTACGACCTCTAGACTAACGAGGCAGTCAAAAAATACAAGAGCTAATAATTTCTAGACCAATGAATCTACAGCAAATGTTTTCTTAAAATACCGTCGTGATATTACTACCGGTTAGTCTAACACAATAGCAGGAGATTCAGATTTAATTATTCTAAGCCCATTTGCTGTCCGTGTGCTACATATAGTTTATTGTTATTGTCTTATAATTGCATCTGAAAATCGGACAGTGAAACTGTTAAAATGTTTAACAAAATCTACCAAAAATATCGCAGTTATACCGTCACTTGTAAACATTCAATGCGTTTCGTCCGTTGAAATTAATGATTATTCAGTGTTTAAAGTGAAGTGCACTAACAAAATCCCTCACCTAAGTGTAGTCTATTGTGTGACTAATTAGTATAACTTTATGTGAAAAGGATCGGTGCAGTAATTATTGAGTTTTTAACCACAACGGGCGACGGGTAGACGGGCTCATTGCATAGTTAGGCCGTCCGAACAGTAATCAAGTCTACAAGATGGATTCATATAGCTGCGCCGGTTGTAAAAGTGATATAGCAAGTAATGAATTTACAAGTTGTCATGGTTGTAAATTAAAGTACGATGTGTTGTGTGCAAACTTGTCACCAAAGCGATTTAGGAAAATGAGCCTAGAAGCTAAAACTCAGTGGAAATGCTCAGAGTGCAAAAGCAAGCAACCAAAAACAGGCAACTTAGATATAAAAAATTGGCTCTATTAGTCACTCCATGATTGATGACAAAGTTAAACCCGAGTATCTATCTCAAGATTGTAATGTAACTGTGCGAAGAAATCGTTCAGTGGACTCACAACTTTCTCAAGAAAAATTCAAAGAAATCCTAAAAAAAGAACTGATAACTGAAATTGAGGCCATGCTTGAAAACATACTGATTGGTATCAAATCAGCTGAAGGATATAAATAGTCGCTTTGTCGAACTTCAAGAGTCTATAACTTATATTTCTGGCCTATCCAAGGCTTTCGATACCATATCTATTTCTATTCTCTTGAAAAAACTAGAAAACACAGGTATTCGAGGGGAAGCCGCGGCGTGCCACAAGCACCGTGCGTGCGCGCCCTATTGTCGCTCGGTTAAGGCATCGTTTTACTAAAGACAAAATAATAGCCGCTGCACGTAAACATCGTAATTTAAAAGCCAGTGATATGGGGTTTGGATGTGTAACTAATACGATTTTTATAAATGAGCATCTAACAAAAGAAAATAAAATGCTTCTTTCACAGTGCAAACAAAAGGTAAAGGAACTAAATTACAAATTCATTTGGACAAAAAACTGCCGTATTTTCGTTCTAAAAAACGAGGCTTCACCTCCAATCTCCATATCTTCTTCGGCAGATATTGTAAAAATTATTTAAAATCTACTTACCTGTTTATTCTGTGTACTTTTAAGCGTTTTCGTAAATTACTTGTGAAAAGGTATGCACTTGTTACAAATTCTATGCTTTTTTATCAGCTAATACAACTAGATACACTGTACACTATCAAAAACTCACACACTTATTATATATTATTCTCACATACATTAATAAACATTACCAAAATCACATATACCTGCACTCATCTAATGCTTTACTTATATACATATATTTATTACATTCTCAAATATAAATACAGAATATTCTTAAAAAATTATAATGTTATTTATTATCTATTAATAATAACATATTTACAAGTAAAATTTACACATTTATTAATCATTTATTACTTATTCTTATTAAAAACTATAATTATTCATATCTTACGCCTATACCTTGCTACATTTTTAGGCACCTTGATTATGTAATTGTTCACTACAACTATTATAAGTACTGGCATAGTCAACTGTTTTTTCAATAGATACTACACTGAAAGAATTAAAACTGTATTATCAGAACGTACGGGGTTTGAGGACTAAGACTAATGAATTTTATAATAATTTATTATTGCTTGATTATGATGTGGTTATGATAACCGAAACTTGGCTTTATGACGGAATCCTGGATTCAGAATTATGTAATGATAAATATAATGTATTTCGTCGTGACCGTGGGTCGTTGGGAGGTGGGGTCATGTTATTGTGTGTACCATACTTGCAGGCCCGTATGAGATCCGAATGGCATTGTGATAGCCTTGAGTGCGTTTGGGTGACGGTTCCTTCTAGTGCTGTGAGATTAGAGCACGACCTCCACATAGCAGTGGTTTACATACCCCCTAACTCATCACTCTCAGAGAGAACCAGACTGTTTGTAAATTTTATTTTACAAATACGTAATAATCATCCCAATTATCAGTTTATACTTGTAGGCAATTTTAACCTACCGTGTATAGACTGGACACAAGATGGACCTGTCATACTCAGGAAAGGCTCTGCTGAAGTCCAGAATTCTAAATCACAGCTCATTGACCATACGGCTTTCATAGGTCTTATGCAATATAATACCATCTTAAATAATAGTAATAAAATACTAGACCTAATTTTTTCAGACTCGTCCGTCACTGTTAGTAGATCCAACTTCCACCTTGTTAAAGAAGACTGTCACCACCCTTCACTCATTATCACTGCGTCAGATATACTCATACCTCCCTTGAAGACACAATCGTGATCAAAGTATATTTATGAAAATGAAAAAAAATGAAAATGAAAAATGTTTTATTAACAGTAAAATATGTACAAAAGGTAATATCTGTTGGTTTCCTCACTCGGCAAGCATGTATCGAGGAAACCTGAGACCAAAGTTCACAAGGCATTATTTTATACATCTTATCAGACAATCTGTCTTAATATACCTACACAAAATAGCAATAAAAGAACTGCATAATACTCAAAATTCAAAAACAAAAAAATATTAACCATATATGTATTTACATTTAAGAAGAAAAAGAAAATAAAATTAAAACAACAACAATATTTACCTAAAAATTTCACAAATACCATCTATTAGCAAAAGTCAGTTTTTAACAATTCTTCTGTTTCCTCATATGATAGGGTGATCAACCATTTCTTTATGATTAATTTTGCTGATGCATACTTTTTATTTATAATATTACAGTGTTTGACGACTTTATTATAAATTTGTCTTTTGATAAAGTCGCCAAAACGTTGGGCGAATTTTGTATTGACAGAAGGCATGGATAGTTTATATACCCTGCGATTTGTCAGTAGTTTATGGTCATTTGAAGATAATATGTATTTATGTACTGCTAAAGACGTATTCAGCACAAAGAGTTGACGTACAGTAAGTACTCCGGCATCTTCGTATACACTTGCAGTGGGGTATCTGTACGGTTTTCCTAGCATTGCCTTTAAAACCGCCCGCTGTGCTCTCTCAATCTGTATTAAATATATTTTGGATGCACATCCCCAACATGTGATGCAGTAAGCTATGAGTGATTGACAAAGGGCTTTCTTCTTTAATATTGCCTTATTTGTTATATAATATAGCTTTCTCATTATATGGACAATCCTTCTGATTCGGTTTGAAAGAACTTCTATGTGCGATTTAAATCCCAAATTTTCGTCAACAAGTACACCGAGATGTTTTATAACTTTAACCTGCATAAGAGACTCACACGAACAGCGCAGATTTATGTCGCATGACTCTTTATGAATTTTTATATTCAAATCGAACTTCGGACAGGATGCATTTGTTTTATAAAAACATACGTACATCGTTTTTTTGAGTTTAATGTTAGTTAGCCCCCCTCGCTCAGCGATAGGACAAACAGATTTCCATGAGGGTCCGTGAAAAACGACCGCGGTGTCATCGGCATAGCATATAATGTCAGCATTTTCAAGTGTTATATCATGGATGTCATTAATATATAAGATAAATAATGCAGGTCCCAAAATGCTACCCTGTGGAACTCCAAAACTGAAATTTTGTAAGCTACTGATAAACTTACCAATTTTTACGCACTGTTTGCGATTTGTTAAGTAGCATTTAAACCACTCCAAGGCCACCCCTCGAATACCTGTGTTTTCTAGTTTTTTCAAGAGAATAGAAATAGATATGGTATCGAAAGCCTTGGATAGGTCCAGAAATATCCCAAAGCAGGATTTTTTTTTCTGTCAAGATGCGCAGACAGAGTGGTCGTTAGTAGGTTTACCGCGTCTTCGATGTTTTTACTCTTACGAAAACCAAATTGTTTTGGAGAGATACAGTTGCATTTCTTCAGATAATTCACAAGGCGTTTATTTACTAGTTTTTAAAAGCAATTTTGAAAATACAACTAAAAGCGAGATGGGTCTATAGTTGTTAACAGAATTTTTAGGTCCTTTTTTATAAATTGGGCAATTCGATGCGGTTTTCCAACTATCTGGAAAGATACCGCTTGAAAGACAGAGGTTAAAAATGTACGTAAGCGGAGTCATAATTTCGTGTTTGATAAATTTAACAAGCGCGTTGCTAACTCCGTCTATACCCGGTGCCTTATTATCTTGCAACTGACATATAAGTTTTCCAATTTCTTCATGATCGGTGGGATACATGAAAAACGAATTCATTTGTGGATTTGGAGTTCGAACGGACCTTGCCAGATCAGCCTCATTTGGCTTCATATGAGAGAGAATATTTTCTGCGAGCTTTTTACCAGCAGAAGAAAAATGATTATTTGTGAAGTCGATTGATTCTTGCACATTTAGACCATCTAGTTTTAACAATTCTTTGGGTTCACTTTTATTATGCTGAAGGTGACAGATATTTTTGATTGACTGCCACACCTTCTTCGGGTTATTTTTGTTTTCAATAAGAATTTTATTTTCATATTCAGTTTTAACCTTGCGTAATAAATCTATAAAGAAATTTTGATAACTGGTATATATTTTTTAAAGGTTTTATTTTCCGGATCACTCCGAGATTGAAGATGCAGACGATCACGGACGCGCATACAACGAATTGAACCTGGAGTTATCCAAGGTTTTATGTTATACTTGGCTCTACTAATTTTAACTTCTTTGGTATGTTTGTTTAGGGCATCTTTAATGTGTTTTGTGAATATTTCATTAGCTATATTTACATCGGATATATTGCTTAGAATAGACTAGTCGATGTTTTTAAGGTTATCTTTTATGGCATTAAAATCCCTTTTAGATGTGAAACGAGTAGGTCTAGGAGGCTTAAATTTTTTGGAGTTCAAACCAAGCATAACTGGAAAGTGGTCTGTAATATCACATTGGCATACAATGCCATGTAGTGCTTGGCAACTATCTAAGTTTCTAACGTATATGTGATCAAGGCAAGCAGACTTCCTAGTCCTGAATGTACTATGGCTGGAGTGAATCCGTGTTCGGCCATAAAGCACTGATACTCTAAGCTTTGTGGATTACGTATATTTTTCATTATATTTATGAGCTTGCTGACTTTAATATCATTAATGAAATGTTAAATCAACAGGATTGGTCGTTTATATTAGACACTAACACAAATATTGAGACTATAATAGCTGGTTTTTATGCAATTATAAATAACTGCATAGAAACATATGTTCCTCAGGTTTATCACTCTGGTGTGCACACTTATCCCATCTGGTATAGCAGGCCGTTAATAAATTTAATTAAAGAAAAGTTTAAAGTTCACAAACACTGGAAAAAATACAAAACCCCAAACGACTATGCTCAATTTTCAGACTTAAGAAGTAGACAAAAAGAAATGCAGTCAGACTGTTATAATTCCTATATAAAATCTTCACAACAAAAAATTAAAAAGAACCGGAAATACTTCTGGTCCTATGTAAAATCTAAGAGAAAGATTATTTGTAATTATCCTCAACAGATGACGTACAATAATTAAGTTATCAGTAACAGTTTTGACATTTGTTCCGCTTTTAATAAGTTTTTGAGAGAAATTTTAATAAACCGTCTGATCTATATTTACAAGATACGCATAATAGTCCATTGCAAATTGCTAATATACATGACATTAAAATTAATAAAGAGTATATTTTAAAGCTAATTAAAAATCTCGACATATCGAAAGGTGCGGATGGCAACAATATTCCAACAATATTCTTCACCAAGTGTGCAGATGCTCTATCTCTTCCTATCTCACATATTTTAATCGATGTTTTTAGGAAGGCTACTTTCCTCGCATTCAGAAAACAGCCCATATTTTACCAATTCATAAAAAAGGTCTTAAATCAACAATTGAGAACTACCGTCCCATTTCGATCCTGAACGTACTCAGTAAACTTTGTGAAAGAGTAGTCCATGCTCATATTTATCCAATAATTGCCACTTCGATTCCCTCTAAACAACATGGATTTATAAAAGGCTAGTCAACTACTACAAACCTTGGAGTTTTTGTAGACTATGTATCGAATAATATGGATGGTGGGTCACAAGTAAATGTAATATATACGGATTTCGAGAAGGCATTTGACCGTGTTGACCACAGTATCCTTCTGCGTAAACTATCTGAACTGGGTATCCACGGTAATTTGTTGAGATGGTTTAAGTCATATCTGCGCAATCGTTCTCAAGATGTAGTGGTAGGTAGCTCATGCTCCGACTTTTTGGAGGTACCATCTGGCGTACCGCAGGGTTCCATCCTCCCCCCCCGAACGGGTTCCCGCCTTGTCGTGGCGGGGGGGCTTAGTAGCCGTGGCTTGGTCGCCCGCGGTGAACAAAGAGGAACCCACGAGGCTGGCCCGAGGTGAAGGGCCGGCCCGAGGTGGCCACTCCGAGTGGGCTTGGGGAGCCCACTTCGGATGTGTGCAGGTGGACTGCAGCGAGAGGGCTCTCCGCACCCTTTACCGCTGCAGCCGAGGTGGAGTCGCGGAGGAAGAGGAGTGTTGGTATGGCGATGCACCACTCGCCCTATCCTCCGCGACTCAAACGGGGCCGCACCGTTGATGCGGTTGGTGGTGGGGCTGCGGGAGGAGAGGATTGCCGGTATTGCGAGGCGCCGCTCTCCCTACCCTCTGCAGCCGAATCTTGGTTGGCGGTGGAGCCATAGACCAGATCCGCCGCCGGGGTCGGGAAGGCTAGTACTTCTAAGTGCTCGTTTTTCCTGGTCCCATGGCCTTCTTGCATTGGACGCGGGGGCGTCCGTTGCGCAGCTGTTATTGGAGGCCGAGAAGGAAGGCGCACCATGTGTTCTGGTGCGCGTTACCTGTGAAGGAGAACGGGGAGGAATATTCCTCTCCCGAGGAGGTGCTGCCATGGGGCGGCAGGCGCTGATGGGGCTGCGGATGTGTGCGAAAGCGTTCCCGTGGCCCTGCCAATAAGTGACAAAGGTGGAACACCATGGGGTTTTAGTCGGTGCGAGTCCGACATAACCCGTCCTTGCCCCCGCGAGGCGGGTATGCGTAGGCATTTCCCTTATATGATGTTCGTAGATGCTTTAAGCATGCAAAATTTTTAATGTAAGATGATGATACAAAAATCTTTATGAAAATTAATGGGATTACTGATTGCAGTAACCTTCAAGCCGATCTAGATAGATTAAACTCTTATTATATTGAAAATCGTATTGGTATTAATTTAAAGAAATGTTGTTTTGTATCATTCACTAGAAAAATCAATCCAATTGAATAAATAATTTTACTTTATCGGAGGTTAATAGTCTACTTGATCTAGGGGTAAAAATGGATTCAAAATTAACATTTTCCGAACATATCGATACAATAGTCGCGAAAGCATACAAAAATTTAGGTTTTGTTTTACGAGTCAGTGAGCCCTTTTCAGACATTGGATGTTTACGAATACAATACTTTGCATATGTCAGAAGTATTCTGGAGTATAATAGTATAATATGGAATCCTCAATATGTGACGTATATTCAAAAGCTAGACAATATTCAGTTAAAATTTTTAGAGCACCTACATTTTCATTTTTCTTTTCACTTTTCAGATGATAGCGAATCTAGTCTCCGCTATAATTTCATGCCTCTTCAAAGTAGACGAACCTTAATGGATATGTCCTTCCTACACGGCATATGTAATAACTAAATAGACTGTTGTGAATTAGCGTTACAAATTTTAAGTTTTTGTGTTCCAAATAAACGAACTAGACATACGACACTTTTTGCTACTGCCCTTAAAAGAACTAACTATGCTCAAAATTCGATTGTCAATAGGCTTCACAAAATTTATAATAAAACATTTAATACAATTGATATCTTTCATTCTAGTAAACCTTCTAAACCACACACACACACACACACACACACACACACACACACACACACACACACACACACACACACACACACACACACACATACACACACACGCACGCACGCACGCACGCAAGCACGCACGCACGCACGCACGCACACGCACGCACGCACGCACGCACGCATGCACGCACGCACGCACGCACACGCACATGCACACGCACACGCACACGCACACGCACGCACGCACACGCACACGCACACGCACGCACGCACGCACGCACGCACGCACGCACGCACACACACACACACACACGCACGCACGCACGCACACGCGCACACACACACACACACACACACACACACACACACACACTTTGACTCACTTTCACATACATGTGCAAACATACACAATCTTCTCCACTTAAACAAATTTCGTGCGCTTTGTTTACCTTTAAATATGTTTATATTTCAAACATCTATTTTTAAGTACGGTGGTGAATACTCTGTGACGTTCTTTTAAGCTAAATAAGTATATTGTAAATCCGTAATTGGCTTCAAGACCTATTTTATAAGATTTGTGTGTAAATAGATTGTTACAAGCTGTGGATTTTGTGAATAATAAAAATAAATAAAAAAATACAGATGAGGCACCCTTAGTAATAAACTAAATGATCTCTATTTACCTTTCGTCTTCTCGCGCACTGTGAAATTAGAGCATTGAGAACGAAGAACGAGAGCCCATGAGCACATCCCGCCCATATAGTGTTATCCTCAATGGTTCCCTCACACACTGACTCTTCCTGAAATACATAATTCATTCCTACATTCACTCGTTACAGCCTTTTAAAAGTCCATTGCTGAACCTAGGCCTCCTTCTCCAACTACGCCCTTGTCTTATTGCTCAGCTTGCCCCGATATGTTTTAGTCTTGAGCGGGATTTTGCCTACTCTTTTCCCCATAATACGCGGGACAGCCTGAACATTCACGCTCAGGAAAAGTTCACGTAGCTTGGGAGTGGATGTTCAGCCAAGTAATTCTCCTGGAGTAGTGGTTTTGTATATTAACTCCGCTGCCATGTTAAGGGGGGAGGGGGTAATTGGGCCTCCGCTCACCCCCATTCACCAAGCTAAACGCAGAAGTAAACATCTACTTCACGCTAGTATTCTGTGAGGTCGTGGTACCACCCCGAATGTTGCCGACCCATCCTTGCGACAGCAAAAGCTTCCGCGTGCCTCTACCACTGTTAGAGAAAATAAAGTATTATAATTATTTTGGGATATTGATATAATATTTCCCTCTAGTTGAGCTGTATAAATATATAAAAGAAAATGATAAATGTATTTAAATATAAATTGAAATAATACTAGTTTTTAAGGAATTTATTGCGTATATTTAACTTTTTAAATACCCGACGTTTCGAACGCTTTACAGCACTCATGGTCACGGGCGGGACTGAGATGTTCAACGTCCAGATGTCATAGTTAACCGCGGTTACCATAGATTAAAATTTAACTTTTGTTCCGATCCACACAGTATGAACTTATGGTATCTTGAATGATCCCCGTCAAGGTTGTCCAAAAACTTCAGTCACCCAAAAAAACGTTGATGCTGTGCGTAAGCTGATTGAGGGAGATCGACATGTGACTTACCGCGAAATTCAGGCAACTTTAGACATTGGCATGAGTCAAATACAAATAATCTTGCATGAACAATTAGGTGTAAAAAAGTTGTATTCCCGATGGATACCGCATTCGCTATGAGAAGAGCAAAAAGCGGCTCGCGTTACTTGGTGCGTCAGAACTCTCGAAAGATTCGACGCAGGATCCTCAAATGCTGTATGCAACATCGTATCAGGTGACGAATCCCGGATATATGCGTATCAACCCGAAACAAAAAACCAGTCACGAGTTTGGGTGTTCGAAAATGAGTTAAAGCCAACACAAATTGTTCGATCACGGAGTGTTGCAAAAAAAAAATGGTGGCCACGTTTGTCTCCAAAACCGGACATGTTACGGCTATTCCTCTTGAGGAACAAAGAACGGTTAATGCAGAATGGTATGCTAGCATTTGTTTGCCACAGGTCGTTTCTGAACTCCGTAAAGAGAACTGCAACCGCCGCATCATCCTCCATCACGACAATGCGAGTTCTCACACAGCACACAGAACAAAAGAGTTTTTAGAGCAAGAAAACATAGAATTATTAGACCTTCCGCCGTACAGCCCCGACCTAAGTCCTAATGATTTCTATACTTTCCCTAAAATAAATAATAAATTGCGTGGACAGAGATTATCATCACTTGAAGAAGCTGTGGACGCCTACAAAACGGCCATTTTGGAGACCCCAACTTCCGAATGAAATGGTTGCTTCAATGATTGGTTCCAAAGTATGGAAAAATGTGTCAAATTTCGCGGAGAATACTTCAAAAAGCAATAAATACATTTTTAAATAGTAATGTTGTGTCACTTCCTTGATTCCCGAAATTTTCAGTGCCGCCCTCGATCCGATTTGTCGCTGTCACATTATGTATCTATGTGTGCAATAAGTGATATTGTTAGTATATTGTTTTAATTCTTATGTGTTAGTTTCGTAGTAACAGAAAATTTTTGTTTGTGTGTGCGCATATGTCGCCCCGTAAAAATGATAAAGCGTTCTGTATCTGGAAAATACGCTACGACCACTGTCCTCCAGTACGCCGCGACGGTAACCCGTGTTACAACTTACAATTTTCTACAGCTTCGACGATAATCTTGATATAATTTTTCAAGTTAAAAAAATCAATTGTGAAGTACTTACCCGACTTAACTCTTCGACTACGGTGACGTTATTAGGGACCGTCATTTTAAAGAGATCGCAGAAGCCCATACCGGTGCTGCTGGTCGCGTAGGATGTGAAGAACACGTTCAATATTGTCGGGAGAATTATAGCAAAACTGTTGTTTCTGTGGATATAAAATAGAACAAATGAAATTAAAGAATGCAAGTGAAAGAATACTGATATGCTGATGCTCTTTCGTCATCATCATTATAATTTTTTATGGAATAAGGTGACAAACGTGCACAGAGTGCACCTGATGGTAAGTGGATTCTGTGGCCGATAGATATCTACATTTATTCTCTATTAAGAATCAAAATACAAATTGTTTCGTTGCCACCCGTGAACAATAAAATATAATACCTCGTTTCCAGTAAAAACGGTCTCCAGTCATCTACCCTCACCATACGAAACACAGCAGCATGGATTTGCTATTATACGTTCATATTCTGTTGATCTACTCTGGTCGAGTCGACACATTTGTGCTACAACACAGTTGCACTATAACATAGTTGCAGCGTGGCTCTACCATGTAAAAATCACACTTCACCAGTTCACTATCAAAGAACTACTAAGAACATAGAACTCCCCCAAGTAATGGCATAAAGTACGGTCTTGAGCCACCTGCACCTGACGCCCTTTATGTAGGCTTACAATTTGAGTTAAGGAATAGCCATATACTTTTCTATACTATAAAGTTGACTAACGAAGACACAGTGAAACTGATGGTAGGAGGATACTGTGGCTCATAGACATCTGCATCTGTACTTGATTAGGAATGAAAATTCAGATGCGTTGTTACCTCTGAAAACTACGATGGAATGCCTCGTTTTCAGTAAAAAGTATTTTCGGTTCCTTTATACACATCATACTATGAAATACTGTAGCTTTCGCCTTTTATTTAACACTGGTATTTTATGAGAGAATAAGTAATCTTTCCCCGGTCAACTTGAGCCATGTTCTTTATTATGGTATGGATGGATCCATTCATGCTAAAACCATAATAAAGAAGTAACTCTGTCACGTATAAATCCGAAGCAATAGAAGAATTTATTTAAAAAAAAGTTGTTTTATCGTTGTAATTTTACATCATTATGGTTAGGAGTTTCACAGGTAGATTTTTGAAATTTCTTAAACAAAAGCCCTGGGTTATCAATTTGCAGTGAAAGTGTAGAGAACCGAAGCACCTAGGTGCTTCGGTTCTCTACACTCACCCTACGAAACACAGCAGTATTAAGCGGCTAATTTACGCTGGTATTCTTTAAGCACGTGGTCCTTCGAGGCGGTCCATTAATGCTACTAGCATAATAAAGCTGCAAGATGGCTCTATCGATAAATCAATATAAGACATTAGTTATTGCCAAATGACCGCAGTGGAGGCTGATCCTCTGACTTACAACGGTCCTCCGTAATCTCACTACGTGGGCTTAATTCAATTTACGCTGGCACAAATGAATCGTTGCAATTTCAAATTTACATACAAGATTAAATTTACATAAATTTTAAATACAAGATTTACCACGTGCTCGATGAAGGAAAATGTCATGAAAGAACCTATATATCTCTTCGAAATCATGTGATATCCACCAATAATCACTCAAGCAGCGAGGGCCGTGCAATTAGTTTTAGATCTAATTACTTGTAATAACCTATTGAAGTAGTATTTTTAGTCGCGTTGTGGCGATGTAAGAATATCCACTACTTCATATCATCTCGTGGGTGTCGTAAAAGGTAACAGAGGGGAAAAATCGAGAGATGAGCAGCAGTGTCTTTCTAATAAAGACTAAAAATGGAAACTGCGGTTGCCAACCTGCTTGCCAGGCGTGGCAACTGTGGCAAGAGGGTCTATTTTTTATAGAAGAAGGGTAACAAACGAGCACACAGTCCAACTGATGGTAAGTGGATACTGTGGCCCATAGACCACAAACCATAGACATTTAGCCTCGATTAAGAATCAAAACGCAGATGCGTAGTCACCCCTTAGAACTAAGATGGAATGCCTTGTTTCCAGTAGAAAAGGATCTCCGAATCTCTACACTCACCATACAAAACACAGCAGTATTAAAGCTGGTATTCTGCGAGAGCGTAGTCCTTCCCCAGTTAAGCCGAACCATTCGTGCTACAACCATAATATAGCTGCAAGGTGGCTCTACCACGTACCTATTTTCAGCAACGGACATTAATAGGCTATAATAGTAACGGTAACCTTTAATATTGTACTGAAAACAGGAACCCGTGGTGCAATAGGTGCCGTGATACTGCCTAGCATGATAGACAGTATCACGGCAAATATTAAGGCTAGTAGAACCACCGATCTAAAAGCTATAACTTTATAATTCTAAAACCAGTAGGGTTTTGAGTTCTATTCTCACTCCGTAGTTTCTTTTTTTCCTACCACCATAAAACAAAAAATATGTAGTAGGGAAATAACTTACGCTATATAAATAACAAAGGTAAGATAGTAGAGCAGTAACGTCCTCCACAACAAAGGCGGTTTGAAGAGGGGAGCAATCTGTGCCCAAAAAGAATGCAAAGAGAATTCACCGACTGCATCTTTGCTTCCTTTTTCTATATAAATCTCCTTTACCTGAAAATCAATTAAAACGTCTTTTAACTCACGAAGAATATAAATGAAAATTAAAAAAAAATTAAAATTAATAAATTAATACCTATTGTATTGTAACAAAAGGCATTAATTTATTTATTTATTACAGCCTCTCCAAAGAACACTGCTGAAAAAGGCCACCCCGATAGATTGCCAACAGAACTTACTTTTCACTGATTAGTTTGATACTGGTAAGTTACACATCTTTTTTAACTATTTTAAGCCGGCGATTAACTACAAGCTGACCTGATGGTAAATGGTAATGTAGCCGAAGTTGTATTTGGATGGAAAGAGAGATGCAAGCAACTTATTCCACTCCTTTGTTTTACGCATGAAGAACATTGTAGCAGTCTCTTCGGTTCGAACGCATGGTTGACAACGAAGAGGTGGCAACTGGCCTAACGTCTGGTTGTTCGATGATGGAAGGGAGATTGAAGAATTAAGTTATGCAAATGTTGCGCACACTTTTCGAAATGCATTCTGTAAAAAATCGAAAAACTGGCTACTTTGCGGCTGTGTTCGAGGCTGGTAAGATTGATTTTAACTACATTCGGGTCACCAATGAGTCTCTTAGCATGCCTTTCATTCAGGTGAAATTGGTTTATGAAACTTAGTATAACCCACTTTATTATATGCTTATCTTAATATGTATTAAGGCTTAACTGGTTTTATAACCGCGTAAATTGCGCAAATGTGTAGTCGTTGAGAGATAACGTTAAAATTGTGTTATTTGCAGCAGAGACTATATATACGTATAGATTAGGTTGCAGCAGAGACTATATATACGTATAGATTAGGTACGTGAAGACAATACGCGCTGCAATTTCTAAAGGATCTGTATTAATGAATAATCGTCGCCGCTGATGTCATGGTGATCAGTTTTTCTCTTTCAGCCTAAATATCCGAATAATACTTACAGGAAATTTTTTAAGTTCTCCACCGTTCCCTGCGTATATCCTCTTCAGAGCTTCCACGGCCTCTTTATTCCTGCCTATGTTGGCAAGAAATTTGGGGCTCTCACTGAAGAAGTGCAGTAGCAACGCACCTAAGCCCAGCGGCAAAGCCATTACTAAAGTCAGAAGGCGCCATGGACGGAACACTATTCCCAAGAACGGGATTGAAAAGTCCAGCTTTGTTATGAAATATCCCCATACTGAAACAAATAATGCAATTGAATAAGCCATTTTATACGTGGTAGAGCCACACTGCAGCCATATTATGGTTGTAGCACTAATATATCTATACTATAGCAAAATATATATATATATATATATATATATAAAAGACCGTTGAAAGACCACGCTCTCACAGAATACCAGCATGAAATAGCAGCGCTTAATACTGCTGTGTTTCGTTTGGTGAGTGTAGAGGTTCCCGGGGACCCATTTTTACTGGAAACAAGGCATTCTATCTTAGTCCTCAGGGGTGACAACGCATCTGCGTTTTCATTCTTAGTCATCAGGTGGAATGTGTGCTCGTTTGTCACCCTATCCTATAAAAAGACCTATATTCGGCAGTAGACTTTTGATAGTATATGATGATGATGATGAAGATATTATTTCATGATTTCTACTTTTTATATCCGCATTAACGTAAGAAAATATAAATAAAAAATTCATTGTCATTCATATTTGTCACCCTTATTTTTTTAAAAAAAAAATAATAAGCACTTATCCTAAAATTTTATCGTACCGAGCAAGTGCAAGCTAGATTCTCGCAAATAAAATTTACTATTAATTGCGATTCTGTTGCAGATGACATGCTCGGTGGAACATCAAGAGGAAACCTTTATGTCTGCGAAGTATTACATTTTGATTTACGAGCACAGGGTAGTGAAGTCTACCGACTACTTGATTAATAACTCCCCAAAAAATACGAGGAGGCCAATACACGTCAATGCTAATTATATAACGTATTTCGTATTGAATACGCTTTTTTTTCTTATTGTATGCTACAACAATTCTACCTGGTGTTAAGTAGTGATAAAGCATAAGCTACTAAAACGTAACAAAATCTTTTTCACTCTTGACTTTGTGACGGTGCATTATTATTAATAATAAATAATAATTAATTTTATACAAAGTTGTCTTAAAATATTATAGAAGTAACATTGAGGTAATAGGTTACTACGTTGGTTGCTAGAAATTTAAGTGAACGATTGTTTCAATTATTGCAATATGTCATCAGAGCTGTCAATAAAATCCGAAACAACTCTTTAAATGACAGATTGTTTAAACAACTTTATGTTATTAATGATGAAGATTTCAACCGATTGATCTTTCACACAGAACTGCGTTGGCTATCAAAAGGAAATTATCTGACCCGATTTTACTATCAGTTTGATACTGTCGTGAAGTTCTTGGAACACAAAGACACAGAATAGCACGACAACCTCATCATATCAATAAATGATATCACATATCTGAAAGACCTTTATAAATTACTTAACTATGTGACTCTCCAACTTCAAGGCAATTACTTGAATTTAATAAAAACAATAAACGTCGTCGCTGATTTCGTAACCAAGGTGCCCTACTCTTACACAAGAAGAATATCGGCTGACGTGAGTCCCATAATTTTCCCAATTTATCAGTATCCTGCAGCAACAATGAGTTGCTTGTCTACTGCCAACATTTGGGAAATCTCCACAGTGATTTCATTGAAAAATTCCAGGATATTTTGAAATTAGAAATACCGTACCGGGTATTAGATACATTTTCAAATGTCAAAATTGCAGTATTACCCCAACTGGAAGAAGAACTAATAGAACTGACAACGAACAAGGAAATAAAAATCAAATTCAAAAATGTATTGGTAGCTATTGGTAGCAATTTTGGCTACAAAATTTAATCCCGCAGTTGTACATCGGATTGTGGTCGATCATTCAACGACTTTTGATAGTATTCCCATGGCCATATTTGTGTGAACGTGGATTTAGCGCTGTGAAAACGATGCTTAATATTTAATGCAGGTGATGAGGTGACAAAATCAAAGTTGCAATAGATAAAGAATTAACTGAGAAAACAAAATTTATATCTATTATATTTTGATCCCTCGAGTGAGATACATACTGTAATACAAGGTAGGAGTCAGCATTAAGGCACTGGTCATGAGCAGCATGTATCGTGCCCTTGACCTGGAGTTACAGGACTCGCCTAGAAGCGCATATGTTGCAGATTCAGCGGCACTTGACCTGGAAATTAGCACGTTACATAAATTTATCTTTTAGATCACTTTAATACAGCAATAACGATGATTCTTCATTTCAACTGCTAATGGCAGGTGGTTTGACGGGTAGTATAAAGTTACACTAGTAAAATTAACTTGCGTAACATACATTTATTAAAGCCTGAAGGGTCTGAAGGGCTGCTTACAGTTGAAGGGTACAAGTGGCTGTGAGGCATACCTCATATATGACAACGTATCTGTAGTTTACTTTACTTAAAGTTGGACTTAAAGTTAGCTGGAGGATGCAGTAGTCATTTGCTATCAGGTGTACTATAATTGATACTTCAATTTTACTTATTAACTTAATATAAAACTTAATATAAATAATAATGTTAAAACTTAACATAAACACCTTTATGAAACAGGAGAAAATCCTTGTATAAGGATAACGTTTTTTTTTTGTAATTTATATTTGTTCGGTCGATGGTTCAATAATAATTTAAAGTTTATGTTAAAACTGTTTAATGAAGAAGTAAAAAAATATAAGATTATTTTTGGTGTTCAATGTTAATGTTATTATGTTAAAAGTGTTATGTTAATGAGCACGCGTCCGTCGCGGTTAAGGTGATTACGTTAACTAAGACGACTTTTATAACTGTCGAACTATAGCGGCTGCTTCACGTAAAATGTTAACGTCAGCAGAAATGTACCGTTGACCACAGAGTAAGCACCAGAGGGGAAATTTCCTAACAACTTCGAAAATATTTACCTATTTTAATAGGGTTGTCACATGATGAATGTGAAAAATTTAAGGAAAAAAAAACAATATTATATAGTATAAAACTAAATGTGATTTTATTGTAACTTAAATTAATTTAACAACATCTTTATTTGTTGTAACTTAAATTAAAACTGCATAAATTGTATATTTTGCTAATTTTCATAGTATTATGTCTTATGGAATCAAGCTTGCTATTGTTTTGATATGTTTTGCGTTGCTATTTTCTCAACACCGCCGCTTATCGCCGCTTTACGTAGGGTAAAGCGGCGAATATTGAGAAAATATGTGCCATTTATAATTAAAAATCCCTTCCCTTCATATTATATATTTCTATCAATATCATTTTTGTAAGATGTATTCATCAGTACAAAGATGTAATAGTGGTGGTTTTAATTACTGGTCGTGGTGGTGATATTGATGGCGGTGGTGTTGGTGGTGGTCTACTAACCACCACCATCAACGATACTATAAGCACCACCAGCAGCACCACTACCACCAACACCAGCACCACTACCACTAACACCCCCTTCATCGCTGTCTGGCAATTGTACTATTTTCTCCCGAATTTTTATACGTACTGTACAACTGTTAGGCATTAATTTATACAGAACACTAATTAATTACTTGTATAAATCTATAATGTCTTATTTTATAATAAACTTATAATAAACTTAAATATTTAAACTTATAACAATTGTAAAATAAATTAAAAAATAGAAATACAAAATTACGATATATTGTTCATCCATTTATTCAAATGCGCACGACTAACACAGCCCTTTCATGGATACTCCGACTTAGCCGGTGTAAGCCGGTTTATACTCCGACGGAGCGTCGGTGAACCTGTCGGTGAGAGCTCACGCAACATCGCTGCGCTATGTATGGGTATACGAGTATATGGGTCACAGCGAGCCGTTTGTACGAGGGCGGCACTGAAAATTTCGGGAATCAAGGAAGTGACACATTACTATTTAAAAGTGTATATATGTACAGAACGCTTTATCATTTTTACGGGGTGACATATGCGCACACACAAACAAGAAATTTCTGTTACTACGAAACTAACACATAAGAATTAAAACAATATACTAACAATATCAGTTATTGCACACATAGATACATAATGTGACAGCGACAACTCGGATCGAGTATGTAGCTTCCCCTCTGGTCGGTATCATTGCTCATGTGGTTGGACGATACAACAATATCTTTGTAACATTTACCACGTTGTTATTTATCGCTGTTATGTAAAACATGGTTTAAAACTACCCAAACGACCAAACCCTATTGTATAGTAAAATCCTAGTCCTTTGCATCGGAATTTGGAATCTTGACCGTTGACGGATGTAGATATTCTATGAACCAAACTATCAATATACGGAGCAATTATATATACTATTCAATAGTACGGAGCTCCGTACTATTGAATAGTACCAGCTCCGTACGTGTAATAGTTATATTAAAAAAAATGTTTAAAACAAAGCGAAACTTATCTGTGGAATCTAACAATATACTCCCGTCGGTGGGGGTGTACCCTCCGGCGGAAATCATAAAAAAAAACTATCAATATAAAAAAAGAATCAAAATAGTTGGATCACTGGTAACCTAGGTATAGGGTTTTAATCGGTGTGAGTCCGACATAACCTGTCCTTGCCTTGTTTTGTAGAAAAATGGTGGCTTGCTCTAGTTTTTAGTTTCACAGGCTCTATCCAGCCTACTAACTCTTAGATAACTGTTGCTTATTTCTATTTTTAACGTGGTACTTCTTTAAATTTGCTTCCATAGTGAGAGGCAGAGAGGGTGATATAAACACCGGGGGTTACAGATATGTTTTACAGCTACATAATTATCATCTACATCCAAAATTAAATTACACCGCTAGAGTTAGAGCATCGAGAATTCGTTACGTTGAGTGAGGACTGTGACACATTACGTGCGGCGGAGGCGGGAGCGTCGCCGTTTTGAGGTCGTTTCGCTGCTCGTATTCCCGTAAAAAATACGGCCGTACCACACTCCGATTTTTTTCAGTGTAGACGCATAGCAGTTAACTTACATTGCGGAGCTAACAAATCGGAGGGCGGCAAGCACCTGCCAGTTTGGCGCTAGGCTGCTCAGAGCTGCGCTCACAAAGCTGCCACACATAGCACACATCAGGACCAACTTCCTGCCGCGTGTATCTGACAAATATCCCCAAGGATACGACATCACGATAATGCCTAAAAAAATAAAGTAGTATTATATAATAACAATAATATTGTCCTCTAGACAGAATTTCGGTTAGGGTAGCCAATCTTAACGGAGACTAGCCATCCACGCAGGTCATGATTATAGTGCCGAGTGTATGTGCACAGGTGCACTCTCTATCCCCTCATTCTCATAGTCCGATGGGACGCTATTCCGACACGACCGGAGAGAGGTCCTGACTGAACGAAGACTGGCGCAGATTACTGATTTCGGGTTGCTTCTGTGAATTACTTGACAAAATGAGTGATTTTGACCCTAACCTGGATTTTAACCCGAGACCTTAAGATCAACATCCGTGTTTACGACCATTAGACAACGAGGCAGTCATAATACACATGGTAGAACCTCGCTGCGGCTATATTATGGTTGTAGCACGAATAGGTCGGCTCGACCGGGGAAGGACCAAGCTCTCACAGAATACCAGCGTAAAATAGCAGCTTAATACTGTTGTGCTTCGTATGGAGAGTGTAGAAATCCGGAGACCCTTTTTAGTGGAAACGAGGCATTCTATCTTAGTCCTCAGGGATAACAACGCATCTGCGTTTTGATTCTTAATCGAGTATAAATGTAGATGTCTATGGGCCACAGCGTCCACTAACCATCAGGTGGACTATGTCGCTCGTTTGTCACCCTTATTTTATATATAAAAAAGACAAGTGTGAGTGGCAATTTCTACTGACAAATGGCAAGTGCTTAGTGCATGTAAACAGGCAGTGACAAGTGATAAGTGTGAATAAAATTCGCAATAAGCACTTGTCATTTGTCAGTTGCACTTGCCACTCGCACTTGCCACTTCTCAAAATATAATCAGGGCCTTAATCTTTCTACGCTTATAAAATGTTATACGCTGCCACAGTATGAGAGAATCTAGGATAACCATTCGATTGTTGCAATTCATACAAAAACTTGTTTGCGTTTATTAGTTACTTATTATAATAATTAGTTATAATTACTGTCATAAGCGGTAATATTGTAACGCAGACTGCGCAGGTCCTTGACGATCTCCTATTGTAACGAACTCATTAAATTGGCGTTTCTTAAAGTGCTATAGATAAAAAGTTTAGTTACAGACACGAAAATTAATTAGTTAAGGCCCGCGTCCATAAATAATAATGAGTATTGTCTGCCTTTTGTACATGGTAGAGTCACGCTGCAGCCATATAGTTTTTTGAAAAAAAAAAAGGAATATTAACAATGCTATAAATATTACTAATATTCCCCTTAACCACTCGTGGTAAGTTTAAATTGCTTGTGTTATGAGTGGTTCACGCCAGTAGTCGAATGGTGGATTCGAACCCACGACCTTTTGAGTTCGCGGTCCGCGCCCTGCCATTAGGCTACTGTCGCTATATAGATAGTATAGCTATTGTAGCACGAATGGGTCGGCACGACCGGGGTAAGACCACGCTCAAACAGAATTAAAATAGCAGCTTAATACTGTTTTATTTTGTATGGTGAGTGTAGAGATCCGGAGACCCTTTTTTACTGGAAACGAGGCATTCCATCTTAGTCCTCAGGGGTGACAACGTGTCTGGGTTTTGATTCTTAATCGAGGATAAATGTAGATGTCCATGGGCCACAGCATCCAATTACCATCGGGTGGACTGTGTGCTCGTTTGTCAGCCTTATTCTATAAATAAAAACATAAAAAATTACCATTTAGAGGCGGTACAAGAATATCCACTACCCCATGTCATCCCGTGGGTGTCGTACAAGGGGAAACTGAAACAGCAGTATTTTCCTAATAACAACTGAAAATTATAAAAAGCTGAGAAAATCTTTGGGGGAGGCCTATGTTCAGTCGTGGACTCTTATAGACAGTGACGATGAATTGATTATATACCTTGAAGAGCAACTTCCTCGCACCTACAATATCGTGCAAAGTTATTGTCACCCAAAACCCCCTAAACTTCAAATTCCCTAAGTCTGCCCTATAAGTCCAACACCACTAGGAATGGTAACACTACACAAAAACTTTAAGCTAGAAAGTATATCGTCAATAAAAAAACGAGTGTGCTTACAACCACACGACTGTACAACAAATATTTAAATTTATTATCGGCCACCTTCCATAATTTGTTACTATTCACCCAAAAATTCGCAAAACATGAACTTTAAAATGAATTCACAATTTTATTCACTTTAAAGAAGAATAGTTAATGTATTTAATAAAATATTAATTCATAAAATTGTTCAAAACGAAATAAAATTACGAAAAATAACTAGCTATGGGAGAAAGGGAGAAAGAAAATGTGCACGCGCACTACTCACTCTCTTGCTTATATTTCTCACTCAACTCCCGTTCGCCTGTCCCGATCACACTTTTCGCAACGCTTTCGCCAGCTTACTCCCCGAGTCAAGCGTGCGTAAAGAAGTTTTACTTCAAAAATATAGAATTAGGGTGACAAACGAGCACACAATCTACCTGATGGTAAGTGCATACTGTGGCCCATAGACATCTTCATTTATTCTCGAATACGAATACAAATGCAGATGCGTTGTGGACTAAGATGGAATGCCTCGTTTCCAGTAAAAAAGGGGTCTCTACACTCACTTAGCGAAACCTAGCAGTATTAAGCTGCTATTTTTAACTGGTATTCTGTGATAGCATGGTCCTAACCAGGTCGAGCTTACCCATTCGTGCTACAATCGTAATATAACTGCAGCGTGACTCTATCACGTAAAACTGGTCACGGAAAACTCTACACGTCGCCTCTAAAATAGGCATCATGAGGAGGACTATGACAATGTTTTTCGCAAAGACTATCCGGCTTACTAAAATCGATGATTATCATTAACTTAAATTAAATAATAATTATATCTATATCTGTCTCTTTCTATCATAATTAGTGAAAATAGTGACAGAGCAACTAACGGAATTCTTTAAATTGACGTAGATTTTTTTTATAGAATAAAAGTTAAAAATGAGCACACAATCTACTGCTTGTTGAATGAGTGCTTTCTGTGGCCCGTGGACAGCCACATCTATCAATTAAGAATCAAAATGCCGATGCGTCATTCTTGAGTACTGAAATTGAATACCTCGTTTCCAGTAAAAAGGGTCTCCGGGTCTCTACACTCACCATACACACAGCAACCATAAGCTGCTTTTTATGTTGGTATTCTGTGAAAGCGTGGTCCTTCTCTGGTAGAGCCGATACATTCGTGCTACAATCATAGTATAGCTACAGAGTGGCTCTTCCACGTATGAGATTTTTATATTTAAGATCCTGTATAATTCAAAAGAACTTTTATAAGTATATCATTTAAAACTTGACAGCAAAATATATTGTTGAACGTACGTTGATACTATTTTCTGTGCTGAGTGTCGAGAATTGGAGTCGTTATTTATTGTAAATGAAACATTCCAACTTAGTTCTAGGAGGTGACAACACATCTTCATTTTGACTCTTGTTTTACGTAGGAACAGATATAGGTGTCAATGAGCCACAATATCCACTTATTATCAGATGGACCGTGTACTTGACTGTCAACTGTTACCATTACAGCCTATTTTTTTGCTTATTTATTTTATTGCCTCCTTCTAGTTGGTTTCCCTCTGTCACAGAGTACTTTTTTATATAGCCCTCTGTCGTCTCTTGCGACACCCACGGGATGGCGTGGGTTAGTGGATATTCTTACACTGCTATTGCTATACTATTTCTAGTATCTGTTGAAACATCTACTTAACTATGCGAAGAACTGATTCAGGATTTTAATTCATGTGAGTTTAAAAAAAGATCCACTTTTCTACATAAACTCCCTACCTGAGGTTAAGAAAAACGCAAAATGTTGTCTAATAAACTTTTATCAAATTCACAAAAATTACCCGCAAATGGCATGGACGAAAGAATGCCAATCTCCTTGATATTCATGCCAAGGTCGCAAGTAGCGGCGGTCGCAATGATGCCCAGCCCGAAGATGTCAATGCCCATGGCAATGATGATCATGAAGCAGGCGAATAGCAGTCCATAGTTGTACATCCCATGACCTGTGGAATTAAGAAAAACTGTAAAGCAATTTTACGTTGAACCAATTCACTAGGTCATCCTTTTGTTTAAGTATTATGATCTTACGGTAGGTATTTACCTTCTTACATATTAATCGTAACGATAGGCTGGTGGGAAAAAATAACATTTACGTGTGGACCGGGAAAGATCCACGCTTTCACAATATATCAGCTTTAGATAGCAGCTCAGTGCCGCTGTGTTTTGTATGTTGAATATAGAGAACCGGAGACCCTTTTTGCTGGAAACGATGGAATACATCTTAGTCCTCAGGTTAAAACATATTGATTCTTAATCGATGATAGATGTAAATATGTATGAGCTACAGCATTCACTTACTATTAAATCGACTGTATTCTCGTTTGACACACATATTCTATAAAAAAAAAACAGTAGATGTAAAAAATCACGCGTGCGACGTGAATCAACGTCATGGGTCAATAATAGTAGGTGATGAAAATTGAGAGTTAAACAACACAATAATTTAGAAATAAATAAGATATATTTTTTTCTAAATTATTGTAGTTAAGTATGACTCATTCATAATATAAACACATTCTCAACACAAAGAATATTTATTATTTAAACGGGCGACTCATTTGTATATGTATATAATACTTTGCTTAAGAATTTATTGTAATTCAACAGTAGTAAGAAAAAAAATGTTTCGAATTAAAATAGCGAGGACAATCTTGTTGATGTCAGACTTGAACGAATTAACGTTCAAGATGTCAGACATTGGAAAAAAGAAGTTCTCAAATCAGCTGTGTTTTCTATGTACATCATGTTACGCAATGTCCTCGCCTATGTTATACAAATATCAATGATTATCTTTATTAAGTAAGCTGTTTCTCAGGAGTAGTATGATTTTAATTTGAAGAAATGTTCTCGACGCAAGAGAATAATAATAGGGAATGATGAATAGTTTTTAATGTAATGGTTTATATTCCTTGACTCATTAAAAAGATACATAAAATGTAACCTTTCATAAAAAGTAAAAATAGCTTTCACATTGTTCTCATTTTTCACACAATCGTAGTTAAGTAGATAATAGGAATCCGTGAGGGTAGTTAACACACTTTTACCTAAATCTGTCGAGTGCTGTATTTCATAATACGATTATAGGGGTAATTGAAAACTTATGGCAGACCTAACATACGCCAACAGTGGACTCTTGAAGAGACTTGGAAGATGATGATGATGAATACGCTTTTCTACTGAAAGAATTTTTTCTTTTTTCTCTTAGTGTTTGTTGTAGAAATTTCAGTCTTTAAGAGGTTTCCCCGCAGTATGAACTTAATAAAGTAATATGTGATTTTCAAGAAGTGCCTTGTAAATGCCAATTTTCAGGAAAGCTGCAGCGTGGTAGAACCACGCTGCAGCTTTCTTATGGTTTTAGCACGAATAGGTTGGCTCGACCGGGGAAGGATAATGCTCTCACAGAATACCAACGTGAAACAGCAGTCTTACGCTGTTGATTTCGTATGATGAGTGTAGAGACCCGTATACCCTATTTAAATTTGGAAAATTGGAAACGAGACACACCATCTTAGTTTTCAGGGTTGATAACGCATCTGCATTATGATTTTAACCGAAGTTAGACATATATGATTATGAGCCACAATATACATTTACCATCAGGTGAACTCTGTGCTCGCTTGTCACCCTAAACCTTTTAAAAATGTATTTGACTTTGTAAGACTGCGGATTACAACATATCATCATCACGTGGATTTTAATGAAATGGATAGCAAACTTTTTCCTGACAACAATCAAGATAATAAAAAACCTCAGTTGCTGATCTGCTTCTCAACCGTGACAACTATTTCAAATATCCTCCCTATAAGGCAATCCATGGGGAAGACCAATGTTCAGTAGAAGACTTTATAAGCTGTAATAAATATGAATTAAATAGGATTAGGTATTTTTTCTTCGAGTTCTAGCTGTGAATGTTTACTATTTAAGCCATGTTGATAATTTTTATAGAGCAGGCCGTAGAGATAAGCTTAGCTCGTTCTCAGTGCGTTTCAGATATGACATAGAGATCTACATCACAGACACTCGCGCTCAAAGGTCAATCAGATTAACGAAATAGTACGAACATATTATGAAATTTATTATCACGAGCACTTATTTCAGACCAGTGTTACTTAAGAGCCGCAGTCTAATTCTGTACTTAAAATTTTAGTTCGCATAATTTCCACGGGTCTTCTATATTGACACAGACTCTAGTTTTTACCTAATACTAATTATAAATCACTCTTTTTAATAAAATAGCTTGTGTTGCAAATTTGGCAGGCGGCAAGAACCACTTACCATCCGATAGGCCGTATACTCTTTTGACCAAATCTACTATAAAAATAAAGGAAAAAAAAGCACGCCGTCGTTCTATTACTTACTCTAAGTCTCGTCACTTACTTTATGAAACAAAAAATACTGCTGTCATGTTGTTATTGTTATTGTCTGTGATATGTTTTAATTCCATCGCTCTATCACGTAAAATTAGTTCTTTTACTAACCGACTTCAAACAAAGGAAGATCTCAATTCGAGTGTAAGTTTTTTTTTAAATTACTATATATCTTCATTACTTTAGGACTGTTTTAATGTTTTTATTAAAAATGTTATATGCTTAAGGGGTGCCATGTAAATTAGGAGAGTCCTCAAAGGTGACAACATAGAAAATGAACTTTTTAATGTATATACTTATACGATATTGAGATTGTGATATTATTTGGTTCACTCATAGGGTTCAACATGGACAAAACAAAGATTATGTTCAATGTCCATGTCATACATATTCCGGTGGTTGTTGGGAGCAATATGCTCGAAGTTGTTGACGAGTACGTTTACCTGGGACAAATAGTCCGACTAGACAAGTCCAACTTCGACCGATAGGTCAATTGACGGATTCAATTCGGCTGGGCAGCGTTCGGGAAATTACGACACATCTTCTCGTCAGGTATACCTCAAACCCTGAAAACTAAAGTGTACAACCAGTGCGTGTTGCCAGTGATGACTTACGGATCAGAGACGTGGTCCTTCACTGCTGGCCGTATGAGGACGCTCAGGGTCGCTCAGCGAGCTATGGAGAGGGCTATGCTCGGAGTTTCTCTGCGGGATAGACTCAGAAATGACGATATCCGCAGTAAAACCAGAGTGACCGACATAGCCCAACGGATTAGTAAGCTGAAGTGGCAAAGGGCCGGCCATATAGCTCGAAGAACCGATAACCGATGGGGAAGAAAGGTTCTCGAGTGGCAGCCTCGTACCGGTAGGCGTAGTGTAGGGCGACCCCCCACTAGATGGAGTGACGACCTAGTAAGACATGCAGGAAGTCGATGGATGCAGGTGGCTCAGGACCGTGCTTTGTGGCATTACTTGGATGAGGCCTATGTTCAGCAGTGGACTTGTGAAGGGCTGTAATGATGATGATGATGATGACTCAAAAGGGTAGGTACTTTGACTCTTCTTCTAGAATCCACTATCTATATCATCCCATGAGTGATGTAAAGCGACAGAGGAAAACTCAAACAGGAGATGGGATAACATCTTCCCGATCATAACTCGACAAAAAGCTGTGGTTGTCAACTTGCCTGCAACGTGTGGTAACTATGTGAAATAGTTCCTCGGATGAGACAATCTATGGGGGAACCTTTGTTCAGCGGTGACTTAGACTTTTTTGAGCTGTAATGATAAATTAATGAATGATAAATGATCGGCATATAAATAGGCCGTAGTATTCAATGAAAATTAAAAAAAGTAAAGTAAAGATACAACCTATATACGTCCCACTTATGGGCACAGGCCTCCTCTCATTTCTGAGAGGGTTTTAGGGCAAGGAAGTGTCCGCCGTGCTGCCCCGACGCGTAATTGCGAACTTCACATGCCTTCGAAATATTATTTTTCCTTATTCCTCAGACATGCAGTTTTCCTCACGATATTTTCCTTTACCACCGAGCACTTAAAATTGCAATTATCAATTTCATTAGTGCCGGCGGGGATCGAACCCGGGTTACTCGTGTTCTGTTATATTTACAGCGAGCGTTAACCATCTGAGCTACCACGGCTCTAAATAATGTGTATTAGGATAATATTAATCTATTAAAAATTAAATTATCCTATATAACTTTTTTTATGTATGCTGCAGCTATATCAGTAGTATAGTCGTAGCACTAATGGGTCAGCTCGACCGGGAAGGACCACGCTCTCACAGAATACCAGCGTGAAATAGCAGCTTAACGCTGCCGTGTTTTGTATGGTGAGAGTAGAGAAAGGGAGTCCCTTCTTACTGAAAAGGAGGTATTCTATGTTAGGCCTCACGGGTGATAACGCATCTGCATTTTGATTCATCATCGAGGATAGATATAGATATCTATGGGCTACAGCAACCACTTACTATCGGGTGGACTGAGTGCTCGTTTATCACCTTTATCCTATAAAAAATTGTACTGTGGAAGGGAGTAGAAAGTGAGAGAATCTAAATACGGAATCATTAGAAATCGAAACAACAAAAGTAAGAAACGCGAGAGTGTCTTATTTCCATTTTTAAACGGGTTTATAATTTGCACATTTCAAAGAGTTCCATTTGTTGACAACAAATAAACAACGGAATAGACGTATCCAATATTCTAATTCTACGAATTTTATCACGTTAGATTTAAACATTTTCCCACGTTTCGGGCGTTTTACAGCAATCATAATCACAGAAAGTCTTAGGTATTTGACTTCCTGATGTCACAGTTAACGCATGCAACCTTAAATTATTACTGTCTTATTAATAAAAATTGCTTATTCCAAACTTAATTCGAAGTTACACTTAGACTGGCTAATCTCAGAATAACTGACTATTTACTTCGTTATTACAATGTTATTAATAAGCATGGAGTAACCTCGGACTAACTATACATTCCTTACGCCGGGATTAACGCCTGCGCTATGGCAACCCACTTATTTTAAAAGTAAAAAGAGTGAATCAGTGAATGATTAGTGAATGAACTCAATGCTTGATGATGACATTAATGACAGTTACAAGCAATATTTTGAGTTTGACCAGAGATAAGTGTTACGTGTTGTTCCTTGTTCCTCGTGTTGTTTTCGGACTCGGTGGAAAAACTACGTTCTAAATATAATCATTTCTAATATTATTTGTAACGAAATTTTTGAATTAAGAAAAGAGCGTGAAGGGCAAAATTATTTAAATAACCATTTTTGTTTTTGGTTAAATAAAATCTTTTGGACATGTAATTTTTGTATATTTTTTAAAAAAAAATCTTTAATAAATGCTGTCCGAACAGAATTTCCTCTAACGGAGTTAATTACTAATTGTGTGACTGGTACATTTTCATCAACTCCTTATACTACATCCTCAAGCAGATCTTGCTTTTGCATTGCAATGTATATAGTTTTGTATCCTCTTATTTAGTATTTAGTCCTCGCAGTAAACACCGAAACCTTTGCTTCCTTGTTTGCATTTTTCTACAGTGTTACGGGCCCAGATGTGCGACCGGTGGTACATTCCTTCTTTTGTTTATTAGGACGCAAGATAGGAGTGAATAAATAAGGACAAGCATAACCAGAAACTCCGAGAAGTCTGCCTTTAAATTCTGACTGCTCAAAAGTTTGTTTTAATGCGACTTTCATTAAATATTCTTGAGTCTTGTGTGCTGCCTTACCAATGTGCCACTGTATTCATGAACTATAAATTTGCATTTGACACAACCTGGAACAAAGCACTCATAACTTCTTTAATATGAAATAATAGATTAAGGTGATTGTATTGAATTTAAGAAAATAACTAAGTACGTATATAGCAAAGGTGGGCTAGCTAGGTGCTATAAAACTTACTTGTACATTTATTGAACTGTATTCTTTCCTGTTTATGTAGTGTTGTCCAATGTTTCCAGTGACTTTCAAGATTAGAATATGTGACAATCAATAACCCCAATCACTTGTCTAAATCCATATAATGAATACAAAACTGTACAATACAATCACTTTGTTCTGCTCCACATCACTTCTTGGCATTTTAATCCATTATGCTGTTTTTGTTACTAGTGCTTACAACTTATGAACTCAACAACGTAAAGTTTTACAAAATGTCAAAATACGCGACTAGTCTATGCTTACTCAGTCGTTAAACTAGGTACCGCAAAGGATTAACTTTTATTCCGAGAGTAGATTCGGATTAGTTTACTCTTACATACAGTATCTTGTAGTTTTGCAGTAATATACTTGGGTTTGATTTAATTTTATTATGGGATCCCAAGCACATGATAGCATCCCGCCACCACTATTTAAATTCGGATGTATTTTAATTTTAATAACCACGCAAATCATCTTTAGTAAGTATCGGTGTTCTTTTGCTAAAATTTTTGGTTGATCTAATCTGATGTAATGGTTGGGATGAACCTGAACATGTTCACATACTGCAGATTTCTCGGATATTCGGTGCTTTACGTGAATATAATTTATTATTTTATGCGGGTTTTCATTGATCTTTTAGTAAAAGAACTAGCCTTAACTAAGACTAGCCAATTGTGCAGGACAGGATTATAGTACCCGAGTGTATGCGCAAGCACAGATCCCCTCTCTAATCCCTTACTCTTACAATCCGATGGGCCAGCAGTTCGACACGACTGGAGAGAGATCGTAGAGAACAGACAGCTTTACGTGTGTTTCTAGGCACGAGGGTGAAACTGTGCCAAATTCCTCTTGGCAGAAAATACCAATAACTGATTATGGGTCGATCCAAGATTCAACCCCAAGGACAACGTGATTAGCAATCGCGCGGCCCCTAGACAAACGAGGCGGTTGGAGCAGCATAATGCTGCTGTGTGGCCCCTTTAACTGGTAACGTGACATTTAGCTTAGTCCTACATTTCTGTTTTAGCCAAGGATAGATAGCATCGCAAGCATCCACTTATTATGCCATAGACTGTGTGCTCGTTCAACTCCTCAACTTATATAATAAGACTTCTGATCCTATTTCATCAATTAGTCTATCTAACCCAACGATCATATCGTACACGTCACAGATCATAGATCTGGGTATACTTTGTAGTTTACCATTTTGTAAGAGAATTCCTCCAAGCGGAGACCACCAAAGATAATTGCCATTGGAGGTTACTTAAAAGGAGATTTTCCGTGGTAACTTTCACAAGATTTATCGTTCCTCCATGGACATGCAGGTTTCCTCACGATACTTTCCTTTACCGCCAAACCCGTGATAAATTAACACTTAAAATTGCAGCCAACTTGCACTTTTATTGGTGCCGTCGGGGTTCAAACCTGAGATGCACGCGTACCGTGAAATTATACGGCGAACACTTACTAAGTACCGCGGTCGGCTAACTTAAGTAAAAGAAGGATACCTGTTAAATCTAACGCCTCCTCGTAACTAAAGGCCTTGTCCACTGCCTTGGCGATCTGACCTCTGTCAGACATTTCCAAGTCCTCGTCCGATTTCACATAACTTATATTATCTATAGCCATTTTTTACTTCTTTTTTTTTTAACTTTAGAAACACTGACTGATAATACACACAATTTTATAACACTATTTTAAAAATAAAAAACTATTTTTTTATTTTTAAGTCATTTTTATTTCGTATTTATTTTCTTTTGTATTATCTGTCTCAAGCCGTCAAGTCCGTCACGATACCGTAGCGATACTGAATTGATTAGTACTTGTTGAGTTTGATGAGATGTTATTTTCATGTTTTAGAATAAAAGTAGACATTTTAATAGTCACGAGACTGGATATATTGTTTTTTTTTCTAAACAAAACTGCACTGTAAATACATTTGTTGTGTAATGTGTTAATAGATATGCCTATTGTAATTTGTAGGTTTTAATGTTCGAATTGTACTTTAAGATTATTTTAATTTCTACTAAATAAATAATGTGCCCGGCCTATAAAGTACTAAGTTTTTTTTAAATATCTATTTAATTAATACTATTTTTAACGATTTTTCAGACTAATAAAGTACTTTTTTTAATTATTGGTACCCGTGAATAGTCCACCACTGAACAAAGGCCAACTAATAGATAGGGGGCATATTTGTCATAGTTGCACGTTTGGCCGACGGGTTGGAAACCGCAGTTTTTTTTGTTGTTATAATTAGTAAGTAAAGTTACAGCCTATATACGTCCCACTGCTGGGCACAGGCCTCCCCTCATTTCTGAGAGGGTTTTAGGGCAAGGTATTGTCCACCGCGCTGCCCCAATGCGTGTTGGCAAACTTCACATGTCTTCGAAATCTTTTTTTTCTTATTCCTCAGACATGCAGCTTTCCTCACGATGTTTTCCTTCACCGCCGAGCACGTGGTATATCAGCAATTAAAATTGCAATTAACAATTTCATTGGTGCCGGCGGGGATCGAACCCAGGTTACTCGCGTTCTGTTATATTTACAGCGAGCGTTTACCATCTGAGCTACCACGGCTCTTGTTGTTATGAATATGAATAATAAGTTATGGAAGATGCTGGTGCCTACCTCCTGATCTGTTTCCCTCTGTCGCCTCGTACGACACCCACGGGACGCTATGGGCTGGTGGATGTTCTTACAGCGCCACTATTCGGTCTATTGTTTTGGTTACATTGTTTTCGTTAGTCTAACTATGAAGATAAAAACAACAAAAAAAATTAAATCCTTGTACAACTAATACTGCCTCAATTATTATTCCAAGGTCACACGAAGTGTTTTAGTGCTTATCAGTGGCAGCTCAGACGGTTAGCGCTCGCTGTAAATTTCATCACAGTACTCGAAAACAGTACGTGAGCAACCCGGGTTTGATCCCCGCCGGCACCAATGAATTGTAAATTTCAATTTAAGTGCTGATTTACCACGTGCTCGGCGATGAAGGAAAACATCGTGGGGAAAACCTGCATGTCTGACAAAAAAGAAAAAATATTTCGAAGACATGTGAAGTTCGCCAACACACATTGGGGCAGCGCGGCGGGCACTTCCTTGCTCTAAAACCCTCTCAGAAACGAGAGGAGGCCTATTTCTAGCAGTGTCACGTAATTAACGGGTTTTTCAACAAGAACTTTGTTTTCTAAAACAAAATAAAACAAAGAGTTTAGATGAAGATGATTCAAATTTTTATTGTATTACGAAGAGAAAAGTTTGGCAATTATGAATGAAAAATGATATCGGCAAATGTCCACCACGACCACGCTGACAGATGTCGATTCTTTCATCAAAGTTTTTAATCACTTTTTGGCAAAATGGCGGGTCTATTTCGTTAATCACGTCACGGATTTTGAGTTTTAAGGCCGCGATCGATTCGATTGGCTCCGTATAGACTCTGTCCTTAACATAGCCCCACAAAAAATAATCCAGTGGTGTTAAATCACACGATCTGGCTGGCCATTTAACAGCTGAATTTCGTGAAATTATGCGATCGGGAAATTTAGTTTGTAATAAATTGATCGTTTCGTTGGCTGTGTGACATGTGGCACCGTCCTGTTGAAAACACATGTTTGTGATATCCAATAGGCCAAAATTGAGATGTTAACATCTCGCGATAGCGTGATCCATTGACCGTTACCGCATTTCCAGCCTCATCTTCGAAAAAAAAACGACTCAATCACGCCTCCAGACCACATAGCGCACCATACAGTGACACGTTGAGCATGCAAAGGCTTCTCAATAATCGCTTTAGGATTTTCAGAAGCCCAAATGCGGCAATTTTGCTTGTTGACGTACCATGACAAGTGAAAATGGGCTTCGTCACGGGTCAAAAACCAGCGGGCTGTTCCTGAATGAATTGAGCGAATCTACGGCGATGTGAATGGTCGGTCAACTTCAATTCCTGCACCAGTTGAACCTTGTAAGGCTTCAAAGCCAAATCCTTACGCAAAATTCGCCATGTGGTGGTTTTGGATAACCCCAATTGTTGAGAACGTCGAGGAATTGAAAAATGTGTATCTTGTTCAACACTGTGGCTCACGGCTTTGATGTTTTTGGTCGAACGACCCGGTCGAACACGCGTTGGTGTTGGCACATTTTGTACCGAGCCTGTCGATTCAAATTTAGTGACCAAATTCTTAATAGCGGTCTCAGAAGGACGATTATATTGTCCAAAAATATCACGAATTTTACGAAACGTATCTTTAACAGAACCACCATTTTCATAGTGGATTATAATTATTTTAATGCGATTTTCGAGCGAAATTGAATTCATTGTAGCAATTGCCAAAGCATCTACTACGAATAGGTCAAATAAACCGGCCAAGAGCGTGTCGGGCCACGCTCAGTGTAGGGTTCCGTAGTTTCCCGTCCGTCACAATAAGTGTTCCCACTTATGAGTTTAAAGGTGGGTATCCATTATAGTACGAAATTCCGCTGAAAAATCACTGCGTTCATTACGTAGTGAGTCAAACGCACATTTTTACATACTTTTATGAATAGGAGAATACACTGATAATACCGCAGCCAGTCAAAAGTGGCCGCAAGTAATTTTAATTAAATTAATGTTAATTAATATTCAAAAAAAGATTTCGTTCACCTCTCTCTTAAATCAAATATCATCCACATCATAACAATGCATGTAAAGAATTCTAAAATCCATAGGTGCCGTTGCACACTCGGCCGCAACTACCTCGCAGCCAGGTGTAAGCAGGCAATATTTTGATTTGTTTATACGTATATGACTTACACGGATGTTCTTTATATCAAATTAAATAAAAAAAATCACTTCCCACTTTACATATAGGGGGGCTACCCTAATAAAACATTTTTTCCAATTTTTATTTTACCACTTTGTCGGCGTGATTGATACACATATTGGTACCAAATTTCAGCTTTCTAGTGCTAACGGTCACAGAGATTAAGCGAGGACGGACAGACGGACAGACAGACATGGCGAAACTATAAGGGTTCCTAGTTGACTACGGAACCCTAAAAACTAAATGTCATAACTGTCATGTTGTTGGTGTTGCCCCAATTGAAAAACAAAGTTCTTGTAGAAAAACCCATTACCTATATAGGCTGTAACATTGAACTTTTATATGTAAAAAAATTTCTTTGAAAAACAAAATATGGTGGAATATTTATATTTTGCTTTTTAAATTTGGAAGCAAATTGTATATTAATACGAAAAAAAATTCCAAATGCTTTTAATGCGCACTTGTTCAAATTTCAACCGATTTTGGGTTGATGAACACAGTGTCATCGCATAGTTCGTTTTCATTAAATGAAATGAACTGGTAACAGCAGGTGCTGTACTCATTAAAGGTGGTAGAGCTATGCTGTAGCTATATTAGTAATATAGTTGTAGCACAAATGAGTCGGATACACCGGAGAGGGACCACACTCTCATAGAATACCAGCGTACAATAGCAGCTTAACGCTGCTGTATGTCGTATGGTGAGTGCAGAGGAGGAGAGGTTTTTTACGTGGTAGAGCCATGCTGCAGTTATATTAGTAGTATAGTTGTAGCACGAATGGGTCGGCTCGACCGGGGAAGGACCACGCTCTCACAGAATACCAGCGTGAAATAGTAGCTTAATGCTGCTGTATTTCGTATGGTGAGTGTAGAGAACCGGAGACCCTTTTTACTGGAAATGAGGCATTCCATCTCAGTCCTCACGGGTGACAACGCATCTGCATTTTGATTTGTAATGGAAGATAGATGTAGATGTCTATGGGCCACAGCAACCACTTACCATCAGGTGGACAGTGTGCTCGTTTGTCAGCCTATTCTATAAAAAAAAAAAAAAAAAAGAGGACCGGAGACCCCTTTTATAGAAAACGAGGTATTCCATCTTATTCTCACAGGTGACAACGCATCTGCATTTTGATTCGAAGTCGAGGATAGATGTAGATATCTTTGGGCTACAGCAACTACTTACCATCAGGTGGACTGTGTGCTCGTTTGTCACCCTTATCCTATAAAAACAAAAATTCCACCAACTCGGGTTTATCCATAAGCCTCTTAGAATTTCTCTCAATTTAGGTCAAATCTAGTTCGTATTTAGAAGTATACGACAATATCAACATTGGCGGGGATACTTCTACGACCCATACTGTTTGTGCTAGAAGCACTCGTAGGAGTTCTTTCAATTGGTATTTCGCCGGAGAAACTGGGAGACAGTTTGTCTTTAACTGAAACTAATTAAAAGATATTATTTTCTATTGCCAACGTTTCGAGTACTTTACAGTACCCATGGTCGCGGGGGGACTGAGGTGTTCGACGTCTCAACAAGCGTGCACATAGTCCACGCAATGGTAAGTGGATGCTGTGGCCCATAGACATATACATTTATCATCGATTACGAATCAAAATGCAGATGCCGTGCCATGCCGAGCCAATATTTCTCGGGAAAACGTCTCCGAGTGCCGGTACAAACTTGTGTCTGAAGTCGAGTCTTTGCTGAACAGAGTCTCGGATTGGGGACGACTAAATCTAGTCCAGTTTAACCCCCAGAAGACACAAGTTTGCGCGTTAACCGCGAAAAAGAACCCCTTTGTCGTATCCCCTCAGTTTCAAGGCACTCCCCTTGTTGCCTCAGCCAGTATCGGAATCCTCGGCGTCGACATATCGGGTGACGTGCAGTTTCGTGGTCACTTGGAAGTGAAGGCCAAATTGGCCTCTAAAAAGCTTGGCGTGCTCAGCAGAGCGGGACAGTATTTCATGCCGGCACACCGCCTGCAACTTTACAAGGCGCAGGTTCGGCCGCACATGCAATACTGTTCCCATCTCTGGGCTGGGGCTCCCCAGTACCAGCTCCTTCCACTTGACCGCATCCAGCGCAGAGCGGCTCGAATCGTCGACGACCGAGTGCTTTCCGATCGGCTCGATTCACTGGCGCTGCGAAGAGATGTTGCATCTCTTTGCGTATTTTATCGCATCTATCACGGGGAGTGCTCTGAGGAATTGTTCGGATTAATCCCAGCCGCCAAATTTCGTGAACGCACTACACGGCAAACGTCCCGATACCATCCACACCATCTGGATGCTTGTCGGTCCACCACTGTACGTTTCACAAGGAGTTTTCTTCCACGTACAACCTCTCTATGGAATAGTTTACCACCGGCGATTTTTCCGGACCGATACGACCTGGGGACCTTCAAGAAAAGAGCTTACTCCTTTCTAAAGGGCCGGCAACTCCCCCGCAATTCTCCTGGTGTTGCGGTTGATCATGGGCGGCGGTAGTCACTTAACATCAGGTGAGCCGCATGCTCGTTTGCCCCCTCTTCTATAAAAAAAAAAAAAAAGATGCGTGGTCACCCCTGAAGACTAAAATAGAACAAATCGTTTCCAGGAAAAAGCGTTTACGGTTCCGGAAACTCACCATATGAAACACAGCAGCATTAAGCTGCTATTTTATGCTGGTATTGAGTGAGAGCGTCGTCCTTCCCCGGTTGAACCGACCCATTCGTGCTACAACCGTAATATGCTCGTATTTGCAAGGTAGCTCTAACACGTATGAAGTAGTGTTTTTTTTATCAAACACAAATATACTAAGTTAATTTTCTTATGTATTTGTTAGTTTCAATACAGATTAAATAAGTCTCAATGAGTTGAATGATTTCTTATCTTCAATTTAAACCAATAACATCACCCTATTCGAATAAAATATTATTAGTTATCTTGTTATGAATATAAAAAAAACAAAAGGAAATAGTTGTGAATATTTAATTAATCTATAGTGGGGCAACCACAGCTGTATCGAAACTTTAGCCGCGCGTCGGAGCTGACACGCACCGTTTAGTATTTAAGAAAACGAGCTTTTTATAATAAAAATACGACATCCTGTCCCTAACAGGTTCCATTAATGTGGCATTATTTAGATTTATCTTAAACCAAATCAAAGACCAAATTTTATCAATTTTTCACGTGTTCTAAAAACATCTTCAAATGTTATTGGATTAAATATAGCCGAGATAATATAGCCTGGTAGTGCTTTCTATCCGTCGTTAAAGTTTGATTACAATCGCTTCAGCCATTCTGAATATTAGCCGGGGCAAATAGACGTACAGAAAAGAGACAAAAATTTCTTTCTTCAATTTTTATTTCTATACAACATCGTTTCGAGATAATCACAAACGCGTAGTAAAATTTAAAACAAATGTACAATCGAATTCAATATAAATAAAATGAAAGCGTCATCAATGTAGATAGTCGAAGTTAATTAAATACGCATTATTAAGGTTAACTCAAATACTACTGGTCATATATTAATCAACTTTTTATGGCAGCACATGAAAAATATCAGTTTTCAAATAAAAAAAGAATCTTAAAAATTGGTTCGCATAGAAAAAAATTCTGAGGTAACACGCATTAAAAAATATAGCCGAATTGAGTACCACCTCCTTTTTTGAAAGTCAGTTAAAATAAACATAAATGTTAACCTACCCGGTCAAATCTGGCATTATACACTTGTTAAGGGCCATGTAGAATGTACAATAAAATATGGGAAACTTTCGATACTTGTCCTATAGGTACGCAGAGTAAATATAAAACTCGGTACTTTATTTAATACTATACAAAAACTTGATTTAGAGTGCCTGGGCGACCGAACTTTGCTCGGCGTTGCGTTGAAAGGAAAAATTATCCCAGGGATGACACCTATCGCATTTAAAGTATAGGATAAATTATAAATTTTATTTATGTTTATTTATATATTTATTCTTTATTACATTCCTTAAAACGAAAGAATACAAAGGGCGGACTTAATGCCTTGAGCCATTCTCTACCAGTAAACCCATGGAGTGGTGAGAATTAGACCTAGGTGTAGCATTAATGAATAAAAGAAAGAAGAAACAAAGATGATAATTAACTATGTAAAATATACATTTTACTAATAACTTTATAGATATAACCTATATATACATATTTATAGATATAACCTATATATACATATATACATATTTACGTACATATATAATTAGTACATAAAAATAACTATGAATATAATAAGTCTGTTTAGCAACACATATGACATGGATGACTCATGCAAGAAGCGTTGTGTTTAATAGATGATTACGAACCAACTTTTTAAAAGTATACTTATTGGGTGCTTTAATGATGGCGTCGGGCAAGGAGTTCCAAAGACGCCTGAACTGTAAAGGTTACCATAGAACTCGATGAAGTGAACAGGCATATATATTTTGTTGTTAGAAAAAGAATGTATATCCTATACTATTAAACGAGCAATTCTTGTATATACATATATAATCGGGATCTCGGAAACGGCTCCAACGATTTTCATAAAATTTTGTGTCCAGGGAGTTTCGGGGATAATAAATCGATCTAGCTAGGATTTATTTTTAGAAAATGTCTTTTTGTCCGCGTTTTTAGGCAATGACAAACTGCTACAATATCGTTAGAATAAGAAGGTAAATTTTGACAGATTGTAAATGATTACAAGTAGCTTAATTGATATAATGGGCGGTCACAGAATCCTAAAACCCAGGTTCGAGCCCAGAGCGACCGACCGACTTCTTTAATTTTTTTTCAAGTTCCTTTCTTTTTTGAGAAAATCTATTTTTTCGAGCCCTTTTTTTAGTATTTTTTAAAAACACGAAAATTTAAATTAAAATAATTGCACTCATGATTTTTATTCAAATAACCAGTTCCGTTTTTTCTGTTATGTCGCTAAGATCAAAAATATTATTTATATTTCATCAGTATGTAATTTGTATCTAAATATAATTTCCAAAACACACGAATTAAAAAAAAATCGAGCGAAAAATACCGAGCAAAGCTCGGTCAACCGGGTACTTTGTAAAATAAAAGAATTTTGTTAGTTTTAACAAATATTTTATCGTTGTTTGTTTTTAATGTAATATATTAGTACTGTTTTGAATAAAACTATATTTACGGATTTATCGCGTTTAATTAACTACTTTAACTTATTTTTAATTCACGACGTTTCGTTAGTACTTTTTTCTTACTGTTATTAATTATCTTTATAACTGTGCGTACCATGGCTACCCGTAAGTGAGGTTTGTACTTATTCGTAAATAAAATCTGTTAATAATAGAATGATGTGGCACTTATGTTGTTGATTTTTTCATATACTACATATCTTATTGACTGCCTCGTTGGTTTAATGGTCATTAAAACGTTTCCTGATCGTGAGGTTCCGGATGCAAATCCCGGGTCGGACCAAAATCAGATATTAAAAATCAGAATTAAGAAATTCTCAGTAGCGGCCTGGAATCAGTAAGTTGGCGGTTTCTCATCCCCGTGCCTCGAAAAGCGCGTAAAGCCATTGGTCCCGCGCGTGACCTTTCCCGGTGACCGAATTTCGGTCTGAAGGACATTATTACTTACCTTGTGGGTGGTTTTAAATAAATAGATAAGTTACTTTCCCAAAGTAAGACTACAATTCCAATAATTGTCAATTACTCGCAAATACTTCTGAAACATGTCGTGATTCATTGAGACTATCTATCTGGTTTGTATTAAAACTAGATTACAGATTTTTTTAAATCGCTAGTAAAAGCTTGTTTTTAAATATATCAACAGTATGTAAATCGCTAGTAAAAGCTTGTTTTTAAATATATCAACAGTATGTAAATCGCTAGTAAAAGCTTGTTTTTAAATATATCAACAGTATGTAAATCGCCGTGGTAGTTTAGCGGTAGGGTTCAGCGCTCGCTGTAATTTTCATAGTACGCGACGGGTTACTTTACTCACAGAAAAACTACTACTGCCTCAATTAATTGTTACTCTTAGGTCACACAAAGTGTTTTAGTGCTTATTAGTGGCAGCTGAGCAGTACGCGAGCAACCCGGGAATCGATCCTCGCCGACATTAATGAAATTGTTAATTGCTTTTAAGTGTTGATTGACCACGTCCTCAGCTGTGAAGGAAAACATTGTGAGGAAATCTGCATGTCTGAGTAATCTAAAGAAATATTTCGAAGACATGTGAAATTCGCCACCACGCATTGAGGCAGCGCGGCGGATACTTCCTTGCCCTAAATCCCTCTCAGAAGTGAGGGGGAGGCCTGTGCCCAGCAGTGGGAGGTCTATAGGCTGTAACTTTTTAGGTAAATCTATGTAAATGGTTATAGAAACGCATAATAAAACACCATATTTAAAAATAAATCAAATCTGTACCATAAGAATGAATACAAGCAATAATAATAAGAACCCCTACTGAATTAATATATCATATCTGGGTATTTGAAGTTTTTACTCAGTGAAGGTTAATAAGTAATAATATTACGCTCACTAGATGTCGCTAGCTGAAACTATAGTGAACTTTTTTGTTACGCAGATGGTCCAACTGTGTCATCGTTAATTTTTAGTTTTTATATTTTCAATATATGTATGTACATTGTACACAAAACAATGCATCATTGCTGCATTCTTGAATATTTTACACATTTTTAACTTTTATTTATGTCTTCTACCTTTAAGGAATATCCATAGTTTGGTTTCTACTATAACTACACTACATTACTTTCAAAATGATTATAAAATTTTTATTTATAATGGCTTCAACTTTAATTTAAATTGACTTAGAACTCTTATAAAAATTCGGATCAAAACAATAACTAAGTTAACAACATGGAGATAAAGCTCTAGTTATTCTTTTTCGATTTTGTCTGGCGGAAGGAAGATTGACGCAACAACTCCGCCTGAAATAAAAGAGATAGCAATTATACAGTTTTATAATAATAACTATGTTACTTATGTAGGCGTATCACAATTTCGAAAATTAGTGACATAGATATAAAAATGGGTATAAAATTAGATATAGAATTAAAACTATACAGGGATCGATCATAAGCGAGCTTAGAGAGAGTAGGTACACATAAGGCGCTTTGAAGCGCGCGCTTTGGTAACGAGCGTTTATCTACCCCAGTCGAGCCGACTCATTCATGCTATACCATAATATAGCTGTACAGCATGGCTCTACCAAGAACTAAACGAGTGGAACTATTTAAAAACGCTTCATTTTCTTTAACTAACCGTTTTGCAGCAATTGAAGCGTATGGCACAACTTTTATAAAAAATTACCAGTTCAAATATTTATGAATTATTTTAATTTTATTTTAGGTCAATTAGTTGCGGAATAAATACTTTGTCACGAAAGATCCCGCTGGTTCGTATGCTCGAAGGACCAATTAATGTAAGATGTAATTCCCATACTTGATGATAGCGATAGATGACATAAATTATATTTATAAATTTTGCTATGATATGATATATATTTGATATAAATTAGAATGATAAGGAAACGACTGATTGATATGAATGCTTGAAGTGCACTGCTCGCCGAGTACTGGCGCGTAAATGTGTTAAGAGTTAAAACTGCTAAATTGGCATGAAACATGTACGTTTCACCATACATTTTGCACCTCTCGAGAATAAAGAGCGAGGGATGATGACAGATTAATGCTAAATAACAGTGTAAGTAACTAAAAATACTTAATGATAACAATTAAGGTAGGTTGAATTTTCAACAATAAATATATGATAAGTGATATCTAATAAGAAAAACTATAATAAAATATTATAATATTAAAATATAAAAGTCTCGTTCTAGGCTCGAATTTTACTATAAAAAATTATATAAATATGGTCGTGCCGTGTCGTGGAACAATGGGTGAAATGGTTTAACATCGACACTTGCTTGTTCCGCTTGGCGCGGTGGTATTCGTTCGACAGTTTCCACAGAGTTCTCCTTTGGAGGGCTTCTCCTCCGCCACCACAAGAAAATAAGGACTACAACTATCGACTTATACGTATTTGGCTGAGTAATCAGGAACATCATGAATGTTTAAATTTTGAAAGATCTCCTGTCTTTTGATAGCGTTTATCTGGTTTCCCGGGTTATTATACAGTTGCTGGTGATCTTCCATTTTAAAGTTGTCATATTTAGTGATACTGGTGTTGATTATTTAGTAACGACTGTGGTATATTCTCATTTTCTAAATTTCCCTGGATGTTTTTAAAGTATTGATTATGTGCATATTCTAAACGTATCCCCTTTTATTGTACATCCTTTTTGTAGGCTAATCAACCCATTCCAACTCAAGTCCTTTATTGCCATCTCTGATCCACAAAATATACCTACTACTATACATCATAGCAAGAAAAGAGCCAGATGTTATCTCTATGTAGTTTAATTTCCGTCAGTCGGCTATGGGAAGATAAAATAACAGGCTGTTTCGAGTAATTGCTCAAGTATGCGTGTTATAGGCGTCCAACCAACCCTTAAAACGTCATATTTGCCTAGTATGGCAGACAACCTTAATAATTTACTGCTATTTCTAACGTGAACGAGTTTCTTTAAATAAGTTAAATCGTCTTCAAAGTCAACAGCCTGGACTTTTTTAATGATTAAATAAATATATATAAATAAATAAAGAGCGTATTGTTTTTCATTCGGTGATAAGACTTTGTCATACGGCGGCGGCGACGGACCATGTTGCTTAGTGGTCTGAAGCGCGACACTCAGCCCATTTGTCTTAATTACCTTGCTAATAAAGGTGTTATCGTTTAATAATTGCATTACGAATGAAGGTGTATTTGATGATAAGGCAGTTATACTGGACTTCTTTTCTTCAATTGATGGGATTGAGTAGGTGATAGGAATTATCACATCACTGTTGAATTTAGGTAGCTATTCAGGCCCTTGCCACCACAGAGAATAACAAGACAGCTGTGTCGTTGTCATATCTCGATTTGAACAATCCGCGGCATTGTAATCTGATTTCACGTGGCGCCGTGATGTTGATGGAATGATCACTAATATCTACTTGACTCTGTTAGCCACAAACTATCTTGATAAATCTTCTTGGAGCCACCCCTATACTACCATGAAGTAATTGCATGCGTTGATTTTAATATCTTCGATAGCTAATGAATTAACAGTTTTATTCATAAGCTGTGATATTAATACAGCACCAAGTAATCCCATTCTGGGCAGTGATAACTTATTTTTGTGTGCCATGCATTAATTTATCTTTCTGAATTTATTACGTCTGTGACACTCAACGAAAAGGGCTTGTCAAAACCGGCGAATTTTAACAAACTTTCGCTTACAAATTCAATTCGTGTATAGAATTTTAATATCAACAACTACTTATTTTTTTGCGACATTATCAGCAATCAAATATTACTGAAAACAGGTGCATCGCATATCACAAGTAATTGTATGAGTATTGTACGACCATAAAGTAAAAGTCCATGATAATACCTGAACTTGTTCTTAACGTGAAAGCTAGCTATGAATTGATTTCATATGCATGCGAATGAGTGTGGGTAGAGTGGAATGTAAGTATATATAAGTAGCTGTGATGAAGGAGACAACGATTGCCTTTAAAATACTTACAACTCTTCTGGCTAAGCTAAAACCTACTTTTAACTATGCATAACTCAAAAATCCATTAGGGTTAAAATGACTACTATTTCGTTTTAAGACTTGGGGGACAATTTGGGGGACAAACTAAAATAATATATTTTATTTTAAAATCTTCGTGATCAAGTTTTTAACCGTTACCACTTTATAAAATATTTTAAAGATGTGAAATGCAGAATATAATGAAGGTCCAAGTAGCATAATTTTTTTAAGTTAATTTGAATTTCAGTATGATACCGAAAACTGTCACATTTTCACTTTTAGAACTTTCATACGGAAAAATACATTATTTTTAACATAAACTTAGAACTCGACCTTATGTAATGCACGTAATCATACGCACGCACGCATTAAAACACAGATTAGATACAATGAGTCACGAACAAGCTAGAATAATCTCGAAGCAAGTGCACCTTTGTTTTGTTTGTCTACTCGCCTTTATCGCTTTTCGACACACAGATCAAGCGTTAGCTTTTTTCAATGAATCACAAAACCCATGCAGTTGAAACGCGTCTCCTGTGCCTTGAATATGGCGCGAAATGACAAAATTATTTATGTTTTTCAGGTCTCGCTCCAAATGTCCGTAGGTAGTGCGTCACCCCATGATAAATTTATAAGCCATGTTTTTGAAATAATAGTTTTGCCTTTACAGCGATAGGTGATAGCCAGCCCAGTGGATCGTAGATTTTCGATATATCTGATAATAATTGTCGTTTTGAGTTGTAGTTGCGATTGGCTTGATATTCCAGTTTGGCAGTATAAGGTGTCAGATGACGTGTTTTAGTCACTTGGTGTTTTGCGTGATTCCAAATCTTTAAACTCGAGTGTATTCTCGCTCAGACTGACGTCCAGGATATCATCGGAATAGTGTCGGATAAGACTTGCTCTTTAATCACTACTCACACATGCGTGTGGCTCCAACGATTATGTGTACAGCTGCCCATAGAACCTCTCAATCTCACTCAAAATCTCAGGTATCCCGGAAACGATGCTGCTACACTTGGTAATAATAATAATAATAATATTCCACAACTATCACACAACGCCATCTAGTCCCAAGCTAAGCAGAGCTTGTGTTATGGATACTAGACAACTGATAAACATACTTATATATTTCTAAATACATAAATATTATAGATAAATTACATCCAGACACAGAACAAATGATCGTGCTCATCACACAAACATTTGTCCTGGGTGGGAATCGAACCCACGACCTCCGGCTTAGCAGTCAGGGTCACTAACCACTAGACCAACAGGCCTGTCAAACTTGGTCTTTAGCTTCGACAGTTGGCTCCTTCTAACAGACAGATTTCTGGCAAAGACTTCTGAGCCCTGGTTCCGCTCGATCGCTTCTTCAATACGATCTGTACTGAAGTTGCGTAAGTCCTGCCGCATGCATTTGGAGATCTGTCTGTTCAGTTGCCTGCACGCTGCCAAATCTGCTGAAGACTGCAGCTTCATTTCCCGTCTAACAGCCATGAGATTAAGAGTGTGATCGGATCGGAGAGATTTTGTGTTCTCCTACAGCGGGTCTTGGAAAACTTAGCTCCGACTGCATGGACAGTTTCCACGAGCTTGTCATTTGTATCTTCCACTGCATTACATACATCTTCTAGGCTCTGGAAACGGTTTTGTAACTCGATCTGAAAGGTTTCGGGACTTTGAATTAGAGCACGAGGGGGACGGAGCGTGGACTTCATTAGACGAGACCTCTCCAACTTTAGGTTTAGTGTCCTTTAACCATTCGGTGATCGCTGTCAGTTTTCACCCTAGTAATCACAGAGACATCACTGAACAGTTGGCGTCTGGTCGTCATAATGAAGTCAATCTCATTTTTTGTCGAACCGTCGGGGTTCGACCAAGTCCACTTCCTGTGGGGCCGCTTCTGGAAGAAAGAGTTCATTATAAAGAGTCCCGCTTTCTCCATGAAGTCGACCAGCTGCTGGCTCCTTGGGTTCGGTTGCCTTATTCCAAATTTCCCTAACTCCAGCTCACTGCTTTCTGTTGTGCCTAATTTTGCGTTGAAGTTTTCCATTAACACCGTATAGTGGGTTTTGGAGGAATGCATGGCTCTAGAGATATCCTCATACATTTCCTCCACCTTCTCTTCGGGATATGCCGAGGTTGTTGCGTAAACATGTATGACTTTCAGCGAATACCGTTTGGTGATTCTGAGTATCAGGTACGCGACCCTCGTCGACACACTCTCAATCTTTACAAGGTTGTTGACGAGAGACTTTTGGACAATAAATCCGATACAGACAGATGGACAGATGGTCGCCCTCCCGGTGAAAAAACAAGTTGCCGGATTCGAGGATTACCGTGTGGAGAATACGGTAATCCTTGAATCCAGTACCAGCACACAGTATCTTCCCGTCAGTCCTCAGGGTGTGTGCGTTATATGTTGCCAGGTCGAATCATCTTAGGTGGCAACTGAACCTCCACCGGAGATTCTTACCACCCCCTGCCCTGACGTTACCATGGCCACCGTACCCAAGAATAGCGGAGCCGCCGGTGACTGGGGGCCATTTTTTTCCTCATGGGGGAATGTTTGCCATAGTTGCTATACATGGCGAGCGGGTTGGCAACCGCAGTCACCGCCACTCATTAAATGGTCCATATAGAATTAATTCTTTAGTGCGAAGGCTCTAAAGATCGGCATTGTCCTCAGCTATCCTTCTTAGCGTCCTCATAGCTAAAAAGGAGCTGCCGTGGTATAGAAAGAAAAGAAAGAAAGAAAAAATATTTATTTTTGACACACACAAACTTCGATCAACAATACCAATGGTAGCATATGTGACGCAGGTCAAAGGGTTATTCTCCTAGAAGCTGGGTTGGTGAGTCTCTCCAAATAATTGATTGGAGGAGATGATCTCAACTTCTGATAAGTATTTGACGAAACATTTTTTCTATGTCCGCGGTAACGACGTTTATGAGACAAAAATTTGTTTCTGAGACAAACATTTGAGGAAAATAATATATTAACTCTGGCCTCTCAATACATTTTGAAAATGTAATGTACGTACACAAAAATAAAATTAGTTTTGCGAAAATAAGTGATATTCATTCTGTAAATACTAGGAACAGACACAATCTAGTAGTAACAGTTACTCGACTCCACCGAGTCAGTAATTCATTCTTGGGGCGATATATACGCTTTTACAACAAAATCCCAGAAAATATACAAAATTTGTCATACACGAAGTTCAAAAATGTTATTAAACTAAGTTTGTATAAAAAGGGTTATTATAATATTAAGGAATTTATGGATGATAATAACCCCTCGGAAGGGTGATCGCTACCAAGCTATTTCTAATTTGTCTTGTGTTGTTGATTGTAAGCATTATTGTAAGCTATTTTTGGAAGAAAAAAATAGTCCCGCTGGGATTCTTGCTGGTTCTTCCCAGGACAGAGATTTTTTTGCGAACCAGTGGTAAATGAAAAAAGTGACTTTTAATAAGTATTGTTATAATCTATAATAAATATAATAATAAATCTACATTGAATAAAAAAGTTTCTGTTTCTTTTTCCATGCTTTCTCTACTAAATGATATAGGAGGTCTCCTTGTAGGTTAGAGCCACGTTCCATCAAGATCTGAGGCTATAACCGGTTGATGTAGGTGAGGATGCGCTAAACACAGTTCTTAGTGATGTAGTGTTCGAATCTAATCTTAGGACTCTATGGTGTGGTAGGTAGAACTTAGCAGTCGCCGATTCATGGATGACGTTCTCTTTTTGCATGTGACCTAAATTTCGGTATTCTTGCATAAACTGCTTGTACTTTTTCGAGTAAATGTGAATTTCTTGACATTTTTCGCCCTTTCTGAAGGAATTGTGCTACTGCTTTGAGCTTGGATGTGCCTAGATGCGTTTGAAAATCAGGTTTCATAAGTAAGGCGACCTCGTACCTACCGTTTTCCAAACGTCGCGTAGTAGCTTAATAAAGATGCTTGCAGTATTGCTACTCTGCCGTCAGAACTGAAATTGACGACTCATTGATATCTTCTACTTCCCAAAACTTGGTTAGATCTTCCGTGTTGTTTATGATAACGTGACAGTAAAACGTCTTAACATTGCCTGATAGTATCCATCCCATGCTAGTTTGTTGTGCGATTGGAGCCTGCGCAGGACCCTTAATTAGACCGCTCATGATGATATCTGAATAGACGTTTTGATACGTTATATTCGGGATCAACCACACTGATATGTTGAAGATGAGGCCATACTTGTTTACTAAATGATGAGGTGGGTAAATTATCAATAACTCGTGAAATAACTAGCGCTTGAGTAGAAAACTGATAATCATTATATATCGACATGCAATCTACAGATACCATGGTCTTGCTTTATTTTGTAACGGCCCCAATACCTGATACTGATGCAATGATACCCAGTACGGCGTAGTCCTAGTTTTTGAGCTACGTTTTCCAATAAGGGAGATCTAGGATGATGTCAATGCGTAGATGCAATTCGTCGATAAGCAGATTGCGGCGTGTCTAGATTCTATGCGCTCTGAATGTCTATAAAATTCCCGAATATTTTTTTCTCTGTGGCGACATTAATTCTTCTACTTTCCAGCAGGGTACGGTAGCTTTGTCGATCATTGCTACCTTCGGCACTTCAGATTATATTTTTCATTGCTCGCTCGTCACTGGTGCGTTGCTGGGCTTGGGCTTGGTGGGAGTATTATAGGGTATCCCCCTACACGGATAATAAACGCCTATAAGATTCATAGTATTCCTCGATATGAGCGAAGACGTTTTTGGCGAAGTATTCATGCTGCTTATCCTCGGAACTTGTGAGAGTTCTGTTATTGGCTTCAATCTCACTCCAGAAATCACCTAACGCTCGTACTCTCCTCTCAATATAGTCCCGAGTCTTACGACTAGAGCTTTCTTTGCTAAAGTTTACGCCAATGCGCTCTATTTTGCGATAAGTTCGCTCTGACGTTACAATAGCTTTTTCATAATATGATGAGAAAAGTTCTTGTAGCAAAGTGGAAAAGTAAATAATTGGAAAGATCTTGATACTCGACGATTGGCTGAGCTGGTAAAGCATATTTAAAATTTTACAGTATATAGTCAATAAAATGAAGAACTTATTTTATAAATTCACTAACCCGTCCACGAACGGAAGCTCGCGATATCGACGGAATTCGATACACGCGTATGAGGTCCAACTTTGACCTTCCCGCACGCTGGATCAAAGGTACGAAGTACTGACAAAAGATCCCGCTTGTTGGTATGCTCGAAAGACCAATAAATGCAAGATGTAATTCCCATACTAGATGATAGTGATAGATGATATAAATTATATATATATATATATATATATATATATATATATATATATATATATATATATATATATATATATATATATATATATATATATAATGCTTGAAGTGCACTGCTCGCCGAGTACTGGCGCGTAAAAGTGCTGTTTATATTACAAACGTACATATTTCATGCAAGTTGGCATGAAATATGTACGTTTGTAATATAAACTATTTTAGATAGACCTCGTATGTTATAAAACAGATCTTTACGGAGTACAAAATATTTTTTGAACATAGGAATGGAGCATAAGTACCTTATACTTCCTTTCTTTGTTTTATAATCAATGTATATCCATACCTATAATCAATAAATATAAATAAAATTTCAAAAAGTGTCTGTTTGTAATGCAGAATAAACATCTTTTTACTTAATTCACATGTACAGTTTGAACGATACTAATAAAAAAAAACTATTTTTAAAATTTTTGTGTCTCTTTGTTCCAGTTCATCTAAGGAACGGCTGTACTGATTTTGTCGGGACTTTCACTGGTAGATAGTTGATATTACTCTTTTTTTAGAGGAAGAATAAGCGCAACAAAATATTGAAACCGATAAAATTGTTAACAAATTTTGATTCAAATAGGGAAGTATAATAATAAACTACAAAAAATTTATCTATGCGAACTTAGTCGCGGGCACAACCAGTAAAAAATATATAACAACTCACTTAAGATAATTATGCTCCACACAAACATGGACTCCGTGCAGTGCGAAAACATGTATTTCCCGATCAAACTGACGCCGGCAACTGCGGCGGCACGGGCAACCATTACTCCTAGGCATGATGCCATACCCCTGAAATGAAAAACACAATTTTTTGAGAGTCTAGCCTAGCTCAGGGGCTAAAACACTTTGTTAGACACAGCAAACATGAGTATTTTTAAAAAAAGACCAGTGACCCGCTCCGGATTCGCCAGGATAGGATCTATTAATGTAGCGTAGGTTTAAAATAATCAAAGACCACTTGTTTTTCGATTTTTAGTTTAAAAAAATCTTCAAATTCTTCAAACAATTCCAGGAGCGATCTAGGCTATATATTATTCGAAAAATTTGGAGAAATAATTACAAACTAAAAGTTCATAAAACATCGACCTTTGATCATCTTAAATCTATATAAGTAACTCGTTAATAGACCCTATCCAAATGAAGCCAGTGCGGGTGATTAGTTTTATAGAAAAAAACTTACCGATAAGAAGTGGGATAAAGATCGACGAAATAAGAAAACACGATTGCGATACCGAGACAATCTAGTATCATCCCGAAGAAGAAAATGATGCTAGCTATCTTGTCAGTTACGTTGACGCTGATGAGGCCGCTCCCGCCGGAGATAATAAAGATTACAATCAGTAACATTCTCTTCCTGTTAGCCACCATAGCCATGATGAGACATGCCGTGGTGAATGATATCCCATGGATCAAGCTTATCCATACACTTTCAATGTTTATAGATGATTGACAACTCTCCTGAAACAAATTATTAAACTTTTCGGAAGCTAAATTATGGTTGTAGCACGAATTAGTCGACTCGACCGGGGAAGGACTACGTTCTCACAGAATATCAGCGTAAAATAGCAGCTCAATACTGCAGTATTTCGTATGTTTTCAGACCCTTTTTGACGGGAAACGAGGTAGTCCATTTTAGTCCTCAGGGGTGATAACGTATCTGCGTTTTAATTCTCAATCGAGAATAAATGTCAATGGGCCACAGCATCCACTTACTATCGGATGGACTGTGTGCTCGTTTGTCACCCTTATTCTATAGAAAAAATCTATTTTATTAATGATGTTATAAATTAATTAGCTAAGATCCGCGTAATAAAATAAAATGATGTTTCTCCGAATCGGCGCCCCGTAAACTATCCCCGTCACTCCTAATCCCAGCACCACTACTAGTAGTGTGTAGTATGTAGTTCCATATTGACTGCCTCGTTAATCTAATTGACGTAAACGTTACTGTAGATCATGATTGAGGTCCCGGGTTCTAATCCCAAATCGGCGCCCCGTAAACTATCCCCGTCACTCCTAATCCCAGCACCACTACTAGTAGTGTGTATTGACTGCCTCGTTAATCTAATTGACGTAAACATTACTGTAGATCTTGAGGTGCCGGGTTCTAATTCCGAATCGGTGCCAAAATAAGTTACTGAGTATTCTGTCAAAAATTCACAGTAGCTGCCCAGAGTCGGCGGAGTTTCATCCCCATGGCTCTGAAAACACGTAAAGCTGTTGATCCTGCTCCTGATCTCTCTCCGGTCGGTGATAGAATAGAGAGTTCACCTGTGTTTGCGTATACACTGGGTCACTATAATCTTGTCCTGCGTAGTTGTCTCCGTTGAGGTTGACCGTCGTGACCAAAATTCAGTCTGGACGATATTTAAGATAATAAGTTTTAAGGTACATACCACACCGGCGACCTCTTGAACATTTTGTGACGTCACAATCATGCTGCAAAAATCCTGCGTTTCGTTGTTACTGCTGGAGGACCCCAAGTTCTTGGCAAATGATTCGGCCAAGAACGGCAGCCAGCTTATTAACCCATTGCTCCTGGAATTGAAAAAATATCGTTTAGGCCCGTTTAGGCTATGTTTCTTCTATATTAGCCCGTAATGTCTACTGCAGGATTTGCCTTAATCATCACGCACGTCAGGATGATTGGTGACCACATAACCAAACGTGGTACTGCGGACATTAAGGATGATATCACGCAGCATGGTGCACGAATAAGCCTGTTCGAACTGGGGAAGTGAATCCATGAATTAATGAATCCACGTACCTATTCCCTCTTCACAATAGGTAATCTTAGTGCTAAATATTACACAAATGTCAGACTGGTACCTAACTTGTGGGAGACTAGTGCCTGATGTAGGTATAAAAAACCTGTATTACATGAAGTATCACAGAATACCGGAATAAAGTAGAAGTTCGAGTATTCATAACTTTCAATATTTCCAATTAACTACTGTTAACCAAGGTCCTCCAATATCATTGTAGGAATAAAATTAGGGTGACAAACGAACATACAGTCCACCTGATGGTAAGTGAATGGGTGTGCGAACTTTTCCTCAATTTTCCATAATGCATTTATCCTCAATTAAGATACAAAATTCAGATGCGTTATCACCCCCGGTAACTAAGATGGAATACCTCATTTCCAGTAAGATTAGTCCGGTTCTCTGCACTCACCATCCGGAACATAGCAGCATGAAGTTACTATTTTACGCCTTCCCTATCCCGGTCGAGGCGACCCCCTCGCGAAACAACGATAATATAGCTGTAATGTGCCTCAATTCCGTATAAATAATACTTAACATAGATAAACAATCATGCCTGTCACCCAGAGGGGTAGGCAGAGACTACAGACTTCCATTTGGCACGATCCTGACAAACCTCTCTCGCTTCCTCCACATTCATATACCTACTCATACATGCTCGTCGGTTAAGGGTACTCCCAATTTGGCCTATTTTCAACATATCGCCAATTTGGTCGATAAACTTGCCTAGGACGTCCCTTTCCGACTCTTTCATTCACTTTTGCACCATAAATTTGCTTTGTCACGCTTTCCTCGTTCATTCTTTCTGCATGACCAAATTACCGAAGCATGTTCTTAATCCTGGTCACAACATGATCTTGCAAACGACACTCTTCTTTTATTTTATTACTTAAAAAGAATTTTCGGTTCTCTATACTCACACTCACCATACGAAATACGAGCGTCGAGCTGCTATTTTACTTTTCTTCTATTCTTCCACGGCCTAGCCGACCAATTCGTGCTACAACGAAAATATAGCTCTATCACGTGTAACATTACGTAGTAGAATCAAAAAATACAATTAATTGTGAAATATATAGAGTTTGTTATACTTACGGACTGTAGATAACCACAGTTAAATAAAAAAGTTGCAGAGTTCGGTAGAGCATGGGCGGCTTGAATAGCGGTACGGTCTGATCTTTTAAAGACTTCATTAGAGACACGTCCACATTTCTTATTTTCGCACCAGTCTCATTGACTACGATTTTCTTCACCTGAAATATTTACTTAAAATTGAATGCCATCAAAACATAACTTGTAAAAAAACCAAGTCTCGCAACTCAGTTCTTCTATTGTAAAAAGTCGTGAGATGCACGTAATACTAAGTCGGTTAATTTATTCAGTCCCTACTTAAGGGTCCTTCTGTTTTAAGTAATTACCTAATTAGCTAGCCTAACAAAATTTTATAGTAACCATATCAATGTTAAAAATCTTTTATGTTTAAATATATAAATTGACTTGACAATCGCACTAAGCAATACGTATTACTTGTGATATGGTATATATACAGATATGGTATATGGTATAGATACAGATATAACCTGTTTCTAATTCTTTCAAGTCAATTCAAAACTTAGAATAAAACTAGTTTTTTACGGATCTTATCGCGTTTATTCACGTTTTTATAAAATTAGGGTGACAAACGAGTCCACACACAGTCCATCGGATGGTTAGTGAATGTCGTGGCTCATAGACAAATCTATCCTCAAATCGAAATTAGTGTCGTATTATCGTCGGTGATGTGTCTTTCCTAGTGTAATGGTTTTGGGACTAATGGCGCCGGGATTAGTGGTAATGGGGATAGTGAACGCAATTGAGGTGTGGCGGGAGGTGCTCTGCAAACTAAGTATATGTACTTGTCGCACGAAAATCTAGCGGTGATCTTTACTGCGCGTAACTCGAAAATAAGGTATCATGGACTAGTAAGCGGGCCGCGGGGCGGGTGTGCGTAACGCTGATCGGCTGTGCATATCAGAGAAGTTACGGAGCTTCGACTCCGGTTCCGTTAAGTCGGAACTTCCGATTATTATTACACCTTCGGTTCCGACTTCGGCTCCGACACTTTTCAGTCGAAGGTTTTAATCGGAGGTCGAAGCATAACATAGCGGCGGCGGCGGCCTGTGTCGACTGTTATGGACAGGTTTATTCATGTCGCGCGGGGAATCCCCCCGACTCCAACTACGTGGACTCTATCGTCAATTATTTTTTCATTTGTTGTTAATTTGTTGTTGCCTTTTGACGACGTAGTCGTACCTCCCTTTCTGGAATACGTCTTCATACACAGTTTACACTTTGCCGAATCTGAATTAACTTCAATGAAGTAGTTCCAATTACAACTTGACTTCAAAGCTTTTGTTCGTAAAGTATAATACACTACTTATGGAGTCAATTCGTTTGATTTAATTTGTTTTAAAGCTTTTGTTCATTTAATATACCGTAATATACTACTTTGGGTTTAAATTCATTTATTTTAATTTCTTGTTTATTTGGAAATATGCCAATTTTTTTCATTGTGTCTTATTTTATAATTGAAAATTGAAATGAAAAAAATTTGACTAAAAAATGTTTTATTTGTCGTTAAATAAAAATTCTCTCTCATGCCACCACTTCTAACCCTGCCTCCGACTCCGATTCCGACTCCGATCAAGCAAATTTAAAAACTCCGACTCCGCCTTCGGTTCCGACAAAACTACCTCCGTTACATCCCTGGTGCATATCGTTTGCACGCGCTGATTGGCTACTGCTACTTGCGTACGACCACGGCTATTGCTGTACTGATACGCCACGCGCAGCTATCCCCTCCACGTTTCATTCAGCGCTAGAGTTACGTGCCGTGAGCCGTGACTTATAAGACACATCATTTTATTTCATTGAGCGGATGCAGTGACTTAGCAACGAGTTTTTTCGAATCCTGCACGAGACAAGTATTTTTATGGTCAACAAATTCTTCGGGTGTGGATGTTTGTCTTTGTGAAGTTTATATACCTATACCTAAACTGCCTCTGTAATAAAGGAGGAAATCTTTGTTTGGGGGGGATAGCCATTAAAAAAAAGAAAAACACTGGATTCGATTATACTTACTGAATATTCATAGTTGCACTTTCCATTTGTTCTGTGTATTTTCTTCAGGATGCCTAAAGCCTTATCATGAAATCCAGCGTTAAATAAGTATTTGGGGCTCTCGTGGAATAAGCTCACAAGGAGAAGAGTAGCACCAAGAGGAGACGCTAAAATCAAGGTCAAAAGTCGCCAGGGCGTGAATGTGATGAGACCCATGTCGAGAGAAAACGTCAATCTTAAAACGAAGAATCCATACACTATAAAAATACAAAAAATATTATTTTCGCAAAATATTTATTCTTATAAATATAATTGTGTATTTGCACCATAGAATATAATTTATTACAGGCTCTAAAGCATTACATCTTAGTTCTCAGGGGTGGCAACGTATCTGTAGCGTTCTTTGTCTGGCTGCAAGTGCCAATGGACTGCAGTAGACAGCCCTGATGGTGAACTGTAAGTTCAAATCTGATGGTGGCTTGTAAAACTTTTTATATAAATAATAAAACTTACCCATATAAATACAAAAACTGGTCATAAGAGAGCTGGTGAGGATCACTAGATACCGGTTCTTGTATCGCTCAGCACAGGACTCGCCCAGCAGTGTGTAAGCCAGTGACTGGATTCCGCTGGAGCTAAGTAAAATTAAACATTTATTAATATTAGCAAGAGAAATAAGAATATAGTTGTTCTTTCCTTTAACAACGTGATATGACTCTTTCTCTGTCTAAAAGACTGTCCTCTTCTTTATCAGTCAGCGAAAATCAACTGCTAGACTCGGCTGTCTACGTATTTTACGTCTGACATGAAAGGTCTGTAGAAAGGCATAAGATTTTTTGTAATCACCAATAGACACCCCTTACGAAATCAATGGGACAAAATGGCTGAATAAAGTCCATTCTACTATAAGTAACGCATAATTTATTGAGTTATTTATTATTATTTATTTTGTACGAAGTTAAACATTTGTTTAACTTCGTACAAAATAATGTACAGGCGGACTTATTGCCTAATTCTCTACTAATCATAACTGAACGCCGCCCCTATATCCACTTAAAAATGGTTGTGATATGATTCGTGTTGAAATTACTTCCAGTTTAAATCCTTCACTACGTTTGATGGTTACTTTGTAAATTTCCAACGTATTATTTTGTGTGAGCAACGTCTTGTTTTCGGTCTGCAGTTGTTTTAGTTGATTTAGTTTGTTTTTTATGTCATGCATTAACCTCAATGTATTATCTGTGACATCAATTACTCGTATCAATACGCCTTTGCTTAATTATTCTGCGATATCAAATTCCAGTTACCAGTTCATTATGATATGCGTAATTTTATCTTTAGTGTTGTTGAAGAATGAATATTGACCATTTTTCTTTTTTTTTTTTTATAAAACTGAAATAATAAACGGACTTACATTCCACCTGATGGTAAGTGACTAAAGCAATCCATGTAAATTGTAAACCTGTAACCTGTAACCTTCAAACAAATAAGGTTACAGATGCGTTTTCACCACAGAAATAGTAATAATAAGATATTAGAAATTAATTAGCGCTCGATTACTTCCAAAACCGATGTCGTCACATCTTCCCGTATTATAAACATACGCAATGCACTGCATCTAATGTTTCACATTACATTGCTTGGGGAGTTTGTCAACGTCGAGTGCGTCGCGTATTACGGTAGAACAAAAGCAGCAATGGTAATTGTACAATACGAAAAGTAATAAATGAAATTTTACAAAGGTAAATATCATAATAAAAGGTAAATTAGTTAAAACAATGATAATCAGTAAATAATCAACTTACCTATGAAATTTTATGCCTTTATTAGTTGAATTACACGTCCTTGGTGAGTTTTTACTACTTTTCTTTACTATTATGCTGCAGTTTACCATTATAACATAAATTCACTTACGACGTTCCTTACTCAAATATATCACAAAATAGTGAATTATGTTGGTCAACACATAAAAACGGCGACAAGGTTACGCGTCTATGCGACTTCTATTGTCTCATTATTACGATTTCTGTGGTTGTCACCTATGACAACTGAGATTGAATGCCTTAGAGGCTGTAATTAAACTAGCTGTCTATAAACTCCTTACCGGGACACAGCAGTCCGAACATTGATATTCTGCGTCAGAACTAATTTCAGACAGAAAAGGACTCCGGCCTAGTTAAGCTAGGTATACTCACAAGCTCGAACTTATAAACTTTAGGACAGCCAACATAATCCAGTTTACAGAGAAGGCACTAACGACAGCTGCTATAAAACTGCCCCATAGCGCAATGACGAGACCTCTCCTCCTGCCTTGAGTATCGGCGATGTACCCCCATGGGTAAGACATGAAAATAGACCCTGAAACACGATTTTATTAATATCTGACATCGTTCGGCGACATGGTTTGCCACCCGCCACATTCTGTCTTTTTTCTTTTTTTGTAAAATAAGAGTAACAATCGAGCATACACTCTAGTTGATAGTAATTGGATGCTGTGGCCCATGGACTTTTGAATTTTATCCTCGATTAAGAATGTGAAAATTCAGATGCATTGTCATCAGTAAGCACTAAAATGGAATGCCTCGTTTCCAGTAAAAAGGGTCTCCAGTTCTCTACACTCACCATAAGAAACACAGCAACATCACAGCACAGCACAGCAACACAGCAGCAACATTAAGCTGCTATTTTACGCTGGTATTTTGTGAGAGCATAGTCTTTATCCGGTCGAGTCGACCCATTCGTGCTACAACCATAATTAAGCTGCTGCGTACCACGTGTCTTCCGGCGCAATCCCGTTTGGCAATGCTCAATGTGTACGTACGTCATCCGCAAGATTGTTGTCTCATTAAATACTCCCTTAGCTTAAGATCCTTGTGGAAGTTTAAGATACCACAGCAGGACACGCGACGGTATGCCCTTGGATTTTTGGGAAAGAGCAAAGCCTAACTGAGGGATGCTACGTGCAACATATTTGTGCCATTTGCTGTTGAAACTATTGGTCCATGAAGTCGAAGTGCGTCTAAGTTCCTAATGAAACGGTATCTGTTGCCACTGGTGAAATAGCACCTGCAATTCCCCTGGTGTTGCGGTTGATCATGGGCGGCGGTAGTCACTTAACATCAGGTGAGCCACATGCTCGTTTGCCCCCTCTTCTATAAAAAAAGTAGCGTCGGGAGTAGGATTGTATGATAATTTAATTTTTGTCTTTTTTATAAATAAACACTGTAAAACTTTTTAATAAATACTGTAAACTAAGACATAAACTCTCAATATTGGGTTAGCATACTTACCTAAATACGGCATGGCAAGCAATATACTCTTCTGACTTTGGTGCAATTTGAAGTCACAGGTTGCCCCACGTACCACAATGGAAAATCCAAAAATTTCCATGGCCAAAGCGTGCATACCCAAAATGAGGGTAAATAGAAGTCCAATGTTGTACAAGCCATGACCTTTAGAAATTAAATAAAAGGATTAGTGAATGTAGAAACATTTTAGGAAAAATAACTTACCGACAACCATATTCCTCATCATACTCACTACCTATATGTTTTTTTATAAAATGTAAAACAAGAGGGTACACCTGATAGTAATAGATAATGTTTACCATAGGAATACACATCAACCCTCGATTAAGAATTAAAATGTTATCACCCCTGAGGATTATGATGTATAAGATGTTATGCCTCGGTACTAATAAAAAGGTTCTTCGATTCTCAACAGTGGTTATACGAAACGCAGCAGCTGTTTAGTTGTTAAGTTGGTATTTTCTGAGAGCGTGATCTTTCCCGATCAAGACGACCCATTTATGCTGAAAACATAACATAGCTGCAGCGTGGCTCTACCACGTTATAATATTAGTGTCGGAAAATCTAAGTAAAATTAAATAAGTAGAAAGTTGCCGATGATGACAGAAGAAAATCCATCTCTCCAATTGTCCCATAGTTGTAGTAAAAATTGACTAAGGGATGTGCCAGAAAGATTTATGGCTTTCGATAGATGACGGTAGATGATGATATTCATCTCGTTTATGCCAAGCGGGAGGTACAGATTGGTGAGGAAAAAAAGCGTCGAGAGTCTGCTCACGGCTGGTAGGCCAGTTTCTCGACTCTACAGAATAGTCAGTAATTCGTTCATGGGACAGATTTTACACTTTTACGACTAAGCGCAAGAAAATATTCAAAGTGTATAAAAATTGTTCATCATTATCATCATCATCATCTTTACAGCGTTCCACTAGTCCACTGATGAATAGACCATAGACTTCCCCCAAAAAATGGCACAAAGCATGGCTCTGAGCCACCTGCATTCATCGACTTCCTGTATGTCGTACCACTCCATCTAGTAGGAGGCTGCCACTCGAGAACCTTTCTTCCCATCGGTTGTCGATTGTTCAAACTATATTTTTACATGGTTATAGCATGAATGGATCGGCTCAACCGTGGTAGGACCAAGCTCTCACAGAATACCATCGTAAAATAGCAGCTTTATGCTGCTATTTTACGATGGTATTCTGTGAAACTAATAATGCTTAGCTCCATGACCTCAATATGTTTCCCAACTGATAGGTATTAGGATGAAAATGGACAAAACAAAGATCATGTTTAATGTCAATGTCACACCTATGCCGCTAGTTGTTGGGACCACTAAGCTCGAAGTTATTGATGAGTATGTTCACCTGGGAGAGGTAGTCTGACTAGGTAAGTCCAACTTCGACCGAGAGGTCAATCGACGTTTAACTAGACTGGACAGCGTACGACACATTTTCTCGTCAGACATACCTCAAAATCTCAAAACTAGATTGTACAACCAGTGCGTGTTGCCAGTGATGACCTATGGATCTGAGATGTGTTCCTTAACTGCTGGCCATATAAGAAAGCTCAGTCGCTCAGCGAGTTATGGAAATGGCCATGCTCGAAATTTCTCTGCGTGATAAACTTTGAAATGATGGTATGCGCAGTAGAACCAGAGTAACCGAAATGACCCAACGAAAAAGTAAGCTGAAATGGCAATGGGCCGGCCATAGCAAGAAGAACCGATAACCGGTGGGCGAAAAAGTTTCTCGAGTGACTGCCTCGTTTTTGGGGCAGACCTATGTTCAGCACTGGATTTATGAAGGGCTGTAATGATAATGATGGTGATGATGATGATGATAATGATGACGATTGTGTTTGTCAACACGCCTGCCAAATTTGGTGATTAAGGCAAATTCTCCTTTAAACGGAGGAGTCGCGTGACTAGCTGTGAAGTTTACAGGTTGACGAAAAAACAACGTTTCTCACACGTTATAATCCACGATGTGGAGGATAACACAGTGGACCAAAATCAACAGTACACTTTTATCCATTATAGTATATTAAAACCCATTACTGGACATAAGCCTCGTACATAAATAGCCTCATATACTGCAGTTTTTTTTATTTTTAGTCGTTATTCGGAAGATGCTGCTGCCCATCTCCTGACTTGTCTCCCACTGTCGCCGCTAACAACCCACGGGTTGACATATGGTAGTGAATATTCTTGCACTGCTACTAGACTGTAAAAATCAGCCATCACACTTTCATTCTTCGAAAGAAAAGTCACACATACCTGCCAACTCAAGTGCCTCATTATAAGTGTAGATCTTCTCCACCCGATTCACATCACTGATGGTCCAAACATTTTGAGTCTCTGTGTCACTAACGTGTCCATTCCCTAGCTGTGTACTTTCATTCTTCTGGACTACCATTATATCTTATTTATTTAAAACAAATTAAATTGATCTTGTCACCTATTATTATTTACAATTTGTACTTTAGCTGAAATTCTGAAGAGAATTTTTAATTTATTTTGTCAACACAGTTGTATTTAAATTTAATCCAAACACATTTTATGTTTGAATGATTTCAACTAGGACTTTTAACCCGTCATGTAAGCAGAACGCCAAATTGAACAAAACACTCATCGCCAGTTACTCCAAGTTCATTTACACAAATGTTTAAATTATGTATGCATACGGATAAAAAAAATTTGTGGCGAAAATTCGTTCACCTTCCATATTGCGTAATTTTAAATTAATTTATATGCACCATTATCGTAAAATGGTGACTAGGTGGAACCTTTATTTAAATTCACAAATGTTTATTCAGTATCTTAAATTTAAACATGTTAATTGGGCTGGGGTTTCTTTTTAAGTATATCAACTTGTATTAACCCCGCCCTTCCGTAACAATATTTCGATTCTTATAACATAGCATATAAACGTTTTTCGTGCGTTTCTTGTGTTTGTGTTTGTGTGTGTGTGTGTGTGTGTGTGTGTGTGTGTGTGTGTGTGTGTGTGTTTATGTGTATGTGACAGAATGTGTTTTTGTGCGTGCGTGCATGCGTGCGTGCGTGCGTGCTAGTGTTTAACCTAAACCAGTCAGGAACCTACTGAAACACAATAAAAATTAACAATAACTTAAATTGAAAATTTACAAAACTTCAAAACAAAGAGAGCTAATGATCTTTAAACGGCTGAACAGATTTTCTGAAATCGTAGCTAAGAACACTCGATCAAGCCACCTTCCAACGAAAAACAACAAAATCAACATCGGTTCTTCCATTTTGACGCTACGATGCAACAGACTTTGACATTCCATCAGGCGTTAAATACCTACTAACGGGGTTATTGTGACATTTTTATTTATAATTATGTACAATGTTAATTTAATTGTTAATTGCAATTTTAAGTGCTGATTTACCACGTGATCGGCGGTGAAGGAAAACATCGTGAGGAAACCTACATGTCTGAGAAATAAGAAAAAAAACTTCGAAGACATGTAAAGTTCGCCAACACGCATTAAGTCAGCGCGGCGGACAATTCCTTACCCTAAAACCCTCTCAGAGACCAGCGGAGGCCTGAGCCCAGCAGTGGGACGTAGGCTACAGCCTTTAAAGTTACAACTTTAAAGACATTATTGTATGAGAGGTACATTTAGTTTTATTTTACTAGTTATTTTTAATTTTAATACACAATTTAGATACGTTTGTTTAACACATTTATATCGTCAGTGTTTTCTTTAACAATTATTTTTATGAAAAATAACCTTAAATATAAAAATTTGGATATTTTTAATTTTACATATCTATCAATTCCATCCATTATAACCTATAAAGTCCACTGGTTAACATAGGCTTTTCCCATATATTGCCTTATCGGGAGGGTTTTGCCCACAGTAAATAGTAATAATAACAAATTATTACGATTTCTGTGGTTATTGGCATCAGCTGGCATTAGCTGGTTGGTTGGCAACCGCAGTTTGTGAGCTGCTATCGTCAGAACGATGCTGCTGCCCATCTTCTGTTTTAACTTCCCGTCATTACCTCTTACGACATCCACGGAACAATATGGAGTAGTGGTATATTCTAACACCGCCACACGCGGTTTAATTTTACATATATTTGTATCAAATACTTTCTTTAGAAATTCTTTATAAGTAAGGTTATTTTTAAAAGATTAACATAATGTTTTTATTCGAAATTATCTCCGAACTGAATCTCATTTATGGGCAACAACGTTTTCGCCGGCAGATCGACCCTTACGAATGTGCGCGTGCGCAGTAAAATCGGTTAAAATAATGCATTACCAGGCATTTTGAATTTTAAAGGTAAAAAGGACAGACTGTGTTAGAATTTTTTTAATTATTTCTTCTAAACGTTCTGCATATATTACTTATTCTAAACCTTCTATATATTCTTTCTATATATTACATGTAACATAATTAAACGCACTTTGAGAAAGTAGTTTGTTCAGAATCGGTTACTGAATCGATTCCTATAATTTTTAATATAGGTAATTTTTTATTCCAAAAATAATTAAAACTACGTGAATTACAGTCACTGCATACTGCATGACTATAAAATAATATACTAATTGGGGTGTCTGAGGGTCCGCGTTAAATACGTTACATATTGTATATATATATATATATATATATATATATGTATATATATATATATATATATATATATATATATATATATATGTATATATATATATATATATATATATATATATATATATATATCATCATCATCATTACAGCCCTTCACAAGTCCACTGCTGAACATAGGCCTCCCCCAAGCAATGCCACAAAGCACGGTCCTGAGCCACCTGCATCCATCGACTTCCTGCATATCTTACCAGGTCGTCACTCCATCTAGTGGGGGGTCGCCCTACACTACGCCTACCGGTACGAGGCTGCCACTCGAGAACCTTTCTTCCCCATCGGTTATCGGCTCTTCGAGCTATATGGCCGGCCCATTGCCACTTCAGCTTACTAATCCGTTGGGCTATGTCGGTCACTCTGGTTTTACTGCGGATATCCTCATTTCTGAGTCTATCACGTAGAGAAACTCCGAGCATAGCCCTCTCCATAGCTCGCTGAGCGACCTTGAGCGTCCTCATACGGCCAGCAGTGAAGGACCACGTCTCAGATCCGTAAGTCATCACTGGCAACACGCACTGGTTGTACAATCTAGTTTTTAGAGATTGAGGTATACCTGATATATATATATCGCGTTATATACATCCACACACATATATTGTGTTTATATTTTAACACAATTTATATACACACAAAATTAAATTGTAGTATATTACAACCTGTATCAAACTGTCATTTTACAGCTAAACGATTTTCGTGACAGTATTAAAAATATCTATTGTTGATTGTAAATCCTCTCGTAAATTTGAGAACACTGAATATAATTATTATTTACTTGTCTCTCCCATGTCCACCCATGTCTTACTTGCCATTGGCAGAATTATACCAAGAAAAGCCATTTAAAAAAAGAAAAGGAGTTACACGACACAGTTATTGAAAAACTATAGTACCCACTACGTTAAGATGTACGGAGCCACCATAACATAGTAAAAGTAAAGTAAAGTTACAGCCTATATATGTCCCACTGCTGGGCACAGGCCTCCCCTCATTTCTGAGAGGGTTTTTAGGGCAAGGAAGTGTCCGCCGCGGTGCCCCAATGCGTGTTGGCGAACTTCACATGTCTTCGAAATATTTTTTTTTTATTTCTCAGACATGCAGGTTTCCACACGATGTTTTCCTTCACCGCCGAGCACGTGGTATATCAGCACTTAAAATTGCAATTAACAATTTCATTGGTGCCGGCGGGGATCGAACCCGGGTTTCTCGCGTTCTGTTATATTTACAGCGAGCGCTAACCATCTGAGCTACCACGGCTCTCATACCATATCACCATAACATAATATTATATTACTAACTTGCGATGCAACTGCACTAAAACTCGCCTGAGTCAACGTTTACATCATTGTTATAGGTATTCTATGAAACATTAAGTAGTCTTTCTGAAAACATTCTCTTGATTGCTATAGTACACGCTTTTGGTGGTTGAGCTATAATACTAATAAAGTAGATACTAGTAGTAAATTACTATTGCGACGAAAGAACGAATAAGTATTTGATACACACAATATCCAATAATCTTTTTTTCCCTTTTTATTTTAGATTTTTATTTTTTACAATTTTGTACAATAAAGAATATCTAAATAATAATTTAAACCTTGTTCTACTTACGGAGTTTACTGCAAGATAATGCATTAACCTACTGTATATCACGTCTTTTCTGTAACGTTGAGCAATACTTATGTACTACGTTATCAAACCTAGATAATACGATAGTAAGACGGTGTCGAGAGGCGACAGAAGGAAACCGAAACAGGAGTTGAGGGGCAGCATAACAACTGAATCATAATACACATAATGAAGTATGAAATCAAAAATTTTATACAACTGACTTCAATACGACCGAATCAATGTATTCGAAGTCAATTAAATATGTATTATTTAAGGATAACTCAAAAACTACTTGTCAGATCTTGATTAAATTGAACAAAATGAACCACACGAAAAGCACCAGCTTTACAATAAAAAAGAATCATCAAAATCGGTTCACCCAGAAAAAAGTTATGAGGTAACACAAATAAAAAAACGTACAGTCGAATTGAATAGCCCCTCATTTTTGAAATCGGTAAAAAATTATAAAATGTGGTTGCTAACCCGCTCACCATGCGTAGAAAGTCTAAGTTAGCAAAAGATATTAGCCATAGTTGGCAAATATAAAGCAGGCTTTATACGTGGTAGGGCCGTGCATCAGCTATATTATGTTGCAGCTAAATATAATGAGGAGCGATTTAACTCATTATAAAACATCCGAGTGAGAATCTGCGCTCCATACCTTGTTCATCGGGGACAATATGTGTAAATAGTAATGACTCCTTATTTTCACCAACACTATATAACAGTGCCATAACAAAAAATTTAATATTTAAAAATAATTTAAATATTAAAAAACATAAAGTTATTATGTATAGTGATGACATAGACAAAAAAGTACAACATTTAAAAAATTGCAAACGTTCATAAATATACAATTAACCCGAACAGTTGTAATGACAAATAAGTGATTGTTAAGTGTAATAGTGACTTATAATAAATATATTTTAATTAGGAAAGTTTGTCAGAAAAAAACTCTTAAAACGTCTTCAATAAAAAAAAGTGTAATTATACAGTTTTGTGTTACAAAATCAATTTGAATTAAAAGATAATCTAAATAAATTGTGAACAAATTCAAATTATATTAAACGAAGTGGGTGATTTTCAAATTTTGTTCATACAAAGTTCGTTAGTCTAAAACTCCATTGTTTACCGAACAAAACGAACTTTGGACCGTGATGTAAACAAGAATTGTCGCCAATATATTGCAGATACGAGGGCGGCACTGAAAATTTCGATCAATTCAATTCAATTTCGAATCAAGGAAGTGACACAACATTACTATTTAAAAATGTATTTATTGCTTTTCGAAGTATTCTCCGCGAAATTTGACACATTTTTCAAATTATTTTTGGAACCAATCATTGAAGCAACCATTCCATTCGGAAGTTGGGGTCTCCAAAATGGCCGTTTTGTAGGCGTCCACAGCTTCTTCAGGTGATGAAAATCTCTGTCCACGCAATTCATTCTTTATTTTAGGGAAAGTATAGAAATCATTAGGGCTTAGGTCGGGGCTGTACGGCGGATGGTCTAATAATTCCATGTTTTCTTGCTCTAAAAACTCTTTTGTTCTGTGTGCGGTGTGAGAACTCGCATTGTCGTGATGGAGGATGATGCGGCGGTTGGAGTTCTCTTTACGGAGTTCAGAAACGACCTGTGGCAAACAAATGCTAGCATACCATTCTGCATTAACCGTTCTTTATCCCTCAAGAGGAATAGTTGTAAACATGGCCGGTTTTGGAGACAAACATGACCACAATTTTTTTTGCAACACTCCGTGAACGAACATTTTTTTTGGCTTTAACTCATTTTCGAACACCCAAACTCGTGACTGGTTTTATTGTTTCGGGTTCGTACGCGTATATCCAGGATACGTCACCTGATACGATGTTGTGTACAGCATTTGAGAATCCTGCGTGGAATCTTCCGAGAGTTCTGACGCACCAAGTCACGCGAGCCGTTTTTTGCTCTTCACAGAGTGAATGCGGTATCCATCGGGAAAACAACTTTTTTACACCTAATTGTTCATGCAAGATTATTTGTATTTGACTCATGCCAATGTCTATAGTTGCCTGAATTTCGCGGTATGTCACATTTCGATTTTCTTCAATCAGCTTACGCACAGCATCAACTTTTTCTTGGGTGACTGCAGTTTTTGGATGACCTTGACGGGGATCATCACTGAGCTTGACACGTCCACGTTGAAATTCAGCAAACCAGCGATAAATTGTACCTTTGGATGGGGCTTCATCACCAAATGCAGAAATCATCCGGTCAACACACTGTTTTTGTGTTAAACCACTTCAAAAGGCATAACAAATCATCGCTCTTGAATTTTCTCGAGTTAATTCCATTTTCTCAACGACTAAACAAGTTTGACAAAACCTTGTGACAAGACCGAGAATCTTTTTTTAATAAATAAATGGTATTCAATTTTTAAAACCAAGGAGTTTTCAATTAAAAAGACTTTAATATGACAGGAACAGTGAAAATATTCCATTCCCGATACTTTTACTGCAGCCTAGGTAAGTACTATACATCTTTTTCGCTTGAAATTACATCGGATGCATAACTCAGTGGTACAACACTCGTTCAATAAATTCATAGATTAAATACTTTATTTCCTTCTCTTTTGTAACTTTTAATTTACTTTATAAACTATTAAGGCAATTTTTAAACTTTTTATTTAAAAAGTAGTAGACCAAATAGATATTAGATAATATAAATTATATTGACCTTTCGTTAAAATGTCATCACAGAAAAACAAAAATTTGTCAACCATTTCCACAAAGACAATTATGAATATCTGCACCCATTGTAAGAAAGTGATTACTTCTAAAGAGATCCTAAAATGCTTTATTTGTAATGAAAAATATGACTGAAATTGCATAAACATGTCAATTAGAAGATTTAATGCTATGAATATTGAAAAAAAATCCAAATGGAAATGTGATCAATGCATACATAAGACAAATACTAAAAAATATGTTCACCCAATGCTGATATTTCTCATAGTGTGAAAAAACAAGTCAATACCTCAAAAAATGACGTTTCACAACAAAAAATGCTGCATAAAAGTAAAAGTGAAACTGAAAGCTTATGTAATCAACTATTTACCACCAATAAGTTCCAAAACAGAGTGAAAAATCGTACACATATAGTACTTGGACCCTGAAAATTCCTTATCATCCGAAGATTCAAACATAATAAAAAGCTTACCCGATCTATCGACATTAGTAAATGATGAATCCATTGAGTTAAAACAAAGAAACTCCGAACTACAGCTAGAACTAGACAGTGCGCATATGGAAATAGAAAAGCTTATTCGTGAGAAACAGGAACTACAAAAGAGGTTGACAAATTAGCGGCAAAAACAAAAAGATTACTTATGATATGTTCATCAAACAGTCCTAAAAAATAAAACTACAGAAAAACGACGCATTACTCCAAACACCTAATAATTTAGATTTAGTATCACAAAAACCTAATAAATTGGATTTAAAAACGCAAACATCTAATAAATTGGATTTAGAAACGCCAAGGGCGGCAATAAAAGACGCCAGGATAGATGACAAAAATAACCTTTTATTGTCTAAAAAGAAAAACGTAGAACTAGAAAACAAGTTGGAGGAAGATATTCAGCATCTGCATGAAACAAACTGTAGTATTAATAAAAGAAAAATATTTATATTTGGAACGCAACAATGTGTCGGTTTAGCCTCAGCGTTGCTTCGTTCGAGAGAATATAGTAAATATAAGGATCATATTCCTATAATCGGTTATACAAAACCTGATGCGTTAACTGAAAATGTATTAAAAAGTTGTGTTCTCAATCAAGACTATGGTTTGTCAGACAAAATTATTATTTGTGTTGGTGAAAACGATAAAAATCCTCTAGTTGTTTCATCAGAATTATATAACATTAAAACAACTAAGAAAACATACTGTAATTATTTTAAATGTTTTAAATAAAAATTTACATGTTTAGATATTTAAATACGGGGATGATAAATTCAAATATTATAAAAGTATGTAGTCAATATAAAAACTGCTATTTTATAAAAGAAAATTCCTATTATAAAAATCTATTCAACACTTGTAAAAAATTAACTATACAATTGATTGTATAGATTATCATCAACAATTTTTAGATTATTCTCCACTAAAAAATGTTATCAAACAGCGTTCAACAGTAATTAAATGTTCTGATTTAATTAATGAAGTACATAAGAAAGGTACAATTCCTTACTATTTCGCAAATATAAAAAATAAAACAAAACATGATATTTTAAATAAAAAATCTTGGGTTAAATTGGATAGAATAGAGTGTGAGTGACATTAAGGAACCTATAAAGTTTAAAAAAGGTATAATACTAGTTTTTACGGAATTTATCGCGTATATTTAACTTTTTAAATACCCGACGTTTCGAACGCTTTACAGCACACATGGTCACGGGCGGGACTGAGATGTTCAACGTCCATATGTCATAGTTAACCGCGGTTACCATAGATTAAAATTTAACTTTTGTGTTTAATCTATGGTAACCGCGGTTAACTATGACATATGGACGTTGAACATCTCAGTCCCGCCCGTGACCATGAGTGCTGTAAAGCGTTCGAAACGTCGGGTATTTAAAAAGTTAAATATACGCGATAAATTCCGTAAAAACTAGTATTATTTCAATGTGTAGTGTTCGCGTAAATATAAGAAATCATTATTTAAAAAAGGAACTATCCCATTTTATTTTCCAATCATAGAAAAAAATAGTTTATTTCGAAATTAAGGCATTTGAAACAGTATTTTAATAAATGATAAAATACAAAAAATAGGAAATTCCTATCTGCGAGTATCTCACCAAAACATAGCAGGATTACTAGGAAAATTAGACTTACTTGAGGTGTGCATCACAGAATTTAATTACTCTGAAGAACCAATAGACGTGATTTGTCTAACAGAAACATTCGTAAAAAATGGAGATGAAGAAAACGTAATTTTTAAAAACTTTAACACGTTGACTGCGAAACGAGGCTTGAAATACCTCGTCCGTGTCTCGTTCCGTTTGCTTCAGTCTAGGAAAGAGATAACTATATATCTGAGATGTGCTATTGATACCGAGTTTTTTGGTATATCTACCATAATACCAGATTTTTAGGCCTCGTACCGCACTTAATAAATTAAAGTTTAAAACAGTGCGTCACGAGGTTGCGAACACCTCGTACCCCGCACACCTCGTACCGCAGCCTACGCTAGCTTTACGCGGTTAGTGTTGTGCAAAACGTTGAACGCTGCACCCGCGACGATATAATAAGACGATAGAAACGTTGCCGAAGAAAGTTAATTAATAATATTATAGATGATGAAGAGGAATTGAGTGATAAATCTAATTCTAAATTAACGATATTTGAAAAACAGGTAAGTTTCCAACTAATATTTACAAATTATACTCAGTCTAAGTGAAATAATTATGTAGGAATATAATAAATAAATTCAACTGACAAAAGCAAAACACACACAGGCCGTAACGATCCCATACTTATATATAGAAATGCTCCAATAAATCGCTACACCTAATCAACCCGCTTCAAAAATACAATATCAGTTTTTTTTTCAGAACCCGCTCCAAACAATCCACATCATCTCGAAAAAGGATCAAAGAAAATGAGATGTGTAGGATGTTACGTAAAACTTCGCACCTTCTTATCAAGTCGTGAGGCTGACAAAATAGCAAAGAAAATTCTGACAGAAAATATTATTGTTTGCCCTGTTTTAATAAAAATCATCCATAAGTACAATTAAATAAAATCGATATTTTTCCCATCACTAAACAATACGAAAAACTGCCCTTTTCCAGTGCGGTATGGGGTACATAAGACCCCACATTTTATTTTACCTATAGAATCTAAACTAAATAATCCGCCCACAGGCAGCGGCAGATTTATTCGCCTTATTTGGCGCCAAAAAAAGAATTTTTGTCTCATGGGCGGTGGGGTTTATTAAGCCTCGTGCCGCTACAACCTCTAGTTCAGAACGAGGTTTCAAACGTCTCGTAACGCAGTAATAGAAAGTACAGATAAATCAGTGCCGCGGGGAAACTGGCTGCCAATTTCTCAATAAAACAATCAAAACGTGGTGGTGTGTGTATCCTTGTAAAACAAAATTTCAAGTATCGTATCTAAGACTCAATTACCTTTGAAAACGGTTAAAAAAACCGTTTTCAAAGCAAATTGAGTTTGAATGTTGTGGTATAGAATTGACTGAACAAAGATGTATTATTATTTGTATTTATAGAACACCAAACTCGGAAATAAGTATATTTTTACTAAACTTGATGCTTTATTACATAAGCTACGTGAAAAAATAAACAAAAAAAAATTGTTATTGCTTTCGATTTTAACGTAAATATGTTAATGTTGAATAATAAATCTAATAGATTAAGAAGTATATTAAAAAGCTATAAATTTCAAATGCATATAACGGAAACAACGAGACAACATACATATATAGACCAAATTGCAAGTAATATACAAGGAGCTATTGGAAAAGTCCATGAATTAGGTAGTTACGTCCCACTGCTGGGCTCAGGCCTCCCCTCATTTCTGAGAGGGTTTAGGGCAAGGAAGTGTCCGCCGCGCTGCCCAAAAGCGTGTTGACGAACTTCACATGTCTTCGAAATATTTTTTTTTCTTATTCCTCAGACTTGCAGGTTTCCTCACGATGTTTTCCTTCACCGCCGAGCACGTGGTAAATCAGCACTTAAAATTGCAATTAACAATTTCATTGGTGCCGGCGGGGATCGAACCCGGGTTAGTCGCGTTCTGTTATATTTACAGCGAGCGTTAACCACTGAGCTACCACGGCTCTCACGCAGTTTCTGCAATCACTTAAAATCATTATCATTCTTGGACGTTTGTGAGGAGGATAACGTATAAAAAGCATTTACTAAATTTTATGACACGTTTGTACTAATTTAGAAGCTGTGCTTTCCCATAAATAGAGTCAAAGTAAATAATTTTGATCAAAAATTAAAATGGCTTACAACCCGTATAAAAATTTTCTGTAGAACCAAATGTGCACTTCACTATAAATATTATAAAAAATAAAACTCACGAGAACAAAAATAAATATACACTTTATAGAAATATCCTAAAAAAACTATTTTACTAGCACAAAAGCAGATGAATTACAAATACGTACTTACCTCAAAAAATAAAACTAAAGGCACTTGGAACCTAATAAAAGATAATAGTCAGACACATCCAAATCTCATTGATAGACTCACAGTCAATAATCAGAATATACTAAATCCCATTGAACTAGCTACAACATTTAATCAGCATTTCATCTATTCCATTAAAGACAGTGTCACAGTATCACATAATAGTGTGGAAAAATTAAGCGTTACAAGTCTAAGAAATCAATCTAGTATTTATTTAGGACCATGTGATATAACGGAAATTAAGAACCATATTTCATCACTTAAAAACACAAAATCTACTGACTGTGATGAAATACATACAAAAGTTTTAAAGTTCAGGAAATATCACAGATGTATTTTGTTTTCTCATTAAGAAGTCACTTGAAGCGGGAATTTTTCCTAAAGAATTGAAATTATCCGTTGTTATACCATTGCATAAAAAGTTGACATACAACTATAGACCAATTACATTAATATCAATATTATCAAAATTGTATGAGAAAGTTATGCAAAAAAAGACTTTTATATTTTTTTAATAAGTTTAACATATTAGAAACAGAGCCACACGGTTTTCAAAAAGGTAAATCTACGATACTGGCAACTTTTTTCCATATGAAAATCGTAACCGATTATATAAACAGAAAAATACCTATTTCTGCAGTTTACTTTGATATGAGCAAAGCATTTGATAGTGTTGGTCATGATATTCTCTTAAAAAAATTGAAGCTTATGGTATAAGAGGGCCAGCTTATTCCAGGATACATAGCCATCTAAAAGATAGAAAACATTGTGTTGAAATACAACAAAAAGATAAAAAATGGCAAGAAATTTTAAAATTTAAATCTTCGTACTTACCAAATGATTACGGAGTGCCACAAGGGAGCGTTTTAGGTCCTTTTCTGTTCTTAATTTACATAAATGACCTACCAAATTACATCAAACATAATACAATATTTTTTGATGACGACATTTCTTAATCGAAATTAAATTTTAATTCTAGTAATAAAAATATGAAAAAGAAATAAATAATATTATTATAAATGTTTTAAATGGATAAAAAACAATAATCTATGTATAAATCTATCTAAAACTAAATTTATGCAATTCTACTATGTTAAAAGTAAACCGCAATTACTTAATATAAAGTATAATGGTGAAAAACTTACTGCTACTGAATGTACCACATTTTTAGGTATTAGTTTAGACAAACATTGTAATTGTAAAATCACATAGAAAAAGTTGTTCTAAAATATTTAAATTTAATTTAGCTCTGCGAAGGCTAACTTCAATCTCGTCAAGAAACACTTCCTTTATAGCATATCATGCATATGTCGCTGCTGTATTAAGATATGCTCTCATATTATGGGGAAACTCGACTGATGTAAACCGTGCTTTTATAGCGCAAAAAAACTACGAGCAATTTGTGGTGTCGGGCCACTAATTTCTTGCAAACCACTATTTAAAGAATTGTGTGTTCTTACGCTACCATCCATGTACATTTTTGAACTTTCAATATTCGTACGGAAGTATCCTCATTTATTACTAGGTTAAAAGATACAGTAACATATAGTACCAGATACCCAGATAAAATTATTTTACCTTCACTAAAAACTAGCCTGTACTCAAAAAATTGCTATGTGATGTGGCTATTCAAGTGTTTAATAAAATCCCAAATGAAATAAGGCAACTAGATTATAATCGATTTAGACGTAATTTATTAAAGTAGCTTTTAGAAAAACAATTTTATTCGGTAAATGAACTGCTAAAAATAAAAGAACGTTTCTATTGACTGTTAAACGCTGTTTCTTATGTGATTTAGTGTTTTAAAGGATTAATATTAAAATTGTAAAGTGATGCACGTTTAATTTTACTTGAATTTTGTATATTCTAACCATAAGTTGATTAGTAAATAAGTTTTCATATACCAAAATTGGTGAAATATGTGATACATTATTATTTTATAAGAACATCCTTGTACCATATTTCTTGTGAATAAATTTATTTATAAAATTTGGGCATGATGTTAAATAACCATTTAAGAAGACAACTCGTAATAATTATTGTATACCTGGAGCATCCTATCATATTATAGAGAATAAAGTTTTAAGTAGTACGTTTGTCATTATGGCAAATTAATAATTCTTGTTGGGAGAAGAGGCAATGTAAACAAAAATCAATTATTAAAATGTATTGATTAACTCAATACTTTAAATGTACATAAAATTATCTTGTTTACATTGCCTTACATACAGGATTGGCCACAGGAGAATAAAATAAGATATGATTTAAATTTATTTATGAATAATTTGTCATGTAACAATAATTTAAATTTGACATTTAATTATAACAATTATAATAAAGAACTAATTTAATAGATATTAATAATTTAATTAAGAAATTTTTGACTTGAAGACAGATAGCAAATATGCCACCTTATTATTTATATTTAGTTTAGTAGTTTAGTTTAGTAACTACTCCAACAGTTTCAGAGAATTCGCACTATACAGCTTTTGAGTTTACAATTTTGAAATAACATGAGAAACTACTCGAGGTTCGGACTCACACAGTCAAGTGATATAGAGATGCCGATTATGAGGCAATAAATATAAATCTTTCGCCAATAGACCGCGAATCTAATTTGAGTGACGGTACTATCGATGTCTCTGTGTCGAATTTTTATAACATTTTAAATAATATAATAGAAAAACACGTACACTCAAACTATTAAATTTAACACTAAGTACCCGATTTGGTATAATAGCGCATTGATAAAAATTGTAAATGAAAAATTAAAATTTCATCGCAAGTGGAAGGTGTATAAACAGGATAGTCATCACAGGTCTTTTGCCGTACTAAGAGAGAGACAAAATTAATCTAGGCTGTTATAACAAGTTTATCAATAATGCTGAATATAAGATTGGTATTAATAAAAATTCTTTTGGTCTTTTATAAAATCAAAACGTAAATGTAATGATCTTCCTGACATAAAGTTTCTATAATGATTTCTTAAATTTACGCGAACACTACACATTGAATAAAACTAAATTTACGGATTTTATCGCGTTTATTTCACTACTTTTACTTATTTTTAATTCCCGACGTTTCGGGTGCTTTAACGGGGGGGGGGGGGGGGGGCTGAGATGTTTGACGTCCCAATGTCATTGTTAGCCCGGCTACCTTCAGTTTTTGAATATTAATTTTTGGTCCGATTTACGCAAAACGAACTTACAGTATCTTGAAGTCTTGCAGTGGTATGCTTGGGTTTGGGTTTAATTTTGTTAATTATAGGATCCCAAGCAGATGGCAGCACCCAACCATCTTCTCTATTGAAATTAGGTTGTTTTTTAATTTAAATAGCCTCGCGTATCATCCTTGGTAGGAATCGGTGTTCTTTTGCGAGGACTTGTGGTTTATCAAATCTGATGTAACGGTGGGGAAGGTCTTGAACATGTTCACAGACTGCAGACTTCCCGGAGTGTCGGTGCTTCACGTCAGCTATATGTTCTTTCACGCGAGTTTTTGTGGATTTTTTGTTTGATCTATGTAAGAGAGACCACATTCACAATTTGACTCTATAAACTCCAAGATACAATTCACAATGGAGTTAGAGGCAAATAATTCTTTAGCTTTCTTAGATGTTTTAGTGATTCGAAATCCTAATAACACACTCACACTGTGTATAGGAAAAAGACCCATACCAACCGATATTTATATGGTGAATCTCACCATCATCCTTCAGAGTTAGCTACCGTGGGAAAATCTTTGTTTGAGAGAGCACGAGGGATCTGTGACAGGAAAAATCTGGCCCCCGAACTTCAGCATGTCAAGCAAGTATTGCAAGACAACAAGCTTCGGGTCCCGCGCCTACGTCACAGTGACGCGCCTACGTCACAGTGACCGAGTGAAGCCGGCCACAGTTGAGCGTGTACCTGCTGTACTACCATATGTCAGAGGAATCACAGACAAGGTTGGCTACATCTTGAAGCGAGCTTCCATTAAAACATACTACAAGCCGCCGAAGAAGATTAGTCAATTTTTACCATCCGTCAAGTGTAATATCGCTCTAAAAGATGCAGGAGTGTACATGCCCTTTCGCTCGGCTATCAATCTAATTAGATCATACAATAACTACCTTACGCCGGCTCGGCTACGGGGCGAATTAGATCAGAAGTACTGCCCTATGAAATATTTTTTTTAATCTATTCTTTCGTTTTAAACAAAACCAAAGACACTATGCAATAGATAATAGTATCAAAGACAAAGATATGCTCTTTTATTTTAAGCCATAACCTGGCAATGTTTCTTAGAAAAAAAAAAGAAATCACTCTGAACTTTCGGCGTTCCACGTGTCGCTTTGATGAAGGTGCTCCGTGTTTTTTATAGAATTTTGTATTAGTGTCTGTACTAAAAACGAAAGTATTATACTTTTTTACATTTCTTGTAATATAGTAAACACGTAGATATATAATTTGTGATATAAAAAGTGAAAAGTAAATTGCCAAAAGTACTTCAAAATCTGGAAGGCCAGTTTTGGAGGTTGGTTCATAAATGTGTTATTTATCAAATTCTCATTTATTTTTAGTGTAAAATGTAAGTAAAAATAGTTTTCTTACATATTTCAAATAACTTGACGTTGTATTTATTTCAAATTCACACGAAGATATTTTTGAAATGATTGAAAAATATTGTTCGAAATGTCATACAGATAAAATATTATTATTTTTTTTTAATTTTTTAATATTTTAATATTTTGGTATGAGTAACGAATAGAAACACATAAAACATAAAAATATACATATTTCCAAACATTTTCATATAAATTTCTCCAAAAACAAAAGTGTAGAATTCAAATTAGTAGTAATTTTGTCACTAAAATTGAAGTTTATACTACTACTATGCTATACAGGGTAATTTATGTATTCTATTATAATTTCTAGCAACCAAAAATAATTTTATTCGATAGTTTATACATTCAACAAAAATTCCTGTAAGTTTTATCCATAAATATTGTCTCAAAGTGAAAATATAGCAAAATTTGCAATATAGCAAAAAATTTCCTAACTTACAAATTTTCCCGCCATTAAGGTCCTGAGGGAACGGGAGTATAACATGTCGCGCGCTGTCAGAGCTAAGGTAAGGTGGTTTAAAAATGCAGTTACTTTGTCAGATGGTAAAATTGTGAAAGTGTCGTCTACGTACCGCTTGTAGAATCTTGGATTTACAGGAGCAGTAAGAAGGGCTTTCTCCTCGAAGTCCTCCATGAATATGTCGGCAACTATGGGAGATACAGGTGAGCCCATCGCCACACCATCTACTTGCTTGTAGAACAAGATAATAACATGCCTGCTGAATATGTAGTATTACTAAAACACTGCCTCACATCTGGCTATCTATTGTGGAAGGAAGAGTTCTACAAGCAAGTAGATGGTGTAGCGATGGGCTGACGTTAAGCACCGACGCTCCGGGAAGTCTGCAGTCTGTGAACATGTTCAAGATCGTCCTCACCATTACATCAGATTTGATAAACCACAAGTCCTCGCAAAAGAACACTGATTCCTACCAAGGATGATACGCGAGGCTATTGAAATTAAAAAACAACCTAATTTCAATAGAGAAGATGGTTGGGTGCTGCCATCTGCTTGGGATCCTACAATTAACAAAATTAAACCCAAACCCAAGCATACCACTGCAAGATTTCTAGATACTGTAAGTTCGTTTTGCGTAAATCGAACCAAAAATTAATATTCAAAAACTGAAGGTAGCCGGGCTAACAATGACATTGGGACGTCAAACATCTCAGTCCCCCCCGTGACCATGGTTGCTGTAAAGCACCCAAAACGTCGGGAGTTAAAAATAAGTAAAAGTGGTGAAATAAACGCGATAAAATCCGTAAATTTAGTTTTATTCAATAACGTTTCTAAATGATAATACGACGTGATTTATTCAATACTCATTTCAGCTCAGCTTTGAGTGTTAATATTCCAAATCATAATACTCAGATTTCTAACTCGGCTCACTCTATTAGTATAAATTCGGTAACTTTTACAGTCCCTCAAGTTTCAATGTATTTTAAACGCTTAGTAATGGACCAGGACCTGATGGCATTCCACCCTTGTTTTTACAAAGATGTTACCGTCAATTAGCTAAACCATTAGCAATTTTGTTTAGAACTTCTATGAAGTTGGGTGAAATGCCTTTAGAATGGAAAAAATCATTCATAACTCCCATATTTAAAAGTGGTAATAAGCACGATATTTCAAATTACCGTCCAATTTCAAAATTAAGCTTGATTCCAAAACTATTTGAGAAAATTATTTATGACACACTCTCCCAAATAGCTCGACCAATTATAATTACTGAACAACATGGTTTTACAGGTCGAAAGTCTACAGAAAGTAATCTTTGCGAGTTTTTTGATCACCTCTATATTGCAATGGATAGTGGACTGCAGGTAGATGCAGTGTACACCGATTTTACAAAAGCATTTGACAAAGTTTCACATACTATTCTGATACACAAATTAGATCAAAGCGGTGTACATGGTGATTTACTTCGATGGATATTTTCTTATCTTAGAAACCATAGTCAGGCAGTTGCAATAAAAGGACATTGTTCATCATTTCTCCCAGTTTGTTCAGGTGTTCCTCAGGGTTCGCATCTTGGTCCACTTCTATTTATACTATTTATAAATGATGTAATATCCTGCTTCCGTAATTCTAAAATTCTCCTTTTTGCAGATGATATGAAAATTTTCAGGTCTATTAAATCTATAGAAGACTGCAATCTATTTCAAGAGGATCTGTGTAGGCCTAGCTCATATTGCCAAGCAAATCATGTTTACTTGAACATCAAGAAATGTAATATTATCTCATTTACTAGGAAAAAGAATCCAATCCCTTTTTAATTATAAGCTCGATGATAATTTACTAAAGAGAGTAAATGAACTGCGTGATCTTAGTGTTCAGTTGGATAGTAAGTTGTTACCGAGATCACATATTAATATCATAACTCAAAGAGCTTATAAAATGCTAGGTTTTGTTATGCGTATCTCCAAAGATTTTAAAAACTCTTACAACATTAATTATACTATTTAACACTCTGGTGCGATCTATTCTTGAATAATGTTCTTCATGTTGGAATCCTCAATACAAAGATTATGTTAAAATGATTGAAACAATCAATAATAAGTTTCTGCGTCACTTAACGCGATATAATTCTTCTGTAGACTCCATTATTGATAGCTTAGACAGTTATTCATTCGAAAAACGGCGTGATATAAGAGATCAAATGTTGTTATACAAATTGTTACATAATATCATCGACTCTCCCCTACTTTTAAGCAAAGTGAATCTTGCGTGTCACCGGTTAGGTGCACGAAAAAAGCCTCTTTTTGCATTACGTAAAGTAAAAACGAAGTATGCTTCAAATAATTTTGTATCTCGTACATGTAAAATTTTACCTTAAAGTATTGTGAACTAGATATTTTTCACCTTAAATATAATAGTTATAAAAATACTGTAAAACTTAATTTATAATTGGTAGCTTCACGATAGGTTGTGTGTATTGTATTACTTTTATTTTATGCTTAGTACTTAATGTTTAATTATAAATACCATTTAGTTATTTTTTTAAATCTTTAAACATATAGTGGTTGCAAGCTTTTAATATGTTTTAGATATCTGTGGAAACTTCATTGGTTTTAGGATTACTTTTATATGTTTTATAATGTATTTTTTATTGGACTGTATGTTTCCCTTAAATAGCAAATAAATAAATATATATTACCTCAGCCAAGGACTTGGCTACCCAGACATCTATTCCTATTGAGCAGCATAATGATTTAACATAAAATACATAAACATAAACACTCACACCTGTAACCCAGAGGGGTAGGCAGAGACTACAGACTTCCATTTGGCACGATCCTGACACACCTCTCTCGCCTCCTCTCCATCCATATACCATATATAACATACGAGCATACATTTTCGTCGGCTAAGAGTACTCCTAATTTGGCCCATTTTCACTATATTGCCAATATGGTCCATAAACTTTCGTCTAGGACGTCCCTTTCCGACTCTGCCATTTACTTCTACAACATACATTTTCTTTGTCACTCTTTCCTCATTCATTCATTCCACATGATTTGATATGGAATTTGGAATCAGTTCCAAGTAATTTAAATTAGTAAAATTAGACAATAGAGGTAATCTCTAGCAGTTATAATAATCATCATCATCATCATCATTACAGGCCTCCCCCAAGGTTTGCCACAAAGCACGGTCCTGAGCCACCTGCATCCATCGACTTCCTGCATGTCTTACCAGGTCGTCACTCCATCTAGTGGGGGGTCGCCCTACACTTCGCCTACCGGTACGAGGCTGCCACTCGAGAACCCTTCTTCACCAACGGTTGTCGGTTCTTCGAGCTATACGTATATGGCCGGCCCATTGCCACTTCAGCTTACTAATCCATTGGGCTATGTCGGTCACTCTGGTTCTACTGCGGATATCCTCATTTTAAAGTTTATCACGTAGAGAAACTCCGAGCATAGCCCTCTCCATAGCTCGCTGAGCAACTTTGAGCGTCCTCATACGGCCAGCAGTGAAGGACCACGTCTCGATTCCGTAGGTCATCACTGGCGGCAACACGCACAACCAGTGCGTGTTGTCAGCAGTTATAATAATTTAAATAATTTAGAATTTAACTTACAAAACCCTAATAATTGTAATTGTATGACTCCACAAAATGACAATAAAAATAAGGTGTAAACACACCTGGTGCATCAAAATATACAAGGCATGATAAGTAAAGAGCTAGAAATTGAATTGTTCTTAGCCACAATATTCATATTTTGTGTATTACTGAATATTGGTTAAAAGCTCATAACTTAATGTTTAACTTCAGTAATCACCAGGTGGTCAGTTCTTTCAATAGAGAAACTGTTTTAAGAGGTGGCTCCTTAATTTTAGCTTGTAAAATATTATCATGTAAAGAACGTAAAGATATTGTGAGCCTTGATTAAAACTACTTTTACGGATTTTATCGCGTTTATTTTACTATTATTTTTAATTCCCGACGTTTCGGGCGCTTTCCTGCACCCATGGTCACGGAGGACTGAGAAGACTGACGTCCCGATGTCATTGTTAAGCCCGGAGTACCTTCAGTTTTTTTAATTATTGTTTATGGTTCGATCTATGCAAAATGAACTCACTATGTCCTGAGGTCTTGCAGTGATATGCTTGGGTTTAGTTTTAATTTTATTGATTATAGGATCCCAAGGTGGTAGTACCCAGCCTCCTTCTCTATTGAAATTAGGATGTTTTTTTAATTTCAATAGCCTCACGTATCATCCTTGGTAGGAATCGGTGTTCTTTCGCGAGGATTTGTGGTCTATCAAATCTGATGTAATGGTTGGGGCCGTCTAGGATATGATCGCAAACTGCAGACTTCCCGGAACGTTGATGCTTCACATCAGCTATATGTTCTTTTACGCGGGTTTCTAATTGATCTTTTTGTTTGTCCTATATATGAGAGACCACATTCACAATCAAGCTTGTACACTCCTGCATCTTGTAGAGGAATATGACACTTGACTGATGGTAGGAACTGACTAATCTTCTTCGGCGGCTTGTAGAATGTTCTAATAGAAGCTCGCTTCAAGATGTAGCCAATCTTGTCAGTGACTCCTATAACATATGGCAGTACAGCAGGTACACGCTCGACTGTGGCCGGCTTCACTCGTTCACTGTGACGTAGGCGCGGAACCCGAAGCTTGTTGTCATGCAAAACTTGCTTGACGTGTTGGAGCTCGACAGCCAGGTGTTTACTGTCACAGATCCCTCGTGCTCTCTGAAACAAAGATTTACCCACGGTAGCTAACTGTGAAGGATGGTGGTGAGAATCACCGTTTAAATATCTAGCTATTTCTAATTTGTTTTGTGTTGTTAATTGTAACATACATGATTGTAAGCCGTTATTTAAAAAAAATAGACCCGTTGGGTTTCTTGCTGGGTCGTCCCAGGACAGAAGTTTTTTTTCCGAACCAGTAGTAAATTAAAAAAAATTGACTTTCAATAAGTATTATTTATAATCTATATTGAAAAAAAAAATCTGTTTCTGTAGCAGGAATAGGTCGGCTCGACCGGGGTTTGAGTACGCTCTCATAGAATACTAACTTAAAATAGCACCTTAATGCTGCTCTGTCACGTAAACTTACCAAGTGAAACATATAAAATTTATGAAAGCTATAAAGTAGTACACAGGAAAGGATAAAATGAAACTCATTATTATTATATTATATTGTAAGACTATATTATTAATAATATTCATATAAAAATATATTAACTTAAATTCACTGCGGCCGCTCCGGTCGCGTACTCTTCGGCAATATCATACACAGAAATCCGCTCGCTGAAACAACAGATATTAAATTATCAAACCAATGTTAAAACTACCTTCTAGTGGAGAAAAAGTATAGTAGGTATAAGAAATATTATGAACTTGAGATAAAATAACGTGACTGTCAAAAATATTTATTATTGCGTTAAACCATTTTAACGTAATGATTTATATTTAGTTTAAGTAAAATAGTATTTAAAAGAAACCTGTACAGTGTCAAGACAAAAATAATTATACTATACGTCCCGCTTTAAGTGGGACAGTCCTGTTTTAAGCTGTCACCAAAATACATAAAACTATCCTGTCCAAACTAAAGCGTTACGTGGTGGGTATATGGGTCCGCACAACAAGTACTAGTTTTACCAGCGTAAGTTGACCACAAGTTACATACCACAATAATGGGTTTACATGCTGTTCTGTTACGCTTTAGTTTGGGGACAGCTTAAAACAGGACTGTCATACTCAAAGCTGGACGTGTTATAATTTTTTTTGCTATTTTCATAAATATTAAAGTTAGCCCACCAGATTGAATAAGATTAGATTATTTTTGTTATAGTTAGAGAAAAGAGAGATATTATATTGTAATAAAAACTGTACATTCTACAAGCAAATTTAAAAAAAAACGATTACTTATATAAACCTAAATTTTATGCCATCTGATAACCAATACAATATTTAGTGAAATGTTTTATTTTATTAATTTGTGGCATTCTTTGAGGAATGATGATGATGATGATTAAAATATAGCATTTTCAATAGCCTCACCTTACGACGCTTATAGGATAAAATGGGACGTTGATTTTCTTTCACCGCCACAAGATGTAATACTTACATATCAGTAATGTTCCAAATATATATATGGGCACGACGCAGTGTTGATCGACCAGGGCTCCAAACACCACGTTACCCACGATCGCCCCCACTCGACCGCTCATAACCGTTACAGCCATTGCTGTTGCTCTGCGAATATAAAATAAAAATATTTAAGCTTTCAAAATAAATAAATGTTAAAAAACTTCTCTGTTCACTTGTATGCTGTTGGGGCAGGGTTGCCAGCTCCCTTTGTGTTTTAGAGGATTTGATAAGATTTAATAAGACATAGGATAAAAATAAAGGATATCATATTTTCAATGGAATGCTATTATGGTATCAGTAGCACATGTATTAATAAAAAAAAAACAAATACGCAATGTAACTAGTGTATTAATCTAACATCGCGTGTCATCTAAAAGTGTAAGGCTAAAACTATATTGATCAGTTTCAACAAATGTTACTAACATAGTTTTTAAGAGCTTTTCATGAGCATATTGTTAGTGGAAAAGCTCTTATAGAGCTTTTCCACTAACGATATGAAGAAACGTCTGAAACAAATCAATTTTATTTTATTTATTAAAGATTTCAAAGCAGTTGACAAGATTTTTTTTTTGCTTTAACGACGTCTGGTATCCCTACGTGAGGAATAGGAATTAATATCCATCGTTCTAGACCAAAAAACATAAACATCCTTAGTACATATCGATATTGGCTTAAGACCAAGTTGTACAAAACATCGTATTTAAGACACGATTTTTAGACGCGAGAATTGATACTTCAGGTCAGACCAAAATCAGTAACTGCGTTTTTTTATCAAGTGTGTTCTCCGGTAGTTCCCTAGTAGTTGGCCCAGGGTCAGTAAATTACTGGTGTTTCACTCCCGGGCCTCGTACGTAAACCGTTGGCCCTGCACGTAATATCTATCCGGGCGTGTCGGATAACCGTCCCATCGAATTAGAGGCACAGGAATAGAGAGTGCACCTGTGCTTGCACATACACTCGGGCACTATAACTAATAATACACATTCGTAATATAGTCCTGCCATGCTCATGTGGCTCGTCTGGCTAGTCCAAATTCGATATGAAGAATATTTTTTTTCTGTTGTGCAAATAAAAAGAAACACTTACACGACATTAGTAGGGAAAATTTCGCAGACAACACAAAACATCACAGCTTCCGTACAGCTGACAATGGCCTCGAACACGCAAGAGAGCAATAGATTCTCCAGGGAGGAGCGCACCAGGTTCAATCCCAGAGCAGCGAGGCCGGAGCTGATCAGCATCATCACTGAAAATAATGATTTCTTATAATAACGTGAAAATTTTTCATTTGAAGAAAGAAAGAAGAAAGAAAGGAACCTTATACATGGTTACAAAAGAATAAACATACATAAAATACACGAGAAATAAATATAATATATAAAAATTTATGCTTGTTTATTCGTATTTCATGCGCCGCCTTTGCAAACTTTGTCAACATTTTGCTTGCACTTGCGCGAAGGTTATAGGCATAGTACAATTACTTTACAGTAGGTGTCGCGCTTATCGTACCGACAAATTTATTTGAAAGTAATATATCGATAAACTTCAATGAATGTATTATCATTTCCAATTAAACAATGTAACTCTTCCAAATTTAAAACAATATTTCCACACTTATTTTGTCTGTGGCAGCAATGCCCCGGGTCTGGTACCCGGCTATACTATGCTTGTTGCTTCGACAAAATATCAGCGTAAAATAGCGGCCTAATGCTGCTGTTTCGTATGGTTAGTATAGAGAACCGGAGACTATTTTTACTTGCAACGAGGCATTTCGTCTTAGTCCTCAGCGGTGACAACGGATCAGCGTTTTGATAATTAATCGAAGAATTAGTGGATGTGTGTGGACGACAGCATCTACATATCATCAGATGGACTTTGTGCGCGTTTTTTACCCTTAATTTGAATAAAAAAATATTGGATTGCAGCGATCAAAAGGAAAACAACTCAGCATAACCACGGATTAGCAAAATAATGCTACAGCAGTATTGCTGTTATTCTCTCTGGTCACTAACAAGTCCTTGAATAAAAATTATTTTATGGATTTTATCGCGTTTCAGTTTCGGGTGTTTTACAGCATGTATAGACACTGAAAGCACTGAGGTGTTTGAGGTTTTCATGTAATAGTTAACAAAGGCTACCCCTTTAATTATGAAATATTAATTTTTGGTCTGATTTACGTAGAATAGGGTTACAGCACTTTGATGTCTTGCAGTGATATGTTTAGGTTTGGATTTAATTTTATTAATTATGGGATCCGAAGCAGACGGTAACACCCAACCATCTTCTCTATAGAAATAAGGGTGTTTGTTTTATTTCGATTGACGAATCTGTGATCTATCAAATCTAATGTAGTGGCGGGGGCGATCGTACGTGTTCACAGACTGCAGACTTCCCAAAGCGTCGATTCTTAACATCAGCTGGTCATTTTTTAAAGATCAATAAAAACCCGTGTAAAAGAACACATAGATGATGTGAAAAATTAATGTTCCGAGAAAACTGCAGTCTCAACCATCACATCAAATTTGATAGGTCACAAATCTTTAGAAAATAACAAAATTCAACATTCTAATTTAAAAACTGTAAATAATACTGTAATAGTAAAAACTGTGAAATTAAAGTGACATTGTTTGCAAGTATAGCAAAACCGTAATAAACTAATTATTTTTACTAAAACATTTCATAAAATAATCGTTAAGTATTTAAAGAACCATTAAAACAACATTTTGAACTAAATAATAATCCGAAACATAGTGTGATAACAAGTGAAATATATTTTAATACAAATTTTACAAAAAGCAATAAGAAACTATATAATATATATTATAATTGTTTTAACACTAGAAGAAACATTATATTATTTAGAAAAAAGTGATTAATATAAACCTGGAAAAGTGAATTTTATTTAAATCGTCAAAATAGTGTTTGTTTTTGTTTTTCTTTTCTTTTTTGACGGTAATGTGAGTCTGGACTATGAACTATTGTAACGTTATGCAAATCAAAAGCTCTTAATAGTATAACTAAATTTTTGATCCACTACGCAAGCGACACCACAGCTCCGTGGTATATAAGGCATATCATAACTTTTTAACGTGTAAGCCGTTTCGTAGGTTCAAATCCCGTTGACCGCTTCATATTTGATATTATAACTTTTTTCTACGATTCCTAAAATTCAATTGCGTATTCTAGAAAATATTGAGAAAAAATTTGTTAATTAAATGTCAAAAAGGTTTAAAAATTTGGGTGCAGTATAAATGCCTCATCTTCTAACTTTCATAAGTTCATAACAGAGGGCGTTGCAACAGAAACCTACTTGCTTGTTTACAATACTCAAATCCATAGTGCCAGCAAAGGGAACAAATGTGACTAATTAGCTATAAGCGACAAACTTCAATTCGCATTAAAACATTTGTTAATAACATATATCTATTAATATCCGATATCGACAAAAGATGGAAGAGGAGTACGACTACATTACTTTAAGACCTAGAAAGTTATTTAAGTCAAAATCTTGTGAATCATTAGAAAACTATGGAATTAACGTATCTGCATGCTCCTCCAATTCAGAAATTGCACAAAGAAGCTTTGACCTATCGACACATTTACAAAAGGATACTATTATAGATGAACTAAAAGAAAAATTAAACGACTTAACTTCACAATTACACAGCACACAAAACGAGTTAGAAAACGTAATAATAGAAAATTGCCAGCTAAAAAAAGAAATAAATAAGTTAAGCACACAAAATAATACACTGAGAACTATATGCAAAAGTCCAGCACAGCATTCAAAGAGAACAGTAACGTCAACAAATAAGAAGAAACGACATGTTAAAAGAACTAAAATAAATCAAATCACTGATACACACTCAAACACAACATTCGATAAAGAGTGTGACTTTGAAAGCGGCCTAAATTCATCTTTAGAAAACAAAAACAATATACAAAATCAAAAACCTACCAACATTTCCGGAAATAACAATGCCCACGAAATACAACAAATCAATGAAACACTAACCCAAATACAATCAAGGCATAAAACATCGTCGAAATTATCTTCAGTACTTTGTAAAAAAACATTATACATAACTGGAGGACACCAATGTATAGGATTGGCAAATTTGTTAAGAACATCAAGAATGAATGCACCTTACGAACATTATCAAATCGAGTCATTTATCAAACCAGAAGCTGACACTGAAGAAATCTTGAAAACATGCCAATTATTTAATATCACATCAAAGGACTGTATTATTTTAAGTGTTGGAGAACATGATAAAAACCCTTATAAAGTGATGATAGAGTTAAGTAGCTTCCTAAAAACAGTAGATAAAGAGTGTCTTGTATTAGTTTTAGGAATTCGCACAAATGTGTATTTAAATGAATGGAAACTTAATAATATTTTGAAAATAACCTGTAATCAATACCAAAATTGCCACTTCGTCGAATATACTAAGATTTCGAAAAAATACGATTTATGTAGAAAAATTAATCAAATTATTAATCAAAATTATTATAATTTAAAATTTTTAAGTTTCATGCAACATTCCAGAGTTATTAAGGGAAATATACGCAGGGAAGTATGCCATTGTAACCTTGATACACAAACAAAAATCGTACGTCTTAATACGCCAATAAAAACACAGACTAAAATTACATCCTACCTTTTACCTAGACCAAATATAATCCATAAAGTCCCAACAAAAAAACAGCAAAAAATAACATCATACTTTACATTAATACCACCTAAATCTAAAAATATGCCACAAACAGACCTACCACATAAGCAGACCTCTACTGAAAATAGTACCCAAATTGACATGTTTGTCGACCTTGTGAAATGTAATAACTTTTCTGACAGTAGCACCCAAACTGACATGGTAATTGAAACACCTTCTCAAATTAATTCTACCAACTTTTTTCTTGTGTAACCAAATAAGTATACTTCATCAAAATATTAACGGCCTCATAAACAAGTGTGACTTACTAACTACATCTTTAGAATCTATAGAAAGTGTAAAAGATGTTAAAGTTTTGTGCATTACCGAACACAATATGTCTAGTACTGATTTATATATCTTAAACATTCCAAATTATTCATTGGGTTCAGTGTTTAGTCGTAGAAATCGTCGCGGTGGATCTTGTATTCTGGTACATAACTCGCAAAAGTTTTTACCAATCAGTAACATAAAAAAATATTCGATTGAAGGTATAATCGAATGTTCAGGAATACAATTACCTGAACATAAACTATATATATTCTGCATTTACAGACCCCCCAGGGTAAGTTCTGAAGATATCAATAAGTTTTTCGCAACATTTACTTCTTTATTAAATCAATTTTGCCTTGGAAAAAATAAAGTAATACTCTGTGGCGATTTTAATATTAATACTCTGAAAAAAAGTAAGGAAACTATTGAGTTGAGTGAAATTCTATCTGCGTATAACCTGAAAATAGGAATAGAAGAGCCCACTAGATTGGTAAGTGGCACATGTATTGACAATTTCATGTATAATGTTCGTGACTCTAAAACAAGAGTTTTGGAACTTGCGTTATCTGATCACACTGCACAAATACTTACATGTCCAGTAAAAGTAAGTTGTCTGATCAAACATTGGTACATTAAAACGCGGAACTACTGTAAAGAGAATTTAGATAAATTTAAAGAATGCATTAACGCTCTAAATTTCAATGATGTGTTTAGTAGTAATGATTCAAATACTTCGTTTAATATTTTTTATGATTTTTTCCGTCTTTTCTATAACTTATGTTTTCCTGTAAGATATATTAAAAAAGACACAAAAGTGAAGCCGAAATGGATAACGAAAGGTATAAAAAAGTGCTGTAAACGTAAACGTCAGCTTCTTTGGCAATATAGGAAAAACCGAACAGAAAATAATAAAAGAAGTTTTATAGACCTTTCATCAAGACTGAGTCGTGTTATCAAACTCACACAAAAGGTTAAAAACGACAATTTCATAAATAATGCTCGTAACAAATGCAAAGCTACTTGGACTATAATTAATAATAGGACAATTAATTTACCAAATCAGGAAATACAACAAATTACTATCAATAACGCTACAATTAAGGATCCCATAAGCATAGCGAATAAATTTAATGAATATTATATTAACCAAATCACCAAATTGGTCCCGCATAGAACACCAATTAATATTTTAAGTGAATCTAAATCTTTATTTATGAAACCCGCAACACCGAATGAAATAAATAAAATTATTTTAAATTTAAAACCTACGAATAGTACGGGTTATGATGATATTTCAACCAAAGTATTAAAATATGTTTCTATCAAATTATCACATGTACTGAGTCATATTATCAATCAATGCATTTATCATGGCCTTTTTCCTGACAAATTAAAGATAACCATAATCAAACCTATTTTTAAGAAAAACGACAGAAATGACATGAGCTGTTATAGACCGATAGCATTAATACCGGTTCTATCTAAAGTTTTTGAAAAAGTGATTCATGAAAGATTAAATAATTATTTCGAAATAAATAATTTATTTTCAAAAGAGCAGCTAGGTTTCAGAAAGAAGAAAACTATAAATATGGCAGTTTTCACATTTTTAAAGAGTGTTATGGTAAACATGGATAATAAAAATCATGCCTGCGCCCTTTATATGGACCTAACAAAGGCATTTGACTATGTTGACCACAATATATTGCTAGATAAGCTATTTGCCTTTGGAGTTAGGGGAAATACGCATGATCTTATTAGGAGCTATCTTGGTAACAGAATACAGTCTACACACATAACGAGATTGTGTCCTCACAAAAAAATTATATGTGACTATGAATCAGAGTACAAAATCAATAACTTTGGTGTGCCACAAGGCAGTGTATTGGGTCCATTATTATTTATTATATACATAAATGATCTCCCGAAAGTAACAAGCAATGACACTATTTTATTTGCTGACGACAGTACAATTATATTTACAGGAAAAGAAAAAACACAAATAGAATTGGACATAAACAATACCTTAGATAATATTATTAAATGGTTGACTTTAAATAATTTAAAAATAAATTTGGAAAAAACTAAATTAATGAAGTTTCGAAACAGAGTTCACAAATTAACTGACATGAAAATCTACTATACACAAACAAAAATTGAAGAAGTAGAGACAATAAAATTCTTGGGACTAAACATTGATTCTCAACTAAACTGGAAGTCACATACAGAGATGTTGTGTTCGAAACTTAATCAATATTCATATGCGATCTACATGTTGTCCAAAACTGCCAGTACATCCACAGTTTTAACGGCTTACCATGGACATGTTACTCCTCTTTTAATGTATGGTGTTATGTTTTGGGGCAACTCTGTGGGAAAAGAGTTGGTCTTTAGGGCGCAAAAGAGATGCGTTCGGGCTATATACAGAATGAAACAAACCGAGAGCTGTAGGTCGATATTTTCAAAGATTAAAATATTGACACTACCGTGTATTTATATACTGGATATGGTGTTATTTGTAAGAAATAATAGTAACTTATTTGTTAGATTAAAAAGCAAGAGATACCCTTTCCAAATAAGCTTCATGTATAACAAAACTAAACTTTTAAAACAGCAGTGTATTCTGTATGATTCCGAGAGTGTATAATCATTTACCCAACTCTCTGCTTGAAATTTCAAATGATAATTTATTTAAAAAAAAAAGTGAAGACACTACTTTTAGAAAAATCATATTATTCGGTAAGGGAATTTCTTGAAGACAAATTAATAGATGTAGTATTGTAACCGATTAGTGGTACTGTGAAATTAATTAGACATTTTATGTGACATTATTTTAGAAAGTTGACATTGTGTATTAATTAGGTAATCTCATTTGACATTATTTTAATAATTATTTAGACACTGTTATTTGATATGTAATAATTTTAATTTAATCTATAGCATATAATTAAGAATTTTTGCATGGCATGAGCCTAAATATGGCGATCAACAATGTAAATTGACCACTGTAACACCATCTGTACCCATATTGCGCAAATTAAATGAATAAATAAATAAATAAATAAAATAAATAATTTCAATAGATGAAGATAAATGCTGCCATCTGCTTGGGATCCTATAATTAATAAATTGCATCCAAACCCAAGCATATCACTGCAAGACTTCAAGATACTGTTAGTTCATTCTGCGTAGATCGGACGAAAAATGCTAACCATGACATCGGGACGTCAAACACCTTACTCTCTCTCAAGACCATAGATGTTATACAGCACCCGAAAGTCGGTAGAAAAAAGTTCAAATTAAACGAGACAAGAATACGTAAAACTAGTTTAATTTAATGTAATGTAATTTATTATTTTATTGTCAATTATATTATAGAACTCACCGAGCATAAGCTTCTTCCCCACCATGTTAATGGTTAGACCCACCCACAGTGCAGTGGGGATGCAACTTAGCGCCACCACCAGCGTGTGGATGTACACTTTGTCGTCTATGTTCTGTGGACAGTCTGGCCGGCCCTGTAAGAATCAAAATGAAGATTTGTTATCACCACAGACAAACATAATGCCTTGTTACCGATATAAAGGGTCTCCGATTGTCTACACTCATCGAACACCGCAGCATTAAGCTACTTTTTCACGTGGGTAATCCGTGATTCCGCAGTCCTTCCCCGGTCCAGTTAAACTGATATAGCTGCAGCGTGGGATTGAAATTTAGAATCGTTTGGCAGGAATTTGGGGGAGTAAGGTGTTTTATTTTGTAGAGGTTTGGTCCCCGATTATAATAATACCACTCACATTAAAAGGTAATGCACCGTTCTTGAGAAAAATCAAAAATCAAATCTTATAAAACTAACCTCAAAATGAAAACTCAAAATGAATTCAGGGGGTGGGAGGTGGTGCGAGCGAGGCGGGAGAGTTGTAGAGCCGCCCCCCACTTCCACCTCCTGCCGGACGTGCTAAGTTTTTTTTATAAATGCTTAAAAATCTCATTTTGAGGTTATGTTTTTGTAATATTTTTGACTATAAATCTGATTTATGGGGGGAGAGACTTGGGGGAGGAAAGCACCACGTAGCGCAGTCGAGGGAAGCCAGGTCACCGGAGCCCCGCTTGGCAGGGCTCCTACTTCTGAGTGGTTTTTAAAAAATAACCATGAAGGGGATGGCGGGGTCTATTCGCTCGTTTCACTCGCTCACTCGACTCCGTCATCCCCTTCTAACCTAACCTGTTCAAGTCTGGATGCCCTAAGCCCTGAGCTCGCTTCGCTCGATCTTACACTCAATAAAACACCAAAATTTTAACTTTTGTAAAAAAGGATCCAGAGGGGTAACAAAGTCGTCGAAAACAGGCGATGGTAGATAAAAACATTAGGGAGCACATTCAAGCTACAATAACACACTGGAGAGCACCAATTCACGCTAGTCGATCAACCAACCGCGAAATGCATAAAAAATTGTATGTCACGCAATTTGACACTTGACAGAGAGTATAGACAGTATAATAATGTGACACTAGTCTTACGTCCTTGTCGCATTTACACAAAATTCTGTATGCTATCCAGCTTTCACAGTAATATTGCATGTTTTTCTATGTTTTACGCATTTTAGGTTATAATAGATTTTATTTATTTTTTCGATAACGGTGCATTACCGTTTAATGTGAGTGGTATTATTATAATCAGAGACCAAATCTCTACCAAATAAAACACCTTACTCCCCCAAATTCTTGCCAAACGATTTTAAATCCAACCCTGGAACGTCTCGTTAGCAATAAAAAAATCACTGGTTTTCGCCACTCACACAGCATGAGAAACACAAAAGCATTAAGCTGCTATTGCAAGCTGATCCATTTGTGCTGCATTCATAACACGCTACCACTTGGAAAGTGTTTCGGTTTTTAGTGCTTAATAGCTACTATATATAGAGTGCTAGGCATTCTATCTTAGTCCTCACAGGCTTAGCTTAACACTTTTTGATATCAGTTACCATCCGGTGGACCTTTGTTAGTTTAATTTTTAAAAAAACTCACATCCACTTCACTTCTTGTGACATTCGCTGACACTTCGCAGACGCCAGCAGACACCCCTTGGTATAGCGAGGAGAACTGGCTGAACCGCTCAAACAGGTCCGGGAACCACATCATCAGGGTGTAGTAGCTGGAACATACAGGTTTATTAAGTCTCGACTTTGTTTTTTAGAATTACAGCGAGTTACTTTAGAACTTTTTCTAGGTGAACCGATTTTGACGATCCTTTTTGAATTCGATCAGATCTGGCCAGTAGTTTTTGAGTTATCTTTAATAATGCCTATTTAATTGACTTCGACTACATTGATGACGTTCTCATTTTATTTATATTGAAGTCAGTTATACAAAATTTTATATTTTACCGTTAGAGCCTACTCAGTCTAGCCACCAAAATTTTAATTGGACGAGAAGGCAGAAGCCGGTAAATTATAGACCGCAGGAATTTTATGTTAGTTTTAAGGAGTGACGCATCTTTAATTTGTAAAAGTTGTAGGTTGCGTTGCATATGGAATTTAATAGCCACTTAATTTGGAGGAAGCCTTGTTGTGGAGGTGTATTGGAATCCACTATTTTAATATAATCCCGTGAATCTTGTAATATACAACAGGCTAAAACTTATACAAGCGATGGGCAGCAATATACTAATGATAATAATTAGAATAATAATTAGAATTAAGAGACAAAATTATAAAAATTGTGTCTGCACAGCCATAATTTTAATTATTATTTGATTTTTAAATTTTATTATGATTAAACGAATGAGGGCCGTAATGTTTGGGCGTATGCTAAATATTATTTTCTGCATTATTTCTGCATCCTGCATTTACAGAAGTCTATTATATTAAAGATGTTAGATATTACTTAGCTAACTTTAGCGGTTTGAATAGCACCTCTCGTTCTTCTTCAATTAATTCACTATCTTCGTGCCAGTAATCCAAACACCACTACATAAAGAACCACCATTATGATCACAGACCCAACGAACTAAGAGAGTGAGGAAATAGAGAGGGCTTGCGCACATACTCGGGTACTATAATGCCTTTGCGCGCCATAATTAAAGGGTACATGGTCAATAGCGCCATCTAGTCTCTACATACTAGACGGGAATGTAGTCGAACATTCTATATAATATGTTTCAATAGAAGAGGCCCCTATATAAGGCCGGTATAGACCGTGGCCCGGGTCAGTATCGAATTGGCCAGCGCATTAATATTGCTTCGAAGTATTCAAGCGAATACTTCGAAGCAATATTAATGCGAACTAAAGTGATCAGTAGTGCAACTGTGTTTTATTATTAGTGTTACGGCTTGAATGTGTCGCAAAGAGCTTCGTTGGTGATTTTGGGAACCGGAGAACAGCCAGACCAAGGGCTGGCTAACCCGATGATCCCAACCGGGAAGTAAATGAAAATGGTTCTAGAACTGGGTAGATAAGGCAAGGATACTTACAAGACTGGAGCACTCCTCGTGGTTATGGTAAAGTGTAAAATATTTATTTTGAAGTTCTAGTGTATACATTACACTAGTATACACTGCACTTCGAATGTATATGGACACGAGCAATTGCACGATAGTTTTACAACTTTATTTATTGAGTAATTTTAAACGAGCGGTAACGAACACGGTTTTTGCGTACGCGGCCATCTTGTTTTTTCTTTTTCTTGATAATAGGTGGCGCACCATTCTTGAGTAGTGCGTATAAAGGAAAGGCGGGAGGATAGAAAATACTTAGGAAAAGGATATTTTATCAGGACTGTTCCGAAGCTACAACAATTAGTGTATTTTAAGTTATAATCGGTGTTCTGTAATTAAAGTGTCAATTTTGGTAATTCAATCGGCAGTTTTTACTGCCACGAACCCCAAGCTCATAACAATTCTGTCCTGTTCCACCGGAGATTCTTCGGCACCCACTGCACCGACATTACTATGGTTGCCACCGTAGCCAGGAATAGCGGAGCCGCCGGGCAATGGGGGCCGTCTATTTGCATCGTTACTCATGGGGTTATATTGCCACAGTTACTTATGATGGTTATAACCCACCAGCTAAGCGTAGCAACTACGACTATGGTATTTTAGGTTAAAGTATATTGTTTGTATACCTTGATGCCTGAAATACTAACATAATTGAATTGTCGACGACCGAGTGCTTTCCGATCGGCTCGATTCACTGGCACTGCGAAGAGATGTTGCATCTCTTTGCATTTTCTTTTGCATATACCATGGAGAGTGCTCTGAGGAATTCTTCGGATTAATCCCAGCCGCCAAATTTCGTGAACGCACTACGCGGCAAACGTCCCGATACCATCCACACCATCTGGATGCTTGGCAGTCCACCACTGTACGTTTCAAGAGGAGTTTTCTTCCGCGTACAACTTCTCGGTGGAAAAGTTTACCACCAGCGATTTTGCGGGCCGATAAGACCTGGGGACCTTCCAGAAAAGAGCTTACTCCTTTCTAAAGGGCCGGCAACGCACCTGCAATTCCCCTAGTGTTGCGGTTGATCATGGGCGGCGGTAGTCACTTAACATTAAGACCGATTTACACTTCGACAAGTACAGTAGCGAGTAACTTGTGAACCTGGCGAGTTAAGTTTGAACCTCGTTCGAACGGCAATAAGCGAGTTAAGTAGCAAGTTAACGATTAAGTTTTTTTTTATAGGATCGGGTGACAGACGAGCACACAGTCCACCTGATAGTAAGTGGTTGCTGCGGCCCATAGACATCTACATCTATCCTCGATTACAAATCAAAATGCAGGTGCGTTGTCACCCGTGAGGACTAAGATGGAATGCCTCGTATCCAGTAAAAAGGGTCTCCGGTTCTCTACACTCACCATACGAAATACAGCAGCATTAAGCTACTATTTCACGCTGGTATTCTGTGAGAGCGTGGTCCTTCCCCGGTCGAGCCGACCCATTCGTGCTACAACTATACTACTAATATAACTGCAGCATGGCTCTACCACGTATAAAGTTGAACGGGATAGCCGGCCGAGCTATTTTTCGGCGAGTTAAGTGCGAAGTGCTGCCCTCCCGCGCGTCTGCCGCCACCCGCAACTAAACTAGTTCAGTGTATAAGTTGACAGGACAGGACGCAACGTTTGCGCGCCAAAACTTACAATTGTACTTACTTACTTATCGTCACGCACAATCCCTAACGGGGTAGCCAGAGAGAACAGATCGCCAAGTGTCACGGTCCTTACATACTTCTTTCGCTTCTTTCAGGTTCATTAACTTCTTCATACATGCACGTCTAGGTATCCGAGTACTCTTGACCCTCCCCTCTTCGAGCAATTTGCTCACATGGTCTTCGAAAGTTAGTCTCGGTCTACCTCGACACCTTTTAATATTTACTTTCGCTCTATATATTTTCTTCACCATTCGGTCTTCACTCATTCGTTCAACGTGCCCAAACCATTGGAGTACGCCCCTATCAGTTTTTGTGATAAGGTCATCTTTCAATCCTGCCATATTGCGAATCTCTTCGTTTCGCTTTCGGTCGGCTATGGTAACGCCACACATTTTACGAAGAGATCGCATCTCCACTGCATTCAACTTGCTTTTATGCTTCTTCTGGCATACCCAGGTTTCGCTGCCATATAACAAAGTCGGTACCAACACTGCGTTATGTATTGCAAGGCGTGCACTCTTCACCACGCCTTGCCTTTTGACTAATGCATTCAGGGCACCATTGACTTTGTTTCCGGCAGCGACACGCCTATCCACATCTAAATCACATTTGTAGTTTTATAATTAAACTCGCCACAAAGTTTGTACGAGACTGTTTATTGAATATTTATACGTTTTATATTGAGTTTTAATAATGAAATGAACGAAAGATATCACGTATAAATTTGTACAGAAGTATTAATATAACGAATGTTTATGTAATAGTAGAAGTTCAAATTGTAAAATTAAATCTGCTCGAGATGCTGCACTCATGAAAATTCTTAAAAACTTCTTTAAAAACAACCATTAATGATTCTCTGACTGGATCATTTAATTCTTGAACGAAAACCAAAAAAATTCTGTAGTCTTGAAACGTCATACTCCGATGAACTCTATGAACTAATGTCCCTAACTAAACTCGCCACGAAGACATTGTTTGAACGCTACTGCCCACTTAACCGTTTACTGCCAACTGCCCTGTAACTAAACTCACTACTGTACTTGTCGAAGTGTAAATCGGTCTTTAGGTGAGCCGCATGTTCGTTTGCCCCCTCTTCTATAAAAAAAAATACAGATATCGTATCGTAACCGTGTAGTGGCGGTATAAGAATATCCACTGCCCGATATCGTCCCGAGAGAAAATGAAGCAGGAGATGGGCAGCAGCATCACATTGATAATAACCCAATGAAACACTGCGGTTGCCAACCCGCCTACCAAGAGTAGCAACTATGGCAAAATCCCTACAATCCCTGGCAATCTATGAGGCAGGCCTATGTCCAGCAGTGGACTTTTGATGGGATGTAATGATGGTAATCGGGTCGTGTTATAAATTTCTTTTTCTTTTTTCTTTTGCCATACCTGAACATCAGGCCGAAATCAACAAAACAGCATAACACTAGGAGACCGATGTACGGTGGAGTGACGAGCAACTTCTTCCTGACCCAGAAGGCATGCCAGCGTTTACTCCAGGTTAGCGGGGTTTTGGTCTCGTTGCCGTTATTGTCAGCCGACACCACCTCTTCCTCCTCACCCTCCTCCCCTGCGCAGATCATGGACTCCACCTGCAGAAGGGTAGTTAATACAATATATAAACACACATTACTAAGTACATGGCTGGTGGCGTTAGAGTCTATTTTCTCGAAACATCCCCCGGATTTTATAAGCGAGTCGACAGAGTCAAGTCAAACAGGAGATGAATAGCGGCATTTTTCTTATAAGAACACAAAATAACAAAAAAACTGCCCTTGCCTTTCACCCGCCTGCTAAGAAACAGAAACTTTTTTATTCAATATAGATTATAAATAATACTTATTGAAAGTCGATTTTACTAAGCAAGTAAATAATACATATATTGCACTTTGGAGCCTACGTTTAGCACCTGTTTGTTCTCCAGACCGAATTACGGTCACGGCGCGGCGGCCAGGTTCAAAGGAGACTAGCCAGATGACTAGGCGCAGGATAGGGTTATAGTGCCCGAGTATACCGAGTATAGAGTGTATGCGCAAGCGCAGGTGCACTCTCTATTCCCTCACTCACATATTCCGATGGGACGGTAAGCCGACACAACCGGAGAGATATCAGGTGCAGAACCAAAACCATTGGTCCTATCCTAGGCACGGGGGTGAAACACCGCCAACATCCTGACTCCAGAATGCTTTTGAGAATTTCTCGACAACGAAAAACGTGGTAGAGCCATCTTGCAGCCATATTAATTATATAATTCTAGAATGAATGGGTAGGCTCTCACAAAACACCAGCGTAAAATAGCAGCTTAATGCCGCTGTGTTTCGTAAAGTGAGTGTAGAGAATCGGAGAACCTTTTTACTGGAAAAGAGGCGTCCCACCTTAGTACTCATGGCTGACAACGCACCTGCGTTTTGATTCCTAATCAAGAACAAATATAGATGTCTATGGGCCACAGCATCCGTTTACTATCAGGTGGATTGTTTGCTCATTTGTCACCCTTATTCTGTAAAAAAAATAGTAAAGGATAGACTAGCGACCTGAACTACGCCTGGATAGGGTCTATTAGTGGGGCGTTGTTTAGATTCAAAATAACTCAATGACCATTTATTTTGTCATTTTTTTTAATTTTAAAAAAAAATTATGTACTTTTCACGATGAAAAATTATCTAGATCTATCCTGGTACTCCTTTCTATTTCTTCGTAAAGTTTCATCGGAATGAATTCTGCTATTCCCAAGATTATCCCGGGCATACAGACAGACAAAAATTTTAGAACTGATTATTTGTCTTCATAGCATGCGAACAACCCCCTGAGCCTAGAAGTCAGTTATTTGAATACGAGTACAACAAACAGACACTTAAATTTTATAAATATGTATTAAAGTGGGTGTTTTTAGGCCACGGTCTATCTAGGTTCTAGGCTATGGAAAATGATGGAAAGGCAAAATTTTGATATAAAGAAATCCTTACCGGGAAGTCCTTCTCTTGTAGCTTAGAATTGACTGTGAAAATCCTTTGCAACACTTGTAGTGCTTGTTCCGGTTTATTTGCATGCAGCAGATATCTCGGACTCTCAGGGAATGGGAACAGCAGCATAACCACAAGCAGACTTGGTATTCCACACGCGGCTACAAACACTCTCCATGATGTGTACTGGAAGTCAGCGCCGGGGGCGGTTAGGTTGAAGCGAGGATCTTGGATGATAAGCCAGGCTATACCTGAAATTAAAAATATTATCCCTTGAAGGTTTTTGGTGTTCTACAGAATAAGTGTGCTCAGCTCTCTCTTATGAGGCAGAGCCACGCTGCAGCTATAATATACTTGTACCACGTGCTCGGCAGTGCAGGAAAACATCGTGAGGAAACCTGCATATCTGAGGAGTAAGAAAAAAATATTTCAAAGACATGTGAAGTTCGCCGACATGCGTTGGGGCTGCGCGGCGGACACTTCCTTGCCCTAAAACCCTCTCAGAAATTAGGGAAGGCCTGTGCCCAGAAAGTGGGACGTATATAGGCTGTAACTTTACTTTTTACTTTTACCACAAATGGGTCGGCTTGACCAGAGCAGAGCCACGCTCTCACAGAATACCAGCGTAAGATAGCAGTTTAACGCTGCTGTGTTTCGTATGGTGAGTGTAGAGAACCGGAATCTCTTTTTACTGGAATCGAGGCATTCCATCTTAGTCCTAAGCTAAGTCCTAAGATAGCAGAATAATATTTTTCTATGTTTTGTAGGGAATTTATTAAAATTTTACTAAAAGGATTTCATCGTAGTCTCCAGGTGTGATAACGCATTTTCATTTTCAATCGAGGATAGATGTAGTTATCCACGAACCACAGAAACCACTTAGCATTAGGTAGACTACGTGCTCGTCTGTCATCATTATCCTATAAAAAAGACTTCAAATTGTCTTCACCAAATCGTAGACTACGTTTCAACGTACGTACGTTCACGTATTGTTTGTATACTTATCAACCCTCTAGTCATTCTAAGGGTGTGTGCCGGTAGACATCAATTCAGTATACTGTGAAGCCATTACTTTTTAGTTTGCTATAAGTACTGGTTATTGTTTGAATCGGAATGCATTCCAGAACACTGTCATTGTCATGTTCAATACAATTGCAACGAAAACCAAGCGGCCTATGCGTCTTTGGATATAGAATGGAGTATTTTCTTTTCTGTTTTTTTTTTTAGCGAATTTCAAAAAGGAGGAGCTTCTACGTTCCGCTGGTGAGTGTTTATGAATGTTCACCGATTTTTCCGTCAATTGTTGACCAATTTTTTTCACTTTTTCTTTTTCACTACATTTCAAACGTTTTTCTACTGCATCCTGGAAGCATTTTACACTCAAAAATTTCACAAGAACTTTCACCCAGACCTGGAAAATGATTTGTACCCTATATAAGTATTTGATCCATGCGGGATTTGAAACCGCGGCCTTCACCGTAATTCAAGGCTAAACACTGCGCTACGGATCCATCGAATTTCATTAGCTGACAAAGTATAGTCAATTAAAAAGCATATATTTTTAATATTACCTGGTAGTAAGATCGTTCCAAAGGTCCAGAACACCTCGAGCCTACACAGCATGACGTCCCGATGCCTCACAGACAAAAAGTCCCCGAAGTACGGAAATATCAAGCCTGTGGCACCGATAATGCCAAAGCCGGAAAAAAACCTAAACAGAAAACAGTTGTTAAAAATATTTCTTTTCATTTTTCAAAATATGTATAATATTATGTTCTTCAGACCGACTTGGCACCCAGTTACGTAGGTCGCTCAATAAGTTTTGAGATGCTCGAAATTTAAAAATGGAACGCACCCGTGTTATATGTTTTTAAAAAGCAAATTTATTTTAAAAATAGAACTCCTTAAGCCAAAATTGCTCAATATTAAAAAAATTCTATTCATTTTCCTGCAACGCTTTTCGTTTAAAACGATGGATCTTAACCGTCAACATTTGCGCGCTATGATCTATTATGATTTCAAATTTGATTTACCCGAATAATTAAGTTTACAATGGTTACAATCAGCATTAGGAGACTCAGCTTCATCATGTGCAACAATTTTAAGGTGGTTCGCTGAATTCAAAAGGGGTAAAATTAACCTTAAAGATGACCAAAGAACCGGGGCCTCGCAAACAGCAGTAACGGCAGAAAATGTATGGACTACTGAAATTTTGGTGCGAGGAGACCCACAAATCACATATACGGAAATCAAAAAGATTGTAGGTATTAATTAAGGGAGCATTCATACCATCCTACATCAACATCTTGGAGTGAGGAAGCTTTGTTGTCGATGGATCCCTCGTTTGCTCTCGGAAAACGAAAAACAGACTCGTGTGGTTTGGTGCCATGAAATTCGTCTACGTTTTGAAAATGGGACATGTATTTCAGAAATCGTTACTAGTGACGAGACATGAATCTATCAATATGGTCCGGAATAGTTACCGACAAAACTGCAAAGGCCTAGCAATGACGGCAAAAAAATGGTGACTAGTTTTTTTTTCGCGAAGCGGACATTTGTCGACGTCTATGCTGGAAATTGTAGGTCAGTCAACTCTGAATGGTATACTATAGTTGCATTACTCAAAGCTTTTAAAGCTGTGCGGGAGAGAAGACCAAAGACCGGGCTTCGGGGAATAATGCGGCATCACGATGACGCCTCTTCACATGCCTCCCTTAGAACAAAAGTATTTATTGAGAAATCTGGTTTTAAAACTCTAAGTCTCCCACCCTACAGCCCTGACTTAGCTCCTTGTGTTTTTTTGTGCCCAAGAGTAAAAGAAAAATAAAAGGCAACTTTTTTTCAAGTTTCGAAGAAGCCGTGGCTGTCAGATCAAGACTGACACGGGAGACCTCCCCTTTTCCCTTCACGGCCAATAGGTCTAAGGTATAACTAGATGTTTTGCAGTCTTAATATACATTATACATACTCTTGCATTAAGGTACGATCAATCCCTTAAGTCCGAAACCCCTTAAGTCGACAGCGAGGGGGTGCCGCACCGCCCGAAAAAGTAGTATAATCGATGCCGCATCGCCCGAATAAGTTAAATAAAACAAAAGCCTACTTATCCTAAGACAGGAAAAAATTAACATCACATAAATCGTATTGCAGTGACTCAAGTACACAATCGAATCTGCACTCAGGGTGCTACTGCAAAGCTATTTAAAAAAACTTAATTAAATGAACAACATACCTGCACGCCAGGAATGCCGGGAATGATTGCACCAGACTGGAAAGAAAGGCAGCGAGTGCATCAAGCAGGAGGGCCCCGATGATCGCCTTTTTGCGACCACGTGCGTCTGCCAGGTTGCCCCAGAAATACGATCCCACGCACATCCCTGGAAAATTATTTTTCTACTCCATCATTCGTCATCATTACATAACTTCACAAGTCCACTGCTGATCATAATTCTCCCCCAAGGAACGCAAAAAGGTGGGCCAGCCGCATCCATCAAATTCCTGCACGTCTTACCAGATCGTTACTCCATCTAGTGAGGGGCGCCCTACACTTTGTCTACCAGTGCCGCTGCCTCTCAAGAACCATTCATCCCCGTCGGTTCTCGGTTCTTCGAGCTATATAGTGGGCTCGGTGTAACTTTAGCTTACTAATCCGTTGGGTATGTCGGTTGCTGCGGATATCATCATTATTAAGTTTCACACGCGAGAAACCTCGAGTATAACCCTCTACTTAGCTCGCTGAATGACTTTAAACTTCCTCATATGACCGGACAACGTCTCGAATCCGTAAGTCATCACTGGCAACACACACTGTATATCCTTAACCTCAATCCCATAATCCTAAAATAAACCGTGGTAATTTTTACATACAATTTTATATGTATGACACATTGTTTTTTTTTATATATAAAACTGAAGCGAAAAGTGAACTAGTAGTCCACCTGATGTTCAATGCTTACTGCAGTCCATGAATACTTAAAGCCAACTTCAAACATGAAGGCTATAGATGTATTGTCACCTATGAGGACTAAGGTTTTTTTATGGTATAAGGGTGATAAACGAGCATATGGTAAAACCTGATGTTAAGTGGATGTAGTGGTCCATAGACATCTACATTTATCTTCAATTAAAAATCAAAAAGCAGATGCGCTGCCAGCCATGAGGGCTAAGATGGAATGCCTCGTTTCCAGTAAACCGGGTCTCCGGATCTCTACACTCACCATACGTAACACAGCACCATTAAGCTGCTATTTTACGCTGGTATTCTGTGGAGCATGGTCCTACCCCGGTTGAGCTGATCCATTTGTACTGCAACCACAATATAGCTGCGGCATGGCTCTACCACGGAAAAAAAGGTAGACCCTTCAAACCGGGACAAAAGAGTATGCACCACTGGGTATCAGAAATAGGTAAATAGGATTCCTAGATACAAAAGGAGTTTTGAGATGGTTCTAGTCCTTTTGCGAGGTATTCCCATTTATCAATTCTATATTCGGCTATGCGTTGTTCAACCTCGTTTTGTAGAGAACGTAGCCGAATTTTTTTATCGACCGTGCGATAACGGTCATGAGATTTTAGCGCGGTATTCTTCGCTCTAGTCAGTTGCCGGAAGCTTCGTTCGTTTATCACTCGATACAAGAAATGTACGGGAGCATGAAGTGAGATGAGTCGATAGGGCGTTTATCGCACTATTTGCTTCCCTGGCTATAATAATCTTGTGTAGTGTCTAAATGCTGGGAGTTCGTAGACTTGAGTTTGACCTGGAGTTTACGCCAGTCGACGATGGTTTTGGTTTGAAGGACCTCACCATGCAGAAAATTAAAACTATAGGAATGGATTAAAAAAAGTTAAATCTCTAATTACAAGATGAATTTGTGTATGAAATAATGCACTCAAGGCATTTGTCAAAGGCATGTTCGATTGCCTTAGGGCTCGTCTGCAAACGGCCCATTGAGCATTAGTATCACTACAAACAGACGTTTATTTAAGATGGAATCATTACATCAGTATATGTAGTAGAGCCACGCTATATCTATAGTATGGTTGTAGCACGAATGGATCGACTCGACCGGGGAAGGAACACGCTCTCACAGAATACCAGCGTAAATAGCTGCTATGTTTCGTATGGTGTGTGTAGAGAACTGGAGACCCGTTTTACTGGAATCGAGGCATTCCATCTTATTCCTCAAGGATGACAACGCATCTGCATTTTGATTCATAATCGAGGTTAAATGTAGATGTCTATGGGCCACAGCATCCACTTACCATCAGGTGGACTGTGTGCTCGTTTGTCACCCTTATTCTATAAAAAAGGCAAATGCACGTGAGATTTAATTTCATGCGGTAGGGGTAATAACATCTACCTATGTATGGCCTTCAGCAGAAATAGCTGCCAAATAGTACCTAGTGGTTGTACTGCTGTGTACCAGTCTGATAGGTACAGAGAGCCAGAATAATTAGAGGTTGAGAGGCATTCCACCTTAGTCCTCATAAGTGACAATGCATCTGTGGTCTTATTTGTTTGAAGTTTACTGCAGGTTTCTATGGTCTGCAGTGGCCAGTTACCATCAGGTAGACTGTTAGTCCGTAATGCACTTCAGTATTATAAAAAAAAGTATTAAAACAATAGAAAATTTCATTTTAAAAATTATCCGACGAAAAATACGTTTATTTATATGATTATCATATTATTAGCAACAGCCATATATTATATTAAAAAAATAAATAGTTATTAATAAATAATACCGAAGCCAACGGTCGTTTCATGATTTATTTGACCCTAGTGAGCAAAATTGTGATTTATTACGGAGGTATTATTTTCAAAAAATTGTATAATTAATAAATCAATAAACTAAAAGAAAGATACGCACGGTGCATTCGCACTAAACAAATATCAATTATTATTTATTTATTTAAAAAACTTACATGTAACACCTTAAGCTAAAGGGTACATACATAGGGCGGACTTAATGCCATGTGGCATTCTCTGCCAGTCAACCCTGGGTGGCAAGGACAATTGTTGGCAGGTGCGAACATTATACATTATACAGGCGAACATTATACAGGTGCACATACATTAAATATACATATATACAAAGTACATACCAACATATATATATATATATATATATATATATATATATATATATGTATAAGTATAAGTGTATATATAATATGTATAATGTTTAAATAATATACAATGAAATAAATATTTGAAGTAAAAAAAGAAGAAAAGAAAGACAAGAATGAAGGAAAAATAATGTCAATTAGTAGTTTCCTTCAGGTAATGTTTTCGGAGAAGAACTTTGAAAACTTTTTTATTTGTGGCATTCTTAATATCATTGGGGAGGGTGTTCCAAAGTTGTATGGCTTGTATCGTAAAAGATGACCTAAAAAAATTAGCTTATGCTGTGGAAACCTTAACCTCAGACGGTTTGACTGTCGGGATGTTCGACCGTCGATCGAATGAAAAAAATTAAAATTATCCTTAAGATAAGAAGGCGACCTTGGATCGTTTAAAATTGAATAAAGTACAAGTAAAATTCTAGAGCATCCCCTTTGACTTATAGGTAGCGATTTAAGCTTTGAACGATAGGATATGTGGTCATACTTACGTAAACCAAAAATAAACCTTATGGAATTATTAAGAAGGCGCTCCAACTTGTTTAGAATATATACTTATACCATTATAAATCAGATAAGAACGATTAACATATAGATTCAAGCGAAGAGTTATATGTACAAACCAATGAGTGGGGTCGCGGTGAGCCTGCCCTTGTCGCTGGAGGACAGCATGAAATCGCACTCGGCGGCCGGCAGCACGAAGCTGAGTGTCGTTGTGCTGAGTGCACAGACCGCGTATACTGCTCCACAGGACATCAGCAACAGCCATTGGAAGCAGCCGTAACCTGCATTAAAAAAGTAAATAAATGATTTCTTAAATTTACGCGAACATTACACATTGAATAAAACTATTATTTACGGAAACGTCGGGATAGTAAAAATAAACTAAAATTGTAATTAAACGCGATAAAATCCGTAAATAATAGCTTTATTCAAAGTAAATAAAGTTCCAAGCCTTCGTTCTCTTTTTTGAGTCGGCTAATAATTAACGTGTCTCCAAAAAAACATTTTTATTCCTCAGACATGCATGATGTTATCCTTCCCTACCGAACACAAGAATCAGTATTTAGTATCTTAGTACTCTTGAAATACGATGGATAGTACCCACGCTCAGCTCTTGGGAGTTATTGAGGGTTACCTTAATCTATTTTCAAAATATGATGTTTCGAAAATAAAGTTAATTTTAATTATTATTTATTGTAACATTTTTTTAATAAAACATTGTTGACGTTGATAATTTAAATACATCAGACCTTCGTACTATCATCACGCAGAATTTCGGTTGACACACAACAAGGTCGAGTATACACGAATAATCGATAACATAAGACTTAGCTAACGTTAACGAGATTTACTGATGAAACCGAAACATCCAATTAATTATCGGCGCCGTTGGGCCGTCGCCACCGTACTGACAGGCGTCCAAGCATCACGTATATAATTATATTAGTCTACTCAACTGAAAACTTTTAAACACGTTGTTGTGTATTATCAAATTAATATGAATATTTTTATGGCAATAACGGTAACAAAGCACACAATATACTTAATAATCGATAACCAGAAGCTCGGCTAGTCTCCACCTTTTCATTAACACGGGCGGTTTGCTACATTGTGCGTCACGCGTACAGCAAAGGAGTGGTATAAGTTGCCAGCATCTGTCTTTCCATCCGATAACAAAGTAGGTACCTTCAAGGCAGAAGTGAATAGTCTTTGGTTAAGTCAGTGCGCTTCACCATCTTCGACTGCATCACTGCTTACTATCGGATGTAGTTAAGCGCTTAGAATAGTAAAAATATGGTAATTGGATGCTGTAGCCCGCAGACGTTTACATCCGCATGCGTATGATACCTTGTCACCTCTGAGGATTAACATGGAATACCTCACAGCCTGTAACTATATTAGCTCTGTTGAAATTTGGTATCATTAGAAACCCTTCATACCGGACTAGATAATATCGGACAGCTCAATGAGTAGTTAGTTTGTACCAGTTCTGGCTCACTCCTCAGCCCTCGTCAGCTGACGATGGGTCCACGGATCCTTAAAAAAGTGTATTATACATATTTGTTAGTGCGCAACTACAACACTATTCTGAATCACCAATAAAACACATTCCTTAATTTTGTTACAAATTTATTTCCAAATACTTATTATCTATAAAATAGGAGCGAAACATCTCATCCACTAAAATATTATTGTGCAATGTGTTCCCTGTAAATATACTCGTAAAACTATGCATTGAACATCCCTGAAACTTACATAGCAAATACATTAAGCAATATTCGCCACAAACTGAAGTCCACTCATTCTGAATCCCATCAACATTCCAGTTTCATCTTTTACAATTCCCTTTTAAAAACTCTAGATGATATCGTGCAGGTGATCGTCCATATGAATCAAAATATTGACCGATGCCATACGTATCGATATATAAAGCTATCCACTGTGATTCTGGTTTATCATCCGTATCCAAATTGCATATTATATTAGTAGTATAGTTGTAGCACGAATGGGTCGGCTCGACCGGGGAAGGACCACGCTCTCACAGAATACCAGCGTGAAATAGTAGCTTAATGCTGCTGTATTTCGTATGGTGAGTGTAGAGAACCGGATACCCTTTTTACTGGAAACGAGGTATTCCATCTTAGTCCTCACGGGTGACAACGCATCTGCATTTTGATTCGTAATCGAGGATAGATGTAGATGTCTATGGGCCACTGCAACCACTTACCATCAGGTGGACTGTGTGTGCTCGTTTGTCACCCTATCCTATAAAAAAAAATTGCTTCGCTCTTTTTTTTCGAACTTGGGTGTCACACTGTTTTTTTTTTTTTGCGCCCGAAGCAAATATGGGCAACCCTCCGGAAAGCGGGGGAGGGAGGCGGTGAATGCTCATAGCATACCACGCAGCCGGCTGCGTGGTTATGTGGAGACTTTTACCCACTAAACACCGCCTTTATGGATTGGCTAACCGATCTGACTGGAGATCTCTAAGCCGTATACGGGCGCGACCCTCCTTGGCAGAAAGGAAGGCGCAAGCGTCACACTGCCGCTTGTTTAGAATCAGGCGTTACTTAGACGCACTACGCGGCAAACGTCTCGATACCATCCACACCATCTGGATGCTTGGCGGTCCACCACTGTACGTTTCAAAAGGAGTTCATTCACTCATATGAAACCACTTCTAGGTTACTAAAAAAACTTTAGGTTTTGTAACAAGGCAAAGGAAAAAATCTAAAACTAATAATAATAATAATGTCGACATAAAATTCTTTAGTATAAATAAAAAATAAACAATAGTGAAGCATGAACGCAAGAAAATACGTTAATAGTCCTGTATTTATTTGGAATAATAAAAGGAAACATTAAAAAAATAATGATATCCCACTCAAAACGTAATTGTGAATTGATCATGATGTTCAGTACAAACAGATTGTCCTACTTTTTCCGATCAACTGTCCGACTGGTGGGACAAATTGGAATCCTGAAATTTCTCTGGTTCACTTTTTCTTGCTAATCTGAGTGAGAACAAAATGTGGGGCAAGTATAAGTGAGTTCTTACATTTTATTAATGGTTTGTTTTTCAATTTAACAATTCATCAAAGTTAAAAAATTGTAATCAATATTATATACAAACTGAATCAAATGTCATCAACGTCTGGTACAAGAAAGCTTAAGGACGGTCTTAAAAATATGTGTGCTACACATTTCATGAAAAAACAGGAAGTATTAAAAATGGTAAACTAATGACTTTATCTGCATGACAGTACTTGTGTTTCAAGCGAGACAGGGGTTTAACCCTTAACTATCTACCTGTGGTCTCACAGACTTCAGCGATATTATTTTTGTGAATATAGAGTAAAAGTAAAAAATTGTAATCGATATAAATTGTAATCAATATAAATCGTTAATGTAAATAGTAACGAGCATCTATAACATTTTTGTCTTAAATCTACATTAAAAAACTTGTGTTAGGAGTAGTTCGCGGCAATAGTCGAATTGCGGATTCGAACCTACGACCTTTCGAGTTCGTGGTCCGCATTCTGTCATTTAGGCTACTTTCGCTTAGAAGTATCGTATGCCCTTTACCGCCGACAATTAGTAAATAACCTATAGACATTTTAATTAACAATTCTCTGGTGCTGGTGAGGATTGTACACATGTTGTGCACATACTAAATAATAATAAGGTTTAATCCGATAATTTTTCAAAAAGAAATAACATATCTTCTCTTCTACCTCAAAAATTGAAAACAAGATTATACAACCACTGTGTGTCGCCAGTAGCTCTGAAATGTGGTCCTTCACTGCTGGTCGTATGTGGGAGCTCAAGGTCTCTCAGCAAGCTATGGAGAGGGCTATGCTCGAGATTTCTCTACGTGATAAACTAAGAAATGAGGATATTCGCAGTAGAAACAGATTAACCGACATAACCCAAAGTATTAGCAAGCTGAAATGGCAATGGACCGACCATATTATAACTCGAAGGACTAACAACCGATAGAGAAGAAATATTCTCAAGTGACACAACCTCGCACTGGTAATTGAAGTGTAGAGCGGCCGTTGCTAGATGGAGTACTGACTTTTTAAGATATGCAGGAAGTCGATTAATGCAGGTGGCTTAAGCCCGTGCATTTTGGCATTTCCTAAGGGGGATCTATGTTCAGCAGTGGACTTGTAAAAGGTTGTGATGATGATGACGATGATGATGATGATGAAAAACCGAATGACGTAATTTTTGGAGTTGAAAATTAAACAGCTACTTATAAACGTAAGTTTTACAACGATCGTGTATTCAGATTCCGATAGTTGAAAATAGATGGCGCTGTTATAAATTTCCGACCTGAATAATAATTAGCACCTCATTTATAAACACTTTACATATGTTGATATGCATAAATTACTTCGCACTTACAATATTATTGGCCTAATGGCAAACTATGTAGCTAGTTTAAGAATTTTATTTTTAAATTGTATTTCATTGAATCGATATTGAGAACACTTGAGCTCAATTAACAGAGTGCAGCGGAGATCGCTCACATTCACGCAAATAAATATATAAAGATACTAGCGATCCGCCCCGGCTTCGCACGTGCTACATATTTCTGGTTCTGGACAATAGCGTCACTTACCGAGTCCAACTATGGATCTTAACTAACTTTTAAACGTGGTAGAGCCATGCTGCAGTTATATTAGTAGCACGAATGGGTCGACTCGACCGGGGAGGGACCACGCTCTCACAGAATACCAGCGTCAAATAGTAGCTTAATGCTGCTGTGTTTCGTATGGTGAGTGTGGAAAACCGGAGACTCTTTTTACTGGAAACGAGGCATTTCTCCTAAGTCCTCACAGGTGACAACGCATCTGCATTTTGATTCGTAATCGAACATAGATGTAGATGTCTATGGGCCACGGCAACCACTTACCACCAGGTGGACTGTGTGCTCGTTTGTCACCCTATCGTATAAAAAAAAACATTCTCGAATAAAATTTATAACACAGTACACAGAGAAAATTGTATTAAAATTGGTAAAGCCGTTTAAAAGGACGTCAGTCGCATACACACGGACAGAATAATTATATACGAGTATATAAGGATTACGCACTTTAGAACATTTGAAATTGTCCCCAGTTTCATGATGAAGCTACGATCTTGTAAGGCCTCATGTATACAATACGTACCGAATTGTGACGAGGATTAATGATATAACCTACCGAATACAGAAAGATGCAAGAGGTACTCCTAAGATCGTCAAAGTGGATCGACTGGCGCGTTATTATGGCGCCGATAATGCTCCGAATGAGCATATCTTAGGAGGGGGCAATGTTGCGCACCATAATTAGTGTCTAGTACATGGCACTAACACTATCTAGTATCGAGTAGCAGAACTAATCCTTCTAGATAATTCCGTACTAGAACTTTCTACACCTTGACTAGGTCGGGACTGGTATGCACTCGAACATTCTAGATGTTTCAGTAGAAGAGGGCCTATATAAAACCGGTAAAGAAATACACATGACGTCAGCTGTCTTACAACATTACCTTATTCTCTACCAAAATATTTTTTCTCTCTTTTTAAAAACATGACACTAAGGTTTTTTCCTCTATCGTTGAGGCAGTTTACATACATAAATTTTACAAGGACAAACTCGAACGGACCCGGAACAATATTAATGTAAGCCATACGAATAATTTTTCCGTGCGGGATTCGAACCCGCGGTTATTAGCGCTGTAACTAGTTGTCAAGTGACTGCACCACGTAACCGTCATCTACGAAAAGTTAAAAATACACGCAATAAATCCTCAAAAGTAACCATAAGTTTTAATACCTCTGTGAAATCTTATAAATTAAACAAAATGTTTCACGAATTGCTTCGATTTATGTTTTGTTTTGTCGCTCTTAAAACTACATACTTGCTTTTTAAATTAGGCAGCTAACGTGAGATGTAAAAATACAATCCTCTATGGCACATCAAGAAAAGATTACTGTGTTAAAAATATATAGACATAGAAGCAAACAAAGAGCTGTGTTATTGCGTCATTTTTTTTTCAAACTCACCAAAATCACTTAAAAGGTGGTAGAAATTGAAGGGCAGGTTACACTTTAATAATAAAACATCACTTTAAGCACTAAAAAGACAACAAACATTTAGCGATAGATATAAAGATGAAAGGAGATAGAGTGAGGAGTAAAAGAGACAAATAATACTCTTAAGGAGTTTCTTGAACAAATCTAACAATTTAATTGATCAAAATTTTTAGAGAAAGAAAGAGAAATCAAAGAGATAAATAATTTAACCAGTTTCTTGAACAAACCTAGAGATTAAAGTAAAATATTGTTCTTATTATTATAACCAATCTCTAAGAATTAACATCTAATTCTATAAATTATAATAAAAGTAAAGTTAAAGCCAATATACGTGTCTCGTTGGGCACAGGCCTCCTCTAATTTCTAAGAGGGTTTAGGGCAAGGAAGTATCCAACACGCTGCCCAATGCGTTGACGGTTTCCTCACGATGTTTTGCTTCACCGCCGTACACGTGGTATAACAGCACTCAGAACTGTAATTAACAATCCCGGCGGGGATCGAATCCGCATTGCTCGCGTACTTTGAAATTTACAGCGAGCGCTCAGCTCAGCATGTTATGGTTCTATATAAATAATATGTTTCATGCTAGTGCATGCGCAATTGAATTTATATCCATATACGTAAGAATCACAAAATGTTAGTTAGGAGGTAGTTACACTTAGTCGTCGATATAAGATTAATTATAATTTTCAAAAAATAATCTATTATTTTCATTGCTTATATAGAGGGAATGCCTGGAAACTTTGTGTCCAGTGATGTGCCAGAATTATCTGGTATCCACCCTAGTATTTCAGGTTGCTAACTAAAAATTAAAATAATTAAAAAGTTTGTTAAATAACAGTGACGTCATGAAATAAACACGTATCATGAAAAATGTATTTGCTAATTTTATTTAAGTAAAGAAACTTTAATAATGACCTGGATCAAGGTATGTGGCATTCTTTGGTCATTCATTCATTCATTCATTCATTTTTTCTCTGCCAATGATCATCAGTGGACTTGTGATTATTATTTTTTATAATATAAATGTGACAAACGAGCTCACAGTCCACCTAACGGTAAGTGGATACTGTTACCCACTGACACCTAAATCTGTCTTCATTTAACAATAAACATGTTGATGTCACCCATGGTACCATACAAAACACAGCAGCATTAAGCTGCTATTTTAACGTAACGTAACGTGGCTCTTCTCCGGTCGAGTTACAACCATAATATAGCTAAAGCGTGGTCATTCGCTTTTAATTTTCAGATATCAGGCTCTCTTCGAAAATAACTCAAAAACCCTAGATTCACTAATAATTACACAAACCAATAGCTAATGAAGTTTGTGTTCCGATAGACTTACACTTTTACTGAACTATTTTCGGTATCCACGCGGAGTCTATTCTCATCTCAAGGGACTTTAGGCGTGCCATTGAAGCGACAAAGTCCGCAACGTGAACGAGTGCGTAAGCGGAAAGCATACGTTAAATGATTTAACACTAAATACTTGCATTTATATACAAGGTTAGTAGTAATAATAATGAAAAAGTTTTTGTTTTTCTCTTATCACATATTGATTTACCGCGGGTGTCGTAAGACGCGATAGAGGAAAAATGAAAAAGGAGATGGCAGAAGCATCTTTCTGATAACAAGTCAAAATTGCTTGCACTTGCCAAGCATCACAACCGGCCAAATCCCCCATAAGGCAGTCTATGAGGGAGGCATATATTCTGTTATATAGGCTGTAATCGATGGATTGAATGGAGGCTTAAGATAGTATTAGGCTGACTGGCTGATCCTGTGGGAGAGACTGGTGCCTGAAGTAGGTTTAGGAGAAAACCTGTTACACAGGTCACCAGGACGAGTGAAATAAACGTACTTTGAAAATTTTATAGCGTAGTTTTTTAACACTCAATGTCTGCTATTTAATCTGCTATAATTTTAACAGTCCATGATATAAAATACACTAATTATATTTCAATAACGGATTGAACAGGTAATATACCTTATATATAAAAATCAATTGATATTCGTTAGTCTGGCAAAACTTCGAAAACAGCTCGGCCGATATTTATGATATTTTTGTATCTATTTGTGTGGGTCTCTGAATGGTTTAAAAACTCAATTGGAGCCGGTAGATGCCACTGTTGTCGAAGCCGTAAATATATTGAAGCGACAGTAGCCTAATGGCAGGGCGCTGACCGCGAACTTAAAAAGGTCGTGGGTTCGAATCCACCATACGACTACTGGCGTGAAGCACTCGTAACACAAGCAATTTAAGCTTACCACGAGTGGTTAAGGGGAATATTGGTAATATTTATAGCATTTATAGCATATAGTAGACAATCGCTAGTAAATGAAATAAATAGAAATTAGCAGCTTAGCGGTTTTGGAATTTAGCAGTTTATAAAATTAGTATAATTTATTGAACTTCTCATCTATATTCCTAGGAAAACTTAATTGTCTTTTGTTTTAAATTAAATGTAATTAATTCCATTTAATTATGATATATCTGAAATGGAAATATCATTTTTTAACAAAATTTGCGTTATTACTTAATAACCGGTTGGTCAATTATTAATTAATAAAACACGTTATTTGTCCTCACCTGTAGTCAAGTGATTTGTTTTATAATAGTTATGTAAGTACAGATACCAGTTGCTTTTTGATTTTTGTCGTTTTGGTGCAGACATACATTTACTCCAATTTAAAAATCCTGGCCTACCATAATATAATTCTAACAAAACTTTGAGTCTTAGTTGCTTAAATAAATAAATTCTCAAAAAATCTCAGTCACAATGTTATTCCATAGTTATTGAACGTCTATCCCAATGGTGCAAAATGCAGACATTATTTTTTTCGTTCAGTGTCTGTACTTACAAACACCGCTGAAATTCACGGAAAATTCGAGTGGTGCGTATGGCCAGCCATAAGCACAAACGGAAATGGGTGTCATATCTAATATATAAAAATTAATATTTGTTTGTTCAAATTTTATGCGCTGTCATACCGTTCATGAGATTGCGGCAAAACTTTGTCAACAGATTGTTTGTACTTCCGTGAAGGCTATAGACGCAATTGGACCCGGTAGGTGGCGCCGTTGTTGTAGAATCCAGATATAACCACGGCGAAGCCGGGGCTGATCGCTAGTAATATATATATATATATATATATATATATATATATATATATAACGAGCGTGTATGCGTAGATATATGGATGTAAAGGAGGCGAAAGAGGTATGTCAGGATCGTGCCAAATGGAAGTCCGTAGTCTCTGCCTACCCCTCTGGGTGACAGGCGTGAGTGTTTATGTATTTATGTATGTATGTATATATATAACGGTGTACCACGTAAGAAGTAAAGAAGTGCGGCCAGCAGAAAACGGCTTAAAGGCTATTACAGAAAGAATGACTGTGCCCAGCAGTAGGGTTAACTGGGTACGGTTGAAACGGGGGACGATTGAAACAAAGCGTATATCTCGACACCGTGGGTGATGAGGTCCAGGGGTACAAGGAGAGAACGGAGCGGGCAACAAGTCGAAACACGATTTTAAGTGTTGCGTCGCTCTTCGCGCGCTGTGTTTATGTATAGAAGGCCTGATTGTGTTTTTTGACGAAAAAGTAAGTATTTTTGTTCGTACATTTTTGCAATTGTTATTAGGGTTCCGTAGTCAACTAGGAACCCTTATAGTTTCGCCATGTCTGTCTGTCCGTCTGTCCGTCCTCGCTTCATCTCTGTGACCGTTAGCACTAGAAAGCTGTACCAATATGTGTATCAATCAGGTCGACAAAGTGGTAAAATAAAAATTGGAAAAAAATGTTTTATTAGGGTAGCCCCCCTATATGTAAAGTGGGAAGTGATTTTTTTTAAGTTTCAACCCTAACGTGTGATATATTGTTGGAAAGGTATTTAAAAATGAATAGGGGTTTACTAAAATCATTTTTTGATAATGTCAATAATTTCGGAAATAATCGCTCCAAAAGTAAAAAACAATGTGCCCCTACCCCCCCCCCTCTAACTTTTGAACCATAAGTTTAGAAAATATGAAAAAAAACTGAAAAGTAGAACTTTATAAAGACTTTCTAGGAAAATCATTTTGAACTTGGATGGAAACAACAGTACCCACTACCGGGAGCAGTTGCAGGAGCGCGGAGCGCTGCTGGAGCGCGAACATAATGAATACCCACCTTTAAACTCATAAGTGGGAACACTTATTGTGACGGACGGGAAACTACGGAACCCTACACTGAGCGTAGCCCGACACGCTCTTGGCCGGTTTTATTAAAGATAGAATGTTGAGAGTTGTGTATTATTTTAATTAAAGTTTGTAGAGTATGGCTGTATGATTAGTTTTTACTCAAATTTGTCATAATTCTTACTGTGAACCGTTTTATACCTAGAAGGGGGTTGGGGATAGTTGAAACATTTTTGTGGGTATAGTTGAAACAGTTTATTTATTTCATTTTTTTATTTTTTGGAGGCCAGGGGTACGCCAAAGGAAGACTACGAAATGTCAGGCCGACTTACCAAAGTATAAACAAGCCTATGAAGATGTAAAAGCTGGATCTTGGTTAGAAAGAGCGGCAGAAAAGAATGACCTGAACGGTTGTTCCCTGTTGTGGTATGTACGTAAACGAGATGCGACTGGAGGCGATGAAAATCAATAAATGAGTTATAAGGCTCACAATCGAGTGTTTAGCCAGGGACAAGAGCGTTAGCTGTCTAAATAATTAATTAGGTGTGCAGACATATATTTTTGGCCTAACTAAAAAGGATGTTGTGAAATTGGCATATGAACTACCCGTCAAGTACGACTTATTACAAACTGGTTTTGCATGTTTATGAGAAAAAATCCGAAACTGTCAGCGTGCAGCACAGGCCACATGTATGTCTAGGGCAACCAGCTTAAATAGAAACAACATAAATGATTTCTACAACAATTTGGCTACTATCATGGACCGTTATAAATTTAAATCCCAAAATATATATAATGCTTGACTTGAATATATACTAATTAATAAAGTTGTATCTGAGTAATAAATGTGCATTTTTTGCCATTAGAAAGCTAACATGATGTAGAATGACATAAGATTTAAAAAAAAGTAGGATAAAGGGGACGATTTTTCGAGAAATTTTAAAGTTATTGTAAAAATGATGAAAAAAAATACCAGATTTTCATCAAAAACCTCTTTATTCTAATTTTATGATGTTCATTTTTTTGGAAATTTCTACTTTATTGCCACGGCTTTATTGACAGTCTTTTAAAAATTTTATCCATTTTAATAGGACATTTTGTTTAAAAGTTATAATAATTTATTTAAATAGGGTTAGCAGCTGCAATTTCAAATGTTAAAATATTCATAAAAAAATTGTAATTTTTTTTAATAACTTTTCCATCGATGAAATTATATGTAGTTTTTTTTTTGGAAATTTCTACTTTATTGGCACGGCTTTATTGACAGTCATTTAAAATTTAATCCATTTTGATAGGACATTTTGTTTAAAAGTTATAATAATTTATTTAAATAGGGTTAGCAGCTGCAATTTCAAATATTAAAATATTCATTAAAAAAAATTATAATTTTTTTTAATAATTTTTCCATCGATGAAATTATATATGTAGTTTTTCTGGCTTTGATATGTGCACTTTATAAAGACTCACACTGTATAAAAAGTATTTGTGATGTTCAACTATGCCATTACGAGTCGTAAAATGTTATTAGACGATTAATAAAACATGCTCATTTATTATATGTTGTATTATTTGCATGTGTTTCAATCGACCCCAGGCACTGTTTCAGCCGACCCTAGCATGGGGACGGTTGAAACAAATTATATATTTTTTTAATTTGACTTTATATATAAAATACAATACAGTGATCTCAAATAACATTGCCTAGTAGTAAACAGATATATGGTCTTTCATTTAATATATTTTTTTCATCGCTCGTTTAACTAATCCCGATGCAATGGACGATAAACGTTAAAATGTTTCAACCGTACCCAGTCTACACTAGTAGGGCGTTTGTAAGCTGCGTTTTCTGACATATAACTTGTTGGTCTTCGTCTCGATTTTCCCAAATCATAACCAGCACTAAGTGATCGTAATCGCGGCAGACGGCATACGTTTATTTGTTCTACATCATTAATTCGCTTAGTTTTATTGCTTTCATTTTATGATCGCAGACGGAGGACTCTTAGCGACCTATTTATAGTACATTTAATTCTTAAATATGTTAAAAATTAGTTCAGATACGCGTAATAAAATGAAATGATATGTTTTACGTAATTATTTCTTATATTTACGGGAATGCTACACATTAAAACTAATTTTAATAATTTTATCGCGTTTAATGTTTCGGGCGTTAGGAAAGACACACATTCGATAAAAAGACACGTATTTTGCATTTGAACGCTGTAATTATCATCGTCAGTTAAAAAAAACTGTTCACCTGATGATGCTTCGTTTAGGATGACGTTGCTGTGGTGATTAGAGGTGACGAAGATAGTGCATGCTATTGAGGGAGGGCGAGAGGTGGTCTTTAAACTAGAAAAGACATTAAATGAAACTAATTTTACTGATTTTATCGCGTTTAATGTCTTCGGACTGCGGTGTTTGACGTTCTGGTGTATTTAACGAATGCTACAAAGCTACAATCAACTTTTAAATATAAACTTAGAGTATGTTGAAGTCTTGCAGTGGTATGCTTGGGCTTAGATTTGATTTTATAAATTATGGTATCCCAAGCAAATGGTAGCTGCCAGCTATCTTCTCTACAGAAATTAGTTTTTTTTTTAATTTTAAATGTCTCTATGTCATGGGTGCTGTAAAGCGCCCGAAACGTTGCGAATTAAAAAGTTTAAATTAAATGCGATAAAATCCGTAAAACTTGTATCATTTAATATCTTACCTTGTTTCGAGACCTCACCTCTACTACCGACACTAACATCATCATAAACGTCATCGTTAGGTGACAAGGTTATTCACGTGATGATGCCTTGTTTAGAGGCTAAACACGTGTCGTGTTATCGGCGGTGGTGTGTTATTTTAGCGTAGTGGTGTTGGGATTAGTGCTGACGGAGGTAGTGCACGTAATTTATATGAAGGGCGGGAGGTGCTCTTCAAATGATGTATGAGTTGAAATGAAATGAATGATTTTATTCCAAAACCAGCATGGTAGTGATCACCTCATTCCCGGGGGTTATTTTCATTTATGTAACCTTTGATATTAAAATAACCCTTTTTGTAAAAATTTTCTTTAATGATAAAACATTTAAAATTGGCAAATTTTGTTCATTCTGGATTTTGTTGTAAAAGCGTATACATTGCCACAATATTGCTCACAATATATTATTTTATTACCCGGATCTTAGCTAATTAAAGTTTAACATATTTAACATAATGGATTTCCGTAAAGTAACGCCTGATTTTGTTAATTATATTTATTTCTGTACAAAATAGACACTATATTAAGTAGTAACCCTATTACTGTAACTAATAATAATGTTTTCCAGACCGAATTTCCCGTCTCCACGGCGAATAGCCAGCTGCGCAGCACAGGAGTATAGTGCCAGAGTGTATGCGCAAGCACAGGTGCACTCTCTATATACACAACCGGAGAGAGAACAGGCGCAGGACCAACGGCTTTACGTGCTTTCCGAGGCACGGGGTGAAACACCGCCAACTTCTTGACACCGAGCTACTGCTGTGGATTTGTCGACAGCAAAACAAATCGCACAGATTATGTTGTGCCAACGCCCAACTTTAGTCTTATTGCCCGGAGACAATTCTTTTCATATAAGAGTGGGCAAACGAGCACGCGACTCACCTAATGGTGAGTGACTATCGCCGCCAAAGGACAACTGCAGTACCACGGGAATTGTAGATGCGTTGCCGGCCTTTTAAAGAGGAGTAAGCTCATCATCATCATCATCATCATTACAGCCCTTCACAAGTCCACTGCTGAACATTGGCCTCCCCCAAGTAATGCCACAAAGCACGGTCCTGAGCCACCTGCATCCATCGACTTCCTGCATATCTTACCAGGTCGTCACTCCATCTAGTGGGGGGTCGCCCTACACTACGCCTACCGGTACGAGGCTGCCACTAGAGAACCTTTCTTCCCCATCGGTTATCGGTTCTTCGAGCTATATGGCCGGCCCACTGCCACTTCAGCTTACTAATCCGTTAGGCTATGTCGGTCACTCTGGTTTTACTGCGGATATCTTTATTTCTGAGTCTCCCACGCAGAGAAACTCCTAGCATAGCCCTCTCGATAGCTCGCTGAGCGAACTTGAGCGTCCTCATACGGCCAGCAGTGAAGGACCACGTCTCAAATCCGTAAGTCATCACTGGCAACACGCACTGGATGTACAATCTAGTTTTTAGAGATTGAGGTATACTTGACGAGAAGATATGTCGTAATTTCCCGAACGCTGCCCAGCCGAGTTGAATCCGTCGATTGACCTCTCGGTCGAAGTTGGACTTACCTAGTCGGACTATTTATCCCAGGTGAACGTACTCGTCAACAACTTCGAGCATAGTGCTCCCAACAACTACCGGCATAGGTGTGACATAAGATTTACAATAAACGGCGAGTAAGCTCGTTTATTGTAAATCCCTAAGTCGTATCGGTCCGGAAAAATCCCTGGTGGTGATCGTTGTCACAAAAAAAAGCGATGGAAAAAAACTTCTAGTAAACCGCACAGTGGTGGACCGCCAATCTATCGGATGGTATAGATTCCTTTGAAGAAAAAAAAACAAAATCGAGTAAATTTCTACCTGCGTCATTTAAAAAAAAATAAAGACTGAAATAAATTTACCCGCGTAACAAATAACAGTAATGCCAACATTTACCTACTTTAATTTCCCAAAATACGCAGTTCAACAACCGAGAGACGTCACCGCGGCAATTTCTTTGTTGATAAACTAAATTATTTCAAACATTTTTCCGTGTGACATTAGCACAAATTTAGAAAAACAACGTTTAGTCTAATAGACTTGATACTTGTAGTGCGCAGGGTAATCTTTAAAGAAATTAGTTATTTTACGGTAAACCATGTTGCGACGGTGTGAGAATACCCACTATCATATATCATTCAGTTATTGTGTGATGAGATGGACCACAGTATCTTCCTCATAATTCGCAATAATAAAAAAATGGTTGCCAATCTACCCGCCAAGTGCGACGACTATAGTAGTCCCCTCTGTGATGTACTCTACAGGGGAGGTCTAAGTTCTTCAGTGGACTACTATAGGCTGTATTGCATTGATGAATAGAATGGATGTTAAACTAATGGGTAAAATAAAAGCCTACTTACTTTCCAGTGATGAACACAGGGCTTCCTTCGTTTTTGAGTGGTTATAAACGTATTATATACGAGAGTATCCATTATATATTCGTTATTTTACAAAGATTACAACAAATAAATAAATAAATAATTCGCGTTTACCACGGGGAGTACTCTGAGTAATTGTTCAGAATAATTCTAGCCGCACAATTTCACCATCGCACATCGCGACTAAGCTCGCGATACCATACGTACCATCTGGATGACTGGCTATTCACCACTGTGAATTTAAAAGAAGTTTTCTACGTCGAAAAATTTCCTTATAGAGTTGACTACCATTTGAGATTTTTCAGGACCGATACTACTTAGGGGCCTTCAAGAATATAGCCTACTCCTTTTTAAAAGGCTGCCAACGCATCTGGAATTCCTCTGGTGTTGCAGTTGTTCATGGACGGCGGTAATCACCTACCATCATGTGAGCCGTATGCTCGTAGCTAATTATTCATAAAGCAACATTTAATAATAATAATAATAACATTTATTCATTACCACTAATAAAGTTATAGTGAGCAGTACACACAGAAATAACCAAAATTACATAGTGTAGTAATGAATGGGCTCTAGCTCAGCTAGAATGTTGCAGTTGCCCACAACGCTGTTATTCTGCCAGCGCCCAACAAATGAGGAGTACGGTACGCGCGCATCCCTGCTTTTTATTACATTTAATCACAACCGTTCGTATTAGAGTACATATCGTGTTTTCTTAAGTATTAGCGAGTGTTAGCCAGTTCAAATTAGTAATTAAGAAATATTTTTAATTATCATAATTTTTTTCCATAAAATTTATATTATTAATAATTATTGCAACATTACAACTAATAGTAACAACAAAGTATTAAATAATTGTTATTTTACTGAGCCTAACTTATTTGAGCTTATAAGTTTATTACCGCCTACTGGCAATGTTTATTTATTTTATTCGTTTCAAATAATGTCAAATATTAATGACTAACTCTCAAGATTCTGTTTCTTTTTATAAATGGGTTCATTATCTATTGTCCTCACGGGTTGCAACGCATCTGCATTTTGATTAGTAATCGAGGATAGACGTTTATGTCTATGGGCCACAGCATCCACTTACCATCAGGTGGACTGTGTGCTCGTTTGTCACCCTTATCCTATAAAAAATGAAATAGTTAGTTTTACCAGAAAAAGAGGCGTGATAGCTCAGATGGTTAGCGCTCGATCTGATCCGCGGTTAGGGTTCGATCCCCGCCGGCACCAATGAAATTGTTAATTGCCATTTTAGTGCTGATTTATCACGTGCTAGGCGGTGAAGGAAAACACAGGAAACTTGCATTTCTAAGAAATAAGAAAAAAATATTTCGAAGACATGTGATGTTCGCCAACACGCATTGGGGATGCGCGGCGGACAATTCCTTGCTCTAAAACCCTCTCAGAAATGAGAGGAGGCCTGTGCCCAGGAGCGGGATGTATATAGGCTGTAACTAACTAACCAGAAAATTTAAAAAAGTCTAGGTCGATGTGTAATTATAACTCATTTTCGCTTAAAATGTTCTTTGTTTTATTACAGTATGTTAGCTGCAAATATAACAATAAATAAATTATGTACAAAAGTCTTAAAAAGCTACTTACAGTAATTAAGTAGGTATTACAATAGAACCAATATAATCTTATTTATTGATTAACATTTATGCACATATTATTACATTTTTATTGAAAATCGGCTTAATCTAGGGACTGATGTGTGCACTCTTAGGTGACACCGCATTACAGAATACTATAATAATTAAGACAGCAAAGAAGTTACAATAGCTTATATGTCGCAAAAAATATTATCTAAAGATAATTTATGACTAATACAATAAAATCTTGCATATAACTAAGCGGCAGCTGTAAGAAACGTGGATAATAGATTATAATTAAATCATTCGTCAATCATTTATAATACTGATGTATTACATTTTTCCTATATTTAGGGAAAGTATTATGAAAAATATCGACAGTAGGCAACACGCCATAGAGTGAATTATAGGTAATAATTAAAAAATTTTTTAGTATTATTTTTAACTACATTTTCTAGCTTCAAGGTCAGATTGTCTTGAGACATAGACCTCCTCTAATTCTCCCCACCCTTTGGCATAATATCATCCTCCCACTTTTATCCTCTACATCTTTTTCAATTCCTCGGGCACCATCCTGTTACATTTTTAGAGTAATTCTTTGTCTTCTTTCTCGTCATATGACCAGTTCATCTCCACTTCAGTGTTATTGTTTTCGACTGAAAGACAACATAGCATAGTCAATCAAGTGTTTGCGTACTAACTTTTTAAATGTTAAATTATAGGGAGCTTTTCTAATGTCTACGGGCAAAAAGTTTCAGAGAAGTGTAGCCTGAATAGTGAAAGATTTATCAACAGAATTGGTTAAGTGTTAAGGAATTCTCAACACGTACTTGGATGAGAAACGAAGAACCCCGTCATAAGAAAAAGGAAGATACTGAAATTTATCTTTAAGATAAGACGAAGGCTTCTAATTAAATTCTAATCTATACATATATGTACATATAAATAAAGTTGAAGTTTGTGTATGTAACAATAAAATAACTGGCTTCTATAAAGATCCGGAGGTATTGAAACATAAATAATATTTGTATTTTATATTTACTTAGTTGTCTTGATATGTATTGATATTTATTTTAATAATATTCTGTTTAAATCTGTAGGACCATGTCACATACATAAATCTTATTGGTTGGAAGACGCTAGTCAAGTTATGCAGGGACCGGAGGACGTTTTAAAAATACTAATTTATTAATGAAAAGATGTTTAATCGCTATAAGAACTCGTTTAAGACTAACTTAAAATTATATGTGTTTTCAAGCTACTGGAATGGGAAGGATACGATATCAACATAAATGGACAGTACATCACTCACCTTTCATTTAACGACGATATAAGATAGAGATAGTTCTTATGGCAAAATCGCGGGACAATGCTCAACGTCCACATAATTTCTCTTCAGGGATATTTCTTAAAACGAACATGGACAAAACAAAGGTGATTCGTAATGTCCATGTCACACCTATGCTGGTGTTTTATTGGGAGGCTTACATTCGAAGTAGTTGACGAGTATGTTTACCTGGCACAAATTGTCCGATTTGTTAATAAAATTGAGGTAGTGAAGAGTAAAAAAATGAGTAAAAAATGTACTTTTTCAATTTGATAATAGTTGGCGGTGTTTTGAAAACTAATATGTAGATAATTGGCGTAGTTTCAAATTATTAAACAAAGGTTAAAACAAATTTGAAACTTTATTTATAAATATGGCATTTATTTTAAAAAAAAAACACCAGTCACCCTGCTTTCTTGTAACTAACAAAATCATATATAATAGAAAATTAACATCTAAAGGTTGGAAAATAGTTAACCTTCTTTTTTGAAATTCCGTAATCGGATAAAAATTACTCTATAAGTTGCCCCGGGTTACTTACTAGCTATATGAAAATTTCATGGATATAGGTCCAGTAGTTTTTGCTTGAATCTTGAATTCACAGACAGACAGACAGACAGACAGAAAAACAAACAGACAGACAGAAATTCTAAAAACCACTAATTTGGCTTCAGTGCCTTTTACTTAGTCCCCTGGATTTGATTTTTCAAAAACATATTACAATTACAGACACGACTATTCTACAGATTTATTATATGTATAGATAATAATAATAATGTCCTCCAGACCAAATTTTCTAGTGCCCAAGTGTGTGTGCAAGCACAGGTCATCTCATAATCCAATGGGACGGTATTTCGTTACGACCGGAGAGAGAAAAACAGGACTTACGGCTTTACGTGCTTACCAAGGCCAGGGGGGTGAAACACAGCCAATTTCTTATCTCGGGACTGCTGCTGAGAATTTCTTGATAGAAATACCCAAAAACAGATTTTGGCCCGACCCAGGATCTCAAGGTCAACAATTGCATTTACGACACTACAACAACGAGGCATTAAAGTGTTATAATAATATTAAGGAATAAATTAATGTATTTTCATTGTAATTATTAAAAATTAAAACTAAAAAGTATCTACCGGCCAAGTGCGTGGCGGGCCACACCTTAAACTATTAAACCCAATGGACTCTCCTCGCATGGTTATTCCCCTCTGCCAAGGTATCGGATTTAAAACTTTCTGCATTTATAAAAACTGTTTACAGAATCTATTTTATTATTACAAGAATCGTTACCACTAAGTAGGTACTTTTTGTCAACATGTGCAATTAAGGTGCGCATAAAGCAGCACACTTAAAATTTACAAAAAGATGAAGTTACACTCCATATGTAAATATTTTTTATTGTGCATATATCTTAGCAGGGATGGGAGATATGATAAGGATATAGAACGACGAGTGAATGCGGGAAATAGAGTAAATGGGGCCTTGCACTCTATTGTGATGAGTCAAAATGTGTCGAAAAAGGCACGTATGGCAATTCACAATGCTGTGTTGGTCCCTACTTTAACTTTAACGTATGGTAGTGAAAGTTGGGTGTGGCAGAAGAAGCACGAGAGTAGAATAAACGCAGTAGAAATGCGGTAGTTAAGGACTGAATCTGAGGAAGTTAGGGCTGAATCTGAATGACAGGGTAAGAAATTGTGTAATAAGAGAGGAGTGTGGTTTGCAAGATGATGTTGTGACCAGGATTAAGAAAGGAATGCTTCGGTGGTTTGATCATGTGGAAAGAATGAATGAGGAAAGAGTGACAAAGAAAATTTATGTTGCAGAAGTGAATGGCAGAGTCGGAAAGGGACGTCCTAGGCGAAAATTTATCGACCAAATTGGCGATTTATTGGAAACGGGCCAAATTAGGAGGCATGTATGCGTAGGTGTATGGATGTGGAGGAGGCGAGAGAGGTGTGTCAGGATCGTGCCAAATGGAAGTCTGTAGTCTCTGCCTACCCCTCTGGGTGACAGGCGTGAGTGTTTATGTTATGTATGTATGTTTTTATTATGATACATGCTTTTTTTTTTGTTAAAATCTTTAAGGTAAACGTGAATAAGGTTTTATTGATAAGCCAGTGTGCTTTATAATCTAGGGCTTACTGCTAAAAGAATTGCTAATAAATATAACAGTGAGAAAGTTTTAATAAAGACTAACCAAGGTTAAGACTGAGGTAAACTCTTTTTGCAAGTCTTTTGGTTCGAGGATATAAAAAACGATCTTCAAAGAGCCGATCACAAACGCGGTAGTTATTGTATATTTCACAATCCGTTTTATCTTTTAAATATTTTCTAGCTATCCTCTTCCATTGCTGAAACCTTTCTAGTGAAGGGTGTTCCGGTCTAGGAAAGTAGTGTAAAATATCTGAAATGATAAAATATAATCATTAATTTCGAGGCGAGAGAGGGAAACTGAAACAGAAGATGGGCAATACGAGGCAATCCGTAGAGGCCTATTCATAGCAGTGGACTTTTGATGATTACAGCTCATGCCTTGAACCTTCAACTTCTTACATATTAGCTGTTTACAAGTGAATAAAAACTGGAAATTATGCGAATATTACAAAGTACTTACCAAATTGGTCACATTTAAAAACATTGCTTTCGTGGCTATTTTGCGCTCATCAAATAAACAGGATTGCAGATTTATTAAATTATAATAAACGCACGAGAAATCGGAATAATGTCAAATAGATATTAATATCAATTTAAGCGTTACTAGTAGAACGTTACAAGAATACGAAATAAAATGTTTTCAATTTTTATAAGATACCTATTATTATTATTTATTGTGAAATTTTGCCGTACCGTACACGTGCTGCCCCCATTCCCGTATGTATATTTTACCTTTAGTTAAGAAATAATGATCATAATCATATAATTTTATAAGTGTTAGAGCCAGGCTGCGGCTAAATTAATAGTATAGTTGTAGCTAGAGATGAAGCGTATATACTAGAACAGATCCAGGGTCTAAGTATTTAACGAGACTAGGTTGCACCTATTCCAACTTTTAAAATACTCGATCCATCTAGTGTCACTGTGCCTACGCGTCGTACTCGTATTTTGTTGCCGTAGACTGTAGTTAATAGGCGCTCAACTCGGGTCGTCTTTTGAATTTGAACCAAATTTCAATGATTATAAAAGTAACGTGACGCGCACTCGTGTTATGTAATAATATATTCTGTCCTTTTTTAACAACACTATTCCGCAGTCTTTCTATATTTGTCTGTCATTATTTGTACTCGAGACCCGATACTAGTCGGGACTCGGGACTTCAACCAAATACTTTATACAAGAGTACAAGGCCGGCGAGTGTCTGTTGTCTAGTACGGACTCATGCGAATGTGATCTCGGTGGACGCTGTTCTCATGTTTCCATGACTACATAACGTAGTATTGAAAACGTAAACAATTTACGTTTCTATGTGAAAAAGAACCAAACGGAACTCGACTTTCGATTAAGAAACAGAAGGGAGGAATCGAGGCTTCTCTCGATCCGGCCTCCTGCAACGCCTACGTTGGGTTCGGGAACAACGTATGTGATCTCCGCAACGGAGTAACACACTAGGGCGATAACCTCGTTCCTTTTCAGCAAGTAGGTTCAGACGGGGATTACGGGTCTTCCGAAGTCGTCCCGGTCCCGACGCCTTAATTCTTCGATGTGGACTGTATAACTTAAGGGATCTTGGGAATGAAACAGCAATTATCTTCAAACCGTTCCGTGAGAGAGTAATCACTTTTCCCTATACTTTTCTTCTTGACTGCTGGTTTTCACTTTTCCCGAAGGATTTTCTTGTTTTTCCGAACTATTACCCCGAACTATTTTCCCGAACTATTTTCTTCCCCGAAGGATTTTCTTCCCCGAACGAATTGCAATTCTCATTGATTGTCGTCTACAGTGCCCACAGGACAATGCAGGTGTCGGGCCTCGGGGTAAACCCCATTGCCCGGATATTCCTCATGGCCCATCACTATGGGCCAGTCCTTAAAGCCTATTTAGGCATAATAAAGTAATTCCGGGTTAGTCCGTAATCGGTAATGTTTTTCCCGTAGTTGGTTAATTACGGGAAAAAAGTGGTTGTCCAATAAAAGTCAAAGTCGGCCTTTCAGCGGCATTGAGGGTTGTTACTCGACTCTCTAATCACATATAGAGAGGAGTTCTCTTGGAAGAGGTCGCCCGTCCGGTGGCCGGGTATGTAACGGCGCAAAGCCGTTAAGGTGTTCGTGTGGCCCGTTATCGGCACGGTCAAACATGCCGCGCGCTAACCGGGCCACAAAGTCGTTGATACTCTCGACCTTTAAGTCGGCCGCTATCACGTCATTCCGGACGTAGCGACCTGCTCCGACGATCGTTCTTAGAGTCAGATTCTGCTGGGCCTGTAGTCGCCGCCTCAGAGGGTCGCTCAGAAGTGCGTACCAGGCCGGTGCAGCGTAGGTGATGATGGTCCGGATATACATCTTGTATATCCGGAGCTTGGTTCTTGTAGGCAGCTTGGATGCCAGGACCGGCAAGAGCGTCGCCCGCGCACATCGGGCCCGGCGGACGACGAAGTCGACGTGCGCGGTCATGCGCAGCGTCCTGTCGATCCTGCACCCAAGGTATGTTACAGCCTTCTGGTACGCAATCTCCTGGCCGTTGAGGGTCAGCGGTGGTGGTAGGTTCCTGAGACGGCGAGTGAGCAGAGCGGTCGTCTTACCAACGTTGACGACCATCCTCCACTCATCCAGCCATGGTGGCAGCAGGTCCAGCAGACGCTGCATCTTGGCAGTGGCTATGTGGGCTCTTCTGGACGAGGTGAAATAGGCGCTATCGTCCGCGTATAGCGCCAGCTCGACGTCGTCCTCCCACTCTTCAAGCCTGCCTGCCAGTGTAGGTATATCGTTAGTGTAAGCCGCGTACAGGACTGGTGACAGACAGCTGCCCTGTGGAACGCCGGCATTGATGGTTTTTGTTGCGGACTCGGCGTCCTCTACGCAGACGTAGAACTTCCTGTCTTCCAGGAAAGACGCCATTAACCGCAACATAGCAAGAGGGACACTGGTCTGTTCTTTCAGTTTATAAAGTAATCCTATGTGCCACACCCGGTCGAACGCCTTCTCGATATCGAGAAAGACGCCCAACGATATGCGGCCACGATTGTACTCTGCCGCAAGCAGGTGCAGCACTCTAGTCAATTGTGTGACTGTAGAGTGACCCTTCCTGAATCCGTGCTGCTCCGCCCGAAGTTGGATGCACGGACGGAGACGTCTCAGCAGCAATCTTTCAAACAGTTTAGCTATGTGTGGTAATAGCGTGATCGGCCTGTAGCTGGCAGCTCTACGCCTGTCCTTCCCGGGTTTCGGCAAGACGATAATTCTGCCTTTTTTCCAGTCCTCCGGGAAGTGGGATGTCCGCAATATCCCATTGTAGAGTCGACCAAGCTCTACTATGACTCTATTGGGCAGCTGTCGGAGTGCAGCGTTGGTAATCCCGTCGTGCCCCGGCGCCTTCCTCGGTTGCAGGCGGGTTACTGTCCTCCGCAATTCAGCGGGGGAGATGAACCACTCTCCTGCAAGAGGCGGCGCGGGCGACGACAGGAACTCCTGTACGCGACTTTCCTTCCTGGCATGAAGCTCCATGAACTCCGCACTTGCTGGGTTCGGCATAAATTGCTCCTCGAAGTGCTCGACTAGGATATCCGCTCTGCCCTTGGCATCGTAGCAACGTTTGCCTGTGCTATCTATCAACGGGCAAACGGGAGGTTTGGTTCTGGTTAACTGCCGGTTCAGTTTATAGAGCGACGCATCTTGCTCTTCAGCCTTGCTGATGCGCCGATCCCAGGCGTCGCCTCTGAAGGCCTGGACTGCAACCGACAGTTCCTCCGAGATGGTATTGAGCTGAGTCTTTAATCTGGGGCAGCGAGTACGCGCCCAGAGCTTTCTCAACGCTCTCTTGCGCCTGATCTGCACGCATATGTTAAGCGGCAGATCGTCTCGCCTGGCAGTGATCGGGACGATCGTAGAGGCCGCGTGGAGGGCCTCCTTGATGTTTTTGGTAATTCTAGTTGCAGCGGCCTCTACGTCGTCCGCTGTGCTTATCGGCTGGTGTGCTGGAGGTCTCTGCTGCAGGTGTTGACAGTAGAGCCTCCAGTCGACACGTGTCTTAAACGCTCTGGGCGGCGTAGTCACCGCCTTCAGGCCAAGGGTTATCAGTAACGGGAGGTGCTGTGAAGAAAGGTCGTACAGCACTTCTACCACTATCGGATAGTTGACGTTCCTAGTGAGCACGATGTCTAATACATCCGGTTTCCTCCTTGGATCAGTAGGAACGTGAGTTGGTTCCTCGGGACCTAAAACGTCATACGAGTTCTTCTCCGCATCTTCATATAGTTCATGACCCGGCGGGGTGATCACTCTGGACCACCACGCCGGGTGTTTAGCGTTTAGGTCCCCGGCGACAATTGTGGGTGTGTCGCCTTCCATCACCGTCCGGATGTCTGAGGAGCAAAATGGAGTCCCTGGCGGGCGGTATGCCGCGTAGATTCTAAGTTCCTCGCCCGCCGCCTCCATTTTTATGCCGATAGAGCGCATAGTCTGGTAAGGTGGTAATCCCAGCTCTTGATGGACGATGTCCCTCCTCACTAGAACCGCCGTTCCTCTATAGGCGGCCCCTTGAGGAGTGACCTCGTCCCTCCTGTACATGTGATAATTCGGCAGCTTAATATGCGTCTTTGGGTTCAACTTTGTCTCTCCCAGCAAGATGATGTGTAAATCCTGTTGCTGGGCGACTGTGCGGAGTTCATGCAGCTTCTGCTGTATTCCGTCCGGGTTCCAATAGAGGAGGCGCAGATTACTCTCCTCCATAATGCCGGGCGAGAAGGTTTGCCAGCGCCTTCATTATCGCTGTCACTGGATCTGTCCCGGCTCTTATGTCCGCCAGGACTTGCGTGCCGACCTCGATGGCAATACCAACCAGACGTTGGATCGCATCTGCTGTTTCGAGGCCGGAGGAAGGTGTTCTCCTGTAAGAAGGCGTTGGCAATTGTCTCGGGTGTGGTTGCTCCTGGTCCTGCCCTCTTGGCTTGTGGGTTGAGCGCGCTCTAGATTTAGAGCGGGCCCTACGTTCTGGTAGGGCCCTTTCTGGCGCTGTACCCACATTGGTTATCACCCTAGTAATCTGCGCCTTTTGCGAGGCTACTGGTATTGTTGGTGTCGGGGTAGAGGTGACAGCCTGAGGAGGCTGCGACTTCTTCCTACTTCTCTCCCGCCTCCTCTTCTTAGAGGGTTGCCGTTCAGTGGCAGGATTGGCGGGAGGCTGCAGAGTCGCCCCGGTGGTTGCCCTGATCGTTGTGGGTTCCACCGTTTCCTGGGATGTTACGGGTGGGGGGGGGGCTGGTTGCCTGCCCTTCCCGGTGATGGTGGTCCACCCGTCCTGCTGGATTGTAACAGCTTTCGGGCGACTCTGAGGGGCCTTTTTGGGTGCTTCCGGGAGTAGTCCCGGCAAGGTTATCCCCTGCCTCCTAGCAGTCCTCCTCAGGACTGGGCAGCGGCGGTCATTTGCCGTGTGGTTTTTGCCACAATTGGCACATTTCGGCTCCTCTTCCCTACCCCGAGGGCATTGGCTAGCAATGTGCTCCCCGGCACAGCGCACGCATCTCACTGGCCTGAAGCAGTTGGCAGAGGCGTGCCCGAAGGCCTGGCATCGATGGCATTGGGCTGGTCCTGCTTTTCTTTGCCAGGCCTCGATGACGACTCCTCTCATATAGAGGAGCTCGTCGATGTTGTATAGTTCCTGGAGCTGCTCCAGGCTCAGGTGGTCCAGTTGGGCAAAGTAGACGCAGCCAGGTCTGCTTCTACGAGGTGGAATAGCCTTTACGTATTTAATAGGGAAGCCCTTTGCCCTTATAGCCTCCTCTATTGCTTTGGTGTCCGTGCCCATTGGTAGACCCCGGATGCCCACTTTAGTGGGCTTGTCCTCCTCCGGGGTATAACAATACCACGACAGTGTTGGTGTTTCCTTCGTTAATTCCACCATGTACCGCTGTACTGTGCGGAACTCATTGGCACTCTGTGGTGTGAATCTAACGCCTTTCCCAAACGGACGGGCACTTATGGGGTGGCCCAACATTTTGTTGAGCTCCTTAAAATGCCTCGTCCAGTCTGGTAGGCATTCGGCCACTATGGGTGGGTATCGGCCCTTCTCCTGGTCGGCAGGTTTTTCTGTAGACGCTGCCGCCGGTGGTGGTCGTGGTACTGCTGGTGCAGCTACCATATGGGCATAACTGGTAGATGGCCGTTGGCCATCGTCCTGTGAGAGCCCGGACGGATTTATTGTTGCCACCGGCGATGATCGGCCGGCGGATGCAGCGAGGGTGGCATAAGTAGTTGACCCCCAACTGAAGGATTCCTCACCCCCCTGCTCGTACTGGGCCGAATCATGGCTTCGCCGATCCGGTGATATGGAGCGGGGGGGGAGTTGCGGTGGTGATGGAGATTTAGGTGGTGACCTTAACACCTTCTTTTGCGTCACCCGATGGTGGTATTCATCGTCCTCCTCCGATGTGGACGGTGCTTCGTCGGAGGACAGTTGGGAGCCAATCCTTTGCCTCTTTTCGTATAAAGAGGCTTCGGTCTCCGGTGGAGTATGGCGTCTAGCCGTTTTTACAGCTCGCTGCTGTTGGGGTGGTGGTTCTTGCCTGGCCGTATGCTCAGATACGGCCGGCGTGAGCGCAGCACCCTGTGCGGGCTCCTTCCGTGGCGAGACGGGTTTTCGTTGGGGGATCTGTGAGAAGGAGGACACGACCCTCGTGCGTTCCGGGTTCGACAGATCCCTCACAACCAGTGGTCGATCCAACACACCTTTTCGGTCCGGTGGTTTTCTAAATGGGGGGGGGAGGCTCCCCCTTTTTCTTATCAGACATAGGTAATTACTAACGGCCCTGTCTAAGATATGGTAATAAAAGTCTATGGCTTTCAACACATGGGGCACTGCCTACCCCTTTTGTACACCAAAAGGGTTGGGGGAAGTGCAACGGTGGCACTTTACACGCGACTAGGCACGAGATGCACGAAACGCATAAAGTGCCAAGAATCACCTAGGGGCCGGTGACCTCGACGCCTCACGGAATCACGGGACTCAACGATCGGCGGAGTATGTCGTACCGGCGGTTATTTGCAGCCACTGTAATACTGCAAGTAACGCACACCTAGGAGATCCTTTCTTACATATTAGCTGTTTACAAGTGAATAAAAACTGGAAATTATGCGAATATTACAAAGTACTTACCAAATTGGTCACATTTAAAAACATTGCTTTCGTGGCTATTTTGCGCTCATCAAATAAACAGGATTGCAGATTTATTAAATTATAATAAACGCACGAGAAATCGGAATAATGTCAAATAGATATTAATATCAATTTAAGCGTTACTAGTAGAACGTTACAAGAATACGAAATAAAATGTTTTCAATTTTTATAAGATACCTATTATTATTATTTATTGTGAAATTTTGCCGTACCGTACACGTGCTGCCCCCATTCCCGTATGTATATTTTACCTTTAGTTAAGAAATAATGATCATAATCATATAATTTTATAAGTGTTAGAGCCAGGCTGCGGCTAAATTAATAGTATAGTTGTAGCTAGAGATGAAGCGTATATACTAGAACAGATCCAGGGTCTAAGTATTTAACGAGACTAGGTTGCACCTATTCCAACTTTTAAAATACTCGATCCATCTAGTGTCACTGTGCCTACGCGTCGTACTCGTATTTTGTTGCCGTAGACTGTAGTTAATAGGCGCTCAACTCGGGTCGTCTTTTGAATTTGAACCAAATTTCAATGATTATAAAAGTAACGTGACGCGCACTCGTGTTATGTAATAATATATTCTGTCCTTTTTTAACAACACTATTCCGCAGTCTTTCTATATTTGTCTGTCATTATTTGTACTCGAGACCCGATACTAGTCGGGACTCGGGACTTCAACCAAATACTTTATACAAGAGTACAAGGCCGGCGAGTGTCTGTTGTCTAGTACGGACTCATGCGAATGTGATCTCGGTGGACGCTGTTCTCATGTTTCCATGACTACATAACGTAGTATTGAAAACGTAAACAATTTACGTTTCTATGTGAAAAAGAACCAAACGGAACTCGACTTTCGATTAAGAAACAGAAGGGAGGAATCGAGGCTTCTCTCGATCCGGCCTCCTGCAACGCCTACGTTGGGTTCGGGAACAACGTATGTGATCTCCGCAACGGAGTAACACACTAGGGCGATAACCTCGTTCCTTTTCAGCAAGTAGGTTCAGACGGGGATTACGGGTCTTCCGAAGTCGTCCCGGTCCCGACGCCTTAATTCTTCGATGTGGACTGTATAACTTAAGGGATCTTGGGAATGAAACAGCAATTATCTTCAAACCGTTCCGTGAGAGAGTAATCACTTTTCCCTATACTTTTCTTCTTGACTGCTGGTTTTCACTTTTCCCGAAGGATTTTCTTGTTTTTCCGAACTATTACCCCGAACTATTTTCCCGAACTATTTTCTTCCCCGAAGGATTTTCTTCCCCGAACGAATTGCAATAAAACCCGTTCACTAAGCTACCCCCAGAGCTATACGCGAAAGTGAGCCGCGCCATTCGCGTGCCTGCGCAACTTAACAACATGAATTTGTACTATTACTCTCTCACGTTTCACTTAATTTCTTTATTCACATAAATCACACATAAATACAAGTTATCTATTTAGATAGCACAAAACAATATCTACACCATGATATACATTATTTTTCCGTATTACAAAAATCCTTTAATTTATAAAACAAAATATGCCTACTTTACTCACAAATCCAAAATCCAAACTTCTTAAATATTTAACACAGAAAGTTAAAACAATGTTTCCCACTTGAATTTATACATATGTTAACTAATACAATAGTTTAATTTACATTTTCTCTATTTATTTCACTATTTAAAACACTTTTAAATTTCTTATACAAAACTATCATTATTTCACTTATGCACAGGAATTTTCACATAAAATAACACAGAATTCACCTTTTTAGCACGTACAATCAACCTGAAATGTTTTACAAGTCATTTTTACATAAATTGCTGAAATTACAAACATTTTAAATTTTTACATATTTGGCCTCCTAGGGGCGTGGTCATCGTGCTTCCGTGAACTCACACTATTTGAACAACTAACTTTGCACGGCTCTCGACTATCAGAAAAATGAAAGTCTGAAATACACTTAATTTTAACAATATTATGTAAACAAGTGCTTCTACATAATTTTCAAACAGTAGGAAACTATTTCTGATAAGACTCTTATTCGTTATCATGCTTCTTATCAGATAACAATACAAGTGAATGTTTTCATTAATCAATCATAACAAATAGGCATTTGTTTTCGTACAAACATATCAAACTTATACACGACAATACTTATGCAATTAATTTCCGTTAATTCTGTTTGTGCACAGAGTGATCATCTCGACCGGGGAACCAATCCGATCTCTAACTTCACTTTAATATTCCTTTGAATTTACATCATTGGAAAGATGATTTCAACCGGGGAACAAATCCGGTAATATAATTTATAACATAAAATTCCTTATGAATTTATTAAGCGATATTACTTAGGAAAACGAACAAACTAGTCTGGCCTGGGAGTCGAACCCAAGACCTTCTTATCATTAATTCGACATTTCTTTAAGATTTAACTAAGCATTTTCTTATCAGAGCGTCGTGGCTCGATAATTTGCTTTTTATAACTATGCGTCATCGGTTGACTTAATAAACTGAAACATTCTTATAGGCGCGTCGCCAACAATCTCCCCCCCCGTGCGTTAGCACCATCATTTGGGAGGCGTCGCGGGTACCAGGACTATTATTCTGGATGTAGGTCTCCTCAAGATACCTGTGCTAGTAATGACGTCAACCACTCTGGTGTGACCGTCTGGTCCCGGTAACGTTCTACTAATTTTGCCTTTCGGCCACGTATTTCGTGGCAACGAATGATCTATTATCAAAACAATATCGCCTTCTTTAGGTTCCATGAACTTTCCGTTATTACCTGTTCGCGGTATTAAGGTAGGCATGTATTCCTTCAGCCACCTTGTCCAAAAATGGTCGGCTAACCTCTGTGCAGCTTTCCAATTGAGTTGACCCGTCAGATGCCGCTCTAGAAATAATCCAGGTGGTCGATCACCACATGAGCGTCCCAGAAGAAAATGATTGGGTGTCAAACCCTCTTCAGGACTATCCATACTGAATGTTACCAGAGGCCTGGAATTCACTGTGTGCTCTGCTTCTAAAAGTAACGTATGTAGAACTTCCTCCCGTGGGCTCTTTTCTCTGAGCGTAGCGGTCAACGCAATTTTAATCGACCTTACTAACCTCTCCCAGGCGCCACCCATGTGCGGTGCTCCCGGAGGTATAAATTTCCATTTAATATATTTCTTAAATGACTCATTTTTCATGCCCTCATGGCATTCTTCGCATGCTTTCAATAATTCCTTATTCGCAGCTTTGAAATTTGTCCCGTTATCGCTGTATATAACGGCCGGTTTTCCTCTTCTGGCGATAAATCGCCTCAACGCCATTATCATTGACGCTGGTGTCAATGAGGCTGCTAATTCCAGATGTACTGCTCTGGTAGTCAGACACGTGAATAAAACACCCCAACGTTTTTCGTGTCGCCTTCCTATAGTTACACTCATAGGACCGAAATAATCCACAGCTGAGCATGTAAAAGGTGGTTCATGATGAGCTATTCTCTCCAGAGGAATATTTCCTTGTGGCACGTTCTGCGGTTTGGATCTGTATGTCCTGCACCACTGGCAATGATGTGACACACTACGTACTACATTACGTAAGTTCAAGACATAAAATTTCTGGTTCACCTCATTCATCACCGTCTGGTGATTGGCATGTCCAAAATGATGATGAACTTCTCTAATCATCATTTTAACGATTTCGTGCTTACCGTCCAATATGACAGGTTTTCTACTTTCCTCGGTCAAATTAGACTTGAAAGGTAAACGTCCATTTAAACGGAGTAAGTTATCCTCTCCTATTTCCATAGATAATTTACTTAAGCGTGAACTTCTTTCAACACTTTTGCCTGCTTTCAAGCACTTTATTTCCGAATAAAAACACTCGTCTTGAACGAACTTCCAAATTAATAATTCCGCTTTTTTCAAGAGCGCTATGTCCAACGCGCCATCGGGTCCTTTAACCGACTTTGCTAAAACTTTGTTGGAACACATAACCGACTTTTCGGCTGCGTCGTCGGGTCCTTTAACCGACTTTCTTAAACTCTTGAATTTTTCTACCGCTTGCAAGGTGCGTGCAGTTGCCCCAAGGAATTTCTTAAAGCTGCTAAATCGTCCGTAGTCGGGTAGACTTAACGGTTCTTGCTTTCTTAACGCATTTACGCCCTTTGGCGATTTTAACAGGCGACTTTCAACCTGCGCTCTATTCGACGGCATGCACTCATTGTCTGTGCGCCATAACAAAGCAGTCTCGTACCTATTATTAGGTATACGACGTACCGTTTTGTTCAAAATACTTAAAGCTCGTTCTTCTGGGTCGTTCACTGGCTTTCTAGCCGACACTCCCAGAGATTCCAAACTAAAATATTCCTTGATCAATTTATCCATATCTTCCTCCTTCTTGGTGGAAATGTGGTTAACGATCTTGATCGGTTTAATACCACCCGATATGTGACCATGTAAAACCCATCCAAGTTTGGTGAGCGATGCTACAGGTAGGTTCTTACCTCCTGAAATTAATTCACGAGTAACTATGAGATGCCAATTGTCCTGACCAATTAATATGGTAGGTTTGGACCTCTCATACATCAACTCATCCTTAATCGGTGTCAAATGCGAACACCGTTGCAATAATTCTCGGCTTACCGACTGCGGAGAAAGGTTAAGTGACTTAATTGTTTGTACACTTATCTCTTCTAAGTCGCTCGAGTAAATGCCTTTTATCTTAATGTTTAAGCGATACGAACTGTCGTCGTTAATTCGCTTACCTCCCACGGCTTCGATACGTAATCCCTCTTTACGTCCGCGAGGCGCTAATTTCTGAGCCATACACTCCTCTATGAGTGTCATGGTCGATCCCTCATCCAGAAGAGCTGTTGTCTTGACCTTTCCTCTAGGTCCATACAACTCGACCGGTATAATCTTTAAGTATGCACATGCCAGTGCATTCACTGTACTAACAGTTGTAATCTGAGCATCCTTACCCCCCTCGTCCCCTTGTGGCGAGGTTTTTTCTTTGGGGTATCGGTGTAGCATTCGATGATGTGACATTCTACATCCCTCTACACCACATTTTTTCGCTTTGCACTCTAACCTCCTATGGTTAGGTGACAAACATTGGAAACATACTTTCGCCTTTTTGACCGCTTCCCATTTCTCGTGAATATTCATGTCCTTAAACTTGTAACAACTCACTATAGAGTGCTCCTTGTTGCATATAACACACTTATGTGTTACCCGAATTACAGGCTTATCCTGGGTTGTCATAACCACCTGTCGGTTGTGCCCTTTACTATTTCGGCGTTCTAGACGCTCGCTCGACTTACTTCGGCGCATATAGCGCTCGCTCACGGCACATCTGCGTACACCTCCCTTTGCAGTGTGTACAGTTTGCTTCCTGAATTCAGGACGCTTCCTTTTTTCAGGCGCATTTTCATTGTTTAAGGACGCTCCAAATTGTTCACTCAATAAATTTAAAAACTTGGCCATCTTCTGTAACTCTGGCTCCAAAGGATACTGAGCTCGATATTCAAACCATTTAAATTTAATCATAGTTCCGAGCTTCTCCACTATGCGGCTCACTAACTCCGGTGAGTACAAATACTGTGGTTGATTCAACGCTTGTATCGTGGCAACCACGTTCGTAATACGACTTGCAAAAGATCCTATATTCCGGCAATCTTCTGCCAATCTTGGCATACGCTTTACATTCTCGATTTCGGCTAGAATGAGCATCTCAACCCTACCGAATCTTCTTTCGAGAGCGTTCATTATTTCTTCCGGTTCACACAAAGTAAACAACAACGACTTAACCGCTTCCTTAGCGGTGCCCTTTAATGCCCTCCTAAGGCGTGCGACATTTTGCACCCCTGAAAATTGGCTTCTCGTGTCTTCAAACACCGTTTTGAAAATTATCTATTCACCCGGGTCTCCATCGAACACCGGTAATTCCTGGAGGAAATGAAGCTGGGAAGACTTATCTTTACCAGCTATTTTTATTGCACTCACAATCGCTTCGGTCAATTCTGACACCTCACTCGCGTGTGTTTTCTGTGCATTTCCTTGGTTGCGCTCGATCTCCGCCCCTTTGCGGCGTGATCCTTTACACGCTTCCTTATCAGTAACATCGGGTTGTGCTACACTAACCGGCGCGCTCATTATGGTCTGCTGAACCCAACTCCTTACGAAAGGTTCCACCTGAGTATTCCGCTCTTCATCATCCTCACTCGAGTCGATCTCCTCTTCTCGGTTGAGTCGTGCCAACTCCAATTGAGACTTGGCCAAGGCAGCAGCTGCCTGTGCTCGTTCGAGCTCTGAGCGTTCGAATTTAATCCGCGCCTCTAATTCGGCTTTCAGCCTCGCCGATCGCGATGACCTACTACCTCTTTGTGACCCTTTATCACTAGTGTGCCCGATTACTGTCCTTGACGATGCCGCTTCTTCGGTCCTTTGACCTACTTTTTCGACCACCGTTTCACTCCTGGATATAACGGATTGTTGTGCGGTACTGGCCTGCGTACCACTGGTGTCCGTCCTGTTGCTTGTCGTTGCCACGGACGTCCCTGTGTCCCACGTGCATGTGGACGTGTCGGTGGTGGCTCCACTTGAAGGAGTTGCTCCATTTGACGCAGTAGCTGTGGTCGCTCCAGATGGTTCCGCTTCTTTAGCTTTTCTTGAGAGCCCTGTCCTTGTCCTGCTCCCTTCGCTTCTCCCTGTCTGGTCTTGTGCCTTCTTCATCTTGCAGGAAGGTGATTGTTGGCCTACGGTCCCTAACTGGCCCTACGGTCCCTACAACCCCTTACCTACAACCCTTCTACACCCCAACCTAACACCACTACCCCTCCCCCCCCTTTATCTCCCAACCTACAACCCTACTACCACCCTAACAGCCCTATCAGCCTTATCAATCCTGGACGGGGCCTACCGAGGTGAGCCGTCCAGGGATGGAGTCGTGCAGGAATGGAATGGAGGAAAGGTTTAGGAACTGTCCCGCCAAGGAATATGACGAAACAGTCGAGCGGTAGTGCAAGCGCAGTCTCGCTCGAGAGAACTGCTCCACCCGAAGGTGTTGTGCCAGAGCCCAACCGTTTGGCACCGTTAGGTGGTCGGGATGTATGCTGTGCTCGCCGCCCAGTTGCCGGTGACGCCTCGTCCAAGCGCCCTCCTCCGGCCGCGATGCAGTCAGGTGCCCACGCGCACCCTCGCCCGGCAGCAGCAGCGGTGGATGCTTCGTCCAGCACCCTGATGATCCGACAGGAAAATGCCGGACACGGTCGTCCGACAGGAAATGCCGAGCACGCTTGCCCGACAGGAAAATGCCAAGCCCTGCTTGGCCACGATGAGTGCCTTCACAAGACACCTGCGCCCGGCTGCGATACGTGCCCCATGCGAGCACACGCCCCCGGCCGCAATCCCGGTTTTCTTTCTTTCGGTAGTTCCAGGTCCCGTCCTTCAGCGCTGACGTCCTGGTCTTCTGGCCTTTGGTCCTATTGCTTCAGCTCAAACCTCCGGCTTCCTTCGGTTGCTGATCTTCACTCGGCTCCGAAGGTCTTCTTTTTTCCACAACCAGCAGTCCACAGCTGGTTCCTTGATCCAGCTGGCGGGGTTCGGGTGGTCTTTAATCCGGCTCCGAAGGTCCAATTGAAAAGGAACCAGCGGGCGGAAACGTTCGGGCTCTGAAACAGAAGGGAGGAATCGAGGCTTCTCTCGATCCGGCCTCCTGCAACGCCTACGTTGGGTTCGGGAACAACGTATGTGATCTCCGCAACGGAGTAACACACTAGGGCGATAACCTCGTTCCTTTTCAGCAAGTAGGTTCAGACGGGGATTACGGGTCTTCCGAAGTCGTCCCGGTCCCGACGCCTTAATTCTTCGATGTGGACTGTATAACTTAAGGGATCTTGGGAATGAAACAGCAATTATCTTCAAACCGTTCCGTGAGAGAGTAATCACTTTTCCCTATACTTTTCTTCTTGACTGCTGGTTTTCACTTTTCCCGAAGGATTTTCTTGTTTTTCCGAACTATTACCCCGAACTATTTTCCCGAACTATTTTCTTCCCCGAAGGATTTTCTTCCCCGAACGAATTGCAATAAAACCCGTTCACTAAGCTACCCCCAGAGCTATACGCGAAAGTGAACCGCGCCATTCGCGTGCCTGCGCAACTTAACAACATGAATTTGTACTATTACTCTCTCACGTTTCACTTAATTTCTTTATTCACATAAATCACACATAAATACAAGTTATCTATTTAGATAGCACAAAACAATATCTACACCATGATATACATTATTTTTCCGTATTACAAAAATCCTTTAATTTATAAAACAAAATATGCCTACTTTACTCACAAATCCAAAATCCAAACTTCTTAAATATTTAACACAGAAAGTTAAAACAATGTTTCCCACTTGAATTTATACATATGTTAACTAATACAATAGTTTAATTTACATTTTCTCTATTTATTTCACTATTTAAAACACTTTTAAATTTCTTATACAAAACTATCATTATTTCACTTATGCACAGGAATTTTCACATAAAATAACACAGAATTCACCTTTTTAGCACGTACAATCAACCTGAAATGTTTTACAAGTCATTTTTACATAAATTGCTGAAATTACAAACATTTTAAATTTTTACATATTTGGCCTCCTAGGGGCGTGGTCATCGTGCTTCCGTGAACTCACACTATTTGAACAACTAACTTTGCACGGCTCTCGACTATCAGAAAAATGAAAGTCTGAAATACACTTAATTTTAACAATATTATGTAAACAAGTGCTTCTACATAATTTTCAAACAGTAGGAAACTATTTCTGATAAGACTCTTATTCGTTATCATGCTTCTTATCAGATAACAATACAAGTGAATGTTTTCATTAATCAATCATAACAAATAGGCATTTGTTTTCGTACAAACATATCAAACTTATACACGACAATACTTATGCAATTAATTTCCGTTAATTCTGTTTGTGCACAGAGTGATCATCTCGACCGGGGAACCAATCCGATCTCTAACTTCACTTTAATATTCCTTTGAATTTACATCATTGGAAAGATGATTTCAACCGGGGAACAAATCCGGTAATATAATTTATAACATAAAATTCCTTATGAATTTATTAAGCGATATTACTTAGGAAAACGAACAAACTAGTCTGGCCTGGGAGTCGAACCCAAGACCTTCTTATCATTAATTCGACATTTCTTTAAGATTTAACTAAGCATTTTCTTATCAGAGCGTCGTGGCTCGATAATTTGCTTTTTATAACTATGCGTCATCGGTTGACTTAATAAACTGAAACATTCTTATAGGCGCGTCGCCAACACTATGACTACGTAATATATTTTGATGAATATAAATTATATAATTAATTTAAGTAAATGTATCATGCATGCTGTCAGTAGTACAAAAATGTGTTCATTTACCCACATTTACTAATCTATATATTCTATAATCGATTGTAAGGAGTAAACTTCAGTCGTGCGCCGGAGCTGAAAAACTCACTTTTTATTTTATTTTTTTCAGATTTTTTTTAATGTTATTTAAGTATAAGAATTATGCAAACAATATTCTAAAAAAATATTATAATTAGTCACGTTACCTTTAAGATTATATGAGAGATAAATGAAATTATTCTACTTTAAATTCTCCTATTATAGAATATAATTATATAATAGGAGATAATTATATAATTAACCTATTATAGAATTATAGCAATAGTAAAAAAAACCATAGCAGCTTAAAATTTTTGATGTGGTAGAGCCATGCTGCAGTTATATTAGTAGTATAGTTGTAGCACGAATGGGTCGGCTCGACCGGGGAGGGACCACGCTCTCACAGAATACCAGCGTAAAATAGTACCTTAATGCTGCTGTGTTTCGTATGGTGAGTGTAGAGAACCGGAGACCCTTTTTACGGGAAACGAGGCATTCTATCTTAGTCCTCACGGGTGACAACGCATCTGAATTTTGATTCTTGATCAAGGATAGATGTAGATGTCTATGGGCCACAGCAACCACTTACCATCAGGTGGGCTGTGTGCTCGTTTGTCACCCGATACTATAAAAAAAAAAAAAAAAAAAAAAAAAAAAATCAAGACATACAAAATCAATAGGTGAGTACTCCCGTTCTAGAGTTTTTCAAATAAATCAAAGATAAAACAATTAAAACAAATTTTACAAAATATGAAATAATTCTGTAAACGCGCTATCTACACGTACTTTGAAGTACTACATCGAGAAAAGAAAGTACAGGTATTTGGATCGAGTACGTATACGGAATTGGAATAGGTGCACCTAGTACAAAATTTACCTAGTACGACTCATCTCTAGTTGTAGCACAAAGGGGTCGGCCTCGGCTCGACTGCGGGTATCACGTACTCCAATCGTCACAGTAAAAAAAGATGCTAGCCTTTCCAAAACTATGGCTGGTGAAAACGAAATAAATATAACGACGATACTCGCCGCTGTCAAAAAATTTTAACTACTACGATATGTGTCTCTATTTTGATATTTTACTAGCAATGCAGTCTAGAAGTTACCATTGTAGTTAGAGTAAAACCACATCGCTTTATGAAAGACTACTAACGCTGTTCGCGCCACTTTGCACTATCGCTTAACGCTTATAAGGGATTCTTTTCTGATTTAAATTTTTAACAAAAGTTAAATTTTAATCTATGGTAACCGCGGTTAACTATGACAGCTGGACGTTGAACATCTCAGTCCTTCCCGTGACCATGGGTGCTGTAAAGCTCTCGAAACGTGGGGTAAAAAAGTTAAATATACGCGATAAATTTCGTTAATTATTATCCAATAAGATTACTGCAAAGCCCATTTCCGGTTTCCTATCTACCGCTTTATGCCCAGCATGTGCATTCGTGTATTAACGGGCTCACACAAGTTGAGAAGACACGCAATCAACCGCACCGCTTATATCTCGCATCATCGCTCCCGCCCTTGTGTAATTTGGATATTGAATTATACAAGCATATAGTAAAAAGTATAGACATTTGCAATAACGCTATATTTCGTGATTATCTGTGAAGTTGATAAGTGTGAAGACAGCCGGCAGCCATCGAGACACGAGGCAGATCAGCGGAAGTCCAGGTGGGTGCACATGCATTCCTTGCCGTCCTTCCTATATCCCGAATTTAGGGGATTTGCAGTATCACGAATAAATTAAATTCCATTCACCGCTCGCACCGCGCTCATATACAGTCCACTATTCTATTTAAATTAATAGCTGCACCGCATAACATTATTTAATACATTTGAACCAGCAGTTTGGTGGTTGAAGGCCAAACGCCAATATCCACCATATATTTTTTGGTCACTTCGGCCGGGATTAAATTAACCTTTAGGCCCGGAGAAGTAAATTCATTTTTTTATATATTACAAAAAATTATATTCGTATGTATTATTAAATCATAATAAATTGTAGTTCTAATTATACTAACTACAATATTTATTTGTCCCACATCGCTTATTACACGTATTATAATACCTTTGTAACGCATACCACACCGCTTCATTATTCCATTAATGATATTTTTCTTGTTGATTAACCGCCATCTTTCTAGTAACGCGAGATTGATTCGTTCCCCAGTTAACTAATTCTACCGTCACTTATCTCAATAATTTTAGTCCGCATTTGTTTGTTGAAAATGACGACGAGAAGCAAAGAATCTAAACTGGTTTCGGATGAAGAAGTTAGTTTAAAAATTATTATCGCTAAACGTAATTAAATTTACGAACGATTACAAAAAATTTACGAGACCTCAAAGGGCGCATTTAATTCCTTGGACGAGCAGAATTTATTTCTTAGCATCGCTTCGAATATAGAACAATTACGTAGTGAGTTTCAAGAAGATCTAGATAACTATAATACTAAACATTTAAAATTAAACCCTAATGCAGACGTTGATTACGAGGCTTGGAACTCATTTGAAGATTTATATAGTCGTATTAAGTGCAAAGTTACGAGACTATCCGCATCGCCTTCCACTGTTACGTTAGAAAATAGATTTCCTACTAAATTAAAAACTTCACTTCCGCCAATTGAATTAGTGTCATTTAACGGAGACATACGCCAGTGGTCCATGTTTTATCAACAATTTAAGACATTAATTCACGACAATTTACAATTAACTGATGCCGAACGTGTTTATTATTTGGTTAACAAATTGAGTGACAGGGCGTTATCAGTTTGTGCCGGGTTAGCCCCTACCGCAGAAAATTATTCCATTATTTGGAATGCGCTTTTAGGAAGATATAATGACGAACGCACACTCGCATCTACGTATATTAACCAACTATTGGATTTAACACAGGTGAACGCAAACACAACAGGAGGTTATCATAAATTTATGGACAAATTTGATGCTTCAATTAATGCTCTAAATCAATTAAAAATTGAGGACTTAGCTGAATTTTTGTTTTTAAATATTGCACTTAGAAAATTAGATCATGACACTGTTAAGTCATTTGAAATGTCTTGTCGCACAATTAGCATACCAACCTACGCCTCTTTAGTACAATTTTTATACGAACAGAATAGGGCTATATGCCATACATTTAATAATTCGCATACTTTATCTACATCCAATAATAATCGAAACAAATCACTTTCAAATAAATTTAGTAAAACATTCTTTAATACAGATCCTTCGCATTCATGTATCGTTTGTAAATCAAATGATCATGAACACTTGTATGTTTGTTCACGCTTTTTAAAATTAAATACACAACAACGTTACGATATTGTTAAACAAAACAATTGTTGTATTAATTGTTTAAGTAATAAACACGCGACTTCTTTTTGTAAATCGAAGCGTAAGTGTATATACTGAGCGCGGCGCCACCATTCTTTAATTCATTCTGACCCGCATCAGAATGGTTCTAAGACTGCTTTTCGTAGCAGCAATACGTTACACTCAGAGGTTGTGCAGACGCCTAACGCTAATGCATGCAGCTCGCATTCGATTAACTACCGCGCAGTTAACGATAATAAGGTTAATTCTTCTGTCGCTCACAATTCGAATACGGTGGAAGATGAAAAAACACTTACCTCTTCATGTAATATTTCTCGCGATTATAGTACTCTCCCACGCTATACTACTTTATTGGGGACTGCAAAAATAAAGGTCGTAGATAAATACGACAATGAACATTTTATTCGGTGTTTAGTTGACCCCGGATCCCAAAGCGACTATATTACGAAGGATTGTTGTAAACGCTTATTTCTTTCCGTTTCGAATAAAAATCGTTTTACCGAAGTACACGGAATCGGTGGTGTGTCCCAAAAGATTTTAGGAGTCACTTCACTGCAGTTCACGTCTCGTTTTAATGATAACAAATTTTATTATATTGAACCATTAGTTGTTCCGATCTTCACGGGTCAGTTGCCAGATTCGATAGTAGATGTTTCAAAAATTCGCTATTTAGATAAAATACGCTTAGCAGATGATCAGTTTTATCAACCTGGGTCTATAGATATTTTATTGGGGGTTAATACCTACATAAAACTTTTGTCGCCTGAAAACTTAATTCATTCGCAATGGCCTAGTGCCATAGAAACATCACTCGGATATATTATTATGGGTGATGCTGAAGTCGCTATATCACATCATTCCCCGCGTTCATTTGTTTCCTGTTCTTACGATACAAATTTAAATCAAAATTGTGTTAATGATATAATGGAAAAATTTTGGAAAATTGAAGAACTTCCGCAAAAAATATATTTGAGCCGTGATGAGCAGGAATGTGAAGACATTTATACTTCTACTACTTACCGCCAAAACGACGGACGGTATGTGGTCGCCCTGCCATTTAAGAAAAGGCCCGACATATTGGGTGACTCTTTAATGAATGCAAAAAAACGCCTCTTACTTTTGGAAAAACGCTTTAACAAATATCCCGATCTTCGCGATCAATACAATGTTGTTATACGGGAATACATTAATAAGGGTATTTTATCCGCTGTTTCTAATAATGATTGTATACAGCCTTCTTTTTATTTGCCGTATCGCCCTGTCGTACGGAATGATAAAAGTACAACGAAGTTGCGCATCGTTTTAGACGCTAGTGCTAAGTCGGATAACGATATTTCTTTGAATGACATTTTGCACAACGGGCAAAATTTACAAACAGACATTTTTAATATTTTATTAAACGTTAGAGTTTATCGCATCGCTTTCTTTGCAGATGTTAGGCAAATGTAATTGTGTATCGAAGTCCAAAAATCCCATCGCGCTTTTCAACGCATTTTGTATCGGTTTTCTACAGAAGAAACTATACGAACATATGAATTTAATCGCGTCACATTCGGATTACGCTCTTCTCCTTTCCTCGCACTTCGCACTTTACGCCAGTTAGCCGCTGACGAAAGGGAGTCCTATCCCCTTGCTGCTTCTGTAGTGGAAAGGGATATTTATACGGATGACCTCGTTTCCTCCGCGCCTTGCGTCAACAACGCAGTCAACACCGCCACTCAACTTATCCAAATGTTTCGCCGAGGTGGATTCGATTTGGTTAAGTGGACAAGTAACTGCAAGGAGCTTTTACAACATATACCAGCATCACATCGTCAACAAGACTCGGTATCATTTGATGATAATGACATTTTAAAAATTTTAGGCCTTCTTTGGTATCCCGCTACCGATAAGTTTTCCTTTCTTGTTTCGCCGCCACCGGTCACTTGTACCAAACGCGCTATCCTCTCCGCAACCGCTCGCTTGTACGATGTTTTAGGACTTGTCGGTCCAGTAATACTTTACGCCAAATTATTAATTAAAGCCTTGTGGGTTCTTAAACTTAACTGGGATGAGACTCCACCCACTAATATTGTCAATACATGCCAGCGATATATATCAGAGTTACCTTTAATCTCACATTTACAGATTCCACGTCATATCGGCGTAAATGAAAAATCCCATGTGTCGCTACTAGCCTTCGCCGACGCTAGTGAAAAAGCTTACGGGTGTGTCATCTATTCGCATGTTGTTAACGGAAACAATCCTCCAATTATAACGCTCCTATGTTCTAAATCTCGGGTGTCCCCATTAAAGGTTTTGCTCGCTAAGTTAGTACGCACCGTTTACGATTCGTTGTCATTGAGGCATCCGATCGACAACATTTATGCGTTTTCAGATTCGGAAGTCGCGCTCTGTTGGGCGTGTTCTTCACCGCATAAGTTCAACACCTTTGTTGCTAACCGTATTTCGCAAATACAGTCCTATTTACTACCGGATAACTTTTACCACATCGCCGGCTCGGAAAATCCTGCAGATCATATTTCGCGTGGACTGTTACCCTCACAAATTTTAAATTGTGACCTTTGGTTACATGGGCCTTCGTGGGTTTCCTTGCCGTGTAAAGAATGGCCTGTACAAAGGTTCGCATCAACTCATATCAGTTTACCAGAAGAAAAGACTGTGTCGCTTGGAGTCAGTGACATGGAAGAAAACCCATTTATCTCGTTAAGGTTAAAATTTTCTAATTGCAATAAGTATTTACGATCCGTTGTTTACGTTTTAAGGTTTTTAAACAAATTACCGCGCATAAATAAAATTATAACCGCATCCGACATAGAGATTTCTGAAATCAAAGTTATTAAAATTGTGCAAGGCATCGCTTTCGCCGAAGATATAAAAAATATTAAAAAAGGACAACTATGTTCACCAACATTACGAAGGTTATCGCCATTTATCACGGACGATGTACTTCGAGTAGGTGGTCGGTTAGATTATTCGTCTTTATCGGATTCCCAAAAGCATCCAATATTGCTACCAAAAAGGGGCATATTGTTGATCTTATAATTGATTATTATCACTATAAACATTTCCACGCTGGTCCTCAGTATTTACTTGCTGTATTACGGGAGAAATATTGGATATTATCAGCTCGCCGTGTAGTGAGATACCGCATTCATAGGTGTAACATTTGTTTTCGACATAAACCCAAACCTATTTACCCCATGATGTCTGCCTTGCCTGCTTGCCGCCTAGAGCAGTGTAATGCGTTTACACACACAGGTGTGGATTTTTCGGGCCCACTTTATATCACATTGACGCGTAAACGTGGTATACGAAGCCAGAAGGCTTATTTATGTTTATTTATATGCCTCGTTACTAAGGCAATACATTTAGAATTAGCGTCTGATCGAAGTTCGGCGGGGTTTTTAGACGCTTTTAAGAGATTTATCTCTCGTAGAAGTCCGTGTCGATTTATATACAGCGATAACGGTACTAATTTTGTCGCCTCGCGTTCATATTTACATGAATTACATGGATTTTTAAAATCAGAAGAATATTATAAGGCATTCAGTCAGGTGCTCACTGATAATCGCATTGTTTGGAAACTCAACCCTCCAAGCGCTCCACATTTCGGGGGTTTGTGGGAGTCCAATATTAAGGTTGTAAAAACCCATTTGTTTCGCGTAATAGGTAAGCAAATCCTCACGTATGAAGAAATGCTTACTACTCTTTGTCAGATCGAGTGTATCTTAAATTCTCGCCCGCTTTATGTATTAAGCAGTGATCCATCGGAACCTACCGCACTTACACCCGCACATTTTCTAAATTTAAAACCACTTGAATGCTTACCAGCTGCAGATTTAAGCAAGGAACGAATTAATCTCTTATCACGCTTTTCTTTAATAGATTCTCTAGTTCAGTCCTTTTGGAAACGCTTCAGATTCGAATACTTACATACATTACAGAGTAGAGTGAAGTGGAATAAGAACGTTACTGCCATTTCTGTAGGGACGATTGTTCTAATAGACGTGGATAATACTCCACCGCTTCAGTGGCCTCTAGGCGCTGTCACCGAATTGTTTCCCGATAAGGATGGTGTGGTACGCGTTGCGCAAGTTAAACTTAAGAATTCCACTTTAAAACGCCCTTTTATCAAACTGTGTCCTTTACCAACACAGTGATTAATATAGTTAATTTTGCATTATCGTTTATATATTTAGTTTAATTCTTAGGTCATAACGTCGCTTCATTTCGCTACTATATAAGTATTTATCTATATATATATATATATATATATATATATATATATATATATATATATATATGCGCCACTTTGCACTATCGCTTAACGCTTATAAGGGATTCGTTAATTATTATCCAATAAGATTACTGCAAAGCCCATTTCCGGTTTCCTATCTACCGCTTTATGCCCAGCATGTGCATTCGTGTGTTAACGGGCTCACACAAGTTGAGAAGACACGCAATCAACCGCACCGCTTATATCTCGCATCATCGCTCCCGCCCTTGTGTAATTTGGAAATTGAATTATACAAGCATATAGTAAAAAGTATAGACATTTGCAATAACGCTACATTTCGTGATTATCTGTGAAGTTGATAAGTGTGAAGACAGCCGGCAGCCATCGAGACACGAGGCAGATCAGCGGAAGTCCAGGTGGGTGCACATGCATTCCTTCACGTCCTTCCTATATCCCGAATTTAGGGGATTTGCAGTATCACGAATAAATTACCATTCTTCACGAATAAATTCCATTCACCGCTCGTACCGCGCTCATATATAGTCCACTATTCTATTTAAATTAATAGCCGCACCGCATAACATTATTTAATACATTTGAACCAGCAGTTTGGTGGTTGAAGGCCAAACGCCAATATCCACCAAACGCCATCTATTGTACAAGTTACCCTAAAACAACAAAAATTAAATTTGGATTAGGTTTAATATCAGCAGTTTATGGCTTTTTAATTTCTCTATTATTTAAACATACATACATTCAAAAAAAATCCCTCCTTCAGGGACAGTCATATAAAATTTTACTAATCATGTTTTTTTTTTCAAATAAAAGTCAAACTTTTATAGAATAAGGGTGACAAACGAGTACACAGTTTACCTGATGTTAACTAGATGCTGTGGCCCATAGATATCTACATCTACCTTCTACTAAGAATCAAAATGTAAATGTGTCGCCACCCCTGAGGACTAAGATGGAATGCCTCGTTTCCAGTAAAAAGGGTCTACGGTTCTCTACACTCACTATACGAAACACAGCAGCATTGAGCTACTATTTTACTCTAGTATTCTGTGAGAGCGTGGCCCTATTCCGATTGAGCCGACCCATTCATGCTACAACCATAATATAGCTGCAGCATGGTTCTACCACGTAAAACTGATCCATGTTAACAAATTGCAAGTTATTTCATCATTCTCTACCTAATCATGAATTTAGTTTAAAATGAATTAATAAATCCATCTGAACACGAAATACACGAAAAGCGACCGACACGAAATCCACTAAATAAAAAAATATAACAATAACAGGAGTTACACAGTTAATCCCTTGGGAGAGAGACAAAACACTTGTGAGGGATGCTACGTATGTAGATAATTTGGCAGCCTCTCAGGAGGAAAGAGCCGGTGCAGCATAAGAGGTGGCTAAACTGTGTAAATAGCGCTTTGAGTCTCTGAGAGATGACTACATATAATATATTACAGCCCTTCACAAGTCCACCTCTGAACATACGCCTCCCCCAAGTATTGTCACAAAGCACGGTCCTGAGTCACCTGCATCCGTCGACTTCCTGCATGTCTTACCAGGCCGTCACTCCATTAAGTAGGGAATCGCCCTACACTTCGCCTACCGGTACGAGGGTGCCAACGGAGAACCCTTTTTCTCCTTTTTTTATAGAAGAGGGGGCAAACGAGCATGCGGCTCACCTGATGTTAAGTGACTACCGCCGCCCATGAGCAACCGCAACAGCAGGAGAATTGCGGGTGCGTTGCCGGCCTTTTAGAAAGGAGTAAGCTCTTTTCTTGAAGGTCCCCAGGTCATATCGGTCCGAAAAAATCGCCGGTGGTAAATTATTCCACAGAGAGGTTGTACGTGGAAGAAAACTCCTTGTGAAACGTACAGTGGTGGAGCGCCAAGCATCCAGATGGTGTGGATGGTATCGAGACGTTTGCCGTGTAGTGCGTTCACGAAATTTGGCGGCTGGGATTAATCCGAACAATTCCTCAGAGCACTCCCCGTGATAGATGCGATAAAATACGCAAAGAGATGCAACATCTCTTCGCAGCGCCAGTGAATCGAGCCGATCGGAAAGCACTCGGTCGTCGACGATTCGAGCCGCTCTGCGCTGGATGCGGTCAAGTGGAAGGAGCTGGTACTGGGGAGCCCCAGCCCAGAGATGGGAACAGTATTCCATGTGCGGCCGAACCTGCGCCTTGTAAAGTTGCAGGCGGTGTGCCGGCATGAAATACTGTCCCGCTCTGCTGAGCACGCCGAGCTTTTTAGAGGCCAATTTGGCCTTCCCTTCCAAGTGACCACGAAACTGCACGTCACTCGATATGTCGACGCCGAGGATTCCGATACTGGCTGAGGCAACAAGGGGAGTGCCTTGAAACTGAGGGGATACGACAAAGGGATAACCCCTTTGTCGTATCCCCTTTTTAGCGGTTAACGCGCAAACTTGTGTCTTCTGGGGGTTAAACTGGACTAGATTTAGTCGTCCCCAATCCGAGACTCTGTTCAGCAAAGACTCGACTTCAGACACAAGTTTGTCCCGGCACTCGGAGACGTTTTCCCGAGAAATATTGGCTCGGCCGGTGTAAAGAGCATCACCAGTGCTGTCATCTGCATAGCAATGAATGTTACGGGTATGCAACATATCATTGATATGCAGAAGAAACAGCGTTGGCGATAGCACTCAGCCCTGTGGAACACCAGCATTAATAGGCTTGCAATCGGAGCTTGCACCGTCTACAACGATCTTGATGCTCCGATCTGCAAGAAAGCTGGTGATCCAATCGCACAATTTCTCGGAAAGCCCATAGGAAGGGAGCTTCGAAAGAAGTGCTTTGTGCCAAACCCGATCGAAGGCCTTCGCAATGTCCAAACTAACGGCCAATGCCTCCCCCTTGAACTCTACTGCCTCCGCCCATCTGTGAGTGAGGAGGACCAGAAGATCACCAGCTGACCGACCTCGGCGAAAACCGTATTGTCGGTCACTAATCAGCTGGTGATCCTCAAGGTACCTCATGAGCTGGCAGTTTACAATGGACTCCATTGTTTTGGAGAACAAGGAGGTGATGGCGATTGGCCGGTAGTTGGACGGGTCTGAGCGGTCGCCTTTTTTAGGGATCGGGTGGACGAAAGCCGTCTTCCATGATTTTGGGACTACGCCTAGGGAGTAGGAGTACCGGAAAAGACGCGTTAAAACCGGTGCCAACTCTGGAGCACACGTCCTCAGCACAATTGGGGGGATTCCGTCAGGCCCACTCGACTTGTGGATGTCCAGGGAGAGGAGTGCTTTGCGAACCGAGCGCTGTGTGAACTGCACTTCCGGCATGGAGCACTCACACCGCGGGATGGTCGGCGGCGTACTCCTCCCGTCATCGAGAGTCGAGTTAGACGCAAAGAAAGAGCCTAGAAGATCGGCTTTCTCCTTTGCAGTATGGGCCAGTGAGTCGTCCTCCCTGTGCAGAGATGGAAGAGATGGCTGACAGAAATTCCCCTGGATAGCCTTGGCGAGAGACCAGAATGCACGGGTTCCAGAAGGAAGGCGAACTAGTTTCTCGCCAATTCTGCCTATGTGCTCTGACTTTGCCTAGAGGCGGAATTATACTTCTTTTTTAGAGCGCTGGTGTTTACATCCCGGGAAGCTGATGCATCAACCCAGGCTTGGTAGCACTCCTGCTTATAGCATGATGCTATTTTACAGGAGCGACCAAACCATGGCTGAGATTTGCCTCCAATGGGCACCACAGAGGAAGGAATAAAAAGTTCCATACCCTGAAGTACCACATCAGTAACAGAATCCGCAACAACGTTGGGATCATCCGGCGAGAAGCAAACCCGCCCCCAAGGGTAGGATGCAAAGAAAGACCGCATCCCATCCCAATCCGCTGACCTATAGTGCCAAACACGGCGGCAGCCTGCAGAATGCAACCGCGATTTCAGCGTGAGTGGCATAACACTCCGGACCAGACAATGGTCCGAGGAGCCTAAAGGGGCGTCGACGGAAATCTGATATCCGTCCGGGTGAGAGGTCAGCAGAAGGTCCAACAGGGAAGGTGCATGATCCTCCACATCTGGAATCCGCGTAGGCGAAGTAACCAGTTGTGTCAGACCATATGCCAAGGCAAAATCATGAACAGATCTCCCCGCATGATCGGTTAAACGTGAACCAAGCCATTCGGCGTGATGGGCGTTAAAGTCGCCGAGGATCACGATCTCTGCGGAGGGGATCTGCTGTAGCAACGAATCTGCAGCCATTTGGACGTGGTCGAAGAGTCGGTCTGTTTCGGCATTACCGCTATGGGACCTATAGAGGCACCCGTAGACGCGCGGATGGTCGTCGCTGTCTACGCGTAGCCAAAGGATGGACAGGTCCGAACCTTCAAGTCTGCCGAGGCGTCGAGAACAGATGTCCTCTCTGACGTAAACGCAAACTCCAGCCCGAGGCACAAAGGAGTGTTCCAGTTTGTACCTCGGGTAGGAGAGATACGAGACATCATCTGGAGAGGACACCTGCGTCTCGGTCAGAAAGAGCAGAGCCGGCCTCGCCGTCTCGAGATGGTAGTGGACGGCGTTTAGGTTAGAGTGAAGTCCCCTGATATTGCAGAAATTCACGGACAGCGTGGCAGGGGTCGCCTTGGTTTTGTTGCTCCGTTTGCCCCGAGCAGTTGTAGTCTTGAGCGGAATTTTGCCCCCCCCCCCCCCCCCCAGAATACGCGAGGCAGCCTGAGCACCCACGCTCAGAAGTGGAGAAACATGGTCGTGGATGCTCAGCGAGGGATTGTCCAGGGGTGCTGGTACCCTCCTGGGGTAGTCTATCATTATTTAATTCCGCTACCATGTTGATGGGGGGGGGGGATTTGGGCCTCCGGCCACCTGCACTCACCAGACGAAACGCGGAAGCAGAGCTTCCACTTCACGCCGGTATTCTGTGAGGTCGTGGTACCTCCCCGGTTTGAGCCGGCCCATACGTGCAACAGCAAAGCTGCCGCCTGGCTCTACCACTGTTAATATATATATATATATATATATATATATATATATATATATATATATATAGGTTGGTCGGTTCTTCGAGCTATAATATGGCCGGCTCATTGCCACTTCAGCATACTAATCCGTTTGGATATGTCGGTCACTCTGATTCTGCTGCGGATATCCTCATTTCTAAGTTTATCACGAAGAGAAACCCCTAGCATAGACCTCATCATCATTAAAGCTCTTCATAAGTCCACTACTGAACACAGGCCTCCCCAAAGAATGCCACAAAGCAAGGTTCTGAGCCACCTGCATCCATCAACCTTTTGCATGTCTTACCAGATCGTCACTCCATCTAATGGGGGGTCGCCCTACACTTCGCCTACTGTTACGAGGCTGCCAACGGAGAACCTTTTTTCCTTTATAGGTTGTCGGTTTTTTGAGCTACATGGTCGGCCCATTACCACTTGAGCTTACTAATCTTTAAGCTTGATAATAGTTCGGCTATGTTCAGATATTCTGGTATTACTGCGGATATCCTCATTTCTAAGTTTATCATGCAAGGAAACGCCGAGCATAGCCCTCTCCATAGCTCGCTGAGCGACCTTGAGCGTCCTCATGCGGCCAGCAGTGAAGGACCACGTTTCAGATCCATAAGTTATCACCGATAACACGCACCGGTTGTACAATCTCGATTTGAAGTTTTGGGGTTTACCTGACGAGAAGATGTGTCGTGATTTCCCGATCGCTGCCCAACCGAGTTGAATTTATCGATTGACCTCTCATCTTAAAACCTATCCGTTGAGGCATATTGTGGTCATTGAACATAGTGCTTAGGTTCGCCAGCGATACGACTTTATAGTCAGTAAATCGAAGGTGAGCGATGTATCCATTCCTCTCTGCAGTTGGATAGGTTTCGTACTCAGATTCTGTAATCGGATAGCTATCGTAGCCCTACTGTACAAACAAACACTTCAGCATTTCGATATACTCGTCAACTAGGCGGCTGACGGTTCCGTGGCGCTGTGGCTTACCAATGAGTTATAGCGCTGAGGGCCGCGGATTCGAATCCCGCACGGAACAAGTATTTGTATAGCCTACAAGTAATTATGCCGGGTCTGGATGTTTGTTCTTGTAAAATTTATGTATGTAAACTGCCTCCACAATACACGAAAATATCCTAGTGTGGAGGTAACGTCTTGTAAAAAAAACGAAATAAAAAGGCACCGCTGAAGGGACTGCAGCACCACTCAAATTTCGACGAAATCAAAGGATTTCTAATAGTCGTGTGTAATATGTTTTAAATAAACAAATTGCAAATTTTTTTCGCATTTTGTTACACCAACTTTATGTTTCTTAAATCATTTCCGAGACAAAAGTAATGTTACCAACCAGTTTTGCGACGGTTGCTAAAATCAACACGCTGTTTCTATTTCCAGGCTAAAAACGTAAATAATGACAACTTGCAACTGGCACACTGGTACACACGTCTTAACATTTTATTATCTGTGCTCGGCATACTGTTAATATGTTGGCTATAAAATGGTCGGTAGCGATTTGTTAAAAATTGGTTCCGCTGCAATTTAATATACTATGGAATAAAAAAGCGATGCTAGATGGAATTACATTATTTATTTAACTTATTTATACTTCAATACAAAATGTAGTACATATGACGGACTGTTACTATGTTATTGTGTATTGTGAGGACATTGGCAAAAACGTGGGAATATCAATAAATAACTGTTTAAAGGACAACAGATAAATAATCACTGCATGCCTGCAGCATAATTCAGTGATATTATGAATAAAAATTTTACAAGTTAATTTTGGCTTAGTAGTATATTAATCATTCTTGTTGGGAGAAGAGGCAATATGAACAGGAATCAATTATTGAAGTATATTGAATATCTTAATAACTTAAAAGTGCATAAAGTTATCTTGTTTACATTGCCTTTAATACAAGAGTGGCCACAGGAAAATAAACTAAGATATAATAATTTAAATTTAAAAATTAATAATTTGACATGTAATAAACTTCATTGAATTGATATTAATAATTTAACTAAGAAATTTTGACGAGATATGTATTACTTATCAAAGTACAGTTTAGAATCAGAAAAAGGGCAGAGTTAGAAATTGAATTATTTTTAAATAGTAACAATAAACATAGTTTATGTATGACATTGGTTGAAATATTACAACTCCATATTTAATTTCAGTAATCACCAGGTGGTCAGTTCTTTCAATGGCGATACTAAATTACGTGGTGGCTCCTTAATATTAGCTTAAAAAATCCATATCATGTAAACAACGTATAAGATATTGTGAGCCTCTCTGTTAAGAGAACTGTAGAAATGGCATGTTTTGAGCTTGAGCACGTCATTGATGTCAATGTTTACATACCCTCATGTTCAAGGTGATATTTTGAAAAAATTATGGAAGAAGTTTTAGTTAAGCTTAATAAACAGAATAAATCTCTTGTAGTATGTCGAAACTTTACTATCAATCCCCTAGAAGCTTCTTCCATCAGTATTAAATTTTGCTCGTTGTTCAAATTATACAATCTTGATTATTTATTCTTTGAAGCTACACGTACTGCGGGGTGTAGAGCAACTTGTATTGATAATGTATGTACAGATGGTGTACCAATCAAAAAATTTATATCAAAAACAAGTTAGGATTACTGTGGACTGGTGGATGGGTTTAACTACCATATATGCATAATAAACAGAAAATTAAGCACATTGTGTTTGTTTTGATTATTGCAAAACACCTGGAGAGATTTATAAGTAATATTGTAAAAAGCCTTTCATCACTTTCTTATAGGAATAATTCAGACTATTTATATGGGGTATTATTTAACCTTATAAGCAATGAATTTAATAAAATATTTACTTAAATTAGTCATGTTAGTTCAAATTTACAATGTTTTTTTACATGTGTATGGATGCTCTCATTAAATTAATTGTTGTAAGTTCGTCTATTTTTATAAACAAACTTACAACAATTAATTTAATGAGAGCATAGTTACCATTTGAGACATTCTGTACTGTTAGAAAAAATAATTTATACCGAGAAGTTAACATTCTGCAGACGAAAAGTAATTATTTACAGGCCCAACAAAAAAATTTCCAAAGTATTTTTTCTGCGTGCGGAATTCAAACCCGCGACCCGACAGTGGCGCAACTTAAAGCTTAGCCACTTCGCTATTTAGTGAAAAGGAGACCTATAACCTATTAAATCTCTTTAATAGGAGTAAATAGGACAGTAGACTGCTAAGCAGACATCACACGTTAAACAATCTCGTTAGACGTTTTCCAAATGACTCAAGGAATCCTAAAACGTAGTAAACAAAGACCGTTTGATTTACTATTGAGAAACAACAGAACATCTAACGAAACGAAATATTTTAACCCTTACGTTCAGAAATTTCGAGATATATTTTTTATAACACCAGCGACACGTCCCGGTTTCGCATGTGTATATCTATTACTGTGATGTTGTTTAGATTTAAGGTATTTCAATAAGGTATTTAAAGTGCATTTATTTTATCAATGAGTGGTTATTTTTAAATGTCAAAGTTTTACGGATATAATTGATAGAATCAGGCGTTACTTTGCGGAAATCCATTATAATAAAGATGTAAATTAATTAATATTGCAACCATCCGCTAACCGCTCCTTGAGGGATGGCGGGAGGTGTTCTTCAATCCAGGTAAGACACATCATTGTATTTAGTTAGCGGATGGTTGCAATATAAATTAATAGATGTCTTTATTTTACGGATATTTTTTTTTTTTTTTTTATATAGAAGAGGGGGCAAACGAGCATGCGGCTCACCTGATGTTAAGTGACTACCGCCGCCCATGATCAACCGCAACACCAGGAGAATTGCGGGTGCGTTGCCGGCCCTTTAGAAAGGAGTAAGCTCTTTTCTTGAAGGTCCCCAGGTCGTATCGGTCCGGAAAAATCGCCGATGATAAACTATTCCACAGAGAGGTTGTACGTGGAAGAAAACTCCTTGTGAAACGTACAGTGGTGGACCGCCAAGCATCCAGATGGTGTGGATGGTATCGGGACGTTTGCCGTGTCGTGCGTTCACGAAATTTGGCGGCTGGGATTAATCCGAACAATTCCTCAGAGCACTCCCCGTGATTGATGCGATAAAATACGCAAAGAGATGCAACATCTCTTCGCAACGCCAGTGAATCGAGCCGATCGGAAAGCACTCGGTCGTCGACGATTCGAGCCGCTCTGCGCTGGATGCGGTCAAGTGGAAGGAGCTGGTACTGGGGAGCCCCAGCCCAGAGATGGGAACAGTATTCCATGTGCGGCCGAACCTGCGCCTTGTAAAGTTGCAGGCGGTGTGCCGGCATGAAATACTGTCCCGCTCTGCTGAGCACGCCAAGCTTTTTAGAGGCCAATTTGGCCTTCCCTTCCAAGTGACCACGAAACTGCACGTCACTCGATATGTCGACGCCGAGGATTCCGATACTGGCTGAGGCAACAAGGGGAGTGCCTTGAAACTGAGGGGATACGACAAAGGGGTTCTTTTTAGCGGTTAACGCGCAAACTTGTGTCTTCTGGGGGTTAAACTGGACTAGATTTAGTCGTCCCCAATCCGAGACTCTGTTCAGCAAAGACTCGACTTCAGACACAAGTTTGTCCCGGCACTCGGAGACGTTTTCCCGAGAAATATTGGCTCGGCCGGTGTAAAGAGCATCACCAGTGCTGTCATCTGCATAGCAATGAATGTTACGGGTATGCAACATATCATTGACATGCAGAAGAAACAGCGTTGGCGATAGCACGCAGCCCTGTGGAACACCAGCATTAATAGGCTTGCAATCGGAGCTTGCACCGTCTACAACGACCTTGATGCTCCGATCTGCAAGAAAGCTGGTGATCCAATTGCACAATTTCTCGGGAAGCCCATAGGAAGGGAGCTTCGAAAGAAGCGCTTTGTGCCAAACCCGATCGAAGGCCTTCGCAATGTCCAAACTAACGGCCAATGCCTCCCCCTTGAACTCTACTGCCTCCGCCCATCTGTGAGTGAGGTAGACCAGAAGATCACCAGCTGACCGACCACGGCGAAAACCGTATTGGCGGTCACTAATCAGCTGGTGATCCTCAAGGTACCTCATGAGCTGGCAGTTTACAGTGGACTCCATTGTTTTGGAGAACAAGGAGGTGATGGCGATTGGCCGGTAGTTGGACGGGTCTGAGCGGTCGCCTTTTTTAGGGATCGGGTGGACGAAAGCCGTCTTCCACGATTTTGGGACTACGCCTAGGGAGTAGGAGTACCGGAAAAGACGCGTTAAAACCGGTGCCAACTCTGGAGCACACGTCCTCAGCACAATTGGGGGGATTCCGTCAGGCCCACTCGACTTGTGGATGTCCAGGGAGAGGAGTGCTTTGCGAACCGAGCGCTTTGTGAACTGAACTTCCGGCATGGAGCACTCACACCGCGGGATGGTCGGCGGCGTACTCCCCCCGTCATCGAGAGTCGAGTTAGACGCAAAGAAGGAGCCTAGAAGATCGGCTTTCTCCCTTGCAGTATGGGCCAGTGAGTCGTCCTCCCTGTGCAGAGATGGAAGAGATGGCTGACAGAAATTCCCCTGGACAGCCTTGGCGAGAGACCAGAATGCACGGGTTCCAGAAGGAAGGCGAACTAGTTTCTCGCCAATTCTGCCTATGTGCTCTGACTTTGCCTTGGCAATGACTCTTTTGAAGGACCTAGAGGCGGAATTATACTTCTTTTTTAGAGCGCTGGTGTTTACATCCCGGGACGCTGATGCATCAACCCAGGCTTGGTAGCACTCCTGCTTATAGCATGATGCTATTTTACAGGAGCGACCAAACCATGGCTGAGATTTGCCTCCAATGGGCACCACAGAGGAAGGAATAAAAAGTTCCATACCCTGAAGTACCACATCAGTAACAGAATCCGCAACAACGTTGGGATCATCCGGCGAGAAGCAAACCCACCCCCAAGGGTAGGATGCAAAGAAAGACCGCATCCCATCCCAATCGGCTGACCTATAGTGCCAAACACGGCGGCAGCCTGCAGAATGCAACCGCGATTTCAGCGTGAGTGGCACAACACTCCGGATCAGACAATGGTCCGAGGAGCCTAAAGGGGCGTCGATGGAAATCTGATATCCGTCCGGGTGAGAGGTCAGCAGAAGGTCCAACAGGGAAGGTGCATGATCCTCCACATCTGGAATCCGCGTAGGCGAAGTAACCAGTTGTGTCAGACCATATGCCAAGGCAAAATCATGAACAGATCTCCCCGCATGATCGGTTAAACGTGAACCGAGCCATTCGGCGTGATGGGCGTTAAAGTCGCCGAGGATCACGATCTCTGCGGAGGGGATCTGCTGTAGCAACGAATCTGCAGCCATTTGGACGTGGTCGAAGAGTCGGTCTGTTTCGGCATTACCGCTGTGGGACCTATAGAGGCACCCGTAGACGCGCGGATGGTCGTCGCTGTCTACGCGTAGCCAAAGGATGGACAGGTCCGAACCTTCAAGTCTGCCGAGGCGTCGAGAACAGATGTCCTCTCTGACGTAAACGCAAACTCCAGCCCGAGGCACAAAGGAGTGTTCCAGTTTGTACCCCGGGTAGGAGAGATACGAAACATCAGCCGGAGAGGACACCTGCGTCTCGGTCAGAAAGAGCAGAGCCGGCCTCGCCGTCTCGAGATGGTAGTGGACGGCGTTTAGGTTGGAGTGAAGTCCCCTGATATTGCAGAAATTCACGGACAGCGTGGCAGGGGTCGCCTTGGTCTTGTTGCTCCGTTTGCCCCGAGCAGTTGTAGTCTTGAGCGGAATTTCGCCCCCCCCCCCAGAATACGCGGGGCAGCCTGAGCACCCACGCTCAGAAGTGGAGAAACATGGTCGTGGATGCTCAGCGAGGGATTCTCCAGGGGTGCTGGTACCCTCCTGGGGTAGTCTATCTTTATTTAATTCCGCTACCATGTTGATGGGGGGGGGGGATTTGGGCCTCCGGCCACCTGCACTCACCAGACGAAACGCGGAAGCAGAACTTCCACTTCACGCCGGTATTCTGTGAGGTCGTGGTACCACCCCGGTTTGAGCCGGCCCATACGTGCAACAGCAAAGCTGCCGCATGGCTCTACCACTGTTATATTATTTTTAATATATTATTTTAGGATATATTAGTTTTTTTTTTTTCGTTTTTCAAAAAATATTTCAAGTTCTTCAGATATACTATAGGCTAGATTTCTTCTAACTATGTTCTCTATCCGTACGCAATTTTATCAGCGGACAGACAGACAGACAGACACACAAACAGAAAAATATTTTAAAATGATTATTTATGTCTTATAGTAATATTACAGAAATACACAACAATTTTATTTATATTTTAGGGATAACAGCACATCTAATAGTAAATCATCACCACAAGGTAGGTAAGTCTCATCTGAAGGATTTCTACGTTGTTTCGTAGAATACTTGGTCCTGATGGTCTACATTAAATCGCTTTTGTGTCCGCCATTTGTGCACGGTAGGTTCATTTGAGTAAGATAATCTCGGAGATTAATATATTTTGTGAAGAGTTTCTACAACTTTATTACTACCTGCATTTTTATAGTAATAACGCAAAATATAAACATAACCTAAAGTGTATTCATTGCTATATTGTACTTATTTCGTCATTGCTGACAGTCATGAAAATTAGGCTCATGAACCTTTCTAAATGCTCCAATTAGTGGTTAATTTTCGGCTCTATAACGGCGGTGACCGAATGGCAGATGCGTCCCATTTAAAAATGCTTTTTTCGACATTAAGACCTACCCTCACTTTAAGGTCATATCCGCTAAATGAAGAATATGTAGCTGTAATATGCCTTCTATTACGCTCGGCGGTTATCTGCATGCTGTTAAGACATAAATAACAATTTTTAAAAGATTTGTCTGTCTGTCTGTCCGCGCTAGCCTTCGAAATGGTTGAACCAATTGTGATGAAACCTTAGGAACAGACAGCGAGCAATGCCGGGAGGGATTTAGACTATATTACATCTAAAAATCTTCTTCGACAATCAAAGTCTTTGACTGTCTAAAATCTAAATAACGCCAAATTAATTAATCCTATCCCGGCGACGCTGAGGCCGGTCACTAGTATGAGAAGGCACCTGGCAGTCTCGTGACACCATAAAAGTGTGACAATTTTATTGAACCCTCGCTACGGGATAGGAATTCCCGTATATTGTGGAAAATCCCGGTCACTCAATAAACCTAGAAATGTTATTGCCGCTAATGCACTTTTTGCACACTCCTTATAAAAGCATGCGGCGAACTGTGCTTTACATTTTATAACCATTGGAATATAAAACTTCAACTTTGCTTACTTAGAAGCTTTGGTTCATTGGAATTCGTATGGTGAGTGTAGAGAGCCGTAGAATCTTTTTATTGGAATGAGGCATTTCCTCTTAGACCTTAAGGGTGGCAGTGCTGCATTTTGATTCTTAATCTAGTATAGATGTAGTTTATGGGCATCAGCACCTACTTACTATCAGTTATAATATGTTCGCTTATCACCCTTATTTCTTAAAAAAAAACAATAAAACCAGAACCTACCAAAATAATTTAATGTAAAATCTAAAACCAAATTAATTTCATGTGAATGAGTACACAATTCACCTGATGGTAACTTAACGCTGTGGCCCATAGACATCTACATCTATCCTCAATTAAGAATCAAAATGCATATTCGATTTCACCTGAGCACTAAGATTCCATCATAAATCAAGAATGCCTTGTTTTCAGTAAAAAGGGTCTACGATTCTCTACACTTATCATACGAAATACAACAGAATTAAGCTGCTATATCACTTTAGTATTCTGTGAAAACGTGTTCCTTCCCCGGTCGAGCTATTCTTGCTTTTTTTATATAAGAGGAGGCAAACGAGCATATGGTACACCTGATGATGTGACTACCGCCGCCCATGAACAACTGCAACACCAGGGGAATTACAGGTACTGTTCCAGCCTTTTATTTATTTATTTATTTATTTTAAATCTTTATTGCACTTAAAATGTACAATTTAGAAAGGAGTAAGCTCTTTTCTTGAAGGTCCCTAGGTCGTATCGGTCCGAAAAAATCGCCGGTGGTAAACTATTCCACAGAGAGATCGTACGCGGAAGAAAATTCCTAATGAAACGTACAGTGGTGGACCAGCATCCAGATGGTGTTGATGTTATTCGTAGGTTTGCCGCGTAGTACCTTCATGAAATTTGGCGGCTCGGATTAATCGGAAATATTCCCCAGAGCACTCCCGGTGGTATATGCGAATGAAAATGCAAAGAGATGTAACATCTCTTCGCAGCGCCAGTGAATCGAGCCGATCGGAAAGCATTCGGACGTTGACGATTTGAGCCGCTCTGCACTGGATACGGTCAAGTGGAAGGAGCTGGTACTGGTGAGCCCCAGCCCCGAGATGGGAACAGTATTCCATGTGCGGCTGAACCTGCGCCTTGTAAAATTGCAGACGGTATACCGGCATGAAATACCATCCCGCTCTGTCGAGCACGCCAAACTTTTTAGAAGCCAATTTGGCCTTCTCTTCCAAGTGACCACGAAACTGCACGTCACTCGATATGTCGACGCCGAGGATTCCGATACTGGCTGAGGCAACAAGGGGAGTGCCTTGAAACTGAGGAGATACGACCAAGGGTTTTTTTTAATGGTTAATGTGCAAACTTGTGTCTTCTGAATGTTTTTTTTTATAGAAGAGGTGGCAAACGAGCATACGGTTCACCTGATGTTAAGTGACTACTGCCGCCCATGAACGCAACACCAGGGGAATTGCAGGTGCGTTACCGGCCCTTTAGAAAGGAGTAAGCTCTTTTCTTGAAGATCCCCAAAAGTGTTTAAATCCCGGGACATTGATGCATCAGCTCAGGTCCGGTAGCACTCCTGCTTATAGCATGATGCTGTTTTACAGGAACAACTAAACCATGGCTGAGATTTGCCTCCGATGGACACCACAGAGAAAGGAATAAAAGTTCCATACCCTGAAGTACCACATCAGCGGCAGAATCAGCAACAAAGTTGGTTTCATCCGGCGAGAGGCAAACCCGCCCCTAAGGGTAAGATACAAAGAAAGACCGTATCCTATCCCAATCGGCTGACCTGTAGTGCCAAACACGGCGGCAGCTGGCAGAATGCAACTGCGATTTCAGCGTGAGTTTCACCACACTCCGGACAAGACAATGATCCGAGGAGCCTAAAGGGGCGTCGACGGAAAACTGATATCCGTCCGGATGAGACGGATATCAGATTTCCGTCAACGCTACATAATATAGCTGCAGCTTGCGTGCCAGCGTTCAGTTACTACATAATATACCTGCAGCGTGCGTGCCAGCGTTCAGTTACTACATAATATACCTGCAGCGTGCGTGCCAGCGTTCAGTTACTACATGATATAGCTGCAGCGTGCGTGCCAGCGTACAGTTACTACATAATATAACCGCAGCGTGCCTCTATGACGTAAAATTCGTGTTTAAAAAAATTGAACAGGTTTTGTATATAATTACCTTGTCTTAAGACTGACCGAGGTACTTACGATAAACAAAATAGCGTCGGGAGCGAGGTCACCGAGCCCATGTTAGCACAGTCCTATAGCGTGGCTTCGTTAGCTAAAAGCCTATAAGGGAATTACATCGTAATGACATGGCGCGACCTTCGCCCACCCTGCCCAGCAAAACGTGGATATGTGTCATTTCATTCATTCAATGAGGGATGCTAAACAGATATCGCTAGTTTGTGCTAAAGTCACGCACACGATCACACAGCAGAACAAAATGGAGTATAATCATTTTATTCATTATAGATTACAATAATACTTACTGAAAGTAATTTAAGTTTACCACTGATTGTTTTCTTCTGTCCTGGGAAGAATCATAAGGAAACTGTTCCCAGCGATATTGTCAGTGCCATGCGGCGGTTGAGCACATTGACACATGGAGCACAGCAAGCGGCGGAATATATATATCGGTATACAGTTCAAGGACCTTTTGTAGCATTTGCCTATCTTTTCTAAGGTATAATTAGCTACTTTGGGATCGATCTCTAATGCCGTTTGCGTTAAAGTAAGCGACAGCCAGAGAGCTAGGATTGGTTCTACCTGTATTTTGTACTTCCATTCCGATTGATAAAAGGTCGGCTTAGGCGTATTGGAAAGATTCAATTGTGTCCGTCAGATTGATATACTCAATGCGGACTTGACCTTGCAAAGTTTGTGGGTCAAAACTTTACTATTTTTTTTACTTCCCAAAAAATATTGTGCCTACTAACCTTGTTATAAGTGTTTCGTTATAAGTAAAGCGTAACAAAATATGAGCTTTGGTCGCTTAAATAAATATAATTCTTCTTCTTCTCCTTCCTTACGTTTTCCTCTGCGGGATAGACAGAGAGGATCAGTCGCCAAGAGACTGATCCTTACATACCACTTTCGCTTATTATCAACCGACTTCTAAAAACGGAGGAGGTTTTCAGTTCGACAGTAAGTTTTGTTAAGTACTACCTCAGAAGTTGGTGCTTCTCATGTGGTTCCAAAAAATGTGATTAAGATCTGAGCAGTAGTTCTTGAGTTATCTTTAATAACGCGTTTTTAATTGACTTTGACTACATTGATGTCATTTTATTTACATTGATGTCGGTTGTACATTTTTTTTAATTTTACCACTTGTTTAATTAGTAGTGATTGTAATCCTACAGTTTCATTCGTTGTAGGTACTCTTGATTTACGCGGGTGACTCTAAGGATAGTTTAAGGCTTTGGAGGTTTACGGGAAGGTCATTATGGTCATGTAAATCTTAATAGCACTGCCGGGAACTAGTATATGGATAGGGCGCTGTGACCATTTTTGAACAGACTTGGCATGTGGATGATTTAATGTAGACTGTTTTATTTTCAATATCGAAAGGTTTAATTAATCTTTTCTGAATACAATTCCCTACAAGTCTCTTCGAAAAATAAGACCTTCAGTTATCATCGTTCTATTTGTCAAACCGCAAGCTTAATTAATATGTTCATACTATTAAATATTCACGTATAGGGACGGGTAACTACGTCATATAGCCCTAACTCTACGTTGTGCGTGGCTCGAATATTTTGTACCTGGTAGAGCCACGCTGTAGCTATATTATGGTTGTGGCATGAATGGGTCGTCTCGATCAGGGAAGGACCACGCTCTCACAGAATACCAACGTAAAATAGAAGAATAATGCCGCTGTGTTTCGTATGGTGAGTGTAGAGAACCGGAGACCCGTTATATTGGAATCGAGGCAATGAAGATGTCTATAGGCCACAGCGTCCAATTACCATCAGATGGACTGTGTTCTCGTGTATTTATTATTATTTAACAGATTATACTTTATGGGTCAACCATTATAATGAAAAACTTCACCCGGCAGGGTGGAAAAATAGAGTATGAAGTTATAATCTAACTATTTAGATGACATTCTAGTTGTTACATTGCACTAGTACATTCCTTACTTCACTTATGAATAATTTAAAAACACAAACCGACTTCAAAGCTAATAATAATAAAACGATTTGCACGTAACAGCTTCGGAAGTCAGTGCTAGGAGATGACATATCGAAGAATTGAAGCCACAACTTCAGAAACTCGCGATACCATCCACATCATCTGGATGCTTGGCAGTCCACCACTGTGCGATTTATTAAGAGCTTTCTTCTTCGCACGACTTATTTTTGGAACGCTACCGGTGATGTTTCCGGATCGATACGACTTAGGAACCTTCAAGAAACGAGCTTCTATTAATTTATTTTATTCATTAAACAATTTGCGTTGTGTTTGCAATTTCATAGTGCAGATAATAAATATACATATAAATATTGGTTAACTCCTTATTAATAGGCCGGCAACGCACCAACAGTGCCCTGGGTGTTGCAGTTCTTTATTGGCTGCGTTCGACACTTACCATCAGGTGAGCCGTATGCTTGCTTAACCCCTTTTCCATAAATAAAACTATTACATGCAAATCGCTTAGTTCATTATAGTTTTCGTTCATTACTCATTGGTTTTTTTTAAACATAGTGAATGTCTGGTTTTTAATAATGTTAATGTTTTTAGCCTTTTGACTTCTACAGCTTCATAGGTCTCAGGGCACGCGGTCTTTTTGGCCGCAGGCTATTGACACTGTAAATGAAATTCTAAGCCTTATGATCTAATAAGTGAGCCTGATACCATAATTTTTTTAAGTATTATAATTTAAAAAAGAAACACTTTAATAAATGATTCTGACTAGATTTTTCGTCTCAAGGTTACTATAATATATGTAGTGCTTTTAATTTGGCGTTATGGCGGGCACGAGGCAACCGCACCCTGTCCTTCGGTCTAGTTCTAGGCCGCGCTTGACAAATGGCGGCGCGGGAATAAACGTCGACTCACAGACAACGAATGTTTTTATCAACGGCAATTTCTGATTTTCTGACCGACGAAGACTTGGCAGTGAATAAATTTATACGTTGTAGAGTCACGCCGCAACTATTATGGTTGTAGCGTGAATGAGTCGACACCACCGATAAATGACTACGATATTGCAGAATACCAAAGTAAAATAGCAGCTTAATTATGCCTTGTTTCATATGGTGAGTGTAGAGAACTGGAGACTTTTAACAGGTAACGAGGCATGCCATCTAAGTCCTTATAGGTAACAACGCATCTGAGTTTTGGATCCTAATCGAGATGTAGATGTCTATGGGCCACAAAAACTACTTATCATCAGGTGGACTGTGTGCTCGTTTGTCATCCTTAATCAATAATAAAATTTATTCCAGCCACATTTCTCTTAACACACGGCACTGTGCAGGTTAAGTTTGTAATGCTCATGTAAAAAAAGTTAAAAGTGTTATGTTATGTTATACTATATTTATATTACAAACTTCACCGAAACATTCAAGTACCCGCATATTAATCGGTAGTACAAAATTTACGAGAACCTACTTGATACTGTTTGTTATTGGAATCATTACTGACCCTAAGAAATCCCCTCGACTGCTTCGTTGGTCTAGTGATGGCAAGCGTGATTGGTGTTCATGGAGGCACAGGTTCGAATCCCGGGTCAGGAAAAAATCAGTTATTAGGTTTATCTACCAAGAAATTCTCAGTAGCAGCCCGGAATCAGGAAATTGGCGGTGTTTCATCCTCAAACCTCGGAAACCGCCCTACGCCCAATCTCTCCATTTGACAGTCCCATTTATTATTTGCCCTGTTTAAATGACACACAAACAATTATTTAATTATTTTACACTTGTTGCACACTGTGCAATTATTAATGGTGCACAATAGCTTCGGTTACAAGTTTGCACATTCAACTCGTACCTCCATCCAAGTAATACAAAAAAAGAAGAAAGTAGGTTACAGAAAAACGTCTCAAAAAAGAGAATCGTACATCATTGGTTTATTAAAGTGCTTCTGTGCTTGCGCATACACTCGGGCATGACTCGGGCACTACAGTCCTGTAGTACACAGATGGCTAGGCTACGCTGAGAATGGCCGCCGTGATTGCAATTCGGTCTGGAGGACTCTATGTCGCCTCTACACGTTAGCCAACACAGTTAGCGAATGGAGTGGCGAATATATTGGCTGAGAGTTGGTGACGGCGTCCACACGTTGGAAGGTCGTTCAGTTTACTTCGGTTCGGGCCAATGTGCGGACGGATTTATAAGCACCGTGGCGCAGTGGCTCAGCAATGAGTGGCTGCGCCGGGCGCCGCGGGTTTGATCCCGCACGGAACATGTATTAGTATGTCCTACAAATAATTGTTTCGGATCTGGATGTGTGCCCTTGTGCAATTTATGTTTGTAAACTGCCTGCGCGATACGGGAGAAAATCCTAGTGTGGGGTTAACGTTTTTATAAAAGAATTTTAAAATAATAGTGGATATTAATGGGGCTGTAAATAGATATACGATATACGATTAGCTTTATTTATTCTTTACATGCATCATAAACTGGAATAAATACCATTACTAAGAACTTAACTTATTTTAAAGTTAAAGGAGTTATAATCGATTAGTCTACGTTTTAAAATTGGGTTTTGATTTTAAAGTTTAGCAAAATATGTACTTGCATTTCTATCAGACATTTGATGTATATAAAAAACACCTTATAATTTATTTGATAATTTAATTATTTTTTGAGAAAGACAAAAACAATAGCAATAAATATAATATAATATAAACACTGACTTAATAATAGGTACTAATTATAACTTAGAACGTAAATGAAAAACTCATGACGAGCAAAGTGGCTCAGGACCATGCTTTGCGGCAGTCTATGGAGGAGGATGTTCAGTAGTGGACTTATGAAGAGCCTGTAATGATGATGATGATTCGAAATCTTGCACGATTAAATTATAAGAAATCGACGTTTTTTTTATAGGATAGGGTGACAAACGAGCACACAGTTCACCTGATGGTAAGTGGTCACTGTGGCCCACAGACATCTACATCTATCCTCGATTACGAATCAAAATGCAGATGCGTTGTCACCCGTGAGGACTAAGATGAAATGCGTCGTTTCCTTTAAAAAGGGTCTCTGGTTCTCTACACTCACTATACGAAACACAGCATCATTAAGCTACTATTTCACGCTGGTATTCTGTGAGAGCGTGGTCCTTCCACGGTCGAGCCGACCTTCGTCCTGCAACTATACTTCTAATATAATTGTATGGTTCTACCACGTATAAACGACGTGCTTCATTTTTTTTGCATTTTAAAATTGTTCTCGTAATAATCTGATTGCAAAAAAACGTAAATTTTTTTTTTGATAAATGGCTTATTGATTAAAACAAATGTTCAATAATAATTAAATCGCGCTAATTAAAGTAGTAGGAATGTTTAAAGTCGAAATTGGCACTAAAAGGCTGGTAATTGGGGCATCCACCCTACAAAGTTTGAATATAAAATTTAAATAAGATGCGTGTAATCACTCTGGGAGCTTATAGCAAACCATAGCAAACTAAACTCGCGGCCAACGTGTGGACGCGGCGACCAAACTCTGCCAACAATCCTTTCATCTTTTGTAAAAAACCGACACCACACGGATCTCGAGCCAACTTGCGGGCCATCGTTCCAATACATACCAATGAAGCCCAAACACCCCGTCTACACGTTGACCAATGCTATTGGCCACTATATTCGCCACTGTGTTGGCCAACGTGTAGAGGCGCCGTAAGGAATACCCTAACGAAACGTTTAGAGGTTATTGTAAACATTTAACAAAAGTAATGTTTGTTAATATTAAGGCTTTTCTTTCCCAGTGGATTCTGCCTGCGTCAAGTATTTGATGAAGGTCACACAGTGTATCATATTAAATTTTGCTAAGAAATTTCCGTAGATCATCATCATCATCATCATTACAGCCCTTCACAAGTCCACTGCTGAACATGGCCTATGTTCAGCAGTGGACTTGTGAAGGGTCCCCCAAGTAATGCCACAAAACACGGTCCTGCATCCATCGACTTCCTGCATGTCTTACCAGGTCGTCACTCCATCTAGTGGGGGGTCGCCCTACACTACGCCTACCGGTACGAGGCTGCCACTCGAGAACCTTTCTTCCCCATCGGTTATCGGTTCTTCGAGCTATATGGCCGGCCCATTGCCACTTCTGCTTACTAATCCATTGGGCTATGTCGGTCACTCTGGTTTTACTGCGGATATCCTCATTTCTCAGTCTATCACGCAGAGAAACTCCGAGCATAGCCCTCTCCATAGCTCGCTGAGCGACCTTGATCGTTCACATATGGCCAGCAGTGAAGGACCACGTCTCAGATCCGTAAGTCATCCCTGGCAACACGCACTGGTTGTACACTTTAGTTTTCAGAGATTGAGGTATACCTGACGAGAAGATGTGTCGTAATTTCCCGAACGCTGCCCAGCCGAGTAGAATCCGTCGATTGACCTCTCGGTCGAAGTTGGACTTACCTAGTCGGACTATTTGTCCCAGGTAAACGTAATCGTCAACAACTTCGAGCATAGTGCTCCCAACAACTACCAGCATAGGTGTGATATGGACATTAAACATGATTTTTGTTTTGTCCATGTTCATCTTAAGACCTATCCGTTGGGAGATACTATTGAGGTCATTGAGCATAGTGCTAAGGTCCTCCAGCGATTCTACCATAAGGACTATATCGTCGGCAAATCGAAGGTGTGTGATGTACTCGCCATTGATGTTAATACCGTGTCTTTTCCAGTCCAGTAGCTTGAAAACGTCTTCCAACGCAGCGGTGAAGAATTTCGGGGATATAGCATCACCCTGTCTTACACCTCTCTGCAGTTAGATAGGTTTCGAACTCCGGTTCTGTACTCGGATAGCCATCGTAGCCCTACTGTACAAACACTTCAGCACTTCGTCGTACAAACACGTCAACTTGGCACCGCTGAAGGGACTGTAGCACCGCCCAAATTTCGACGAAATCAAAAGCTTTCTCATAGTCCACATATGCCAGGCAAAGTGGCAGATTGTACTCTTCGGTCTTCTGTACAATCTGCCGCAAGGTATGTATGTGGTATATGGTACTGAAGCGTTTTCGGAAACCGGCTTGTTCGGGAGGCTGGAAGTCGTCGAGTCTGCGTGCGAGACGATTCGTAATGACTCTCGAAAACAGCACGTAGACGCGGCTCAGAAGGGAAATCGGTCTGTAGTTCTTCAAGAGATCGTTGTCGCCTTTCTTAAAGAACAAGACCACCGCGCTTCTGTTCCACGCCTCCGGAGTAGTGCCACCATGGAGGACGGAATTGAAGAGCCTCTGAAGGACTTCAAGTACCGGTGTTCAACCCGCTTTCAGAAGCTCCGCTGTAATTCCATCCTCGCCCGAGGCCTTGCCGTTTTTAAGGTGGTGGAGAGCCATTCTAATCTCGCTCAGACTGACGTCTGGGATATCATCGGAATAGTGTCGGATAAAACTTGCTCTTGGATCGTTACTCACACTTGCGTGTGGCTCCAACGATGATGTGTACAGTTGCCCACAGAACCTCTCAATCTCACTCAGAATCTCAGGTGTCCCGGAAACGATGTTGCCACACTCAGTCTTCAGCTTTGACAGTTGGCTCTTTCTGGCAGACAGATCTCTGGCAAAGACTTTGGAGCCCTGGTTCCGCTCGATCGCTTCTTTAATACGAGCAGTATTAAAGTTGTGTGTAAAAAGTGAAATATCCTCATACATTTCCTCCACCTCCTCATCGGAATGTGCCGAGGTTGGTGCGTAAACCTTTATGACCTTCAGCGAATACCGTTTGGTGATTCTGAGTATCAGGTACGCGACCCTCGACGACACACTCCCAATATTTACAACGTTGTTGACGAGAGACTTGTGGACGATAAATCCGACACCTTCTTGGGACAGATGGTCGCCCTCCCGGTGGTAGAACAAGTTGCCGGACTCGAGGATTGCCGTGTTCTCCCCCTCTCTTCGGACCTCGGATAATCCAATAATATGCCAGCGCAACTTATCTACCTCTTCTTCCAGCTCCATTATCTTCTCGTCGGTCCTCAGGGTGCGTGCGTTATATGTTGCCAGGTCGAGTCGTCTAAGGTGGCAACCGAAACTCCACCGGAGATTCTTAGCACCCCCTGCCCCGCCGTTACCATGGTCGCCACCGTAGCCAGGAATAGCGGGGCCGCCGAGGACTGGGGGTCGTTAATCATGGGGGGATATTTGCCATAGTTGCCACGCTTGGCGAGCGGGTTGGCAACCGCAGTTTTTTATTATATCACAGTTGTTATCAGGAAGATGCTGCTGCCCATCTTCTGCCTATCTCCCTCTGTCGCCTCTTACGACACCCACGGGAAGATATGGGGTAGTGGATATTTTCAACCGCCGCTACACGGCCAATTCCGTAGATAGGTTTACTTTAATCTATTTTACGAAGTAACAAGTTATTTTCGGATAAATTTAAATTGAGTTTTACAAAATTACTGTTAGTACGTATAGTAATATTATATATTATACATATAATACTGTTACTTAATACAACATTATAGGTATTAATAAAAATTACAGGTTGACCCATAAATTGTTTTGAGTATTAGGTTGGCAGTTAATTGACAAAAGAGAAAATATCCACCTAGTTATTATGATGCTCCCTTTCCAGTCAGAATATATGGATTTTGAAACGAAAGTAATCTTGAACGAACTGAAAGTATAAAATAATTTCACAATCTGTAGTCCGTATTAAGACATAATGTATAAAATAATTAAAGCGCCGACTTCAGAATGTGAAATTATTTTGTAATTTTTAGGTGTTTGAAGTTGGCTTTAACTTTTTTAAAAGGTCTTTTTTACCCTTTTGAGTGGATTAAGAAATATAACTTAACATCGTCTAAATAGTTCCATTAAAATTTTCATCTCCTTATGGTCACTATTAGGCATAGAATTTTGTCTCCAAATTTATAATGGATATTATATACCACCCCTGGAGTGAAAACTGTTTAATAACAAAGAATTATCAAAATCGGTTCAGAATTAATGAAGATATCGCGTGATATACAAACAAAAAAACATGCACTCGAATCAAGAACCTTCCCCATTTTTTGAAGTCTGCTAAGATTAGTATTTAATTCCACCATAATATAGTTAATTCTTATTTTATTTGATTTTTTTATAAAATTGAAGTTTCACTTCAATTTTCGCACGAACTTACAGCCAACCTGATCCAGTCTGCTATTACTGGTTCTCCATACCCTTCAGAGCCGTGGTAGTTTTTATGGTTAACGCTCGCTGTAAATATAACAGAACGCGAGTAATCCGAGTTCGATCCCCGCCGTCACCAAAGAAATTGTTAATTGTAATTTTAAGTACTGATTTACCACGTGCTCGGCGGTGAAGGAAAACATCTTGAGGAAACCTGCAAGTCTGAGAAATAAGAAAAAATATTTTGAAGACATGTGAAGTTCACCAATACGCATTGGCGCAGCGCGGCGAACACTTTCTTGTCTTAAAACCCTCTCAGAGATGAGGCGAGGCTAGTGCCCAACAATGGGACGTATATAGGCTGTAACTTTTATAACCTTCAGACCGGAACACAGTATAATGCACGTTGTGCTTTTATAGGCAGAAATAGATTAAAGGATGGTAAATACCCAGACGGACACTTAAACAGAAATGGAGTGCTACCACCTATAAGTGAAATAATGATATTTCATTTATTTTCATCACGTAAAGATTTAATGAATTAAAAAGTCGCCATAAATTATCAACTTTTCATAAGAAGCAAAATACCAACATTATGCAATATATAACATATGAAAGCAGTTCCTGAACATGAAATTTAAACACAAATTTTAACAATATACAGCCAGAAGAAGTTGATATGTAATGTTTATATAAGATCTTTTAGGTTTGAAAGTGGATTCTAACGTCAATTGAAAAACGCACATTAATTATATCAAGTCTAAAAGTATGTTTTATTTTAAATTAAACACACCACTGACACAGCCGCGGCACTGTCAGCTTACTGTTGCAAGCCATAATTAATGCCCGTAGCGCCATCTAGTGTTGGGCAGCAGAGTGAGGAGAGCCTTCTAGAAAATGCCATGCTAGAACCTTCCACCTCCAGCGCCATCTAGTATCGAATAGAAGAACTAAGCTTTCTAGAAAACTTCGCACTCGAACTTTCTACGCCTAGTCGATCGGGACCGGTATTTGCTGGAACATTCTAGATGTTTTCAGTGGAAAAGGTCCTATATAAAGCCTCACCGGCTTTATATAGGCCGCGATTGGGGCAGTATTGAATATGGCGATAAAAGCGAAGTTTCGGAGCGAAATAAAGTGAATTAAAGTGATCAATGTGATTAATTATTAGTGTCTTTTAAGCTTTAATTGGTGTTCGGTAATTAAAGTGTCAATTTTGGTAATTCAATCGGCGGTTTTTACTGTCACGAACCCTAAGCTCGTAACATTACTATGCCTATGCTCATGTTATGTTGTGGGGAAGTAGCGTCGATGTGCAGCAGCTATTTATTACCCAGTAGAAGTGCGTTAGAATAGTGCCCAGATAGGTAACACTACTAGCTGTGGACCGTATTTCAAGAAACAAAATATTATTAACTTACCCTGTATGTATATTTATGATCTATGCGTGTTTGTCCACAAAAATAATAATATTTCAAGAAGATTGAAGATACACATAACATAAATACACGTAACAAATATAAATTATACCTACCACAGTCACGAACAAAAATGTTAAATACAAGCCCCTACTATATGGTTATAAAGGTTTATAATTAATTATTACAGGAAATGAAAAACATATCAGAATTAACCAAATTTTAATCAACCTCAGTTAATATTTAAAACAAAACCCCTTCTAGTCAGTGGTAGTATTTAGATAAGAAGTACACCATAATGTATTTTTATATTTATCTAGCTTCTAAGTATATTTTATAAGGTAAAAATATTATAATAATTTGGGTATATATTTTATGTTATAAGCAGTGTCCTCGTTAAAGCAGTGCCTGAAAAGAGCGTCTAAGTTGTAAGCACAATTTTAATTTAAAACCAATTATGTACACTTGGATTGCAAATAAATGATTTGAATTTTATTTAGTTTTTTTTTTCATTCATAATTTACAAAAAAGAAAACACGATGGTCCACGTGACTGTACTGTAAAAACAATAATAAAAAAACCAAATACGCGTGACGTGCAAATACAAACCGGCGTGGTGCAGTGCGGTCTCGAAGGGTGCTCGCTGAAGTCGCTCCTTGGTCTCTGCCAACAAAACCAAAATAGATTAGTCAACGCTTGCCAAACTGAGCGCGACAAACAAGCCGGCCGGAGTTATGGTACATAAATTTGTGAAACTGAATGGCACAGATTAAATAATAATACGCTGTACTATTAAAGGGGCATTCCATCTTAGTCCTCAGGGGTAACCACAAATATTTTCCTTTCTTTCTTCCTTTTTTAATTAGAAACGTTACCCCGACACCAAGATTTTCTTCTGTATCGTGAAGGCAGTTTACATACATAATTTTACAAGGACAAACATCTAGACCCGGAACTTATTAGTATGCCACACAAATACTTGTTCCGTGTGGGATTCGAACCTAAGGTCCTCAGCGATGCAACTCATTGCTCAGTCTTATCGACTCGACGAATCTTAATTACGGATAGAAGTAGATGTGTATGGAGCAGAGTACGAAACTGCCACCATGATGTAGACTGTATACTCGGTCATCACTCGTATTTCTATTTAAAAAATATTCCAGTAATGGGATATTTTTATTTCGCTCTAATATTTATAAGAGTGTTTGCGTTAAACTGTCAAAAATTTTTAGAAAAGATCGCAGATGCGTAACGACAACTTTGTAGTTATACTCGTAGCCACGCTGCAGCTACTGCGGCTGGGTCAAGAATAAGTCCACTCAACCAGGACCACGCTCTTAAAGAATACCAGCCTAAAAGAGCAGAATATGCTGTGTTTCGTATGGTAAGTGTAGACAACCGGAGAAACTTTTACTAGTAACAACAATCTTGACTCAATATATAATAAGAGACAACGCGTCTGCATTTTGATGCTGATATTATAGTGCCCAAGTGTATGTGTAAGCACGGGTACACTCTATTTTCCCTCACTCTCATAATGACGGTAAACCGACACGACCGGAGAGAGATCGGTCGCAGGACCAACGACTTTGGCTTTACGTGCTTTCCGAGGTACGGGGTCGAGATACCACCAACTTCCTGACTCCCGGCAGCTGAGAATTTCTTGACGGTAAAGCTCACTGTTTTTTTTTTCAGCCCGACCCGTGATTTCGCAAACGCAAGACCTTATGATCAGCAGTCGCACTACTACAAGCACTAGACAGTTAGTACATTACATGTATACATATATATGTGTGTTTGTGTGTGCGTGGGTGCGTGCGTGCGTGCATTTGTGCGTGCGTGCGTGCGTGGGTGCGTGCGTGCGTGCGTGCGTGCGTGCGTGCGTGTGTGTGTGTGTGTGTGTGTGTGTGTGTGTGTGTGTGTGTGTGTGTGCGCGCGCGTGTGGGTGTGTGTGTGTGTGTGTGTAAATAACTATAGTCGATACCATTTTAAGAATAAACCGTGTAGGTACTTAGTAGCGGATTAAAAATATCCAACCCGTATCGTCCGGTTATTGTCGTAAGAGTCGACAGAAGGAATCAAATCATGAGATGGGCTGCAGCGTCTCCGCAATAAAGACTAAAAATAAAAACCTGCGGCTGCCAACCCGCGTGCCAAGCGTGGCAACTATGTCAAACATCCCCCCAATCTATGTAGAGGCAATTTATGTGGGAGGCAATCGATGTAGTTGGCGTTGAAGGCAAACATCGTGAGGAAATCTACACATTTGAGGAATGAAATATTTCAAAGACAAGTCAAGTCCCCTGTACTATCAGCGCAGCGAACTATATAACTATCTCTATTACTCTCACAGAAATAAGATTATTTAGTTGCAAATATAAGCCATTTTAAGGATTTAACACGGGAGGCATTCTTTCTTCTGTCACGGATGAAGTTTAGCTTAAATAGAAAAAGCGGTAGGTGAGGTGTTGACCCGGCAAACCTTTACATCCTCTCCCTCACAGTTTATTCCATTTTATCTTGACCTATGGCTAATTGACTTAACAAATATTACCGCCGTCGTTATTAGTTTTCGATTTTCATTTTTTCAATCCCAATACATCATGTACGTTCTAGAACAGATTAAAATAATAGTGTTCTAGTTCAAAGTTTTTAAAAAAAAGGACACTGTTGCTAAAGAATTTGTTCTTGACTGTGATTTTATATTTTACAAGATCACCTTACGATTTACCAAACAAACTCATAGTTTTTCTTCCTCCATCTAGATTTTATAGAGATATATGTAAAAATAGAATTAGATTTTTTATTCAACAATAAAAAAACTATAAATATTTTTTTAATCATTCTGAGATTTTTAATTTAACACTGTTTCGAAAATTACCTCTTGTTCTACGAAGAGACAACAAGAAACACAGCAGGACATTTAAAAAAAGTACAATTAACAATCATGTATTACGTTGCAGAAGTAACTAATACAAATCTTATTAGAAAGAAAGAAAGAAACATTTAGCGCAACACGCTACAAACATCATTAGATAGGTACTAGGTACTTACATTTTAACATTTGTAAACACATCAATTAAATTTGGTATAACAAAACAAAATAAAATAATAATAATAAAGAAAACAACAATTTCACAGATATAACAATTTAAAAGTATATATACTTGTAGATTATAGTAAAAAAATGATAAAAAAAATCGTTCCTCGTGTTGTTTATATTGTTACATAGCTTTGTACCAATTACCTAATTCCCAGGGGTCGTTATCATATACATTATTATATAATATAATAACGACCCCTGGAAATTAAGTGACGTCTGGATATCTGGATTCTACAACAGCGCAACCCAGCGGGTCCAACTGCGCCTACGGAAAGTCCAAGCAATTTGTTGACAAAGTTTTACCGCTATTTGATGAACGGTATGGCAGCACATAAAATACGAACTAACAGAAATAAATGTTTAATACATAAGATTATTTTTGAAGTTTTATTGAGATGTTTTATGGTCCATTTATCTTAAAAGGAGTTGTTTTAACAAGTAACATAGGTGCAGTACTTTAAACCTCTCAACCCCCTAGCGGTCTCATGAGATCGCGGTCATATCCCGTCAGATCCCTAGCGGTCTCAAGAGGTCGCACCCACCCACAGCACTATAACCCATAAAGACTAACATATAGAGACTACTTTTCTATGAAGAAGTTTTAATCAATATGAAATACTCTATCGCCTAGTGCAATAAAAAAACTGTTATCTTATGAATGTTTATTGATAATCTACGTTCATTTCGTACGCCATTTTCGCGTGAATGTTATTGTGTTGATTTTTGGATTTTTCGAGCGTTTTATTAGTATTATAGTGTTTTGTCATAAAAATTTTAATGAAAGTTTTTGTGTGAATATAATTTATACTTAAACGTAAATAATTTCCAGTAATATATATGCCGACGTTCGCTTGGTATGTTTTTTTTTTATAAAAATACAATAAAATCTTTTTGTAACGAAGTAAAATCTGACTTTTGTTGAAACCACAGCATAGAGAATTTTGTATAGATTTTATAATGCTAAATTTCTTCATTTTTGTTTTGTTTGTTTTTCTCACATTTTTAATGGTTTTATGTGCTGTGGATGGGTGCGGTCGCATGCGACCGCTCGGGAATAACCGAGCGCATGCGACTGTATGGGATTTTTATGGCGCTTTAAGGGTTAAAAGCTAATCGTCAATACTAAAAGACAAAATTGGTTAGTGTTGTATACGAATATATTATGGTCTTTTATATATATATATATATATATATATATATATATATATATATATATATATATATATATATATATATTATATGGATATGTACGTGAAGAAGGCCAGAGAGGTGTGTCAGGATCGTGCCATATGGAAGTCTATAGTCTATGCCTGCTCATATAGGTGATGACATGGGTGTTTATGTTTATAATATGTATGATATTTTACTTTAAAGTGCGCATGTCTGTTTGGTTGTGGTCGGTCGACCCCGACTGTAAAACAACTCCGTGGTCATTGAAGTACCACGTACTAGAATAGACACCGCGAACAAAGTCAGAGCGTCATTGCGAGGCGCGTGGTTGGAGGCACTGAGTATCTTTTTATGGCGTAGACTAAGGCTCAGATGTACATAGACCTTTGAGTTTGCTCAGACTTTACCCTCGAGCTAAGGCCATGTCGGTATTCATAAAACTAACTACGAAATCGTGCTGAGTGCGCGCTTAGCAAAGCCTAAGTCAATGAAATCGACGACTTACGAAAAACTCAGGATATTAACCAAAGCCGTATTAATTTTAAATTGTTATTTTTATGTTACTCCAATTATTATTTATTACAGTAAATAGGTTATATTATTAGTTTTAGGCCGTCCTCCAGTTTTAAATATAATTAACCCATTTTCTATTTACGTAATTTCAAATTATATATTCTGATTGATGAAGTTTTGAGTTTAAAGAGATGGAAGGAATATTTTGAAAGCGTGTTTATGAGCGAGGAGACTATGTGTGTACTAAGTGAAGTAGAAATTCCAAAAGAAAAGGAAAGAGGTGGCGAGATAAGTATAGGTGAAATAATGAAAGCAATGAAAAGCATGAAAGCGGGTAAGGCTGCCGGATATGATAGAGTTTCACTCGAAATCGAATTTCGGCTGGAGGGGAAGTGGTGGCAGGCCTGCTGCACACCTTGTTTAATTTATGCTGGGAACTGAAGCGGGTACCGGTAGACTGGTGCAAAGCCGTGATAGTCCCAGTATATAAAGGAAAAGGGTCGCAGCAGGACTGTAAAAACTACCGTGGCATCAGCCTTCTTAGCATTGTGGGTAAACTGTATAAAAAAAATAAAAAAAAATAATTTATCTTTCTTCACAAAAATTAAATGAATGACATAGTTGACAGGGATCTCCATTTAAGCAAGTAATGCCTGTGTTTGGAAATCCCGCTCTTCCTTATCTAAACATACATTTTTTAGTTTAAAAAAAAACAAAAATAACAAAAACAAATTACTCGACTTTAACAACCAAAATTTACAAAAATTACAAAAGTGTGTACGTGTGCATGCGTGCGTACGAGCGCGCGCGCATGTGTGAGTGTGTGTGTTTGTGTGTTTGTGTGTGCGCGTGTGTTTGTGTGTGCGCGTGTGTTTGTGTGTGCGCGTGTGTTTGTGTGTGCGCGTGTGTTTGTGTGTGCGCGTGTGTTTGTGTGTGCGCGTGTGTTTGTGTGTGCGCGTGTGTTTGTGTGTGCGCGTGTGTTTGTGTGTGCGCGTGTGTTTGTGTGTGCGCGTGTGTTTGTGTGTGCGCGTGTGTTTGTGTGTGCGCGTGTGTGCGTGTGCGCGTGTGTGCGTGTGCGCGTGTGTTCGTGTGTGTTCGTGTGTGTTCGTGTGTGCGCGTGTGTGCGCGTGTGTTTGCGCGTGTGTGCGCGTGTGTTTGCGCGTGTGTGCGCGTGTGTTTGCGCGTATGCGCGTGTGCGCGTGTGCGCGTGTGCGCGCGTGCGTTCGTGCGTGCGTGCGTGCGTGCGAGCGTGCGTGCGTGCGTGCGTGCGTGAGTGCGTGCGTGCGTGCGTGCGTGCGTGCGTGCGTGCGTGCGTGCGTGCGTGCGTGCGTGCATGCGTGCGTGCGTGCGTGCGTGCGTGCGTGCGTGCGCGTGTGTGTGTGTGTGTGTGTGTGTGTGTGTGTGTGTGTGTGTGTGAAAAATCATTTTGTTAAATTATATTATTGTACATAAAGTGAATTATGAAATGCGGTACAGCAGAAATTCGGTTTCTTCATAAGTTTTCGACTGCACCCACTTTAGTATCAGGTTTTTACACTCCCTGTACGTTTTGTAGTATATGTTCAATTCTCTATTTATTTTATTATATAGGAATGCAGAACATGAGCTAAACTGCCTACTAGCAAAAACTGTTTTGGTACCAGAAGGCTTAACCACAACATATTTTCGCCGCTTTTTCAAGATGCATGGGTCAAAGGACAGGGATTTGTGTGCTTTGAGGATTGTCATAGTAACATATAATTGTCTAACTGAGAGTAAACCACTTATTCTATACAGTTGTTCAGTGAAAAAACGTCCATTTTTAAAATACATGACCTTAATAAGGGTTCGTTGGGCTCTTTCCAAGTTAAGAAATTTGGTCTTTGCAGCTCCACCCCACACCGGAATGCAATATGTTATGATAGATTGTGCAAGGGACGTGTATATTTGGTTAAGAAGATATCTGGGAGAGTCCGATTGCTTAGTACTATCAGGTATTACGTGTCTTAGAGTTTTGAAAATCCAAATCAATTTTCGGGTCCTATTAATGACATGTTCAAGGTGTGGGTACCACGATAGCCTCTGATCTATAACGATGCCCAGATATTTAGTGTGAGAGACTTTTTCAATTGATGGGCAGTCACAAGCTTTGTTTTTAGCATCCTCAAAACACATATGAATTTTAAGGCAAAAGTCATTCTGTGGCTGCAAGTTGTTGGTAATGCTAAAGCAAATAAAATTTGACTTAGCTGTATTCAAAGTGAGGAGATTTTGTTGCAACCATAGAGCAACTCGAGCTAGACCACTTTCAGCATTAGTCTTAACACCCTCCCAAGATTCATCAGCAAAAACCAAAGCCGTGTCATCGGCGTACGACAGGATTTTGGCATTTGGTACGGTCATACTGCACAGATCATTGACATAAATTAGAAATAGGGTCGGGCCCAGAACGCTACCCTGTGGAACGCCATATGATGACACCACCGCTTCCCCACTAATGAACCCAGGAAGCTTAACCTTCTGTTTTCTCTCCGATAGGTAGTTTTCGAAAAGAGCAAGCGGAGTCCCTCTTATTCCAATTTTTTCAAGCTTGTGCACAAGGTTAGGGACAGAGACGGTGTCGAATGCTTTCTTCAGATCAAGGAAGACCGACAAACGTTTTTTACGTTGGTCGAGTTGATCTGTTACAAATGTGCTTAATTCAATAATTGCATCTTCTGTCGATCTTCCTTGTCTGAAGCCAAATTGTGTAGGTGCTAATATATCAAATTTATTTAAGTAATTGAGTAATCTAATATTAAGTAACTTTTCCAGAATTTTAGATATTGCTGGTAGAACGGAAATTGGTCTGTAATTACTAATGTCATCTCTGTCTCCGCCCTTGTACACAGGTGTAATAATGGACTGTTTTAATGGTGCTGGGAATATCCCTGTATCGTAACATAGATTATTTAAGTGGGAAATAATAGGAGCCAAGTCAGTGACTGCCAATTTCATGAAGTCATTGGAGATATTGTCCCAGCCTGGAGCGCTGTTTGATTTTAAGTTTAAAATGATATTTTTAACTTCTTTTATGTCTGTATGTAGTAAAACAAAGGAGTATAATGGCACTGGATTGTTTTCCATAGGTCTACTAGGTGTCACATTGACGTTCTGTATTTTATTGGGAAGTTGCATTCCTATATTTACGAAATAGCTATTTATGAAGTTTGCAGATTCAGTGGGCGATGATTTCAAATTGAATAGTTCAGTGTTAGTATTTCTTGATTGATTACTGTAAGTAATATTTTTTATATTTTTCCATAATAGTTTATTGTTATTTAAAGATTTAATAATACTTTCTCTATCATATTGCCTTTTCATTCTTTTTATTAAATTGTTACAGTAATTCCTGTACCGTCTGTATATGCGAAGAATGTTATTATGTGGGTCTTTTCGTAAGTTTTTTTGAAGTTTATTTCTGTTTCTTATACAGCGTAAGATTCCTGCAGATATCCATGGTTGTATTATTCTTTTAGTGCAAGGGATATTAGACACTGATGTATTTAGTTTAAGACTTTCAGTAATTTTATGTATTAAGTTGTTAGCCACAGCCAATGGATCATTACAAAATAATAATTCTGATAAGTTTTTAGTCTGTAGGTATTTTAAAGCATTTTCAAAATTTGTAGTTTGTTTAATTTTATTGTCTTTAAGTTGTGTTTTTAATTTAGAAATTGACAGGAGCATAGTAGAATGATCCGTGGTGGTGGTCTGAATAACTGCAATTGATGCTTTATACTTAGATTTATTTATTTTTAGCATGAAGTGATCTAAACAGTTTTGCTCTCTTGTAGGTAAAGTATGGCCGGCTAATATACCATAGTTTGCAAGCATGTCTAAGTAGTACATTCTGTTTTTATATTCCTGTGGTCGTTCCAAAGTTTGAGGCCTAATGTTTATATTAATATCACCTGCTATTATAATACTGCTATGTGAAGGAAGTGACTCAATATGAGAGTCTAATGAATTTAAAAAGTTTTCAGCATTTGGATTCGATGGAGACCGATAAATGCATGCATAATTGTATGTTAAGGTACTGATTGAAAGGGTCATGAAAGAAACTGATGGAAAAATTTAGGATGTGCAAGCGGTATTTAGAAAGGGAATGGGATGTACAGATCAAGTCTTTTCCATGCGCGTGATCGCGGAGAAGTTTTTGGCCAAAAACCAAAAGGTTTTTTTGTGCGTTCATGGACTTGGAAAAGGCCTATGACAGAGTGAATAGGGATGTGCTGTGGCAAACACTGAACTCATTTGGGTTGAGCGCTGGCTTGATACGGGCATTGGAGTCCCTTTATAGGGACTCTAGAGCTTGTGTTAGGATCAACGGGGTCTACTCGGACTGGTTTGACATCCATAAAGGTGTCAGACAGGGCTGTGTGGCTTCCCCGTGGCTGTTCAACCTATTTATGGACAATCGTTTGCAAAATTTGAAAGTTGAAGAATGCGGATTAAGAATGGGTGAGTTAACGGTCAAATGCCTTTTGTACGCCGATGGTCAAGTTATCCTTGCGTCGTCGGCGGCGAGAGTTGCAAATGATGGTTACATTAATGAACAGATCATTAAAAGAAAGAGGTATGAAAGTGAACCAAGTAAGACGAAGGTTATGGTTTTTGAAAGAGAAGAAAGTAAAACGATTTGCGAAATAAGAATAGAAGGGGAGTTGATCGAGCAAGTAGATGAGTTTGTATATTTGGGCTGCGTATTTAGCAGGGATGGGAGATATGATAAGGATATAGAACGACGAGTGAATGCGGGAAATAGAGTAAATGGGGCCCTGCACTCTATTGTGAAGAGTCAAAATGTGTCGAAAAAGGCACGTATGGCAATTCACAATGCTGTGTTGGTCCCTACTTTAACGTATCGTAGTGAAAGTTGGGTGTAGCAGAAGAATCACGAGAGTAGAATGAACGCAGTAGAAATGCGGTTGTTAAGGAGTATGTTAGGGCTGAATCTTAATGACAGGGTAAGAAATTGTGTAATAAGAGAAGAGTGTGGTTTGCAAGATGATGTTGTGACCAGGATTAAGAAAGGAATGCTTCGGTGGTTTGGTCATGTGGAAAGAATGAATGAGGAAAGAGGCGTGAATGTTTATGTATATGTAATTTCAGACTTATTTCGATTTTCTTAAAATCTTTTTTCTTCTTTGTGATTTTTGCACTCTTCTCATCCATTCCAGTCCACAATCGTCGATTCATCACAAAATAAATAGCAATTTTAGCCAAAAAATCATATTAAACAGATCAGGCATTTAAAATATGAATAAAAACTTAAAATGCACACAAAATCAATAAACCAAAAGATTCATGTTTGAAACAGCGATTTTACAGCGCTTGACCGGCTGACCAAACGTTCGGTTTTTTCTCATATTTTAAACTTAAATTAGTTAAATGTAATAATAACTTATTTATGAAATAGAATTTGGTTTGTTTTCGATTTATGGGTATTAATTTTTTTGAATTTTATTAGCTTAGCTTAATCTCAGCCCGATACAACTATAAATTCAGAATCAAAGATTATGCTAAACATGTACTTAGCTAAGTTTTTCGTAAGTAAAGTCCGAGCAAAGTCAAAATACAGTCTATAGATCTCAGCCTAAGTTTGCGTTCGCGGGTTCTAAAGCGTGTTGCAAACAACCAAGTGTAGTCGCCTCTGTTTTCACGAAATAAATAATTGATAAAAATTGAGTGTTAAAAATTATTCGGTTCTGAATTGAATAAAATTGTTTTAAATAATATTAATTATACGGATTTTATCGCATTTAACTTTATTTTTATAATACCCAACCTTTCGGGTGCCTTACAGCACCCATTATCACGGCGAAGGGTACTGAGGTGTTTGTCGTCCTGATATTATAGTTAACGAAGGCCACTAACTCATCTCTACACTAAAAACTCGTATCGATGAACATCGTTACAAAAGTAACGTTGGGAATAATATACCATCATTATCATCATTATCATCAGCCTCTTTTTTATTGCTCCTGAGTCCCATAGTCGTGTAAAAGCCTTTTTAAATAATAAGTTTAGTCCGATCTACGCAAAACGATCTTACAGTATCTTAAAGTCTTGCAGTAGTATACTCAAGTTTAGATTTAATTTTATTAATTATGGGATCCCAAGCAGATGGTAGCACTCAGCCACCTCCTTTATTAAAATTGAGTGCCGTCTGCTTATTCCAATGTGTAGTAATCATATATACATTATTCCAATGTACCTATTCAGTGTGTATTAGTAGTGTTGACTGCCTCATCAAGAGGTTCTGGGTTCGAATCCCGGGTCGAGCCAAAATAGGTTATTGAGTTTTTATAACAAGAAATCCTCAGTAGCAGCCTGGTGTCAGGAAGTTGGCGGTGATCCACCCCGTGCAAATGAAAGCACGTAAAGCCGTTGTTCCTGCGCCTGCTCTCTCTCCGGTTTTATCGGATTACCGTCCCATCGGACTATTAGAGTTAGGGATTATGAATGCACCTGTGCTTGCGCATATACTTGGGCACAGGAGGAGACGAACTATGTCTCCGTCGAAACTGGCCGTCGTGACCGAAATTTGGTCTGGACTACATTGTTATTCATTATAATTATCTTAACATTGAATATTGCGAAGTTAACCAATTATTTACCTAGACAATAATCCTTAATCTCCCTTCTTAATTAATATACTGTTACAATTCAAGTTATATTTAACGACCCAATTCATACCTGGTTCTGTTGAAACGATATCAGATGAACCGGATGAATATTTGTTAAACAATGTCAAGCTATAACCGCATCGTATCGGACGGATGTCCAACTGAAAACCGAAACTATATGAAAACTGACACGAAAGAACCGGTGTAGAGCCACCTAATCCAGATGGAACCGGTAAGTAATCAGCTTCATATTCATCAATCAATTGTGGAGACAATGAAGGCTACATTTGGAATCGTATCGGGAATTGATTTATATTTGTTGTCTGTGATTTCTCGAGACGTACTTAGGTGTTGTTTAAACGAATCTAGATATAACTGGAAAAATTTGATCGGAGCTTTTTCACTATTTTAATTTTAAATCTAAAAATGAATTTGAAAGAAATGTTTTACGCGCTTGTTAATTTTTCGGGTACAAAAAGTTCAACATATCTTTTGATATATGTGTACTATATAGCTGTGCTAGAAAATACCAAATGAAAGCAATTATATTGCTTATAAATAGCATATATTGATATAACATAGCACCTATACTAATATTATAAAGAGAATGTGCAGATTGTGTGAGTTTGTATGTTTCCGGAGGAGGATGTAAGGTTCCTCTTATGTGGAAGGTAATCTCCGGAACCATATGTGTAATACATATTTAAAAACTACTTTCATTATTTAAAGGTACATTCAACACAGATTACTTCAGATGATATTCTTTTACTTTTCAGTAGAGCCATGCTGCAGCTATATTACGGTTGTAGCTCGGATGGGTTGACTAGACCGGGGAAGGACCACGCTTTTACAGAAAACTAGACTAAAATAGCAGCTTAGTGCTGTGTTTCGTATGATGACTGTAGAGAACCGGAGACCCTTTTTGCTGGAAATGAGGCATTCCATTTTAGTCCTCGGGGATGACAAAGCATCTGCATTTTGATTTTCAATTAAGTATAAATGTAGATGTCTATGGGCCACAGTATCCACTTACTATCAAGTGGAATGTGTGCTCGTATGTCACCCTTATTCTATAGAAAATATTTTAAAACCAAACAAAAAACAGACCAAAAGTTTCACTAATCTAATATTGCCTCACAGCATCTACTATCAGGTGCTCTTTTCTCGTTTGTCACCCTTATTATATTTAAAAAATAAAACAATTTTGCCACCAATGGCGACAATTGTCGCGAATATAGTTTCTTTATAACCTTCACGTCGTAAACCTCACGTAAAATCGCAATTAAATGTGCGCTATTATGGTGATTCTCAAAGCAATAGATTTAATACGCAATACAATTCTATTCATGATGTGCACACGTGTAGACCTGATAGACCAACCGCCGTAATAATTAAGGTGTTCGTAAGTTAAAATATATTGCGGCTACTGTTACAGTGTACAGTCTGTTGATATTCACTGTTGTACACAGGCCTCCCCAATAGATTACCCCATATAAGGGATATTTTTCATAGTCACTACTCTTGGCAAATGGGTTGGCAACCTTGTTGGCAGTTTTTCATTTTTAGTCGCTATTAAGAAGAGGCTGCTGCCCATCTCCTGATTCGTTTCCTCCTGTCACCTCTTACGAAGTCCACGAGATGAATGAAGAATATACTTACATATATTATCTCTCTATATTTTTATACGTGGTGGAGCCATACTGCAGTTATATTAGTAGTATACTAGTAGCTACGAATGGGTCGACTCGACCAGGGAAGGACTCTCACAGAATACCAGCGTAAAATAGTAGTTTAATGCTGCTGTGTTTCGTATGGTGAGTGTAGATAACGGGAGAACCTAAAAGAAACGAGGCATTCTTAATGGGAAATGTATATGACGTACGTTGCTCCCATTAAAAAATTCTCAACGAGGCTTTTTTAATGGGGGTATGTAGGTCGTAAAATTTAAGGATAGCTTCATTCAAAGTCCCAACCTTTACGTCGACAGTGGGTGCAGAAACCACGCTGTTCCAGTTTATTTTGGATGCATCCATACAAAGCTATTCAACATCCAAGCGACCAAAACAACGCAAGTGAAGAGTTTTAACTGGAGGTTTAGGAGGTTTAAGACGTAAGAAAGGAAAATGAGGTCATGATAGGAAAAATTAGGTGCAAAGTGTTGACCGTGGGAGAAGACAAGTGAAAGAGCAGAAGTAAGGATTAAGTTAAGCCAGGTATCTTAACTTGTAAAGGTTAAAATGTGATGGCCAACAGACTCGACAATTTGAAGGAGCTTAGAGGAATGGTTGAGAGCGGAGTCCGTTGATTCGTAATCGAGGGTAGATGTAGATTTCTATGGTCCACAGCATCCACTTGTAATCAGATGGGCTGTGTGCTCGTTTGTCATCCTTATTCTATAAAAAAAATCGCAGTGTATTCATACATCCATTCTTTCATTAATTTATTACAGCTTATCAAAGGACTCTCTATAGATTACCTTAGGGGATATTCTACGTAGTTACCACGCTCAGCAGGCGGGTCCGCAGAAGCACTTATTTTGCTAGTTGTATTTAGGAAGACACCGCTGCAATAAGACGTAATAGCGTAGCGGATACTCCTACACTGTCACTACAAAGTCAAATCAATGATTTTTTACATTTACGCGAACACATATTTAAATAAAACTAGTTTTTACGGATTTCATCGCGGAAATTTATTTTTTTATATTTCCGACGTTTCAAGCACTTTACGGCACCCATTTTCACGGGGGGGATTGAGTTGTTCGACGTCTGATGTCATAGATGACCGCGGTTACCAACAGATTAAAATTATTAATTTTGTTCCGATTTACACCGTATGAACATATAGTATCTTGGAGTCTTGCTGTTGTATGCTTGCTCAGTCAAAACTCAAATCAAATATGAGTATATAGCATATAGCTGACGTGAAGAATCCGGGAAGTCTGCATTCTGTGAACACGTACAGGATCGCCTCCGCCACTACTTCATATTTGATAGAGCGCAAATCCTCGCTAAAAAATTCCTTCCAAGGATGATTCGCGAGGCTATTGAAATAAAAAAAACATCCTAATTTCAATAGAGAAGATGACTGAGTACAGCAATCTGCTTGGGATCCTATAATTGATAAAATTAAATCCCAACCCGAGCATACAACTGCAAGATTTTAAGACACTGTAAGTTCATACTGTGGAAATTGGAACAAAAATTAATAATTTTAATTTGTGGGTAACCGCGGTTAACTATGACATCGGGACGTCGAACACCTCATCCCCCCTCCCCCCCATGATCATGGGTGCTGTAAAGTGCTCGAAACGTCGGAAATATAAAAAAATTAATATACGCGATAAAATCCATAAAAACTAGCTTTATTTAAAAGGTCATCAATCATCAATCTATGTATAAGATCATACAATTAAAATACAGAGAGCCGCGGATATTTACGCCTGGAGTGAACAAGATACCGCCATCTATCGGAAGTTTTGAAACGTTGCTGACATATCCCATAGTCAGTTTCTAACGATACTCGGGATATGAAATGGGATAACAAAATTTCCTATATAGTAAGAAAACGCGTTTACTGCGTAGTAAAGCTACGCTGCAGCTATAACATGTTTGTAGCACGAATGGGTCTGATCGGGGTAAGACCACGCTCCCCCAGAATACCAGCTCGAAATAGCAGCTTAATGCCGCTGTGTTTCGTATGATCAGTGTAGAGAACCGGAGAACCCTTACAAAGGAAACGAGGCATTCCATCTTACTCCTCATGGTTAACAACGCTTCTACATTTTTATTCTTAATTGAGGATAAATGTTGATGTCTATGGGCCACAGCATCCACTTACTATAAGGTGGACTGTGCTCTGATTTGTCACCCTTCTTCCTTTCCTTTCTATAAAAAAAATCCACAGTCATCCTTTAACGACACTCCAAGCATGAAATGGGATGACGGATTTTTCTAGTAAAAAATCTCAGAACTAAAGGAATAAATACTTTAAAGGCTCACTCACACATTCACATTGAATTGAAATGTTACTCTCTGATTAGTAAACTTGGTTCTTTGAAGGCCTCATTAAAGTCAACTTTATTAAACAACCGTTCATTATGATATTTTACGCAAATTTAAATTCATTTGAGCATAATTTTATGATTAAACCGCTGCCAAAACATAATAATTTAATTTCCCAAAGTATTATGTAATTATGTTGTACTATCATCTGTCGGCTGGCCTATCTGATTACGAGCATTTAACGTCTTCCGGACCGAATTTCTGTCACGGTCACCAGTCTGAACGGAGCACAGGACAGTATTATAGTGTCCGAGTATATGCGCAAGTACAGGTGTATAGGTCGCGCCACCAAAGATGAGTCCATTGCGCATGTACAATCAAGCAGAAAAATGATAATTTTATTATGGCATTTTAATATGTAATAAGTCAAAGGTCAACATTATAACTACACATCAGTCTCCATGAAAACGGAGCGATATATTTATATATCATCGTTAGGTTTTAACTGCTTCTAAATAATATTCTGCATTTTATGTACACTTTGTTAAAGAAGTAAAATATTTTTTATTTGTATTTTTGTATTTGTAAAATTTGGTGTTTAAACTATACTATGCGATAGCCTTCGCTTATAAAGATATTTTACATGCAATAATTTGAAAAAAAATAATATTTATAAATCGAAAACAAACCAAATTCTATTTCATAAATAAGTTATTACTACCTTTAACTAATTTTAGTTTATAATATGAGAAAGGAACCGAACGTTTGGTCAACCAGTCAAGCGCTGTCAAATTTTTGGTTTATTGATATTGTGTGCATTTTAAGTTTTTAATCAAATTAAGTATTTTAAATGCCTGATGTAAAGATTGGGAGTGTGTCGACGAGGGTCGCGTACTTGATACTCAGAATCACCAAACGGTATTCGCTGAAGGTCATACAGGTTTACGGACCAACCTCGGCACATCCCGATGAGGAGGTGGAGGAAATGTAAGAGGATATTTCCAGAGCCATACATTCCTCCAAAACCCACTACACGGTGTTGATGGGAGACTTCAACGCAAAACTAGGCACAAGAGAAAGCGGTGAGCTGAAGTTAGGGAAATTTGGAGTAGGGCAACGGAACCGAAGGGGCCAGCGGCTGGCCGACTTTATAGAGAAAGAGGGACTCTTTATGATGAACTCTTTCTTCCAGAAGCGGCCCCACGGGAAGTGGACTTGGTCGAGCGCCGCCGGTTCGACAAAAAATGAGATTGACTTCATTATGACGACCAGACGCCAACTGTTCAGTGATGTCTCAGTGATCGCAAGGGTGAAAACTGGCAGCGATCACTGAATGGTTAGAGGCACACTGAACCTAAACGTTAAGTTGGAGAGGCCTCGTCTAATGAAGTCGACGCACCGTCCCCCTCGTGCTTTAATCCAGAATCCCGAAACCTTTCAGCTCGAGTTACGTAACCGCTTTCAGTGACTAGAAGATTGCAATGCAGTGAACGATATGAATGACAAGCTCGTGGAAACTGTCCATGCGGTCGGAGCTAAGTTCGGCAAGACCCGCCGCAGAAGAACACAAAAACTCTCTTAATCTCATGGCTGTTAGACGGGAGATGTGGCTGCAATCGACAACAGTTTTAACAGCATACAGGCAACTGAACAGACAGATCTCCAAATGCATGCGGCGGGGCTTACGCAAATTTAATACTGCTCGTATTAAAGAAGCGATTGAGCGGAACCAGGGCCCCAAAGTCTTTGCCAGAGATCTGTCTACCAGAAAGAGCCAACTGTCAAAGCTGAAGACTGAATGTGGCAGCATCGTTTCCGGGACACCTGAGATTTTGAGTGAGATTGGGGTTCTATGGGCAGCTGTACACATCATCGTTGGAGCCACACGCAAGTGTGAGGCGGGGTGGCAACTGCATTTTTTTTTAACTTTAGTTAAGTTTCAGTTTCCTTCTGTCGCCTCTTACAACACCCGCGATACGGTATGGGGTGTTGCATATTGTTACATCCATAGAATACTATAATTAATTTATATTATAGTATTCAATGGTAACGCCGCTACACAGTAAATACATATTATAGATATTTAATTATACAAGAATTACTAGTTTAAATTTTTAGATCTAAGCTAAATCATAGCTTTTAGTTCTAATATCGAATTATCCTGTGGTGTAAGTAGGATACATTATATTATGCAAAATATTATTTTTCGTCGAAATAATACTAGTTTTAACGGAATTTATCGCGTATATTTAACTTTTTTACCCGACGTTTCGAGAGCTTTACAGCACCCATGGTCACGGGAAGGACTGAGATGTTCAACGTCCAGCTGTCATAGTTAACCGCGGTTACCATAGATTAAAATTTTAACTTTTGTTCCGATCTACACAGTATGAGCTTATGGTATCATGGAGTCTTGCAGTTGTATGCTTGGGTTGGGATTTAATTTTATTTATTATAGGATCCCAAGCAGATGGTAGCACCCAGCCATCTTCTCTATTGAAATTAGGATGTTTTTTGATTTCAATAGCCTCGCGAATCATCCTTGGAAGGAATCGGTGTTCTTTAGCGAGGATTTGTGGTCTATCAAATCTGATGTAGTGACGGGGGCGATCTTGTACATGTTCACAGACTGCAGACTTCCCGGAGCGTCGATTCTTCACATCAGCTATATGTTCTTTGACGCGGGTTTTAATTGATCTTTTAGTTTGTCCTATGTAGGAGAGACCACATTCACAATCAAGCTTGTACACTCCTGCATCTTGCAGAGGGACGTTACACTTGACTGATGGTAAAAACTGACCAATCTTCTTCGGCGGCTTGAAGTATGTTTTGATGGAAGCGCGCATCAAGATGTAGCCAATCTTGTCAGTGACTCCTCTAACATATGGCAGTACAGCAGGTACACGCTCGACTGTGGCCGGCTTCACTCGTTCTCTGTGACGTAGGCGTGGGACCCGAAGCTTGTTGTCATGCAAAACTTGCTTGACATGTTGGAGCTCGGCAGCCAGGTGTTTACTGTCACAGATCCCTCGTGCTCTCTGAAACAAAGATTTACCCACGGTAGCTAACTGTGAAGGATGGTGGTGAGAATCACCGTTTAAATATCTATCTGTATGGGTCTTTTTTCTATACACAGTATGGCTCAAGGTGTTATCAGGATTCCGAATTACTAACACATCTAGAAAAGCTAAGGAATTGTTTGCCTCTAACTCGTTGTATGGGTTACCAAAAATACACAAGCCCAATGCTCCATTACGCCTCATAGTGAGCCAAATCGATTCACCAACTTACAGATTGGTTTAACACTTAGCGAAAATACTCTCACCGCTCAGGGGACATACAAGAGCACACATAAAGGATTCCTACCATTTTGTCAGCGAGATTAAAGACCTACGTCTGGCAGACAATGAAACTATGGTCAGTTTTGATGTGCAGTCATTGTTTACATGCTTACCTGTTGAAGACTGCATCTCAATTGTAACTAGAAGGCTGGAAGAAAACAACATGCCCGCAGAATATGCAGTATTACTCAGACACTGCCTTACATCTGGCTACCTATTGTGGAAGGAGGAGTTCTACAAGCAAGTAGATGGTGTGGCGATGGGCTCACCTGTATCTCCCATTGTCGCCGACATATTCATGGAAGACTTTGAGGAGAAAGCCCTGCTTACTTCTCCCATAAATCCAAGATTCTACAAGCGGTACGTAGACGACACTTTCACAATTCTACCTTTAGATAAAGTAACTGCATTTTTAGACCATCTTAACTCTATAAATTCTAAAATTCAGTTCACAATGGAGTTAGAGGCAAACAATTCCTTAGCTTTTCTAGATGTGTTAGTAATTCGAAATCCTGATAACACCTTGAGCCATACTGTGTATAGAAAAAAGACCCATACAGATAGATATTTAAACGGTGATTCTCACCACCATCCTTCACAGTTAGCTACCGTGGGTAAATCATTGTTTCAGAGAGCACGAGGGATCTGTGACAGTAAACACCTGGCTGCCGAGCTCCAACATGTCAAGCAAGTTTTGCATGACAACAAGCTTCGGGTCCCACGCCTACGTCACAGAGAACGAGTGAAGCCGGCCACAGTCGAGCGTGTACCTGCTGTACTGCCATATGTTAGAGGAGTCACTGACAAGATTGGCTACATCTTGAAGCGCGCTTCCATCAAAACATACTTCAAGCCGCCGAAGAAGATTGGTCAGTTTTTACCATCAGTCAAGTGTAACGTCCCTCTGCAAGATGCAGGAGTGTACAAGCTTGATTGTGAATGTGGTCTCTCCTACATAGGACAAACTAAAAGATCAATTAAAACCCGCGTCAAAGAACACATAGCTGATGTGAAGAATCGACGCTCCGGGAAGTCTGCAGTCTGTGAACATGTACAAGATCGCCCCCGTCACTACATCAGATTTGATAGACCACAAATCCTCGCTAAAGAACACCGATTCCTTCCAAGGATGATTCGCGAGGCTATTGAAATCAAAAAACATCCTAATTTCAATAGAGAAGATGGCTGGGTGCTACCATCTGCTTGGGATCCTATAATAAATAAAATTAAATCCCAACCCAAGCATACAACTGCAAGACTCCATGATACCATAAGCTCATACTGTGTAGATCGGAACAAAAGTTAAAATTTTAATCTATGGTAACCGCGGTTAACTATGACAGCTGGACGTTGAACATCTCAGTCCTTCCCGTGACCATGGGTGCTGTAAAGCTCTCGAAACGTCGGGTAAAAAGTTAAATATACGCGATAAATTCCGTTAAAACTAGTATTATTTCAATGTGTAGTGTTCGCGTAAATATAAGAAATCATTATTTTTCGTCGTCACTAGATGGCGCTAATTGCTACAAGAAGTAACTTTCTGGAATAATCTCTCATAGAATCGCGATAAACATACAAATAATAAGAGTGAATGAACGCAGTTTGAAATTGATTTCAAAAGATTATCTCAAAGCAAAGTCTTTCTGTTGGTTTGTTTGAAAACAATCTATCAACGGGGCCGATGAAATGTTATGTCTACGTCCTGACGAGTTATTTCTGGCCCCTGGCGCAGCGGGTTCCAATTGCAGAGTATTGTTTACAACAATTCTTTTGTTCTATATCTGGCGTGCGCACTTGATTATCAGATTATCAGTTTCTTTTTATGTAATGTGCATGTTATATCGAAGAATGTGTGGATTAAAGGCTATTTTTTATTTTAATTGGTTGCTATATTATAGCTGCAGCACAAATGGGTGCAGCACTGGAGCAGGACCAAGCTCTCACAGAATACGATCGTGACAGAGTAACACTGCTGTGTTTTCTATGATGAATGTAGAGAACGGGAGACCATTTTTGCTGGTAACTAGGCATTCCTTCTCATATTCGGGATAGGTGAAGATATATATAGATGGTCTGTGTACTCAATCGTAATCTTTATTCTATAAATAAAAACTTCCGTTAAAATCTCTACAATGCATGATGTGCATCGCAATGTGAGGAATGTGAGGCAACAACATATTGTGTTGTGAAGAAATTTGTAAACATACATTATTTATGTTTTTCTTTAATCTATAACAGCGTTTGATGTTAATGCCTTGTAGCCAATGCCACAATTAATTTAAAAAAATATATGCCAATCTTTATAAGGACATATTTATTAAAAGTTTTGGCGGGAACTTGACCGCCGGTGTATGTAGTGTAGAAGTAAGGAGTACAGACTGTGTATTAAAAAGTGTCCATAAAACCATTTAATAAGGGTGGCGCCACTATAACTACGGGGTAAATTTTAAAGAACGCACCGAAAAATATTAGTGGGATAGACGACTTTTTCGAGGTTATATTTACTAATTAAAATTATTTTAGCGGTTTGGCACCACACTTAAACCGTCGACAGCTGCTAAGTTCATTTCATCCCAGTAGCTACTCCAGCGCTATTGTGGAGAGTTTTTGATAGTTTTTGAACTATTATTAACTGCTTACAGATGGCCACTTTTTCAACTGTTCCACTATGGGAGTTGGTACTCCTTACTTCTACACTCCATACGCCGGTGGATTGTTCTTCCTCTTAAACGTTTATTTAATATAAAGTTAATACAAATTAAAAGTGGGTTTTGATGCATTAAAGTGATGCGATATTGTCTAGGTACTAAGTGACGCATGTGGAACTATTTGTGGAAACAAACTGACTGTCTCGTTAGTCCAGTGATCGTAAACGCGATTTCTGATAATGAGGTCCCGGGTTCGAATCCCAGGATTGGAGCACACATCGGTTATTGGGGGTTTTCGTCAAAATATTCTCAGTAGTAGACACTCCTCTCTCCCCTCACTCTCATAATCCTGTTTGACCGCATTGGAAAAGACCGGAGAGATCAGGCGCATGAAAAACGGTTTTACATGTTTTCTGAGTTTCTGAGGTACAGTGTGAAACTCCGCCAACTTTCTGTCTCCGGGCTGATACTGAGAAATTGCCGACAGTCCAACCCGATTACTGATTTCAACCTGACCCGGGATTCGAATAAAACTAATTTTACAGATTTTATCGCTTTTAATTTAAGTTAGCCCGGCTACTTTCAGCTTTTGAATATTAATATTTGGTCCATTGTACGAATAACAGGCTTACAGTATTGTGAAGTCTTACAGTGGCATGCTTGGGTTTGGATCCATACATCTTCTCTATCCAAATAAGAATGTTTTTATCGACTTAAAAAAAGAGGAGGCATTCAATTAGACTCTATGTTTTTTTTATGTGTGTTACCTCAGAACTCTGGGTGAACCGATTTTGATGACTGTTTTTATGAGAAAGTTTGTTTTCTCGTGTGGTCCCATATAAATGTAATTAAGATCTGACCTGTAGTTTTTGAGTTCTTTAATAATGCATATTTAATTGCTTCGAATACATTTTTTATAGTATAAGGTTGGCAAACGAGCACACAGTCTACCTGATGGTAAGTGGTTGCTGTGGCCCATAGACATCTACATCTACGCTCGATAACGAATCAAAATGCAGATGCGTTGTCACCCGTGATGACTAAGATGAAGTACCTCGTTTCCAGTACATTGATTTTGTAGATTGATGATGTTCTCATTTTAATTATATTGAAGTTGGTTGTACAAAATTTTTAATTTTACCACTAGGTTTTTATTAATTTCTAAATCCTTGCGAATCATCCTTGGCAGGAATCAGTGTTCCATTGCGCGGATTTGTGGTTTATCAAATCTATTGTAATGGCGGGGACGATCATGAACAAGTTCACAGTCTGAAGAGTACAGACTACCCGATGCGTCGGTACTTCACGTCAGCTGTACGTTCTTTTAAGCGGTTTTTTAAGCTATTGCATAGCTTTTATCGCGGGATTTGAGCGCGGCGACCGAATCAAGAAATTCCGTAACGAAAAAAACCTAAGGCCCGAAAAGCTAACATCGTCTAACGTCGTGAGTCTTTTGCACGGTTTTGGACGGAGCACGGTGTTTGTGTGCGTGCGACTAGACGTATGCGTGTAGACTAGTTGCATGTGTTGTAAGATAATAAAAATATTTTAAACAATAATATAGTTTATTGCAAGAAGCATATTCTTTGGATTTATGTGAGTCGTTATCATGCTAGCAACTTTCGTGAATTCAGAGTATTTAATAAACACAGACTTTATAGAAAAATATCGTTTATCGGAAGAACTCGTTAATTACTATAAACTTATAGTTTCAATGAACAAAATTCCTGAATAACATACATCTATTGTAGATATTAAAAATATTTTAAACAATATCAACTTCTCATTTATTCAATAAAAGAAAAAAAATTGTTTTCTTATCGGTCACCACGCTCAAAAAGTGTAACTTGTATTAATATCAAAGAAAAAAAAAAACAAAGAAAATAAAACTGGATAAATAAAATAAATAAACAATTATAATTGCATAAGTTGATAAAAATGCTATGTAATAGCTTTACCGCGGCAGTCCCCGAGTGCCACACGTGTATTTATAGTTCTTTTTGTTTGTCCTATGTACGAGAGACCATATTCACAACCAAGCTTGTATACTTCTGCATTTTATAGAGACATATTACACTAGACTCATGGTAAAAATGGCACGCTTCCTCTAGAGCAGCAGGGTATCCACGAGAGTTTTTCACCGTCAAAAAGTCCCATTAAATACCTCAGCGTTGTGGACATCTGTTGCTGTAAGTACACATATAAACAAAAAGTTCAAAGGCCCCGCATGAGTTATATCCGCTGTAACAATTACTGTGATGGTTTCTTTGATCTTAATCTACTTGCGTCAACACTAATCAACGTTAACTGTGGGCGATCCGTCCAGCCAGGCAAGCTAATTGCTTCCAGCCAACCTTCACGATTTCTGGATTATACCAGTTTTATCCAGATAATTTTAGCTCGGGCCGGTGTTGGTGTTAGCTACATTAAATTTTGTATATTGCGAAGGTTTGTTTTCGGAGGATAGAGAGCCGTTAAGTGGATGACCCATAAACTTTTAATTGTGTCACCTTGAGGACTAAGATGGGATGCCTCGTTAGCAGTAAAAAGGGTCTCCCGGTTCTTTACACTCACCATACGAAACATACCAGCATTATACTTCTCTCTAACGCTGGTGTTCTGCGAGTCATATCTTGATCGAGCCGACCCATTCCTAGCAACGTGGCTCTACCGCGAAGGCCTTATACATACCTACGTATATACACTACAGTTAGGAGGGGTGTGCGAATTCATAAAATTAATGGTCCGCCATTTTGCTATCAACACGACATAAAACATTATGGACCAGACTGATCGCTACGGGGGACAGCGGTTGACGTAAGACAGCCTTCCAAGCTCTTAGTGATTGTTCTAGACTATCTAAATTCATTGACTTACTTTCATTTAAATATATATGTATGTATGTATGATAGAATGATTCTTTTATTCTCTTCACTCACTTCCAGACGTCTCTTCATAAATCTAAAAATATGCAGACGTATTGTGAATCGATGACAATAATTTACAGTCATCACTCACGAGTGCGTCTTTAAATTTATTTCATTCTAATATAAATCAAATCGTTAATTTAAGACTAGCTGGTACCTGGCACGTTTCTGCCACAGAAGAAATAATAGTGGTTTTAAACTTGGAAGAGTTATAATGATTAATTAGGAATAATAACACATTCATTACCTTAAAATGTAATATTATAATATTAACTTTCAAATAAATTTATCGGTACGATACGTGAACCACCTACTGTAAGTAAATTGTACTATTCCTATAGCCTTCGCGGAAGTGCAATGCAAGCATTGTGTTGACAAAGTTTTACCGCAATCTGATTAACGGTATGGCAGCGCATAAATAACAAACAAACAAATATTGATTTTTATATATTTATTTATATATTTATCTTGAGTAACATTATAAAAACACAGGTAAATGCGGGTCCTAAACCAAGCGCAGCTTTTATCTCAGGATTGGCATGCGATAATACAAAACAGTTTGTCACTGGATCTCATCGTTTACTGAAAGATAGTTTTAACATATAATATGATTGACATCGGAGATTAAAAGTTCTAATACCGTGTGTGTGCGTGTGTGTATGCGTGTGTATGTTACCCTTCATAAATTCCCACTTGAAATCGGCATTAAAAAAAATTATATAGGAGAGGGGGAAACGAGCATACGGCTCACCTGATGGTAAATGACTATCACCGCCCGTGAACAACCGCAACACCAGGGGAACTGCGGGTGCGTTGCCGAGCTTTTAGAAAGGAGTAAGCTCTTTGCTTGAAGGTCCCTAAGTCGTATCGGTCTACAAAATGGCCGGTGGTAAACGATTCACTAGAGAGATCGTACGCGGAGGAAACTCCTAGTGAAACATACAGTAGTGGACCGTCAAGTATACATGGTGTGGGTGGTTTCGGGAGTTTTACCGCGACGTGCGTTCGTGAAATTTGGCGGCTGAAATTAATCCGAACAATTCCTCAGAGCTCTCCCCGTGGTAGATGCGAAATAAAATGCAAAGGGATGCAACGTCTCCTCAGCGCCAGTGTATCGAGCCGATCGGAGCGGATTTGGTCGTCACGATTCGACCCGCTCTGCACTGAATGCGGTCAAGTTAAAGGAGCTGGCACTGGGTACCGCAGCACAGAGATGGAACAGTATTCCATGTGAAACTGAGCCTGCACCTTGTAAAGTTGCAGGCGGTGTGCCGGCATGAAATACTGTCCAGCTCTACTAAGCACGCCAAGCTTTTTAGAGGCCAATTTGACCTTCTCTTCCAAGTCACCATGAAACTGCACGTCACTCGAAATGTTACCGCCGGAGGAGTGGCTTGAAACTGAGAATATACGACAAAGGGGTTATTTTTAGCGGTAAACGTGCAAACTTGTGTCATATGAGGATCAAAATGGACTAGATTTAGTCGTCCCCTATCCGAGACTTAGTTTAGCAAAGACTAAACTTCAGACACGGGTTTGTTCCGGTACTTCAGCGTCGTTTTCTCGAGAAATATTGGCACGGCCGTTGTATAGATCATCACCAGTGCTTTCATTGGCATAGCAATGAATGTTACCGGTTTGCAACATATCATTGATATGCGGAAGAAACAGCATTGGTGATAGCGCACAGCCTTACGGAACACCAGCTTTAATAGGCTTGTAATCGGAGCATGCACCGACTACAATGACCGTAATGCTCCAATCTGCAAGAAAGCTGGTGATCCAATTGCACAATTTCTCGAACATTGTACTTGCTTGTCATCTTTATTATTTAAAAAATAATAATTATAGTAATTTTTGTTTACTTGTAGTAAATGGAGCATAATATTCGAATGTTATTTCAAATTCCTTACTAGTTTAGTTTTGTTTTATCCCGTAAGAAAAATTGACTAAAAGTGACATCTTTAAAGGCATCTTTATTACGGAAGATAAAAATTAAAGGTATAGGTCCTTCCTAGGTTAGAAAAAAAATATTTTTCGGTTCTTTTTCATGTATGGGACCCTGAAATCTGAAATCAATTTTATTTGAATTTCTAATTAAATGTTTCGTCTTTGGTTGAGGGTGTGCCTGGTGCCACATCGCTATGTGGGCATCGTAAGAGGCAAGAGATGCAAACCAACCAGGAGATGAGCTGCTGCCATGCGCCATACGAATAATAACTAAAAAATAAAAAAACTGCGTTTGCCAACCCGCCTGCACGCGTGGCAACTATGGCAAACCTACTCCTTAAGAGGAAAAATTTCTAAATAGGCTGTAGCGGTAACAGAAGATCTATAATTCAGTCAGTATGAGCTTGAGAATCATCACTGACGTATAAACAGACAGCAGAGAGACATTAATTTATTCATTTTACCCTTTGGATACGGTTTACGGTTTCGTTTCCGTATCTTAAAACATGAAATTTTCCACGCGATGTTGTTTTTCTTCTTAACAATGCGATATTAAATTTTCAGTAAATGCTACGGACAATGAGCAAAGTAAGACGATCCTATTTTGTACCCACTAATATCTTGCAAACAATCAGTTGTTTTGCTGTCTTGTTCAGTATGATGAGAGAGAGGAACTGGAGATCCTTTTTTATGTTAACAGGGCATTAATTATAGATCAAAGATGTGCATTTTGTATTTCATTCTGGGAAGATGTAGCTAACTCAGCTTAATTATTGCTTTTATTTGTGTAAAAGGCATTGTAAAAAAGAAAAAAACAAATTATGTTTAACGAAAGTGAGAACGCGTAACTATTACAATAATACGTTTAATAATATAAATTGAATTAGAACATTACCAACGTACACGAAGTCAAGTACACGTTATTAAAGATAACTCAAAAACAACTGGTTCGATCTTGATCAAATTTATATGAGACCACATAAGAAGCACCAGCTTTCAAATAAATAAGGAATCATCAAAATCATTACGTTTACGTATTTAGTTGTTAAATTAAAGTGGATTGTTCTTTTGTGCAGGAAAGTTGTTCTCGTGACACTTGATGCAATTTCTCTAACGATTCAGCATTGTCCTGATTAATTTTACTAAGAAAGTGCTTTCAAAGCAATTTATTTTTCTGTTCTCGTTAAGAGGTCTTGCGAAAATAAATATTCGCATTGGTATGCATAGCATAAATAATTGTCATATGAATTTGTTCTCCTATACATAAATGCTTAATTTTTCCTGGAAGATAAAATTAACATATTGTAGGTCTCGAGTGGTGGCGGTGTAATAATATACCATTTTGTCCTTTGGGTGTTGTCAAAAGCGACTATAGGAAATGATTATGACCAGCTGTATAGCTAAGAAGTCTTTATAAGACGAATAACTTATCTTATTAAAAAATAAAGTCGAATTGAGAATCCCCACCTTTTTTGAAGTCGGTAGTAAAAGATGAAGTGCGGCTATGAGCAAATTCACCTCTCATAATGTAGTGGCGTAAGGGAATTCACTATCCCATATCATCCCGTGGGTGGGTGCGGGTGGGTAAATGGAGCAGAGGTAGCAGAGAGATATGGAACAGATGACCGCAGTTTTCAGTTATTTTGAATTGTTATCATGGAGATGCAGCGCCTCATAAGATACCCACGGTATGATACGAGGTAGTGAGTTGCCTTACAGCACCACTACATGGCGCACATGCGCATATCTTGTCTTTTTTATACCAATATTCTCTCCTGTATCATGAAGCCAATTTACATACATAAACTGCACAACAACAAACATCCAGACCCGGAATAAATTATTTGTAGGCCATTGAAATACATACTTGTACCGTGCGGGACTCAAACCCGCGGCCCTTAGCGCAGCAACTCATTGCAAAACCACTGCGCCACGGCGACGTAAATATCTAGATCGATCTAGTTCGCATTTTGTAATATTTCGTCTCAGCTCGAGTGGTCTCGTTATTGCAATGATAACGACTCGTTTGGATATAGATAATGACGATAGCACCGCCAGTGGCATTCACCCTGCAGCCATGACCTTGGCCACGTAATAACACCAATTTCGATTTCCTTAAACTTGACTCACAATGTTTTGGACTACAAAACTCCAATATATTGTAAGTCAAATATGGTTGTTTAACATATTTATTATTAAAATAATGTCTTCGGAATTTCGGTCACTGCAGCCACTCTCATCGGAGACATACCATCTGACGCAGGAAAAGGTTATGGTGTTCGAGTGTATTTTTTTAATAGAATAGCGGGACAAACAAGCACACAGTTCACCTGATGGTATGGAAGCTGTGATCCATAGACGTCTCCATTTATCCTCGATTATAAATCTTATAAATCAAAATGCAGACCCGTTGTCACCCCTGAGGACTGAGATAGAATGGCTCATTCCCAGTATAAAAGGGTCTCCGGAAGGTCTATGAGCAAGCACAGGTGCATTCTCTATTCCCACACTCTCATAGTCGATGGGACGGTAATCCGATAGCACCGGAGAGAGATCAGGTGCATGACCAACGGCTTTACGTGCTTTCCTTCTCCGGGCTTCTGGCAGCTACTGAGAATTTCCTGATTCCGGGCAGCTACTGAGAATTTCTTGACGGAAAACCCAATAAATGATTTTGGCTCGACTCAGGATTTGAACCCGGGACCTCGACATTGTCAATGACAATTACGACTACTAGAGGCAGTCCATTATTGAAAACAGCAATGTAGCTTCTGTAGAAGCTACATTGCTGTTTTCAATAATGCTTGTGCTTGTGCTTGCTTCAAACGCCCAACCCTTCTAGGGTTGGGCGTTTGAAGCAAGCACAAGCTACGAGAAGTTATACCAGTAATACAACTATAGTCAGTTATCCCTTCATGGGGCAATGTTTCATCCTCTTTTTACACCTTTGGGATGGGAACTTTTCCTCAAATTTATATTGAACAACTCCTTAAGTATAACCTATTTTAAAAAGAGAACCACTTAAATTGGTTCGGTCAAAAACATCATACGAGTCGAATATATTAGTAGAACCACCTTGTTTTTTAAGTCGGTTAAAAATAATTTCGTTCGCTAAAATTAAAATTGAAACGTTATTTCATACTTTCTGCACAGATAACGTTTATCGTGTCTATGTCTATCAAAGTCTGACTGTCAAGTGTCTGACTCATGCGACATTCCTGACCCGAAGAATTATTAAAGATCATAAATACTGCATAAACCTTAAATATATTTAATTTTTTTCTACTCTATTTTCTAAAATAAGAGTGTTAAATGGGAACATAGTCCACCTGATGGTAATTAGATGTGGCCTATAGACATGAATATTTATCGCGAATTAAAAAAAACGCAGACAGATTGTCACCCATTAGGACTAAAATGGAATACCTCGTTTCCAGTAGAAAGGGTCTTCGGTTTTCTACACTCACCAAACGAAACACAGCAGCATTAAGCTGCTATTTTACGCTGATATACTGCGGACTGTGGTTTTACCCGACCTATTCGTCCTACAATCAGAATATAGCTGCAACATCCCTCTAGCACGTCAAATACACACACGCAATACACGAAGTTGAAATCTGAGTGAGTTTTGTGTGCAGAAATAGTGTTTATATATATGATCACATTATATTTCAGATATCGTTGCCCGGTGAAGAGAATCCATCCCCCCTCAGATCCGTGTTCATCCCATTTCGTAACAGGTAACGTGAGAGAACAAAATAAATATAAAAAAACCCGGTAACCCCAGAGGCTAGCAGCGTTAAGGCTGAGAGACGTCTAGGTACATCTGGAGTTATGCAGATGATGCAGATGCAGCTATGCAAGCTGCTTGTCTCGCGTGGCATTTATAGCAAATTATCCCCTGGAGGAGAGATGAATATGTCTGAACTACAGCATCCACTTTCTATGTGGATTATGTGCTCTTTTTTTACTTATTATAAACCGGTGCTTGACCACAATCCCACCTGGTTAATCCTGGTAAAAACCTGGTAAATGGTAAATCGCAATGTCTTAGCGTAAGAAAAACCTATTCATTCTAATTAATCTATAAATAAAGCTGTACAGATTAATCAACAAAGTCATATCAATTATAAATTAATTACAGTACGTACAATGCGTTGGTCGACAAGTCACGCGACTCAGACATTTTTGTAAAGCGTTAATACGAGCAATTATAAAAGCCGCAAATAATTACAAACTCGGGACATCCATTATAGTTCTTAGGATTAGATACTAATGTACTTGAACCTTTATATGTTTATGTATTATTTGGTAATGGTAATACGGATATTGAAGTAAATGTGAAATACATATAATTTCAATGATACGGATAGATATACACATCAACACGGTATGGGGATATTTTAATAACACATGAATTCCAAAGAGTAGGTATGTCAATATTTTCTTAAGCCATGTGATACACAGAAGCGATATACAGAAAATAATAGAATAGAAAAAAAAATATTCAGTATAGATTACATGTAATTCTTATTGAAAGTTATTTTTTACTCTACCACCAGTTCGGAAAAAACCTCTGTCCTGTGAAGAACCAGCAAGAAACCTAGCAGGTCTTTTTTTTACACTGTGAATGGTTAAAATATATACAAAATTTATTTTAGAAACAGCTTGGAACCAACCACCTCCTTCCCAGGGATTTTTATCAACGATGTATTCATTTAAATTATAATAACCCTTTTTATACAGGTTTTGTTTAATTAAATATTTAAACTTGGTAATAGAGATACTTTGTATATTTTCTAAGACTTTGTTGTAATTGCATATACATTGCCCCAAGAATGAATTACTGACACTTCGAGGTCGTGAAAGTGGTATCACATGGTACATCAATAACGTGTGATATATAATTACATACAAGAAAACTTTATTTACTAATCTACCATTTTTTATATAAACATTGACTTTAAATGAGATTTCAGACTTTAATGCAGAGAAAAAAATCGCGAAACCTTAATGATGTACAGTTTTCACACTAAGTATGAAACACACACAAAGTGTGTTCACAATTTGTATAAAAACTGTACATCATATATGTTTAATTTTTAAATTAAACAATAGAGTATAGATATTTCGAGGGTGGCTATTAAGATATAATAATAAGCAGTAAAAGCACCCACGTTATTCACGACGCATTTGCGTCCGATGGGTATACTCAGAATGAGGTTGTCAAAGTCTTATTGAGTAATATTGTCCCAGGTCCTACTGCGATGCATAAAAAGTTATTCTTTTGTAATCAAATTTTCATTACAATCCCTTGTATCTCTTCTTTGGAGCATATCACAAACATGATCAATAGAATTTAAATATGGTATCTCGGCAGCAACACAACGTCAATTTGCATTAAGATCAAACCAATAATATTGGCCTTTAGGTGCTAATTGGGAGCCAAGTATAAAAATTAGGTGCTTTAAAATTTTCACCGCAGCGAACTGTTGAAATTTGCGTTGCTGGCAAAACTTATCGCTAGCAACACAGTGACGACAATAGATATACGATAAATATTAAATAGCAAGGAATTAAGTGTTAATTAACCGTTGAAAGATTATTGAGGTCGGATATAGATGACGGTAATATTCTGGGAGTTGTACAGGACCTCCTTATATAGGACCTCCTTTACCTTACTATAAGGTATGAAGGGCATTTTTGTTCACTGCGCTTAGTATTTAGTTATTTTTGAATAATTGTTCTAGATGTTTGTCCTTGTGCAATATATATATATATATATATATAAATATAAACTGCCTCCACGATACAGGAGAAATGCGTAGCATACGTGGTAAAGTTTAAAAAAATGTGTCTAAGTTAGATAACTAGAATTGGATTTTATCCGACTTCAATAAAAGAGCAGGTTATCTATACATATAAATAACATTAAAGTGTCCATCTGTAATAATGAAGTGACTGACGACTACTGCTCAGGGGATTATTTGCATGATATTAAGAAATTTACAATTATTTTAAATTTTTTTGTCTGTTTGTCTACCTGTCTGTCCGGGTTAATATTCGGACTGGATGAATCGGATGTGGTGAAACTAACTTTACGAACAGATAGGAAGCAATGCCAGGAGGGAACTAAGCTATATCTTTTATAATTTAATGAATAAAAAACATGTAATTAATTTTTTGATCTTGATCCCTTGATAATTTATAGACTTAATGATTTCTTATATTTACGCGAACACTATACATTGATTAAAACTACGATTTATCGCATTTTATTTATTTTATTTTTAATGCCCGACGTTTCGGGTGCTTTCCAGAACCCATGGTCACGGGGGACTGAGGTGACTGACGTCCCGATGTCAAAGTTAACCCTATGGTTAATTATTGTCTTTGGTCCGATCTACGCAGAATGAATTAACTGTGTTTTGAGTCGAATTAACAGTGTTATGGTTCGGTTTAGTTTTAATTTTATTAATTATAGGATCCCAAGCAGGTGGTAGTACCCAGCCTCCTATCTATTGAAATTAGGATGTTTTTTTTTTAATTTCAATAGCCTCACGTATCATCCTTGGTAGGAATCGATGTTCTTTCGCGAGGATTTATGGTCTATCAAAACTGATGTGTTGGTTGGTGAATGGTGGGGCCGTCTAGGATATGATCGCAAACTATAAACAGTAAACTGTTGCAATGTATAGACTTTTTATCACTTGATTATTTCATTAAATTGTAATAATAATAATAATAGTTGTGTATTAGTAAAGATATTGGACGCAATTATCATAGTAGAAAGTAAGGCACGTTGTAATATCTAATAAGACCATGATATTATGTACTACATTCTGGCAATAAATAAAATTGAATTGAATTGTAAGAGCAAACATAAAAAATATGTTTGTCAGTTTGAGTTAACACCTCGAAAATATAGTTAATACCTAATGGCAAGTGACCGTATTTGGCATTCAAGCAAATAGCACACAAACGATCATGTGCCTGTCCGTAATACCTTAGAAGGAAAAGGATAATTGTTTCCAATGAAATTTGACAAGGTAAACATAACTACATGGAATTCAATTTCAGCTTTTTTTTAAAATGCTGATGTGATAAACAAACCTACAGTCTACCTGATGGTAATTGGCTACCGCAGTCAATGTACACAAGTGTGCGTTATCACCTCTAGGGACTAAGGCGTAATGCCTCATCGTCTATATTTGTAATGCTTCTAAGAAACACATTCAAATTCAATTTGTTTATTGCATATCACATTACAAATTTAATTTCGTATATTATTACTAGGTAAAGTGCTACTGGTATTCGACCTATTCCTGCTAGGAGGTGGTAGGGGAGGTTATTACTGGTGAATTAGGTCATAAGATCCCTGAGCAAAAGTGAACCATTTATGAGAAAAAATACATGAAAGTTTTTTTTTAATTTATCGAGGTGAGGCGTATTAAAAATTAATCAAAAACAATATTGGCTGTAATAAATTTTTTATTTTTTTCCCAATGAAAATACATGTAAGCGTTCATCTACACCAATACTAGAACTGTCTGTCTACATTAGAAAATACCAGGCGGAAATATCATAAATTTTATTCATTTTACTTAAAGAGTTCCAAATGAATGACAAATACCAAAAAAAAAACACTGAAACATTTGACGTGCAGAATATTTTAAAAACATCTACGTGCTGTTAGCTTACTTCGATAAATTAAAAGAAAAACTTTAGTGTACTTATTTTTTTCTTATAAATGGTTCACTTTTGCTCAGGGGCTTTATGGTCTAATTCATCAGTAATAACCTCCCCTAGAACCTCCTAGCAGGAATAGGTCGAATAACCAGTAACCCTGTATATGACGCCCTGCAAAGGCATAGCAACCTCGGAATACTCTATACGCTAAGTATACATAAGGTATGTACATAGAGTATAGCAACAATAGAGATCTAATTATTTTTGTATGACCTAACTTTTAAACGTAAATTATAGAAACAGTGACAAAAAAATTTTTATTCAATATAGATTATAAATAATATAAATTGAAATTCACTTTAACACTTACTAAAATATCATGGGAAAACATTCAATATCAATCATTACTTAATTTGGAAATACAATGCAGCCGAAGTACCGTGTAGTGGCAGTGTGAGAGTGTCCACCAGCCCGTAACGTCCCGTGGGTGCGTGAGAGGCGATACAGGCAAACAGGAGATGGACAGCAGCATCTTCCTGATAACAACTCAGAATAATAAAAAACTGCCATTGTCAACCCGCCTGCCAAGCGTGGCAACTATGGCAAACATCCCACCTACGGGGCAATCCATGGGGAGGTCTATATTCAGCAGTGGACTTTTATAGGCTGTAATGGATGGATGAATGTAATAAAAGTTATTGTTTCTTGGTCATTAGTTATCTTTAAAAAAATCTTCAAATTTTTATAGAATGGGGTGTCAAACGAGCACACAGTCCACTTGATGGTAAGTGGTTTTTGTGGCCCACAGATATCTACATTTATCCTCCATTACGAATCAAAATATTTTTTTTTTTATATATTCCGCGTCGCATCATAGCAATGTGCATTGTGGCAGCCGTCCGAGTTACGTCGGGTACGGGCCGGACTGAAAACCAGTGTCGGGATCAGAGCAATTCGTGTTTCTGTATCTCGATTTTTACTGAGTCCTGTCCATTTCACGGTCTTATGCTGCTACACAGACTCATTTTATATTATTTATACATTTTTGTTAATTTAGGGAAATATTGTTTTATTTTCTGTTTAATTCCAATTTCTTGCTTTGTTTTGTATCTATTGTGATTAGACCGTGAATAAATGTTTTTTCTTTCTTCTTTCTTTCTTTCAAAATGCAGATGCGTATTCACCCCTGAGGACTAAGATATAATGCCTAGTTTCCAGTAAAAAAAGTTTCCAGTTCTCTTCACTCATCATACGCAACACAGCAGCATTAAGCTACTATTTTAGGCTGGTATTCTGTGACTGTGAGAGTGTGATACTTTTTCGGTCGAGCCGACCTATTCGTGCTACAACTATACTATAACTGCAGCATGTTATGTTAGTGGTATAGTTGTGTCTTGGTATAAAGTTCCTACCAAATTTACGGAATGGCAAACTTAAATTTGAATTTTTACTATGCACACCACTACTGACAAATTCACCAAGTGTAGCAGAGCACACAGTACGCATGACCGTAAGTGGTTTCTGTGCCCCATATACATCTTCACCTATCCTCGATTAAGCATTAGAAAACCAAGAGACATTCTAAGATAATACGAAACACAGCATCATTATACATTTTTATTCGCTAGTATTTTGCAAGGAGCGCTACATGAATTTGAATATACAAAAATGTTTATTCAATTCAACGCATGTGAAATGAGGCTCAATTATAACCACGCGTGCCACCAATGCCAGGTCATTATGAATAGATAAAAGTGTTTAATGTAAATAATGTGTCAGTCAACTCTTGCATCGACGATAAAAACCGAAGAGTCACTGGAGTCAACGAGTGTTCCCCAAACGACTCAGTTTGACATTGTGGCACAAATATGCATAACTAGATAAGAAATTAGAAGTTTATGCAAGCAAATATAAAACTTCTGAGGTATTAGGATATTTTCATGTATAAAATAATTGTGACATACGAGCACACAGTCCACCTAATCGTAAGTGGATTATGTGGCCCATAGACGTCTATATCTATGCTCAATTAAGAACAAAAACCACCAGTACCAGTACCAGTGTTGAAACAGGAAGACCAATTTACTTTAGCTATTTCCATAGCATAACATCGTATGGTATTTTGCGATGGGACATGCGACTGACACTGAAATTATATTTGTTTTACAGAAATGGGTCATTAGAGGAATATCTGATTTAAAACCTAAAGAGTCGCTTAGACAGAAATTTAAGAATATTGATTGTACGTACACAAAAATAAAAGTAGTTTTACAAAAATAAGTGATATTCATTCTGTAAATACTAGAAACAGACACAAGCTAGTAGTACCAGTTACTCTACTCCAATCTCTCCTCTCGCTTTTACAACAAAATGCCAGATTTATACAAAATTTGTCATGCGCAAAGTTCAAATTTTTTTTAAACTAAGTTTGTATAAAAAGGGTTATTATAATATTAAGCAATTTATGGATAGAGATAAACCCTAGGAAAGGTGATCTAATTTGTTTTGTGTGTTTAATGGTAACATAACATTATAAGCTGTTTTCTTTAAAGTTCCGCTGGGTTTCATGCTGGTTCTTCCCAGGACAAAGGTATTTCTTCCAAACCCCACTGGTTTGGAAAAAATACCTTAAATTAAAAAATTTACATTCAAAAAGTATATGTTGAATAAAAAAGTTTCTGTTTCCGTTTCTGTTTGAAAATGCAGTTGCGTTGTCACACATGAGGACTGAATAGCTCGTTTCCAGTAAAAACAGTATCCGGTTCTCTACACTCACCATTCGAATCACACTATTATAGCATGATAGTGTTGTTTGGAGTTTCTTTTGACAAAATGAATATCACCTGCATCCATGGTGTATACGTTACTCCGTGTACAAGCGGCATCACCTGTAGGTGTCGTGAGAGTTGACAGAGGAATAAAAAATAAAGTATCGATCGATCGTTGTCCCTTTCATGAGTTTTGTGCACCCGGGCAAAAAAAAATTTTTTATTTAATATAGATTCTGCCTTGGTAAGAACCAGAAAGAAACCCAGCGTGATTGATTTTTGTCAACTTAACCAATGGATGGTCATCATCGACTAACAACTAGTCAAAATAATATAATACTGCGGTTGCTACCCGCCTTTCAAGCGTGGTAACTGTGGCAAACATGCACAGCAGTGCACTTTTGTACATTAATAATGATGATGATGATATCCACTGTGTGGTGATAGTCTAAGAGAAACGCTATGTCACCCTATTTAGTCTAGTAGATGTCGAATAGGGCGACTATAAAAAAGAAAAATACAGAATTGAAATAATAAATTCCTTGGATTGGAGGTAATAATGTCCTCCAGATCGAATTCCGGTCACGGCGGCCAGCCTCAACGGAGAGTGGCCATCGGTGCAGGCTAGAATTATAGTGCCCAAGTGTATGCGCAAGAACAGGTGCACTCTCTATTCCCTCACTTTCATAATACGACGGGACGGTAAACCGACACGACCGGAGAGAGATCAGACGCAGGATCAACGACTTTACGTGCTATTCGAGGCACGGGGTGAAACACCGCCAACTTCCTGACTCCGGGCAGCTACTGAGAATTTCTTGACGAAAAAACTCAATACTTGATTTTTTGGCTCGACCTGGGATTCGATCCCAGGACCTCATGATCAACAGTCGCACTACTACAACCACTAGACCAACGAGGCAGTCATTATATAGGCATTATAATGTACAGGATTATAGGTATTACATCGATGTTGCTATATACATAATAAAGTTCAATTGTGTCCTACCCGACGAAGGACTAACTAACGGATTAGTAAGCTGGAGTGGCAATGAGCCGCCATGTAGCTCAAAAGCCGGCAATCGATGGGTAAAAGGTTCTCAATGCCCCAAATAAATGTAGTGACGACCTGGTAAGATATGCAGGAAGTCGATGGATGCAGGTTGAGCCATACGCATTGTGGCAATCCTTGGTGGAGGTCTATTTTCAGCAGTGGACTTCTGAGGAGTGGAAGGCCTGTAAGGATAATGAATAATGATGATGATGTCCTACTCTGTGGGCATACGAAGTAAAATATTTTCTGCATATAAATAAAACTAGGTACCTAAAAATGACTATCAAATTCAATGTAAAATAAACAAAACATTAGTGTTTACAGAGTTTGAGGAAAATCATAAAATATTGAATAATTACGATGAATGCAGATTTTATAACTTTATAAAAGAATGCAGTCTACTTTATTAAGCAAAATAGTTGATCATTAGCGCCATGTTCCTATCTATAAATTTCGTAAATATTGGAACTAGGTATTACTTTACAGAAAACTTAAATGTAAAATGGATTAAAAAACAAAGTTTAATTGGGTAAGAAATCGGGTCCACCATTATATTGCATTGTCATCCGCAATAATCTATCAAAACCCTACTGTTGAACATAGGCCCACAGTTTCCAGTTTCCAATCCAGTTTTTATACGTGGTACAGCCACGCTGCAGCTATATTGTGGTTGCAGCACGAATGGGTCGGCTCCACCGGGGAAGGACCACGCTCTCACAGAATACCAACGTAAAATAACAGCTTAATACTGCTGTGTTTCGTATGGTGACTGTAGAGATCTGGAGACCCTATTCTACCGGAAAGAAGCCTTCCATCTCAGTCCTCACGGGTGACAACGCATCTACATTTTGATTTGTAATCGAGGATAGATGTAGATGTCTAGGGGCCGTAGCAACCACTAACCATTAGGTGGCCTGTGTGCCACACCGTATTTTTTACCGTTTGTCGCCGTATCCTATAAAAAATCTTCTGTTTCAGTCTCCTTCTGTCGTATCTTATACCCACGGGACGGTATGGGGTAGTGGATATTCTTACACTGCTAATACACTTGGGCATTGTCATCTAAGTTAAATAAATATTGTCATCTAAGTTGCATAAATAAATATTGTCATCTAAGTTGCATAAATAAATATTGTCATCTATCTTACATAAATAAATATTGTCATCTAAGTTACATAAATAAATATTGTTATCTAAGTTGCATAAATAAATATTGTCATCTAAGTTACATAAATAAATATTGTCATCTAAGTTGCATAAATAAATATTGTCATGTAACTTACATAAATAAATATGGTCATCTAAATTACATAAATAAATATTGTCATCTAAGTTGCATAAATAAATATTGTCATCTAACTTACATAAATAAATATTGTCGAAGTTACTAAGGTGTGCCAAAATGGTGCCCAATTGGATGACGGTATGAGCTACAACAATTAGAAACAATTTTCTAATGAAGATTATAAAAACTGTTAAAATAACACAGTCTGCTATAAAATTTGTAAATTTTTTTCATTACATAAAATTATCATCATCATTATCATTACAGCCCTTCATAACTCCACTGCTGAACATAGGCCTCCCCCAAGGTATGCCATAAAGCACGGTCCTGAGCCACCTGCATCCATCGACTTTCTGCATGTCTTACCAGGTCGTCACTCCATCTAGTGGGGGGTCACATAAAATAAATTTTACATATTTTATATCGTTTAATTTTACTCATTTTTTATTCCTAACTATTTTATAAAATTAAATGCGATAAAATCTGTAAAAATCAATGATTTGAAAAGAAAGGATACGCCCATCTTAATATTTTGCTCATAACTTTTTCATACAAGAAAAAGTAGCGCATCTGTCAAAATACAAACGTCATATCATAACCCGACATAACCAGGGTCGGGTTTCGAAGTATAATTATTATCCTAATTGTATCATCATTTCATTGTTTGTAGTATGTAGTATCGTAAATTATTACGATACTACATAGTATTAACTAAGCGAAAATACCATAATTTTACCTAAAGGTTGACTTGTATTATTATTGGGTACTTTTACTTTTTAATATAAACCCTACGATATCGAGAATTTCTGTATTGCACATGAGTACAGCGTTTTCTTAATAAAATAAGAATTAGCTCCCTTTCTGGTCAATCGATGCTCGATCAATGCATTTATGTTGCATCCTTGATACAACTATAATGAGGGGCTATTACGATAAAAACTCTAAGCTCTAAGCAATCCGTTTGAAAACTGACTTTCAAAATATTTTGTGAATCATATTTTCAGATTCAATTAAGCAGATGTGGTTTCATTTGTACTATTGTCATTTTACCCTTATTGAATACAAAATATATTAGGTATCAATATGCAAAATTTAACTTACACTAAGTTTTTTAGACAAAAATTAAACAAAATAAAAATAAAACCGGCAAAAAACGAAACGTATAGATAAACTAGACGCGTGACGCCAAAATCCCGGCACATGGGAAAAAAGAAACATGAAACGTCAAACGTGATATAATTTTAGAAAAATAGTATATCAAATTTTATTTTTCATGTACAATATTTTTGAGGGACTGAATCCAACCCTGGCCTAATCTTGGCAACGTAACTAAACTAAATGTAAAATAAAACTTTAAAAATGCGTTTATATAATGATTTAATTGAAACAAAATTAATATAAAGTTATTAACCCATAATACGATACCTTTTTAATCTTTGTATTGTAATTTTTGCATCCTTTTACCACGCAACTAGACATATTTATGACAGGCAAATCTGTCCTGCGCGCGCACTACTGTCGACCGATTCGCGTTGGCCCTAAACTGTTATTTTAAGGCCAGCGCACTGGTCCGTTTTAGTTGTTCGCTCGGCCCGGTCCCTACGCTAGTAATGTATAAGTCAATGGTAAAAATAGTTTTATTCAATGTGTAGTTATCGCTTAAATATAGGAATTAACACAATAATTACTGTCTGTCCAATCTGATCTAAACTTAAATTTACTTAAAAGCATATGTACAGTCATGTAGCAGCTAACTAATAGATTCCATCACATCATTTCGGCTCATGCATAGCGTAAGATGGTACAATGATGCTTCGATACATGGCACAACCACCTCCAGACTAAAATGACTCTGACCGGTGACTAAACAGCAGAGTCCAAGGTACGAGACGTCTGGTACTGCCATGCCATGCGACTTAGGAAAATCCTTCTGCAGTTATTCCACGTCCAGCATTAATCTTTTGCGGGGCAATAAAAATTAATAGATAGGTGTACAACTTGGATTCTTTTAAAAACTTTTCCTTTTTCTTTAGCGTTATCTCCACACTAGAATTTAATGATTTCCTAAATTTACGCGAACACTACACATTAAATAAAACTATTATTTACGGATTTTATCGCGTTTAATTGAACTTTAATTTATTTTTATTATCCCGACGTTTCGGGTGCTTCACAGCACCCATGGTCACGGGGGGGGGGGGACTGAGATGTTTGACGTCCCAATGTCATAGTTAGTTCGGCTACCTTCAGTTTTTGAATATTAATATTAATCGGACCAATAATTAATATTCAAAAACTGAAGGTAGCCGAACTAACTATGACATTGGGACGTCAAACATCTCAGCCCCCCCCCCCCGTGACCATGGGTGCTGTAAAGCTCCCGAAACGTCGGGATAATAAAAATAAATTAAAGTGGAATTAAACGCGATAAAATCCGTAAATAATAGTTTTATTTAACACACTAGAATTTTTTTGTATCGTGGAAGTAGTTTACATACATAAATTTCGCAATCACAAACATCCAAATCCGGAACAATTATTTGTAGACTATACAAATACTTATTCCTTGCGGGATTCGAACCTTAGAACTTTACGCTGCAATTCATTGCTAAGTCGCTGTGCCACGGAGCAGTCTAGCTTTACAGATCGGTTTAATTTTTTGTTAATTTTTATTTTATATAAGTATTAATTTATAATAAATTACACGACAATGAAAATTACGCAATATTAAAAAATATAATAAAAAAATCTAACATTAATAATACACATTCCTACTCCCCGTGGTATCATGGCGAGAAGGTTGACTGTGTTTCCTCGCCGAATGGCTATACTTAGCCTTGGAGTGAGAAAAGGACCGGCCCTTCTATCATCAGCGGCGACGATCAGTCGCGGATACAGTTCCTTTGGAAACTTCACCGCACGTGGACCCTATGGACCCATAGTCTCTACAGCAAATGGCACAAAAATGTAGTCATCTCTCAGAGACTCATATTTGCGCCACGTAGTTCAGCTGCCTCTGATACCACCCGCCTCGAAACGAGATACCCCCGAGATGGGCTCTACCTCTCTCACAAGGAACCAATGTCATACCGTCGGGTCTTTTGCCATCGTCTATAAATATTCCACAAGGATCAGATGACATCGTTCAAAAAACCGATTTAAAATTTTTTGTTTTATTTTTTAAATGGTTCTGAAAGTCAAATTTCGCAAGTAATGTCGAAGAGTCAGCTAATTATAGATATTTTATAACATTGTCATTTACCTCAAAGTCACTTAATATGATGCAACACACTTTTTTTAACCGACTTTAAAAAAAGGTGGAAGTTCTCAATTCGACTGCACCTTACCTCTGCACTTTTTTCTGGGTGAACCGATTTTGCTTATTCTTTTCTTATTTATAGACTGTTGCTTGTCATGTGGTCCTGTATAAATTTGATCAAGATCTGACGAGGAGTTTTTGAGTTATCCTTAATAATGCGTTTTTAATTAACTCCGACTACATTTATTTTATTTTATTATGAGAGACACCACAATTCTCTTATTGTAGTTTCGGACCTTTAAATATGAAGTTTTCATGGTGTACTAATCGATACCTACTTATTAAGTACTTACTGTTTTAATTTTTTTACTAGGCGTGGCTCGAAACTCGTTAGATTGATGGAACACCCGAATCTGTTTCGTTCCCATAGTCATACAATCCAACAAATATATTCCATACATACAATTAGTCGTATTATGAACCACTTCGTACTTCTTTTTTTTTATTATATACTTAACTTCACCTATATTAACATGGCTATCGGATACGTCGCCTCGGCGATAATTTCAATAAACAAGTCGTTACTTTGATAGGTACCCTCAAAGTTGATTCACTTTTGTTTTTTCTATATTTTTGCGTTTTTTTTTCTCAACTATCAGGACGCGTGTTTATTTTTAAACATGAATTATATTTGTTTTAGGAATACGTTTGTCTTTATTGTGATAATAAAATGAAGAACAGTGTCAAGTTCCTAACAATGAAAACATATATATCAATATTTTAATTTAAATGTAAAAAAGGTAGTAATTTACTTAGTTTTGTCTATTTTACACCCAAGATATATATATATATATATATATATATATATATATATATATATATATATATATATATATATATATATGTATTTATGATTCGGGTATATTTTATTAGATCTTTTAAAAAAATTATATTTAAATTTCCACGTGAACACTAATATTCTATATGAATATTTAAACTCCATACCTGCTTGTTCTTCCATCTTCACAGCTACCACAAACACAGAACCGTCCTAAAACCACTAAAAATCTAAATTAAATTCGACTAACCTACAAACTAGTATCACACCAAAGTAAATTTAATTTCACTGGTAAATATGGTCTATCACATGTACAAAGTTATTGTCTTTTGGCGCTGCTTATTTTTTATCCCATTTGTTAGGCGGAAAATAATTATGTAAAATTTAATCACTTCAGTTTAACTCGGGTACGGAACGCGCGCATTGGTGAGGGCGGGCGTGTGCTACGGGCGACTGACAAGTTTGCACTGTCCCAAACTCCCAAAGTACTCTGTGCCTATCCATTAGGGACTGGGGCGACCGCCATCATGCACTAATTATATCGATATTTGTTCGATGTCAATGACAAGTGTACGTATTCGACACTGAAACCCGCCGAGCGCTTCGAAAATAAAACCCTTTCCCGTATTCGTGTCACGGAGTTTTTTGCATTGTTACGGAATCCGGAACGTACCGGATAATTTGGCACTCAGATTTATTTTTATAGAATAAGAGTGACAAACGAGCACGCAGTCTACCTAAAGATAAACGGATGCTGTGCCCCATAGACATCTACATCCATCTTCGTTTAAGAAACAAAATGCCGATGTGTTGTCACCGGTGAGAACCAAGATGGTATGCTTTGTTTTCAGTAAAAAGGTTCTCCGGTTTCATTACTCTTATCACACGAAATACAGCAGCATTGAGCTGCTATTTTCGCTGTCTGGGAGAGCGTTGTCTCTCCCCTGTCGAGCCATTTGTGCTTCAACCATAACATAGCCGTGCCGTGGTTCTACCACACTTAAAATGTATATAAATTACACCTGAATACAACTTGATTACAATCTCACGAGATGGAAATTGGCAATAGAGTGACGGATGATAACTTACAGTAGATTGTTAATAGCTTATTACGCTTGTCTTTAGGACACCCATACTGTATTCGTAATTCGGACAACAAAACTGTTGCACACATTTCAATCTTTTCCTAGGTACGGGAAAGTACTAATTTCCATGTTATCGAATGATTGGTTGACCTAAGAAAGTACGAAAACACACTGTGTTTCTAATTCGGTAATGAAAAGGAGATAGACGAAATTATACTAGTCGTATTTGTAACCAGTATATTAAATATAAGTATATTTCTCCATCCCACATCATCCCGTGGGTGTCGTAAGAGGCGATTTAGACAGATTAAACAGGATATAGGCTGCAACATCTTTTTGATAACTACACAAAATGATGAATACAGCTGTTACCGATCCACCTGATAAGCGTGGGAACTATGGGGAATACTTTTGATGAGGCAATCAATACGGGAGGCCTATGTTTAGACGTGGATTTCTGATGGGCTGCAACCCAAGCAACACGCAAGCTGTATACCAGCTGTATACCAGCTGTATTGAAGTTCGTTTTATACTAGAGGCTGTATTTTTGTCTATGTAAAATATTGGTACAAATTATACAGCTTTAAGCGTTAATAGCGATGCACGGTAGATGTAAAAGCATAAAAGATGCTGTATAACAGCTTTATTACAGCTGTTATTTGATGTGAAAGGAAACTATTACACTACAGATATTGTCTTATAAGTAACTTTTAAAGATAAGCGTTCTAAATGAGGATTTGAGCGGGATTGCAAATGAATATAATACAAAAAGAAATTCATTTTTAATGACTGAATTGTATTTATATAACTTATTGAAGGATGGTGATTTAATAATGTCAAAGTACATATACTTGCTATACTTGGTTTGGAGTTGAGTTAGAGAGGAGCTGACAACGATAATTAGTGAATTGAAAGTGCAAAATTATATTTACGCTTAACTCGTATAACAGTACAGTGCCAGTGATGACTTACGAATCTGAGACGTGGTCCTTCACTACTGGCCGTATGAGGACGCTCAAGATCGCTCAGCGAGCTATGGAGAGGGCTATGCTCGGACCTCGGAGTTTCACTGCGTGATAGACTCAGAACTGAGCATATCCGCAGTAGAACCAGAGTGACCGACATAGCCCAACAGATTAGTAAGCTGAAATGGCAATGGGCCAGCCATATAGCTCGAAGAACCGATAACCGATGGGGAAGAAAGGTTCTCGAGTAACAGCCTCGTACCAGTAGGCGTAGTGTAGGGCAACCCCCACTAGATGGAGTGACGACCTGGTACGACATGCACGAAGTCTATGGATGCAGGTGGCTCAGGACCGTGCTTTGTGGCATTACTTGGGGGAAGCCTATGTTCATCAGTGGACCTGTGAAGGGCTGTAATAAAAATGAATGTTTTTTAAAATTGCCACGCCAGCAAAATAACCAAATAATATGAAGAAAATATACTAAATACGGTAACTAAATATCGGTTATATACATTAGGACACATTGATCATTAGTCATGCTGAAAATAATGATATAGGCTAAATTAATATCTAATACCCTTAAAATTAAATTTAAATTTTGTTGTTATGCTTCCTAAAATGGCGACAATTTGCTAAACAGCCTAAACGGTATTTCGAGGGTCTTATAGTGGCTGTACATTTTTTTATAGGGTAGGGTGACAAAAGAGCACACAGTCCATCTGATGGTAAGTGGTTGCTGTGGCCCATAGACATCTACATCTATCCTCAATTAAGAATTAAAATACTATGTATGTAACGGATTCTATTTTTTGATCAATATTAGATTTTTGATCAGTTGTATAATATAATATTTTTATTACTTACGCTGTATGGCAGTTTTTTCAACGTAAAATATAATTATCTTTAGAAATACGTATAAAAATGAAAAACCTTTTCTTTCTATCGGAAAACTTTTATTTAGATATAACTTAATCTTTTAAGTGCACCAAATCTTTATCTTTTTTTCCACGTATTGATAATTAATTTTATTCACAAGCACAATATAAGACACGCAACGTATGCAAAAGGGTGATATTTTCTTACTTATACAGATTTAAATCTTACTACGGCTGTTATTTATCTTTTAGTTTTATATCACCCTCATAGACAGAAGTTATAAACTGTTACCATACCACTGTTACAATTATGCCATAAAAATAAGTTTTAGAAGGGAGTTTGCTTCACCGTTCGTCATGCGTAAAACAAAGGAGTAGAATAATTTGTCATCATCCGTCTACCCATTTTACAAAGTGGGTGGGATCGGTTCTAAATACATCTGCAAAATTTTACATTATTCAGACGTCAGGAAGTTGTCTGAAACGGAATTGCAAATTACTTTCGTATGTATACATACACTGATATTATATACATACAGTTCAAGCTTCTCGCGTAAAAGTAAAAAGTATAATAATAATAGTAAAAAATAAAGCACTTCTGCTATAGACGTCTGGGGGCTTTAGATTATGTCCTGCCGCTATTGTTTGAGCCGTGGTAGCTCAGATGGTTAACGCTCGCTGTAAATATAACAGAACGCGAGTTATCCGGGTTCGATCCCCACCGGCACCAATGAAATTGTTAATTGCAATTTTAAGTGCTGATTTACCACTTGCTCGGCGGTGAAGGAAAACATCGTGAGGAAACCTGCATGTCTGAGGAATAAGAAAAAAAATATTTCGAAGACATGTGAAGTTCGCCAACACGCATTGGGGCAGCGCGGCGGACACTTCCTTGCCCTAAAACCCTCTCAGAAATGAGGGGAGGTCTGTGCCCAGCAGTGGGACGTATATAGGCTGTAACTTCACTTTCTTTACTTTACTATTGTTTAATTACAATCATCATCATCATTACAGCCCTTCACACGTCCACCGCTGAACATGGGCCTCCCACCAGAAATGTCGCAAAATAAGGTCCTGATTTCTTATCAGCTTGTCACTCCATCTAGAGTGCGTAGTGAGGGCGGACCGCCCTTCCTTCCCCATGGTTTGCCGGTTCCTCGAGCTATATGACTCGTCATAGTCACTTTAATTTATCGAACTCTAGTTACTCTAGTTTTACTGCGAATATCCTCCTTTAGAATTTCATCACGCAGAGAAATTCCAATTATAGTTTTTAGTATCAAAACATACCTGACGAGAAGATGCGTCGCAATCTCCCGAAAACTGAAATGAAATGAAATATTTATTTGCGTTTGGTTAAGGTATACTGAAGATGATTATAATAATTAAACATCCGCTTAATCAGCCATTATTAATGGCATGCAAATCTTAGAACTACAAAATATCGAGATAATAATATTTAAGAGTAAATGTATATATATAATAACAAAACGTCAACGAGTAATCAAAAAACAGATAATAATTAGTAAAGATTTCGTAATCGGTCCAGTAATTTTGTTTCAGTCAAGTTGCATTACCTATCATAGTTCAAATATTCCCGCACAGTGTAAAAAGCCTTTTCACTGAGCCCGTAGTATTATTCTCTTCTAAATTTAATGAAGGGTAGCTCTTAAATTACTTGTGGTATCTTATTATATGCCGTCGTACACATCCAATAGCAATAGATTTCATTTGATTAGATTTGTCGATTGATCTCTCAGCCCAAGTTGGACTAACATAGTCGGAAAATTTGTTCTAGGTAGAGATACTTGTCAACAACATCGAGCGTACTGTTTCCAACAACCAATGGCATAGGTGTGACATGGACATTACAGATGACCTTTGTTTTGTCCGTGTTCCTTTTAAGACCAATCCGTTATAATAAACTATTTAGAGCATAAGGTTAATATAATTATTGTACTATTTAATATAAATTCGAATTAATACTTTTTATAAGTCATATATTCTATCACTATCTTACCACTGGTTAGGAAAAACCTCTACCCAGTGAAGAACCAACAAGCAACCCAGCAAAACGCTTTTCTAAATATTAATTTCCAATTTAGTGCAATTGATTTAAACTTTAGAAGAAGCGATCATCTCATGTGCTAAACGACGATGAGTATACCTATATATTATACAATATAAATCTCAGGTTTCCCAGGAAATGACGCTGCACAGACGGCCTGCAACTTTGACAGGGCAGACAGATCTTTGGCAAAGACTAGAGCTTTGGTTTCGTTTAATCACTTCTTCAATACGAGTTGCATTAACGTTGCACAAGTCTCACCGCATGTACATGGAGATCTGTATGTTCAGTTGACTATACGCTGTAAAATCTGTTGCAGACTTGAGTTTCATTTCTCCGTCTAACGGCCATGAAAAAAGTAGTGTCATAAGTGTTTTCGGAGAGTTTTTGATTGTCATTACACTCATTTCTTTGCCATGTGCCGTAATATCAGTTTTTACATATACGGCAGATGTACCTAGGTCGCCATGGACCGCAGCATCCAAATACCATTATAAAGCAGTGCGCTCGTTTTTCACTTTAAAAATAACAAATAGTAAAATAAAAATTTTACACAATCGACATTAATACAAATAAAATGAGAACATCATCAATGTATCTAAAATAAATTAAATACTCAAAAAAAATACTGGTCAGATCTTAATCAATTTATATGGGACGGCACGGGAAGCACAAGCTTTCAAAAAAAGAACCATCGAAATCGGTTCACCCAGAAAAAGTTCTGAAGTAACACACCTTTAAAAACAACGCAGTCCTTTATGAAGTCGGTAAAAAAGTAAAAATTCTATAATGAGTTACTTACGTTATCTATTGTCGTTTAATACATAAAGATATTAACAAAAGATTTAAATTCTATAAGTTGGCAGCTTAAACGATAATTTAAGTAACTCATAATCTAAACAGGAAACGGCAGATAATGCGATAACCTAAGCTTTTAAATGTTTGTCTCTTCTCAGAATATGCTTGTTGCTTACCCTGCGTAAAAATATGCACCTGTAGACTAATTCTAAATTATTCTAAATCTACATTAATTTATTATAAGTACAATATCACGTACCAGAAAGCGAAGTGTCGTCAGCATCGCCGACACGACTGCTGGCAGGAAGAGGTTCCGTCCAATGCGTTTCACCAGGTGTCTCCGCTCCTCTTCCCATGCTGGGCATATCGCAAGGGTATGAATAGCGGAGTTCTGGTCCCATCCACCACAGTGGAAGCAGTTCGCCGTCGCCTCGCGTTCTTCTGGCTCACTACGACCGCTCTGGGGGAGGGCACAGATACGGACGTACACCCTCGCATCCACCTCCGCCAATATATCTCGTGGTGGAAAGCGAGCCAGGATTGTCGCCACTTCAAAGGATATAGTACGGTATCCTCGTCCGATCCGTATGACCATCCTTCGCTGGATACTGTAGATTTTAATTCTACAGCGTCGGATGGCCAGCCTTTTTGCCCATACAGGCGCTCCATACAGAGCTACGGCCGTATAACTCCCGCATAGAGGCGACGTACTTCCTCGGTCGGTCCTCCTATATTAGGCAGCAGTCCTTGCATAGCACCTGCCACTCTTTCAATCCGGGGGACTAGGCGCTCGAAATGTTCATGCTCCAGCGACTGTCCAGGCATAGGTACTTCATGTACCTCCTTACTCTGCTTTCAAACTCACCGACGCGAACGCATGAGTCAGGTGGTTCCCTGTCCTGTGGAAATTTATGGAACCAGAGGGCCCCGGTCATGTTAGGCGCTATTTCTAAATCCAACTCGTGGATTTTGGCGACGACTACTTCCGCTCTAAAGTCGGCGAGCTCCTACGCCCTCTCGAAAGTTATCTCGCTGGCGATCACCAATGTGTCGTCAGCACAGTACACATATTTACGCCAGCGAAAAGGTTGACTCGCAGAGCGGCATCGTACGCGAAGTTTCACAGTGGTGGACCCAGCATCTAGCTCTGTGGAACCACACGTTTGATCTTCCTCTGGATCTTCCTACCAACTTGCCACATGTACGGAATGTATCTGTCGCGCAAGTAGTTCCCGATAATACCTTCCAGGTATATGAGCGCCTGATGATGTGCCAGAGCCATCCTGATTACGTCCCAGGGTATAAAATTAAAGGCACTGATGATATCAAAACTTACCGCCAACGCCACGCCACCCTAGGATACTGTTTGTTCCAAAAGGGAGCGCACGCGCATAATCACATCTACAGTGGAACACTCCCGTTGGAACCCAACCTGGCTATCAGCCAAATCGGGACCAACGCGTGACAGATGCCTATTGATATTTTACCCGTGTTTTATATATAATGTCCTCCAGACCCAATATCGATCACGGCGACCAATCTCAACGGAGACTATATGTCTGTGCAGGACAGGATAACAGTGCCCAAGTGGGTGCGCGAACTTAAGTACAATACTTCCTCACTATCATAGCCGCAGGACTAATCGGCAATCGGATGCACGTTGGTAAAACACCGCCAACTTCCAGACGTTAATCGTTATTCATTACGAAAATTAAATCTACCCTCAGTTCAAATCGTACATATTGTGAAAGATTGTACGTCCGTCGTATGCGGCGATCGGTGTAGTGGCGGTGTAAGACTATGCGCTACAGCCATAGAGAATATAGACTATATATGGTTATATAGTCTTTGGCTACAGCGTATCATCGCGTGAGTTTGTATGAGGCAACAGCGAGAAACAAACCATCGGAGGGGCGGCAGCGCCTTTCTAATAACAACGACAACATGAACTGCGATTGTGAACAGCAACCTAATGCTGCTATGTTTCGTGCGGTGAGTGTAGAGAACCGGAGACCCTATTTACTGTTAACGAGGCATTCCATCATGGTCCTCGCGGATGACAACGCATCTGCATTTTGATTCGTAATCGAGGATAAATGTACGAGTAGATGTCTATGGGCCAAAGGAACCACTTAGCATCAAGTGGACTGTATGCTAGTTTATCACCCTATCCTATAAAAAATATTCCCATTATGAGGGATAACATATGGGGCAGTGTATATTATTAAGCCAGCTCCACACGGCCTACATAATACTTATTGAAAGTCAATTTTCATACTCGTAATCACTTGTTCGGAAAATACTTACATTATATGAAGAACCACCAAGTAGTCCAGTGATTTTGTTTGAAATACTAACGGCCTCATTTATAATCGTTGATAATAGCTTACTTAAATTACGTTTCAATTATCTTTAAACCTGTCTCTTACTATTATTTATAATGAAAAGAGAGAGAGCATCTTAAAGCATTTCTTAAATTGACGTTGATTTTATGAGTAACGTCGAAAGCTTTTACAACAGTTTAAGTGAATTGATTGTAATAAAACATCAGAAATATATAGAGAGTAATATCAGGAGTTATCTAGGCTGTATTTTATCCGAAAAATTGAAATACTTATGGAATAAATATCTTTTTTATTTCATTTGATTTGCCTCATAAATTTGGGAGATATTAGATAAAATTTAAAAAAAAACTTTTAGGTTTGTAATTTGAAACAAAAAGTCCATCTTTTATCTCGATCGGCATTCATATTTTTCTTTTTTTACTCCAATGCAATTTATATAAAATAATATATATATATATATATATATATATATATATATATATATATATATATATATATTCCGAGATTCCGATTATATATATATATATATATATATATATATATATATATATATATATATATATATATATATATATATATATATATAATCGGAATCTCGGAAACGGCTCCAACGATTTTCATAAAATTTTGTGTGCAGGAGTTTCGGGGGCAATAAATCGATCTAGCTAGGATTTATTTTTAGAAAATGTCTTTTTGTCCGTGTTTTTAGGCAATGAAACTGCTACAATATCGTTAGAATAAGAAGGTAAATTTTAACAGTTTATTAATGATTACAAGTGCTTAATTGGTATATTGGGCGGTCACAAGATCGTAATACCATGGTTCGAGCCCAGACCGACCGACCGACTTTTTTAAGTTTTTTTTTTCAAGTTCTTTCCTTTTTGAGAAAATCTACTTTTTCGTGCCCTTTTTTAGTATTTTTTTAAAAACACAAAAATTTAAATTAAACTACTTGCACTCATGATTTTTTATTCAAATAACCAGTTCAGTTTTTTTTCTATTATGTCGGTACGATCAAAAAATATTATTCGTATTTCATCAGTATGTAATTTGTATCTAAATGTAATTTCCAAAACACATGAATTAAAAATAAAACCGAGCGAAAAATACCCAGCAAAGCTCGGTCAACCGGGTACTATCAATAATAGTGGTGGTTAAAAAACGTTATTGATATAATACAGTGGTGGTAAAGCCATCATGCAGCTTTATTATAGTTGTAGCATGAATGGATTAACTCGACTGGAAAACTCTCACATAATATCAGCGTAAAATATCAGCTTAATGTTGCTCTGTTTTGCGTAGCGAGTGAAGAGAACCGGACATCCTTTCAACTGAAAATGAGGCATTCCATGTCAGTCCTCAGGTATGACGATGTATCTGCATTTTGATTCTTAATCAAGTATAATTGTAGATATATACGGGCCTATCCTATCTACTCACCATGACTTGGGTTGTGTGCTCGTTTGTCAGCCCTTATTCATAAAAAAAGATCTAAGTCGCAGGTAAAGGCTAGTTATTTATATGAAACATAATTGAAACACCATGGTAGCGATCACCTCAATCCCATGGGTTATTTTCGTTCACGTAGGTCTTCTTAATATTTCAATAATAACCATTATTTATAAAACCAAGAAAACGTTCAATGTTCGAACATTTTCTGGGATTTTGTTGCAAACATTGATTACATTGCCCCATAAATTAATTATAGTTTATAGAGTCTAGTAGCTGTATTACAAGCTTTGTATGTCTTCCTAGTATTTAAAGTACGAAACATTTTCATAAATATAGTATTCATATTTATTTTTTTTAAACTTGTCGCTAAGGGACTCTTCACGATTTAAGTAATTAATTTCTCTGACGGCCCGGCCCTCTTTTGCAAACCAAATATAGTTTCAAGGTCAGTCGTGTGTCCCTATAAATTTCCAAAACACATTACACTATGAAATAAGCTGCAGGGCTAAGTCTGCATGGTAATATAGATGGGGCTAATATATATGATATATTAGAGCACGAGCCATTTTGAAAGTCAGGGGAAGAAAGACCAGGACAGAAAGTAGAAAGCAGACAAAAAGACAGAACAATTATAGAGAGAAATATTGAAAACAGTTCTGTTTATGCAACACTGAAAATATGATTATTTACAATTAAATACGAATGATACAATTTCCAATTTTCCTCCACATCTTTTATGAGTAAAATTTAAATATGTATTTCATTGAAAATTGCATTTATTTGTAAGGAACTATTCAGCGCAATGAGATTTTTCGATTTGAAATGTCGCCTAATTTTTAATGTGCGTGTGCGTGTGCGTGTGCGCGTCCGTGCACGTGTGCGCGCGCGCGCGCGCCGCGTGTTTGTGTGTGTGTGTGTGTGTGTGTCTGTGTGTGTGTGTGTGTGTGTGTGTGTGTATTATTAGTACCGGTGTCGTACCCTTACAGAAAATTGAGCATAGCTTTGGCGTCACTAAATTTTTTTTATTGAATAAGAGTAGAAAATGAACATACAGACCACCTGATAGTGAATAGATTTTGTGACCCCTAGATGTCTACATTTATTTTTGATTAATAATCAAAATTCAGATGCATGGCCACCCCTAAGGACTAAGATAGAATGCCTCGTTTCTAGTAAAAAGGGTATCCAGTTCTCTTCTTCACCATATGAAACACGGCAGCATTCGGCTGCTATTTTACACTGGTTTTCTGTGAGAGCATGGTCCTAACCCGGTCGAGCCGACCCATTCGTGCTACAACCATATTATAACTGCACCGTGGCTTTGCCGACTTAAAATGTGCGCAATTTTCTGTCTTTTTTCTCTATAGGTCTGAGCTATCAATGTTAAAAACCTTAAACAAACAAACTATATATAGAGAATAGTCTTTAGGTTCAATTTGCAGTCCGCACGTCAAGGGTAGTGTCATAAAGCCAAGGCCACACTGTGGACTGCGACATTGAAACTTGCGGGCGGGCGGCGCGTGTCAATACGCCATGTGTACTCGCCATTACCGCAGAAGGTGGGTGTGGGTGGCTCGACCCACTGCTATTTGCCAAGGGACACATTTTGTTAGTGTGCTGGTGCGGATTGTTTTCTCGTTGGATAATTGGAAATATAATATAAGTTCTAGTTTTCATAGTAAAGTTGCAAATAAGCAAAAGCAGGTTAACATTTCATAATTCGTTGTGAATGAGGTCTTTTTGGCTTTTTTATAGTAAAGTTGTTAATCTTCTTTCCCATATCATACCGTGACTGTGGTTAGAGGTGACAGGGGGAAACTGATAAAGGAGCCATCTCCTTCATCAGCATTCAATCAGCATCTTCCTGAAAAAAGTGCTGTTGCCAATGCATCCGCCAAGCGGGCAACTATAGCAAAAGTCTCTCCTTTGAAATTTTAGGTTTAGCTCTGGAATTCGATAGACCATAGTATAAACAGTGACAAACGGGTGATGAAATTTATCGAAGGGCATTTATCCATAAATGCCATTTGGACACTATCAAAAGATTCGTTCGGTTTTAGGTGACACTTTGAAATTGAAAAAAAATACGATTAAATGCATTCTTGACACGGATCCATTATTTTAAGAAACATGTTATATTAATTTATATCGTACAAATGTCTAAAGAAATTGAAATCCGAACATTGGTATTTTTACTTGTAAATAATCGTATATTTTAAAATAAATTATAAATGGCCAGTATAACACAAAAATTTTTTTGCCCGGTCGAATGTATGTTTGTCAGTATTTTAGGTATATCTACTGCACTATGGACTGTTAGGTTTTTTTTTAATAATAAGGATGCACAGAATCCGCCTGATGGTAGTGGACGCGGTGGCCCATAGACATATATATGTATCCTCGATTAAGAATCAAAATGTACATGCGTGGTCACCCCCGAGGACTAAGATGGAAAGCCTCGTTTCCAGTAAAAAGAGCTTCAGTTTCTCTACACTCGCCATACGAAACACAAAAGCATTGAGCTGCTACTTTAAGCTGGTATTCTGTGAAAGCATGGTCCTTCTCCGGTCGAGCCGACCCATTCATGCTACAACCATAATATAGCTGCAACTTGGCTCTACCACGTAAAATCAATTACGTTATATAAAGAATTTTGGCGGTTTTAGTTTTAGTCCACCTAAGCTTACTGATCTGCAAGACTATGTTGGTTACCCTGCTTCTACTGCGTAAATTTTTACGAAGTCTATCATGCATAAAAATTCCGTACATAACCGTCGTCATAGCTCGCTAAGTGTCCTTGAGTCTGCTCATACGGTCATTGAACTTACTCACACACGACACATTTGGCTAATATTTTCGGTCGCTGACGTCACATAGTCTATATTATTCGCACAATTATCACAATTTGTGAAGAATTGTGGAAGTTACGACGGAATATAAACAGATGACACCTATATGGGTAGATTTTTTTTCGTAATTTGAAAAAAAACGTTAAATCCACACTAGGATTTTCTCCTGTATCGTGGGGGCAGTTTACATACATAAATTTCACAGGGACAAACATCCAGACCCGGAACAATTACTTGTAGGCCATACAAATACTTGTTCCGTGCGGGATTGACAAGCTTGATTATGAATATGGTTTCTCTTAAATAGAAGAAACAAAAAGATCAATAAAAACCCTCGTTAAAAAACACATAGCTTATGTGAAGAATCAACGCTCAGGGAAGTCTGCAGTCAGTGAACAAATACAGGATCGCCCCCGTCGCTACATCAGATTTGATAGACCACAAACCCTCGCTAAAGAACTCCCAAGGATGATTCGTGAGGCTATCAAGAAACATCCCAATTTCAATAATGAAGATGTCTGGGTGCTACCATCTGCTTAGGATCCTATAATTAATAAAATGAAATCCCTATCCAAGCATACAACTGCAAGACTTCAAGATACCATAAGTTCATACTGCGTCGATTGGAACAAAATAATAGTTTTAAAGGTAGGCCGTGTTTAACTATGACATCGGAACGTCGAACACCTCAGTTCCGCCGTGGCCATGGGTGCTGTAAAGTAGTTGAAACGTCGGGAATATAAAATAAGTTAACTAGTTTTATTTAAATACGTAGTGTTCGCGGAAATATATTAAATCATGATAATATATAGGTGGACCTGCTTTTGCAACGCAATTGTAGCTTTATTTTGCATGTGTACTTGCACGTGTAGCAGCCACAGCACAGGCCTCCTATCACTTCTGAGGGGGTTTTAGGGCAAGGAAGTGTCTGTGCTGCCCCAATGCGTGTTTCCGGACACCACACGTCTTCGAATTTCTTTTATTTCTCAGACAAGCCGGTTTCCTCACGATGTCTTTCTTCACCGCCGAGCACATGATAGCAGCGAAAACTATTACCCTAATTAGGGCTCCACTGTCATCGATTCCATCTATAATATTGAGTATCACTTTAAGAGAAACGTTGCTAACATCGTCAATCTACATAATATATATTTCTACTCTTCGATCAACAATATTGTTTATTGAAGTTTCTACTGCTCTCTAAGACCAACAAAGAGAAACAGACGAAACGGTGCATATATTTCAAATGACGAGAAAACCGTGCTCAGCTGCTCGACACGCACTGGCACAAATCACAATATTAACTATAGTCATATCACCATATTAGCGAAATCTAAATTTTTACGTGATATGGGGTTATTTCCGCAGTCAATGACGATTGCTAAAGGTTTGATTCAGGAACCTAAAACCATCTCTGTCTTGTCAATAGCCACCACTAATATGTCAGTGGTATTCGTCTAAAAGAAGAAATATAATATTGATATGAATAGAAACTATATAATTGCTACTTATAGGTTACATTCTGGGCACTACCGCGATAAAAATTGTATTTATTGATAAAAAAGCAGTCTGGCCCAATTGCGATATATGTCACGTTATAGTAGATGTCTAACATATTCTATTGGAATGTGTCTGATATCAAAGGGAAAGGGAGAATCAGGTGCAAAATTTTAATATCAATTTGTGTGAAACGTGTTGGTTATTGAGTATACTTGTTTCGGTACATATGAAATGAGCTTAAGTCCACCATAGACATTTTCAAACATTTTTGGTAATCCTGATTTAGGCGCCAAAATAAAAAATCGCAGTTTATATCAAATATATCAAATTGACCTAAGTCTACTATTTCACATACAAATAAAGTTCTAAATGTTCGGGATTTTTTCATAACTGCCTAAGTCATAATGGCAGTGGAGATCAGACATGCCAAAGTCCATTTGAACCAATCACAGACAGCGCTGCGCTGTGTCATGGCCGCCATTGTTGTCTTACTCTCGTGGTGTTTGTATCGTGTGCATGGGTTTTTATCGAATATTGGAAGATAAAATAAGTGGTGTGAGTCCAGAATTAGCTAAAAAGAAGCTAAAGTTAAAGGGGAATGGAAAACAGAAAAAAAGCAGCAGGTTTTGTAAGTCTAACCGTTATAAATTCACTTTGTTTTGAGTAGGGTTATGATGAGGCGAGATTTATAACATGAGTTAACAGGGCCGGACTGCTAACGGTCGACCGCCACCCGGGTGAGACCCGTGGTCACTTCATGAGAGATTTTTAAATAGTTTCTATATATATATATATATATATATATATATATATATATATATATATATATATATATATATATATAATAAAGTTTCATAATAAAGTGATTTTTTATTATTCGTATTTCACTACTATATGTAACATGCCTATTTGTAGGTACTTGTTATGTTTGTACTTTACTGTGGTTTTCCTATTAACAAAATTTTATGTGTACATAAACATTGATTTTTAATTCATACTTTTAGGTACTCTGCGAAAGGCTTGCCACAAAAACAAAAATGTCGTCACAACAAGAAGAGTGCTTATAAATGTGAAACGTTAACGTGGAATGATATATTTTATTTTCACAACAGATTTTACGGGCACGCTGACAAAATTAGTCAAGATAATTTTATTTTACAAAATTTACTGTTGAAACCTGTCAACAGAAAATGACCAAGAAATAACACTCCAAATGGGCGCACTCATTCTAAGCAATGTTTTGTTACTAAGAACAAAACAAAAGAAAAAAATCCTGTCTGCCTTGTTGCTTTTTGTGGAATTTTAAGAATCAAACAAGGACGCATTAAGGGCGTTTACAATCGATTTGCAGCTACAGGGCAAACTCCGTCAGAAAACCGTGGAGCAAACCGAAAACACCATGCTTTTCGTTCTAAGAGAGAAGCTGTACAAAATTTTATTATGAAACTTCAGCCCTTAGCCTACAGCCTATACCAGTAAACAATAATCCTGAATTCCTATTAGAAGATATCCTTAATTTTATGTAATAAATAAATCATGTTGGAATATCTATTTGTTACCTTATTTTTAGTCTCTAAAATAAATTTCGATTTTTATTTTAGGCTTGTGTTTTATTTTTTTTTTATATTAGCCAACCCTGAGTTCGTTCCCTTATTACCCAATTCCATCAAAACAGCCTAAGTCACTTTGTGTTTTTTCATAATTGTTTAATTCCAGTGACATTTAATTTCAAACGAGCCTAAATCCACGATGTGACTATCAAAATGCTTTAGTCCCAATTATAAACCAGTTTATTTGAATTTCTGATTGTGGTTTTGCCTTTTTCTTTCGTAGTGTTGCCAGTGGATATTATTTTAAATGTATTAAAAGTGATGCACTCTACTCCTTGGCTTCATATAAGTAAATAATAGAAAATATCGATTTCTCAGAATTCGCTTAGCAGTGACTTGGGCTCGTTTGATATGTACCGACTCACTTGCGGAGCCACACACTGCGATAGCAAAATCATTAATTTTAATATTCTTACCACATTGATTCCCCCTTTCTAAATATCTACTAAGATTTGTGTAACAGGAACAAGGTATGCTACGATAAGGCTGTCATATCCTTGTAGGATAAAAGCCTTTTTAAATAAAGATAGATAATAAAAAAGGAATAAATAGAATATTCTGCAGAAAAGAGGTCCTGGTATTTTTACAGTAACATAGCAGCATACAACTTTTTTCTTTCTATTTTTACTACTGAACGCACACATATACACTAAAAACCATGTTGTCAATTGCAAATGGTTTAACCCTTTCTTTGTCCCATGCATCATACATGAACATTTCAATTGCTTAGCTATTGTGTCTGCTTAGCGAACAGGGACACATATATGTACGTGAACACGTGATATTACCTTTACAATAAAGTTGAACATGGTTATCGCTTGGTCTCAGCATCATTTAAGAAGTACGCAACACTCTATCTTCTTGGTTGCTCTGAGTCTGCTTTATGTTTTTCGCGCTACTTCCCCTAACGAATAGATTGTTAACACCCACAGCAGGAAAACAATGTTTTATTTGAAAATATAATAAAATGAAATATTTGTATTTTATGTAATATTAATATTTTAACGCTTTAAGTATTATTTTAAAGTATTTTACGTAAGGTACAAGACGAACTCCACTTTGATTAATCAACACAACCAGTTAGGGTTGCCAACCCTATTATACTGTATTATCACATATTATTACCTAGTTACAATGTTGTCTTAATAGTGTCCTACTTTATGAGGGGTCCAAATATTAATTTTATTTTATTATACTAATAATTTAACAAAACATATACAGTACGCAATTTCTTAATAAATGCTGACTAACATGAGGTTGGTAATAGATCCAAACCGCCAAAAATTTTACTTTGTAAAATAAAATATTTAATTGAAACTATTGAATATTTTTTAAGTTTCAAAATCTACTAAAAACTTTACTATAGCCTCGAAAACACTGTAATTTATATGAAAACTGGGCACCCCTATTCCAAGTGCATGTGGGGCCAGCGTGACCACAGAGCATTCAATCAGCGGTCGTCTGGCTTCGCTATTCGGAACTTTTTCAAGATAGGGCTGCCTGCAAGTGTGCCTAATTGATTTTGAGTTATAAATTTCTTAATAAGTCTTTTGTGTTCGTGTTTATTACTGTGCGACGTAATACAAATCCACTACTGCCTATCATTCCGTGGGTGTCGTAAGGGGCCATTCATTAATTACTAAAAATTCCGTACATAACCGTCGTCATAGCTCGCTAAGTGTCCTTGAGTCTGCTCATACGGTCATTGAACTTACTCACACACGACACATTTGGCTAATATTTTCGGTCGCTGACGTCACATAGTCTATATTATTCGCACAATTATCACAATTTGTGAAGAATTGTGGAAGTTACGACGGAATATAAACAGATGACACCTATATGGGTAGATTTTTTTTCGTAATTTGAAAAAAAACGTTAAATCCACACTAGGATTTTCTCCTGTATCGTGGGGGCAGTTTACATACATAAATTTCACAGGGACAAACATCCAGACCCGGAACAATTACTTGTAGGCCATACAAATACTTGTTCCGTGCGGGATTGACAAGCTTGATTATGAATATGGTTTCTCTTAAATAGAAGAAACAAAAAGATCAATAAAAACCCTCGTTAAAAAACACATAGCTTATGTGAAGAATCGACGCTCAGGGAAGTCTGCAGTCAGTGAACAAATACAGGATCGCCCCCGTCGCTACATCAGATTTGATAGACCACAAACCCTCGCTAAAGAACTCCCAAGGATGATTCGTGAGGCTATCAAGAAACATCCCAATTTCAATAATGAAGATGTCTGGGTGCTACCATCTGCTTAGGATCCTATAATTAATAAAATGAAATCCCTATCCAAGCATACAACTGCAAGACTTCAAGATACCATAAGTTCATACTGCGTAGATTGGAACAAAATAATAGTTTTAAAGGTAGGCCGTGTTTAACTATGACATTGGAACGTCGAACACCTCAGTTCCGCCGTGGCCATGGGTGCTGTAAAGTAGTTGAAACGTCGGGAATATAAAATAAGTTAACTAGTTTTATTTAAATACGTAGTGTTCGCGGAAATATATTAAATCATGATAATATATAGGTGGACCTGCTTTTGCAACGCAATTGTAGCTTTATTTTGCATGTGTACTTGCACGTGTAGCAGCCACAGCACAGGCCTCCTATCACTTCTGAGGGGGTTTTAGGGCAAGGAAGTGTCTGTGCTGCCCCAATGCGTGTTTCCGGACACCACACGTCTTCGAATTTCTTTTATTTCTCAGACAAGCCGGTTTCCTCACGATGTCTTTCTTCACCGCCGAGCACATGATAGCAGCGAAAATTATTACCCTAATTAGGGCTCCACTGTCATCGATTCCATCTATAATATTGAGTATCACTTTAAGAGAAACGTTGCTAACATCGTCAATCTACATAATATATATTTCTACTCTTCGATCAACAATATTGTTTATTGAAGTTTCTACTGCTCTCTAAGACCAACAAAGAGAAACAGACGAAACGGTGCATATATTTCAAATGACGAGAAAACCGTGCTCAGCTGCTCGACACGCACTGGCACAAATCACAATATTAACTATAGTCATATCACCATATTAGCGAAATCTAAATTTTTACGTGATATGGGGTTATTTCCGCAGTCAATGACGATTGCTAAAGGTTTGATTCAGGAACCTAAAACCATCTCTGTCTTGTCAATAGCCACCACTAATATGTCAGTGGTATTCGTCTAAAAGAAGAAATATAATATTGATATGAATAGAAACTATATAATTGCTACTTATAGGTTACATTCTGGGCACTACCGCGATAAAAATTGTATTTATTGATAAAAAAGCAGTCTGGCCCAATTGCGATATATGTCACGTTATAGTAGATGTCTAACATATTCTATTGGAATGTGTCTGATATCAAAGGGAAAGGGAGAATCAGGTGCAAAATTTTAATATTAATTTGTGTGAAACGTGTTGGTTATTGAGTATACTTGTTTCGGTACATATGAAATGAGCTTAAGTCCACCATAGACATTTTCAAACATTTTTGGTAATCCTGATTTAGGCGCCAAAATAAAAAATCGCAGTTTATATCAAATATATCAAATTGACCTAAGTCTACTATTTCACGTACAAATAAAGTTCTAAATGTTCGGGATTTTTTCATAACTGCCTAAGTCATAATGGCAGTGGAGATCAGACATGCCAAAGTCCATTTGAACCAATCACAGACAGCGCTGCGCTGTGTCATGGCCGCCATTGTTGTCTTACTCTCGTGGTGTTTGTATCGTGTGCATGGGTTTTTATCGAATATTGGAAGATAAAATAAGTGGTGTGAGTCCAGAATTAGCTAAAAAGAAGCTAAAGTTAAAGGGGAATGGAAAACAGAAAAAAAGCAGCAGGTTTTGTAAGTCTAACCGTTATAAATTCACTTTGTTTTGAGTAGGGTTATGATGAGGCGAGATTTATAACATGAGTTAACAGGGCCGGACTGCTAACGGTCGACCGCCACCCGGGTGAGACCCGTGGTCACTTCATGAGAGATTTTTAAATAGTTTCTATATATATATATATATATATATATATATATATATATATATATATATATATATATATATATATATATATATATAATAAAGTTTCATAATAAAGTGATTTTTTATTATTCGTATTTCACTACTATATGTAACATGCCTATTTGTAGGTACTTGTTATGTTTGTACTTTACTGTGGTTTTCCTATTAACAAAATTTTATGTGTACATAAACATTGATTTTTAATTCATACTTTTAGGTACTCTGCGAAAGGCTTGCCACAAAAACAAAAATGTCGTCACAACAAGAAGAGTGCTTATAAATGTGAAACGTTAACGTGGAATGATATATTTTATTTTCACAACAGATTTTACGGGCACGCTGACAAAATTAGTCAAGATAATTTTATTTTACAAAATTTACTGTTGAAACCTGTCAACAGAAAATGACCAAGAAATAACACTCCAAATGGGCGCACTCATTCTAAGCAATGTTTTGTTACTAAGAACAAAACAAAAGAAAAAAATCCTGTCTGCCTTGTTGCTTTTTGTGGAATTTTAAGAATCAAACAAGGACGCATTAAGGGCGTTTACAATCGATTTGCAGCTACAGGGCAAACTCCGTCAGAAAACCGTGGAGCAAACCGAAAACACCATGCTTTTCGTTCTAAGAGAGAAGCTGTACAAAATTTTATTACGAAACTTCAGCCCTTAGCCTACAGCCTATACCAGTAAACAATAATCCTGAATTCCTATTAGAAGATATCCTTAATTTTATGTAATAAATAAATCATGTTGGAATATCTATTTGTTACCTTATTTTTAGTCTCTAAAATAAATTTCGATTTTTATTTTAGGCTTGTGTTTTATTTTTTTTTTATATTAGCCAACCCTGAGTTCGTTCCCTTATTACCCAATTCCATCAAAACAGCCTAAGTCACTTTGTGTTTTTTCATAATTGTTTAATTCCAGTGATATTTAATTTCAAACGAGCCTAAATCCACGATGTGACTATCAAAATGCTTTAGTCCCAATTATAAACCAGTTTATTTGAATTTCTGATTGTGGTTTTGCCTTTTTCTTTCGTAGTGTTGCCAGTGGATATTATTTTAAATGTATTAAAAGTGATGCACTCTACTCCTTGGCTTCATATAAGTAAATAATAGAAAATATCGATTTCTCAGAATTCGCTTAGCAGTGACTTGGGCTCGTTTGATATGTACCGACTCACTTGCGGAGCCACACACTGCGATAGCAAAATCATTAATTTTAATATTCTTACCACATTGATTCCCCCTTTCTAAATATCTACTAAGATTTGTGTAACAGGAACAAGGTATGCTACGATAAGGCTGTCATATCCTTGTAGGATAAAAGCCTTTTTAAATAAAGATAGATAATAAAAAAGGAATAAATAGAATATTCTGCAGAAAAGAGGTCCTGGTATTTTTACAGTAACATAGCAGCATACAACTTTTTTCTTTCTATTTTTACTACTGAACGCACACATATACACTAAAAACCATGTTGTCAATTGCAAATGGTTTAACCCTTTCTTTGTCCCATGCATCATACATGAACATTTCAATTGCTTAGCTATTATGTCTGCTTAGCGAACAGGGACACATATATGTACGTGAACACGTGATATTACCTTTACAATAAAGTTGAACATGGTTATCGCTTGGTCTCAGCATCATTTAAGAAGTACGCAACACTCTATCTTCTTGGTTGCTCTGAGTCTGCTTTATGTTTTTCGCGCTACTTCCCCTAACGAATAGATTGTTAACACCCACAGCAGGAAAACAATGTTTTATTTGAAAATATAATAAAAAGAAATATTTGTATTTTATGTAATATTAATATTTTAACGCTTTAAGTATTATTTTTAAGTATTTTACGTAAGGTACAAGACGAACTCCACTTTGATTAATCAGCACAACCAGTTAGGGTTGCCAACCCTATTATACTGTATTATCACATATTATTACCTAGTTACAATGTTGTCTTAATAGTGTCCTACTTTATGAGGGGTCCAAATATTAATTTTATTTTATTATACTAATAATTTAACAAAACATATACAGTACGCAATTTCTTAATAAATGCTGACTAACATGAGGTTGGTAATAGATCCAAACCGCCAAAAATTTTACTTTGTAAAATAAAATATTTAATTGAAACTATTGAATATTTTTTAAGTTTCAAAATCTACTAAAAACTTTACTATAGCCTCGAAAACACTGTAATTTATATGAAAACTGGGCACCCCTATTCCAAGTGCATGTGGGGCCAGCGTGACCACAGAGCATTCAATCAGCGGTCGTCTGGCTTCGCTATTCGGAACTTTTTCAAGATAGGGCTGCCTGCAAGTGTGCCTAATTGATTTTGAGTTATAAATTTCTTAATAAGTCTTTTGTGTTCGTGTTTATTACTGTGCGACGTAATACAAATCCACTACTGCCTATCATTCCGTGGGTGTCGTAAGGGGCCATTCATTAATTACTTAAGGGTCCCGAGGTGAAGAGGGTAGGGTTGAAAAAAATCTCTACATTCCCTTATCTTGGGGGAGGGGAAAACCCAATCTGGCGTAATATTTTGTAAATCAAAATTTATTAATAGCAATCTCGTACCATTTCGGAAGCTGAATGGTTTTCTTGATTTTATAATGTACATTTCGATTTACAACATTTTACAAATTATTTTGTTTATTAAAATTTTATCAATTTTAAATTTTATAAATAATAATTATGGTACAATCTTTCGGAATATTATTCTCATTTTAATTACTTGGAATACAAAAATGATTCTTTTATTTTCAGGCAACACAGTCGCATTGTTCTCACATTTTTTATTCAATAACAATTTCGGTGACAATAGCATAATATTTTAGTCAAACTAACATTATTTCTTAATTTAAAAAAAACCCATGTAGTTTTCATGTTGTTCAGAGACTGTCTAACAATAGTAATCTATATCTAATAGCACTAAAAGAATATAACCTAAATTTTAATCTATACCTGTTAGAAAATTAAGCATCTTTGATTTACATGAGCTGTGAGTTTTAGTGTAACCGATCCTTTTCTAACATTTTATTATTCTGAAGAACGAAATAGAATCTTATGTACCCTCACATGGGGGTAGGGGGGTTAAAAATTGCCAAAATCATCCTTACGTAATTAATGAATGGCCCCTAAGAGGCGACGGAGGGAAGCCAATACCACCTGCGTCATCACCAACTCGCCTGTCAGACGTGGAAACAATGGCAAGTATTGTCCTTGAGAGAAAATCTGTATTTGGTATATCTAATAAATGGTAGCACACTAATCTTTGGATCTTTTTAACTGACTTTAAAAAGGAGCTACAATGATTTCTTAAATTTACGAGAATACTGCACATGAATTAACAGTAATTTTATGGATTTTACTGCGTTTAATTTTAACTTTTTTAAATCCTCAGTGTTCATGGATGTCCTGATGTCTTAGTTAACAAAGCCTACTTTCAACTTTTAATAATTAATTTTTGGTCCGATCTACACCGAACGAGCTTACAGTATCTGGAAGTCTTACAATAGTACGCTGTGGTTTGCATTTATTTTTTTTAATTATGGGACTGCAAGCGGATGGCAGTACCCAGCCATCTTCTCTGTTGAAATAAGAATGTTTTCGGTATTCTTTTGGGAAGGTTTGTGGTCTGTCAAATCTGATATAATAATGGTTGGGACGATCCCCAACATGTTCACGTACTGTACTTTTCCCGATGCGTCGGTGCTTCACATGAGCGATAAGTTATTTTACGCGCATTTTTACGAATTTTTTATCCTCTGTAAGAGAGACCACATTCACAATCAAGCTTGTATACTTTTGCATCCTGTAGAGGGTAAGAATACTTGACGGGTGGTAAGAACTGACTAATCTTCTTTGGCAGCTTGTAGTACGTTCTTATGAAAGCCTGCTTCAAGATGTAGCCAATTTTATCTGTAAGTTCTCTTACATACGTAAGTACAGCTGTACAGCAAGCATAAGCTCGACTGTGGAGCACGCATAAGCAGGAAGTGGCCGGCATCACTCGATCACTGTGACGGAGGCGCGGTACCCGAAGCTTATTGCCGTGCAAAACTTGCTTGATGTGCTGGAGGTTGGTGACCACGTGTTTACTGTCACAGATCCCTTGCCCTTTCTAAAACTAGGATTTTTCCATGGAAGCTAATTGTGAAGTATGGTTGTGAGATTCACCATATAAATATCGGTTAGTATGGGTCGTTATTTTCTATACACAGTATGACTGATGGTATTACCGCAATTTTGAATGACTGAAACATTTAGGAAAGCTAACGAATCATTGGCTTCTAACTCCATACTGAATTGAATTTTAGTTGTCTAAGAATGCAGCAACTTTGTTAGATCGTAAAATTGTGAAAGTGTCGTCTACGTACCGCTTGTAGAACCTTAGACTTACAGGTGCAGCGAGAAGAGCTTTCTCCTCGAAGTCCTCCATGAATATATCGGCGACAAAGGGAGATAGACATAGAGATAGGTAAGTCTATTGCCACACCATCCACTTACTTGTAGAACTCTTCCTTCCAAAGTAGGTAGCCAGTTGTGAGGTAATGTCTAAGTAATACTGCATATTCCACAGGCCTGTTATTTTCTTCTAGCTGTCACAATGTCACTGTATTAGTCACAATAGGTAGGCGTGTAAATAGTAACTGGACATGAAAACTGACCATAGTTTCTTTGTCAGCGAGATACAGGTCTTTTATGTCACTGACAAAATGGTATGAATTCTTAGCGTGTCCTCTTGTATCAGTGGTGATAATATTTGTGCTATTTGTTGCGCAGGACAAACCTTCATCTTTGTTACATCGAAGTTCAGCGCTGAAACTAAATCTCCCTAAGGCTAGTTTAAAGCATTGAACAACTTACGCAACAGACCGGAATGCTCACGGACTGCTTTAATAAAAATCATTAATAGAAGTTCGTTTCATATTATTATGATTAGTTTAACAAACGAGACTTCGGTAATTTAACTGACTAGCTTATTTACCATTCGAACCGAAACAGTAATTCACTGTTGGTTGTGGAACAGATAAGGGTGGTAAGACGTGGACGATTCAGCCAAAGCGAAATATTTTTATTATATACTAATGTAACTCACATAAAAATAATTTAATATTTAACCAGTCCAGGTACGCTTAAGATGCTTGAGTTAGTGTCCTCGACAGACAACGAGTAGTCGTATGACGGAATTGAACCCACCACTTTTAAGTTCGCGATCCTCGTCCTAACATTAGGCTACTATCGCTCAAAACGCTTTTTACAAAGTACTTTTTAAAAGTCAAAAACATAGAAATATAGAAAATATATCTATAGTCAAAAAACATCGTTTTAACAAGTCCCCACTATGGGAAGACCTAGCTGTTGGGGACAGTGCCCTGTACACCTTGTGATAGGGAGTACTGCCTACCGTGACGATAATAAATTAAACTTGAACTGTACTGAATTGGTTTAATAAGTGCTAGAGAGTTAACCCGACAATGTAACCGTGCGATAGATCGTTCTGTCCGACCGGCAAACCGCTACCATATCCCGCCGTCCCACTCCCCCCTCCCCCCGCTGTTCATGCAGTGATGTCTCTCGCAACCTTGTTTTCAACACTTGCCATTTCAGATCTTCGATCCGTTCTGACATATCAGTTACTTCGGTTTTATGGCGGATATTTTTTTTCTTGTCTTGATAATATTTTCATTACGCATTCTATCACGCTGAGAAACCAAGTGTGTATATCCATAGCTTGCTGTTAGAATTACAAAATTAAATAAAGAAATAAAATAATTGTGACAGCCCTACAAACTGCCTCAACTTTATTCGTCGCTCTAAAGTTTCCTTTATTAAAAACAACTAAGAGAACGCTTTATTTCGCTTCTAATTTTAGCACACAGCTTCCTTGTTCTAATAATAACTATTGAATAACAAGCTCATCAGAGGTTTTTACCTCATCAGTCGTAATTAAACAAAAAAGTGACCTTTAATAAGTATTATTTATATTGAATAAGCATTTAGCATATTCAGCTCAGCATATTATTATTATTAGATGCCACACAACAATATTGTGAAGTTAACGAATCAACATTGTTATTTGTAATAACTAAGTAGTGAGAAGGGTTAATTGTAAATTGAGTCTTCAAAAGCAACACTTGGCCATCTGTGACTGCTATCAATCCCTAGTTTAATGTTGTTCAACAGGCCAGAAATTGCTTTTTTTCTGTACCCAAATTAAAAAAACATATCTACCTATAAAATTTTTAAAAAACATTGTTATACTTACTTTAGCCGATCCTTGACCATTATTATTTATTTTGTTAACAGTGCCCATTTCGTCTGTTTCATATGATGCTCAATTGTGTTAATGCGGTAATGACCTATTTCAAACTGTTTATAGTTATACCCAAATTGAAAGGTCTATTATTAATTCACTGTACAATACATAAAAAGCACTTCACCTTTAAACTTAAAAAGAGTTCTTCGAAAGTTGATATTTGTTGACTTTGTTTCATGATCGTCGTGATAACAATTTTTTTCTGACAACAAAAAAATGAGGCAAAGACACGCTCCTATACAGCTTTATAATTAATTAAAACTCGCAAATATAGCGTTTTTTTATAAGAACTGTATGAAAACATGTTATGTTTGACGAATTACACCATTTATTAAGTATTTTTACTACTTAAACGCTCGTTTATGAAAGTTACAAAGGGTTTATTACGACTTTACCGGTTTAACGATAAATAAAACATGCCTGTTGCTAAGAGTAACGCAGCTAACTTCATGTGGTACAAAAAATTTTTGGCCAATGCGAGCGCAACTCCGATTTCAATCCAATGTTGTCAAAATTGTTTTCAAGAGTACGCTAATTTGTCAGCATTGGATTGAAATTGAGATTGGATCGAAATTGTTATTGGATTCAAGAGTAAGCTTGCCTATCCTGTAAAAAAATGAGATAGTGGAATCTCTTTCATTACGCATTCTAACTTCATTATACAGCGATATTTAATATTTGTTAGCAAAAGTTAAAGGAAACTATTGTTAAAAAAGTTAACCTTGAATAAGCGCCTTTAACTCCTATATAACAAACGTAGTGGCAGATGAAACAGAAATAGAAACTTTTTTTATATAGGATAGGGTAACAAACTAGCATACAGTCCACCTGATGGTAAGTGGTTGCTGCGGCCCATAAACATCTACATCTACCCTCGATTATAAATCAAAATGCAGATTTGTTGTCACCCGTGAGGACTAAGATGGAATGCCTCGTTTCCAGTAAAAAGGGTCTCCGTTTCTCTACATTCACCATACGAAACAAAGCAACATTAAGCTACTATTTTACGCTGGTATTCTGTGAGAGCTTGGTCCTTCCCGTCGAGCCGACCCATTTGTGCTACAACTATGCTACTAATACAACTGCAGCATGGCTCTACCACTTATAAAAATATAGCCCCATGGGCTTCGTAAGAGGTAACAAAGGGAAATTAATTCGTTTATTACAACCTCTAGCCGGTTGATTAAAACTACTTTTACGGATTTTACCGCGTTTAATTTAAATTAACTAAGTTTCTCAACGTTTTGGGTGCTTTCCAGTACCCATGGTCACGGGGGACAGAGATGACTGACGTCCCAATGTCATTGTTAAACCCGGAGTACCTTCAGCTTTTTTAATTATTGTTAATGGTCCGATCTATGCAAAATTAACTGACTGTGTCTTGAAATCTTGCAGTGGTATGGTTGGGTTTAATTTTAATTTTATTTATTATAGGGTCCCAAGCGGGTGGTAGTACCCAGCCTCCTTCTCTATTGACATTAGGATGTTTTTTTTTTATTTCAATAGCCTCACGTTTTATCCTTGGTAGGAACCGATGTTCTTTCGCAAGGATTTGTGGTCTATCAAATCTGATGTAATAGGTGGGGTCGCCTAGTGTATGATCACAAACTGCAGACTTCCCGGAACGTTGATGCTTCACATCAGCTATATGTTCTTTTACGCGGGTTCTAATTGATCTTTTTGTTTGTCCTATATAAGAGAGACCACATTCACAATCAAGCTTGTAAACTTCCGCATCTTGTAGAGGAATATGACACTTGACGGATGGTAGGAACTGACTAATCTTCTTCGGCGGCTTGTAGAATGTTCTAGTAGAAGCTCGCTTCAATATGTACCCAATCTTGTCTGTGACACCTCTGACATATGGTAGTACATTACGATAAGTACATTAAGTACATTATTATAACTTACAAAGCTGAATAATTTTTTTTTTCATTTGTTCCTGGCTTGATTCGCTCTGTCGCTTCTTCTGACAATCACGAGACGATATAGTGGAGTTTAGGATTAATAAATTATATTTAATAGGCATAAAAGTTTATGAAATTTCGCATTAAAATCCAATAGTCATAACGTGTTGCACGTAATGTAACCACATGTGTGGCGGTGACGTTTGACCTTGTAGCGACCGCCGATTTATTACTTTTGAGTTGTATTAGGAGGATGGTGTTGCCTGTCTATTGTTTCATTTTACTCTGTCGCCTCTTACGACCACCACGGGATAACATGGGATAGTTGGTTCTCTTGCACAACCACAGAACGGTATAAATACCATAGTCATAATAGGAAACAAAATTAAAAAATTAATACATGATAAATTATAGCCCATGCTGAGCATAGACCTCTTTTCTTTCTTTCTTTTTCTTTTTGTGGCGATTTGGTAAAATTCACCGATGACGTCTTGAGTGGAAAAGAGCATAGTCCAAGTAATGCCACAAAACACGGTCCTGAGTACGGTTGCCATCTTTTTTTTATTATACACCTTATACTAAGGGATATAAAGGGCGGACTTATTGTCTTATGGGCATTCTCTGCCAGTCAACCCTAGATAATTTGAGAAACTGTAGCAGGTAAACAATCACTTCATAGATTTAATATATAAGTAATTAGGATATAAGACAAAATAAAATGCAAACGAAGAGAATAGATAATATGTTTTTATAGGATAGGGTGACAAACGAGCACACAGTCCACCTTATGGTAAGTGGTTGCTGCGGCCCATAAACATCTACATCTATCCATACATCATACACATATTTACTAAAAATATACATATTTACTTAATATCTAATATATTATTGCGCGCCTAAGTTGATGTATGGTATCTGGCACTAGCGCCATCTAGTGTCGGGGAACAGAGCGAAGAGGGCTTCCTAGAAAATGCCAATCTTGAACTTTCCACCAACAGTGCATCTAGTATCGAACAGAAGAATTAAGCTTTCTAGAAGGGTCCACTCTCGAACTTTCTGAACTTAGTCGGTCGGAACCGGTATTTGCTGGAACATTCTGGATATTTCGGGGAAAAGGCGTCTTTAAAGCACTTGCAAGCCAGGATCGAAGCAGCAGTATTGAATTGGCGATACAAGCGAGGCTTCGGAGCGAAACAATGTGAACTAAAGTGATCAGTGCGATTAATTATTAAGTTTTAATTGGTGTTCGGGAAATAAAGTGTCAATTTAAATAATTTAATCGGCAGTTTTTATTGTCACGAACCCTAAGCTCCTAAAATATCATATAGAATAAAAAGCAATATATAAACGAGTGCTTCTATACAAAATATATAAGTAAATAAAATATCATGAGTCAAAAATAATATAACACAATACATATTAAAATAATTTTATGAAAATATCACTTGAAAAGTGAAAGGGAGAAAAAAACAAAAGCCGTATAAGTCAGGTGATATTATTCTTACGATAGAATTCTCAAACTAGTCTTAAAATAATTACTGTTAGTAGATTTCTTGATATCAACAGGCAAGACATTCTAGAGCAGTATGGACTGCACAGTAACAGAAGCATTATTGAAACCACTCCTATGTGGTGGAATATGAATTTTAAGGTTATTTTGGGAACGAAGAACTCTATCGTGATTAGAATACAAAATTGAAAGTTATCCTTAAGATAAAAGGGAGAATTTGGGTCATTTTAAATTGAATATAGTACTTGCAAAGTTTGGGAGCCAGGCCTTTCATGAATAGAGAGCCATTTAAGCTTAAACCGTTCTAAGCTTGGGACTAACTGGGAAACATGGTCATACTTAAGTAAGCCGAAAATGAACCTAACGCAATTTTTAAGAGGGCGCTCCAACTTATCGAGAAGATATTGAAATAGATCTGGGTAACACACATCCGCATAATCAATAATGGGTAATATCAATGTCTGGATTAGCAGAAATTTAGTTTTAAAAGGCAGAAAGTTTTTGAAACGACAAAGAGAACGTAAGGTGGCAGTTACTTTACGGCTTGTTTCGGCTACTTGAACTCCCCAACTTCAGGAATGGTCTATACGGAAGCCAAGATTTTCATTTTGACAGACTTACAAAATGGCAGCAACCACGGGAGCAAGATTATCGTTATTAATCTTAGCTAACATCCTGCTACTACCTATAACCATTGCTTTGCATTTGGATGGGTTAATCAAAACACCATGTCTGTACGACCAATCTCTTATGGCATCGAGGTTATGGTTGAGTTTATTAATATTATCGTTAAGGTTGTTAACACTAGATTGCACACATAGCTGAAGATCATCTGCATACAGATAGTACGAACAGTTGAAAACTGAAACGATAGAATTTACGAATAAATAAAAAGTTATAGGAGAAAGTATTACGCCTTGCGGCACGCCTGTTTAAATGTCAGCCCATCTTGAAAACTCTTGTGCTAATTGTACTGATTGATGGCGGTCGCGAAGATAGGATGAAAGCCGTTCCAAAACTGGGATTAAGAATCTAAGATTAGTTAGGAAAGCTATAAGGGTAGCGACGTCGACTGTGTTAAAAGCGTCTGAAAAATCAACAAGCTCTACCACTGTAAGCTTCTGCTCATTCATTCCCATTCCAATGTCCTCTGTGACTTTTATCAAGGCAGTGGTAATACTGTGACCTGCGCCAAAGCTTGACTAATATTTATTCAGCAGATTGTGTTTGGCACACAACACAAGCTTCCAGAACCTTAGATAGGTATTGCAATATTGAAATTGATCGAAAATCGGAAGGTAATGAGGCATTAAGTATTTTAGGAAGTGGTCGCAAAAATGCTTTTTCCACTGAGTAGGATATTGGCCTGAGTCAAGGGAATAGTTAATGATATGTGTGATTGCAGGTAAAAGGCACTCAAGGATCATGGATACCATAACCTTAATAAACTCATCGCAAACCACAGCCTTGGATTTAATAGCTAATACAGATTTATGGATTTCATCCTCAGTCACAGGTAAGAACTGAAAAAAAAGGAATAGGAGGAGATGGACTGGATTGAATAGAAGCTATTGTCACGGAACGAACTGTGGGATCCAAAGGAGAAGTAGAAATAAAGTGATGATTTATTTCATCCAGACTGATTGATGGACCACGGTCAGATGTAACGGCCTTATTAATACCTAGCGTTTTAAGAAATTTCCACACATCAGCGGTTGAAGAGTTTGCAATATTAGTATGGACATAACATCGTTTAGCATTTTGTACCATCTGATTGCATCTGTTTCTTAGCAATCTGTAGTAATCCCAGCTGTCCTGTGTACCATACTTCTTAAATTTCACAAATGCTCGATCTCGGCTAGTCATTGCCAACCTTACGGCCTCAATCATCCACGGGGCTGGTGGACGCTTCACCAACGGATAGGTCTTAAGATGAACATGGACAAAACAAAGATAATGTTTAATGTCCATGTAACACCTATGCCGGTAGTTGTTGGGAGCACTAAGCTCGAAGTTGTTGACGAGTACGTTTACCCGGGACGAATAGTCCGGCTAGGTAAGTCCAACTTCGACCGAGAGGCAATCGACTGATTCAACTCGGCTGGGCAGCGTTCGGGAAATTACAACACATCTTCTCGTCAGGTATACCTCAAAACCTGAAAACTAAGTTGTACAACCAGTGCGTGTTGCCAGTGATGACATATGGAACTGAGACGTGGTCCTTCACTGCTGGCCGTATGAGAACGCTCAAAGTCGCTCAGCGAGCTATGGAGAGGGCTTTGCTCGGAATTTCTCTGCGTGATAAACTTAGAAATGAGGATATCCGCAGTAGAACCAGAGTGACCGACATAACCCAACGGATAGTAAGCTGAAATGGCAATGGACCGGCCATATAGCTCGAAGAACCGACAACCGTTGGGGAAAAAAGGTTCTTGAGTGACAGCCTCGTACCGGTAGACGAAGTGTAGGCTCACTAGATGGAGTGACGACCTGGTACGACATGCACGAAGTCGATGGATGCAGGTGAGCCACCTGCATCACGACCGTGCTTTATGGCATTACTTGGGGGAGGCCTATGTTCATCAGTGGACTTGTGAAGGGCTGTAACAAGAATGATGAATGAAACTCGTATAAGTTTTTTAAAATTGCCACGCCAGCAAAATAACCAAATAATATGAAAAAAAAATACACACACTTAATACGGTAACTAAATATCGGTTATATAGGTTAGAATAAAAAATAATTAAATTGATGGATATAAAGGCACATTAAGACATGCAGGACCGTGCTTTGTAGCATACCTTGGGGGAGGCCTATGTTCAGCAGTGGACTTGTAAAGGGCTGTAATGATGATGATGATGATGATGTATTTTTAATCTTTACGTATTTTTCCATATATATTTGGTATTGCTCTTTACTTTGGCCATCAATGATCTAACCACCTTAACTTCTACCTGTCTCACAACCTGTAATTATGGTCGCTTTCTATATCAATCAGACTAGAACACAGTATTCTTCTTTTTTAAGTTCTTTGCGTAAAACTTACTTGTTCCAGACTTCCAATCACATTTAACATAAAAAAGCGCGATAGTAGAATTAGGGATAAATATGTAGTATTTTTCGTACTATATTATTTTCCTATAATATATAGTGCAATTGAGTGAAATATAGTGCGATACTGTATATATCGTACTAGTATGGATGGCAAACCTAGTCCTGAGCCACCTGCATCCATCGACTACCTGCATTGCCTTCCAGATCGTCACTCTACCATTATAATTCATTCTTGGGGCGATGTTTACGCTTTTACAACAAAATCCCAGAAAATATACAAAATTTTGTCATACGCAAAGTTCAAAAATTTTATTAAACTTAGTTTGTATAAACAGGGTTATTATAATATTAAGGAATTTATGGATGATACTAACCCTCTGGGAAAAGTGATCGCTACTAAGCTATTTCTAATTTGTATGGTTGTTAATTATAACATACATGGTTGTAAGCTGTTATTTGAGAAAAAAAAGTCCCGCTGGGTTTCTTGCTGGTTCTTCCCAGGACAGAGATTTTTTTGTTGCGAACCAATGGTAAATGAAAAAAACTACTTTCAATAAGTATTTTTTATAATCTACACTGAATAAAAATGTTTCTGTTTCTGTTTCTGTTTCACTTAGTGGGGGACCAAACTACACTTCGGTAAGAGACTGACACATGAGAACCTTTCTTTCTCATCAGTTGAAGATTCTTCGCACTATATGTGGTTATCCTATTGCTACTTCAGCTTACCAATTCGTTGCGATATGTCGGTTACTTTGTTCTGTTCGAATACTACTACGGAATTACAACGAAGTCTATCGTGAAGAGAAACTAGCATAGCCCTCTACATAGCTCGCTAAGCGACTAAATTGATTAACACTAACAAATCTCCGTCCATTCATCCATTATAGCTTATTAGAGTCGGTAGAGTCCGGACTGCCTCCTTGGAACAGTAGTTGTAGTAGTGCGACTGCTGAACCCCGGGTCGGGCCAAAAATTAATTATTGAGTTTTTCCGTCAAGGAATTGTCAGTAGCTGCCCGGAGTCAGGAAGTTGGCGGTGTCTCACCCCTCGTGCCTCGGAAAGCACGTAAAGCCGTTGGTCCTGCGCCTGATCTCTCTCCGGTCGTGTCGGTTTACCGTCAATCGGATTATGAGAGTGAGCGAATAGAGAGTACACCTGTGCTTGCGCATACGCTTGGGCACTGTAATCCTGTCCTGCGCCGATGGCTAGTTTCCGTTGAGGCAGGCCGTCGTGACCGAAATTCGGTCTGGAGGACATTATTAAAGTCCACTGTTGAACGCACCTCGTGAGCCTACCCTTCAAACTGTCTCATAAGCTGGATATTTGACACACCTACCACGTTTGGCAGACGGGTTGGTAACCGCAGCTTTCTTTTTTCATGTTGTTATTGGGAAGACCCTGCTGCCAACACCCTGGTTTATTTCTCTCTGTTGCCTAAGGTTGTCGATTCTTGTCGAAAAAGGTCGATTATTAAATCAATTCGAATCGAAATCTGATGAATCGATTTACAAAAAAATCGAGGTCTAAAAGATCGATTTCTCAAAAATCGATCTTGTTTCATAATGATTTCTTAAATTTACGCGAACACTACACATTGAATAAAACTAAATTTACGGATTCTATCGCGTTTATTTAACTGATTTTACTTATTTTTACTTATTTTTAATTCCCGACGTTTCGGGTGCTTTACAGCAACCATGATCTTTTTTCAATTTGCTTTCAGATTTATACATAGTACATGTTACAAAAGTAACTTATTTTTTATTTATTTAATCTATTAAGAAGAGGTGAAAGAAACTGAGCACACAGCAGTTTGCTAATTTTTGAATAGAAAAGTCGTGCTTTACGAGTTTGGGTACATTATAATTAAAAAACATAATGTTATAGTTCTCATGGAAACAGAGGGAGGTTATTGTAGAAGCGTGCTCGTCGCGATCCCTGCCAGCCCTTTTCAGGGCTGCAATTCTACACAGCTGCGCACCCATGCAAACGAGAGTTAGGGCGTCCCCCCAAGGCGACGCACACCAGCTCGTCCCCGTTGGTGTGGAATGCAGCGCGCAAAGCGGCGATGGGGACCGCCACTCGTCACGCACAGCCCGACACGGCGGAAGGTGGAGGACGGAGTGCAGAGTTGGCACGTGGAATGTTAGAGGGGGCATGAGAGATAAGACGAATGAGTTCATCGAAATAATGAAAGAAAGAGAATTAGATGTTGTGTGTATGTCGGAGACCAAACGGAAAGGCAGTGGTACTGAAGAGCTCCCTGGCGGGACGTTAGCTATATGGTCCGGAGTCCCGGAAAGCGAGAACGCCTGCCAGGGAGTGGGAGTGCTGTTGTCGTCCCGGTTGGTCGATTTTATGACTGAATACAAGGTTGTGAACTCAAGACTTCTCTGGGTTCGCTTTAAACTGCGTTTAAACGAAGTTATTCCTTTTGGCTGTTTATACGCCGGTAGCTTCGTTGTCCAGGGCTGAGCTGGAGGAGTTTTGGGAGAATGTAAGAGAAGTTCTAGATTTGGTTAAGGGAAACGAAAGAACTGTTGTATGTGATGATTTGAATGGATGGGTAGGGTCACTCGACCAGGATACGAGTCGGTGCTTGGAAAGTTTGGCGATAAAAGGGTTAATGATGCTGGCAAGCTTATACTGGCTGTATGCAAGGAAAAGGGTCTTCTTGTGACAAACACTATGTTTAACCACAGGAAAATCCATATGTACACTAGAGAATGAAAGAATGAGAGAAGTATGATTGATTTGTTCCTGGTGGAAGACCGACTGCGAAAACAGGTGGTGGATACACGAGTGTTCAGGGGTGCTGACCTGGGAACGGATTATCTAGCAATTACTAGATTTAGGGGTTTGTTCGCGGGTTGGCGCTACCGGACGGCAGTAACAGAACCACAGTCGGTCTGTCGCATCCGAAGCTGGAAGCTTCAGGAAGCGGATACTAGGGACAAATATCACACGAGGGTAGCCGAAAAGCTTGACACCATCGATGGCAGGAAAGAATGTGTGGAGAGAACATGGCAGAACCTTAGGGATGGAATGGTAAGTGCAGCGGAAGAAGTATGTGGAACGACATAAAGAGGTAGTAGTAAAAGAAGAGATGCGTGGTGGAATGATGAAGTGAGAGAAGCTGTAAAAAAGAAGAAAAAAGCATGCTTAGACTACTTGGTCTCTAGTAACAATAAGCATATGAGAGAGAAGATGAAAGAAAGATATAAGCTGCAGAAAGTTCATGCGAAAACATTGATTGAGGAAGTACGTGAAAGGTGTAGAATAGAAGCGGACGAGAGGTTGTCGCACAACTTTAAGGAGAAACTCTTCTGGAAAGAGGTTGGAAGGTCCCGGAGTGGTGCGACAGCCTTAAGAATGAACAAAGTGCTTTCGAGAACCAATGACGTCCTCTCAGAAAAATCGGACGTCATGCAGCGATGGAGTGAATTTTATAGAGAAATGTATGCGTGTCATGATCTTAGTGAAGGATCCGGGGGTGACGCCATGACTGGCACGCCAGACACGGGCCTCGATGACACTGAGGTCATCAGCATGAAAGAGATTGAACGTGCGATTCGAAGTTTGAAATGTGGTAAGGCTGCGGGACTAGACAGAGTTACAGCTGAAATGGTCAAGTACGGTGGGCCTCGCGTCTGGGACAGCTTTTATCTGCTGTGCAATTTGTGCTGGCGGACGGGAGATGTCCCGGATGATTGGCGATCCGCGGTCATTGTGCCTTTATATAAAGGTAAAGGTCCACATTTTGACTGCGGGTGCTATCGGGCGATCAGCTTGACCAGTTTAGCAAGTAAAGTTTACTCGAAGGTTTTGACACGTAGGATGCAAGAGAAATCGGAAAGATTCTTATGGGAGGCACAATGCGGATTTAGACCTGGAAGAGGATGCACGGATCAAATGTTTTCTCTCCGCATGATCACGGAAAAGCTTCTGAGTGTTAACCAGAAGATCTTCTGTGCTTTTGTGGATCTGGAGAAAGCATTTGATAAGGTTATAAGGAAGAAAATCTGGGAACTGTTGCCGGGATATGGTGTGGATGGTCGATTGTTAAGGGCTGTGAAGTCACTTTACTATGACTGTAAAGCCCGTGTGCGGGTAGGGCATGACCTGTCACCCATGTGTAGCGTCCAAGCGGGCGTAAAACAGGGTTGTGTCATGTCTTCCTGGCTGTTCATACTGTATATCGACAGCTGTTTACAGAAGCTGAAAAATAGCTGTTTGGGTGTGAAATTGGGTGACATTAAAGTTAATTGTCTGCTGCGTGCTGATGATGCAGTGTTTATTGCACCATCAGAAGCAGAACTGCAGGCATTAGTCACGTGTATGAAAGAGGAATGTGAAATTAAAGGTCTCCGTTTGAGTGCTAATAAAACTAAGGTTTTGATATTTGAAAAGGACGAAGAGAGAACGAAATGTGAAATATGGGTAAATCAGGAATGTCTAGAACAGGTAAATGAAATCGTATACTTGGGGAGTGCTTTCAGCCGGGATGGAAGATGTGATTTAGATGTGGATAGGCGTGTCGCTGCCGGAAACAAAGTCAATGGTGCCCTGAATGCATTAGTCAAAAAGCAAGGCGTGGTGAAGAGTGTACGCCTTGCAATACATAACGCAGTGTTGGTACCGAATTTGTTATATGGCAGCAAAACCTGGGTATTCCAGAAGAAGCATAAAAGCAAGTTTAATGCAGTGGAGATGCGATCTCTTCGTAAAATGTGTGGCGTTACCATAGCCGACCGAAAGCGAAACGAAGAGATTCGCAATATGGCAGGATTGAAAGATGACCTTATCACAAAAATTGATAGGGGCGTACTCCAATGGTTTGGGCACGTTGAGCGAATGAGTGAAGACCGAATGGTGAAGAAAATATATAGAGCGGAAGTAAATATTAAAAGGTGTCGAGGTAGATCGGTGATACAACAATCTATGGTCCTTTTTACGGATGATTGTACGGTCGTTTATGAAGGCAATAATACCCAAAGCTATGAAATTGAGATTAACAATTCCATTGGTCTTATAATTTATTGGCTCGTAAAAAATAACTTAAATATAAATTTAGAGAAAACTAAAATTATGAAATTTAATTGGCAAAAAGATAGTTTATCAAGTTTTAATATTAATTATGTATAAAGGTTCACCAATCTATGAAACGATAGAAACTAAATTTTTAGGAATTACCATAGATAACCAACTGAACTGGAAGGCACAGGTCGATAGTGTTTGCAGTAAATTATATAAATTTTCATATGCTTTGTATAAGTTAAATAAAAGAGCAAATACGCAAACACTTCGTATAGCATATTTTGGATACGTTGAGTCAACACTTAGGTATGGTGTAATGTTTTGGGGAAACTCAGTGGATCGGGAAAAGGTATTCAAAGCTCAAAAAAGGTGTATTCGAGCAATCAAAAATCTACACTGGACAGACAGCTGTAAACAACATTTTAAAGAGCTGCAAATTCTAACTTTTCCCTGTCTTTTTATCTATGAGACGGCTGTGTTTGTCCATAGAAACCTGCCATTGTTTGAAAATTTAAATAATAGAAGGTATCCTCTGAGATTAAAAGTTCGACAATCAAAGTCAGCAAAAATGCGAAAAAGTATATTTTGCCTATCCATACCTATATATAATAAAATACCTAATGACATAAAGAAAATAAATAATATACAAAGCTTCAAAAAATCATTAAAAACATTATTAATTACTAAATCTTACTATTCTATTAATGAATACCTTAATGACATAGAAATTAAATGATTGTTTTGGTATACATAATATTATAATATTTATATTTGATTTGACATACCATATATTATACATTTGACATGATATTATGATAACCCGATGACCTCAGACAAAATATTTAAATAAATATTTTGTCTGAGCCGATGACATCGACATTTTTGATTTCTTTTTATATATATATATATATATATATATATATATATATATATATATATATATATATATATATATATATATATATATATAGTTTACTTACGTGACATTAGCTTAAGATGCAGTATCTATTGTTGACTCGTATATTTAATAATAGTAATAATAATTTGGGGGATGAGTCGCTCGCGTCCGTAGGCTTCGACCTTAGGCCCACCCTACACGTGTCCCCCGGGTGGTGCTAAACGAGCGACAAAGCCGAAAAAATAGACTCGGCTCCTCGCCGTATGGTAGCGGCGTAAAATCTACCACCACCCCTTGTTCGCACCATGACGCAGCTATTAAAAGAAATGGCCCCGAGTTCCCGGCGCCCCTTAAATGGGGCAGGGGTGCGAAGAATCTCCGGGAGAAAAACCGGCGACGAGGTTCGCCACCCGTCACGTTCTGTCTCCCGGAGGGGCGAAAAGTGGATTGCGGAAACCCGTCTGGCTACGCTGAATGTATGTGGAGGAATGAACGATAAGATGGATGAAGTATGCGAAATGATGAATGACAGAGGAATAGATGTGTTATGTGTGAATGAGACGAAACGAAGGGGAAAGGATGCCACTGCACATGGTACGTATGCCGCGTATTGGTCTGGTGTAGGCGAGACCGAACGGGCATGCCAGGGAGTCGGTCTCATCCTTTCAGAAAGAATGGGTCAATGTGTGAAAGAGTATGAATGTGTAAGCCCGAGACTGCTATGGTTACGAATGAAAGTGGGCTTAAAGAAGCTATTCCTGCTAGGGGTGTACGCCCCAGACATGTCTAAGCCCACTTACATCCGAGAGCAGTTTTGGGACATGGTAAGGATGGTGTTGACAAAATGTAAGGAAAATGAAAATATTATTATGTTAGGAGACTTTAATGGAAGGGTTGGGGTGAAGAGGTCTGGTTATGAAAGGATATTGGGAACGTTTGGTGATGAAAGTATAAATGAGAATGGTGAAGACCTCCTCACCGTATGTGCGGAAAAGAATCTTTTTGTGACGAATACTTTTTTTCGTCATAAGAAGATTCACATGTATACATGGGAAAGAGGTGATGATAGAAGCATGATAGATTTCGTAATTGTGGATGAAAGAATGAGGAGCGCAGTCGTAGATACAAGGGTTTACCGGGGGTCCAACGTAGGGACGGATCATTACTTGGTCTTATGTCGAATTAATGGTCTTTTCAAGCGTTGGCGGCATCGGACATCTGTGTCTACCACTGCGTTACAGCGTATAAGAATAGAGAAGTTACAAGATGAAGATGTGAAAGAGAAGTATAAATGTAGACTGAGAGAAAATATTAGATGTTTGAATGAGTTGTGTATGAATGATTTACACTTGAATACTGTGTGGGATAATATTAAGAAAGGTTTGGTGGATACCGCCACCGAAGTATGTGGTGTAAGTAAGGGAACAAATGAAAGGAAAAGTAATACGCTATGGTGGGATGATGAGGTACGGGTGGAAGTTGAATCAAAGATGAAAGCATGGTTAGATTTACTAGCAACCAAAGCTGGTAATTCTTCTGGTATGAATGATGAGATTGAAAGAAAAAAGGCAGAATTAAGACGTCTAAATAAGAGAGTAAAAGAAGTAGTTGAAAGGAAAAAGAAAGAAAGAACGGATAAGAATGACAGAAGGATATCTGATAATTTCCAGGCTAACATAAAAATGTTCTGGAAACTCGTAAGAACTGCCAGGGGAAATACAAAACAGCCTATAATAAATGCTATAAGAGACGAGAATGGATGTATTCTGAATGATGAAGTTTCGAATTTAAACAGATGGAAGGAATACTTTGAAAGCGTATTTATGAGTGAAGAGTCGTCTGAATTAAATGAACTAGAAATTCCGAAAGAAGTGGAAATGGGTATGGAGATAAGTGTAGATGAAATAATGAAAGCAATGAAAAGCATGAAAGCAGGTAAGGCAGCTGGATATGATAGAGTATCACTCGAGATGCTAAGGGCTGGAGAGGCGGTGGTGGCAGGCCTGCTGTACACCTTGTTTAATTTATGTTGGGAATTAAAACGGGTACCGGATGACTGGTGTAAAGCAGTTATAGTACCAATATATAAAGGAAAAGGGTCACAGCAGGAATGCAAAAACTACCGCGGTATCAGCTTGCTTAGTATTGTGGGTAAACTGTATGCTAAGGTGTTAATTGAAAGAGTTATGAAAGAAACTAATGGAAAAATTTGGGATGTGCAAGCGGGTTTTAGAAAGGGAATGGGGTGTACAGATCAAGTCTTTTCCATGCGCATGATTGCGGAGAAGTTTTTGGCCAAAAACCAGAAAGTTTTTTGTGCATTCATGGACTTGGAAAGGGCTTATGACAGAGTGGACAGGAATGTGTTATGGCAAACACTGAACTCATATGGGTTGAGCGCTGGTTTGATACAGGCATTAAGGTCTCTTTATAGGGACTCTAGTGCTTGCGTCAGGATCAATGGGGTCTACTCGGACTGGTTTGGCATCCAAAAAGGTGTCAGACAGGGCTGTGTAGCTTCCCCTTGGCTGTTCAACCTATTTATGGACCGGTGTTTGCAAACTTTGAAAGATGAAGAATGTGGGTTAAGAATGGGCGAGTTAACCGTCAAATGCCTTTTGTATGCCGATGATCAAGTCATACTTGCGTCATCGGCGGCTGAGTTGCAAATGATGGTTACATTAATGAACTGGGAATTAAAAGAAAGGGGAATGAAAGTGAACGCATGTAAGACGAAAGTGATGGTTTTTGAAAGAGAAGAAAGCAAAACGGTATGTGAAATAAGAATAGAAGGAGAGTTAATTGAGCAAGTGGATGAGTTTGTGTATTTGGGATGTGTATTTAGCAGGGATGGTAGATATGATAGGGATATAGAACGACGAGTAAATGCAGGGAATAGAGTGAATGGGGCACTACACTCTATTATGAAGAACTAGAATGTGTCAAAACAGGCACGTATGGTAATTCATAATGCTGTGTTAGTCCCTACTTTAATGTATGGTAGTGAAAGCTGAGTGTGGCAGAAGAAGCACGAAAGTAGAATAAATGCTGTAGAAATGCGGTCTTTAAGGAATATGCTAGGGTTGAATCTGAATGACAGGGTGAGAAATTGCGTGATAAGAGATAAATGTGGTATGCAAGATGATGTTGTGACCAGGATTAAGAAAGGAATGCTTCGGTGGTTTGGTCATGTGGAAAGAATGAATGAGGAAAGAGTGACAAAGCAAATTTATATGGCAGATGTGAACGGCCGAGTCGGGAAGGGATGCCCTAGGAAAAAGTTTATCGACCAAATTGGCGATATTTTGAAAATGGGCCACGTTAGAAGTACCCTTAACCGACGAGCATGTATGCGTAGATATATGGATGTAAAAGAGGCGAAAGAGGTATGTCAGGATCGTGCCAAATGGAAGTCCGTAGTCTCTGCCTACCCCTCTGGGTGACAGGCGTGAGTGTTTACATATATATAATAATTTGAAAAGATGACATTTTTATTTACTTCACCTTTTTCTTTTTTTTTTCAATATAGACGTAAAGGCGCCATTACGAAATGTGTTATTTGTCATGGGTATCATTGCAAGACGCTTTTCACTTATAATATATAACATTTCTGTGAATATTTAATACCACCTACAAATATGATTATTGTATTTTTATAATTTGCAATCAATTTTAAAAGTATTCCATTTTGCTGTTATTGGCTATTACGTGAAGAAATATATTTGTACACCACACTGTGGTGGAATACACGGTACCTACTGTAAATTTTTATAACACCTAACTTACTGTATTCACAAATAAATAAATGAATTTAAAAATTTGAATTTGTAGACCGAGACTAACTTTCGAAGACCATGTGAGCAAATTACTCGAAGAGGGGAGGGTCAAGAGTACTCGGATACCTAGACGTGCATGTATGAAGAAGAATGAAGAATGAACCTGAAAGAAGCGAAAGAGGTATCTAAGGATCGTGACACTTGGCGATCTGTTCTCTCTGGCTACCCCGTTAGGGATTGTGCGTGAAGATAAGTAAGTAAGTAAAGTTAGTAATGAAAACAGAAAAAGATTCGATCTCGATTTTCTACTATTATCACTATATGGCAAACGAGTATACCGTTCACCTGATGTTAAGTGACTACCGCCACCCATGATCAACCGCAACACCAGGGGAATTGCAGGTGCGTTGTCGGCCCTTTAGAAAGGAGTAAGCTCTTTTCTTGAAGGTGCCTAGGTCATATCGGTCCGGAAAAATCGCCGGTGATAAACTATTCCACAGAGGGGTCGTACGCGGAAGAAGACTGATTCCGCTACCATTTTGATGGGACCACCGGCCACCTGCACTCATTAGAGGAAACGCGGAAGCAGAGCTTCCATTTCACGCCGGTATTCTGTGAGGTCGTGATACCACCCCGGTTTGAGCTGGGCCATCCCTGCAGTAGCAAGCTGTAGCGTGGCTCTCAGATCGACATGCCTACTGTCACCTCTTACGACAGCCACAGGATTATAGATATTCTTACACCGCTGCTACACGGTAATACTGATTTCGAAATAAGGCGAGCACCTGCCCGAACATAACACGACTTATGGGCGACACACACGGTCAGTTTAACTGATCTGTTCAAAGTTCAAACTAGGACTGTTGATATTTTTTAAAACATGGATTTTTGATATATCGATAAAAAACTTATATGTAAAACTCCGATATTGATATCTATATCTATAATTATCAATATATCGAAAATCCGATATTATAAAAAAATTGTTTGAACTGATCAGTTGGAATGATCAGTTGAACTGCCCGTGTGTGTCTTCCATTACTATACTTGTATGTAGGTCACTTACTAACTTACTGCGTAAATATTTCAAAGAAGCTTTTGCTGATAACGTTACTTTTTACGAAATAAAACATAATATCACAAAATCACGATGACCAATGCGCATTAATATTTTACGACATTATAAAGAACGCAACATTTTCATTTGGTAAAAAGCCAAGTTTTAAATAAATGGTGAATTTTTTTATAGGTAACAATTTGTGATGTTGTTTTCCGTGGTATTAAAGTTTGGGAATCATTAAAATTTTAGGCCGTCTACTCAAGCAGATAAGTTAGTACTTCTTCGAGGATTTTTTAGGCTCCGCTTTGTAACCGAATATTCTATTTTAGTAGAATACATATTTTTTTTAATTTAGTATAAAGAATATCTTTTAATGCCAAAGTAGTTTAACGAAAATTATATTAAATGACGTGTCACAAACAAAATGAGGATTATAGTACCCATAGAGCAACGTGGGCCACCGGCAGACTGGAAAGGAGTATCTATAGCGTTTTTCCCCGATACAGAACTAATATAACAAATATGTACATGTATTTTTAAGCAACAGTAATTTCCTGCCAGAGAGGACTGAAACGAAAATGTTACCCGCAGTAGAACGGCGGAATATCTGCGTTGTGGTTATTACACCGTGGCAGAATGCTGAGTCGTATGCTTATTTTATGTCATTTGTTGCTGCTTTAATGATAATGTATTTTTTTTTATTTATTTATTAACATAGTAAATACAATTGGTTCAAAAAACATTAAGTTCGCCAAAACTGAGAATACAGTTTATTGGCGAAACTGCACTCATTAAGGTTTACAATTGCATTTTAATATTTCTCTAAAATAAATTTTTAAAACAAAACATATTAGTAAACATATAAAGTAATGTTACGCGCTCCAGTCGACGATATACTAGTGCCATCTAGTGTCAGGAACGAGAGCGAGTAGAGCGTTACAGAAAATGACATCACAGATCTCTCAACCGACAGCGCCACCCGAAGAACTAAGTTTCTAGAAAATCTATACTCGAACTCTCGGTACCTTGCGCGTGTTTACTTGAACATTCCGGATATTTTGCTAATTTAAATAAATAGGTGGCGCAAGATGCGATCGAGACAGAGTTGAACTCAGCGACACAAGCGAAGTTTCGGAGCGGAATTAAGTGAATTAGTGTGTTTAATTATTAGTGTTTTTAACTTTAATTTGTATAAAGTAAATTAAAGTGTTAATTTAGGTAATTCTATCGGCAATTTTTATTATCACGAACCTCAAGCTCGTAACAATGGGTGTCAGAAGTGGGATAAAATAATGCCGATTTTACCTAAGGAGGAAACGGAGGGTGTCCGTACCCGAAGTCAACGCCAGCAGGAGACGGACCAACGAAGATTTGGTGGTGCAACGCCGCAGACGTCGGAGGGCCAGCCACCGGCTGCAGGCCCGTCGGTAGCTCCTACATCTGCCGCACCTGACTTAGGTGCTCTGATGGTGATGCTGCAGGAGCAGGCTCGCCGACAGGAGGAACAGGCTCGCCAGCAGGCGGAACAGGAACGTCGATTGGAAGAGCAGCTGCGGGGTGGACAGGAGGAACAGGCCCGTCGGTTGGAAGAGCAGATGCTCCTCATGAAGGACCTTCACGCTACCTTCGGGAAGGAGATAAAGGAGGTGAAGGATAGGGTTGCTCTGCATGACAACCGCCTGTCGGAAGCTGAAACCCAAATCGCGGAAGCTGAAAACCGAATCGAGAAAGCTGAAACCCGAATCGACCAAGTAAACTATCGGGTTGACAACGTAATGGCTGACATGAAGAAATCACTGGACGAACTCAAACTTGGAGATGGAGCTACAGCTCCCGTAGTAGCTACAACACCTTCGCTACGTGGGTTCAAGGTGCCACCGTTCGACGGTACCTCTTCCTGGTCAGCCTACAAAATCCAGTTCGAGGCTGTTATGAAGGCGAACGGCTGGAATAAAAGCCAGGCCATGACTACTCTCACACTAGGCCTGCGCGACCAGGCCTTAACAGTTCTGGAAGCTCTCGGTGAGGAAGTGACTTATGAGCAACTCCTTGAGGCATTGGAGGCGAGATATGGCGACGCTCACCTGGAACACGTCTTTCGTGCGCAGCTTAAAGATCGCGTGCAGCGCATCAACGAAAACCTGCAGCAGTGGGCTCTAGAGGTGGAGAAGCTGGTGCGAAAAGCATACCGGTCTGTACCTGCGCTCATTGAAGGGAACCTGGTGCAGACATTCATCGACGGCATCCGTGACCTGGAAGTCAGAGCTGCTGTGAGGCTCGGGCACCACGAGACGCTTAAGGACGCCTTGGCCCATGCACTGGAAGTGGAAGCCGTGCGGCAGGATCATCGTTCCCATCGCGTCAGGGAGGTTGCAGCAGAGGTTGCAGCAGCTACAGTTCGCGACCGCAACAAAGGATACAGCCCAAGGTGCTATTGCTGTGGGGAAAAGGGCCATCTTCGATCCATCTGCCCTAAGCGAACCGTGGAAAGGAGAGTCGATCGACCTCGAGAGGGTAGTGCAGCTAACGGCACCGCCTGGTAGCGACAGGATCATCGTTCACCTCACGCTAGGGAGGTTACAGCAGTTACGGTTCGCGACCACAATAAAAGATACAGCCCTAGGTGCTATGGCTGTGGGGAATGGGGCCATCTTCGGTCCAGCTGCCCTAAGCACACCCTAGGAAGGGAAGCTGAACGGTCTCAGAGAAGAAGTGCGGCTAACAGCACCACCCAGCAGCAACAGGAATACGACTTTACTATCAGACACTGCAGCGGGAAATCTCACGGCAACGCAGATGCATTGTCAAGAAGACCTTGTCCTGAAGATTGCAACCATTGTAGTAGGCAAGAGAGTAAGGAAGTGGTATCCGTGAGGATGCTCAGGACAGACCACCTCAGCAACGGGTGGAAGGACAGCCTACGTCATGCACAGCAGGAAGATCCGGACATCAAGCCGATTCTGGGATGGATGAAGGCCCGTGCTACCAAGTCTAAGTGGAGGGACGTCTCAGCGATGAGTTCAACCACGAAAAGCTATTGGGCCCAATGGGACAGCTTGCTGCTTCATGATGGAGTCCTGTGCCGTAAATGGGACAATGGTCGAAGAGACAGCTGTCGTTTGCAAATGGTTGTCCCTAAAGCTAAAGTGCCGAATGTTCTACAGCTGTGCCATAATGGTCGTTAAAGAGTCCATTTAGGAGTTAAACGAACTCTACTGAAGGTCCGAGAACAGTTTTACTGGGTCCATTATCGTGACGATGTCGAGGATTGGTGTCGTACATGTACAAGTTGTGCGGCCGTGCGGGGACCTCAGACACGTAGTAGAGGAGCACCGAAATTGTACAATGTTGGTGCACCACGGGATAGGACAGCCCTTGACATGGCGGAGCCGTTACAGAAAGGCGCAAGAGGGACTCCTAAGATCGTCCATGTGGATCGCTTGGCGCGTTATCAGGGGACCGATAATGCTCGGGACGAGCATGTCTTAGGAGGGGGCAGTGTTACGCGCTCCAGTCGACGATATACTAGCGCCATCTAGTGTCAGTAACGAGAGCGAGTAGAGCGTTACAGAAAATGACATCACAGATCTTTCAACCGACAGCGCCACCCGAAGAACTAAGTTTCTAGAAAATCTATACTCGAACTCTCGGTACCTTGCGCGTGTTTACTTGAACATTCCGGATATTTTGCTAATTTAAATAAATAGGTGGCGCAAGATGCGATCGAGACAGAGTTGAACTCAGCGACACAAGCGAAGCTTCGGAGCGGAATTAAGTGAATTAGTGTGTTTAATTATTAGTGTTTTTAACTTTAATTTGTATAAAGTAAAGTAAAGTGTTAATTTAGGTAATTCTATCGGCAATTTTTATTGTCACGAACCTCAAGCTCGTAACAGTAATTAAAAACTAAAGACTAAGTAGGTAAAGTACACTTATCACTAAACTAATAACAAAGCTATAAAAGACGGAAAACGAATATCTTAAATTAAATTAATAATGAAAAAAGATTAATAAAAAATAATTAAGATTAATAATTAATAATAAACTAAATATTACTACTACTAATACTACAGGTCGTCGATGGCATTCAGTAGCCAATATTTCAATTTGTTTTTAAAAATTTGTTTTGTCCGACAGGCCTCTTGTGGCACGTTTTCATTTAATATTCTTGACACTAAATACCTACGCGTCCTTTCACCAAAGTAGTTTTGCGCACTTGGTTCCTCAAACAATTTACGAGTATTCTTTCTTAAATTACCATAAATTGATTTCCTAACTAAAAATTTACTTTTGTATCCTTCAATTGCTATATATATATATATATATATATATATATATATATATATATATATATATATATATATATATATATATATTCTGTAATTTAATTATATGTTTAAATTGAGCGACATTGACGTCCCGATGTCAAAGTTATCCCGTAGTACCTTCAGCTTTTTTAATTATAGTCTTTGGTCTTTGGTTTGATGTTCAGTCTCTATTTACATGCCTACCTGTTGAAGACTGCATCTCAATTATAACTAGGAAACTAGATGAAAATAACATGCCACCAGAATATGCAGTACTACTAAGACATTGCCTTACATCTGGCTAACTATTGTGGTAGAAGAGTTTTACAAGCAAGTAGATGGTGTTGCGATGGGCTCACCTGTATCACCCATTGTCGCTGATATGTTCATGAAAGACTTTGAGGAGAAAGCCCTCCTTACTGTACCTGTCACCCTAAGGTTCTACAAGCGGTACGTAGACGATACTTTCACAATTTTACCATCAGACAAAGTAACTGCATTTTTAGAACATCTTAATTCCATAAACTCGAAAATTCAATTTACTATGGAGTTAGAGGCAAATAATTCCTTAGCTTTCCTAAATGTGTTAGTCATCCGAAATCCTAACAACACCATAGTTCATACTGTGTATAGAAAAAAGACCCATACAAACCGATACTTAAATGGTGAATCTCACCATCATCCTTCACAGTTAGCTACTGTGGGCAAATCTTTGTTACAGAGAGCACGAGGGATCTGTGACAGCAAACACCTGGCCGCCGATCTTCAGCATGTCAAGCAGGTTCTGCACGACAACAAGCTTCGGGTCCCGCGCCTCCGTCACAGTGACCGAGTGAAGCCGGCCGCAGTCGAGCCTGTGCCTGCTGTACTACTATATGTCAGAGGTGTCACAGACAAGATTGGCTACATCTTGAAGCGATGGTGGCGAAGCTTCTATTAGAACATTCTACAAGTCGCCGAAGGAGATTAGTCAGTTCCTACCATCAGTCAAGTGTCATATTCCTCTACAAGATGCAGGAGTGCACAAGCTTGATTGTGATGGTGGTCTCTCATAATAGGGCAAACAAAGAGATCAATTAGAACCCGCGTGAAAGAACACATAGCAGACGTGAAGCATCAACGTTCCGGGAAGTCTGCAGTTTGCGATCATATCCTAGATGGCCCTAACCATTACATCAGATTTGATAGACCACAAATCCTCGCGAAAGAACATCGATTCCTACCAAGGATGATACGTGAGGCTATTGAAATTAAAAAACATCCTAATTTCAATAGAGAAGGAGGCTGGGTACTACCACCTGCTTGGGATCCTATAATTAATAAAATTAAAACTAAACCCAAGCATACCACTGCAAGACTTTCAAAACACAGTTAGTTCATTCTGCGTAGATCAGACCAAAGACAATAATTTAAAAAGCTGAAGGTACTCCGTGTTGACTTTGACATCGGGACGTCAGTCACCTCAGTCCCCCGTGACCATGGTTGCTGGAAAGCACCCGAAACGTCGGGTATTAAAAATAAAATAAATAAAACGCGATAAAATCCGTAAAAGTAGTTCTAATCAGCTAATATTTGTTAAGGTTTTTAAAATATTTGACAGGCCTGTTGGTCTAGTGGTTAGTGACCCTGACTGCTATGCCGGAGGTCGTGGGTTCGATTCCCACCCAGGACAAATGTTTATGTGATGAGCACGATCATTTGTTCTGTGTCTGGGTGTAATTTATCTATAATATTTATGTATTTAGAAATATATAAGTATGTTTATCAGTTGTCTAGTACCCATAACATAAGCTCTGCTTAGCTTGGGATAAGATGGCGTTGTGTAATAGTTGTGGAATATTATTATTATTGGGGTATCTGTATAGTTTTCTCATCTGGTTGGTTTCTATAAATATATAATTATAAATTAAAATGAAAAGATAAATATACATAAATATCAATAAAATAAAATGAATACAAAAAATACACAAATAAATAAAGATCCAACCAGATGGAAGCCAAACGGGGAGACCAAACGGCCGAGGGTTAGGGGGAAAGGGAAAGAAACCGACGGACGATGCGGGCGGTATCGAGGACCACTGCCTTCTGCATTTGAGCCCGGAGCGGTCGGTCACGGCCCATTCGCAGAGACGACTACAGGAATAATTTCGGTCGGCCAACCACCCCACATGTCGGTCACCTCGTGAGCCAGGTCCAGATATTTTGTTCGCTTATCTGTTTAGGCTTTCACGAGGTTCTCGTCATACGGAATGGTAATGTCGACCAAAAATATCCTTGACTGTGCCCGGTCCATCAGCACAATATCAGGCTTATTCGCAAGAATAGTCCTGTCTGTGATGATGGCCCGGTGCCAGTAGAGTCTGGCGCGGTCATTTTCGAGCACGGTTTCCGGCAAGTACTTGTAATACGGCAATTTCCGGTCCACGAGACCGTATTTCAGAGCGAGCTCCTGGTGTAGAATTCTGGCTACTAGGTTGTGCCTGTGCAAGTACTCAGAGTTAGAAAGCGCCGAACAACCGGAGATGACATGCCTAAGTGACTCCCCGGGATGGCGACAAGCTCGACAGACGTCGACGGTGCCATCCTTTAGGATGTATCTCCGATAGTTGTTGGTCTTAATAACCTGATCCTGTATTGCACAGACAAAACCCTCGGTTTCCCCGAAGAGGTCACCGAAACGTAGCCAGTTGAGAGAGGCGACTGTATCTACGAAGGGCTCATGTAGAGCCCTGTAGTACCTCCCGTGGAGCTCCTTCTCCTTCCGTACGGTCTCACGGTCGGAAATGCTAAGCACTGCTGGGTCCTGCCATTGCTCGTTGGCCAAGGATAGAGGGGTAAGCCCTTTATTACTAGAAATGACGTCATTATAGAATGGATCATCCGATCTCGCCAGGAAGTAATGACGGAGGCTGCAAAGTTCACGATTATGCATAGTGAGCGCGCTCAGAAAGCCACGCCCACCATGCTTTCGCGGCAAGTACAGCCTCATTACCGACGATCTCGGATGATGCATCCTATGGGACGTCATGGTAGTGCGGACTTTTCTATCCAGGGCGTTACGTTCAGTCTGAGTCCACCTGAGTATGCCAAAGGTATACATAAGGACAGGTATGACCCAACCGTTATATGCGTGTGTCTTATTCACACCGGACAAAAGGCTATTAAGCACTTTGGTCAAGCGTGCATAAAACACGTCGCAAACTAACTGTTTCATACCAGCCTCATCGACACCGATGTTCTGTGACATACCCATGTACCGGTATGTTTTATTTTTATTATTATTATTATTATTATTTTAATTTATACTTTATGTTAACTTATTTATTATTAGGCGAGGTACTATGTATGCGCTGATGCGCCCACCACATTTATTTTTGAATGGTATTGCTATTAACTTTGTATGAGTTACTTTGCAGGTCTGAATTTTGTTTGAAACTGTATGCTGTATACCTAAATTAAAGAATTGTTCCTTTAACAATTGATATTGGACCTTATCATGGATATTGAGTACCTTACGGAATTTACGTATAAAATTTTCAGTGAATTTTGCCTGAAGTTTAATTTTTATAGGTACAATCGCATTTAAAATTCTAAGTTGTAGTTTATAAATGTACTGTAGGTGTAATTTGTCCGTTCGTCCGTAGCTGCTTAGCCCATAAGTTATAACTGAATCAGCAAGAGCGTTACAAAGCTTCATTTTGACTCGAAAGTTTAATCGCTTTCTAATTATAAACATATTCGCCAAAATGCTCTAAGTCAATATCAAACCGCTATCGTAGCACCGTTTATTTAATATATCAAAATCATCTGTAACAGAAGCAGGACATCATTGACATCCTTCGCAGCCACAAGCATACACGTGTCATCGGCATATTGATAGTAAGTACAATGTCTAAAGATCTTATTCATGTCATTGAGATGGGCTATAAAGTGCAAAGGTCAAAGAACAAAACCTTGAGCTGTGCCTCTGGTTACTTTGACTGACGTGCTGTAGCTTTCAGAAATCCTAACACGGTAGCTTCTATTAGACAGATAGTTTTTACACCAATTTAAAAGAGGTCCACGAATACCTGTATTATCTAATTTCCTAATCAGCTTATTATGATCTAATGTATCAAAGGCACGAGAAAAATCAATAAATAGGGCTAGAATATGTAATTTCTAATAAATTAACTTGATCTGTGAATTCCGATAACAGCATTGCAGTGTTCTTACCGGGCCTGAAACTGAATTGGCTAGAGCTTAAAATATTACTTTTTTGATAGAACTCATGTATTTGATTACAGATATATTTTTCCACTTTTTATCTATTTATGATGTTAAAGTAATTAGTCCATAGTTATTTATGTCATCAAACCCACCCCTTTATGTACTGGTCTAACACGGCCCACCTTAAGTTCATCTGTTTCAATACAGGAATTTATAAATTTAGTTAAGGGTTCTATAATTATATTGACAGTGCCCTTGTGATAACTCTCATTCTAATGCAATCAAAACCTGGGGCTTTATCAGTACTTAACTTAATGAATTATTTAGATACACTATCTGGTGTTGCCTTCTTAAAGTATATGCTACAATTATTTTCATTGACTGTTAGATTGTTTTGATTATATTTTAATATATTTATGTTGCAGTTTGGCAAAATATCTTTCACGGTAGTGTCAAAATTATTTGCAAAATTGTCTGCAATGCGTATTGGTAAAAGATTTAATGATTTAAAGGCATTTAATATAACCTCATCTATTGATCATATATTTTATAATTCTACCAGCGATATCGTTTAAAATTTGCCATAATTTTCTTGAGTTAGCAAAATTTTTAATTATTTTATTTCAGTAATAAGAATTTGTGTAATAATCAGTTACCTTGTTTGTCTTATTTCTCATTCTATTGTATTCTAATCTTAATATCTTAGTATGTTATTTTGGTCTTTCTTCCATTTATTAAATAGCTCGTCACGTTTATCACTCAAATTAATATTTTTTTATTAATATATGGTGCCCGTCGATACAATTCTGAGTTTTTATTAGTAATTTTCGTTGCCCTAGAATATGCATTACTAAAAGTATATTTGATGCCAGTGTACATTTGCTGCGATGACTGCATACCATCAATATGAGATCAATCTGCCGTACATAATTCTTCACCTAATATTACAGGGTCATATATAGGTACGTATTTGTTTACTTGCGATACAGTTAAATTTTTTGATTCATGGATACTGCCTAAAGCAACCACGATCAAGCGATGTTCCACCAGTACAGTATCGACCGCCGTCGAGCAAGGATGCACAAAGATGTGATCAACGCAATGTATGATTGATAGATTTTATTTGATAGACAATTATATGATAGATTACATTGTTACGTACTTAAATTTACGATGGTTTATTATTAATTAATTTTTCATATTTTGTAATTTTTCTTTTTTTTAAAATAACTTTTTTTTAAAGACAACAAACTAATCTAAATAAGTTAAATGTAACAAAAATCAATCTTTACACATTGAATATAAAAGGTGTGCTAAACTTTTTCTTGTGAATGTTACGTACCTAGAAATATGATATAGTATGCAATGAGCTTAGACCGTTCAAGCAATGAGCTCATCTTAAAACAATAGAGAGCAACATATGATAAATAAACAGGTACATAAAAATAAACCATAACAGTTTTCTAATAATGATGAAAATAATGAATAATAGTAAACTAAGAAATATAATAATTTAAAGAGGTTTTAATAGTAATGTTTCTTAACAGAGTTAAACACGGCCATAAAAAAATTGACCGACAAAAATGTTATTTCATTTTGTACAAAGTTAGAAGGTATGTATTTAAAAGGTATGAGGAATAAAAGAAAGAAATGTTCGAAAGTGTGAATACGAATAATTGAGTTGCTAAGTTTAGTATTGGACTGATCACCCAAATATTAATGATGCTCCTGGTATCTAATACATTATGAGCAAGAATAATGCAAGTGAGTATATATTGAAGTGGAACATGCAAGTGTATATAAATAACCGATAAATTCAAATAAATAATAACATGCTAGTAAAGAACACGGTAATGTATAAATAAAGAAAGAAATAAGAGTTAAGAATAAAATACAAATAAAACAAAAGTTGATCTCGATAAATAAGTTATGGAGTGATACGGGAACGCCCATCCTGGTATGGCATATGTATAGTTGTCGAGCCTGGTATGTTTCTGTGATTGGATGATATAATCGGAAGTAACAGGTACTAGGGAACAATACCTTCAGTATAAGTGATGTGAACGAGTTTACACATATTAGTGCGGTTGGGGACCAGAGAAGTCTTAAATTCTTTACCCTAGAGAATGGTGCATAGAGATCCCATCCTTCATCTGATCGTAATGTGAAATCAGTTTTCCTCCGCGACAATTTTTGGAGTCCTTTTAAAATGACTTATAAGTAGACCTCAAGGTTGTGCGCAAGACCCAAGGTACATTTTTACATTGATATAGGTAATACAAAAAATGTACCAATAAAATGGATTTTTGTAATGAAAATGTAATGTAATATCCAAGTAAATGGGGGACTCATATATATAAAATCCCCGCATTATAAATATCATGATATAAATTATAAAATGAGTAAGGTACGTGAGGGTAACATGGAGGGTACCTTAAACTTTGCCGCCCTATAAGATCAAAACTAGGAGGAGGACAGAGATAAAAACATAAAGTCGTATACTATAAATAATATATTAAGTAAAAAGTAGCAAACAAGCTCTGGCAATAATTAGTAACACTTCGAAAAATCAACTTCAATTAAACTAACTACACTACACCGTACTAAAATCTACTAAAATATTTACTATAACATCAACGGTCAAAGTGGCGTCTTTACAGTAGACCCCTTTTCATCTTTTATTATTTGATATGCAAACAAGGCATATTTGAGTTATTAGAAAGTGACCATATTAACCTAAAATTAGATGAACGTATTACCCTCACGTACTAATACGAGTATTATAAAAATGGCCAAGAACGCCCAAAAAGGTGAAGTACAACTCCAGTTTTCGATATCTAATTAGTAAAAAAATATATCAAGTGAATATAATCTTGAAAAATAAATTAAGCTAGCTAAAGGTCAAAAATATTAAGAGAGAAAAGAAAGCATGCAGAAGACCTAACAATTAAAAACACAGAAAATAGAAGTAGTGGTATTATGAAAATAGATAACATTCAAGGACATGAGAAAAATTAAAATGAATTAGTTACATACAAGGTAATAAAGGGATCCCGACCAAATCTAAGAGAGATAGGTATATTTGCATTTATGTATTAGGGTGCTACCCAAAAATACTGCCCACAATTTACAAATGTAGTACCTATAGTATCGATCCACACAAATACCTAATATAATCCACATGTTATAATCAATAAAATATAAATAATTTATTTTATCCTTAATGGTAATACGATACAATACAGGAGTTACAATAAAATAAAACATTTATATAAATTATTGAAAACGAGATGTCTTGCTTCTTCGTCTCAAGCCTAACAGTAATTTACCAAGTACTCGCCCCCTTTGGGTTTGGGAACCAACCCCTCGTTGGATTTGGGAACCAACGCTGTAGGCCGCCTGATTCCTGATAAGACATTTAATTCAGAAACACATAACCACTCCTTTAAAAGAAAATGGTTGACGACTGAGATTACGGGTCCAATGGATGATCCCGGTCTAAACGTCAAGCATGAACTTAGTGGACTTTATATCTTCTTCAAATTCCTACTTATAGGGTCGACACTGGTTAAATAAAACAACAATTACTTATAACCGCTCCTAGGAAATGTGATAACTACTTTCACAATACTTTCCCTAATCCGTCTTTCTTTCTTGATTTTTTGAACTTTCCCGAAAAATTATGTTAGGAATTTGGCTAATACAATATATATTTTATTGAGTAGTTCGGTACTCATCACGTTTCTCAGAAATTTGAAAACCCACATGAGCTTCTTTACCCTCTCTATTGTTAGTTCTAGGTGTAAACACCTACTTAATCTTTGATCCATAATGATTCCGAGATATTTCACATAACTAACTTTATGAATTACTGGGAAATTACATGGTGTTAAGAGTAAGGAGATTCTCACTAAGCCAGTGACTAACTCTACCTAGTCCCCTCTCAGCCCCTAAAGCTAAAGCGCTATCATCCGCAGAGGACAGTAACTTCCCTCCAACGTTACCAAGGTTACAGAGATTATTAATATATATCAAAAAGAGCGTTGGGCCGAGAAAACTGCCTTGCGGTACACCAAACGTTACATTTTCTTCTTCACTTACTAAGTTATTGATTTTTACACTCTACTTTCTGTTTTGAAGGTGTTCTGTTCTAAGAAGGGAGAGAGCGGAGTCACGGAGTCCAACACTTTCCAGCCTACGTATAAAAATGGAGACAGAAATGGTATCGAAGGCTTTCTTTAAGGAAGGCTAATATTAAAAAATACATTATAAAAGTGATGAATTGTTTTAAGATAGTATTAAGTATTATATAAGATCAATTGCTTAAAAGTTAAAAGTCAATTTGTTTTTTAAATAGGGAAGGAGATATAGTGTAGTTACTATGACGAAACAATCTAACTAAAATACTAAATGATATCCTCCATATACGGAGTACACGTGTTTTCATGAAATGTAGAAATAACATCTAAATTAGTTCAGTAATATCATATTATATTTGTAGAAGAAGATTTCACAAAGAATTCAAGTGTCTCTATCTGGAACCACGTAACACGAACACATATTACACAATCCCCTACATATACCCTAACTTTAATGTTTGACTAAATAAATAATTTATTATTAAAAAATATTATTACTATTACCGATGAACCTACGTCATAATTACTATATAGAAGTCACCTTCAATTCAATAAGGAGAGAGTTGTTAAACTACGTCAGTGAGCTTAATTTCTTGACTTGCGACCAACATTACACCAATAGCTAATTTCGGCCCAATGCGGAACCACATAACCAGCAGTGGACAGACAACCACTAGTCCAATGACAACGAGGCAGCCTAATGTCCAAATACTTAAACCACAGAAATCTAAATAATAAAACAATAGAAATGCCTTCTACTGTCTTTTAATATCGGGACGCGTGTCGCCAGGTCATAGCTCATACACATACACATACATAGACAAACAATAAATACACAATTACACCTACAAATATCTCTAGTATTCATGCAACAAAGATTAATATATAAACTATTGTGTTAAAGAATATTTTATAAAAACGCAAAATCTCAGGAGGCGTAGCCACTAGACCCAATAATTAAAGTGTGCGAAAAAAGAGAATGACATTACGTGCTCGCTCTCACTTGGGCATAGTGCAGCCCAACGCACGTTTCGATAACTTTCTATTAAGCGTCGTTGATCTTCCAGGAGTCTCACACCACGATATAACTAATTAATTAACCGAAATTGTCTCAGTAATAGACGCTTTTAGTCTTAGCTTTAGCTTTTAGACATTTTATAATTAGAAAAAAAGGGGAAATAATAATACGTTTAGAATAAATATATACATTTATCTTTAATAACCGGATCTTTTGGGTAAACTTGTAATAAAAGCATTGTATTAAATAAACATATGTGTAAATAAAATGAATACAACATTACACAAACAGCAAACGAATAAATATGTGTACGGGTGACATATTTATCATTTTTTATTAGTTTCAAAGATCTGTAACTGACTTTCTGTTGTTTGCCACTTTTCAGTTTTCCGGCTTCTTACAGATCGAATTAATACTACTATCCTTACAATATAACAGATTAAAAATTTATCAAGTAATTTAAAAGTACAAACAGACAGATAATCGCCGATAAACGGTTAACGGTATAAAATATTTAGAAAGAAAAAAAGTAGAAAGGTGTAAATAAATATTTGACGAAAAATCACATTTAATTTCCGTTTCGTTCAAACTTGTTAAGGCAAAATAATAAATTATCGATAAAAAATAGTTGTGTCACGTAACTGACTCGCATTCGAATCCTGCGGCCATGTTCTGGGAAATTTACGTACGCAAAAATTTTGTTTATTGCCCATAATACTATAAATTGTGACCGAAACAAACGCTCCTCGCGCGCTTGTGGCCTACGAGTCACATGTTCGGCGACAAAGTCACGCGCTTTTACGACTTCTATTTATATTTAGATTTCTGTGACTTCAACGCTACACATATTTAGTCTCGTGCTATCTCTATCACTTAAGTCAAAGTGACAGTGACACCACGAGACTTAACGACATCGTAATGCCACATTTACACTCAGCCACTGCCACTGCTCGTGTCGTTGCCGAAAATATTTCCCTATTCTTCTGCAGCAATAACGACACGAGTGTGTGTTTACACTCAGCCTTCATACTTCTTTATTGATCAACTCGCAACAATGACTGACGTCTAGGTTGATGGTGTGACAGCATTATGTCTGCTCAGTATAAGTGGCTACTACGTACAATTTATGGTTTTTATCGTAAGGATCTCATATCACCCGCTCAAATTCATGAGGTTCTAAAAATTTTATTGTTTGATCATTACTAAATATCATTAAAACACAGGACAGATTAATAAACAAATTGCCGTTTTTAAACGTAGCACGTTCTTTTTCAGTCGAACTTCGCCAGCAAATGAGCGAGAATGTAAACACTCGCTCTTGCTCGCGCTGCCCGTCCTTTGAGTTCCGCGCGAAAAACCGACAATCGAGCGAGTGCCGGGCAGTGGCAGCGGCATAGCCAGTGACAGCGTGAGACTACTTACTTCCCTGTCCAACAAGGCTGAGTGTAAATAAGGCATAAAAATTGAGTAGCGTTTGAGTATTTGGCCATTGGGAGCAGAAACCTTCATTGTCTTTTAAGGTAGTGTCTAGTGTGTACGAAATAGAAGCTGAATTTAGCAGAACTATTGATTTTATAACATTATTTAACAATGTTGCGCAAATAGTCTTTTTTAAAGAGCGATGCACCGATGTGAAGGTCATATTAAAACAATGTATCACTGGGGTCTACGAACGGCTATCTTGCTCATAAAAGGTGCGTCATAGGAGAATATAAGATAGTCCAACTTATACTTTTTAATTGTTGTGGTAGGACAAAGATTGTATAATAAAAAGTGTGACCAACAGACATTAACCTGTTTTTAAAATTGTATGGAAATTTAACCGTGTAGTGGCGGTGCGGTGTCAGAAATCCACCATCCAATACCGTCCCGTGCGAGTCGTAAGAGACGACAGAGGAAAGAGGCATCAGCATCTGCCTGATAGCAACTAAAAATTATAAAAATTTGCAGATCGCCTCCCGCCCTCCCTCAATTGCGTGCACTACTCCCATCATCAATAATCCCAACACCAATACTATGGTCAGCCACTAAAGAATCTATTTCACCTGACGATGCCTCGTTTATAGACGAAACACGTACTATCGACGGTAGTGCGCCTTTCCTAGTGTAGTGATCGATAACATATACCGTGCGGTAGGGGTGTCCGAAGAAGGGCCTATGGGAAACGCTCTTATGACTTCCGACCGATGGATGACTCATCTCGTTTACACTAGACGTAAGTTAATAGAGCAGAATATAATGGCAGTGATCGATATCCAGGAGAGAAGAGAATATTGCCGAGCTTTAGAAAACGTGATTCTATATAATTTTTTATTAGGGTGTTCAGGACCCCCCTCCCCCCCCGTGACTATAGGTGCTGCAAATCACCCTAAACGTTGGAAATTGAAAATAGGTAAATTAAACGCAACAAAATCCCTAAAAATAATGATTTCTTAAATTTACTCGAACACTACACATTGAATAAAACTAAATTTACGGATTCTATCGCGTTTATTTAACTGATTTTACTTATTTTTAATTCCCGACGTTTCGGGTGCTTTACAGCAACCATGGTCACGGGGGGGACCACAGTTGCTGTAAAGCCCCGAAATAAACGCGATAGAATCCGTAAATTTAGTTTTATTCAATCCCTAAAAATAGTTTTATACAAAACGTGATTCTACTACCAATAATCCGCACCTCGGAATACCCTAATTGTTATCCTAAGATACTATAATACGTGAGGGTAATATGGTCGTCCAGTCAATATGGTCACTTTCTTATAACTCAAAAACTACAACCTTGTTTGTATAGAAGACTTTGTGATACGATAGCTCTTCATCGGTCAATCAAATAATAAAGGGTCAAAAGGGCGCTGCCTTATCGACGCCATTTTGACAGTTTTGTTTATTTATTATTTATTTACACTTTTTTGTACCTTAATAAAAAAGAATTATAAAGGGCGGATTTAATGCCTCTAGGCATTCTCTCCCAGTAAACCTGGGACTTGTGGAAAATAATGTGATAGAACTGTGATAGAATGTGTGAAATGAAATGCCTTCTATTATTTATTGAGTTTAGGGCTATTTAAACGTGAACCTGGTCGCACGTGCCGCAGTCGCCACAGTCATCACTTTTGCTAACGGCTAAATATTCCTTTAGTACCGATGTGTTTCATAATGTAAATCGACATAAAAACGACCGCTGGATAGATTATCTGTTGTAAAATCCAGTCTACAGACAGAATTAAATTCTACGCGCGGATTACTGCAATGGATTACTTCTACAATAGTTGTGTAAAGCTCAACATGCCGTATGCCTACTTCAGTTGTGACAGAAGTACGAGTATATAGTTGCAGCGTGACTTTACCACGCATAAGATGTTAATTAAACTTTGAACTTTTTATTTAACATCTGGCATAGAAAAGATAGAGTATAATTGTTTTTATAACAAACACGTCAATTTGTTTGTTATTCAAAATTCAGTTAATGTACTCTACGGTAGTTTTTATGACAAATATGTCAATTGTTTTGTTATTCGAAATTCAATTAATGTTTTGTAACAAACTTCATTTGTTTTTAATAGCATTATTTCGAAATTCAAAATTCAAATGGAAAGGTATGACATGTGACACGTGATTGCATCGCGATGTAAAAAGGCAAAGTAAATTAGTATATTAATTTTAAATGAAATATAATATTTTGTATGCACCTGGCGAAACCCGGTAAAACGCAATAAAAATTGGGTTAGTAATTTTTTATATGAGAGTGGGCAAACGAGCATGCGGCTCACCTGATGTTAAATGACTACCGCCTCCCATTAACAATTGCAACACCAAGGGAATTGCAATTTACAAATAGGTTTGCAAAATTTAAAAAAAAATTAAAAAAAAAACATTCGCAAATACGTTGCCGGACTTTTAAAAAAGAGTAGGCTCTTTTCTTGGAGGTCTCTAAGTCGTCCGGAAAAATTGCTGGTGGTAGTCGATTCCACAATAAAGTTACAAAAAAACAGTACCATCAATCACCATCAATCAGCCGGGTGGTAAGGATGGTATCTCGAGTTCTATAGGGGATATCATATACTGGTTGAAGCGAACTGTCTACGCTTTTGAGATGGTGTACGAGTTGGTGATGAAAAATCAAACAGCAATGAATCGCCGCCTTCGGGAGAATCTATAGAAGACTAAGAGCTAGTACTGTGTGAATAGCTGCCAGGTCTTGGTATATTAGAATGTCTGTTTTCATCGTCGTTCAGATATGGTATAAGAAAGCTTAACTCCTTGAAATACTTTGCTGGTTTCAATTTTCCTGCGACCTGACCACTTTTTATTTACTTATACTTATAGCTCTTCATAGTATATTATTATGTATTCTTAAAAGTATTTCGTTACAGGTTTACAGGTAACAACTGGATTTTTTTTACATCGTTAATAGAAAATAATATATAGTAAATAGTCGAAATAGTTTACTCGACTTGTAAAGCAATTTGGCAGTTACTACAACAGTTCGTCATGCCCACGCCTGATTAAAATTTGTGGCTGGAATCAAAAATACTTTTTCGCGGAAAAATGGAGATTTCCGAATGCAGTAGCAACTATTGATGGCAAACATATATTAATTGAGGCCCCACATCACAGTTGCTCTAATTATTACTATTACAAAAAACATTTCAGTATTGTATTAGAGTACTAGCAATGGTTGATGAAAATAAAAAAATCATTGCCAATAGATATTGGAGCTTTTGGTAAAAACTCAGATGCCGGCCGGCCGGATTCAAAATTCAAATATGGAAAAGAGTTTGAGAGAAGGAAATTTAAATATGCCTCCAACAATACCGATTTCAGAAGGAGGTACTGTATTGTTAAATGTAATCATTGGCGACGAGGCTTTTCTATTATGTACCTACTTAATGAGACCTTATTCGCGAGATATAATTAGACGTGATGAACAAAAAACGACCTTCAACTACCGATTAATGAATGATTAATTAACATATTTCAAAATTCAAATATGGAAAAGAGTTTGAGAGAAGGAAATTTAAATATGCCTCCAACAACACCGATTTCAAAAGGAGGTACTGTATTGTTAAATGTGGTCGTTGGCGACGAGGCTTTTCTATTACGTACCTACTTAACGAGACCTTATTCGCGAGATATAATCAGACGTGTCGAACAAAAAACGAACGACGAGATGTTTAAAATTCTTTTGGGTTTTTGGTGCGTAAATTTAGGATATTTGAACGTAGACTACATATGTCTCAAGATCACACTGTAAAAATAGATCCCATTTGTAAAATTATACCCATAGATAAGCAGTAGATTATTTGGTAGAATATTATTAAAATGAGGAATTTAAAGTTAATGTTAAAAACAACATCACACCTTGGGTTAGATAGAACAAACTGGTTCAATCAAAAATAACAATTTATGATGGCAAGAGAACGTCTTATTTAACAAAATATATCTTTTGAGAGGAAAAGTAAAAATTAGTAAAGGATCACTTTATAAAAATGTTTAAGACATTATACAGGATGGCTATTAGAACTAAATAGAGTTCGTTTTAGTATATCAAACCATAACAATATAATATATAAGTATTAGGTATTTAATTCATATAATTAAAGTTACATCTATAGAAGTTTATATAGTTAACATAGCAACATGACGTCATAGGTTTATATATTACTATATTATAAAATTGTGTATTATTGCGTCCAATATTAGGAGTCCATAATGTGGTTCATTGTATTATAAATTCATTAATAAATTTTAAAAAAACTTAGCTCCAATTTTGTATCTAAATTTAGTTTTCTTAGTTCTTAATCTGCTGCTACATTTTCTTTACTGTTTATGTAAAATGCAGTCAAATGTTTCGCTCCCGCACCATTGCCATATTGATCGAGGTAACTCGTTTAAATGAGAGAATTGAATTTCTCCCATTCGATTGATATAGATATAACTGCTGTATTATCTACGCGCAACAAAATATTTAAATCCCCAACAAATATTTAATACCTTGAAATATGGCTAGTAATTCTAGTTAATTGATATAACAGTCGAGCTCATTGTATTTCCATCCTCCGCCAACACGAATATTATTACAACAGGCGCCTCAACCTGTCAGGTACGCGTCTGTAAAAATCTTATAATTAAATTTAGTAATTCTAAATGAACTTTGGTTAAAAAAAATGTTTAATATACTTACGTGTTATTTTTTTCATAGAAGAGCGGACAAACAAGTTACGGCTCAACTGAAGGTAAGTAACAACCGCCGCCCATGTACAACCGCAACACCAGGGGAATTGCAGGTGCGTTGCCGGCCTTTTAGAAAGGAGTAAGCTCTTTTCTTCAAGGTCCCCAAGTCGTAGCGGTCCGAAAAAATCGCCGGTGGTAAATACATTCCACAGAGAACTTGTACGTAGAAGAAAACTTCTAGTAAGGTGCACAGTGGTGGACCGCCAAGCATCCAAATGGTGAGTATGGTACGAGTATCGGGAATTTTGACGTGATGTGCGTTTGTAAAATTTAAAAAAAAATTGTAAAGTTAATAGAAGAGTAGATGAGTTTGTATATTTGGGCTGCGTATTTAGCAGGGATGGGAGATATGATAAGGATATAGAACGACGAGTGAAATAGAAAAAATGTGTCAAAAAAGGCACGTATGGCAATTCACAATGCTGTGTTGGTCCCTACTTTAACGTATGGTAGTGAAAGTTGTGTGTGGCAGAAGAAGCACGAGAGTAGAATCAACGCAGTAGAAATGCGGTCCTTAAGGAGTATGTTAGGGCTGAATCTGAACGACAGTGTAAGAAATTGTGTAATAAGAGAAGAGTGTGGTTTGCAAGATGATGTTGTGACCAGGATTAAGAAAGGAATGCTTCGGTGGTTTGGTCATGTGGAAAGAATGAATGAGGAAAGAGTGACAAAGAAAATTTATGTTGCAGAAGTGAATGGCAGAGTCGGAAAGGGACGTCCGAGGCGAAAATTTATCGACCAAATTGGCAATTTATTGAAAACGGCCCAAATTAGGAGTACCCTTAACCGACGAGCATGTATGCGTAGGTGTGTGGATGTGAAGGAGGCGAGAGAGGTGTGTCAGGATCGTGCCAAATGGAAGTCTGTAGTCTCTGCCTACTCCTCTGGATGACAGGCGTGAGTGTTTATGTATGTTATGTACGTATGTTGACGCCGAGGATTACGATGCTAGCTTAGGCGGCAAGGGCAGTGCCCTCAAACTGGGGAGATACGACAGCGGGGTTCATTTTAGCAGTAAACGTGGAAACTTGTGTCTTCTGTGGATTGAACTGGACTAGATTTAGTCATCCCCAATCCAAGACTTTGTTCAGCAAAGATTCGACTTCATACACATGTTTGTCCCAGTACTCGGCGTCGTTTTCCCGAAACATATTGGCACGACCGGTGTATAAGGCATCACCAGTGCTGTCGTTTGCATAGTAATGGAAGCTGCCAGTTTGCAGCGTCTCTTTGATATGTAGAAGAAACAGGATTGGTGATAGTAAGCAGCCTTGTGGAACACTAGCGTTAATAGACTTGTAATCAAAGCATGCACCGTGCACGACCTTGATGCTCCGATCAGTAAGGAAACTGGTGATCGAATTGCACAGTTTCTCGGGAAGTCCGTAGGAAGGGAGCTTCCAAAGAAGCGCTTTGTACCAGACCCAATCGAAGGCCTTCGCTATGTCCAAACTAACGGATAATGCCTCCTCCTTGGATTCCACTGCCTCCACCCATCTATAAGTCAAGTAGACCAGAAGATCGCTTGCTGATCGACCACGACAAAAACCGTATTGGTGGTCATTAATCTGCTGGTGATCCTCAAGGTACCTCATGAGCTGGTAGTTTATAAGGGACTTCATTATTTCAGAGAACAAGGAGGTGATGGCGATAGGCCTGTAGTTGGACGGGTCTAAGCGGTCGCCTTTTTTAGGGGTCGAATGGACCAAAGCTGTCTCCCATAAATTTGGAACTACGCCTTGGGAGTATTAGTATCGGAAAAGATGCGTTAAAACCGTCTTCAGAGCATTGGCAGGGACTCCATCAGGCCCACTCCACTTGCTGACGTCCAGCGAGGGATGTGTTGCAGACCGAGCACTGTGTAAACTGCACATCTGGCATGGAGCACTCACACCGTGGGATGGTGGGCGGTGTGTTCGCCTCGTTATCGAGAATCGAGTTGGATAAAGATCAGCCTTCTCCTTTATGGCATGGGCCAGTGAGTCGTCCTCTCTGTACAGAGATGAAAGAGAAGGCTGACAGAAGTTCCCGTGAACATCCTTGGTGTCAGACCAGAATGCACGGGTTCCCGTAGAAAGGCGAACTAGTTTCTCGCCAATTCTGCCTATGTTCTCAGACCTTGCCTTGGCAATGACTCTTTTGAAGGACCTGGAGGTGTAATTAAACTTCTGCTGGTGCCTACATCGCGAGACGTTGATGCGTCAGCCCAGGCCCGGTAGCACTCCTGCTTATAGCGTAATGCCATTTTACAGGAGGAGATATTTTATAAACGCAAGGCATTTTTGCCTTTGTAGTCGTTAAGTGTACAAGGCGTTAACGTTATCAAAACATTTGTGACTTTACCTATACAAAGAATGTCGTCGAGACATATGACAGACTTATATCCCTTGCTTCTTAAATTGATTATTACTTTTTTCATTATCTTACTAAATCTTCGAGGAGCAACGGATATTCCATAAGATATGGCATTAAATCCATAAAGTGCTTTAACTAAATTTTCATATTCAAATTCAAATCTTAAAAATTTGCGATGACTCTACTTAATAGACTCTAGTAAATAAGCATCCGGTCAACGGTAGTCATGTAGCCATTACTTACATTACGAGAGATTTTGCAATGAAAATGTTAAGGGACTTTAAATTCAGAATAAATATTTTGTCACCGATAGGTTTAGGTGCTTAGAAAACTGAGAATATAAACTGATTCCTTGATGATAAGTAAATTACTAATAGCTACAGAATTGCATTGTTTATCTTTTGATGAAAAAGTTGAATGAGGTGATGTAGAATACATTGAGTAATTTGTCTGAATGGTATTTTAAAACCCTCCTGAATCCATCTTTAAATATTTTTACTTTATGTTAATTTTTTTATTAGAAGAGGGGGCAAACGAGCATGCGGCTCACCTGATGTTAAGTGACTACCACCGCCCATGATCAACCTCAACACCAGGGGAATTGCAGGTGCGTTGCCGGCCCTTTAGAAAGGTGTAAGCTCTTAAAGCCAACATTCATAGAAATATCGTAATCTTCCCTCATGTACCTGTTTTACCTGTTACCTATACTACCTGTTTGATTTATTGTTGCTCCAAGACCTCATTTGTGAAAACAACCTGAGAGGGTTAATCCCTGCGGGTCCCCGATGACAACTGCCTTGGCCCTTCTCGCCTCCCATTGTTCTGCAAGCGAAAAGGGCCTCTCCAGTGTCCCTGATAACGACTGTCTCTTTGCCATCTAGGTCTTAATTACAACTTACCAACAGGAATAGAATAGAGTAGGATTGTTTTTATTCAATATAGGGTTACGTTAGTTAAGTTTTACCACTGGTTCGGAAAGAAACTCAAAAAACCCAGGTGGGAGCTGCAAGCACTGGCTTATAATGAGAAAAGAAACATTCTGAATCCTGCTTACCCTGATACAAGCACCAGTCTGAAGATAAGAACCATAGCGATAACATTCACTTCGCACGCAATAACAATCGAACTAACAAACAAACAAGATATCGCAAATGTTTGCGGTGTATTTATAAATATCTATCATATCATATCGGTGCATATTTTCGAGGTATCTATACGAGAAACAATCTAGAGGAATACTGAAAATTTGTTTGCCTCTTTATCCATGTGCAAACTTTGAAGATACCGTGTGTATATATTTGAACACATGCAAACTCTACATCACTAAGCTACCGTCGCGTAATAATGACAGTATATTGTACAACAGTTTTTAATTTCGATCTAGACATTCGGTTTAGCATAATTAGTTCAATTAATATAGTATAAGAAACGGTTTTCAAAATGGTGTCCAACAAAACTGATGCTGAGGCTCCCGCAATAAAGGAAGAAATCCCTCACGACCATCTTTTTAAAGTGACTGGACTGTCTTCCAGCAATTTGGAGAAATTGGCACAAGGTACTAAACTTTTTGCAAGTTCACATAAGGATTTAATTAAATCACGCAATTTCAAGTCTAAAGTACTAAATAAAATAATCCACATTTTTCAGATTCTGAGCAGTGTTCAAAATTTCACATCAATACTGACTTACCTATTTTTAGCACATCAGAAAGTGCTCGAAATTTGAGTTGCAAGATTGCACCCGGGACGACGAACAGACAGACAACATTTTTAGGCGGTAGAGCCATACTGCAGCAATATAAGTCGTATAGTCGTAGCACGAATGGATCGGCTCTACCGGGGAAGGACCACGCACTCACAGAATACCAGCGTAAAATAGCATCTTAATATTACAGTGTTTTGTATAGTAAGTGTAGATAATCGGAGGCCCTTACTGGAAAAGGTGTATTCCATCTTAGTCGTCACGGGTGACAACGCATTTGCATTTTTGCAATGTAGATGTCTATGAGCCACAGCACCCACTTACCATCAGGTGGACTGTGTGTTTGTTTGCCACCCTTATCTATAAAATAAGACAAACAAGAAAGGGACTTTATAAAAACGTGATAATAAGTTAAAATTAAACGCGATAAAATCCGTATAACTATTTAATTATTTATTCAATTATTGCCAGTTTCCAACTTAGGCTCTAACGTCTCAGGCATCTTTGTTTCTTTTTTACTTACTATAAGTCAATGCTTGACTATAATCCCACCTGGTGGTGAATGATGATGAAGCATTAGATGGTAAACTGCACTTTTTTACGTAACATTAAATTACACTCTTCCTTGAAGACGAATGTATCGAATATACATCACGGTTGTATTCGAACGGAAAAGAAGTCGGCAGATTATTCCTCTTCTTTTCTTCGAATGCGTGGAATATGGATAACAAGAGGGTGAAAACCCATCGACTGTCGCGTGTTGTAAAAGGTAGGGAGGAATAAAGGCAAATAATTCCTGCAAACGGAACGGGAAATAAATTTCTATAAATAAATATAATAAAACATTTGTAACGATTATCCTCGACTACCATTTACCAATTACGAACTTTTTATTACGAACAAGGTGTCAACTGAAAACTTCCAGTAAATCAATATTGTAGAGAGGGTATCAATTTATGGGTAGGCAATTTTCAGCAGTGGAATAGAAAAGGATAGAAACAGAAACAAAAACGTTTTCATTCAGATTAGATTATAAATAATACTTCTTGAAAGCCACTTTTTTTAATTTACCACTGGTTCGGAAATAACCTGTCCTGGGAAGAACCAGTAAGAAACCCAGTTGGACCATTTTATTTTAAATAACAAAAGCTTACAATCATGTACGTTACAATTATTAACAACACAAAACAAATTAGAAATAGCTTGCTAGCGGTCACCCTTCCCAGGGGTCATCCATAAATTCCTTAATATTATAATAACCCTTTTTATACAAACTTAGTTTAATAAAGTTCTTGAACTTTATGCAGGTCACATTTTGTATATTTTCTGGGATTTTGTTGTAAAAGCGTACTGGTACTACTAGCGTGTGTCTGTTCCTAGTATTTACAGAATGAAGAATTTATTTATAAATTTAATATTACGAATAAAATTTACAGTATGAATAGAATCAATTTTATTCAATACAGATTAAGACAATGTTTATTGAGACATTGAAGGTTTACCACTGGATCGGAAAAAGACCTCTGTCCTGAGAATTACCACCAAGAAACTCGGGGGATCTTTCTAAAAAAATATTTACAAAATAATAGCAATACAATATAATAATAATAGACTATTGATAGGCTGTTGCTACAGTGGCTTACCTATTTTAATGATTACAGTTATATCGAAAGTGGTGGTATAGTTATACTATGTGGTTATATGAAATTGTCGCACCAACTACCTACTTTAAAAGCAGTCTAGCGGCCCGTAACGATTGCCTACATCAGACAAATCTTTAATGTACGGACAGACGTGCTCGTTAATAGCACGAAAGCATGCTTTTATTGAGCAAGTGCTCATTTGTAGCACGTGTGCACACTCATTGTTACTAATGAGCGCGCTTATTTTAAAAATCAACTGACATTTGATTTTCGAGCATGCTACCTGCGGTGCGGGTAGGAGGGGGCGTGCTGCGAGCGCGTCTGTACAGATTTGCATAAGGGCAGTCACTACCTGCGGTGCGGGTAGGAGGGGGCGTGCTGCGAGCGCGTCTGTACAGGTTTGCATAAGGGCAGTCACTACCTGCGGTGCGGGTAGGAGGGGGCGTGCTGCGAGCGCGTCTGTACAGATTTGCATAAGGGCAGTCACTACCTGCGGTGCGAGTAGGAGGGGGCGTGCTGCGAGCGCGTCTGTACAGGTTTGCATAAGGGCAGTCACTACCTGCGGTTCGGGTAGGAGGGGGCATGCTGCGAGCGCGTCTGTATAAGTTTGCATAAGGGCAGTCACTACCTTCGGTGCGGGTAGGAGGGGGCGTGCTGCGAGCGCGTCTGTACAGGTTTGCATAAGGGCAGTCACTACCTGCGGTGCGGGTAGGAGGGGGCGTGCTGCGAGCGCGTCTGTACAGGTTTGCATAAGGGCAGTCACTACCTGCGGTGTAAAAATTATTCGAAAATTGCATTTTGTTTCTCCTCGGCACTTGCTGGATGACTGAAGCCCGCCTGCTTACTTGCTTGCTTACATGTTCAGTTATGCTTGCCCAAGCGACCTGCGCAAGCATAACCGATCGGTTAAAATATCAATTTCTATATTTTTAATTTTGCTTGCGCAGGCAAGAAATTAAGTCATACACACGTACAGTTATGCTTGCACAGTTGAACTGTGCAAGCATAACCATCGGTTATAACCTAGCGTGTGTGTCTACCTTAATGATTATTTTATCGAGTTCTGTACGGATACCGGATAGCACTATCACTATAGCTTTGTATTGCTTTTTTGAGCACGTCTGTCAGTACCATTAGACCAGTGCGCTCTGACCATTGTCACCGTTGCTTGATCGCGGCTGGGACCTCTCTTTAACAGCCCATACTACTTCAGCTCAAATTCTTATTTCTCCCCCACTTCCCCGCGCCACTCGTTCGCACACTGGTACTCGCGGTCACGGCTACCAATAAATTTCTAGTATAAGTTGACCCCTCATTGTACGGAAAACCTACACAATGCGAGATCAGCAATTACTGGAAAAAATCTAAATGAAAGTTTTGGTAATATATAATCCTCTCTCTGTAATGTCGCCAAATATAGGTTCGTTGCGCAACCTTCGATCAACAATACCAACTTGGTTGGTATTGTTGATCGAAGCATAATTGTTAATTACGGAAGATTACGGAGAAAAATAAGAAATAAATTATCATATAATTATATATATACGATTTGAGATAATATTATTATCATCTATTACGTTAAAAAATTATTATTCAATTCCATAAGGTTTCAGTGATCTAACTCAAAATAAGTGCAAAACGAATTTTTTTTTAATTTTTTTAATCGAAATTTTTATAACGAATCGTGTTTTCGCTTCAACAGACTTAAAGATTATAAGTCCAAGTTTAACGTTTCCAAATAGCAAACTCTTAGGTCTTATAGTTACGGAGATCCAGATCGCTCAATATCACCAAAACAACATTATATGGATTCTTAAACTGTGACGATAGTTTCGAGTTAGATAAACTTTTTAAAATTTGGTATTTATTGTAAATTAAATAAATTAAGGCAACCGAAACGTCGGTAATTAAAAATAAGTAAATTAAACGCGATAAAAGCCGTAAAACTGTTTTATAGGATTTATCGATTTTTCTCCATGAATTTAAAATTTACTTAATTAAAAAAACTAGACGCTAAAATAGTTTTAAATCATAAATAATATTTTGATTTAAAACTATTTTAGCGTCTAGTTTCTGATCATGTTTCTTTAATAATTTATTTCATTAAATTTTATTAATAACATTTATAATTTAGTACATAAGTAAAGATATGGCATGCCATTATTAGAATGTAAGGTAGCTAATAAGATATATGTACTACATTCTGGCAAAAAATTAAATTAAATTGAATTGAGTAAAAGTAAAGAGTTTATTCTTATACTAATTACATTTTCGCATCCGCATTTTCTTTTTATAGTACGAGAAAATTTTTGTTACTTTGTTTAATTTGACACGCTTTTAATGGAGTTTTGTAGTTCAGTTTACGTCTGAATATGCTGATATTTCGCAGACTTATAAAGACTATAATACAATAACTTCATGACTATGACCTAGTATTCAACAATAGTGTGTTGATTAAGTTTTTTTTAATCTCCAATATTAGTATACAAATAATGGTAACCGACAAGCACACACTCCATTTGGAATTAGAAGTCAAAGGATGCTGTGGCCCATGTCTATGAGTTTAGGTGACTACCAACATTTAAGATCTCCTGTTTTTTTTTTTGGTACGTGGTAGAGCCACACTGCAGCTATATTGTGGTTGTAGCACGAATGGGTCATCTCGACCGGGGAAAGACCACGCTCTCACAGAATACCAGCGTGAAATAGCAGCTTAATACTGCAGTTTTTTGTGTGGTGACTGTTAAGATTCGGTGACCCTTTTTTATTGAAAACGAGGCACTCCATCTTAGTCCTCAGGGGTGACAACGCATCTACGTTTTGATTCTTAATTGAGGATAAATGTAGATGTCTATGGGCCACAGCATCCACTAACTACCGGGTGGACTGTGTGTTTGTCATCCTTATTTTATAAAAAAAGATAGCGTAATTAAAAATCAAATACGCTGTCACCCCCTTATGACTAAGTTAGAATGCCTCGATAAAAAGGGCACCTGTACTCCATTCTAACCATACGAAAAACAGTAAGCATGGCTCTACCACGTATATACATGTAAAAAAAAACATTGTGGTGTGCGTGTCAGCTAGTTCGGATATGAATAACATTTTTTCACAGGATTGAAATTTATCTGATTGAAAGTTACCTGTGGTAAACACTATAATCCCTTTAATAACAACCAAAAAAATTCACTGTCATGCCTTGCCCATATGTACACACGTACCTAAAAGGATCACAGGTTCATTTGTTATATACTATATATATTATAATTAAATATATGGGATAACCATCTTTTAAGTATGTTCAACTGAGTAAGCCTTTAGGAAAAGATAGTACATATCATTTATAAAATTAACACTCCTCCTCCTCACTCCTTAGTAGCAGTGTGTAGTTATTACTAACTACACACTACTACTAATAACAACCAAGTACCAGCACTCGAAGTTATTTAGCACAACTGCCATTATTGAAAGTAATTGAATTTGCTCTACGGATACGCTCTAGATGAGAATCTGTGTCACGAGTCTCCACGTCTCGTGATATCAAGCATAGTCTGCCATCCCGGCGTCAGTTCTTTATCCGCAAGTTATTTGCGTATGTCTCGATTGATTGTTGTAGTTAAATACCGGGAGAAATAAATAAAGTGATAAATATGCGTTGTTTCAACGTTAAACGAGTAACTTTTTATAAAGCGAATAGAGTTCGTATGTCGCTGCAAAGGTAATTTTGAGCATAATTTTTTTTGCAAATATTAACAATTCACTTCATACGGAAGTTATTTTTCGATAAAAATTTTTTATATAATAAATGTAACCAACGAGCACACAGTCCACCTGATGGTAAGTGGATGCTGTGGTCCATAAACATCTAGATCTACCCTTGATTAAGAATTAAAATTTAAATGCGTTGCAACCCCTGAGGACTTATATGGAATGCCTCGTTTCCAGTAAAGAAGGTATCCGGGTCTCTACACTCATCATACAAAACACATAATATATTATTAAACGCTGGTATTCTGTGAGAGCGTGGTCCCACGTCCGTCGAGCCATACGTGCGACAACCATAATATAGCTGCCAGCATGTCTCTACCACGTGAAAATTAATTTAATATTTAGGACTTGTAACAAAAATAATGTGTATATGTTTACTTAATAACATGTCGTAAAAGGCGGCTAATTGGATATTAGGATATTAGGTGGATATTACTTCGGTGTATGTCGGCTCAGGGGCACTGGAGCTTAGCAATGAATTGCAGCGCTGGGGTCGCGGGTTCGAATCCCGGTTGCATCAAGTATTTGTATGGCTTATATATAACTGTTTCGGGTCTGGATGTTTGTCCTTGTGGAATTTATGTATTTATGTAAACTGCCTCCACGATACAGAGGAAAATCCTAGTGTAACTAACCAACTATCTATTCTTTCACAACTTTTCAGCTAAACCCATATTTTTAGCGTAACATGGGACGTGTATCTAAATCAGCAAACAGACTAAGCTCTGCAGCTTATGCTGTAAAAAAGATTAGAGATCACACTAGTGTCGATACAGCTAGATTAGTTTATTTCAATTATTTCCTTAGCATAATGTCATATAGGACTTTGCTGTGGGGGAGTGCGTCTGATTTAAAAACTATTTTTCAGAAGTGGGGCCCTAAGAGCTATTTGCAACATAACCGAGAGAGACTTTTAGAGAAAAAAATTAAAGAAATAAAGATATTAACTTTGGCCTCTCAGTATATTTACGAAAATTTAATGTATGTTTACAAAAACAAAGGCAATTTTAGTAAAAAAGTGATATACACTCCGCAAACACTAGGAACAAACACAAGCTTCTCGGCTCAGCAGAGTCAGTAATTCATTCTTGGGCCAATGTATATGCTATTACAACAAAGTTCCAAAAAATATACAAGGTATCCCTATTACCAAGTTTAAATATTTAATAAAACAAAAATTGTACAAAAATGGTTATTATGATATAAATGAACACATGGTTGATAATAACCCCTGGGAATGAGGTGTTCGCTTTCAAGCTGTTTCTAAAATTTCTCATTGAAACCTTTCACATTATACAATTTATTTAAAAAAATCCCGCTGGGTTTCTTGATAATTCTTCCCAGGACTGCGGTTTTTTCTGAACCAGAGGTAAAGTAAAAAAACGATTTTCAATAAGAATTACATGTAATCTGTATTGAATAAAAAATTATTCTAATACTCTTTAGACGATGCTTACCCCTTCGGGGATTACTCGTGGGACGTTATGTATGTATGTATTGTGACTTTAACATCGTTCCAACAACTTACAAATGGGATGTTAAAATTATCCATTCATCCATTCATTATAGTCTAAAAAGGTCCACTTCTAAACATGGGCCTCCCATGCCATGAGGATAGGCCATGGGATCTGTAGAGATATCCTCACAGTGGGGAATTTTGGAATAGTTACCACTCTTGGCAGGTCAGTTGGCAAGGGCAGTTACAATTTTGAGTCGTTATCAGGAAGATGCTGCTGCCAATCTCCTGTCCCAGTTTTCCACTGTCGCCTCTTACGACACCCACAGGCTGAAGGACAGTGGGTATCAATAATAAATAATAATATGCAAATATGTTTCACCCGATGCAATCATCACTTGCGTCAGGAGTTTCTCTCAATCAAAAGTGAGATATCTTCAGAACTTTATTCCCGATCCGATGCAAAAACATTCCAAAGAAAACAGCAAAAGATCAAAACAAAATACGTCTCAGCGCGGTCTGGTTTTACCCGAATTTTCTGGAAAATCGCCAAAATTTTACAGCCGTAGTCCCGCTATACGGTGTAATGTCACTCCGTTACTTCATGAGTAGTGCAAGACTGTTATAAACTGAAAAAGATTCTGGTCTTTACTTTTACTTTGAACTTTTTACATTTGGTATATAATTTTTTTTAATTTTGTATTAAAAAATTTAATACACCAAGTTTTTTTCTATATTCCTACATTTTCATCCGATTCTGGGCTATGTTCAAAACTTCAAGTCACGAGCTCATCAAGAAGTGCTTGTGAAATGCAAGACTCGGAACTACAAACGGAGAAACAAACAATAAAGGAACTTAATAAAGACGGGATAAAATGAACACAAACCTGATCCTATACAACTATACTTTTGAGTTATTCTCCTTATTCTCCTTTTTAACACTATTAATTATAATGAAGGTAACAAAAACTGGCAACACCAACGACATCAACAACAAAAATATGTACACAAAAACAACAGATGTTAGAAAAAGCCTGTGCTAAGCACTTACTCGTACTTACTTCAGAATTGTAATAAAATTTTAAAAAGTTACTAAAAATTGCCACTACAATACAATAGTACACACACACGTAACGACATAGACCCTTATTACTAGAAACGAGGCATTCCTTCTAAAACCTAAAGGGTGACAGGGGTTTAATCGGAAATAAATGTAGCTGACTATGGGCCACAGCATCTACTTACCATCAGGTGAACTGGACTGTGTGCTCATTTGACACTTTATTCTGTAAAAAAACACTACAAGTTAAAGATCAAAATTGTGGTCTTAAAATTGAAAGGCACATCACTATAAAAATAATTTAATGTTTGTGTTTGCATCGCGCGATATTTATAGTTAATGAAACGTCCGACCTTCATTTGATTGTAAAACGAAGAGTTTTCGATACACACGTAATGAAAAAGTGGTTTAACGAGATCCAAATCCAAAATATTACGTTTACCACATAGTGGCCGTGTCAGAATATTCATCCGGTGTCGTTAGAGAATCAACTTTAGTGGAGATTTTTTACGACTCAAAATAATAAAAAACTGCGGTTAACAACTCGCCTGTTAAGCTGGCAACTAATGTAAAATGCGGCAATGAGCAAATCGGGTAAGAGAGAGGCAGACCTAAGTTCAGCTGTGAACTTTTGTAGGCTGCAGTAAATGGATGGATATTTTGTCAGTAAATATTTTGATAACAGCAGTATCAAGGGTGCGAAACGTAGGTCTAGAAGTCCAGGGAGTTGAAGCGTGATGATTAAAGCAAAACCTCCCTACAACCATTTTATACGTGGTAGAGCCATGCTGCAGTTATATTAGTAGTATAGTTGTAGCACGAATGGGTCGGCTCGACCGGGGAAGGACCACGCTCTCACAAAATACCAGCGTGAAATAGTAGCTTAATGCTGCTGTATTTCGTATGGTGAGTGTAGAGAACCGGAGACCCTTTTTACTGGAAACGAGGCATTCCATCTTAGTCCTCACGGGTGACAACGCATCTGCATTTTGATTCGTAATCGAGGATAGATGTAGATGTCTATGGGCCACAGCAACCACTTACCATCAGGTGGACTGTGTGCTCGTTTGTCCTATAAAAAAAACCCTATCCTATAAAAAAAAACCAGATTACTCATGTTCAGCGGTGACCTAGTACGTTTCAATATTTTTTTTATTAAGTTTAAGATGGCGGTAAAGCCAGCGCAAAATAGCAGCTTAATGCTGCTGTATTTCGTATGGTGCGTCTAGAGCTCCCAGATATTTTCACCTTATTTCAATTCTGCCGTCCCTGTCTAAAGTTTTAATAGCGTGTGTTCATAAGCTAATCTTTACGTTTATCTTGAAACATAACCTACTGAGTCCATAAGTCCAGGTTTCGTCCAGGTCACATAACTACCACTGCTTTAATCAATTTCACTGATGACATTAGAAAAGGTATGAATGAAGAAAAGATAACAGCGACAGCGCTAGTAGATTTTTCTAATGATTTTAACACAGTTGATCATGATATTCTTTTTCCATCCTATCCCATCTTAATTTTGAACCCACTGTCTTAGATTGGTTTGCATCCCATCGTTGCGGACGTCAGCAGTCCGTTCACGTAGGTCAAATGATTTCAGCTTGGGTTTCCCTATTTTTGATTATGAAGATGTGTGCTACCCGGACCTGTCCGAAGAATTTCTTTACAATCTGGAGCGCCTGCTTAACAGCTGTATTAGATTTATTTTTGGTCACCATAACGTAAAGGCAAAACTCCAGAATATTATTCTTCGTTTTTCAACTCTAAATTATCCATATTCGTCTTTTTACCTCTAAGATTGATTTCAGTATCTCTCTTCTTATCATGATAGGGTTCTTCGATCTTTCTCTGACAACAAGATTTATATTCCTGCTCATCTAACTGGGTTCTATAGCAACTTCTTCACTGACCAGGCCACTCCTTTCGAATTCCTTGCCCCATAACGTCAGAAAAGCACCTAACAAATACTTTTAAGAAGTTAGTTCGTGAGAATTTATTACTTTAACGTGGTAGAACCACGTTGCAACTATATTATCGGCTTGACCGGGGAAAGACCAGGCTCTCACAGAACACCAACGTAAAATAGCAGCCTAATACTGCTGTGTTACGTATGGTGAGTGTAGAGATCCGGAGACCCTTTTTTACTGGAAACGAGGCATTCCATCTTTGTCCTCAAGGGTGACAATGTATCTGCGTTTTGATTCTTAATTGAGGATAAATGTAAATGTTTATGGACTACAGCATCCACTTACCATCAGGTGGACAGTGTGTTCATTTGTCACCCTTATTCTATAAAAAAAAAATCAATATCGAAACCAATTTAAGACAGTGGAATTTGGAGTACTTTAGAACTATATGGCGTGATTGTAGCTTCGGTGCGTTTCGCGACTATATAATAGGAAATTTTCGTCTATCATAAATGCTTTGGTAATAAGAAATAGTGTTATCGTTGAGCAAACACGAGACGCCATTGTCATGGCGAAAATATTTAGCGTCTATTAAAAATTACCTTAAAACAATATCTTCTATGTTGTAATAAAGTCTCCCACCTCAGGTCTGTTCTTGATTTAGAGGATGAGGTTGACAAACGTGCACACAGTTCATCTGATGGCACGTTGGTCGTGGGGCCCATAGACATCTACATCCATCCTCGATTATTCCAAATGTAGACGTATTGTCACTCCTAAGGGCTGAGATGGAATACCTAGTTACCAGTCAAAAGTCTCAGATTCTCTCCACTCACCATACAACACTCTAACGTGTACCTTCCCCGGTTGAGCCAATACATTCGTGCTTAAACCATAATATGTATATTTAAATAGCTGGGTAGTAGTTTATTTATATCTCTACAAAACAAACATTTATTCTAAAATACGGTAAAACAGAAACTTAAATAAATTTAACGTTTGACGGGCAACATTAATGCACAGATGTCTGTGTACTCCAATAAAAACAGTAATAATTTATATAGGTATGTTCTCTTTTGTCGACGAGAATGAAATTAAGAAGTTTATTTTAGCAATCAAGTCTAAGGCTATAAGCATAACACTATCTTACATCCTCTTCCCACGGCAATACCTAACATTATAAATTTTTTCCTTGACTCGGTCGGTATTCAAGTCATTGGAAAAAAGCTTATGTTAAGCCCCTTCCTAAGATACCTGCTCCTATACTACTAAAATCCTATCCTATCATATACGAAAATTTCCTATTCTATAGTCGCGAAATGCACCGAAGCCAAAATCATGCTTTATAGTTTTAAATTACTGCGCTATATATAGCTCTGTGCGACCACACGGAGGGTCGGCCGCTCCCTTAGCTGAACACTTTGCCCGGCACGAAATCTCCCTTTTCACGGGTAACGAATCCCGGGTCAGGATCAAATTAGTTATTGAGTGCTTCTGTCTAAGAAATTCTAAGTAGCAGCCCGGTATAAGGAAGTTGGCGGTGTCTCACCCCCGTGCTCTGGAAAGCACATAAAGCCGTTGGTCCTACGCCTGATCTCTCTCCGGTGGTGTCGGATTACCGTCCCATCGGACTACGAGGTTGAGAGAACAGATAATGTTCCTATGCGTGCGCAATACACTCGGGACCTATAATCCTGTCTTGCGTAGATAGCTAGATGGCATTAGACATCTAGACGACATTATTATCGGTAATACTCACCTTAATAGTTTACTGTTATATTACCATCCCCCAATACAGGGTGTATATTTGCCATAGTTGGCACGCTTAGCAAGCGCATTAACAACCGCAGTTTTTTTTAATCGTTATTAGCAAGATGCTGCTGCCCATCCCCAGATTGGTTTCCCTCTGTCGCCTCTTACGACACCCACGGGAAGATACGGGGTAGTGGATATTCTCAACCGCCACTACACGGTAATAGAATAGAATAGAATAACTTTTTATTCAATATAGATTACAAGTAATTCATATTGAAAGTCAATTCTTTACTTTACCACTGGTTCGAAGAACCAGAAAGAAACTCAGTGGGACTTTTTAAAATACATTTTACAATGTCAATGGACACAAAATATTTACAAAATTTATTTTAGAAACATCTTGGAAGCGATCACCTCATTCCCAGGGGTTATTTATTATCAATCATGTATTCATTTATATCTTATTAACCTTTTTTATACAGTTTTTGTTTAATTAAAATGTAAACTTGGTAATAGAAAGACCTTGTATATTTTCTGGGACTTTTGTTGTAATAACGTATACATTGCCCCAAGAATGAATTACTGACTCTTTGGAGTTGTAATTAACTTGATGAAACTTGCTAACCTGAAAGTTTTTTCTAGAACCAGAAGCCGACTTCGAGGTAGCTATTGCGGCAACCGGATACGGAAGGTTCAACGTGGCACTGATGCTGTGCACATTACCTGCATTTTGGAGCGCGGTCTCGGTCACCAGCTCCGTCTCCTACATCTTCACGAGAGCACAGTGCGACATGCAGCTTAGCCTGCTTGATATGGGCACTGTTAATGCAATCACCTATGGAGGTAAAATTTTTAAAAAAATTGACTACTGCATTTCTATTGCGTTTATTCTACTCTCGTGCTTCTTTTGCCACACCCAACTTTCACTACCATACGTTAAAGTAAGGACTAACACAGCATTGTGAATTGCTGAATTGTTGACACATTTGGACTTTCCACAATAATGTGTAGGACCCCATTTACTCTATTTCTAGCGTTCACACGTTGTTCTATATCCTTATCATATCTCCCATCCCTGCTGAATACATGTGTTACTACTGTGTATTTGGGACATGTATTCAGCATATATGTACCGAATACTCATCTACTTGCTCGACCAACTCCCCTTCTATTCTTATTTCACATATCGTTTTACCGTCTTCTTTTTCAAAAACCATAATTTTCGCCTTATAATGATCTGTTTATTAATGTATCATCAGCGTACAAAAGGCATTTGACGGTTAACTCACCCATTCTTAATCCGCATTCTTCAACTTTCAAATATTCCAAACAACTGTCCTAAATAGGTTGAACAGCCACGGGGAAGCCACAGAGCCCTGTCTGACACCTTTATGGATCTCAATTCACTCCGAGTAAACCCCGTTGATCCTAATACAAGCACTAGAGTCCCTATAAAGAGACTTTAGTGCCTGTATCAACCCAGCATTCAACCTAAATGAGTTCAGTGTTTGTCTAACACATCCCTCTCCACTCTGTCATAAGCCTTTTCCAAGTCAACTAACGCACAAAAGACTTTTTGGTTTTTGGCCAAAAACTTCTCCGCGATCATGCGCATGGAAGAGACTTGGTCCGTACACCCCATTCGCTTTCTAAATCCCGCTTGCACATCCCAAATGTTTTCATCAGTTTCTTTTATGACCCTTTCAATTAGTACCTTACCATACAGTTTTCCCACAATGCTAAAAAGGCTTATACCTCGGTAGTTTTTACAGTCCTGCTGCGACCCTTTTCCTTTATATATTGGGACTATCACAGCTTTGCACCAGCCTACCGGTACCCGCTTAAGTTCCCAGCATAAATTAAACAAGGTGTACAGCAGGCCTGCCACTACTTCGTCTCCAGCCCTTAGCATTTCGAGTCAAACTCTATCATATCCGGCTGCCTTACCCGCCTTCATGTTTTTCATTGCTTTCATTATTTCATCTACACTTATCTCCCTTTAATTTCTATTTCATTTAGTTCATACGTTGTCTCCTCACTCGTGAACACGCTTTCAAAATATTTCTTCTATCTCTTTAAACTCAAAACTCCATTATTCAGAATATGGCCATACTCGTCTCCTATAGCATTCGTTATAGGCTGTTTTAAATGTCCCCTGGCAATTCTTACGAGTTTCCAGAACATTTTATTATTTGCCTGGAAGTCATCCGATATCATTCGTGCTCTTTCTTGCTTTTTCCTTTCAACTACTTCTTTTACTCCTTTATTTAGAAGTCGAAAGACTGCCTTTTTTCTTTCAATTTCATCATTCGTACCACCAGAATTACCAGGCTTTGTTGCTAGTAAATATAGCCATGCTCTCTTCTTTGCTTCAACTTCCAAACGTAGCTCATTATCTCACCATAACGTATTATTTTTCCTTTCATTTGTTCTCTTACTAACACCACATACCTCGGTAGCTGTATCCACTAAGCCTTTCTTAACATGTAGCCATACATTCTCCAAGTCTAACTCATTAATAAAAAATTCATACAAACCACTTATATTTTCTTTGAGTCTATATTTGTACTTGTTTTCCTCACCTTCATATTTTAACCTTTCCGTTCTAATACGCTGTAACGCAGTGGTAGACACAGATTTCCGATGCCGCCAAAGTCTGAATAGACCATTAATTCGGCATAAAACCAAATGAAGATCCGTTCCTACGTTGGACCTCCGGTAAACCCTTCTATCTACCACTGCGCTCTTCTTTCATCCACAATTATGAATTTTATCATGCTTCTATCTCTTTTTCAAGTATACATGTGAATCCTTTTGTGGTGAAAAAAAGTGATTCTTTTCCACGCATACGATGAGGAGGCTTTCACCATTCTCATTTATACTTTCATCACCAAAAGTTCCCAATATACTTTCATAACCAAGCCTCTTCACCCCAACACTTCCATTAAAATCTCCTAGCATAACAATATTTTCATTTCCTTTACATTTCATTAACACCATTCCCATTTCCCAAAACTGCTCTAGGATATAAATAAATAAATAAATATAAATGGACTTAGACATTTCTGGAGCGTAGACCCGCCCCAGCATAAACAACTTCTTTCATTCGTATCCATAGGAGTCTCGGGCTCAACACATTCATGTTCTACACATTGGATTTATTTCTGAAAAGTTGATACCTGCTACCTGGCATGCCCGCTCGGTCTCGTCTACACCAGACCAGTATGGGGTATGCATGTCATGTGTAGTGACATTCTTTCCTTTCCGTTTCGTCTCATTTACACATAATCATCTATTCCTCTATTATACATCATATCGCATACTTCATCCGTCTTTTCATTAATTGCTCCACATACATTCAGCTTAGCCATGCGGACTTCTGCAGTCCACTTTTTGCCCCTCCGGAAGACAGAACGTCACGGGTAGTGAACTTCGTCACCGGTTTTCCTCCTGGAGATTCCTCGCACCCGTGCCCCATTAAAGGGGCGCCGGGGACCTGGGGCTATTTTTTTCTCTGGTGACTCATGGTGTGAAACCACAGGGTGGTACATTTTACGCCACTACCACACGGCGAGTAGCCGAGTCTGCACTTTCGGCTTGTCGCTCATTTAACACCACCCGGGGGACACGTGTAGGGTGGATCTAGGATTGGGTGGTTGAAGCCTACTGACGTGAGCGACTTATCACCTAGTACACACGATAAAATCCATAAACTTAGTTTTATGCAATAATTAACACGTATAAATATTTATATGTTCATTGTGACTTTATCTGATTTGCATAAAAAACACAAACACGTCAAATGATCGCCGATGAAATCCTTCCGCATACATACTGGGAAGATAACGCGTTATATGTTACTAATGACGCAGTTATAGAGCAATTAGGAATTCGTTTAACTACTTTAGCAAACAGTAGTAGATGTTTAGGGCGATAACATCCAAAAAATGTGATCTGAATCTGAACCTAATTTTGGAAATTAATTATCGGTTTAAATTTATAACATCTGATTAGAGTTTAAATTCTACAATCGATAGTCGTTTAGACGGCGCCTTAGCGCAGTAGCTTAGCATTGAGTTACAGTGCTAAGTTCGAATACCACACGGAATAACAAATTGTATGACCTAAAAATAATTGTTCCTGGTCAGGAAACATCCAGACCCGTAACAAAAGTTTATGCAATTTATGTTTGCAAACTCCCTTCACGATACAGAAGAAAATCCTAGTGTAGGGAGGGTAACATTAAAAAAAATAAAAGATAATCACGCCGCAACATTTACTTTTTTACACTACTGTTTTACTTACAATAGTTACAATTTAACTTTATAAAATACGTACATATATACATTTGCAAATAAATTCTAAGGAATCTGAGTATATCCACGCATAGTTATCTTTTAAATAATCAATCTATCTTATAAAACTCTTGGTGCTTGGCAATTGGTAACATAAATATAGAAGCACAGAAGAATTGGGAATCTATTATTATGGAATAAGTGTGACAAACGAGCATTGAATCCACCTGATGTGAAGTGGATACTGCGGCCCACAGACATCTACATTTATCCTCGATTAAGATTTATAATGCAGATGCATTGTCACCCCTAAAGACTTATATGCCTTGTTTCCAGTAAAAAGAGTCTCCAGTTCTCTACACTCACCATACGAAACGCAGTATCATTAAACTACTATTTTACGCTGGCATTCTGTGAGAGTGTGGTACTATGCCGGTCGAGCCTACCCATTCGCAGCCTGGCAATACCACGTATAAAACCTTCTCCATTTATGAAGTCTATTAAAACAAATGAAATGAGCCAGCTTGAAATATACCTATTTAAATTTTTAATTACATAACATTGAAATATGTACAATATAAAAAAACTATAAAAAATAAGCTAGAAAACCTAAAACCAAAAATTTTGATTATCATATAGTCCAGCTCCCGTGGTATCTCGCCAAGAACGCTGGCTGCGTTTCCTCGCTGAATGGTTTATACTCAGCCATTGAGTGAGAAAAGAACGGACAGACGGATAGTCTCTACAGCAAATGGCACAAATACGTAGTCGTCTCTCATTTAAATTTATTCCAATTAAAGTATATGTTTTAAAAATAGATGCTTAAAGGTGATACAGAAGTTATTTCCGTGAGCCAATATTCGTTAAAAATTATCATCGCCTTCAGATAGTCTGTCTGAAACACGTCGTATACAAATGTGTTAATATGTCTACACTTCGCAAACAGACAAACAATAACATGCTAATGTCGTAATACAGTATTGTGTAATAGGATATTATTTTAAATACGTTATACTACGGTTGATAACTTGTCTATTAAGCGTGACAACTATCGCAAAATCCCTCCTGTGGGCAATCTGTGGGAGAGACCTTTGTTCAGCATTGGACTTTCATATGCTGCAATGTATTATAATAAAAATATGTAATAATTTGCCATGTGATGGCGATGTAAGTGAGTCCTTACCCCATTTGTTTTATTTGACGTTTATACAATATGTAACGTAATTAACGCACACCCGCAGACATCCCAATTAGTATATTATGTTATAATCATAATACATACACTGAATTTTCAGTTAACATTTTTATGCATTGATTATTTATCAAATTATACTAATTCCGGACGAATGTTGTGGTCACAGTACAAATCCACGAACGCAAAGACTTTAACGTGCTTGAAATAAAGTTCGTTTTTCTTTATTTTTATTGAATGACAGAATTAGTAATAATATAAATGAAACTGCACTCTTGAAAGTCTTATTGCCATATGTAACGTTCCATTTCAGTTTGTTTTAACTGTACAGATTTAGTGTGACTGTAATTTAAGTAGTTTTATTTTTGGGATAAAAACATTACCTATATTAAAACTGATAGGAATCGATTCAGTAAACGATTCTGAACAAACTACTTTCTAAAAGTGCGTTAATTATATTACATGTTGTATATTTTCCCTTTAACCCCGAACTCTAATTCGAATTTTCGAAAAGAAATTCAGAACCAGTATATGTGGACAAGTCGGAAACAGCAGGAAAGTAGAGTCTGCCATGTCGTGCTGTATCTGGTGGTCCTCACCGAGTAGTGGCATAAGAGAGTACACTACACCATATCATCCTGTCAGTATCGTAAGGGGCAGCAGCATCTTCCTGATAACAACGAAAAGTGATAAAAATGGCTGGTTGCAAACCCTCCCGCCAGAGTGATAACTATGACAACTATCCCCCCAATTACGCAATCTACAGGGGAGGTCTGGGCCTCTGATAGACTGTTATGTTAATCCTACTTCTTCTGTTCCTAGGTATGATCTCATCAGCCATGTTGTGGGGTTTCTTGTCCGACACACTGGGCAGGCGACAGATCCTAGCATGGGGCTTTTTCTGCTCTGGTGTTGTGGAGATTGCAGCTGCGATGAGTCAGAGTTTCACAATGCTGCTCATCACTAGGTTCGCCAGTGGGTTCTTGTGAGTGTATTTTGTAGTTGTATTCATTTCTACATTTAATCCAATTCTGTATACGTGGTAGAACCAGGCTACTGTTATATTATGGTTGTAGCATCGGTGGTTCTATTCGGCCAGCGAAGAATAACGCTCTTACATAATATTAGCGTAAAATAACAGTTTCATGCCGCTGTGTTTCATGTGATAAGTGTTAAGAATCGGAAACCGGTTTTATTGGAAACGAGGCTTTCTATCTTAGACTTCAGAGATGACGGTGCATCCGTGTTTTGATTTTTAAGGTAGATATCAATGGGCCACAGCATCCACTTACCTTCAGGTGGATTGTCTGCCCTTCTGCCACCCTTATTCTTTAAAAATTAAGGTTAAAGTTACAGCCTACATTATAAACCTATATACTGCTGGCCAAAGGCCTCCTCTCATTTCCTAGGTAGGGTTTTAGAACAAGAAAATGCCCACCGCTCTGCCACAAGGCATGTTCATGTCTTTAAACTTCACATGTCTTCGAAATATTTTTTTTTCTTATTTCTCACGATGTTTTCCTTCACCGCCGTACACGTGGTAGATCAGCACTTAAAATTGTAATTAACAATTTGCTGGCCTTTGCCCTGTATTGGTACATTTCAGGTTATTAATAATAATAATTTAGGTTTCTGACGTACAACTTACAACGAGCGCATAGCCCCTGAGCTACCACGACTATATTCTTTATAAATGAATAAATATTGCAAGAGAAACAAAAACTTTTTTTTTTTCAATATATATTATAGATAATACTTATTGACAGTCACTCTTTTGTTTAATTGACACTGGTTTGGAAAAAAACCTCTGCCCTGGGAAGAACCAGCAAAAAACCCTTTTTTTTTAATAACAGCTTACAATCATTTTTTACACAATTAATCAACACAAAACAAATTAGAAATAGCTTGGTAGCGATCACTTCTTTCCTAGGGGTTATTAAAGTTACAGCCTATATACGTCCCACAGTTGGGCACAGGCCTCAGCTCATTTCTGAGAGGGTTTTAGGGCAAGGAATTGTCCGCCGCGCTGCCCCAGTGTGTGTTGGCGAACTTCACATGTCTTCGAAATATTTTTTTCCTTATTTCTCTGACATGCAGGTTTCCTCACGATGTTTTCCTTCACCGCCAAGCACGTGGTAAATCAGCACTTAAAATTGCAATTAACAATTTCATTGGTGCCGGCGGGGATCGAACCCCGTTTGCTCGCGTACTACAGTGTACTACAGCGAGCTCTTACCATCTGAGCTACCACGGCTCCTTTAGAGGAGGGGTTATTATCATCCATAAATCCTTTAATATTATAATAACCCTGTTAATACAAACTTAGTTTAGTAACATTTTTGAACTTTAAGCAGGTCAAGTTTTGTATATTTTCTTGGATTTTGTTGTAAAAGCGTATACATCGCTCCGAGAATGAATTCCTGACTCGGTGGAGTTGAGTAACAGGTACTACTAGCTTGTGTCTGTTCCAAGTATTTACTGAATTAATATCACTTATTTTTGTAAAACTACTTTTATTTTTGTGTACGTATATTATATTTTTATAAATGTATTGAGAGGACAAAGTTAATATATTAATTTCCTTAATTTTTTTTCTGAGCGACTCTTTAGGTTTTAAATCACAGATTGCTATTACGGCACTCTTCTGTAAAACAAATATAATTTTAGTATTGCTCGCGAGTCCCTATAGCAAAATACTACACGATATTGTGCTACGAAATTAGCTAAATTAAACTAGTCAGCCGTTTCCACAGTGGTAAGACTTCTAATCTTTTTACAGCAAATGCAAAACTAAGTCTGCTTGCTCATTTTGATATATGGAGATCCCATTGAAGTTTTGCGTCTAGTGTGATTTCTAGAAAAATGGTGGTATCGACAATACTCAGCTCCTCCTCATTTAAAATTATATTAGTATTAACATGTGGTGGCGGTGAGTGAATATCCACTACCGCATATTATCCCGTGGACACCGCAAGTGACGGCAAAGGGAAGCAAATAAGAAGATAGGCAGCAGCGTCTGCCTACTAATGACTAAAACTAAAAACCGATGGTTGCCAACCTATTTGCCATGCGTGGCAACTATGTCAAATATCCCCCTATGAGATAATCTATGGATATGGCCTATATTCAGCGGTGGACTTAAAAGGCTGTAGCGGTAAATAATATATAAAGAACAAAACGAAAAAACAATTTGGTTTGGGTTTTCATTTATCATGTTAATATTTTGATTAAAACTACTTTTACGAAACAACCCCAATTACTCATTTTATAATTTCCTAAACAGATTTAACGGACCCTTCGCAGTGCTGATCTCGTATATAGCTGAGCTGCACCGCACAGAACTTCGGGCCAGGGTCATCCTCCTCACCAGCTTATTCTACACCATCGCCAACACCACTCTGCCACTGCTCGCCTGGGCAATGCTGACTAACGACTGGGACTTTTATCTCTTCAGTGGCACGTTCGGTAAGTAATATAAAATGTAAACTTAGAGACATACTTTAACTTTTTTCCCTAAGTAATTCCCTATTTTTGTAATTCCATAAGGTCTGAGTAGATCGGGGCAAAATTATGTTGCCCTGCTAACTTTGACATTGGGAAGTCAAACACAGCATACCCCGCTCTCCGCCTCTCTACACCCCCCCCCCACCCCCCAAACAGCCGAAACGTCGAAAATTTAAAATTAACAATTCAATAAGTTAAATCAGTTATACACTAAATGTATTCGCGTAAATACAAACAATCATACTTAACATGATCATTATAAAAAAGGCAAACTTGCTTAATTATCGTTAAGAACGTAATAAATATTTTCATATCAATATAAATTATGGCCGTTCGATGTGGATTTGGCGCTGTCGACGAACCACATTGGTTTTTATCGGTGCCATTTTGTACATGTTTGTATCAAATTTTAGTAGTGTTTGTATTAAAGTTTCACCTCGTACACACGTACGAAGTTTCTTAACGACATATCAATCTTCTTTTGATAAATAACAGAATCAGGCGCTACTTTGCGGAAATCCATTATATTAGTTGTTAAAAATTATTTTGCTAAGTTCGGCGTAATATTTCACGGATCTTAAAAAAATATTTCTTAACAACGATAACATTCTTCTTTTATTTTCTATTTTACATAAGTAGGTTAAATAATAGTATACTCCTGCAGTACTGGCGGTGAAACGTTACAAGAAAACATGAAGTTTTTTTTAATACCGCAAGCAAGCAATATATATATATATATATATATATATATATATATATATATATATATATATATATATATATATACTCGCTGCAGCTATATCACGGTTGTGGCACGAATGCTACGGCTCGACTAGGGAAGGACTACGCTCCCATAGAATGCGTAAAATAGCAGCTTAATGCTGTTGTGTTTCGTATGGTGAGTGTAGAGTTACGGAAGCCCTTTTTTACTGGAAACGAGGCATTCCAGCTTAGCCGTTAGGGGTAACAATGCATCTGCGTTTTAATTCTTAAATCAAGAATAAATGTAGATGTCTAGGGCCCGGATTAATATGTATTGAAAACATCAAAATATGTACATATAATATGGACTGAAAATCCTCAAATATGGGAAAAATATGTATAATAAAAGATAACGACATTGTACATTAAATCGACTTTTTATTAAGGAAAACAAAAAAAATACAATTTTACTTCGCTTCTGTTTCATTATTATTTGAATTACAGTATACAATTACATGTTTCTTTAAATTTTCAAAATTAAAACCCTTTCTGTTCGGACGAAACAATGCCTTGTACTGGCTGAATGATCTTTCAACATCACAGGATGTGATTGGAGCATATTTAAATTTGCATAATTCTTCAAGTGAGTAGGGTACATCTATGGTGCCTTCTAATGTTCCACACAGCATGCTGTTAATTTTCTTTAGGGTATTAAATCCTTTGTTTTTTTCCAGTACGTAGCTTAATTTTTGCCTCGCTACTTCAGCAACGGGACCTTCTGATGCTAAAACTTTTTTTTCGATATTTTCGATAATCTTCAAATTATCATTTAGAGAAGTAGAAGAATTTTCGAGTGCCTTTATCTCGTGTGATAAAAAGCAATAATTGCTTTTTATGTAAAGCAAATCGTTACGTAGAGTGTCATGTTCGAGAAGTTCTTTTGAGATTGAAATAGCAGCAGCCTCGTTCTCTAATTCAAAAATAATAGTTTTGATTTCAGTGTAATACTGGGTATAGTATTCAACTGCTGTCAGCCAAGTTCCCCAGCGAGTCAGCACTGGCTCTGGTGGTAAAGGAATGTCGGGATACATCTCTTTAAATTTTGAGATCCTGCTTGGTGCTTTCAAAAAAATTTTCTTTACGTTTGATACTAAACTGTCAACATTTTTAAACAGAGACCTTATGCATTCAGCTAATCTATTTATACCATGAGCCAAGCACGTCACATGAATCATTTTTGGATACAAAACTTGAAGGGCACTTGCAGCTTTTACCATATAAGGAGCAGCATCGCTAAGTAACAAGAAAACTTGTTCATGTTTAACTCCATCAGGCCACAAAACACTCATTGCATCATTAAAAAGCTTTGCTGACGTTTGGTGGTTGCATTTAGGAAGTTCTTCACATGCTAATAAAAAGGATTTGCTGGCATTTTCTTCATATAGACGTCCGATAATCACATTGCCAATGCATCGGTTTTGAGAATCTGTAGTTTCGTCAATGGCAACCCATATAGGGCCATCCTTTATATATTCACGAATCGAAGCCAAACAATTTTCATAAATACCAGACACATAATTTTTTCTAAGTGTGGATTCATCAGGAATGCGTTTGCCAGAGTATTTTTCCAGGAATTGTTTAAAAGTAGGATTATTCAATTTCCATAAGGGTATATCTGCACATATCATAGCTTCACATAATTCTTTCGAGAAAGTAGAACTTTGGGAGCTGCTCGCGACTGCATCAGTAAAAAATTGTTGCTTAAATTTGTTCTTTCTTGTAATATTTTGCTTGTGTTTAACAGTAGACACATGTTGTGATATCAAAAAACGTTGCTCGGTGGATATAGATTTTTCACAAGCATTACAAAATAGTACTTTTCCATCTGTAGTTAGGCATTGGTTTGGGAAATCTTCGATATACTTTTCCAATTTGAACCGCAATGGTTGCTTATCCTTAGGCATTTTTGCAATGCGAGTAAGTAACAAAATACAATCACACGCGACAAATCGACACGGCAAGCAATTACGAGCGTCACTTACGAACTGTGGGGCACTAGTAATGGGCGTTGATTTTTTTTTTTTTTTTTTTTTTTTGCGCCCGAAGCAATTAAAGGGCTACCCTGTACGTAGGGAGGCGGAAAATGCATTACGCATACCACGATAGCCGGTCTATCGTGGTTATGGGGGACTCACTGTCCTACCGGGGACCCTAAGTGATACCCCCTAAAAACCGCCTTTGGGGACAGGCAGCTGGCTGATTAAGCTCTATTGTGCCTTATCATGAGCGACCCTCTTTTGGGAAAAGAGGGCGCAGGCGGCTAAGAGCCGCTGAGGGAGTGCCTACGAAGGCAAAATAATATTAGTTGATATAATAATAATTAATTTAATTTAATTAGAACTGGCCTGAGCCGCCAGGAGGCAGTTCAGGTCGTTTGACAGTTTATTTGGCGGGTCCGAGAGAGAGTTTCTCGGCCTGCGGACACGATAGCGAGAGGGGGGTGGGGCTGCATAAGAAGCCGCCTCACGAATTAAGTTGTTTGGGTGCGACTCTGAGGCTTTGAAGAAGTTCTCAGAGAGTTTTTTAAGGAACTGTTGAATTGTTGGGAGCTCTAAGTCCCGATGAAGGTCGGCATTACGGACGTACCAAGGTGCGTTCGCAGCTCGACGACAGAATAGGTTCTGAACTATTTGGAGTTCATTTAAATGGGCGTTGAATCAACGAACGGTTTAAATAGACGGTCTACGTTCAATCGACGCTTCGACGGTCTACAGTTCATTCGTTATCTAGTCGAATTCATAGACGGCTAAACTGAGAGTCCACAGCGTTCTTATCTACTAACAATGCGACGACGACGCCGTAAACATACCCGGTTAATATAAGTGCATGCGTTCGTTGAATTAGTATCATTGTACAAACCAATTTAAACCTTAAGTATATAACATAGGAGTTAATATTTCTTTTTTAATAGAATTGTTTGAGTGAAAAGGCAAGAGCATTCTGATATTGCGTGAAAGAGTATGTCGACGGTCTGGCGGACTATTGTTTACCTAAACTAGATAATATTACCGTGCCTAAACGTTGCCGTTGTTTAGAAATTTGAAATTAGTGTGTCGACTCGCGCCGCAAGGTCAAAGCTAAAGAAATTCTTCCAAGAAAGGACCAGAGAGGACATTTGGCGTGCCCCCTTGAATGGTGGAGAAAACACCAATACTTACCTACGTCCACCCAAATTAAAAAAAATATTTGTAATCCATTGTAACATTGTAGCAACATCTGTTCCTTACGAACGGATGTTTTCTAAAGCAGGTCTTATAAAAAAAAATATTTGTAATCCATTGTAACATTGTAGCAACATCTGTTCCTTGCGAACGGATGTTTTCTAAAGCAGGTCTTATAATGTTTTAATTAATGAAAGGCGAACGAGACTAACGACAAGCAAAGTTGAGCAAATTATGTCCTAAACGTAAATACACCTGAGGAGAGATTAAAAAAAGGAGAGGTTTTTTAATTCATTTATAAAATAATTTATGTGATTATTCTGTACATACATTAATAAAAAACGAAAACAAAGAAAAAAGCAAATAAAAATATTCCTTAAACACCTATCCATAAAAATATTTAAATAAAAAATGTAAATAATTAAATATGTACATAAAATCAGTTGATCTTCTAAATACGCCTGAAATACGATAGTAGTAAAATCTTTTAAAAACTTATTCACTAGTCCTAAGCCTGGAAAAGTACGAAGGGAAGTTTAAATCGATTGATTGTAAAATTCGATAGTAGGTATTTATACACCACACACACCGTCAGAGTGCCTTGTGCTCAAATCAAATTTCTTTGAATTTTAACTAACTTTGCCGTTCATTCAACTGACGAATAGTGGGCAAAACCGTCGTCGTTGCGTTGCGCCCGTAGACACCGCGCTTTAATCGATTGAACGTCTGCCGTTATCGCGTTAACTAGTCGACGAATTCAACTAGTTGATCACCTAGTCGATAAACGGCAATAGACGGTCTAGTTTCGTTAAAGAAAATTACGTCGACGACCCACCTCTATGGGGCACGCACGACGCACGAGTCAGGTGAGGAAAGGCGGTGCGGGGCGGGTGACGCGAGCGCGATTCAGTGACCGCTGTCATCTTGGCGCAAAACTCATTTTTAGGTATTTTACAGAGCTGCTGATTCATCTAACATAAAATAATGAAGATATGGATAAATTTACTTAATTTCTTGTGAAATATGGATTTATACTTAAAATATGGAAAAATATGGAAAATAGAAATTGCATTTTCTTGATCTAAATATCATAATTTATGTAGAAAATATAATCAAGAATAAAAGCCATTTCAAATAAAAATATGGATTTACATATTAATCCGGGCCCTATAGATGTCTATGGGTATTCACTTACCGTCCGTTAGGTGAACTTTGTACTCGTTTGTTACCCTTATTATATAAAAAAAAAACAATTAGTACGATCAGGGGACACATTCCCGTAGTCCGATGGGACGTCAAACATCATGGTACCGCAGATAAATCAGGCAGAAGACCATCTTAAGAAAATTAATAGCTGATTTTTAGCCCAGCCCGGGACTAAAACCGTGCAACCATTACACCCAGTTTATCGAAGGACTGGACTAGTTCTTACTGACTAACACTTTTAGTACAGCAGAAATCCTTTCGGGATGAGATAATGGAATACGATTGTTCAAAAATAAAGAAACATCACCTCACAGTTTTGCTTTATAACTTTCTTTCTTTCTTTATTCTTTATTGAGCTATAAGAAACTAACTATATACGAGTATACTTATAATGCACATAACATGACATAAAATCATTCTCATCGTAAAACAATTTCCTGTTTTAAAGGTGTTCACGAATTAATTAAACGAGAATTTGCTTGGCGCTTTTAGAATGTCTTCGAGTAGAGTAGAGTAGCCTGATATAATTAACCTGTATTTTTTCTCTCTTTTATTATGTTATCTGGTTTTATTATCATATATGGTTATCTCTAACAAGAATTCATATCAACAGTGATCCACTCATGGAACCTGTTTCTGCTAGCGACCGCGCTAGTGCCCCTGCTCACAGGACTGGCGTTCATCTGTCTCCCAGAGAGTCCCAAGTTCCTAATGTCAAGGGGGCGAAACACTGAAGCGATGGAGGTGTTCCGAAAAATATACTCGATGAACACCGGTAATTCTAAGGAAAGTTATCCAGTGAGTACATGTTAACTTGTCGGCTCCGTGGCGCAGTAGCTTAGCAATGAGCTCCAGAGCTAAGGCCTGTGGGTTCGAATCCAGCACCTAGCGAGTATTTGTATTTTTTTATAAAATAAGGGTGACAAACGAGCACGCAACGGTCACCTGATGGTAAGTAGATGCTGTGGCGCATAAACATCTATATCTATCCTCGATTATCAAAATGCTGATGTGTTGTCATTCTTGAGAACTAAAATACAATGCCTTCATTCCAGTAAAAAAGGGTCTCCAGTTCTCTACACTCGCGATACTGGTCCACAGCATCCACTTACCATCAGGTGGATTGTGTACTCGTTTGTTACCCTTATTCCATAAAAAATATATCCCTGGTTGTCGTTATTGTCGGCACATCGTGCGCACTGGCGCCACGTGCTCTTACGCACACTCACTCCCCACCGGTGTTAAATTAGCCACTTACTCGTTGCTCGAAGAACCGACCGATGGGGAAGAAAGCTTCTCGAATGGCAGCCTTGTACCGGTAGGCGAAGTGTAGGACATCTCCCCACTAGATGGAGTGACGAAACGGTTAGACGTGCAGGAAGTCGATGAATGCAGGTGACTCAGGACCGTGCTTTGTGGCATTACTTGTGGGAGGCCTATGTACTGTAAAATTTTGTAATATTTTGGACTTGTGAATCGCTGTAATAATGATGATGATCTGTCAGAAATCTAGAGATTATTCTGGACCACTAGACAATACTGGGTGATTCTCTTAAATCTCAAACGGTTCTGTAACAGAGTGGCTTAGCAAATAGTTGCGGCTCTGAGGACGACGGGTGTTCAAATCCAATACAAAACAAGTACTTGTACGGCCTTCAAATAATTTTTTTGAGTCTGGATGTTTGTCCATGTGAAATGTATGTATGTAAATGGGGGTGTTGGTATGGTACAGTTAAAATCCTAGTGTGGGTGGTTTGGGGGGGGGGGGGAGTAACGTTTTTTTAATTTTAAAAATGGATAGTATTACCACTCGGTCCAATTTTTGAAATCTGAATATGTAGTTTAGACGTTTACACGTGGTAGAGCCATGCTGCAGTTATATTACTACTAATATAATAATATAACTAGTTGTAGCACGAATGAGTCGGCTCAACCGGGGAAGGACCACGCTGTCACAGAATACCAGCTTCAAATAGTAGCTTAACGCTGCTGTGTTTCGTATGGTGAGTCTAGAGAACCGGAGACTCTTTTTTACTGGAAACAAGACATTCCATCCTAGTTTGAGGATAGATGCAGACGTCTATGGGCCACAGCATCCACTTATCATTGGGTGGACTGTGGGCTAGTTAACAGAAGCAGAAACAGAATTTTTTTTTATTCAGTATTGAATAATACTTATTGAAAAAACTTTTTTTTAAATTACCACTGGTTTGGAAAAGACCTCTGTTCTGGGAAGAACCAGCTATAAACCCAGCGGGACTTTAATCCTAATGAATATCACTAATGTTTTTTAAATGTGTTGAGATTTTTATAAATGTATTAAGATTTATATAAATTTATTGAGAGGCATGAGTTAATATATTAATTTCTTAAAATTTTTGTCCGAGGGCCTTTTGAGGTTTTAAATTATAGATTGCTCTAATGTCCCTCTTCTGTAAAACAAATATGATTTCAATGACAGTCGCGTGTCTCCATAGCAAAATACCATACGACATTATGCTATGGAAATATTGTTAATGTGTTTGTCACCCCTTATTCTATTAGAAATATTAGAAAACTTACTTTCAATTCAAGATGTAATATCAGCCTTGTGAACAAATGTTACTATTAGTTTCAAAGACCCAAAGAATACATTCGCTCTAACATTTACAGCGACTAGTATTTATGGCCTTAATCGCCTTGAATTAACACCAATCAATATTAATTGTGGGCGATCTCAGCCTTGCTAATCGCTACCACAGTATCAATGAGAACATGTCGCTTTTTAACCGTTCTTAACAATGTCAGATTATTCCGGATATATCCAGACAATTTGGACTCAAGCCGATGTCAGTTGTAACTTGTAAGTAGACTGGATGGATTGTGAAACCACAGTGGCTAAATAAAAAAAGCCCAGTGGTTATTGTGATAATTAAACCCAACCGCTTACTTAAGTTTATTGAAAATAGAAAATCTTTATATCCCTTCCTCAACAAAGACAAATCTAACGACACCTCATATGTTAAAATCCATCAAGCCGTTTAGGCTATAGAGCGTGCCAAAGAAATGGACATACATACACTCCTTTGGCAGTTGGGTAAAACACAACCAATCTTAATATACAAAAAGCGGTCTAGGTGCCACACAAAAGTCCACACGACTAACTTCCCAGTAAAAAGAATAAAAAAATATTACATGTTTTATTGTATTTTTTCTTTCGGCACAAAAAACGACTTGAACGATTTTACTCATAATTCAATGAGGTTTAAGTTACATAATTATGCGTTAAATGAAACTGATCCCATGCTCACTCTTTGTTCTCGAGATGTCATTTGATTTGATCGATTTGTACACGAGGCAAAAATTGCATCCGAATATACATACACAGATACGTACATGTGCATACACGGAAATCCTTTCAAAAACCATACTATTCGAATCTAAAGACCTTGAAACGTGGAGATATGTTCAAATTTCCAATTTGCAAAATTAGATCCATTACAATAACTTCCCACTGGGAAGTTAAACCCCGTGTCACGATGTTCGTTCGCGCTAACCTCCGCTAACTTACTCTAACTTGAGTAGTAGGATATTTTATCGTCATTATCTCGATAAGTGACTTTCAATATTTAATTAAATAATAAAGGATTTTAACACGACAAAGACTCGTCGAAAAGGGTAGAACAACGTCCGCCTGGCCAGTTAATGATAGTAACCGAACAGAAGCAGAAACTTTTTTTATTCAATATCGATTAAAAATAAATAATAATAGAAATAAATAATACTTATTGAAAGTCACTTTTTTTAATTTACCACTGGTTCAGAAAAAAACCTCTGTCCTGGGAAGAACCAGCAAGAAACCCAGCGGGACTATTTTTTTAAATAATAGTTTACAATCATGTATTTTAGAATTAACAACACAAAACAAATTAGAAATGGCTTGGTAGCGATCACCCTTCCCAGGAGTTATTTTCAGCCATAAATTCTTTGATATTACAATAACCCTTTTTATGCAAACTTACTTTAATAAAGTTTTTGAACTTTGTGTATGTATAAAAAGCAGTTCATTAATGAAGATGTATGTGTAAAGAAAAAGTGTGATGAAGATAATATGGTATGTGAGGATAAATACGGGAATTAAAATGTTAAGTTTGGAATATGAGAGTATATTTAGATTTCGCAAAAACTGTGGCGGTGTAAGAACATCCACTGTCCCATACCGTCCCATGGGTGTCGTACGAGGCGACAGAGGAAAACAGGAAATGGGCAGCAGGGTCTTCCTGATACCAACTCAAAGTTATAAAAATTACGGTTGCTAGCCCGCTTGCCAAGTGTGGCAACTATAGAGTACCCCCCCCCCATGTTCACCAGTGAACTTTTTAGGCTGTGATGGTGTGGAGAAATGGAATGGTTTTATGTACTACCGTCAACTTCGACCACGACCCAAGATTCAAACACAGGACATCCTCCATAATGTCATTTCACAGGTTTTGGCAAATACACAGAAAGACAAAAGAGCCTTTGAGATATCATCATCATTACAGGTCTTTACAATTTCACTGCTAAACATAAACCTCCCCCAATGTATGCCACAAAGCACGATCTTGAGCCACCTGCACTGACTTTTTGCATATTTTACCGGTTCGTACGAGGCTGCAACTCAAAAACCTTTCTTCCCCGCCTGTTGTCGGTTCTTCGAGCTATATGGCCGACCCATTGCCACTTCAGCTTAATAATCCGTTGGGCTATGAGGGTGATTCTGGATCTATTGCGGATATTCTCATCTCTTCTTAAAATGACTTTCAATATGTATTATTTATAATCCATATTGAATAAAAAAATTCTATTTCTGTTTCTAACTTTATCGCGCAGAAAAACCCCCAGAATAGCCGTCTCCATAGCTCGCTGAGCGACCTTGATTTTCCTCATACGACCAGCCTTTTGAGATAATTTTACACTAATTAGTGATTCCCTTCATAGGTGACTAGGTTAGTTCAGGAGAGATCGCAGCAGCAGGGTCGGGGGGTAGACGCATTGAAGGGAGGCTGTGCCCAGCTGGCCCCACTGTTCAAACCACCACATGGTGCTTGGCTTCTGCTCATGTGTTTAATTCACGTGGGCTGCATGTTTGGGTAAGAACATAAAAACAAACACGAATTATTCTTTATACAGCTTTTATAAGCGTAACCACACTCGGAACTATTTTTTAAAAATAAAGTAGGCCTTCATGGGCCACCCGGCAAATGTGAAGTATCTTAGTTGAGGTTAGAATTTATAATTAATGAAAACCTGTAAAGAAATATGGAGTAAAATAAATAAACCAAGGCGTCAAGTATTTTTTTAATAATGAGTGCAGGCAACTGAGCTCACTTGATGGTAAGGGTCGACCGCTGCCCATAAACAACTGCAACACCGGGGGAATTACAGATGCGTTGCCGACCATTTTAAAAGGAGTAATCCCGTTTTTTGAAGGTCCCTAAGTCGTATCGGTCTGGAAAAATCCCCTGTGGTAAACGATTCCACTAAGAAGTCGTGATAAGAGTCGTGAAAGTATACTATAAGCCAATAGAAATGCTCTGTTTCTGTATCCGATAGGCTACATCATTTATCCTTTATTGCGGTCGCGAAGTGTAGCTGCCGCAACCTCCCTGACGCGATGGGAGCGAAAATCCTGCCGCGCGGCATCGTCAGGATGGCCGAGCGGTCTAAGGCGCCAGACTTAAGGAAACTTCCCTGTGCAAAACGGGTGGTTAGGCGTTATGGTCCTCTCCGAGGGCGTAGGTTCGAATCCCACTTCTGACACCCTAAATTACGAGCTTAGGGTTCGTGACAGTAAAAACTGCCGACTGAATTACCAAAATTAACACTTTAATTGCCGAACAACAATTAAAACTTAAAACACACTAATAATTAATCACACTGATCACTTTACTTCACTTTATTTCGATCCGAAGCTTCGTTTATATCGCCAATTCAATACTGCTCCAGTTGCGGCCCAAACGGTTTAATTTCATAACGGATTGGTGTTAATTCAAGGCGATTAAGGCCATAAATACTAGTCGCTGTAAATGTTTTTGTTTCCCAAACGGCTTTTTGGATTTGAACCCCGGACCTCATGATTAGCAGTCGCACCAATACAACCACTAGACCAAAGAGGCGGTAAACGCCGCGTTTTATATATGGTCTTTGATAAAAATTAGTTGCAGGTGTCCTTAGAATGCAGTTGCCACTTACCATTAGGTGAAATGTAAGTTCGTTAATCAATTCAGTTTTATAAAAATAATCTATTTAAAAATGGTGAAAAGAAATCTAAAGAAGTTTATTTACCTCCTCATTGTTTGTTTTGTTTGTTGTGTTTGATATAGGCCTTATCCAACGATCTAGAAAATTCCAGCAAATAGCAGCCCCGACCGACTAATTGGAGAAAGTTCTCTCCTAGTTCTGCCACTTGATATTAGATGGCGCTGGAGGTGGAAAGTTTTAGCATGGCATTTTCTAGAAAGCTCTCTTCGCTCTGCTACCCGTCACTAGATGGCGCTAGGGGTATTATTATGGCTTGCAACAATATGTATAGATATTATATACATACATTAATGATTTTTATATAAGTCGTTATTTTGTTGATCCATCATTATTTTTACATCAAATCATGTTGCATTTCCAAATAAGTTTTCTCTTCTTACTTATAGGTTAACTGGTCCACCTTACACTCCGCCTTAGTACATTTTTGTGCAACAAAGTTTTAAAAAATATTACCAAATTTCTGGTTCGATATTCGCAGAATGAGCTCACAATTCTAGCAATATACTTGGGTTTGGATTGAATTTTAGTAATTACGGTTTTCAGTTCCAACACCCTCCGCCTTTGGTACCCTCAGTTGGCGGCGATGATCGGGTCAGACGTCAATGGAACGCTCTGTTCAGCGATCGCGCCGGTTGCTGCATCTACGGAGAATTCCTGCACGCCGCTGCAGACGGATATGCTCACCTACTTGCAGAGTGCTATGGTCGGCGCCGGCTCCGTACTCACTTACAGCATAGGTGGCGTTTTGGTTAATAGGTACGGTAAGGTATCCGTTACCGTTATAGCCTATTAAAGTCCACTGCTGATTATAGCCCCCGCCCCATGGATTGTTTCACAGGTTGGCAACCGCAGTTTATTTCTTATTTTTAACCGTTATTAGGAAGGCGCTGCTGCCCATGTCCTGATTTGTTTCAACATGTCGCTTCTTACGACACCCGCGGGATGATATGGGGCAGTGGATATTCTTACATCACCACTACTCGTAGGGTATCAATTTGAAAATTCCAGACAACGATTAAATTGGCCACTTAGTTCGTTTTCCGTTATTCATTCTGTTATCCGTTAAGTTTTATTATTTTAATTACTATTGTGAATATTGTAGGTATATTTGAATGTAATGTAAAAACCAATCATTTACTAGCGATCTCCTCCAGCTTTGCGCCGGTGTAACTATCTATATAACCTTTGCGCAGTTGTAACTATCCATATAACCTTTGCGCAGGTGTAACTATCCATATAACCTTTGCGCAGGTGTAACTATCCATATAACCTTCGCGGAAGTTCAAGCAATATGTTAACAAAGTTTTACCGCAATCTGAAGATGCACGCCGCGGGGCATGTTCAAATTATTTTAATAAAATGTGTATCTCTTGTGTAGTAAATAAAGTTATATTTTGTATCACTGACTTAAAAAGATCGCGCAGCGTCGCATCTCCTCACGTCGCGGTGTGAACTGACCCCTAAGCGAGTCACAGACAACGCAGATACGATAATATTTTATCTGCGTATAAAAACTTAATTATTATCTGAAAGTATCACACACTACGCAGATACGATAATATACGAAATGATACATTTACTCAAAATTCAAACTTACATATTACATATTATATTTATCTTCACGCACAATCCCTAACGGGGTAGCCAGAGAGAACAGATCGCCAAGTGTCACGATCCTTACATACCTCTTTCGTTTCTTTCAGGTTCATTAACTTCTTCATACATGCACGTCTAGGTATCCGAGTATTCTTGATCCTCCCCTCTTCGAGCAATTTGCTCACATGGTCTTCGAAAGTTAGTCTCGGTCTTTTAATATTTACTTTCGCTCTATATATTTTCTTCATCATTCGGTCTTCACTCATTCGTTCAACGTGCCCAAACCATTGGAGTACGCCCCTATCAATTTTTGTGATAAGGTCATCTTTCAATCCTGCCATATTGCGGATCTCTTCGTTTCGCTTTCGATCGGCTGTGGTAACGCCACACATTTTACGAAGAGATCGCATCTCCACTGCATTCAACTTGCTTTTATGCTTCTTCTGGCATACCCAGGTTTTGCTGCCATATTACAAAGTCGGTACCAATACTGCGTTATGTATTGCAAGGCGTGCACTCTTCACCACGCCTTGCCTTTTGACTAATGCATTCAGGGCACCATTGACTTTGTTTCCGGCAGCGACACGCCTATCCACATCTAAATCACATCTTCCATCCCGGCTGAAAGCACTCCCCAAGTATACAATTTCATTTACCTGTTCTAGACATTCCTGATTTACCCATATTTCACATTTCGTTCTCTCTTCGTCCTTTTCAAATACCAGAACCTTAGTTTTATTAGCATTCAAACGGAGACCTTTTATTTCACATTCCTCTTTCATACACGTGACTAATGCCTTTTTTTTATAGAAGAAGGGGCAAACGAGCATGCGGCTCACCTGATGTTAAGTGACTACCGCCGCCCATGATCAACCGCAACACCAGGAGAATTGCGGGTGCGTTGCCGGCCCTTTAGAAAGGAGTAAGCTCTTTTCTTTAAGGTCCCCAGGTCGTATCGGTCCGGAAAAATAGCCGGTGGTAAACTATTCCACAGAGAGGTTGTACGTGGAAGAAAACTCCTTGTGAAACGTACAGTAGTGGACCGCCAAGCATCCAGATGGTGTGGAAGGTATCGGGACGTTTGACGTGTAATGCGTTCACGAAATTTGGCGGCTGGGATTAATCCGAACAATTCCTCAAAGCACTCCCCGTGATAGATGCGATAAAATACGCAAAGAGATGCAACATCTCTTCGCAGCGCCAGTGAATCGAGCCGATCGGAAAGCACTCGATCGTTGACGATTCGAGCCGCTCTGCGAAGGATGCGGTCAAGTGGAAGAAGCTGGTACTGGGGGGCCCCAGCCCAGAGATGGGAACAGTATTCCATGTGGGGCCGAACCTGCGCCTTGTAAAGTTGCAGGCGGTGTGCCGGCATGAAATACTGTCCCGCTCTGCTGAGCACGCCAAGCTTTTTAGAGGCCAATCTGGCCTTCCCTTCCAAGTGACCACGAAACTGCACGTCACTCGATATGTCGACGCCGAGGATTCCGATACTGGCTGAGGCAACAAGGGGAGTGCCTTGAAACTGAGGAGATACGACAAAGGGGTTCTTTTTAGCGGTTAACGCGCAAACTTGTGTCTTCTGGGGGTTAAACTGGACTAGATTTAGTCGCCCCCAATCCGAGACTCTGTCCAGCAGAGACTCGAATTCAGACACAAGTTTGTCCCGGCACTCGGAGACGTTTTCCCGAGAAATATTGGCTCGGCCGGTGTAAAGAGCATCACCAGTGCTGTCATCTGCATAGCAATGAATGTTACGGGTATGCAACATGTCATTGATATGCAGAAGAAACAGCGTTGGCGATAGCACGCAACCCTGTGGAACACCAGCATTAATAGGCTTGCAATCGGAGCTTGCACCATCTACAACGACCTTGATGCTCCGATCTGCAAGAAAGCTGGTGATCCAATCGCACAATTTCTCGGGAAGCCCATAGGAAGGGAGCTTCGAAAGAAGCGCTTTGTGCCAAACCCGATCGAAGGCCTTCGCAATGTCCAAACTAACGGCCAATGCCTCCCCCTTGAACTCTACTGCCACCGCCCATCTGTGAGTTAGGTAGACCAGAAGATCACCAGCTGACCGACCACGGCGAAAACCGTATTGGCGGTCACTAATCAGCTGGTGATCTTCAAGGTACCTCATGAGCTGGCAGTTTACAATGGACTCCATTGTTTTGGAGAACAAGGAGGTGATGGCGATTGGCCGGTAGTTGGACGGGTCAGAGCGGTCGCCTTTTTTAGGTATCGGGTGGACGTAAGCCGTCTTCCATGATTTTGGGACTATGCCTAGGCAGTAGGAGTACCGGAAAAGACGCGTTAAAACCGGTGCCAACTCTGGAGCACACGTCCTCAGCACAATTGGGGGGATTCCCTCAGGCCCACTCGACTTGTGGATGTCCAGTGAGAGGAGTGCTTTGTGAACCGAGCGCTGTGTGAACTGCACTTCCGGCATGGAGCACTCACACCGCGGGATGGTCGGCGGCGTACTCCCTCCGTCATCGAGAGTCGAGTTAGACGCAAAGAAAGAGCCTAGAAGATCGGCTTTCTCCTTTGCGGTATGGGCCAGTAAGTCGTCCTCCCTGTACAGAGATGGAAGAGATGGCTGACAGAAATTCCCCTGGACAGCCTTGGCGAGAGACCAGAATGCACGGGTTCCAGAAGCAAGGCGAACTAGTTTCTCGCCAATTCTGCCTATGTGCTCTGACTTTGCCTTGGCATTGACTCTTTTGAAGGGCCTAGAGGCGGAATTATACTTCTTTTTTAGAGCGCTGGTGTTTACATCCCGGGACGCTGATGCATCAACCCAGGCTTGGTAGCACTCCTGCTTATAGCATGATGCTATTTTACAGGAGCGACCAAACCATGGCTGAGACTTGCCTCCAATGGGCACCACAGAGGAAGGAATAAAAAGTTCCATACCCTGAAGTACCACATCAGCAACAGAATCCGCAACAACGTTGGGATCATCCGGCGAGAAGCAAACCCGCCCCCAAGGGTAGGATGCAAAGAAGACCGCATCCCATCCCAATCGGCTGACCTATAGTGCCAAACACGGCGGCAGCCTGCAGAATGCAACCGCGATTTCAGCGTGAGTGGCACCACACTCCGGACCAGGCAATGGTCCGAGGAGCCTAAAAGGGCGTCGACGGAAATCTGATATCCGTCCGGGTGAAAGGTCAGCAGAAGGTCCAACAGGGAAGGTGCATGATCCTCAACATCTGGAATCCGCGTAGGCGAAGTAACCAGTTGTGTCAGACCATATGCCAAGGCAAAATCATGAACAGATCTCCCCGCATGATCGGTTAAACGTGAACCAAGCCATTCGGCGTGATGGGCGTTAAAGTCGCCGAGGATCACGATCTCTGCGGAAGGGATCTGCTGTAGCAACGAATCTGCAGCCATTTGGACGTGGTCGAAGAGTCGGTCTGTTTCGGCATTACCGCTATGGGACCTATAGAGGCATCCGTAGACGCGCGGATGGTCGTCGCTGTCTACACGTAGCCAAAGGATGGACAGGTCCGAACCTTCAAGTCTGCCGAGGCGTCGAGAGCAGATGTCCTCTCTGACGTAAACGCAAATTCCAGCCCGAGGTACAAAGGAGTGTTCCAGTTTGTACCCCGGGTAGGAGAGATACGAGACATCAGCCGGAGAGGACACCTGCGTCTCTGTCAGAAAGAGCAGAGCCGGCCTCGCCATCTCGAGATGGTAGTGGACGGCGTTTAGGTTAGAGTGAAGTCCCCTGATATTGCAAAAATTCACGGACAGCGTGGCAGGGGTCGCCTTGGTCTTGTTGCTCCGTTTGCGCCGAGCAGTTGTAGTCTTGAGCGGAATTTTGCCCCCCCCCCCAGAATACGCGGGGCAGCCTGAGCACCCACGCTCAGAAGTGGAGAAACATGGTCGTGGATGCTCAGCGAGGGATTCTCCAGGGGTGCTGGTACCCTCCTGGGGTAGTCGATCATTATTTAATTCCGCTACCATGTTGATGGGGGGGGGGGGGGGGATTTGGGCCTCCGGCCACCTGCACTCACCAGACGAAACGCGGAAGCAGAGCTTCCACTTCACGCCGGTATTCTGTGAGGTCGTGGTACCACCCCGGTTTGAGCCGGCCCATACGTGCAACAGCAAAGCTGCCGCGTGGCTCTACCACTGTTAGAAGCAGTTCTGCTTCTGATGGTGCAATAAGCACTGCATCATCAGCATACAGCAGACAATTAACTTTAATGTCACCCAATTTCACACCCAAACAGCTATTTTTCAGCTTCTGTAAACAGCTGTCGAGATACAGTATGAACAGCCAGGAAGATATGACACAACCCTATTTTACGCCCGCTTGGACGCTAAACATGGGTGACAGGTCATGCTCTACCCGCACACAGGCTTTACAGTCATAGTAAAGTGACTGCACAGCCCTTAACAATCGACCATCCACACCATATCCCGGCAACAGTTCCCACATTTTCTTCCTTATAACGTTATCAAATGCTTTCTCTCTTTTTTTTTACTCATATTATATAGTACAGTAAAAATAGAATTTAACTTTGCACTAAATTTCCGATCCAATTTTGATTTTTTATACAGATCCAGGTGGCGCTTCAAGCACCATCTTGAAAAAACCTTTTCAGCCGATATCTCGGGAACTATGTACTTTAAGGCGTAAGTTATAGAAACAATTATTGTAGAAAATAAAATTTCACATCTTTTATTTCCAGTAAACTTTTTATAAAACTTACCGTTTACGATTTATGGCCTATTTAATGAACCGATTTTTCTATCACGGCCAATAACTCTCAAAATATTGGATTAATAAGTAAAGTACATTAATCCATTTTTAAAGATCAGTTTATTCTCTACAACTTTTGTTTCAAACCTTTTTTTAATGTCCATACTTTTTGGATTATAGGACGTTTAATGATGGACTTCAAGATGGGGCTTGAAGCGCCACTTCGATCCGTCAGCATTTTGTGATTTTATGCTCGGTATATACTGAAACTAAACCTTATAAAAAATAAAAATTGGATTGGAAATTCAGTGCAAAGTTGACCAAAAAAATACGTCTGCTTTTACTGGCCTAATAATGTATTATAGACGTGTTTTTAGAGCGAATTGTTTACTTATATAGTGTTTGTTACCTACAAGGAGTTGGCGTATATAGCTTCCAGATTAGCTATACAGCTCGTTAAGATAGGATTTAGATTTTTATTTTAATGTACGTGTTGCATTTGCATTTACTAAAAGCGATAAAACGTCATATGAGCTTTACGTAACGTTTTATCGTGTTATATTATAAAGGACCGAGGCCAATTTTTATCGCATTTTTTCAGTGACCAGCCTGTATTTATCTGCAGGTAAATTCCTACGCCATATTTGTATCTACAGATATATTTGTATGAGCACATAATATTGTTACTATCTTTCGATATGTTTCGGTACTTACAGATACTTAACGATAAAATATAAATTATCTGCGTGTGTTAGTTAGTTCATTAACTTTCATAGGGAGAGCGATATTGCAAGATATGCGCTCAGATACAAATATATAATATAATAACAATTTATTATTATATAATATAATAACAATTTTTCAGACAACAATATAACTGGCAACTTAAGCAAGGTTTACACGAAGCCAGTAACGCTGGCCAGTCCTCAGACAAGCCAGCGCTGGCCTGGCCCGTGTTGTTCAGACGAGGCCAAATGGATTCGTTTCATTCCTAGATTATTCTTGTGAATCGTTGTATTAAATTAATTATTTTTTAACTGCAACTGAAAATAATGTTTATCATATAGTAAATATATCAAATATATAAATTTGTACCATATCACTAGTAAAATTTTTATATTACAAATTATTTATTCTAGAGCGGGGGTTGCGGACCATGCGGGTGGAGGTCACTGGCTTGAAAAATAGGCAGATGTTCTATTCCCGCCAGTGCTGGCAGCCAGCGCTGGCTTGTCTTGAAAAACTGTTTATACGAGGCCAATAACAAGTCAGCACTGGCTTTGTCTAAACCTTGCTTTAGTTTGTAATTCATTACCTAATGCTTATCTAATTTATGTTTTAGTTTAAGTTTTTTCTTTCATTATGGTAAATATTGTAAACTTGAATGTTATGTAAATAAAAAACTCCCATAAAATGTCTGATCGTGCTTGCAACACATTTAATACCTTTAATTTTTTTTTTGTTTGCTTGTGTACTTTTATTAAGTAATAATATGTTTTGATTATACTCGTATATGTATTTGGGTCCGATTCCTTTTCAACTTAAGTAGTTAAGCGTTAACTTAACTGTTCCTGAGCCACCTGCATCCATTGATTACTTGCATGTCTCACCAGTAACGTAACTCTTGTTAATTTCTCTTGGCACAAATTTCACTGGAACAAATTTGTACTTCATAAATTTTAAATGTATGAATCACGTCCAACTGTTACTACAGATGCGGTAAAAAGCTGGTGGCAGGCTTCTGCGGCCTAGTTAGTGCCGTCATAATTGTATTGTTGCCGTTCCTGGGTACGGGGGCCTTCGCCGTGGTCGCGATGGTCACCACTGCACTCTCCTTTACAGCTCTATGCGGAGCCTCATTGTCTAGCATCAATGTAGACTTATTTCCTACTTCTCTAAGGTACGAGTTAAGATTTGACGGCCTATAAACGTGCCTAGAGTATATTTTTGGCTTAGTCAATTTAAAAAGTATGGTGACGTTATGAAATAATCAATCCAATCCAATAAAACTAGTATTTGGCTAAACATATACCTTCCCTCGTTGAATGCCTATTAGGAGGGATTTGGCAATAGTTGCCACGTGGCAGCCAGGTTGGCAATCATAGTTTTTTTAATATTTTGAGTCGTTATCAAGAAAATTCTGCAACCCATATACTGTTCCAGTTTCTCTGACGTCTTTTACGTCCCCCTCGGCACGATATAAAGTAGTGGATGTTACACCACTGCACGTTGTAAGAGTATACAACCTCCATTTCTTCCTGTGAAATTCATAGGGAGTGACTATCTGAAATACCTCCAGCCAAGCGTGACGATGAAGGCAGATCCTCCCTTAAACGTATATGGGATTGATTATAATAATAACGATATTGACATAAAATAAACATCTTTATTTATTAAATAAATTTCATTTACTAACTAATTAATTTATTTTACTACTAGAGATCCGCCCCGGATTGCACGCGTGATTTCTAGATCTCGACAAAAGCGCCTCCTACCAGGTTCCACTGAGTTTTTAAACCATAGGGCGATAAATTCAAATACATACAAAAAACATCAAAATCGGTCGAGCCATTGTCGCATATTTGCGAGACCAATGGACAGTAATTCATTTTTATATAATATAATATAGAAATTATATAGTATAGAGATTATAAGTAGAGATGGGCCGAATATGGAGTTCACCGAATACGAATATTCGGGCGAAACTTTGGTAAAACCTTTATCGAACCGAATTTTCGGCCGAATATTATTCCCTGCCCCTCTCTTCCTCGCCACACCAGACGTATAATTGCATCATCTAGTACTGAGCAAATTGCCGGCAAATGCTTATGTTTTGACCATTTTTGTAAAATGAGTGGCAGAACTACTATTTGAACCTATTTTAGAGAAACTGACGACCAAAGTAGACTGAAATGTACTAAAGTAATGTAATTTTTCTTTGTTTGATTCCTAAAACATTTTATCAAGCTTTCTATTTGCTATAACTGAAAATAAATCTACAGCGCCTCAAATAAAATATCAGTACTATCAACAGTAAAGTTATGAACTTATGAGACATGGCATTACTCAATTCGTACATTTCAATACAATGGACACTTTGAGTACCATTTTAACGAATGTTGGATGATTTAGCCGAATATTCGGTAAAGCTGCCGAATATGCCGAATATAGAATATGAAACGAATATTCGGCCCATCTTTACTAGCGATACGCCCCGACTTCCCACAGGTCAGATTTACACCCAGCAGGTGGTGCTGTTGTCAGAATTTCGACAACAGCACCACCTGCTGGGTCTAAATGCGAATTTAAACTGTCTAGGGACCCATTGAAAAACAAACAAAAAATTCATCAAAATCGGTCCAGCTGCTGTCGAGTTTTACCAAGATCAACGGACGGTAATTGATTTTCGTATATAGAGAAGATAAGAAAAATTAAAGTATATTCTACGTGATACACACCTAATTAAATTTTTTAATTATTTATTAGTAATTACGAAAAAACAATTGCAGAGTAATGGCTATGGCGACGTTCCTCATGAGCGGACGACTGGGCACCATCACCGGAACTGTCATTTTTCCTGCGCTCATCGACTACGGATGCCTGCCACCATTTGTTACTATTGCCACCGTTTTGGCTGGTAAGAAAATTTGTTCGATGATAATAATAATTGTACTTTAAAAAAGTTAAACCAGCTTCGAATTCAAAATAGAATATAACCAGAACATCATCAATGTAATCGAAATCAATTAAATACGCAGGTAAATAATAATAAAGATAACTCAAAAACTACCGGTCGGATCTTGATCAAATTTATATGGAACCACATGAGATGTACCAGTACCAGCTTTCGAATAAAAAAGAATCATCAAAATCGGTTTACCTAAAAAATGTACTGAGGTAACCATAGAATACTATAATACACAATAGAATAGCTGTCAACTTTATTTTGTACTATGTTTGGCGTCGCCAAACCCGATTCGCTGTGTTTTGACAGACTAAATAAATTTACACATTTTCGTCTTTTGATTAATGTTCAAGATCATCATTAAAAAATCGTTTAAACTTTAATACATATTTATTTGTAAATAGCGTGCAATTTGACATTTTTTAAATAATTTGCGTGCGAAATTTGGAAACGATTGTAACGTCAAAACACATCCAGTTTTGACATTTATGCGTGTGAATTGACGTGTTAGTGACATTTTAGCGACTACGCGGGCTCCACCCACTCCCTCGTTCTATTTTCATCATCATCATCATCATTACAGCCCTTCACAAGTCCACTGCTGAACGTAGGCCTCCCCCAAGCAATGCCACAAAGCACGGTCCTGAGCCACCTGCATCCATCGACTTCCTGCATGTCTTACCAGGTCGTCACTCCATCTAGTGGGGGGTCGCCCTACACTACGCCTACCGGTACGAGGCTGCCACTCGAGAACCTTTCTTCCCCATCGGTTATCGGTTCCTCGAGCTATATTGCCGGCCCATTGCCACTTCAGCTTACTAATTCGTTGGGCTATGTCGGTCACTCTAGTTTTACTGCGGATATCCTCATTTCTGAGTCTATCACGCGGAGAAACTCCGAGCATAGCCCTCTCCATAGCTCGCTGAGTGACCTTGAGCACATACAGACATACGGCCAGCAGTGAAGGACCACGTCTTAGATCCGTAAGTCATCACTGGCAACACGCACTGGTTTGGCACTTTAGTTTTCAGAGATTGAGGTATACCTGACGAGAAGATTTCCCGAACGCTGCCCAGCCGAGTTGAATCCGTCGATTGACCTCTCGGTCGAAGTTGGACTTACCTAGTCGGACTATTTGTCCCAGGTAAACGTACTCGTCAACAACTTCGAGCATAGTGCTCCCAACAACTACCGGCATAGGTGTGACATGGACATTAAACATGATCTTTGTTTTGTCCATGTTCATCTTAATACCTATCCGTTGGGAGACACTATTGAGGTCATTGAGCATAGTGCTAAGGTCCTCCAGCGATTCTGCCATAAGGACTATATCGTCGGCAAATCGAAGGTGAGTGATGTACTCGCCATTGATGTTAATACCGTATACTTTCCAGTCAGTAGCTTGAAAACGTCTTCCAACGCAGTGGTGAAGAGTTTCGGGGATATAACATCACCCTGTCTTACACCTCTCTGCAGTTGGATAGGTTTCGAACTCTGGTTCTGTACTCGGATAGCCATCGTAGCCCTACTGTACAAACACTTCAGCACTTCGATATACCGACAGTCAACTTGGCACCGCTGAAGGGACTGTAGCACCGCCCAAATTTCGACGGAATCAAAGGCTTTCTCATAGTCCACATACGCCAGGCAAAGTGGCAGATTGTACTCTTCGGTCTTCTGTACAATCTGCCGCAGGGTATGTATACTATGAACATTTTGTAACATACTGTCAGTTTTCTCAGAGCAATAGAATAGGAAATTGTAATGAACGACAATTGGATTTAGTGTTAAGTACATTTGATGGTGAGAAATCGGTGAGGGTGTATGCGGCTGATTTGGAGCTTGTGCCAGTGGATGCGCACCATCCCCCGCTTGAGGTAATAGTGTGGTTGCAATCCGCCGCAGACGAAACCTCTTCTGCACAGGGCCCCATTAACAGCGAATGCTACGAGAGACCCGCTTGGAAGTTTAGCAAAGCTAACTTTCCTCTCTTGTATAAAACTATAGAGGAAATAGATTGGTCTCCAATATATGGTCTAGATTTAGAAGCAAGCCTTGATTTTTTTTATTGTACTATAAATAATATATTAGATAATTGTGTACCTAGGAAAAAAGTAAGTAAGGTAAGGTCAAAGTATATTTATCCTGAGTGGTATACAACTGAGATAATACGCGAGTTAAAATTAAAAGCAGATCGCCATAAGAGGTATAAGATGAGTAAATCACAAAACGATTATGAATTGTTTTCTAAGTGTCGAGCGAAAGTTAAAAAAATGATAAAACTCGCGCAGGAGCAACATCAGCGTCGCGTCCAAAGCCATCTCGTAGAAGATCCAAAAGCTTTTTGGAATTACATACGGTCCAAAAGAGGCTGCCTAAACAAAAAACAAATTTTGAAAAATGGACAAGTATTGAGTGGTAAGCAATGTGTAGAAGAGTTTGCTCAGTACTTCCATTCAGTGTATAGGACGGAACAACCCAACCTAAGCGTCACCGAGGCAATAATAGCGGCTGGTGGTGTCAACGCAGCTGCGCGGGTGCATATAGAAAGTCTGAGTATTCAGGATGTGCAACGTGCCTTAAAAAAGTTGAAACCAAAAAGGTCCACAGGACCGGATGGTATTCCACCATATATTCTCAGGGACTGCCGTTTCGTGTTAACTAAGCCGTTAATGCACATATATTCCAAATGTCTGGACAATGCTGTTTTTCCCGATAGATGGAAAACCACACGGGTCGTTCCGGTTCCTAAAGGAAAAGTAGGATCGCAGGTACACGAATATCGACCTGTGGCCGTGCTTTCATCAGCAGCTAAAGTGTTAGAGTCGGTCATGTATGACAAAATATTCGTGCAGGTGAATCAGCAGCTCTCGGAAGCACAGCATGGGTTTCGCCCAATGAAAAGTACTACTAGCAACCTTCTTAGCTACATGGCTGAAGTTGTGCCCGCAGTGGATAGGGGGGTGCAGGTCGATGCCGCCTACTTTGACTTTAAAAAAGCGTTTGACTTAGTGGATAACGACGTCTTACTAAAAAAGTTAGCGGCAGTTGGCTTCACTCCACATTTATTAAAATTATTTGCCGGCTATATGACGGGTAGAAAACAGTATGTGAAATATGCCGGCTATACGTCGGACCCATATATTACAAAATCTGGAGTAAGCCAGGGCAGTAATTTAGGGCCACTCCAGTTTTTATTACTGATTAACGATTTGCCGGAGGTAGTTAAGCAATCTAGGTGCCTTCTTTTTGCTGACGACCTCAAGTTGTATCGTGTCGTAGAAACATTGTCAGACTGTGAAAAGCTACAACAGGACGTAAACAGAGTAGTGGCATGGAGCAATAATAACCGTTTACAGTTTAACACCTCCAAGTGTGTTACCATTTCGTTTACTAGAAAGCGCACGCCCATTGAATATAACTATGAAGTTGATGGTTCGCCAATGGTAAAAGTTAAAGAAGTTAAAGATCTGGGCGTTCGGCTAAATAGTGAATTATCGTTTAGGGAACACATTCTCAATTGCTGCAAAAAAGCGTATAGAAACTTGGGCTTCATTCTTCGCACAGTTCACGGTTTTACTAACGTTAATTTAATCGTTACTATGTATAATACACTGGTAAGAAGTAATCTGGAGTGTAACGCCGTAATATGGTCACCACATGAAAAAAGGTATAGCACAATGCTAGAACGTATGCAAAATAAATTTATTAGATACCTATATATGCGCCATTATGGGGTATACCCTATGTACCCATTAATGTACCCAACCTTATTTATTCTGGGTATGGTTGGCTACAACGAGTTGAGGGTAAGACGAGACCTCGCCTTAGCCCTATATATTTTTAAAGTGCTTAGGGGGGAAATATATAATAGTGACATATTGGGGCGGATTGGGTTGTGTGTTCCAGACGGGTACGTATGGAAACGGCGGCGGCCGCGGCTGCTCTCCGTGCCGCGCGCCCGAACCAATTTACTAGATAAAGCACCTTTAACGCGAACGTTACGCATTCTTAATAGAATGGCTGAAGACATTGACCTATTCTATTGCTCCTTGAGTGAATTTACTAGGGTGGGATTGTTTACAATTTGTTACAGTTAATTTCTACATTTTTGTTATGTATAAAAAGAACTACACTGTCGCATTAGGTTATTCCTGTCATGATAGTTGTTAGTTTCAATAAATAAATAAATAAATAAATGTATGTGGTCTATGGTACTGAAGCCTTTTCGGAAACCGGCTTGTTCGGAAGGCTGGAAGTCATCGAGTCTGCGTGCGAGACGAAAACAGCACGTAGACGCGGCTCAGAAGGGAAATCGGTCTGTAGTTCTTCAAGAGAACGTTGTCGCCTTTCTTAAAGAACAAGACCACCGCACTTCTGCTCCACGCCTCCGGAGTAATGCCACCATGGAGGACGGAATTGAAGAGCTTCTGAAGAACTTCAAGTACCGGTGTTCCACCCGCTTTCAGAAGCTCCGCTGTCATTCCATCCTCGCCTAATCTAATCTAGCTTAGACTGATGTCCGGGATGATCGCTGCCGGTTTTCACCCTTGCGATCACTGAGACAACACTGAACAGTTGGGGTCTGGTCGTCATAATGAAGTCAATCTCATTTTTTGTCGAACCGTTCTATTATGTATGTATTATATCTATGGAGGTAACAGATATTAAAAAAATACGGTCGAATTGAATAACTCCTCCTTTTTTGAAATCGGTTAAAACGTATGGGTAGGTTAGGTCAGGTTAGATGAGTATTTATTTATATATTTACGATATAATATACTAAGTACATTATACTTCAGTGCCGATTTATTGAGAAAGAGTAGCTGTAGAAATTTGCGAGCACTGAATGGTGAAAGTAACATTTTGTATTTGTTATTTAATGTTTATATATTTAATTAAGCATGCAAATATGTAAAATTACTGTTAGATTCTGTTTCTTTATATTAAGGTGAAGGTTACATACGAGTACCGTCTGATGGCAAGTGGATTCTGTAGCCCATATACACATTTATCCTTGGTTAAAAGAATTGAAACGCTGATGCGTCACCTCTGAGCACTAACATCACAGAATACTATTCCTACATGTATACAATGCCTCGTTTCCAGTAAATGGGTCTCCTGTTCTCTGCACTCGTCTAACGGTCATACGAAACACAGCAGTTTTACGCTGGTGTTCTGTGGAGCGTAGTCCTTCCCGGTCGGGCCGACCCATTAGTGCTGCAACCAATACTGGCACTACTCTTTAGAGCTGTAATTTACTCGTATTAGTTGAGTAGTAGTATTATTTCTTTACTTGTCCGGAATCCATCAGTGCTGTGTATTTTCGAAATCTAATTGAAGCAGTGCCACCTGTGTCTAAACTGTGACATTAAAGCAAAACTTTCAAAAGGTGTGACACTTCTAAGTACCATTAGGCCTCAATAGATGTCGCTAAAACGAATATATTTTTATTATTATAAAAAACTTAAGCAATGTTTTATATAATATAACTAGCTTTTTTACAAACTCAATAACCAAACCGTGTGCCATAAAATATTACTGTTAATTCTTACGTACATCGCATAACACTAAAAAACTAAATCGTGTTCTATTTTCAGTTTGCGGTTTCGGATGCTTCCTCGTTCCAAATACTACACTAAAGAAACTGGAGTAAATGTCAGAGTGACCGCTCAAATATTTTTTTACTAACTGTACTTATTTAGACATTGTAAATACTATGTTTTAAATTGTGCTCGGTCTTGTCAATATGTAGTAACAGATAAGGTGTAAAGAAAACGACTAGATTTAAAAATATTCTCTTTCTTTATTTATAATTTATCATATCCTAATCTCATTCATCTCAGTCAGACTCACAACTTAACAATAAACCAGCGAATCATGGAGAACGGTCGCCATTACTTTAGTGTAAAAATTATAATCTTGTTCTTAACATATTCTCAGCAATGCAATTTTAAGGATTATGAGGAAATATTCACTTTCTAAGAAAACTAGGTTATTTAATTGGGTAAATAAACATAACAGTGTAAAAAAAATATTTTTAAGAATATCGTATAAGTATAAAGATTTTTAGTTTAATGCATTGTTTAAAATATGTCAAGAAGCGTTTTATAGCCGTCAAAAAGAATTATGTAATAAAATGTTTGGGCTTTTGGTACCATAAAATTCAGAATATAGTATAAGCCCATAATATGTGATAATTATTCGGAAACCAATATTGTGTGTATTTGAATATATTTTAAAATAAATATCTAGTGCACAACTAATATAATTGAATTAAAAAATACCTCGGCAATTTTATTATTTTTTTAATTGTAAATTTTAGAATTATCCAACCTTTTATGGAATGACACAATTAAAGCAGAACCAAATTATTGCATAAATAAAAATAATTAAACCAGTTCAAATAATTGTGTTTGTTGAGATACAATTTAATTCTATCTTAGGTTTAGAGAATCGAATTTTAAATATTTTAAATAAGTACAAATGCTGAATCCAAAAAAAGGTTGGACATTCAGACTATTGGTAGCTTTTTTCTTTGTCAAAATTATGTATGGCCGTATTCAAAAAAGTATAGTTTAAGAATAGCGTTTGTAATAAGATCCATTGATGTAATATGTAGAAAAGACGCCGCGCCGAGAATTTGTTTGCGACACGGGGGGGTTTACATTTTGAGAAGTGACAAGTGCGAGTGGCAGGTGCAGCTGACAAATGACAAGTGCTTAGTGCGCGTGAACAGGCAGTGACAAGTGATAAGTTGGAATAAAATACGCAAAATAAGCGCACTTGTCATTTGTCAGTCGCACTTGCCACTTGCACTTGTCACTTCTCAAAATGTAAACCAGGCCTTATACGCCAATTTAGTTGAGATAAGAAGTACCCTGTGACTCCTGCCATGCGCCTCGCACAGTGTTGCATAGATTTCGTTCACGGTGGCTTTTCTAGTATGTACATATTACTTTAATGGCCGTATGTCACGTTTTAATGGAAGCTGTACAGTTTAATTTTTTTTTTCAATTTAATATTGAAAATATATAAAAAAATAAACCACATGTTTACTATATGGGGTTATTTAAGATTTAAACATAAAATACAATTTTATTATAAATATCGATAACGGAATATGCATTTTTAGGGGTTTAGAATATTTTATATACCTATTATATTTTATAGTTTGTAATAAGAAAAATATTACGTAATAAATTAATAAACAGCGACCATCCCCAATCATCCGGATAAACGCTATATAGGTATTTCTCGCTAACATAATTTTGACGGATTTGATATTTAAAATACCAGGTACTATTTCGGTTTAGATACAAAATATACGTTCAGCTTGACATCCAAATTTGCTGACTGGCCCTCCACATCATAGTCATCATACAGACAAAGCTAGAATGTTCACAAAAGGACTAGAATGAAAAAACTTATTGTCAAGTCGCCTTACTTTGTCTAAGCACTCCTTAAATTCGAGCTATGTTTAACATTATATATTATATTTCACTCAATCGTTTAGGCCAGTAAAATTGACAAGTGTTACCCTATAAAATTTTGAGGTTATATTCACAATATACTTTGAATACAACGCAAGGCACAGAGTTTTTTAAATCTGGTTTAATATTACCTATCTATTTAAATCAACACATTGCACTATCTCCATTAAAATTTTCTTTTATAAACATTGGCAGATCTTTCTCGAATTACGAAAACTAAGGACTATATTCATTCAGGGTTGCCCACAATATAAACACGATTTGAGACACTTCCGAATCTGAAATCGGTTAAAAATGCGTTGCGCACAGCCTTTTCGCGTTTCTTTCTTTTAGACATGAGTAACACTACGTTGCGGGCCGCTGTTTCGTTGAGTTGCGCTGCAGTTGCGTCAACTCAATTCAATGCGCCGTATGTGTTACTCGGGACCGGGAAATCCCCCAGAGGGTGTTAAGGTGTTAAGTTGCCCGCAGAATACAGAGGAGTGTTATTGAACAGTTGTGTTATTTTGCACGGATATTATTTTTATAAACTGCAACTCCGAGAATTGTAAAAGGATTGATATTGATAGGTTTTCTTTTCTACGTTTATTTTACTTACTGGCCACAAGATTTTATTTTTACAGATAGCCGAGTTACAGCTGTGTGTAAATTTGTTGCGTCGTGGCCCTATTTTGAATTATCGTTTATTAAATCGTATTTAATAATTATGATCCGACGGCGACGCAGTAAACGGTCACCGAGTTCCGCTGAGTTACCCATGTCTAGTTTCTTTACCTCCCGATTCTCGATACAAAGTTGTGTCAATTCATTTGTACAAAAAAATAAAAGTAGGTCTAATCTACGTCTTAAATAATTACAATCCTTACGTAAGGCATATTTCATAATTATAAATAGTTAATTACAAATATTTATAGTACATTTAATAATTTTATATACACAGTCTCGCGTTTTATTAAAGCCGAGTTATACAATTACACGGTTAAGCACGAATTGTGCCTGTGACTATATTGGTACATCTGCTCTATATATATATATATATATATATATATATATATATATATATATATATATATATATATATATATATATATATAACGACAGCTTTACATTATGTGCAAACCGTTTTACCTCATTTCATATTTTATTTGACAGTGTATATAAATATTTATAAATATATATATACAAAATTAACAATTTGTTGGACAAAACTGTTTCGGCTCGCACTAAATGTAAAACAAAACAAAACTACATAACCAGAGGAAACATGAGGCGTTCAAAAAACGCTCGACAACAAAATTGGCCAATCCAATCAAGGCGAGCGTAGACATCTATATGTTTGTGACTAACCACAAACAGAGATTGATCAAATTTCATTAAAATATATCTCTGATTAATAAAATATCCAATCATACACTTTAACGCCTCTTGTGCAACTGTTTTTGCGTTTGGGTTCGGTACTGCAGGTTCAAATGCTACACTACTGTGTGTGTGACGTACAAATAATTGTTCCGGACCTGGACATAGGTACATGGGCAATTTACGGTTTTTTTTTAAGAAAAAAATTGCTTTCAGTTAGGTTACGTTGCTAAAAATTGTAACTGCACCAGATTTACTTGTATACGTAAATCCTATATATTCTCACGACCTGCATAATTCATATGAATACATAATTTCATTGACAATTTATTGTAATTTTAATGTAAATAATATTGTTTAAGAACCGGAGTCTCACAGGGCTCCATCCTATCTCCACTCCTTTTCACACTTTACACGAGTGATATCCCGAAGGACCCAATAGATATAATTTAATAAATACAAAGTAACAAACGTACCGATTATAATAACAAGTGTACAATAAAAACCCAGTCTTTGGGTTCACAAAAATGGTATTTTACCCATTAGTGTTTGAGAAATCAAAACATAACATTATTTAAGGCTCTTTAGCTTTAAGCCAAAGGGCTTATAAACAAAAAAGCGGCAAAATAACAGGTCCTGCTATGTTTAATTTACCCGATGCAACAGAATAGTCTATAAACAATTCACAGTGTAATAAAACACTTCACTTCTGGTCTCTTTCCACTTTAATCCATAAATTTGTGGTTATTTATCTTCACAAAACATATATTCATTATCACATAGTATAATTGCTCTTTTTATAATTAATATTTGCAAACAATAAATGCAATTATCTTACAAAAATAAATAACCACAAGTGCTAATTCACTTTAAATGTCTTTGGGTCAGCTCGGGGGAGCCAGGAGGACTTCGAGCCAGCAGGGGCAGGCCGTCACGTCCCTCCGGGAGTATTTGGGCCCCCAGCCCTTCGCGAATGAGATCCTCACGGATCGAGGGTCCACCGGGCCTATGTGCGGGAGCGAGACGGCCGGTGGTGGAGCGGACGGGTCGAAGATGCACAGGCAATGTCCGGGGGCCACTCGCCACACGAGCAGAGCCCTGGCTGCGGCTGCATCTAGGGCAGGGGAACTGACGAACACTGGTTCTTGGCTGCGGTTGTAAAGCCACACCCCGTCGGACTCGAGGGACAGTGTTACCCCGAGACCGATCTTTGCACGAGTTTTACGCACCTGAAATTAAAAAAAAAAACACCAATAAAATACATTCTTCATTCATTCAATTCATCTTAGGGTTTTGGCAAAAGATCGAAAGAAGTATTTATAAAAATGAAAACACATTCTGTGGCAGTACACGGAATTACAGATAGATAAGAATTGTTTTTTATGGAATGTTAATTGAAAAAAGACCAGCACCTTTTTACATTTTTTGTTAGAGACGTTAAAAAAATGTATTCCATTTTTTGCCTTCTTTAAAGTAAATATCAAATCTATAAAAAAAAACGGAAATATCTCATCGCCATCCGCCTTTCGAGTAAAACTCTTGAGAAACCTGCGAACTTCGATTAGGCATTCTATTATGCTGAATACAAGCTTTAATATTGCGAAAATACAGTGTCACCGTACAGTGGCAGAAGAACTGAGGGACGCCCTAGACCTAGACAAAAGTTTATCGACAAAATTGACGGTATTTTGAACATGGGTCCGATTAAGTGTACATAGCATGTATGCGTAGGTACATGGATGTAAAAGAGGTGAAACAGGTGCCAGGATCGTACCTAATGGAAGTTCATTGTCTCCGTATACCCCTCTGGGTGACAGGCGTGAGTGTTTATGTAATTCAGTATAATAATTATTACGCAAGTATACATTTAATAATAACAGCATTTTTCACAAAAAAAATTATCACGCAATTGAGAGAGAACTATTAGATATATATATATATATATATATATATATATATATATATATATATATATATATATATATATATAAACGAGCGGGGAAAATACTTCTTTCTCTTATATTATCTTTTTTAAACTCTTGATGCTCTTCGAACTAGGTAATACATAATTTTATTTAATAACGCGGATCGTAGCTAATTAATTTTAACATCGTTAATTCACGTGAAACATGTCGTGAGAGTCTTCACAACATACGGCCGCGTTCTCTCTAACGAATGTTCGTAAATTGATTTGTGCTTGCACTGTGCAGATAACCTTCGATAACACGGCCGATAGGCACGCTGTTCGCCGATACATCGGGCTAATTATTCACTAATAGCTATCGATCTCGAATGGGAACTCGCGTGGAAACATCCTTGTTACTTCACACAGCTCAAGTCACTTAGCTTTGAGTCAAGTGAAGCTTTAAGATTCGTATAGACTAAAAGCATCAACGTCACAGAAAATTGTTGTTTTATTACTTCACGGCATGGCAAACGACAACGCGTGACAAACGAGCACGCAGTCTGTCAAATAGTATGTGGATGATGTGGCCTATAGGTACTTTTTTTATATAATAAAGGGTGACAAACGAGCACACAGTCTACCTGATGAAAAGTAAATGCTGTGGCCCATAGACATCTACGAGTACATCTATCCTCGATAACGAATCAAAATGCAGATGCGTTGTCACCCGTGATGACTAAGATGTAATGACTCGTATCGAGTAAAAGGGTCTCCGATTCTCTACACCCACCATACGAAACACAGCAACATTGAGCTGCTATTTAACGCTGGTATTCTGTGAGAGCGTGGTCGTCGACCCATTGGTGCTACAACGGTGATATAGCTGCAGCGTGGCTCTACCACGTAAAAATCTCCATCTACGAGTATACTCCATTAAGAATCAAATGCATTGCCACCCCTGAAGAATTAGAGGAATGCATAGCAAAGGGTATCGAAATACATAATCACGCAGACACTGATATTTTAAGTGTGGTCTTCCCCAGTCGAACCAACCCTGCTGTAGAAAAAATACAGCTGCATTGTGACTACTTCTTAACATAATAACTCGACTTCCATAAATTTCAAACAAGCATCAGATAAGGATTTAGCTAAACATACAATCACGCTTCTAAATTTTAGAAATTGTATTTAGAATCTAAAAGCATATAAAAGCCACGAATCTTCAGGGTACGCAAACCGTATAAGTACTCGTATGTTTCTAGTTGCTCCAAATCGGACCAAGAATACTATGCGATGACTTCTGCATTAAGCAGCAGTCCACAGCTGAACATGGACCGTTCCAATTGTAGAAAGGATTCGACGTACTATTCACACTTGGCGAACGGACTGGCGTTCACTATTACCGCATTGAATCTGCGCGAAGATAACGATGCTCCGATAATGCTCAAAACTGTACGGTCGGGTACATCACGTACGCAACCTGACCATGCGGTATGGAGCACGTTCTTTGCCGATTTTGACGCAAATCGCGCGCGTTTCCAATCTATTTCCGTCGCATTGTACGTCAAGACTAAAGATGAAAGAATTGTCTCCGGCTCGACGGTGCACAGGAAAATAAGCCTTACTGTACAATTTTTTGTAATTGCGTGTTTTTGTCACTTGAGTAATTAACCTTTGGTAGAGGCGGCAGGCACACTTGCGACGGTTTTCAATGAAGCATTAGGCCTTATTGCTATACGTCAAACTTTGAAGTATCGCTACATTTTAGTATGCTACTGCCACTTTTCTTAATATACAATAAGTATAGTGTCCGTATTTTTTATCTGACTATATTAACCTATCTTAGTATTAATTTTCATATACTGCCTACATAAGCTAGTTACATCTATATAAGTCCCACTGCTGAGCACAGGCCGCCGGTCATTTCTGAGAGGGTTTTAGGGCAATGAAGTGTCCGCCGCGCTGCCTGCCCCAATGCGAGATGGCGAATATCACATGTCTTCGAAATTTTTTTTCTTATTTCTCAGACATGCAGGTTTTCTCACGATGTTTTCCTTTACTGCCGAGCACGTGGTAAATCAGCACTTAAAATTGCAATTAGCTATTTCATTGGTACCGGCGGGGATCGAACCCGGGTTGCCCTACTGTGAAATTTACAGCGAACACTAACCATCTGAGCTAGCACGGCTCGTTCACTACATATAGAACTAATATTAGTTTTTTCCAGATTATAATTCGTAGGTCTTCAATGTTTTCAATTAAAAAAGGTACGCAACGTCCTCTGGGTTATTAATCTTGTCAAAAAATCATGTTTTGAAATACACAGACATCGGTCAGCTATATAAGTGTTGTATATTGGAACTTGACACATTTGTAGGGGTTCTAAAAATATTAATTTTAGCTCGGGCTATTCCTTCAACTCACCTGATCAGCTTGCGGCGCGTCAGGCCTGGATTCTAATGCGTCCAGACACAATCCATGCCTTCCCGTACCGCAGGTGCCACCACCACCCCCGAACACATCAACTGCCCGAACTCGAACTCCGAACTGTCTGCCCACCCGTTGTGTCAGCTCCCAATAGGCCAACCGACACCACTCCGCCTCCCAGCTGGGACGCTCTAGAAAATAAAACAATCTGCCATATAAAATCTGTATTTTTCCGTACCTACTAACAACTTTAAGAATAAGTTAAAGGTTTGTTCGATGAATTTCTAACTAAGTTAACTAAGTTCTTGGCGGGAACTTTATCACTAGCGGATTACTGCTTCTAGTTTATCGATTAAATAACTGGTTTGGTTTGAAGTGGATTTTGATATATAAAAGTGATAGGATTTTGTGTATTAATTGTCTAAGCATGTGAATAAGGTTTAAGTTTTTATATTTATCTTCACCTACTATCTACTGGCTTAAGCTGCCGTCAAAATCTCTATAAAGTTATCGCAATGATACGAATCAACATATTGAGAAGAAATTTGCTGACATATTGGCCTATATTTTCTAAAATTAATTACAGCATTTAATGTTTTCTATTGGCTGAAGGCCTTGTAGCCAATGCCACAATAAATAAAGAAATAATAGAAGCCATTCTTTTTTTATATAGTGTAATGTTAGCCGTAATCTGATCTCACTAAAATCTACTCTAAAACCAATTAGCTTCTAAAAAATTGTTAGAATTTTAATTATTAACTGTTTCATTACTAATAAATAATTTTCTTCATTGCTTCAAAAAATATTTTTAATGGTCGAATTTTGGCGCTAGCTCACTGCCGGTCGCGCCAACAAATTACCCGTCGCCGTGTCAATTGACAAACGGCGATGTATGTTCCATAAACGATCGCCCATAAACTTTAGACATTGGGTGCGTTTGGCAGAAAAAAGCGCTAGCAAGCGCTTATAAGCGCTAAAATAGTTTTCGGCCAGGACACGATTGCTACTTCAGTAGCGCTGACACAATCCGCCATTTTGCTTATTTAATTTATTTGTTTTGAAGTAGAGTTTATAAGTTGTTTTGTGCAATATTAGTTTTAAGTAATATAATGACATGAATAAACATATACATGCTATTAAAAATTCATGATTGGTAAGTTTTTAATATGAATACTTTACAAACATATATTAAAATTAGGTTAGATTCCCCGGTTAAAACTAACATCGTGTCCTGGAGGAAAATAGCTACTTACGATTTGACAGCGCTTACCGCTTACGATCGCCATTTTGCTTACAAGCGCTTGCTAGCGCTTTTTTCTGCCAAACGCACCAAATCAATTACATACGCGAAATTACAATAAAAATTGTTTTTTTTTTCATTTGTAAGTACTACTTCTTTTATACTTTATGATATTATTTTGTTTTAGGTATATTTATTTACTTTAATTTATATTTTTCTCTTTTGACATTATGCACATCTACTTTATATTTTTATGTCTGCATCACCCAAGAGTTGACAGGTAGAGAATGCCTCAGGCATTAAGTCCGCATATTATACATCATGTTGCATGAAGTTAAATAAAATAATTAAAGTAGATACTTCAAACTTATTTAAATTATTTTAAACAATATACAATAATTCCTTTGAATTTGTAAGTTTGTTTATTACAATGTGTTTTTTTAATAATTTCCAAACATAACTGGGTCGTATATTGAAATTGATTAGGTGTGTGCAAAAGTTCTATCCGTTTCCAAAATCCTTTTTAACTGGACCTTTTTGGAACCGAGGCGTTCCATCTTAGTTCTCACGGGTGACAACGTACCTGCGTATTGATTCTCAATCGAGGATAAATGTATATGTCTATGGGCCACAGCATCCACTTACCATCAGGTGGACTGTGTGCTCATTTGTACGCAACCTATTCTATAATTCAAAAAAAACCGCACGTGATGATAGAGGGTATTGGATATTCCTATACTGGCCACTACACAGTAAATAAGCATAATGTGAAAATAAAATAATAATGGCGGAATTGAACTGAAAAGAAGTTCACATAGAAGGTATTAATGTGCACATTCTAATTACAGCGTACCAACTGCCCACTGCTAAACATAGGCTGCCTCACAGATTCCCATGAAGAGATATTTTCCGTAGATGCCATGTTTCGCAACCATAGTTTTTTATAATTTTTATATTTTGCGTAATTATCAGGATGATGGCTAAAGCCCACTTCCTGTTTAATTTGCACCTGTCGCTTCTTATGACATCCAAGGTAGGTTATGAGGCAGTGGATGTTCTCACGGCAAACTAAATACATTAATTATGTAATTTGTATACTATGAATTATATTAATATTGTTAATAATTTATATTATAATTATGTAATATATTGTAGGTAATATAAATTATAATATTTTTTTGAATGAGAAAAAACTGTTGGTATTAGCTAAAAAAAACTGACAAAACGTATTTATAATGATTACCATTAATATTCCGATTTTTGGAAACCAAAGCCATTACCAATAAATAAAGTTCTAAGTTCTCATGTTTTATGTTCTCATATTATAGGTTTATGGCAAGATCTTCTTGTATCTTAATGTAGCTTTATTTAGATTTAAGATGACATAATACCATTCATTATATCAATTTTTCGTTTTAAAAAAGCAAGTTTATCGGATAAAATGTAGCCTAAATACCTCCTAGTATTGCTTTCTATCTTTTTGTAAATTTTTATCACAATCGATTTAACTATTTTGAAGATCAGCTCGGATAGCCTGACAGTGAAACACAAAACATTTTTTTTTTTCAAAAATGTTTATTTAAGCCTTCATAGCACGCACATAACTCCTAGCTTAATGAAAGCTAAATGAAAATTTAATATTCATTTTTATTTGAATATGAATAATTAAATTATAAGTCAATTTAGTAAAGTTTAGTTTAGTACAATTAAAATCCCATCAAACCGAAATCAAAACCAAAAGCCTATCCCATAAGAGTCACCATCAAGATATTGCCTGTCACACAAAATGCCATGAAAAATGGTAGGTGGTATAAAAGTGGTGCTGGCGCCAGGGCGGCGGGCGGCGATCGATCGCCAAGGTTACCGACGCGCAGACACGTGCCACCACATTGACTTAAGCACCATACATTCATAACTTGACTAAAACTGGTATATCTTGGTTGGTGATCTAATCTTGTTACTGCTATAGTATCTTGCTTGGCTGTGGGATAATCTCTACCAAGCATTCCTTTCGTACTTATTGTTTATTATTGTGTAAAATTTCTTTCTATAGAATAAGGGAGACAAACGAGTATATCACCTAATGGCAAGTGGATACTGTGGCCCATAGACATGACATATAAAATGATTTAAAACTGTATTTATCAAAAAAATATGTTCCTCTGGGTTTCTTGCTGGTTTTTCACGAGACAGAGGTATTTTCCGAACCAGTGGTTAATTAAAGATAAGAGTGACTTTCAGTAAGTATTATTTATAATCTATATTGAGCAAAAAGTTTCTATTTCTATTGGTTAAAATGAAAAATGCCAAGGAGAGCAGAATAAATTTCGAGGAGCTTTTCGCATATTAAATTTTAAAATCAACAACTCGGAACAAGCGTTCAATACTGCAAATGACTTGCGGAACAAAATGAATGACATTTATGAGCACGTCAGACAATCGGGCCAGCAAATGTCTGAGAAAATGAAAACCCGGTACGACCGCAAAATGAACAATAAAGGGTTCAACGAAGGTTCATTAGTGTGGTTGCACAATCCAGTCCGCAGCAAAGGGAAATCTCCTAAGCTTCAAGCTAAATGGGACGGCCCGTACCGGATTGTAACCAGGATCAACGATGTGACCTACCGGATACAGAAAGGCGCAAGAGGGACTCCTAAGATCGTCCATGTGGATCGCTTGGCGCGTTATTATGGGACCGATAATGCTCGGGACGAGCATGTCTTAGGAGGGGCAGTGTTCCGCACTCCAGTCGACGACACAACTAGCGCCATCTAGTGTCAGGAACGAGAGCGAGGGGAGCGTTGCAGTTTATGACATCACAAATGTTTCGACCAACAGCGCCACCCGAAGAACTAAGTTTCTAGAAAATCTATACTCGAACTCTCGGTACCTTACGCGTGTTTACTTGAACATTCCGGATATTTTGCTAATTTAAATAAATAGGTGGCGCAAGATGCGATCGGGACAGAGTTGAACTCAGCGACACAAGCGACGCTTCGGAGCGGAATTAAGTGATTTAGTGTGTTTAATTATTAGTGTTTTAACTTTAATTTGTGTAAAGTAAATTAAAGTGTTAATTTGGGTAATTTTATCGGCAATTTTTATTGTCACGAACCCCAAGCTCGTAACAATACATTATTACTTTCATAGTGTTATATCACTCTAAAAAGTTAAATAATTTGAAAATAAAGCATTCCAGTCTCGTACAATCGTAAAGGTGTCATCTATTACCATGGTAGCGCTACAACTCAGCTTTCTCCACTCAAAAAATTATTCCACCAACTTCAAACAAAGAACACTAAACATGCTTTGGTACCTTCGAAGATTATGAGATGGAAAGCCTCACACCCTGCAATATACAACAAAACCTACCAGAAATATACACAGCAGTTCGAGCACTAGTACCTATATAATAGTTGAAATAGATAAGATATTAAGAGAAAATAGATAATTTGATTCACCCGATCTCGCATATATTTTTTGCAAGTTTTGAATTTCAAATTTCGAACACTTTCTGATTAGCTATTACATTTTTAAAAATTAGTACAAAAATTAAAAAAAACTACTTGTTAAACCTAAACACAATACACGAGAAAACTGCAAAAATTAAAATGGTGACAAACATGTGCCGTATGCGCGGCACGGATGGAGATCGTCGTGACATCGTGGCCAGGGTAATGACACACCTACTTTCGGTGATAGCTTATCAACAACAAATACCTCGGCCGGCATTCTTTGAATTCTTCACCAGAGAAAAGCAATCGTTTTGTTTCGATAGTATACATTTTTTATTGAAGTAATTACTCATTGAGTCATTGTAACGGTTTACACGGAACCCCTGGTAAAGATAACAGGTTATTGTAATGTTATTTCGTATATTCGTTATTGTTAAATCACCTATCAAAGCATTCCAGCTTTACTGCGCGTTAGAAAAATAGCTGTAACTTTCTCAGGGATGTAACCTATATAGACAAACTTAAAATGCGGAATATTATCTAACCAATTACACTTATTGTACGTGTAGGACTGGGTCTGAAGAAAAGGAGACTTCTTTCAAAAGCACTGTAGGTTTACTTGTTGTGAATTTTAAATTTGGATAAACACTTGTACTAGTTTCTCAACATTTATTTTAAACTATTAACATACTAATTATAAAAACGGAAAAGCTTCGCCACTAGGCATCATCAGTAGGTTTGCGAGTTCGGAAGACCAAAATATCTGGACAAATTTTTAAAAAGTCGGGATTTTCGGGTTGTAGTCAGAGGAAATAAATATTTAAAAAAATTAATTAAGAGGCTACTAGAGGCTTTACTTCATAGTTCAGTCTAATTACTAACTCAACTTTTATTAAATCAAAGACTATACGTCAACTTTCAGAGGAGCTGTTTGTCTGGAGATTTTGAGATTTGTCGGCATTGATGTATATGTTATCACTCAATGTGTTGTATAACTCAATGTTTGTCGGGAGTCTGGAGATCATTTAAAATGTAGGGAGAATCCAGACGAATCCCGACCATCTGGCAACCCTATATATAAAAAAATACATAAAATAGTTTCTTTTTTGGGTCTACCTGCCTCATGACTCAAATATTTTTTATTTAAAAAAAATGACATTGTTCTCCATCTAGTATCCTTGGAACTTCATGTCAGGTTAGGTTAGGAACAATAATAAAAATTCTCATACGGCTAGCAGTCAAGGAGTATATTGTTATATGGCTAACTCAACCCTCCTTTTTTAAAGTTCCGTTCCCATTCCAACGCATTGGTTGTATAACATTGATCAGTTGATGGTGGCAGATAAAGGAAATGGCACTAAAGTTTTTAATTAATAAATAGTAAAATAAAAAAACCATCCGAATCACATTTAACAATCGCAAATATAAATTATTTGTTGTTAAGTTACTTACTATCATGTGGACTGTAAGTACGTTTCTCAAGTCAGTTTTATTTCAAAAAAAAACCATTTGAAACATCAGGAGTATTAAAATACGGTAATTAAACGCTATAACAACAGTAAGAAAACATTGTTTCATTTAATGAGCAATGTACGGGAATATTATAAAAATAATATGTGCTAACAAAACTTCTAATATATTTCATAATATAGTGAAATGAATAGAAATGAGGCAAATAAGTAGTAGGTACATCGTCGGCAGGACGTTTGCCTTTCGCTTTGTTTTCTTGAAATATCGATTCAGCACTACAATGTCATGCACGGCCGTTGTTCGGAGCGCTGGAGTGATGTTTGAAACATTAACATTATAATGTAACACGTGGTTATATGCAAAATATACAAGTAACTAACCAAAAAATTAAGCAGTATGAACTCGAATATGAAACTTTTTAAATACAGAATAAGGGTAAAAACCGAGCAAACAGTCCATATGATAGTAAATGCAAGCTTGCCGCCCATAGACACCTATGTTCATCCTCAATTATAAATCAAAATTCAGATGCGTTGTCACCTCTGAAGACTAATGAATATTATAATAGATTAAGTAATATGTAAATATATATAATAATACTTTGTTTCCTGTAAAAATAATCTCTGGTTCTCTACATTCACCATAAAAGCTGAGAAGAATTAAGCTGCTACTTTAAGCTGGTATTCTGTGAGGGCGTGGTCCTTCCCCGGTGGAGCCGACCCATTCGTGGTACAACTATAATATAGCTACAGCGTGGCTCTACCATGTATAAAATGAAATTATGCTGCTATTTTACGTAGTAGTATACTCTGCAAGGATTTTCCTTTTAAAATCTAGTCATCGCTCATTTTGCAGCGGTTCTACAGCTGTACGTGGATATTATTGTAATTTGACTTCTCCCCTTTTCTCAATCTACCACCGGCGCGCGGGTGATAATTTCACTCATCATATTGAAGTAATATGTTATAATACGTACTAGAAGAAGAAGACAAATCGAAACTTGGTTGTTTGAAGCCGCGTTAAACCCACGTACTCAACTTAGCCTGCAAATTAAAAAGGTACTCTGCGCGTCCGACCACGCGGCCCGCGTTATCGCACAGATTTTTTTCGCGATGTCTGTCCATACGTAGTACATTACACTTCAATGGTCACACACTTATATTTACAATTGAGGCTGTGCCGTTGTATGCGTCAATTAACCACAATAGCCGGGTCGTCGAACCGTCGACACTCAAGGCTCCAATAACGCCTACCGTAGCTCTATTAACCACACGCTAGATCGAATACCTTACTTTGCGTTTTCAGGAGCCGCTGTGAAGGTCATTGAAGGAAAATTGGTGAAATAATTCTTTGCTTCCTCTTTTTTATATATAAAAGTGGGGGACCAAAGGACGATGCGGCTCACCTGATGGTGACTACCGCCTCCCATAAACAAGGTTAAAATGCAGGTGCATTGCCGACCCTTTGGAAAGAAGGTAATTAATAACGGCATTTGGTTAGATAGAGCTTAAGTAACAAGCAAATGCCATTTTTACTAGAAAAGTGGTATTTCATCTTAGTCTTCAAGGGTGACAACGTATTTGCATTTTGATAGGTCTATGGGTAACACTGTGTGGTCCCTCACTGCTGGCCGTATGAGGACGCTCAAGGTCGCTCAGCGAGCTATGGAGAGGGCTATGCTCGGAGTTTCTCTGCGTGATAGACTCAGAAGTGAGGATATCCGCAGTACAACCGGAGTGACCGATATAGCCCAACGGATTAAGCTGAAGTGGCAATGGGCCGGCCATATAGCTCGAAGAACCGATAACCGATGGGGAAGAAAGGTTCTCGAGTGGCAGCCTCGTACCGGTAGGCGTAGTGTAGGGCGACCCCCCACTAGATGGAGTGACGACCTGGTAAGACATGCAGGAAGTCGATGGATGCAGGTGGCTCAGGACCGTGCTTTGTGGCGTTGCTTGGGGGAGGCCTATGTTCAGCAGTGGACTTGTGAAGGGCTGTTATGATGATGATGATGGTGGGTAACAGCATTCACTTAGCATTTGGTGGACTGTGTGCTCTTTTGTCATCTTTATCTTATAAAAAACCTTCATATCAAATCTTCATTAAATTATTAAAAAAAATAAAACAAATTAAGCCTCTTTTCATTCTGAAACCTTTAGCATTTCACATGCGTATAAATAGCATGTGCAATTTACCGAGCACGGAATAAACAAGCATTTAGAATCGCAAAGAGTGACTACCAGGAATCGAACTTGGGTTTTTCATTTACAATGTCATCATTGGCGATTGCCCGCACCTAAACTATTGTTCTAGATTTAGGTACAGACATGATAGCCCGGTAGTGATTAGAACGCAGTCCAGCTCGGATCACGTGTCCGTCGCACAGGCAGGAATGTGACACACATACAGTTAAGACTTTTATAACTGGAGTTTAAATCCTTTTTAATGAGCTGATCCTCCTACGTTAAGTACAGTGGTGAGCGTAACCCGGAAACTATTTGTACTGAAAACATCAATAAAATGAGCTAGGTATAGAGCTGTATTTACCGCTTTTTTATATTAAAAAAACAACTAATAGCAATATATAATATTGTTACGATTACGCGTACACGTAAGTCACAAAGTAAGCCTATATGATGTTTTCACAAATGGGTATGAGATTTAGGGTAAATAGTAAATACTACAATATATAATAGTACGTGAGGGTAAAATGGTGATCCGGTAATATGGTTACTTTCTTATAACCCAAAAACCACAGCCTTGTTTGCATAAATGGCTTTGTGATACGATAGCTCTTGATCAGTCAATCAAATAATAAAGGGTCAAAAAGGCGATGTTTTATCGACGCCGTTTTAACAGTTGACATTATAATAAATATTTTAATCGAAATTAGTATGGTGTAGTGTAGTTAGTTTTTTTTAAGTTGATTTTTCGAAGTGTTCATAATTATTGTAAAAGCTTGTTTGAATTTTTTTTCTTAATATATTAGTTATAGTATACGACTTTGTGTTTTTATCTCCGTCTTCCTCCTTTGTTTATAGGGCTTAAGGTGACCACATTACCCTCACGCATATACAATATGTAACGTAATTAACGCACACCCTCAGACACCCCAATTGGTATATTATGTTATAATCATAATACATACCTACTCTGAATTTTTAGTTAAACATTTTTATGCACTGATTATTTACTAAATTAGTTATATTAATTCGGGAAGAATTTTGTGGTCACAGTACAAATCCACGAACGCATAGACTTTAACGTGCTTGAAATAAAGTTCATTTTTCTTTATTTTTATTGAATGACGGAATTAGTAATAATACAAATAAAACTGCATTCTTAAAAGTCTTATTGCCCTAAGTTAAGGTCGATTTCATTTTCTTTTGACTGTTCAGATTTAGTGTGACTGTAATTTACGTAGTTTTAATTATTTTTGGGATAAAAATTACCTATATTAAAAATGATAGGAATCGATTCAGTAAACGATTCTGAACAAACTACTTTCTCAAAGTGCGTTAATTATGTTACACGTTGTGTAAGTTTCCCGTGCAGTGGCGGTGTAAGCATATGCATTACCCCCTCTACATTCTGTGGGTGCAATAAGAGGCTGCAGAGGAAAACGAACTGGGAGTTTGCAGCAGCGTCTTTCTAATAACAAGTTAAAATAAAAAAACCGACAACAAAATACAATACAATACAACAAAGTCCCAGAAAATACATATACGAAATTGATCGGCACAAAGTTCAAAAACTTTATTAAACTAAGTTTGTATAAAAAGGGTTATTATAATATTGAGGTGTCTGGCACAGCAGCCTTAAGCTGCTTTTTTTAAGCTGGTATACTGTGAGAGCGTAGCCCACCCCGGTCCAACCGACCCATTCGTGCTACAACAATAATATTTTTAGTAATGATTTAGTCACGATGACGATATGCTATTGGGTACTCAAGTATTCAAAACTGGTCTAATCTCTGAAGACTCACCTTCGCCGTCAGTGGCGAGGGATCCAGTAGGAAGCCGCTCATGGTCTGTCCTCCTAGCATCCTCTGTGCTCTCGCCATGTTCTGTAAAGAAAGAGATAGAGATAAGTTGTCTTAGTTAACGTTGACGTATCCACCATTCTAAAATGAAGTGATAAACGTAAGGTAACCGGAGAACTTTTTACCCGACTGGCCCGGAGGAAGGATAGTGATTTTCGAGGATATGTCTTAATTGTGGAAGTGACATAGGATATGCGTGTGCGTGAATGCGTGAGTGCGTGCGTGCGTGCGTGCGTGCGTGCGTGCGTGCGTGAGTGCGTGCGTGCGTGCGTGCGCGCGTGCGCGCGTGTTTGTGTGTTTGTGTGTGTGTGTGTGTGTGTGTGTGTGTGTGTGTGTGTGTGTGTGTGTGTGTGTGTGTGTGTGTGTGTGTGTGTGTGTGTGTGTGTGTGTGTGTAAAATGTGTATTTACAAAAAAGTGACGCGATTTTATACACTAAAGTGTCTGCGCACGTGAACTATAGCTCCAATGTTGATAATATGCCTTGACGCCTGAGATACTCTCGTCGTCCAAACCAACTATTATAAATCATTATATTTTTTAACTTGACATTGGCAAAAGTATAACCGAACGAGTCCATAGTCCACCTAAAGGAAAAAAAATTGAATTGATACTTTTGATAAAAATCTCAATATAACCTTAATTATAATATTAATAACCTTTAATATACTTTTCCAACTCAATTCTACAACAATAATAATTATAATAACTCTTAACCTATTACCATAAATAAAAAAACAAAGCAACTGCCTTAAATATATTTAATATTCCACCTTAATTCAAGACTAACCAAACAATTTAAAAGCGACCGAAAAGGTATACGCAGTACAACTTAATCTTAAGGTAAACATATAGGCAATAGAAATATCTGCGGCGATGACATGGTAATAAGACCAGTTCATCAGGTTCTGGTATGACATCACGTCTGGACACCTGCGGACGAGCGGACATGACGTACGGGCTTGGCTATTTATTTGTTAGGAGGCTCGAGCGGTGTTTTATTGGAGGAGGGGATAAATTTTAATTTAATTTTTTAAATTGCATGAAGCAATTGTCATTTTGAAATAATACTAGTTTTTACGGAATTTATCGCGTATATTTAACTTTTTAAATACCCGACGTTTCGAGAGCTTTACAGCACCCATGGTCACGGGAAGGACTGAGATGTTCAACGTCCAGATGTCATAGTTAACCGCGGTTACCATAGATTAAAATTTAACATTTGTTCCGATCTACACAGTATGAACTTATGGTATCATGAAGTTGTATGCTTGGGTTGGGATTTAATTTTATTTATTATAGGATCCCAAGCAGATGGTAGCACCCAGCCATCTTCTCTATTGAAATTAGGATGTTTTTTGATTTCAATAGCCTCGCGAATCATCCTTGGAAGGAATCGGTGTTCTTTAGCGAGGATTTGTGGTCTATCAAATCTGATGTAGTGACGGGGGCGATCCTGTACATGTTCACAGACTGCAGACTTCCCGGAGCGTCGATTCTTCACATCAGCTATATGTTCTTTGGCGTGGGTTTTAATTGATCTTTTAGTTTGTCCTATGTAGGAGAGACCACATTCACAATCAAGCTTGTACACTCCTGCATCTTGCAGAGGGACGTTACACTTGACTGATGGTAAAAACTGACCAATCTTCTTTGGCGGCTTGAAGTATGTTTTGATGGAAGCGCGCTTCAAGATGTAGCCAATCTTGTCAGTGACTCCTCTAACATATGGCAGTACAGCAGGTACACGATCGACTGTGGCCGGCTTCACTCGTTCTCTGTGACGTAGGGGCGGGACCCGAAGCTTGTTGTCATGCAAAACTTGCTTGACATGTTGCAGCTCGGCAGCCAGGTGTTTACTGTCACAGATCCCTCGTGCTCTCTGAAACAAAGATTTACCCACGGTAGTTAACTGTAAAGGATGGTGGTGAGAATCACCGTTTAAATATCTATCTGTATGGGTCTTTTTTCTATACACAGTATGGCTCAAGGTGTTATCAGGATTCCGAATTACTAACACATCTAGAAAAGCTAAGGAATTGTTGAAAACGTAAACCGGGCCTATGAGTGCCTAGTAAATGTTCGAAAAAAAAACATTGCGACGTATACGCAGTAAATTTTTAAAAAGAAGCTTTGAACATTTTCTGATGGTCAAAGATAGTAAAAATAAAATATAATATTATTAAAATATACAATCGTATAAAAATATCTAATGCACAGCTAATTTCTTTTTTTATTATAAAGGGTGCTTTGAACATTTTCTGTCGGTTAAAGTTGCTAGAAATAGAATATAGCATTAAATGAAAATAAAATTTGACTTCAAATTGAATAACTACAAATGGATAAAATTAATAAATAAATTAATGTAATAATGATCTCGACCATATTGTACGTTAAAATGATATACGTTAAAACCATAGAATACTATAACACATACATAATAGAACGGGGGAGTGGGCGGAGTCCGTGCAGACACTAAAATGCCACTAACAGGTCAATTCACACGTATAAATGTCAACACGAGATGTGTTTTCACGTTACAATCGTTTCCAAATTTCGCATGCAAATTATTTAGAAAATGCCGAATTGCACGCTATTTCCAAATAAATATGTATTAAAATCAGTCTGTCATCACAGCGAATCGGGTTTGTAGTAGTGATTAACTGATAATACGACGTAACTGCTTATATGTGTGCTCCCGGCGACGCCTATCCTCGTACAAAATAAGGTTGACAGCCATTCTATTGTGTATTACAGTATTCTATGGTTAAAACTGTAGTCTCTGCTTACACCTCTGGGTTCCATCTCATTTGACACGACACTGACACACCTCTCTCGCTTCCTTCACATCCATATATCGTGTTAAAAGTTAAAACGCATACATGCTTGTCGATTATGTGCGTTCCTAATACACTTCCGTCTAGAACAGGGGTCGGTAACCTTTTAAGTCGGAAGAGCCAAAAATTACAATCAACAAAATTTCAAAGTTTTCAGAGCCACAATTTTTTTCTTGCCTACCTAAGCTTTGGCTTTGTATGGTTATTTAAATAGAATATTTAAACTTTATTCAATAATGTAACTTGTACTTAAAAATAAAAAACAATAACATACATTTGGGCAAACGAATTCAATGAGAGGCTTTGTATTGTTTTAAAAAGTTTGGATAAATTTGGCTCATGACTTGTTGTTTTAAGGTTCAAACATGAATCGAAATGATCATTTGTTAGTTGGCTTCTTACCTTACTTTTAGTTATATTCATGCAAGAGAACGCTTGCCCGCACGAATATTTCGATCCGAAGATAGTAAACTTTCCAAATGCCAACTTCTTCCCCTCACTGTAGCAATCTTGAAGACTATTCCACGCGTCGAATATAAGTGCCTCAGCTCGTGGCATTTCTTTTAAAACTGTCCATTTTTGTTGCGTTACGTACATACATTTCTGAACCTCCAACTCTTCCAACTTGCTTTTCAACTCTATAAATTTTCCACTCCACAAACCTTTATTTTTCAAATCGATCAATTGCATTTCTAGAAATCCAGTATCAACTTCAAATGGCCCAGTGTGGATTTTGTGTGGGTGCGGTGAAAAGCAAGTGCTAGTGGCTGCGAGATAGAAATGGTGTCTAATACTCGTTAATCGATTCATAACGATTTTTAAATGTTTTTTTTTTTTTATAAAATAATTAATATTTGCGTATGTAACTAAAGACCCGCAGCTTCACATCCAAAGAGCCGACTGTGGCTCGCGAGCCGCAGGTTGCCGACCCCTGGTCTAGAAGATCGTCCTCTTCCGATGTTACTGACGCAGCGTGATATTCCTTTGACATTCTTTTTTCTAAACGAAACTTTTGTTTTAAAACATAAGTACAGTGAAATTAATAATAACCATTTTTGAAGACGAACTTGTCTAAATTAGTCTATGATTGTATAGTATATTACTGTTAATAGGGACAGAGTTACAGTTATATCATAATTAAGCGTTGATAGAATTTTCTCATTCTTAATTATTACATTCTTTAATTAAAAATGAAAGTTAATATATGATACGATGCTGCCCACACAAACAATTAAGTATATTATTGTAATAAAACTACTCCGAAATAAAATCTTTATACCGTCAGTTGCAACACGGTCCCAACATATATTTTAATAAAGACGTCATTTAAATTGAGACGCCATTTTAATTTAAAAAAACCGGCCAAGAGCGAGTCGGGCCACGCTCTGTGTAGGGTTCCGTAGTTTCCCGTCCGTCACAATAAGTGTTCCCACCTATACTCGTATGAGTTTAAAGGTGGGTATCCATTATGTTCGCGCTCCAGCAACGCTTCGCGCTTCTGCAACTGCTCCCGGTAGTGGTTACTGTTGTTTCCATCCAAGTTCAAAATGATTTTCCTAGAAAGTCCTTATAAAGTTCTACTTTTCAGATTTTTTTCATATTTTCTAAACTTGAACCATATTCAAAAGTTAGAGGGGGGGGGACACATTGTTTTTTACTTTTGGAGCGATTATTTCCGAAATTATTAACATTATCAAAAAATGATTGTAGTAAACCCCTATTCATTTTTAAATACCTTTCCAACAATATATCACACGTTAGGGTTGAAATTAAAAAAAAATCACTTCCCACTTTACATATAGGGGGGCTACCCTAATAAAACATTTTTTCCAATTTTTATTTTACCACTTTGTCGGCGTTATTGATACACATATTGGTACCAAATTTCAGCTTTCTAATGCTAACGGTCACAGAGATTAAGCGAGGACGGTCAGACGGACAGACAGACATGGCGAAACTATAAGGGTCCCTAGTTGACTACGGAACCCTAATAATAAAACCAACTCTCTAATTACTACTAATTAATAATTAATTTTTAAAATTTATGCAAATATTCTATACATATATTACCAAGCTTTAATATGTATATTGATTGAGTTATTAAAAAGAATGATGTTTAGTGTTTCAAGTAATAAAATAATGTAAAACATAATAGCCGCGCTGCGTTGGTAATGTATTTAATTGCACAAAATATCTCGCACTCGTGTTTAATCATTTATAATTTCAAAGTAAGCGCAAGGGCGGAAATGTAAGCCAGTATATATCAACATAGATGTATGAGGTACCTCGTATACATGCCTGATTTGCATACTGGAGATCAAATCAAGGTTACCGGCTGTCTATACATACCGACACAGATCGATCTACGTAACTACTGTCCAAGAATGTGTGTGAATAGCGCCTCTTAACAAAATCGTTTCACCGTAAGGGGATCCATTAACCCAACACATCCTGAGTGTCAAAAATCGACACTTTTTATGTAATATGTTCAAGTGTCTAAGTTTGATATCCTGGTTTCGAAGCCCATTATGAAACACTTCCTAATTATTTTCGTACTTTTTTAAGGACCACTTCGTAATCAAGCACTCTAAGTAAGCTAAAAAGACGTGCAAAAAATTGATCATAACTTTTTATATCAGAAGGTATTTGAAGTCAAAAATCAAAACGTCTTAATTAAAATTCTGACATCCAATATGGCGCCTCGACAGTTATGTATAAAGTACCATATTGCTGCCCAACAGATGTTGTCACATCAAAAATAATTATTGTGTGCAGTTGTCCAACCTTAATATTCTAATAACATCAATAACATATAAACAGTTTATATAAATAATTGTTGTCTCTTTTGATTTTCTTAGATTCTAAGAAAGCTATCTTTAGCTTTTTTAGCTAGAGCGTTTGGTTACAATGGTGGCGGCCGTGCGGAACTACTTGTAAGGTCTGAGGCTAATTTTTCCGGGTCTGTCTGTTTATCTACGTGCAACTCATGTATGTAAGTCGCCTCCGCCATATAAGAAACATTCCTAGTGCGAAAATAAATAAAATAAACAAACAAGAAATAACAACAAATGTTATAGGCACTCCAAAACGAGACGACCGCATCATACCATACCATGTCGATTTCGATTACCGTGACACCGGAGTAGCTTTAGAGCTTTAGAAGGTACAGAATATAGAAGCTTCATAGAAACGCGTCGCAACGCACGCACACAAACGTAATGAACTTACACAGAGAGAAAGTAACGTAACACGCCTCTACAATACTAAAAATTGCACTATTTTCTGTTACGTCCCGTGGGGAATTTCAGAATAATATTATGACTCGAAAGATGACACTATAACCAATTGGGGGGGGGGGGATTAGTTGTCAGGCTTGTCAGGCAACTCGGCAACCGCAGTTTCTTATTCAATTTTAGGCGTTATTAGGAGGTCTGCTGCCCATATCCTGTTTTGTTTTCCACTGCTGACTCACACGACACCCGCGGGACGCTAAGTAGTCAACGTCAGACTTAAAGCATCTAGACCGGCGACGGGTAGAGGCATCAGGGGTGCGAGACGTCTGATAACTGACGTAGTCTATCCTAAAATGTTGTTTTATACTATTTAGTCTAACCGCCTGCTAAAGCCCATATCCAACAGTGAAGTTTAATAGGACTGATAATAAAGAAATAAAAATAAGATAGGCTCGTAAGGGTCACACCACGATATTATATTGTTATGAATGAGGGTAGAAAATAAAAAGCAAATACAAATAAGAAACTGCCACTCGCTCGAAGGTAGAAGTAGAAACTGCCGCTGTTTCTAGCAGTATAAAGTAATGTCCTCCAGACCGAATTTCGGTCACGGCGGCCAGCCGCAACGGAGACTAGCCATCGGCGCTGGACAGGATTATAGTGCCCAAGTGTATACGCACGCACAGGTGCACTCTCTATTCCCTCACTCACATAATCCGATGGGACAGTAAACCAACACGACCGGAGAGAGATCAGGCACAGGACCAACGGCTTTACGTGTTTTCCGAGGCACGGGGGTGAGTCACCACCAACTTCCTGACTCCGGGTAGGTACTGAGAATTTCTTGACGGAAAAACTCTATAATTGATTTTTTAGCCCGACCCGGGATTCGAATCCAGGATCTCATGATCAGAAGTTGCACTACTACAACTACTAGACCAACGGGGCAGTCCAGTATAAAGTACAGCGCAGACAACAAACTCTGGTCAGCGATCTAGTCTAAGAGTCTTAGTCCGTGCGGTGATTCTGTCCTCGTGTTGGTTTGCATACTTCATCTATTTTAGCGTTACCTTGTATTTACTTCTAACTGCATACTGTGCTCCTTACTACTTAATCTCGTTACTGGGAAACATTTTTCTTAATTTTTTTATACAATAAAGGTGACAAACGAACACACAATCCGACTGGCGGACCATAGACATCTACATTTATACTCGATTATGAATCAAAATGTAGATGCAACAGTTACTGTTACAGCCTGTGTACGTCCCACTGGTGGGCACAGGTCTCCTCTCATTTCTGAGAGGGTTTTAGGGCAAGGAAATGTCCACCGCGCTGCCCCAATGCGTGTTGGCGAACTTCACATGTCTTCGAAATATTTTTTTTATTTCTCAGACATGCAGGTTTCCTCACGATGTTTTCCTTCACCGCCGAACACGTGGTAAATCAGCACTTAAAATTGCAATTGACAAAATGATTTCTTAAATTCACGCGAACACTACACATTGAATAAAACTATTATTTACGGATTTTATCGCGTTTAATTACTTTAATTTATTTTTATTATTATCCCGACGTTTCGGGTGCTTCACAGCACCCATGGTCACGGGGGGGGGGGGGGGGGCTGAGATGTTTGACGTCCCAATGTCATAGTTAGTCCGGCTACCTTCAGTTTTTGAATGTCGGACCAAAAATTAATATTCAAAAACTGAATGTAGCCGGACTAACAATGACATTGGGACGTCAAACATCTCAGTCCCCCCAGTGACCATGGGTGCTGTAAAGCACCCGAAACGTCGGGATAATAATAAAAATAAATTAAAGTAATTAAACGCGATAAAATCCGTAAATAATAGTTATATTCAATTGCAATTGACAATTTCATTGGTGCCGGCGGGGATCGAACCCGGTTTGCTCGCATATTGTGGAATTTACAGCGAGCGCTAGCCATCTGAGCTACCACTAGCTAGATGCAACCCAGGATGGAATGCTTCGTTTCCAGTAACAAGGGTCTCCAGGTCTCTACACTCACAATACGAAACATAGCAGCATTAAGCTGCTATTTTACTCTAGTATTGTGAGAGCGTGGTCCCCCCGGTCGAGCCGACCCATTCGTGCTACAGCCATACCATAATGTAGCTGCAGAGTAACTCTACCACGTAAAAATTTGATAGCAATTTCTAACATTAGTAAAATTGCCAATGTACAGATTTCTGTTTAGAATAACCCACTTTCCGTTATAAACATCGCCGCACGTATGAAATCGCCATTGTTATGGAAACATCGTCCCCACGTGTACAGAAGTTTATGTTTTCAGCCGCGTTTCGAAAACAACCGCCTCGGCACCGGGCTGTTTAAAATACGTTGCTCAATCCCAAGGAAATGCTGGCTTGTAGCAGAAAACGCTACCGGAATCGCCTGGTAACAACAGTCGAGTTTAACTGGAGCTTAACTGAGCTCTGATACTCGTATGTGTTTTCTTAACCAAGGCAAAGAAACGAAGAGTCGTATCACAGTCCACCTGCTGATAAGTGAAAGCTGTGGTCCATAGATACCCTCATTAATTATCTATAAAGAATCTAAATCTAAACGGGGAATGCCTCGTTATCAGAACAAAGCTATGTGTATATGTGGCTATTTTAAAATGCATTTCTGTGAGAGCGTGGTCCGTCCTTACTAAAGCCTGCCCCATTCATGCTACAGTCATAATACAGCGACAACATAGCTCTACCACGTAAAACCTATACCACAGATCTATATTTAAAAAAACGATATGTTATATTACTTATTTAAGTTAAATTATAATAATTATTTATATACATTAAACGCCTATATCAAGGTCGATACATGAAGGTGTTTAGTGAAAGTATATACTGAAAACATCGGATGTACGTCACGCATGCCTTTGACGCATGCCTCTCCTCGAGAAGTGCAGGGAGGGTGCGGTGTTCTCACGGACTGACAACCGAATAGTTGGAAGCTCAATGACACCGATCGGCGCGACGGCGGCTTACGTTTTGCGAGACGAGGCCGATCGTAGAATCGATAGTCTCGGAATAAAATCTGTACTTATAAAAAAAATCGTACTTATAAAAATATATAAAAAAAATAAATAATATTAATTTTAAAAACTTAAACAACACACATTGGTCATTTACTGTGAACTTAGTGAGGTTACTAGGTTATAATATTAAAAATATACTTTATTTCATCCTGTTAATTATGATAAAGATACTAGGATTAAGTTACATATTTAATTATTGTATTGTCATCTGACATTGACACGAGTGCAAATTATAAAGTCAATCGACCGTTTGCAAAATGCTAGAATTACATTAAAAGATTACGTTATATAGATAGATAAGTACTCGCGAAGATAATAAGAGCATGTTAAAAAGGGAAAATGCCTTGTTAATTGAACACTGCATGTAGACAACAAAAATATTAGTGTACGAATTGAAATTAAAATAAATGATGAAAGCTATTTATTTTTACATGTAGATGGCAAAGTTTTTACCGTAAGTTTATGGACAATATTTTAAAATGTTCCTTAAAGTTACCGAATTCAATAACAAAACCATATAGTGGCAAATAAAAAAACCTTTTCCTAAAAAAAAATAGTCGCGGCTTTTTTTAAAAAAAGGTTTTTTTATGAGACAAACGAACATAGATTTCACCTGATTCAAATGGATAATGTAGTCCATAGACGTCTATCCATTTTGCGCTGGTATTCCGACTACTCTCGGTTCTGCCCTGTTCGTGCCAAACTAATGGACCTACAACCATAATCTACCTGCAGCATAACTCTACCACGCATATATGTTATATGTAAATGAATGACTTAAAATTTATACATATTATTTGTAACTAATAAGTTTGGTTAAAACATTAATCAACCTAACCATATTTATTTCTGCTTTATGTGTCATTTTAATTTCCGTGCGTTGTAAAAGACCCCATTTCAAACGTAAATTGTAAAGGTCCTCACTTCTATATGACACAGAAACGCTGCAATTTGTTCGGATGCATGTTTACAAACGATAAGAAACAACTACATAGGCTTGCAGACTTCACGTAAACAAAATACCTATGCAAAGACGCTATTTGATAATTTAAATAAAGCAATCTTCTTTATTTTAGGTTGTAGTGACGCTGGATAAACGATAGCAATACTGTACGTGGGCACAATTGCCTCGTGTAAATGAACGACTATATTGCCACCTATCGAGACCTATAAGGTCTTTCCAGGAGTTTTCATAATTTCCTCTTATGACACCCGTGCGACCAAAAGTGGTGTCGGATTCTGTTTCAGCGCCAACACACGCCGTAAACTCAAACAATGTGAAAGATATTCTACCGCCGCTAGAGCCAAAATTGCCGCCCATACTCCAGCCCCATTTTTTAAGTATGTATGTTAGATTATGTTTTTCTTTATAGGATAGGGTGACAAACGAGCACACAGTTTACCTGATGGTAAGTGGTTGCTGTGGGTCATAAACATCTACATTTATCTTCGATTACGAATCAAAATGCAGATGCGTTGTCACCCGTGAGGAATAAGATGGAATGCCTCGTTTCCAGCAAAAAAGGTCTCCGGTTCTCTATACATTAAATTAAAGTCTTTTAGACTTTGTTTATCTATTAATTAGAGCCGATCCTTATTATAATGACTGTGTGCTCGTTTGTCATCCAATGCTATAAAAAATTGGCATCATGGAAAACAAATACGGGTATTGACTTTCGTTGCTAAAACACTCGGAGTCATGGCATCTCCGGGCAATAATATGCCACTGCAGGAAGTTGCGTTAAAGACGCAAATTCCACCTGTAGCGAAATTGCGAAGTGAAATCCAAATCCTATTTTCAGAAAAAACTAATCTAACAAATTATTTATTCAAAATGAAGCAATCAATTAATTTCGCGGGTTAATAATCACCCCTAGGTATAGGACATGATTTGGAGAACACCCCTAGGTATAGGACATGATTTTGAGAACACCCCTAGGTATAGGACATGATTTTGAGAGCACCCCTAGGTATAGGACATGATTTTAAGAGAAGCCAAAAAGATAGAATAAAAGAAAAAGAAACCGAAGAAGAAGGAAAGGAAAACGGCGATATAACTATCTCGTTTCACCAGACCCAGAGCGACCAGGTACGAGAGGAATCTGTCAAGTGCGATTCTTGCAAATATATTTTGAAGCAATCAATTAATTTCGCAGGTTAATATAATAACCTTCACCGTCACAGCCTATTAGAGTCCACTGCTGAACATAGGCCTCCCCCACAGATTGCCTCATAGGGGGATATTGGCCACTGTTGTCACGGTTGGTAAACGGGTTGGGAACCACAATATTTTTACTTTTAGTCGTTTAGAAGACGCTGCTGCTCATGTCCTGATTCGTTTCACTACACAATACAAGAGGCGACAGCCTCTTACGACACCCGCGGGATGATGTGGGAGATGTATCCACTAAATATTCTTACACCGCCACTACACGATAAAATAATTATTATAATAATAATGGACAATAAATATCCGTGCTATAAATCAAGTTTTTTTTTAATAGTTTTTAATCCTGTAGCAGAAATTTTCCATTCAACAAATTTCAACTATTCCGGTGCTAAAATAAAGTCGTAAAGCGTTCCAAGAAATGACCGCACGGTGATTTAATACATTTATGTAAAATGGTTGTTGACATGTTTTTCGACGCTCGGATATTCTACGTTTTAATTTTATGGCCATAATTCTAGAGGAAATTAAAGTAATTAAAACGCGAAACACTCAAGTTTTCGATAACAGTAGTCTAGTTCGCGTTGGTTAATTAAATCACTATAAAAATTAAAAACTAACATCTTTTGAATAAGAAAAATATACATTATTATAAGGAATATATTATCACAGGTTTTGTATTATGTTTCTTATAATTTATATTGGATGAAACACATTCCATTCTATTAATATATAATTATAATTAATTGTTATTAATTATCATGGTACATATTATTAATATAAAATTAGTTTTACAAAAGTAAGTGATATTCATTCTGTAAATACTAGAAATGGACAAATACCAATGGTACCAGTTATTCGACTCCAGCGACTCCTCCCTCGACTCCATTCTTGGAGCTGGTATTGTTGATCGAAGCTTGGAGCGATATGTGTACGATTTTACAACAAAATCCGAAAAAATATACAAATTTGACCTGCACAAAGTTTAAAAACTTTATTAAACTAACTATAAAAAGGGTTATTCTAATAATTAAGAAATTTATGAATGATAATAAACCCCTGGGAAGGGTGATCGCTACCAAACTATTTCTAATTTGTTTTGTGTTGTTGATTGTAACATAGGCGGGTCCATGATTTTAAGCTGTTATTTAAAAAATATAGTCCCGCTGGGTTTCTTCCTGGTTCTTCCCAGGACAAAGATGTTTTCCGAACCAGTGGTAAATTAAATAAAGAGTGACTTTCAATAAGTACCTATTATTTATAAACTAAATAGAAAAGTTTCTGTTTCAATAAAAAGATTAATTATATATATATATATATTATTTTATAAAACATATCTATAATTACTGTGAATGTCCGTCCGTTCTGTTATGTCCAAACCTAGTTTAGTTAAAAGCGCTTACTCGATTAATAAAAGCCTAGAGTTTGAGGTAATCGAGGCAGTGCAGCTCCAACCCATATTAAGTGCTTATCGCACACGCCGTTCGCGGCTTTTGTACATTTTTGGTATTATTTAATATTGGGGAAATAAACCAAAAGAACTTCCGGGATTGGGTGTAAAAAGTTTTTTTAAAAACACCTTCAGAGCGGCCCTCCTAACAAATTTGGTGTCAGAAGTGGGATGTCACAAGGTCTACTGGTACATCGGTAGCTTGGCATCCGAATCCTGGGAAACTCTGAAGAAAGATCGATAGTAAGTCTCCACCCCACGAATTTGGGACATCATCATCAACCCGAATATATACATACATATATATATATATATATATATATATATATATATATATATATATATATATATATATATATATATGTATATATATGTATATATGTGTATATATATATATATATGTATATATATATATATATATATATATATATATATAACGAATTGTTTAATTAATTTCTTTCCTAAAAAGAGGCTATCAATTAATATTTAAGTTTAAGGTTTCCACGGCTGGACGCACTACTGGCCAAAGTAGCGCTATCCCAGTATGGAGAAGTAGCGCTATCCCAGCATGGAGAAGAAGAATTGAGGAACGTATCGCAAAGGCTAGAGCTCTCATCGGCGGACTGATATGCTTCAGATCAGGCAATAACAGGCCAAGAATTGTGCGCACCGTCAGGATGGCGTTTGCTGGGACAAATGTCAGTTTGTCCCAGCCGGATATAACGCAAAAACTGACGGAGCGCATAGATTATCTGAAGCAGAGAACCGCTGCTTGGGGAAAGCGGTGCAGCGATATACCGAGAGGTCGACACGGTTCAACCAGAATCGTCTCTTCCAGAGTGATCAGAAGAGGCTCTATGAATCATTGGAGCGACCAATGGTAAGTGGAACGGGCCCCGCACCGAATCAGGCCGACACTGTAGCATTCTGGCGCGGCCTGTGGTCAAAGCCCGTAAACCACAGCGAGAGCCCTTGGACGGAAGTTGTGGCGAGTCAGTGTGCTAGTATAACGCCCATGGACCCCGACATTATAACACCGGATGACGTAGCTGAGGCGGTCCGTAGGGCCCCGAACTGGAAAAGTCCGGGACTCGACGGGCTGCATCACTACTGGCTGAACTGGCGTGGTGTGTCACACTGCACTCGCCCGACAGTTTCAAGAGGCTCTCAACCTGAAGTCGCTCCCAAGCCTCTTAATTAGTTCTGTTATTTAATTACACGTAAGTACTTAGTGAATCGCTGTATTGAGGTTGATTATGATAGATAATTAAAGAAATACATATTTACTGAATTAATTTGTAACTAATAACTTTTTTAATTTCTAATAATTTCACATCTAAAGTGCCTTCCCAATGTGCAACTAAGTAATATAATTTGCACCGACATAATATTAGTTTTTCGAAATATCTCCATAGTTCTGAATAATGAATAGAATTGAAAACAACGATAATTGTTTAATTGTTAATGTATGAATTATATTTTTCTTAATTATATAACGTTTAACAACAAACCAAAATTGAATTTGCCGAATGGCCTCTCATATAAAAAAAATAAAACAGAACATTTCTTACTTCACCACACATCCCAGTCCCACCACTAAACGCCTACTCAGACGCGGTAGGTACTCCACATTAATCACCGATCCCGATAAGTGGCACGACTAAAATTATTCCAATGAATCTAACATAAATCACGCAAAGACGTGGCGATTGGAGACCGCCGTACGTAAAAGTACCAGTGCGGTGTCGCCTATCAGTGTTACCTGGGTGTTAGTATTCACGAGAGTGGAATTATGTTTATTTTAATTCATACTATAATCTTCATATTAAATATTTATTAATCACGATACCGTGAGAAATTTTATCAACATATTTTGCCCAGTGAACGAACTATCGGAATCGGAAATGCTAGTAAACATCAGTCTCCAATAGATGGCGTTATTACCAACGAGGAAAATATCTAAACTTTACGATGATATTTATACGTGATAGAGCCATGATGGAGCTATAACACAATATGTATATACTCAATATGTAGCACGAATGGGTTGCCTCGACCGAGGAAGCACCACATTCTCAGCGTAAAATAGCAGCTTAATGCTGCTGTGCTAATTGAAGATAAATGTAAAGGTCTATGGGCCAGCATCCACTTACCATCAGGTGGACTGTGGGCTCGTTTCTCGTTTATCACCTTTATTCTGTAAACAAATACCTCCCTACAACAGGATTGCCTATTTCGATTGCTTGCGAAATTTTTACATTACTATTAATAAATTATTTATATTTATATTGCTATTAGACTTCCTAGAATATACCGAAAACCTCTTATAAGTACATTATTTACATTATTGTAAAAATTTGTTACATATCAACTCCATTAAATTTACGTTGGCAGCCTTATTTAACTTCCCCATGTAGAGAAGGTCGGAGCCTCGAACCCCTCGAACCTTAAAACCCCATCGATAACACCCGATGCATTACCGTCCCGAAAGCATTATCCGAATGTCTCCATCACGCCTCCAAAACACTTCAAGGGAGATAACAGAGGATAGGGTTAGCAAACGCAATATTATAAAGTACTGACAACCAGTTTTCAAGAGAAAAGTCCTGACATTTTGTTACAAACGTAACTGACAAGCGTGAACAACAAACAATTATTGGTTTTATATACATTCAATTCACATCGCAGATTCCAACTCTCGCAAAAACCTACTCTATTTTGTTGAAATATCAATAAATCTTGACATTTCCAAAATGCGACCGCAATCCTGACAAGAGCTCAAAAGTTTTGACATGTCAGTGTCAATCCTGACGTAATATGGTAACAGAGGACAAGGTGGCCGCGGGTTAACGATCTCTTCACGGTACTACAATCGCAGCACCCGCGCTACTCATGTGTTATCAAGTACCTAACAAATTTGTTTATCATATGATATAATTGATTACGCGATATTGCGTTAAAAATAAACATAGTATCGCTTTAGCAACTATCGTAGAGTATGAGTTGGCTGAATTAACTCTCCCGCTAAATTTTAAAAATTTGTGAGATAAATTAGTTACAATTCACAACGAAATATGAAATTATGTAAAGAATTTTTAAAAGATACCTAACGCCAAAAATTCAAAATACGTTATTTAAAAATATTGAAATAACTCATTCACATTACGATTTTTTTATTTTAATTATTCACTAAAATATATTTTTAATAAATATATATCTACTTTATTTCTACGTGGTAGGGCGAAGCTGCAGCTATATTACGGTTGTAGCACGAATGGGTCGGCTTGACCGGGTAGGGTCAGGCTCTCACTGAATACCAACGTAAAATAGCAGCATATAGTGAATAGAGAGAACCGGAAACCTTTTTTACTGGAAACGAGGAATTCTAAATTCCCCGAAGAAGACAACACATTTGCATTTCGATTCTTTACCGACGATAAATGTAGATATCTATGGGCCACAGCATTTACTTACCATCAGGTGGACTGCGTGCTCGTTTGTCACCCATATTCTATATAAAAAAAAAAACTAAAGGTCCCACACAGCACACAAGCGGAGGCAAACAGTGACCGGCAACATTCGTGTCGTCCGGACGGCGCCGGCGCCTTGATAACAGGGCGATAACGTTAATGGATGGATACGCTCCTTATCAACACTCGCCCGATATCCGAGCGAATCACTTAAAAACAAGACGCCTTCGAGCCGAAAACGCTCGAAATCCTGACGCGTAAGAACAGAAACTCCACATTCCTGCCGAAGGATTAATATAAGGAACGGCTCCGTGAAAAGAGGATGCTGCTTCGAAATGATGTTAACCACCGCAAAAAAAATAGGTGGTACATTAAATAGAGGAAATTGAATTGCAGCTTATACTTTTTACTTTTGTAATTAAAATATTAAGAGGATACCTTGAAAATTAATCGTGGTTTTGGGGCGTGGCCAATCCCTTTGTAGGTTAAGCTCACGGGCGACTGCGGGAGTGTCAGAATGAAAGTGATGCAATGACTTCATAGTACGCAAATTATGTGATAGCTATACCGAGCACACGCTCGGAAAAATACCCAAACAACATTTTTATATTTTATAACAAAACTTTGATATGGATAAAAAAAATGATTTGTGAGAACTTAGATATTTACCTTACTATGCCTTAAAAATAATTCCATGAACTTATTGGTAAAAATATTGTGGTGTCGAGCAGAAATGTAACTAATTAAAACCTACTTTTGCAATTTCTTTTTATCGAGAAAATTAAATTTTACCGTGTTTTCCTTATATGAAATGTCAATGTCAAAAATCATATACAAAAATTTGATCTATAAAACTTTAAAAAATACCTATGTGCAATAGAAAAACCACAAATTTTCGAGGTATCACCTAAAGACAGAAATATTTTTTTTTCTAAATACATTTCAAACATTTTAGATCGAATACGCATAACTTGCTAACACAGATTTAACAACAACATTATTAAAAGTGGTTTCTTCATTCTATATTAATAATATACGTACCTACCAATCGTTTTGAGTTCGATTTTTTTTACTGAACACCGTGTGAGAATTTATCACCCCTAGGTATAGGACGTGATTATGAGAGAAGCCAAAAAGATAGAATAGAAGAAAAAGAAGCCGAATAAGAAGGAAAGGAAAACGGCGATATAACTATCTCGTTTCACCAGACCCAGAGCGACCAGGTACGAGAGGAATCTGCCAAGTGCGATTCTTGCAAATATGTCTGATAGAAAAAAGGATTCATTGGTTTACTTAGCTTGTAAGTTTACTATTACTTAAAATAATTATGTTATATTTGTGTTTTAATTATGAAATTACATAGACTTTTTTTAAAAGATTAAGGGCTTCACCTGATGGTGAGTAGATGCTGTAGCATAAACACCTACACCTATCCTCCATTAGGAATTAAAAATGTAGATGCGTCGTCACCCCAGGATTAAGATGGAATGCCTCGTTATCAGTAAAAAGGGTCTTGCTTGAAGCTGCTATTTTACGCCAGTATTCTATGAGAGCGTGGTCCTTCCCCGGCCGACCCATTCGTGATGCAACCATAACATAGCTGAACCGTGGCTCTACTGCTTTAAACTGAATAAATCATATTTATACTTGCAATTCTTGCTAATCGATGAAACTTCATCATCATTTTAAAATAAACATCATCACCCTGATGATGTAAGGCGCAACTGGTCCGTTACATAGTAAACAAGTAAAGAGCGTACGTGAAATTTGTACATAAGTCGATCATATATATATAAATAAATAATCAAACAATTATCAAAAACCCGAGCATTAAACTTCCAGGCTATTGAGTTAATTAAACAACGAATTTTAATATTTATCGGCAACATCTACCTACTATATCGCTTAATTTAGTAGATGTCATGGTTGATAAAAGAGAGGGGGGTAAAATAAGTTTGCTTATCACGCAAATTTAGACAAGCGTGAAAACCTTTAGGGTTGGTGTCCGTATGCGCCCCGGGAAACCCTATGATGAACGCTGGAGGGAATCCCGAAGCTATAAAGGCAAAGTAAGCACCCCTTGCGAACATTGATTATGGCGGGATTTCCTGTGACGTGATAGAGATTGATCCTGGTTTATATGAAGACGGTCGCAGGATAATGTAAAAATAGCTGCATTTTTGTCAATGTGTTAACATTTATCATTTAGATTTATTATTATTGTCTTCTGAAACCCATAGGCGATACACGATCCTAACTATATTTGATAAAATACTTTAATAGGATTAAAAAGAATTAGTCGTTTCTTTACATATTTTTACAACTAGAATGGGTGTACAAACTTAACTAATGCAAATTTATCCATTTACCGTTAAAAGTAAAATTATCCGTTTAAAATATTTTTGATAATGAAATAATGAATTAGTTACAGGTTCAATAGTAGCTTAATGCTCTTGTGTTTCGTATGGTGTGTGTAGAGGAACCGAAGACCCTTTTACTCGAAACGAGGCATTCCATCTTTTTTCATTCATTCCTCAGGGTGACAACGTATCTGTATTTTGAATCTTAATCGAGGATAAATGTAGATGTGTATGAGCCACATCCACTTACCATCAGGTAGGCTGTATGCTCGTTTATCACCCTTATTCTATTAATAAAAGCAACAAAACGTCGTTTTTCTCGCATTATCTGTGTCGATTGTCAACTAAATTCGATTTTTGAAAGAGTTGAGAGCAAATAAGGTTTTATTAAAAACAAATACATCGTGGTGGCAGTTGCGTCGAGGACGAGAAAAAAGCTCAGGGTTTGCCGTGCCGCCGTAAAAGCATTAATAATGTAGTTTAAAGATGGCTGCCTACGTTGGAATGCGCGCGCTGGGACCAGCTCTAATAGGGCTGCGCGCGAGTCGGACGTAGTCGTTATTATTCACTATTAACCTTTTATGATTCCCAGACATGCAGGTTTCCTCAAGACATTTTCCCTTGCTGTCGAGAACGTAGCGATCAATATTAACATTTTGCAAATAGCTATGATAATAACAAGATAGAGCCTCTCTCTATAAAAAAAAAGCAACTAGTAAATTGTAAACAACACTTTTAAATAATTTTAATACTTTTCTAGTTAGTATTCATTGCTAGCTGGTGTTGCAGTATATCGACACATATAGTTGTCATTTAGATTTATTGTAAGTGAAAAACATTTATACAAATTGTAAAAATTTGTATAAATATTTTTGGCGACTGCAGGATGTATAATTTGGATTTTGAGAAATAATTTCAACATTATCGTTTATAAAATAAACGCACATTTACTGTTTAAATGTTTGGACTAATTCAAAGACAGTCTTACGATAGATAACAGAAAGTATCGTATAAAAGACTCAACGCGCAATCTGCAGCATTTCATTTAAAATGAATTGTAAGCCTGCTACGGCGTGGCGTGTAGTATTATTTTTTAACACTGATCTATAGCGTAACAAAGCATTGATATCTTTGAAAATCTTTCCTTCAAATCGAGATACATTGCTAGAGAGGTTATAATTATTGTAAGATAATATGATATTATAATTTATTCATTAATCTTCCTTTTCTCTTCATTATTACTAGTGGCTTAATAGAAACATAATTAAACCAACCAAGTTTAAAATTATTTTTTTTAAAAATAAGTTATCGATTGAAATGCGAAGGACAACACTAATCCCTAATTTCCAGGAAGACCCGGGCGCCGCCGCCTCACGGCCGGATTCCTCGATACCGCGCTTTTCGACGCCGCTGAACGATCTATGATCTGTATTATACGAAATAAATCTCAATATTACCATAATATCTCTTAGTTATGGCTCGATAAGTTTGAATTAGACGGCGCTTAGTTTCTTGCTTCTGCGTGCGCTGCTACTTTGTGAAGGTACTAAATGTCTGCACATAATTCTTAGAGCCAGTTAGTTGTTCAAAGACATATTTTCATGAACTATTGTACATAAAATCAAATTCTTATGTGTGAAATATCATGTTTTAATGTTGTCTTGTTATAAATGATATATTCAGAATAGAAAAGTAGACTACTTTCAAGCTTTCAACATCACGTTTATTTTAAAATGGTAATTTTTTCGCTGTACTTTGACAGCAAAAAGAAACGCTGAGAATAATTTACCTTAATCACACAGTGCGTTTAATTATGATTAAGCAATTTTGGCATATATTATACGTGGTAGAGTCACGCTGCAGCTATAATATGGTTGTAGCACGAGCGGGTCGGCTCGAACGGGGAAGGACCACGCTCTCACAGAATACCAGCGTAAAATAGCATCTTAATACTGCTGTGTTTCGTATAATGAGTGTCTTTACACTCACAAGTTGATACTGTGTCTACATCAATAATCGATGAAGAATCAAAATGCAAATGTGCTGACGACTAACATGGGGTAAGACACCTGAGGACTAAGATGGGATGCCTCGTTTCCAGTAAAAAGGGTGTCCGGTTCTCTACACACAGCATACGAAACACAGCAGCATTAAGCTGCTTTACGCTGGTATTCTGTGATAGCGTGGTCCTTCCTCGGTCAAACCGATTCGTTCATGCTACAACAATAAAGCCGCGGCATGACTCTACCTCGTGAACTATTAGATACACAGATATAATTATCGATTTAGTTATTTCTTCCAAGTCTCAAAAATTCGTATAAAAAACATACAGACCTGTTAACGATCGACTTTATTTTAAAATATATTCAAAGAAAAATTAAAATATCATTTTAAGTTTACACTAACCTTTAGGCTTTACGTCATCCATCACGATCCGACTGTATGGTGGAGGGGGGGTTTCTGTAACAAATAAAAATAAATTAATTTCACTCTGTTTTAAAAATCAAAATTCTTAAACTATGAGACAAAATAACCAAAAGAGTAAAAGTAAGACAAATATAAATACTAATAGAATAAAACGACAAACAAACACACAGTCCACCTGATGGTAATTCTGTGGAAACTCTGGGCCATAGACACCTTAAATATAGAAAGTCGGTCGGTTGTTTCTCGATTAAGAATTAAATCCATGAATTGATGAGCCTGGCGTCTAAAATTGAATGCCTCGCGTTATCAGAAACTTTATACAGTAAAAATGACAGTCGAGTACCTACATAGTCCGTCAGATGGTAAATGGATGTAGTGGCCCTTTGACACCAATATCTATTATCAATTAAAAATAGGGTGAAAACCCTATTTTTAATTCTTAATTACGAGAAATCGTAGTCGTTGTCTCCCCTAAGGACTAAGAAAGTATATCTAAACTACGATAATTCTACAATGAATATTAAAGTACCTACAGTAAACCATATACATTAAAATGCGTCTCATTTTTAAGACTCCAAAAGTTAGCGACATTAGCCTCACTCAAAGAACAAAAAAAAAATAAGTTTTTCAATTCCCTAAAAGCAATCAACAACCGCGTTACCCGCGGGCCAAAAAACAAAGAAGCCCTAAAACAAACATCACATAACCGGACCAGGTAAAATACCAGACGGCAATTAAGACCGGCGGAGATCAGCCCCAAACAGGCAACCTATATTTTGATGTATTATCTGGATTTTGTCTTTTTATATAATTGGGGGGTTTGAATATGAACTGTGACGGATAGGCGGCCATTTTATGCAGGTATTCTATTATACAGATTATCCACGGGTTATGGTCACATGATTTTTTATCTCTATGGTCAATCCGTTTGTATAGATGAGAACATTATACGGTAACTATTGTTCAGGCATATCTACAACAAGTAGAAAACCTAGAAGCCTACGCCTCTTAATTGTTCCCGCAGAGTGACATCGTCATATTTTCCTTAAACAAAGACTTATTTTTAAATTTACGTAAATAGTCACTTATTATTATTATCAAAGCAGTCCATCATCTACTATTGCTCGTACTACTAGGTACTATGGTTCTAGAAACCGCTGTTAAGAACGTCCCTTGCTGGGATTGCAACTTCAAAGATTAGGTCATAGTTTTTAAGTTGGCAACGGTAGTTCGAGTATCGAGTATCAAGTACGAAATACCCGCCGCGGCGGTCCAACATTCACATTCCGCGCGTACGAGCCATGCCGAAATGTTGTCGTTCGAATCCGGAACGCGGTCTATTCCATTTTACGAATGAGCCGGCACGCGCTGTTGGTCATTTCGAATTTCGAACGCTATCATTTCATTATTTTTGAATTCCGAATGCGAAATGCATTTGCGATTCCGGCGCCGGCGGGGGCGGACGTGTGAAGTCGTTCTTCTTACTGTTTGACAGCATGCGAATACAAATTACGCGGCCGCTTCATTGAGTTACAAGCCGCTTACAGAATTTAATAAGATTTTATGACTTACTGCATTATGCCTTGAACGCACAAGTGTTTAACGGCACTTGCGCAAGAAATACCTAAACAATCGATGCATGCACCTATGCATACCAAGTTGTTAGCTTCTACGATTTTGGCATAAAAATCGCTTTGTCTTTTTTAATAATTTTTGTCTGACGCTTCAACAGCCTAAACGATTGTTATAAAACACAAAAGACAAAGGAGTTTGCATGTAATTAATCTTATAAGTACAAATGTAATTTTGGAAGTCACTACACATGAATATGAATATACATATGCACGTATGAGACTTCAGAACAAAAGGCATAATCGGTTAAAACTGTCGGAGAATTTAGAACACTGCAACTATGATTCACTCACTGCATTCTATGTGCAAAGACAGTTCTACTGAAAAACGGTAAGCAATGAAAGTAAATGACCCTAAACGCCTAGCGCGGCGATAGAAGATATAAATAATATCAGTTGTTGACTTCAGTGCTCGCCCTGCCTTAAGAAAAACTGAACCCTATATCGAAGACATAAAAACCTTTTGTATTTATCCTCCAAATAACACATACAACGTTATAGTATTTGAAAACATACATAAATATTATAATATGTAGTGGCGTGACTGAAATTTCTTTTGAAACTACTACGTTATATGTACCTTGGCTAGTTAACATAAAAAAAATCTCTGACGCATTTAAAATAAAGTGCAGTTTCCTGTGCTAATTAAAAGTTTAATCTAGTAACTTTTGAAATAGGGCAAATGGTAAAGAGAAATGACTTCTAATACTCTAATGGAAGGTTGAGATTCGAATGCTTAGGTTATCTTATGAGGGAATTAATCAATTGATTATGAGTGTTGAATAAATACGATTAGAGTATAAATTCAAATGACGCAGTAGGAATGCCTCTGAAGAAATAAATCTATTATAGCCAGAAATCCCACTTTTCTCGGACATTCTGAATGTAAGTCGTAAAAATCAAAAACTTGACTTTAAAGATTGTTGGATCATAGCCAAGTGAAACATTAATTGTATACACTGGCCTTTGGAGTAAAGCTTGTTTACCTGTGTGAAGAACCACGCTGTTCGCGTACGAGGTTCTTTTGAAAAACCCATGGGGTTGTAGAAATGATGGCGACTTCATATAGGTAATGTAATTCTACGAAGTAACTGGTTAAATTGCGGATGAATTAACCCGCGTAAGATAAGGCAATACAGCTGACGAGAAACAACGAAACTCCGGGAATTCTGCACTCTACAGTCTCTGGAACATGTTCAGGATCACCATTACATCAGATTTGATAAACCACAAAACTTCGGAAAAGAACACGGATTCCAACCACAGCTCATTCGTGAGATGGTTTAAAAAAAACAATAATAAAATGGCTAAACAGTTGCATCTGCTTGAAATTCAATAATTGATGAAATCAAACCAAATTCCAAGCATACCACGGCAAGATCATAAGCCATGGGACTCGTAAAACACCCAAAATAGGGAATTAAAAATAAGTAAAATTAAACGCGATAAAATGCTGGCAATAAAGATGGTCCTTCGTTTGAAATATAGTTATTTAAACCAGTAATACGCAAACTAAACCAATTACCTAGAAATCGCGAAAACTTGCTTGTTTCACTCATTACAAACCAATCGCAACACTAACGCGCTAACACCACACTAAGCAATAAAAGAAAGAAAAATATTTATTACAACACGTCCTAGGACTGCACGTCAGAGGTAGAAACTTCTCAGTTTTATAAACTACATACATACAACATACATACATCTGTATATACGTATCTGGGCGTGACGGTCACGCGAGTTGTCCTTTGCCTATAAGTACTCAACGTGCCTAAAGAAGTTTTAATTAAAAAAAAACACAATTTGACAGATATTATAACGTGAAGCGTCATGTCCGGTGTTTTTTGTAAACTACGTTGCCACTCTAGCCAACAGCAAACTAGTTCGGTGGCCCTGCGTCGCAATTAATCTTAACATTTAATCTACAGCAACACATATTGTACGCATGTCTGCCGGCGTGTCCTTCGTAAAAACAAACCGGTCGTCTTCGCCACGTCATGTCAATCTCGCGGAAAGCGCGCGTAAATTACAATGCAAGGAGTGAAAACTAAACATTTATTAATTAATTTTACGTAGTAGAGCCATGATGCAGCTGTATTACGATTGTAACACGAATGGGTCGGCTCGACCGGGGAAGAACCACGCTCTCACAGAACACCAGCGTAAAACAGCAGTTTAAGAGTCCATAATATAATGCTGTTTTGGTGATATTGAGCGATCTGGATCTCGGTATCTATAAGACCTAAGAGTCTGCTGTTCGGACAAGTTAAACTTGGATTTATAATCTTCAAATCTGTTGAAGCGAAAACACGATTCGTTAAAAAATTCTTGATTAAAAAAATACTCGTTTTGCACTTCATTTGAGTTAAATCTCTGAAACCTTATAGAATTGAATGATGATTTTTAACGTAATAGATAATTAATAATATTATATATAATAATATTGCTGCTGTGTTTCGTATAGCGAGTGTCGTGAACCGGAGAATTTGACTGGAATCGAGGCAATCAATCTTAGTCCTCAGGGGTACCGACGCATCTGCATTTTGGTTCTTAATTGGAATAACTGCAGATGTCTATGAGACACAGCACCCACTTACCATCAGGTGAACTGTGTGCTCGTTTGTCACAAAAAAGTACATTTTTCTTGCTTTTTTTTAGAACGAAGAAAAAAGAACGTATAAAGCTTCCATAATCTCATTCATTCTGGTATAACATTGGACAGTCTCAGATGGCACGATAATCGAAATAGACATGGAATGGTTTGATGCGGTCGTCTCGTTTTGGAACGAGCCCCAATTCATTTTGTTGTTAATTAAATTTTACGAGGACAACAAGACCCGGAACAATTATTTGTAGGCTCATAAAAATAAGTACTTGTTCTTGTTCCACGGTGTGCGGGATTCGAAACGGCGACCTTTAGCGCTGTAACTCATTGCTAAGCCACTACGGCACAGAGTCGTCAATAAGTTATAAGTGTTCAAGATGATTGCAAAGGTTGATTTGACGGATCCATTCTCTTAAAATCACTGTTCTTACTGTAATTGTTTATCCTCTCTCGAGAAACACATTGTTTATTATTTTATACAAGCAAGTGTGACTACCGAGCAGACAGTCCAACTGACAGTACCCGTAAGTGGATGTCGTGGCCCACAGACACTACATCATCCTTAATTAATACCCAAAATACAGATGCATTATCGTCTAGGACAGAAGTGGCGAACCTTTGTGTATCAACGTACCATTTTTCTAAACAAAGATTTAAATAGTTAATAGACGTGCCGTAAAAGAATTTTGACTTCGTGAATATTGGGAAAATACATAATAGTAGGTACTAAAAAATACTATCAACTAAAACTCTTTATTTACTACAAAAAATAAATAAAGAGTTTTAAGACATTTATTATTATACATTGCAAAATACATTTTGCAATGTATAGAGAGTTTTTTATACGTGGTAGAGCCATGCTACAGTTATATTAGTAGTATAGTTGTAGCACGAATGGGTCGGCTCGACCGGGGAAGGACCACGCTCTCACAGAATACCAGCGTGAAATAGTAGCTTAATGCTGCTGTATTTCGTATGGTGAGTGTAGAGAACCGGAGACCCTTTTTACTGGAAACGAGGCATTCCATCTTAGCCCTCACGGGTGACAACGTATTTGCATTTTGATTCGTAATCGAGGATAGATGTAGATGTCTATGGGCCACAGTAACCACTTACCATCAGGTGGACTGTGTGCTCGTTTGTCACCCTATCCTATAAAAAAAAGAGAAGATTCAGATTAAAAAATATATGCAAATGATGAAGAAAAATTAATTTAAAAAATCTTAAGTAATCTGTTATTTTTATCTTTTAAATTCAAAATGCGTGGTAATACGATATCTTAACTGATTTTATTGCACACGCACACATACGTAAGGGTCGATCCGTAGACAAAAACGTTGTTGCCCATAAATCACATTCAATTTGGGATAATTTCAAATAAAAGTAGAAGCCTTATCTCTTATTTTTAAAAACTGCAATAATGGTATATCATTATTTACATATTTGAACTTAGATTTAAAATGTGGCTATTCTTTAAAAAATAGCCTTATAAAAACATTAATTGAACAGGCTTGTTTGGTCTTTTATCTATCTAAAACACGAGTTGATATCGATGGGTCAGTTGAAATCCACTTTCTACGCAACTAATCTATAAACCGTTAAGAAGCCCATAAAGGATCAGCCTTTATAGTACAAAACCGGAACCCGTACGTTTCATGTAGGCATCCAAAGAAATAAATTAAAAAAAAACATTCACAAGATGGCGAAGAAAATACACTATGAAAATACAATAAGAATTCGCGCGCGTAACGAGTGATTTTTGCAGAGAATTTAAGACGATTGGACCGAAGCGGAATAAACATAGCCTCACTATAAGTTATAAAACAATAAACAAACACTAAATCGAGTTTAATAGGCCATATATTCGGAGCAGAACTAAACCACTCCCGATCTAAGTGGTAATAGCTCCGAGTCAAGGATTGGAGTTTACGAGTGTTACTCAAATGTGACTCAATTCAAGATACGCAAAGTTCCTTGAAAATCACACGATGATTGCGATGATGTTACCTTTCTTCTTGTTCTTTTAAAGCAGCAGTAGCCTAGTGGCTGGATGCGGATCATGAACTCAAAAGGTCGTGGGTTCGAATCCGCCATTCGACTACTGACGTGAACCGATGCATTGCTAATATTTTTTTTAAATAAAAAATCGGCCGCTAAAACATAGGAGGTAGAGCCACGGTGCAGCTCTATTATGGTAGTAGCACGAATGGGTCGCCTCGACTAGGGAAGAACCACGCTCCTCACACAGAATTCCAACGTAATATAGCAGCTTAATGCTGCTGTGTGTCGTATGACGAGTGAAGACAGTTTGCAGACAGTATGACACGTCTGCTGACTCTTTTTAGGGTTCCATAGTCAACTAGGAACCCTTATAGTTTCGCCATGTCTGTCTGTCCGTCTGTCCGTCCTCGCTTAATCTCTGTGACCGTCAGCACTAGAAAGCTGAAATTTGGTACCAGTATGTGTATCAATCACGCCGACAAAGTGGTAAAATAAAAATTGGAAAAAAATGTTTTATTAGGGTAGGTTATGTGTAAATTGGGAAGTAATTTTTTTTAATTTCAACCCTAACGTGTGATATATTGTTGGAAAGGTATTTAAAAATGAATAGGGGTTTACTAAAATCATTTCTGATAATGTCAATAATTTCGGAAATAATCGCTCCAAAAATAAAAAAACCATGCGTCCCCCCCCTCTCTAACTTTTGAACCATAAGTTTAGAAAATATGAAAAAAATCTGAAAAGTAGAACTTTATAAGGACTTTCTAGGAAAATTATTTTGAACTTGGATGGAAACAACAGTACCCGGAAATAACACAACAGTTGCAGGAGCGAACATAATGGATACCCACCTTTAAGCTCATAAGTGGGAACACTTATTGTGACGGACGGGAAACTACGAAACCCTACACTGAGCGTGGCCCGACATGCTCTTGGCCGTTTTTATTTATAAAATTATCGATGCTAAGACAATAATTCTACAATTTAATTTGCGTGACTAATAAGCTTTTATTGACATTGCATTATAAATTGATATGACAAAATATTTCATAGCCTGACATTGTATGATTGCGACCTTTCTCTTTTTTAAACATTGTACATTTATTAATATTTTATTGTTTATTACTATTTAATTTCTCAACACGGGCTGCTAAAGGCTAAGATATTTTAAAATCATTTATGTTGTATAATTGTTTAATTTATGATTATTAACTTTAATTATTAATTTATAAGTGATAACTATTAATTTTTTGTTGTTTTAACTGGATGAAATATATTTTAAATATTTTTGCATGTAATATTTAACCTTGTGTGCGTGTTGGATTTTCTTTAAGCGACAAGAGTTTTTGAATTATATAAATAAAATAAATAAATAAAGAGAACCGAGACCCTTTTTACTAGAGACGAGGCATTCATCGTAGTCCTCAGCAATGAACGTAGTTGCATTTTGATTAGTAATTCAAGATAAATGTAGATGTCTATGGGCCATAGCATCCATTTACCATCACAGGTAGACTGTATGCTCGTTTGTCACCCTAATTCTATAAAAAAAAAACATCGACTATTGTTGGTGCATTTGATCAAACATTGTTTAGGAAGGCCGGGGCATAGCGTGGGCACCGCGGCCGACCGGCGCCTGCGCCGGCGCCATCCGACACGTTATAATTCGGGCGGGCTATTTCTGTAGATTCACACGCGTTCCGCGCGTACAGCGGATCTTTTTTTTAAACACTCGTTGCGCCCAAGGCGTTGAAAACATACGGTCGTGACGCTTGCGTGTATGTCCATTGTACTTATGAATTTGAATAATTTATATGGGGCTTGATTTAAACGGTTTGATAGGATGCCTAATATATAGGTAATAAAGATTACAAATAGATGTCCATCTGCGTTTAGCAGGCCGGGAAGAGGTCACGGTCTATGTGATGCAACCCAATAAAATTACAACAAAAGATAACTGTCGCTTCTTGCGAACGATTGCAACAGGGGAATTGCAGGTGCGCTGCCGGCCTTTTAAGAGAGTAGGCTACTAGGTTTGTTGTTAGGGCTGGCTAGGCTAATAGGTGGTTTTTGTTTCTAATTCTCCTTGGGAGTCCATCTGGCCAGATCTAAAAACCAACATATCTGGACAAAATTTAGAAATGTCGAGATTTTGTGATGGGAGAAATAAATATCAAAAATAAAAATGTAAAATAAGTAAAAAGTTGTTGCAGTAAAACTTCTTAAAGAAGTTTTACTTAAGTCAAGCGTGCGTAAATTACGCACGCTTGACTGGGGAGACACGTGATATGCAACTTACTGAATATCATTACGAGTTTCGTTGTGTTACCTATTTTAAGGAGCTCATTAAGAAAGAAAGTAAGAACCATTTATTTGATAATCATATTTTACACACAATTCAAAATATATAAATACAAATATACTAGGGGAAATATGCATTCTCATTTCTTACACCTTACATATGTTGCATGCACAGGTGTAAGCCTGCTTGCGCGTTAAAAATAAGCAGTACATGTACGACGTTAATTAATAATGAAACAAACAAAACAAATAACAAATTAAAAAATAATAATTTCAAGATAAAATGTGACATCAAATAGGTCTCAAACGCAGCATAATGCTGCAGAGGCAGCGCTGGTTTTTAGTTGGAGCCTTGTGACTTCACTGACAAGTCGGTGTGTGAACCTACCTACAATTGTCCACCAATTATACGCGTAACTACGACTTATATGTAGACTTTAATTATTGGCTAGAGAGTAGTGTTAACGATCACAGTAAATACACACATACTGTATAAATATTGTAAAGTAGATGTATAAATGTATAGTGTATTAATTATCATCATATCATTAATTTATCATTAATTGTTTATTTTTTTATACGACACTTAATTTAAGATTTGGGCATGGGTAAGCAACGAGCCGTGGTTTTTTTTAAATAGAATAAGGGTGACAAACGAGTACACAGTCCACCTGATGGTAAGTGGATGCTGTGGCCCATAGACATCTTAATCAATCTTCGATCACTAATCAAAATGCATATGCGTTGTCACCCGTGAGGACTACGATAGAATGCCTCAATTCCAGTTCTCTACACTCACCATACGAAACACAGCAGCTGTAAGCTGCTATTTTACGCTGGTATTATGTGAGAGCGTGGTCCTTCCCCGGTCGAGCCGACCCACTCGTGCTACAATCATAATACAGCTACAGCCTAGCTCTACCACGTAAACAACGTGGTGAAACTAAAAACGTTATAGGACCTACTAGAGTGCGATCCCCGACAGTATCAAGGACATGTTTTTATATTTAAAATGGAAGTGAAACTCGAACTTACGGCCTGTGGCAAAATAGCTACATCAGCCCATGGACACCAGCAACCAACTTCAAACACAGAAGGCTACTGATTCGTTGTCACCTCTGAAGACTGAGGTCTAACGCCTTCCAATCTGTAATTACTAATTATACTGGCTTTCTATATACCCTTCAGACTGGACCACAACCGTGCACACACTGAGGACTATGATGGAATGTCTCAGTTCCAGTAAAAAGGGTCTCCGGTTCTCTACACTCACCATACGAATCACAGAGCGTGTGAGAGCGTGGTCCTGGCCCAGTCGAGCCGACCTATTCGTGATACAACTATAATATAGCTGCAGCGTGCCTAAGAAATTAAGAAATATTTTGGGGACATGTGAATTCCGACGAAAAGTATTGGTACACCGCAGCCATGAGACCTATGTATGCCTATACTTTCTTCTTTTTTTTTTAAATTATTCTTTCTCTTGATAGAATTCTGCCAGTGTCAAGTCAGCCATGGAGGTAAATGTAAAGTAGATGTACTGTACTTTACTTTTTAATTAATCGGATATACAGTACTTGTTACCGTCGAAATTTTTGTCGTTTATTTTCAAAACGCTTAAATAATCGTAACATCAAATTTCTAGAAAGTTTCGAAAGTTTTAAAACAATTTTGACTTTCTAAAGAATATTCCTATTTTAAATAAGTATTTGTACCATAAAACTAAAATTGAAAGCAGCAAGTGATAGTAAAATACGTTAAATAAGTTAACGGCGCCTAAATTGTGACAAATGTTGGCCGAACTAACCAAACCACATATCTGTTCACTATAATATGGGCGTTGATTTATTAGATTTAAACGTAAAATATGTTATCTATGCTCGAATAACGCAGTAGAGCGACGTCGCAGCTATATTACCGTCCTAGCACGAATAGATCGACTCGACTGGGGAAACACCACGCTCTCACAGAATACCAACTTAGGATTGCCAGATAGTTGAGAAATTCTGATGATTCTCCCGACATTTTAAATGATCTCCAGACTCCCAACAAAATACAAAAAAAAAAACAATAACAGCTTCTCGGAAAGGAAAAAGTGATATGGGAGATTAAAACCAAAAGTCTTAGCCATATTGATAATAGTAGATATCTAAAGGGATTGACGAATGCAAACGGGAAGGAATTTCAAAAGCGTATTTATACACTGTACACAACCAGATATTTTGGTAATTCGATCTGGCACTCCTAGCTGCTGTTTTGTGTGGTGAGTAGTAGAGAACCGGGGAACCTTTTTTACACGAAACGAGGCATTTCATTTTGGTCGAATTTTTGGACGAATTAAGGTGATACCTCGAAAATTTGGTGGTTTTTCTATTTAACATATTTTTTTAAGTTTTATAGATTGCAAACCAATTTTTGTACACGATTTTTGACTATATGGCCTTGGATTGCATAAAAGAAAAACACGATATCACGTAATTTTCTCGATAGAAAAAAAATTCAAAATAGGTTCTAATTATTTACATTTCTCGATGACACCACAACATTCTTACGAATAATTTCATGGAATTATTTTTAAGGCATAGTAAATAATCATATCTAAGTTCTCATAAACCAGTTTTTTAATCCATAACGAAGTTTTATTAAAATAAATTAAAATATTATGTGGCGCTTACTTAGTTTTTTTCCGAGCGCTTGCTCGGTATGGCTATCTCATAATTTGCGTACTATGAAGTCATTGCATCACTTTCATTTCGACACTCCCGCAGTCGTCCGTTAGCTTCACCGACAAAGAATTAAGCCACGCCCCCAAAACTTCGATTCATTTTCAAGGTATCCTCTTAATAGGTTTCAGGAGAACTTACTGAAAACGGTATTGATCATGCCATCTCGTCTTCTGCGGTGGAAAATGAAGAAGATGATTACAATACAGGCTCGGAAGTAAACTTGGTAAAACTTTGAACACGTGAAGCATAAAAGGCACTAGAAACGTTGCCCAGTTATTTTGAAATGTCAACAATCGGTGATTAAAGCATGTGATAAAATTTATAACGTTAAAAACCATCCTACAGCCGATGCTTCCAACGGGCAAACTAAAATAACAGATTTTTTCGATTGACGCATTCTGTACACAGTTTTGTATTGTTTATAAAAACGCGCTTAATTATTTTTGTTTAATAGGTTTTTTTGATTGTTAATAAAGATTTGAACTCATCTATAATGTTTACAAAATACGTTGTTTTATTTAATAATCGCACCTCTATAACTGAAATAGGAACTATCTGTAAATGGGGCAGACTTAGATTATTGATAGATCGTCGTGCGCTGAGCGCCCGAGGAGACAGATATTTATTTATACCAGGATATCTGAGACACTGGGTAAGTGGAATACTTCTTTAAGTGAGACAGACAGTTTGCAGGTCCCTTAAGGTCCCAGTTATCCAGGTTTCACTGCATAACGTACACATGTCACGCTATGTATTGCAATTAACACAAACGTCACAAACAATATGTACAGAGATATCGCCAACAGCAACACGATGGACGACGGCAGGCCAACCATGCGTCAGCCGGCTATCCTATTCAACTCACACTATATTTAAAGTAGGCGGGGATACCATCGTCTATTGACACACCTCATTCACCAACTGAATATTCATCCTCGACTGTCTCGCTCGCACATTGTTTATACTAAGTGCACCTGGTATTTTCTGAGTGGTTATTTAAGGACCAATTAATTAATGAAATAACAGAGAACAAACTAGCAACAGTGATCTTAACAAAAGAACCAAGTAGAAATATGTAATATTTTAAAACCCTTGCCATTTACAAATATTCAAGTGAGAGACATTAAAATTATAAAAAAAATCATACGTCAGTTAGTTTTTTTTATATAGAATATGAGTGACAAACGAGTCCATTTGATAGTAAGTGGACGCTGTGGCCCATAAACATCTACATCTATCCTCCATTAAGAATCAAAATCCAGATTCGTTGCCATCGCTGAGGACTAAGATGGAATGCCTCATTTGCAATAAAAACGGTCTCCGGTTTTCTACTCACCATATAAAACACAGCAGCATTGAACTGCTATTTTACGCTGGTATTCTATGAGAGCGTGGTTCTTCCCTGGGCGAGCCGACGCATTCGTGCTACAACCATACAAATATAGCTGCAGCATGGCTCTACAACGTATACATCGTAAAATGTTTTATTATTTAAAATAATGGAAACAAATATTGAAACAAATATAGTATTTCTTAACAGGACTAAAATAAATTCTTAACCTAACTCCATCAAAATATCTAAATTTAAAAAAAAAACTACACAATGAGACCTTATAACTTAGTACGGTAAGACAACAACTTCAGAATTGACTAATTTGATGTCAGAAATAGGAATTAAAACTTCCAACATTGTGCAAACCAATGTAAAGGACAGACAGACAGTGCGTGTTTATTGTAATGGTAGTTGTAGATAGCGGGTTCCGCCTATTAGAGACCGCCCTCTCATTAAGTCCAACGCAACGTCAGGCCAACACTTGCTAATGTATACTGAACAAAGGGGTTAAGCTCCAGGATGTAACCAAGAGCACGGTGATGGATGGTATTTGACAAATAGTGTGATAGAATTGACAACACTGACAGTAGTTTAACCAAATACCAGAGTTCGTAATTATTATATATTACAAAATGCATAAAATATATTAATAAGTACATATGAATTGGTAATTAAAATTTTTGTAAACAATAGAATTTTTTAAAGCTTTTATTTTTGCAATCAATATTTAACCTACATCCACTGAAGCTATTGGGCTAAAATTTGGCACACATTTTTGGTTCTCAAGACAATGCACGATTACTTAAATGGCGCCATTTTGAATCCAATATGGCGGACGTTACAAAATAGCGATTTATTATTGTAAGAAATTTTAAATCGACGTATATAATTACTTTTTACCCCATATTGACCCGTAGATGGGAAACGAACATGGCGATAGGTAGCAGAATCATCCTAAAAACTAAAAAATCAAAAAACTTCGTTTGGCAAGCGTGGCGACTATGGCAAATATCCCCCCCCCCCCCTATGAGGAAATCTATGAGAGGCCCACGTTCAGCAGACTTTTGATATGCTGTAATGAATTTCTTTTTCAAATACACATAGAGCACCAAAATTCAAAGCATATAATGATGTAGTTGTCCTAAGTTGTTACCAGTGACCAGTCGAATTGACCAAGAAATTTCACGTTATGATAGAGCAAATAGAAAAACAGAAGAGTGAAAATTTAATCGAAAGAAAATATTCTTTATTTAAACGCGCAACCAGCCAGAATTTTTTTGATGCTTACATTTTGGGGTACAGATAAATAATATAAAACACGCACCTCTATAAAAATCTCAAAGCCACAATATTCAATTTAAAAATTGAATACTAAAAAATATACTAAATCTGACTAATACCAAGTTTAAAAACTTGTAAACAGATTGTATAAAAAGGGTTATTATAATATTAACGAATTTATGGATGAGGTAATATCTCTACCAAGCTATTTCTGATTTGTTTTATGTTGGTAATTGACGATTCTAAACTGTTCTTTTTTTATTAAAGTTCCGCTGGGTTTCTTGCTGGTTCTTCCCAGAACGGAGGTGTTTTTCGAACTAGTGCAGTGGTAAATTTAACATGAGTGACTTTCAATAAGTACCTACCTATTATTTATAATCTATATTGAATAAAAAAAATGTCTGTATCAAACAAAAGATTCACAACTTCTAGCCACCTATACGTACATATATTAAACCGTCAATTTAAACAGACAAATGGAGAATAAGCATTCGAAACATGTCGGCATTATTTCGAAGCGTGCATTTGAAATTCTATGGACGGTTCGTGGAACGTAACTCGAGAGGGCAACCAATATCTTTCGAGCCGGGATCATCGTATTCAAGATGCGAATGAAGTGCTCGATGACCATGCACTGAAGCCCGATACAAACGCAAACCAATCGAATTATTTTTAACATAATCCTGCAGTTGGAATAAAAGTTAATTTTACGGATATGTCGCGTTTAATTTTAACTTTTTTAATTCTCGACATTTCGGGACACTTTACAGCACCCATGGTCATTCCGCGTAGATCGGACCAAAATTTAGATAATCATTAAAATTTGAAGTTAGCCTTCGTTGACTATGACATTAGGACGTTAAACACCTCGATCCCCACCGTGATCATAGGTGCTGTATCGATTGTTAAAAGTTAAAATAAACGCGATAAAATTTGTAAAATCAGTTTTATTCCATGCGTAGTTTTTGCGTTTAGAAATCATTATAACCCTCATTGTAGAAAGTGTAAGTTTCCTTTTTATATTTTATATTAATACATATAAGAAAATGTAATTTCCCCTTTACCTACGGTTCGGTAGCGCAGTCTGAGCGTTCTCATTCTGCATGCTAGGTACAAATTTTTGAATGGCCGCCTGCAAATAAAAATTAATTCCATTGTAACTACAGTAAATATGCGAAGTCAAAGTCAAAGTATTTATATTCAACATAAACCTTAACAAAGCCCTTTTTGAAAGTCTCAGAAGGCTACGCCAAGTATACGCGCAAACTCTTTGCGCTAGTATCAAACTACGATATAAATATGATCTCAAACGATTTGTCATAATTCCTAAGATGATGATGACTATGGTGTCAACATAAAATACATATTGGGGATGTAGTTACCTACTTTAATACATAAAATAAAGATCGTGGACGTGTAGGTACTGTCAAAAATTAACGGACCTAAAAAAATAAACTATTAGCATACTATGTCCAATTATCATCAGAAAAATGATACGACGACATTAAATACAATAATTTATACGAGAGGCAACAAATATTAGGCGAAAAAGGTTTTTAGCGCATGAAACACTGGCCGCAGTTATAACTTATTTTAAAATGTTCATTTTCGAAATGATCACGTTTCATTGAAAAAAGGATCTGCGTCGGGAATATTTGCGCGCGATGGTTTTTAATATATCAAATTTTGCCTAAAACCGGCTTAAGACTCGCCAATGAAAAAGAGTACATTAATTCTCACTGTTATCATATCACATTTTTTACAATAATAATTAACTTGCCGCAAAGTGAAATATAAAAATTATGACTAGCTTTACTAGCATATAACTTTTGTATAGCATTTAATACAAATTTATGAATAAAAAAATTAGCTTGAAAAGCGTTATTCTCCCAAAAATATTTCTTTGTTTTAATAGAAAAACACGTATGTACTTGTTTCACTTATATTTCAATTTATTAACTATAAAACCAACCGGTTTCGCCTCACGGCATCTTTAGGTTATATAAATAGATCCAAATCTCGAAGTTTTAACAAGTGACACGTTATTTCCTAATGGCATTTAAGCACAGATTTTAGGGTTTAATCTGTGCATTTAAGGTTTAGCCTTTTTCAGTGGGGCTAAGCCAAGCTTCAGTTGGGCTTCATATAGCTAAACTGAACTAGCAAGCGACTAAGTAGCTTATGATGCAAAAAAGATTAGAAGTCTAGTGTCGAGACAGCCAGATTAGTTTATTCCATTTATTTCCATGGCATGTCTTATGGGATTTTGTTAAGGGGAAAAGTAGCTGATTTTGATACTATTTTTTTAGGAACAAACACAAGCTGGTGATATCAGTTTCTCGACTCCACAGTGAGTAATTACAAGAAACAGAAAATATACAAGGTTCTCTATTACCAAGTTTAAATATTTTAATAAACAAAAACTGTATACAAAAGCTTTTCGTAATCGAGATAGATGTAGATGCCTATGGGCCGCAGCAACCACTTACCATCAGGTGGACTGTGTGCTCGTTTGTCATCCTATCCTATAAAAAAATGTTGCTGTATTTAAAATAATTTTTTTAAATAGTTTGTACAATGTTTTTTACTTTCATATTGTAAAATAATTATTTTTTAATAAGTCCCGCTGGGTTTACTCGCTAGTCCTTCCCAGCACAGAGGTTTTTTCTGAATCAGTAGTAAAGTAAAAAAATTACTTAATAATGATTAAATATAAAAATTATATTCCATTATGTTTGCCAGTAAGTCAATTTTATTATATTGTTAATAGTACTAAACATAAATTACTATTTTGACAGATAGACTTCTTTCTCCAAAGTTAATTATGTCCAATAGCGTTACAATTATATGGAACGACCGATTACTTTGTACTTGATACTCGTATGTTTATAAGATCAACATCTTAGAAGAGTTAATTAACACACATTAGGGAGAAATGCAACTATTTTGGCGCTCTCGAACGAGAAAAAGTCCACCGCGTTTATTTCCGCATTGGTTTGAATTTTATTCCAAGTATACTCGTTTTCGACTCTAAGGGCACTAACGATTCTATAACATAGTTTCTACATTCTTCTTTCTATTCATGGTACTTATATTATTCTAAAGATCGTCGCCAATAGCTTTGTAAATAATTTTTCGACGTAAACACGGCAAAATATTAACTCAGAGCATTATACATATTTCGTATTAAAATGACCGTTAGATGAAAACGCAACCTAGTTCTTTATATTAAATTAATATCATATTTTTCATAGAAAGGGCGTCAATGCTCAATGCATTCTACATGTTGATTCTTAATGGTGGATTATCTATAAAAAATAATACATGAAAAAAGTGTAATTTGATTTTGGGCGAGAATTTGACCGCTGGCTTAGGAACAGAAATTATCGTTAAGTTAATGTTGATGTATAAAATTGGTGCGATTTATTTTTGGATCAAATTTCTGCGCATGGCAACTGTTAGTTGCAACGATGAAATTGGCCGCTTGTCGCATAAGCAACTTGAGATTGAGATATTATCGTCATCGACTCTCTAGTTGGTTATAATTTTAGGTTAAATATTTTCCCGCCAAAATCTCTCACGAACCTCGCAATGTGGCACGTCAATATTAATTATGAAGAAATTTGTTGACCTATTTACATATTATTTTAAATAATGTATTACAGCGTATTATGTATATATTCTTTTTTGCCTAAAGGCCTTGTAGCCAATGCCTTAATAAACAAAAATACGAGTACCTTTATAAACAATGAGGGGTTTTGGCGGGAACTTGACCGTCGACGGATTGTTGCTACTGTTTTATCGTTTAAACTTTAAATAATATGGATTTTGATACATAAAAGTAATGCTATTTTGTGTACATATTAAGTGTTTGTGCATGTGAAATATTAGATAAAAGGTTGAAAAGAGTGCTTCGATGTTAAAATAAACCTCAAGTTATTTTGATCGCTTAGGCGCTTTATAACCTTTGAGTGACTGTCAGACTGTCGTCATCGACTGTTCGCTGGGTGGAGCTATGGTTTAAATCTCTCAAAACCTTTTCAATGTTACACATCAGCCAGCATATTGTGAAGAAAAAATCAATAGGTAGAGGAATTCGCGCATTGTAAATGGTGACGAGACAAACTTCCAACTGTGCCCAAAAGTGAGAGTTCTTTCCAAAAAAGGTGATAAAAATGTCTATTAAAATTGATCGAGGTCAAGCCAAGGCATCCTTGACTGTTTTATTTACCTTTAAAGCAAATGGAGAACGAACTCCACCATTAGTAATTTACCCAAATAAAAGACTATCATAAGAACTTTTTGACGCTTCGTCAAGTTTAGAAATAATACATGTCTATACCTTCGATTAATTGTTTGGTGACATGTTCTTGACTAGTCATGATGGGAAGCAAACTAATGGCTGTTTTAAAATCAAGAGATATTTTGTCAGCCATGGTTGCAATTTCAGAACCCTTACTCGTAGCGTCAGAAATATGACCCGTAACTAACTTATTTATTTCACTGTCAATTTCATGTATACTACTCACTATATAAAATTAACTTGAAAATATCTTCAGCACTTAACTCACATTTATCTATATCCGATTTTATTTTAGACAAAATATACTCAAGCTGACAATAAACTAATATCTTTATAATTAATTTGTCACTGCTTTTATTAATTCAAGTTAAAAAAATTATTTTAATATTATTTTAATACTATCAAAACCATATCTCCACAAACATCTATTCTGCCTTTTCTCTTGAAAAATATGGCCGCCACTTTACACATAATTTTCGCTAATTAGTCTTTTTAAGGTGGTTGGATTCGAATTAAGTATGTAATACCTAATCATTCACACATTAATCTCATATTTCACTAACGAAATGTAGGTATTCTATTTTTGTTAATGTTCAAAAAACAAATATACGTACAAAAATATTCAAAAGGATATTATTGCATCGATAAAACAGCCAAAGTAATTCTTGTCCACTAATGCAAGTACCAACTACAGGAATGTGTCTCAGTACACATTTCATTATGCGTATACAGTTAAATATCTCAAAAGCCGAATTAACTACACCGTTATCAACTACACCGTAATGTAACGAAGGCAAAAGGTAATTTCAAGTGAATTAAACATTTTGACAGCAAATTAGCGAATACAACTCAAGTTGACTTATTCGATTCATCATCATTATTGCAGCCCTTCACAAGTCCACTGCTGTACATAGGCCTCCCCCATAGAATGTCACAAAGCACGATCCTGAGCCACCTGCATCTATCGATTTCCTGCATGTCTTACCAGGTCGTCACTCCATCTAGTGGGGGGTCGCCCTACACTATCCCTACCGGTACGAAGCTGCTACTCGAGAACCTTTTTTCCACATCGGTTATCGGTTCTTCGAGCTATATGGCCGGCCCATTGCCACTTCAGCTTACTAATCCGTTGGGCTATGTCGTTCACTCTGGTTCTACTGCGGATATCCCTACTTCTAAGTTTATCACGCAGAGAAACTCCGAGCATAGCCCTCTTCATAGCTCGCTGAGCGACCTTGAGCGTCCTCATCCGGCCAGCAGTGAAGGACCACGTCTCAGACCCGTAAGTCATCACTGGCAACACGCACTGGTTGTACAATCGCGTTTTCAGATTTTGGGGTATATCTGACGGGAAGATGTGTCGTAATTTCCCGAACGCTGCCCAGCCGAGTTGAATCCGTCGATTGACCTCTCGGTCGAAGTTGAACTTACCTAGTCGGACTATTTGTCCCAGGTAAACTTACTCATCAACAACTTCGACCTTAGTGCTCCCAACAAATGTCGGCAAAGGTGTGACATGGACATTGAACATGATCTTTGTTTTTTCCATGACCTATCCGTTGGGAGACACTATTGAGATCATTGAGCATAGGTAGTGCTTAGGTCGTCCAGCGATTCTGCCATAAGGACTAGGTGGGCAAATCGAAGGTGAGTGATGTAGGTACTCGCCATTGATGTTAATAGGTAATATAATTGATAGCAGGGTAACCCCCCTGATTCAATTGTAAAAGAGTAACACGTTGAAAACGAATGTTTTGTAATAGATTAGATTAAATTAATCGTTTTCTTTAAATGTAACCTAATGAAATAAACAAAAAAGACAAGATTTTTACTCGTCAACTCCCGTTTGTACTATTTTGGTATTCCATGACACATTCTTCCACATTGTACATCGGTTCACATAGGTGCGTCGCTATGTCAAATCTGAATACACATTATTCGAAAGTATCAAAGTTTCAACTTATTTCGATATCATTCAAAAATACTTGCAAACCGTTAATAAAGCGGGTAAAAATGATACAAACCAAAAGAGAAAAAATATTAATAAATAAAATTAAACGTACCTAACATTCCATAGTTGTCAAAAATATTTGAAAATCACTACAAAGAAAATATTTTCATTCAATATATATCATTTTTATTCAATATTGATTATACCTAAGTAGGTAATTCTTATTAAGTCATATTTACTTTTACCACTGCTTGGGAAAAAACCTCTGTCCCCGGAAGAACTCCAGCGTGACTTTAAAAAAAAACATATAACTTACAACATAGTATGTCATACAAAATGAGTTCCTTGTATATTCAAAGAGCAACCCTTCATTCCCTAAGAAAAAGTATCTAGAGGATAAACCGCGCGGTTATCGCGTAAAAGATCTAGAAAGGAGCACGGTAAATGCTACAAAGGCTATAAAGACCGTAGCGGTCTGGCAAGAGCTGGTGGCCAGACCGGTTCTCTGAGGTGGCAGTCAATGGGCCGCTGTCACTGACGGGCAGTAAGCACTCTGAGATCATCGATAATTTTGAAATACGTACCAATAACCTATCTATCGTGTAAATTATGAAGATATAAAATTGCCATTACCTTTTCCTAACAAGCTTACAAAATCAAGTCCTGTGTGCTTACGTACCTACTACATGTAAGTATACAAATTATAGAATTTTGAGTTATGTCCATTCAAATTGAATATCCTATCAAGAAACCATTAACTGGATTCTTTTAAAATAGTTTATTATTTGGTTATTAATAATTAAGGTTCATGTAATTTTGTTTAAACGACATTCTCTCAAATTCGTAATATACCTAGGTATGTAATGTATTTTGTGGTTTATCATATTAATATCGATTTGGTATTTAGTTTTTTTTTAACTATAATAATATATGTACAAGTATTATAATATTAGTTTTTAGAAACCTAAACAATACTCATTGTTTACGAACTGTGGCGACCTTAGTGAGAATAGTTGGCCATAGTTAGTCGTCAAATTATTTTATTGTCATTAGTTAAAGATACGTCTACAGGTTTCAGATTACTCATAGGTCTGGAAATGGGTGTAAACCTGTAAATTAAATTTAGTATAAAAAAGAAAAAAATTCCCATTAAATTCATACATACCTACCTACATTATATATGTACCAAGATAAAAAGCGTATTTAAAAGCAATTTCATTATATTTCGTATAATTTATGAAAATCACAAAAATGTTGCATTCCGTTTCATCATTCATATCGGACATTATAATAAATAAAACCGTAACAGGCACGACATTTCCTTCACAAGTACACTTAATAGAGATAATTCAACGCCAACAAATTGCGTGATAAAAACGAACCTTCAAAATCTATTCAATAACGTATTCTATCTTTACCATACCATTCACAAATTCGACAAAGCGAAGCCAGGCCACAATAAAATGAAGGAACGAGAAAAAAAAACACGAGCACGAATATCGAAACGGGCTTACGCGTACCTGCGCCAGCGCGAGGCTCCCCCCCCCCCCTCCCCAACCAGGCAGGCCTCCGCCCCGCGTCGCGACAGGCGCCGGCGCCAGTCAGCCGCCGAGCAATTATGGCTAAATAAATATCGGACACGGCGGCACCGACGCCACGCAACAGATGGATTCCGGTGTCTCTAGACGACATCAAATTTTCGGTTAACAGAGGCGGAGCCCTGCCTTTTAGAACTATCGATAGCCTACAAGTATAATAAAGGAGGTACTTAGGTACTATTAGTATATATATATATATATATATATATATATATATATATATATATATATATATATATATATATATATATATATATATATATATATATATATATATATATTGTTATTGGATATTATGCAGATGCATTCGTATATTTTCAGTTTTAGTAGTAAATCATTTTGAAAGTTAAATTAAAATAAATAGCTAGGGATGGTGGCGATCTTTAATCCTGACACCGCGGTCGCGGCGACGCCTGCGCCCGATTAGATAAGATGCCTCCCCTCTCCCTCTGACGACGGTGTGCTCGAAAAGTGCCATCGAATAAAAACATCACAAACACAATCCGGCGGGCGCCGCCTCGCCGTTGGCGCCGATTCGCAAATACAGCTCGAGCACGCACTCTGTGCTCGAGATTGACGTGCACGAGCTATTTTACATTCACTTCTAAACACCCAACTAGACCCTCTTTATTTAAAATGTTTGTGTAAAATAACAGCACACATAGGCAAGAAAATGTTTAACAAGAATTCCATGTCGAAACCGAAAAGTAAAATAAATTAGCTATATCTACAGAAATAAATATACCGATGATTTAAGTTTACGACATTTTTATGACTACAAAGCTTGTAATATTATAATATAAAATAACAAATAATGAACGCGACATTGACACTAAAAATGAATGTTTTTTTAGAAAAAAAAATAGCTGTAAAGAGTAATGTTTGCTGTAAACTGTAAACAATCAAATAATAGTTGTATAATCTGTGCAGAATATCTGTGCTGCGCGCGAAAACATGAAATTTATTTTAGTCTCTTATTAGATGATACTCTGTAACCAAAAGTAGGTAACGCAATCCAATATAGTGTAATTCAATAAATCAGAGGAATGGTAAACTATACAAGTACGTCATTATCGGAAGCGAAGTTAGTGTCTCGAAAGTGGACAAAAAGCTGGCGACGAAAAGCAGTTGAGACCGACGAAAAAAAAACAGCGCAGGTGAGGTCCTCGGTTTGTGGGCGACCGATGCGATGGAGCGTGAATCAACATTTCGATTCGAACATTTTCAATGGCTACTACAATCGAAACGTGTTTACGGAAATTCACCAGGTAATGGTAATTGCCGTGTATATGATTATGCCTTTATTTATGGGCTTCGAACCTTTACGGGTACCTACTTTTATTTTAAATCGACGAGTTTTTGACATTGCAAGAATAATAAGCAATTCTTTTTAAATTAAATTAAATTAATGTTACCTTCCAAGAACTTCTGTAGTTTGTGTTTTAAATAGTACCTATATCTTGTATTTAGTAAAATGGTTAAAGTAATAAACAACGTCAGGTCCATAGACTTATTATACTTTATCAATAGCCAGATCGCAAAACACGGGCAAAAGAGCCCAAGTAATGAGTTTAATGATGATAATGATAACGTATTTAAACTATCGTATTTGACTGCCTATTTGGTCTAGTAGACCAAAATCAGCTATTGGATTTTGCTATTAAGAAATTCTCAGCAGCTCGGAATCAGGAAGTTGGCGATGTCTCACCCCCGTGCGTCGAAAAGCACGTGAAGCTGGGTCCTGCGTCTGATCTCTCTCCGGTCGTGTCGGATTGCCGCCCCATCGGACTGTGAGAGTGAGTGAATAGAGAGTGCACCTGTGCTTGTGCATACTCTCAGGCACTATAAGACAGTCGAAATTTGGTCTAGGACATTATTACTATTTTTATTGTTTTAGTTTCTTTATAAAATTGATGTTTTTAGCGGCGAGCGCTTCGCCTGTTTGTACAGAGCTGTATTATAAATAGTGCAGTACCTACTTCGGAACTTTGATAGCGTGGTTTAGGCTTCGGTATGTTTCACTTGTGACGCGACGAGCGCCGCCACAGATTCTATTACGCTGTACGCCAAAAAACAGCACAAAAATACTAATTTAAACTATTCTTAATTCGTTTAAATTAACACTGTAGTTGTTTTTGAAGATCAAAAAAGGTACAAAGTTCAAAAGTTCAGTGACCAATTGTGATGGCCCTGAAGCATCCCACGAGAGGTTGCCTAACATTCAATTCAATATTTCCCCCCAGCTTTCTTCTTAATTAATATGCTAACAGGCATTGTCAACACCTACGTGCTGGTATATGAACACAACGCTAGTGGTGTGGGCGACGGCGACGTTTGGTAAGTGGCGGTATGCGCGTGCGACTGCGTCTTAAAATCTCATTAGTAAAATAACTGTGGGAGTAACTGCTAACTACAATCCCAATATACTCGTTATGGAGGCTTACTCCAGACGGCTAAATGTGTTTGTATAAAAAAGGAAAAGTATGATGAGTAATGAAAAGATACGCAACCACATAGTTTATCTTTGAAAGGAATAAAAACTTCATTTTCAAAAAATTTCCTCTTGTTTTTTTACCACATTATTTTTATAGATTGTGATCCGATTCCTTCAAATGCTTAAAACTTCAACTCCCTAGTTCATCGAGAAGATAGTTTAAAATCAATCGCTAATCTCGACCACAACAGAAATGCATACGAAAGCGAATTAATAAAAAGAAAGTGTGAGCAGACTGCGCGCTTTGAGGGTTCCGTATAAAGTTAATTGTATGTATATATATATATATATATATATATATATATATATATATATATATATGTATATTGATTCTATACAAATGTTCTTTTTCCGATTCTGATACACGAATGCCGTAATTGAATAATAATATTATCAACACTAATACCTAATTAATGATATGGTTTATATTATACCGTGGGTGTGGCAAGAGGTGACAGAGGGAAGCTGCATTTTCCTGATAAGAGCTACATAAAAATAGATAAAACTGCGGTTACCGGTTCGCTTGTTGAGCGTGGCAACTACGGCAAACATCCTATATGAGGCAATCTATGGTTGGACCTAAATTCAGCAGTCAATTTTTGATAAGCCATAATGGTACATACACGTTAAAAGTGAAAGAATACAGGCTAAGTATTCTTTCACTAAAATAATGAACTTACTAAAGTTCATAAATTATAGGTAAGTTACCCCTAGCATCGCTCTAGTGAAAAGGTAACTTGAATTGGTTGACAAATATACCTAATTTTCTGAACAAATGTTTCACGCATACATTAAGAAAATCAATGAAGTGATGATATAACTACAAATAACTACAAATTAACACAATAAATCGCCGTGAGATCTTGTTTCTTGCAAATTTATGATTCTAGTTCTATAGGAAGTACCTACCCTATAGCTTTGATGAGCTAGCGAGTATCAAAATATTATGTGACGTAATTAAATCGCCATATCCTTTTATTGCATCTCCGAAGGACCGTAGAACTAAGTATTTGATAATAATTTCAACTTGAGCTCTATCCGTTCCTGTGAAGACGGACAACAAAGTGAGTTTTTTTATTTTAATCTACGGAACCCTAAAAACAATAAATATAGATAAATCTTATGTAGGTACGTAGGTACTAAAGGTGAAATTCATATTGGAATAAATAATTACGTGCTGAGGATTGAATTATCAATGATAGCTAGCCAAATTTTCAAGTTATAACCGATCTGTGAAGTTCTATAAAACGAAAACAAGAAATAGTTACCGAGCAGTTACACTACTAAAACTGAATTATGCGATGAGGAAGTCGAAGTAGTTGCAACGGAACGTTAACAGACAAGACTGCTTAGACTGCTTTACGAATCGCCGTTAATGATTGTGAATACTTATTAACAGGAAGCTAAATTGATAGCGTTGACAGGAACGTCGCGTCGGATAGACATAAAAGCAATCCATCTTAGTCCTCTTGGGTGACAACGCTTCTGCATATTGAGCATAAAAATGTGGATTTCTATAGCTCTCAGCATTCACCATCAGCTGGACTGTATGGTGTGTGTTCTTTGTCACTCGTATTCTATAAAAAAAATGGACAAAGGCAGGCAATGGCGCTGCCTGGCGAATTGATGTTAACGGGCTGCGCGCGCCTAGCGTCTCGGCTTTGCGGCGCCAACGTCGTGACCTTGTCTACATGTCTAGTTATCGCTATGACCCTCGCGCGACAGATTAGCCACACGCTTTGCCTGCGCTGAGGCAGTAAAAGTGATAAATACCCCTTACCTATACTTAACTCCGTACCTCTCGATACAAAGCTCTAACAAAAATAGGGTTATCAGATGGAAAATAGTGAAGTCCTGACGTTTTGTTACAAGCGCAATGAACAAGCGTGAAAAACAAAGTAATTAATTATTGGTTTTGTGCACTCTCAATGCATGTCGTAGATTACACGCGAAAACCTGAGACAAGAGCTCAAGAGTCCTGGAATGTCAGGACAAGTCAAGACATATGGTATCTCTAACCAAAAGTCGAAACTACGCGCTGATTTTATCGTAGTTGTACAAATATTAACGAAGAGGCGGTTGAATTGGCTTTAGAAATTTCGGTAGCGAACTAAAACGATCGCTGATGTCAGCACCTATTAATAGATCGCATAGCGCCAATGTTTACAATACAGGGGATGGAATACATTACGCGTTTTATCGGGCGACTATTGCTCGCTTTTGAACTTGTAATTTATACCTCCGCGGTATTTAGGTGGAAGTGGACAGCTGACGTCACGTACAACGTAACGACAGAAAGAAGCAAACAGTGGCGATAAATATATCGATACGATAGCAATTTGCACCGATATCTACTATGCAACTCCAACAGGCACGTGAACACGGAACATGGAAAAATACAACGAACTTTTCAACATTGGGTGTAAAACTTTACAACCAAAAACATCTTAATTAGATAAAACATACAAATGGGTAATAAGATTTCATCATACAAGCAGGATTTCGAGACTTTACCATGCACTAATTCCTAACTTTCTAAAAGAACGTATATACTATAAACGTGTGAACATGACCGCCATATATTTACATCAGTGTATACAACATAGCGAGCACAATCAATCAATTGAAACCGTTCACATGTTTCAGATTCCTCAGCCACGTCTTCGCAAAGAGTAAACAAGATCACATTCCGTTCGGAGCACATCAACCGTACGCACTGCGTTAGCACACGTTTGGTACACTTGTTGCGCGGGTCAACGGCCGCGTCACGTACCGGGTTTGCAGAGGCGGCTGAAGTGGTACGGGTTGCAGCACTGCTGTTCGGTGCACAGCGGGAGGCGGCGGAGCTCGGCGAGGTCGCGAAGGTCGGGGAAGCGGAAGGCGCGGGAGGCTGGCAGGCGGAGGGCCGGGCCGGGGATGCAGGTGGAGGCTTCCGGGCCGAGGTCCAGAGCGCGGGCGAGCCTTCGCAGCTGGTCGTCGGGGACCGAGGGGGCGCCGGCCGCCGCCAGCCGCCGCCGCAGCGCGCGTCTCCGGAACATCACATGCCGCCGACGGCGTCACGAGGCGCGCGGTCGCCTGTACGCGGCACTAGCATATTGCCGGCACGTCATCACTCGCCGCGTGCGGGCTCTCGACTGACAGAAGTGCACTCGACCGCCACCGGAGCGACACCTGCATGCACCGTTTACCCCGACGATGCTTTGTTCAGGTTTTTTTTTGGTTGTTTTATGGAAATTGCTCGGTGGCTGCAAATTCGCATCGGTCACTCATGCACACATAGGTACGATATAAAGTTGTAAATTTGAATTGTTGCTTTTGTTAATCGCTAATTGTCTGCAAGTAGTATGGCAGAACTGACTTAAATTATACGACTGAATCTTAAGTTAAAGATGCTACCAGCCCTTCTTTTGTCCTATCAAAATTATTTATTATATAAATTAACACAATTTTATCTATTTAAAACACATCATTCAATATTTTAAATTCAATTTTTTATGGTGCAGCCACGTTGCTGCTATATTATGGTTGTAGCACGAACTGGTCGGCTTGTCCGTCGTAAGACCACGCTCTCACAGAATACCAGCGCAAAATAGCAACTTAATGCTGCTGTATTTCGTATGGTGACTAAATAACCAGAGACCCATTTTACTGGCAACATGGCATTCCCTCTCAGTCCTCAGTGGTGACAACACATCTAAATTATGATTCTTGGTTGAGGATAAATTTAGATGCCTACTGGCCACTGCATCCATTTGCCATTAGGTGGCCTGTGTGCACGTTTGTCACGATTGCTGTATAAAAACTTTCTTTAAATAATACCAAGAAATAGCATTTGTAAAAACGCCACGTAATACCATTGACGTGACGCGAATTCACTTAGGTATGTTTAAATCGATTCAGTGTTTTATTAAATTTATTTATGTAGGTATATGTGTAACTTAGTTGGCAGAATAAGTTATAAAATTTATTTCAATAAGATTGTTGCTAAGAGCAAATTAATAAACAAACCTATGTTAACTTTACCTGTTGTGAATTAAATAATATTATTTATATATGTATTTTTTAATTATAACTTAAATTAACACTAAGCTCCAAAATAAAATATGTTATACCCATTTAATTACATTACTATATAGTATAAATTAAATACGGAATTCGCTTTTTAATGTAAATATTTAAAAAAAATTAACGAAAAGAGTTGTACTACCACCATACTGAAGCTAAATAATATTTAGTAAATATCATAAACACATAATTAGCAAAAACGAGCGAAACACGGAAAGCATTTCATATTGTCTACAAATAAAAGACGACTGGAAGAAGATATCATCAAAAATTTGCTAAATTGTGGAACTAATTTCATGTTATGGCAATACTACGGCGGCGTGGAAGGGAAGTGCGCGGGGGAGGCGGGTATGGCTGGCGCCACCGGCGGCGTCAGGTGCGCGCGGCTGTGTGCGTGCGGCGCCACCCGACACACACGCGTTAGTGAAGACGCGACTCGATTATAAAACTTTAATGTACTCCCATTAGCAGCTTCTCAGAGGTAATATTTAGTATTGCTCATGATACTTTTAACATAACTTTCGCTACTGTATTAATTAAGCAGTTTCAAAATTTTTGAAAAGTTATTATCTTGTCAGAAGATGTACGTTCGGTGATAAACATTTATCTAATTAAATAATGTAACACAAATATTTAAAAAATCCGAACTAAAATTCGCATTACTCCTTTTATAAAATATGATATATATTTTTAAAGTTTATTTGTTTTTAGATCTACAATATGTAACAAAAACCCTGTGGTTCCTGTTATGCGTTATCAGAATTCAGAATCAGTATTCAAGCGTATACAAATAATTTCTATATGCTTGAGTACTGATTCTGATTAGAAAACTTTACCACAATTTTTTTAATTAATATAAAAAATATTTGCAAATTGTATATGATATTATTTTCCCTAACTAACACGAATATCTGTAAGGTATTTGACAATCTTCTTACTCCTCGGGCAATGCAGAGATAATAAAATAACATACAATCCTCAAATTAATTTTTTTAATTAAAATTATTTTCTAATGTGTTTTTTTTTTATTATTTCTATACGCTTGAATAGTGATTCTGATAACGCACTTAACGGGAACTACAGGGTTTTTTTACATCATTAAATCATCATTAAAAGAAACAGATGTTGAAATTTTAATTTGAAATCAAATCGAAGGAGGCGGTAGGTTCTCTACGAACTAGGTAAGACACGTCATTATATCTATCACACGGATCTTGCTGATTATTTTCTAACATCATCAATATTTTGAAGTGAAAACTTCTTTAGCAGCGTTGTACACTTTTTTGTAATGGTTAAAAAATGTTAAACTCGCGTCAGGACACGTGACCCTGATCGAAAATTCGTAAGACGGATGGAGAGAGAGAGAGAGAGAGACAGCCGGTGCGGCGTAGGAGAGGAAGTATACTCCTCTCTTTCTACGGCACGGCGAAAATGTATGCCTGCGCCTGCTGTTTCGTTTAGGCGGCGCAGGGCGCTTGCCCGAATGTTCGTGTATGATAATCAAAAAATTCACAACGTTAATATTCAAGTTTTCACTTCTGTCGGCACTCCCGGAGTGCAACCCGTCATTTTTTTAACATCAATTTTCTGATTTACCTCCCTCTATGGAAGCAAATTTAAAGACGTATTCACGTTAAAGAAAAATAAGTATAAAACGCAGCCTACATCCTCTGTGCACACTTAATCTATGTCACCGTGCGGCCGCTCGGCGACATTGCAGCAAGCCAATAAATTACTCCGGCGGGCGATAGCGCGGCCGAATCTCGTCGCATCTCGGCCGAGTGTTGCCACACGCCGCAGCCTCAATGGACCCGCCCGGGTTGCTATCAACGCACGCGATTTACTAAAGAGTTTTAATCGTTCAATGAGACTGGCGGCCCGACCGTATTATTTATCCTGTGGCCCGACGCGACGTTTCAGAACTTAATGCACCTAATAATTCAATCGCACGATAATTGTGGCGAAGATGAAAGTTGATTGTTGATTTATATGTGGTAGAGCTACGCTGCAGCTATATTTTGCTGCTGTGTTTCGTATGGTGAGTGTAGAGATCCGGAGACCCTTTTTTACTGAAAAACAGGCATTACATCTCAGTCCTCAGGGATGACATCAAATCTGCATTTTCGTGAATAGAGGTGTTATCGGCCACAGCATCCACTTATCATCCGGTAGAAAGATTGAATGCTTGGGGTAACTTGGGTTTCCAGTTTTCATTACAAATTAGGTATTAAATGTGCAAAAAATATTCACTGGTGTAAATTAAATTGTGTTGCCAATTTAATTTGCATCTGTGAAAAATTTCAATTAGGTACTTAATATGCTAAGTAAAGCATGTTAAGTAATTGAATTTTTTTATAGGATAAGGGTGACAAATGAGCACACAGTCCACCTGATGTTAAGTGGATGCTGTGGCCCATAGACATCTACATGATTCCTAGACTACGAATCAAAATACAGAAAACTGACTCAAAGTCTATAAACGCTTTAGATTTTTCACACCTAACTAAAATAGGTAGTCATTGGGTGTCGTAAGAGACAACAGATGGAACCATCAGATACGCAGCAGCGGCTTCCTAATAAAGACTAAAAATATAAAAACTGCGGCTGCCAGCCCACTTGCCAAGCGTGCCAACTATAGTGAATATCCCCCATATGAGGCAACCTATGGGGGAGGCCTATGTTCAGCAGTGGACTTCAAAAAAGGTAATGTTAACTCATTGGATGATTTATCGAATGCGTTTAATTCAGCTTACATTAACTGAGAGATACGTTCTGGTACTATAGTATTTCCGGCCAATTTCCGGCGTGATATCAATAGTAGAACCAGAATATTCGTTATAGCCCAACGGTTCAGTAAGCTGAAGTGGCAATCTGCCGGCAATATACGAGTAGCTCGAAGAAACGACAACTATAACTATAACCGAAGTACGGATACCACTAGATGGAGCTGGTAAGCCTTTGTACATCAGTAGACATGCGAAGAACTGTATTAATGATGATGAATGATGATGATGTTATTCGATTAATTGGAAATTATCACAGCAGGCATAACTTTTTTGTGACAAACTAGCACACAAACATCAACATCTGTCCTGGGTTAAAAATGAAAATGCATCCTCGTTAATAATAAAAAGGGCCACGGCTTCTCCTCGCTCACTATACGAAACACAGTAGCATCATGCTGCAGTTCACACTGGTATTCTATCCGACTTTAAGATCACATATGATGATGATGAAGATGCAATTGTTGCTGGTGATTTTTTCATCCTACGTTTATACATATATAATTATTTTTGTACTAATTTACAAAGATAACTACCATATAAGTAGGAATACATTAGTAGTGAAAAAACACTGTTTCAAATTATTCCAGGTGACTTGTAATCACTATTATTTGTACCTAGGTACTATTCTAATGCAAATATTGAAAAAAGATTATCTATACATTTAGATGACATGGATGATGAGGATGATGATAGCCAGTAATCACGCATCCTGAGTACTCTTTGAGAGCGTGATCCTTCCCTGGTTGAGCCAATCTGTTTGTGCTGTAGCCAAAGTACGTTGCAATCCGGCTCCATTCAACTTTTTATTATAGAATAAGGCTGACAAACGAGCACACAGTCCACCTGATGGTAAGTGGATGCTGTGGCCCATAAACATCTACATTTATCCTTGATTAAGAATCGAAACGTAGATACGTTGTCATCCCTGATGACTAAGATGCATTGCCTCGTTTCCTGTAAAAAGGGTCTCCAGATCTCTACCTACACTCGCTAAACGAAACGCAGCAGTATTACACTGCTATTTTACGCTGGTATTCTGTGAGAGCGTGGTCCTTCCCCGGTCGAGCCGACCATCCATGCTACAACCATATCTCGTAGGTGCAGCTTTGCTCTACCACGTATGAAATTGCCTGACTTGATCGTCATGCTATTGACTATTGCGTTCTCTACATTTCTTATATAATTAAAAAAAATAACAACTGAAATGAACGCTATAAGAATTTTCACCTTTTAGAAACTACACTGACCTGTACTAATCAGCTTAGTTGAATGTTCAAAATCGTCGTCTTTTCATCATTGTTTCAAATTATACAACTTCCTCCTCGGTATAAACCCTGCAATAACCTACTTGGTGCAAGTTCATAGAATTTTTGATAGATGGCGCTTTTTTAAATAGACTTTTATTCTTTTTTTTATATAGTTCCGAGATGACAATATATTATATTTTAATATTTCCACACTTTTAGCCTTCAAATTTGAAATGCGGTGCCCTCGTGTTCCGCTATGCGAAATTTCGACCTGGTAAGAGAATAAAATTTGGTAAAACACTAAACCACCTAGAGAAACAACATGAAAATGATTGCTTTTTGGAGCGACCACACAGTCCAGCTGATGGTAAGTGGATGATGTTGTTCATGGTGACAACGTGTAATCTACTTCTATCCGCTACTTTGGATAAAATGCAGATGTGTTGGCAATCCTAAAGATTAAGATGATACGTTAAATGCTTGTTTATTTATTTTCAAAATAAAATTATAATACTTAAGTCCCTAAGTATTCTTATACCACAACATCTAAAGCAGGAATGCACAAACAAATTAAAAAAAAAATTGAGTAAATGTGTGTCAATATCCTTGAATTATTTATGTTATTATATTTAGTGCCTATTCAGTCCCATATTTTTTATTAGGCGGCTGATAATAGATACAAACTTGATAGTTGAATCTGTACCTACTAACTTGCCCTTCCTCACATAGATTCGCACCACTAAGCAAGAAAAACCATAATTTTGGGTTGCAAACGCATTGATTTGATGATGAGATTGAACTCAAATAATTTGTTAAACTGGCATCAATCAATCACAAAAATAATGATAAATATTGTTTATGAAAATCTAATTTTGCTGGCGGGTGGGGGCCTTTATGACAGAATCAAGCAGTCAGTGCATTTTTAATCTAAAGCGTCGGTACGTAACACTATTATTTATTTTGTGGCATCGGTATGTTACACGTCTAAAATCACATTGCAAAACTACAAACCCTAATATACTAATGTTAATATTTAAACATACCCTTTCAAACTTTCCAGGCATCCAAACGTAATTTAAGTACACATTAAAATTTACAAACCATAATTTACAAATCATTAAATTTTATTTTATTATCAACTTCAACTTTTGTAAATATATTATTTTACCTATCTAAGTTATTGTCCGCGAAATTCGTTTGATTTTCAATACCGTCAACGTCCGACATTACCGCCGATTGTGTCAGGAATGGCGCGAAATAACGCAAGCGAGCGTATTTATGTAGCGCCCTCACGAACTCGTGAATGAATCTGAAACGTAACCTTACAACTTTATATTCTCCCGACACGTTGGCTCTATGAACAAAGAACATCAAACTCTAATACTATTTGAAAAAAGCAGGTAAAAGTATCGCTTATTGCCCTGTAACTATGTATAGCTTCATACATAAACTTTGACAATGGACGAATATCCGACATTTTCAATGTTTTGTTTAGATCATTGTATATAGTTTTATAAAAGTGAAGGTGAAAAACAAGGACACAATCCACCTGATGGTAAGTGGATGCTGTGTTCCACACATCTATTCTTGATTGAGATTGACAACCCATCTGCATTTTGATTGAAAATCACCCCTGAAGACTAAAATGGAATGCCTCATTACAGTAAAAAGGATCTCCGGACACTCACCATACAAACATCACTATTATAACTTTTTTTTCACTTTGGTATTCCCCGACCGGAGGAATTGACTCATTTCTTCGGCAACCATAAATTACCAATATTACATTGCAGTGTGGCTCTACTTAAAGTAGAGCTACTCTGCAATGTAATATGCTTATTTACTCATGTGGCTCTAACGCGTAAAACATGTAGAGTTACCTACGTGTAATTTAGTAATTACACAATCATCGCATGTTAATTAATTTATTGTTATTATTAACCTTTATACATAATTGTATATACAATTTACATATTACGTTTTATTTATAAAGTCTATCATCACATTTAAACTTCATAATCACTTTTTGATGATGTGGCAAGCCATATTAACCTATAGACAAAGTAAGAACTGTTTGCTTGTTATTTGTTTTTAATTATTTTTTATTATAATAGAGGTACTGCAGGGGAGCCCCATATAAATTTATTCAGATCTGATGATAGACGATCTATGAGAAAATATTCAAAATATTCAAACTTTTCAATTATTTACCACGTCAACCGAATTCAATGAATAGTCATCGAATTCTTTGTAGACCTATCCTAATTTATGAGGTCTCGCCTTGACAACAGGCAGGTGAATTGGCATTCATGAACTGTTTGGATATACCTATGTGATTTTTTTATTACTTTTGACCATCAGGATGTATCGCATGATTGATAGACTAAAGAAGTAAATTTTGAAAACTAAAATGAAATGAAACTACACAAATAATCCGTTGTAGACGACATGGGTGCTTCAAAACATCTGAAATATCTGGCATGTAAAATTAATTAAAATTAACGCGAAAATGTTCAAAAAAAATTGTATACCACGCTTGGCGGGCAAGTTAGTAACCGCTTTGTTTGTTTATTTTAGACAGTGACAACCTGGTAAGAGTCATGTAGTCAAGAGTAAGATGCATGAAGTCGATGGATGCAGGTAGCCCAGGATTTAGATTGTAGCATTGCAAGCAGGCCAATGTTCAACAGCAGACAAGTGAAGTGTCGTAATGATAGGTTTATGATTGTTGTAACACCCAGGATACAAACTGCAACTGCCCGATCATTAATAAAGTTTTCTATACAAAGTACCTGGGCGTCATGTTGGATCAGATACTGTCCTGGTACCCACAGCTTGAGCAAGTTGCCGGAAGAGTCAGAAAGTTGATTTGGATCTTTCGATCATTAAGGCATGTGGTTCCAGGTAATAATAAAAAAAAGTTATGACCGAGAAACATCAAGAACAATTTTGAATCAGATATATATATCGCCTTGGTTCAATCTGTCTTGGAATATTGCATTCCTGTTTAGGGAGGTGCGGCAAAAACCAAGTTTATAGAGTACCAAGTATATAGAGGTTGAGATAGCGCAACGTGTGCTTATTAAAGTTATGAGCTTGAAAAATATTAGATACCCCACGGAAAGGCTTTATCTCGATAGTGGGCTACTTTCGGTAATGAAGCTGTCTATAAAACAGATCACACTAAATAAACACAAAAATATACCCTACGATGCAAGTAAAAAAGGAAAAAAAAATATTGTAGCTACAGTACCCCAAACTAAAACTAAGTTTGCTAGTACTCCACATAATAGACGTTCGTTAATTGATAGAATCAGGCGTTACTTTGCGGAAATCCATTATAATAAAAAATAAAAATATAAATTTCTTCGCAACCTTCCGCTAAACAAATACAATGATGTGTCTTACCTGGATTGAAGAGCACCTCCCGCCCTCCCTCAATTGCATGCACTAACTCCGTCACCACTACTCCCGGCACCACTACTCCCAACACCATTATTCCAGGCAAGACACACCATCGACGATAATACGACACGTGTTTCGCCTCTACACAAGGCATCTTCAGGTAATGTAGACTCTACGGCGGCTGACCGCTAAGGCTGACTTGTGCTACTGTATACCTACGTATCATTATTAAGGGGGAAGGGGTAATGAAATTACTAGTTTAGCTTTAGTTATCTGCGCTGCTTCAGTGTAGGTTGACGGAATTCTTATATCCTTGGAATATATTCTTTCGATGATCTGTCCTTTTCCACTACGCTGAACAGGTGCGTTAATAAGCCGATAGAAGAAGAGTGACAAACCAGCACAGAGTACACCTGATGGTGAGTACTTGTTGTAGCCCATAGACAACTACGTCTATCCTCGATTACGAATCCGAATGCAAATGCGTTGAGATACGTGAGGACAAACTGAAATGCCTCCTTTCCAGTAAAAAGGGTCTCCGGTTCTCTATACTCTTCCAAGAATATTGGTATTTATTCAATCAATACAACCTGTTATAGTTCACTGTTCAACAAAGGTATTTCTTATGCTCAACATTCATTTTGCAGTGACAGAGAGATTGACTCATTTGGGGGATTTTGCCACGGTTGCCACGCTTTGCAAGCGGATGGGTGAAACATTTTGAGCTGTTATCAGGAAGATGCTGCTGCCTATCTCCGGTTTCAGTGACCCTCTGTTCTTACAACTTCCACGATACGGTAATGTGTATTCTGTGAGAGCGTGGTCCTTCCCCGGTCGAGCCGACCTATTCGTGCCACAACTATACAATTAATATAGCTGCAGCATGGGTCTACCACGTAAAATTGCTATTACACGGCAAAAATAAAATATTTATTAAAGAAAAACAATGACCCCAAAGTCGGTTCACGTTCCAGATTTATAGCTTTAAATTTGTCTAATCTAAATAAATTGTGTACTTATACCTATTTTGAATGTAATACTTATATTTATATAGGTATTTAAGGATTACAATTGGCGGACTTAATGTTTTATGGCATTCTCTACAACCCTGGGAGAAATAAACAATAGTTGGTAGGTGCTTAAAAAAACTAACATTGTACTATATTGTGTAGCGAATAACATTGGTTCCTAACAGTGCACAAAACACGTGAATTATTAGACAAATGAAACAATTTCGTCATTATTATCATTGCTCGTTATTTATACGGCTTTGGCGCCCGTGAGATGGCGCCTGGGATCTGGACAATGCGCGCCCCGCCGTCGCATCGCACCCGACTCAGTCAATCAAAGGAAATTGTTACCGAAAACAAAATATGTATTACAAAAGCAAACGCTACTCCAATGTCAACCGTCTGTTCAACTTTGAGGACTTCAATTTATTTTTCTTGGCAGTTGTATGCTAAAGCGAGCGTAATAAATAATAATTAACTGGCCGTTAAGAGGGAGAACCAATTTCATATATTTTTTGTATGCTGTACAAAAATAAAATGTAATTAGTATATTGTGTGGTTGCTTAACATAATTTTTGACCCGGTAGAGTCGTGCTGCAGCTATACTATGGTTGTAGCGCACATGGGTCGGCTGGACCGGGGCAGGAGCATAGACTGCTGTGTTTCGTATGGTGAGAGCCGGGGATACCTTTTATTATTTTCTCTTGAATTTTTCTTTTCTCAGCTCATCGACCTTCGAGCTAAGTGGAGTGAGAATAAGTGGACTTTGGAGCGCTTTGTATTTGAAATTTTAAAATAGCGAAGTTGCAGGGATGGCCCGCAGGGTGAACCGCATTTATGTTTATTGGTTATGGAACCAACAACACGTTGTAAATGTAAAGAGAACTTCTTAAATAATCCTTAATGGCATTAACAGGTTCTGCTAACTACATAGGTATACATTTATTTAAAAAATATGCATATGTATATGTATATACTATCGCTTATTGTAATAGTAGACAAATTAGTGTAATATTAATTATAGAGTGTTTAGATTTAGATATTTAAACATCTCAAAAATAAGTTTAAACAAAAGACACACAATAAAAATAAACATAAACATTAACAAAGAAAAATAGACATTACAAAATTGAAATATTATGAAATTTACGTCATAGGGTTGTTAAGCGTGTGTGTGCGTGCGTGCCTGCGTGCGTGCGTGCGTGCATGCGTGCGTGCGCGCGCGCGTGTGTGTATGTGTGTGTGTGTGTGTGTGTGTGTGTGTGTGTGTGTGTGTGTGTGTGTGTGCGTGTGCGTGTGCGTGTGCGTGTGCGTGTGCGTGTGCGTGTGCGTGTGCGTGTGCGTGTGCGTGTGCGTGTGCGTGTGCGTGTGCGTGTGCGTGTGCGTGTGCGTGTGCGTGTGCGTGTGCGTGTGCGTGTGCGTGTGCGTGTGCGTGTGCGTGTGCGTGTGCGTGTGCGTGTGCGTGTGCGTGTGCGTGTGCGTGTGCGTGTGCGTGTGCGTGTGCGTGTGCGTGCGCGTGCGCGTGCGCGTGCGCGTGCGTGTGCGTGTGCGTTTGCGTGTGCGTGTGCGTGTGCGTGCGTGCGTGTGTTTATTTATTATCTCTTACTTAGTGTTTTTTTAATCCGATAATGTAGATTACGAGTAATTGACAAACAAGTACCAAAGTAAAAGTAAGTAAGTAAGAAGTAGTTTTAACCGTGGTAACTTAGAGGTAAGCGACCGCTATGAATTTCACGGTACGCAAGCAACCCGGATTCAAACCCCGACTGCACTAATGTAATTCAAAAAATAAAAACGATAAGCTACCTGACATTACTTTTAAATATTGTTAAATCTACATATTCTTCTCTATGCTCTTCTTTTTATAGTCCAAGTGTGGGAATCCGACACTACAACACCGGGTATCCTAACCCTAATATAGGTAGGTTCAGGTCTTCTATAACGGACAATTTTTGGTAAAGGACGTGTACCGTTATGTTGTCTGTGGATAAAGTAAATATTATTTAATTTATGGGATCGCTTCGATATATACGGCTTAGATATATAGGATCGTTATCATGCTGTTTCTGAATGATTACTAATTATATAAGATATTATATTGTAATTTAAAAAAATCCTGCTGGGTTTCTAGTTTGGTAAAGCTTAATTGACTTTCAAGAAGTGTTTTTGTAATCTATATTGAATAAAAATTATGCTATTTTATTTTATTCTAGTTTACCTACCTATTTTGATTTCAAAAATATTAAAAAAAAACATTTTTAACGTGCGGTGAAGGAAAACACAGTGAGTAAACATGCAAGTCAGAAGATTAAAAAATATTTCAAGGAAATGTTAAGTCCGTCAATACACTGGAGCATCTCGACGGACTTATTGCACCGAAACACTCCCTGAAACAAGAGAGGTGCATGTCCATCAGTGAGAGACACAGTATATAGGCCGTTACTTTAACCTTTACGAGTAACTAGCTGGTACCCGGTGCGTTGCCGCCGTAGAAGAAATAATTGTGGAAATATCGTTTTTAATTTGGAAGAGTTAAATAGTTACGATATATGCGCCACCTGTCGCATGTTAATTGTACTTTTTTTAATAGGGAAAGGGTGACAAGCGAGCACACAGTCCACCTGATGGTAAGTGGTTGCTGTGGCCCATCCACATCTACATCTATCCTCGATTACGAATCAAAATGAAGATGCGTTGTCAGCTTTGAGGACTAAGATGGAAGGCCTCTTTTCCAGTAAAAAGGGTCTCCGGTTGTCCACACTCACCATACGAAACACAGCAGCATTAAGCTGCTATTTGACGCTGTTATTCTGTGAGAGCGTGGTCCTTCCCCGGTCGAGCCGACCCATTCTTGCTACAACTATTCAATTAATATAGCTGCAGCATAGCTTTACCACGTAAAACTGTACTGTACTATGCCTATAACCCCCATGCAAGTGCAAGCAATAAGTTGACAAAGTTTTAGCGTAATAATAATAATATTTTTAGTAGCTCTGGGAGACAGGAGCCCAAACTAGGTTACCTTGTGCTATGGGTCTCCTGGCTCCCCCTCTTGGCTTTATTACATACTTTTCGATGATAATGTACTTAGACATGAAGTAAGCGTTGCATGTGGAGATCGAATATGAGATTTCCAAAGTGTAATTTACAATTAAAGTCATATAGAATAAATATAACATGCAATATGTTTTAAATGATAATAGTAAAAGTATATAATCAAAATCTAATATAAATATAAATATAATAATTTAATGAACGGTATGGCCGCGCATAAAATACGGACAAACAAATGAACATTATTTTTTATCATGATCATGAGTATAATTACCTAACTGTTTCCTTTTAATGACTATGACCCAGCGTTCTCACTATGATCGTCACAACTTCATGAGTTGTGTTAAGTTTTAGTAAAGTTGTGTGCGTGTTGTTTAAGTTTGCTTTAACTTTCATATTATTTAATTGCCTTTACCGTCTAGTCCTACTCGTACATTACCAGCTACCTTCAGCTTGATTTTATTAACACGGGCATATAACAAAACGAATTTTTAAAATTAAAAGTATTATTTTTATGTAACATTATATCAATCTTGGGGGTGAAAGATTCTCGCGTGGCAGATTTGTACCAGTATGCGGAGTGTAAGCCACCCCACCCCCCACCTTCACTGGATGGTATGGACATCCCCGTGGAAAATATACGGGACGTCGATGAAATGAAATGAATTATTTTTATTCAATATAGATTATTGTATAATACTTATTAAAAGTTATTTTTTTATTTACCACCATGAAGATGAATGCATGTGGCTCAGGACAGGAGTCAGAACCATGTTTATTAACATATCTCGGGTATTTTCAAGATCGTGAAGACAGTTTTCATATATAAATTGCATAAAGACGAACATCCAAACCTGGAACAATTATTTATAAGTCATATTAATACTTGTTGTGGGATTCGAACCTGTGGTCCTTAGCGGCAAAACTTAATGATAAGCCACTGTGCCACGAAGACGGCTATGATGATGATGGTGAACGAAATATTAACAGCATACGTATAATTGCTGAACACAGGTATCTCTCCATTTCAGTTTTGGTGCAACCAAGAATCCGCCGTTGCCACAATACTCATATTATATGTTGTAAGTATAAGCAAGGATATAGTATTTAGGTGAGTTCATGAATAAAATTAAAAGAATACTATGAAAAGTTTGAGTTAAAAATAGGTCAGTAGGTACTTGATAGAGCTCACGTGGTAGAGCCACGCTGCAGTAATATTATGGTTGTACCACGTGTCGGCTGGGGCAGGACCACGCTCTCACAGAATACCAACGTAAAATGTTGCTGCGTATCGTATGGTGGGTATAGAGAATATGAGTCCTCAGGGGTGACGCATCTACATTTTGATTCTTAACTGAGGTTGGTAAATGAAATAAAATGACTTTCAATACCTAAGTACCTCTTGTTATAATCTACATTGAATAAAAAAGTTTCTGTTTCTGTTAAATGTCCTATTTATCATCATGTGGACTGTATGCTCGTTTGTCATCCTTATTTTAAAAAAAAACTTGTACACCGACGTAAGTTATAGTAGGTACACGTTTACCATCCAAACATTTCAATTAAAAACGATTTACTTGTATGTGTACCTGAATAAAACTTGCGAGTGGCATATGAGTAGTTATAGTACAATAAAGCGCAGAGTGGATTGGCAGCGGTGGGCGCCGGTCGCCATGGCGTCATGGCGCACGTCGCCGGCGCGGCGCGCTTCTCGCCACTCGGATACCTACGCCGTAGCCCGCGCAGCCGGCTGTTTGGCGCCAATTGCGTTCGGAAAATCAAAAATGGCGGGATTCGTTGTATAATGTTTATTATGAATTTTAATATGACATTGATATGAGATTATACCTAGTTCTTTTAATTTTCATAAAGCGATAACAACCTATTGGGTTGAGGGTGCTGCGCGAATTTAAAAGTCGTGAGTTTGAATCCCTCATTCGAGTACTATCGTGAACTATGCTTAACGGAGGGATATAAGTGAATGTAAATAAGCTTTTCTAGTATATTTTAATTTAAAATTGTTACTATTATAGTATAATAATTAAAAATATATTTTTAGTTTTTTTTTTTAAATATTTCATTTAGATTAGATATACCCATCGAAATACTATGTACTACGCACGTACAATATAGTTCAATGGATATAACTGACGATGATGTTACACAGGTTTTAGCAACTGCAGCGTATAAAACTCTTCGCCCCGCCATGTCGCCTGAGTGTCGTAGTCAATAACGACATAAACAACAAATCTTCTCAATTTGATGACATGTATTTTTAAACTAAACATTTTTTATTTTTAAAGGACACTGTAAACTAGCGTATGAGTGTACGACTATTTTTTAAAGTTATAAACGTATTCAGTATGTATAGATGCGTTTTTCATTAGATGTTTAATTTTTTTATTTTATTGTATACGGTATCAGTATCGTCCTTTATTTACTACAATAATTGGTACAATATATCATACATATAATAAAATATACAATAAAGTCTAGATGAAAAGAATGATTTAGAAATAATGCAATTATTATAGAATTTCAATTTACCGACGATAGCTGCGCAGCTGCGCATACTCGGCCAAACCTCTCTACATATCGAGAATTGGAGGGGTCCTTAGAGGGGTGAACAATCCATGTAGTACCAGCATAAAACTACCTATTATAAATTTATTATGTAGGTTATTAGCAAGACATCATTTTTCTATTTATTGTAAAAGTCTGTAAGTATTCTTTTTAACCGAGTTCAAAAAGGAAAAGTTACTCAATTCGACGCGTAATTTTTATTGTATTTTCACTAATTTCTGGGTAACGGTTGAGCTGATCAAAGTTAATCTTTTTTTTTAAATACGCTATACTTTAGTTTGGTGGGGGTGTGAAATGGGATAATGATTTTAATATGGCTATTTGGACGGCATTCAAGTTGAACCATAGATACAATTAAACTTTTTTTTATAGAATAAAATGACAAAAGAGCACACAGTCCACCTGATGGTTGCTGTGGCCCATTGACATCTACATCTATTCTCGATTACGAATCAAAATACAGATGCGTTGTCATCCGTGAGGATTAAGATGGAATGCCTCGTTTCCAGTATAAAGGGTCTCCGGGTCTCTACACTCGCCATACGAAACACAACAGCATTAAGCTACTATTTGACGCTGGTATTCTGTGATAGCGTGGTTCTTCCCCGGTCGAGCCGACCCATTCGTGCTACAACTATACTACTAATATAACTGCAGCATGGCTCTACCACGTAAATAACTCAAAAGAAATAAGTAATTTCCACATAATGGCTTCTAAAGTCGCGCTTTAACATACATATTCTTCTTATCTATGAAGATAAGAAATCCATAGCTGGCAATGCCTTTCCATGAATACGAGTAAAGACGCTCGTCTTTAAAGATTACGATAGATCAGTAAACCACATATAATGGGTGCGTTTGGCAGAAAAAAGCGCTAGCAAGCGCTTATAAGCGCTAAAATAGTTTTCGGCCAGGACACGATTGCTACTTCAGTAGCGCTGACACAATCCGCCATTTTGCTTATTTAAATTGTTTGTTTTGAAGTAAAGCTCATAAGTTGTTTTGTGCAATATTAGTTTCAAGTAATATAATGTCATGAATAAACATATACATGTTATTAAAAATTCATCATTGGTAAGTTTTTAATATGAATACTTTACAAACATATATTTAAATTAGGTTAGGTTCGCCGGTTAAAACTAACATCGTGTCCTGGAGGAAAATAGCTACTTACGATTTCACAGCGCTTACGGCTTACGATCGCCATTTTGCTTACAAGCGCTTGCTAGCGCTTTTTTCTGCCAAACGCACCCAATCTCTTTATTATTGATAGAAAAATTTCGTTATAAAATGTCAACATTCAGCGTCTTTCGTTGCATACATTTTTTATGAAAATACTAATAATGATATTTGCTACATACGTCCTTAATTTTTAGTTTCAAGTAATTATTAGAAAATAATTTTAAAAATTATTAATATTTACTTGTGGCAGCGAGTATCCGAACGTTCGTATGTTATACATTCGTTGTAACTTTTTTATAGATTAAGGAGGGTGACAATCGAGTATACAGTTCACCTGATGGTAAGTGGATGCTATGGCCCATAGACATTTACATTGATCCTCAATTAATTTCATTAAGATTTAAAATGTAAATGCGTTATCACCCCTGAGGACTAAGATGGAATGCTTTGTTTCCAGTAAAAGGGGTTTACGGTTCTCTACACTCACCATACGAAACACAGCAGCATTAGTTGCCATTTTACGCTGGTATTTGTGAGATCATGGTCCTATCGAGCCGACCCATTCGTTCTATAACTATAATGTAGCTGCAGCGTGTCTCTACCACGTTAGCGTTTAGGGTTAGTATTTATAAAATATTTTATAAAAAATAATGATAACGATATTTAGTAAATTCTTCCTATAATAGATAACAATTACTTCTGACAGCGAGTATCCGACCGTTCGTATCGCTAGCGCCGCCGAAGCGGTGCCAAATATGAAAAATTATCATCCCATCGCTACAGGGAGTAAACTATAAACAAAGCTCTAACCGGACTTCGCCCTTGTCTTACGTTCTAGTAAACAATCATTTGCATTGCAGCTGGGGTTGTTCTGGGCCGTCTGTAGTTTTAGGTGAAGGTAGACGCCATGCGTAAAGTTTCGATATTTTTCGATAGGTACCTACCTATCATCAAAATAAAATTTGTAGGTTGATTTGTTAAAGTTGAATCCAAATCTAAAATTAAAATGAAATATTATTTAGTGTTTTATTATTTTTGTATGTTTTAATTTAATCGATGACCTTGTACCTGTACGAATATCCACTACCCCGTAGTGTCCGGTGGGTTTTGTAAGCGGCGACAGAGGGAAGGTGAAACAGGAAATGGGCAACAGTATCTTACCGACAACGACTCGAAATTTATAAAAACTTGCGATTGCCTACACGCTTATCAAGCGTGACTGCCCTAATAAGGCAATCTACGGAACACTCGTATATTCAGCAGTGGACTTTCATAGAATGTAAGTTATTTATAGGCTGTGTATATAGGGTCTTATGTACCTACCTAAAAGGGTCTCCGGTTCTCGAAACTCTAAACGAAGCAGCAGCATTAAGCTGCTATTTCATCATCTATTTCTTGCTGGTATTCTGTGATATCATGACACTTATCCACACATTCTCTATAATTAAAATGTATTCTTTGTTATCGCCCATACATTACAATAAAGGAGTGTGAGCATTTTAGCGCTTATAGGATATTTGTATACGCTACGCATATTTAAAAAAAGTTGCAATAATATAGTTTACAGCCTACCAGATGGTAAGTGGATCCTGCAGCCCATAGACATACCAACTTTAATCGAAGAACGCTATAGACACGTATTTACCACTAAGAACTTTGACGGCTCCGTGGCGCAGTGTATCGAGGTGAAGCGCTGAGTGGTTGGAAGTTCGAATCCCGCACGAGACAAGTATTTATTTGTTTGGCCTAAAAATAACTTATCCGGGTCTAGAAGTTTGTCATTATCAAATTTATGTATGTTAACTGCCTCCATACATACGGGAGATAAATCTTAGTGAAGAGAAATAATAACTAATATGGAATGCCTCTAAGCCTAATTATAATCTATATTCCCTTCAAACTCAATAGTGCACACAGGCTTAGCGTCAGAAATGAATAAAAGAAGGTAGTACCTTACCAGATTTTAATTTTTTTTGTACATGAACACACTAGCAGCTAAAAAAGCTGATGCGTGTGCGTTTTAATGTTTGGAGATTTTATCCAATCTGTTCTTAAAGGCATTCAACTAGCCTTCAAGAACAGATTGGATAAAACCAGATGTACTCCTTAACAAAAATAGTTCCACCACCTAGTATGATTTCATACCGAAGGATGAAAACGCTATACGTGATAGATCTACAGAGTTGCAGCACGAATGGGCCGGCTCGACCGGGTTAGGACCACGCTCTCACAGAATACCAGCGTAAAATAGCAGCTTAATACTGCAGTCTTTAATATGATGAGTGTAGAGACCCGGAGATCTTTTACTGCAAACGAGGCATTTCATCTTAGTCCTCAGGGGTGACAACGCCTCTACGTTTTGATTCTTAATCGAGGATAAATGTAGATATTTATGGGCCACAGCATCCACTTACTATCAGGTGGACTGTGTGCTCGTTTGTCACCCTTATTCTATAATAAAAAAACAAAGTGATTAAAACTAACTAAAACAACAGTAGAACGCCTATTAAATGTAGAGCTCATAAGAGTATCTTCAAATGTAGAGCAACACTTAATCTTATTTACCCTACTCTGTGCACTTATCGTTGTTTATATAAATCTATACGTTTTTAATCTTTGACGAAGATTTTACGAATCTCAGATATAAACAAAAACATGCAGTTCTAAAGAATTTGCATGCAATAGTAAGAAAACCAAATCGTACTTGTTTTAGATTTCAACGAGATAAGTCCGTAGAGGCATTTTGGTATTTTTGAGAAGAGATCATTTTGCCTTCCTTTAATTTACTTTTTGATAGGTTATTGCACTTTCTCGGTGGCGCAGTGGTTTAGCACTTGGGCTCGGCGCTATTCTAATTCAGTGTTCTAGTTTAGATAGAAATAAATTTTTATATGGCATATAAATAATTGTCCCGGGGACGCCTGTCTATGTATAATTTATCTGTGTAAAGTACCTCCATGTCCATGACAATAAAGAAAATTCTAAAGTTTTAAAAAAAATATCATTCATCAGTACAGACTTTCACAGATCCAGTGTTAAACATACGCCTCCACCAAAATTAAATGGTGAGTCTTACCTTATTCGAAGAACACCTTCCTCCCTCCCACACGCACTATTACTGCAACCCTGAGCTCAACTAGTAAAGATTACATTCTCAGTAGCAACTCGGAGTCAAGAAGTTGGCTGTGTTTTACCCCGTGATTCGGAAAGCACGTAAAGCCGTTGGTCGTGCGCCTGATCTCCGATCTTGTCAGATAATCGTCCCATCGGAATATCAGAGTGAGGGAATAGAAAGTGTACTTGTGCTTGCGCATACACTTGGACTCTATAATCCCGTACCGCGCAGATGGCTAGTCTTCGTTGAAACTGGCTGCGGTGACTTAAAATTCGCTCTGGAGGACATTATTTATATTATTACATTGGGGCTATTGCCAATTCAACCTAACCAGCGCTAATCCTAGTCGTGACATAAATTTTGAATCGTTTTTTATTTACTATACTTTGCTACGTGTGGTTGTAGCTCGAATGGGTGGGCTCGAACGGGGAAGGACTACGGTCTCACAGAATGCTAGCGTAAAATGGCAGTTTAATGCTGCTGTGTTTCGTATGGTGAGTGTAGACAATTGGAGACTCTTTTCACTGAATACGAGGCATTTCATCCTAGTTCTCAGGGGTGACTTCACATCTGCATATTAAATCTTTATGGAGAGAAATGTAAATGAGATACTTACGTAATAAAACTTTCAACACATTTAATACTTGAAAGATCCATATAATTTAATTCAAACCGCTGTCGAACGCAGTTCCCAATGATTTACGACGCAAGTGTTAACGTATTCACGAGTCGGCAATCAGTCGGCGGGAACGTCGATAAATTGTCCGACTTCCCGATTTCTGATTCAACAACGCGCATAATGTGTTTTGGTTCTTATGTTCGTACCTACTCTATGAATATTGCATTATCTGTAGGTACTTTGTTTTCTTTTTATTTCTTTCCTGCCAATCTGAATTGTTTTCAAAAACTAAGGAATAATCGTTCTTCTTATTTAACAAAGTTGTTATTTTTTTCAAAAAGGTGGACTAACGAGCACGTAGTCCCGAAGGAAAGTGAATGCTGTGGTCCATAAATACCTACATTGAAAACTATATGCTACATGTAAAAATTGAAAATGAAGTTTTGTACTAGATATCCGCTATAGTAATATCTTTTGAAATCTGCAGACACCAAATGTAAAAATTGGAATCGACAAGCCCCGGTTTCGCCTGGATGGGAACTAATAATGGGGCGTTACAAAAAAAATATGAGCTTTTCGGATAAAATATAGCCTAGAACCCTGGCATTGCTCACTATCTGTTCTTAAAGTTCGTCTGGTTCAGCCATTTCGGAGATTGACCCGGATAGGCAGACGCCAGACAGACAAACATTTTAAAAATGGTTATTTGAACCTTAATAGCTTGCAAATAACACCTGAGCTTAAAAGTTATTTATTTTAAATATTACAAATATACACTTCGATTTTATTTTTGTACACATAGTACAAACAACATCTTACAAAGGCAATTAATTACTTGAAAATATATCGGCAACGATTTACTCGTTATTACTCGTTTTGATTTCCGATCACGTTTCCAGTGCGATCGATATATATTTTGTTATACTCGTAAATTGAGTGACAAACGAACATACGAGTACAGCTCACCTTATAGTAAGATTGTGCTTTGGATTATAGACAATTACATCTATCCACTATTAAGGATCAAAATGTACATTTGTTTAGGTGGTAGATTCATAATGTAGCTATATTACTGTAGCTATACTAGGTTGTATCACCAATGGAACGGGGACCAAGGACCATGATCACAGAATAGAAGCTTAATGCTATTGTGTTTCGTACAGAGAGTGTTGTGTACCAAAGACCAAGAAAATACAAGGCATTCCATCAAGGATAGATGTATTCATAGTCAATTATATACGCATTGTTAAGGATAACTCAAAAACTACTGGCCAGATTTTGATCAAATATATATGGGACCACATTTGAAGCACAAGTTTTCAAATAAAAAAGACTTACAGATAACTATAAGAGACGAGAATGGATGTATTCTGAATGAAGTTTCGAATTTTAACAGATGGAAGGAATACTTTGAAAGCGTATTTATGAGTGAAGAGTCGTCTGAATTAAATGAACTAGAAATTCCGAAAGAAGTGGAAAGGGGTATGGAGATAAGTGTAGATGAAATAATGAAAGCAATGAAAAGCATGAAAGCAGGTAAGGCAGCTGGATATGATAGAGTATCACTCGAGATGCTAAGGGCTGGAGAGGGAGTGGTGGCAGGCTTGCTGTACACCTTATTTAATTTATGTTGGGAATTAAAACGAGTACCGGATGACTGGTGTAAAGCAGTTATAGTACCAATATATAAAGGAAAAGGGTCACAGCAGGTCTGCAAAAACTACCGCGGTATCAGCTTGCTTAGTATTGTGGGTAAACAGTATGCTAAGGTGTTAATTGAAAGAGTTATGAAAGAAACTGATGAAATAGGGTCGTCGTTAAAAAGAATGAAATGCTGTAAATATGCAAATAGTAATTGACAACCCTGTTTTACGTATGTTAGCGCTCAAACGCTAATTAAAACCAGTAGTGTTACCAGTAAATTTACGCATCACAGCTGTGCTCTAGCCATCCATCAAACTGTTTTAGTGATTTCCCATCGCATATTTCGAAATAGGAAACTGCATGAATGTTCTATCTTTTGTGAATGACGTGTTGTGGAGTTGCTTTTGACAGCTCGAGTGGACATTAGAAATAGAAATAGAAAAAACCTTTTTTTATCAATATAGATTATAAATAACACTTAATAAGTATTACTTATTGAAAGTCACTCATGTTTAATTTACCACCGGTTCGGAAAACACTAAATACCTGGGAAGAACCAGCAAGACTCCCAGCGTGACATTTAAAACAAAAGACGTTTACAATAATTTTATATATTACACAATAACCAACAACACAAAACAAATTGTAAATAGCTTGGCAGCGACCGCCTCATTTCCAGGAGTTAGTATCACCTATAAATTCCTTAATATTACCTATAATAACCCTTTTTATAATTTTTTTATTAAATGAATTTTAAATTTGACGGTAGTCAGACTTTGTATGTTTTCTGGAAGTGTTCTAGAATCCTAGAATGGAGTTTTTTTTTTAAATTGTATTAGGATAATGAACGAGCACACAATTCATCCTATGGGAAGTGGATTCTGTAGCCTATCGATATCTACATTTATTCTCCACTAAGAATCAAAATGTGCTTATTTTCCAGAAAAAAGTTTCTCCGGTTCTCTAGATTCACCACGCGAAACACAGTGGGATTGAGCTGCTATTTTACGCTGATATTCTGTGAGAGCATCTATGGGCTACAGAAACCACTTACCATCAGGTGGACTGTGTGCTCGTTAGTCACCCTATCCTATAAAAAAATCTTCTTCGGCGGCTTGTAGAATGTTCTAATAGAAGTTTCGACGTGTATACATAGAAGCCAGAGCTTAGCGGTACAGGTACTACCATGCGCGGCATTCCCTGCTGAATGAAATACATAGAATAGACAGCTCCGTGACGCAGTGGCTTAGCAATGAATTGCGGCACTCGAATGTCACTCACAGAATACGTATTTGTATGGCTTACAAATGATTGTTCTGGGTCTGGATGTTTAATGTTTATCCTTGTGTAATTTATGTATGTTAACTGTACCCACGATGCATAAGAAAATCTTAGTGTGGTGGTAACGTTTGATAAATACAAAAAAAACCTTCCCCGGTTAGAGATGTACTCAGATGGCCAATAAGACAGATGTGACCGAAGACTGATACGAGATGTGCTACAGCTTGCCCGCCCATCTCATTGTTGATGGCGAGTGGATGTCGGCGCTCATAGACTTCACATCTACCCCGATTAAGAACATGCAGATTGCGTTGTTACCCCTGAGGGGATAGTGTACGCAATTAAGGGAGGGTTGGGGTTGCTTTTCAAACTAGGTAAGACACATTATCTTATTTTATTACGCGGATCTTAGTTAATTGTTTTTTAACATCTTTAATATAATAGTATGTTGACTAGATTCATACTTTGACATTGTAGAGTTTGAGCTTAAACTCGAGATTGTCTCTGATTGCCTAGTCACAGGGGTGACGAGACATATGTAGGCTTTTTTGATTGAAGTTCATCATCACTTACTATCAGGTGTAATTTGTAAAAGTCAGTTGTTAATAAGCTGATATATCTTTTCTGACATATATCTCATTCATGGTATCTTATTCATTTTGTATACGAAACAAAAATTTTATTTTACAATGTGTTTGCCGATGACACAGTTAACGCAATGTCTATCAATCAAGCGTAAAAACACTAAAGGAATTGTAGCGTAGCTGTTTACGTCGCTGTAAAAGCGCGCCACGACGACTGGCATCGGCGCCATATTGTCACGTCCGTGCCATCACTGACAATGAAACATTTCGGTTCTTTTAATAACTGCTCATTCTAATATAAATCGCAAGTACCTCTCATTAATATCTATTTGTTTTGGTTAGCGTGGTAGTACAATTGACAATGACTTTTTTATAGAATAATGATACCTAACAAACGAGTACACAGTCCACCTGACGGTAAGTGTATGCTATGGCCCATAGACATCTACGTTTTTCTTCGATTAAGAATCAAAATGCAGATGCGTTGGCAGCCGTGATGACTAAATTGAATTGCCTGATTCCAGGTTTTAGGACCAAGATAAAATGCTTCGTTATCGTTTAAATAAATTTCATTCTTATTATTGGTTTTTGCAATATATTTTAATAACTGCTATTCTCGCTAATTCTGTGGTAATTACAAAAATGACAGAGTAATATCACTTTATCCTTGTTATAAGTTAAATAATCATATCTAATATAACAAATGCAAAATAATAGTTTTAATCTAATATATTAGTAATAATAATTTGATATGTGCCGTATGTATGAGCCGTGTCCATTTTATCATAGAGACAGGGGGTAACTGAAACAGGAGGTAGAGTCTTCCTTATAAAACTGAAAATAAAACAAAAACTGCGATTACCAATCCGTCTGCTGAGCCTGAAAACTATATCAAAATCCGTTCCATTAATCAATTGGTGAAACGGGTCCACGTTCAGCAGTAGTTTTGAAATGTCCGAATCTAGAATTGAAATTCCGTTAAAATGAAAATGAATTGAAAATAATAGTATTGTAAATAATCGACGGCTTCGAAGAAGATAATAATAGACAAGTTAAATAATTGTATATATACAACGTTAAACATAATCTTTACATATTATATAGTATTTCTAAAACGGGTCTCCGGTCCACACTACTACTCTACTACAACTAACCAGCGTAAAGCAAGGCGAGGATAAGATAATGTGTCTTACCCAGTTTCGCCATACGAAACACAGCAGCATTAATCTACTATTTGACGCTGGTATTCTATGAGAGCGTGGTTACGCTGGTTTTTGTGTTTGTCACTGATTTTCTCCTAAAAGACTGGACCTTTGATGATTTTTTTGTGTTCGGGTGGATTCGTCAAGGGATGGTTTAGATTAACGTGGCTCTATGTTCAAGATCCAGAAATTACCCGTACAAAGCTACGGCGTATCGCTAGTTAGTTGTAATACAAAAATTCAAACATAAAGGTGAGATATATTATGATATTTATTACATGTAAAAATTACTTTAAAATACTAATAACAAAATAGTTCTCTTTTACGAACTTGATTGTATACTTGAGTGACATTCGGCGGCCGCGCGTTTAATTTAATTCAATAGTAAATTGTGTACATTTGCTTTTGTCAGAGCTGCATTAAAATTAGCAAGTACCACATAATATATGTTTTTTAATCTATACATGTAAATAAAATTGAAGTGTCTCTGTGATATCAGGCTTCAATTTAGGGCTCTTATTAACTGCCATATAATAAGAGCCTTAAATTAAAAGAACGCCATTTGGTCTTCTCTGATACTTAAATTAATATTTTAATACGGTACCTCTCTCTCTTCCTGGCTATGTGTCCCACATGGTGGTGAGGTCAGCCTTTCTTGTCTTACGCTTCCACTTCGCTCTATCCTCGGCTTCATTTTCGGAGACTTCGCACTCTCTCATGTCCTTTACCACTACATCTTTCCATCGTGTTTTGGGTCTGCCCCTGGATCTTCGACCTGGGATGGAAAGTTGTAGTGCCAAGTTCCCTACGTAGTCTGGTGGCCTCCTCTTCACGTGCCCATACCATCGCAGCCTACTTTCCTGCATCTTGTCAGCGATGTCGCGCGCGCCCAAGCTTCCTCGCACGTACTCGTTGCGGTTTTTGTCGAGCTTGGTAGCGCCGCACATCCACCTCAGCATCTTCATCTCGGCAACTTGCATGGTATGCACATTCTTTTGAGTTACGGCCCATGTTTCACTGCCATACAATAGGACTGGTCTGATGATGGTCTTATAGATTAAACCTTTAAGTTTGACCGGCATTCTCCTATCGCACGTGACACCAGTCACTTCTCGCCACTTTAGCCATGCTGCGGCTATTCGGTGCTGAATGTTAATTTCCAAGTCCCCAGAACCGCCAGAACCCCAGAACCAGAACTACCCAGATACTTGTATTGATTACACGATTTGACCAATTGTCCATCGATGGAAATCGGACTGTTGTTTGTATCTGGGTCGTTGAAGGACATGAACTGAGTCTTTGCCACACTCAGCACTAGGCCACCGGTCTGTAACTGATGTTTCCACGACACGAGTGCCTCTTGCAAGTGAGCGCGGCTGTCTGTGCAGATGGCTAATTTAATACGGTACCATACACCAAAAAAAGTTTACGATCAGTTTGAAAAATCAAAACCTTTTTTGTTACTGTAGACTATAATATTATAAGTACCCGGATGACCTTTGAGCTTTGCTCTGTTTTTTTTAAAGTTACATTTAGATACAAATTACATGAATAATATTTTTTGATCTTATTGACATAATAGAAAAAACTGAACTGGTTATTTGAATGAAAATCAAGAGTGCAAAAATTAGTTTAATTTAAATTTTTCTTATTTTTAAAAATTACTAAAAAAAGGGCTAAAAAAATTACTACGACACAGAATTGTAACTTTTATGGAAGAAGGATATTTTACGAGAGAAATAGCACTCAGAGTTGCCGCATCCCATAGATAATGTAACCACTATATAGTATATAGGCCTTTGTTGTATCACAGTCCTGTGTCGTGGCCACGTTGCGGAGTTACCACGGCATAGATAATTCACTGTGATAAGAGACTAAAAGTTAGCACTTAGACCATTTGGAATTGGTTATACCAGGCTGGACTAAGAGCACGAAAGTCTTGGCATCGCTGAATTCACGGCAACGTCAGCGACGAAGATTGCATTGATTGCAAGATGAGGAGGACTACATTTGGTATAACTGTATCTTTATTGAAGAATCGCAAATCAGCACTCATCCAAGTAACGGACGTGTCTGTGTCTGAAGAAGACTGGAGACTGAAAAGTAAAGAACTGCCAGTAGAATCGCTCAGCAAGGCAATAAATCGGTGTCATTTTGGGGTGGAATTATGATTGGAGCTAGAACGCCTTTGATAGCGTATCGAGGCTCCATGACGACAGATTGGTACAAAACAGCTATTTATGGTATTGTCAGACCATTCCAAGTAAACCATGGGCCCCAATTCATAATGGTGCATAATAATGCGTCTGCACATCGAGCTCAACGAATCAATGCTGCTCTTCTAGAATACGACACCACAATGTCTGAGTAGCCTGCACGCGTGGGATTCTCTTAAGCGAGCAGTTTGGAACCGTCAGCCACTTCCCCAGAGAGTGTCCTAGACCAGGAAAACTGCTATTCAAGAATGGGACAGGTTACTGCAAGAAATGCGCGATATCTTGATCGTCAGCATGCCCGGGAGGATCTCTGCATGTTACCGAAGCAGGGGAGGAGTTATATTGTATTAAATAAAAACCTTCTATTAATAAATTAGTGTATTGTAAGTTTGTTTAAACAATCTTATTCTTTACATCAAATTTCTGTTACAAATACATTAGGATTGAATTAATCAATTTTTGTTATTTAAAAATAAAAAATAGTATTTTTTTAAATTTCAAACTGTGTATTTTTATTTAAAAAAGATGTAACGTAGACACTTTTTTTGATAAAGTTAAATTTTAAAAATATATTAGCTTTTGCTACTGATCACAAACTTTTTTTGACGTGAGTACATTCAAATATTTTGGAATGTATTGTATTGTATTCAATGCTGGCCGTATGAGAAAGCTCAAGGTCGCTCAGCGAGCTATGAGGGCTATGCTCGGGGATTTTCTGCGTGATAGATTTAAAAATGAGGATATCCGCAGTAGAACTAACGTAACCGACACAACAGAACGGATTGGTAAGCTAAAGTTGCAATAGACTGGCCATATAACTTGAAGAACCGACAACCGATGGTGAAGAAAGATTCTCAATTGGCAGCTTCGCACGCATATAGCTCGTATATATAGGGCGTCCCTCCCATTAGATGGAGTGACGATCTGGTGAGATACACAGGAAGCGGACGCACGTGGCTCAGGACCGTGTTTTGTGGCATGGCTTGCGGGGGGGGGGGGGGGGGGGTTGTGTTCAGCAGTGGACTTGTTAGAAGTTGTAATTATGATGATGATGAGTATGTGTGTTTTATATATTATGTATTATTTATGTGTGCGCATTTGATTACTCTCTATACACTTTTGTATAATACCAGCTGGCTCAGCAAATGTTGTTATGCCTTTCTGACAGGTGACGCGATGAATTTCACCTACGTATACATTCCGGACATTTTGCAGTGCAAATAAAAAACTATTTAATAGCTCGAACACAGAGGCGTTTAATTTCCAAGCATAGTTTTTCTTAATCGCAAACTTTCTGTCAGCCTCTGTTTATTTTATTTTGTTTTATTGTATAAGCTAATCGCTCATAAGCTCTACCACGTCCATTTTCGAATCACTGTCTTCAGCTTATGATTGTTTTAGAAGTTCTCTTTCTACTGGATAACGAGGCATTAAACCTCAGTCCTGTGATAACAAGGCATCTGCATTTTGATTCATAATCGAGCAGATTAGGATGGAGGAGTCTATGAGCCACTGTTTATTACCTACTATCAGGTGGACTGTGCCTGACTGTGCCTGTTTGTCAAACTTATGCTAAAAAACAAGTTAAACGATTTAACAAACTACTTACGTTATGACTTGGCATTAGATCTTACGTTATAAGTTAGAGGGATCAGAGACTTGCTAATTTTTTCAGTGACTGCCTCGTTGATCTACTGGTCGAGGTCCTGGGTTCGAATTCCGGGTCGGGTCAAAATAAGTTATTGGGTTTTTCTGTCAAGAAATTCTCAAAAACAGCCCAGCGTTAGAAGAAAGATGACAGTATGTTATCCACGTGCCTCGGAAAGAACGTAAAGCCATTGGTCCTGCGCCTGATCTCTCTCCGGTCGTGTCGGTTTACCGTTCCATCGGATTATGAGAGTGAGGGAATAGAGAGTGCACCTGTGCTTGCGCATACACTTGGGCACTATAAGTCTGTCAGGTGGCTAGCCTCCGTTGAGACTGGCCACCGTGACCGAAATTAAGTCTAGAGGACATTATTACTATAATTTATCTGGTTCAAAATATTTTTACGATATGAAAATAATTTATTACCATATATAGAACATGACTTGGCTCTACGTTAGATCGTAGATATTATGTTAGACATCAGAGTCATCAGAATCTTTGTTAATTTTGTTGTGTAAAATATTTTTGATAAAATAAAAATTCATTTAGTAGCGTCGTAGCTCATGCCTTGGCTCTACATTACGAGTATTAATTAAGGGCTTATCTATTTTTTTGTGCAGAGGTTTTTTTTTATTAGTGTTTGTTGAAGATGATTATGGAATGAAAAATTAGAGAATGATGGAATGATTAAAGATTAGATTAGAGTTGGCCTTTTTTTATAATGTGATTTAAATTGTTACAAGTAAAATAATCAAAATTTCTTTTATTGTATTACTTTGCCTTTTATTTGAGACATATTTTTATTTTACTTTTCACAATCATTTAAATTTTTGACACAAAGAGAGAGATTAATATACAAATCAATAATATACAGAAATTTCACAAACGTGTGAATGTAGCAAGGAAGTGTCCGTGTCTATTTGTCTCGACTCTCGATACACGGAGGGCGGTGATATTTGTTTATTAGCAGTGCCGGCTCCCCAGCGGTGCATCCTGGCCGGGCGCCGGGGCCTGACGCCCGGCCGGCGCGCACTGTTGCCAACAAACACGGTAAAAATTCAGGACATCACAAATCAGGTTATCTTTCACGTTTATTATATCCCTCTTCTTTTTCTAACCTTATGTAACCTTATCTGATAAAGATTCCTCATATTTACGCGAATACTTCTTATGAAATAAAACTAATTGTGAATTTAAATTAAAATATTATATTAAAAAAATAATAATAAATAAAGTTGAAAGGAGCCTTCGTTAATTACGAGATCAGGACGTCCAGGGACACCTCTATCACCGTGACCATGGCTGCTGTAAAGTGACCGAATTATCGGGAATTAAAAAAGTAATTAAACGCCATAAAATCCGGAAAATTCGTTTTATCCCATAACCTTATCTTAAGGTTTATTTAAAAACCTAGTTTTGTAACATAACTTATTTTGACATACGATAACTTATTTTGTTGAAAATTTTTCATGAAAATGATTAGTACACGAGTATTTTAGACTTAAATTGATTATCAAGGCTTAAAAATTTTGATTTCACTTAATAACACGTTTTATGTATAGAAAGCATCTAGAAATGAAATATAATCGAAATAATCATTAATTCTACTGTATATAGATAACTCAGAGACCCGAAAATCCTTTTTACTGGAAACGAGGCATTCCATCTTAGTCTTCAGAGGTGACAACACATCAGCATTTTGATTCTTAATTAAGAACAGACGTTGATATCTTCCGACCACAGTATCCACTTACTATCAGGTAGACCAAAAAAAATTGACTAAATTAAAACTTAAAAGAGCTCCACCAACTCTTTTGCCGTCTTTACTCCAAGCAATGGTGCTGAATCATAAATGTTAAGACCCAGTATAAATACCGATGGTGAGACATTAATTGTCCTGTGGGGTCACAAACTTGTGACGTGACCGGTTCTTTCAAAGATGTTTTATATTCTTTGTTCAAAGTTTGTTGCGGATATCTATGCACTACAATACCATATCCACTTATTTGGTAGACTTTTAACTCTTTTGTTATTCAAATATTACAAAAATACTATTTTCGTTTTAATTTTCATTTCTTAAATTTCTAAGCTAAGTAAGCTGTTTTACCAAGTACGTACTCGGCGACGAAGGAAAACATCATAAACCTAACATAACATAAACACTCACGCCTGTCACCCAGAGGGGTAGGCAGAGACTACAGACTTCCATTTGGCACGATCCTGACACACCTCTCATGCCTCCTTCACATCCATACACCTACGCATACATGCTCGTCGGTTAAGGGTACTCCTAATTTGGCCCGTTTTCAATAAATCGCCAATTTAGTCGATAAATTTTCGCCTAGGACGTCCCTTTCCGACTCTGCCATTCACTTCTGCACCATAAATTTTCCTTGTCACTCTTTCCTCATTCATTCTTTCCACATGACCAAACCACCGAAGCATTCCTTTCTTAATCCTGGTCACCACATCATCTTGCAAACCACACTCTTCTCTTATTACACAATTTCTTACCCTGTCATTCGGATTCAGCCCTAACATACTCCTTAACGACCGCATTTCTACTGCGTTTATTCTACTCTCGTGCTTCTTCTGCCACACCCAACTTTCACTACCATACGTTAAAGTAGGGACCAACACAGCATTGTGGATTGCCATACGTGCCTTTTCCGACACATTTTGACTCTTCACAATAGAGTGCAAGGCCCCATTTACTCTATTTCCCGCATTCACTCGTCGTTCTATATCCTTATCATATCTCCCATCCCTGCTAAATACGCAGCCCAAATATACAAACTCATCTACTTGCTCGATCAACTCCCCTTCTATTCTTATTTCACAAATCGTTTTACTTTCTTCTCTTTCAAAAACCATAACCTTCGTCTTACTTGCGTTCACTTTCATATCCCTTTCTTTTAATGATCCGTTCATTAATATAACCATCATTTGCAACTCGGCCGCCGACGACGCAAGAATAACTTGATCATCGGCGTACAAAAGGCATTTGACGGTTAACTCACCCATTCTTAATCCGCATTCTTCAACTTTCAAATTTTGCAAACAACTGTCCATAAATAGGTTGAACGGCCACGGGGAAGCCACACAGCCCTGTCTGACACCTTTATGGATGTCAAACCAGTCCGAGTAGACCCCGTTGATCCTAACACAAGCACTAGAGTCCCTATAAAGAGACTTCAATGCCCGTATCAAGCCAGCGCTGAACCCAAATGAGTTCAGTGTTTGCCATAGCAAATCCCTATCCACTCTGTCATAGGCCTTTTCCAAGTCCATGAACGCACAAAAAACCTTTTGGTTTTTGGCCAGAAACTTCTCCGCGATCATGCGCATGGAAAAGACTTGATCTGTACATCCCATTCCCTTTCTAAATCCCACTTGCACATCCCAAATTTTTCCATCAGTTTCTTTCATGACCCTTTCAATCAGTACCTTAGCATACAGTTTTCCCACAATGCCAAGAAGGCTGATGCCACGGTAGTTTTTACAGTCCTGCTGCGACCCTCTTCCCTTATATACTGGGACTATCACGGCTTTGCACCAGTCTACCGGTACCCGCTTCAGTTCCCAGCATAAATTAAACAAGGTGTGCAGCAGGCCTGCCACCACTTCCTCTCCAGCCCTTAGCATTTCGAGTGAAACTCTATCATATCCGGCAGCCTTACCTGCTTTCATGTTTTACATTGCTTTCATTATTTCATCTATACTTATCTCGCTACCTCTTTCCTCTTCTTTCGGTGTTTCTACTTCACTTAGTACACACGTAGTCTCCTCACTCATAAACACGCTTTCAAAATATTCCTTCCATCCCTTTAAACTCAAAACTTCATCATTCAGAATATAGCCATTCTCGTCTCTTATAGCATTCATCATAGGCTGTTTTGAATGTCCCCTGGCAGTTCTTACAAGTTTCCAGAACATTTTAATATTTGCCTGGAAGTTATCTGATATTCTTCTATCATTCTTATCCGTTCTTTCTTGCTTTTTTCTTTCAACTACTTCTTTTACTCTCTTATTAAGATGTCTAATGACTGCCTTCTTTCTTTTAATATCACCATTCGTACCTCTAGAATTACCAGCCTTTGTTGCTAGTAAATCTAGCCATGCTCTCTTCTATGCTTCAACTTCCATACGTATCTCATCATCCCACCATAACGTATTATTTTCCTTTCATTCTTTCTCTTACTAACACCACATACTTCGGTAGCTGCATCCACTAAACCTTTCTTTACATTTTGCCATATATTCTCCAAGTCTAACTCCTTCATACATAATTCATCCAAACCACTTATATTATCTTTCAGTCTACATTTGAACTTGTTTTTATCACTTTCATCTTGTAACCTTTCTGTTCTAATACGCTGTAACGCAATGGTAGACACAGACGATCGATGGCGCCAACGCCTGAATAGACCATTAATTCGGCATAAAACTAAATAATGATCCGTTCCTACGTTAGAACCCCGGTAAACTCTCGTATCTACCACTGCGCCTCTCAATCTTTCATCCACAATTATGAAATCTATCATGCTTCTATCGTCACCTCTTTCCCAAGTATACATGTGAATCCTCTTGTGGCGAAAGCAAGTGTTCGTCACAAAAAGATTCTTTTCCATACATACGGTGAGGAGACTTTCACCATTCTCATTTATATTTTGATCACCAAACGTTTCCAATATCCTTTCATAACCAAGCCTCCTCACCCCAACCCTTCCATTAAAATCTCCTAGCATAATAATATTTTCATTTCCCTTACACTTCATTAACACCATCCTTACCATTTCCCAAAACTGATCTCGGATATAAGTGGGCTTAGACATGTCTGGGGCGTAGACCCCTAACACAAACAACTTCTTTAAGCCCACTTTCGTTCGTATCCATAGCGGTCTTGGGCTTACACATTCATACTCTTTCACACATTGGCCCATTCTTTCTGAAAGGATGATACCTACTCCCTGGCATGCCCGCTCGATGTCGTCTACACCAGACCCGTATGCGGTATACATGCCATGTGTAGTGACATCCTTCCCCTTCCCTTTCGTCTCATTTACGCATAACACATCTATTCCTCTATCATACATCATATCGCATACTTCATCCATTTTATCATTCGTTGCCCCACATACATTCAACGTAGCCAGACGGGCCTCTGCAATCCAATTTTCGCCTCTCCGGGAGACAGAACATAACGGGTGGCGAACCTCGTCGCCGGTTTTCCTCCCGGAGATTCTTCGCACCCCTGCCCCATTAAAGGGGCGCCGGGAACTCGGGGCCATTTCTTTAATTCGATTCCTCATGGTGCGATATGGGGTGGTATATTTAACGCCGCTACCACGGCGTGGAGCCGAGTCTGTGGTATCGGCTTGTCGCTCATTTAGCACCACCCGGGGGACACGTGTAGGGTGGGCCTAGGAACAGGTGGTCAAAGCCTACGGACGCGAGCGACTTATCCCCCAAGGAAGGAAAACACCGTGAATCAATTTACATTTACGAGGAATTTCAAGAACATGTGAGCATCATGCGTGTGCGGTAATCTCTTCCCTACTGCAATACCTCCTCGGAATTGAGACAGATTGTAACTGCAGTTGTTGATTATATTTGAATTTCAAAGCTTATTTCATTGTTTTATTGTAATAAATTATTTTAAATTACACATTAATTAAGGAGTTTAAATTTTATTATTATTCGTTAAAAATGATAACTATAATTTTATAAAGTGAAAAGTATACACAAACTTGTTTGAAAACAGACGATCCGTGCAAGTGCCGCCACCTGGCAACCCTAGTCTTTTACTGGACTATTTCCTTGACACAAGATGCGATGTTAAACGTCGTTATCTTAGAACTTTTAACGCCTTATTCCGTCTTATTACTAAAGTGGTCTATTCATAGTCTTTGGCTTAAACTAAGTTTTAAAAAGAGTCTTCTTCGCAAAAGAAGTCACTTTCCGTGTCTCCATAGTTTTAGCGCGAAATTTGAAATTTGCTTTCAAATTCCATACTTTACATTTCAGTTCGCATATTTCCGCGGTTTCGGAAAAGGTGTCGCTAGGTTGGACTCGGAATTTAAATAAAAGTTAACAGTTTCTAGAGTATTATCTTAGAGTATATGTACTCGTACATAGTATCCAAGTATTCGTATATTAATTTACAAAATAATGACTCAGTCATTTACTCTTTATTTTTAACTCTTTTTTTAATATTTCTACTTTTACGAATATCCGTAGTTTGGTTCAAATCGAATTAGTATAAAATATAACAATTATTACAGAAAGAAATAGGAAGTAGGATTAAACTTATATTTTCGAAAGGGTTAACCTTTTTTCTTTTTCTTAACAAAGTAACTTCCCTGCTATGAAATCTGTCAATATGAAATGAATATATATGAAATGTGTAGCTGCCCTGGTAGCAGAAAAAGTAGTGAAAGGATGGAAGGTCATTGAAACCACAGGACATTTTCTACATTGAATCATAGCGGTAATAGTAAGCGCGGGTCGGAGAATTTAACTGATATTATGTAAAGTAAAAATAACGTAGTTTTTTTAACTACGTATTAATATTATATGTCCAATTTAGTCGCATTTTTCGAAACAAAATTTAAGAACTTCGTCTAATAATATAAAATTTCATAACAGTCTAGTGGCGGTGTAGGAATAATCACTACTCCATATCATCCCGAGGGTGTCTTAACAGGTGACAGAAGGAAACAAACAGAAGATGGGTAGCATCTTCTTGATTACAACTCAAAATCAAAGAAAACTGCGATTGGTACCCGCCTGGCAAGCGTGGCAACTATGGCGAAATTCTTCCTATGAGGAAATACAGGGGGGGAGGCCTGTTCGTCAGTGGACTTTTATAGGCTGTAATGGATGAATGATTTTATAACATACACAGAAGTTAACGGTACTATATTCACACCGTACCGTTTACTTATTTACCTACATATACATACTACATAGTACATACTCTACTTGATTTTAATTAGCAGATTCAAAGGCTTATATACGTTTAACCCTATATAACATAACATACAAAAGTAAACGGTACTGTATAAATACACTTATAATACACATAATATTCAATGTTTCATTCTCCACCAATAATTTATAGCTTTATTGAATATTATATTTTTTCTGTTTTTGATTTAAAAATCGTTATCCCCATTAGGATTTCTGTGATCATAGAACCACTTTGGTTTTTTTTTCAAACTGTTCGTAGTTGACTAATAGAATATATTCAAAGAAATTAAACCTGTTTATCGTACACTTGATGTGCTAACAGTCTTTAAATTTATAAATTATTATCATTAATCATTAACAAAAACAATTTAGTTTTCGCATGATATTGACTGCAGGTCTGCAGGTGGAATTCAAACTCAAAATTATAGACGACCTGTAGGTCAGAGTACGTGATTAAAGAGCTACACGGTCGTTAACCGTAAGTGAAGATATGACAGCTGTCGAAGCGGAGTGCGGACGGAGCAACGGAGTGACACAGACGCGGCTAGAGACGTCTGGCGACAGCAGCGGGCTGCGTGGAGCCCCGCTCGGGCTGCGAGGCGCCCGCCGCCGGCGCCGCAAGCAGACGGCGCCCCGCCGTCCGCCTGCTACCACGTGCCTTAAGTTACAAGCGACAACAACAACTATTCAGTGTCTTATTTTTCTTTCTTTTGACGTGAATACTTTTCATTTTATTGCGTTTAATTTTAACTTTTTTAATTCCCGACGTTTCGGAAACTTCACAGAACCATAGGTTCTGTGATCAGAGAGGGAACTGAGATTTTTGATGTTGTAATGTCATAGCTATTTTCTGAGATGTAAGTGCTGTTAGCCTATGCGGCTCTTACAGCTTCATTCTGGATGAAAGGCCGTGAGCTGACTAATGTCACAATTAACATAGACTACCTTCAACCTTTAATTATTAATTTTTGGTCCGATCTATAAAAAATAAGCGTACAGTGTATTGAAGTCTTGCAGTGGGTTTGGATTTAGTTTTATTAATTATGGGCTCTCAAGCAGATGGTAGCACCCAGCGATCTTCTTCTGAATTATAGGCATCTACATCTGTCTTTAATTAAAGATTGAAATGCAGATGTGTTGTCTCCCTTATGAACTAAAAGGAAATGCTTCACTTCCAGTGACAAAGATTTTTCAAATATATAGTTTACACTTAACATTTACTCACGACAAAAAAGACCAAATACATACACAAACGAACTACATTAACAAACTACGTTATTTACATTGTTAGAGCTGGGCAACAAATTTAACGCAAAATCTGTTTTTAAGTTTACAACTACTGCTAAAAAGATCAATATCTGAAAAGTACTTATAACACATTATTCCTGCCCTTAACCCAAGTTATTTAAATCGGCATAGCATGTTTCCCTTTTTCATTCCCCTCTTTTAGCCGTCATCTCTTCACCTACTCCTTTCTTACGCATATCATCCCTAATACAGTCCATTCACCTTTTCTTAGGCCTTCTACACTTATAGTTTATGTTATTTATTTATTTCAACCAACAAGGACATTAAAAATTACATTCTATCAACTCATTTTTAATACTAAAATTATAAATCATTAAGTACTAAAATTAATTTTATCTAATGCGTAAGTATTTATAATAATATTGAAAATGTATTCCCTTTTGAATTATCTGTAGCGTCGAGGACTGTTTATTTAAAAACAATATGCGGAAAGAAGATTCGGAGGCGATACATCAAGACATTTCGTCTATGTTACGTCGATGTTCAGTGCCTAAACCAAATCTTCCCAGAGACGAATTTACAGCGTTAAAGAACCTACGCAATAAACCAGAACTTACGATTCTCCGCGCAGATAAGGGAAACGCCACGGTAGTCATGGATACGTCAGATTATAATTCTAAAATCCAAGAACTTTTGTCGGATGTAAGTACTTATAAAAAGGTTAAAAACGACCCAACAAATAGCACACTAAAAACAACTAGTGACCTCATAAAGAAACACTCCGAAAAATTAAATCTGGACGTAAAATGGATAATACCTACGTGCGCCAAATCACCAAAGTTGTATGGGTTACCAAAAATACACAAGCCCAATGCTCCATTACGTCCCATAGTGAGCCAAATCGATTCACCAACTTACAGATTGGCTCAACACTTAGCGAAAATACTCTCACCGCTCAGGGGACACACAAGAGCACACATAAAGGATTCCTACCATTTTGTCAGCGAGATTAAAGACCTGCGTCTGGCAGACAATGAAACTATGGTCAGTTTTGATGTGCAGTCATTGTTTACATGCTTACCTGTTGAAGACTGCATCTCAATTGTAACTAGAAGGCTGGAAGAAAACAACATGCCCGTAGAATATGCAGTATTACTCAGACACAGCCTTACATCTGGCTACTTATTGTGGAAGGAGGAGTTCTACAAGCAAGTAGATGGTGTGGCGATGGGCTCACGTGTATCTCCCATTGTCGCCGACACATTCATGGAAGACTTTGAGGAGAAAGCCCTGCTTACTTCTCCCATAAATCCAAGATTCTACAAGCGGTACGTAGACGACACTTTCACAATCCTACCTTTAGATAAAGTAACTGCATTTTTAGACCATCTTAACTCTATAAATTCTAAAATTCAGTTCACAATGGAGTTAGAGGCAAACAATTCCTTAGCTTTTCTAGATGTGTTAGTAATTCGGAATCCTGATAACACCTTGAGCCATACTGTGTATAAAAAAAGACATACAGATAGATATTTAAACGGTGATTCTCACCACCATCCTTCACAGTTAGCTACCGTGGGTAAATCTTTGTTTCAGAGAGCACGAGAGATCTGTGACAGTAAACACCTGGCTGCCGAGCTCCAACACGTCAAGCAAGTTTTGCATGACAACAAGCTTCGGGTCCCGCGCCTACGTCACAGAGAACGAGTGAAGCCGGCCACAGTCGAGCGTGTACCTGCTGTACTGCCATATGTTAGAGGAGTCACTGACAAGATTGGCTACATCTTGAAGCGCGCTTCCATTAAAACATACTTCAAGCCGCCAAAGAAGATTGGTCAGTTTTTACCATCAGTCAAGTGTAACGTCCCTCTGCAAGATGCAGGAGTGTACAAGCTTGATTGTGAATGTGGTCTCTCCTACATAGGACAAACTAAAAGATCAATTAAAACCCGCGTCAAAGAACATATAGCTGATGTGAAGAATCGACGCTCCGGGAAGTCTGTGAACATGTACACTACATCAGATTTGATAGACCACAAATCCTCGCTAAAGAACACCGATTCCTTCCAAGGATGATTCGCGAGGCTATTGAAATCAAAAAACATCCTAATTTCAATAGAGAAGATGGCTGGGCTGGCTTGGGTGGAAAATTAAATCCCAACCCAAGCATACAACTGCAAGACTTCATGATACCATAAGTTCATACTGTGTAGATCGGAACAAAAATTAAATTTTAATCTATGGTAACCGCGGTTAACTATGACATCTGGACGTTAAACATCTCAGTCCTTCCCGTGACCATGGGTGCTGTAAAGCCCTCGAAACGTCGGGTATTAAAAAGTTAAATATACGCGATAAATTCCGTAAAAACTAGTATTATTTCAAAACTTACTTTAATGATATAATAATAATTAATTTGATAAAAATACAAAAAAAGTCTTAAATATATGTTAGTAAAAGTAGGTAATAAATTAAATAATATTAGTTCATATACCCAGTGCCTCAAAAAAGCATACTCAGTCCTCTCACTAATTACGTTAAGATTGTTATTGGCGCTCCCACGAACCCTGTGCATCAATGACGCAGTTCTTTTGCGAATAAGTGTTGAACAATTGTCAACATGATGTACTACCGTAACGTGGGAGCCCCAGCAACAATCTTAAAGCGTTATTATAATGTGTACGTAGGATGTTGTATGCCCACCGCGTATATCTGATCCATAAGGCACACGTATAGAGGGATTGGCTATAGGCCTTAAATAAAATAAGTTTTACCTCGGCTGTACAGCGTGAGAACCGGCAGGCTAGCATATTGCAGCAGACAGCCAGCGCCCTCCTTTCTTTTCTTCTTCGGTATAATATAATCGAGTGTTTTGTGTTCATAATGTACACAAATATTTCGGAATAAAAATGTAATGTATCTAATGCAACAGTATTAAAAAAAATCATAAGTGTGTACTTGTGCAATTTATGCATGTAAACATACCTCCTCAACACAAAAAACAGAACAACGTTCGTCCTATAGTAGGAACTATAGGACGAACGTTGTTCTGAAAAAAAAAATTGAAATAATAAATAAATTAACAAAAGCAGTACATAGGACATCTCCCGTTACTCCTGTCGTTTGAACCACATATTCAGAGAGCCTCACTAATGATTGCGCATGATTTATTTTGGAAGCTCATTTTTATTGCCGCCTGATTTCGGCCCCAAATGATGGAAAGGTGTAATTTTTGTTTGTTTTCGCCTTATTTGTATCGTATAGACTACAGACAATGGCAACGGCGAATCGCAAATACAAATATATTGAACTGTAAAAAAAGATAAGTGGTCATTGACACAAACATTTAAAGCTCCTTGCACTTTTAAGATTTTCAATGGAATAAGTACAATGTAGTTGAAAAAACTGTATTAAATTAAGATAAGATATGAAATTAAGATATGAGAAGAGTGAGTCTAGTAGTATGTCTGCCTGATCCGTAATATTATATATAGTTATTATTTATATATTAAGTATATTATTCTAAGTCAGCGCTTAACTACAACCCCACCTGATGGTAAGTGCTGATGTTGCCTGGGATGGTGAAGCGCACTGACTTAACAAAAACCTATCACTCTTGCCTTGAAGACACCCACATAGTAATCGGATGGAAATACAGATGCTGGCAACTTTTCCACTCCTTTGATGTGCGCATGGCGAATGATATAGCAAATCGTTTGGTTCGAATGTGTGGCAAGTCAACAACGAAAGGGTGGAGACTGGCCGAACGTCTGACTGTCCGGTGGTGAAAGGGCGAAGGAGAAATTAAATTATGCAATTCCTGCGCACACTCTCCGAAATGCATCCTGTAGGAAATCGAAAGTCTGGCTACTTCGCGCCTGTGTTCGAGGCTGGTAGGATTAGTTTAAACCAAATTCGGTTCACCAATAAGCCTTAGCACGCCTTCCCATTGAGTCTAAATCTGCTAGGTGGCATTTTGCAGCACCAGCCCATATATGGCAGCAATACTCCATGCATAACCGGACTCGCGCTTTATAAAAAGTAAGCAGCTATCCCGGCATGAAGTATCGCCGCACCTTTGCAAGGACTCCTAGCTTCCTTTCAGCTGCTTTAACCTTAGACTCAATAAACCGCCCAAAGTTCAGATTTGAGGATATTTCAAACCCCAACAACTGAAGGCGGTTACATTTCAGAAAGAAGTAGCCAAGATAAACTGGCTACTTTTTGCAGTGAAGAGACACGCATGTGTTTTGGAGGTGGAATTTTACAACATTGGCATCGCCCCATTCGGAGACTGCATGTAGTGTGAAACTCTTACGCTCTACCATCGCTTCTCTTTCGAACTGGATTTGATCCCGATTAGTCCGATGACTTGGTTGGTATCTCTCCACAACTGTGCTATCGTCTGCATACCCATTCATACCGGACATAAGCAGATCATTAATGTGCATCAGGAAGAAAGTTGCGGAGAGAAGGACCCCTGAGGAAAACCAGCGTTAGCCGCCATAGGATCCACGACGACCCGGAGATACCGCTCACTCAGAAAGCCCTTTACCCAGTCAATCAGACCAGAGGATAAGCCGTACGCTGGAAGCTAACCCAAAAGGCTAGCGTGCCAAACTCTGTCAAAGACGTTCGGGACATCAAGGGAAACAGCAAGTGCATACACTAGAAGGTCCCCAGCTGACCGATTTCAGCGAAAACTGTATTGCCGGTCACTAAGAAGGTCATTCTGTTCTATTCCATTCAGCGGCCGTTCAATACGCGCTCCATAACCTTGCTGAGTATGGAGGTACTTGAGATTGACCGATAATTAGCAGGGTTGGCATGGCTTCCTTTTTTTGGAACAGGCTGCACGTTGGCCAGCTTCCAGGATTTTGGCACTATTCCAGTCCTAAATGAGGCAGAACAAGCGTGTCAGCACAAGAGACAACTTAGGTGCACAAGCTTTTAGAACTGGTTGCACGTAAAACCGGGTACTCTCACATTTTGTTTAGTTGGTTATTGTTTAGCCAGTGCCCCTCTCCATCCCATCCATGCATTCCATTCCACACGCACTGAAAGGGAAGGGGGGCTAGAATGTGGCGTCATCTTTTCGGCCATGAAGAAGTGCGCCCCGCCTAAATGAAAGGTGGAGATGGTTGGCGAATAAAAAGGACCAACTCTGCCGCCGCTCGCTCTCTTGCATCGCAGTTGAAGATAGACGCTAAATGTGATTGCACCTGTGGCAGTCGGCCACAGAACAATCTAAACAATGCAAAACGTCACGCCGCGCCTCTCTTCCAACGCAAACGCAACACCAGGGGCATTGTCCTTGAGCCTGCTGAAGCAGAAAGAAACCCACCCCAGTAAGTGCTCCATTAAACTGTCTTCAGCTGTTCTTCATTTTCTTTACTGTGTCCTCTTTCTCTTAACAGTTCAAATTTAATTCCATTACTGGTTATTTATGGTTATTAAAGGCATTTGGTTTACTAGCTTTATTCACGTGTATACACCGCAAGGTTTTTTTTTTAAAGAAGAGGGGGCAAACGAGCATACGGCTCACCTGATGGTAAATGATTACCGCCGGCCATGAACAACCGCAACACCAGGGGAATTGCAGATGCGTTGCCGGCCTTTTAGAAAGGAGTAAGCTCTTTTCTTGAAGGTCCCTAAATTGTATCGGTCCGTAAAAAACCGCCGGTGGTAAACGATTTCACAGACAAGTTGTACGAGGAAGAAAACTCCTAGTAAAACGGACATTAGTGGACCGCCTTTTTTTTTTTTTTTTTAACATGGGGAAATGCCTACGCATACCCGCCTCGCGGGGGCAAGGACGGGTTATGTCGGACTCGCACCGACTAAAACCCCATGGTGTTCCACCTTTGTCGCTTATTGGCAGGGCCACGGGAACGCTTTCGCACACATCCGCAGCCCCACCAGCGCCTGCCGCCCCATGGCAGCACCTCCTCGGGAGAGGAATATTCCTCCCCGTTCTCCTTCACAGGTAAGGCGCACCAGAACACATGGGGCGCCTTCCTTCTCGGCCTCCAATTTCATCTGCGCAACGGACGCCCCCGCGTCCAATGCAAGAAGGCCATGGGGCCAGGAAAAACGAGCACTTAGAAGTACTAGCCTTCCCGACCCCAGCGGCGGATCTGGTCTATGGCTCCGCCGCCAACCAAGATTCGGCTGCGGAGGGTAGGGAGAGCGGCGCCTCGCAATACCGACACTCCTCTCCCCCCGCAGCCCCACCACCACCGCATCAACGGTGCGGCCCCGTTTGAGTCGCGGAGGATAGGGCGAGTGGCGCATCGCCATACCATCACTCCTCCTCCTCCGCGACTCCACCTCGGCTGCAGCGGTAGGTGGGGAGGACACACCTCTCACCGCAGTCCACCAACACACATCCGAAGCGGGCTTCCCAAGCCCACTCGGAGTGGCCACCTCGGGCCGGCCCTCCACCTCGGACCAGCCATTTGGGTTCCTCTTTGTTCACCGCGGGAGACCAAGCCACGGCTACTAAGCCCCCCCGCCACGACAAGGCGGGAACCCGATCGGGGGGGATTAGTGGACCGCCTAGCATCCAGATGATGGTGAGGATGGTCTCGGGAATTTTGACGCGATGTGCGTTCATGAAATTTGGGGGCTGGAAGTAATCCGAACAATTCTTCAGAACACTCCCCATGGTCGATACGATAGAAAACCAAAGGGATGCAACATTCCTACGCAGCGCCAGTGAATCGAGCCGATCAGAAAGCACTCGGTCGTCGACAATTCCAATCGCTTTGCGCTGGATGCGATTCAAGCTTCTCAGTCACAAGATGATAATGGACTGCGCTGAGATTAGAGTGTAATCCTCGGATATTATTGAGGTGCACTTTTAATGAGAGGACGTTCAATCTTTGTTTAGCCATACTTTTCTTTTTAAGATACATACTTAGAGTTAAGAGTGAAGAAGGATGGAGAATGACACAGTTGAACGGGGCAAACGATACTACCAGAGTTACTGCGCCCGTGGGAACTTGATCTGGAGACTGCGAGGAAGTTAGAACTCCCCCAGAGATCACCATCGGCTCCTCTCGTCCGGTCGCTAAACGGTACATTGGAGCCACCCTGGGATTTCTCGCTAGTTGGCGGGGCAACCTTTCATGAGTAGCTAATGCCCTGATTGGGTCCCAAACTACCTGCGGTCGGCCAGCGGATCACCGTGCTACAACACAAGGCTACTGTTTAGATTTTTCCCATTCTCTATATGGCTTCACAAAACATCATGCCGAAACACGACAACGTCGTTTGGCGACAAGACTAGCATTGGTTGGTAACCGAAAAGCCAGCGGCTGAAATTTATCTCCGGATTTGGTGCTGCTCGTTTAGCACTACCAGGGGATCACGTGTAGGGAGTCAGATTTCAAGTATTTCCTACAGATGCTGACGCAAGCAGCCTTGCCCCCAAAACTACATAGTCATCTATACAAGTAGATTAGTGCTGTGCTTGCCCCATAGACACCTGCACAATCCTCAATTATTAAGAAACAAAATACAGATGCGTTGTTACCGCTAAAAACTAAGATGATAATTTACCTGTATATCAGTAAAAGTTTTTTTTCTTTCGAATACTTTATTACCACAATAGGATTTTCTACTGTATCATGAGGGCATTTTTTAAGCTTTGTTATATGTAGAGTCACATAATCTTAATAAAACAGTTATTTTCACAGATTCAAAAAGTTGTTTGTTAGCTATTTTGTCCAATCAATTCCATAACAAACATAAATTTCCACTAATTCTTAAAATAAAAATACCCTATTCAGATGCCATCTTAAAGGAATCCATGTTTCAGTGGCCTGGATTCCAGGCCACAGTGGTATCCATGGTAACGAAACAGGTGATGTACTCGCTAAAAATTCAATTGCTAATGGCATTCTACAAAATTTAATTTACTCACATGACCTAATTTTGCTAGCTAAAAGGAAACTGAATGAAAATTGGAATAAATTATGAGAAGTTTCCAAAAATGTTAAAGGTAAGCACTATGCTGCCATCCAAGAGGTTATTCCTCCCAAGCCTTGGTTCTTTAAATTTAACAAAGCAAATAAACATGCAACTTCAATCATTTGTAGATTAAGAATTGGACACACTTGTACACATGCACATCTGGCAAAAATCAGAGTAAGGGATAGCTTATTGTGTGAATGTGGCTTAGATGAAGGTTCCACAAACCATATTTTTTTTCCTCCAACCTTCCTCCTTATATTCCTCGACCTATAGATTTTAATTCTCTTTTAACATATACAAGTACTTCTTTTGTGTATATTTTATGTGATTTTATTAATACTAATAATATGAACTTTTAACATACTGATAAGAGTCTAACACCTGTGTTTGTCATATTTGTTCTAGGTAATTCAACAAATAGATTTGTCAAAATTCTCGGAGGAAAACTGTATCCTTGTATTATCACAGACTCTTATTTTAATTAAACTCATAAGCTTTCATTTTCCACACAAACCGCCACAAAAGAAAGAAGAAGAAGATTCAACAAGTAAATAGGTATACTAGAGTATTCACAACTAAATAGTCGCAATTGTGTTAGGTGTTTTGTTAGTGTGTGTGTGTGTGTGTGTGTGTGTGTGTGTATGTGTGTGTGTGTGTGTGTGTGTGTGTGTGTGTGTGTGCGCGCGCGCGTGCGTGCGTGCGTGAGTGCGTGCGTGCGTGCGTGCGCGCGTGCGTGCATGCGTGACACAAAACATCATAGGTCACACTGTGTATAGTAAAGAGACCCTTACAAACTTATATTTAAACGGTGAATTTCACCATCATCCTTCACAGTTAGTTACTGTGAGCAAATTTTTGTTAAAGTAAGCATGTGGGAGCTGGCGTTAAATATCAAAGTTCCGGGAAGTCTGCAGTTTGTGATCATATCCTAGACGGCCCCAACCAGATAGACATACATCAGATTTGATAGACCACAAATCCTCGCGAAAGGACCTTAATTCCTACTTTCAATAGGGAAGGCGGCTGGGTAGGACCACCAGCTTGGGACACTATAAATAGTAAAATTAAAACTAAACCCAAGCATACCACTGCAACACTTAAAGACAGAGTAAATTCAATCTACGTAGGTTGGACTATAAAAATAATAATAAAAAGCTGAAGGTACTCCATGTTAATACTGACATTGGGGTGGCAGTCACCTAAGTCCCCCCCGTGATCATGGGTGCTATAAAGCACCTCACACGTCGGGAATTAAAAGTTAAAGAAATTAAAAGCAATAAAATTGGTAAAAGTAGTCGTTAAAAACTGTATTTGTGAAAATAAAAACTTTTATATCATAAAAATCCTGACTTTTTTTAACCAATTCCTTAACCATTTCATTCTTTTAATTGCATATTATCATTTCCATATGCTTTTATATGTGGGCACCCATGGCCGAAGTGTCTATGAACAGTGGGCATTCCCCTTTCAGAAATTTACTAATGATATTTATCTGGAACATCATATCAAACAACCATTGAAACTTCGAAGCTGAAATCTTTTAGCTGCTGGGCTAGAGTAGTGGCCTTGTAAGAGATTGGAACGTCGGTTTTCTCGGCTTTAATAGCCAAAGTACCTAATTAAAGCATCATTAACGTTACTAATTAGACAACCGGCTGCTTTAACACTGCTTATTCTTTTTTCCCCAACGTGTTTTACTGAGCTTTTTTCACTGAATACTAGCGGTCCGCCGCGGCTTAGCACGGGCGATTTCTGGACCTTGCAGTGCCACCTACCGGTCCAATTTCCAGAGACCCATTCAAACACACGCAAAAACTAGATCAAGAATCAGTCGAGCCAGATTCAAGTTTCAACGAGACTAACAAACAGCAATTTATTTTATGTTATATATCGAATATAATAATATTTAGAATTTTTCATCGATAGACTGAAGCCGAAAACAATGTGAACGACCTCTGAAGTACCCCAAACAAAGCGACAGATTGTATTGATGACTTAGCAGCATCGCATGGTACGAGATTGTAGCTATGGCAGCCACACGGTGTATTATAAATAGCTAAGGTGTTTTAGTCCCGAAATTTTCTTCATTCACTCCAATAATTATGTTTTCCTTTTATATTCGCTCCGTTGCCATACCCAATTTAAGTCCATGTTTATTTAAAACATTAATAATAATTTAGATTCAGATAATCAGTTAGACCTGCACCACTGGTGTCACCAATTTTTAAAAATTTTATGAAACACTGCTTTACACTTTTGTCATTTTCATTACATTTGATGGCAAAATAAATGCAAAAGATTTACTGAAATAAAACATTTTTATTATATTTATTATAATCAACAAATCGAACTTGAATGAAAGTTGTTCTACGTGACTACTTGGGTGCAGTCAGCTATAATCACATAGTATTTGAATTTTTTGACTTGCAATATAATGTCTGACTTTACTTTTTCTACGTCACTTTTACTTTTTCGCCTTTAGCGCTCCTTCATGTTTGGCGCCCTTGGCGAACACAGCATTTGAGTCACCTCCGTTAAATCTTTCAACCATTTCACAACACCAATCAACACAACGGAGTTGTTGGGCCTCTGTCAAATTATGAGGTTGGACTCATACCGATGCCTAAACTTGTCCGAATCTGCTTATAAGTCGCTCTTTTGTCAGTCTCTATCATACGCCGCACAACACTGATGTTATCTTCAGTCGTCGCCGTAGAAGGTCGTCCCCCACGCAGATCATCGGTGAGATTATTGCGACCACGTTTATACTCATTAAACCAGTTGTAAAGAGTGGCACTAGATGGGGCGTTATCGTGAAAGGCCAATCGAAATTTATTATAACTTATTTGTCGACTTAAATGACATCGAAAGTAATAAAAACTCCTTCTCATTTCACAAGCCGATGTGGTGGATCCTTTACAGTAAGGGCGGTCAAGCTATGGAACTCACTCCCACATGACATACGTGCTAGCTCTTCTCTTGATATATTTCGGAGCAGAGTAAAGAAATATTATCTGTCAACTTAGAATTATAAATATTTACATATTTTATGTATTTATATGTATAATTGTATATATATGTATGTGTATGTATGTATGTATGTGTATATATATATATGTATGTATGTGTATATATATATATATATATATATATATATATATATATATATATATATGTATATATATAGATATGGGTATACATGTATATGTGTGTGTATATATGTATATATTTATTGTCTTTATTGGTATATACGTATGTAAATCAATAGAAATAAGAATAAAATAAATAAGAAAATAAATTATACTTATATGTTATACACTTATATGATAATTGTTAACTGTAACTTATAGCCAATTTCTATTAAGTAGCGTTATGTTAATTATTAAGTACGCACGCTGCTACCTACTTGCTTTATATATAAAACTATTTCTCTCCCAATAGGTTTGCTGGAAGAGAACTCTTATTAGGGTTAAGCTCGCCTTTGTACATTTATTTAAATATTTAATAATTGTTACCAACTTATTGTGTGTACAATAAAGAATAAAGAAAGAAAAAAAAATCATTGTACGATACTTTCTCACGTTATATTCACATGCTGACGTGACAGACAATTTTCAATTTGCCGGCAAATCGTAAACAAATTAATAAAATACATCATATGTACACAATAATATTGGCAGAGTTCCATTTTCAAAATTTGAATAAATATTTTTTATTATATTGTTTACAAGTGCCGAGTTCTAAAAACTTTCAGTGTCGCCCTCGTATAAAAGCCAAAAGGCTAACAGCACAAACATCACAGAAACTATGAAAAATTATATATATATATATATATATATATATATATATATATATATATATATATATACTATTGTTAAGCCACTGCACATAGCACACTAACTTTTAGAAATTTTTTTCTGGAGCCCCTGTTTTTTTTTAATTTTTGCTTAACATTTATGTCGGAATTTTTGTCTATGGGCCACAGCATCCGCTTACCATCAGGTGGACTGTGTTAGGTCAAGCTATATTGAGAAGTATTTTTAGTATATAAGCCCGGCACTTTGATATTGCGACTGGCGACCATCTTTGACGTAGTCGAATTGTCAGTACCCATAGATTACTGTATATATACGTCAGTACCGTTCGCAAGGTCAGCCAGCGCTTACGCGTATAGGGTACCTCTAACCACGTGTTTTCATAGCTTTTTATTTTCGTTATCCTGTTTTACTTTTGTTGTTAATTTTTGTTATTGTTATCACACTTATTCTGTTACAATGCGTAAGAAAGTAATTAACAGACGTGCTCGTGAAATGACTATTAAAGTGGACAAATATTTTGTAAAGGAGAAAGAAAATATTTATAATTATATACCTATAAATATATGTATATAATGTTAATGCATATAAATAACGTGTCACGTTGTTTGTCTGCGATGAATTCCTAAACTACTTAGCCAATTTTAATCAAATTTGCACACTGTGTGCAGTTTGGTCCAACTAGAGAGATAGGGTAGTTTTTTGCCCATGAGTAACCCACAATTTTTTTTTGCGAATTTAAGGATTTTTTATAGGACATGACAAAGGATCGTCGAAAAGGGCAGAACAACGTCTGCCTGGCAAGCTAGTATAATATAAATACCTAAAACCCAAGGTTATTAACATTTTTCACCAAAGGTGGCAACACTTCGCACGAAAAGAAGATTAAAGTTTTTATTGTCTGTACTTTTTTGCGGTGGGTGACGTCACGCAGCTGTTATTGTGACAAGGTTCCATCGCAATATCAACGTGTGGGGCTTACAGTTCAAATATTTATATATACATTCATTGAATTTCTAACTTATCTAATGAGAAGGTTGAATTTGACGATTTTTAGTGAGTTTTTTTGTAAATCAGGCGACCGTGATATTAAAAAAAAAACTCACTCACTGATTTCTCTTTTTAGCTACCAACGGTACTACTAGCACTAAATAGATGTTTAGCTATATAGGGCGATGGAAATGCTGTGATATATCGTTAAACAATCGACCATAAGCCTGGATACAGTTGCGGAATCTTAGCTTCTGCACCCAAAGTTTTTGTACTTGGCCATTTTACATTTTGATTTATTTTTCGTCAGTTCTGTTCTTCTTTCAACTGAGATGATCCTGCTGTGCTAACCATAGAATACTATAATACACAATAGAATAGCTGTCAACCTTAATTTGTACGAGGATCGGTGTCGCCGGGAGCACACATACACGCAATTACGTCGTATTATCACTACCACAAATCCGATTCGCAAGTGACAGAATAAGCGAATTTACTCATTTTAGACTTTTGATTAATGTTTTTGACACATCAATATTTTTTTATTTTTGTTTCTAATATTTACAAAATATAAATAGTTTCGACTTACTTCCATTTCCCGCTGTTCTTTCGACACGTAATTATTGCACAATTTGCTATTTTTGCATGCAGCGACGCTTGACACGAAAATTGAAAACGATTGTGTTGACTTATAGGTGTGAATTGACCACACGAGCGCCGCCCACTCCCTCGTTCTATTATGTATGTATTATAGTATTCTATGGTGCCAACATTTAAAAAAGGAGCCAACATCCAGTCTTCTATATCCGTTTAAAATATCCTGGAATCGTTCCTTGAAATCACTGTGGAGGTTTTCAGTGTTGACAGTAAACAAGCAAGTCGTTCTTGAATGATACTGCTGATACAATTTGGAAAGTTACTGTATTCCCTTCTGCCAGATATTTTTGTTCAAAAAACGTTACCGCCACTAGGATTTTCTCCTAGTTAACATACAAGGACGAACATCCAGACCTGGAACAACTATCTGAGGACGATCATCCAGACCTGGAACAACTATCTGTAGGCTATACAAACACTCGTTCCACACGTGCTTTGAACACGCGATCTTTAGCGCTGCAACTCATTGCTAAGACATTGCGCCGCGAAGCCCTTTAATAAAGATTCTAACTGTACTTATATCACATAGATCATATGGAATTTTTGAATTTTAACAAAACTATTTCTAACACAGAGAACACGTTTTTTTTATAAGATAAGGGTGATAAGCAAACATTCCCTGATGGTAAGTGAATACTGTGGCCCAAAGACATCTAAATATTTAACCTGGATTAAGAATCAAAATGCAGATACGTTGTCACCCTTGAGGGCTAAGATGGAATGCCGCGATTCTAGTAAAACGGGTCTCCGGCAAAACGTGGGATATTAAAGCGAAATAAAACAAATAGGTTTAAAATATTTATTAACTAAAATAAAAAGTACTTATGACTTACATTAACCTATCGTTTCTTCACCATCATTATAAAATCCTCTATTCTGCTAGTAATAATTAAAACTAAGAGACAAATGAAACGAGGAGCGACCGAGAACTAAAATAAACGCTTCGCGAGTCTTACTCTATTTAAAATAAACTTATTGAGAAAATTTGCAATTTAAATACAAAAATAAAACCTTTTGTAATCATATCAAAACTGACTCCAGGGTATCTCCTGGCAATGAGGATTCACTTTTTCTGCCACCACGGCGCCACTTTGAAATGAGGTGAAATACAGACTTCGTAGAAGGGGAAGGTAATTTGTTAGGAGAATGTGAGGGTTAATGTTTCTGTCTGTAATATGATTAATATTTTATATTAATTAGAAATGAATAAATCAAAACACAGATATTCCTAAAGTAGAAAAATTAAAAATGAAGTTAAAATATGCAAAAAACTAAAGACCAAATCATTGCGGCATTGTTTTGTGTATAAATATAATACTACAGAAACTTTTCAACTATGACATTATATAATAACAATCTTCACCTCAGTCCCAAGTACCGACATCTGGTGAGCGGAAATATTACTAGCCCTAATTGATACACCATACTCGATGACTTAATATAAAATTTCCTTCAAAGATACAAGAGCATCAAACTGTATCCTCAGACCATCAAAGACGGAGCGGTGCGTACATTTCAACCAAGCTCAACAGTTTATAAAAACACACTTTTCCACATAAGTATCTAAAATCATTTACAATCAACAACGTAGCTTTAGTTGCATATCCTTCCAGCTTAGAACTTGTACGGACTGATAAAGAAAGATGTATGAGTGAGTGGGGTCAACAGTTGAGCATGGTTTCACGGCATCACTTCAAACTGTGTCATTCAAAACTTATTTTACTTTTGAGTATATGAAATTTCATTTATTTATTGTCATGTAAGAAATCTCCCTAACAAAATAATACGTTTGGAGTATGCAATAAAAGAAATACAAAAATTTATCAGCAAAAATCGATTTTAAGAGCCAAAGACTTCTATGTATAAAACTATACCGGGAATTCAGAACAAACAGCTGTGTATCCTGCGCCTGCTGCCCGCCCGTAGCGGGCAAGGTGAATATGCCACGCAGTTGTATTTCCATTTACTACAGTCATATAAATAAAATAAATAAAGTTAAATACTTATCTGAAATAAACTTCAAATCACGTTGACAAAGTACGTACATAAATAATGACAGTGTTTCCTTAGTCACATTAAACAAATTCAGTGCTAGATTGTCGTTGTTAGATCGAATTTCGAAAACTACGTTCACGGTTTACTAAACAAAGAACTAGTCTTCTCACCCCCTCGTAGTCGACTAAAGGAATTAGGGAGAATTGACCGTAACTTATTAGACAATGTATAAAGGCCGCAGGGCGCAGGGCCCATCCAGTAAGTACTATTCATAGAAGTCTTCGTATAGAGAGGCATTTATTCAAAATGTACAAAAATCAATATTGGACCCCACGCTCCACACACTTGTTTACACAATTCATTAAGTGATTTATTACATTGTACTATGTATACTATTCTAGAAATATTTAATAAGAAATTACGGGAAAATGCTCATCCTACATTTTCTGTCTCATTACAAAACGTGGTTTATTAACAGTTTTATTTTTGAAATAATCTCCGGTTTAAACTATGGTTTAAGGAGTCTATCCCAAGAAAGTCCCTAAACCGCGGTCTTTGCGAAATTTGATATTTCTTATCTAATTCAATACTTTACATTTGAATTCCTTCTAGAAACTATAGTTTAAGCACACGGCTATTGCAAACAACTTTTTGTAATAAGACTGTTTAAGTATGATCTTCTCTACCTAAATTACTTCCGTACAATATGGTGAGGTCTTAATTGTTGCTAGATCGAAATTTTGAAATGATAAATTTATAATTCTAGATTAAAGTCGACAGTATGTGTAATTTTACCAATTTAACTACGCTACACCAAAAGTAGTTTTGAAAGAAATTCTTTAGTCTAGAATTTTAAAACATTTTCTCAAGTTAACTTTATCATCATATTTATGGAACATTAATGGACAGTCCAGGGAAGGTAAGACAGTAAAGCCATTTATGGTTTACATCTTTGCTCCTTGCATTTCGGTTACTTGATTTCTGTGCCTTTGACTTAGATCAGAATTACCAAAACTTTGGGTCACTTCGACTTTGACAAATTTTCAAAGGTCAAAACCCACCTAGCTTATCATACCGATATACTGAGGTTTTGAATTACGCACACATTTTCGTTTCTTTTAATGCAGTAACTCATCGAATTGGTTGTTTGCAGATAGTGGTTAGGAGACCCCTGATTTAGGTAATTTACAGTTGTGTCACGAATCGACGGTGAAGGTATAAAAATTTGGTTATATTGGATTCCTGCAATACAAATGAGGGTATAGTCCGCGAGTTCTGTCTTGGCCGGGCTGAAGTTAGTCACAAGAGGCTGCGCAGATATATTATTTTAGGGACAAACTGGTGACAAGCGTAGTGAGAGGGTGGACGGTAACTAAACCTTGAGATGCAAATACGCATATTACGTAAATAATTGATTATCGTTATTACTGAATATGACTCGATTCTATTTTATATTATTTTATGGTATTAGTATATTAGTTTGTGTGTAAATGCAACATGTTTTAAATACAGTAATTATTAACAATTTATTGAAAAATTTAAAGTTATATTATTTTGGGGTCTCTGAAAGAATTAGTTGTCCCCACTAATATCGTGTATTTACTATATATAGCAACTGTTTTATTTTCTATATTTTATATTATATTAATTATTTACTAGATATTATTGTTTAATTGAAATAACGAAAAAGGTATTTTTGTTATAATAATTCTTTTAAAATTATTCTATAACCGATATAGACGAAAACTGTTTCCCTAAGCAATGTTAGTAGCTATTATGAAGTGACACATCTCTATCGACTGGCGTCTCTCTGTCTCTGGCGACATGGGCGAATGTCTCGGAAAGCAATCTTCAGCCCGGCCAAGATAGTGCGCGGGCTGTACTTGCTCATTTAATAAAGTAAAAATATATATTTAGATGGTTGTCTTTCTCTTCATTTTTATAAAAACTGACGATAATGTTAATAATAATGTACATAAACAAATAATACTAATTGCATGCTGTTTTAAAGGTTTTAATTACTAACTTATAGTTTTCTTTAGTTTTATGGGCTGTGTTTTATCATTACTATTTGCCTATTCCATATCTGTAAGGAAGATCCAGATTCAATTCATACAAAATAGTTGAAACAGAATGCGATGAGTGCCACTTCTCTATGCTTAATTTAACAAAAAAACCAAGTAAGGAATTTTCGTATATCATGTTTAAGGAAGCATAAGTTAGTTAGTTCTAAGTGTAAGAAAATAGCTTTCAGAAAATTTTCTTGCACGCGTTAAAATTGTGTTCCTGGAATGGCAGAAGTGCCACATTCGTAATTTAATAAAAAATTATGTGCTTCTAAAAATGTAACTCTAGTTCGAAGTTAAGAACATTGGTTGTGTTTTCGATTCTATCACTATGCAACAGGGCAGATTTCATCATCAATAATTGTTACGGAAGTTCCTGTTGGACTTGAAGCCGCTCCCAGTCCCGGGCGAGGAGTTAAGGAACAGCTCGATGTAGCGGTGGTCCATGTTGTTTTTGTCGCGCCTCATTGCCTGAAGATTAAAAAGCAAATTATAGATAGTAATTTAAGATAATAATCTAAGATAAAATAATTAATAATTCTAGATAATAATCTAGTAAAACTAATTTCATTCAAATTCTAAAGTTTTTCATAAAATATAGAAGTGACTAACAAAGTCGTCCAGACCGAATTCCAATCACGACGACCAATGAAAAATTAACGGAAACTAGCCATCTGGGCAAGAGGATTATAGTGTCCGAGTGTATGCGCAAGCGCACGGGCACTCACTATTACCTCACTCTCCTAGTCCGAAGGGCCAGCCATCCGACATAATCGGAGAGAGATCAGGCGCTAGGCATGCGTCAGATATATGAAAACGAAACTAAAATCCGATTTGAAACACAAATCGACAAGCAAAAAGCCAAATAACCAATTACCGGCCCCAGACCCGAGATTACTGACGATCACTAATGAATCATTACGATACCCATATATGACTGCTTGGAGACGACATATTTAGGTGGCGGGGGCTTATAATTGGCCCCCCGTTACAACCGACGCGGCGTACCGTGTAGTATTGGACTCCCCTATAGTATTGAAACACAAAAACGGCAAAGAGCCGTGGTAGCTCAGATGGTTAGCGCTCGCTGTAAAATTCACAGTACGCGAGCAACCCGGGTTCGGTCCCGGCCGGCACCAATGAAATTGTTAATTGCAATTTTAATTATCGATTTACCATGTGCGCGGCGGTGAAGGAAATTATCGGGAGGAAAGCTGCATGTCTGAGAAATACGAAAAAAAAATTCGAAGACATGTGAAGTTCGTCAACATGCATTAGGGCAGCGCGGCGGACTTTTCCTCGCCCTAAAACCCTCTCAAATGTGAGGGGAGACCTGTGCCCAGCAGTGAGACATATATAGGCTGTAACTTTACTTTTTACTAATGACTCCAGCTATAAAGCAGCAAGCAGTCAAATAACTAACGTTATTTGACTTCTACTAAACTAAAATTTTTGACATGACTGATTGATCAGTAGCTAAACAAGCACACACTGCTTGAACCTTAAGAAACATAACATAAACACTCACGCCTGTCACCCAGCGGGGTATGCAGAGACTACTTTCGCCTCCTTTACATCCGTACATTTACGCATACATGCTCGTCGGTTAAGGGTACTTCTAACGTGGCCCATTTTCAAAATATCGCCAATTTGGTCGATAAACTTTTTTCTAGGGCGTCCCTTCCCGACTCTGCCGTTCACATCTGCCATATAAATTTGCTTTATCACTCTTTCCTCATTCATTCTTTCTACATGACCAAACCTTAAGATTCAAATCAATAAACTGAAGCAGTAATGGGTACGAAATTAGCTATAACAATCCACAACCAATAAGGGAAAAAAGGTTCTCTAGTGGCAGCCTCGTACCAGTAACTGAAGAGAAACACTAGATGAAGTTAAAATCTGGTGGAACTTGCAGGGAGTCAATGGATGCATGTTGCTCAGGGCTGTACTTTATGGCACTCTTGTCAAGGACAATGTTCAGCAGTGAACTTGTGATTGACTGTAATGATGAATCATTGATTTGAGAGTTTATTAAATAATTATTAATGATTTAATATTTCTTTTTATTCATATCTATATATACCGTTAATAATATTATTCAAACTAAAATTAGTTGGAATATTATTAACGGTATTATTTTCTCTGCAATAGTGATATCATTTCTTATAAATATGCTTACCCTCATTGCATCATCATGACACTCAAACTCAACATCTGCCTCTCCTGAAGGTCGTCCGCTGTTGTCATACAGAATGTTAATGTTCACCGGACGAATCGGCTTGAAAAACTGTAAACAATACAATATAGTTACTTAATACCAATTCAAGTATTTGTTTTGGTTTTTGGTTACTTGAAGATCTAGTAAAACTCAAAATCCTACTACCAGTCCCAAAAACAAGACCAAGAAAAACAGACAAGAAATTCTGCAGTTAAATAATTAATAAATAATGTAATGAATCAGAGTAACCAAGAGCCGTGGTAGCTCAGATGGTTAGCGCTCCCTGTAAATATAACAGAACGCGAGTAACCCGGGTTCGATCCCCGCCGGCACCAATGAAATTGTCAATTGCAATTTTAAGTGCTGATTTACCACGTGCTCGGCGGTGAAGGAAAACATCGTGAGGAAATCTGCACGTCTGAGGAATAAGAGAAAAAAAATATTTCGAAGACATGGAAAGTTCGCCAACCCCATTGGGGCAGCGCGGCGGACATTTCCTTGCCCTAAAACCCTCTCAGAAATATATATAGGCTGTAACTTTACTTTACAGAGTAACCAACATAGCCCAACAGATCAGTAAGTTGAAGTGTTGAAGCGCCGCAACAACTGATGGAGAACAAATTTGTATTATTTGTATGGTTATATCCACATTATAGCTCCTGACGGCACGCTTCACCAAGTTGAGTGTATAGCAGAGCTAGAAGCCGTACCAGTAGTTTCAGCAGCCGCTTCGCAAGAACAGGTGGCAGCCAGTGGAGGAAGTGGATCTGACAAAGCTATTCAACGCTCTAAGAGATCAGCGAAGAAGTAGCATACTTATTAATTTCCTTTTCAACAAAAATCGTATGTTAATTTCATTATCTCACATGTTTGTTAACATCTCTTTTATCAAACAGTAATAATTAACAAATGACAATACCGGTAGGTCTTCACCACTTCGACATTTGATTTGAATTGTAATTGATTTGTCTTGTTTGGACGACATCTTGTACTAAAAGTAACGGCATTTGTGCCACAGACTAACTATATTTGAGCCAACAATAAACGCCGTAGAATGGCTGCGTTTGGCAGAAAAAAGCGCTAGGAAGCGCTTGTAAGCAAAATGGCGATCGTAAGCGGTAAGCGCGCTGTCAAATGGTAAATAGCTATTTTCCTCTAGGACACTAAGTTAGCTTTAACCGGGGAACCTAACTTAATCTAAATATATGTTTGTAAAGTATTCATATTAAAAACTTACCAATTATGAATCCTATACCTTTAAACGAGCAATTCTTGTATATAATCTCGGAAACGACTCCAACGATTTTCATAAAATTTAGTGTCCAGGGGCTTTCGGGGGCAATAAATCGATCTATCCAAGATTCATTTTTAGAAAATGTCGTTTTATCCGTGTTTTCAGGCAATGAATAACTGCTATAATATCATTAGAATAAGAAGGTAAATTTTGACAATGCGTTAATGATTATAATAGCTTCAATGGGATATCGGGCGGTCTCAAAATAATAGTTCTCTGATTCGGGTCCTGTCTTCGGTCCGACTTTTTTTCCTTTTTTTTTCAAGTCCTTTTTGTTTCGAGCCCTTTTTTTAGTATTTTTTATAAACATGAAAATAGAAATTAAAATAATTGCACTCATGATTTTTTATTCAAATAACCAGTTCAGTTTTTTCAATTATGTCGGTAAAATAATATTACCTTTTCATATTTCATCAGTATGTAATTTGTATCTAACTATAATTAAAAAATATACCGAGCAAAGCTCGGTCGTCCAGGTACTTTTTAATAACATGTATATGTATATTCATGTCATTATATTACTTTCAAACTAATTACACAAAACAACTTATAAACTCTACTTCAAAACAAACAAAATAAATAAGCAAAATGGCGGTAAACGTGTCCTGGCCGAAAACTGTATATATTTTTTTTTATAGGTTAGGGTGACAAACGAGCACACAGTCCACCTGATGGTAAGTGGTTGCCGTGGCCCATAGACATCTACATCTATCCTCGATTACGTATCAAAATGCAGATGCGTTGTCACCCGTGAGGACTAAGATGGAATGCCTCGTTTCCAGTAAAAAGGGTATCCGGTTCACTACACTCACCATACGAAATACAGCAGCATTAAGCTACTATTTCACGCTGGTATTCTGTGAGAGCGTGGTCCTTCCCCGGTCGAGCCGACCCATTCGTGCTACAACTATACTACTAATATAACTGCAGCATGGCTCTACCACGTATAGTTTCGTCATTTTGCTTACAAGTGCTTCCTTGCGATTTTTTCCGCCAAACGCAGCCAATGTTTGTAATTTTTAAGTGCTATATGTTATAAAATTATTCTACCGGTATAGGTACTTATTACTCCTTGGTTAGTTTTTATTTACTAAATTACTTATGTTGTCATATTCATTTTGTATAAACGCTGGTAGGTAGTGAATGTATGCAGTTCAGGTTTAGTTTAATAATTGTTGTTTTTGTTGTTGTGCTTTTAGTTTAAGTTTTTTTTCTTATTAATATTATTATTTAATTAATTTGTAGTTTTTTTTTTGTGAAAATAACGTCTTTCGATGAGAGTGATCATAATGAAGTTCTTCATCCTTCTCTTCAGCATCTGATGTATTGAGTAGTAACAACAGTTTTGTAAGCGTACCATCTTTAAAAGAAACTCTTGACTCCCATTCAGTTTTTCAAAAATTTCAATATTGTGCATATAAATGCACAGAGTATTCCGGCTCATTAACCCGATATGATGGCCGGTCAGCTTTGATGGTAAAAACATTCATGCAATATTAGTTCGGAATCGTGGTTAAAACCATGTCTGCCATCTATTTTCTATTCTCTTCGCACTCCAAATTACTTCTTGGTGGTTTTTACAGCCCTAGTTCTTCAGTTGACTATTTTACAACTTTGGATAGCCTCCTTGAAGACCTTACTTCATCTTACACACACACACACACACACGCACGCACGCACGCACGCACGCACGCACGCACGCACGCACGCACGCACGCACGCACGCACGCACGCACGCACGCACGCACGCACGCACGCACGCACGCACGCACGCACGCACGCACGCACCCACACACACACACACACACACACACACACACACACACACACACACACACACACACACACACACACACACACACACACACACACACACACACACACACACACACACACACACACACACACACACACACACACACACACACACACACACACACACACACACACACACACACACACACACACACACACACACACACACACACACACACACACACACACACACACACACACACACACACACACACACACACACACACACACACACACACACACACACACACACACACACACACACACACACACACACACACACACACACACACACACACACACACACACACACACACACACACACACACACACACACACACTGTGCTAATGGGTGACTTTAATACGTGCCTACTTAAAGAAGGTTGAGAAGCTGCTCCCGTCTGCTTAAATCTCTGGTTGAAGCAGCCAATTTAAATATTATTTCCCTTTCTGAAACTCATTTTTTTCTTAACTGTATCCCCCATCTCCATGATTTGATAATTGTTTCTTCACTCGAACATGTTGAAAAGTATGGTTAATGTGCTGCTAATGCCTTCTCATGTCACGATCTTTTATTTCTTTCTTATAAAATTAGAGAGCCAAATCAAGGATAATTCTGCAGCGTAATTTTGTGGAAATGGATTTGGAAAAATTACGAGAAGATGCTGTGAATACGGATTGGAGGGCTCGTAGTATTGACGAGCAGGTACCAGTATTTAATCTTTTCTCTTTTTTCTTCGGTTTCCTACACTCACCATACGAAACACAACAGTATTAAGTTGTTATTGAGCGTGGTCCTTTGCCGGTCGAGCCGAACTATTCGTGCTACAACCATAATGTAGTTGTAGCGTGGTTCTATAATTTTAAAATATGTGTGTGTATGTGTGCGTGCACGAGTACTGACGTAGGCAATGTCCTGCGGCGTGGCCTTGAAGGGCAGGCCGCGCATATGCACGCAGTAGCCGCCGCCGCGCCGGAACCCGCCACGCCCGCCAAACCCGCCCCCTGAAAGTTTACCTCAGCTATTATAAAGCCTTTAGATATTATACAACACTTGCACGCGAAACGTTCCAAAAGCCATTACGAAAGGAAACTACTAGTCGCCAAAACTGACATTAAAATATGTAACATAGCTGAATATCAAAGCATTCTCTCTGAACCACTGTCAAATGCTGCTCAAATGGTGTATAATTTAGTTAGTATTTTATGTAATTTAATAAATTGTATTGTGTTATTTAGTTATCAGGTATAATGGGACTGACATGTTAAAAATAACGTAAGGCCCAAAATTAAAAAAAAGATTTAAAAAAACCTTATTCTCACAACAACCCCTATTTAGTCTCTTTCTTGTGGTAAATTATAATTAAACACTTTATTCTCCTTACTAGCTAATGAAATAAAACAATTTTTTACGTATTTTATCGCCTCTATAACGATACCGGAAGTCTTGTAAATGCTCTTATAAAAATTATTTAACAGAAAATAAATAAGTTAGCAATGCAATATATTATGAAACGCTTTACACCATATTATTTCAGTTACATAAATAGTTATATAAAAAAGACGTGTGGCACTCGGGGACTTCCGCGGTAAAGCTATTGCATAGCATTTTGTATCAACTTATGCAATTATAATTATTTATTTATTTTATTTATGCAGTATTTCTTTTTCTTTGATATTAATTCAAGTTACACTTTTTGAGCGTGGTGACCGATAAGAAAACAATTTTTTTTCTTTTATTAAATAAATAAATAATAAATGCACTTTGTTCATTCATATTCAAAACACTTTATACACAAATTTTACAAGTACAGCTATTCACTGTTGTACATAAATACCTATACACCTATATACTTTCTCATAAACAGCTGCTTATGTATTCGTCCGATTTCGGAGCAGCTCGTCTCGATTCGTGCGAGCTTCGTAGAGTCGTACAATACGTCTAGTTACACGCACACAAACACCGTGTCGAAGACTGCCGAAAAGAAACGACGTTAGAAAATGCACGGCCTTCAAGCCACACCTTCGTGCCCGTCGGAGTGGGGAGCGTGAGGTTTTTTCGTTACGGAATTTCTGGATTCGGTCCCCGCGCTCAAGGCTCGCGATAGAAAATGAAAATGAAAAAATGATTTATTGATTTACAATGATGCATTTTAAACCAGTCGCAAGGGCCCCTGTACTAGGTTGGGAACCTGTATTACTGGGTACCCCGCTCATCCACCAAGACAATACAATGTTAATCAATAAATAACAAAAAGCAAGGCAAGATCTAGCATTAGAATGTAAATGAAATTTGGAATATAATAATAATTACATGATAAGCATGCATGCAAAGCATGCACGCGTTTGCGTGTGTGTGTGTGTGTGTGTATGCGCGCATGTGTGTGTGTGTGTGTGTGTGTGTGTGTGTGTGTTTTGTGGTTGTGTGGTAGTGCTTTAACAATTGGTGTGGCTGTTCGAAGTATAAAAGTTATGTAATAAATTGTTCAGTTTCGTCGTAGTTTAGTGTTAATAAAAATTGAGTCAATACACGTTTAACTTTAGTCCACGTCAAGGGGTAAATATTCAATCTGCTGTTGAATTTGTTGTAAATAGATATAGATTGGAATACGTATTGCTTTTGTTTAAACTTTGTTTTATTTTGTGGTATATTGCAAATTTTGGCACTCCTACGTTTTGGTGTCTGATGAGGTATGAAAGGTATATGTCGATGCTTTTTTAAAATACAATTCAATATATACATCTGGCGAGTAGTAAGCAATTTGTAAGACTTATGTAGTTCAGAAGTTGAAAATCGAAACGGTTTCAAGAACATCACCTTAATTAGAGCTCTTTGAGCTCTTTCTAGTCTTATTAGATGTGTTTTTGCTGCACCACCCCAAACAGGTATGCAATAACTCATTACCGATTGCGCTAGAGCTTTGTAGGTAGTTATAAGAGTTGCTTCATTTGTAACACACCTGAGTTTTTTAAATACCCATGTTAGTTTCCTTATCCTGTCAGCAATGTTTTCAATGTGTTGACTCCAGGTAAGGTGCTGATCAATAGTTACACCGAGATATTTGATGGTACTAGTCCTAGTGATTTTATCACATGAGCAATTATTATAGCTATCTAAATATGGCTTATGGCAGGTATGAACTGTTAGGTTAAATTTAGAATTTGGTTGTGTATTTTTCCGTATAGTAAAAGGTATGAATTTAGTTTTGTTAATGTTAAGGGTCTGAAGGTTCGATCTTAGCCAGTTAGATATATGGTATATTCCGGATTCAGCAATAATCCTTAGTTTTTCCCATGAATTTGCGTTAAAAATGAGAGCAGTGTCATCTGCGTAGGTGTATATTTGACAATTTTGTAGGCTTAAATTGCATAGATAGTTGACATAGATTAAAAATAGAGTAGGTCCGAGGACGCTACCTTGAGGGACACCATAAGAGATATTTGATGGACGGCTAAGATATTCACCAAGCTTGAGCTGTTGCTGACGTTCGGTAAGATAGTCTGTTAGAAGGGCGTGAGGCAGGCCTCTTATACCATATTTATATAGTTTCTCTAACAGGATAGGAATAGAAACGGTGTCGAACGCCTTGGCCAAATCCAAAAAGACTCCAAGACATTTGTTACCAGAGTCCAGTTGCTTACTTATTTCTTCAGTTAAAGCTAACACAGCATCCTGAGTAGAAATTCCATTTCTAAAACCAAATTGGTGTTTAGAGAGTAGGTCGTTATCTATGAGATATTTTTTCAATCTATTATTTATTAGTTTCTCTAGTATTTTTTATAGAACTGTTAGCACAGAAATTGGTCTGTAGTTGTCCACATCATCTTTACTTCCACTTTTATGTATAGGGGTTACTAATGCCCTTTTAAATGTTATGGGAAATCGGCCACTTTTAAAACAGAGATTGCAGATATGGCAAATTATAGGTGTAAGGGTGTGTCTGGCCATTTTAATAAATGATGTTGGAATGTTATCCCATCCTGGGGCAGACTCATTAGAGAGATCGCTTATGACCGAATTTATTTCCAACGGGTCGGTATCTAGTAGAACAAAAGAATTCATTGGAGTTGGCATTTTAGTCATGTTATTATTTACTATAGGAGGGGCAGAGTTTTTTAAATTTTCAGCCAGGTTTTTGCCTATACTAGAAAAGTGATCATTAATAAAATTTGCAGATTCTACAGGGGAGGACGCTATAGTTGTAAGTTTATGTCTGTCGTCAGTATTATCTTTATTAACATAGCAAATTGATTTAATATTTTTCCACAGCATTTTGGGGTTATTTTTTGCATTATCCAATTTCCTCCTTTCATAATTATTTTTAAGCTTCCGGACAAGCTTATGACAGTAATTTCTGTAGCGTATGTAAGTTATTTTTAAAATGTGATTATCAGGATTTTTTTTAACTTTATAATGTAATTTATCTCGATTTCGAAGACATCGTAATACTCCAGGTGTTATCCATGGCTGAATATAGCGTTTTCTAACGGGAATTGTCGTTATCGTTTGATTATTTTTCATTGCTACTGAAATTATACTAACCAAAGCATCAGCAGCCAGTGTTGGGTCATGTATGTCTAGTATTTTTATAAGCTTGGACTTTATTTCATCAAGAGTTGTTATATAATTTACGGAAACCTTAGTTTTAGAAACATTGCGGCGCACAGGCTTATTCATAAGGTTTAGGAGAACAGTGGAATGATCAGTGGGGGCATTAGTGAGTACGAGAGATTTCGTTGGGTGTACTGTTTTTAGCATCATATGATCATAGCACATTTTGTCACGAGTTGGAAGCCTATGAGCAGGAAGCAATCCATAGTAAGCAAGTGAGGTTAAATAATTGGGGCAGTTAGTGTCTATGGAACCGAATTTAATATCTATGTTTATGTCACCGGTTAAAATAATGTTTTGATAACTTTTATAACGGCGGAGTAAGGTTTGAAGAGATGTGGTGAAGTCGTCAGTGTTTCGTATTGAAGGTGTACGATATATACCTATTAGAACTGTATCAGTTAGGGTAAGCACAAGACAAGAGGCATTTCTAATGCAAGGTTCCGATATTTTGTAGTTAAGTTTCTTATGTATGTAAAATACCACGCCGTCACACTGATTTGAAGTGTTTTTTGTAAAATATTTATTATAGTCATTATTAAGTGTTGGAATGGGCTTATTTTGTGAAAGATGACACTCTGTCATGACTAGTATGTCGCAATGAATGTTTAGTGAGTCCAACATTACTTGAAAAGCGTCAAAATTTTTAAAAATACTCCTTATGTTTTGAGTGAGAATGGTTAAATGATTAAATGTAGTTATGTGAGAGTGGCAATCCTCAGGCCTGCACATAAAGGCCTGGGCAACTTCAGTATTGTCTATATCTGTATTAGCTTGTAGCAAACTATCCATTATTATTCAGAAAGGGCTTTCGTTCCTACTAGTCCGGTAACAAAAAATTTTACGAGTAACATTGCATAAAAAAGATATTCACCAAAATTACTGCAATGAGAAAAATACTGGAAAAAATTTTGTTTATCTTCGATCAGGAGTGAACTTAAATTATTAACTTTTATTATTAATTTTCGATAAAAGAACAGCAAATTTTTTGGTATAAGATATGTATGTAAAAGAGTGCGGTGATTAATTTTTATGTTTATGAGTGTGATGTTTGATGTGCGAGCTTGTGTAAATAGTAGTGTTCGTGATATGTACATATAGTTATATATAATATGAAAAATGTAAACAATGCAAAATATACAATAAAAGTAGAAAAGGAGGTAAACAACAATAATATCAAACCAAGAACATGTCTGAGCTATAAATAAAAATAGTAATTTGTTAATATACATGTTTTTGATTTGACATTCGTTCTCTATTTTTATGATCGGTGAGTTCTCATCTTTCCTCACCAAAACGTTACCGAGCGATGTCCAGCAAAACTTATATTTCTGAGTTCTGGTTAATTCTCTAGCCAAGTAGTACAGTCTGTTTCCTTTTTGTGTCAAATGGTCCGACACAAAAATTGGAGTGTTGTTGCCTTTTAAGCCCAGGTGCTGCGAATTGAGTTTATTGTTTTTATTTTGAAAATTATATATTTTTGCAGCGTGTAATATATTCGTCTTCTGTATGTAGGATGACAATTCGACTACTATGGGCTTTTTGTCACCCTTGTGAGAGGATCTATAAATGTCTTTTATATCGTTAGTTTTGAGTTCAACTTTGAGCGATGTAGATAATTGAGTAACCATATTTATTAGGGATGATCTTGATTCATTATCCATTTTCGGCACATTTTTTAATTCAAATGAGCATTTCCGATATGACTTTTGCAGATCCTCGATTTTATTTTCTAATATGAGTATGTATTCTTTATCCTTCCGTCCTTCGCATTCCATTTCTTCCATTTTTTTCCTCATATTCAATTTGAAGAAATTGTGCAGTCATAAATGCCATTGAGTCCTCAATTGTTTTTAGAGAAGACGTAATTTGTATTCTTTCGCTATTTTGTTGAGACATCCATGAGGATAACATATCTTTTATTTCATTTTTAAACTCGCAGAAGTCTATGGGTGACTCCTCCAAGCGTTTCCTCTTAGTACGCGTATTTGTAAAGCTTGCTGATGGCGAAGATTCAGTATTACTTGAGATTTGTCGTAAGTTAGATTCGGAGCTTGATTTTTCGGGTGTACGATACATTTATCGGTTTGGTCGCTTACGATACTAGGGCAGCAGAAGTACGAAGTGATTGGCCCGAAGGGCGGAACTAAACTATATTGTCACTAATTCCAATAATATTGCAAGGTGATGTGTATAGGTGGAGATTTTAAAAGTGCCTGGTCGTCGTAAAATAAATTAATAATTTTCATGCACTTACGGTACCAGGATTGCAGAAGTATGTAGTTATAGTCTATAGGGCGGAGTAAGTAGGTTGTCCCTGTTTCATAGATGCTGGGCGGCGCTTCGGGGCTGTGGTATCTATGACCGTAATAAAGTCCGGTACGATTATGCACTCCTATTTTTTCGAATTTTCGTCAATAGAATTTTAATTCCAATGCAATAATTTTCATGCACTTACGGTACCAGGCTTTGCAGAAGTATGTAGTGATTGGTCTATAGGGCGGAGCTAGTTAGTTGTCCCTGCTTCGTAGATGCTGGGTGGGGCTTCGAGGCTTAGGTATCGATGACCGTAGTATAATCCGGTACGATTATGCACTCCTATTTTTTTAATCGAATTTTTGTCACCACTGAATTTAATTAGGATTTTAAATTGTTATAAAATAATATTAGTTAACACGTCTGCACTTGACTGCGGTCCGGGGGAAGAGGATAGAAGCTATGCACTAGCTTAAAACGTTATATCAAAATAACTGACTTCTTTTGAACTAAAGAATGTTATTGGCAAGCTATGAAAACATGAATAACCAGTTTTGAATTTTCGTCTGTCTTTCTGTCTATCCTAGCAAATCTCGAAATAGCTGAACCAATTGCATTATAGCTTCACGAACAGAAATATATAACAATACCAGAAGTGATCTAGACTTGACTTTATCCAAATAACTAAGAAATTTGTCTTACTTTAAATCTAAATAAAGCCACATATATAAATCCCGGGCGAAACCGAGGAATGTCGTTAATTTTTATTAAAAAATTAAATGATAAACCAACTTACAATGTACCTGATGGTAAGCGGCTCCTGCACTCCATGGACACCTATAACTGATTCCAAACAAAGAAGGCTACAGGTGTGTAGTCATGCCTAATTAAGATGGAATGCCTCACAGCCCGTCTACTATCAAACATACATACATTTTAATATATTCCGTATAATTACATTGGTGCAAACCATCCATTAAATTGCTTAATTATATAATATGCCTTCCTAAACAGAATTAGTTTAACATTTTCCTTGAATAAGTATCTTAACCTTAATACTTCAAGTACGTATGTCAAAATGTTCAAGATCTTCCGCACCATTACATTAGATTTGATACACCACAAATCGTCGCAAAAAACAGATTCCTTACTATAGATAATTCGCGAGGCTATTGAAAAAAAAGCATCCCAATTTTAACAGCTGGCTTTGATGTCTGAGTGTTACCATCTGCTTCGGATCCCACAATTAATAAAACTAAATCCAAACCCAGCTGGCACACTACCGCAAAACTTCAAGATATTGTAAGCTCTTTCTATGTAGATTGGACAAAAAATAAATATTTAAAAGTTGAAGGTAGTCTTCGTTAGCTAGGACATCAGGATGTTGAACATCACAGGTGATTAACATACTGAACCTGTGACTATAAGTGCTGTAAAGCGCTCGAAAAGTCGGTTAGGCCTCTCTCAGAAACAGAAACTTTTTTATGCAATATAAATTAAAATTAATACTTATTGAAAATCACTCTTGTTTAATTTACCACTGGTTCACAATTAACAACAGAAAACAAATTTGAAATAGCTTTGTAGCGACTACATACCAGGAGTTATTGTCATTCAAAAATTCTGTAATATTATAATTCTTTTTATAAAACTTTGTTTAAAAAGTTTTTTATTTTTTGGTAAAATTTAGTATATTTGACATGTTTAAGTAAGGGACAAACTTACCTCTGCCAAAGCCGCGACCGCGAGCAAATCTTGGCGTGTATCGATCGCCTCGGTCGTACGGTGTCGGCCTGGGACCTCTAGACGAGCTACGTCCCGAGTCCCGGGTCCCGTACGCCCTCACCTCGTCCGCTGAACTCAGGAACACCTCGATATACCTGCCCAAAACCACACACTTTACAAACAGACTTTGATTTTGTAGATTTAGACGGGTGTTATCACAAGATGTTAGTTGAGGTTTCTTCGCTCTTTTTAGGATCTTTCACTATCGAGTGACTAACTTTTCGACTAGTCTCGTTTAGCTTATTAAGTAGACACGATTTAAAGTAAGTTAACAACAAAGTAAAATATTTGTAATTTTATTCTATGAAATCACTTTTTATTTTGTTTATAAGGGACATAACAATGAATACGGCAAATATTAATCTGCTCATAACTTATAAAAATATTGTTGATTATTATTGATTAAATATTGTTCCTTAAATTAAATAATTTAAATCTAACAATAGCTAATATTGTCATAAACAACTAGTACAATTTTATAACTAACTAGTAACTATTTTATAGTGTAATAATTATAAGTAACAAAAATTTATTACTATTGTGTATATAGGTATATATCGACTTCCCTCTGAAAACTGTCATAAGACGCTGAAAGCTAGTTTTGAGAAAAAAACGATTTAAATTATTTTTCGATAAATTAATGCTATTGTGACTTTTAGGTTACAAATTTTTACCTGTCTATTGTTTTAACTAACAAAGAATTTATCAAGCTATTTGCAAAATATAAGAGTATATTAAAAAATTAAATGAAATTTGTTTAAAAAGCAAATAAATTAAAAATTACCCAACTTATGACACTTTTTTACATTATTATGGTAGCAAAATAAAAAAATATCGTAACACAAAAAATATTTTTGTTTATGGTTCTTCTTAATATTAAATCTAATCTTTGGAGCAACTTTAGGAACTTTCACAATTACCATAATCAGTCTAAAGGCAAAGTTAAAAAACACACTAAAAATTGTTAATACTTAAAACTTAAAGATTACAAATTTGTGTAAAATTCGCTGTAGAAATTAGGTATGTGATTACTCTGTACCAGACTTAAGAGGTCTCTCTTTTTATTTTCTTTAATTTTCGGTTTCGTCCTACAAGCTTTTTTTAGTGATATTATTTGATCGAGCAATTGCTTTCTTGTGATTTCTACTTCTTTAAAATCAATTTCTTTAGAAGAATTTTTATATTACACTTTTTTTAAATTTGCCCTGAATCACTTTTAAAACCTTTATTTCAGAGGTTTTAAAATTTTTAGAATTGAAACCAATGGTTTCCGATAGGCTTTTCATAGAATAAAATTCTCTAAAGCTCATCTCGTTTACTCTATACGGGTTGCCCTTCTTTTTGGCGTTCCTTATAATTTGAGCATATTGGCTCGGAACATAGATGGGACCGGAGCGGAGGTTCTTTTTGATAGCTTTTTCTATCACGGAATGTACGCTATCTCCTTCATTTTGTGTATGGCCAGTAATAAGGTATTTATGTGTTATAGATTTAATTTTAGAATGTTTCATCAACGCGTCTATATACATGGAAAAAAGAAATTTGTTTTTCTGCTGGCCGCAGCAATTGTCGGAGTAAAATACAAATTCAATACCTGAACCAGCATAATTTTCCATTACTTTGTCAATAAAGTTCAGGACACAAGACCCAATCTCATCTGCCCCTCGATTGGCCTCCCCTTCGTGCCAGAGGTAGCATTCGGAGAGATCAGGGGAACCAATTTCACTTATAGTGAAATTGAAGTTATTTAATTTCGATTTATAATAGAATACTGATACATCTCCTCTTGGAGTTTGAAGAACAGCCTGAAGGTCATAGATGCTACGATGTAATCATTGCACGCTTTATTTTTATCACTCTCTTTTTATATTCTAGATAAATCCATTTCTTCCTGATGTAACATGTACTTTTCCTGTAGTTCCTCTTTTGCAGATCCAGTTGCATTTTCGTAGCTTACACACAACTCACAACGGTCCTTTTTAGGAGTAAAAAAACTTATATTAAACTCATAATTAAAAAAAATTGCATACATTTCGTAGTGTGCTGCACTAACTCCTTGCTCCAAACATTGTGCTTTATAGTCTGCATGTAAGTCTGCTAAACATTTACCACCGTCAATACATTCTCGGCTAGAATCTTTCCTGATATAATGGCCGTGGATCAATCCGTGGAATCGAATTTATGTGATCTCTGACTGCTTGCTTAATCGATTCATCGACTTTTTTATGATCGCCATGTTTACCTTTCTTTTCTATGTCAATAAAACCTAGATCTCTTTTCTGAAAAACTGTTCTTATAACGCGATCATTTACATCTAACGTATTCATAAAAAACTTCTTACAAACCCGTATCTTTTCATTGTCAACGTCAAAATAGTAAGCATTATTGTAACCTCGAGGTTTTTCTTTTCCCGAAAAACGGAATGCGGGCACTATAGCAGAGTTTAGTAGAGGAGCAGAGCACTTTAGTAGAGGAGTTAATAAAGTTTCTTTGAAGGGTAATATCTCCTAATCCCCAATATTTAGCAAACATCTTCTTCCTGCAGTCCTCGTCAATTTTAGTAGAACATTCCATTTTGCATTTATCGCCACAAGGTGGTTAGAAAGAACGTGCAGGTATAATTTTCTTGGTTTTAGATCTGGAAATGTACCATTTGCCAGTATTTCGTAATTTTTTCGCTTTATTACTAAGCCACTCTTCAACTCTTGCAACGCGCTTTCTCCTTTTCTACTAAACATTACTATTTTCTTCTATTTCGTTCATGGAAATATTCTGTTCGACTATTTCATCTTGGATTATTGATTCATTCTCATTTTGTACTGCTTCTTGTATTTCTTCGTTATTTGTTTCAGCAGAAGTCTGGATCGAAACTGGTTCCACTTGACCGTTAGTTGGTAATACTTGTACATTATTCGTTATCGCAGTTGACGTAGAAGCGCTTGAAGAACTGCTAGAAAAACTAGATGACCTACTAGAGGAACTAGACTTGTAGTGAGGATCTTTTACTGAATCATCGTCATCTTCCGAATACGATTCATAAGCAGCGGGTAAATAAATCTTCATATACCGAGCCACGTATATGAAGATTTATTTTAAGGCGGATTGTAACTGCAATGGGCAATAGGCTCAGCTTCTTTCCAAGCTTCAAAAGTTGTAACATTATCTGAATTTTCTGAAATAAAATAAATTCATAAACTAAGCAATAATAATAACTTTCAAATTAAAGTTAACGTTAAAAGTTTATATAAATAACTTACTAAAACATTCTTTGGTATTATCATCCTTAGGAATATTATTTTGTACTATCTCCTCGGAATCTTCTGTAAAAAAAATAAAAAAATAAACGCACCATAAGTCGTGCAGCTAGGTAAATTTACCTTTGTTCAGATTGCGGTCACAATTTTCTTTATTTTCATCACTTTCAGAATTTAAAAGTTGTAGTAACTTTTTGCCCCTGCTATCCTTAAATCTGTCACACATTTTATTCTGAAATAAATAAATACAAGTTTAATATGAACAGAACATCAACATTTCCGTAAGTATTGATGTTAATGTAGGTAAATTATACAATAAAGTTACGTAGCACTACAGTAAAGAGTAATACTAAAATCAGTTCAAAACGGCCATAACATATTGATGTGACAAAATTGTAGTACCCGTTAGTTCAAAGTAGAATAAAAAAATGTAAAAAACAGTCATAACCTATTCAAGGCTACTTTTATAAACATTCGGTAACTAAATTTTGCAAAACAATTATAAAAAAGGTGCCACAAAACAAAATACAACTGTTTTTTACCCAGTTAAAACGTAAAAATATAATACAATGTTGAGTGAAATAGTATCATAACCTATGTTATGACACTTTTTTAGAGTGAAAAATGACATGTTTTCAAATTACGATTGAAAAAAACAGTACTATATTGTGATACTGCTTTTTTACCCAGTTAAAACGTAAAAATATAATACAATGTTGAGTGAAATAGTATCATAACCTATGTTATGACACTTTTTTAGAGTGAAAAATGACATGTTTTCAAATTACGATCGAAAAAAACAGTACTATATTGTGATACTGCAGTTTTCACTCTTAAATTTACAAGTATTGTGAAAAAACTTACCCAAAATATGGTCACAAGATAGCTTATGGCGATTTTCAAGAGCACTGACACACGTTCACACGACACAAGCTTCGATACGTCACTATTGTTGAGGCGGGAGCGCGCAATATCGCTCCGTAAAAAACCGTCACTTACGCCACCTAGTTAGTTTTTTTTGTACTACAATTGTGGCGGTTTCATTGATTGATAGAGAATGAAAAACTTAATAAAACTGTATTTAAATCTGTGTTTCTACTTTTTCTTATGTTACGACAGTTTTTTAGAGGAAAGTCGATATATTGTTTAATATAATACATATCAATTGGTTTTTTTTTTCAAATTCAAATTTATTTTAAAACATTTATACAGTTATCCATTTACAAGTTAATATATACATAATAATAATAATAATAAGTATGTATTTTACTATATATATTTATATTTTCATTTATGCCACACCTGCCACAGTTTCTCAAATCACCCAAGGTAGACTAATAGAGAAAAGGCATAATTCCGGTTTCAGTAACCCTCAGTATATGGTGTTTATAATAAAAATTAAATAAATGAATATTATTTAACTAACAATGGTTAACTTTCTTTAACGAATTCGTAACAATCAGGCTCAGGAAATACGATCCAATTCCATATGAAATCGACATTTGTGCAAAAACACGAGTTGCTTTACGGACCTGAGATCTAAGTATTAGCTTACATTTATTAGCCATTGTGGCACTTTGTATGCCAAAACATAGTTCCATTTACGTCCACCAAGGGTGCTGTTCTTATTTCCATACAATTTTAGTTGATGAATAACGAAAACGAATCTGTCAAAGATTTGTGATATGGGCAGTAGATTAGATTTGATTGTAAAGATCCCTGTATCAGAGCTGCTGGATCCGCCTAGTCTACCACACAGGTAGGTTAGGTGCCGGTAAATTTATTTTTTCTTTCCTTATCAGCTCAAAATAATAATCCATAAAAAGGGGAAGGGGCTCTTTGCCTTATGCTCGGGCTGAGTAGACGATTTTAGTGTCGCAATAATCTCGCACCTTTGACGCCGCTCCGACACTGCACCGGTCTGGGTATTTGACGTTTGGTGTAATCAAGATGGTTATACTGCCATCTAGCGAAAACCATTTTAGCATTTTAGCTAGATAGTAGCGTACCCCATAGTCGCCTTTTACGACACTCACGCGAAGAAATGGTTTCGTAATATATCATGCATATTACGAAATATCGTCTTCATTGTCAATAAAATATCAAGTGTTTCCCATGCAATATAAGGCAGTTGGTATTGTTAATATAATTAGCTAACAAAGTAACAGTGCTGAATTATCAGTGTTGATATATTATAAGATTCTCTATATTAAACATATTGGCTTTCATACAATAAATTCTACAACAATACAATATCTATAACTGTGACTAGGTTTTTTTTATTTTGTTTTATTTTTTTTTGAACTTGATGAATACAAATTATTTTTACTGGGCAAAGGTCGACAGAGTCAATACTTTGCCTAGAAACCGACGATGTCGCTCTAAATGGTTTTATCTTATACAACATGGTGTTTAAATTAATATAGTGTATTTATTTTTGTTTAAAAATATTTCTATTTAATTTTGTCCTTATAACAAAATTATCTATATTGAAACTTTTAATGGAACTAATAACAACCGAGTTCTAATTATTGTATGATAAGCCACGAGACATCTTGTATGTTGTAGTCCAAAATCACAAATAAAGAATTACATAATAATGAATCTAACTGATTTTTTTACTGAAAAAAATTGGGCAACAACTGAATAATAATAACGATAAAAATATTTAATGAAAAACAATTGGATGTCACAAATGACAAAAATTTATTTTTTTTAACCTTCAAATAAAAATACCACAGATAAGAGAAAATGTTTTGCTGAACTCTTCATCTTCCCTCTTCCTCTCCCCGTTGACAGTCCCGCTCCCCTCCATCCCTCTTCCCCTCGCACTCCCAACCTTAATAACTCAATATCCAATCACAATAATGTTTATAAATGTTGCCAGTACGTTTCTAAACTACATAAGAAATTATTTTTTAAAGATTCTGAATTTTCATGGTTTTTATTGGTGTGTGTATTATAAAATATTGGCTTTTTTGGCAACTGAATACAGGCTAAGTTTGAAAAAAAAAACCGAAAAAAAACCGCACATCACACCAAACCCTTTCTTGAATCTTATTGACTCTACCAGTAGCCCATTACAGCAATGGAAACTTATGAGTCCAGCTAGTGAACTGCTGATGTTAAAGTAGAAAATAGGAACCTGGCAGCATTCAAATTACATTAATTTTAACTAAAGAACTGCCCCTAGATAATAAACCCTTAGTTTTATAACAAAAATTCAGTACTAATTCTCCTCTATGTCAGTGGCTATTATGGATTACAGTTGACTCCCATATTTTTGTAAATCACAATGTAATAAACGCAATATTATTTTACAATACTTCCCCTTCCCCTTTACCAAACCCTACTTCTTACATAGTTCTAAAGGTTTCCCATAAACCATAAAGTGCCACGACGTGGGAGGACCCAAACTTATCCCACTACACCAAATTAGTTGTACATTCGCCACAGTTTGGTATCACAACATAATAAGGATATTAGGCAATGCTCCCCTCAGAACTTTCCTAAGTGGTAAAAAGCCGTTAATATATTATTCTGATAATAAGCTACAGTACAGATACCTCTCATAATAATTACAAAAGTTTTGCAACAACCAATATTTGCAAAATTAAATTATTAAATTATGTGTAAGGGAGTCTGAGTCTTGGATACCCACTTCTTTCCTATTCAATTACATATCTATATTTTAATACACAAATAAAATCATATTTAAATGTAATTGAGAAAAATTATTTAGGAAAAGATAAGAATGGTAAGATTTTTTAAATATGAAGGTTTGTGGCAGACAAAATTTTGTCAATATGTCTTTCAAAATTACTATATACAGGGTTACTGGGAACACGACAACTTCTGCGCAGGGCATAATAGGGGAGTCAAAAGGCTACAAATTTGACACCTTTATGTATGGCCGAAAATGAACACAGGCCTTGAGATTTGCGGATTTTAAAGATTTTTCAATAATCACCCAGAATATCATATTAAATTCTAAATAAAAATAAAACCTTAAAAGAAAGCATACAAAAAAAGGTTTTATTTAGAATATAATACGAAATTCTGTGATTATTGAAAAATCTTTAAAATCCATAAATCACAAGATCTGATCATTTTCACCCATAAATATGGACACTCCCTTTATCATACTCTGCCAGAAAGTTGTCGAGTTCCCAGTAGCCCTGCAGTTTATATACATATTTAGTTTTAATTACATACATTAAATAATGTTACAAGACATAATAAAACTCTCTACCAGTTGATTACTATTGAGATAGAACTTTTTCTGTGATGAGAATTTATTATAAGATTAAGATAATTTAAAAATATATATTATAAATGAATATACATTCCACTGGTTTCGCAATTTATACGTAAATTTACTAGCCGTAAAAGTTTTTAACATTGCCCAATATCCCCACAGCGTGTCACAAACTTGGCCTGATGTTAAATAACTTGCCCCCCACCTGTGTCCTATTTTCTCCCTGTCCCTGTTGAGTGCCTCCTGAGCGCTCCCCTTGTCAACGAAGTGAACAAACGCCTCGCCCGAGGCCCTTCCCGTGTGGTCGTAGAGCAAATGCACCCCTTCAGGGGCCACCGTCAGCCCTGCCCCACCCAGATGCAAATAAAGATCATGTTATACAACTTATTGATACCCATTGTGGTGGGATGATGTGACTATTTCTATATTGAAACTTGTTCGTCGTAACACCTAATTACTAAAAAAAAACAAAAATTATTAAAAAATGTGATAATATTTCATGCATTTTAAATAAAATACTTCTAAACTGAATTGTTGTCTCAGTATAGTAATATAGAAAATCAAAAAAATGTTTATGGACAGTAAGATAAAGGAAAATTTTTATGTACCAACATATATTTTTTGTAGAGATAAATGTGAATAAAGATTATCTTCCAAATTACTTAAGTCACATCATTTTCCCCACCACAGAATTATAGAAACCTATGCATCCCCCATGGAGTGATGACCTTAAATTGGTAATATAATTGAAAAAATAACAAGTATGTTAGAAATCTTACCGTCAAAGAACTGGATGATTTCTTCCTTAGAGCACCCGAAGGGTAAGCCACGAAGCTTTACTATTCCCATGTCATCATTTAAATTAGGAATGCCACCAAACCCATTCTCTGATTGGTTCATGGCATTCAAGGCCCACTCCATGTCTTGACGATCAGTTGCAAAAACTAGAACAATATTATTATTATTGGATAAATAAGTTCATGAATGAAAACTAACACTAGAGACTTAAATTTTATCCCAAATTAACATATTGATGTAGCATATGGTATTATAAACTAAAGTTAATGCTACAAACATACAAACTATATATTTCTAGCGCGCTATTAAAAGTACTAGCGCTATGTTATAGCGCGCTATTAAAAGTAAGAGTGTGGGAGGCCGGCAAGCGCGTAAAGTTTTGAAACACGCTAAATCTCGTAGCATGTTACATTACATGTCGTTCGTTGGATAGAGCGCGTGCTATATAAGAACATTATTTCGTAATAAGTCGCATTTTTGACTAAATAAAATAAAGCAGTATAGAAAAACCAATGAACACTTTCATATTTCAGGCTTATGACTGTCTATAATCGATGTAAACGTTATTTTAACCTTAATGTAAATTATAAATGAATTAAAAGCGTATTTAAAAGTTTGTTGGTTGTATATACAGAAATTAACTATTAAGATACACTATTATCTATATTTTATTTACATTTTAAAAAATTAGTTAGGTTTAAAAAATTAGTTAGTCACAGAATACCAGCGTGAAATAGTAGCTTAATGCTGCTGTATTTCGTATGGTGAGTGTAGAGAACCGGAGACCCGTTTTACTGGAAACAAGGCATTCCATCTCAGTCCTCACGGGTGACAACCCATCTGCATTTTGATTTTTAATGAAGGATAGATGTAGATGTCTATGGGCCGCAGCACCCACTTACCATCAGGTGGACTGTGTGCTCGTTTGTCACCCTATTCTATAAAAAAAAAAGACAACCATGTCCTTCGATCACTTTTAGGTCGCGCGTAATGAATAAATAGTGTGCTACTAGATCAAATTTGCGTCACACGTCCACGCGCTGTTGCTAGAACTAATAATAATAAATTATAGTTGGTATTTTCCGCTAGATATTAATAACATCAAAGCGCCATAGCGCCTACTTACATAGCAAGCGCTATGCGCTATAGAGAGATAGCGCGCTATATAGCACGAAGTGCCATATTAACCATCATTATTATAAACAAAGTGTTCTGGGCATCTAAAAACTATGACCTTTAGTTGCAGATAATCGATACGGTGCAGATTTTATGAGTAAAAAGCCTTGAAAACTTTTTGTTTGAAATTTGTAGCTAGGTATTTTAATACATACTTCAGTTGGGTAAATTGGGTTTTTTCTCTTAAGCCTTTGACTGCCGTGCCGGTCACTTTGTACGGAGTATTGCATTTAAAAGTGACCGACGGCAGAGAATGGGTTAAACAGTACTGTTAAATCCTATGATTAATGAGGCTGCACAAAAGTAGGACGACTAAGTATAACTAACACCTGAACACGCTCAAAGTTAAATAAAGTGGAATAACTTAGTAAATAAACCAACCCTTGCAGTGCTGACATTAATAAAGTCAAAAGATACATTACCTTCAATGTATCGCTTCCCCATATTTTCTTTATCTTTCTTCAAAGCTTCTTCAACATCTGCCTGATCACATACTTCTACGAAGCACTCCCCAGAGGGTCTGCCAGGTCTCACTTCTGTCAAATGAACTCCTAAAATGATAAGTCTATTGGTTACAAGGAATATAAATGCTTAAGACTTTCTTCTTTCATAAATTAGAAATCCAAATCTTCAAAATCCAGATTTAGTTTGTGCGAAAAGTTTTATTCTAACAAAATTTTCAGTGAAAATTCAGTTATGGTTCTCAGTTCTAAATTAAAAAAAAAAACCAGCCAAGAGCGTGTCGGGCCACGCTCAGTGTAGAGTTCCGTAGTTTCCCATCCATCACAATAAGTGTTCCTACTTATGAGTTTAAAGGTGGGTATCCATAATGTTCGCGCTCCAGCAGCGCTCCGCGCTCCTGCAACTGCTCTCGGTAGTGGGTACTGTTGTTTCCATCCAAGTTCAAATTAATTTTCCTAGAAAGTCCTTATTAAGTTCTACTTTTCAGATCTTTTTCATATTTTCTAAACTTATGGTTCAAAAGTTAGAGGGGGGGGACACATTGTTTTTTACTTTTGGAGCGATTATTTCCGAAATTATTGACGTTATCAAAAAGTGATTTTAGTAAACCCCTATTCATTTTTAAATACCTTTCCAACAATATATCACACGTTAGGGTTGAAATTAAAAAAAAAATCACTTCCCACTTTACATATAGGGGGGCTACCCTAATAAAACATTTTTTAAAATTTTTATTTTACCACTTTGTCGGCGTGATTGATACACATATTGGTACCAAATTTCAGCTTTCTAGTGCTAACGGTCACAGAGATTAAGCGAGGACGGACAGACGGACAGACAGACATGGCGAAACTATAAGGGTTCCTAGTTGACTACGGAACCCTAAAAACAGTTAAAAATACACCATGGGACTTTCTGTTTTCTATCTAATAATGGACACAGAGCAAAGGGTTCAGTATGCTGAATTGGTAACAGGCTGGCCATATAGCTCAAAGAACTTGTGACCTTGTACCAATAAGCAAAGTGTGGAGCTGCACCTGCGGAATAAAGTAGAGTAACGTCCAGGATATTGATAATGTGTGATGGTGGGTGTTATAGGTGTCGAAAATCAATGGTGAAGGGATGCTTACGTTCAGCAGAGGACTAATTTCAGAATGTGAAATAATTTTATTCTTTTTAGTTCTTTGAATATATATTTTAATGGTATATCATCAGCAACATTGACTTGACATTAAGACAGCACCACTTTTATTTGTTCTTCCGACTTTTTACCCCCAGCACAGTTCAACACATACACTTTATTTATTAACTAATTTTTAATAACCACAAACTTAATCAAAAAACATTATGTATTGCATTTAAACCAAATTAAACCCTCTCATTTCAAATAATATTATTTACATAATTTACACATTCACATTTTGACTGCGGGAGCTATCGGGCGATCAGCTTGACCAGTTTAGCAAGTAAAGTTTATTCGAAGGTTTTGACACGCAGGATGCAAGAGAAATCGGAAAGATTCTTATGGGAGGCACAATGCGGATTTAGACCTGGAAGAGGATGCACGGATCAAATGTTTTCTCTCCGCATGATCACGGAGAAGCTTCTGAGTGTTAACCAGAGGATTTTCTGTGCTTTTGTGGATCTGGAGAAAGCATTTGATAAGGTTATAAGGAAGAAAATGTGGGAACTGTTGCCGGGATATGGTGTGGATGGTCGATTGTTAAGGGCTGTGCAGTCACTCTACTATGACTGTAAAGCCTGTGTGCGGGTAGGGCATGACCTGTCACCCATGTTTAGCGTCCAAGCGGGCGTAAAACAGGGTTGTGTCATGTCTTCCTGGCTGTTCATACTGTATCTCGACAGCTGTTTACAGAAGCTGAAAGATAGCTGTTTGGGTGTGAAATTGGGTGACATAAAAGTTAATTGTCTGCTGTATGCTGATGATGCAGTGCTTATTGCACCATCAGAAGCAGAACTGCAGGCATTAGTCACGTGTATGAAAGAGGAATGTGAAATTAAAGGTCTCCGTTTGAATGCTAATAAAACTAAGGTTCTGGTATTTGAAAAGGACGAAGAGAGAACGAAATGTGAAATATGGGTAAATCAGGAATGTCTAGAACAGGTAAATGAAATTGTATACTTGGGGAGTGCTTTCAGCCGGGATGGAAGATGTGATTTAGATGTGGATAGGCGTGTCGCTGCCGGAAACAAAGTCAATGGTGCCCTGAATGCATTAATAAAAAGGCAAGGCGTGGTGAAGAGTGCACGCCTTGCAATACATAACGCAGTGTTGGTACCGACTTTGTTATATGGCAGCGAAACCTGGGTATGCCAGAAGAAGCATAAAAGCAAGTTGAATGCAGTGGAGATGCGATCTCTTCGTAAAATGTGTGGCGTTACCATAGCCGACCGAAAGCGAAACGAAGAGATTCGCAATATGGCAGGATTGAAAGATGACCTTATCACAAAAATTGATAGGGGCGTACTCCAATGGTTTGGACACGTTGAACGAATGAGTGAAGACCGAATGGTGAAGAAAATATATAGAGCGAAAGTAAATATTAAAAGGTGTCGAGGTAGACCGAGACTAACTTTCGAAGACCATGTGAGCAAATTGCTCGAAGAGGGGAGGGTCAAGAGTACTCGGATACCTAGACGTGCATGTATGAAGAAGTTAATGAACCTGAAAGAAGCGAAAGAGGTATGTAAGGATCGTGACACTTGGCGATCTGTTCTCTCTGGCTACCCCGTTAGGGATTGTGCGTGACGATAAGTAAGTAAGTAAGTAGTACATAATTTATAAATTCTGTAGTATGTCCAGGCAATTACCAACACTAATTTCAATATTGAATAGGATACCTGGATTAATTTGTCACTTTTAATGTACATTTGAAATTATTTTCTATATTTGTTTGCTATAACAGATGTGTAAGCGAAGAACAGGGTCTTTTTTGCAGGCATTATAAAAATGTTAGAAGTATGTATACATTTTTATAGGTAATGTCTACTGAGTATCTTGGGCCAGTTTTTATCATGTTTCTATAAATGATTGGGTAATTTTATACCTTCGCTGTCCCCTCGTTTTGTGGCTCTATAAAATCGAAAAATGATCCAATTTTGATGATTTTTTTTTAATCTTCGTTTTCATGGCGGATTTATGAAAAAAATATGGAAAATATCTCACCTGAAGATTTCATACAGTTTTATGACTTTAAATGTCATAAGATCATAAACTCACTTCTTCGAATATAATCGTTCATAACTTTTTTGCAAAGCATTAAACAAACTTTATATATTTTTTTGTTAATCTACACAAAAAAACGAAAATAAAAAAAAATTGAAAAATGTTTATTTATAAATTTTTTTATCTCACTTAACGTTTTTATATGGTTTTCTGACTTTAAATGTTATCATAAACGCTCCAGAAAATCGAAATAATTATAAAAGTTAATATTTTGGTGTTTTGTTGAATGTAAGATCGAACGAAGCGAGCTCGGGACTTAGGGCATTCCGACTTGGACAGGTTAGGTTAGAAGGAGATGGCAGGGTTGAGTGAGCGAGCAAAACAAGCGAATAGACCCCGCCATCTCATTGGTTATTTCTTGTAAACCAGTTAAAAGTAGGAGCCCCGTTGATCAGGCTTCCCTCGACTGCACTATGTTGAGTGTCGTGGTGCTTCCCTCCCTCAACTCTTTGCCGTAACTCTTAGGCTCCTACTTCTAAGTGGTATATAAAAAAATAACTACAAAGGAGATGGGGAGTCCTCCTTCTTTCTCTTTCTAACCTAACCTGTCCGAGTCCGGATGCTCCAAGTACCCAGCTCGGTTCGCTTGATCTTACACTCAATAAAACACCAAAATAAAAAATTAATAAACAAACATTTTTAATGTATCGTTTTTTGTGTAGCTTATGAAAAAAAAATATAAACTTTGTTTAATGCTTTGCAAATAAGTTATGAATGATATTATATTCGAAGAAGTGTGTTAGATCACATTTAATGTCATAAAACTATATGAAATCTTTAAGTGAGATATTTTCCATATTTTTTTCGTAAATCCGCCATAATAACGAAGATTTAAAAAAATAATCAAAATTGGATGATTTTTCAATTTTCTAGAGCAAAAAGCGAGGGGACCGTTATAGTATAAAATTACTAATGATTGAACACAGCCAAGAGAGAAAATCTAAAGAAAAATAATATTACATGTCTTTCCGAGTATCCAACCTGGGGTTGATTTTTTAAAGGTTGGATAAACAGGATAACTCAAAGTATTAATCCACTGCGCTGCTCCAGTATGTGTTGGCGCTTGTCATATGGCCTCAAACTATTTTATTTCTCAAAAAACATGTCAGTTACAAAGTTTTAACTTCACTATTGAAAATGTAACATGTTATACTGAATATTAGGTTTATATTGTTTAGTGGAGAAAAGGTTATTAAGGTGTGTCAAATACCCAAATATTAAAGTGCAGAAATCAAGTTTCAGAAAAGAAAGTGTTTTACTTCTCTGTGGGGTTTTGGCCAAATAAAAATGAAGGTAAGTGGCTAACACGAGTAGTAAGTACAGAAATAATGGTATTCTGCCGCAAAATACAAAGTCTAACAGATAAACTTCAATTTTTAATACAGTGGACCCCCGGTAATTTGACAAACATTTTGCAGGTCATTGTTGGACTATCAAATTTGTCAGATTATAGAGTACGTTCTAGAGTAGATTCCTTATCCTTATTATTTTTTAACAGCCACTGCTGGCAGTCTAGACATGCTTTTTCTACACTTTGTTTTTCCCTCAAAGGGATCTTACTTCCTTCTTTCCCTTCACATCACCTTCCGCTATTTCTGGTTTGATTTAAAACATTTTTAGCAGACACCATATTTTCTCAAAAACTTTGCTACTCTACCTCTACAGTTTTGCAGTTTTTGCTTTTAAAATTGCAATTAACAATTTCTTTTGTACTGGTGGGAAGCAAACTCGCGTTTTAAGCGAACCGCGAAACAAGTTGCGCTAACACATCTGAATTTTATAAATAAACGAATTTGTCATTTACACTAGTCAAACTCACAAAACTTTACGTATTGTTGGGCTGTAATTTTAATATATATGTGTTGACGAAGTCTGTTACATAAATTTTACGGAAGCAACTTACAAGTGTGAAGGCGACATGTAGAAGCCTTTATGGCTGATGGCTATTTTAAGTTGTCATTAGATCAAGACACATAATACAATATATTAGTGTTCTATTTAATAATTATGCTCTTTGTTTATCTTACCTTCTTTTCCATTTAATACATTAACACCTGCCAAGAAATCAAGTACATCTTCAACTGTTGTAGAAAAAGGCAGACCGCGTAACTTAACAATGTGACCACCGTCTCCTGAACCTAACATCTTTGTTTGATGTAATTTCGGCACACCGTTATACACAGAATCCGCACAACGAGCAATTACAATACGAATTCGTTGCTTTAGTATATCCTTTGATAATTCAATTATTCCAAATCCAAATTGCGATTTCCTTGATTACCAATTTAGCATAGACAATTAAATTAAATATTTCTTTGCTCTTTGGGTTTTTGGCTCTTAGGTAGCGTCACTTCTAGTGTTGTGCTGTGTGACCAAACCGTAGACAGAGAAACCTATAGACGTATGATCGGCGTGGCCTCGAGTGAGAAAGGACGATAACGAATTTTTAGATTATACAATAATGTTGATGAGTTTTAAACACATTTAGATAAAAATTTTAATTGTTCTAAGAACTGAACTGAACAAGATTCACCAATCTTAAGCTCACAAAACACTTTTTTCTCACTTAAACCAACTTGTAGACTCCTTAATATATATATATATATATATATATATATATATATATATATATATATATATATATATATATATATATATATATATATATATATATATATATATATATATATATATATGTATATTATGGAAATTGTGGAGTTTAATCATATCTTATGTAGGTGTGAAATTGATGCAATACACTTTTCTGACAGATAAGATAACTCGGGTAGGTATGTTATAGGAACTGCATCTTGTTGCGCAATCTGTAAAACGTAAAAAATCAACCAACAATCGAATTGTAGAAGATAGGGGAGGGGCAGGGAATACTTGGCGCGGCGGTGGTGGTGGGGGCAAACAATGCAAAATATATCTATTTTTCTTGGTCTCTTTCTTACTATCATTAAAGAAATGATATTATAAGTAAAAAGGTGTAGATAGGTTACCTACACAATATTCGATGAACACATAAACATGACACATAAATAACTAAATATTGCAATAGCACACTACATTATGATTAGACGTCAAACGTCAACGTCAAAGTAGGATGGCATGATTAAACTTTCACAAGCGTAAAAGAGACAAATGTAATTTGCAACAGTGCGTGGTCTTGTGTAGTAGGAACTATGTAGAATAACTAATCAGATATGACATTATACCGTACACCGTGATTTATGCCTAAAACGCGATTCATTCATGAGTGCATGTAATAAAAGTAATAAAGTAGTAATTTTTTTTAATTTAATTCATTAAAAGTAGGAAAATAAAAAAATATAATTGATTTTATTAAAAATTTATTATGAAATAAAATACTATAATAATTATATACGAACTCCTTCATTACGCTACAAAGGAAATAAATTGAACTTATTAATTTATAATGACATAGTTAATTTACCCTTCAATAAAACAAGAATTATATGTACACAAATTGAATTACGAAATCTCTCTTACGAATCTCTTCTGAGTTTCGTAATTTTTTTTACCTCCTCCACTGCGTGACCTAAACACATTAGGCACTTTTAGAAAGCACTTAAAATATCTCCTAATAAACGAACAGAATAGTTAATAAATAGTATTGTTAAAGATGTTAGACGTTAGCTACTGATATTCCGTTTACATATTATATTTTCATTTCTCATAGCCCACATACGTCAGGCAAAGTGGCAGATTGTACTCTTTGATCTTCTGTACAATCTGCCGCAGGGTATGTAGGTGGTCTATGCTACTGAAACCTTTTCGGAAACTGGCTTGTTCGGGAGGCTGGAAGCCGTCGAGTCTGCGTGCGAGACGATTCATAATGACTATCGAAACAGCACGTAGACGCGGCTCAGAAGGGAAATCGGTCTGTAACTCTTCAAGAGCGTTGTCGCATTTCTCAAAGAACAAGATCACCGCACTTCTGCTCCACGCCTCCGGAGTAGTGCCACCATGGAAGACGGAATTGAAGAGCTTCTGAAGGACTTCAAGTACCGGTGTTCCACCCGCTATCAGAAGCTCCGCTGTAATTCCATCCTCACCTGTGGCCCTGCCGTTTTTAAGGTGCTGGAGAGCCATTTTAATCTCGCTGAGACTGACGCCCGGGATATCATCGGAATAGGGTCGAATAAGACTTGCTCTTGGAACGTTACTCACACTTGCGTGTGGCTCCAACGATGATGTGTACAGCTGCCTATAGAACCTCCCAATCTCACTCAAAACTGTCTGTACAGTTGCCTGTATGCTGCCAAAATTTGTTGACGATTGTAGCCTCATCTCCCGTCTAACCAGCCATGAGATTAAGAGTGTGACCGGAGAGTTTTTGTGTTCTTCTGCGGCGGGTCTTGCAGAACTTAGCTCCGACCGCATGGACAGTTTTGCACAAGCTTGTTTGTCATTCATGTCGTCCACTGCATTGCAATCTTCTAGGCACTGAAAACGGTTACGTAACTCGAGCTGAAAGGTTTCGGGATTCTGGATTAGAGCACGAGGGGGACGGAGCGTTGACTTCATTAGACGAGACCTCTCCAAATTAACGTTTATGTTCAGTGTGCCACTAACCATTCGGTGATCGCTGCCAGTTTTCACCCTTGCAATCACTTAGACATCACTGAACAGTTGGCGTCTGGTCGTCATAATGAAGACAATCTCATTTTTTGTCGAACCGTTGGGGCTCGACCAGGTCCACTTTCTGTGGGGCCACTTCTGGAAGAAAGTGTTCATCATAAAAAGTCCCTCTTTCTCCATGAAGTCGGCCAGCTGCTGGCCCCTTAAGGTTCCGTTGCCCTATCCCAAATTTTTCCTAACTTCAGCTCACCGTTCTTTCTAGTGCCCAGTTTTGCGTTGAAGTCTCCAATTAACACCATATACTGAGTTTTGGAGAAATGCATAGCTCTAGAAATATCCTCACACATTCCCTTCACCTCCTCATCGGGAAGTGCCGAGGTTGGTGCGTAAACCTGTATGACCATCAGCGAATACCGTTTGGTCATTCTGAGTATAAGGTACACAACCCTCGTCGATACACTCCCAATCTTTAAAACGTTGTTAACGAGAGACTTGTGGACGATAAATCCAACACCTCTTTGGGACAGATGGTCGACCTCCCGGTGATAGAACAAGTTGCCTGATCATGGCGTCCTCCCACTCTCTTCGGACCACGGATAATCCTATATTATTCCAGCGCAATTTGTCTAACTCTTCTTCCAGCTCCAGGATCTTCTCGTCAGTCCTCAGGGTGCGTGCGTTAAATGTTGCCAGTTCTAGTCGTCGTAGGTGGCAACCGAACCTCTAACGGAGATTCTTGGCACCCCCTGCCCAGCCGTTACCATGGTTGCCATCGTAGCCAATAATAGCGGGGCCGCCGGGGACTGGGCGCCGTCTATTTGTGTAATTCTTTATGGGGGGGGGAGTGAATTGCCATAGTTGCCACGCTTGGCGAGCGGGTTGGTCTTAACAGTGGTAGAGCCACGTGGCAGCTTTGCTGTTGCACGTATAGGCCGGCTCAAACCGGGGTGGTACCACGACCTCACAGAATACCGGCGTGAAGTAGAAGCTCTACTCCCGCGTTTTGTCTGGTGAGTGCAGGTGACTGGAGGCCCAAATCCCCCCCCCCTCCCATCAACATGGTAGCGGAATTAAATGATGATAGACTACCCCAGGAGGGTACCAGCACCCCTGGAGAATCCCTCGCTGAGTATCCACGACCATGTTTCTCCACTCCTGAGCGTGTGTACTCAGGCTTCCCCGCGTATTCTGGGGGGAGGGGCAAAATTCCGCGCAAGACCACATCTGCTCGGGGAAAACGGAGCAACAAGACCAAGGCGACCCCTGTCACGCTATCCGTGAATTTCTGCAATATCAGGCGAATTCACTCTAACCTAAACGCCGTCCACTACCATTTCGAGACTCTCCGGCTGATGTCTCGTATCTCTCCTACCCGGGGTACAAACTGGAACACTCCTTTTTGCCTCGGGCTGGAGTTTGCGTTTACGTCAGAGAGGACATCTGTTCTCGACGCCTCGGCAGTCTTGAAGATTCGGACATGTCCATCCGCGCGTCTACGGGTGCCTCTATTGGTCCCATAGCGGTAATGCCGAAATAAACCGACTCTTCGACCACGACCAAATGGCTACAGATTCGTAGCTACAGCAGATCCCTTCCGCAGAGATCGTGATCCTCGGCGACTTTAACGCCCATCACGCCGAATGGCTTGGGTCACGTTTAACCGATCATGAGGGGAGATCTGTTCATGATTTTGCCTTGGCATATGATCTGACACAACTGGTTACTTCGCCTACGCGGATTTCAGATGTGGAGGATCATGCACCTACCCTGTTGGACCTTCTGCTGACCTCTCACCCGGACGGATATCAGATTTCCGTTGACGCCCCTTTAGGCTTCTCGGACCATTGTCTTGTGGTGCCAATTACGCTGAAATCGCAGTTGCATTCTGCAGGCTGCCGCCGTGTTTGGCACTATAGGTCAGCCGATTGGGATGGGATGCAGTCTTTCTTTGCATCCTACCCTTGGGGGCGAGTTTGCTTCTCGACGGACGATTCCAACGTTGTTGCGGATTCTGTCACTGATGTAGTACTTCAGGGTATGAAACTTTTTATTCCTTCCTCTGTGGTGCCCTTTGGAGGCAAATCTCAGCCACGGTTTGGTCGCTCCTGTAAAATAGCATCATGCTATAAGCAGGAGTGCTACCAAGCCCGGGCTGACGCATCAACGTCCCGGGATGTAAACACCAGCGCTATAAAAAAGAAGTATAATTCCGCCTCTAGGTCCTTTAAAAGAGTCATTGCCAAGGCAAAGTTAGAGCACATAGGCATAATTGGCGAGAAAATAGTTCGCCTTCGTTCGACGTGTGCTCCAGAGATGGCACCGGTTTTAACGCGTCTTTTCCGGTGCTCCTACTCCCTAGGCGTAGTTCCAAAATCATGGAAGACGGCTTGTCCACCCGATCCCTAAAAAAGGCGACTGCTCAGACTCGTCCAACTACCGGCCTATCGCCATCACCTTCTTGTTCTCCAAAACAATGGAGTCCATTGTAAACTGCCAGCTCATGAGGTACCTTGAGGATCACCAGCTGATTAGTAACCGCCAATACGGTTTCCGCCGTGGTCGATTAGCTGGTGATCTTCTGGTCTACCTAACTCATAGATGGGCGGAGGCAGTAGAGTCCAAGGAGAAGGGATTGGCCGTTAGTTTGGACAATGCGAAGGCCTTCGATCGGGTTTGGCAGAAAGCGCTTCTTTCGAAGCTCCCTTTCTATGGGCTTCCCGAGAAATTGTGCGATTGGATCACCAGCTTTCTTGCAGATCGGAGCATCAAGGTAGTTTTAGACGGTGCAAGCTCCGACTTCAAGCCTATTAATGCTGGTGTTCCACAAGGCTGTGTGCTATCGCCAACGCTGTTATCAATGATATGTTCCAAGCCCGTAACAGTCATTGCTATGCAGATGACAGCACTGGTGATGCTCTTTACACCGGCCGTGCCAATATTTCTCGGGAAAACGTCTCCGAGTACCGGGAAAACTTGTGTCTGAAGTCGAGTCTTTGCTGAACAGAGTCTCGGATTGGGGGCGACTAAACCTAGTCCAGTTTAACCCCCAGAAGACACAAGTTTGCGCGTTAACGGCTAAAAAGAACCCCTTTGTCGTATCCCCTCAGTTTCAAAGCACTCCCCTTGTTGCCTCAGCCAGTATCGGAATCCTCGGCGTCGACGTATCGAGTGACGTGCAGTTTCGTGGTCACTTGGAAGAGAAGGCCAAATTGACCTCTAAAAAGCTTGGCGTGCTCAGCAGAGCTGGACAATATTTCATGCCGGCACACCGCCTGCAACTTTACAAGGCGCAGGTTCGGCCGCACATGGAATACTGTCCCCATCTCTGGGCTGGGGCTCCCCAGTACCAGCTCTTTCCACTGGACCGCATCCAGCGCAGAGCGGCTCGAATCGTCGACGACCGAGTGCTTTCCGATCAGCTCGATTCACTGGCACTGCGAAGAGATGCAAAGAGATGCAACATGCATCTCTTTGCATTTTCTTTCGCATATACCATGGGGAGTGCTCTGAGGAATTGTTCGGATTAGTCCCAGCCGCCAAATTTCGTGAATTCACTACGCAGCTAACGTCCCGATACCATCCACATCATCTGGATGCTTGGCGTTCCACCACTGTACGTTTCAAAAGGAGTTTTCTTCCGCGTACAACCTCTCTGTGGAATAGTTTACCACCGGCGATTTTTCCGGACCGATACGACCTGGGGACCTTCAAGAAAAGAGCTTACTCCTTTCTAAAGGGCCGGCAACGCACCTTCAATTCCCCTGGTGTTGCGGTTGATCATGGGCGGTGGTAGTCACGTAACATCAAGTGAGCCGCATGCTCGTTTGCCCCCTCTTCTATAAAAAAAACCGCAGTTTTTTTCTGTACAGTAGCTGTAATCAGGAAGATGCTCCTGCCTGTCTCTTTCCCTCTGGCTTCTTGTCTCTTTCCCTCTGTCGCCTTTTACGACACCCACGGGAAGATATGGGGTAGTGGATATTCTTAACCACCACTACAATCTAGGTCGCATAGCAGTAATACCAAAACCGACCGACTCCACAACCACGTCCAAATGACTACAGATTCCGTGCTACAGCAGATCCCATCCGCAGAGATCGTGATCCTAGCCGATTTTAATGACCACCACGCTGAATGGCTCGGTTCACGTTTAACCGATCTGTATAAGACTTTGATTTGGCATATTGTCTGACAGAACTGGTTACTGTACCTACGCGGATTCCAGATGGGGAGGATCTTGCACCTTCCCTATTGGACCTTCTGCCGACCTGTCATCCGAACGGATATCAGGTTTCCGTCGACGCCTCTTTAGGCTCGTCCGACCATTGTCTTGTCCGAAGTGTGGTGCCAGTCTTATTAACGTCGCGGTTGCATCCTGCAAGCTACCGCCGTGGTGGTCGGCCGATTGGGATGGGATGCGGTCTTTTTTTTGCATCCTACCCTTGGGGTTATGTTTGCTTCTCACCGGACGATCCTAGCGTTGTTGCTGATTCTGTCGCTGATGTGGTACTTCAGGTTATGGAACTTTTTATTGCGTCCTCTGTGGTGCCCCTTGGAGGCAGATCCCAGCCATGGTTGGGTCACTCCCGTAAAATTGTACCACGCTATAAGCAGGAGTGCTACCGGGTCAGGGCTGACGCATCAACGTCCCTGTATGTTAACACCAGCGCTCTCAAAATGAAGTATAATTCCGCCTCCAGGTCCTTTGAAAGAGTCATTACCAAGGCAAGGTCTGAGCACATAGGCAGAATTGGTAAGAAGCTATTTCGCCTTCCTTCGGGAACCCGTGCATTCTGGGCTCTTGCCAAGGCTGTCCAAGGGAACTTCTATTAGTTATCTCTTCTATCTCTGTATAGAAAGGACGACTCACTGACCCATGCCATAAAGGAAAAAGCCGATCTGTTAGGCTCACTCTTTACGTCCAACTCGACTCTTGATGACGAGGGGAACACTCCGCCAACCATCCCTTGGGTGAGTGTTCCATGTTGGATGAACGATTTACACAATGCTTGGTTCGCAAAGCACTCCTCTCCCTGGACGTCAGTAAGTCGAGTGGGCCTGATGAAGTCCCTCCCATTATGCTGAAGACGAGTGCTCAGGAATTTGCATCGGCGTTAACGCGTCTTTTCCGGTACTACTACTCTCAAGGCGTAGTCCCGAATTCTTGGCAGACAATTTTGGTCCACCCGATCCCTAAAATAGGCGACCTCTCAGACCTGTCCAACTACAAGCCCATCACCTCCTTGTTCTCCAAAATAATGGAGTCTATTTTAAACCGCCAGCTTATAAGTTACTTTGAGGATTACCGGATGATCAGTAACCGCCAATACGGTTTCCATCGTGGTCGATCAGCTGGTGATCTACTGGTCTACCTTAATCATAGATGGACGGAGGCAGTAGAGTCCAAGCGGGGGGCATTGGTATTTACTTTGGACATAGCGAAGGTCTTCGATCGGGTCTGGCACAAAGCGCTTCTATCGAAGCTCCCTTCCTATGGGCTTTCCGAGAATGCGATTGGATCTAGGATCTAGGATTTTAATAGTTTTCTTGCTAATCGGAGCTTCAAGGTCGTAGTAGACGGTGCATTCTCTGATTACAAGCTATTAACGCTGGTGTTCCACAAGACTGCATGCTATCACCAACGCTGTTTCTTCTGCATATCACTGATGTGTTGCAATCCGGTAATGTTCATTGCTATGCGGATGACAGCATTGGTGATGTCTTATACACCGGCCGTGCCAATATTTCTTAGGAAATCGTCATCGATTACCGGGACAAACTTGTGTCTGAAGTCCCGCCTTTACTGAACAAAGTTTAGGATCTATTCCAACCTAGTCCAATTCAATCCCCAGAAGACACAAGTTTGCGCGTTAACCGCTAAAAAGAAGAGTTTGAAGGCACTCCCCTTACTGCCTCAGATAGCATCGGAATCCTCGGCGTCAACATATCGAATAGTGTGCAGTTTCGTGGTCTTTTGGAAGAGAAGGCAAAATTGGCCTCTAAAAAGCTTGTCGTGCTCAGCAGAGCGAAACAGTATTTCATGCCGGCACATCACTTGCAACTTTACAAAGCGCAAGTTCGGCCTCACATGGAGTAATGTACTCATCTCTGGGCTGGGGCCTTGAACGAATTAACCACTGGACCCGACATAAATTACAAATGTATGAAAACTCGTTCAACCAAGTGGAGAATAACGCGCACGAAGATTTTATTACGTTAATATAAACACAGATACGAAATTCGTAGAAGTTTACTCTATTTCTAGTGCTTGATCGTAGTCGATAATATATATCGATGAACGAATGAGAAAGAAAAGGCGTATCGTAAATAAGTTGTAAAACTAAGGAAATAAAGGGATAATGAAGGTGAGGTAAGTTTCCGGTATTTAAATTTTTATTAAAATAAAAGAAGCAGGACATTTTTATGGACTTTTTATTCAATTATAGTTATGATAAACGTCAAATGTTTTGTTGAGTTTAAATTATTTTAGTAGGTTTACTGACTTTTATTATGTATCATCTTTCTTAAAATGTGTTTATTAGAATTTGTTTTGTTCACTTATTTTCTTATGTAAGCAATTCTAATATTTAAATACTTTTCAGCAACGGCTTTCGTTAATTCTTCGACGTGATTCACGTCGTCGTTTTCAAATTTATGGAAATGAATGTCTTCGTATAACGGAAGTTGCAGCAATGTTTCTGTTACTTTCGGCAGAATAAAGTCTGTTGTGTAATCTTTTTTTAGTCTGAACACCCTTTCTGTACACCCTTCCTTAGTTCAAGTTCGCAGTGCTAACAAATAGCTATGGTATCACTTGAGAGAAGTATCAGTTTTCCCTTGTCTTTATTGGTGTCATTTTCTGTTTCTTTGCATTAGTATTAAAACAGGCAGTATCGAAATGTACACTGCATATGGCGCTGTGTTTCGTCGGAATCCAGGCTTCATCTTTATGAACTGTTTCTACCCACTTTCTCTTCCGAGAAGGGTCACTGGGAAATCTGAAACTTCGTGTAATTTATGTGTTTAAATATTTTAAGTACAGATACTTAATATAATTTTTGCATTTATAATATTTTTATTTAATTATAAAAATTATTATTATAAATTTAATGACATCAGATTGTAGGATACTGTTATATTAGTATTTTTAAGTGTTATTGTATTGTACAAATAACATCATCATTCATTAGGTCATATCGTCAAATATCGATATTTTTCGACATGGTCAAGCAATAGTCGATGTCAAATTGACTCACTCCACAGTTTTAGTCATACGTTCTGAATGTTATAATCCAGCCATTTTGTGATGGTTGTCAGATGTCAACAATACATAGAAATATCGACTATATTTAACATAGTTGGATAATACAAAATTTTATTTTACATTTGATTAAATTTTGTGATAAATAACCATAAATGTAATAAAATAATGTACTGACAAGTGAAAAGAAATAGTGCTGCTTCCGCCGCTATAGTTTTTACACCATTTAACTGAATATTTAGTCAGTTTTGGGAGATGTTTTGTTGACAAGTAAGTGCTTGAGACTGACGGAAAAATAAACGACCAAGGCTAGAATTTCCTGGTTACTGACAAGACCGGTATAGGTACAATACGGCCGACGTATCTTGGCGAGTCTGAATATAGGCTCTGCGAAGTTTAGCGCATGAACACTCGTGAAGAAAACTGTTATTGTCATTTTTTTATATATACCAATGTACAAATAAAATTTCCCTAATACAGTGACCAAAAATATCAAAACACTTTGGAGACATTATAAATTAAAGATTCAATTTTGATACCTCACCTTTCGATAGGGGCAGATTTTATCACAAACACATACAATATTATTTACATTTAATACTTTTTATTTATTTACACTTATTATTATTTAATCACTGTCGCTGAGGGGGGAAATTCCTAACATAAAGTCGTCGGCCCCTTGTGTACCATGTGAGGTACTTGGCATAGGTTCATCTTCGTAATCATCGCTCTCACTTTCAGACTCACTTTCTGAATCTGAAGCTGTATTAATGATGAATAATTGATCCGTCATTTCGTCAATAATATGGTCGCTCTTCCTATAGTCATGTTCGACCTCTTGCACTTTTCTGCATAAAGCACTCCATTCATTCTGACCCATTAAATTTACTTTTTCTTGTATGAGCTCCATTGTCCGGGTTACGTTCCAGTCGACGTTTTTAGCGGCTACGTGCCCTTTAATGGCAGCCCACACCATCTCGATGGGGTTTAAATCGGGATGATATGGGGGTAAACGAAGGACATCGTGGTTGTTTTGTTTAAACATTTCATCTATTACGAATAATATAAGTGCTAACTGACACTTGCAAATAAAACAAATAAAACAAACAAAACAAACTTAACACTATTAATAAAAACAAACAACAATAACAACGAAAACTTTTGTAACCGACTGTGCTCAAGACAGAGATAGCGACACGAACACGACACCAATGCTAACGTGTGACTGAGAAATATTACCGTGTACCGAGCATTGCCGAATAAGCACGAAGCTTTACGAAGTAACCAGAAAGGGATGTCCAACACGCGTGCCTGAGGGTGTTGTTTAATCGATTTTTATTCAAATCGATTAAAATTAAGACATAAAAATATATTTATTTGCAATTTATAAGGAGGTTCTAAATTTTCTCAAATAGTCGTTACTCAAGAAGACGTTAATAGATAATTGATATTTAAGTACATTATGTCTTTCAGCTGAGAAAATAATATGTTTTTAGTTTTTTTTTTTATTTAAGTCGAAATCTTGTTTATTATCAACAAAATTCACTATATTTGTAAATCTATTTCGTTTAATATCTTATATAAACAAAAATCAATAACTTCTAAATAAAACTAATCGATTGCGATATTTTATGACTAAAGGGTCGATTGTGTTTACTTATGGTCAATCTCTAGCCTAGACCACCGCCCCCCGTACGTCGCCTCATGCCACCATTTTGTTCCTTAAAAAAGCTATTGCGCAACCTTCTGCGCGAAGGTCGGACTCGCCAAGATACGTCGGCCGTATTATACGTCCGGTTATATGTCGGGTCCAGTGGTTAATTCGTTCAAGGCTGGGGCACTCTAGTGCCAGCTCCTTCCACTTGACCGCATGCAGCGCAGAGCGATTCGAATCGTCGACGACCGAGTTCTTTCTGATCGGCTCGATTCACAAAAATGCGAAAATAAGTGATATTCATTCTGTAAATACTAGGAGCAGACACAAGCTAGTAGTACTAGTTACTCGACTCTACCGAGTCAGTAATTCATTCTTGGGGCGATGTATACGCTTTTACAACAAAATCCCATAAAATATACAAAACTTGTCAGACACAAAGTTCAAAAATGTTATTAAACTAAGTTTGTATAAAAAGGGTTATTATAATATTAAGGAATTTATGGATGATAATAACCCCTGGGAAGGGTGATCGCTACCAAGCTATTTCTAATTTGTCTTGTGTTGTTAATTGTAAACATGATTGTAAGCTATTATTGGAAAAAAATAGTCCCGCTGGGTTTCTTGCTGGTTCTTCCCAGGACAGAGGTTTTTTTTTTTGTGAACCAGTGGTAAATTAAAAAAGTGACTTTCAATAAGTATTGTTATAATCTACATTGAATAAAAAAGTTTCTGTTTCTGTTTCAAAAAACTGGTGCTGCGTAGGAATGTTGCATCACTTTTCGTTTTCTATCGTATTTACCATGGGAAGTGTTCTGAGGAATTGTTCGGATTAGTTCCAGCCGCCAAATTTCACGAACGCACGTCGCAATAAAATTCTCGATAACATCCTCATCATCTGGATGCATGGCGGTCCATTACTATACGTTTTACTAGAATTTTTCTTCCTTGTACAACTTCTCTGTGGAATTGTTTAACACCGGCGACAATTCCGGACCGACACGAATTAGGGACATTCAAGAAAGAGTTTACTCCTCTCTAAAAGTGTAAAACTCCCCTGGTGTTGTGGTTGTTCATGGGGGGCGGTAGTCACTTATCAGGTGAGTCGTATGCTCGTTTGCCCTCTCTTCTACAACAAAAATATTAAGTGCTAGCGCAGTGTGACCGTTTTAAAAAAGGTGATCAATAAACTCATAATGTTACCAGTGCTAAATAAAACCAGAACACATGCTGAATTACATGTATATTATATTAAAACTAAATTTCTCCTTCGGCTTAATCCGCGTGAAGTTCGGTATGCTGTCATTTAAAGTCACGCGACGTTAGCGCTATCTAGTGCAAAGAGTGTAATAAGTAATCTAGTGTCAAGCAATGCTAGCGCCATGCTTGCAAACACGCCTTTTCCGTGGATATGACTAATTTATTCGTGGTTAAATGTAGCGTAAGCATTGACTTATATATTACTAAAGTTGTTCAAAACGACTATAAATCAATAGCACGCTACAGACTATAAACTAGAAATTTCTAGCGCGCTGTTAAATACGCTATGTTATAGCGCGCTATTTATAAAGAGTGTGTAGGAGGCCGGCAAGCGCGTTAAGTTTACCAGCACGCTATATCTCGGAGCACGCTACATTACATGTCGTTCATTGGATAGACCGCGTGCTATATAAGAACATTGTTTCGTAATAAGTCGCATTTTAGATTTTATAAAATAAAGTGGTAAAGAAAAATTAAAGAACGCTCTTTCATGCTTTTCAGGCTTACGACTTTATATAATCCTAAAAATATTTTTAAGGACTGTACTTTTTAAAACAAAATAAAATTAATCATTTTTTATTATAATTGATATAAACGTAATTTTAACATCTATATAAATTATAAATCAAAGGTGTATTTAAAAGTTTATTGATTGTATATACAAAAATCAACTATTTACAAACTTTTTTGTATCTATATTTTATTTACATTTAAAAACATTAGTTAGGCTTATTTTGTAGCAGATAACTGTGTCCTTCGATCGCATATAAATACAGTATACACTAACAAAATAACGTCTAACACTAAATTAGTTCGCGCGCGATGAATAGCGTGCTGCTGAATTAAATTTGCGTTACATGTCTACTCTCAACAGCGCTGCTGCTTGAACTAATGCCGCTTGATATGAATAGCGCCGAAGCGACATAGCGTCATAGCGCCATGGCAACTATTTACATAGCACGCGCTATGCGTTATGAAGAGATAGCGCGCAATAAAAGAGCGCGCAATAAAAAAAAAGATCACACTAAGCCACCCTGCCATTATTGTAAACAACGAACCTATTGTGAGAGTCACTGAAGTCAGAAATTTGGGGGTAATAATGGACGACAAACTTCGTTTTGAGAAACATATAATGGATATTGCACGTAACTGCTTTTATAGGTTGAAAGTACTTTACCGTATTCGCGAGTACCTAAGTGTCACCTTACGTATACATCTCTGCGAGTCTATCGTGCTTTCAAAATTCAATTACGCGGATTCTCTCATAGGCCCACGACTATTGTCTCGAACACAGCAAATAATACAGCGGGTACAGAACGCCTGTGCACGCTTTTGTTTCAATGTCCCACCACGTGCACATGTAACCCCTTTCATTAATTACGCTAATATTTTAAAAATGGACTGTCGCAAGCGACTACACTTTGCCTCACTTTTGTTTGGAGTTATTAAAAATAAAGAACCTTTATATTTATATAATAAGTTGATTTGGTCTAAAGATCAAAATAAGCAGTATAATACCAGATCATCCAATTACAAGTTAGTATATCCTTTCTACAGGTCGGCCGCTTTCAGAGGTAGTTTTAAATATAATGCCACTAAATGTTGGAATAACCTCCCGCCTCCACTGCGTGACCTGAAAACAATTAGTGGGTTTAAAATCAAATACAGGTTACACTTACTTTCGGAACAAAAAATACCGATCTATAAAATAAACTGGTAGGAGGTTAAGTTCTTTCAACACGTCAGTAATCTCAGTCCCATAAATTATGTAGATATTTTTAATTTTCACTTTATATAATATATAAAACTATTTTATTTAAATATTTATATAATAAATTTACTTTTTCTGACAATCATTTTCTTACCTTTATTCTTTAGCCAACGTTTATTCCGCATTCTTAATAAATAAAATTGATACATTTAGAAGGAAAACGTTAATTCTATTTTGTACTTACCTTCATTAGACTAATGATATCCACTATTTATGTGAATTAAAATTTAAAAACATATATTTTTTTTATATATTCCGCGTCGCATTATAGCATGTGCATTGAGGCAGCCGTCCGAGTTACGTCGGAGTGCGGGCCGGACTGAAAACCAGTGTCGGGATCAGAGCAATTCGTGTTTCTGTATCTCGATTTTTACTGAGTCCTGTCCATTTCACGGTCTTATGCTGCTACACAGACTCATTTTATATTATTTTTACATTTTTGTTAATTTAGGGAAATATTGTTTTATTTTCTGTTTAATTCCAATTTCTTGCTTTGTTTTGTATCTATTGTGATTAGACCGTGAATAAATGTTTTTTCTTTCTTTCTTTCTTTCAATAATATGGCGCTATGCGCTATAACATAACATAACATAAACACTCACGCCTGTCACCCAGAGGGGTAGGCAGAGACTACGGACTTCCATTTGGCACGATCCTGACATACCTCTTCCTACCTTTCGCCTCCTTTACATCCATATATCTACGCATACATGCTCGTCGGTTAAGGGTACTTCTAACGTGGCCCATTTTCAAAATATCGCCAATTTGGTCGATAAACTTTTTCCTAGGGCGTCCCTTCCCGACTCGGCCGTTCACATCTGCCATATAAATTTGCTTTGTCACTCTTTCCTCATTCATTCTTTCCACATGACCAAACCACCGAAGCATTCCTTTCTTAATCCTGGTCACAACATTATCTTGCATATCACATTTATCTCGTATCACGCAATTTCTCACCCTGTCATTCAGATTCAACCCTAGCATATTCCTTAAAGACCGCATTTCTACAGCATTTATTCCACTTTCGTGCTTCTTCTGCCACACCCAGCTTTCACTACCATACATTAAAGTAGGGACTAACATAGCATTATGAATTACCATACGTGCCTGTTTTGACACATTCTGGTTCTTCATAATAGAGTGTAGTGCCCCATTCATTATTATATATTGTCTATTCCCTGCATTTACTCGTCGTTCTATATCCCTATCATATCTACCATCCCTGCTAAATACACATCCCAAATACACAAACTCATCCACTTGCTCAATTAACTCTCCTTCTATTCTTATTTCACATACCGTTTTGCTTTCTTCTCTTTCAAAAACCATCACTTTCGTCTTACATGCGTTCACTTTCATTCCCCTTTCTTTTAATTCCCAGTTCATTAATGTAACCATACAAAAGGCATTTGACGGTTAACTCGCCCATTTTTAACCCACATTCTTCATCTTTCAAAGTTTGCAAACACTGGTTCATAAATAGGTTGAACAGCCAAGGGGAAGCTACACAGCCCTGTCTGACACCTTTTTGGATGCCAAACCAGTCCGAGTAGACCCCATTGATCCTGACACAAGCACTAGAGTCCCTATAAAGAGACCTTAATGCCTGTCGTAGAACCATCGCTCAACCCATTTTTTTTTTATAGAAGAGGGGGCAAACGAGCATGCGGCTCACCTGATGTTAAGTGACTACCGCCGCCCATGATCAACCGCAACACCAGGAGAATTGCGGGTGCGTTGCCGGCCCTTTAGAAAGGAGTAAGCTCTTTTCTTGAAGGTCCCCAGGTCGTATCGGTCCGGAAAAATCGCCGGTGGTAAACTATTCCACAGAGAGGTTGTACGTGGAAGAAAACTCCTTGTGAAACGTACAGTGGTGGACCGCCAAGCATCCAGATGGTGTGGATGGTATCGGGACGTTTGCCGTGTAGTGCGTTCACGAAATTTGGCGGCTGGGATTAATCCGAACAATTCCTCAGAGCACTCCCCGTGATAGATGCGATAAAATACGCAGAGATGCAACATCTCTCGCAGCGCCAGTGAATCGAGCCGATCGGAAAGCACTCGGTCGTCGACGATTCGAGCCGCTCTGCGCTGGATGCGGTCAAGTGGAAGGAGCTGGTACTGGGGAGCCCCAGCCCAGAAATGGGAACAGTATTCCATGTGCGGCCGAACCTGCACCTTGTAAAGTTGCAGGCGGTGTGCCGGCATGAAATACTTTCCCGCTCTGCTGAGCACGCCAAGCTTTTTAGAGGCCAATTTGGCCTTCCCTTCCAAGTGACCACGAAACTGCACGTCACTCGATATGTCGACGCCGAGGATTCCGATATGAGTTCAGTGTTTGCCATAACACATTCCTGTCCACTCGCGCGCTATATTAACCATCATTATATATTACTAGCGTAAGGACCGGGCTGACCGAACAACTAAAATGGACCAGTGCGCTGACCCCAAAATGACAGTTTAGGTCATAGAGGAAAGTAATTTATCGTACAGTTTAGGTTCAACGCGAATCGGTCGTCATTGGTGCGCGCGCAGAACAGATTTACCCAAGTTTACCAGTCTTAAATATGCCTATAGATGCGTGGTAAAAGGATGCAAAAATTACAATACAAAGATTAAAAAGAAACATGAGATATCGTATCATCGGTAAATAACCTTATATTATTTTATATAAATGCATTTTAGGGTTCCGTAGTCAACTAGGAACCCTTATAGTTTCGCCGTGTCTGTCTGTCCGTCCTCGCTTAATCTCTGTGACCGTTAGCACTAGAAAGCTGAAATTTGGTACCAATTTTTATTTTACCACTTTGTCAGTTACAAAGTGGTAAAATAAAAATTGGAAAAAAATGTTTTATTAGGGTAGCCCCCCTATATGTAAAGTGGGAAGTGATTTTTTTCAATTTCAACCCTAACGTGTGATATATTGTTGGAAAGGTATTTAAAAATGAATAGGGGTTTACTAAAATCATTTTTTGATAATGTCAATAGTTTCGGAAATAATCGCTCCAAAAGTAAAAAACAATGTCCCCCCCCCCCTCTAACTTTTGAACCATAAGCTTAGAAAATATGAAAAAAATCTGAAAAGTAGAACTTTATAAGGACTTTCTAGGAAAATCATTTTGAACTCGGATGGAAACAACAGTACCCACTACCGGGAGCAGTTGCAGAAGTGCGGAGCGCCTTTTAACTCATAAGTGGGAACACTTATTTTGACGGACGGGAAACTACGGAACCCTACACTGAGCGTGGCCCGACACGCTCTTGGCCGGTTTTATTTAAAGTTTTATTTTACAGTCAGTCAGTTTAGTTACGTTATCAAGATTAGGCCAGGGTTGGATGCAGACCCTTAAAGATATTGTACAAGGAAAATAAAATTATACTATTTGTCAAAAATCACGTTTGATGTTTCATGTTTCGTGTTTATTTTTTCCTATGCGCCCCCTATGTATTATACATAAACCAGACTTTTTACATTATGGTTGTATCAAGGATAAAACATAAACGCATCGATCGAGCACTGATTGACCAGAAAGGAAGCTAATGCCAATTTTATTTAAAAAAAAAAGTGGTACTCAAGTTCAATACAGAAATTCTCGATATCGTAGGGTTAATATTAAAAAGTAAAAGGGCCCAATAATAATACAAGTCGGCTTAGTATTATTACGAAACAACATACACACTATGAAATAATGGTACAAATACAAAAATTATACAACAAAATCTAACCCTGGTTAAATTGTGTTATGACATTTGTATAATGATACATGCGCTACTTTTACTTGTATGAAGAAGTTACGAGTAAAATATTTAGATGGGCGTATCCTTTCTTTTGAAATCATTGAGCGTAAGTCACTCTTTAGCATGTAAACAATCCCTACACAAAAAATATCATCAGTTCTTTTCCCCGCTGGATCTGGAATTGTATCTATTATCATATTATACAAGCAACTTTATTAACACTTATTTATTCTAAATAGTCAGTATTGGACAGTTTTTTTTTAACATAGTTTTTGATGGGTAAAAAAGAAACTCAATTTTCATTTAGACCTTGTTTTACATATAAAGGCTCCCAATATGATTCGATATAAACCCGTTTTTATACTTTGTTTTAACAATATTAAGTTTTGAATTTTTTTTAAAAAAACAAGACACGAGTAGGCGCAGATCAATACACAGCTATTTCTTGTGCTCTTGTAACTTTCAATTTAAAATAAATATCTTTAAGCAAAATCTTATGATAAACATACAAGGCAATTAAGTGACATTCACCAGCGGTAATGATATTTGTTTTTACCATAAAGTGCAACACTTAACTACACTCTTATACCACGAAGACTATCGAACAGTCAATGAAAGAGATGACAGCACTATTCCAGTCAGGCCTTGCAGCTTTTTAACAAGGACTTAACAAAGTTAGTGTTCCTTCTCCTCCGTCGTCATCTCCACTAGCTACAGTCTCAGAAAATTTCAAGAAATTTGTTATATCCGCGCTTCAAAATTTGCAGCGACAAGTTCAATTAGTCTCAAAGGAGGTGATGGGTTGAGGATGCATAATCGTCACAATATCTTGTTGATCCATGGTGTAACTGAAGATAAGAATGAAGATGTTACCTAAACTGTCATTAGGTCACTACAGCAGACTAGTGTTCATAACCCAGGAAAATATAAGCCGATTTAGATAGCACAGATTGGGTAAAATAAAGGACAAACCCAGACCTCTATTAGTGGAGTTTAGGGATCTTGGTCTTCATCACAGGGTCTGGAGTTCAAAAACAAATCTTAAAGGTACTGGGGTGACCTTGTCCGAGTTACTTACAAAAGTTAGGCATGAAGCTTTTCTAGCAGCTAGCAACCGCTTCGGAGTATCGAAATGCCGAACGTGGGAAGTTTGTATCTATATTTTGACAGAAGATGGTGTACGACATTCAATGTTCACTATTGCTGATTTACAGTCCATCCCATTATCGTCATCATCAAATCAGAATCCGGATGTTGTTAAGCCCGCTGGAAAAACCAAGCCAACTAAAACTCGGAGTCGCGTAGCGGATCGTAAGTAATTGCTGTTTACGCAACCTTACTATTAATTTTGTTGAATACTTAGACCATGGTCTAAGTTATAATGGGTATAAATTGTCTAAGGTAGAATATCGCTCCGTCATCATTTTTGTGCAATGTTTTTGTTATATTTCAATGTTTTACTACTCTTTTTTTATTGATGTATAAGCATCATGGCGGAGTAAAGAACTGTCTGAATTGTTATTATTTGTTACCGTCTGTCAGATCATAATAAATCTCTGTCACACATATGTCACCTTAGAAAGATGTGTCTGTTTCTGGTATTTACAGAATTAATATCACTTATTTTTGCAAAACTAATTTTATTTTTGTGTACGTACATTACATTTTCATAAATGTATTGAGAGGCCAGAGTTAATATATTAATTTCCTTAAATATTTGTCTCAGTTACTCTTTTGGTTTTAAATTATATATTGCTCTAATGGCCCTCTTCTGTAAAATAAATATAATTTCAGTGTCAGTCGCGTGTCCCCATAGCAAAATACCATACGACATAATGCTATGGAAATAACTAAAGTAAACTATTCTAGCTGTTTCAACACTGGTAAAAGTTCTAATCTTTTTTACAGCATATGCTGCAAAACTAAGTCTGCTAGCTAGTTCTGATATACGGGGAAGCCATTCAAGCTTTGCGTCTAGTGTGATTCCAAGAAAAATGGTGGTGTCAACAAGACTCAGTTCTTCCCCATTTAAAACTACATTAGTATTAACATGTTTGACATTAGGAATTACGAATTTCATACATTTAGTTTTAGTTCCATTTAAATGCAAATAATTAACATTAAACCAATTGACTAACTTAGCTATGGCATTATTTAATTCGTCGTAATTTAATAACTGTCGTTTTAATTTGAAAATTAATGAAGTATCATCAGCAAATAATACTATATCATGGTTATCCTCTACTATGTAAGGTAAGTCATTATTAAATACAAGAAACAGAAAGGGGCCGAGAATTGAGCCCTAAGGCATGCCCATTTGTACAATCGACCCGGAAGAACTCATACTATGAATGACAAATTTTTGCGTCCTGTCACTTAAATATGAAATAATTAATTTAGGAGCATCACTTCTTACACCGTAGTGTTGAAGTTTCCTGATTAATGTTTCATGGTGAACACAATCGAAGGCTTTGGATAGGTCACAGGACACACCCAAAACATCCTGTGAATTCTCCCATGCATTAAATATACTGGGTGGGGATTAGGTTATCAGATTTTATAGCGCAGCAGTAAATGCAAGTTGATATACGTCTGTTGAAATAATAAAATAAACAATAATATAAAAAATAAAAAAGTGTATTTATCAAACAAAATAAATAGCTTAAAATATTACACGAAATAAATCATCCTGGATAATATGAGTTTATTGACCTGAAGTGACCTGTAAAAACGGCAACGGCGCAGCGATACCTACATTTGCCCGTACAGAGGAAATTAGACACGCGTAGGGTGATGCTAATGCGATATTATCAACAAATCATAAACTTTATGATATTGTTTTATCCAAATAATCACTTTAATCTTGTAATCACTAAAGTTTAATAACTACATCAAATCAAATTTAATAATTAAATGTTATTTAATGCTAGAGTCGCGTTTTAGTGGCATTCTCCGTAAATCAAAATCATGTCGGTTTATTCCGACGACGTGAAATTGATTTTGAGGTATCTTAAAACTTAGAAAATGTTCCCACTTCCCTAAGTTATTTAATATGATTTTTATCTAGCATATTATTAACGTGTCCCATCACAAACAAAAAAAAATACAAAACAATAAAGTAAGCGTCCAATTTTCAAATTTCAAAATTCGCATAAAATATCACCACTTTATCACAACTATTATTATCCTATTAACGTAAACAAATCGAGAAACTTATCAGCACGCAGTCCCTTTGTTTTTAATTTGGCGCATAAGAATTAAGTCTTAAATCGTTTGGCTTAAGTACATTTTTGCTTGATCCTTTTTCTTTACTTGAGTTATTCGGATTGGCAACGTTTGAACTATAATTCGCCTTTGCCGGCCATGGGTCCTTGACCTTTTAGTATTGCATTTACATGATGTTGTTTAATATTAAATCGAAAAAAAATTATTACTGGGCATAGGATATTAATTGATACATTTTTTTAATTATGTATGTTTAAAGAACGTTATTTAGGATACGTCTTTTCATTTAATGTGATAACTTCATCGTTACTCTGTATAATTAATCAGCTCAACATCAGCATCAGTTGTCGAGCAACCCCTTGTAAAACCAAATTGATTTTTATGAAGTAAATTATTAACATTTAAAAAAATTGACATTTGATCAAAAATAATTTTTTCAAAAATTTTACTGTGTTGGCAATACAGAAATAGGTCTAAAATTAGCGGGGTCCAATGTACCACCAGATTTAAATAAAGGTATTACTTTACTGGAGAGAGGGCGCCACCTTGTAACTGTTGATATCGAGCTCCTACAAAAATAAGTTTTAAAATTTGTAAAGTGTCTTTTAAACAGTTTTAAAAAGTTGTGTGTTAAGAACATGCGTGAATCAGTGTAAAAAACGGTGAAAGTACTAAAAATAGTGTGAGAAATTAACTTTTAAATCATAAACCGTTATTTATAAAATTTGAAATTTTACAGTGCAAAATTCATTAAATACTAAAAAAAAGAACCAAATGTGTGATAATTTCTACATACTATTCCAAAAGGAAGTGTTTTAGTAGTCTAATTTTAGTTGAATAAACTTCTCATTTGTTTCATAACCTAAATCTTTGTTAAATTACACTTAGGACGATACTTGAAAACTTGATAATAGCGCCATCTACTGTTAAATTGCTGTATCGTTTCAAATGATTATTTTCGTATCTTGGAGCATTTAATCAAACCTGTGTAGAGGGCGATAAAATAAAATAAAATATGGAAGAAATCACTAAAATTTTAGAGAAAAAATTGAAAAACAACAAAGAACCATTGAGAGTTTAGATAGATCATTGCGCAGAAGAAATGAGTAGTCCACTTGCAAAATGCGTTATATTGATTGACTAATGAATTAAGAAAATTTAATTAAAACATTATATCTGTCAAACTAAGTTAAGAACATATTGTTACTTTAGTATACGCTTAAGTGGTATTATTTAGAATTATGTTATTATAAAAATTAAAATCTCGGTATAACATTAATCTTTTAATTTGAACATTAAAATTGAACATAGCAAGTTCTGCAAAATTATTCGTAACATAAACATTTTTGCAGTTGTATGGAATTAACATAGACAGTTTTGAATCAGTTTTTCACTTATGTCTTAAAACTAAGTTATTAATAATTTTAATAACTGAGTTTTTTTACACTCTTATATCTATTTCATCTTCCATTAGAGTTTCTTCAGAGTCAGTTTCTATTAAATTACTTTCATTTTCTTCTTCTTGTAAAAACTTATAATATTGAAGATTTTCAATAGTAATCCAGTCTTCTCCGAAATGTTTGATCAATAGTTTTCTCACGTCATTTAATTTTTCTGTTTTTACAGGAACGCCAATATTCATCAATGTAGGTTTAATATTTTCATAAGACTTTCCTCTTTTACAAACATTCCCATAGTTGACCACTTCAGATACATAATTAGGTTCCCCTTTGATTGCAATTTTATTATTCTTATCCTTTCTCAGGAAAAATCTTTTAGAAGCATTAAATTTGAAATGCCAAGATCCTGGTAATTTCAGCACATTTGTAACGCTTGTTTTCCAGTCATAAAACTGGAAGTCACTTCCAAGTCTAATAACTTTACCATATCTTTTGAAAATATCAAAATAAACCTCGGGTTCCGCAATCACCTCTAAAGGGCATATCTCTCTTTCGATATTTCCAAATATACGGTCAGGTGGCAAAAAGGAATGCCCAACTACCGGAAATATAATAGTCATTTTTTTAATTTGATTTGGAGCTTTTGTTTTAAACCAATATGCGAACATTCCCAAAACTATGGAATTTTTATTTTGGCCCCCACAACCATCACAAAATAATTTTATATGTTCAATACTGCTATCAAAAGTGGTATTAAACAGCCTGTGAAATAATGCTGATGCAATCTGATTGGATCCTTTTAAAGCCTCGGTTTCGAGCCACGTGTATATAAACGTATTTGAATCATTTTGAGGGCTACAAGATGGCCCTTGGCAGATTGTTAGATTGTATGCATACAGTTGTCGGCTAAAGTAGGCACTTTGATCCGGCACTTTTGGTAGAACCTGATTCTTTTAACAATCAAAGGATAAGATAATTTCATTGTCATTTTGCGTCTTGAGGCTAGTATAAAAAGTTTTGGCCTTTAACCTGTGAATCCTAAGCTGCGCTATCAACATCTGTTTTTTAGCTAGCTCATTTTCACTTTTGATATTCTTAGAGCAAGCGTCTGTAGCCGGTGTCTTAAAACTTAAATTAAAAAAATTTTGTAAATATTCTCCGAAAAAATTCGTATTTCACCGGCACATTTTGTGCTTCATTGTTATAAAGTTTGTGTAATTTTTTATATTAAGGTCACTGCTCAGGTATTGTACAGTAGACCTTCCTCTCGTATAGTGTGATTCTATGGATTTAAGACCCTTTATAAATGACTTAACAGATTCTGTACGACCTGAATACTGTGAAGATCTTTTATCACCACCTCTTCTTTCTTTCGGCAGTTCCATACTAGTTAAATGTCTTTTGCAAATTCTTTGTATTATGTCTTTAGATATTCCTAAAAGTGTGGCCATTGCTTTTTGGCATACTTTTTTAATTTGATGGAGCGTTTACCGCCAACAGTTGATTCGTACTTTGGAATAAAATAACATATTGTTTGAATTTTTTTTGCCTTCTTTTTTTGGAGTTTGAGCTGTGCAAGCTTTGCAATACTTTAATAAAAATGTATCTTGAGTAATTTTGTTTGAAGATGCATAAAAATTTCTGTAAAACTTACTATAGTCTTGAGTCGTCAACTCGTTTCATTTATAACCCTGTTTTAAATTTCTATGTACGCATTGTGGTATTTTTGGAGGTCCTTTAGCCACATATCTGCAACAAAACAGTAAAAAATAAACTACTTGCTCAATAAAATCAGACAAATTTAAGAGTTCACCAATAATGGTTTTCAAACTATTCAAATTCAAATACATTTATTTCGGGCTATATATCCATAGCGTGTTAGTAATACATAGAGACTTACCATACTGTTAGTTATTTACAGAAATTTAAATCTAAGTACACCTTGAATAAAATAAATAAATAAATTTTCTAAGATAAATTTATTTATTTATTAAAAGATAACCGAAATATAAAACTGTAACTTACCGTTTTGATTTTTCAACTTCTCTCTTCCAGGTAGATTTATCGGATATTTTCTTACGTCCTCTTCTATGAGGTGCTAGAATAACTTCTTTTTCTTGAAATTCCATTTTAGAACACAAAATTGATAAAGAACTTTTATTTCGTAGATAGTAGACACGTGCGTGCACATTAACAGAATCAAGCGTACTGATAGACAAGATGGCGGCATCTGCACGAGTACGTTGGCGTCTTGGCGCCATTTGCAAGTGAATAGTAACTTAGACAGTTTTGAAAGTGAACTGTCAAATATCATGGCGACTTTTGCAAGAGAATACCATATTTAGCCTCAAATTATTCGTAATGTAGCGAGTTTTGAAATTGTATGATAAATGTGGAGTAACAGTTTTTAAATTTCAAATCCAATGGCCGCTATTGCAAAAAAATACCATTTTTAACTTAGAGTGGTTTGCAAGTGGACTACTTAAATATTATATACTTTGGTATTAGTAAAGAAGAAAAAATCTACCATGATCTAGAGGAAAATATATTAGAGTTAATAAACACACACATGAAAGCAAACTGTGGAGCCAACAACATAGAGTACGTTAGGAGACTAGGCAAACCGAGCGAAAAAGTAAGACCGGTGATTGTAACCTTCACCACGATGGGTAAAAAGATAGAATTATTAAAAAAGAAAAAACTTCTAAAGAGCACACCATACTACATACGAGAAGATTTTCCATTAGAAGTGCTTCAAAAAAGAAAAGTACTGCAAGTAAAGCTTAAAGAAGCCCAAGAACAGGGAAAAAGGAGCCTTCCTGAAATACGATAAAATAGTAATATTAAAATAAAATAAAAACGCTGAGAAAATAAACCATACTAAAAAAACAAACAAACGAATTCTATCAGAATCTCCAGAGGTAACTATTTCGGTAGAGGAAATCGACAAACCAATTAATACACAACCCACAAAGAAAAATAAATTAATATGAAACAACACTTGACACAAAATTCTACAGAATCAGAAAACTCTAACCAAATAAGCAACAATACAAAATAACAATCACCTGCTCCTCTTCCTCTTTCTCTCCCAATACGGCTAGTTCCCGCGGGAGAAAACGACTGTAAGCCTCCATCGCAAAAACTCTACATCTGTACAGATCATATACGATCTCTAAAGTCACCAGAAAGACTGGCACTTCTTAAAACATCCCTAGCTAATATAAAATACGATATAATAGGACTATCAGAGATACGAAGAATTGGGAACCACATAGTAGAGGATGAAGAACATATATTTTGCTACACGGGGATATCCGGAGGACTTTATGGCGTGGGATTTCTATACAAAACTACACAGGGATTTCGGAAAGAGTGTGCATACTTAAATTAAAGTTTCAGGAAAAAGAACTGTCCATTATTCAAGCATACGCACCTACATTAGACGCAACAGACCAAGAGATGCATGAGTTCTATGACACAATACGAAAAGCGCAATCTATTGCTGCAAACAACCTTATTTTAATGGGCGACTTCAACTGCAAAATTGGGCAACGAGAATGTAAAGAACTTAAGGTTATGGGACCTTTCTGTTACGGAAAAAGAAACCACAGGGGTGACTTATTTCTTCAATACGCTCTGGAGAACAAACTTCAAATAATAAACACTTTCTTTAAAAAAAAATCAACATCCCAGTGGACATGGATTTCCCCCAATAAAAAGATAAAAAACCAAATCGATTTCATTTTAAGTAACAATTTAAAACAATTTACAAACATTGAAGTAATAAATAATAATATATTTCCATCAGATCATAGGTTGGTACGAGGTACTATAAGTCTTGGAAAACAGAAAAAAACGAGAAAATATTTTAGCTCTACGAACTCTATATTAAAAGAAAAAGTTGCCCAAAATAAATACCAGAACACCCTTGAACAAAAGTCAAAAGAACTATACTTTGGAGAAAACGACAACATAGAGTCTTTTTATGAAAAAATCGAATCTTTGATAAAATATTGCATAAATCAAGAACCGTTACAAAGGAACTGTTTCATCACTTTAGAAACTAAATCATTGTTAAAAAGACGTGCAGATCTTCAACATAAAAAAACATCTCAACTCTGAGGAGAAAAAAAGAGCTATCACAATTATTCAAAACTGCAAACAAAAAATTAATAAAAGATTACCAACAACATAGAATACAAATATTAGAGGAGCATCTTGATAATACTGGGAGTCTCAAAAAAGCCGATAAACAATTAAATAAAAATAAAAATTGGATACCACAACTTAAAACAAATAAACACGGAATTCAGACAAGGAAAGATGTTGTCAATATCGCAACAGAATTTTATAAGAACCTCATTGAAGCGCAGACTAGAGATACTCTGGAATCTGAGCAAACACTAGAGGAGGTCTATGACTCCACAAGTATTGATAAGTTTACCGAAATAGAAATCATCAGAAACATAGACAACCTGAAAAATGATAAAAGTCCCGGTCCTGACGATATTCCTAACGAAGCTTTGAAACTTGGCAAACATCTATTAGCTGCGCCTCTCATGGAACTGTTTAATAGAGTTTTAGAAAAACGTAGCGTTCCCAAAAAATGGACAGAATCAAAAATTATTCTCTTGTACAAAAAAGGTGACCCAACGAATGCTAGCAACTATCGCCCTATAAGTCTGTGCCTGCGATATATAAACTTTTCGCATTGTGCCTAGAAAAACGGATAGGAGGTCAAATAGACGAACAGCAACCTACAGAACAAGCGGGCTTTCGTAGAGGTTTCTGCACCATATATCATATCCATACCTTAGAATTAATAATTCAAAAATTTGTAGAGTTCAATAAACCTCTATATCTCGGATTCATAGACTACGTAAAAACATTCGACTCTATATCCCATGACAGTATATGGAGAGCTCTCAAACAGCAAAAAATACCACAAACATATATAGCTATCATAAAAAGTATCTATGAAAAAAGCACAAGCCGAGTTAAACTTGATCGTACAGGACCTGAGATCATAATACGTAGAGGAGTAAAACAAGGAGATCCTCTTTCACCTAAACTTTTCATAGCGGTACTACAACACATTATGAAAGACCTATCCTGGAATAAAGCAGGAGTTAATCTCAATGGCAACTATTTGAACAACCTTTGCTTCGCCGATGATATTGTTATCTTCTCCGATTCACATAAAAAACTTGAAGCCATGATACAAGAAATTAACAATGTAAGCACAAAAATAGGCCTAAAACTAAACACTGAAAAAACGAAGGTATGCACAAATAGCACAAAACACCGAATAAAAGTAGATGACATAGAGATTGAATATGTAGACCACTATAACTACCTAGGCAAACAAACATCTTTTAAAATTTCTATAAATCAAGACGAGATCAATAGGAGAATTGCTATAACCTGGAATAAGTTTTGGAAACATAAAGAGGTACTCAAAGCAGATCTACCGCTAAATTTAAAAAAGAAAGTCATGGATTCCTGCATACTTCCCTGTCTCACATCATATGGCTGCCAAACATGGATCTTCAATAGACAAACAAGGAATAAAATACTAACATGTCAACGTGCAATTGAAAGAAGTATCCTGAACCTAAAACTAAAAGATAAATGCGAAAACAATGACATTCGCAAGAAAACGAGAGTGATAGACGCATTACATTACTCTCAAAAATTGAAGTGGAAGTGGGCAGGTCATGTAGCACGATCTACAGATACCAAATGGAATAAACAAGTAACCATGTGGACAGGACCAACAGGCAAAGGCAAGCAAGGAAGACCGAAAGAAAGATGGGTCGATGAGATTGAAAAGACAGCTGGAAAAAATTGGTTAAAAATAGCACAGAACCGAAAAGAGTGGGAAAAGATGGAGGAGGCCTTTACCCGAAGAGGGGTCCTTAATTGAAATATATATTTTATTTTATTTTAAGCGTACATATAATTGTTGTATTGTAAATATTTTCTATTAAGGAATAAAGAGGTTTTATTATTATTATGGGGTATCTATATAATTTTCTCACCTGGTTGGGTGCTATAAATATATAATTATAAATTAAAATGAAAAGATAAATATACATAAATATCAATAAAATAAAATAAATACAAAAACTACATAAATAAATAAGATCCAACCAGATGGGAGCCCTCGGCAGGGGAGACCAAACGGCCGAGGGTTAGGGGGAAAGGGAAAAAAACCGGCGGACGATGCGGGTGGTATCGAGAAGCACCGCCTTCAGCATTTGAGCCCGAAGCGGTCCGTCACGGAGTCCCAGTCGCCTCAGATGACCCGAGAGGCTGACTGGGATTAGCCCATTCGCAGAGACGACTACAGAAATAATTTCGGTCGGCATACCACCCCACATGTCGGTCACCTCGTGAGCCTGGTCCAGATATTTTGTTCGATTATCCGTTTCGGCTTTCACGAGGTTCTCGTCATACGGAATGGTAATGTCGACCAAAAATATCCTTGACTGTGCCCGGTCCATCAACACAATATCAGGCTTATTCGCAAGAATAGTCCTGTCTGTGATGATCGCCCGGTCCCAATAGAGCCTGGCGCGATCATTTTCGAGCACGGCTTCCGGCAAGTACTTGTAATACGGCAATTTTCGGTCCACGAGACCGTATTTCAGAGCGAGCTCCTGGTGTAGAATTCTGGCTACTAGGTTGTGCCTGTGCAAGTACTCAGAGTTAGAAAGCGCCGAACAACCGGAGATGACATGCCTAAGTGACTCCCCGGGATGGCGACAAGCTCGACAGACGTCGACAGTGCCATCCTTTAGGATGTATCTCCGATAGTTGTTGGTCTTAATAACCTGATCCTGTATTGCACAGACAAAACCGTCGGTTTCCCCGAAGAGGTTACCGAAACGTAGCCAGTTGAGGGAGGCGGCTGTATCTACGTGAGGCTCATGTAGAGCCCTGTAGTACCTCCCGTGGAGCTCCTTCTCCTTCCATACGGTCTCCCGGTCGGAAATGCTCTGTACTGCCGGGTCTTCCCATTGCTCGTTGGCTAAGGATAGAGGGGTAAGTCCTTTATCACTAGAAATGACGTCATTATAGAATGGATCATCCGATCTCGCCAGGAAGTAATGACGGAGGCTGCACACTTCGCGATTATGCATGGTGAGCGCGCTCAGGAAGCCACGCCCACCATGCTTTCGCGGCAAGTACAGCCTCATTATCGACGATCTCGGATGATGCATCGTATGGGACGTCATTGTAGTGCGGACTTTTCTATCCAGGGCGTTAAGTTCAGTCCGACTCCACCTGAGTATGCCAAAGGTATACATGAGGACAGGCATGACCCAACCGTTATATGCATGTGTCTTATTCACACCGGACAAAAGGCTGTTAAGCACTTTGGTCAAGCATGCATAAAACACGTCGCAAACTGACTGTTTCATACCAGCCTCATGGATACCGATGTTCTGTGACATACCCAGGTATCGGTATGTTTCAGCCTCGGAAAGGGTTCTTAAGTTGACGGGCATAGATAAGTCTATGCCCTCAGAGTTAGCAACCCTTCCCCTTTCAACATGGAGGACCGCACACTTATCCGTCCCCAGCTCCATTCTAATAGAATTGCTAAATTCACACGTGATGTTTAGCAATTCCATAAGATGGGAGCGACTGGAGGCGAATAATTTGAGGTCATCCATATAGAAAAGGTGGGTCACTTTTGTACCTCCTTTCCTAAGCTGAAATCCCCTCCCGGAGCCCTCCAGTAAAGTACTGAGAGGGTTCAAAGAGAGGCAGAACCAGATTGGACTCAGACAGTCGCCCTGGAATATACCCCTTCTTATCCTTATGCGGCTTTCCGCAGCCGTCATCCGCTCGCCTAGATGACAGAGGATCGTACTCCACTGCCCCATACACTGCTTGAGAAAGTCTCGAACTGTACAGTCAATCTTGTACAGCTCGAGGACTCTCTTTAGCCATGTATGGGGCACCGAGTCAAATGCCTTTCTGTAATCTATCCAGGCGGCGGAGAAGTTCCGACGGTTGCGTTTCACCACTTTGCCAATGACCGCGTCAATGAGGAGTGCTTCCTTGGTTCCACGACCGCCGCCCCGACATCCATTTTGAGCGCGCGACATCACCTGATTTAAGTCCAGGTGACGAGCGATTCTCGCGCTCAAAATGGATGTTAGTGTCTTGTATATGGTCGGTAGACACGTGATGGGGCGGTATTTGCTCGGGTCTGTGGCACCCTGATCTTTAGGAACCAAATGAGTGATCCCAGTAGTGAAGAGGCTTGGGAGCGACTTCTGGTTGAGAGCCTCTTGAAACTGTCGGGCGAGCACAGCGTGACACACCATGAACCCCTTCAGCCAGTAGTGATGCAGCCCGTCAAGCCCCGGACTTTTCCAGTTCGGGGCCCTACGAACCGCCTCAGCTACGTCATCCGGCGTTATGATGACGGGGTCCATGGGCGTAATACCCGCACACTGACTCGCCATAACTTCCGTCCAAGGGCCCTCGTTGTGGTTTACGGGCTCTGACCACAGGCTGCGCCAGAATGCGACCGTGTCAGCCTGATTTGGTGCAGGGCCCGTTCCACTTACTATTGGTCGCTCCAATGATTTATAGAGCCTCTTCTGATCACTCTGGAAGAGACGGTTCTGGTTGAACCGTGTCGACCTCTCGGTATATCGCCGAATCCGCTTTCCCCAAGCAGCTATTCTTTGCTTCAGGTCGTCTATGCGCTCCGTCAGTTTTTGCATTATATCCGGCTGGGACAAACTAACATTTGTCCCAGCAAACGCCATCCTGACGGTGCGCACAATCCTTGGCCTGGTATTGCCTGACCTGAAGCATATCAGTCTGCCGATGAGGGCCCTAGCCTTTGCGATACGTTCTTCAATTCTTATTCTCCAGGCTGGGATAGCACTACTTTGTCCAGTAGCGGGTCCAGCCGTGGAAAGTTTGGCGCCTATAATACAGCAGACTGCCAGTGCGGCGCCAAAAAGAATTGAGTCCGTCTCGCAAAGGTCCCGGCTGGCTTCAAAATAGGTAACCAGCATTGGGTTCAGAGCCCTCACGACAGCCCGATTCCGCTTGCTTAGGGCTAAGCGGGGAAGTCGCGGTCGATTTTCGAGAGGCGTACTGCGCGTTTCCACAATCGCCTCTTCCAATGTACTCCTCATTTGCTCTAGTTCCAGTTCCTGGGCGACTGCTCCATCATCGTTTGAATCAACCACAACTGGCGTATTCACGGCGGCATCCACATTTGCCGTTTGCTCAGCAAGTTGTGGCACCGCATCCTCAGCCGCAGCATTTTCACCCGATGAAGGAACAGCCTCACGTCGTAGCCGTTCGAGTTCGGTGACATCAAATGTATTTGAGCGCAAGATATACCGAACTCGGTCTGCCAGGTTTTGGTCGGTGACGGTTTGCAGATGGCTCCAGCTCAGCAAAAAGTCGATGCATCCTTGCCCGATACGCAAAACCTCCAGTTTCTACCCCCCCCCCCTTCGCCCTAAAATACGCCCGCAATGCGTTGCTCTTCATCTGAGTTGTCCAACGCATGCGGCGTACTCCACCAGTGGCGGGTGCCGATTGCTGAGCCCGCGAAGACCCTGCCGACACCAAGCCAGCTGGTGGGGATGATGGATGCGAGGAGCTGCTGGGTGGTCGTGCAGCACCTCGCGCTCGGCTGGCGGTTCGCATGCTGTCGCGTCCAGCGCCAGCTCCAGACGCGCCCTGGCGACCTCCAGGCAGCGGCCCTTTGCGCGTTCCATTTACTTCCATCATCCATTTTAGGGCGTCATTTAGCGGGAGACGCCCAGACCCGGCGCCGTTTCATGGTTAGGCCATGTGCACAAGCGGGCCTTGGCACCTTCAATTTTTGCCGAGGCACGGCACTAACACCTCTTGGCAAGGTGCTGACTGACTGCGCTGACGTAGCGGTTTTGTCACATAACCGTTACATCAGCGGGCGATGGGGTCGTCACTTCCCTACGCCCTATTATTATTATTATTATTATTACTTTATTATGCTTCATTAAATCAGGAAACACATAAAATATGAAAGTTTCTAATTTTTGCTTGGATTCAAATGCTTTTGTTGCGTGAGCGATCGATCGATTGGACGTGCTATCTCACTCATGCTTACTGCACAATACAGTTCGGTTTTTTTTGTTATTTGCCACTAAATTAATGCATTCTAATGATTCTGTTGTAAATCTTGGGTTTGCATCTACACTTTTGTACCATTTGGTAAGTATAGATGGATTATTAAATTTTTGTCATACTTGTAAACATGAGGAATTATAAATTGCAAGCAAAGAGCGAATTTGCGTAAAGATGGTGAATATTTTCTACCACTGAAGAGGGGTTCAACATTTTTTTCAAGAATTCTCTAATGTCAGAGTCAACAGATTCCAATAAATCCCCATCTTCTTCTCTAATCAAAGACTTTGTTTTAAGTTTTGCAATAATATTTTCTAGTTTAGCTATTTTTTTGATAAACGCCTACTTTTTTCTCATCATTCGGATGACAGTCTTTCCGAGTGTATCCATTCCTTTCGCAGCGTTTGAAGATTGTACTCTGGAGTTTTGTCCTAAAACCCAAAGTACCGTTTAATAACCATAATTTTGTTACTACAGACACAATATTTTCTGGTTGTAATACTTACTATTGACAGTTGTTCAGAAATTTACTATTTCAACTGGCTTTTGACTAGTAGTCAACGGCAGTGTAGGTCAACAGCAGGATCAATCTGAAATCAAGTAATTTGTATGTTTAGTTTAGTTTAGTTTACGACGGGCTGTTTTCCGCAACTCCACGTCTAAGCGCGTATTTTGCGTGTGGGCAGGAATAATATGCTTATTCGAACCATGATATCTCCCCGAAGAAGCTCAGCAGTCCCTTGCTGTTGCAAGCAACTTCGGAGAGCAATCCCGGCGTGCCGAGATATGTGTATGTGGCGACTTCATACCCTGTATGAAGCGACTTCTGGACATGTCAGCAACACGTGAACCGCCGTTTCTTCCTCTCCCATGCATGCTCTGCACAGGGGGCTGTCAGTAACACCTATGGTGAACAAATGTTTGTTAAAAGAGCCATGTCCTGTGATAGCACTTGTTACTATCCTGATCTGTGGCTTGTTCAGTCTCATTAGAACCTTCGTTGGACGACTGTTTATTTCAGGTAGGGCCTCCCTAGCTTGTCTACATTCTACTAAATTTTTCCAAAGCTGAGCGTGGAAATTATTGAAGTATCTACGTACCAGTGAACGAACGTAGTCAAAGGAGATTGGTATTATTGGTTCCTGCGCTATAGTTGCTAGGGCCGATCCCCTTCTGGCCAGTTTATCTGCTGCATCGTTGCCTCTAGATCCACTGTGCCCCTGGATCCATTGCAGAGTCACATTGTTGTGCTTACATACCTCATTCAATCGTTGATAGCACTCGTATATGAGTCCCGAGTTCGTCACATTGCAACTCACAGCTTGTAGTACCGCCATACTGTCGGTCAGTATTCTGATGGAGAAGTCTTTCACCTTCCTAGCATCTACTGCTATGGCCGCTTGGATGATACCCATGCATTCAGCCTGGAAGACTGTGTTGTGGGTACTCAGCGGTGTGCATATGTGGATATTAAGTTCTTCAGAGAAAGTCCCAGACACCACACCTTCATTTGTCTTAGAACCATTCGTGAAAACTTTGAGCTCTCTTGGACCCAATCCTTCCAGATGGTCAACTTCCTTCAATTATATCCTGTACTTCTTATCGAATACAAATTGTTTTGGGATCCTATCATACTTGGCTTGTAAGATAGGAATTTTTGAGTAAATTCTATCGATTATATTGGTATGGGGGACTCTACTCTTACTTAAAAGATTTAGGGTCTTGAGTCTAATGGCAGCTAAAGTTGCTTTTTGTTGTATATGTAGATGAAGCGGTGCTAGCTCCAGCATAGCCTCCATAGCTGCTGTTGGTGTAGTCCTTAAGCAGCCCGTGGCAGCCATACAAGCTAATCTCTGGTAACGCTGAAGCTTTTGTATAGTGGTGGCTTCATTGGTTTTGGTCCACCGTACCAGAGAGACGTATGTGATCATGGGCCGAATTACAGTTTTGTACAGCCACAGTATAATTTTTGGTGTTAAACCCCATCGTTTGCCAATCATGTTTCTGCATTACCAGAAAGTTAAACTAGCTTTGCTGGTTTTGTTTTCTATTGTGTTGTGATTTGTATGTTAAATCTACCACACTTTTGGTTTTATAACATCCCTTGATCAAACGGCTTGATAATGAATTATTGTGCCAAGATTATAATGAAGTTAACTTATTTTAATTTTGTGGAATACATTGCAAATTACTGTATTAAGTCAAGGGAAAATAATGTTATTTTTATTTCATATTGTTTACTTACATGAATGCTTAAATAATTTTCAATTTCCATAATCGACTAAATATGCTAAATTACTAACTCCAAACTATACCGCATTCGAGAATAAATTAAAATCTGATTTAAAAATAAAAAAAACTCAAATAAGTGCAATAATCAAAGTCTAGTTCGGTAAAATTTTATTTGTTTCTTATTATTACATCAACATTTTTGCATTTATTTCAACTTAATTACACTTTGCGGCCTTAAATTCGAGTTAGCATATTTTACAATTGTAAATATTTTTTATGGCGATTATGAAAAATATAGTTTGAGAGTTATCAAATTTTAATTATTAAAGTATTATTTGATCAAAACTAATTTAGGGATTTTATTGCGTTTAATGTACTTGATTTTTAAAATTAAGTAAATTAAACACTATAAAATCCGTATAAATAGTTTTAATTTAGAATCTTTTTCTCAATAAAATATGTCCAAATAGAAGCAAACTCATCTGCATTAAGCCCCCCTTCCGTTTAGTTCCATACAAAATCTTCCGTATATATTACACTGTGCTTTTATGATATTATTATAAAAGCACAGATTATGCACTTGAAGCTTTGTTTTGTTAGTACCTTGCTACATATTTATTTATCTATGTGTAGTACCGTAGACAGAGAAACCTATAGACTAATGATTAGCGTGGCCTCGAGTGAGAAAGGACGATAACGTAGTTTTAGGTTATACAATAATCTTCATGACTTTTAAATATATTTGGATAAAAATTTTAATTGTTCTAAGAACTGAACTGAACAAGATTCACCAATCTTAAGCTCACATAACACTTTTTTCTCACTTAAACCAACTTGTATACTCCTTAGATCGCTACGAACTGTCAAAGTTGTTTAGCAAAGTGTAGTTTACTAAATAAAAAAAAACTGGCACGGAGAAAGGGACATACAATCACATGGCTCTGTCTTATTTCTATACAAGACGAATGCATAAATCTATCTTTTTCGTGTGCGAATGCCAAAGAAGGCGTCAATTTGTCTATAGGTTTCTCTGTCTACGTGTAGTACAATGTGCTGACGTTTGACTTATGTGCCATTAAAACTGCTTGAAGATCTACTGTGAATACAAGACTATTATTTGCTTTATTTTTTTTTGTAGATTCTTCTTTTTTCAATTTATGTAATTGATAATCACGTTCTTCCATTATCCCAGCACATATTTCACATTCGTCCGTTTTGGATCTAAACAGAGAAAGATTTCTCGATTATATAACCTCAGTAGTTTTTAATAGTGGTAGTATGGTGCGAGATTTGCACCAGTCAGATACGTAAAACTTATATAAATCCATTTTTGTTTTTCAATCAGTTTGCAGATATAGATTTCATTGTTGGTAGAGAGTCAAAAAACTCGACTATTGATTTTTGCCCGTTTACAAAAGGGTTAACTGTATCTTTACCATCAGCTGTTTTTAAATTATACTTGAATGACTGAGCTCGTCGAAAATTGTTAGACAGTTTTCGATCCCTATGACATTTTGTTGGAACTGACTGAACAGTATCATTAACAAATATTTTCTTCTCCCCCCATGTATATGTTTTCCAAAATTGGTTAATATTTTTATATATTTTTTCTTTCTTCATCTTTTACAATACCACACTTGATTATGCCTGTTTTTTTGCTACATTTGCATCTGTCTTTTAAACGCTTTGGTTGTCTTAAACTTTCGTAGACCCATTTCGATATTTTTTTAATTTTGCTGTAATATTGGGAGCATGCTTCGCGCAATTTTTAATTTTTTCTTCAAACCAGGTATTTTTATTTACTTGAGCTTATCTTTTTTGAATTTACTCTTCTCAGGCAAGGAAGTATCGCTATCGTTTTCGGAACTTGATGAGTATGGAACTAATAATTTAGGATCGCCAAAATTACCACTAAAATTGGATATTAAATCGCAGTTTTCTATATAAGCACCATTAAATTTTTTGGCATCGATGAATCGTAAACCATAACATTATCATTGATTTTCAAAGAATTTGTATTGCTAATTATATTTGCATTTTCACTAGGTACGTCAAATGTAGTAAAAAAATAAGATTTATCTAGAAAGCGGAATTCAATTTTAGGTAGGAAAAAATTAACTATAGTGGACAACGTGATATTGCCCACTATAAACAAATAAAAAATGCCCAACTGCAATGTTTAATTTTGACTTAGTAAAAATATACCATTTAAATATGTATTTTTACTTTTCTTAGTTTAATACAATGGTAAATAAAATTGGCAGTATTTAGGCATTTTTCGCGACGGACTTTGGCAGGTTTTTAACCAAAGTAAGGCAGATTCGTATTATATAGATGGTCATACTGATATACAGTAATCTATGGTCTCAGTAATCTTAAATCTATGGTTTTACCTATTCATAAATAAAAAGATACTCTATGTCTACGTTAGTACTCTTATTAGTTTGTGCTGTTAAAGTTGTTTAGCAAACTGTAGAGTTTGCTAAACAAAAAAACCGGCACGGAGAAAGGGACAATCACACCGCTCTATCTCGTTTCTATGCAAGACGTTTGCATAAATCTATCTTTTTCGTGTGCGAATGCGAAAGAAGGCGTCAGTTTGTCTATAGGTTTCTCTGTCTACGCTCTATGTCTTGTCCACAAACTAATAAGAGTACTAACGTAGTCTCGTCTCTATTCTGTGGTAGTCTGGTCTGGTAGCACAGCGCATAGATAAATAAATATGTAGCAAACTACAGATACGAGTGACTTTTAGTCAAGTTTCCCAACTACGCCTTTTGGCGCTGCAGTCGCCCAATTTGACAGATGAGTATTGACTATAGTGCCACCAACTTATCTGTTCAGGTGGACAAAATTGGAACTAAGGCCGCCATTTTGTAAATGACATTTTTATAAAATATAAATAATATATATAATAACACTAATTCTCACTAATTTTAATATATTAACACGAAATTTGTTTTATTTTATATTATGTGTACCTAATGAATATGTAGTCACCTATTTCCTCGGCGAATTTCTTAAATGGCAATAGTAAGCACTCCACTAGCGACTCTGTAAACTGAACAGATAAGTTGTTGGCACTATACACAATTTATAATAGTATAGCTAAGTTGAGCTATGTATAGCTTAGGGATTGCAAGTACACATCCTTGAAATTATCGATATCGATATTTAGTGGTGTTCTTATTTTATCGATATCGACATAAGTGCATTATACAGGAATAATAATACTTAATGAAACAAAATACATCTAACTTATTTATTTTTTATTGAAGCTCACCAACACCATATACATACAAACGTAATCTTAGGATTAAAATAAAGGCACATTAAGTTATATAAACAAATTAGAAAATTGTGCATAACATTTTACATAAATAAGTACAATTTGTCGAGAAACAGAGCAATATTTATAATTCATTAAATAAAGCAAATTAAACCACAGGAATCATTTAAGTGCTTAATATTTTACTTTTCAAGTTATTTTTTATTAGAAGCAATGCTATTTATTTTTCATCTGGGGTACACTGGCCATTCTTTTACAAAAATTAAAAAACATCTTCTCTTCTTTAATTTCATTTTCTACACCACGTAACCTGAAAAGAAATAAATAAAAATAAAGTCCAATATTCATATTTTATGACTTAATGATAATCATTAACTATATATTATTTACATTAAGGTACCAAAGGGTGGCTTCATGGCAGTTGGCATTTTTTATCAGTCAAACCATGGTGTGGTGAAAAAAAATAGTAGTTGATGCAGTAAATAAGAACTTTCTCAATGTCTTCAGACACGGAGTTCCAAATAAGTGTAACCTTAATACTAAAGGAGTTGTTGATAAAACCATTGAAGTGTAGTGGAACTGTAATCTTTAGATTAGATGAAGAACCAAGAACTCTTATTGTGATTTGAGGATAGATATGCTGAATATAGATATAATGGATATGTTATCTGATCTTACCTAATTATGTCTAAGAATAAACTGAATTTATCATACCTTTATGCCATGTACACATTTTGTTATCTTCTGGCAACATTTGTCTCACCACATCATCATTAGATTTCTATTCCTGAAAACAAACAATATTTGTGAATTTTATGTTCTTATACATAAACCCAAAATTAAAGAATAAATATATAATGTTATACTTCTGTATTGTATGTATTAATGCTGTATGGCTACTGTTAACAACAGTTTAGTATAATCGTAATTAAAAGTGATCTATATTATCATATAACGAAGTTATATGGCAATTGTATGTGGTAGAGCCATGCTGCAGGTATATTACTGGTATAAACAACTTGTTATTTAGAATTTTATTATAGCTAGTTGTGTAATTTAATTCCCTTTATAATTTTGATTAATTATGATCAATATAGTGTAATCATACCTTAAATTAATGCCAGATGTAACACTTAACTCACAATAAATATATTGAACTTATTTAAGAATATTTTGACTTCAACCTTTTGTAATTAGACTATTAATAGATTATGTACCTACATCTGAAAGCTAAACTAATATTATTTCATGAAGACTGCTATATAGCTAGTTTTGTTGTTAAATACAAGTACTTACTATAACTAAGATTAAACCAAAAATATACTAAATATACGTTTTTGTATCAATCCTACATAATAAGTTTTAATAGGTATAAAAAGGTAATTATAATTATCTCAACCCACCAAAGAGCTAGATAGAAAAACAAATTTATAAAAAAGTAATTTGTAACAAATCATTTACTCTGATTCGTACTGCTAACTCGAGTTGCGTGAATTTCAACTCGAGTTAAATCAATTCGTAATTTTTCCAAGTTGGCACATCTATAAGATCAGAATTCCTAATATTCACTTCACTTAGTTGTTGTTGTTTTAACTTTCATTAATTGTTTCATTATTAACCATAGCTTTTTTGGTGATTTTTTACTGATCCTGCATTTATATATTTAAGTAATTATAGTGAAAAATAGCCTGTAACTGTAATTATAGTGAAAAATTACCTGTTACAGTGCAGCCAATAGATAATCTCACTTTTACTTATTCTACAATAACTCAGTTCCTACATTGACAAATCCTGCGAGATTTTCAGCTATGAATTGTCTATATAGTATATATGCTTACAAATGGTCGGGGTTGGGTTTACAATTCGGTCGCCTGAATTTGAAGATTCTGTCACTGTGGGGGAGTCAAGGGGGTTTATATGAAGCACCCTCACTCGATTTTTTCTGCCGGAGCAGCGTCGAAGTATTTTTAAATATTAGTAAATGACTAACTCAATTGCGTTTTTGACATTTCATCTGTCAATGTCATATCGATATATCTAAATCGATGTCATATCGATATATCTAAATCGATGTCATATCGATATATCTAATCGATCTAGTGAATCGATATTTCACACTAGAGAATCGAGATCGTGTCTTTTTCTGTTTTATTAAGATTTGTAAAATTATTTACAATTAGTTGAATGTACCCCAACTCGTAAAGAATGACAGTTTTTAATTCAATCATTCAATGTTATCTGTACTTTATTGTGTCTTTTGATATCGTAAATATAAACTTTTAACGCAAATCAAAAAAAGATAGATCTTTAGGATTTCGATTTTTTGTGAATCGATTCATCCAATTTTGATTTGAATCGATTTAAAAATATGTAAAATTAAATCGCTATGCCGGTTGCCGGCCATTTTGTTGACAGCTTTTCCTCATGCCGTTGCTTCCGAGTTTCAGAATTTTGGTGAATAGTGAAATATTTGTGGCGGCAGAATACTGCTAAATATCGCAAAGATCCTTTCTTACAAATGGTGGCAGCCATAAATTATGTTTATAAATTAAAGTAGTTATGAAAGTTAATATTTTGGTGTTATATCGAGTGCAATAGCGAGCGAAGCGAGCCTGGGACGTGGACTCTGACAGGTTAGGTTAGATGAGGATGACGGGGTCGAGTGAGCGAGCGAATAGAAGCTCTTCTAACCTAACCTCCGTCGTCCGGACTCCGTCCGGGCACCGTCGACCGGACTTCCCTTGACTGCACCACGTTAAGTGGCGTGGGGCTTCCGTCCCCCAACTCTCTCCCTATAAATCAGGTTAAAATTGTCATAAAAATTACGAAACATAACCTCAAAGTGAGATTTTTAAAAATTTACATAAGAAAAAACTAAGCACATCCGGCAGAAAGTGGAAGTGGGGAGTGACTCTTCAACTCCTCCCCCTCCCCCCACACCACCTAACACCCCCAAATTCAGGCGACCGAATTGTAAACCTTACCCAATGGTCGTACTTTTATCTTGTTAATACTTGGGCCCAAGAATGTATAGAGACGTGTCCTTCTCCTTTAAGTACCATGGTTGAAAGTAATAAAATGACTCACCTGTTGCAGTCAGAGGCACATCATGATCTATTTCATTGTCAGTAAGCAAGGACGGGTAAGAGTTTCGAAGTCTTCTGCCTTCTTTGTCGAACTGAAATACTTATATCAAAATGTTTTTCACAGACACGTTTGTTAAGTAACTGTTCTTTGGAAAGTACAATGAGCTGGGGATTTGTCGGCACTATGAAAGACATCCACAAGTTTCTTAAATTATCGTTCCTAGGGAATCTAAAAAGCCGGTGCGTTTCACGTGTTGTATTGCAACCACCAATACAACACTTTTCGTATACCATTATGATGGTATATGCAATGTTCACACGAGCAGCACAAAAACAGAATATTGTAATAATTGAGGAAAATTTGGATAAATAATGGCGGCAATCAATATCGATAATTTTGATTTTTGACAATATGATTTGATTTTGACATTAACACAATATGGCGTGATTAAAACTACTTTTACGGATTTTATCGCGTTTATTTTTACTTTTTATTTTTAATTCCCGACGTTTCGGGCGCTTTCCAGCACCCATGGTCACGGGGGACTGAGATGACTGACGTCCCGATGTCATTGTTAAACCCGGAGTACCTTCAGCTTTTTTAATTATTGTTTATATAAGCTGTTTATATATGTATAAGCTGAAGGTACTCCGGGTTTAACAATGACATCGGGACGTCAGTCATCTCAGTCCCCCGTGACCATGGGTGCTGGAAAGCGCCCGAAACGTCGGGAATTAAAAATAAAAAGTAAAAATAAACGCGATAAAATCCGTAAAAGTAGTTTTAATCATGTGTAGTGTTCGCGTAAATATAAGAAATCATTACAATATGGCGTCTCAAAATGCCGTCCGTAGACAGAGGACAAATCAAATTGCGACGGTAGCGCCAAGTTGCGTAGAATGGAACTAAGCTGTCACTGGCACAGAGTACCTTTGTCTGGTGTGGTCTGGTAGTGTCACAGAGTATATTATATATACCTGGTAGTGTTCTGTATAGATGTGGGTCGTTACGTCATTTTCAAGAAACGTAACGAAACTAGTGACTTTGTCGGCGTCACATGTTTCAAAACTAGTGATTTTTGTAACTGGCTATTTTATTCGGCTACTGTGATTGTTTGTATATATACCACCACCAACTATACAGTTACACACGAAACGAAACTATACAGTTACATAGTGATTTTTGTAACTGGCTATTTTATTCGGCTACTGTGATTGTTTGTATATATACCACCACCAACTATACAGTTACACACGAAACGAAAATAAATTTAATGACTATCTAAGTGCTTGTATCTATACAGTTAAATCAATAAATTAACTTCCCTTCATACTTTATTCAGGTTTAGGACAGACTGCATTAATTATGTATTTATTTATGATTGATTTGCGTTTACTATGACACTAATATTTTCATAAAATTATTAATGCAGGCATATTTACAAGTCAATTTGATTGTATATGCAATAATTATTGATATTTACATTTTATTTACACTTTTTCAACGTTTTCACTGTCATTTGTTTTTGCACTTTTATTTACACTGTACAATTAATTTGTTTGTTTGTTTGGCTATTTACATACAGTTTTTAAGTTTTATAATATTATAAACATTTAAATTAAAAAAAATTTATACCTACACATTTTTTAGTTTTATTTTAATTTTATAAATAAACGAGTTCATGACTCCATCAAAAATGTTAAAATTATTTTAGTTAAATTCAATGTGACTCGCTTCCCGGAATCGTAAACCGTTGAAAATATTTACAAACAGAGATTACTCTATTTTATTGTCTATGTCTATAGTCTTACGTATGAAAATTAAACGTACAATAATACTGTTACTTACGATGGTTTGTTTATTGTTGTATGCCACATGTGCGCTTTGCGCTCGAGCGACCGACAGTCGCCTCCCGCCTCCCGCAATAATAATGGTTAACAGTAATCATAATCACGCATTTACAAAAATCACTAGTTCTAATATGACTCGAAACTAGTGATTCGGTTACGTGCCGCGTAGCCAGTTACTGTATCTAGTGACGTGAAATAACGCCCACGTCTAGTTCTGTATCTGTAGTCTGTAGTGGGTCTTTGGCTTTTTGGAAGAGTATACTAGTTTGAGGCAAAGATTAATTTTATCAAGGTTTTGGAAATTAATTGGGAATAAAATATATTTAAAATGACGGTCGATGGTGATGTAAAACTGGAGAGGGAGCGAGTTTTTATGGACATTTCAATTGGAGGTTTGCCTTCCGGTCGCATCGTCTTCGAGTTGTTTACCGATGTCGCTCCGAAGACTGCGGAAAATTTTCGTGCCTTGTGCACAGGTGAAAAGGGAGATGGAAAAGTAACAGGAAAACCGTTAACGTATAAGGTATACCCTTTCTAATCTTTCAAACCTCTTGATAATAAGGTAAAATTATTTTGTAGCATATTTTGCCGAGAGTCAGGTCGCACTCAGTGCTTTCATCATCGGTAACCTTCCATTGCTTGATAATATAATTATCTATCATACAGTTTGAGACAGGTACTTTTGAGTATTAGTACAGTATGGATGGTAGTGAACTTCATAGGTGTCAAAGTGAAATTGGTATATTTTTTTTACACAAGATATATCAATAAGTTTTTTATTCTTCAGTGCAATTGACACAAATTTTTAAGCAGTATTTATTTCAATCTATAAATATCTAATACCATCTCGAAACGGCTAGGCTGGCTCTGCTCTTTCTGACCAAGATGCAGTTGTCCTCTCCGGCTGATGTCTTGTATCTCTCCGGCCTGGGGTACAAACTGGTGGTCGGCTTTAGTAATCTGCTGCACGATTTAAGTGATCATTTTAGCTTAAGTTGACAGGCAATGATGCTATTGATTACCATCTAGCTGCTTTTTATGCCGGAAATATTTAGTTTTTGAGATATCGATAATTAAAGTTTTGAGGTTATATCCATTAATATAAAAATTATAATGAATAGAACACAACATAGGTCCGTTAGGCGCAACCTAACCTAATCTGGCCCCAAGCACTACATCCATAACCATATGCACGTTTGCCTCTATAAAAAAAAATTAAGACATAAAAATGAACATGCAGTAAAATTGGAAACTTGAAAGTCAGCTAAAATCTCGGTTTCAAGGAGAATATAATCATTAAATCAACTGCTGTGCTTTTCAAGAGTGTGTCAGAGTCAGACAGTTTACAAAAAATCACATACAAACAACATGCTAGGCAGGTGAATTTACAAATATTGTACCTCTGCTAACAGTCTACATAGACTGAGTTTTGGGTTTGACATATATAAGATGTTCTTTCTGTCAACAATTGTGTCAATGGTCCAAGGAGCCTAAAGGGGCGTTGACGGAAATTTGATATCCGTCCGGATGAGAGGTCAGCAGAAGGTCCTACATGGAAGGTGCATGATCCTCCACGTCTGGAATCCGTATTGGCGATTTAACCAGTTGCGTCAGATCATATGCCAAGGCAAAATAATAAACAGATCTCCCCACATGATTGGTTAAACATGAACCAAGCCATTCGGCGTGGTGGGCGTTAAAATCGCCGAGGACCACCATCTCTGTGGAGGGGATCTGCTGTAGCAACAAACCTGTAGGCATTTGGATGTAGTCGAAGAGTCTGTCTGTTTCGGCATTACAGCTATGGTATCTATAGAGGCACCCGTAGAAGCGCAGGTAGTTGTTGATGTCTATGCATAGCCAAATAATAGACAGGTCCAAACCTTCCAGACTGCCGAGGCGTCGAGAACAGATGTCCTCTCTGACCTAAACACAAACCAGCCCAAGGCACAAGTGCTCCAGTTTGTACTCTGGGTAGGAGAGATACGAAGTATCAGCCGGAGAGGACACATGCATCTCAGTCAGAAAGAGTAGAGTCTGCCTCGCCGTTGTGAGATGGTAGTGGATGTTGTAGTTTAGGTTAGACTGAAGTCCCCTGATATTGCAGAAATTCTCGGGTAGCGTGGCAGGGGTCGCCTTAGTCTTGTTGCTCAGCTTGCTCTGAGCAGTTGTTGTATTGAGGGGAATTTCGCCCCCCCCTCAGAATACGCGGGGCAACCTGAGCACCAACGCTCAGGAGTGCATTAACTTGGTTGTGGATGCTCAGCGAGGAATTCTCCAGGGGTGCTGGTAGCCTCCTGGGGTAGAGCTTTACTTAATTCCGCTACCATGATAAAGAGGGGGGAATTGGGCCTCCGACAACCTACACTCACTAGACGAAACGTGGAAGCGGAGCTTCCACTTCATGCCAGTATTCTGTTTGTGTGTTCATCAATTGTGAACCAGATTTAATGATTATTTTCAATCAACTTCAAGAAAAGGAAGATGTTTTCAATTCATTTGTATTCTTTTGTGTCCTCAGAACTTTTTCTAGGTGAACTGATTTTAATTTTTTTTTTGTTATTTGAAAACTGGTGGTTCTCAAATGGTCCCATGTAAATTTGATCAAGATCTGACCAGTAGTTTATGAGTTATACTTAATAATATGTAAAATTAAATAATTGACTTTGTTTTTTTGATTTGCTTTGATTGACTAAATTGATGATGTTCTCATTTTACTTATATTGAAGTTGGTTGTACAAATTTTTTAATTTTACCTCTTTTCATTTATTTTATGTGACAAATAGCTCATTTAGGCTTTAGGGATAGCTTTAGGGTTGTTCCCAATATAAATTTAAAGAAATAAATCTGCTTTCAGGAGAAATAGGGAATGAAATTTTTAATGTTACTTTTAAAAACAATATTCTAGTTGTCACAAGTGAAAGTTAACTTTAAAGAACTAAACAAAATAAAAATAGTTAAAAAATAGCTTAAATTCTGCTGTACACTATGTCTAAGCACTGACTTCTGAAGCTGTTATGTGGATTTAAAAATTATGTTGTGTAATATTTTAACCTCTTAATGTTTATATGCTATATTTTGTCATCAGGGAATGGTATTTCACCGAGTTGTGAAGGATTTCATGATACAAGGTGGTGATTTTACAAATGCTAATGGTACAGGTGGAGAGTCTATATATGGTGGTACATTTGAGGGTAAGGCTATATAAATGTTTCAAATTGATATTTCAAAGTATTAAGTCAAATCAAAAACATTTCAATTTGTTAGGACCGCAATAATATTTTTCAAAAACAGTTTTCTTTTCATGCAGAATTTCATGCATAGGGTTGAGTTTGTGTTATTTAATATTGAAATATTAGGTAAATATGGACGCTACCGATAGTGTCCTTTTTTCTTGTTTCCTTCTTTTTTTGTTATATTTATTTAAGCATGAAGTTTCTTCTCAGCTGGTATGTTTAATAGAGTCAAAAATGAATTTATAGTTGTAAGCGGTAACATAAATAATTTTGAGCCAAGTTGATACTCTAATGTAGATTTTTAAGTATCTCCATTTCATCTATATTCTGAACTATTTACTTTAAATAATAGTAAGTAAAAAACATGGTAAGAAAATATTTTAAAGATTTATTTATAAGTAACTGGTGCATGCTGCAGGGATGGGGTACTGTTTACTTGTTATTAGGTGAGGATGATACATATTAGGTGAGGATCTTATGTAATATAATACCTAGACTGGCGATTGGCAGCGGGTTCAAAGATGCTTATGTCCGTGCATCATGTGTCAAGTGTAATTATTACAACAATCCCTTTTTTACTGGAAACGAAGCATTCCATCTTAGTCCTCAGGGGTAAAAACGCAAGTGCATTTTGATTCTTAATCGAGGATAAATATAGATGTCTATAGACCACAACATCTACTTACCATCAGGTGGACTGTGTGCTCGTTCGTCACCTTTATTCTATAAAAAAGCAAAACCCTCACACAATGAGAATAGCCCGTGTCCAGCAGCGGACTGGAAGATGATATATAGATAGATAGGAATTTATCGCTTTTAATTTTATATGTGGTGGCATAGTGGAGCCATGCTGCAGCTATGTTAGTGGTATAGTTATAGCATGAATGGTCGGCTCGACCAGGGAAGGGCCATATTCTTACAAAATACCAACGTAAAATAGCAGCCTTAATGCTGCAGTGTTTTATATGGTGAGTGTAAGAACCGGAGATCCTTTTTACTGGAAACGAGGCATTCTTACTCCTCCCGGGTGAAAAAGCATCTACATTTTGATTTGTTATAAAAAAGTACTTTGCATCATCAATTAAACAAGAGTCTTGTTGAAAGTATTTGGTTTTCGAGTTATCTACATAGATAACTCCCAAACACTTTCTAATATTCTTGCAACAATTTCAGCAAGTTTTATTGTTTGATTCACTCAATTGTAAGAAAATAAAGGGAATGCATAAACAAATTATTCTGCTCTTCTATGACAATCTGAAATTCATATTTATTGAACATACAGAGTACAAAAATGTAATTTTGGTGGATAAATTTAAAACATAATTTTATTTATTTTTATTGACTTTTAAACACACATAAAATTCTTTTCAGATGAAACATTTGAACTGAAACATGATAGGCCTTATCTTTTGTCTATGGCCAATAGGGGCAAGGATACTAATGGATCACAGTTCTTTATGTAAGTTTGTGAAAGAGATGGGTAAGAATTCTCGGATGGACTCACACAGAATTAGTTTTACTCACCTTCATCAAATTCAACTTAATATCACCATTAAATAGTGTTTCCTAATTATTTTACACCATCCAGTGGTGGTGTAAGGGAAGTCATCATAGCATTTCATACTGGGAGTATCTGAGGGGCATCTATGGATGAATGATAATGTCAGATTTCATGGGCTGTATAGAAGTGTACCTTTAAATAACAGTATTTCCATCTCAATGCCTCGTGCATTGAATGTAGTTACATACATCATCTCGTTGGTGCTGTAAAAGGTGACAGAGGAAACTGGAACAGGATATGGGCAGCAGCGTTTTCCTGACAACTACTAATTATTGATAATCTGTGATTGCCAAACTCCACCTCTGCCAACCATAACAATAATAAATATCCCCGCCGATGAGGCAATCCATTGGGGAGTACCATGTATACTTCAGCAGTAGACAGTCGCCTACTGCTGCCTATTATACCTATCTACCTTTTTTATATGTTCAAAATGTAGAAATCTCTGATATCAAATTTTACGATCATTTGGTAGGTGAGCTTGAATGTAGTAAAAAGACTTTTATATTGTGGGGAAATTCTCATGAATATCTTATACTGCGGGGCAAACTAAAAGGTTATCCCAGACTTCTAATAACTAAAATCCCATGAACGGAACGCAACCGTGATCCCTCTATACACCCTCTCATTTCCGCTCAACAGCCTACTGGATTGTAAACAATCAAATCTACATCAAATGCAAATTTTTATGATATCTGGTAATTATAAACTTTAAGCTCTAGGTAATGGTTATCTAAAGACTAGAAATGAATAAAAATGTAGTTTATAGTTTCTCAATAATGCTATAACTATCTTGTAATGCCAATCCACAGCCAAGTGTGGTAATTAGAGCAAATCGCTATAACATGAGAAGGCCCATGTGCAGTAGAATATGAGATGTCTGGTACTGAAGTCGTATAATTGTCTGTTTTATTTAAAGTAAGAGGTTAACAATTGTAAACTTTTATGGGCTGGTGAAGTAAACCCCAATAGTGGATGACTGAGGTTGTCTGATGTGTGTCAACAAAGTGGCGAGCCCAAGTTGATGTCACGTTGTTGTATAGAGGGCGCTGGCGACGTCGTGCGCGCGCTGCCCGCTATCGTTCTTGTTGTGTTCTGTGTGTTGTAGAACAACACAGCCGGCGCCGCATCTCGACAAGTAAGTATCACCACCTTACTATTAAATTAAACTAATTTTACGGAATTTATCGCTTTTAATTTTATGTGTGGTGGAATGGTGGAGCCATGCTGCAGCTATGTTAGTGGTATAGTTGTAGCACGAATGGGTCGGCTCGACCAGGGAAGGGCCATATTGTCACAAAATACCAGCGTAAAATAGCAGCCTTTACGCTGCCGTGTTTTGTATGGCGAGTGTAAGGAACTGGAGATCCTTTTTACTGGAAACGAGGCATTCTATCTTAGTCCTCACGGGTAACAATGCATCCGCATTTTGATTTGTTATCGAGGATAGATGTAGATGTCTATGGGCCATAGCATCATATTGCCATCAAGTGGACTGTGTGCTCCTATGTCACCCCTATTCTATTAAAAAAAACTATCACCACTTACCACATATAAATTACATTTACCTTCGTATGGTGGTGTAGTAAGGCAATCCATTACCTTATTTCCTCGTAAATGATAAGGTTAATTCGACCAAATCATTTACAGCTGACGTTAAATGCACAAACCAGGGAAAGAGAGCAGCATCAAAGGTGCTCACGTCTGGTACTGCCACCACAAATCCACTTTCCTAGTGTGCCGACTAAAGTAAATCCCAAATGGGCGAAGCCTATGTCCAGATTTTTTTTCTTATTTAAAAGAATATTATTAATAATTAATATTATTAACCACCCTTAACCAGTGTAGACGTATTGAAGTAAAAAAGTAGTAAGAAAGCTTCATGTTATTTGAGGTTTATTTATGTGCTGGTTGCCTTGTTGGTCTAGTGGTCATTAACACGACTTGCAAATGAGGTGTCGGGTTCGACCCGTTCGGTCGGGCCAACATTTGAGCAGCAGTCTGGAAGCTGGCGGTGCCTCGGAAATAACGTAAAGCCATGGGTCCAGCGCCTGATTGCTCTCCGGTCGTGTTGGTTTACTTTCCTATCGGACTATGACAGTCAGGGAATAGAGAGTGCATCTGTGCTTTTGCGCATACACTAGCGCGCTATAATTATGTCCTGCGCAGATGGCAAGCCTCCGTTAAGGTTCGCCGCCGTGACAAATACAGTCTGGAGAACATAATTATATTATAAAACGGGTGATCCCGTTTTATACCACCACCCCAGGGCGGATACTCTGAAACATGTATTCGCTTATCCACCCTAGACGGGGTAGATATCGGAATTCACTTTTTGATTGTTGTTCCGCCTTTCCACCTCAAGTACAGTTCAACAGAAAATATATTCATACTTTAACATATTATTAATTATTTTTTAATAACCACAAACTTAAACAAAAATCATACTAGGCACATATTACATTTAAACCAAAGTAAAATTGCTTGTTTTAAGTAAGTACGTAACTTATAAATTCTGCAAAATGTAAAGGAAATGACCAACACTAATTTCATTATTGAGTAGATGTAATTGGATATTGTATATAAATTCATCTCTCAATAAAAGGCATTATAAAATTTAAGTACCCTGCTATTTCCAATACTGTGTTTATATAATTAACAATATATTTATTTAATTTAAATACATACTTCAATTAAATATAATTGAAATTATATGCAGTAAATCATTTCTTTCATCATAAGATATCTCCAAAACCACGTAAATTATGTCACATTAAATAATGTGTATAAACATAGTGATTATATTCTCTTTGCATGTGTAATTGAACAATTAAAAGTATGTTTGTATTCTATAATTATGCTAATGTCTACTAAGTAATGTTGGACCAGTTGCTATCATGTTTTTATAAACGACTGTACACAGCCGAGGGGGAAAATAGGAAGAAAAATAATAAACGAATTCCGATTGTCCATCGTAGGATGCATTTCTTAGGGTACGGTAAAACCCTATAAAATTAAGCATTTAATATGTTTATATTTTCGCAGGCAGGAATTGTAAAGGCTTTTTTTAAGTCAGTGCGCTTTACCATTTTCGGTCTATGGGACGTTATTACAGTGTAATATAATACCTACTACCCCATATCATCCCGTAGGTATAGGGTTACCAACTCTCGAAGGACCAACCCGGGAGAATTTTATGTAATCGAGTTAGGGGGGGGGGGGTGTTAGTTAAAGGAAATCTCTATCATATATTAATTTTTAAATTTATATTTACTTTGCTTTCGAGCAACATCTAATATTTGCCGATTTCGCAAAGCGAGTGCGAGCGACGGATGCATACAATTTTAAGAAAACCCGCAGAAATTATTGCACTCCGGGAGGTCGGGAGGCTAACCATTATAACCGGAGTCTCCCGGGCAATCCGGGAGGATTGGGAAGCCTACGTGGGTAATAAGAGGCGACAGAGAGAAACAAATAATGAGATGGGCAGCAGTGTGTTCCTAATAACGATTAAAAAAATAAATAAGTGTGCTTGTCAACCTGCTTGCGAAGCGTGGCAATATGGGGCAATCTATGGGTGGGCCTATGGTGGTCTTTAATAGGCTGCAACAGTAACGGTAGGATATTATTTATCGGCTATATTGTTTATTGATACATTTTTTCTTTTGTTGCAGTGTGCACGTAGTGTTTGGCCATGTGGTGAGTGGAGCGGCTTTAGTGCGTCAGTTGGAGGCGTTGCCCGTCGACAGAAACTCCCGACCTCTACAGGACGTGCTTGTGACTGCTTGTGGACAACTTGTACGGCTCAAATCAGGTGCGTCCCATCGGTTGAGAAAATAATGTTAATTGATTAAATTACTTTGCTTACAAAAAATAAAACTAAAATAAATGTTAACAATCATTGAAGTAATATGTACTAGGTATATAGTAATATGTACGATGTACCAGTTCTGGCTCACTGAGTCAGAAGGGGTACAAGTACGATGTTCGTCGACTCACGATCCTAAAAAAAAAAAAAAAAAGGTTTTGGCATGCTCTGATCACGAATCTGCGGTCCATTTTTGCGTAGGATGCACGGTTCCGGAGATGTGCAGATCAATTAACTCTTATCTAATTGATATCCGCTTCGAGCCTCAACCGTCATTAGCGCTCCATTGTCCTTATCTACTTATCTATTGTTGATTGACTACCGTCATTATCTATTATTCGTCGGCGTGTGGGTCGGCTTATGCTATTGTATTATACGCCTTTGTTCCTATCTACACTAATCTGACTCATTAATAAAACACATTACCCAATTTTGTTAAAATTTTTATTTATAAAATACAAAATCTTATTACTTATTATCTATAAAATAGGAGCGAAACATCTCACCCACTAAAATATCGTTGTACAATGTGTTCCCTGTAAATATACTCGTAAAACTATGCATTGAACATCCCTGAAACTTATATAGCAAATACATTAAGCAATATTCGCCACAAACTGAAGTCCACTCATTCTGAATCCTATCAACATTCCAGTTCCATCTTTTACAATTTCTTTTAAAAAACTCTAGATGATATCGTACAGGTGCCCGTCCGAATGAATCAAAATATTGACCGACGTCATTCGTATCGATATATAAAGCTACCCAATGTGACCCTGGTTTATCATCTGTACCCAAATTGCATATTACCTAGTCAGGTCATAAATTCTATCACATGTTTAATATAAAATAATTGAAACAAGTTTATTCATTATGTAACCATTTATATACCAAAATGAACTTAACAAAACATAGATTCTTATGACACTATAGTTTATTCAAAACGACCTCCGTAATTTTGAATACAGGCCTTCAATCTGCGCAGCCAGTCGTCTATCTCACCACGAACGAGGTCCATGTCATATCGGCGGCTGCCTTAATTAAAGATGTCTTGAGTGACTCGAAATTGGGATGAGGCTTTGAGCACGCCTTTTCCTCCAAGCGTTACCATATCTTGTAATCTAACGGATTCAAATCTGGACTGGTCTTTGTGTCGGATGAAGTCGATTTCACGCGCCGCCAGCCAGTCTTTTTTTTTGTTTTTAAAGAACGTTCCCTCCACACTAGGTTTTTCTCCTGTATCGTGGGGGCAGTTTACAAACACAAATTTCACAAGGACAAACATCCAAACTCGGAACAATTACTTGTAGGTCGTACAAATACTTGTTCCGTGCGGGATTCGAACCCGCAACCCCCAAGCGCAGCCACTCATTGCTAAGCCACTACGCCACGGAGCTGTCAAAAGTCTTGTGTGCTCTTCGCTCTATGAGCTGACGCCGAATCTTGTTGAAATACCCAGTGCCTGTAATAACAGGAACATAGTATGAGAAACAGGTTACACAAGGTTCGTCAGGACTGTATTTTGATACACAATTGCATTCGTTTTTAACCTTTCTCACAAAAATGTACCTCTGTTAAGCCCCAATAAGAAACTCCCAACCACACCATGAGCGAGGATGGAAAATGACCCCGTTGGACACGCGGAATACGGTTGCTCGCTTCTTCACTACTGTGTGCGTACACCTTATCATTTTGTTTGTTGTAGCTCTCTTCTACGGTAAAAAATTTTTCATCCGAAAAAAGAATTTCCCGATATTTTTTTCCCGCGTACCGCTTCAACAAACCGCGGCATCTCTTCAGTCTCAGATCCATTAGACGAGCATTCAAACGATGTCCTGTTTTTCTTCGATATGCCCGAAGCCCTAAGTCTTCATTTAACGCCGTGGTTCTGCTTAACCCCATCTGAAGGGCCAACAGTTTCTGCTTACATTTGGGATTTCTTTGAATTCGCACCTTTACAGCTTTTATCACTGCTGGAGTCCTAACAAATCGAGGGCGACCACTTCTTGACCTGTCATCTACACTAGAGTCTTCATTGTATCGTTTGATGGTACGATAAACGAATCTTTTGGTTATATTCAAATTTTCAGTATATCAAAAAATTTAATTGGCGCGTAATCGCAACTGCAACACGGTCTTTTTTAAGCGCCCACTCCATATGTAAAAATGAGTAAAATTCTAAAAAGTATACAGTTTTATTTTCATGAACAATTCGAATTCAATAAACTTTTTTGTGGCCAGCATTCTAAAAGAAAAGTTTTTACTGTGTGACAACACTTATGACCTGACTAGGTATATACGTTGGTACGTGGGTGTACATGGGCAGTCAGTGAGTAGCACATTATTTTCTAGACTGGGGTGAATCTTTTTCAGATGTTGTTGTACATCTAGTGTATCCATGATATTACTGCTATTAGTAGATTACTACAGTACAATCTACTCAATGACTAACATAGGAATGATCAATTATGTGATTTCTAAATATTAAATTGCATTTTTTCTGTTATACGAGTCATCAATACACTGAATAAGACGCAACACGAAGAATGTGAGATAAGGTTGTTGACGCATAAAGTTGTTATCAATTCTACTGTAGAAATTCTTTAGATTAGAATTATTACTTACTGGTACTATATAAGACTAAGCAACTGCAGTCATGGAGTTAGTGTATGGTCGTTTGACCGCAGTGTATCTATCAATAATACATTTGTGTTACTTCAACGCATCAAAGGCCATAGATGTAAGTGTTTAATCTATTGACAAACTTACTTTTCTTTCTGTTATTTTTTTACGTGTGTATGATTTTGAACGACAGGCCTGTTGGTCTAGTGGTTAGTGACCCTGACTGTTATGCCGGAGATCGTGGGTTCGATTCCCACCCAGGACAAATGTTTGTGTGATGAGCACGATCATTTGTTCTGTGTCTGAGTGTAATTTATCTATAATATTTATGTATTTAGAAATATATAAGTATGTTTATCAGTTGTCTAGTACCCATAACACAAGCTCTGCTTAGCTTGGGACTAGATGGCGTTGTGTGATAGTTGTGGAATATTATTATTATTATGGGGTATCTATATAGTTTTCTCATCTGGTTGGGTTATATAAATATATAATTATAAATGAAAGTGAAAAGATAAATATACATAAATATCAATAACATAAAATAAATATAAAAATACATAAATAAATAAAAGCCCAACCAGATGGAGGCCCTCGGCAGGGGAGACCAAACGGCCGAGGGTTAGGGGGAAAGGGAAAGAAACCGGCGGACGATGCGGGCGGTATCGATGAGCACCGCCTTCTGCATTTGAGCCCGGAGCGGTCCGCCACGTAGTCCCAGTCGCCTCAGATGACCCGAGAGGCTGACTGGGATTAGCCCGTTTGCAGAGACGACTACAGGAATAATTTCAGTCGGCAGACCACCCCACATGTCGGTCACCTCGTGAGCCAGGTCCAGATATTTTGTTTGCTTGTCTGTTTCGGCTTTCACGAGGTTCTCGTCATACGGAATGGTAATGTCGACCAAAAATATCCTTGACTGTGCCCGGTCCATCAGCACAATATCAGGCTTATTCGCAAGAATAGTCCTGTCTGTGATGATGGCTCGGTCCCAATAGAGCCTGGCGCGATCATTTTCGAGCACGGCTTCCGGCAAGTACTTGTAATACGGCAATTTCCGATCAACGAGACCGTATTTCAGAGCGAGCTCCTGGTGAAGAATTCTGGCTACTAGGTTGTGCCTGTGCAAGTACTCAGAGTTAGAAAGCGCCGAACAACCGGAGATAACATGCCTAAGTGACTCACCGGGATGGCGACAAGCTCGACAGATGTCCACGGTGCCATCCTTTAGGATGTATCTCCGATAGTTGTTGGTCTTAATAACCTGATCCTGTATTGCACAGACAAAACCCTCGGTTTCCCCGAAGAGATCACCAAAGCGTAGCCAGTGGAGGGAGGCTACTGTGTCTACGAAAGGCTCATGTAGAGCCTTGTAGAACCTCCCGTGGAGCTCCTTCTCCTTCCACACGGTCTCCCGGTCGGAAATTGTCTGCACTGCCGGGTCTTGCCATTGCTCGTTGGCTAAGGATAGAGGGGTAAGTCCTTTATCACAAGAAATGACGTCCTTATAGAATGGATCATCCGATCTCGCCAGGAAGTAATTACGGAGGCTGCACACTTCGCGATTATGCATGGTGAGCGCGCTCAAGAAGCCACGCCCACCATGCTTTCGCGGCAAGTACAGCCTCATTACCGACGATCTCGGATGATGCATCCTGTGGGACGTCATGGTAGTGCGGACTTTTCTATCCAGGGCGTTAAGTTCAGTCTGAGTCCACCTGAGTATGCCAAAGGTGTACATGAGGACAGGCATGACCCAGCCGTTATATGCGTGTGTCTTATTCACACCGGACAAAAGGCTGTTAAGCACTTATTATTATTATTATTATTATTATTATTATTATTATTATTATTATTATTATTATTATTATTATTATTTAGTGTTAACAAATTATATTTAAATATTTTGTGTGTGTATATGATTAAGCCGTGGTAGCTCAGATGGTTAGCGCAAGCTGTAAATTTTACAGTACGTAACGCGGGTTCGATCCCCGCCAACACCAATTAAATTGTTAATTGCAATTTTAAGTGTTTATTCTATTGACACACTTACTTTTCTTTCTGTTATTTTCTTACGTGTGTATGATTTAGTGTTAACAAATTATATTTAAATATTGTGTGTGTGTATATGATTAAGCCGTGGTAGCTCAGATGGTTAGCGCAAGCTGTAAATTTTACAGTACGTAACGCGGGTTCGATCCCCGCCAACACCAATTAAATTGTTAATTGCAATTTTAAGTGTTTATTCTATTGACACACTTACTTTTCTTTCTGTTATTTTCTTACGTGTGTATGATTTAGTGTTAACAAATTATATTTAAATATTTTGTGTGTGTATATGATTAAGCCGTGGTAGCTCAGATGGTTAGCGCAAGCTGTAAATTTTACAGTACGTAACGCGGGTTCGATCCCCGCCAACACCAATTAAATTGTTAATTGCAATTTTAAGTGTTTATTCTATTGACACACTTACTTTTCTTTCTGTTATTTTCTTACGTGTGTATGATTTAGTGTTAACAAATTATATTTAAATATTTTGTGTGTGTATATGATTAAGCCGTGGTAGCTCAGATGGTTAGCGCAAGCTGTAAATTTTACAGTACGTAACGCGGGTTCGATCCCCGCCAACACCAATTAAATTGTTAATTGCAATTTTAAGTGTTTATTCTATTGACACACTTACTTTTCTTTCTGTTATTTTCTTACGTGTGTATGATTTAGTGTTAACAAATTATATTTAAATATTTTGTGTGTGTATATGATTAAGCCGTGGTAGCTCAGATGGTTAGCGCAAGCTGTAAATTTTACAGTACGTAACGCGGGTTCGATCCCCGCCAACACCAATTAAATTGTTAATTGCAATTTTAAGTGTTTATTCTATTGACACACTTACTTTTCTTTCTGTTATTTTCTTACGTGTGTATGATTTAGTGTTAACAAATTATATTTAAATATTTTGTGTGTGTATATGATTAAGCCGTGGTAGCTCAGATGGTTAGCGCAAGCTGTAAATTTTACAGTACGTAACGCGGGTTCGATCCCCGCCAACACCAATTAAATTGTTAATTGCAATTTTAAGTGTTTATTCTATTGACACACTTACTTTTCTTTCTGTTATTTTCTTACGTGTGTATGATTTAGTGTTAACAAATTATATTTAAATATTTTGTGTGTATATATGATTAAGCCGTGGTAGCTCAGATGGTTAGCGCAAGCTGTAAATTTTACAGTACGTAACGCGAGTTCGATCCCCGCCAACACCAATTAAATTGTTAATTGCAATTTTAAGTGTTTATTCTATTGACACACTTACTTTTCTTTCTGTTATTTTCTTACGTGTGTATGATTTAGTGTTAACAAATTATATTTAAATATTGTGTGTGTGTATATGATTAAGCCGTGGTAGCTCAGATGGTTAGCGCAAGCTGTAAATTTTACAGTACGTAACGCGGGTTCGATCCCCGCCAACACCAATTAAATTGTTAATTGCAATTTTAAGTGTTTATTCTATTGACACACTTACTTTTCTTTCTGTTATTTTCTTACGTGTGTATGATTTAGTGTTAACAAATTATATTTAAATATTTTGTGTGTGTATATGATTAAGCCGTGGTAGCTCAGATGGTTAGCGCAAGCTGTAAATTTTACAGTACGTAACGCGGGTTCGATCCCCGCCAACACCAATTAAATTGTTAATTGCAATTTTAAGTGTTTATTCTATTGACACACTTACTTTTCTTTCTGTTATTTTCTTACGTGTGTATGATTTAGTGTTAACAAATTATATTTAAATATTTTGTGTGTGTATATGATTAAGCCGTGGTAGCTCAGATGGTTAGCGCAAGCTGTAAATTTTACAGTACGTAACGCGGGTTCGATCCCCGCCAACACCAATTAAATTGTTAATTGCAATTTTAAGTGTTTATTCTATTGACACACTTACTTTTCTTTCTGTTATTTTCTTACGTGTGTATGATTTAGTGTTAACAAATTATATTTAAATATTTTGTGTGTATATATGATTAAGCCGTGGTAGCTCAGATGGTTAGCGCAAGCTGTAAATTTTACAGTACGTAACGCGAGTTCGATCCCCGCCAACACCAATTAAATTGTTAATTGCAATTTTAAGTGTTTATTCTATTGACACACTTACTTTTCTTTCTGTTATTTTCTTACGTGTGTATGATTTAGTGTTAACAAATTATATTTAAATATTGTGTGTGTGTATATGATTAAGCCGTGGTAGCTCAGATGGTTAGCGCAAGCTGTAAATTTTACAGTACGTAACGCGGGTTCGATCCCCGCCAACACCAATTAAATTGTTAATTGCAATTTTAAGTGTTTATTCTATTGACACACTTACTTTTCTTTCTGTTATTTTCTTACGTGTGTATGATTTAGTGTTAACAAATTATATTTAAATATTGTGTGTGTGTATATGATTAAGCCGTGGTAGCTCAGATGGTTAGCGCAAGATGTAAATTTTACAGTACGTAACGCGGGTTCGATCCCCGCCGACACCACTTAAATTGTTAATTGCAATTTTAAGTGCTGATTTACCACGTGCTCGGCGGTGAAGGAAAACATCGTGAGGAAACCTACACGTCTGAGAAAATTTCGAAGGCATGTGAAGTTCGCCAACACGCATTGAGACCGCGCCGCGGACATTTCCTAGCCATAAATACAAAGACAATAGCAGAAAGTAAAAAGTTAAAAAATACTTTTTTAACAATGACAGTCATTAGTTGATCATTAGTGAATGTGATTCTGTTTTCTTAAATTACAGGAAGAAAAGAGCAGAAGGAAGAAATGGGATGATGGGAAGTAATGAAGAATGAATTGTTATGTGAAGTTTGTTGGAACAAACATATTTTAGTCACGTGTAAATACTTTTAACATTTGGGTTCAAAATGACACAAAATCTAAAAAATATTAGATACATCATCGACATGGACGGATTTTACATTACATATCCTCATAAACATTTTCAATGTAGAGAAATGGCTATTCTAGACGTAAAACTATCTAATAAAAATGATTCGTTTATCGATCATTATTTGTTTCGGCCAAGTTGTCCTTTCAATTATTTGTCGCAAAAAGACAAAAAAACTGTTCGTTATTGTGATATACACGTGCACGGCATTCCATATTTTGATGTGACCGAAGAATTAAAATGTGCCTACAAACAAGAGAACATCATTCCCATATTAAATTGGTATATTAGAAATTTGTGCAAAGACGAAGTGATCGCATACAAAGGTGGTTCAACAGAAAAACAATTTTTAAAAATGTTGACGACGAATGATAGAATTTTTAATATTGAAGAATACAAATGTCCAAAATACAATGATTTGGTAAATGTCATAAATTTAAACAAACGTTATGTGTGTAATAATCATATATTTGCAAAAAATAATCACAAAATTTTACATTGTTCTTGTGACGAAGTGTGGGTTTTTTACAAGTGGTTATTGATTGAAAATAAAATTTTAAATTAATCATAAATTTTGTTTGATTTCCCAAAAACATTAGTTATAGTATACTATATAATACAAAATTGGTTCAACAGAAAAACAATTTTTAAAAATGTTGACGACGAATGATAGAATTTTTAATATTGAAGAATACAAATGTCCAAAATACAATGATTTGGTAAATGTCATAAATTTAAACAAACGTTATGTGTGTAATAATCATATATTTGCAAAAAATAATCACAAAATTTTACATTGTTCTTGTGACGAAGTGTGGGTTTTTTACAAGTGGTTATTGCTTGAAAATAAAATTTTAAATTAATCATAAATTTTGTTTGATTTCCCAAAAACATTAGTTATAGTATACTATATAATACAAAATTGGTTCAACAGAAAAACATTTTTTAAAAATGTTGACAACGAATGATAGAATTTTTAATATTGAAGAATACAAATGTCTAGAATACAATGATTTGGTAAATGTCATAAATTTAAACAAACGTTATGTGTGTAATAATCATATATTTGCAAAAAATAATCACAAAATTTTACATTGTTCTTGTGACGAAGTGTGGGTTTTTTACAAGTGGTTATTGCTTGAAAATAAAATTTTAAATTAATCATAAATTTTGTTTGATTTCCCAAAAACATTAGTTATAGTATACTATATAATACAAAATTGGTTCAACAGAAAAACAATTTTTAAAAATGTTGACGACGAATGATAGAATTTTTAATATTGAAGAATACAAATGTCCAAAATACAATGATTTGGTAAATGTCATAAATTTAAACAAACGTTATGTGTGTAATAATCATATATTTGCAAAAAGGTTCAACAGAAAAACATTTTTTAAAAATGTTGACAACGAATGATAGAATTTTTAATATTGAAGAATACAAATGTCCAAAATACAATGATTTGGTAAATGTCATAAATTTAAACAAACGTTATGTGTGTAATAATCATATATTTGCAAAAAATAATCACAAAATTTTACATTGTTCTTGTGACGAAGTGTGGGTTTTTTACAAGTTTTTTTTTTTTTTTTTTTTTTTTTATAGAAGAGGGGGCAAACGAGCATGCGGCTCACCTGATGTTAAGTGACTACCGCCGCCCATGATCAACCGCAACACCAGGAGAATTGCGGGTGCGTTGCCGGCCCTTTCGAAAGGAGTAAGCTCTTTTGTGGTGTTTAAGTGGTTATTGCTTGAAAATAAAATTTTAAATTAATCATAAATTTTGTAACTAATGTTTTTGGGAAATCAATCTTTACCAAATCATTGTATTTTGGAAATTTGTATTCTTCAATATTAAAAATTCTATTATTCGTCGTTAACATTTTTAAAAATTGTTTTTCTGTTTAACCAATTTTGTATTATATAGTATTTTTTTATATAATAGGCTGACAAACAAGCACACAGTCCACCTGATGGTAAGTGGGTGCTGCGGCCCATAGACATCTACATCTATCTTCCATTACAAATCAAAATGCAGATGTGTTGTCACCCGTGGGGACTGAGATCGAATGCCTCATTTCCAGTAAAAAGGGTCTCCGGTTATCTACACTCACCATACGAAATACAGCAGCATTAAGCTACTATTTCACGCTGGTATTCTGTGAGAGCATTGTCCTTCCCCGGTCGAGCCGACCCATTCGTGCTACAACTATACTACTAATATAACTGCAGCATGGCTCTACCACGTAAAAACAATACCACGTAAAAAAGTATACTTTAACTAATGTTTTTGGGAAATCAAACAAAATTTATGATTAATTTAAAATTTTATTTTCAAGCAATAACCACTTGTAAAAAACCCACACTTCATCACAAGAACAATGTAAAATTTTGTGATTATTTTTTTCCAAATATATGATTATTACACACATAACGTTTGTTTAAATTTATGACATTTACCAAATCATTGTATTCTAGACATTTGTATTCTTCAATATTAAAAATTCTATCATTCGTTGTCAACATTTTTAAAAAATGTTTTTCTGTTGAACCAATTTTGTATTATATAGTATACTATAACTAATGTTTTTGGGAAATCAAACAAAATTTATGATTTATTTAAAATTTTATTTTCAAGCAATAACCACTTGTAAAAAACCCACACTTCGTCACAAGAACAATGTAAAATTTTGTGATTATTTTTTGCAAATATATGATTATTACACACATAACGTTTGTTTAAATTTATGACATTTACCAAATCATTATATTCTAGACATTTGTATTCTTCAATATTAAAAATTCTATCATTCGTTGTCAACATTTTTAAAAAATGTTTTTCTGTTGAACCAATTTTGTATTATATAGTATACTATAACTAATGTTTTTGGGAAATCAAACAAAATTTATGATTAATTTAAAATTTTATTTTCAAGCAATAACCACTTGTAAAAAACCCACACTTCGTCACAAGAACAATGTAAAATTTTGTGATTATTTTTTGCAAATATATGATTATTACACACATAACGTTTGTTTAAATTTATGACATTTACCAAATCATTGTATTTTGGACATTTGTATTCTTCAATATTAAAAATTCTATCATTCGTCGTCAACATTTTTAAAAATTGTTTTTCTGTTGAACCAATTTTGTATTATATAGTATACTATAACTAATGTTTTTGGGAAATCAAACAAAATTTATGATTAATTTAAAATTTTATTTTCAATCAATAACCACTTGTAAAAAACCCACACTTCGTCACAAGAACAATGTAAAATTTTGTGATTATTTTTTGCAAATATATGATTATTACACACATAACGTTTGTTTAAATTTATGACATTTACCAAATCATTGTATTTTGGACATTTGTATTCTTCAATATTAAAAATTCTATCATTCGTCGTCAACATTTTTAAAAATTGTTTTTCTGTTGAACCAATTTTGTATTATATAGTATACTATAACTAATGTTTTTGGGAAATCAAACAAAATTTATGATTAATTTAAAATTTTATTTTCAATCAATAACCACTTGTAAAAAACCCACACTTCGTCACAAGAACAATGTAAAATTTTGTGATTATTTTTTGCAAATATATGATTATTACACACATAACGTTTGTTTAAATTTATGACATTTACCAAATCATTGTATTTTGGACATTTGTATTCTTCAATATTAAAAATTCTATCATTCGTCGTCAACATTTTTAAAAATTGTTTTTCTGTTGAACCACCTTTGTATGCGATCACTTCGTCCTTGCACAAATTTCTAATATACCAATTTAATATGGGAATGATGTTCTCTTGTTTGTAGGCACATTTTAATTCTTCGGTCACATCAAAATATGGAATGCCGTACCGTGTATTAAATTTTTTGATATACTGAAAATTTGAATATAACCAAAAGATTCGTTTATCGTACCATCAAACGATACAATGAAGACTCTAGTGTAGATGACAGGTCAAGAAGTGGTCGCCCTCGATTTGTTAGGACTCCAGCAGTGATAAAAGCTGTAAAGGTGCGAATTCAAAGAAATCCCAAACGTAAGCAGAAACTGTTGGCCCTTCAGATGGGGTTAAGCAGAACCACGGCGTTAAATGAAGACTTAGGGCTTCGGGCATATCGAAGAAAAACAGGACATCGTTTGAATGCTCGTCTAATGGATCTGAGACTGAAGAGATGCCGCGCTTTGTTGAAGCGGTACGCGGGAAAAAAATATCGGGAAATTCTTTTTTCGGATGAAAAATTTTTTACCGTAGAAGAGAGCTACAACAAACAAAATGATAAGGTGTACGCACACAGTAGTGAAGAAGCGAGCAACCGTATTCCGCGTGTCCAACGGGGTCATTTTCCATCCTCGCTCATGGTGTGGTTGGGAGTTTCTTATTGGGGCTTAACAGAGGTACATTTTTGTGAGAAAGGTTAAAAACGAATGCAATTGTGTATCAAAATACAGTCCTGACGAACCTTGTGTAACCTGTTTCTCATACTATGTTCCTGTTATTACAGGCACTGGGTATTTCAACAAGATTCGGCGTCAGCTCATAGAGCGAAGAGCACACAAGACTTTTGACAGCTCCGTGGCGTAGTGGCTTAGCAATGAGTGGCTGCGCTTGGGGGTTGCGGGTTCGAATCCCGCACGGAACAAGTATTTGTACGACCTACAAGTAATTGTTCCGAGTTTGGATGTTTGTCCTTGTGAAATTTGTGTTTGTAAACTGCCCCCACGATACAGGAGAAAAACCTAGTGTGGAGGGAACGTTCTTTAAAAACAAAAAAAAAGACTGGCTGGCGGCGCGTGAAATCGACTTCATCCGACACAAAGACCAGTCCAGATTTGAATCCGTTAGATTACAAGATATGGTAACGCTTGGAGGAAAAGGCGTGCTCAAAGCCTCATCCCAATTTCGAGTCACTCAAGACATCTTTAATTAAGGCAGCCGCCGATATGACATGGACCTCGTTCGTGGTGAGATAGACGACTGGCTGCGCAGATTGAAGGCCTGTATTCAAAATTACGGAGGTCGTTTTGAATAAACTATAGTGTCATAAGAATCTATGTTTTGTTAAGTTCATTTTGGTATATAAATGGTTACATAATGAATAAACTTGTTTCAATTATTTTATATTAAACATGTGATAGAATTTATGACCTGACTAGGTAATATGCAATTTGGATACAGATGATAAACCAGGGTCACATTGGGTAGCTTTATATATCGATACGAATGACGTCGGTCAATATTTTGATTCATTCGGACGGGCACCTGTACGATATCATCTAGAGTTTTTTAAAAGAAATTGTAAAAGATGGAACTGGAATGTTGATAGGATTCAGAATGAGTGGACTTCAGTTTGTGGCGAATATTGCTTAATGTATTTGCTATATAAGTTTCAGGGATGTTCAATGCATAGTTTTACGAGTATATTTACAGGGAACACATTGTACAACGATATTTTAGTGGGTGAGATGTTTCGCTCCTATTTTATAGATAATAAGTAATAAGATTTTGTATTTTATAAATAAAAATTTTAACAAAATTGGGTAATGTGTTTTATTAATGAGTCAGATTAGTGTAGATAGGAACAAAGGAGTATAATACAATAGCATAAGCCGACCCACACGCCGACGAATAATAGATAATGACGGTAGTCAATCAACAATAGATAAGTAGATAAGGACAATGGAGCGCTAATGACGGTTGAGGCTCGAAGCGGATATCAATTAGATAAGAGTTAATTGATCTGCACATCTCCGGAACCGTGCATCCTACGCAAAAATGGACCGCAGATTCGTGATCAGAGCATGCCAAAACCTTTTTTTTTTTTTTTTTTTTTTTTTTTTTTTTTTTTTTAGGATCGTGAGTCGACGAACATCGTACTTGTACCCCTTCTGACTCAGTGAGCCAGAACTGGTACATCGTAATAATTATTCTTCTAATCGACTAAATTAAAATGATTAATTTCTACTCTATTCTACGCGTTAGAACCCGCGGACTCAAACTTACTTAGTTTTTGACATACAAAAGTACTCTGAGCAATCTGTCACGCACCCGACCTACCACACAGATTGATGAGATTTTTAGTATTTTACCAACTATCTCATTCTAATTATATATAACTCTCTCTCTCTCTCTCTCTCTTCCCTTGCTGAAACTTCCGACGCGTAGATGTGTATTAAGTAAGATTGCTCCTTTATATCATACAAATGTTGTGGTAAAAACATTTAAAACAATCAGTTATATTAACATTACTTTCATTGAAAACAGACAACTCTGGATTCTCCTACTAATAACATACAGTACTTATTACTTCAAACAATAATTGTACAAAAAATAAACAGCAGCTTTTTTAATTTGGTTTGTAAATGAAGCCTTTGTAGAATATTTATTAATTTATAATTTATTGTATTGACTTATATAAAAGGTTTACAAAGTGCTGACTTAATATATAACTATATTGTGTACCAAAAAGCTATCAGAATTAAAAAGGTAAAAGCCAACTTCAAATTATCTAAAAAGAATAAAATAATTTCAAATTCTAAAGTTGGTGCTAAGTAGACATAGCTTCATCACTTTATTCTTAGTTCTTTAACATTACTAATATTCCGTGGGCACTCGCCGTTGCGCGCACCAACTCTCCTGTTCCCCGTGTCCTCACCGCACTTAATTCTCTCCTGGACTCAAATCCTCAGTGCGACATGTTTGCGGATGAATGTACGGCAATATTCTCCTGAATGCCTAAAGTTTTGTGACCTTGAAGAATGATTATGTTATCTTTAGTTAATGTAATTGGTTTAATCGTTTTAATAAAAGTAAAAATAAATAAATAAATATTTGGGAAATCCAAAAGCGCATGCCTCACACGCTTATTATGTTAAAAATTAAAATTAAAAGACATTAAAATATTGACGACGACAGGTTATTTTTTTTTTCTTGTAAAAATCACAAGAAAAAAAAACAAATGCTGATCGACTTTCATTAATAACTTTTAAACGGTGTTGAGTTCAATAACAAAAATCAATTGGGATCCTCCTTAAAATATATGGAATCTTATTTAATACTATATATCTTAATCTATATCTTGCCTTTATATTAAGCGAGAAGGCTCACCGACGCACAGTATATACGGCAGTCCATATATTTTTTCAATTACAGTTTTTGTTATGTAGTCTAAAATGAATCAATTAGAAAGTAAACTAATCTTATAATTTAATGTCTGTAGTGATTGTAACGTTAATAATAATATGAATTTGATGTATAATTAATAGTACGAGAACGATTTTATGTAGCGAAACTGAGGTACGGCCACATATCGAGATTAGAGCACATTGTAAGGTGTGCAATAATTGTAAAACTTTTCGTTTTTTGAAGTCGGCTAATAACGTAGGCACTTCAAAAAAAGTATGTGATCACTAGCAAAAGCTGATATATTTTTAAAATTGTATAAAAAAGTGTACGTTATATTTTTTTTTAATTAGAAATATACTGTTTGAAATTAAAAAACAACCCTAAAAGGATACCTTGCTGAACGGTTTCAGTGGCGGTTTTTTGCCTATCTGGATGTGAGTACTGATTCGCGATTCGTTAACGAGCAGTTTTGCCAAATGTTTTCCTTCTCATTTTTATCATTTTGCCGGAGCCTAGCCCACTGCAATCTTCGTTACTGACGTTGCCGTAAATTCAGAGCTGCTCGCTAAGACCTCTGTGCTCGTAGTTCAGCCTGGTGTAAGCAATTCCGAATGGTCTGAGTGCTAACTTCAAGTGCAGAGGCGCCCCGCAATTCTGCTTTTATGGTGATGGCGTTGATTGTTAGGTCACGGGCTGCCAGCAATCTGATATAGCGCTTCTGGGTAGCAGTCGGAACAGTTGGGCGACCACTGCTGGGTCGTTCAGCTAAATTATCCATGCCTTGTTGCAACGTGGCTACGACACAGGATTCCTTTTCCCATCTGGGCATTTTTTCAATCACAAATATCCTCGAAAAAATTTATAAATGCGTTAAAATTGACTAAGTCTAATTTGTGGATGATCGTAAGATTAGATTGAATTTTATTTATATCGAAAAACACTTGAATTTATTTTATTATAAAGAAGAAATTATAATACAGTCTACCATAACAAAAAAGATTTTCAAACTGATCGCAAATTTTTTTGATGAGCAAGTATAATTCATAGGTTTTGAAATTCTGGTAACTAAAAAACTTAAAAAAAAAACGAGTAATTTATTGTGTGTTTGTTTTAACTAGGAGTAAGACAAAGTAAACAGTAAATTTGCAAAAAAATACTTTTCTGATAACTAGTTTTGTATTACATATTTGTGTCTACTTCAAAATCATTTGTAGCTCGGTATCTAATTGTTACTGTCTGTCTATGTTTTAACAGGTAAAAAGCGCAAACAAGAAAAAGAGAAGGAAAAAGATGGAAGTGATGAAGAGTCGGACCATTCACAAAAGAAGGACAAGAAGAAGAAGAAAGATAAGAAAAAGAAAAGGTAATTTTATCATAGCCAAATATCAAGGTGAGGTCCGTGTAGAACTGCTTACAGGCTGATCCACCACATTAATATGTTAAACATAATTGTTAAGTACCGCGTGGAAAATAAAAATGATGTATCTTACTCAGCTTGTAGAGCACTTCCCGCCCTCCCTTAATGATGGCTATTAATTTACTAACCAGGTGTCGCTAGTTGCGACGAATTGAAGATAATTGTTATAGAAGATAAGTGAAAAGTTGGTGTTTCAAATAAAAGTTTTTTGGTTAAGCGTGTAGTGGTGGTGCAAGAATATCCACTGCTTCACATCGCCCGTGGGTTGCGTAAGAGGTGATAGAGGGAAATTGAAATCGGGGATGGGCAGCAGCATCTTCAATCAATGACTCAAAATAATAAAACATTTTTATACATGGTAGAGTCATGCTGCAGTTATATTAGTAGTATAGTTGTAGTCATATTTGTAGTATAGTTGTAGCACGAATAGGTCGGCTTGAACGGGGATGGACCATGCTCTCACAGAATGCCAGCATATGGTGAGTGTAGAGAACTGGAGATCCTTTTTACTGGAAACGGAGCATTCCACCTAAGTCCTCACGGGTGACGACGCTTCTGCATTTTGATTCATAATCGAGGATAGATGTAGATGTCTATGGCCACAGCAACCACTTACCATCAGGTGGACTGTGTGCTCGTTTGTCACCTTATCCTATAAAGAAGGCGGTTGTTAACTCGCCTATTAAGTGTGGCAACTATTGCGAAATCCCCTATGAAAGTACTATGTGGGAGGCCTATGTTTAGCAGGGGGCTATGTACTCGTATAGGAAGCTATGTATAGGAAGGATGGAAGTATGGATGGATGAAATTTACAATTTAATTAAAATAAAATACAATGCTGTTTTAACATTGCTAATATTCCCATTAGCCACTCCATGTTTGCTTAAAAGCTTGTCTTAGACTTGGATCCCACAATTCCTTAGTTTGCGGTCCACACCCATCACCTACTACTGGTGCTTTAATCTTGTTGCTTGCGACTGTTTTTGAGGATGCTGTACTATGGATAATTTTTAATAAAGAAAAAGTTCCTTTCGTAGTTCAATTATCTCAAATCAATCATCAGGTTACTTATTAACAATTTTTAATTGCAGACATCACTCGGGTGCATCAGCAGACGAGGAAGAGGCTGAAGAAGCCCCCTCCCATCCTCTGGTAATGACTTCTAAGATTGACCCTAGAGAAATACCCGAAGTGCCTACAAACAGGTTCCTTATGAGGGGAGGTAGAGATCAGGATAAGGAGAGGGATCCCCGGAGGGATAGAGAAAGGTATTGTTTTTTTTATAAATATAAGTAATATCAGTTATTCTTATGTAAACTACTTTCGTACTTTTACATACATACATTGATCACGCCTGATATCCCCGAGGGGGTAGACAGAGTCCAAAGAGACAGACCTTGAACCATGTTCAACCCAAAACATGGATTCGGTTGATAAATTGTGGAAGGAGTGTTACGTGACTAACTCATCGCCTACCAATCACAAATTTAATATTCCATTTGTCGCATTTTGCAATCTGCTAGCAGAGTAAAACAATTGGCTCACTTTTCTTTTATATGTGTTACATAATATTTAGGTAAACTGGTATCATTTGATACAAATAGCCACCAAAATGAATTTGACAGGAGATTAAATATATGAAAATATAAAAAAAATGAAAAAGAGAATAATGGATTCTTACATTCTCCCAAGCTTAACTTATGCAAGTCAAACATGGGTATACACTGAAAAAATAAAAAAAATTCTGTCAGCATGCAATGGAAAGAAGTATATTGAAATTGATAACAAGTGGTAAAATAAAAAATAATTGTACAACGGACTTCAATATAAATGAAATGAGAACATCATCAATGTAGTCGAAGTCAATTAAATACATATGCATTATTTAAGGATAACTAAAACTACTGGTCATATCTTGATCAAATTTAGGGGATAGAGTGGCAAGATGGGGTACTTAAGCTATAAAGGCCAATAATATAAAAATTACATTGTGAAACAATCATATTTATTTTTTAATTAACAGCTAATTATTATTACTCTTATATTTGGTGTAATTAGGAACTTATTGTAACACATTTAAGAGAAAAAAATTTAAATTAAAAAAGGTGTTTTGCCCCGTCTTGCCCCATGGTGCTGGTAAGACGGGGTACCCTCCTGAGGTAAGATGGGGTGATGAGAATGATCACAGAGAAAGATGATTATTTGAGCTGGCAGAACACGCAGACATGGGAGGCTTCCTCATTATCATCATCTATTCCTGCGCAACTATTATGAGCCCGTCTTCCACATAATGGCATGATATCCACCCTTCAATGGAAATGGAATATACTTCCTCACAATACATACATGGTGAGTCCTCCTGTTCTTCAATTTCATCTCCAGATGATGAGACTCTTCGTCGTTTTGCTGTTTTCGCTGATCAGCTATTCTTCTTAGATTTTTTATTTTGAGCTTTCGTAGGTAGTAGTTTTCTTCTGTTTTTTAAACCATCTTTTCTCTTTTTTGTTTCTATTTTCTCTAGCTTCTTTTTTGTTTAGCATTTTTTTTTCTGGGCGATAACTTCTAATTCTTGTTTGTAGAGAGACGACGTGATAATTGCTGTTTGTCGACGCTTTTTGGCAACACCAGAGGATTTTTCAGTAGGTGGAGTTGGAAAGAGTTGTTTTGGAAAAGTCATAACAAAGCTACTGTCGCTTTTATCGCATACGGGCACATTAGCTGGTTGTGATGCCTGTGGTTCCTGACAAACAGGGTTTTCAGCTGGTTTGAGTGAGTGCGCCTGCTGGTCGGATTAATTTTGTTCTGCATCTGAATTCTCTGGTTGGTGTTTAGTTAGATACGGCGCTGATTCCTGAGTAACTAGCCTGGGACTAGCTAGTCAGGTTAACTAGTCATCAACAACGTCTCTGTTAAAATTTTTAACGTGGTAGAGCCATGCTGCAGTTATATTAGTAGTATAATTGTAGCACGAATGGGTCGGCTCGGCCGGGGAAGGACCACGCTCTCACAGAATACCAGCGTGAAGTAGTAGCTTAATGCTGCTGTATTTCGTATGGTGAGTGTAGAGAACCGGAGACCCTTTTTACTGGAAAAGAGGCATTCCATCTTAGTCCTCACGGGTGACAACGCGTCTGCATTTTGATTTGTAATCGAGGATAGATGTAGATGTCTATGGGCCGCAGCAACCACTTACCATCAGGTGGACTGTGTGCCCGTTTGTCACCCTATCCTATAAAAAAAAATAAAAAATAAAATAAAATAAAAGACGCATAATTACCAGTTGTTTGTCCAGCTACTGTGTCTGAAGTTTGGGCATAAGTGACATTGCCTATATCTTGAAATACTTCTCGGTTTGTGGAAGTTTGACCGTCATTTATCTGGATCTCGGTTATCAAAGAAGGGGCAAAATCTGTTTACGTTTGGGTTATAGGACCAAATCCCACATTTACGAATTCCATTTACTGCTGTAGACATAGTGGCTGCTTGAACAAAAAACAAGGTAGTTTTTACGGAAAACAAACAAGACCAAATTATTCTCAATGGAGGCAAGATGGGGCAACAGGGTACCCCATCTTGCCTGCAGAGCCATTTTATAAAAAAAAAACGAAAAAGAAAAAACGGCAAACAATCTTAAGGAAACACAACGCCTACCTTATTATAGGTTAGTTTAAGCGTCAATCACAGCAACACCTCACCAGCTAACGTTATTTAACAAACCACAGTCACGTGTCAAACCAAAAGAATATATGATAAGCAATTTGCAGTAAAACACTTTTTTAAATTGACACTATGCTCTTGTGAACTACTGACCACTAGGCAAGTACAAGTACCACGGCGACGCGTCGAACGATGAATGAACGAGCGTGATTCGTCAATTTGAACTGTTAATTTCGCTGGGTACCCCGTCTTTCCCGATACCCCGTCTTACCTCCTTCTCCCCTATATGGGACCAAAAGTGAAGCACCAACTTTCAAATAAAAAAATAATCATCAAAATCGGTTCACCCATAAAAAGTTCAGAGCACACATAAAGAAACATACAATCGAATTGAGTACCTCGTCCTTTTTGAAGTCGGTTGAAAAATACGCAATAAGAAACACAGACACTCGCAAGAAAACAAAGATAACAGATATCCTTCAGTATAGTCAATTAAAATGGGCAGGTGACGTTCATACAAGGTACAAGGATAGGAGGTGAACTCAACAAACAACAAAATGGCTGGGTCCAACAAGCAAAAGGCGAGTGAAGAGACAGAAAAAATGGAAGAAGATGGACGAGACTTTTGTCCGTATGGGGCTACACACTAATAACAAATAAAACAAGAAGCAACCTATGTGATAAACATAAAAATTTATTTTTACACATAAAAATAAGTAAGAATTCAAAGCTATAATAAAATAAATAATAAATGTCTCACATAAACATTGGACCTATAAGTCCCAGACAAATTATAATTGTAATTGTAGTTTTTTAGAATTTTATAATAATAAACCTGTGGCGGCGCTGTCGCCGCGCCACAAGCGAAATACACCGTAGCCTAAATCACGCTATCAACATTCCGAATCATAAACAGTATATATAGAACATCTCCGAACTATCACAAGGAGTGTTGGCCGTTTCCCGCGCAGAACACCTTGCCCGGCAGGAGATATCCCCTTTTCCTTCCACAGCCACAAACCAATGAATAAACCAGTTTCTTGACTCCAGTCAGTAATTCATTCATAGGTCAATTGACATGCAATTACAACAAAGTCCCAGAAAATATACAAGGTCTCCTTGTTACCAACTTTAAATATGTTATTAAAGAAAAACTGTATGAATTGATGGATGAATAGGGTTATTATAATATAAATTAATACATGGCTGATAATAACCCCTGGGAATGAAGTGGTCGCTTCCAAGCTGTTTCTTAAATAAGTTTCGTAAGTAATTTGTACGACTTGTGTTTTTATTGTCTATATTTTTTTTTAAGTACCACTGAGTTTGTTGCTGGATAAAGACGAAGGTATTTTCCGAACCAGTGGTAAAAGTAAAAAGTTACTTTTAATAAAAATGACTTGTATCTATTGAATAAAAATGTATTCTATTCTATTCTAATAAGTTTTGTGCATTTTTATGTGACAATTGGTGTGACAGTTTCTCTCTTAATCGCAATGCAAGGATCTATTTTGTGTGCCTTCATCATCATGTATTTGTCTGTCCATCATCATCATTACAGCCCTTCTCAAGTCCACTGCTGAACATAGGTCTCCCTCAAAGAATGCCACAAAGCACAGCCTGAGGTACCTGCATCCATAGAATACTATAATACACAATAGAATGGCTATCAAACTTATTTTGTACGAGGATCGGCGTCGCCGGGAGCACACATACAAGCAATTACGTCGTATTTTCAGTTATCACTACTACAAATACATTTTAGACTTGATTAATGTTTTTGACACATAAATGTTTCTTTATTTTTGTTTCTAACATTCACAAAATATAAATGGTTTCGACTTACTGGTTGTAGGATATGTCTCCTTTATTTAAATTCCATTTCCAGTTGCTCTTTCGAAACGTAGTTACTGCACAATTTGCAATTTTTTAAATAATTTGCATTGATTGTAACATGACACGAAAATTGGAAACGATTGATGGTGTTGACATTCATAGGTGTGAATTGACATGTGATTCTACTATGTATGTATTATAGTATTCTATGCCTGCATCCCTCGACTTCCTGCATGTCTTACCAGGTCGTCACCTTGATGTTTATAAATTCAAGGGTATGTCGTCGAGTCTAAAAAGTATTTAATAATTATTGAGAAAATTGTCATCTTTGCTTTTCAGCTTTAGCCAGTTTCTAATGTAAGTTATAAAATTTACCATTATTGATTGTTTTTGTTTTACAGTTTTTTATGACTAACCTGTGAGCGTGTTTCGTATTATGTAATATGTATAACATAACATAAACACTCACGCCTGTCACCCAGAGGGGTAGGCAGAGACTACATACTTCCATTTAGCACGATCCTGACATACCTCTCTCGCCTCTTCCACATCCATATACCTACGCATACTCGTCGGTTAAGGGTACTCTTAATTTGGCCCATTTTTAGTTTATCGCCAATTTGATCGACAAACTTTCTCGCGTAGGACGTCCCTTTCCGACTCTTCCATTCACTTCTGCAACACATATCACAAACCACACTCGTAATATGTATATATTACGAGTGTGGTTTGTGTTTTTAACAAACACTACGGTTTTTAACAAACATTTTTAACAAAAACTACGGAAATGGTGTTGGTGATGAGGACATTAATTATACGAGTAATGTATTTAATAGTAAAATAATTTTATATAATATAATACAATATATTTTATTGTTCACCAAGGAAAGATTAATGTAACAAAAATAAACAGATACTAAGTTGAAAACCAAAGTTGATCTTGTTGTTACAACATAGCTATCTCTTCCAGACAACCCAGAAGAAGAATTAAATAAAAATAAGAGAAATATTAATGGATAGGGTGCACGAAAATAAGAAAGATACCAACTTATGCGCTAATAAGACAATATACTTTAAGTGGTAGATCAGGTAATGTTATTTTGTAAAAAAAATTCCCGTTGGCTTCCTTGCTGATTCTTCCCAGGAATGAGGTTTTTTCAACCAAAGGTAAAAGTGTAAAAAAGTGAACAATTCCATTCATTAGGTATTATTTATAATAATGAGGCGATAGAGGGAAACTGTAACAGGATATGTTACAGTTTCCCTCATTGCCCGTTTCCCCCAGTAACATTTAACAAAAATATGTTTGCCAATCCGGCTGCTAAGCAGGGCGACTAAGCAGGGCGACTAAGCAGGGCGACTAAGCAGGGCGACTTAGCAGGGCGACTAAGCAGGGCGACTAAGCAGGGTGACTAAGGCAAATATGAGGCAATCTATGTGGGAGGCCAGTGTTCTGCGATGGATCTATAGACGGCGGAGTCTAACGATAAACACTCACGCCTGTCACCCAGAGGGGTAGGCAGAGAATACAGAAATCCATTTGGCACGATCTTGACACACCTCACTCGCCTCCTTCACATCCATACACCTACGCATACATGCTCGTCGGTTAAGGGTACTTCTAATTTGGCCCGTTTCCAATAAATCGCCAATTTGGTCGATAAATTTTCGCCTAGGACGTCCCTTTCCGACTCTGCCATTCACTTCTGCAACATAAATTTTCTTTGTCACTCTTTCCTCATTCATTCTTTCCACATGACCAAACCACCGAAGCATTCCTTTCTTAATCCTGGTCACAACATCATCTTGCAAACCACACTCTTCTCTTATCACACAATTTCTTACCCTGTCATTCAGATTCAGCCCTAACATACTCCTTAACGACCGCATTCATTCTACTCTCGTGCTTCTTCTGCCACACCCAACTTTCACTACCATACGTTAAAGTAGGGACCAACACAGCATTGTGAATTGCCATACGTGCCTTTTTCGACACATTTTGACTCTTCACAATAGAGTGTAGGGCCCCATTTATTCTATTTCCTGCATTTAAGTCTAACGTCTTTCGAAAATAAATATAATATTATCGGTTTTATAACAACAGCAAAGTTAATAACTTTACACTTACCATCCCACTTGCCAGAGTTGGGTGATTATGTGTAGATATTGCATTTTATGAACACATGCCAGTTTTCTCATTCCTGGAAAGGTAACGTCTGGCCACAATGAGGTACACTACATAGTACATTTTTACCGTCAATAATAACTTTAATTGACAATCCCAGTGTAGTTATTAATTCAGAAATTAATTTAATGTTGTATTCAGGATGCGGTACCGCGAACGGGAACGCCACAGTTATACGAGAAGTGGCAGAATTATAAAGGGTCGTGGTGTATTTGTGAGTATTATGATTAAATAACATTATTACTATTTATAAATTCCACTGCAGGGCTTCTATCATTGTCTGTATATTGTTCTCATTCATTGGATGAAAGAAATAAGAAAGAAAATTTATTAATCAAATGTGCAACAAACACTATTATGTAATTATAATATTATTTTTATAGATAACCAAAGTATAGCATTAAGTTATATTATAAAAAATAACTATGTAACAGACAATTTTTTTTAATGAATGTCAGAAAAACATGCACTAAACATCGCTGTAAACACATTCAACAAAGATTTATTATTTATATGGTATGCGCTGGACACCGATGGCATGAAATGAAGTCCGTCGCTTTACTCTTTGGAAAATTAGTGTATTTTTTGTATAGTAGCTTAAACATTTATGCAAAATGATTTTATTTGTTAATTTTTAAGGATGAATTAATTAAACACACACATGCTTACACGCACACGAACTGCTATAGAATTATAGAGTAACAGTTTCTCTGTCCCGTGTGACACGCATGAACATTTGATTTCTTTTATTATTGTGTCATTTCGTGAACCACCAGGTGTGAAAATGGTTTTTAGAATATTGCTGTGGACCGCAGCCCACTTGATAGTAATTCATTATTGCGATCCATACAAACTTGTAGCCAATTCCAAGCTAGAAGCTACATGTGATGTTACATCTGATGGTACCAAGAGGGAAGCACATTTACCAGTTAAAAGGTTCTCTGTTTATCTGCACTTACTATAAAAAACACAGCAGCAGTGTGCTGCTATTTTACGTTGGTATTCAAGATGAAATTGATGTAGAGTGGTATAAATCCTAAACAGACCTTGATTGTATGTTTTAACATGACAGCAGCCTATATTTAACAGAAATATATTTAACAGTGGTAGAGCCACGCGGCAGCTTTGCTGTTGCACGTGTGGGCCGGCTCAAACCGGGGTGGTACCACGACCTCACAGAATACCAGCGTGAAGTGGAAGCTCTGCTTCCGCGTTTCGTCTGGTGAGTGCAGGTGGCCGGAGGCCCAAATCCCCCCCCCCCCATCAACATGGTAGCGGAATTAAATAATGATAGACTACCCCAGGAGGGTACCAGCACCCCTGGGGAATCCCTCGCTGAGCATCCACGACCATGTTTCTCCACTTCTGAGCGTGGGTGCTCAGGCTGCCCCGCGTATTCTGGGGGGGGGGGGGGGGCAAAATTCCGCTCAAGACTACAACTGCTCGGGGCAAACGGAGCAACAAGACCAAGGCGACCCCTGTCACGCTGTCCCTGAATTTCTGCAATATCAGGGGACTTCACTCTAACCTAAACGCCGTCCACTACCATCTCGAGACGGCGAGGCCGGCTCTGTTCTTTCTGACCGAGACGCAGGTGTCCTCTCCGTCTGATGTCTCGTATCTCTCCTACCCGGGGTACAAACTGGAACACTCTTTTGTGCCTCGCGCTGAAGTTTCTGTTTACGTCAGAGAGGACATCTGTTCTCGACGCCTCGGCAGACTTGAAGGTTCGGACCTGTCCATCTTTTGGCTACGCGTAGACAGCGACGACCATCCGCGCGTCTACGGGTGCCGCTATAGGTCCCATAGCGGTAATGCCGAAACAGACCGACTCTTCGACCACGTCCAAATGGCTGCAGATTCGTTGCTACAGCAGATCCCCTCCGCAGAGATCGTGATCCTCGGCGACTTTAACGCCCTTCACGCCGAATGGCTTGGTTCACGTTTAACCGATCATGCGGGGAGATCTGTTCATGATTTTGCCTTGGCATGTGGTCTGACACAACTGGTTACTTCGCTTACGCGGATTCCAGATGTGGAGGATCATGCACCTTCCCTGTTGGACCTTCTGCTGACCTCTCACCCGGACGGATATCAGATTTCCGTCGACGCCCCTTTAGGCTCCTCGGACCATTGTCTGGTCCGGAGTGTTGTGCCACTCATGCTGAAATCGCGGTTGCATTCTGCAGGCTGCCGCCGTGTTTGGCACTATAGGTCAGCCGATTGGGATGGGATGCGGTCTTTCTTTGCATCCTGCCCTTGAGGGCGGGTTTGCTTCTCGCCGGATGATCCCAACGTTGTTGCGGATTCTGTTACTGATGTGGTACTTCAGGGTATGGAACTTTTTATTCCTTCCTCTGTGGTGCCCATTGGAGGCAAATCTCAGCCATGGTTTGGTCGCTCCTGTAAAATAGCATCATGCTATAAGCAGGAGTGCTACCAAGCCTGGGTTGATGCATCAGCGTCCCGGGATGTAAACACCAGCGCTCTAAAAAAGAAGTATAATTCCGCCTCTAGGTCCTTCAAAAGAGTCATTGCCAAGGCAAAGTCAGAGCACATAGGCAGAATTGGCGAGAAACTAGTTCGCCTTCCTTCTGGAACCCGTGCATTCTGGTCTCTCGCCAAGGCTGTCCAGGGGAATTTCTGTCAGCCAGCTCTTCCATCTCTGCACAGGGAGGACGACTCACTGGCCCATACTGCAAAGGAGAAAGCCGATCTTCTAGGCTCTTTCTTTGCGTCTAACTCGACTCTCGATGACGGGGGGAGTACGCCGCCGACCATCCCGCGGTGTGAGTGCTCCATGCCGGAAGTGCAGTTCACACAGCGCTCGGTTCGCAAAGCACTCCTCTCCCTGGACATCCACAAGTCGAGTGGGCCTGACGGAATCCCCCCAATTGTGCTGAGGACGTGTGCTCCAGAGTTGGCACCGGTTTTAACGCGTCTTTTCCGGTACTCCTACTCCCTAGGCGTAGTCCCAAAATCATGGAAGACGGCTTTCGTCCACCCGATCCCTAAAAAAGGCGACCGCTCAGACCCGTCCAACTACCGGCCAATCGCCATCACCTCCTTGTTCTCCAAAACAATGGAGTCCATTGTAAACTGCCAGCTCATGAGGTACCTTGAGCATCACCAGCTGATTAGTGACCGCCAATACGGTTTTCGCCGTGGTCGGTCAGCTGGTGATCTTCTGGTCTACCTCACTCACAGATGGGCGGAAGCAGTAGAGTTCAAGGGGGAGGCATTGGCCGTTAGTTTGGACATTGCGAAGGCCTTCGATCGGGTTTGGCACAAAGCGCTTCTTTCGAAGCTCCCTTCCTATGGGCTTCCCGAGAAATTGTGCGATTGGATCACCAGCTTTCTTGCAGATCGGAGCATCAAGGTCGTTGTAGACGGTGCAAGCTCCGATTGCAAGCCTATTAATGCTGGTGTTCCACAGGGCTGCGTGCTATCGCCAACGCTGTTTCTTCTGCATATCAATGATATGTTGCATACCCGTAACATTCATTGCTATGCAGATGACAGCACTGGTGATGCTCTTTACACCGGCCGAGCCAATATTTCTCGGGAAAACGTCTCCGAGTGCCGGGACAAACTTGTGTTTGAAGTCGAGTCTTTGCTGAACAGAGTCTCGGATTGGGGACGACTAAATCTAGTCCAGTTTAACCCCCAGAAGACACAAGTTTGCGCGTTAACCGCTAAAAAGAACCCCTTTGTCGTATCCCCTCAGTTTCAAGGCACTCCCCTTGTTGCCTCAGCCAGTATCGGAATCCTCGGCGTCGACATATCGAGTGACGTGCAGTTTCGTGGTCACTTGGAAGAGAAGGCCAAATTGGCCTCTAAAAAGCTTGGCGTGCTCAGCAGAGCGGGACAATATTTCATGCCGGCACACCGCCTGCAACTTTACAAGGCGCAGGTTCGGCCGCACATGGAATACTGTTCCCATCTCTGGGCTGGGGCTCCCCAGTACCAGCTCCTTCCACTTGACCGCATCCAGCGCAGAGCGGCTCGAATCGTCGACGACCGAGTGCTTTCCGATCGGCTCGATTCACTGGCGCTGCGAAGAGATGTTGCATCTCTTTGCGTATTTTATCGCATCTATCACGGGGAGTGCTCTGAGGAATTGTTCGGATTAATCCCAGCCGCCAAATTTCGTGAACGCACTACACGGCAAGCGTCCCGATACCATCCACACCATCTGGATGCTTGGCGGTCCACCACTGTACGTTTCACAAGGAGTTTTCTTCCACGTACAACCTCTCTGTGGAATAGTTTACCACCGGCGATTTTTCCGGACCGATACGACCTGGGGACCTTCAAGAAAAGAGCTTACTCCTTTCTAAAGGGCCGGCAACGCGCCCGCAATTCTCCTGCTGTTGCGGTTGATCATGGGCGGCGGTAGTCACTTAACATCAGGTGAGCCGCATGCTCGTTTGCCCCCTCTTCTATAAAAAAATGTAGTCAGGGTACCTAGTAGTGTTCGCCCGGAGCTTCGAATTCAGCCAAAGGTTTCTAGTGCCGAAATTAAAGGAACTGTTACGAATAAGCTAGAGCACGATGAACGATTGTAGAAATGGTTAAAATTATCTGTTTATGTTAATCAGTCAATATAAACTTTTAATTTAAAAGTTTTAAAATCAGTTATGTTATTAATCTTAGCCAGTCTTGAACAAAATTAGTCTTCGGCTTTGGCTTCGGCCAAAAATCGACCTTCGGTCGGACACTGGTACTCAGATCCCTTCAGGATATGCTGAGGAAACTGGCAATATGCTGAGGAGGCCTGATAAACTGCAAAAAAAAAACACAATTTTAACCTTTTAGCGCTACCGCACTCCATCACGTTCGCGGTCTCGTTCCCGCTCGGTGACGCCGCCGCACTGGAGGCAGGCTCAGCGCAGAATCATCAAGCTCTCCGACTTCGAGGTGAGGGCCATACGCTATTTATACCATATTTAATGTTTCAACATTCTGTAGGACTGGCGTTGTTCTGTTTTTTGTAATTTTAAATTTTGTGATTGTGAATTTATTTGCTTTACATTTAGCAAATTATACCTAATGTCAAAAATATTTTAATTTAATTAAATCCAGCACGAAAGACCAAAATTTTAAACTTTATTTTACACTATCAAATAAATATTTAATGTTATATCTTTAATAATATAATAATAATAATAATTTATTTTTCTCTCCACATTAAATTAACAATATCGAATTTTAACAAAAAAAGGCACAAATTGATGTGAGAGACTGATGCCTAAACTAGGCGACGAACCTGTATTTCAGGTCATCAGGTCTCCCTCCCAGTTAAACAAATACAAAAGTATGTTATCTTGGAATACATATTTTAACAATAATGATACGTTATAATCCATTTGCGCGTATATACATAATTTAACAATAATGATACGTGTGTGTGTGTGTGTGTGTGTGTGTGTGTGTGTGTGTGTGTGTGTGTGTGTGTGTGTGTGTGTGTGTGTGTGTGTGTGTGTGTGTGTGTGTTGTGTGTGTGTGTGTGTGTGTGTGTGTGTGTGTGTGTGCGTGTGCTGAGTGAATGCAAAAATTACAACATTTACACATGTGATGTAAAAAGATCTTCCGTATATTTATAGTCCGTCTTCAGTAACCATTCATGGATACATTTTTTAGCTTTTATTTTAGGTAGGACGTGAATATTAAGTTCCTTGTTAACTTTATTATACAGGTATCCGCCAAGATAGCAAAAAAATCTCCTAGAAAAGTAGGTACAATGGTCATAATGAGAAGTACACACTCGGTCTTTGCGTCTCATGTGCTGTGTATTTTTTTGGTCATATTTTAATTGTGCATGTTTTTTTAGGACTGTGTATATAATAAACAGTTGCCGGACTGTAAGAACTTTGGAAATTTTATAAAGTTGACTGGTTGGAAATTTAAATGGAAGAGAGTTACTTACTTTTAAGATTAACCTTTGTGATCTTTCGAGGGGCAGAAGAGATGATTTGGTAGCCCCACCCCAGCACGTAATACAATATATTATTAAAGATTGGCATAGAGCAAAATAGACAGATTTAATAGTGTTAGAATCTGCTACGCAACGTAGTTTTTTAAAAATATATGTTAATTTCCGTATCCTATTTGAAAGTGAATAAATATGCTCATGAAAAGTTAGCTTATCATCCAACAAAATGCCAAGGTATTTAATTGAATTCACTTTTTGCAAAGGTGTGCATGAACATGTCAGACAGTAAGGAAAATTGCAAGAATGAGCAGTAATAACATGGTCCGTGCAGGTTGCATATTTATTATTATGTTTGGAGAAGGACAAGTACTTTGTTTTATCCACGTTGAGGGTTAACACATTATCGCGTAGCCATTTGGACACTCTGTTTAAGCCAATCTGAGCGAAGTTAAATACATCCGGCCATGAATCACCAGTAAATAGCAGTGCTGTGTCATCAGCAAACGTAACTATTTTTCCGTTCACTAGTTTCAGTTTGCAGAGGTCATTAATGTAAAGAAGAAATAAAGTAGGGCCAAGAATACTTCCTTGGGGAACACCATAGCAGATGGGAAGCTCATCACTAACATGTTTATCAATTTTTACCAACTGTGTTCTATCTGCAAGATAATCTCTGAAAAGCTGCAACGGTACACCCCTTATACCAACCTTCTCCATTTTATGCAACAATATGGGAACAGAGACCGTGTCAAAAGCTTTAGCCAAGTCTAAAAATATTCCTATTGTTTTCTTTTTTTTCTCGAGGCTAAGTACGATAAACTCAATTAGTTCATGAACCGCATCAGCTGTAGATTTACTGGAACGAAAACCAAATTGATTTGGCGAAAGTATGGAATTTTTATCAAGAAAATTTTTCAACCTATTATTCATCACACGTTCTAGTATTTTAGATAGTGACGGTAATATAGATATTGGTCTATAGTTGCTTACACAGTCTCGGTCTCCATTTTTGTAAACAGGATGAATGAGTGATTTTTTAAAAGCTGTTGGGAATATGCCATAAGTTAGGGCTAGGTTACATACGTAGGTAAGTGGAGGTAAAATAAATTTTTTGTTTTGTTTTATGAAGCCACCGGATATTTTATCCCAGCCAACGGCACAGTCACTTCTAAGATTATTTATTTCAGATGTAATTTCAGCTTCATCAGTAGGCAAAAGAACCATGGAATGGGTTAAGCTATCAATAGTAGGAGAAAGATTCAGTTCAGAGTTCTCAAGAATTTTTTCGGCCAGTTGTCTACCAATATTAGCGAAATACGTGTTGACATTATTAACTGATTCTTTTGGCGTGGTACATGTTGATAATAGTTGAGTGGAAGATGTTTTTGAGGCATTTCTGTTGGTTATGCTGTTTATTATCTCCCAAAGCTTTCTATTATTTGCACCTGCATTTCTAATTTGGTTTTTTTCATATTCATTCTTGACTTTTTTTAGAAGTTTGTTGCAATAATTTCTATATCTCGTAAAAGATAACTTAAGTACTTCATTTTCCGGCTCTTTTTTAATTTTTTTATGTAAATTATCCCTATGCTTCATACAACGTAAGAGTCCTGGAGTAATCCACGGCTTTATAATCTTTTTACGACTAGATAAAACAATCTTCTTAGTATTAGCGTCTAAGACTTTTTGTAAGCAAGATCATCATCATTTCATTTTAGCAAGATCAGTTGTAATTCCACTATAATTTGTACGAAATATTGTCGTTATTTTGTGCTGTTTTGGGACCTCCTTATCGAGAAAAAATGCTACAGTCTCATGATCAGTTAACGCAGAATTTACAACAAGAGTTTTAGCTGGGAGTTTGGTTTTTAGCATAACATGATCTAGGCAGCTATCTTTACGGGTAGGAAAAGTATGAGCAGGTAACAAGCCGTGTAAAGCAGTCACATTTAAGTAGTTAAGCTTATGTAGGTCTTGTTGAGAGTCAATAATATTGATGTTAATATCTCCTACAAGAACAACGTTATTAACATTCGCAGTTTTTACAAGCAAAGAATCTAGTGAATTTATGAATTCAGTACAATCTCTAACCGCCGGAGAACGATATAAAGCTAAAATAACAATATCTTTATTTATCTTTAAAAAAAGACAATTTGCGTTTCGAAAGCAAATTTCTTCAAACGATACATTAAGATCACTGTTTATGTATGCGACAACGCCATCATTTTGTGTGTAGTTGTTTTCTGTACTAAATGTCTTATAACCGTTAATAACAGGGAGTGTGCGAACACTTTGCAGCCAACACTCAGTTAAGATAATAACATCCCAGTGCACTTTCGTTCTCACAATTAATGAAAGAAACTCAGAGAAATTGTGTGATATACTCCTGATATTTTGACTTAAAATTTTAAGGGAGGTTCTAGGGCTTGGCTCTAAATGGAAACAGTCCTCAACATCGCAAAGAGCAGATTCAGAAACCGAATAGGAGTCCAACTCATTTACTATATTATCTAATTTATTTATCACTCAAATGTATATAAGAACATTTGTCCAAATCGATAATACACCAAAAAACCGCAACACCTACACCAATAAACCACTGGCTGTTAATATTTATCTTATCACATAATGAGACTATGTGAAATATTAGTAATGTTCTCCTACTGGCTAACCTATTTATAACATCCCATAAAAAATTATATATAGTATAGAAAAGTTATAATATAATGACGGTATTATATGAAACACTTATAATACATACAAAAGCGCGAGTCGTCGAGTGGCTTATTACGAAACTACCACTAAGACCATTCAGCAGTAGATTAAATGCCGGCTTACTATATTTATCACTATACCCACTGTATTCATCACAAAATAGGGTGTGCTTAAAATTTGTGAAAGTTGTTACGTTAAAAGACGCTGTGAAGTAATGGACAACCACTATTACGTTTTTTCTTACTATTTCTAAGTAATAATTATGAAAATTTTGCTTATGCATTACGTAAATAAGTAATGTGTATATGTATGAAAAGATACCCAATAATAGTTTATGAAAATAAATGTGCTCAGTCACAATTTTGTAAATAAGATAACTTTGAAATGTGTATATTTTCGATGTGAAGTAATGTATGTATATAATTGAATGATGTATTGACTGCGTATGTATTTGAAAGTTATGTATGAATGATTGTAGGTAACATAAGTGAGTTTGTGTATTGTGTGCTTGTACAGAACACAAATTACTAATTTTTACATAAAATATTACAAATTCGTTAAAAAAATGATAGAAATGGTATAAAATAATAAGTAAAACAATATAAATTAAGAAAAAAGTAGAAGTTACGTTACGAAACATGTTACAGTATAGTCATTTCTGTCGTTGCAGCTTCATCAGATCTTCTTCACCATCTAGTCGTATATAGTTAGCACCATCAGTTTTACGTAAATAGACCTTACCACGCGTCGTCCAACAGTAAGCAAAACCGTTGGTCTTGGCAAAGTCCCGGGCCAAGAAGAATATTTTTTTTACCTTTTGTGTTAAGTTTTCGGAAACGTAAATAGGTATTGGAGTGCCTGTAATTTTTAAATGTGATGAATTTAATTTATCGTCTTTTCTCTCCTTGTTAAATTTTTTGACACTTTGCAGGATAGTCTCCTTTTGAAGGACAGAGCTGAACTCGACTATTAAGGTGTTTTGTTTATTTTTATTGCCTGTGCGAAAGATATCCCGTATTTCTGCAGGTTGCATTGATAATTTGAGCAACCGAGCAAGATTTATTACATAATTAGCTAAGTCTTCCTTTGATTCCCCTTGTTTTATCGGAATATTTTTAATTTCCAGACAAGCTGCCCGGAGGTGTCTCTCCATATTTTCCAATTTAGCCTCAAGTGATTGAATGTAGATAAAATTCTTATTTCTTTCGGACTCCAGTTTTTCTATTTTGAGTATTATTTCATCATACTTTTCGGACATAAGATCTTGGGACTTTCGTATTTCGGTATTTTGCACCCTAATATCATTTATAACAGACTGAAGAGTGGTAAATTTTGAATTAAATAAGGCCAGAAGCTCAGATTTAAAAGCTTTGAGTTCATCACTACAATCCCCATGTTCCCGTTTCCGCTTATTTCTACTAGCGATAGCGACATTTTCGGTCGAACCTTTTGTGCTTGAATCCGACTCACAATTTGATGTTTGCAGATCCTTTGGAGGAGTACGCTTTAGTGGCATGTTTTTCTTAAAAGGCGGTAGATGTGATAATAATTAACTCTATTTAATTACGACAGTTGCAATATTCGTCCGCGTGTGAGACGTAAGATACCAGGAGCACAAGTAATTAAGCAACGACAGTTGCAATATTCGTCCGCGAGTGAGACGTAAGATACCAGGAGCACAGGTAATTTAGCAACAGTTATCACTAACCGGTACGCCGGAGAGGGCCGCAAGAAAGATATTATTATATTATTTATATTTAAACAAGAAAGACAACAACACCAAACACGTCTGCTCGAGATCGAGATCCGGGAGGAAGGGGATCTTTGCTTATATATTCCAGGTCTAAACCTAGGTTTTCCAGTTTTGTTCTAAACAAACATTTATTTAGAACACATAATGCGAATCAAATATACATTTGTAATAATAATTGCATTTTCCGAATAAATCAATTTTTAAAGCAATTTTTTAAACATGTATAATTATTTGGAAAATAATTATACATGTTTAAAAAATTGCTTTAAAAATTTATTTCAATCATCAAATAAAAATAATTTTTTTTATTTATCAACAATGTAATTATATTATTTATAAAACTGTAATTTATAAACAATATAAATACATTGTTTAACTTTTATATTCAGTCAGATTATAATATATTTGATGAATAACTGACGATACAATGATTGTAAAATCAGCCCTAACTAAGCTAAGTTAATTAATTTAAAAAAGTTACTTAAAATTTTATAACATAAAAATATTTACAACTTACCAGTCTTTATAAATAAAAAAATCAAAAATCAAATCAAAATCAAAATTCATTTATTTCAGACAACAAAGGTCCATGGGTTAGTAATACATTAATGCTTAAAAACTAAGTGTTAGTATTTTGAAGACAAATTAAATTAATTTAAATTTATATTATAATTTAGAAATAAAATAGAATTATAATATATCTAGAATAAATTAAATCTAACTTAGTCAATTGACTCGAGATTACATCACACACACAGACTAAATCAGAAAAAAACAATTCTAAATTACATTCTAATTTGTCATGTACCTAAGAGGCACTCCGTGCGGTCGACACCCCGAAGAATTATTATCCACTGTGTATGTCATCGTTCGCACAAAGTGCCTTACAATAGGCGCATGCGGATCCTCTGCCACTGTTCTCAGGATGCTGTTTTCACTTCTCCGTATCCTTCTCATTAGTGACGCTACTTTTTTCCGAACAATGGCATGAAAACCGTCAGTTCGGGTCTGTGCAAACATACCAGAGGCACTACAAAAGCGGGGAAGTGCCAACATCATCCTGAAAACGTTATTGTATTGGACGCGCAGTGTGTTTAACGATTTTTTGGCATACCCAATCCACAGACCACCCGTGTACAGACCCTGGCAATACGCTTTGAATAAGGTTATTTTAACCTGATCTGAACAGCGAGCAAATCTACGGGCCAGCATATTGCCGCGTACCGCCAAGGCCCTACGCTCCCTCTCAATATCCAAATCATCCTTAAGGTCATCGGCAAGAATATGCCCTAGGTATTTAAATTGATACACCCGCTTTAGTTCCGATCCATTTAATCTTATTGCAGGGATAGCTTCGGGATACTTGCCGTCCACCCCAAAGACCATGTATTCACTCTTATTTATGTTATATACAAGACCATGCGAGGCAGCGTAAGTCTCGCAGACCTTCGACATTTCTCCGATCGCATTCGCAGTGGGACTCAGCAACACCATGTCATCCGCATAGCTGATGCTATTGATACTAACACCACCCACGCGGCATCCAACACGCATGCTACTGAGCTCCACTAAGAGATCGTTAACATACAGGTTGAAGAGCTTTGGAGACGATAACCCCCCCTGCCTCACTCCGCACTCCAATCTGTATGACTCGGAGAGACTGTTTGACCATTTAACATAATTGGTCTGGTTTGCATACCAATACCGAAAAATATTAATCATCTCCGCTGGAATACCCCTGTCCTCCATCTTCCTCCAAAGCACATCATATGAAACGAGATCGAAGGCTTTGGAGAGGTCCAGAAAACAGGCGTAAACAGGTGTCCTCCTATCTGTGTAGTATTGGACAGTATGCTTGAGGCTCAGAATTGCGCTTTCAGTGGATAGTCCGGGCCGAAACCCGAACTGCGCATCATGCAGGTTTAAGTAATTTTGTAGGCCAGAGACAAGCAGACTGTCCAATATCTTAGCTATCACAGTAGCGAGGGAGATTGGGCGATAGTTTCCCTTATCCGAGATATCTCCCGTCCCGTTCTTCAATATGGGCACGACAGTAGTTTTCATTAGATCAGCTGGTAAGTACGAGTGGCTGATGCACATATTGAAAAACAGGGACAGGACCCTCGGTAAATGCACCTCCGCATATCTCAGGTGCTCAATACTAATCCCGTCATGACCGGGAGACTTCACAAACAAATTTGCAATATCCCCCGGGTCACTTTTGCCATCGACACTCGCCGGGAGTCCAGGCCTAATATTCAGTTTCCCTGTGGATTTCCAAAACCTACTAAAGTTCTTTTCCGCTCTAAGTTTTGCTATTTGGTCCATTTTTATTTGCTCCTGATTATTTAAGCACCATTTTAGTCTGCCTTTAAAGATTTTACGTGATTCGCACATTTGCTCATATATTAGGCCAGAAGGAGGTCGACCATGCAAAACCCAGTCTTGGAATCGAATCCTGGCCTCCCGGTGAGCTTCCCTAACATGTTTGTTCCACCCACTCAAAACTTTGTTCCTCCGTGGTTTATCTTTAACCTGAGCCTTTGTCTGAACAGCTGCGTCCTGTAAAATATCCACAATACGTTTATAAAAGCTGTCCAAAACTAGCTTGTGGTTTTTCAGGCTGCATGACCCGTGGCTGCAATCTACAAACTCAGGAGGAAAGTCGACATCACGTAAGCTGTTGTTACATAGATTGCGGTATCTATTTATCTGTGATTCATCTCTTTCGCCCCAAATCACTGCACTACCCCGCATCTCATGTATCACCAGCTTAGGCCTTACAATGTCCAGATTACATTCCAGATAAATGGGCAGATGATCCGAAACAAACACATCTTCCAAAATCCCTACATTCTCAATAGTTTGCCGGGCTGATAGGGAGACCACACAGTGGTCAAGCCAGCTCTTACTTCCATGGTACGGGTCGATAAATGTATACGAGTCGGTTTTTAAAGTTTCTACATCCACACAAGCCCAATATCGATCTGTACAGAAACTACTTAGCTCTCTATAAAATAGCTCGTATGGATGAGCATTAAAATCGCCTAATATATATGTAGTTTCGACATCGCTGCTATCTTCAATCGCACTTATTTCACTCAGAACTTCAGTGAAAATAGGCAGGTTTTCATAAGATTTTGTTGGCATGTACACTGAAAATACTAAGATATTACGACCGCTTGTATTACCTTTAATAGCAGCTAGACGTTTACTATTACATTCCACGACTGATACAGTGTCGAAAATGCCTTTCCTCCAGAGGATGGCTACTCCGCCATATGGTCTCCCCCTCAAAATGCCGGCAGATGTATCCACAGCAGACTTACCGGTATACTCAAACTCACTGGAAACCGTTCCCAGTAACGGAACGTCGTGATTGAGGAGCCACGTCTCCTGTAGACACACTATATTGCTCGTTTTACATAACTTCCTAATATCTTCTATAGAAGTCTTGAAATTTTTACAGTTAAAACTAATTAATTTACAATAATTATTTTGTATACTACACATGATTTTAAAATGTTACTAACTATAATTTTTACGGCTGTCTTGGTTATTGCCATACAGAAAACGCACAAAGCGCCTAAAAGTAATGCCATCGGGCCAAAATTCATCATTTAAAAACAAATTTAACTTATTTTTTGACACAAATAATTTGTATGCGTTATATTTCTTATTAGATTTCATTTTAATCGATTTAAGCGACACTGTTTCATTCGTCCTGTCTTTAATATAACTTATAATGTCCTGTTCACTTGTTTCTTTACTTACGTTTGATATAAATAACGGGACCGTAACATTTGCAGCTTTAAACTTTACATCGGGCGCTGTAGAAGCTCGTCCTTTCTGACCAATAAGTTTGTATCTCTTGGCAGTTTTGGATTGAACAATTTGCCATTCGCTATTTTCCTCCCGGATCCGCGTGCAGTCCTTAGTTATTCGATTTTCTTTACGCTCTTGTATTGCAGCGACAAAAGAAACAGCTGTATTATTTGCACTAGAGATAACACTCGGGACCGAGGCGATGACGTCAGCGCTCGCGCAGGGAGTAATTACCGGTGCATTCGAAACCGCAGTAGATTCCGTGGCCTCCACGCGCAACTTATCATGCGCCGTCCCATTCACACTTTGCTTACCGACGGGGCTCGATCGAGTTAAACTGAGGCTCTCGCTCGAACCTTTCGGAACCTCGGTCGGCGCCTCCACACACCTGCTATTTTCTATTGCATTCGGTTGTTTGCATTGAACTGAAACCGACTCAGCTTCGCTGTGAGATCGGGTCCTTGACCGCGTTGAAGTCTCAACGCAACTGCGACTTTCTATTGCGTTCAGTTGTTCGCATTGAAGAGAGACAGACTCATTTTCGCTATATGCTCGGGTCCTTGACCGCGTAGGAGTCGAGTGGCTGTTAACTTCAACAACTGATGCTTGCACAGATTTTATTGGTTCGTATTGGAGTCCTATTGGGCCACTATTTAACTCATAGCTGTAATTTTCTCGTAGACATGCACTTCTTCGTTTATTCACAAAACTATTAACAGGAAAATGGTCCACAATAGATGCATGTTTCATGTTTTCTACTTCATGTTTTAATTTATCAAACATCTCCACCGTAGCAGTCCTTTCCTGTAGCGAATTAACTTGCCTTTGAAGGCTTACAATATCTTTTAACAGGCGAGTACAATCAATATGATCAAATCCCACACTTGGGACTAGATGAAGATCCTTTGCCACAAATATCGGAAACATCTCGGCATTTGTGCCTTTCATGAGAGAGATAATGTCGTCTAGGTCTTTCGACATTCTCTTTTTCCCATCTCCTCGTCGACATGGCTTCTTCTTTGCATTAGGTATCGAGTCAAATAACAGTGATTTAGCTGAAATTATACTTTCAACGTTGAAGGATGAAGTGACTAACTGATGTATGCTCTCTTCATCCATATAGTCCAATACGTTGGCCAAAAACGCTAAGAGTTCGTTAATAACCACATTACAATTTGCACACTTCACAGTTTTAGAGGCCATTGTCCTCTTCGATGAGTCACCTATTGAAAAAGAAATATTTTTCATTATTGGTGAAATTTAGAATTTAATTTACGGATTTTATCGTGTTTAATTCCCTACCGTTTTTTTATATGTTACTTTTTTATTTTCCCGACGTTTCGAATTACGAATTTATTATCCCGTATTTTTTTGTTCTATATGACCTTACGCTAATTAATTCTATCCAACTTAACTACTTTTTAACACTTTCTATATAGTTATCATACTATAGTACATTGAAATCATTGCTACCGAGATATTTCTAATTTGTTTTATGTTAATTATTTGTGTAACATACATGATTGTAAACTGTTATTTTTTTTAAAGTCACGCTAGGTTTCTTGCTGGTTCTTCACAGGACATAGGTTTATTTCGAACTGGCGGTAATTAAACAAAAGAGTGATTTACAATGAATATTATTTACTTATAATTTATATTGAATGAAAAAATTTCTGTTAGGTGCGGTATAAATACGCTATATCGTTGTTTAGCGACTTCTAGCATCTGTAAACAAACCAAATGTATGTTCAGGAACGCATGGACCAGGAACGCGCTGAAAGGGAGCTCCAGGAGCCGAAGAGGAGGCCCGCCGATAAACCTCCTCTTAGTAAGTTTCCAAATCGTATATGTTTTCTCAGGCTTATAAAGTTTTAGTATAGGATAGATAGTAACCAAGAATCTTCAAATACAATTGGTTTTGTGTTATAAGGACGCTGACAACACCTTGTGTATTGTCGGATTCACAGACCTAATGGTGGTTAATATAGCGTATAGCGCCATATTATAGCGCGCTATCTCTTCATAACGCATAGCGCGTGTTATGTAAGTAGTCGCCATGGCGCTATGACTCTATGACGCTTTGGCGTTATTCATATCAAGCGGCAATTAGTTCTAGCAGCAGCGCTGTTGGGAGTAGACGTGTGACGCAAATTTAATCTAGCAGCACGCTATTCATCGCGCGCGAACTAATTTAGTGTTAGACGTTATTTAGTTAGTGTATACTGTATATTTATAAGTGATCGAAGGACACAGTTGTCTGCTACAAAAGAAGCCTCACTAATGTTTTTAAATTTAAATAAAATATAGATACAAAAGTGTATATAATAGTGTTTGTGAATAGTTGATTTTTGTATATACAATTAATAAACTTTTAAATACACATTTGATTTATAATTTATAATAAGGTTAAAATAACGTTTACATCAATTGTAAAAAATATATAATTTTATTTTGTTTTAAAAGTACAGTGCTTAAAAATATTTTTAGGATTATAAAAAGTCTGAAAAGTATGAAAGAGCGTTCTTTAATTTTTCTTTACCACTTTATTTTGTTTTAATCTAAAATGCGACTTATTACGAAACAATGTTCTTATATAGCACGCGATCTATCCAATGAACGACATGTAATGTAGCGTGCTCCGAGATATAGCGTGCTGCTAAACTTAACGCGCTTGCCGGCCTCCTACACACTTTTTTATAAATAGCGCGCTATAACATAGCGTATTTAATAGCGCGCTAGAAATTTCTAGTTTATAGTCTGTAGCGTGCTATTGATTTATAGTCGTTTTGAACAACTTTACACAGACCACCCAGCCTACGAGACATGAAACCATTACGATTCTCTAATTAAATTAGTCTGTCAAGGTTAGAAGAAAGAAAGGTGTGCGGGCGGCGCGGGAGACGTAACTTAGAGATGTGTCACATCCATATATCGACGCGTAAATATGTAAGAGTAACGTAATTATAAAAAAAAGAATGATGCGTTAAATACGCCGTCAAATACATGTAAAGTTCTTTATAAGCTATGCATGTATTTTACATGTCATATACAACGTTAATCGCTCACCATAAATTCAGTAAGAGCGGAATATGCCTAAGAAATACACAAACATAATATATACTCTAGAAAACCATGATTTTGCTTCGTCCTCGGCCGCGACAGTCAGGTGAAAACATCTACATTAGGTAAAATTAACGTAATATAAAAATGTAAATGAAAATTAATTTTATTAATTAATTAGGATTTGTAAAACTGTAATTTCGATTTCAAATTATAATTACAAATAGATTAATACACAAATATAATAGAACGACTGTTCGTCTACACAAAAAATAATAACACAATAAATAGTCGATAAACTTGCATCGATACTTTTTTGGACATCTCTACTTACACGTGCCGCCTGTAGCCCCTCTGATTGATAGACAGAGACGCTACTATAATACTGCGTGCTTGACAAGGACAGCCTCAGAACTACGACCCGAACAAGTTGAACCCTCACGTTTTTAGTATTTTAAGATTATTAAATGTTGCACTTACCGGTCAAACGTGATTTTATCCTTCTTGAAATTATGTTTCCTGTTGTCACTATCACATTACTTTACTGCGCAAGTAGGCATGTTTTACTGTTTTTTTATTTTAAAAAATTCTAGCGCTAAGGACGCCGTGCACAGGTCTGTTGTCTGGTAACTACTAAACAGAGTAGCGTTCGTGTTCATGTCTCGAGGGCTGGGTGGTAGAAATAGAAGCACGATTCGCTTGTAATTAACCTATTACCATACATAAAATAATTAATAACTTAAAAATAAGTTAAGCAATCTGAACTGAAGAAAAATACAAACTCTTTTAAGGATACAGGTAAGTTAACCCCACAATATAATACACAACAGTTAGATTTATGATTTGCTTCTTTAATTGGTTTGCAAGTTTACGCTAGCGGTAAAGTTGCTCCTCCATTATTCGATTTTTCGTACAAACTTGAAAATATGTGTCAGGGTTGTCAACAATCCTTGATTATGTACTTTACTCGAAACTTTTTATTTAAATCTTGGCACAATAATTTCTTGGGCAAAACTCTTAAATATAACAACCGAAAATTACTCTCCTCTAAAATTACATATCAATTTGGTGCAATAATAAGCTTCAATCAATTATAGATAGTTAATATATTTCATTTCATTTCATTGTATAGATCCTGCTGCCACCTGCACTAACCAAGCGAAACGCAGAAACAAAGCTTCCATAAACACAACAAAGCTTGATGCCATTTTTGAATAAGTGGAACAGGATCGGCTTATTAGTAGTTGCGTCACGGCCAAGGAATTGAGGATTGACCACAAAACAGCTATGATCCATTTGAAAAAGCGACACACGAGCTCACTGAAATAAATTAATGAATCATGTACTCATTTTCGATTCTCTGTTTAAACGTAATGAAACCGAACCAATTTTTAAAAAGATAGATCAATGGTCATGAAAAGTGATTCACCTACGTACAACAAGAACGTCGAAAATGATCATGGTCAAAGTCAAAGGGTATTCAAGCTCCACCGACTAGAGCACCCGGATTAACACACAGTAAGGTATTGTGTGTGGTGGGATTGGAAAGGCGTCGTATATTATGAGCTTTTACCGCCGGGCAAAACCATCGATTCGGTTTTTACTGCCAACAACTAGTGAGACTCAAGCAAGAAATTAAGAAAAAACGGCCGGAATTGATCAACAGAAAAGGAGTGGTCTTTCATTATGACCTCACACATCTTTGGCCACTCAGCAAAAATTGAGTTTGATTTGGAAGTGTTAATGCATCCACCATATAGTTCTGGCCTTGCACCCTCAGATTTTCACCTGTTTCGGTCTCTTCAGAATTCTTTGGGTAGGGTTAGGTTGACATCAAGGGATGACTGTTAAAACTACTTGTCGCTTTTTTGATAAAAAAAATCCAGCAACAGGGTTATGTAACTACCCACAAGATGGCAACACATATTACATTATATTATATTTAATTTTAAACTTCCCCGACCTTATGCATAGACTATCAAGTACAAACCCCTTCCTTTGTATCGCGGTAATCGAGGAAATATAAGTAGAAAGTGACAACCCTTGGTTGTAGTAAATTATGGTGAAATGATTGTCAGATCTTGACAACTAATGTGGTAACTTTTCAAAGTCCGTTATATAGATAAATGTTAAGACCATGTTAAAATGAAATATTACATTTCCTAATCATTAATATTACGTTATTACAAAGATGTAGATACGTGCATTCAGTATTTCAAACAAATTCAATAAAAGTTCTGGATCACTGAACAAGAGGTTACGTCGCCGGCACAACTCGGCGTTCAAAAAAATGTCTAAATTAACTTTCTAGTTGCCATATAGACAGCACTGCTGTCAATTAGGTTTTAAATTTTAATTTAAAATGACATATCCCGAAAAACTTTACGTTGTCCGTGTTAATCGCAATTTAGTAACTGTACATACATGATGGCATAGTAAACTTCCATCGATAAAGTTGCCAGATTTGACTGTACTACAGCTTACAATTTTTTATCGAAAATTTCCAAAAATGTGTTTTGAGTTCTCTGATATATATGTTCAAGATTAACATGTTTATTCCGCTGCCATAAACTGTATAGATTTAGCTAAAAATACTTAAACCATCTAAAACAGCATACATTCTTATGTGTACAATAAATACATATTTAAAGTGTTATTTACGACTGGCACAAAAAAAAAATTACAATACAGTAGTTACGTTGTACCAGTTCTGGCGCACTTCTAGAAAGGTTGTACCAGTTCTGGCGCACTGAGTCACGAGTGGTACAAGTAGCTCTGATCACGAATCTGCGGTCCATTTTTGCGTAGGATGCACGGTTCCGGAGATGTGCAGATCAATTAACTCTTATCTAATTGATATCCGCTGCGAGCCTCCACCGTCATTAGCGCTCCATTGTGCTTATCTACTTATCTATTGTCGATTGACTACCGTCATTATCTATTATTCGCAGCGTGTGGGTCGGCTTATGCTATTGTATTATACTCCTTTGTTCCTATCTACAACACTAATCTGAATCTACAATAAAACACATTACCTAATTTTGTTAAAATTTTTATTTATAAAATACAAAATCTTATTACTTATTATCTATAAAATAGGAGCGAAACATCTCATCCACTAACATATCGTCGTACAATGTGTTCTCTGTAAATATACTCGTAAAACTATGCATTGAACATCCCTGAAACTTATATAGCAAATACATTAAGCAATATTCGCCACAAACTGAAGTCCTATCAACATTCCAGTTCCACCTTTTACAATTTCGTACAGGTGCCCGTCCATATGAATCAAAATATTCACCGACGTCATTCGTATCGATATATAAAGCTACCCAATGTGACCCTGGTTTATCATCTGTACCCAAATTGCATATTACCTAGTCAGGTCATAAATTCTATCACATGTTTAATATAAAATAATTGAAACAAGTTTATTCATTATGTAACCATTTATATACCAAAATGAACTTAACAAAACATAGATTCTTATGACACTATAGTTTATTCAAAATGACCTCCGTAATTTTGAATACAGGCCTTCAATCTGCGCGGCCAGTCGTCTATCTCACCACGAACGAGGTCCATGTCATATCGGCGGCTGCCTTAATTAAAGATGTCTTGAGTGACTCGAAATTGGGATGAGGCTTTGAGCACGCCTTTTCCTCCAAGTGTTGCCATATCTTGTAATCTAACGGATTCAAATCTGGATTGGTCTTTGTGTCGGATGAAGTCGATTTCACGCGCCGCCAGCCAGTCTTTTTTTTTTGTTTTTAAAGAACGTTACCTCCACACTAGGTTTTTCTCCTGTATCGTGGGGGCAGTTTACAAACACAAATTTCACAAGGACAAACATCCAAACTCGGAACAATTACTTGTAGGTCGTACAAATACTTGTTCCGTGCGGGATTCGAACCCGCGACCCCCAAGCACAGCCACTCATTGCTAAGCCACTACGCCACGGAGCTGGCAAAAGTCCTGTGTGCTCTTCGCTCTATGAGCTGACGCCGAATCTTGTTGGAATACCCAGTGCCTGTTATTGAACATGGTATGAGAAACAGGTTACACAAGGTTCGTCAGGACTGTATTTTGATACACAACTGCATTCGTTTTTAACCTTTCTCACAAAAATGTACCTCTGTTAAGCCCCAATAAGAAACTCCCAACCACACCATGAGCGAGGATGGAAAATGACCCCGTTGGACACGCGGAATACGGTTGCTCGCTTCTTCACTACTGCGTGCGTACACCTTATCATTTTGTTTGTTGTAGCTCTCTTCTACGGTAAAAATTTTTTCATCCGAAAAAAGAATTTCCCGATATTTTTCCCGCGTACCGCTTCAACAAAGCGCGGCATCTCTTCAGTTTCAGATCCATTAGACGAGCATTCAAACGATGTCCTGTTTTTCTTCGATATGCCCGAAGCCCTAAGTCTTCATTTAACGCCGTGGTTCTGCTTAACCCCATCTGAAGGGCCAACAGTTTCTGCTTACGTTTGGGATTTCTTTGAATTCGCACCTTTACAGCTTTTATCACTGCTGGAGTCCTAACAAATCGAGGGCGACCACTTCTTGACCTGTCATCTACACTAGAGTCTTCATTGTATCGTTTGATGGTACGATAAACGAATCTTTTGGTTATATTCAAATTTTTCAGTATATCAAAAAATTTAATTGGCGTGTAATCGCAACTGCAACACGGTCTTTTTTAAGCGTCCACTCCATATGTAAAAATGAGTAAAATTCTAAAAAGTATACAGTTTTATTTTCATGAATAATTCGAATTCAATAAACTTTTTTGTGGCCAGCATTCTAAAAGGGTGCGTTTGGCAGAAAAAAGCGCTAGCAAGCGCTTATAAGCGCTGAAATAGTTTTCGGCCAGGCCACGATTGCTACTTCAGTAGCGCTGACACAATCCGCCATTTTGCTTATTTAATTTGTTTGTTTTGAAGTAGAGTTGATAAGTTGTTTTGTGCAATATTCGTTTTAAGTAATATAATGACATGAATAAACATATACATGTTATTAAAAATTCATGATTGGTAAGTTTTTAATATGAATACTTTACAAACATATATTTAAATTAGGTTAGGTTCCCCCGTTAAAACTAACATCGTGTCCTGGAGGAAAATAGCTACTTACGATTTGACAGCGCTTACCGCTTACGATCGCCATTTTGCTTACAAGCGCTTGCTAGCGCTTTTTTCTGCCAAACGCACCCGAAGAAAAGTTTTTACTGTGTGACAATACTTATGACCTGACTAGGTATGTACGTTGGTACGTGGGTGTACATGGACAGTCTGTTAGCAGCATAAACATTATTTTCTAGACTGGGGTGAATCTTTTTCAGATGTTGTTGTACATCTAGTGTATCCATGATATTACTGCTATTAGTAGATTACTACAGTACAATCTACTCAATGACTAACATAGGAATGATCAATTATGTGATTTCTAAATATTAAATTGCATTTTTTCCGTTATACAAAACCTATTTGAGTCATCAATACACTGAATAAGACGCAACACGAAGAATGTGAGATAAGGTTGTTGACGCATAAAGTTATTATCAATTCTACTGTAGAAATTCTTTAGATTAGAATTATTACTTACTGGTACTATATAAGACCAAGCAACTGCAGTCATGGAGTTAGTGTATGGTCGTTTGACCGCAGTGTATCTATCAATAATACATTTGTGTTACTTCAACGCATCAAAGGCCATAGATGTAAGTGTTTAATCTATTGACAAACTTACCTTTCTTTCTGTTATTTTTTTACGTGTGTATGATTTTGAACGACAGGCCTGTTGGTCTAGTGGTTAGTGACCCTGACTGTTATGCCGGAGGTCGTGGGTTCGATTCCCACCCAGGACAATTGCTTGTGTGATGAGCACGATCATTTGTTCTGTGTCTGGGTGTAATTTATCTATAATATTTATGTATTTAGAAATATATAAGTATGTTTATCAGTTGTCTAGTACCCATAACACAAGCTCTGCTTAGCTTGGGACTAGATGGCGTTGTGTGATAGTTGTGGAATATTATTATTATTATTTAGTGTTAACAAATTATATTTAAATATTTTGTGTGTGTATATGATTAAGCCGTGGTAGCTCAGATGATTAGCGCAAGCTGTAAATTTTACAGTACGTAACGCGGGTTCGATCCCCGCCGACACCAATTAAATTGTTAATTGCAATTTTAAGTGTTTATTCTATTGACACACTTACTTTTCTTTCTGTTATTTTCTTACGTGTGTATGATTTAGTGTTAACAAATTATATTTAAATATTGTGTGTGTATATGATTAAGCCGTGGTAGCTCAGATGGTTAGCGCAAGCTGTAAATTTTACAGTACGTAACGCGGGTTCGATCCCCGCCGACACCAATTAAATTGTTAATTGCAATTTTAAGTGTTTATTCTATTGACACACTTATTTTTCTTTCTGTTATTTTCTTACGTGTGTATGATTTAGTGTTAACAAATTATATTTAAATATTGTGTGTGTATATGATTAAGCCGTGGTAGCTCAGATGGTTAGCGCAAGCTGTAAATTTTACAGTACGTAACGCGGGTTCGATCCCCGCCGACACCACTTAAATTGTTAATTGCAATTTTAAGTGCTGATTTACCACGTGCTCGGCGGTGAAGGAAAACATTGTGAGGAAACCTGCATGTCTGAGAAAATTTCGAAGGCATGTGAAGTTCGCCAACACGCATTGAGACCGCGCCGCGGACATTTCCTAGCCATAAATACAAAGACAATAGCAGAAAGTAAAAAGTTAAAAAATACTTTTTTGACAATGACAGTCATTAGTTGATCATTAGTGAATGTGATTCTGTTTTCTTAAATTACAGGAAGAAAAGAGCAGAAGGAAGAAATGGGATGATGGGAAGTAATGAAGAATTAATTGTTATGTGAAGTTTGTTGGAACAAACATATTTTAGTCACGTGTAAATACTTTTAACATTTTGGTTCAAAATGACACAAAATCTAAAAAATATTAGATACATCATCGACATGGACGGATTTTACATTACATATCCTCATAAACATTTTCAATGTAGAGAAATGGCTATTCTAGACGTAAAACTATCTAATAAAAATGATTCGTTTATCGATCATTATTTGTTTCGGCCAAGTTATCCTTTCAATTATTTGTCGCCAAAAGACAAAAAAACTGTTCGTTATTGTGAAATACACGTGCACGGCATTCCATATTTTGATGTGACCGAAGAATTAAAATGTGCCTACAAACAAGAGAACATCATTCCCATACTAAATTGGTATATTAGAAATTTGTGCAAAGACGAAGTGATCGCATACAAAGGTGGTTCAACAGAAAAACAATTTTTAAAAATGTTGACGACGAATGATAGAATTTTTAATATTGAAGAATACAAATGTCCAAAATACAATGATTTGGTAAATGTCATAAATTTAAACAAACGTTATGTGTGTAATAATCATATATTTGCAAAAAATAATCACAAAATTTTACATTGTTCTTGTGACGAAGTGTGGGTTTCTTTACAAGTGTTTATTGCTTGAAAATAAAATTTTAAATTAATCATAAATTTTCTTTGATTTCCCAAAAACATTAGTTATAGTATACTATATAATACAAAATTGGTTCAACAGAAAAACAATTTTTAAAAATGTTGACGACGAATGATAGAATTTTTAATATTGAAGAATACAAATGTCCAAAATACAATGATTTGGTAAATGTCATAAATTTAAACAAACGTTATGTGTGTAATAATCATATATTTGCAAAAAATAATCACAAAATTTTACATTGTTCTTGTGACGAAGTGTGGGTTTTTTACAAGTGGTTATTACTTGAAAATAAAATTTTAAATTAATCATAAATTTTCTTTGATTTCCCAAAAACATTAGTTATAGTATACTATATAATACAAAATTGGTTCAACAGAAAAACAATTTTTAAAAATGTTGACGACGAATGATAGAATTTTTAATATTGAAGAATACAAATGTCCAAAATACAATGATTTGGTAAATGTCATAAATTTAAACAAACGTTATGTGTGTAATAATCATATATTTGCAAAAAATAATCACAAAATTTTACATTGTTCTTGTGACGAAGTGTGGGTTTTTTACAAGTGGTTATTACTTGAAAATAAAATTTTAAATTAATCATAAATTTTCTTTGATTTCCCAAAAACATTAGTTATAGTATACTATATAATACAAAATTGGTTCAACAGAAAAACAATTTTTAAAAATGTTGACGACGAATGATAGAATTTTTAATATTGAAGAATACAAATGTCCAAAATACAATGATTTGGTAAATGTCATAAATTTAAACAAACGTTATGTGTGTAATAATCATATATTTGCAAAAAATAATCACAAAATTTTACATTGTTCTTGTGACAAAGTGTGGGTTTCTTTACAAGTGTTTATTGCTTGAAAATAAAATTTTAAATTAATCATAAATTTTCTTTGATTTCCCAAAAACATTAGTTATAGTATACTATATAATACAAAATTGGTTCAACAGAAAAACAATTTTTAAAAATGTTGACGACGAATGATAGAATTTTTAATATTGAAGAATACAAATGTCCAAAATACAATGATTTGGTAAATGTCATAAATTTAAACAAACGTTATGTGTGTAATAATCATATATTTGCAAAAAATAAACACAAAATTTTACATTGTTCTTGTGACGAAGTGTGGGTTTTTTACAAGTGGTTATTACTTGAAAATAAAATTTTAAATTAATCATAAATTTTGTTTGATTTCCCAAAAACATTAGTTATAGTATACTATATAATACAAAATTGGTTCAACAGAAAAACAATTTTTAAAAATGTTGACGACGAATGATAGAATTTTTAATATTGAAGAATACAAATGTCCAAAATACAATGATTTGGTAAATGTCATAAATTTAAACAAACGTTATGTGTGTAATAATCATATATTTGCAAAAAATAATCACAAAATTTTACATTGTTCTTGTGACGAAGTGTGGGTTTCTTTACAAGTGTTTATTGCTTGAAAATAAAATTTTAAATTAATCATAAATTTTCTTTGATTTCCCAAAAACATTAGTTATAGTATACTATATAATACAAAATTGGTTCAACAGAAAAACAATTTTTAAAAATGTTGACGACGAATGATAGAATTTTTAATATTGAAGAATACAAATGTCCAAAATACAATGATTTGGTAAATGTCATAAATTTAAACAAACGTTATGTGTGTAATAATCATATATTTGCAAAAAATAATCACAAAATTTTACATTGTTCTTGTGACGAAGTGTGGGTTTTTTACAAGTGGTTATTACTTGAGAATAAAATTTTAAATTAATCATAAATTTTCTTTGATTTCCCAAAAACATTAGTTATAGTATACTATATAATACAAAATTGGTTCAACAGAAAAACAATTTTTAAAAATGTTGACGACGAATGATAGAATTTTTAATATTGAAGAATACAAATGTCCAAAATACAATGATTTGGTAAATGTCATAAATTTAAACAAACGTTATGTGTGTAATAATCATATATTTGCAAAAAATAATCACAAAATTTTACATTGTTCTTGTGACGAAGTGTGGGTTTCTTTACAAGTGTTTATTGCTTGAAAATAAAATTTTAAATTAATCATAAATTTTCTTTGATTTCCCAAAAACATTAGTTATAGTATACTATATAATACAAAATTGGTTCAACAGAAAAACAATTTTTAAAAATGTTGACGACGAATGATAGAATTTTTAATTGTTTTTCTGTTGAACCAATTTTGTATTATATAGTATACTATAACTAATGTTTTTGGGAAATCAAAGAAAATTTATGATTAATTTAAAATTTTATTTTCAAGTAATAACCACTTGTAAAAAACCCACACTTCGTCACAAGAACAATGTAAAATTTTGTGATTATTTTTTGCAAATATATGATTATTACACACATAACGTTTGTTTAAATTTATGACATTTACCAAATCATTGTATTTTGGACATTTGTATTCTTCAATATTAAAAATTCTATCATTCGTCGTCAACATTTTTAAAAATTGTTTTTCTGTTGAACCAATTTTGTATTATATAGTATACTATAACTAATGTTTTTGGGAAATCAAAGAAAATTTATGATTAATTTAAAATTTTATTTTCAAGCAATAAACACTTGTAAAGAAACCCACACTTCGTCACAAGAACAATGTAAAATTTTGTGATTATTTTTTGCAAATATATGATTATTACACACATAACGTTTGTTTAAATTTATGACATTTACCAAATCATTGTATTTTGGACATTTGTATTCTTCAATATTAAAAATTCTATCATTCGTCGTCAACATTTTTAAAAATTGTTTTTCTGTTGAACCAATTTTGTATTATATAGTATACTATAACTAATGTTTTTGGGAAATCAAAGAAAATTTATGATTAATTTAAAATTTTATTTTCAAGCAATAAACACTTGTAAAGAAACCCACACTTCGTCACAAGAACAATGTAAAATTTTGTGATTATTTTTTGCAAATATATGATTATTACACACATAACGTTTGTTTAAATTTATGACATTTACCAAATCATTGTATTTTGGACATTTGTATTCTTCAATATTAAAAATTCTATCATTCGTCGTCAACATTTTTAAAAATTGTTTTTCTGTTGAACCACCTTTGTATGCGATCACTTCGTCTTTGCACAAATTTTTAATATACCAATTTAGTATGGGAATGATGTTCTCTTGTTTGTAGGCACATTTTAATTCTTCGGTCACATCAAAATATGGAATGCCGTGCACGTGTATTTCACAATAACGAACAGTTTTTTTGTCTTTTGGCGACAAATAATTGAAAGGATAACTTGGCCGAAACAAATAATGATCGATAAACGAATCATTTTTATTAGATAGTTTTACGTCTAGAATAGCCATTTCTCTACATTGAAAATGTTTATGAGGATATGTAATGTAAAATCCGTCCATGTCGATGATGTATCTAATATTTTTTAGATTTTGTGTCATTTTGAACCAAAATGTTAAAAGTATTTACACGTGACTAAAATATGTTTGTTCCAACAAACTTCACATAACAATTAATTCTTCATTACTTCCCATCATCCCATTTCTTCCTTCTGCTCTTTTCTTCCTGTAATTTAAGAAAACAGAATCACATTCACTAATGATCAACTAATGACTGTCATTGTCAAAAAAGTATTTTTTAACTTTTTACTTTCTGCTATTGTCTTTGTATTTATGGCTAGGAAATGTCCGCGGCGCGGTCTCAATGCGTGTTGGCGAACTTCACATGCCTTCGAAATTTTCTCAGACATGCAGGTTTCCTCACAATGTTTTCCTTCACCGCCGAGCACGTGGTAAATCAGCACTTAAAATTGCAATTAACAATTTAAGTGGTGTCGGCGGGGATCGAACCCGCGTTACGTACTGTAAAATTTACAGCTTGCGCTAACCATCTGAGCTACCACGGCTTAATCATATACACACACAATATTTAAATATAATTTGTTAACACTAAATCATACACACGTAAGAAAATAACAGAAAGAAAAATAAGTGTGTCAATAGAATAAACACTTAAAATTGCAATTAACAATTTAATTGGTGTCGGCGGGGATCGAACCCGCGTTACGTACTGTAAAATTTACAGCTTGCGCTAACCATCTGAGCTACCACGGCTTAATCATATACACACACAATATTTAAATATAATTTGTTAACACTAAATCATACACACGTAAGAAAATAACAGAAAGAAAAGTAAGTGTGTCAATAGAATAAACACTTAAAATTGCAATTAACAATTTAATTGGTGTCGGCGGGGATCGAACCCGCGTTACGTACTGTAAAATTTACAGCTTGCGCTAATCATCTGAGCTACCACGGCTTAATCATATACACACACAAAATATTTAAATATAATTTGTTAACACTAAATAATAATAATAATAATAATATTCCACAACTATCACACAACGCCATCTAGTCCCAAGCTAAGCAGAGCTTGTGTTATGGGTACTAGACAACTGATAAACATACTTATATATTTCTAAATACATAAATATTATAGATAAATTACACCCAGACACAGAACAAATGATCGTGCTCATCACACAAGCAATTGTCCTGGGTGGGAATCGAACCCACGACCTCCGGCATAACAGTCAGGGTCACTAACCACTAGACCAACAGGCCTGTCGTTCAAAATCATACACACGTAAAAAAATAACAGAAAGAAAGGTAAGTTTGTCAATAGATTAAACACTTACATCTATGGCCTTTGATGCGTTGAAGTAACACAAATGTATTATTGATAGATACACTGCGGTCAAACGACCATACACTAACTCCATGACTGCAGTTGCTTGGTCTTATATAGTACCAGTAAGTAATAATTCTAATCTAAAGAATTTCTACAGTAGAATTGATAATAACTTTATGCGTCAACAACCTTATCTCACATTCTTCGTGTTGCGTCTTATTCAGTGTATTGATGACTCAAATAGGTTTTGTATAACGGAAAAAATGCAATTTAATATTTAGAAATCACATAATTGATCATTCCTATGTTAGTCATTGAGTAGATTGTACTGTAGTAATCTACTAATAGCAGTAATATCATGGATACACTAGATGTACAACAACATCTGAAAAAGATTCACCCCAGTCTAGAAAATAATGTTTATGCTGCTAACAGACTGTCCATGTACACCCACGTACCAACGTACATACCTAGTCAGGTCATAAGTATTGTCACACAGTAAAAACTTTTCTTCGGGTGCGTTTGGCAGAAAAAAGCGCTAGCAAGCGCTTGTAAGCAAAATGGCGATCGTAAGCGGTAAGCGCTGTCAAATCGTAAGTAGCTATTTTCCTCCAGGACACGATGTTAGTTTTAACGGGGGAACCTAACCTAATTTAAATATATGTTTGTAAAGTATTCATATTAAAAACTTACCAATCATGAATTTTTAATAACATGTATATGTTTATTCATGTCATTATATTACTTAAAACGAATATTGCACAAAACAACTTATCAACTCTACTTCAAAACAAACAAATTAAATAAGCAAAATGGCGGATTGTGTCAGCGCTACTGAAGTAGCAATCGTGGCCTGGCCGAAAACTATTTCAGCGCTTATAAGCGCTGAAATATATTCATGAAAATAAAACTGTATACTTTTTAGAATTTTACTCATTTTTACATATGGAGTGGACGCTTAAAAAAGACCGTGTTGCAGTTGCGATTACACGCCAATTAAATTTTTTGATATACTGAAAAATTTGAATATAACCAAAAGATTCGTTTATCGTACCATCAAACGATACAATGAAGACTCTAGTGTAGATGACAGGTCAAGAAGTGGTCGCCCTCGATTTGTTAGGACTCCAGCAGTGATAAAAGCTGTAAAGGTGCGAATTCAAAGAAATCCCAAACGTAAGCAGAAACTGTTGGCCCTTCAGATGGGGTTAAGCAGAACCACGGCGTTAAATGAAGACTTAGGGCTTCGGGCATATCGAAGAAAAACAGGACATCGTTTGAATGCTCGTCTAATGGATCTGAAACTGAAGAGATGCCGCGCTTTGTTGAAGCGGTACGCGGGAAAAATATCGGGAAATTCTTTTTTCGGATGAAAAAATTTTTACCGTAGAAGAGAGCTACAACAAACAAAATGATAAGGTGTACGCACGCAGTAGTGAAGAAGCGAGCAACCGTATTCCGCGTGTCCAACGGGGTCATTTTCCATCCTCGCTCATGGTGTGGTTGGGAGTTTCTTATTGGGGCTTAACAGAGGTACATTTTTGTGAGAAAGGTTAAAAACGAATGCAGTTGTGTATCAAAATACAGTCCTGACGAACCTTGTGTAACCTGTTTCTCATACCATGTTCAATAACAGGCACTGGGTATTCCAACAAGATTCGGCGTCAGCTCATAGAGCGAAGAGCACACAGGACTTTTGCCAGCTCCGTGGCGTAGTGGCTTAGCAATGAGTGGCTGTGCTTGGGGGTCGCGGGTTCGAATCCCGCACGGAACAAGTATTTGTACGACCTACAAGTAATTGTTCCGAGTTTGGATGTTTGTCCTTGTGAAATTTGTGTTTGTAAACTGCCCCCACGATACAGGAGAAAAACCTAGTGTGGAGGTAACGTTCTTTAAAAACAAAAAAAAAAGACTGGCTGGCGGCGCGTGAAATCGACTTCATCCGACACAAAGACCAATCCAGATTTGAATCCGTTAGATTACAAGATATGGCAACACTTGGAGGAAAAGGCGTGCTCAAAGCCTCATCCCAATTTCGAGTCACTCAAGACATCTTTAATTAAGGCAGCCGCCGATATGACATGGACCTCGTTCGTGGTGAGATAGACGACTGGCCGCGCAGATTGAAGGCCTGTATTCAAAATTACGGAGGTCATTTTGAATAAACTATAGTGTCATAAGAATCTATGTTTTGTTAAGTTCATTTTGGTATATAAATGGTTACATAATGAATAAACTTGTTTCAATTATTTTATATTAAACATGTGATAGAATTTATGACCTGACTAGGTAATATGCAATTTGGGTACAGATGATAAACCAGGGTCACATTGGGTAGCTTTATATATCGATACGAATGACGTCGGTGAATATTTTGATTCATATGGACGGGCACCTGTACGAAATTGTAAAAGATGGAACTGGAATGTTGATAGGACTTCAGTTTGTGGCGAATATTGCTTAATGTATTTGCTATATAAGTTTCAGGGATGTTCAATGCATAGTTTTACGAGTATATTTACAGAGAACACATTGTACGACGATATGTTAGTGGATGAGATGTTTCGCTCCTATTTTATAGATAATAAGTAATAAGATTTTGTATTTTATAAATAAAAATTTTAACAAAATTAGGTAATGTGTTTTATTGTAGATTCAGATTAGTGTTGTAGATAGGAACAAAGGAGTATAATACAATAGCATAAGCCGACCCACACGCTGCGAATAATAGATAATGACGGTAGTCAATCGACAATAGATAAGTAGATAAGCACAATGGAGCGCTAATGACGGTGGAGGCTCGCAGCGGATATCAATTAGATAAGAGTTAATTGATCTGCACATCTCCGGAACCGTGCATCCTACGCAAAAATGGACCGCAGATTCGTGATCAGAGCTACTTGTACCACTCGTGACTCAGTGCGCCAGAACTGGTACAACCTTTCTACAAGTGCGCCAGAACTGGTACAACGTAACTACTCAATACCAACATAATAATATAAATACTAGTGAGGCAACGAATACTACTTTTACAAATACGAATACAAATATCAAACCTACTATTTGGCGTATACGGATATCTCGCCATGGTAATAAAAAACTAATTTATTTGATGATTTTCTATTGTTCTAATAATTAAAATTTACAACAGGCAAATTTTTATTTAAATAACGTAAAATTTGTAGGCGGTTTTTTTTCAGTCTGTAACGCCGTTGAAAGAGGCCTTTCCGAGGCGACTGTACATGGTTTCAGTGAAAAATATGTTTGGGCGAGTTTTTAAGCCTTGGAAAATGAACATCTTCTCGCCAAATAAAAGGTCAATAGATCAGAGGCAAGATTTAAGACTTCGTATTATTGGGATTGCTTGAGATAATGTCGTTGATTGTTTGGCTCGTAAGAGCCCATTGCATTGCTGTGATTTCATGACGACAATTTGGTAGAGATGGTAAAACGTCTTGAATCGCTATAAATTGTTCATTTAATCTCTTCAACATCTAATATGTTGAGTCCCATCTAGTTTTAACATCTCGAAACAAAATATGTTTCGCTATACTGTTAGCTTGTTGAGAATCTTTCAGTTTACGTGCCGACGACGCGCGTTTTCAAAGTGCCAGTAAATAGAATTGCGTAAAAAAATATTAGTTTTTAAGTAGGTTGGAGTAGGTACTCTATTGATAGGCCTTCCCGAAAAATTTCATCATGGCATTGTTGCAACATTTGAACGCGTTTTGGAAAACGCAGTTTTTTATCCTATCCTATACCTTTAAACGAGCAATTCTTGTATATATATATATATATATATATATATATATATATATATATATATATATATATATATATATATATATATATATATATATATATATATATATATATATATATATATAATCGGAATCTCGCAAACGGCTCCAACGATTTTCGTAAAATTTTGTGTGCAGGGAGTTTCGGGGGCAATAAATCGATCTAGCTAGGATTTATTTTTAGAAAATGTCTTTTTGTCCGTGTTTTTAGGCAATGAAAAACTGCTACAATATCGATAGAATAAGAAGGTAAATTTTGACAGTTTGTTCAAGATTACAATTAGCTTAATTGGTAGATATATATATATATAGGGAAGTCTGCAGTCTGCGAACATGTTCAAGATCGTCCCCACCATTACATTCGATTTGATAAACCACAAATTCTCGCAAAAGAACACCGATTCCTACCAAGGATGATACGCGGAGGCTATTGAAATTAAAAAACATCCAAATTTCAATAGAGAAGATGGATGGGTGCTGCCACCTGCTTGGGATCCTATAATTAACAAAATTAAACCCAAACCTAAGCATACCACTGCAAGACTTCATGATACTATAAGCTCGTTTTGCGTAAATCGGACCAAAAATTAATATTCAAAAACTGAAGGTAGCCGGACTAACTATGACATTGGGACGTCAAACATCTCAGTCCCTCCCGTGACCATGGTTGCTGTAAAGCACCCGAAACGTCGGGAATTAAAAATAAGTAAAAGTAGTGAAATAAACGCGATAAAATCCGTAAATTTAGTTTTATTCAATGTGTAGTGTTCGCGTAAATTTAAGAAATCATTAATTGGTAGATTGGACGGTCACGAAATCGTAATACCATGGTTCGAGCCCAGACCGACCGACCGACTTTTTTAATTTTTTTTTCAAGTTCCTTTCTTTTTCGAGAAAATCTATTTTTTTAGTATTTTTTAAAAACACGAAAATTTAAATTAAACTAATTGCACTCATGATTTTTTATTCAAATAACCAGTTCAGTTTTTTCTATTATGTCGCTAAGATCAAAAAATATCCGGTCAACCGGGTACTTGTTATTAATATTGCGTTGGTATTAGGTAGATGCTGGGAAACCATTTCGTGTTTCAGTTTCCTTCTTTTGCCTCTTACGAGTACCCACGGAGCGATATGAAGCAGTAGATTATCTTAGAATTATCACTTATTCTAAAAAGTTAAATCAATGATCCCAGAGTTACTTTCCGGTACTTCTCAGTAGATATGTCGTTTAAATAATTATATATGCTAGCTCCTTAAACTAATGCCAGTGGTCTGTTGAACTAAAGACTGATTTATTTGAATACATTTTTATTGTACAGACGATGGAGAGCCCGGCACACCCGAGCAGGAAAAAGAAGAAGGAGAGTGTGACAGTACTTTAGGTTTGTTGTTTATTGTTTCCGTTTGGGTTGTTAAACAGGTCTATTATTAAACAATCCGAATATTAATAATATTGTTCCACATTTTAAAGACAATAGAGTCTGTTTTATTTTTATAGAATGTCTGTATATTGTGTGCGTGTGCGTATAAGTGGGTGCGTGTGGTGCACATGTGCGTAAATGAATGAAGTCAAAATAAAAATAAGACAAACAATTTCATTAAAAGAATAAAGCTTCCCCAATGTCATATAATTCAAGTCGCTCAATATTATAAATTTTAATGGGTTTTTTTCTTCTAGAACACTCGCGGCATGAAAAAGTTGATTACAATGCTCTGGACTTTGAGGAGGACATGGACGACGGTAAGGTCTTACCTGTATTTTTTAATAATATTTAATGGTCGTTACGGAATTCATCATTTAACATTATCATTAAAGCCCATCGCAAAATTTTTAAAATATCAAAAAATGTGTGGTGGTCCATATAGTTTTATATATGAGTTTATAGATTAGGATTCATTGCTCCATTTCAGACTTAACTGCTACAAAACCATCACGGAAATCAGAGCAAGCCTGTGCCCAGCTAGCGGGATGTACTTAGTTTATATTTAGTATAAAAATAAAAGTGACAAACGAGCACACAGTCCACCTGATCGTAGGTGAATGTTGTGGCCCATATACGTCTACGTCTATCATCGACTGAGAATTAAAGTTCAGAGGCGTTGACACCCTGAGGAAAGGAATATCTCATTATTAGGCTTGCAACCATAACTCAAAAACTAGTAAAATCGATATTAAATAACGAAAAACCCCCATTAAATAAAAAACATCGAAATTATGAAAAACTCCAATTATCAGCGACCGTGCCTAGAACATTTATTTTCTTTATGTTGTATTGCATTTATAAATTAAAAGAGTGCAAAATATTGCCAAATGTGATATTCGTTTTCTATGAGACAGAGACATCCGCCCCTGTGAAATATTGAGTTTGATACTAAGACCAAATATTGACTAAAAAGGGCACGATAGCTGACTAAATAGTTATCTTCTCCATCTTTAACATTATTCTATACGAATAGAAGACAAGAAGAGACAGTTTTATTAAGCAACAACTTAGTTGTGGGATCACGTTATGGTATGTTGATTGAATACACATCACCCCCCAGCAAAAAATTAATGGATACTGTAGCGCATCATATGCTCGATGTATCTCACTTATACGCTGATGTGAATTATTTCGGCTCTCGAGGATGATGTCCCTTCGATCAAATTGTTGATCCACTAACACTAAAGCCACTTAATTTGTAGTTGGTGCATTGTTAGAGAAGAGATGTAACTTAATACCGTGTTTTGGTGGTTTGATATGTTACCCTCTCACAAAATCTTAACTTTTTCCTCATAGATATTTCTTTAATAAATTACTATGATTTTCACACAATTAGTACCTTAAATACCGACAATAACGCGTTAGAACATGCGATATATCGGATATCGATATTTACAACCCTACGCTATTAATAGCATTAGGGGGTCATTGTAGAAGCGTGCTCGTCGCGACCCCTGCCAGCCCTTTTCAGGGCTGCAATTCTACACAGCTGCGCACCCATGCGAACGAGGGTTAGGGCGTCCCCCCAAGGCGACGCACACCAGCTCGTCCCCGTTGGTGTGGAATGCAGCGCGCAAAGCGGCGATGGGGACCGCTACCCGTCACGCACAGCCCGACACGGCGGAAGGTGGAGGACGGAGTGCAGAGTTGGCACGTGGAATGTTAGAGGAGGCATGAGAGATAAGACGAATGAGTTGATCGAAATAATGAAAGAAAGAGAATTAGATGTCGTGTGTATGTCGGAGACCAAACGGAAAGGCAGTGGTATTGAAGAGCTCCCTGGCGGGACGTTAGCTATATGGTCCGGAGTCCCGGAAAGCGAGAACGCCTGCCAAGGAGTGGGAGTGCTGTTGTCGTCCCGGTTGGTCGATCTTATGACTGAATACAAGGTTGTGAACTCAAGACTTCTCTGGGTTCGCTTCAAAATGGGACTGACGAAGTTATTCCTTTTGGCTGTTTATGCGCCGGTAGCTTCGTCGTCCAGGGCTGAGCTGGAGGAGTTTTGGGAGAATGTAAGAGAAGTTCTAGATTTGGTTAAGGGAAACGAAAGAACTGTTGTATGTGGTGATTTGAATGGATGGGTAGGCATCGCTCGACCAGGATACGAGTCGGTGCTTGGAAAGTTTGGAGATAAAAGGGTTAATGATGCTGGCAAGCTTATACTGGCTGTATGCAAGGAAAAGGGTCTTCTTGTGACAAACACTATGTTTAATCACAGGAAGATCCATATGTACACTAGAGAAAGAAAGAATGAGAGAAGTATGATTGATTTGTTCCTGGTGGATGACCGACTGCGAAAACAGGTGATGGATACACGAGTGTTCAGGGGTGCTGACCTGGGAACGGATCATTATCTAGTAATTACTAGATTTAGGGGTTTGTTCGCGGGTTGGCGCCACCGGACGGCAGTAACAGAACCACAGTCGGTCTGTCGCATCCGAAGCTGGAAGCTTCAGGAAGCGGATACTAGGGACAAATATCACACGAGGGTAGCCGAAAAGCTTGACACCATCGATGGCAGGAAAGAATGTGTGGAGAGAATATGGCAGAACCTTAGGGATGGAATGGTAAGTGCAGCGGAAGAAGTATGTGGTACGACAAAAAGAGGTAGTAGTAAAAGAAGAGATGCATGGTGGAATGACGAAGTGAAAGAAGCTGTAAAAAAGAAGAAAAAAGCATGGTTAGACTACTTAGCCTCTAGTAACGATGAGCATATGAGAGAGAAGATGAAAGAAAGATATAAGCTGCAGAAAGTTCATGCGAAAACATTGATTGAGGAAGTACGTGAAAGGTGTAGAATAGAAGCGGACGAGAGGTTGTCGCACAACTTTAGGGAAAACTCCAAACTCTTCTGGAAAGAGGTTGGAAGGTCCCGGAGTGGTGCGACAGCTTTAAGAATGAACAAAGTGCTTTCGAGAACCAATGACGTCCTCTCAGAAAAATCGGACGTCATGCAGCGATGGAGTGAATTTTATAGAGAATTGTATGCGTGTCATGATCTTAGTGAAGGATCCGGGGGTGACGCCGTGACTGGCACGCCAGACACGGACCTCGATGACACTGAGGTCATCAGCATGAAAGAGATTGAACGTGCGATTCGAAGTTTGAAATGTGGTAAGGCTGCGGGACTAGACAGAGTTACTGCTGAAATGGTCAAGTACGGTGGGCCTCGCGTCTGGGACAGCTTTCATCTGCTGTGCAATTTGTGCTGGCGGACGGGAGATGTCCCGGATGATTGGCGATCCGTGGTCATTGTGCCTTTATATAAAGGTAAAGGTTCACATTTTGACTGCGGGAGCTATCGGGCGATCAGCTTGACCAGTTTAGCAAGTAAAGTTTATTCGAAGGTTTTGACACGCAGGATGCAAGAGAAATCGGAAAGATTCTTATGGGAGGCACAATGCGGATTTAGACCTGGAAGAGGATGCACGGATCAAATGTTTTCTCTCCGCATGATCACGGAGAAGCTTCTGAGTGTTAACCAGAGGATTTTCTGTGCTTTTGTGGATCTGGAGAAAGCATTTGATAAGGTTATAAGGAAGAAAATGTGGGAACTGTTGCCGGGATATGGTGTGGATGGTCGATTGTTAAGGGCTGTGCAGTCACTCTACTATGACTGTAAAGCCTGTGTGCGGGTAGGGCATGACCTGTCACCCATGTTTAGCGTCCAAGCGGGCGTAAAACAGGGTTGTGTCATGTCTTCCTGGCTGTTCATACTGTATCTCGACAGCTGTTTACAGAAGCTGAAAGATAGCTGTTTGGGTGTGAAATTGGGTGACATAAAAGTTAATTGTCTGCTGTATGCTGATGATGCAGTGCTTATTGCACCATCAGAAGCAGAACTACAGGCATTAGTCACGTGTATGAAAGAGGAATGTGAAATTAAAGGTCTCCGTTTGAATGCTAATAAAACTAAGGTTCTGGTATTTGAAAAGGACGAAGAGAGAACGAAATGTGAAATATGGGTAAATCAGGAATGTCTAGAACAGGTAAATGAAATTGTATACTTGGGGAGTGCTTTCAGCCGGGATGGAAGATGTGATTTAGATGTGGATAGGCGTGTCGCTGCCGGAAACAAAGTCAATGGTGCCCTGAATGCATTAATAAAAAGGCAAGGCGTGGTGAAGAGTGCACGCCTTGCAATACATAACGCAGTGTTGGTACCGACTTTGTTATATGGCAGCGAAACCTGGGTATGCCAGAAGAAGCATAAAAGCAAGTTGAATGCAGTGGAGATGCGATCTCTTCGTAAAATGTGTGGCGTTACCATAGCCGACCGAAAGCGAAACGAAGAGATTCGCAATATGGCAGGATTGAAAGATGACCTTATCACAAAAATTGATAGGGGCGTACTCCAATGGTTTGGACACGTTGAACGAATGAGTGAAGACCGAATGGTGAAGAAAATATATAGAGCGAAAGTAAATATTAAAAGGTGTCGAGGTAGACCGAGACTAACTTTCGAAGACCATGTGAGCAAATTGCTCGAAGAGGGGAGGGTCAAGAGTACTCGGATACCTAGACGTGCATGTATGAAGAAGTTAATGAACCTGAAAGAAGCGAAAGAGGTATGTAAGGATCGTGACACTTGGCGATCTGTTCTCTCTGGCTACCCCGTTAGGGATTGTGCGTGACGATAAGTATAAGTAAGTATAGTAGTATAAGTACGCTATTAATATTTTTATTGATATTTTTATGTCGCAACCCTACCCGTTACCGGTGAAGCCTCCAGCTCTCTACAGTTACCATACGAAACACAGCAGCATTATGCTGCAATTTGAAGATCGTATTCTGTGAGAGAAAGACGATATTTGTAAATGAAAATTTTGGTACCAATTAGGTTCTACATATATTTCCAACTTTAGGATTACTAGAAAACTGTGGGGTTGTTAAACAGACAATTGTAAGATTATTAGTGTGGCATGATGATTAAACAGACAATTGTAAGATTATTAGTGTGGCATGATGGTTTGAAAATGTACCAAAAATAGATAAAAATGAATCTTCTAATAAATACATTTGATAAATTCGAATTCAAGCATGTTATGCAACTGAGTTGACAAAAAAATAATTCTGTTCTTCGTTAAACTTTACATTCAGGCTTTTTTAAGCCAATTATGAATTCTGACGTTGTAACTTGAGGACCAAGCTCGTCCAATTGACGGGCTGACCATAAGCTGTGAAGTGGGTACACCTAGTTCTACTAGTCCAGGTGTTCCAGTATTAGTAACCGAAGTACACCTTCAGATCACTCCATCAAGTCCGGAGGTAAGGACTCATCATAACAAACATAACGAGCCCAAGCTCGGCACACTTAGTTCCTCGTCCAGGAGTATTAGTTACCGAAGTACATAAATATGTTAATTTTTTTAGAGAACTATGCTCGTCGTGGTGGAAATCAAAGGAGGGGTCGTGAAATACGAGACATGCGGGACGTACGGGACGTGCGGGATGTACGTGGTGTTTCGCCGCACCAGCGCGCTGAAGTCCTCGCACGGGCCCTGGGCGTCAATCCCAGGCACGACCAGCAAAGGTAATATAACAGTCATACCCCGACTTGACCACCCCAACTTAATCACCCCGATTCACACGAATTTGGAAATACACGGTTATTAAATACATATTGTCAATTGTACATCTATAGAATTAGCCAGCGAAATAATAAGATAGTATATTATAAAAAAATTGTCGTGTTTAGGCCATTTAGCGTCAATTTTACGTACCACCTTGAGAGTCAATCAATTTTCGTTCGATAATGACTACCTATAGGATCGAGTAGATGGCACTATTACGTATTTATATACGTGGTAGAGTCATGCTGCTGTTATATCAGTGCTATAGTTGTAGCACGAATGGGTCGGCTCGTCCGGGGCAGGACCATGCTCTCACAGAATACCATGACCAGACACCCATGGGATATGGGGTAGAGAATATTCTTACACCGTTAGTTCTTACATGGTTAGTACTATACAATTAGTCAATTATGTTAATGTTGATATTAATCTATAGGAAAAGCTGAATAAGTATTGCCAGTAGTTTTGAGACTACTGTTTTCTTTTCTTAGTGGTCATATTTGATACTAACCAATAATTTTGCTTCCAAGAATTTTATTTCATTTCAAGATTAGGTACTGAGGATTTTCCATCGCGGGTCTACATAGTAAGAAAATTATCACTAGTTCTACTAAGTGGTAAGACTACTTGGAATACACTAAAATGAAAGTCTGTGGACGTTTTCATGAAATAAGAGAAAACTTTTGGTTATAGAGACGCGCGCGATTTCCGAGATATGCGGGAGGCTCGAGAGCCTCGGGAGCGACGGCGTGAGGGTTTAGCCTCGATGGTGCAGTGCGTACCGGCCAGCGCACCAGCCGGCCGCACGCCCCCACGCGTGGGCGCGCCTCCCGGCCCCGCGCCCGGCGCTGGGCATGGCCCTGGCCAGCCGCCCGCTGCTGAAGGCTACGACCCGTTCCGCTTGTTACGCAGCACCTTCGCCAATCAACGCAACTACAACTACAACCTCAACCAACGGTATTTATACAAAACACTAATACTTAACAGTAATATCAATAGACCAATCATCATCATCATCATTATCATTGCAGTCCTTCGCAAGTCCACTGCTGAACATGGGCCTCCCCCAACGAATGCCACAAAACAAAACATGATCCTGAGCCACCTACATCCATCAACTCCTCCCTGCATGTCTTACCAGTTCGTCACTCCGTCTAGTGGAGGGTCGCCCTATACTTCGCTTACCAGTAAATATACCAGGAATTAACAGTAACATCCTCCCAACGACCTTCTAGAAGGCAAAATTACCTTGTGATGATGTGAAACACTAAAACACAGTAAATAGTGGTTCTGGACCCCATTTGTTTAATAATAAATTATAATTGCTGTTAATTTGCTATAGTCAACCAAATCTAAGAAATACCTTTTGACGTTTTACATTAATCATTCCGCAATAACTCTGCACAAGCGTACTCACACGATTTAAAATAACCTTTTACGTAAATCCGAAGAATTGTGAAGTTATCGATATTTCACTACAACGTGTATAGTTTTTTATCACTAATTTAAATTTGAATTTTTCAAACAAAGCAAAATGTTAAAAAATAACCAGTATTAACTTTTTTAACTTGACGTCGTTTCAATGACATGTCGCTATGTTCATTACCGTAGTGTTTGAATGATTAAAACTCATTGTTATGCGAATAATCGCTAAATCGTCGGTAAAAATATTCTAATAATCGAATCATTAATTTCTTTAATGTATTATTTGTTTAATTTCATTTTTATTTTCAAAATTCCTTAAATTACATGAATCATGAATAAAACAAGTTTATTTTTTTCACTTTGTCAAAGTAAATTTTTGTAGGCAAAAAACTTATATAGCCGTACTAAAATAACCACTACATAATTTCAATATCCCGCCATTTCGGTACCAGTTACTCGACTCCACAGAATCAGTAATTCATTTTTGAGGTGATGTATATGCTTTTATAACAAAATGCAAAAAATATACAAAATTTGACGTAAGTACACATAGTTCAAAAACTTTATTAAACTAAGTTTGTATAAAAGGGGTTATTTAAATATTAAGGAATTTATGGATGATAATAAGCGCTGGGAAGGTTGAACGCTACCAAGCTATTTCTAATTTGTTTGTGTTGTTTATTGTAACACGCATGATTGTAAGCTCTTTTTTTTAAGTATGTAGTCCCGTTGGGTTTCTTGCTGGTTCTTCCCAGGGCAGAGGTATTTTTTGCGAACCAGTGCAGTAAATGAAAAAAGTGACTTTCAATAAGTATTATTCATGTATATTGAATAAAAAAGTTTCTGTTTCTGTGTCGAGAACTTACTGTGCGTATTTTTGTGTTTGTCTTCTTATTTTGTGACTCGGCTTTAACCTTTTGGACTGTTTCTTCTATAATAACTTTTTGTACGTGGTAGAGCCACGCTACATCTATATTATAGTTGTAGCACTAATGTAGATGTAGATGTAATGTAGAATACCAGCGTAAAATAGCAGCGTAATGCTAATGTGTTTCATATGGTGAGTGTAGAGAACCGTAGACCCTTTTTACTGGAATCGAGGCATTCCATCTTAGTCCTCAGGAGTGACAACGAATTTGCATTTTGATTCTTAATTGAGGATAAATGTATATGGGCCATAGCATCCACTTATCATCAGGTGGACTGTGTGCTCGTTTGTCACCCAATGCTATAAAAATAATATTCATTGAAGCACGTGCCCATGTCACAAAGGATGATTGAGCAAAAGTGGTAGAAAAAACAAAAAAAATTATTACCTGTAGATAACTTTGAAAGAGATATTAATTTTGACTGCATTATTGAAAATCAAATAATAATAATTAATATAAACACGACATCGCTACAAGTTGTACTGAAAATGATTGAATAAATTTATTTTTAATCTAGTTTCAATCTTAAATTTTTATAACTGTGCCTCTATAAATAATTAGTAACAACAAATACGAAAAAACGGATAAATCTTGTGTTTTAAATTATTCGTTTTTAATTTATTCTGGTATTATTCAAACCAAACTGTAAATGATTACCAACTCTAAATAATCGATATCGATTTTTTTAAGAATCGGATATTGTACGTTCCCATTTTTTGGTTGGCATGTTTGGTGCAATAAGTCTCACAGCTGTCAAAAGGTATTTCTACTTCTCTTGACTATAATCCTGAATAATTAATAATAATAATTATAAAACTTACCCTCGTAAACACTTTTAGTTGCGTAGTTGAGCTATGCTACAGCTACATAGTTGTAGCATGAATGGGTCGGCTCGACTGAAAAAGAATCATACTCACAAAATACCAGCGTAAAATATAAGCTAAATGCTGCTGTGTTTTACATATGAGTGTAAAGAACCGAAAATCCTTTTTATTAGAAACTAGGCATTCTATCTTCGTCCTGAGAGGCGGTAACACATCTACATCTTCATTTATTACCGTGGATAAATGTACATATCTATGGGCCACCGCATCCACTTACCATCTGATGAACTGAGTGCTCGATTCTCACCCTCATTCCATATTAAGAATATCTTAGGCTTTTCAGTATTTTTAGGAAAACTTTATATACTGGGTGACGACTATTTTTTACCGAATGGAAAATAATATGGTGTATTGTGTTAGTTGAATAGAGGCTATCCTCGAAAGTACTTGTAAAATATAATTAGATAGACAAAATTTGGGAATATCCAAAAAATACATAAAAACAGATCATTCACGTGCGTAACAACGCCGTAAGTTTGCATAAAACTAGTGAATGAAAGTTGTAAGAGCGAGCGAGACGCATGCAAATTTCTTTCGTTATGTAGGTGCTAGGCGGCCGAATGGGATGACACATCGTTGCAGCCAACATTTAGACTCAGATGACGCGCGCCTTACGTTAAAAAAAAGTATTTTTATCTTATAAGTATTTAAGCACTTTTGATATTTATTTTTGATTTTAACTGCTTTGTTGGTGTAGTGGTTATAATAGCGTGACAGCTGATCATGAGATCATAATTACATACATAAACACTCACGCCTGTCACCCAGAGGGGTAGGCAGAGACTACGGACTTCCATTTGGCACGATCCTGACACACCTCTTTCGCCTCCTTCACATCCATATATCTACGCATACATGCTCGTCGGTTAAGGGTACTTCTAACGTGGCCCATTTTCAAAATATCGCCAATTTGGTCGATAAACTTTTTCCTAGGGCGTCCCTTCCCAACTCGGCCGTTCACATCTGCCATATAAATTTGCTTTGTCACTCTTTCCTCATTCATTCTTTCCACATGACCAAACCACCGAAGCATTCCTTTCTTAATCCTGGTCACAACATCATCTTGCATACCACATTTATCCCTTATCACGCAATTTCTCACCCTGTCATTCAGATTCAAACCTAGCATATTCCTTAAAGACCGCATTTCTACAGCATTTATTCTACTTTCGTGCTTCTTCTGCCACACCCAGCTTTCACTACCATACATTAAAGTAGGGACTAACACAGAATTATGAATCACCATACGTGCCTGTTTTGACACATTCTGGTTCTCCATAATAGAGTGTAGTGCCCCATTCACTCTATTCCCTGCATTTACTCGTCGTTCTATATCCCTATCATATCTACCATCCCTGCTAAATACACATCCCAAATACACAAACTCATCCACTTGCTCAATTAACTCTCCTTCTATTCTTATTTCACATACCGTTTTGCTTTCTTCTCTTTCAAAAACCATCACTTTCGTCTTACATGTGTTCACTTTCATTCCCCTTTCTTTTAATTCCCAGTTCATTAATGTAACCATCATTTGCAATTCAGACGCCGATGACGCAAATATGACTTGATCATCGGCATACAAAAGGCATTTGACGGTTAACTCGCCCATTCTTAAACCACATTCTTCATCTTTCAAAGTTTGCAAACACCGGTCCATAAATAGGTTGAACAGCCAAGGGGAAGCTACACAGCCCTGTCTGACACCTTTTTGGATGCCAAACCAGTCCGAGTAGACCCCATTGATCCTGACACAAGCACTAGAGTCCCTATAAAGAGACCTTAATGCCTGTATCAAACCAGCGCTCAACCCATAAGAGTTCAGTGTTTGCCATAACACATTCCTGTCCACTCTGTCATAAGCCTTTTCCAAGTCCATGAATGCACAAAAAACTTTCTGGTTTTTGGCCAAAAACTTCTCCGCAATCATGCGCATGGAAAAGACCTGATCTGTACACCCCATTCCCTTTCTAAAACCCGCTTGCACATCCCAAATTTTTCCATCAGTTTCTTTCATAACTCTTTCAATTAACGCCTTAGCATACAGTTTACCCACAATACTAAGCAAGCTGATACCGCGGTAGTTTTTGCAGTCCTGCTGTGACCCTTTTCCTTTATATATTGGTACTATTACTGCTTTGCACCAGTCATCCGGTACCCGTTTTAATTCCCAACATAAATTAAACAAGGTGTACAGCAGGCCTGCCACCACTCCCTCTCCAGCCCTTAGCATCTCGAGTGATACTCTATCATATCCAGCTGCCTTACCTGCTTTCATGCTTTTCATTGCTTTCATTATTTCATCTACACTTATCTCCATACCCCTTTCCACTTCTTTCGGAATTTCTAGTTCATTTAAATCAGACGACTCTTCACTCATAAATACGCCTTCAAAGTATTCCTTCCATCTGTTTAAATTCGAAACTTCATCATTCAGAATACATCCATTCTCGTCTCTTATAGCATTTATTATAGGCTGTTTTGTATTTCCCCTGGCAGTTTTTACGAGTTTCCAGAACATTTTTATGTTAGTCTGGAAATTATCAGATATCCTTCTATCATTCTTATCCTTTCTTTCTTTCTTTTTCCTTTCAACAACTTCTTTTACTCTCTTATTTAGACGTCTAAATTCTGCCTTTTTTCTTTCAATCTCATCATTCATACCAGAAGAATTACCAGCTTTGGTTGCTAGTAAATCTAACCTAAAAAAATCATGAGATCCTGGGTTCGAATCCCGGGTCGGGACAAAAAAATCAACTTATTGAGTTTTTCCGTTAAGAAATTTTCAGTAGCTGCCCGGAGTCACGAAGTTGGCTGTGTTTTTTCGCGTATAATGTCAATGAAATTAAAACTTTCAGCGTAAGTAGACCTCCCAGTACTAGTTACAGCTTAATAATGCGAAATCAGCATTTACTGGTTATTAGTAAATTACTTGGTCGATAAAAGAAAGAGATTGAAAATAGCAGCACTTTTCATTCCACTTTTTCGTTAATAATGAAATGACGTCGCGTGTCGCTTGTTTGTAAATAGCAAAAAAATGTGAAACAGAAAATGGTAAGTACTAAGTAGGTAAATTAACTTTCGTTTCAGATTATTATTTTTGTGATTTCGATCTTTCCTTCATACTTTTACGAGCTTAGGACCGTCTAATATGCTGTAGTTGAGTAGAATTACGTGTTAAATTTTATCTTGCATTATTATGAATTGAACAGTTTCTAATAGTAATTTTTATGCACTTGAAACTTATTTACAAACAATACCGATTGATATTTACAAAATTACACTATATTGTAGTTATTTACAAATAAAAATTATCTTTTTAGGGATATCGCAGTAAATGTTCAAAATGTCAATTGATTCTTTCTAAACACAAACTAGCACGTCCTTGTAAATTATTTGTTAAACTTTGTATTTAAAGCGTGTCTCTATCACTTTTTATCACATTAAATGCGTATATTATACGCTGCTTTAAATAACTAACATTTTGTGCTTCTCATGTGTATACTAATCGTTTTAGTTCGGCCCATTACTAGGTATTCGACATTAGAGTACATGTTTATGATAACTATTAGCGGGCGGCCGATACACACGCGGAAACATAAACAATACGACGTCACGCCGTGGCTAATTGCATGTGACTGAATTTTTTTTTGAATTGAGTGGGTATAGTGCGGGCGGCACTTGCGCCTGCTAAAGGACGTCAAAGAGGGCTACCGCGGGTGCTTCCAGTGTCGGTTGATTAAAATGTATAGCATCGCCTTACAAATTCATTGATATTATTTTGACAGGCCTGTTGGTCTAGTGGTTAGTGACCCTGACTGCTATGCCGGAGGTCGTGGGTTCGATTCCCACCAGGACAAATGTTTATGTGATGAGCATGATCATTTGTTCTGTGTCTGGGTGTAATTTATCTATAATATTTATGTATTTAGAAATATATAAGTATGTTTATCAGTTGTCTAGTACCCATAACACAAGCTCTGCTTAGCTTGGGACTAGATGGCGTTGTGTGATAGTTGTGGAATATTATTATTATTATTTATTATTATTATTACAAAGTAGTGTGGATATGATTTGAGTTTCGATAGATTTTAATAGATTTATTTATTTAATTCAGAATTTTTGTTTTTATTTTTTGTAAAATATCAGTGCCATAGGCTTCTACTCCCTATTTTTTCCAGACGTTAAAATAGTCATCCAGTATATTAAGGCTAGTAGAAGTGCGGACACAGGTTTCGCTGGCTTCAACTAGGTGCAACCAAATGCGATTGGTTAAACTTATGTATATTCGATTTGTTTGAAAAGTATAAATAAATGCCCGCGGCTTTGAATTGGCCCATGACATAAGCCGCACGGCCTTTCATGTCTGGTGGTGATTGGTCGAATGTTTTAGCGCTTGACATAGTCGCTTTCTTCTTAAGTGAGGAGCAGATGCGTCAGCGAGTTATATAAAATGAAGCTGTTTTTGCCTTACAGGCATTACAGTGCTCAAATGAGATGTTTTCCCTAAAAAACATTTTCAAACCGAGTAGTGCAAATCTTTCTGAGAGATTGAATTTTTAAAGTCATCGCCTTAAAATCTTTTATTTTTGTACTACTTTTGCTATGCATGACAAACTTCAACTTGTGATAAAAAAATTGACGCGATGAGTTTCTTGTGTTTTAAAGATATTTAATTTCAAGTTTAAACATTTATGAGCGGTCAGAAGCGCAGAACTTTCAGTGTGCCTTATAGTAGTACCTAGTTTTACACGAAAGTAACCGACTACACCTGCTTTTAATACACTTAAGTTAAACCAACCGCAATAACCTGCGCCTAGTTGAAGCCGGCTAAACCTAGGTATAACCGCACTTCGGATTTCTAACATGTCATAATATATACCGGAACAACAATTTATCAGAAAAAGTTATTAAACATTCTGGATAAAATTAGTTTATCTTCTGATCCAGGAAAGAGGAGCGCCAGGATCGCTTCGACGATCGTCGCGAGAAAGAAAAGGATAGATACAAAGAAAGGGAGAGGGGAGATAAATACGAAAAGCACAGAAGTGAAAGGGACGATCGCAAGCATTCGGAACATCGTAGAGATGAGAGAGATGTCAAAAGAGAGGAAAGAGATGGCAAGAAAGACGATAAAGAAGGCAGAAAGGAAGACAAGGACAGGAAAGAGGGCAGGGATGTTCGCGATAATAAGGATGATAGAAAGCAGGAGAGAGATAAAAAGGAATTTAAACGTGAGAAGTCGCGGGAGAAGAACAGAGACAAATCTGATCGGCATAGGGATGGTGATAAGGAAGGGAGGGATAAGAAGAGTTCTACAAAGGAGGGGTAAGAATTAAGTGGAAATTCCATTTGTGTTTATACGTAGAAGAGTCACGCTGCAGGTTATTATGGTTGTAGTACGAATGTGTGGGCCTACGGGAGAAGGGCCGAATTCTCACAGAATACCAGCGTAAAACAGCAGTTTAATGCTGCTGTGTTTCGTATGATAAGTGTATGGAACCGGATATAATTTTTACTGGAAATGAGGCATTCCTGCTTATTTATCATGGGCGACAATGCATCTGAATTTTGGTTTTTGGTTGGGGATGGATGTGGATGTCTACGGGCCACGTCATTCACTTACCATCAGGTGGATTGTGTGCTCGTTTTTCACCCTAATACTATAAAAAAATTATTATATCGCATCATGAATGGCCAAGATGCGAAACATTGGGTCTTCTTCACGACTCGACATAGTCCTACGTAAATGTGGGCACTCGAACGAAAACTCTATATAAAAATAGCTTTATTCAAACTAATGGTTTTACACAAAAAAACAAACACGTGCGTTGGTAGTGAGCATCCGGTAAAGCTCCCGGAGTTCGACTGTGGCAACACTCGGTCCCTTCCAGTGTTGCCATCATTAAAATCTAGCTCCCGTTGTAGAGAACACTATAATCCCGTCAAGTACGGTAGACAAGTGCCACCGTACTTGACGGGATCATTCATTTCTAGTGACCGAATCATTCTAGTACATTTCGTCACGCGTATTGGTACATTCGGATTCTGGATCACTTCGGGCTCCAGTACTCTGTTGAGTCTGTGAGATCCATTGGGAACCGAACATTTTCTATTTGAGATTTGTAATAGCGCCATCTACTACATGCTATAGGTAATAGTCATTTTATCGAACTAAAACTTATTGACTTTCAAGGATATCACAGGTTTACAGGATATGCGTCTCATATAGTAAAGAGAGATAATGAAATAGATAGAGTAGTTGATAGTTTTCTATGTATTCAACAGTAGCGCATCATTTTGGCCGATCAACGACAAAACAGTTTCCGAGCTGTATTTAAAAGAATTATTTCAAATGAAAATTTACTCTCTCAACTTTTTAAAGATAAGAATGTATTGCACATTTTTTCGTATTTTTAAACTAAAAAAATGAATAAAATTATAATTTAATTTTTGCCATTTCCAAATTATTTTTATTTCGAAAACAAATCTAAAAAAACTAATTTTTTGTTGTCCCGTGGAAAATTCGTTAGCCGTTAAACACAATTTTTTCCCGTTGCCAACCTCGCTATCCCGTCAAATTTAACAGGAAATCCGTCAAGTTGGCAAGCGATAGGGCGCGCTTGCGTTTCCGGTAACGATATTATTATTTCACAAAACTAATTGTTAGATGGAGCTGCTTGTTGCACTATGGCGCCATCAATCCACGACAATTATATTATTAAGTAAATATCGAAAATGAACCTTCTTAGCTGACTCAAAATAGACGGAGAAAATATATATTACGCGATATCAATGTCAATAGTGAACCGAATTTAACGATTCTTTTTGTTAAATAGGTAGTAGGTTTCATAAAAATTTCACAAGAAAATTTTTACATGTGCGGAAAATAGGAAATGATTTTTTAATATAGCTATTTATACTGCATTCTATATATTACCTTGAGCTTGCGATCGCTTACCCCACTTAACAAATAAAAGAGTCAAAAATTAATCTGTATTGGGTAAGGTGGGGTAAGACTATCACCAGGGCAAGAAAATCACTGTTAAGTATCTCGATAAGTACCTACAGCTTCCTTACAAAATTTTCTTAGTCGGTATAACAGTTCAAAACACAGATAGTACTACTGCAGGTAAATATGGCCGAAAACGTCATTAAAAAATCTTAAAAGTAAAAACAATTTATCAAAGTTGCTGTTGAAATTTGTTGTGTAAATTGAGCAAAAATCGGAGTGCTCTCAGAATATTGTCTTTTAAGAAGTTGCGTCAATTTAACGTAAATCAAAGGTTTTTCTAAAATATTTATCGAAACTAAACATAACCCAGAAGTTGTAAGCTAGGGAAAGCCTATTAGTCTATCGGAGGCAAGATAAACGTATGTTAGTCTTGCCCCAAGTTAGAAGTAACGAAATTTTTTTTTGGTGGATAATTTTATGTTAAAAACTGTCTGAATTAATTCGGGAACGGAGGTAAAATGCTTAAATAAAAGTGTAAATTGTTGTCTATCCAAATTAAAATAATTTAAATCTTGGTTGTAATTGTAATTAAACAACATGATAATTTTTATTTTATTGGGACAAAAAACAGTTGCACATTAATGTAATACAAGACAATTAATTAATAATAGGTGTACATAACGTGTAACTCACGCCAATGCTCACAAAGTAATGCTATACACTTAGCTTTATGTTTAATACAATTGCGCAATTTATAAGAGTGTAGGACATTATGCTAATTTTTACATAATTTATAAACCATTATAGTCAATTAGCAACTTCGTTATCATTCTTTTAAATTGTATATATGACAGTGCAGAAATATCACATTATGTGAAGTGTGTGTAATAATTATCTCAGAGGCGGCGGAAGGGTGCCCGCGCTCGAGCGTTTGTTTTACACTTCATCGTGGATCTGTAGTCGAGATCCAGAAATCACCCATACGATGCCAGTCTTTCAATAAACAGTAAATGCCAAATTCAAAGAGTTCAGAATAAAATTATTTCCACTTACAGCTTCTGAAGTCAGGCCTTTAACTATTCTATATACTTTATACACATTGAAGTAATATGTACTTACGTACTAGAACAGCTATTTCAAACAAAACATGTGCGCTACTCTGTATTCGCGCGGTTGTTTTTTTTATCATAGAATAAACATAGGTAGATTTTTTTTTAATAGAAGAGGGGGCAAACGAGCATGCGGCTCACCTGATGTTAAGTGACTAGCGCCGCCCATGATCAACCGCAACACCAGGAGAATTGCGGGTGCGTTGCCGGCCCTTTAGAAAGGAGTAAGCTCTTTTCTTGAAGGTCCCCAGGTCGTATCGGTCCGGAAAAATCGCCGGTGGTAAACTATTCCACAGAGAGGTTGTACGTGGAAGAAAACTCCTTGTGAAACGTACAGTGGTGGACCGCCAAGCATCCAGATGGTGTGGATGGTATCGGGACGTTTGCCGTGTAGTGCGTTCACGAAATTTGGCGGCTGGGATTAATCCGAACAATTCCTCAGAGCACTCCCCGTGATAGACGCGATAAAATACGCAAAGAGATGCAACATCTCTTCGCAGCGCCAGTGAATCGAGCCGATCGGAAAGCACTCGGTCGTCGACGATTCGAGCCGCTCTGCGCTGGATGCGGTCAAGTGGAAGGAGCTGGTACTGGGGAGCCCCAGCCCAGAGATGGGAACAGTATTCCATGTGCGGCCGAACCTGCGCCCTGTAAAGTTGCAGGCGGTGTGCCGGCATGAAATACTGTCCCGCTCTGCTGAGCACTCCAAGCTTTTTAGAGGCCAATTTGGCCTTTCCTTCCGTGACCACGAAACTGCACGTCACTCGATATGTCGACGCCGAGGATTCCGATACTGGCTGAGGCAACAAGGGGAGTGCCTTGAAACTGAGGGGATACGACAAAGGGGTTCTTTTTAGCGGTTAACGTGCAAACTTGTGTCTTCTGGGGGTTAAACTGGACTAGATTTAGTCGTCCCCAATCCGAGACTCTGTTCAGCAAAGACTCGACTTCAGACACAAGTTTGTCCCGGCACTCGGAGACGTTTTCCCGAGAAATATTGGCTCGGCCGGTGTAAAGAGCATCACCAGTGCTGTCATCTGCATAGCAATGAATGTTACGGGTATGCAACATATCATTGATATGCAGAAGAAACAGCGTTGGCGATAGCACGCAGCCCTGTGGAACACCAGCATTAATAGGCTTGCAATCGGAGCTTGCACCGTCTACAACGACCTTGATGCTCCGATCTGCAAGAAAGCTGGTGATCCAATCGCACAATTTCTCGGGAAGCCCATAGGAAGGGAGCTTCGAAAGAAGCGCTTTGTGCCAAACCCGATCGAAGGCCTTCGCAATGTCCAAACTAACGGCCAATGCCTCCCCCTTGAACTCTACTGCCTCCGTCCATCTGTGAGTGAGGTAGACCAGAAGATCACCAGCTGACCAACCACGGCGAAAACCGTATTGGCGGTCACTAATCAGCTGGTGATGCTCAAGGTACCTCATGAGCTGGCAGTTTACAATGGACTCCATTGTTTTGGAGAACAAGGAGGTGATGGCGATTGGCCGGTAGTTGGACGGGTCTGAGCGGTCGCCTTTTTTAGGGATCGGGTGGACGTGGAGTAGGAGTACTGGAAAAGACGCGTTAAAACCGGTGCCGCCAACTCTGGAGCACATATCCTCAGCACAATTGGGGGATTCCGTCAGGCCCACTCGACTTGTGGATGTCCAGGGAGAGGAGTGCTTTGCGAACCGAGCGCTGTGTGAACTGCACTTCCGGCATGGAGCACTCACACCGCGGGATGGTCGGCGGCGTACTCCCCCCGTCATCGAGAGTCGAGTTAGACGCAAAGAAAGAGCCTAGAAGATCGGCTTTCTCCTTTGCAGTATGGGCCAGTGAGTCGTCCTCCCTGTGCAGAGATGGAAGAGATGGCTGACAGAAATTCCCCTGGACAGCCTTGGCGAGAGACCAGAATGCACGGGTTCCAGAAGGAAGGCGAACTAGTTTCTCGCCGATTCTGCCTATGTGCTCTGACTTTGCCTTGGCAATGACTCTTTTGAAGGACCTAGAGGCGGGATTATACTTCTTTTTTAGAGCGCTGGTGTTTACATCCCGGGACGCTGATGCATCAACCCAGGCTCGGTAGCACTCCTGCTTATAGCATGATGCTATTTTACAGGAGCGACCAAACCATGGCTGAGATTTGCCTCCAATGGGCACCACAGAGGAAGGAATAAAAAGTTCCATACCCTGAAGTACCACATCAGTAACAGAATCCTCAATAACGTTGGGATCATCCGGCGAGAAGCAAACCCGCCCCCAAGGGTAGGATGCAAAGAAAGACCGCATCCCATCCCAATCGGCTGACCTATAGTGCTAAACACGGCGACAGCCTGCAGAATGCAACCGCGATTTCAGCGTGAGTGGCACAACACTCCGGACCAGACAATGGTCCGAGGAGCCTAAAGGGGCGTCGACGGAAATCTGATATCCGTCCGGGTGAGAGGTCAGCAGAAGGTCCAACAGGGAAGATGCATGATCTTCCACATCTGGAATCCGCGTAGGCGAAGTAACCAGTTGTGTCAGACCATATGCCAAGGCAAAATCATGAACAGATCTCCCCGCATGATCGGTTAAACGTGAACCAAGCCATTCGGCGTGATGGGCGTTAAAGTCGCCGAGGATCACGATCTCTGCGGAGGGGATCTGCTGTAGCAATGAATCTGCAGCCATTTGGACGTGGTCGAAGAGTCGGTCTGTTTCGGCATTACCGCTATGGGACCTATAGAGGCACCCGTAGACGCGCGGATGGTCGTCGCTGTCTACGCGTAGCCAAAGGATACACAGGTCCGAACCTTCAAGTCTGCCGAGGCGTCGAGTACAGATGTCATCTCTGACGTAAACGCAAACTCCAGCCCGAGGCACAAAGGAGTGTTCCAGTTTGTACCCCGGGTAGGAGAGATACGAGACATCAGCCGGAGAGGACACCTGCGTCTCGGTCAGAAAGAGCAGAGCCGGCCTCGCCGTCTCGAGATGGTAGTGGACGGCGTTTAGGTTAGAGTGAAGTCCCCTGATATTGCAGAAATTCACGGACAGCGTGGCAGGGGTCGCCTTGGTCTTGTTGCTCCGTTTGCTCCGAGCAGTTGTAGTCTTGAGCGGAATTTTGCCCCCCCCCCCCCCCCCAGAATACGCGGGGCAGCCAGAGCACCCACGCTCAGAAGTGGAGAAACATGGTCGTGGATGCTCAGCGAGGGATTCTCCAGGGGTGCTGGTACCCTCCTGGGGTAGTCTGTCATTATTTAATTCCGCTACCATGTTGATGGGGGGGGGGGGGATTTGGGACTCCGGCCACCTGCACTCACCAGACGAAACGCGGAAACAGAGCTTCCACTTCACGCCGGTATTCTGTGAGGTCGTGGTACCACCCCGGTTTGAGCCGGCCCATACGTGCAACAGCAAAGCTGCCGCGTGGCTCTACCACTGTTGAGAATGAGAGAATGATCAGTAGGTAATAATAGATTGTATTGTTAAATAGGTAAATTATATCGAGAACAATTTTCAAATTTTGTCATTTATTTTGTATATTATATTCGCTTATTTAATATAATATTACATATTATTATATCACAATTACATTTTAATAATATTTTTAAACATACATTTAGTATGTTTTTTATAACAAATATAAAAAACATACTAAATATATATTTAACAAAACTTATTAATATAAAATTTAAATTATAAATATATTTATTTAACACGTTAAACGCCATTATAGAAAAAAGTTTTTTGTAAAAAAAAAAAAACTTGTAATTTATGTATTTAATCAAGATATGTATGTATACTGTTTTTCATAAGAATCTGCCATAGGGTTCCGTAAATATAACAAAAAAAACCCTTGAGGTCACCGGTGCCCCCCATGGCGCTATAAAGTAATAAAAATAGTTTCCGTTACGAAGGCGCCACGCCGGTCACCGCGTCGGCCACCCACCCGCTCAGTACTGCGCTAGCGCCCGTGAAGAGAAAACGTGAGTGTTCTATGTTGCTGTAATACTTTGCGTCAAGTACTTAATTAGTGTGATATTGTGTGCAGTGAACTTGAATATTATGAACATTGCAATAAATAATTAAAAATGGAAATATTTAGCAGTAAAAATTTTGAAGAAATACAGGTGGACATGGAAGATTTTGATTTTACACAGGAAGATTTGCGGGCATTAACATTACTCGAGACTAGCATTATACAGCAGAATGAACAAGATAATCAATCAGATCGTTGTCGGATTCAAACGAAGAACAGTTGCATATTCCGAAAAAACGAAGACGTTTAATCATCCAAAGCGACAGTGAGAGTGAGTCTGATTCCGTTCGAAATTATGTGACAGCCAATATTACCGCCTCAGATCGTGTGTCAAAGAAATGGTCACGCCCTAGGCGTCAACAACCATCTATTATACCATTTACCGAAACTTCAGGTATGAACAAAAAATTTTCTACTATATTAAAAGAAGCAGACCCGGGAGCTTTTTATAGTCTTTTAGTGTCTGATGAAATTTTCGATATGATTGTAGAGCAGACCAACTTATTCGCCTTACAATCCTGCGAATCGAGAAATGTAAAACCTTCATCAAGATCTCACGCTTGGAAGCCAACAGACAGACATGAAATTAAACGTTTCTTTGGACTTATCCTATACATGGGTCTTGTGAGACTCCCAAAGTTAAGCTATTACTGGAGCAAAGATAAAATCTTAGGACAGACATTTCCACGTACCGTCATGAGCCGCAATAGATTCGAAATAATCCTACAGTACCTACATTTTAGTGATAATGAAACCGCAAATAAATCTGATCGAATCTCTAAGATAAGACCGATTATAGATATGGTCAATAATACGTTTCAAAAGTATTATTCACCGAAAGAAGACATCTGTGTCGACGAAAGTCAGGTTCCATTCAGAGGGCGGATTGTATTTAGACAATACAATAAAAGTAAACGCCATAAATATGGTTTAAAGCTATTCAAACTATGTACTATTCCCGGGTACACCTGCAAATTATCGTTGTATGGCGGTAAAAATATCGATACCGTAAATACTACGCCTACATCAGTGGTAATGTCTCTTTGTAGCCAAATATTAAACAAAGGCCACACTTTGGCAACTGATAATTGGTACACCAGCTTAGAGTTGGCTTACAATTTACTGGAACATCAAACGGACTTGATTGGGACTATTAGGAAAAACCGAAGAGGTTTACCTAAGGATGTAGTAGAAGCCAAACTTCAAAAGGGAGAGTTCATGGCCATGGAAAACGAGGATGGTATAACAATTTTAAAATGGAAAGATAAGCGGGACGTGATGATGCTTTCTACTAAACATTCTGATAAAATGTCAACAATCGCCAAAAAGGGCAAACAGATTACTAAGCCGAAAGTGATTTTAGATTATAATAAATCAAAAGGATCTGTCGATATGAGCGACCAAATGTCGTCGTATTCTTCTCCCTTACGTAAAACTATTAAGTGGTACCGGAAACTTGGTATTGAGATTTTGTTGAATACTGCCGTAGTAAATGCATGGATTATGTTTACCGAAACTAGGAACACAAAAATGTCAATCGTAGAGTTTCGGAAATCTCTAGTAGACTATCTAAGCTCGTCAGATTCTCAGCAGACTGAGTCAGGAGTAACGGTATCAAGACCCAAACGTTTGAAGCACGAGTTGCTAACAAAAACTGGGACAGTGAGAAATACTAGACGATTTTGTGTACACTGTTACAAAGATATGGTAAAGCAGTTTGGACGAAAATTGGCGAAAAATAAAGCTAAAAAGGTTAATACTTTTTGCGCTCAATGTGATGGAAACCCACATATCTATTTATCCTGTTTTAATAAGATCCATCGTTATGTTTAGTTCTTTCTAGTCAATTATTGATTTAATTTTTTCTGATTGCATTTTTATTTCAATGGTAATTTTTGTAGCATTTCCTGGATTTTTTCCTGTGTAAGAAGAAATTTTTTTTTAATTTGAAGTTTATATTGTTTGTTTTATATTTTTAATAATGTGCATTGTAATAGCTTTAAGATTTAATGTGATTAAAAGTCATGTATCATGAAATTAGTCGCTTTTTTATTTTATCTACAAAAATCTTAAGGATATTGTACATATTTCCTAAAATTTTCTAAGTAGCTACGTCACCTTGAAAAGGATTACTCTATAGCGCCAAAGCGGTCACTCGCATACACGAAATGTACGACACGCGTGACCGGCGGCCCAAAAATACATTTCGAATATGCCTCTCGCTTGAGGTCACCGGTGATCCCCATGGCGCAATAAAGTAAACCAGATGAGGTCACCGGTGACCCCCATGGCGTTCAACGTGTTAAATTAGAATAAGCGTCGTTCATAAATGCTGGGCACGCGAGAGTTAAAAATGGACGAATTTATATTTATCACTTTGACTTTGATGTGGAAACCTAAAAATAATATAAAAGAATAATGAGCAGATTTAAATATAAAAAATTGGCTTAATTATGATAACTCACATATGTTTCTACAAAAGAAAATGTATATATATTCGTCCTATACTTAAGTACCCACAGAAATGTCGCATCTGAACAAATTAATTTCATAATCTATATTACATGACATAAGATGGCGTCTTAGGAATAATTTGTTTTATTATTAAGTTATAATAATTTTTTATTGATTAAGTATCTTATTAAGCGATGAAAAGTAATACATTGGTTTTTACTGACATTTCTTGAATTATTTGTGCAATATCTAAGTACACACGAGGGCATATTTTTATGAAGAGATTTTTTTTAAATCAACACAACACGTGACAACTCTACAAGCGCCTAGCGAGTGACTGATTAAAGTGCGGTGTACGCACCGCAGTTGAGTGGAACAGAGTAGCTGAATGCAGTGTCGCCTCTAGTACGTAGTACGTAATAGCTCAATGTTTATACACTATGTCTTATGGAGCGAGAGAATCTACTACTCCCATAGAATACTATAATACATACATAATAGAACGGGGGGAGTGGGCGTAGCCCGTGTAGCCACTTATTTGTCACTAAAATGTCAATTCACATGTATAAATGTCAACACGAGTTGTGTTTTGACGTAACAATTGTTTTCAAATTTCGCATGCAAATTATTTAGGAAATACCAAATTGCACACTATTTACATATAAATGTGTATTAAAATTTAAACGATTTTTTGATGATTTTGAACATTAATCAAAAGTCTAAAATGTGTAAATTTACTCAGTCTGTCAGTACAGCGAATCGGGTTTGTAGTAGTGATAATGCGACGTAATCTCTTGTATGTGTGCTCCCGGCTACGCCGAATCTCTTACAAAATAAGGATGACAGCCATTCTATTGTGTATTATACATAGTATTCTATGACTACTCCTTGGGTATGTTCGAAAATAGAACCCAGTGTACTGTCCAATGCAAATGACGTCATGAATCGACGCCATACTGGTAACTCGTCCCAAAAAATTATATGACGTCATACATTTGCGCCATATTAGAAAAGTGTTGCCGATTATTTTGTTCTCCAAAAGTCATTATATCCTCCTAATGGAAATATAGCAATTATTCAATAATTTTTTGTATTTGAATAAATAAAAACCAATTCTGGCATGTTTCATTCAGTGTACACACAATTAAAAATTGTTTTATTAGGGCCGGATATCCGACACAATATGGCGGCGGCACGTCAGTACAATATGGCGTCAATTGATGACGTCATTTCGCCGTCCCCGGAGAATAAAATGATAACTACCATTATCTTAGTGTTAAGTAATTTTTGGGATCTGTGGGTAGAAATACATCTGCTCAATTTTTTTGTAATTTTTATACAGTTATTTTACGAACTTACAAAATTTTACAATACTATTCAAAGATTTAACACAGGCCTTAAAATATGAGAATAAAGTTTTAATATAATATTATCGAAATGAATTCCTACTTGTTAGTATTACAAACAGCCATAGAATTATGTTCCCGTGAAAAATATTTGAGTCGATAATGATAAAAGCAGTTATCATTTTATTCTCGTTCAAAACCAATCACTCGCTTCGTATAAAGATGTGTTAGTAAAACTACTTTTATGGTTTGAACTGTAAGACTTATTGCCATTCTCTTCACTCACTTAGATTATACGAAAACGCAATTGCCATGGTAGATACAAACGATGCCGATGCGAAAGCCGATGATTCCAGCGTATTGGTAATGTTAACTTACATAGTGACAAATTAATCGAAAATAGAAAACGAAAACGAAAGAAATGAAGATTTCTCACCAGATGAATCTGAGTATTTGCCGAGCCCAGAAAGAATGAAAATATTATAACAATGCGAAAGTCCATTAAGCATTGGAGGAAACTTAGATTACATAGACACAGCCAGTTAGAATATAATAATACCATCAACTATTTCCAACATATCTTTAGTTTTGAACACAATTTATCTTGTACCACACCTTTTAGTCGTATATGAAGCTAATAGGTTGCAAGACACTCCTAAAGCACACACAGAATGTATTTTTGATTTGATACAAACTTCACCAGATGAAAGTTATGGACCGTAGAGGTACAAAACAAAACTGTCATCAAAAAGATGCCTAAATAAAATACTTTAAAACTAAACGTCAACCTCTTATACTTGTAATACTATTTATAATCATGAAAATGAAAAAGAAGCAGAACCATCACCGTCTCTTTTTGATTTGGATGCAAAATTATAACTTGAAAATGTTTTTGGTTTTATATTGTCGGACAAAACGATTATTACCAATGAAAAAATAATACTAATCAAAATCTGACACAAACCGGAGAAAATTGAAAACTATGATAGAGAAGATCAAATCAAAATGTATAGTTATCATTTAGTATAGTTCAAGAACCAACAAAGAGAAAAAAATACAAGAAAACTTAAACAAAATTTAAACGAAAAACAAGATGTTAAGAATAATGTTACGCCGCGCTCGAATAAGTCAACTAGCGCCATCTAGTGTCAGGAACGAGAGCGAGGGGAGCGTTGCAGTAAATGACATCACACGTCTTTCGACCGACAGCGCCACCCGAAGAACTAAGTTTCTATAAAATCTATACTCGAATTCTCGGTACCTTGCGCGTGTTTACTTGAACATTCCGGATATTTTGCTAATTTAAATAAATAGGTGGCGCAAGATGCGATCGAGACAGAGTTGAATTCAGCGACACAAGCGAAGCTTCGGAGCGGAATTAAGTGAATTAGTGTGTGTAATTATTAGTGTTTTTAACTTTAATTTGTGTAAAGTAAATTAGAGTGTTAATTTAGGTAATTTTATCGGCAATTTTTAATTGTCACGAACCCTAAGCTCGTAACAATTGGTGTCAGAAGTGGGATAAAATAATGCCGATTTTACCTAAGGAGGAAACGGAGGGTGTCCGTACCCGAAGTCAACGCCAGCAGGAGACGGACCAACGAAGATTTGGTGGTGCAACGCCGCAGACGTCGGAGGGCCAGCCGCCGGCAACGGAGGCCGGTCCGTCAGTAGCTCCTGCACCTGCAGCACCTGATTTAGGCGCTCTGATGGTGATGCTGCAGGAACAGGCCCGTCGTTTGGAAGAGCAGCTGCGGGGCGGACAAGAGGAACAGGCCCGTCGGTTGGAAGAGCAGATGCTCCTCATGAAGGACCTTCACGCTACCTTCGGGAAGGAGATAAGGGAGGTGAAGGATAAGGTTGCTCAACATGACTACCGCCTGTTGGAGGCCGAAACCCGAATCGACCAAGTAAACAATCGGGTCGACAACGTAATGGCTGACATGAAGAAAACGCTGGACGACCTCAAACTTGGGGATGGAACAACAGCTCCCGTAGTAGCCACAATGGCTGACATGAAGAAAACGCTGGACGACCTCAAACTTGGGGATGGAACAACAGCTCCCGTAGTAGCCACAACACCTTCGCTACGTGGGTTCAAGGTGCCACCGTTCGACGGGACCTCTTCCTGGTCGGCCTACAAAATCCAGTTCGAGGCCGTCATGGAGGCGAACGGCTGGAATAAAAGCCAAGCCATGACTGCACTCACCCTAGGCCTGCGCGACCAAGCCTTAACTGTGTTGGAAGCTCTCGGTAAGAAAGTGACCTATGAGCAGCTTCTTGAGGCCTTGGAGGCGAGATATGGTGACGCTCACCTGGAACACGTCTTTTGCGCGCAGCTTAAAGATCGCGTGCAACGCAGCAACGAAAACCTGCAGCAGTGGGCCCTTGAGGTGGAGAAGATGGTTCGTAAAGCATACCAGTCTGTACCTGCGCTCATTGAAGGGAACCTGGTGCAGACATTCATCGACGGTATCCGCGACCTGGAAGTCAGAGCTGCTGTGAGGCTCGGGCACCACGAGACGCTTAAGGACGCCTTGGCCCATGTACTGGAAGTGGAAGCCGTGCGGCGGGATCATCGTTCCCATCGCGTCAGGGAGGTTGCAGCAGCTACAGTTCGCGACCGCAACAAAGGATACAGCCCTAGGTGCTATGGCTGTGGGGAAAAGGGCCATCTTCGATCCAGCTGCCCTAAGCGAACCGTGGAAAGGAGAGTTGATCGATCTCGAGAGGGTAGTGCAGCTAACAGCACTGCCTGGCGGCGACAGGATCATCGTTCACCTCACGCTAGGGAGGTTACAGCAGTTACGGTTCGCGACCACAATAAAAGATACAGCCCTAGGTGCTATGGCTATGGGGTAAGGGGCCATCTTCGGTCCAGCTGCCCTAAGCACACCCTAGGAAGGGAAGGTGAACGGTCTCAGAAAGGAAGTGCGGCTAACAGCACCGCCCAGCAGCAGCAGGAATACGACTTTCCTATCAGACACTGCAGCGGGAAATCTCACGGCAACGCAGATGCATTGTCAAGAAGACCTTTTCCTGAAGATTGCAACCATTGGGGTAGGCAAGAGAGTAAGGAAGTGGTATCCGTGAGGATGCTCAGGACAGACTACCTCAGCAACGGGTGGAGGGACAGCCTACGACATGCACAGCATGAAGATCCGGACATCAAGCCGATTCTGGGATGGATGAAGGCCCGTGCTACCAAGCCTAAGTGGAGGGACGTCTCAGCGATGAGTTCAACCACGAAAAGCTATTGGGCCCAATGGGACAGCTTGCTGCTTCAGGATGGAGTCCTGTACCGTAAATGGGACAATGGTCGAGGAGACAGCTGTCGTTTACAAATGGTTGTCCCTAAAGCTAAAGTGCCGAATGTTCTACAGCTGTGCCATAATGGTCGTTCAAGAGTCCATCTGGGAGGTAAACGAACTCTACTGAAGGTCCGAGAACAGTTTTACTGGGTCCATTATCGTGACGATGTCGAGGATTGGTGTCGTACATGTACAAGTTGTGCGGCTGTGAGGGGACCTCAGGCACGGAGTAGAGGAGCGTCGAAATTGTACAATGTTGGTGCACCACGGGATAGGACATCCCTTGACATTGCGGAGCCGTTACAGAAAGGCGTAAGAGGGACTCCTAAGATCGTCCAAGTGGATCGCTTGGCGCGTTACTATGGGGCCGATAATGCTCGGGACGAGCATGTCTTAGGAGGGGGCAGTGTTACGCCGCGCTCGAATAAGTCAACTAGCGCCATCTAGTGTCAGGAACGAGAGCGAGGGGAGCTTTGCAGTAAATGACATCACACGTCTTTCGACCGACAGCGCCACCCGAAGAACTAAGTTTCTAGAAAATCTATACTCGAATTCTCGGTACCTTGCGCGTGTTTACTTGAACATTCCGGATATTTTGCTAATTTAAATAAATAGGTGGCGCAAGATGCGATCGAGACAGAGTTGAATTCAGCGACACAAGCGAAGCTTCGGAGCGGAATTAAGTGAATTAGTGTGTGTAATTATTAGTGTTTTTAACTTTAATTTGTGTAAAGTAAATTAAAGTGTTAATTTAGGTAATTTTATCGGCAATTTTTAATTGTCACGAACCCTAAGCTCGTAACAATAATAATTAAAAAATTCAGGAGAAGCGTATAAAGGGTGTAGATCGAAGAAAATGTACGACAAAAAAGTTTTAAAAGTTAGTTGTACGTTCCCGAAGAAATGCGGCGAAAAGATAGCTTATGAGCAGAGAGAGTACATAATGCAGCAATATTATAAAATAAGAGATCACGAGAGACACTGAAAACTGTTGTAAATCATACATTCGTCAAAGATGTTAAGTAAATCACCGAAGAGCGAAAATGCAACCGAATTCAATCGATCAATTACTTCTTTATAATAGACTCAAAAAAAGAACAAGTTTGCAAAACATTCTTCGTAAATACTTTAAGAATTTCACATCAAACTGTTTATACAGCACTAGAAAATTCTAAACCTGGCGAAAATTTTATAGACAAACGAGGGCGACATGAAAATATTCCACATAAAATGCACATTGCGACAGAAGAGAGCATCATAAAGCACATTGAATTGTTCCCTACAGTTGAGTCCCGTTACGTAAGAAAAGATTCTACAGGGAAATACCTCTCAGAACTACTTAATATATCCAAAATGTACCGCCTCTACAGAGCCTGGTTTGGACAGCAAAGATCTGACTGCCATTTAACCACTAAATGTCAATACGAGACAATATTCAACACCAAGTTTTTTTTAACGAAAAAAGACCGATAAAGAGTGCTCTCAGTGTGCTCTTTATTGACAGGCTGATTCAGAAACTCAAGAAATATTGTAAGAAAAATATGATGATCATAAAAAAAAAAAAAAAAAAACAACGTACGGCAAATTAAAAAAGAAGAAAAAGAATCTGTTGATCCTTCAAAAACAACTGTAGCAATCTTCGATTTGGAAAAGGTTTTGAGCATCCCACAATCTGAGGTTGGATCTTTCCACTACAAAAGGAAGTATTTATAATTTCAAGGTATATGATGCTACTCAAAGTAAAGTTGTTATGTAAGGGGGGCAAATGAAATTGGTAGTTGCTTACGACAATTTCTACTTAATGAGAAACAAAGAGGCATCCATAACATATGATTTTACTTCAACGGTTATTGCGGACAAAACAAAAACAGATTTATATACGCTTTATAACTTTATGCTGCACGGAAGCTTCAATTGAATATCACACATGGATTCTTTGAATCCGGCCACGACCAGAGTTTTCGATTCATGTCACCATTGAACGTGAATCAAAACACAGAGTTGTATACACGCCTGAACGCAATCATTATGAACTCGAAAGTATAAAGGAGTTAATAGAAAATAATAAACTGGTTAGAAAAAGAGGAGAGCCAAAAAATATCATGGACTCAAATCATGGAAGTAAATGCCTCATATTCAAATCGCATTGGTAAGGCCAGTTACCAAGCCTAAGTCCTGGCTATGAGCCTGAACTCCAAACGTTATACACTAAGCCTATTTCAATAAGCTATGCTTTATATGATGATCTTATGAGCTTCCGTAAGAGGGGAGATATTCCAAGTTACTATCGTGGTTTTTACGAGTTCTTTACTTATGATAGTAACTGTTCTGGTAGCAATAACGACAGTGAGGAAGATCGTTATGATTAATAATCATCATCATCGTCATTATCATCATTACAGCCCTTCACAAGTCCACTGCTGCATATAAGCCTCCCCCAAGTAATGCCACAAAGCACGGTCCTGAGCCACCTGCATACGTGCGCACGCACGTGCATATGGGGGGTCGCCCTACACTACGCCTACCGGTAGGAGGCTGCCACTCGAGGACCTTTCTTCCTCATCGGTTATCAGTTAATAATCACCCACTTTTGAAATAATACTAGTTTTTACGAAATTTATCGCGTATATTTAACTTTTTAAATACCCGACGTTTCGAGAGCTTTACGACACCCATGGTCACGGGAAGGACTGAGATGTTCAACGTCCAGCTGTCATAGTTAACCGCGGTTACCATAGATTAAAATTTAACTTTTGTTCCGATCTACACAGTACGAACTTATGGTATAATGGAGTCTTGCAGTTGTATGCTTGGGTTGGGATTTAATTTTATTTATTATAGAATCCCAAGCAGATGGTAGCACCCATGCAGCCAAGCAGCAGCCATCTTCTCTATTGAAATTAGGATGTTTTTTGATTTCAATAGCCTCGCGAATCATCCTTGGAAGGAATCGGTGTTCTTTAGCGAGGATTTGTGGTCTATCAAATCTGATGTAGTGACGGGGGCGATCCTGTACATGTTCACAGACTGCAGACTTCCCGGAGCGTCGATTCTTCACATCAGCTATATGTTCTTTGACGCGGGTTTTAATTGATCTTTTAGTTTGTCCTATGTAGGAGAGACCACATTCACAATCAAGCTTGTACACTCCTGCATCTTGCAGAGGGACGTTACACTTGACTGATGGTAAAAACTGACAAATCTAAAGGTAGAATTGTGAAAGTGTCGTCTACGTCACAATTCTACCTTTAGATAAAGTAACTGCATTTTTAGACCATCTTAACTCTATAAATTCTAAAATCCAGTTCACAATGGAGTTAGAGGCAAACAATTCCTTAGCTTTTCTAGATGTGTTAGTAATTCGGAATCTTGATAACACCTTGAGCCATACTGTGTATAGAAAAAAGACCCATACAGATAGATATTTAAACGGTGATTCTCACCACCAATAAGACGATATTAAAGTATTATCATGATCACTTGCAGCTTAAAAACCCGTAGAATAAAATGATAAGTAAAGAGTGCAATATTTGACTATGGTCAGGCTGTACGGAGAATAAAATGATAATCGACATTGTACAGCTTACACGATGATTGATTTTGACTAACTTCCTATTTTTTAAATAATGTTACGCGCTCCAGTCGACGACACTAGCGCCATCTAGTGTCAGGAACGAGAGCGAGGGGAGCTTTGCAGAAAATGACATCACAAATCTTTCAACCGACAGCGCCATCCGAAGAACTAAGTTTCTAGAAAATCTACGCTCGAACACTCGTCGCTTTGCGCGCATTTACTTGAATATTCCGGATGCTTCATTGCTAATTTGTATATATAGGCGCTGCAAGATGCGATCGGGGCAGTGTTGATTTGGCGAGACAAGCGAAGCTTCGGAGCGGAATAAAGTGAATTAGTGTGTTTAATTATTAGTGTTTTTATCTTTAATTTGTGTAAAGTAAATTAAAGTGTTAATTTAGGTAATTTTATCGGCAATTTTTACTGTCACGAACCTCAAGCTCGTAACAATAATATCTCTATTTTACTAATTAGGCGTGTACCACTTAAATATTTCGAACACACAAAAAATAACTTTATTTCAAAGCTAGCAATCATCAGTCTACGCTCAGTATTTAAGGAGTAAACAACGAAAACATGTTTTTTATTTTTCCTGAAAAGTTGCAATTTTGTGATTATCATTTTATTCACCGGGGACGGCGATTTGTATTCGGCAGTGTACTGGAAACGTTTCGGAACATACCCCTTATCATTCCGTGGGTCCTGTAAAAGGCGACAGAAGGCAACTGAAACCGGATACGGCCGGCATCTTCCTGATGACGACTCGAAGTAATAAAAACCTGCGGTTTGGCAACCCGCCTACTAAACCAGGTAAATATTCCTCTTATGGGACATCTACAGGGGGGCCTATGTTCAGTGTTGGACATTAATCGGCTGTCTATTACAATCTATAAAAGTCCACTGCTTTTGGTCTGATTTTGCCATAGTGGCGACGCTAGGCAGCCAGACGGGTTCGGGTTGGCAAACAAATTTTTTTTAAGTTGTCAGGCAGATGCTGTGGCCATCTCCTGTTTCAGATTCCCTCTGCCGCTTCCTACGACAGTCACGGGACGATATGGGGTAGTGGGGATATTCTTGCACCGCCAGTACACGGTTTTCGATTGATCGAATGTCTAAATGAAAAATATATAAATGAATGAGTGAATAGTTATTACGTGCTGTATTGTGATGGCGTAATTCTCTCTTTGATCTAGTAGTCGTAAATGCGTTTGCTGATCATGAGGTCTTAGATTCGAACCTCGGGTTGACCCAAAATCAGTTCTCCTTCTCTCTTCTGTCAAGAAGTCTTCAGTAGCTGCCCGGAGTTGGCGGTGTTTCACCCCCGTGCCTCGGGATGCACGTATAGCCGTTGACCATGCGCATGATTTCCGGTCGTGTCGGATCACCGTTTCATCGGACTACGAGAATGAAGGTATAGATAGTGCATCTGTGCTTGCGCATACACTCCTACTCTATAATCCTGTCCTGAGATCGTGACAAGAAGACAGCTAGTCTCGATTAAGACTGGCCACCGTGACCGAAATTCGGTCTGGAGCATATTATTGTTAGGTTGCCAATAATGGCAGTTAGAAAATACTTCACTACTCAGGCTTTTTAATTTTTTTAGTACGAGGTCGCCAAAAAGACGAGATCGCAAGGATTCGGAAGGCCGCGAGAAGACGCAGGAGAAGACCTTGCTGGATGATGACAAGAAGAAGGTATGAAGTGTCAAATGTATTATAAGAGAATTCATTATCCTTTTGCGTCTCGTGAGCGTCGTAAGCGGTGATAATGTGATATGTCAGGAAGATCTTACATTCTATTATTTGTATAACATTCTTTTTTTTTAGACGACGAAACTTCAAATTTGTTATAGACTAAATTATTTTCAATGTGCGTATTGTTGTTTCCAGGAGGCGGAGCGTAATGAAGCCCGGAAGGAGCTGATGGAGATTGTACGCCTCATCAAATCCAGACAACGCGACCGCGAGACCAGGGCAGCCGGTGAGGATGACTGTTAGCCCGTGCAAGCGATTGCCACCGCCACACAGTTTGTGGTTACCAAGTGGCTATAGCAATGTTTGTTTTATTAAATCGCGCCGTCCTATCATCGGCTCCCTAGCTCAAGTATCTCTCGTACAACTTGTTACTTATGCAATGATTTTAATATTTACGGCAATACTATATTATATTGATTAAACCTAACCGGTAGTGGCCCTTATCGTCGCGTGGGTGTCGTAAGAGGCTGCAGAGGGAAACTAAATTAATAGGTGGGCAGCAACATCTTTCTGATAACAATTGAATAAAAATCTGTGGTTGCCAGCCTGCCAAACGTGGCAACTATGGCAAATCACCTTAGGCTTCTCTGTAGATTGTTTTATATGTTTAGGAGTGAACCTTTGATATGTTTTAGTGATGATGATTAAACTTTAACTTAGTGCAATAATTATTTTATAGAAGTAAAGAAGAAGAAGCATGGATCGTCGAGCGATTCCTCGGGCTCTGAGGATGAGAAACGTTCGAAGCGGAAGAGATCATCTGACAGGAAACGCAGCGCCAGCCCAAGGTCAATATAAGTACAACTACCAATTATTTACTATAAGCCGTGCAGATAGAGAATAGATCTGAAAATGGCGGCGGGTACACATGGTACGGTTGGCAAAACAAGTTCTCAAACATCGATTTTTATTTTTTTTATTGAATTTTTTATTATAAATTATTCTTTTTAATAATATTAATTAATAATAGTGGAAATAAAAAAATGAAGAATCTTTCCACGTTTTCGTGAAGCCATTATTCAATCAATTACAAAATGTCAACGTTCATAACAAAAACTTAACAAAAATAAATGACAATCAAACGTAACGCAAACAAATAACAATCAAACTCAACAAAAATAACAATGAATATCAACGAAAACAACAAAATAACGGAACGAATTTAACGATAACTCGGAGTGCGTCAACTAGCGTGGAAAGTGAATCTTGACTGACTATTTTTTTGTAGCGCGTATTTCACTGTGTGAGTATAGACAGCGATAGAGAGTGAGCGAGAACGCATTCGAGCGGACGCCATTTTCAGATTTATTCTCTATCTGCGCGGGTTATATCAATACATATATTGGTACAAGTTGTAATAAATTTTAATTAATACAGGGTTAATTTTCAAAGAGTGTCCAAATTTAATATTTAAGTTCAAATATATGAATAAACTGCAGTGGCAATGGGCCTGCCACATAGTTCGAAGAACCGATGACCGATGGGGAAAAGGTTCTCGAGTGGCAGCCTCGTACCGGCACACGAAATGTAGGGCGTCCCCCCACTATATGGAGTGACGACCTGGTAACACATGCAGAAATTCGATGGATGCAGATGGCTGAGGACCGTGCTTTATGGCATTCCTTGGGAGAGGCCTATGTTCAGCAGTAGACTTGTGAGAGGCTGTAATTATTATTATTACTTAGTCAGGTCATAAGTTCTGTCAAAAACTTTTTATAAAATTAATGATACACTTTTTTAATTATATAGAAATTATATATGAAATGAAAGGTAATTTAATTTAGAATATATTTTATTTACATTATTCAAAATGCATTCCCCCATTTTGAATACATTGGAGTTGGCCAAAGTGTATCATTTTTGTCGATCCCTGAAATGTTCCGAAACACTGATATGTTTCATTATGCTCATTTGGATCATCGACTCAAAAGATATAAAATACAGAATGTTCGAATACATTAAGTTGCGTCGCGGGCGTTTATTACTGACTGATTCAGTGAAATGTTATGTGGCAACAATGCTGAATGATATGTGCTTGGGTTATTTTATTATATATTATATAGTTATTGTTATTTATTGTGTACCGTAATAAGTTTGTATATAAAATCGATCCTCCTTTACATTTTATCCAGGCTTAGGACTGGCGGCTAGTCCATAATTTATGCCAAGCTAGACGTATTATTATTTATGATGAAAAGAAGAAAGTAAGTCACAATAATTACTACGCAAAGAAATCTTAAACAGAACTCAGTATATTTTCGTAAACAGGCGCAAACTAACATAAAAAATTTGACAAGTGCCGGATCAACGTAAAAGGACAACTTGTTAATGTAAACATTATATGCAAAAGACGACCGTATAGTATTTGATACGTAAGCGCCTTAGTGGTCGTTTTTACGTGCATGAGTAACTGTAGTGAAAATCCGTACGAGTTGAGTGATACACACTTCTCACTTGTTATCTCTTTCTGACTTGTATAGATTTTATTATTTCGTGCGCTCACTCGCCACTCTCTCGTTCGTGGCTCAGTCGCCTCGAGAGTGAGACGCGCTGCGCTAAAGGAGCACAGAGCAAAGTAATATTTGAAACATTGTTACTGAACCAATCTTTTGAAACACTTCAGTGATTCGAATCAGTGAGTCAGTTCCGTAAAGAGTTACACACGCCTAGAATACATGCCCTTAAGAGGACCCTTCCCGGTCCGTCTATCGTCAACGCGAGCATGGTTGAAAAGCTTGTTGTTTCATCCGGTGCAATGTTAGAAAAAGAGGCAAAGCGAAAGGGAGGGATAGCGCCTGAGCGCTCAGTTGGCATTCGGTAACTTTAGTCGCTAACTCGCGGGCGGTCGACCGCTAGTGTGAGCCATTCAAGACAATAATATTGGAACAAATTCTATACCTACTAACAATTCCGAGGTGTCCGAGAGCTGAGCGGGTGCGCCAGCGGCGCGGCAGCGGCGGCGCTCGTCATTCAACTCCCCGTCTCACCCCGCCCCAACCCCACAAGACTTGTCCCCCGCATACCTCACCGCCACTTGAATAACAAGCAAGCGAGAACGCGATAACATTGAACCAAAAGTAGTGTACGGAAATTTCATAAAACTTGTTCCAGTAAATACGTGTTTTTCAGTAAGCCTTACAAGTTTGTGAAATGAATGTTTGGCATTTAGAAACTCCATTACAAATGTAAGGTTTCTATAAAAATATTTTCTTTAGTTTTACAATTTATGAGTACATTATGGAAGGCCAAAGTTCAGGTAAAATTTGTGCAAAAAAAGCAGAATTCTGGAGGCTTATACTGAATTTGTTTCTCCAAATTTAGATTTTTTGTTTTGATAGAAAACTAGATATAGTGCACAAGAGACCTATTAGTTCAAAAGTTTCAAAGAAAGATCTATTACAACGCCGTAATCACGTACGAGCGTTTGTATGAAAAGTAAGACGGGTTGGCCGCTCTTAATCGACGCGGCCAATCATCAATCGCAGCACGCATCACACTCTTATCTATTTATCTATTTATGCCGCTGCTTTAGCCAAAGATGCTCAGAGAGATTCTAAATTCTGATGAGGTTTAGCGTAGACTTTCTCATTCAAATGTTGCCATATCTTATAATCCAGTGGGCTTAAATCTGGACTAGAATAGGGCCAGTCATCGTGTCCGATAAAGTCAATTCCATGGGCGGTCAACCAGTTTTACGTGCTTCGTGCCCCACGAGCTGGTGCAGAGTCCTGTTGGAATATCCAATGTCTGTTTTTGAAAATTGTTTGAGAAAGAGGTTCCACTATGTTTGCTACGACGGTATTTTGGTACACCTCGGCACTGGTTTTTACACCTTTTTCACAGAAAAACACCTCAGTTAAGCCTGAATTTAAGACTTCAAGCCAAACCATGAGTGACGAATGATAATATGCTCGTTGAACCCTCGGAATACGCGTGCTGGCTTTTTCACTGCTGTGGGCATACACCTTATCATTTTGTTTACTAACTTTCTTCGATGTTAGAAATTTTTCATCCGAAAATAAAATTTCGCGTTATTTTTTTCCCGCGTACCGCCGTAACAAAGCGCGGGATATATCCAGCCTAATTTTTTTCAAACACTCGTTCAAAAAATGTCCGGTCTTCGTACAATAAGCTCGTAGTCCTAGGTCTTCATTGATCACTCTTTTGACCGTGGTTCTGCTTAGGCCCGTCTGAAGAGTGATTTTTTGTTTACGAACAGGTTTTCGTTGGATTCGCGACTTCACTGCTTTGATGATCGCGGGCGATCTTCTTACGTTCTTACTATCACTAACTGTACGGCATCGGGCGGTCTTCTTACGACCTTCGAACCTTGAATTTTCAGTGGATCGTTTGATAGTGCGATATACAAATCGTAGGGTTACATTAAATTTTTGTAGAATATTGAAAATTTCTTTTGGCGCGTAACCACAGCGATGCAACGCGATAACCGCTACTCTTATCTTCTTTCTTCGACCACTCCATATTTAAAAATTAATGAAAATTTAGGGGTCTAATAACAAAGGCGGAAAAGTCCCATATAATGATATGGGACTTTGCCGCCTTTGTTATTAGACCCCTGAATTGATGTCTTCTTTATTTTCGGCAAGCGCAAACGTTTTATTTTCAAAATTGGTGAAGTTCATGTAGCCAGTATTCAAAAATTTTAAATAAGGTTTTGACAAAATTTTTTGACCCGACTAAGTATATGTATAAATATATCGTTATATATCGTTATTGCAGTTTTTGAAAATATGAGTAAGTAAGGCTTCTACTTTTATTTGAAATTATCCCAAATTGAAAGGTATTTACTAGCAACATCTACGCGTACGCGCGCTCCTTTGTGTGCGATTCAATGCACAACGTTTTTGCAAGCGTTTGCAATTTTCGTAGTAAAATAGTAGGCTTTAAATATTTATGAATGACAATCATTTCAAATAATGCATTACTACGTATTCTGAATTTAAAACATAAAAAGGACAATATGTTTGAATTTTTTTTTAATTACATTTTTCTTTCCCATTCACCCTTATTACTTATTCTGAACATTTTGTGCAAATTTGGCCGGATATTGCAAAATAACCCTTCATCTGATTAACTGATTATTATAATTCATTGAAATTTATTCGCCCACTCAAAAGGGTAAAAAATATATTTTAATAAAAAATAAAAAGTGACTTCAAAGAAATAACTAGGTCTTATCACCGACTTCAGAACGTGATATAAGTTTACTTATTAAATAAGGACTACCGAACACACGGTCCACCTGATGATAAGTGGATGCTGGCCCATCTCCATTCATTCATCATCATTATTCATCTACATTCATCTTCCATTTAGGAGTCAAAATTGCTTATCCCTTGTCACACCCGCGAAATAAGAAGGAATGCCTCGTTACCAGTAAAAAGTGATTAAATATGATTTGTAAGCGACATCAAAAAGTGAGGTTTTTATGTACCATATTATTTAGAAAAGGAACTGGATTGGATTATCTCCTAATAAAGGTAATATTACATACAAAAGTAAATTGCAAATGGGTAAACATAAACTAGACACGGAACAATTATTTTTAAGATATGTACACACTTGTTCCGTGCGGGATCCAAACCTGCGCCTGTGCAGAGCTGCTGCCATTCACTGCGCCAATGTAGTTAATTTTATGTTTCTCTTTCACAGGCCGCGGCACAGTCCGAAACATTCGCGTCGTCGTCGCTCGTCCTCTTCACACTGAGGTTTTTATTTAACTCCTTACCAACACATATTCCCATATTTCTCATATACATTTGACACTTCTACCATCTTACGTCCCTTGTAGTTTGTCGAGAAATCGCCTGATAACTTTACCTTCACAAATTTATTTAAGTCAGTGATGATGATGTCACACTTGGATTTTCATTGAACACCTTACAAAATCTAAATCCCATATTTCTAATATACATCTACCATCTTACATCCCTTAAATTTGTAGGGAAATCTCCTGGTAACTTTACTTTCACAACTTTAAGACAGTGATGCCACACTTAGGTTTTGATTGAACTCCTTACCGACTCAAAATCCCTTATTTCTCATAAAGTTCTACCGCTTTTATCTTCTTAAACCCTTCTAGTTAGTTTGTAGACAAATCGCCAGTTAACTTTTACCTTTACAACTTAATGAATACGGTGATTATGAAGCAGCATGAATTCAGGTTCAGCGTTATGACTTCTTATATTTACGCGAACACTATACATTGATTAAAAACTACTTTTACGGATTTTATCGCGTTTTATTTATTTTTATTTTTTATACCCGACGTTTCGGGTGCTTTCCAGCACCCATGGTCACGGGAGACTGAAGTGACTGACGTCCCGATGTCAAAGTTAACCCGGAGTACCTTCAGATTTTAAATTATTGTCTTTGGTCCGATCTACGCAGAATGAACTAACTGTTTTGAAGTCTTGCAGTGGTATGCTTAGGTTTAGTTTTAATTTTATTAATTATAGGATCCCAAGCAGGTGGTAGTACCCAGCCTCCTTCTCTATTGAAATTAGGATGTTTTTTAATTTCAATAGCCTCACGAATCATCCTTGGTAAGAATCGGTGTTCTTTCGCGAGGATTTGTGGTCTATCAAATCTGATGTAACGGTTGGGGCCATCTAGGATATGATCGCAAACTGCAGACTTCCCGGAACGTTGATGCTTCACGTCAGCTATGTGTTCTTTTACACGGGTTCTAATTGATATAGGGAGAGAACAATTAGAACCCGGAGAGGAGGCTGGGTACTACCACCTGCTTGGGATCCTATAATTAATAAAATTAAAACTAAACCCAAGCATACCACTGCAAGACTTCAAAACACAGTTAGTTCATTCTGCGTAGATCGGACCAAAGACAATAATTTAAAAGCTGAAGGTACTCCGGGTTAACTTTGACATCGGGACGTCAGTCACCTCAGTCCCCCGTGACCATGGGTGCTGGAAAGCACCCGAAACGTCGTGTTTTAAAAATAAAATAAATAAAACGCGTTAAAATCCGTAAAAGTAGTTTTTAGGTTCAGCGTTCTTTGCTCGTAATGATTAACTCCAGTGAAATTAATTAGGTTACTCTGGAGTTTTGCTTTTTTTAAAATGTTACTTTGATTATATTTTAATATGAATCCACAATAATTAACGAGACAAATATTTCTTGTATTTACGCAAACACTACACATGGAATAAAACTAACTGTACGGATTATATCGCGTTTAATTTTTACTTTTTTAATTTCGTAACTTTATTTGTAAAAATATGAAGACGTGGTATATTAAAATTATTAATTTCATGGTTATTATGAATAATGATCATAATTTGAAACACTTTTTAGGCACAAGCCGTCAATATTTTAACTAAAAAAAAGCATAAACTCACTTTAAAAAATTAGAAAGGATAAAATAATTTCCACGTCCGCTTCTGGGGTCTAAGACTGTAATTTTTACATACACTATGTTTTAACACCGACTTCTAAAGCTGTTATGTCGAAATTATTTTATTCTTTTAATATTTTAATACTTTTCCATCTACTCTTTGGCAACTGAGTCATTATTAACTAAATTAGTTTAAAATTTAAACCACCAATTTTTTATTTGCTTTATAATATGTAAATATGGACATAGACATGGACCTTAGAGGAGCTTTTTAATAATATAAACATTATTTTTTAAGAAATACCATTTTGTGTCTATTTTAGGTAGGAAATCCGTTAACAATAGACATTCAATATTATTCTTATTACTTTATGATATTTATAAGTTATAATTGTTTCTTTTAATTATGTAAGATTTGAATATCTGGAATCAGATATGGAATTTTATGCATCTTAATTTAAATATAGACATTAAATGTGGACTTGTTTACTATAAAATTATTGAAATGCACATTATATATTTCTATTATTACTTGGCAAGAAGTATAGTAAGTTATGTTTACACTCGATTTTGAAATTAATCGATTATAGATAATTTATTCTTATCCTATATATATGTCCGAAATTGGACCAAATGACAGTAAATTGGTACATTGTGAAGTAACATGTTTTCAATTTTCATTATATTTTGGTATAATCTTGAGTGAATTAATGATTTAAAACTCGATAATGAAGAAAAATCTATTAGGAACGTCACTAGTTAAGTTTCGCGTTTAAAGAAGAATGTTGGGGATTAAGATAACTAAAATGGCCATTTTTTGTAAAAACTATTGAAACTCATTTGTGTGACATGTTGATTAAAATAAAATATTCATCATAACAACGTTTTTTATTTCTATATATTGTTTCCACTAGCATTTACCGACCCGTGGGTGTCTCCGAACTTCTCACTTCTTACGAAGTCACAAAGGGAAACTAACCAAGAAATGGGCAGCAGCAACTCCAATACAACTGGAAAATAAGGAATTACGGTTATCGCCCTCCGAACGTGGTAACTATGGTAAATATCTCTTCCAGGAGGCAATATATTATATTGTAGGCCCACGTTCAACAGTGGGATTTCGATAGGCTGTATCGGTGTATACTTATGTTTAAGTTGCACAAGCACAATAAAAGGAATCATTAAAAGAACTACCATGTTAATTGGCAAACCTTTTTATCCTCGTACCACGGAAAGCACGTATATTCTATGATCCTGAGCCTTCACTCTCGGGTCATGTCGGATCCCATCGGGACTATAAGAGTGAGGATAGATTGCCCCTGTGCTTGCACATACACTTACCACGGTGTAACTATTACTAACAGTCGGTCATCGAAGGCGTCTAGACGGGGTAATCGTGCGGTGCGGTGCGAGACGTGACTGGAGCGGTCCCGTGCGGCTGTTACCCAAGCAAGCTGTATTAAAGTTCTTTTTATACTAAAGGCTGTATATCGGCTGTATTAGAGCTTATACAGTTCCTTTATAAGTAATAAATTGGCGCAAATTATACAGCTTTACAGCTACGCTGTACAGTAGCTATATATACATAAAAGAGCCTGTATAACAGCTGCATTACAGCTGTTATATGGTGTGCATGGAAACTAATACACTACAGATATTATCCTAAAAGTAACTTTAAAGGTAAGCGTTCTAAATTGGGTGTTGAACGGAATCACAAATGAATAAATATCAAAAAGAACTTTGATGGCGGCGTTATATTCGAATTTAATATTACAATATATTTAAAATATTATACTCGAATTGGAGTTGAGTTTTGACGGTGATAGTTGGTGATTTGATAGATTAGATTTACGGTCACCTTGTATATGTTTTCTATGAAAAAATGGCCGCGCCAACAAAATAATCAAACTAATATAAGGACAAATTACTAAATATCGGTGGTATAGGTTAGAATAGTAAAAAATATACTTATTGAATTAATAGATATGGAAGCACATTGGGGCACAGTGATCATTAGTCAAACTGAAAATAATGGCTTAGTCAAAAATTATGTCTAATATTCCTAATATTGTATTTTAAATTTTATTTATATGGGACCTAAATAATATGCTGAGAAAATCAATATTGTCAACCAGCCAGGTGAGACAGTTGCTAATAGTCCTTAGGTTATTGTTCAGGTTGTCGGGACATATTGTTGTCATATGTGTACTCGTGTTGCCCGTATAAGAAACACATCTGCATCGACCCTAGAGTCAAAGAATGCATACGTAAATGTACACACAGGGTCATAATCATAATATTTGGTTAAAGAGATCATTATATGTTAACGAAATACTTCTACCCTGTCTAAAACTAAGTTCACCTGGGAAGTATAAGTACATAGCAAGTTCACGTGGGATTCTTTTCTTTATATAGAAATTTGTAGCTTTGTATCTCAATCATGTCAATATATGGCGTACAGCTCTCTGGCTATTACGATTTAGTTACAAATGTTAGATCAAGGCCTAATATATATATATATATATATATATATATATATATATATATATATATATATATATATATATATTTGAAAATACGTTATTTCTTCTGAGACGTGGTCCTTCACTGCTGGCCGTATGAGGACGCTCAAGGTCGCTCAGCGAGCTATGGAGAGGGCTATGCTCGGAGTTTCTCTGCGTGATAGACTCAGAACTGAGGAAAATCCGCAGTAGAACCAGAGTGACCGATATAACCCAACGGATCAGTAAGCTGAAGTGGCAATGGGCCGGCCATATAGCTCGAAGAACCGATAACCGATGGGGAAGAAAGGTTCTCGAGTGGCAGCCTCGTACCGGTAGGCGTAGTGTAGGGCGACCCCCCACTAGATGGAGTGACGACCTGGTAAGACATGCAGGAAGTCGATGGATGCAGGTGGCTCAGGACCGTGCTTTGTGTCATTGCTTGGGGGAGGCCTACGTTCAGCAGTGGACTTGTGAAGGGCTGTAATGCTGATGATGACGTTATTTAAAAACGTGCAAACCTATTTTATTTATGACTTTAATTATGATGACGGTATGTTTTTACTGACTTTTGTAATTTTTACCGAATCTGGAACAGGAGAAGGTCCTTTATTTGTCTGTATTTTCTTGTCTCTGAATGTATGTAACACAATGAAATTAATTTTATCCATAACATTAAAAATGATCCCTAAGAACCACATATCACAATATCCAAAAAAAATTAACATTATTATATTTCAACTATAGCTTGTTTTAGATGTTTTAATTCTTTTTAAAGTTTTAACTTAAAAACGAGCGATAGTTTATTTCAAACTTTTAAATCTTTTGACATTTTTCTGCAATGTTCCTTAAGTTTTTATATGGTTTGAAATTTAAATTTCACCGTATTATGTGAAACTATGAAAATGTATATTTTACAATTACATATATGTAAAATATTAATTATTACTGTTGATTTTAAAAGTTTGTTTATTTCTTTAACTGTTGTTTTCAACTTCATTATGTGGCAAAAATAATATTTCGTGATTGTTTAAAACAGGTCAAGGCAATGCTTGTGAGACAATAAAATCTTGCATTACCTTAGCTTAGTGTGGAGTATAATAAAGGAGAGTATAATAAATAAAACAATTGATGAAATTAAATATTTTGTTATTTTTATAAAACAACACATACGGTTATAAATGTATTTTCTAGTCATTACAATAGCATTGCGCTCTCGGATTCATAAAATTTTAATCTGAATTCCCTAATTTGAGTAATATCACAATGTAAATGCGCTTTCTTTTTCATAAGATCATATAATAATACCTATTGATTCCAATTGTAAAGAATTAATAGTAAGCATTTATTATAAAGAATGTTAATATTATTATATTATAATATTAATATTTATCTAATAGTGGCGGTTGAGAATATCCACTACCCCCTTCGATCAACAATACCAACATTGTTGATCGCAGACTATCCCATATCTTCCCGTGGGTGTCGTAAGAGGCGTCAGAGGGAGACAGGCAGGAGATGGGCAGCAGCATCCTCCTGATAACAGTGATATAATAAAAAAAACTGCGGTTGCCAACCCGCTTGCCAAGCGTGGCAACTATGGCAAATATCCCCTCATGAATAACGACGTAAACAAACGGCCCCCAGTCCCCGGCGGCCCCGCTATTCCTGGCTACGTTGGTCGACCATGGCAACGGCGGGGTAGGGGGTGCTAAGAATCTCCGGTGGAGGTTCGATAACCACCTACGACGACTCGACCTGGCAACATATAACGCACGCACCCTGAGGACTGATGAGAAGATACTGGAGCTGGAAGAAGAGGTAGACAAGTTGCGCTGGCATATTATTGGATTATCCGAGGTCCGAAGAGAGGGGGAGGACACGGTAATCCTCGAGTCTGGCAACTTGTTCTATCACCGGGAGGGCGACCATCTGTCCCAAGGAGGTGTCGGATTTATCGTCCACAAGTCTCTCGTCAACAACGTTGTAAAGATTGAGAGAGTGTCGACAAGGGTCGCTTACCTGATACTCAGAATCACCAAACGGTATTCGCTGAAGGTCGTACAGGTTTACGCACCAACCTCGGCACATCCCGATGAGGAGGTAGAGGAAATGTATGAGGATATTTTCAGAGCCATGCATTCCTCCAGAACCCACTACACGGTGTTGATGGGAGACTTCAACCAAAAACTAGGCACAAGAGAAAACGGTGAGCTGAAGTTAGGGAAATTTGGAGTAGGACAACGGAACCGAGAGGGTCAGCAGCTGGCCGACTTTATGGAGAAAGAGGGACTCTTTATGATGAACTGTCTTTCTTCCAGAAGCGGCCCCACAGGAAGTGGACCTGGTCGAGCCTTTCAGCTCGAGTTACGTACCCGTTTTGCCTAGAAGATTGCAATGCAGGGACGATATGAATGACAAGCTCGTGGAAACTGTCCATGCGGTCCGAGCTAAGTTCTGCAAGACCCGCCGCAGAAGAACACAAAAACTCTCCGACTACACTCTTAATCTCATGGCTGTTAGACGGGAGATGAGGCTGCAATCGTCAACAGATTTGACAGCATACGGGCAACTGAACAGACAGATCTCCAAATGCATGCGGCGAGACTTGCGCAACTTTAATACTGTTCGTATTAAAGAGGCGATCGAGCGGAACCAGGGCTCCAAAGTCTTAGCCAAAGATCTGTCTGCCAGTAAGAGTCAACTGTCAAAGCTGAGGACTGAGTGTGGCAGCATCGTTTCCGGGATACCTGAGATTTTGAGTGAGATTGAGAGGTTCTATGGGCAGCTGTACACACCATCGTTGGAGCCACACGCAAGTGTGAGTAACGATCCAAGAGCAAGTCTTATCCGACACTATTCCGATGATATTCCGGACGTCAGTCTGAGCGAGATTAGAATGGCTCTCCAGCACCTTAAGGGCCCCAGGCGAGGATGGAATTACAGCGGAGCTTCTGAAAGCGGGTGGAACACCGGTACTTGAAGTCCTTCAGAAGCTCTTCGATTCCGTCCTCCATGGTGGCACTACTCCAGAGGCGTGGAGCAGAAGTGCGGTAGTCTTGTTCTTTAAGAAAGGCGACAACGCTTACTTGAAGAACTACAGACCGATTTCCCTTCTGAGCCGCGTCTACGTGCTGTTTTCGAGAGTCATTACGAATCGTCTCGCACGCAGACTCGACGACTTCCAGCCTCCCGAACAAGCCGGTTTCCGAAAAGGCTTCAGTACCATAGACCACATACATACCCTTCGGCAAATTGTACAGAAGTGCGAAGAGTACAATCTGCCACTTTGCTTGGCGTATGTGGACTATGAGAAAGCCTTTGATTCCGTCGAAATTTGGGCGGTGCTATAGTCTCTTCAGCGGTGCCAAGTTGACTGTCGGTATATCGAAGTGCTGAAGTGTTTGTACAGTAGGGCTACGATGGCTATCCAAGTACAGAACCAGAGTACGAAACCTATCCAACTGCAGAGAGGTGAAAGACGTTATATCCCCGAAACTCTTCACCGCTGCGTTGGAAGACGTTTTCAAGCTACTGGACTGGAAAGGATACGGTATTAACATCAATGGCGAGTACATCACTCACCTTCGATTTGCGGACGATATAGTCCTTATGGCAGAATCGCTGGAGGACCTTAGCACTATGCTCAATGACCTCAATAGACACCATTGAGTCATTGAGCATAGTGGATGGATAGGTCTTAAGATGAACATGGACAAAACAAAGATCATGTATCATGGTCATGTTAATGTCCACGTCACACCTATGCCGGTAGTTGTTAGGAGCACTATGCTCGAAGTTGTTGACGAGTACGTTAACCTGGGACAAATAGTCCGACTAGGTAAGTCCAACTTCGACCGAGAGGTTAGGCGACGGATTCAACTTGGCTGGGCAGCGTTCGGGAAATTACGACGCATCTTTTCGTCAGGTATACCGCAAAACCTGAAAACTAAGTTGTACAACCAGTGCGTGTTGCCAGTGATGACCTACGGAACCGAGACGTGATTGGCCGTTTGAGGACGCGCAAAGTCGCTCAGCGAGCTATGGAGAGAGCTATGCTCGGAGTTTCTTTGCGTGATAAACTTAGAAATGGGGATATCCGCAGTAGAACCAGAGTGACCGACATAGCCCAACGGATTAATAAGCTGAAGTGGCAATGGGCCGGCCATATAGCTCGAAGAACCGACAACCGTTGGGGAAAAAGGGTTCTCGAGTGGCAGCCTCGTACCGGTAGTCGAAGTGTAGGGCGACCCCCCACTAGGTGGAGTAACGACCTGGTAAGACATGCAGGAATTCGATGGATGCGGGTGGCTCAGGACCGTGCTTTGTGGCATACCTTGGGGGAGGCCTATGTTCAGCAGTGGACTTGTGAAGGGCTATAATGAATGAATGAATGAACGAAAGGTACATGAGTATGGAGTATATAGGTACCTCGTAGGTGTACCTCTATACTCCATGTACATGAGGGTAATATGGTCGCCTTTGAGTTTTGGCGGGAACTCGGCCGTAAACGGTTTGTCGCTCCTGTTTTGTCGCTTGAAGAATGGTTTTAAGTGGATTTTCAGTCGTAAAAGTGATGCGATTTTGTGAATTAAGTGTCCGCGCGTGTGAACTATTTAAGAAAACGAAGAAACAAGTGATTTGATGTCGAAAAAAACCTCAAGTTATTTTGATCGCTGGGGCGCCTTGTGAACATTAGTGGCTGTCGTCATGAACTGTCCGCTGGGTTGAGCTGTCGTCAAAATCTCCCAAAGGCTTCGCAATGTGACGCATCAGCATATTGTGAAGAAAAAGAATATAAAAATGAAGATTTTTAAAGAAATGGGCTAGAACCCAGAGCCGTAAAGCCAGTTAATAAAATAAATATGGTCACCTTAAGCTTTACCACCCTTTAAACGAAAACTAGGAATAGGACAAAGACAAAAAACAAAATCGTATGCTGTAATTTATATAGTAAGAAAAAAATAGCGAACCAGCTCTGGCAATAATTAGAAACACTTTGAAAACTCAACTTAAATATATTACTTAAGTATATTGCCGGAAACCGTGCTCGAAAATGACCACGCCAGACTCTACTAGGAGCGGGCCATCATCACAGACAGGACACATTCTTCATTATTCTTGGTACAGACAAGGATATTATTGGTCGACATTACCATTCCGTATGACGAGAATCTCGTGAAAGCCGAAACAGTTGCGTGAACAAAATATCTGGATCTGGCTTACGAGGTGACCGACATGTGTGTTGGTCTGCCGACCGAAATTATACCTGTAGCGGACTAACCCCGATTAGCCTCTTGGTCCATCTGAGGCGACTGGGACTCCGTGAAGCTGCGTACAGACCGGCCAAACGAACGCCAACGATCGGGTTTCGTTGACCTTCGTTGCTGCAATCTGGACGGCTTAGCGAATGCCAACGATCGCTCGTTGGCGTGTGCCGGCGATCCGAAGCGTGGCGGTAACATCAAAGAAATCGAGCTATTTGATCGAACTCTGTTTGGACGGTCGCCGAATGCCAACGAACGAACGCTCAGTTGAAGCAAGAGAGCGTAGCGTGTAGACGTCCAATTTGATAATTACTTGGATATTTCCCGCCATTTAGATCATGGAGAAAAACAAAGAATGGAGTAACGACGATATGTTTTTATTAATAGATTTGTATAAAGAGAAGCCGTGTCTTTGGGATCCAACAAATAATGAATATAAATTGAAAGCGAAGAGAAGTGACTGCTGGCTAGAAATTGCTAACATTCTTAATTGCGATGTCTCCATCGTCAAAAAGAAAATGGAGTCATTGTTGACTTCATTTCGACGAGAGCGGCAAAGATGTGAGGAAACAAAAAAATCAGGTAAGTACCTATTAAAGCTTGCAATACCTATACCTCTTCTTCTTCTGACTCCCATCTGACCTCTGTAAACTAAAAGGAAACCATAACCAACCCCAGGATAGAAATAGTGGCACCAGTTACACGGTGCCTTATCCCTTGATCGATTTTTTGATGTTTATCTATACATGTATTTGATATAAAGTGTAGTATTGTTGAGTTAGTATCCCATAGTACAAGCCTCGAACTTAGTTTTGAGATAGCTCATAGTTTGGGGCTAGCTCAATCTGTGTTATTTGTCCGTATATATTTATTTATTTATTATTTTTACGATCTGCACGGGAAGAGAAGCAGCTGGCTAATTCTATGTTTTTCTTTCACTCCCAGACAAGTATGGGAGACATTTACATTGCAATCCTATATCTATGATAACTATATATACCACCTACACAATGTGTAAACTCAAAGTACGCCAACCCGCTCGGGTGGTGACTCGGAGCCACGAATGTTGTCAATAAATAAATACGGACAAATTAGTGACAAATTACTGTGTGTATACATAGTTTCATTTCTGGGAATATATGAATATTGAAATAAAGCTAAAACAAATATTTTAACATTTTATTTTATTTCAGTTGCCGGTTTCGACGAAATTCACTGTTCAACATGGTTTGCGTTTGAAAAGATGAAACTTTTGCTAGACAAATTTAGTCCGCGTCCGACACGAGATACATTGGAAGTATAGATAAAAAAAATGCCTTCAGTTTTATGCATAACTATTTTGCCAAGGTACTTGGCCTACGGTGGAAAAATATTCCGCAAATTCATTGCGTATTTGCTCAGTACTAATGCAGATCTTCGTGGAACGTTCAGTAATGGAAAATATGAAGCAAGTGGGTCTTCTTCATTTATTCTTCGCCAAGAACCCAACGTCACAGTCCCACGATCATATGATCAAAAGTTCCCCTGGGTGCATAAATACATCTGGATAGCTTGCTTTTTCTTAAAAAGTTGTATAAATATACACAGGTCATTATTACTGTAGTAGCTCGTTCTGGTTCAAGAAGCATTGGTTTTCGTAGAACTCTGAATACGGATGATAGAATTCCAAAGGCGTTTTCCACAACTCTGCGAGCTCTACTTAATCTGTAGTTAAATAGTCCTTTTACTGATCTGGAATCTTGATGTCCTGAATAAGGTTTCATAATATGCTTTTGCATAGAGAATGCATCGTCGGCCACTAAGACAAAAGGCATTTCCATCTGACGATACGGAAGAGCGACATCTGGTGGCAATCCTAATTCATTTCCTTGCAGTTTCTCGTAAAATTTTTTGCTTCTAAAAACACCACCATCTGAAATCCTCCCTTGAGTTCCAACATTCACTACTTCCATTAATACAATACTGAAATCAGACTTGTAATTGTAGTAGTCACTGCCTCCATGTTAGGGATTTTGTAACACGCAATGTTTGCCATCGAGTGCCCCGATACAATGAGGGACATTCCAGTTTAGGTCAAACATATCTGCAATGTTTTTCCAATCTTCACTGTTTGAAGGCATCTGCAACAAAAACATTAATTTATGCGCACATAGGTATTGTATTCGTTTTAATGAAAATGTTAATAGATTATTTTATCTTTATTTCAGAATGATTCCAATGAAACCCAGGAAAATATTATGAGCCGTGATTCAGATCATTCTGCTCCTAGTACAAATAAAATACTTAAATCACCAAATAAATTACAACGACGGAAAAGTAATACGTTTGATCAACGAGCAGAAGAAGCCTACAATAATATGCAGGAGGCTCTTAAAAGACGACGTGAGAGTGACCATCGTACTACATTTGGAGAGCATGTTGCTGACAAACAAACATAGATCATACAGTTCGCGTACAGTGTGTCGTCGAACATTTAATTAGTAATATTCTTTTTGACGCAGATATAGGCAAATATGAAAATTATCCATTTATTACAACGACTTCTAATTATTTGCAAGAGCCGTATTACATAAGTCAATCTCCAGCTCGTTCAGATTCAACAACACCGACATCGCCTTTTCCCGTTCATCAGCCGCCATCAAGAACTCCAACACCAACGTTGCCGTGTATTTCATCGACATTCACAGATTTTCACAGACAACTTTGACGTCTCCCTATCAGTATCAGATTTCAAGAACTCCAATACTGAATTTGCCATCTAATCAGTCAATTTCAAGTACTGCATTGCCAAATTCCCAAGGTCAAGGACCACAACTGGTTAAATACTCGAAACACAGTAGTCCTGGAAGCTGTGGTTCTCGATCTGGACCAAAAAAAGTTACTGTGCTTCGCTCATTAATTGTCAAAAGATCAAAGAATAATCTTCAAAATATACCATCCAATGAACAACACCTATCACCGGAAGAGAAATATATATCACCCGAAGAACAAAACGTCGTACCTAGGATCGATCCCAGTTTTATCCAGGACAATTTCACGGATATTTCTCAAAAAGGAAACACTGATCATATAGTTTCATTTATTAATAATTTCATTCCTGAATAAATCTAATAATAAAACATCATTTAACTTTTTATAATGATAAGAATTTCATGTCTTAGAGCCATGTCATGACATGACAAGAGTAAATGTTTAAGTTGATTTATATAATAAATGGAAATGGATGAAAACTAGGATAATTTGTTTTAATAACTTATGAACACTTACTTATATTTTTCAGGGCTTTTGTGATAGCTGCACATACTTATGGAACTATTGAAGATATCGTTTGTTTCGAAATCTTAAAAAGGTATGCAAGGCTTGTATACGAGTCCCCAGTGGCCAAAAATCGTAATGTGACGGCTAATCTCTCATTTACTGGAATCGCTTCACGATAATTTGTATTTTGTTTTGATATTTCCTGTCCAATACTATTTAAGAACCATTCAAAATCTTGTGTAGACATTCTGCTAAAGTTGTCAAATAAACGATATTCGCTTTCTACTTGTAAATATGCAATCATTTTACTTCCACTATACACAGTCCTATTCTTAAAATATGTGGTTGTCCACCATCTTCGCTTACGTTTATTTTTTCTTGTTCTTGCTAACTCGTTTTGGTATTGTTACGAGCTTGAGGTTCGTGACAATAAAAATTGCCGATAGAATTACCTAAATTAACACTTTAATTTACTTTACACAATTTAAAGTTAAAAACACTAATAATTAAACACACTAATTCACTTAATTCCGCTCCGAAGCTTCGCTTGTGTCGCCGAGTTCAACTCTGTCTCGATCGCATCTTGCAGCGCCTATTTATATAAATTAGCAAAATATCCAGAATGTTCAAGTAAACACGCGCAAGGTACCGAGAGTTCGAGTTTTAAACTTCAAGAAGTTTAGTTCTTCGGTTCGAGACTAGATGGCGCTAGTGCCGCCGATTTGAGCGCGTAACACTGCCCCCTCCTAAGACATGCTCGTCCCGAGCATTATCGGCCCCATAGTAACGCGCCAAGCGATCCACTTGGACGATCTTAGGAGTCCCTCTTACGCCTTTCTGTAACGGCTCCGCAATGTCAAGGGATGTCCTATCCCGTGGTGCACCAACATTGTACAATTTCGACGCTCCTCTACTCCGTGCCTGAGGTCCCCTCACAGCCGCACAACTTGTACATGTACGACACCAATCCTCGACATCGTCACGATAATGGACCCAGTAAAACTGTTCTCGGACCTTCAGTAGAGTTCGTTTACCTCCCAGATGGACTCTTGAACGACCATTATGGCACAGCTGTAGAACATTCGGCACTTTAGCTTTAGGGACAACCATTTGTAAACGACAGCTGTCTCCTCGACCATTGTCCCATTTACGGCACAGGACTCCATCCTGAAGCAGCAAGCTGTCCTATTGGGCCCAATAGCTTTTCGTGGTTGAACTCATCGCTGAGACGTCCCTCCACTTAGGCTTGGTAGCACGGGCCTTCATCCATCCCAGAATCGGCTTGATGTCCAGATCTTCCTGCTGTGCATGTTGTAGGCTGTCCTTCCACCCGTTGCTGAGGTGGTCTGTCCTGAGCGTCCTCACGGATACCACTTCCTTACTCTCTTGCCTACTACAACGGTTGCAATCTTCAGGACAAGGTCTTCTTGACAATGCATCTGCGTTGCCGTGAGATTTCCCGCTGCAGTGTCTGATAGTAAAGTCGTATTCCTGCTGCTGCTGGGCGGTGCTGTTAGCCGCACTTCCTTTCTGAGACCGTTCACCTTCCCTTCCTAGGGTTTGCTTAGGGCAGCTGGACCGAAGATGGCCCCTTTCCCCACAGCCATAGCACCTAGGGCTGTATCTTTTATTGTGGTCGCGAACCGTAACTGCTGTAACCTCCCTAGCGTGAGGTGAACGATGATCCTGTCGCCACCAGGCAGTGCCATTAGCTGCACTACCCTCTCGAGATCGATCAACTCTCCTTTCCACGGTTCGCTTAGGGCAGCTGGATCGAAGATGGCCTTTTTCCCCACAGCCATAGCACCTAGGGCTGTATCCTTTGTTGCGGTCGCGAACTGTAGCTGCTGCAACCTCCCTGACGTGATGGGAGCGATGATCCTGCCGCACGGCTTCTACCTCCAGTGCATGGGCCAAGGCGTCCTTAAGCGTCTCGTGGTGCCCGAGCCTCACAGCAGCTCTGACTTCCAGGTCGCGGATGCCGTCGATGAATGTCTGCACCAGGTTCCCTTCAATGAGCGCAGGTACAGACTGGTATGCTTTTCGAACCATCTTCTCCACCTCAAGGGCCCACTGCTGCAGGTTTTCGTTGCTGCGTTGCACGCGATCTTTAAGCTGCGCGCGAAAGACGTGTTCCAGGTGAGCGTCACCATATCTCGCCTCCAATGCCTCAAGGAGCTGCTCGTAGGTCACTTTCTTACCGAGAGCTTCCAACACGGTTAAGGCTTGGTCGCGCAGGCCTAAGGTGAGTGCAGTCATGGCCTGGCTTTTATTCCAGCCGTTTGCCTCCATGACGGCCTCGAACTGGATTTTGTAGGCCGACCAGGAAGAAGTTCCGTCGAACGGTGGCACTTTGAACCCACGTAGCGAAGGTGTAGTAGCTACTGCGGGGGCTGCAGTTCCATCCCCAAGTTTGTGGTCGTTCAGCGTTTTCTTCACGTCAGCCATCACGTTGTCAACCCGATGGTTCACATGGTTGATTCGGGTTTCATGTTCTTCGATTCGGGTTTCAGCTTCCGACAGACGGTTGTCGTGTTGAGCAACCCTATCCTTCACCTGCCTTATCTCTTTGCCTAAGGTAGCGTGAAGGTCCTTCATGAGGAGCATCTGCTCTTCCGTCCGACGAGCCTGTTCCGCCTGCTGATCTTCCAACCGACGGGCCTGTTCCTCCTGTCGGTGGGCCTGTTCCTCTTGTCCGCTCTGCAGCTGCTCTTTCAACTGACGGACCTGTTCCTCCTGTCCACCCCGCAGCTGCTCTTCCAACCGACGGACCTGTTCCTCCTGTCGGCGAGCCTGCTCCTCCTGTCGGCGAGCCTGCTCCTGCAGCATCACCATCAGAGCACCTAAGTCAGGTGCTGCAGATGTAGGAGCTACCGACGGGCCTGCAGCTGGTGGCTGGCCCTCCGACGTCTGCGGCGTTGCACCACCAAATCTTCGTTGGTCCGTCTCCTGCTGGCGTTGACTTCGGGTACGGACACCCTCCGTTTCCTCCTTAGGTAAAATCGGCATGATTTTATCCCACTTCTGACACCAATTGTTACGAGCTTGAGGTTCGTGACAATAAAAATTGCCGATAGAATTACCTAAATTAACAGTTTAATTTACTTTACACAAATTAAAGTTAAAAACACTAATAATTAAACACACTAATTCACTTAATTCCGCTCCGAAGCTTCGCTTGTGTCGCCGAGTTCAACTCTGCCTCGATCGCATCTTGCAGCGCCTATTTATATAAATTAGCAAAATATCCAGAATGTTCAAGTAAACACGCGCAAGGTACCGAGAGTTCGAGTTTTAAACTTCAAGAAGTTTAGTTCTTCGGTTCGAGACTAAATGGCGCTAGTGCCGCCGATTTGAGCGCGTAACAGTATATAAAACTAGCAATTATAATTATGTCGTCGTCGTCCATTATTAAATTGCGAATGAAAGAGAAAAGAACCGGAATCAAGTGCCAATGAACGTTCGTTCGAGCACTAAAAGTATTTGGATGTATTAACGAACTCCAACGAGCGTGCGGAGCCAACGCTAGCGAACGATAAATATCCATCGTTGGGCGTTCGTTGGGCCGGTCTGTACGCACCATGACGGACCGCTCTGTGCTCAAGTGTAGAAATCGGTGCTTCTCGATACCGCCCGCATTGTCCGCCGGTTTCTCTCCCTTTCTCCCTGACCATCGGCCGTTTGGTCTCTGGTTGGGTTTTTGTTTATTTATGTATTATTTATTTATTTTATTTTATTTATATAAACGTATGTAACACGGTATGCCGGTGTAAGAATATCTACTACCCCATATCTTCCCGTGGGTATCGTAAGAGGCGACAGAGGGAGACAGGCAGGAGATGGGCAGCAGCATCTTCCTGACTACAAGTCAACATAATAAAAAAACTGCGAAAATGGGGCAATCTATGGGGGAGGCCAATGTTCAGCAGTACACTTACTTTTATAGGCTGTTAAGGATGAATGGAAATGTATATTGATCATTTTCATTTATATATTTATACAGCTCAACCAGATAAGCAAACTATATAAATGCCCCATAATAATAATAATAAACTTTTCCCATATTGTGATCGTGGTTCAAGCCGAAATTCGTACCTGAATCTGAATGACAGAGGGGCCCTTGAATCACATCGAGCCCCCCCCCCCCCCAATAGCTAGAGGAGCCTCACTACAAAAGCAGAGGCTGGGGTGCCTCAGAACTGCAGTCGGTGACGCGGTGAGGCCGCCTCGCCGCCGACAGAATCGTTGGTCCTTATAGCTCTCACGAGTCTAATCTGATGAAGTTGTAAAGGCCGCAGGGCCAACAGAATACACTTTCAAAAAAAAAACTTTCGGCCGTGGAATGGAATGAAAAAGGGAGCTCTCCGGCCGGGCAAATAGTTCGGCCCAGAGAATGGCCAACGCTCCTAGTGTAAATACAGAGCTGTTCTATATATTAGAGCCCAGTACTACGGAACTTTGATAGCGCGATTTAGGCTTCGGTACGCTTCGCTTGTGGCGCGACGACAGCGCCGCTACAAACTTATTGTGAGGATGTCATTACAGTTACAATTATTGTTAATTAGACATTTTTCAATGACAAAATTTCAATTGAATCTTGATCGATTGGTCGCCGCGCCGGCGCCGCGGGCAATGAGCGGAAGGCGGTTATTAATGAACGGGAAACGCTTGTTGGGCGGTTGTTTTTTTAATTTGCATTTCGTATATTGTCAACTTATTTGACATTGATTTGCTATTTTGATTATAAATGTGATATAGGAATGTAAAGGTCATATTGATAAGCGGTGTGTGTTCCGAACGTTCTTGTACATATGGCGACAGATTCGGAATCCTAAATGTACTCATAGAGAACTCCGCTTTATACACATCAGTGATCGTAAATGCGGTTGTTGATAAAGTCTCGGGTTCGAATCTAGGGTCGGACCAAAAATCTGTCATCGAGTCTGTCAAGAAATTTTCAATAGCACCCAGAGTTAAGAAGTTATCGCTTCTAAGCTGTTTCTTAAATAAGTTTTCTAAGTAGTTTTTTGTACAACCTTTATAATATACTTTAAAAAAGAGTACTAATTAATTTCCACTGATCTGTGTCTTATCACTGACCACTGATCCTGCACCGCGCAGATGGTTAGTCTACGTTGAGACTGGCCGCCGTAACCGGAATCCGGTCTGGAGGACATTACGTACACCAGCGCATGGAATGATCCGCAAAGAGGTTTGTTAAGGCTCACAAAGGGTTGCTCACTTTAAGAATAAGATTCAAAATCTTACACATACTCGTAGAGTTTTAAGTCTTCGTCAGTATTTTACAGGTTTCCAAGAATTTGTCCGGTCGATGGCACCGTGATTCCTATATTTATTCATCAGTCTATTTACTGTATTAAAGAAATTAAAATTATTTAAGAACTAGGTATTAGTTTTTCGACGAATAAGAAAAGGTTAGATTTTTTACGTGGCAAAGACACTATAGTTAATTTATAGTTATATAGATCTATAACTGCATCACGAATGGGTCAGCAGCTTTATTATAGTTGTATCACAAAAGGGTCGGCTCGACCGGGGAAGGACCACGCTCTCACAGAAAACTAGCGCAAAATAGCAGCTTAAGACTGCTGTGTTTCGTATGGCGAGCGTAGAGAACCGGAGACCTTTTTTTACCGGTAGAGGGACATTCTATCTCATTTTCAGTAGAGATAAAGCACCGATATGTATTTTAATTCTTTATTTGGGATAAATTTAGGTATGTAATTTTGTATTAGAATTAAGTAGAGAGTTTTACTGTGGAGACGAGAAGCCTTTTGTTTCTGAAAACGGATCATGGCTAATTGTCATTCTATTTTTGATACTCTTTGATTTAACTTTTAAAGAGACTTTAAAGGTTTTCACCTTCGAGTATATTACCTAAACATATCCCTACAAAAGCTTCAACAACATGATTACGTCATGTTTGATGAGAACACGCACCGCCGTAAGGTTCATTGCTGCTTTCTGATTGACCTATGCTCTGAGCAATTGCACTCGAGGACTTTCTGACGTCACGTTGCATCGTACTTGCGTAATTTGATTGAAATTTAGATTGGCTTCTGCGCGGAAAATGTATTACATTTAGCATATTATGCTTAATTATCAGTATTTACTACTACAAATACGAAATCAATAACTACGAGTAACTGTTACCCGCGGCTCTGATCGCGTTCAATTAAACCGAGGAATTTTTGTCGAAGACATCTCTAATACCCTGAGTTTGCACTGATGCGATTTTCACAAAAAAACATGGTTTAAACATATTTCTGTCAATGTATCAAAAAGCGTTTGTATAGTCAAAGAACATGTTGTAATGAGATATGTTTGACAGTTTATTGTACATTACATATTTTAACTATATTATATCTTTATAAATACAGGAACAAAATGTTTGAAAACAAGTTTGTAGAAATATTGTCATGTTGAAAGATTAGTTTGAATAGCAGTTGAAAAATTTACACACTTTTTGTGAGTGCGAACCATTCAACAAAACGTGTAGTGTGATTTATTTTATGCGATTTGTTTCAAAACAATACGTGTTGGATGTTTCTCAGTGCAAACGTACTGTTACAATACACTACTAATTTCTCGCAAATTTTTTTTAACAAAGAAACTGTTATGTATTTTTACATATCAGTAAAATGTCTTCAAAAAAGTATATCAGTTTTTTGAAGACATTTCTTTTAATTTTCGCATACTAGGATAGGATACACTGGCTCAACGTTATCATCATCCTTCATCATCATCATCATCATCATCATCATCATCATCATCATTACGGCCCTTCACAAGTCCACTGCTGAATATAGGCCTCCCCCAAGGTATGCCACAAAGCACGGTCCTGAGCCACCTGCATCCATCGACTTCCTGCATGTCTTACCAGGTCGTCACTCCATCTAGTGGGGGGTTGACCTACACTTCGGCTACCAGTACGAGTCTGCCACTCGAGAACCTATTTCTCCCATCGGTTGTCGGTTCTTCGAATTATATGGCCGGCCAATTGCGACTTCAGCTTACTAATCCGTTGGGCTATGTCGGTCACTCTGGTTCTACTGCGGATATTCTCATCATTACAGCCTATTAAAAGCCACTGCTGAATATCAGCCTCCCGCATAGGTTGCCTCACGGAAGGTATATATGCCATCGTTGGCAAGCTTGGCAGGCGGCTTGACAACCATTACTTATTTATTTATTTACACTTTATTGCTTAGCCCTTACTAGCTATGTAGGGACAAAGCGTACCCACTACCCCATGTGGTCCTGTGGGTGCGGTGAGCGGTACAGAGTGAAACAAGCCTGATGCGTAGCATCGTCTTCCTGATAGCAAACAGAGACGTGCCAACAATGACAAATATCCCACTTATTTGCCATTCTAAGCCTACCGTAAAACATGCCAACTTTGCCCTAAAAATGAGAATATTCTTGCATTTTTTGAGTTATTTTGAAAACCCGTTATATGTTTCATACCATATTTGTACCACACAGTACTTTAAGTTCATGTCTCGATATTTATTTCTTAAAATATCCAGAAAGTTGTTTGTATATTTGTAAAAAACACATTCATATGTGGTGGGCAAAAATTCATAGATTTTTGGCAACTTTGCCAACTTTAAATATTTCCGATATTATAAACCGTATCAAAAATTTTAAAATAGCTAAACATAAATGTAGAGCAATGCAGTATTATATTAAAATATCAGTTTAATAGTCATATTCATTGTCCTTTAAAATTGAGTGGGCAAAGTCAAAAACCCACCTAGAACATTTTTCTTACAATAACGATCAACGTCTAAGGGCTGTCACCATTAAAAAAATGCTTCATTCCAATAATAAATGAAAACTTTTTATATATAAAATATTTATTGACATAATAAATTCAAAAAGTGCAATCATAATGGATACAAAATAAAGAACAACGGTGTACCTACATATACTGTTTGTTTGAGTTATGTAGCGATTAACAATAAAGAATAAAAGGAATAAAAGTACAACATGTAATAGAATAAACTAAAAATACCTAAACTTATATTATTGAGCACAGGTTCTTTGGGTATTTTTAGATTTCGATTTAAAATCGAAATCAAGGAACACTTAAACATAGGTGTAGTGTGTACCCAATAATTTTACTTGCGACTATAATCAAACTAGCTTATATTATAGGTCCAGCTTAAAGATAATAATCTTCAATGTAACATAATATCAAAAACACCTAAGGGGTTTTTAAAAGATGATTACATAAACAAATCAAATATGTCATCTATAATTAGTATTTTAATTACGTAAATATAATAGCAGCTATTCCTAATGTTTTAATTATTATACAAAATATTCTAAGTCTTATAGGAACAATTGTTACAATTGAGATCAAGTAAAACTTAAGCATAGATAAACAAAGAGTTTCTTATTTTACTTCAGACTGAATTTGCATTATATTATAATAATAACAATTTAACATGTAAGTTTTGCACTTAACAAAATAACTTTAGTTTACAACATCTATTTATCTATTCTTCTATACTATACTAAAACTCTAACACGACATCTGTTTGGACACGCATCACGCAAAAACCAGTGATCCGATTTAGATAAGACTTTCACTGGCGGATAACTGATGTTATAAGGAGCAACTTAGGCTACTTTTATTTTAGGGTTTCGCGGAAAATAATCCACGCAGGCGAAGTTGCGGGGAACAGCTAGTAACTTAATATTTTATAATAAGTTTATTGTATATTATAACTAGAAAAATCAACTTCGAACATAACTTGGCCCCTTCTAGTAATTATTGGTTGCGGTAAGACGAGAACAACGTCATCTACGTGATGCATTTTATAAATATCTTTGACAGGTGGATACGTAAAGGTTAATCTTTTGCTATTTGCAGTATTTTTAACTTTCCTTAGAAATTCTATTGTAGGGATATTATTTATAATAAATAAAATCCGTCCAACAAAGTGCTTGACGCTTTTTTTCGTAGCAAATTTAGCTATGAGCCAGTCACCTTCGTTTAAATTATCAACATTGCCTGTGAAATACTCAATATCACTGATCCCAAACGGGATGTCCGGCTTCAAGTTTTCTTTTTCCGACTGATCTTGTAAACACATTTTTATGTAGTCATTTAATGTTTCATATTCCGAATCATCTGATTATGCTATACTCAATTGAAAGTCGGAAATTTCAGAGCTTGATTCACTATTTTTTTTTTATATTTCTTCTTATTCACAGATGTTGTTTTCCTTGATTTTGTTTTGATTTTATTAATTTTACTCCTTTTTTCACGCTTTACGCATGTGGTTCTAGTCATACTTTTTCGTTTTCGTGTTGTATTTTCTTCTTTTTGCATATTTATGTATTCATTATTTTTGTCCGTTACGCTTGAATCATTGTTTATTTTATTTATTTTATCCCTTTTAAATAATTTCATTTTCAGTGCTGATTGCGTAATAACTTTAGCACCAGCATCCATTTGGATCCTTAAGTTTTTCTGTGTTTTTCTTTCCTTACAGTCTAATTTTACATTGGAAGTTATTGTAACATTTGTTTGATTTGTTGATTGCAAACATGGTGGCAAATCATTATCATTTATCACTATAAATGGCAAGTTCTCTTTGTCGCCTTTTCGATTTTTGCTTAATAAATGCACATCATTTGGTGATAGAGGAGTAGTGTAATTTATTAAGGAAATCATATTATTATTTATAACTGTTATACAGATTTTACTGAGACTATCTGGATTATAAAGCACATGGGATATATTTGAGCATAGGAACATTTGTAAATTATTTCTATAAACATTTTCATTTGACGTCGAAGGCATTTCGTTAGATTTATTGGACGGAAAAACTATACCTTCATGTTCTATCTTCTGGGTAGTTTCAATATGTTCAGGTGTGTTTTTAAAAAAAATCCTATTTTATCATCCAATACGAGCTCATTTTCTTCTATGTCTCTTTCAGTAGTCACTTCTTCTAATATATTTATCTCACAATCTTGCCTGCTGCTTTCTATATCATTAAAATTATCCTGATAGTTTTCAAATCTTTTGGATTTCTTATTTTGAACACTTTTGTTACTAGTTGTTTTTATTAAAATATCGGCGGCACAAACTGACTTGCCTGGTTCTGTACGTAATTTCTTACTCCTTTTCACTGCCATTGGTTTAGAACACCATGTTTTTTGTAGGTAATCTAATAAAGCGGAATCTATTCTGTACACTTCTTCGTCAAAATACTCAGGTATTCTTTTCAAAACATTTCGGGCATTAACTGGCCATATTCCCGCGGCTCTAAATCCACTTTTAATATTATTACTTTCTCTGAGATTAATATTTTTTAATAATTCGTTCAAGAGTTTAGGAAAGTGCTTTTTATTAATAGTTGACTGTTCCGGATTTTGAATTTTGTAATTTGTGAGTACCTTCCTCCATTCTCTTTTTAAAGGGGCAAAAAACGCTACATCTAGAGGTTGGGTCAGATGTGTGGAGTTAGGTGGAAGAAATACAAACCTAATATCATATTTTTGGCATAGCTCCACAACTTCGATATTTAGGTGACTAGACAAATTGTCACCTATTATGACTTTTGGTCCTGATAGATTCTTTGCCCACTTTAGTATAATTGTTCTAAAATAATCCTCAAAACAGGCAGAGTCAAACCAACCCGATTTCGTGCAATTATAACGAGTTCCATCAGGACCTCCGTCAACCCATTCGGAATATAGATTTGTAGCTTTATATACTACATATGTTGGAAGACAGTCACCAGCTGCAGACACCGTAAACATAATCGAAACACAACTCTTAGAACTGTTTAAAATTCTTTCGGGATATTTTATGCCCCTTCTAAAAATGCATTTTAAATTACTCGGGTTATCAGACAAATTAGTCTCATCATAGTTAAGGATGTTACTAGGTGGAATATCCTTCAGCATCGCTTGTAAATTATCGAAGAAATTTTGCATTTCTAGCAGACCTTTCTCAGCCCGGACCTTTTTTATATTTTGTGTAGTTCGAACTGATAATTTTGATGAATGTCTATTTAAAAAAATTTCTACCCAAGTATTTCCGGGCATTTTTCCATTAAAAATATGACTGCGTGAATTTTTTGCTAAATAATTAAAAACAAGCATTTTCAGGTCTAACTTGGTCATTGGAGAACCATAGTCACTGACAGCTACCAGAACATTTACAAGATTTTCTTCTTCGATTTCTGTTAGTTGTTTTTGTCCCCCAACCGTTTTCATGTGCACTTCTTTTGCCTTATTTATTATGGTCCTCCGTGGTATCCCGAATTGTTTTTCGGCTTGTCTACTAGAAATAACATTTTTTTAATAGGTCTACTGCTATATCCAACATTTCCTTAGAGTAGTTTTTGTAATTTCTGGATCCTAGTTTCCTTCTATTTCTTTTTCTTTTTGTACATGTATTTGATTTATTATTACTGTTCATCCTATAAAAACAAAAACAATATATCTGAGAAACTATAAAAACAAATAATAAAAGGTTACAAAATGCGGAATTACGCAGAAGCGTAGAATACTATATGTTGAAAATACCTTCAACATCAAATAGCCATCAAAAGTCATCCAAACACGAATTGAACAGAGATCTTTCATTTGTGCTACTAACAAAAATTACAGCAAATGAAAAAGTTACAGATGACAACCCTACGGGTAATAAATTGGTGGGCAATGTTGTCAACAATGCTCAAAAAAGAAGTGTGTGACTTTGCCCACCAACATATTAGGTGAATTTATGAAATTTTTTGCGTAAATAGTAGTCTATATTATCCATTTTAAATATATTTACGGTTGTAAAAAAATTACTTACCTGCTGTTACTGCAACTATCACTTTTCGGTAAAGTTTTTGTGCTGGTTTTTGCCCACCAAAAAACACTACCAACTTATACAAGTTCTGACAGGCAACTGAAGTTACATAGATGACATAACATCACTTAGTGTTGCTAGAAAAATAATGAATTTTATACTACAGACAAAAAAATACTCCTAAGTTATGTCAAATTCGCTGTGTATCAAGTTTACCAAAAAATACCCAACTGGGCAAAGTCAAATCCCAAGGGCAAAGTTGCCAGGTTTTACGGTATGTTTTTGACTTTACTTACTAATTAGGGTTCCGTGCGAAAGAAAATTAAAACCCATTCTTAACAAACTCTACGCAAACAAAGTCGCGGGGAACAGTTAGCGTGTAAATAAAATTACATTGAAAATAATACATTTGATACAAACATAGATATTACAGAAATAATAAACGACATTAATACATGTCGTTTATTATTATATTACAATGGCGTAGCGTGGGTTTCAGCGAGGAAAATATTGCCGCCTACTTATTTATTTGGTTGAGGTATTTAAATGACTTAAATATACAATACCTAATTCTAGAGAACTTTTCGGCAAGAACAATCATCATTATTGCGCATTATACAGCTTACCACTTCAAAAGTTGTGTTTACGTGTGTTTTGAAATAATAATCACACATACAACAAAACAAAACATATGCCACTTATGTACATTGGTATAACTGGTATAGAGCATTTATGATTATACTTTGACGATCGACAAAATTAAATTAGTAGCGAATAAAATATAAAACACAAATCCACTTTCAATTACCTACAACCAGAACAGTGCGATGCGATGTTAGTACAATTTAAAAATTTTAAATTATTTATTCTGTGGTACGAAGCTTTAGAGAAAGTTTTTCTTTTTAATTCAATAGTTAGAACTATAAACAAAATTTTCTGTCTTTAATTAAAAACTTTATTAGTTCTATTTTTTCGTAAGCACAAAGTCTTATTGCACTATCAAAGTCTAAAGCATCAAGTTCTTTTATTATAATTACTTTATACTCTTACCACAGTATATACATAATAGTAGGTACTACGCTGTCTACGCTCTTGCTCAATAGTCAAGAATCAAGATGGCCAGATTGATTAGCCTAACGGCGCCTCTACACGTTGGCCAACACAGTGGCGAATGTAGTGGCCAATAGCATTGGCCAACGTGTAGTTTTTTTTTTTTGCGCCCGAAGCAATTAAAGGGCTACCCTATACGTAGGGAGGCGGAAAATGCATTACGCATACCACGATAGCCGGTCTATCGTGGTTATGAGGGACTCACTGTCCTACCGGGGACCCTAAGTGATACCCTCTAAAAACCGCCTTTGGGGACAGGCAACTGGCTGATTAAGCTGTCTTGTGCCTTATCGTGAGCAACCCTCTTTTGGGAAAGGAGGGCGCAGGCGGCTACGAGCCGCTGAGGGAGTGCCTACTAATTTAATTTAGTTAGAGTTGGCCTGAGCCGCCAGGAGGCAGTTCAGGTCGTTTGTCAGTTTATTAGGCGGGTCCGAGAGAGAGTTTCTCGGCCTGCGGACACGACAGCGAGAGGGGGGTGGGGCTACATAAGAAGCTGCCTCACGAATTAATTGGTTTGGGTGCGACTCTGAGGCTTTGAAGAAGTTCTCAGAGAGTTTTTAAGAAATTGTTGAACTGTTGGGAGCTCTAAGTCCCGATGAAGGTCGGCATTACGGACGTACCAAGGTGCGTTCGCAGCTCGACGACAGAAGAGGTTCTGAACTATTTGGAGTTCATTTATAATATTAGGGTTTGCGTGGGCAAAGACAGGGCCCGCGTAGGACATGACTGGTCGTATACAGACCTTATAAAGGGTACGCTTGTTTCGAAGGGACATTTTACTGTGTCGGCCCAACATACTGTTGAGCCTACTCAGATAAAACCGTGCGTGACGGGTTACTCTTTTGACGTAGGGCCTGAAAGTGAGCCCTGTGTCTAGAGTGACACCTAAATATTTGGCGGACGTATGCCAGGGGACAGGGGTCCCTAGCATACGTATTGGTTTTTACATTTTTACGTGGTAGAGCCATGCTGCAGTTATATTAGTAGTATAGTTGTAGCACGAATGGGTCGGCTCGACCGGGGAAGGACCACGCTCTCACAGAATACCAGCGTGAAATAGTAGCTTAATGCTGCTGTATTTCGTATGGTGAGTGTAGAGAACCGGAGACCCTTTTTACTGGAAATGAGGCATTCCATCTCAGTCCTCACGGGTGACAACGCATCTGCATTTTGATTTGTAATGGAAGATAGATGTAGATGTCTATAGGCCGCAGCAACCACTTACCATCAGGTGGACTGTGTGCTCGTTTGTCAGCCTATTCTATAAAAAAAAAATTGGTGGAGTGTTTTTGAGACGGCGTCGTTTATAATCGAAGTGAACGGCGGAGCTCTTCTCCGGGTTCACATCGAAGCGCCATTTTTTGAACCAAGCTCCTAGGTCATCAACTGATTTTTGGACCTTGTTCCGTATGAAGGGTAGTGAGACTCCTTTGCAGTAGATGGTAGTGTCGTCTGCAAGAGGGAGAGTTGAACACCTTTCGACGGGATGGGAATGTCGTTGGTGAACAGGATGTACAGCAGAGGAGCAAGTACTGAGCCCTGGGGGACACAAGCCTTGATAGTTCGCTGTGAAGATAGCGTGCCTTCGTGTCTAAAACGGAAGGTACGATGTTTTAAGTAGGAGGCCACGAGACGTACTAGACGATTGGGGAGACCTATCTTGTATAGTTTGTAGATAAGGCCTGTATGCCAGACTCTATCGAAAGCTTTAGCTATGTCGAAAAAGACCGCGATGGTCTTAGGACGACGAGGATAGAAACCGCTGAGGATATATTCCACAATACGGTGAACTTGTTGGGGACATGAGTGTTGGGCTCCGACACGAAACCGAATTGGTGGGGAATGATGAGAGGGTCACCGTCTGTGGGAAACAGATAGCGCCTCATTCGTGTTTGGATGACTCTCGAAGAGCTTGCCCATTGCCTTGAGGAGGCTAATGGGGCGATGACTGGAGGGGAGGTTGAGAGGCTTGCCTGGCTTGGGAATTCCAATCACAGTTGCCTCTTTCTTCGTAGTGGGAAAGTAACTAAGGTTGAAGCAGGCGTTGAAGATAATAGATAGAAAGGTTAACACCTGCTCAGGAAAGTGTTTAAGGGCTTGGTTGGAGATGCCTTTTTAGGCTCCTTTGATGAGGGATGAAATCTCATCATAGTACACAGAGATAGGTTCGGAGGCCGTAGGGGGTGAGTTCCGGCGGCGGACCTCATCCTTCACTGCCTGGACGTGTGAGGGGTCGATGGGTTGAGAGCTAGGAGAGCATTGTGCGGCAATGCTATTTGCAAAGCACTCAGCCTTTTCCTCATCCTCGAAGGCAACCGTGCCGTCGGGACGGGAGAGAGGGGGAGTGTGGGTGATAGCGTCTATGCGGAGGGCTTTGGCCATCTGATAGTACGCTGTATGAGATGGAGAGATATTCTCCATGAGTTTACTCTTTTCGAGGTCTCGAAATTCAGAGAGGCGGAAGCGGAGTTCTCGTTGAAGACGATTGGCCGCGCGCCTATATTCGGGGGTGGGATATTTTTCTGCTCTCCGGAAAGCAGCTTTTTTGGCTTTTAATAGGTTGCTAATATGTAGGGGAAGCCCACTATTGTTAGCAACCGGGACGACCCTTTCGTTCTCCTTAAGGAAGGTTTTAATAAGGGTGGAGAGTGTATCGACCGCGGTGTTGATTTTTTCGGGACTGTCTAAGTCCGACGGTAGGGAGATGGTAGAGTCCTGTGAGTCCAGAGCGTTAGCTAGGGACTCCTTGAATCCCTTCCAGTTAGTGAAGGTTTTCGTGTGTGTTGGGGGAGGTGGCTGATGGCCAAGAATGAGGGAGACCGGTCGGTGATCGGATCCTAGATCGTCTAGTGTCTCGATTGCTCTGAGGTTGAGAGAGACTCCTTGGAGTAACGCAAAATCTAACACATCGGGGGCGTGATCGGTGTTATCGGGAAAGTGAGTAACACCGAGAGGACTATGGACGGTAATATCAAGAGACTGCGTGATATCGAGCAGTATCTTGCCACTAGGGGACGTAGTGCGGCATGTCCATTCAGTATGCTTGGAGTTAAAATCTCCAAACATAATGACTGAATTGCCTAAGGATAAAATGGCCTCAAAATCTTTTTTGAGGGGATGGGTTCCTGAAGGCATGTAACAGGAGGCTATGAGGATGGACTGATGTCCAGTTATAGCTAGCCTGCATACCGTGGCTTCCATGTTGGTAAGCTGGGGAGTAGAAATGGGCGAGCAATGAAGTGTCTTCTTGTAATAGATGGCCGTTCCGCCGCCTCGGCGGTCGGGTCTGTCGTTACGAAGAAGTCAACGTGTAGACGGGGTGTTTGGGCTTTATTGGTACGTATTGGAACGATGGCCCGCAAGTTGGCGCGAGATCCGTGTGGTGTCGGTTTTTTACAAAAGATCAAAGGATTGTTGGCAGAGTTTGGTAGCCGCGTCCACACGTTGGCTGCGAGTTTGGTTTGCTACAAGCTCCCAGACTGATTACACGCATCTAATTAAAATTTTATATTCACGCTTTGTAGGGCGGATGACCCAATTACCAGCCTTTTAGTGCCAATTTCAACTTTAAACATTCCTACTACTTTAATTAGCGCGATTTAATTATTTTTAAACATTTGTTTTAATTGGTAAGCTATTTATAAAAAAATAATGAACATTTATTCACAATCAGATTATTACGATAACAATTTTAAAATGAAAAAAATGAAGCACGTCGTTTATACGTGGTAGAACCATGCAGTTATATTAGAAGTATAGTTGTAACACGAATGGGTCGGTTCGACCGGGGAAGGACCACGCTCTCACAGAATAGCAATGTAATGTATTTCGTATAGTGAGTGTAGAGAACCAGAGACACTTTTTAAAGGAAACGAGGCATTTCATCTTAGTCCTAACGGGTGACAACACATCTGCATTTTGATTAGTAATCGAGGATAGATGTAAATGTCTGTGGGTCACAGCAACCTCTTACCATCAGGTGAACTGTGTGCTCGTTTGTCACCCTATCCTATATAAAAAAGTGTCGATTTCTTATAATTTAATCGTGCAAGTTTTCGAATCATCATAATCATTACAGCTCTTCACAAGTCCACTACTGAACATCCTCCTCCAAAGAATGCCGCAAAGCATGGTCTTGAGCCACTTCCCTTGTCATGAGTTTTTCATTTATGTTCTAAGTTATAATTAGTACCTATTATTAAGTCAGTGTTAATTATATTTATTGCTATTGTTTTTGTCTTTCTCAAAAAATAATTAAATTACCAAATAAATTATAAGGTGTTTTTTATATACATCAAATGTCTGATAGAAAAGCAAGTACATTTTTTGCTAAACTTCAAAAACAAAACCCAATTTTAAAACATAGACTAATCGATTATAACTCCTTTAACTTTAAAATAAGTTAAGTTCTAATTAATGGTATTTATTCCAGTTTCTGATGCATGTAAAGAATAAATAAAGCTAATCGTATATCGTATATCTATTTAGAGCCCCATTAATATTCACTATTCTTTTATAATTATTTTATAAAAACGTTACCCCCCACACTTGGATTTTCTCCTGTATCGTGGAGGCAACTTACAAACTTCAATTTCACAAGGACACACATCCAGACCCGAAACAATTATTTGTAGGATATACAAATACTTGTGCCGTGCGGGATTCAAACCCGCGACCCCTGGCACAGCCACTCACTGCCAAGCCACTGCGCCACGGAGCCGTCGTCTAAAATAAAATAAATTCATCCGCACATTGGCCCGAACCGAAGTAAACTGAACGACCTTCAACGTGTGGACGCCGTCACCAACTCTCGGCCAATATATTCGCCACTACATTCGCCACTGTGTTGGCCAACGTGTAGATGCGACATTAAGGACGCGTTTACAAAATTGATAGGTATAGAATCGCACTACTACATTGACAAAAGTCACACACACACAAGTGTACGCACGGTTGGCTGTGGGAATCGTAGTCAAATGAAATTATTTTGATAATTTGAAAGATTGAATTTGTCTTTCATTTCTTATACCTCAGAAATATACTTAGATACGAAATACGAATACCTGCTCCAGAGACTGCTTGGCACTGGAAGCCCTCTACTGATAGTGAGATGTTAGCTCTGGTTTTAAGGTCTTATCGTAACTAACAAAACGAACCCAAACTCGTCACACCTAGTTCTACTAGTCTAGGAGTTCCATTTGTAGTCACTTAATTACACCTTCAGGTCACTGCATCAAGTCCGGTGGTAAGGTCTCATCGTAACTAACAAAACGAACCCAAACTCGGCGCACCTAGTTCTACTAGTCCAGGAGTTCCAGTTGTAATCACTGAATTACACCTTCTGGTCACTCCATCAAGTCCGGTGGTAAGGTTGCATCATAACTAACAAAACAAATCCAAACTCGTCACACTTAGTTCGACCAGTCTAGGAGTTCCAGTTGTAACCACCTGATTACACATTCAGGTCACTCAATCAAGTCCGGTGGTAAGGTCTCATCGTAACTAACAAAACCAACCCAAACTCGGCACACCTAGTTCCACTAGTCTAGGAGTTCCAGTTTAACCACTGAATTACACCTTCAGGTCACTCCATCAAGTCCGCAGGTAGGTAAGGTCTTATTATAACCAACAAAATGAACCCAAACTCGTCACACCTAGTTCGACTAGTCTAGGAGTTCCAGTTGTAACCACCTGATTACACCTTCAGGTCACTCAATCAAGTCCGGTGGTAAGGTCTCATCATAACTAACAAAATAAACCCAAATTCTTTTTTATAGTTATATATAATTAGTTTTACTCTGCAAGAAGTTCAAATAGCGGTCACGAAAGTACACCTTCAGGTCACACCATCAAGTCCGGAGGTAAGGTCTCATCATAACCAACAAAACGAGCCCAAACTCGACACACCTAGTTCCACTCGTCCAGGAGTTGCAGTAGTAGTTACCTTCAGGTCACTATCAAGTCCAGAGGTAAGTTTATATATCCTACTTATTTTTAGCTAAATAAAAAACTGTGAGTATAAAAATAATAATTTTGTCACTTGTCAAGTACTTACGTTTCCAATTTGTTTTTTTTTCTAATATTTTGCGTATGTACAGCGATCTTTTCAGAATGAGCCGCTGCAAACAGGTGATACAGTGTCCACTCACGACGGCGGCCGAGCGCGGACTGTGGTTTGTGGTTTCATTGAAATATTTGTACAATAAATCAAAGCGGGCACCAACAACAAAATAGCCCTTATTGCAATAGATTACGATTCATCCGTATTAGCAAAATATGTGAAAAAAATATGCATCAGTTTTTATTTTTTCTACGACTATTTGTGACATTTTGATAAAAAATAAACACAGGGTTTTTTAATGGAATATGTCTGTCATCTTATAGTATTTTTTAAATTTTTTAAATATGTTGATAATAGACCAAAACATGTACCGAAACTCAAGCCGGTATCGTTAGTTTTGTAGAAAATGGCAACGAAAGTTCGTTTTTACAATATAAAAAAACTACTATTTTCAACAAAAGAGTTACATACGTTTGCAGATGAAGAACCAATCTATACATGGTAGTTTTTACTTATATTTGATTTGGTTTAGTTTTGTCACAAAATCTACCGAAAAACACCCTAATTTTGGTTGAGTTGCATTCGCGTCCTTTGTAGATTCTAAATAATTTTTTATCAATATCAATTTTGAAAAACTTTTCTCAATTTTAAACACTAATTTAAAATTCATATGCATATACATTTAATACTCATAATCGAATATCGAAGTCGAATGTGTACGTAGAAGTACACGAAGAATACAATTTTTGAACAAAGTTTAATAAATTGGTAATCACGACACGTCCTAAGGAACACTAAAATTATAGTTTGGAAACAAAATACGATGATCTATTCATCGTATTTTAAATAATAATTTACATATATTATACGATTGAAACAATGTGAAATAGACGACTGATGATCTATCAACAAAACATTCTTTGAAATTTGGATTAGTGATGTTAGACTGTAGACAGAGAAACCTATAGACAAATTGACGCCTTCTTTCGCATTTGCACATGAAAAAGATAGATTTATGCATACGTCCTGCATAGAAAAGAGACAGAGCCGTGTGATCGTTTGTCCCTTTCTCCGTGCCGGTTTTTTTTGTTTAGCAAACTGCACTTGCTTTGACAGCTCGTTGCGATCTAAGGATTTACAAGTTGGTTTCAGTGAGAAAAAATTGTTTTGTGAGCTTAAGATTGGTGAATCTTGTTCAGTTCAGTTCTTAGAACAATTAAAATTTTTATCTAAATATGTTTAAAAGTCATAAAGATTATTGTATAAAACTACGTTATCGTCCTTTCTTTTCTCATTCGAGGCCACGCTAATCATTAGTCTATAGGTTTCTCTATCTACGTGTTAGACAGTTGCCCAAAGAACTTGGTACAGATGTCGTTAAAACCTGGTATATCAAATAAAAAATTGTTACACTCATACATTTGTACAGATATTCTAGTATGTGTTAAAGGATATGGTGGTACTATCGCCTAGTACAGTACAGATGATTCTGCTATATATATATATATATATACTTACATTAAAGCTTACTATCACACTTCTTTAAAATAACTTGATATGAAAATAGGTTGGCAAGTGCTTTTTATTTGATTGGGGGGCGAATTTCATTTCAGATGCCGATTAACCCTTCAAGTGCCATAAAAATCCCATGCAGTCGCATGCTCCCGGCAAATCCCGAGCGGTCGCATGCGACCACACCCACCCTTTTTACTACTTTTCTATGAAGAAGTTTAGCATTATAAAATCTATACAAAATTTTCTATCTTGTGGTCTGAACAGAAGTCAGGTTTTACTACTGCAATTTTTTTTTCTTTCAATATTATATTAGGATAACAGTTTTTTTTATTGCACTAGAGGGTAGAGTATTTCATATTGATTATATTATGCCAAAGTTCTTCATAGAAAAATAGTCTCTATATATAAGTGTTTATGGGTTAAAGTGCTGTGGGTGGGCGCGGCTTCATGAGGCCGCTAGGGATTTGACGGAATAAAGCCGCGGTCTCATGAGACCGCTAGGTGTTGAGTGGTTAAACATGACATTTTTTTCATAGAGGAACAGTGACAAAGGAGCACACAGTCCACCTGATGGTAGGTGGATGTTGGGGTCCATAGATATCTACAACTATCTTCGATTAAGAATCAATTACAGATGCGTTGTCACCCGTAAAGACAAAGATGTAATGCCTCGTTTCCAGTTAAAAGGGTCTTCCGTTCTCTACGCTAATCGTACGAAACACAGCATCATCAAGCTACTGTTTTACGCTGCTAAAAATGAATGGCACCGACAAAAGAAATGGAACCGGAATTTTGGGGAGATATTTCAAATTTTCCTCTGTGAGACATAGCCAGCTCGCTTTACATTAATCGATAAGATGAATATATATTGTATAAGTAAATGGCTAAACTACTATTAGTAAATTCAATTACTATGAGTGTAAACAGTAAATAACAATAATTAATAATGTGATTAAAAATAGAAAAAAATCATTTATGCTCGATGTCAAAATAGAACAGTATTCGTTGGTACACGGTATAAGACTCCAAAAATAGTATATACCAAGAAATTGATATGTCTAACATCACTGGTTTGAATTGTTAAAGCATCATTCACGACTTCCCTGAACGGACCTACCCCTTTGTTTGTAACATAGTTTGTAGTTTTATTAAACAATACTGAACACTATTTTATTCTATAGATTATAGAAGTTATTTTCGCTGTATATTAGTCATAGACAATCCAAGCACAAATTAAAATACGAAAAATACAAGTGCAAACTAATAAGAGTACTACAGTAATGTGGGGCTATTTGGTATGTTTTTTTTTAAACAGTCTCGTACACAAAAATTACTAATGTTATGAGCTTACACAATTGTTTTTACGATTAAACTCAGCAATACCTTCTAGAGAAATGCAGTAGTATTTGTGTATTGATTCTAGATACAGAAATTTTTTTTTTCAAAAGTGCTATTCAAAATATCGCCACTTTGGGGCTTTTTAAAATCAGCACAATCTTAACTTCGTTTTGCACTTCTATTTTGAACTGTATCTATTTAAACAGGTTTTGCGATATTTGGGCCAACAGAAGATTATACGGCTTTTCGTTTTACCGTAAGATTTTAGGTAAGTTTTAAATAAAAAGTCAAATATTCAGTATTTTAAAATTTATTGTGAAAAAAGTGAAGCGCCATTTAGGGGCTATTTGGAATCTAAAGTAATTTTCTTATAACAAATCAAGTTGAATTAAAGGCAATATTTGGAACAATTAAGGGTAAGCTAAAATAAACTTAAAAATTGAAATCTTTATAAAAATGATTAAACGGTAAGATTAAATCAGCAAACATTGAAAATTAAATATTTGGCACAATACAAATCTAGGTAACGTCACTTATACTTATGAAAATAGGAAATTAAATATTTGGCAAGTAATAAACCACAATACAAATCTAGGTAACATCACTTATAGTTATGAAAATAACGTAGCTAAGTAGGTACCTACTACTTTGACAAGTACTTCTTTTTTACTTATGACATTATTATGAGCCAATCAAAAATACGACAAATCTTCATCATTGAACAAGATGAATTCATTATTTTCATTAATTTGCAACAAATCTACTTCCTTTACAATTATATCAGCAGGTATATAATCTATATCTGAACGTTTTGGTTTTTTAAATATGACATCATCTTTTTTAGAAATGGCTTTGAAGAAGGATGTTTTGTATTTTTTTTTCAATTTGGTCATTAATATCAGTAATTAAACCGATGTAATATTGCCATTTTTTTCTGATAATATCTAACTAGAACATTATCTCCTATGTTCCACTCTCTTTTTTCAATATTTTTTTTCAAGCAGTTAGGTATGTCTTTATTTTCAGTATGTAATTCTTCATCAGTCTGTAATTGTTCTTCAGTCTTATCCTTATCTGTTACTTCAATTCTCTTCTGGGTTTCTGAATATCCATATTCATTTAAGTTCATCTCAATGTCTGTTTTTTTATCTTAGATTTTTGTATCTGTTTCATACTCTGAGTCCATACGCATAATTTCATTAAATATTTCGGCTTCCCTCTCATCATTCTTTCTCTTTACCACCTCGTCATCTTCGAGATCAAAAATATTTACATATTCTGTCTCTTCGAGATCAAAGTCTTTCAAATTTTCTATCTGTTCAATGTCGACGTCGTATAAATCACTATCACTGTGAATACTCATTAAAATTTCTTCAGTGGTTGTCGAATCTATACTTTTCGATTTGTTTGATCTTTTGGCAGGTTTATTTTTTGTTTTATTACTAAGAGTGTGTGTATGTGACTTACATTTCAGTTTTTGGACCATGCCTATGGTTTCATTGCCTGAGAAATATTCAATACTTTCCTTAGAACCAGAGTTAATATCATTATAGTCAACTTCAATATTTTCTCGTTCAATATCGTTATGAGCTTTTGGTTTCAATTTTGATTTTTCAGTCAAAACGGGAGTCTTCTGTTTTTCTATAACGGCACTGGTAGTTATAAATGTTTGCATAAATCCTGTCTTTTCATTCAGTATATTTTTCTGAATAGTCCATTCAAGTTGTTGCCTGTCGTCGTTTCTTAAACTTGTTTTGCTTAAATCGAATTTATTAAATTTTTCTTCAGTATACTCTGTAATTAAGTCTAAACCTTTTTGTTTCAATGCATTTTGATCACAAATTTCGTTTTCTTTAGCTGTGTGTAATGGTTTTGTTTCTTTTTTTCTGAAATTTCAGTTTGTTCATCTAGTAAAAGTTCAACATCTTTACATTCTTCAGTCTTGTGTATAGTTTGAACAGTATCCATTTCATTTTGTTTGTAGTCTTTATTTCCTTCTTCATCTGAAGCAGTTATTCCAGATTTCCTAGATTTTATTTCTTTTTTCCCACCCGACGTATATTTCCCCTTTAATTTTTTTTATTTGACTTCGTAGTTGTATGAAGTTCACTATAAATCAAGTCCGCTGCTGTTATACTTTTCCCAGGCTGTACATTACACTTTTTTTTCGTCTTATTTTGGCAGGGGCTGGAGGATTCCTTATTTCTTGCAAAATTTCTGTTACTGCTGATAATGTACTGTTATTTATTTGTTCATCCGTAACAACTGTCCTTTGTGGCAGCCGTGATTTAGGTAGTTCAGGGTTGATTGGGTATAAACCAGATTTATTAAAACCTGCTACGAGGTTACGTGATACAGCACCTCTTTCAACCAATTTGTTTTTTAGTTGACCTAATAATTACGGAAATGAACTTTTGATCAAAGTTTTATGTTTCCGCCCTTCCTTTGACTTCCAATGAGTTAACACATCTCGCCAGTAGGTCTTCAGCGGAGCAAAAAATGCAACATCTAATGGCTGAAGCAGGTGTGTAGTTTTCGGTGGTAAGCATACAAATGCAATATTCAATTCTTCACAAGTCTTCAGAACGTTTTCCGAAAAATGTGACGACAGATTGTCTCCAATTAAAACTTTCCGCCCGACTTTATTTCGTACGTATGGTACTATAATGGTATTAAACCAGTCTTCAAAACAGACTGCATCGAACCACCCACTTTTAGATCGATTATATCTCGTTCCTTCAGGTCCACCCTCTAACCACATATCCCATAGATGATCCGCTTTATATACCACATATATTGGTAACAAATCACCATCTGCTGTACCCGTAAACATGAGGGAAATTGCTGTTTTTGAATTGTTTACTACTCTTTCTGGGTACTTTATGCCTCTTTTATAAATATAGTTTTTACAACCTGGATCATCCGTGAGGTTGGTCTCATCGTAGTTGATTATGCAGTCTGGGGTGACACCTTCGACAGACTTCACATAGTTTTCGAAAAAACTATCAATAACGTCACTTGTAATTTTGGCTCGATCAGTAGAAATATTTGACACTTTGCGATTTGAAATTGCAGATTTGTGTCTTAAAAGAAAGTTGCGTGCCCAATCAGTCCCTGATAGATTATTTTTAAGCCTATATATATTTTTGCCTATTTTGTTCAAATATTTTTGAGCTAGTACTCGTAGATCCATACAGTTGAAGGGAAATCCCCATTCACTTAGTATTAATATGTTCTGAATAAATGAATTTTCCTCTTCGGGAGTAAACAAAGTTGGATGTCCCGCCTTATCTTGCGTGCAATTTATGTTTCTATACTTTCTACAAAGCGTGCTCTTTGGTACATCATAAATATTGGCAGCATCGGTTAGCTTAAGTTTTCCAGACTGTACAGCCTCTATAGCTTTTTCCAAATTTTCTTTCGAATAACTATGATATGGTGTAAAAGATCTACCATTTCTGCAATTAGTGTATTTTCTTTGGTAAGTACGCACCATATTTCCGGAACTGTAATATAAAATAAAAAAGAAATTAATAGCTTCCCCTTAAATCTGTACTTATTAGACATTTGGGGCTATTTGAGACAGCGATCTTAAACTTAGAAAATTAAAGCACACAAAAGCAGGTGTTATTTGGAACAGGATTCCAAATAGCCTCAAATTTGTGCCAAAAAGCCCCATTCTCCAAAACACATAAAATATGTCGTTTAAAACAGGTTACAATACAATCTAAAACACCAATAAAATCCCAAGAAAACATACGTATACATGAAAAAACTCATTTTCTACTTACTTTTAAAATGTTGGTATATCAACTGAAAGTAAAGTACGTACAAATTAACTCGATTTGACAAGCTTTTTTCAAAAATGTTTCTAACCATTTGCTTTCACTTTGATAACCTCTAAATTTCGCTGGTGACATTGACATTAGTTGTAGTATTGCCATATTGTAAAATAAATATTCTACTGTTACTAGAAGAAAAAATATATTAAATCAAATCTTTTATTTCAAAAGTTCTGAATAGCCCCTGGAGTTTCAAAAAGCCCCACTTTACGGTACCGTAAATACAAGTTAGTACACACGGTGTTGCCAGTCGCTACCATGAACAGAGGGACTCCGCCGTTTCGTAACAAAGTAAGTAATGAAATAATGACGGCTCACTGGCTTAGCAATGAGTTGCAGTGGTAAAGACCGCGGCATAGATTACTGAATATATACTAGAGACAGATGAGCAACTCAAATTTCATTTACGTTAAGTTCCGTGTTCCATCAGATGGCGTAAAATTAAGAATGCTTTGGGCCCGCCCTTTATTTGCACTTTACAGTTTTTATTTTTACAAGCATTAATTACATTGCACAAGTGCTGCAATGTAATTAATGGTTTTTTACATTTCTTGTGCTAATTGCTAGTTCCTATTAAAAAAATAAAAAGCGGATATTTTTAAAATGTTTATTGTTCAAAATTCTTTGCTTAAATTGTTGATTAACACTACTCGTAGATGTGTTAAATTTAATAATATTTGGACAATATCAATTGATTTCTTTAAACACATTCTTTTTAAATGGTTAGTTAAAAGTTAGCAAATATCTTATGTTACAGAGAATACAATACAATAGAATAATTATTATTAAGGGGAAATATAACCTCAAATGGCAAGATCCTCCGTTATGCCGAAAACATTGCAGCATTAATTTTGAAATAAATATATAATAAAGTTGAGGATTAATGTTAAGTACTATGTTAGACGAAAACATGATTCCGTAAAGTTTTGTCGATAGAAAAAAAAATCCAAAGTTACCTCCAAACTGAACAATAAATCGCTGTTATTCATAAAATACTTTAAATACGATCATGAAACTTTGCATAGTAACTGGACTAACTATAAAGCAGGGCTTATGATTTATTTATTTTTAACTGTAAAAAGATTTTACCATTATTTTCACTGTAAAAAGAAATTACCTAAACTATCGGCGTCCTGAAGCTTGGTACCGGGCGGCAGGAAATAAAAGGATACATTTTGGAGCAGCATTATTAATCTTTAAATATGTACTTGATAACATTATCATATTTTGGTAACATAACTATTAACTTTTTTAAATGTGTGTAATAACTATACTTTTTTAAAATACAAATAATTGACAAAAGTGACTTTCTTATGCTCATTATACCGTTGTTTACATGTGTAAAGCAATATAATTTTTTTACAAAATGAGCATCTTATATATTATGTATTATAACAGACCCATACATAATACAACCTCACAAACTATTTGCGATATTATAATCAATCTAAGAAATTATGGAAGATACCACATAATCACATAAAGCAACAAAATAATACCAAGAAAAAAATATTTGAATAAACTGATATCCTTGACTATGCACACCCACATATTCTTGAATATGCAGTTAGTACAGTATAATATAAATATCGTGGAAGACGGTACAATTTCGAAGACAAATTGTTTGACAATTTCAATAAAAAGAAAAAAAGACTTAAAAGATATATATTCTTAAGGAAATCGTTCACTTTTTCCTCAAGACGGATATTAAAAATGTCAAATAAATACTAACTAAACCAGGTATAAACTCAATTATATTAAAGCAAATGAAAGAACAACGCTTGAGCATGGCAGAGTGCTTGTGCTTCTTGATGCTTGATGAGATGCTAGTGTTCTCCTCACTACATTACAATGCAAATGTCATAGGTTTTGAAGACTGAGGATGTTAAGAGTGAAAATATGACCATGAACATGTTTTGGTTTGATGATAAATGAGATAAAGTTCATATTAAGCTATCAACTTGTTATAGATTTTGCAAAAATGCTACTCTGGCAGTAATTTAAAATAAATATAATAAAAGATTACAACAAACGTGATTAAATGGTGTCTATGATCAATTTACTACAAAGACAGCAAGAATTCTTTTGAAATTTAAAATAAGAAATAATTCTCTTTATTTGATACTTTACACTTAATGAAAAGGGAAATTTTATGTCAAAAGAATTAAGATTTATACGCATGACGTAGTAAACTGCTAAATGGGAGCATTTATAATTAAATTATTAATTTGCGTTTAAAATTAAATTGTTGTATAAAAGAGAGCCGTACGTTCAAATTATATCTTAAATTGTAAAAAGTCCCTAATCCTAAGAAAAATTTTAAGAAATAAATATATTAACTTTGGCATAGCAATATATTTATTACTCTTAGATTATTACTCTTAGATATTGATGCGGGAGAAAATGAACTACTGGAAGCTAGAAGAAATGTAACCTGATAAAATACCTAAAATTAAGAGTAAAGCACGAAATTTAACCAACGTGTATTAGGTGGTCTTAGACTTTGTGCAAATAAGTCTTTACAACAGAAACATATTAACAATTAATGGTAAATAAAGTCTTTAACAACTTTGTTTTGATTTTATTTTCAAAACATTATTATTTACCCCAAGAGAGCACAGATACTGCAGATATGACTGACTGACTAAATTTGGTAACTTTTGTTTGATTTTGTTTAATTCATTTAAGTAATAAAAGATTTTATAAAAATTATCTAAATCATTTTTCGGAGCATATATGCTATGAAACAAAGTTTTATTTTTATAATACTAGTATATTACAATGAGATTTCAGGAAGTTAAAAAGAGATGGAAGTTGTTGCGCGCCTAAGTTGACGTCATGTTGTGTCAGGGACGAGAGCGGGGGGAACTTTCCTGAAATTGACATCACTAATCTTTCAACCGACAGTGCCATCTAGTGTCGAAACGAAGAACTAAGCTTCTAGAAGCCGACACTCGAACTTTCGTCGCCTTGCGCGTATTTACTTGAATGTTCTGGATGTTTCGGTGCTAATGTGTATTTATAGGCGCTGCAAGATGCGATCGGGGAAGTATTGAATTTGGCGAGACCAGCGAAGTTTTGGAGCGGAATAAAGTGAATCAGTGTGATTAATTATTAGTGTTTTAAGTTTAATTAGTGTAAAGTGAATTAAAGAGTTAATTTTGGTAATTCTATCGGCAATTTTTATTGTCACGAACCTCAAGCTCGTAACGATTGGTGTCAGAAGTGGGATAAAATCATGCCGATTTTACCAAAGGAGGAAACGGAGGGTGTCTGTACCCGAAGACAACGCCAGCAGGAGACGGGCCAAAGAAGATTTGGTGGTGCAACGTCGCAGACGTCGGAGGGCCAGCCGCCGGCTGCAGGCCCGTCAGTAGCTCCTACATCTGCAGCACCTGACTTAGGAGCTCTGATGGTGATGCTGCAGGAGCAGGCTCGCCGACAGGAGGAGCAGCCCCGTTGGTTGAAAGAGCAGCAGGAGGAACAGGCTAGCCGACAGGAGGAACAGGCCCGTCGTTTGGAAGAGCAGCTGCGGGGCGGACAAGAGGAACAGGCCCGTCGGTTGGAAGAGCAGATGCTCCTCATGAAGGACCTTCACGCTACCTTCGGGAAGGAGATCAAGGAGGTGAAGGATAGGGTTGCTCAGCATGACAACCGCCTGTCAGAAGCTGAAACCCAAATCGCGAAAGCTAAAACCCGAATCGAGAAAGCTGAAACCCGAATCAACCAAGTGAACAATTGGGTTGACAACGTGATGGCTGACGTGAAGAAAACGCTGGACGACCTCAAACTGGAGGATGGAATTACAGCTCCCGTAGTAGCTACAATACCTTCGCTACGTGGGTTCAAAGTGCCACCGTTCGACGAGACTTCTTCCTGGTCAGCTTACAAAATCCAGTTTGAAGCCGTTATGAAGGCGAACGGCTGGAATAAAAGTCAGGCCATGACTGCTCTCACACTAGGCCTGCGCGATCAGGCCTTAACTGTTCTGGAAGCTCTCGGTGAGGAAGTGACTTATGAGCAGCTCCTTGAGGCATTGGAGGCGAGATATGGCGACGCTCACCTGGAACACGTCTTTCGTGTGCAGCTTAAAGATCGCGTGCAGCGCATCAATGAAAACCTGCAGCAGTGGGCTCTAGGGGTGGAGAAGCTGGTGCGAAAAGCATACCGATCTGTACCCCCGCTCATTGAAGGGAACCTGGTGCAGACATTCATCGACGGCATCCGCGACCTTGAATTCAGAGCTGCTGTGAGGCTGGGGCACCACGAAACGCTTAAGGATGCCTTGGCCCATGCACTGGAGGTGGAAGCCGTGCGACAGGATCATCGTTTCCATCGCGTCAGGGAGGTTGCAGCAGCTTCAGTTCGCGACCGCAACAAAGGATACAGCCCTAGGTGCTATGGCTGTGGGGAAAGGGGCCATCTTCGATCCAGCTGCCCTAAGCGAACCCTAAAAAGGGAAGGTAAACGATCTTAGGAGGGTAGTGCGGCCAACAGCACTGCCCAGCAGCAGCAGGGAAACGAGTAAAAGCCAGAACTGCGGGGCGGGTGCTGGCTGATGTTAAAAGAGCCCCAAGGATCTCGATCTCGCAAACCCATGATGGGAACAGTCTAATTATCAAGGGCGAGGTTAACGGAATGCCGTGTAAACTGACCATAGACACTGGAGCCTCTCGTACAGTTGTTAGTTCCCAACTTATAAGTCAGTTCCTTGAGGACTCCGCATACAACCGAGAACGCATTAATTTGGTAACAGCCACTGGTCAGCGTATACCCGTCCGTGGAGAGAAGGAGATGGAGTTGAAGCTAGGCAACGTGATCTACCTGCATAATGTCATCGTGGCTGATATAATGGACGACTGCATACTGGGCCTAGACTTTATGAGGAATAACTGTTGTGAGATCGACGTTAAGCAAGGTGTTTTGAAATGTGGACAGGAGGAAATTTTTATGGAAGGTGCGTTACCAGGGAACGTGCACAGCATTAAGAAGATTGTTCCGGTTAGTCTTCCCTGAAACGCTGGGCAAGTTCACCGTTGTGTACTTGTGGAAAGGGTAAACAATGACCTTTCATGGAAAGTAGCTCGTACCTTGGTCAGAACCACTGACATCTCAGGAGTACGTGTGCTGAACCTTTGTGACCCTTACAGATTATAGAAAAAGGCACGCTGGTTGGTACTTGTGAGGAAGTGGATTGGTTACGTCAGTGCCAATATCTATCGAGTGAGACCCCCAGCAAGGATGCACAAACGAGAGTGACCACACTTTTGGAAGACTGTCGCAGCGTTCTCTCCCCGACCGAAATGGCCAAGGCGAAGAAGTTGTTACTCAAGTATGCCGATGTATTCTCGTCAAACGATGCTGACATAGGAAAGACTGGCTTATTTCAACACAAAATAAACACAGGAGAAGAATTGCCTACCCATCAGCGGCCAAGAAGTTTGTTTTATCAAGCCTACATAAATACGCAGTCGGGGCTAGCGGTCCCATCCGTCCCATCGGAATATGAGAGTGATGGAGTAGAGAGTGCACCTGTGCTTGCGCATACACTTGAGCACTATAATCCTGTCCAGCACCGATGGCTAGTCTCCGTTGAGGCTGGCCACCGTGACGAAAATTCGGTCTGGAGGACATTATTATTATTAAATTCTAGTTCACTATATCTTTAACTTATCGCAAACTTACTGGTACATTAATAGAATATAGTTACAGTAATTAAGAATTTATTAATATTTTAGTACCACCGAAGAATTTTCCGGACCGATACAACTTGGGACTTTCAAGAAATGAGCCTACTCTTTTTTTAAAGGCTGGCAATGCGTAAGCCCCCAGTGTTGTGGTCCTTCATGGGCGGCGGTAGTCACTAACCATCAGGTGAGCCACATGCTCGTTTCTACGCCCTCTCTTCTTAAAAAAAATTAAATACCTCTTATACGATTATCGTATGAACTTGTAGTAGAAATTTTTGAAGAAAGTTCATCCGTTATATGTGATGTGCATAAACTATACAGTTAATACAAACAGTATTAGTGAGGATTCAAATCGTACTTCTAATCTTACACTACCATGCTTTATGAGATTCCAATGAGCTGATGAGTTGGCTGATAAATCAGGAGTTAAGTCAAATGCTAATAGACAGTAACCTTTGGCATATTGTTCACAAGAGATTCCATTTCCTTCATTAAGAAAGTGAATACCAGCTCCCGAGAATAGAGCATGATATGCTGATGTAAATATACTATTATTAAAAGATGGCGGCAAAGCTTTTGAAGGTATTTGTTAACCATCAATATATAAGCTGAAAGAATTAATACCATAGTTTTCAAAGTTAAATATTAACCAAATTAAATAAAAATTAACCAAAATGGCGGCGATGTGGTTCGCCACCCATCACGTCTCGTTTCTCGCGGGGGCGAAAAGCGGCCCACGGAGAGCCGCTTCGCAACGTTGAATGTAAGAGGAGGGATGGATGGAAAGGTAGATGGAGTATGTCAGATGATGGATGAACCTTGCATTGATATTCTGTGCGTGAACGAAACCAAGAGGAAAGGATGTGACACCACGGTTCATGGCCCCTACACGGCATACTGGTCGGGAGTCACCCAAACCAGCCGAGGCTGTCAGGGAGTTGGTGTGATTCTTTCATCTCGAATGGTTGAATGTGTGATGGAGCATGAATGTGTAAGCCCAAGACTCCTCTGGATTAGGTTAAAAGTTGGACTCACCCGCTTGTTTATCCTTGGGGTCTATGCACCGACGGATCTGCGTGGAGGTGGGTCACTAAAATCACAACAAGAGAGAGAGGAATTTTGGGATAGCATGAGAGAGGTCTTGAATAAATGCGGAGAAAATGAACGGATCGTGATGTTAGGGGACTTTAATGGATGGGTTGGAGAAAAGCGTGATGGGTATGAAGGAGTTCTGGGTATGTTTGGGGACGAGAGAGTGAATGACAATGGGAGAAGCCTGTTTGAAGTATGCTTGGAATGGAATCTGTGCGTGGCCAACACAATGTTTGACCACAAAAAGATCCATTTGTATACAAGAGATGAGGGTAAGTCTAGAAGTATGATTGATTTTGTAATTGTGGATGAAAGACTGAAGAAGAAAGTGCTAGACACTCGGGCATACCGCGGTGTAGGCCTCGACACAGACCATTTCCTGGTCATAGCCCGAATGCGTGGCCTCTTTAAACGGTGGCGACACCGAGGGGCCGAGCCTACGAGTGTTTTGGACAGAGTAAAAGTGGAAAATCTACAAGAAAAAGAAAAGAAAGACGAATATGTAGAGAAACTGAAAGAAAGTTTTAAAGGGATAGAAGAGACAGGAATGATTGAAGATTTGTGGGAGACATTTAAGAAAGGGGTTGTAAATGTTGCGATTGAGGTATGCGGGGTAGCTAAAAGAAGGAAAGGGAGAAAGAATGATAATGTGTGGATGGATAAAGATGTACAAAGGGTTGTGCAAGAAAAGAAGAAAGCGTGGTTGGATTGGTTAGCAACAAAAGCTAACCAAAAAGTTCAAAAGGCAACGGATGACGAGATAAAGGAAGCAAGAACAAAGTATAAAAGATTGAAAACAGCAGCGAAAGAAACTGTGTCTAGAAAAAAAGAAGAACGAAAAGATGATTTCGATAGGAGGCTCACTGAAGATTTCCAGTCAAACATTAAGTTTTTCTGGAAAACCATCAAAACAGTCAGAGGAAAAACTTCTACCTCGGAGCTGAGTACAATCAGGAGTCAAGATGGGAGCATTATAAAAGGAGAAGAATGTGTGTTAAAGAGATGGAAAGAGTATTTTGAAAGTTTGTTTGAAAGAGAGGAAGTGCAGGTACAGCATCTGCCACCTTCCACGGAAACGAGTATAAATGTTGATGAAAATGAGATAAGCATGGATGAAATAGTGAAAGCGTTGAAAAGTATGAGATTAGGTAAGGCTGCAGGGTATGACAGGATTACCGTCGAGATGCTGAGGGCTGGACAGGGCCTGGTGGCTAGTCAGCTGTACCGCTTTTTCAATCTGTGCTGGCGAAATGGGCAAGTGCCGGGAGACTGGTGCAAAGCCGTAATCGTGCCATTGTATAAGGGAAAAGGGTCACGGCAGGACTGCATAAATTACCGTGGTATAAGCCTTCTTAGCGTCGTTGGTAAATTGTATGCGAAAGTGTTGATTGAAAGGGTTGTGAATGAAACAGACGATGTTATATGTTTTTATGATGTTCTCTTGTTTGTAGGCACATTTTAATTCTTCGGTCACATCAAAATATGGAATGCCGTGCACGTGTGTTTCACAATAACGAACAGTTTTTTTGTCTTTTGGTGACAAATAATTGAAAGGATAACTTGGCCGAAACAAATAATGATCGATAAACGCATCATTTTTATTAGATAGTTTTACGTCTAGAATAGCCATTTCTCTACATTGAAAATGTTTATGAGAATATGTAATGTAAAATCCGTACATGTCGATGATGTATCTAATATTTTTTAGATTTTGTGTCATTTTGAACCAAAATGTTAAAAGTATTTACACGTGACTAAAAATTGTTTGTTCCAACAAACTTCACATAAGAATGCTTCATTACTTCCCATCATCCCATTTCTTCCTTCTGCTCTTGTCTTCCTGTAATTTAAGTAAACAGAATCACATTCACTAATGATCAACTAATGACTGTCATTGTTAAAAAAAGTATTTTTTAACTATTCTAGTATTCGTAGATGCGATACACACACAATATTTAAATATAATTTGTTAACACTAAATCATACACACATAAGAAAATAACAGAAAGAAAAGTAAGTTTGTGAATACAATAAACACTTAAAATTGCAATTAACAATTTAATTGATGCCGGCGGGGATCGAACCCGGGTCGCGTACTGTAAAATTTACAGCTTGCGCTAACCATCTGAGCTACCACGGCTTAATCATATACACACACAATATTTAAATATAATTCGTTAACACTAAATCATACACACGTAAGGAAATAACAGAAAGAAAAGTAACTTTGTCAATAGAATAAACACTTACATCCATGGCCTTTAATGCGTTGAAGTAACACAAATTTAGTATTGATAGATCCACTGCGGTCAAACGACCATACACTAACTCCATGACTGCACTTGTTTGGTCTTATATAGTAGCAGTAAGTAATAATTCTAATCTAAAGAATTTCTGCAGTGGAATTGATAGTAACTTTATGCGTCAACAAGCTTATCTCACATTTTGTTGGTTATCTCAACATTACTTCGTGTCGCGTCTTGTTCAGTGTATTGATGACTCAAATATGTTTTGTATAACACAGAATAATGCAATTTAATATTTAGAAATCACTATAATTGATCATTCCTATGTTAGTCATTGAGTAGATTGTACTGTAATAATCTACTAATAGCAGTAATATCATAAATACACTAGATGTACAACAACATCTGAAAAAGATTCACCCCAGTCTAGAAAATAATGTTTATGCTGCCAATAGACTGCCCATGTACACCCACGTGCCAACGTATATAATATGCAATTTGGATACAGATGATATACCAGAGTCACATTGGGTAGCTTTATATATCGATACGAATGACGTCGGCCAATATTTTGATTCATACGGACGAGCACCTGTACGATATCATCTAGAGTTTTTAAAAAGGAATTGTAAAATATGGAACTGGAATGTTGAAAGGATTCAGAATGAGTGGACTTCAGTTTGTGGCGAATATTGCTTAATGTATTTGCTATATAAGTTTAAGGGATGTTCAATGCGTAGTTTTACGAGCATATTTACAGGGAACACATTGTACAACGATATTTTAGTGGATGAGATGTTTCGCTCCTATTTTATAGATAATAAGTCATAAGAGTTTGTATTTTATAAATAAAAATTTTAACAACATTAGGTGATGTGTTTTATTGATGATTCAGATTAGTGTTGTAGATAGGAACAAAGGAGTATAATACAATAGCACTGATATGCCGACGCACACGCTGACGAATAATAGATAATGACGGTATTCAATGAACAATATATAAGAACAATGGAGCGCTAATGACGGTGGAGGCCCTCAGTGGATATCAATTAGATAAGAGTTAATTGATCTGTACATCTCCGGAACCGTGCATCCTACACAAAAATGGAAAAAGATTCGTGATCAGAGCATGCCTTTTTTTTAGGATCGTGAGTCTCGACGAACGTTGTACCACTTCTGACTCAGTGAGCCAGAACTGGTACTAACTAACTACTTACCTACATAATGACGAGGATGTGTAATACCGAATTGTTAATCTTATAAGCGTTTTGGATGTGTTATCTGTTAGCTTGTAAGATGAAATGAATAAATAAATAAATAAATAAGGCTCTGCTGAATACTTTCTCCTTAGTGAAAAACCACAAACAAAAACATAAATCCTACTTGCCAACAATTCAAATAGTACACTGTTGTTCAACAATTTAAACTTAAATAACAACTAATTAAATTCCTTGGTGGCAAATAGTTAGCAAGATGCTTATAATATATATAAAATCTGGATTATTTACTGGTAAAAATGTCCCCCACTCCAAAGGTAGAGATAGTAAATAGAAGAGATTTTGCTGCTCACATTTTGGCAGTTTGCAAATTCGCAGAAACTAAAAGCAGTTATAGAGAGTGCAATAATGATCTTTGTAAGACAACCCCACACCAAGCAAATACATTAAATTTGTAGTGTCAAGAAAAACGTTTTTGCAACTTTCACAAAACTTTTCATAATGTGTTGAGGAGATTATAACAAAAATAATTAAAAACATTTGACCAATGATTCCTCATCCTAAATGGGATATTTCAAATCATTAAATTTTTAAGAAATATCAAATTTGAATTTCCAACATGACATTAACATAAAATGATTAGGGTTTATCATTAATTTGTTGGTCAAATTAATTCTACATAATTCAGACCCTCAAGGATGGCACAAGAGCTGGTGCAATAAAATATTGAAAGGCAGACATATTAAAATCAATAGTAATAAAATAAAACTACTAACTACTAACTTTAACAATCTGAATTTGGTTTTACATAATTTTTATAGATCTTGTATGTTTTCTTATAGGAACCTCCATTAAAAGAATCAAACAATTGATCAAACAGGAGAAGTATATAAGTATGTACTTACAGCAACTTTCTGCAAAGATATAAAATGTTTTGAGCACTGTTTAAATAATAAGAAGCAATAAAATGTTTGACACAAGAGGGAATACAAGTAAATATGCGATAAAGAGATATCTTACAAAAATAATTTCAACATTGAATATTATTTAACAAAGTATTTATACGAACTTGCACATAAGCGTAAAGCTTCAATTTTATCTGCTGCTGTTACTTGACTTTTTGGTCTTTTATTTTGTTTTTTAAAATCATTATTTCGTTTAACATTTTCTTTATTTTTGTATCTACACATCTTCTTTTAATCAATGTATTTGAAAAAAGTATAACTGGTTGCGCGGAAAACCATTCGCATTTATTTTATATTTTGACGGTAGGCTGCCAAGTCGTTTATCCCTTTCCAAAACGATATCATTCGTACCCTCCTATCGACACATCGGGGTGGTGGGGTGGGAGGGGAAAGAAGATGATTCCAGAATGTCACGTAATCATCGGAACCGAAGATATATAAGGCACGCGCGACCGACGCGCAGGCTCTTCCCGCCGCGCTCGTCGTTGAAACCACACCGCTTCTCTCCCGACGTATCTCTGGGGCCCCAGAGTGTTTGTCCAGAAGAAGTTCCAGAAGTCGCAGCTATAGTGCTCAACAGAATAGAAGAAACCCCGGTGAGTCAATATTCCTAATAATACTGCCTGCTTGATATAATTGTTTTAACCCGCTCCAATTTTTGTGTTTTCCTAATCAAGCAGGATTCCTTTCATCGATTTGGCAAATAATAGTTCATTTTAGGGAAGAGCGAGTGCATTGTACCGCGCGATATAGTCGTCGTTATATAAGCGTAGAATCATTTTGTAGATACAGTCCACTTAGATTAATATCTCGCGTAATAGGTTTAAGGTTCGACCGGGGAACGAGACTTCGGCAACCTTAGACACGTCGCTACACCAATAACAAATAAGCATATAGAGATCAGATGTAATAATGACAGCATAGACCAGATTGTATTTATTGTAATCTCTTTTTTAATGAAAGATTTATATATGTATATATATACATATATACATATATATACATATATACATATATATACATATATATATATATATATATATATATATATATATATATATATATATATATATATATATATATACTATTAGAATGCTTTTGGAGCTAGCGCGGTGTTGCTGTGTGCACAGTGCAAAATGCAAAAAGTAGTATTCTTACTGCATGGCTTGCGGACCAGTGATAACAAGATTTTGAAGTTATATCTGCAAGAGTTTTGAGTTAGGAGTGCTTCGTCTCAGAGTTCTAGTTATTTCAGATGCAACAAAAGCAAGGTACAACCACGACTAACACGTTCCTAGGATTGAATACAGGAATAATTTCGGTCAACTTCCTACTCCACATGCTATTTACCTTGTGCGTTGTGAGCCAGGTTTAGATATATAGCCTTTTTACCTGTTTCAGCTATAAAAAGATTCTCAAGGTTTCACATATTAAATCTTAATGTCGTACTTGTTATTATTATAGTAAATTCCAACCTTGAAAATTGACTGCCTTGTATTGGCGCGACTACTGATCATGAGATCCTGGGCAGGCCACTGTCACTCTAGCTACCTGCGTGAAATAATTACCTAAAATCGCGATTCACCCAGGGTGTAATACGCAATCGGGGCTAGCGGTCCCATCCGTCCCATCGGAATATGAGAGTGATGGAGTAGAGAGTGCACCTGTGCTTGCGCATACACTTGAGCACTATAATCCTGTCCAGCACCGATGGCTAGTCTCCGTTGAGGCTGGACGCCGTGACGAAAATTCAGTCTGGAGGACATTATTATTATTAAATTCTAGTTCACTATATCTTTAACTTATCGCAAACTTACTGGTATATTAATAGAATATAGTTACAGTAATTAAGAATTTATTAATATTTTAGTACCACCGAAGAATTTTCCGGACCGATACAACTTGGGACTTTCAAGAAATGAGCCTACTCTTTTTTTAAAGGCTGGCAATGCGTATGTCCCCAGTGTTGTGGTCCTTCATGGGCGGCGGTAGTCACTAACCATCAGGTGAGCCACATGCTCGTTTCCACGCCCTCTCTTCTTAAAAAAAATTAAATACCTCTTATACGATTATCGTATGAACTTGTAGTAGAAATTTTTGAAGAAAGTTCATCCGTTATAGGTGATGTGGGTTCAATTCCTAATGTTTCAGCATGTAAATCTGTAATAGTTGTGAAAGCATATGAGTAACACATAAAACTCTCTTGGGCTTGTTCTATTCACAGCTAGCTTTTTACCCGCGGCTTCGCTCGTGTGGGGTTTAATTAAGGAAGATTGATAAATGTTGTTCCATTCTAAATTTAGAAAAATTCAATCACTATTAGTCACCTCGCTGTGTGTCTTTCTTTATGACCGTTTGTCAAAGATTTGATTTTGAATTCTCAAAGACTATTGAACGTAGATGATTGATATTTGGCATAGAAGTAGGTAATTTGTTATAGGAACACGTGAATGAAGCTTTTCATAATTGTATTAATATCTTATGTCTATAATCACCTGCTATTTTTTATATCAGGCGTATCTTGTGATGTATCCATAAGAAAGGTATCAATTACCAAATTACCTTAAAATCAATTTTTTATTAACATTTTTACATTTGGAAAAATTGTGTCTTTCATCATTAAAATTAGTTGAGTTTTAACAAAACAATGAATTTAAATCTCCCCCCCCCTCCCTCCCTCCCCGTGACCATGGGTGCTGTAAAGTATAAAAAAAGTAAAATTAAACTTAAAATTATTTTCATTCTAAATGAAGTTCTACATATTTACATTGAAAGAGTGGGAAGAACCAGACTCATAAACGGAAGTAGAATAATGTTCGCTTTGTTGTAGCGGCGAAAGAGAATCCACCACCTCATGTTGTCATAGCAAATATCCAGCCTATTTGACAATTTACGGGGGAGGCCCATGTGGACTTTTGATAGGCTGTAACGTCATTATATTATCTATTTAAATTATTACACTTCCGATTTTTAAATAACTTTATAAATTTCATTATTTTAACATATAAATTATTTAATTATATTTTATATTATTTTACATATTGGTAAGTGAAGGCAAAATGTACTTTTTCAATTTGATAATAGTTGGCGGTGTTTTGAAAACTAAAATGTAGATAATTGGCGTAGTTTCAGATTATTAAACAAAGGTTAAAACAAATTTGAAACTTTATTTATAAATATGGCATTTATTTGAAAAAAAAACGCCAGTCACTACTAGTAATAGAAAATTAACATCTAAAGGAAGGAAAATAGTTAACCTTCTTTTTTGAAGTTCCGTAATCGGATAAAAATTAGCCTATAAGTTGCCCGGGTTACTAACTAGCTATATGAAAATTTCATGGATATAGGTCCAGTAGTTTTTGCTTGAATCTTGAATTCACAGACAGACAGACAGACAGAAAAACACACAGACAGACAGAAATTCTAAAAACCACTAATTTGGCTTCAGTGCCTTTTACTTAGTCCCCTGGATTTGATTTTTCAAAAATAAATTACAATTACAGACACGACTCTTCTACAGATTTATTATATGTATAAATAATAATAATAATGTCCTCCAGACCAAATTTTCTAGTGCCCAAGTGTGTGTGCAAGCACAGGTCATCTCATAATCCAATGGGTCGGTATTTCGTTACGATCGGAGAGAGAGCAAAACAGGACTAACGGCTTTACGTGCTTACCAAGGCCAGGGGGTTGAAACACAGCCAATTTCCTATCTCCGGACTGCTGCTGAGAATTTCTTGATAGAAATACCCAAAAACAGATTGTGGCCCGACCCAGGATCTCAAGGTCAACAATTGCATTTACGACACTAGATCAACGAGGCATTAAAGTGTTATAATAATATTAAGGAATAAATTAATGTATTTTCATTGTAATTATTAAAAATTAAAACTGAAATGTACCGGCCAAGTGCGTGGCGGGCCACACCTTAAACTATTAAACCCAATGGACTCTCCTCGCAAGGTTATTCCCCTCTGCCAAGGTATTGGATTTAAAACTTTCTGCATTTATAAAAACTGTTCACAGAATCTACTTTATTATTACAAGAATCGTTACCACTAAGTAGGTACTTTTTGTCAATATGTGCAATTAAGGTGTGCATAAAGCAGCACACTTAAAATTTACAAAAAGTTCTTCATAGACACTTCGGCCATGAGTGCCCACATATAAAAGCATATAGATATGATAATATGCAATTAAAACAATGAAATGGTAAAGGAATTGCTTTAAAAAAAGTCGGGGTTTTGAAAATATTTGAAGTTTTTATTTTCACAAATGCAGTTTTTTTAACAACTATTTTTATCGATTTTATCGCGTTTTATTTCTTTGATTTTTAATTCCAGACATTTCGGGTGCTTTCCAGCACCCATGGTTACGGCAGACTGAGGTGACCGACGTCCCAATGTCAGTGTTAACCCGGAGTACCTTCAGATTTTAAATTTTTATTTATTATCCGATCTACAGAATGAACTTACTGTGTCTAGAAGTCTTGCAGTGGTATGCTTGGGTTTTTAATTTCATTAATTACAGGGTCCTAAGCAGGTGGTAGTACCAAGCATCCTTCCTAAAAAAGAATTTATATATTAGATATTATATAGAATTTATATAATAAAATACACTTTACGACTAATAGTGATGACTTGCAATTCTAGCCCTAAGTAAAGATCAGCTAGGGCTTAACTTTATTCCTTCCATAATGCTGCTCCTCTGGTTATTACAGAGTTCTATCCGGTAGCAACCATTAAATCTTATATGCTCACCATAATAGTAGCGAGCTTGCTTTAATTGGTATGTGACACAAGCAATTAATATTAAGTCGCTGTAAGTTAAAACAGGAAATTCCCTAACATTTTAAAGTCTACATTTATATTTCTAAAGTCTGCCTGCCCTAGCTCTATTTAGATTGTTTTCCCTAGCATACTCAGAAAAATCATTATTTGTCTCCATATTTTGATGAACTATTTCAAGTATTTGAGCCGCATCATCCCTGTCCCTTATTTTTGTGTGGAATTTATTAACTATAGCAGAAGCCACAGCAGTCTATCATCAAATGTGTAGAAGCCCTGTTAAAGTAATTTTGATGAAATATTTTAAATTCAGTTTTAAAAATGCCATTCACCACCTCTACTACCCATATCGACACATAGTCACGGCTCTGGATTTATTAGCATATCTTGTCATTAACTGAGATTCACCATCTGCTGGAGACATTTCTGCGACCCTTAGACATCCACATCTATCCTCGATTACAAATCAAAATGCAGATGCGTTGTCACCCGTGAGGACTAAGATCATTTTCTCGTTTCCAGTAAAAAGGGTCTCCGGTTCTCTACACTCACCATACAAAACACAGCAGCATTAAGCTACTATTTCACGCTGGTATTCTGTGAGAGGGTGCTCCTTCCCCGGTCGAGCCGACCCATTCATGCTACAACTATACTTCTAATATAACTGCAGCATGGCTCTACCAAGTATAACACACATACATAGTACTTGTCACTATGTATGTTTGTTATCGCAAAATATAGTTAATCACAAAAGAGACATACTTGCAATGCTGATGGAACTGTTACAACCTGGTAAAAAACATTGTGCTTTTATATAATTAGTTAGCAGTACACTGTGTGATGTATGATCTAAGCTTTGTTGTTCTGGGTGCAATACATTACTCACTTCAGATTGCAACGAGGACGGACTAGATGATTCAGATGGTTCCCGTTCTGCAGTTGAACATGATGCTGTTCTATCAGTTCATTGCCAGCAATTATGATATACACGGCATGACAACTGAAATAATGTAAAATACAAAAAATGAAGTCAAAGTGAAAAAATAAAAATAAAATAGATTTATTTCAAACTCAAATATAAATAAAATATTTATCAAGTTAAATGTTACTGCACAAGGACGGATTTAATGCCCTATATTATTTAATAATTAAGGACTGACAGACTACCAGCAGTCCAAAAACTGAAAAATCAACTGTCTCCTTTCTTGGTAGTTGATAAAACTGGAATAAATAAGCTAGTATGTTTGTCAGATATAGCTAGGGCAGATGTGAAAAAATAAAACAAGTTCTTGAGTTGATATACAATCAGTGTAAAAACATGTATAATTATCAGATATATGGATCACATTTAATAAATTGAAATGTTAAACATGTTAAACACTTACCTCACGTAGCGCAAATAATTCCTCACGTGGAAAATCGAAGACAAACAATGTGTGTGATCTTATTCTCATAAGTGTCAGTGCCACAGCTGATGTATAGATGTTCAAGACGAACTATTGGTGCATTTTGCGAGTGCCACACTACACGTTCACTGTACTCGAAACTTGTACCTAATAAAGAAGCTACAATTATTATATTGATATTATTCAAGTAAACTCAGTTATAAAGCATTTCTTAGAGGAAGACATACCACATCATGATATGTACCAACTATTTACCTGCTGTGTTCGAACCAATTGTTGAGAGATCAACAATTGCATTTTACTTTTACAACAAAACAATAACACGATAACAACACGTAATTTAATTCTTGTGACATAACAGTGACAGCGGCCTACCTGTCGGATACGATGTTGCCACTTAACGGTCATAAAATCTATGGAATGATATCGATTTTTATTCGATTAATAATATCATAAAAAGAATAATCTTTGACGCGTTTTAAGTTCTGCACGCTTTTTAAAATATAATTTCCTTTATTTATTGAAACTCTATTTCAAATGTATTTTTAAGAACAGTTAGCTTGTGCTGTATTGTTTTGTTATGCTTTAGAGAATTCGTGGTAAATCAGCTGGAAATTAACTTCTTGAATTATCATAACATGATTCCATTTTAAATGTTATGTTAAAAACAGATAAGAATAACAGTTAACTTGTGCAGTAGCGTTTTGTTATACTCTAAAGAATTCTTGGTAAATCAGCTAGTAATTCGCTTGTTTAATTATCATAACTATAAATGTGAAGGTTGTCAATGAATTCAACCGAGCCTATAACAACGGTTGTTTTAGTTTTTAATGGTTGACTGCCGCTTTTGATGACTTAAAATTAATAAAAACCTATTTTGCGCAATAAGTTTTTTCTCTTTGGTAATGAATAAACCACAGAAACCCCTTTAATGTATAATAGTCCTTTTTTTGATACAAGTAGCACATTTTAAGGAACCGCAAAAACAACTTTGTTATTTATACAAACACTATGAAAAACAAAATAATTTGTTGCTGGCGATAATGATAGTGGTATTTTGACTCGATTTAAAATATATGCTTGTTACTACTGAACTCTTCATGGGCCTGCGAGTCCGATTCGCACTGAACCACTTTTTTTCAACATTTAGTTTTATTCTAATAAATAGTTTTTTCGTTTAAGCGGAGCTCTTTTACTTTAGGTTTATTACCTCTTTATCTACAATAATCAATCTGAGTAAGTAAAGTGTGTAAATACGATTCTTAAATTGTAAAAATAATAATTGGATTTGAATATCTTAGGTAGGTATTTAGTTTTATTTATTTAGAAAATATTAATCTCACAATTATTTACTGTAATAATATAATTTATCACACAGCTAACGCCCTCATTAGCAATGTAATGGTGAAAGAATTTTCAAAATCGGTCTAGTAATTTTTGAGATTAGCCAAAAAACGTATTCATTGAAAGTAGCGCCCTCTATAATAAAATTAACCCTATATTAGATATCTAAAATTATACATAACAATCTAGTGGTGAAAGAATTCTTAAAGTTGGTCAAGTACTTTACGAGTTAAGCGAATAAAATATTCTTTGATAGTAGCTCCCTCAATAATAAAATACATCCTACGTTTTAAGCACCATAGCAAAAAAACGATTCAACATAGCCTAATCCGCACACACAGTAAAAACATAACCATCCTTTTTCGTCTGTAGTCGGTAAACATTTGGTTAATAACGGTTGCGTATCGACTGCTTTGGATAAATATCCATTGTCAACGGTTATTTTAAAACTATATCATAACATCGTAATAATTATCGAAAGATCATAATAGGCATTGTAATAATGACACCGTAAGTAATCGATCGAAAAGGGGAATCGATTTTTTAATGATTTTTGTGATTGGCAACATTTTTTATTTTATTCACAGACTAATGAATTACGTATTTACCTAATTTTATTTTTATCTTTTCGGTACTTTTAATTTGTGCAAAATCGCGGTATTCATTTATCCTAAAACAATGGGAATACCATTGTTTTAGGATAAATGAATACCGCGATTAATAACCATAAATAAAGATATATTTTTTTAACAAATGCACATTGTTGGGCGTTCCATGGCCTAATATGGGCATCCCCCTTTGTAGGGATGGGAGATATTGAAGTGTAAGAATAATATGTATGCTCCTTTAGTTTAGTAAGTAAGTACGCTACTTTATAACCGTATGTATGCTGAGTTTGCACTATACCTTATATGCATTATTTTAGATTATTACCAGCGCATTCATTAAATAGTACGTAACTAATGTGGTCGTTTCCTTGAATAACACCCATTAGGAACCCCAACATTACATGGCGACCCTGCCAGGGGACTCTGCCAAGGGGATTGTTAGTTTTAATATAGTTAACATAACTACTTAATAATATATTATAATGTGTCGGTCAACTGTGGAAAAAGAAGAGGTTTTCCTCAGCCAAACCGCGGCTGGAGGCAACAATGACGCCACGTTGAAAGAAATCGGAGGCAACGTGGAGCGGCTTAGCATTGTGACCTATATTGTTCTGGCCATTATTGGACTCGTAGCAGTTTATGTGGGCCTGCGGATGTACAGGAGCTGCCACCGCACATGGATCCAGCAGGAAATAGGGATGAGTACCATGCAGAGAATCAGATCATCCATCAGAGGGCGCACAGAAGGTAACCAGAATCAGTAATTAGAAGTGAATGCATAGTGAAAGTGAAAATAAGTGTTGTGGGTTGTTAATTATTTCGTAAAAATAATAAATATCAGTGAGTGAGCCAGTTATGCGGTATCATATTTCATAACGCTATAATTCTAAAGGTGCTAAAACCGCGCGCGGACATTCAGTAATAAGACACCAAACGGAAACAAAAGGCAACGTCGGACTTCTTTCTTCGCATTTATGTAGAATGTGTTACATTTGTGCAATTCTATTATTAGATTAAGAATATTATGATTGATATTTTGGAACAAAATTATGTCTGTTTAGTAGAAATACGTAATTATTTAGTAAAAAAGGGACAAACTAGATATAAGGGTAATGTTATTTCAACTAAGTTAGATCAAGCAAAAAGCGCATATGAAAACTGTTGTAAAATATATTTACTTATTGAAAAAAGTAAAGATGTTAATTTGAAATCGGCAATAGATCTTTATCAGAAAATAAAACAAAAATACGAGGAAATAGAAAAATTGTGTACTTTTGCCGTTACAGTAGATTTAGGCAAAATGGATTTTGACATAAAGGTGGCGTGTAGTTTGATTCCAGTAATGGACGGTGTAGAGGCCACCACTAAGCGCCTAATAGACTCAGTGGAGATGTATGCTGACATGCTGGACAACCCAGGTAAAGTATTATTAATTACTTTTGTTTTGAAAAGTCGGTTGAATGAAAATGCAAAATTACGAATTGCAAGCTCATACAACACTATCCAAGAATTAATTGATGATATGAGGAAATATCTTTTACCCAAAAAATCATTTATGGCTATACAGACGAAAATTCAGAATATTCAACAAGGCTCGAGATCCATTGAGGATTGTGGTACGGAGGTAGAAAAGTTCTTTTCAGAGCTGCCAATTACTCAGGCAGATGGAAAAGAGGAAGTATTCTCGATTTTAAAACCAATCAATGAAAGTTTTGCCATAAAACTTTTTTCAGATGGCCTGCGTAGCGCAAAAATGAGCATCATCATCTCCGCACGCGGCTTCAGCAGCTTGAAAGATGCCATACAAGCAGCAAAAGACGAGGAGTGCACGTCTTTCCAACCACCAGGTAACATTTTGTATGCATTTAAAAATGGACGCCACTCGGCACACAATATTAGACGTTCTCAAGGTCAAAGAGGAATTTACCGTAGTCAATATGGTAACAATTACCATCGTGGGCATAAATTTAATAACCACTACAATCAAGGACAAGGTTCTAGCGGAAATTCTAGAGCAAATTACCGTCCTTCATATAATAATCAACGAGGAAATAGAAGTTCTAGATATGTTAGGAACCGTGGACGAGGTCAAAACTCATTTCCAGTAGAAAAAGTAGCTGACACTCATCAATGCGATAAAGACGACAATGCAGGTACATCGAATCAGTTTTTTCGATCCTAAGCATTTTATATTATCATTACAAGGTGATGCGAAATATGTTACTTTTTATATTAAAAACATTAAATACTATTGGCTTATTGATACGGGTGCAACATTGTCAATTATTAAAAATGAAGTACTGCCAAAAGATATCATTGTTAATAGAGATAATACTATAAAAAATGGAATAGGTGGTCAGCGACGATCTCAAGGTTCTGTAAATTTAATATTAAAATACGAAAATGCCACGTTTCAGCATAATTTTTTTGTTTTTGATTCGCTACCACTAAAAGCAGACGGAATCATAGGCTTAGACTTTTTAGAAAAATTTAGTGCGAATATTGATTTAGGTTCAAATAATTTAACACTTTTTAACAGTAATAAACAACATTATCTACATTTTGTTGATGAACATGATAGGATGAAAAATTCTATGATTATTCCAGCACGCTCGGAATCAATTCATTTTATTATTGTGAATGAGGATGTAACTGGAGAAGTAGTAGTATGCAGTAAAGAGTTAACGAAGGATGTCTTTATAGCAAACGCAATAACTACAGTTAGTAATAGTAGAATTCCAGTTAAAATACTTAATGTTAGTGACAAGGAAGTAAACTTGCCATCTTTCACACCAGATTTGAAAAGTTTGTATAATTATAATATTTGTCAATTTAATAAGACCAATATTGACGTTACCAGGGTTAAAACTTTGCTATCTGAATTAAATTTAAATTATTTAGACGGAGAAGAGAAACAATCAATTGAAGCAATTTGTGCAAAATATTCTGACATTTTTCATTTAGAAGGAGATAAGTTAACGACAACTAATATTTATGAGCAATCTATTGTTTTAAAACAAAACTCTACTCCAGTTTACGTCAAGCCTTATAGGTTACCACAGGCACTAAAACCATAAATAACTAAGCAAGTTGAGAATATGTTAGAAAATGATAATAATAATGAAGAGTCAAATAGTGAATGGTCCAGTTCAATATTATTAGTACCTAAGAAAAGTAGCAAAGGTAATGAGAAAAAATGGCGTTTAGTTGTAGATTACAGAAAATTGAACGAGGTTATTTGTGACGACAAATTTCTTCTACCAAATATTAATGAAATTTTAGATACGCTTACTGGAGCCATTTATTTTACTCATCTTGACCTTCACCAAGGTTACTATCAGGTAAGTTTAGAGCCTAGTAGTCGTAAATTAACAGCTTTCACTACAAATACTGGTCAATATTGCATGAAGCGTTTACCAATGGGTTTAAAAATCAGCCCTAATGCCTTTAGTCGTATGATGTCTGTAGCGATGTCTGGTTTAACTTACGATAAATGTTTAGTATATCAGGACGATCTCATTGTATTTGGAAGAAATCTGTCTTCCCATAACAAAAATTTAATAACTGTCATGGAGAGATTGAGAAAAGTAAAATTAAAACTAAATCCTCAGAAATGTGAATTTTTAAAGAAAGAAATTCTTTATTTAGGACATTTGGTTACAGAAAAAGGTGTTTTACCAGATCCAGAAAAAACAAAAGTATTACGAATTTATCCTACTCCCAAAAATGCAGATGAAGTAAAACGGTACAAACCGTTTTACTTGTTTGCATTCTGCAACTATTATCGTAAATTTATAAGAAATTTTTCGGATATAGCAATACCTTTAAATAAGTTAAGTAGGAAAAATGTACCATTTATTTGGTCTGATGAATGTCAAAACGCTTTTGAATTTTTAAGAAATGCTTTAATATCATCACCAATTTTACAGTATCCCGATTTTTCCGAAAATCATGAATTTATTTTACAAACAGATGCCTCGGGTACTGCTATTGGTTCTGTATTATGTAATTAAGATCTCAGACCAATTGCATATGTCAGTAGACCCTTGAATAAAGCAGAAAGAAACTACCCAACTATTCAAAAAGAACTTTTGGCAATAGTGTGGTCCGTTAAGTATTTCACACCATACTTGTATGGAAACAAATTCACCATAATGACAGATCACAAACCATTAATATATCTTTTTGGAAGAATATAAGTTTAAAATAGTCTATGTGAAAGGAAGAGACAATGTTGTGGCAGATGCTTTATCGAGAGTTTGTATAACGTCTGATGAACTTAAAAGTATGAATGAACAAGTAATGGCTGTAATGACCAGAGCGCAAAAGAAAAATCTGAATGAGTTAAGTAAGAGTAAGAATGACGATGAAAAGAAGGATCTTAATAAATCCATTAACAATTGGCCTGATCAACCAAGAGTTGTGGATATATTAAGAAAACCGTGTGATTAAGTAGAAATGTGTTTGATTGAAGGCAACAAATTAAAACAAATTAGAGATAATGGCTTGATAACTGAAGAATTTGAATGTTTTACATTTATAGAGGGTAAAAAGACACTATACATTAATCTTGATTTCAAGGCGCATTTCTCGCGAGCCGAATTTGTGCAGAAATTAAGCAATTTTTGTGAAAAGATACGTATCAATGAAGTGTGTATAATTAAAAATAATGATAATATAGAATTTATCAAAAGTGTTTGTGATGTAATAACAACACTTAGTAATTGGTCCGTACCGCGAATATGCATATTACGAGGCGTAAAAAGAATAGATGACGACAACGAAAAGACACTTATTATGAATGACTTTCATTTACTGCCATCCAGCGGTCATGCTGGAGTGCGCAGAATGATAAATACAATCAAAAGTCGATACTATTGGCCAAGTATCGACAAGGATGTCCAGGAATTTGTTAAAAAGTGTACAAAATGTCAGAAACATAAATATTTTCGTAACATAAAAGAACCGATGGAAATTACCACAACAGCTTCCTCGGCTTTTGAAAAGATATACTTAGATGTAGTGGGACCCATAGATAGAGACGAAAATGGTAATTGTTATTGGTGGATTTGGCGATTCAACCACCAAACTGCTGGTTCAAATGTATTAAATAATGTTATGCGGTGCGGCTATTAATTTAAATAGAATAGTGGACTGTATACGAGCGCGGTGCGAGCGGTGAATGGAATTTAATTTATTCTTGATACTGCAAATCCCCTGAATTCGGGATATAGGAAGGACGTGAAGGAATGCATGTGCACCCACCTGGACTTCCGCTGATCTGCCTCGTGTCTCTATGGCTGCCGGCTGTCTTCACACTTATCAACTTCACAGATAATCACGAAATATAGCGTTATTGCAAATGTCTATACTTTTTACTATATGCTTGTATAATTCAATATCCAAATTACACAAGGGCGGGAGCGATGATGCGAGATATAAGCGGTGCGGTTGATTGCGTGTCTTCTCAACTTGTGTGAGCCCGTTAACACACGAATGCACATGCTGGGCACAAAGCGGTACATAGGAAACCGGAAATGGGCTTTGCAGTAATCTTATTGGATAATAATTAACGAATCCCTTATAAGCGTTAAGCGATAGTGCAAAGTGGCGCGAATACCCCCCGGCCTTGAGGTATCCTCAACTAGCAAGTAAAGTATAAAAATATAGATATATATAGATAAATACTTATATAGTAGCGAAATGAAGCGACGTTATGACCTAAGAATTAAACTAAATATATAAACGATAATGTAAAATTAACTATATTAATCACTGTGTTGGTAAAGGACACAGTTTGATAAGAGGGCGTTTTAAAGTGGAATTCTTAAGTTTAACTTGCGCAACGCGTACCACACCATCCTTACCGGGAAACAATTCGGTGACAACGCCTAGAGGCCACTGAAGCGGTGGAGTGTTATCCACGTCTATTAGAACAATCGTCCCTACAGAAATGGCAGTAGAGTTCTTATTCCACTTCACTCTACTCTGTAATGTACGTAAGTATTCGAACCTGAAGCGCCTCCAAAAGGACTGAACTAAAGAATCTATTAAAGAAAAGCGTGATAACATATTAATACGTTCCTTGCTTAAATCTGCAGCTGGTAAGCATTCAAGTGGTTTTAAATTTAGAAAATGTGCGGGTGTAAGTACGGTAGGTTCCGATGGATCACTGCTTAATACATAAAGCGGGCGAGAATTTAAGATACACTCGATCTGACAAAGAGTAGTAAGCATTTCTTCATACGTGAGGATTTGCTTACCTATTACGCGAAACAAATGGGTTTTTACAACCTTAATATTGGACTCCCACAAACCCCCGAAATGTGGAGCGCTTGGAGGGTTGAGTTTCCAAACAATGCGATTATCAGTGAGCACCTGACTGAGCCTTATAATATTCTTCGGATTTTAAAAATCCATGTAATTCATGTAAATATGAACGCGAGGCGACAAAATTAGTACCGTTGTCGCTGTATATAAATCGACACGGACCTCTACGAGAGATAAATCTCTTAAAAGCGTCTAAAAAACCCGCCGAACTTAGATCAGACGCTAATTCTAAATGCACTGCCTTAGTAACGAGGCATATGAATAAACATAAATAAGCCTTCTGGCTTCGTATACCACGTTTACGCGTCAATGTGATATAAAGTGGGCCCGAAAAATCCACACCTGTGTGTGTAATTGCATTACACTGCTCTAGGCGGCAAGCAGGCAAGGCAGACATCATGGGGTAAATAGGTTTGGGTTTATGTCGAAAACAAATGTTACACCTATGAATGCGGTATCTCACTACACGGCGAGCTGATAATATCCAATATTTCTCCCGTAATGCAGCAAGTAAATACTGAGGACCAGTGGGGAAATGTTTATAGTGATAATAATCAATTATAAGATCAACAATATGCCCCTTTTTTGGTAGCAATATTGGATGCTTTTGGGAATCCGATAAAGCCGAATAATCTAACCGACCACCTACTCGAAGTACATCGTCCGTGATAAATGGCGATAACCTTCGTAATGTTGATGAACATAGTTGTCCTTTTTTAATATTTTTTATATCTTTGGCGAAAGCGATGCCTTGCACAATTTTAATAACTGTGATTTCAGAAATCTCTATGTCGGATGCGGTTATAATTTTATTTATGCGCGGTAATTTGTTTAAAAACCTTAAAACGTAAGCAACGGATCGTAAATACTTATTCCAATTAGAAAATTTTAAGCTTAACGAGATGGGTTTTCTTCCATGTCACTGACTCCAAGCGACACATGGGATTTTTCATTTACGCCGATATGACGTGGAATCTGTAAATTTGAGATTAAAGGTAACTCTGATATATATCGCTGCCATGTATTGACAATATTAGTGGGTGGAGTCTCATCCCAGTTAAGTTTAAGAACCCACAAGGCTTTAATTAATAATTTGGCGTAAAGTATTACTGGACCGACAAGTCCTAAAACATCGTACAAGCGAGCGGTTGCGGAGAGGATAGCGCGTTTGGTACAAGTGACCGGTGGCGGCGAAACAAGAAAGGAAAACTTATCGGTAGCGGGATACCAACGAAGGCCTAAAATTTTTAAAATGTCATTATCATCAAATGATACCGAGTCTTGTTGACGATGTGATGCTGGTATATGTTGTAAAAGCTCCTTGCAGTTACCTGTCCACTTAACCAAATCGAATCCACCTCAGCGAAACATTTGGATAAGTTGATTGGCGGTGTTGACTGCGTTGTTGACGCAAGGCGCGGAGGAAACGAGGTCATCCATATAAATATCCCTTTCCACTACAGAAGCAGCAAGGGGATAGGACTCCCTTTCGTCAGCGGCTAACTGGCGTAAAGTGCGAAGTGCGAGGAAAGGGGAAGAGCGTAATCCGAATGTGACGCGATTAAATTCATATGTTCGTATAGTTTCTTCTGTAGAAAACCGATATAAAATGCGTTGAAAAGCGCGATGGGATTTTTGGACTTCGATACACAAGTACATTTGCCTAACATCTGCATGAAAGCGATGCGATAAACTCTAACGTTTAATAAAATATTAAAAATGTCTGTTTGTAAATTTTGCCCGGTGTGCAAAATGTCATTCAAAGAAATATCGTTATCCGACTTAGCACTAGCGTCTAAAACGATGCGCAACTTCGTTGTACTTTTATCATTCCGTACGACAGGGTGATGCGGCAAATAAAAAGAAGGCTGTATACAATCATTATCAGAAACAGCGGATAAAAAAACCCTTATTAATGTATTCCCGTATAACAACATTGTATTGATCGCGAAGATCGGGATATTTGTTAAAGCGTTTTTCCATAAATAAGAGGCGTTTTTTTGCATTCATTAAAGAGTCACCCAATATGTCGGGCCTTTTCTTAAATGGCAGGGCGACCACATACCGTCCGTCGTTTTGGCGGTAAGTAGTAGAAGTATAAATGTCTTCACATTCCTGCTCATCACGGCTCAAATATAATTTTTGCGGAAGTTCTTCAATTTTCCAAAATTTTTCCATTATATCATTAAGACAATTTTGATTTAAATTTGTATCGTAAGAACAGAAAACAAATGAACGCGGGGAATGATGTGATATAGCGACTTCAGCATCACCCATAATAATATATCCGAGTGATGTTTCTATGGCACTAGGCCATTGCGAATGAATTAAGTTTTCAGGCAACAAAAGTTTTATGTAGGTATTAACCCCCAATAAAATATCTATAGACCCAGGTTGATAAAACTAATCATCTGCTAAGCGTATTTTATCTAAATAGCGAATTTTTGAAACATCTACTATCGAATCTGGCAACTCACCCGTGATGGTCGGAACAACTAATGGTTCAATACGATAAAATTTGTTATCATTAAAACGAGACGTGAACTGCAGTGAAGTGACACCTAAATCAGTGAACCAAATCTTTTGGGACACACCACCGATCCCGTGTACTTCGGTAAAACGATTTTTATTCGAAACGGAAAGAAATAAGCGTTTACAACAATCCTTCGTAATATAGTCGCTTTAGGATCCGGGGTCAACTGAACACCGAATAAAATGTTCATTGTCGTACTTATCTACGACCTTTATTTTTGCAGTCCCCAATAAAGTAGTATAGCGCGGGAGAGTACTATAATCGCGAGAAATATTACATGAAGAGGTAAGTGTTTTTTCATTTTTCTCCGTATTCGAATTGTGAGCGACAGAAGAATTTACCTTATTATCGTTAACTGCGCGGTAATTAATCGAATGCGCGCTGCATGCATTAGCGTTACGCGTCTGCACAACCTCTGAGTGTAACGTATTGCTACTATGAAAAGCAGTCTTAGAGCCATTCTGATTCGGGTCAGAATGAATTAAAGAATGGTGGCGCCGCGCGCTGTATATACACTTACGCTTCGATTTACAAAAAGAAGTCGAGTGTTTATTACTTAAACAATTAATACAACAATTGTTTTGTTTAATAATATCGTAACGTTGTTGTGTATTTAATTTTAAAAAGCGTGGACAAACATACAAGTGTTCATGATCATTTGATTCACAAAGGATACATGAATGCGAAGGATCTGTATTAATAAATGTTTTACTAAATTTATTTGAAAGTGATTTGTTTCGATTATTATTGGATGTAGATAAAGTATGCGAATTATTAAATGTATGGCATATAGCCCTATTCTGTTCGTATAAAAATTATACTAAAGAGGCGTAGTTTGGTATGCTAATTGTGCGACAAGACATTTCAAATGACTTAACAGTGTCATGATCTAATTTTCTAAGTGCAATATTTAAAAACAAAAAATTAGCTAAGTCCTCAATTTTTAATTGTTTTAGAGCATTAATTGAAGCATCAAATTTGTCCATAAATTTATGATAACCTCCTGTTGTGTTTGCGTTCACCTGTGTTAAATCCAATAGTTGGTTAATATACGTAGATGCGAGTGTGCGTTCGTCATTATATCTTCTTATAAGCGCATTCCAAATAATGGAATAATTTTCTGCGGTAGGGGCTAACCCGGCACAAACTGATAACGCCCTGTCACTCAATTTGTTAACCAAATAATAAACAGGTTCGGCATCAGTTAATTGTAAATTGTCGTGAATTAATGTCTTAAATTGTTGATAAAACATGGACCACTGGCGTATGTCTCCGTTAAATGACATTAATTCAATTGGCGGAAGTGAAGTTTTTAATTTAGTAGGAAATCTATTTTCTAACGTAACAGTGGAAGGCGATGTGGATATTTTCGTAATTTGGCACTTAATACGACTATATAAATCTTCAAATGAGTTCCAAGCCTCGTAATCAACGTCTGCATTAGGGTTTAATTTTAAATGTTTAGTATTATAGTTATCTAGAACTTCTTGAAACTCACTACGTAATTGTTCTATATTCGAAGCGATGCTAAGAAATAAATTCTGCTCGTCCAAGGAATTAAATGCGCCCTTTGAGGTCTCGTAAATTTTTTGTAATCGTTCGTAAATGTAATTACGTTTAGCGATAATAATTTTTAAACTAACTTCTTCATCCGAAACCAGTTTAGATTCTTTGCTTCTCGTCGTCATTTTCAACAAACAAATGCGGACTAAAATCATTGCGATAAGTGACGGTAGAATTAGTTAACTGGGGAACGAAGCAATCTCGCGTTATAGAAAGATGGCGGTTAATCAACAAGAAAAATATCATTAATGGAATAATAAAGCGGTGTGGTATGCGTTACAAAGGTATTATATAATATATACGTGTAATAAGCGATGCGGGACAAATATAATTGTAGTTAGTATAATTAGAACTACTATTTATTATGATTTAATAATATATACGTATATAATTTTTTGTAATATATAAAAAAAATGAATTTACTTCTCCGGGCCGAAAAGGTTAATTTAATCCCGGCCGAAGTGACCAAAAAAATATATGGTGGATTTGGCGATTCAACCACCAAACTGCTGGTTCAAATGTATTAAATAATGTTATGCGGTGCGGCTATTAATTTAAATAGAATAGTGGACTGTATATGAGCGCGGTGCGAGCGGTGAATGGAATTTAATTTATTCGTGATACTGCAAATCCCCTAAATTCGGGATATAGGAAGGACGTGAAGGAATGCATGTGCACCCACCTGGACTTCCGCTGATCTGCCTCGTGTCTCGGTGGCTGCCGGCTGTCTTCACACTTATCAACTTCACAGATAATCACGAAATGTAGCGTTATTGCAAATGTCTATACTTTTTACTATATGCTTGTATAATTCAATATCCAAATTACACAAGGGCGGGAGCGATGATGCGAGATATAAGCGGTGCGGTTGATTGCGTATCTTCTCAACTTGTGTGAGCCCGTTAACACACGAATGCACATGCTGGGCATAAAGCGGTAGATAGGAAACCGGAAATGGGCTTTGCAGTAATCTTATTGGATAATAATTAACGAATCCCTTATAAGCGTTAAGCGATAGTGCAAAGTGGCGCGAACAGTTATATATTGACTATGCAATGCGAGTTAACAAAATTTGTACAAGCTATTCCTTTGCAAAACAAAGAAACAGTGTCCATTGCAGATGCATTTGTTAGACAGTTCATATTAACATTTGGTATTCCGACGACAATAGCTACAGATCGAGGAACAGAATTCATTTCTGCAACCATGGAACAGGTTTGTAAAATACTTAATATAGAAAAATTATCTTCTATAGCCTATCACTATCAGTCGATTGGAGCTCTTGAAAATGCTCACAAAACTTTGGGTGCATTTTTAAGGATCCAGTGTGACAATCATACGGATACATGGGGCTATTGGTTACCATTTTGGTGCTTCAGTTTTAACAACACAGTCCATTCAGAAACAAATTACACGCCATATGAACTTGTTTTTGGAAAACTTTGTCAAATACCCGATGGCATAAGTAATACCGCAGAACCACTGTATAATATAGATAATTATCCATTACAATTAAAATACAGGTTACAATTAGCTCATGAAGATGCAAAGAAAAATTTGTTGATTAATAAGCATAAACGGAAAGAAATATATGATAAGTCTGTCAATTCTGCAAAATATGAGAAAAATGATTTGATTTTAGTAAAAAATGAAGCACGTAGTAAATTAGATGCAATATTTAAAGGTCCCTATACAGTTATGGAAGATGTAGGTTGTAACGTAAAAATAATTAAAAATAATAAAATTGAATTAGTGCATAAGAATAGGACTAGGCCTTTTTGTCAATAGATTTGAATGTAAGATTTAATTTTAGATAACATTGGAATGTATAATGATAAGGATAAACGTATGTACCATTTCATTTGTAATAAGTAACTTATGTCTATTAAACACTATTATTTTAAAAGATGATACTTCAAGTAAATATCTAGAAAAAATTATGTAAAAAAAAAGAATGTACCTAATTCTTTTTTTTTTCCATGTCCTCGGGAGGTGAAGTGTAAGAATAATATGTATGCTCCTTTAGTTTAGTAAGTAAGTACGCTACTTTATAACCGTATGTATGCTGAGTTTGCACTATACCTTATATGCATTATTTTGCACTCTATTGTGAAGAGTCAAAATGTGTCGAAAAAGGCACGTATGGCAATTCACAATGCTGTGTTGGTCCCTACTTTAACTTTAACGTATGGTTGTGAAAGTTGGGTGTGGCAGAAGAAGCAAGAGAGTAGAATAAACGCAGTAGAAATGCGGTCGTTAAGGAGTATGTTAGAGCTGAATCAGAATGACAGGGTAAGAAATTGTGTAATAAGAGAAGAGTGTGGTTTGCAAGATAATGTTGTGACCATGATTAAGAAAGGAATGTTTCGGTGGTTTGGTCTATGGAAAGAATGAACGAGGAAAGAGTGACAAAGAAAATTTATGTTGCAGAAGTGAATGGCAGAGTTGGAAAGGGACGTCCTAGGCGAAAATTTATCGACCAAATTGGCGATTTATTGGAAACGGGCCAAATTAGGAGGCATGTATGCGTAGGTGTATGGATGTGAAGGAGGCGGGAGAGGTGTGTCAGGATCGTGCCAAATGGAAGTCTGTAGTCTCTGCCTACCCCTCTGGGTGACAGGCGTGAGTGTTTATGTTATGTATGTTTTTTTTATAGAAGAAGGGGCAAACGAGCATGCGGCTCACCTGATGTTAAGTGACTACCGCCGCCCATGATCAACCGCAACACCAGGAGAATTGCGGGTGCGTTGCCGGCCCTTTAGAAAGGAGTAAGCTCTTTTCTTGAAGGTCCCCAGGTCGTATCGGTCCGGAAAAATCGCCGGTGGTAAACTATTCCACAGAGAGGTTGTACGTGGAAGAAAACTCCTTGTGAAACGTACAGTGGTGGACCGCCAAGCATCCAGATGGTGTGGATGGTATCGGGACGTTTGCCGTGTAGTGCGTTCACGAAATTTGGCGGCTGGGATTAATCCGAACAAATCCTCAGAGCACTCCCCGTGATAGATGCGATAAAATACGAAAAAACATCTCTTCGCAGCGCCAGTGAATCGAGCCGATCGGAAAGCACTCGGTCGTCGACGATTCGAGCCGCTCTGCGCTGGATGCGGTCAAGTGGAAGGAGCTGGTACTGGGGAGCCCCAGCCCAGAGATGGGAACAGTATTCCATGTGCGGCCGAACCTGCGCCTTGTAAAGTTGCAGGCGGTGTGCCGGCATGAAATACTGTCCCGCTCTGCTGAGCACGCCAAGCTTTTTAGAGGCCAATTTGGCCTTCCCTTCCAAGTGACTACGAAACTGCACGTCACTCGATATGTCGACGCCGAGGATTCCGATACTGGCTGAGGCAACAAGGGGAGTGCCTTGAAACTGAGGGGATACGACAAAGGGGTTCTTTTTAACGGTTAACGCGCAAACTTGTATCTTCTGGGGGTTAAACTGGACTAGATTTAGTCGTCCCCAATCCGAGACTCTTTTCAGCACACTCGACACAAGACTCGACTTCAGACACAAGTTTGTCCCGGCACTCGGAGACGTTTTCCCGAGAAATATTGTCATCTGCATAGCAATGAATGTTACGGGTACGCAACATATCATTGATATGCAGAAGAAACAGCGTTAATAGGCTGTGGAACACCAGCATTAATAGGCTTGCAATCGGAGCTTGCACCGTCTACAACGACCTTGATGCTCCGATCTGCAAGAAAGCTGGTGATCCAATCGCACAATTTCTCGGGAAGCCCATAGGAAGGGAGCTTCGAAAGAAGCGCTTTGTGCCACACCCGATCGAAGGCCTTCGCAATGTCCAAACTAACGGCCAATGCCTCCCCCTTGAACTCTACTGCCTCCGCCCATCTGCGAGTGAGGTAGACCAGAAGATCACCAGCTGACCGACCACGGCGAAAACCGTATTGGCGGTCACTAATCAGCTGGTGATCCTCAAGGTGCCTCATGAGCTGGCAGTTTACAATGGACTCCATTGTTTTGGAGAACAAGGAGGTGATGGCGATTGGCCGGTAGTTGGACGGGTCTGAGCGGTCGCCTTTTTTAGGGATCGGGTGGACGAAAGCCGTCTTCCATAATTTTGGGACTACACCTAGGGAGTAGGAGTACCGGAAAAGACGCGTTAAAATCGGTGCCAACTCTGGAGCACACGTCCTCAGCACAATTGGGGGGATTCCGTCAGGCCCACTCGACTTGTGGATGTCCAGGGAGAGGAGTGCTTTGCGAACCGAGCGCTGTGTGAACTGCACTTCCGGCATGGAGCACTCACACCGCGGGATGGTCGGCGGCGTACTCCCCCCGTCATCGAGAGTCGAGTTAGACGCAAAGAAAGAGCCTAGAAGATCGGCTTTCTCCTTTGCAGTATGGGCCAGTGAGTCGTCCTTCCCGTGCAGAGATGGAAGAGATGGCTGACAGAAATTCCCCTGGACAGCCTTGGCGAGAGACCAGAATGCACGGGTTCCAGAAGGAAGGCGAATTAGTTTCTCGCCAATTCTGCCTATGTGCTCTGACTTTGCCTTGGCAATTACTCTTTTGAAGGACCTAGAGGCGGAATTATACTTCTTTTTTAGAGCGCTGGTGTTTACATCCCGGGACGCTGATGCATCAACCCAGGTTTGGTAGCACTCCTGCTTATAGCATGATGCTATTTTACAATGGGCACCACAGAGGAAGGAATAAAAAGTTCCATACCCTGAAGCACCACGTCAGTAACAGAATCCGCAACAACGTTGGGATCATCCGGCGAGCAAACCCGCCCCCAAGGGTAGGATGCAAAGAAAGACCGCATCCCATCCCAATCCGCTGACCTATAGTGCCAAACACGGCGGCAGCCTGCAGAATGCAACCGCGATTTCAGCGTGAGTGGCACAACACTCCGGACCAGACAATGGTCCGAGGAGCCTAAAGGGGCGTCGACGGAAATCTGATATCCGTCCGGGTGAGAGGTCAGCAGAAGGTCCAACAGGGAAGGTGCATGATCCTCCACATCTGGAATCCGCGTGGGCGAAGTAATCAGTTGTGTCAGACCATATGCCAAGGCAAAATCATAAACAGATCTCCCCGCATGATCGGTTAAACGTGAACCTAGCCATTCGGCGTGATGGGCGTTAAAGTCGCCGAGGATCACGATCTCTGCGGAGGGGATCTGCTGTAGCAACGAATCTGCAGCCATTTGGACGTGGTCGAAGAGTCGGTCTGTTTCGGCATTACCGCTATGGGACCTATAGAGGCACCCGTAGACGCGCGGATGTTCGTCGTTGTCTACGCGTAGCCAAAGGATGGACAGGACCGAACCTTCAAGTCTGCCGAGGCGTCGAGAACAGATGTCCTCTCTGACGTAAACGCAAACTCCAGCCCGAGGCACAAAGGAGTGTTCCAGTTTGTACCCCGGGTAGGAGAGATACGAGACATCAGCCGGAGAGGACACCTGCGTCTTGGTCAGAAAGAGCAGAGCCGGCCTCGCCGTCTCGAGATGGTAGTGGACGGCGTTTAGGTTAGAGTGAAGTCCCCTGATATAGCAGAAATTCACGGACAGCGTGGCAGGGGTCGCCTTGGTCTTGTTGCTCCGTTTGCCCCGAGCAGTTGTAGTCTCGAGCGGAATTTTGCCCCCCCCCCCAGAATACGCGGGGCAGCCTGAGCACCTACGCTCAGAAGTGGAGAAACATGGTCGTGGATGCTCAGCGAGGGATTCTCCAGGGGTGCTGGTACCCTCCTGGGGTAGTCTATCATTATTTAATTCCGCTACCATGTTGATGGGGGGGGGGTTTGGCCTCCGACCACCTGCACTCACCAGACGAAACGCGGAAGCAGAGCTTCCACTTCACGCCGGTATTCTGTGAGGTCGTGGTACCACCCCGGTTTGAGCCGGCCCATACATGCAACAGCAAAGCTGCCGCGTGGCTCTACCACTATTACGTTTATGTTACGTTGTATGTTTTTATTATGATACATGCTTTTTTTTGTTAAAATCTTTTAGGTAAAAGTGAATAAGGTTTTATTGATAAGCCAGTGTGCTTTATAATCTAGGGCTTACTGCTAAAAGAATTGCTAATAGGTAAACATAACAGTGAGAAAGCTTTTAATAAAGACTAACCAAGGTTAAGACTGGTGTAAACTCTTTTTGCAAGTCTTTTGGTTCGAGGATATAAAAAACGATCTTCAAAGAGCCGATCACAAACGCGGTAGTTATTGTATATTTCACAATCGGTTTTATCTTTTAAATATTTTCTAGCTATCCTCTTCCATTGCTGAAACCTTTCTAGTGAAGGGTGTTCTGGTCTAGGAAAGTAGTGTAAAATATCTGAAATGATAAAATATAATCATTAATTTCGAGGCGAGAGAGGGAAACTGAAACAGAAGATGGGCAATACGAGGCAATCCGTAGAGGCCTATGCATAGCAGTAGACTTTTGATGATTACAGCTCATGCCTTGAACCTTCAACTTCTTACATATTAGATGTTTACAAGTGAATAAAAACTGGAAATTATGCGAATATTACAAAAGTACTTACCACATTTAAAAACATTGCTTTCGTGGCTATTTTGCGCTCATCAAATAAACAGGATTGCAGATTTATTAAATTATAATAAACAAACATAAACGCACGAGAAATCGGAATAATGTCAAATAGATATTAATATCAATTTAAGCGTTACTAGTAGAACGTTACAAGAATACGAAATAAAATGTTTTCAATTTTTATAAGATACCTATTATTATTATTTATTGTGAAATTTTGCCGTACCGTACACGTGCTGCCCCCATTCCCATATGTATATTTTACCTTTAGTTAAGAAATAATGATCATAATCATATAATTTTATAAGTGTTAGAGCCAGGCTGCGGCTAAATTAATAGTATAGTTGTAGCTAGAGATGAAGCGTATATACTAGAACAGATCCAGGGACTAAGTATTTAACGAGACTAGGTTGCACCTATTCCAACTTTTAAAATACTCGATCCATCTAGTGTCACTGTGCCTACGCGTCGTACTCGTATTTTGTTGCCGTAGACTGTAGTTACATGGCGCTCAACTCGGGTCGTCTTTGCCTAAATCATTAGTTTGTACGTCATTTGAAATTGAACCAAATTTCAATGCTTATAAAAGTAACGTGACCCGCACTCGTGTTATGTAATAATATATTCTGTCCTTTTTTAACAACACTATTCCGCAGTCTTTCTATATTTGTCTGTCATTGTTTGTACTCGAGACCCGATACCAGTCGGGTAGTCGGGACTCGGGACTTCAACCAAATACTTTATACAAGAGTACAAGGTGGGCGAGTATCTGTTGTCTAGTACGGTACGGACTCATGCGAATGTGATCTCGGTGGACGCTGTTCTCATGTTTCCATGACGACATAACGTACTATTGGAAACGTAAACAATTTACGTTTCTATGACTACGTAATATATTTTGATGAATATAAATTATATAATTAATTTAAGTAAATGTATCATGCATGCTGTCAGTAGTACAAAAATGTGTTCATTTACACACATTTACTAATCTATATATTTTATAATCGCTTGTAAGGAGTAAACTTCAGTCGTGCGCCGGAGCTGAAAAACTCTCTTTTTATTTTATTTTTTTCAGAAAAATTCTTTATTGTTAAAAAATTTTTAATGTTATTTATAAGAATTATGCCAACAATATTCTAAAAAAATACTATAATTAGTCACGTTACCATTAAGATTATATGAGAGATAAATGAAAATATTCTACTTTAAATTCTCGCTTCCTTCATTATGTGCATCAACCTATTATAGAATTATAGCAATAGTAAAAAAAACCATAGCAGTTTAAAATCAAGACATACAAAATCAATAGGTGAGTACTCCCATTCTAGAGTTTTTCAAATAAATCAAAGATAAAAAAATTAAAACAAATTTTACAAAATATGAAATAATTCTGTAAACGCGCCATCTACACGTACTTTGAAGTACTACATCGAGAAAAGTAGTAGGTATGGCGGAAGGGAGCATTTGAAGTAAATTATCTTAATTTATTTCTCGCATAATCTTAATTCTCGTAATTTAGTTACGAGAATAATTATAATAATTATGTAAACTATGAAGGGAAGATTACAATTCATTATTGCACACGTTTCAGCAGTACACACGTAAAATATGGTACTTGAAACAATAGCGTATCCTATTCCAACAATATTATACTTCATGCGTACTTGATACTTTATGGACCATTCCACCTAGAACAGATATTTGGATCGAGTATGTATACGGAATTGGACTAAGTGCACCTAGTACAAAATTTACCTAGTACGACTCATCTCTAGTTGTAGCACAAAGGGGTCGACCTCGGCTCGACTGCGGACGTATTACGTTCACCAATCGCCACAGAATACTACATGCAAGCCTTTCCAAAACTACGGCTGGTGAAAACGAAATTGATATAACGACGATATTCGCCGCTGTCAAAAAATTTTCAACTAGCTACGATATATGTATTCAGTTTGATATTTTACTAGTAATGCAGTCTAGAAGTTACCATTGTAGTTAGAGTAAAACCACATCGCTTTATGAAAGACTACTAACGCCATCTATCGATGTAAAAGTACAAGTTACTCTAAAACGACAAAAATTAAATTTGGATTGGCTTTAATATCAGCAGTTTATGGCTTTTTAATTTCCCTATTATTTAATAATAATAATAAAATAATAAAAACATTTATTCATTACCACTAATAAAGTTATAGTGAGCAGTACACACAGAAATAACCAAAATTACATAGTGTAGTAATGAATGGGCTCTAGGTCAGCTAGAATGTTGCAGTTGCCTACAACGCTGTTATTGTGCCAGCGCCCTACAAATGAGGAGTACGGTACGCGCGCATCCCTGCTTTTTATTACATTTAATCACAACCGTTCGTATTAGAGTACATATCGTGTTTTCTTAAGTAGTATTAGCGAGTGTTAGCCAGTTCAAATTAGTAATTAAGAAATATTTTTAATTATCATAATTTTTTTTCCATAAAATTTATATTAAGTATTAATAATCATTGCAACATTACAACTAATAGTAACAACAAAGTATTAAATAATATTTATTTTACTGAGCCTAACTTATTGGAGCTTATAAGTCTATTACCGCCTACTGGCAATGTTTATTTATTTTATTCGTTTCAAATAATGTCAAATATTAATTACTAACTCTCAAGATTCTGTTTCTTTTTATAAATGGGTTCATTATCTATTGTCCTCAAGGGTTGAAACGCATCTGCATTTTGATTGGTAATCGAGGATAGACGTATATGTCTATGGGCCACAGCATCCACTTACCATCAGGTGGACTGTGTGCTCGTTATCACCCTTATTCTATAAAAAATGAAATAGTTAGTTTTACCAGAAAAAGAGGCGTGATAGCTCAGATGGTTAGCGCTCGATCTGATCCGCGGTTAGGGTTCGATCACCGCCGGCACCAATGAAATTGTTAATTGCCATTTTAGTGCTGATTTATCACGTGCTAGGCGGTGAAGGAAAACACAGGAAACTTGCATTTCTGAGAAATAACAAAAAAAAATATTTCGAAGACATGTGATGTTCGCCAGCACGCATTGGGGCTGCGCGGCGGACACTTCCTTGCCCTAAAACCCTCTCAGAAATGAGAGGAGGCCTGTGCCCAGGAGTGGGATGTAAATAGGCTGTAACTAACTAACCAGAAATTTTAAAAAAGTCTAAGTCGATGTGTAATTATAACTCATTTTCGCTTAATTGTTCTTTGTTTTATTACAGTACCTATGTTAGCTGAAAATATAATAATAAATAAATTATGTACAAAAGTCTTAAAAAGCTACTTACAGTAATTAAGTAGGTATTACAATAGAACCAATATAATTTTATTTATTGATTAACATTTATGCACATAATATTACATTTTTATTGAAAATCGGCTTAATCTAGGGACTGATGTGTGCACCCTTAAGGTGACACCGCATTACAGAATACTATAATAATTAAGACAGCAAAGAAGTTACAATAGCTTATATGTCGCAAAAAGTGTTATCTAAAGATAATTTATGACTAATACAATAAAATCTTGCATATAACTAAGCGGCAGCTAAGAAACATGGATAATAGATTATAATTAAATCATTCGTCAATCGTTTATAATACTGATGTATTACATTTTTCCTATATTTAGGGAAAGTATTATGAAAAATATCGACAGTAGGCAACACACCATAGAGTGAACTATAGGTAATAATTATAATTTTTTCTTAGTATTATTTTTAACTACATTTTCTAGCTTCAAGGTCAGATTGTCTTGAGACATAGACCTCCTCTCATTCTCACGACCCTTTGGCTTAATATCATCCTCCCACTTTTATCCTCTACATCTTTTTCAATTATTCGGGCACCATCCTGTTACATTTTTAGAGTAATTTTTTGTCTTCTTTCTCGTCATATGACCAGTTCATCTCCACTTCAGTGTTATTGTTTTCGACTGAAAGACAACATAGCATAGTCAATCAAGTGTTCGCGTACTAACTTCTCAAATGTTAAATTATAGGGAGCTTTTCTAATGTCTACGGGCAAAATGTTTCAGAGAAGTGTAGCCTGAATAGTGAAAGATTTATCAACAGAATTGGTTAAGTGTTAAGGAATTCTCAACACGTAGGTACTTGGATGAGAAACGAAGAACCCCGTCATAAGAAAAAGGAAGATACTGAAATTTATCTTTAAGATAAGACGAAGGCTTCTATTTAAATTCTAATCTATACATATATGTACATATAAATAAAGTTGAAATTTGTGTATGTAACAATAAAATAACTGGCTTCTATAAAGATCCGGAGGTATTGAAACATAAATAATATTTGTATTTTATATTTACTTAGTTGTCTTGATATGTATTGATATTTATTTTAATAATATTCTGTTTAAATCTGTAGGACCATGTCACAAACATAAATGTTATTGGTTGGAAGACGCTAGTCAAGTTATGCAGGGACCGGAAGACGTTTTAAAAAATACTAATTTATTAATGAAAAGATGTTTAATCGCTACAAGAACTCGCTTAAGACTAACTTAAAATTATATGTGTTTTCAAGCTACTGGAATGGGAAGGATACGATATCAACATAAATGGACGGTACATCACTCACCTTTCATTTGCCGAAGATATAAGATAGAGACAGTTCTCATGGCAAAATCGCGGGACAATGCTCGACGTCCACATAATTTCTCTTCACGGATATTTCTTAAAACGAACATGGACAAAACAAAGGTGATTCGTAATGTCCATGTCACACCTATGCTGGTGTTTTATTGGGAGGCTTACATTCGAAGTAGTTGACGAGTATGTTTACCTGGCACAAATTGTCCGATTTGTTAATAAAATTGAGGTAGTGAAGAGAGCTTGAGCAGTTCAAAATATTTGAACCACCTGCAGTCAGTCAATGGTAGACAAAAGGTACCAAATAATACAAGGTCTTATTTTTATAATCTATTTATTGTTTTGTACCAAAAATAAAGAACAACAAGTAAAATACTTGCAGCACTTACTCTATTATTTATTGAGGATGTTATATATATATCAAACTTTATTCTGTACAATGTGTGCTTGCAAAGGCAAGTTCAGCGCCCCTCGGGCCTTGCTCCCAGGCTCCAGCCCAGTCGGCCTGTGCGAAACCCAGGCCCTGCATCTGCTATTTATGACTCATTCGGAACTAACTTTTCATTTCTTAAATTTCGAGGAATTAACTTACATTGTTTTTGTCTCGTATTCTATTCGAATGGCCAAATGTGCGTGTGTCGTCTTATTTTTCGAACTTACTACAGCTGTTGTAATTGGAATGTGTATTTAACAGGGATCACGTCTTTTTATTTATATTTATTTATATTTTAAAGACAGTGTACATGCCGGCTTACAGTATGCCCAAAACGTCAGCATGCTAATTTACAAATTACGGTTTTAAATAATAGTAATAATATAAGATACAACAAATTAATGATGGTAGTACGATAAGGATGTAGAACGAAGAGTGAACGCATGAAACAGAGTGAATGGGGCACTACACTCCATTGCATCTATCAAGGGGAGTGCTCTGAGGAATTTTTCTCCTTGCACGGACTAAGCGTTCCAACATACGCTAGTCCGTACCTGCAGCACAGAATAAATAATACTACGTACAGAAATTACACTCCTTTAATGTTTACTGCTTGCCGACGTTTATTAGCCTACATAACTATTATTAATTAGATTAATCGCGCACGCAAGCTAAATAAAACTTTATCGCTGCGCGCGAGTGTCCGTATTACTTTGCATTTTTTCCCCTTCGCAAGTCACGGCGGTCTTTCCGTGGTTACTAAGAAATGTCAATAAAGAGTAAAAAAATACATTGCGAAATGTTAATTAAGTTACTTAGGTGAAGCACCTGTTCTGACCATGATTCATTGACCATATTTTCGCCCCTATGTGAGTTCTGCAATGCGTAACGCATGCAAATTGCAAGGTCATTCGTCGGGAATCGCGATGCTTGGTTCGGAAGAAATAGCTAGATAGTGTTAACAACAAATAAACCTGAAATACGATTCCTAACATAAATGTGATCTATTCCACTTGGTTAAAAATCTTGTTGAATATGCAGCTGTCTCTAATACAAAATCTAGCATCAATTCCTGTATTTGATTGGAAAAAAAGTTACGAGTCCGTCATTAAACCTACCACGTCTTGGCATTTTCAGTTTGTGAAAGCAAAAAGGTTTTTGAAGTGAAAACTTCTTTAGCGGCCTTTTACACTTTTTTGTAATGGGTAAAAAATGTTAAACTCGCGTCAGGACACGTGACCCTGATCGAAAATGCGTAAGACAGATGGAGAGAGAGACAGCCGGCGCGGCGTAGGAGAGGAAGTATCTCCCTCTCTTTCTACGGCGCGGCGAAAATGTATGCCTGCCGTCGCCGTGTCCACACGTTGGGCACGCGTTTAGTTTGCTACTATACATGTGTCAATCATTCATTTCTAGCGACTGAATCATTCTAGTACATTTCGTCACGCGTACTGCTACATTCGGATCGATCATTCAAATGGATCATTTCGGGCTCCAATTATTTGTGAGTCTGTGAGATCCCTAAAAATTTTCTATTTGAGATTTGTAATAGCGCCATCTACTACATCTACATGCTATAGGTAATTAAGTCATTTCGTCGAACTAAGACTTACTGACTTTCAAGGTGGTAAGCACAATCAACGCTAGATGGCGGAAACACAAAACCTCAAGTGATTCAATTGATTTGATTTTAATTGATAACTTTATTCAATTATCTTAATATATATATAAATTACGTGTCACGTTGTTTGTCCGCGATAGGCTCCTAAACTACTTAACCGATTTTAATGAAATTTGCACACCGTGTGCAGTTTGGTCCAACTTGAGAGATAGGATAGTTTTTTTGCCCATGAGTAACCCACAATTTATTTTTTGCGAATTTAAGGATTCTTAATAGGACATGACAGGGTCGTAGAAAAGGGCAGAACAACGTCTGCCTGGCAGGCTAGTATTATATATTTAATAAATTTGTTTATTCTTAAATTTCATTCCTAACAATACACAATTTCATCTTACTTTACATGTCTAAAAATAGAGATAACATTTATTTGCTACAAAATTAAACGTTTACCTATCTTATCTTATACTTATATAAGTTGGTTGAAAATTATCATATTAAGTAAATCATTTGTCATGATTATATTGAATAAATCTTTTGAAGTGTTATTTTTAATAAACTTTACGAAATGATATTTTTAACTCATAGATATAACAACAATTAAATATAATAAAATGTTAAAGAATATTTAATTTAGGTAACAATATTATAATAAAAAACCCTTAAGTAATAAATACTCCTGATACTCAGCAGTCTGCATTGTTAATTCGATTCGACTGTTTATACACATTATTTGGGATTCGGTCAGTTTGCGGCTCATTCACAATTCAAACAAATCGCGGTTTAAAAAGGTACCGTCAATGGTTTGTGATTGGTTGTACTCATAGATATAAGAAATATTGTACTGGTACATTCAAAAACAAATGAATGGACCATCAATACTTTTAAGTGTACCAGCTCAAACGAACGTCTATTTGCTACAAGCTCCCAAGTGATTAAACGCATCTGATTTAAATATATTCACGCTTTGTAGGGTGGATGCCCCAATTACCAGCCTTTTAGTGCCAATTTCAACATTAAACATTCCTACTACTTTAATTAGCGCAATTTAACTATTTTTAAACATTTGTTTTAATCGATATTTCTCAAATCTATTTATCAAAAAATGAACATTTTTTTAAATGATAAAATGAAGCACGTCGTTAATACGTGGTAGCACCATGCAGTTATATTAGAAGTATAGTTGTAGCACGAATGGGTTGGCTCGACCGGGGAAGGACCACGCTCTCACAGAATAATATCTAATAAAATAGTATATAGTGATACGCTGTGTTTCGTATAGTGAGTGTAGAGAACCAGAGACCCTTTTTAAAGGAAACGAGGCATTTCATCTTAGTACTCACGGGTGACAATGCATCTGCATTTTGATTCGTAATCGAGGATAGATGTAGATGTCTGTGGGCCACAGTAACCACTTACCATCAGGTGAACTGTGTGCTCGTTTGTCACCCTGTCCTATAAAAAAACATCGATTTCTTATAATTTAATCGTGCAAGTTTACGAATCATCATCATCATTACAGCTCTTCATAAGTCCACTACTGAACATCCTCCTCCACAGACTGTCGCAAATCATGGTCCTGAGCCACTTTCCTTGTCACCAGTTTTTCATTTATGTTCTAAGTTATAATTAGTACCTATTATTAAGTCAGAGTTAATTATATTTATTGCTATTGTTTTTGTCTATCTCAAAAAAAAATTAAATTACCAAATAAATTATAAGGTGTTTTTATATACCTACATCACATGCCTGATAGACTAATTGATTATAACTCCTTTAACTTAAAAATAAGTTAAGTTCTAATTAATGATATTTATTCCAGTTTATGATGCATGTAAAGAATAAATAAAGCTAATCGTATATCGTATATCTATTAACAGCCCCATTAATATTCACTATTTTTATAACTATTTTATAAAAACGTTAACGTAAAAAAAACACTTGGATTTTCTCCTGTATCGCGGAGCCAGCTTACAAACATAAATCGCACAAGGACACACATTCAGACCCGGAACAATTATATATAGGACATACAAATACTTTTTCCGTGCGGGATTCAAACCCGCGGCCCCCGGCGCAGCCACTCTTTGCTAAGCCACTGCGCCACGGAGCCGTCGTCTAAAATAAAATAAATCCGTCCGCACATTGGCCTGAAGCCTGAACCGAAGCAAACTGAACGACCTTCCAACGTGTGGATGCCGTCACAAACTCGGCCAATATCTTCGCCACTGTGTTGGCCAACGTGTAGAGCCGCCGTTAGGCGGCGTAGGGCGCTTGCGCGAATGTTCGTGTGTGATAATTAAAGAAATTCGTGCACAATTATTCCCTAATCTTTCCAAAATATCAAAAATGCACAACGTTAATATTCAAGTTTTCTCTTCTGCTGGCACTCCCGGAGTGCAACCCTTTTTTTTATTATAAGAAAAGAAACAGAAAACATTTTAGTACGGGGTGAAGAGACGTATAGAATTCAAACACGCGAAAAAAGGACTATCACAAAAAATATAAAAAAATCACTATGATATCTCCTCAAGTAATCCAGCCAAATCGTGTTAACATAAAACAAGCAAAACTTCAAGACCTCGATAGACTTCTTAAAAAAATTATGGAGATGAGTGGAGAAATTTGGAAGAATTGATTTTTTTTAAACTGTAATGGAGAGAACCGCTGAAACGGAAAACTTTCTGAGATTGTCAGAAGAGCCTGGTTTGTGTGAATCAGGATTTACGGATAATATTTGTCACGTTTAAAATCTTTCATTTTTATTATATTTTTTTAATAGGTATGTAAATTAAATTAATAAAAACACAATAAAATCTTTTATTTCATGCCTATAACAGATTTATCATTATTTTTTTTATATTATCAATCAAAAGAAATTACTTTATTCCGGACTTTTATGAGATTTAATGAAAGTTATATTTACCTACTTTCTTAGTTTGGTTGTTCTTGGTGGTTGTCTCTGATATCTTGTATAACACCATCGTTTGTTAGGATATTGTCTGTTGCAAAACCCACTAAAAAGTGACATGTTACTATCCAATTCCTCTTATTTCAGGAGTGTGTTTCATAAGCCGCTAAAATAAAAGATTATTTAACTGATTTGTTGCCGAAAAAGGATTTTAAAGTGTTGGCATATTCTGTGGGTTCATATCATACAAAAAAGGAGAAGTTTTTACTACTCGACATAACTGCATAAGCGACATAAAATGCAGTTTCGTGGTCACTTGGAAGGGAAGGCCAAATTGGCCTCTAAAAAGCTTGGGGTGCTCAGCAGAGCGGGATAGTATTTCATGCCGGCACACCGCCTGCAACTTTACAAGGCGCAGGTTCGGCCGCACATGGAATACTGTTCCCATCTCTGGGCTGGGGCTCCCCAGTACCAGCTCCTTCCATTTGACCGCATCCAGCGCAGAGCGGCTCGAATCGTCGACGACCGAGTGCTTTCCGATCGGCTCGATTCACTGGCGCTGCAAAGAGATGTTGCATCCCTTTGCATTTTCTTTCGCATATACCATGGAGAGTGCTCTGAGGTATTGTTCGGATTAATCCCAGCCGCCAAATTTCGTGAACGCACTACACGACCATTAAAAATGGAGACGCCAGTAACTTAAGGTATCTTCGATAAAGATTTAGTGGACTGTAATTTTGGTGCATACGGCAAAGGGGAAAATAAATAGGTGGGATAGCACGCACTGACCTGATGAGGGCTGCCGCGCCTTCCTCCTGGAGTGTCTGCTATACAGCGAGCTCGCCACGTGGTTCGGCGCACACGCACTCTCGGAACAGTCTCGTGAAGTCCCACACTCTCCACCTTTGCCCTTACGGGGGCGTCTCACACTTTTATGAGTTACAAAGACACAATGTCTGATGCGGTGAATATTAAACATAAACAGGAGAACTCAATGTTCGTCCTGCGCGGTTTGCGGTTAATGTACATAAGACGCGACGGGTGGCCGATTGCAATGGCTTAAATTCGAACATCTGATTAATATATGTAGATGCTAGCACACGCCGGTCTTCATATTTGTCGACGAGTGCTTGCAATAAAATTTTATAATTTTCAGCGCAAGGAGTTATACCTGAGCATACAGATAGGGCTTTGCCCGTTAGTTTACCTAGCAAATAGTATAACTTTTCAGCGTCGGTAAGCGATGTGTTGTCATGGACGGTTGATTTAAAGCTAGCATAAAATAAAGGCCATGAGCGAATGTCACCCGAAAATGGCATAAGTTCGATAGGCGGAAGTGTGAATCTGGCTTTAGATGGTGTACTAGTACTTTGTAAATTAGATTGCGAATATTGTAAATAAAGCCTATTTATTCTACCGCAAAGAGACTCAAACGCAATGAGGCTGTTATAATCAGGTTTAGCAATGGGGTTTATTTTTAATAAATGTGAATTATAATTATCTAAGACCTGTTTAAACTCAATACGTAAAGCATTAATATTAGAACTTCCATCAAGAAAACGCTCCATCGTGGAAGTGTTTGTGAGGATGTCCGAGGACATATCATATATTTTTTGCACTATTTCAAATAAAGCATCTCGTTTAGCTAACAATAAAACCAACTCAGCATCAGGTGTGCCCTCATTATCCGAGGAATCGCTATTATTCGATGCTATTTGTTTTTTAGGCGGCATTACAACTTAAGTTATGCGGCAAAAATAATATAATTATAAGCGGGTAGTCTGTAAGCGACCTCGCTACGCGGTTGAATTATTAAATATTAGTTTTGTTAACGATGAACTTTAATTGTTAACTTTTATAATAATTATGAAGTTATTTATAACGAATATAATGCTTAAATATATGTGCAAATAATAAATGTAATTTAACAGTATAATCTATAGATGTAGTTAAAAGTTGATGACGTGATGTGAACATACAACAAATAATTTATATAGATAATTATATGCTTATTCATTCTATGAATATAGTTTTAAAATTACTATGAATGTCACCTATTAGGACCTATTCTAGTGTTCTAATAAGGGCGGGGTTAATCCGAAGTCGGATTAAAATATAAATAATTAATTATATAAACGCTTATTACGATAACGATCTAATAAGGGCGGAAAGTCAAGGTCAATCCAGCGAGAAGTGACCATTAAAACGTCCCGATACCATCCACACCATCTGGATGCTTAGCGGTCCACCACTGTACGTTTCAAAAGGAGTTTTCTTCCGCGTACAACCTCTCTGTGTGAATAATTTACCATCGGCGATTTTTCCGGACCGATACGACCTGGGGACCTTCAAAAAAAGAGCTTACTCCTTTCTAAAGGGCCGGCAACGCACCTGCAATTCCCCTGGTGTTGCGGTTGATCATGGGCGGCGGTAGTCACTTAACATCGGGTGAGCCACATGCTCGTTTGCCCCCTCTTCTATAAAAAAAAAGTTTGAGGAAAATAAGTAAAACTTATTTTAGTGGCTTTTGAAATTAGACGACTCAAGTATAGGTATGTAAGTAGATACTTGGATAGTGAAGTAAATTTCAACTAATTTTTGTAATAAAATACTTAGGTATTACTTCTATAAATTATTACTTAATTCTTTTTTGCTGTAAGTACCTATCTAACGAAAAAATGAAATAAATTCCCCTTTTATAACTTCCTTCTAAAATCGTTCGGTAACTTAAAGAATGATATGAAACCTTTTGTTGGTGCCCTTAACACTTATAGTAGGAACGAAGTTTTGCCATTATAATTTATCAAGTAGGTAATATACATAATATATAATTTTTAAATTACTTACATTAAAACTTTTACAACTTTTTTGTCTTACAATTAAATATACTAAACACTAAACAAAAGCTATTTTAACAAGTATTTACATAAAACTATTTACGTAAACACCGTTAAAAAACTTTAACATTAAATCGGCTACATAGCGCTAGGCCCCAGGGCGCCTAGCGATAACAGGTAATTATTTCACTCAGGTAGCTCGAGTAATAGAAGCCTGCCTGCTACAACGTGTATACAATTTGAGTACGCGTGTAGACTCACGACGAGTCGTCGCCAGTTGGTATTTAGTTTCACATTGTCTCCACGCGTTCATAATCCCACAATGCATAAAGGTGCCCTATTGGTATTCAATATTTAGTCCTTAAAAGTCTTAATATAGTTGCAGCTTGGCTCTATCATGGACAACCTATGCCTACAATTGCAGTAACTTCAATTTTCATTCAAGTATGTAGTAAGTTTTTGACTCTATCCATGTTTCAACCGACTTCAGATAGGAGCAGTTTATTAATTTTTCAGTCTGTTCAATGTGATATATGAATTACAGGACTGACTATACTTTGCCCCCACCACCGTAAACGTCAAAAAAAGGATGTATGGTAGCTCCCTGAAACTGGTTTATGATAAATTCAGTTTTTTGATCGAAAACGAGAAAAAGATAAAGTTATTACTTAATGTTATCACTAACCTGAACAAACTTAGTTTTTAAATAAAAAACCTGAATATACTATGGTTGATGATAAAATTCAAGCTTAGATTAGGTTAGGTTACCAAACCTAAGCCCAGCAAGGGTTCGGGGAGGCTTAGCAGCCGCGGTTTGGCGACCCGTAATGAACAAAGACGAACTCACTTGGCCAGCTCGTGGTGTAGGGCCGGCCCGGAGATCAGATCCGCCGCTGGAGTCGGGAAAGCGGATGCTGCCGAGTTCGGTTTTCTTAGCCCCATGGTCTTCACGTATAGGACTCGGGGGTGTCCGTTACGCAGGCAGATTTGGAGGCCGTGAAGGAAGGTGCGCATCGTGTTCCTGTTGCGCCTTGCCTGAGAAGTAAATTGAAGAGGAAAAACCCTTCCCGAGGACAGGCTGCTTAGTAGCTCTAGCAGCGCCGCTGATGTGTGCGAAAGTGTAACTGTTACCCTGCCAATATGCGACGAAGGTGGAACACCATGGGATTTTAGTTAATGCGTGTCCAACATAACACGTTCTTGCCCCTGCGAGGGGGGTATGCGTAGGCTCGGTTAGGTTAATTTTATTATAAAACCCTGAAATTGTTCAGGTTAATGATAAGATTAAGTAATAACTTTGTCTTCTTCTGGTTTTTGATCAAAAGCCTAGGTTTTTGATCAAAAACTGATTTTATCGTAAACATAGCTTGCTTATGTAGGTATTATCTAAGCTTTTATTGCATGCAACACCGGTTAAGTAGTAGTGAAATGGCCGAGCTACATTTACGGGACATGTGCTTGTTTGGCCTATAAATAATTATTCCAGGTCTGGATGAATTAATCTATGTGCAATTTATTTATGTAAGATGCTTACACGACGCAGAAGGAAATCTTGCTGCATTGCATGCATGCGTTTAAAAAAAAAGAAACAAATAACAAAGTAATGATTTCTTATATTTACGCGAACACTACACATTGATTAAAACTACTTTTGAGGATTTTATCGCGTTTGTTTTACTTTTAATTACTTTTATTTTTAATTCTCGACGTTTCGGGCGCTTTCCAGCACCCATGGTCACGGGGGACTGAGATGACTGAGGTCCCGATGTCATTGTTGAACCCGGAGTACCTTCAGCTTTTTTAATTATTGTTTATGGTCCAATCTATGCAAAATGAACTGACTATGTCTTGAGGTCTTGCAGTGGTATACTTGGGTTTAGTTTTAATTTTATTGATTATGGGATCCCAAGCAGGTGGTACCCAGCCTCCTTCTCTATTGAAATTAGGATGTTTTTAAGGTTTTTGGTAGGAATCGGTGTTCTTTCGCGAGGATTTGTGGTCTATCAAATCTGATGTAATGGTTGGGGCCGTCTAGGATATGATCGCAAACTGCAGACTTCCCGGAACGTTGATGCTTCACATCAGCTATATGTTCTTTTACGCGGGTTCTAATTGATCTTTTTGTTTGTCCTATATAAGAGAGACCACATTCACAATCAAGCGTGTACACTCCTGCATCCTGTAGAGGAATATATGACACTTGACTGATGGTAGGAACTGACTAATCTTCTTCGGCGGCTTGTAGAATGTTCTAATAGAAGCTCGCTTCAAGATGTAGCCAATCTTGTCTGTGACACCTCTGACATATGGTAGTACAGCAGGCACACGCTCGACTGTGGCCGGCTTCACCCGGTCACTGTGACGTAGGCGCGGGACCCGAAGCTTGTTGTCGTGCAGAACTTGTTTGACATGCTGAAGTTGCGCGGCCAGGTGTTTGCTGTCACAGATCCCTCGTGCTCTCTGTAACAAAGATTTGCCCACAGTAGCTAACTGTGAAGGATGGTGGTGAGATTCACCGTTTAATATCGGTTTGTATGGGTCTTTTTCCTATACACAGTGTGACCAATGGTGTTGTTAGGATTTCGGATGACTAACACATCTAGGAAAGGTAAGGAATTATTTGCCACTAACTCCATAGTAAATCGAATTTTAGAGTTTATGGAATTAAGATGTTCTAAAAATGCAGTTACTTTGTCTGAAGGTAAAATTGTGAAAGTATCGTCTACGGACCGCTTGTAGATCCTTGGTGTAACAGGTGCAGTAAGGAGTGCTTTCTCCTCAAAGTCTTCCATGAATATATCGGCGACAATGGGAGATACAGGTGAGCCCGTCGCAACACCATCTACTTGCTTGTAAAGCACTTCCTTCCACAATAGATAGCCAGATATAAGGCAATGTCTGAGTAATACTGCATATTCTGCTGGCATATTATTTTCCTCTAGTTTCCTAGTCATAATTGAGATGCAGTCTTCAACAGGTAGGCATGTAAATAGAGACTGAACATCAAAACTGACCATGGTTTCATTGTCAGAAAAAGGTAGGTCTTTTATCTCACTGACAAAATGGTATGAAAACTTAGTGTGTGCTCTTGTGTGTCCTCTGAGTGGTGATAATATTTTAGCTAAGTATTGAGCCAATCTGTAAGTTGGCGAATCAATCTGACTCACTATTGGACGTAATGGAGCGTTCGGTTTGTGTATTTTTGGTAACTCATACAACTTCGGTGGTTTGGCACATGAAGGTATTATCGAATTAACGTCCAGATTCAATTTCTCGGAGTATTTCTTAATTAGATCGCTAGTTGTTTTAAGCGTATTAGTTGTAGGGTCTGTTTTGACCTTTCGGTTTGTAGTTTCATCCGACAAAAGTTGTTGTGTTTTAAAATTGTAATCTGACGTATCCATTATAACCGTAGCACTGCCTTTATCTGCGCGGAGAATCGTAAGCTCTGGTCTGTTGCGTAAGTTTTACAACGCATTAAATTCATTTTTGGGAAGATTTAATTTCGGCGCTGAACTTCGACGTAACATAGACGAAATGTCTTGACGTATGGCCTCTAAATCTTCATTACCAATGTTATTTTTATACAGACAGTCCCCAACACTACAGATAATGTCCTCATACGGTATTTTTCGCGGTGTGATTGCGAAATTCATACCTTTTTCTAAAACTTTTATTGTGGCGTCGTCCAGTGTTTGTTTTGATAAGTTGTAGACAGCGCGTTGTTTATGATTCGTGTCTGTGGTCAACGATTTCGTATGTTGGACATTTGATTTAGTTGTTAATTTATGGTATTTATCAATATGTTGCAATATGTTGAATGCAAAAATAAACTCGAGCGTGTGCCTGCTGTACTACCATATGTCAGAGGTGTCTCAGACAAGATTGGCTACACCTTGAAGCGAGCTTCTATTAGAACATACTACAAGCCGCCGAAGAAGATTAGTCAGTTCCTACCATCAGTCAAGTGTCATATTCCTCTACAAGATGCAGGAGTGTACAAGCTTGATTGTGAATGTGGTCTCTCTTATAAAGGACAAACAAAAAGATCAATTAGAACCCGCGTAAAAGAACATATAGCTGATGTGAAGCATCAACGTTCCGGGAAGTCTGCAGTTTGCGATCATATCCTAGACGGCCCCAACCATTACATCAGATTTGATAGACCACAAATCCTCGCGAAAGAACACCGATTCCTACCAAGGATGATACGTGAGGCTATTGAAATTAAAAAACATCCTAATTTCAATAGAGGAGGAGGCTGGGTACTACCACCTGCTTGGCATCCTATAATCAATAAAATTAAAACTAAACCCAAGCATACCGCTGCAAGACCTCAAGACATAGTCAGTTCATTTTGCATAGATCGGACCATAAACAATAATTAAAAAAGCTGGAGGTACTCCGGGTTTAACAATGACATCGGGACGTCAGTCATCTCAATCCCCCCGTGACCATGGGTGCTGGAAAGCGCCCGAAACGTCGGGAATTAAAAATAAAAGTAATTAAAAGTAAAATAAACGCGATAAAATCCGTAAAAGTAGTTTTAATCAATGAATAACAAAGTAATATAGAATGTATAATCGTAAAAAGGTATCTGTTATATGGTAAAAAGCCGTCGCGCTAAATCATTTTCGAGTTCAAATTTATTTCAATGTTTTATATTATAACAGCTACAGCCTTCTTTTGCAGAAATATTGACAAGTGATTTACCGCTAGTTATATGTTTCTTCAATATTATTATGTTAAGGCCCTAACGTTTTGAAAGATGATCATGTCAAAAGACACTAGATACTCAAAAAATTATAATAATAAATATTTATTTATGTTTTTATGAGAGGGGGGGGGGTATGAGAATGCGGCTCCTGATGATAAGCAACTATCCCGCTACGGCAGAACAACTGCAACACCAGGGAAATTGCAGGTGCCGGCATTAAAATAAAGAGTAGGCAGTTTTCTTGAAGGTTCCTAAGTTATATCGGTCCGGAAAAATCGCTGGTGGTAGTCGATTCCACAGAAGTTGTGCGAGGAAGAAAACTTCTTGTAAATCGCACAGTAGTGGACCGCTAATCATCCAGGTGGTAAGGATGGTATCTCGAGTTCTGTCGCGATGTGCGATGGTGAAATTGAGCGGTTGGAATTAATCCGAACAATTCCTCTGAGCACTCCCCGTGGTAAATGTGATAGAATACGCAAAGAGATACAACATCTCTTCGCAGCACCAACGAGCTAAGTCGATCAGAAAGTTCTCGGTCGCCGACGATTCGAAACGCTCTGCGGTGGATGCGGGCAAATGGAAGGAGCTTTCACTGGGGAGCCAGTGTTCCATGTGAGGCCAAACCTGCGTCTTGTATTGCAGGCGGTGTACCGGAATCAGATACTGTCCCGCTCTGCTTTTTTGGGGGCCAGATTGGCCTTCTCCTCCAAGTGACCCCGAAACTGCACGTCGTTCGATTTGTCGACAACGAGGATCCCAATAGTGGTTGAAGTGCCCTGAAACTGAGGAGATATGACAAAGGGGTTCTTTATTTTTTACTACACCTTGAGCACGTAAACACTTCTCCGTGTCTCAACCACTTGGAAAAATTTTTTTTACTTATCAGAAATATCGACGTTATGCGCCAGTGTGTAACTTGATCAGATCTTATTTATGCAAACCGGTGTAAATTTTGACAAGTTTTGTTTTGATTTTTTGTTTACAACTTCCTTACTTCTTACTTCACTTTTAATTATTCTTTCATTTTTCAAAACAAGTAAATGATACAAGATCTTTTCCAATAGAGTAAGGGTGAGAAATGAGCGTAAATCTGTGGTAAGCGGAGGCTGTAACCTATAGACCTATAGGTAGGTACCTATAGGTCACCCTCGAGAACTAAGATAGGATGCCTCGTTACCAGTAAAAGAGTCTTCGGTTTTCTACACTCACTATGCGAAACACTGCTAAGTCCTGGGAATTGGCGGGTGAAGTGGAATGTGTGATTGACACAGGATACCCGACTTTCGACAGCCTCAATGGACTAGTGGTCATTAACGCGGTTGCTGGTTATGAGGTCCTCGTTTCGATTTCCGGGTCAGATCAAAATCAGTTATAGAGCTATTCTGTCAATAAATTCTTAGTAGGGGCCCAGAGTCGAGAAGTCGGCGATGTTTCTCCCCTGTACCTCAGTAAGCACATAAAGCCTTTGGTCCTACGCAGGATCTCTTGCCATTAATATCGGATAACCGTCTCATCGGACTGTGACAGTGAGAGAATAGAGAGTACACCTGTGCTTGCGCATACACTTGGGCACTATAATCCTGTCCTGCGCAGATGGCTATTTTTTGTTATGACTGGCCGCCATGAACGTTACTCGGTAAATAAAAAAACTAAATACTTTTTTTTATAAACTATCATATATCACTCGGAGCCGTTCTTTGATCTTCTAGCGCCACAGGAGCCACATGTCATATAAAACGAGGTAAACATTTATTTCTGTGTTTTTCGTGCACGTCTACTTTATTATTTCATTGGAGTTGGCTCATCTTCAAAACACTATTCCGTCAAGTGTCACATTAGATTTAGATGTTTTCGATCATAGTTATATAATATACCTATATTTTATAGACAGTCAGCATATTTGAAACGGTTTTTTTCGTCGGCGTAATATTTCTCAATCACGAATTTGCATCGCAAGTTTCAATTACCGTGCAGTGGTGGTATAGGAACATCTATTAACTCGTCGGTGTCGAAAAGGTGACAATGGGATACAAATCTCGCAAATATCCCCGCTATATTATAAATAGCCTCTAGTTTTAATATTATGTTTTTGGTTTATAGCTAATTCCCGTCAGTTTCTCACGAATTTTTAACATCCCGCTAAGAAAATTGAACGTTTTAAAAAATAGGGAAGTTATTGGTATCACCCTGATTTTCGAAAATCGAGTTTTCATCAGATCTCGATGTTTTGAGATCCCAGGAAGCTATTCCGATTAATTTTACGTGGACGTCCTTACGGATGTATGTATGTATGTGTGTGTGTGTAAACCTTTCATAATTTTTGAACGTCTTGATCGATTGAGATGCAGTTTGCGACCTTCTAAAGATCTCAATGTGGAATAGATTTGGCGATAATATGAAATGATTCGGACGAGTAGATTTTGAGAAATATCAAAAATATAATTGAAAAACTGTTTTTATCGAATAACTTTTAAACGGCTTTACCGATCGATTTCAAAAACTAATCAGCTATTAGCCTCAGAAAATGACATCAAATGCCGTTTAAAAAATAAAAATCGGTTTATTCATTCGTGATATATCGAAGGAGAGAAAAATTTGAAAAAAAAAACGTTTTTTTTCTAACATAACTTCGAGATTCCGCAACATAAATTTGTGAAATTTGGAGCGCTTTGCATTTGAAATTAGCGGGAAGTACCAAGGATGGCCTGCAGGGTCAACCAATATTTTTTTTTTTATAAACAAGTGTTCCATTTTCAAACTTATCAGTCAAATATTCTTTACGATGATGTCGTTACTTGCCATGTCAAATAAATGAGTAAAAAATTATCTGTTTCTTTTAATAATCTTTTAAATTATTTTTTGCATTCATTTTGTTTCATTTCGTTATTATAGTTTATTGTTGTATTTTGAAAGCGTGTTTATGAGTGAGGAGACGTGTGAACTAAGTGAAGTAGAAACACCGAAAGAAGAGGAAAGAGGTAGCGAGATAAGTATAGATGAAATAATGAAAGCAATAAAAAGCATGAAAGCAGGTAAGGCTGCCGGATATGATAGAGTTTCACTCGAAATGCTAAGGGCTGGAGAGGAAGTGGTGGCAGGCCTGCTGCACACCTTGTTTAATTTATGCTGGGAACTGAAGCGGGTACCGGTAGACTGGTGCAAAGCCATGATAGTCCCAGTATATAAGGGAAAAGGGTCGCAGCAGGACTGTAAAAACTACCGTGGCATCAGCCTTCTTAGCATTGTGGGAAAACTGTATGCTAAGGTACTGATTGAAAGGGTCATGAAAGAAACTGATGGAAAAATTTGGGATGTGCAAGCGGGATTTAGAAAGGGAATGGGATGTACAGAGCAAGTCTTTTCCATGCGCATGATCGCGGAGAAGTTTCTGGCCAAAAACCAAAAGGTTTTTTGTGCGTTCATGGACTTGGAAAAGGCCTACGACAGAGTGGATAGGGATTTGCTATGGCAAACACTGAACTCATTTGGGTTGAGCGCTGGCTTGATACAGGCATTGGAGTCTCTTTATAGGGACTCTAGTGCTTGTGTTAAGATCAACGGGGTCTACTCGGACTGGTTTGACATCCATAAATGTGTCAGACAGGGCTGTGTGGCTTCCCCGTGGCTGTTCAACCTATTTATGGACAGTTGTTTGCAAAATTTGAAAGTTGAATAATGCGGATTAAGAATGGGTGAGTTAACCGTCAAATGCCTTTTGTACGCCGATGATCAAGTTATTCTTGCGTCGTCGGCGGCCGAGTTGCAAATGATGGTTACATTAATGAAAGGATCATTAAAAGAAAGGGGTATGAAAGTGAACGCAAGTAAGACGAAGGTTATGGTTCTTGAAAGACAAGGAAGTAAAACGATTTTTGAAATAAGAATAGAAGGGGAGTTGATCGAGCAAGTAGATGAGTTTGTATATTTGGGCTGCTTATTTAGCAGGGATGGGAGATATGATAAGGATATAGAACGACGAGTGAATGCGGGAAATAGAGTAAATGGGGCCTTGCACTCTATTGTGAAGAGTCAAAATGTGTCGAAAAAGGCACGTATGGCAATTCACAATACTGTGTTGGTCCCTACTTTAATGTATGGTAGTGAAATTTGAGTGTGGCAGAAGAAGCACGAGAGTAGAATAAACGCAGTAGAAATGCGGTCGTTAAGGAGTATGTTAGGGCTGAATCTGAATGACAGGGTAAGAAATTGTGTAATAAGAGAAGAGTGTGGTTTGCAAGATGATGTGGTGACCAGGATTAAGAAAGGAATGCTTCGGTGGTTTGGTAATTTGGAAAGAATGAATGAGGAAAGAGTGGCAAAGAAAATTTATGGTGCAGATGTGAATGGCAGAGTCGGAAAGGGACGTCCTAGGCGAAAATTTATCGACCAAATTGGCGATTTATTGAAAACGGGCCAAATTAGGAGTACCCTTAACCGACGAGCATGTATGCGTAGGTGTATGGATGTGAAGGAGGCAAGAGAGGTGTGTCAGGAGTAGTTACGTTATACCAGTTCTGGCTCACTGAGTCAGAAGTGGTACAAGTACGACGTTCGTCGACTCGGGATCCTAAAAAAAAAAGGTTTTGGCATGCTCTGATCACGAATCTGCGATCCATTTTTGCGTAGGATGCACGGTTCCGGAGATGTACAGATCAATTAACTCTTATCTAATTGATATCCGCTGAGGGCCTCCGCCGTCATTAGCGCTCCATTGTTCTTATCTATTGTTCATTGAATACCGTCATTATCTATTATTCGTCAGCGTGTGGGTCGGCTTATGCTATTGTATAATACTCCTTTGTTCCTATCTACAACACTAATCTGAATCATCAATAAAACACATTACCTAATTTTGTTAAAAATTTTATTTATAAAATACAAAATCTTATTACTTATTATCTATAAAAATAGGAGCGAAACATCTCATCCACTAACATATCGTTGTACAATGTGTTCTCTGTAAATATACTCGTAAAACTATGCATTGAACTTCCCTGAAACTTATATAACAAATACATTAAGCAATATTCGCCACGAACTGAAGTCCACTCATTCTGAATCCTATCATCATTCCAGTTCCATCTTTTACAATTTCTTTTAAAAAACTCTAGATGATATCGTACAGGTGCCCGTCCGAATGAATCAAAAGATTGACCGACGTCATTCGTATCGATATATAAAGCTACCCAATGTGACCCTGGTTTAACATCTGTATCCAAATTGCATATTATATACGTTGGTACGTGGGTGTACATCGGCAGTTTATTGGCAGCATAAACATTATTTTCTAGAGTGGAGTGAATCTTTTTCAGATGTTGTAAATCTAGTGTATCCATGATATTACTGCTATTAGTAGATTATTACAGTACAATCTACTCAATGACTAACATAGGAATGATCAATTATAGTGATTTCTAAATATTAAATTGCATTATTTGTGTTATACAAAACGTATTTGAGTCATCAATACACTGAACAAGACACGACAGGAAGGACGTTGCAATTTTGAGATAAGCAACAGAATGTAACATAAGCTTGTTGACGCATAAAGTTACTATCAATTCTACTGCAAAAATTCTTTAAATTAGAATTATTACTCACTGGTACTATATAAGACCAAGCAACTGCAGTCATGGAGTTAGTGTATGGTCGTTTGACCGCAGTAGATCTTTGTGTTACTTTAACGCATCAAAGGCCATGGATGTAAGTGTTTATTCTATTGACAAACTTACCTTTCTTTCTGTTATTTTCTTACGTGTGTATGATTTAGTGTTAACAAATTATATTTAAATATTATGTATGTGTGTGTATATGATTAAGCCGTGGTAGCTCAGATGGTTAGCGCAAATTGTAAATTTCACAGTACGCGACCCGGGTTCGATACCCGCCGGCACCAATTAAATTTTTAATTGCAATTTTAAGTGCTGATTTACCACGTGCCCAGCGGTGAAGGAAAACATCGTGAGGAAACCTGCTTTTCTGAGAAAATTTCGAAGGCATGTCAAGTTTGCCAACACGCATTGAGGCAGCGCATCGAACATTTCCTAGCCCTAAAACCCTCTCAGAAATGAGACGAGGCCTATGTTCAGCAGTGGACTTTAATAGGCTGTAACTTTAACTTTTTTAACTTTTACGATTAAGTGTTAACAAATTGATATTAACATGATAACTGTGTTGTTGCAGAAATCATTGAGCTTCGATGAAAATACCTATAAACATTATTACTACTCGCCACTCTCCCCTCAAGAAGAGAGTGATGACATCGTCATTAATAATAACACATGCGATGGTGGAAAAAGAAAATCGCAATCGATTGATCATTTTTTTGAAGCTGAATCAAAAATAAAAAAGAGGAAGCTGTTATCATCAACCGTAGCACGAGCCGCTAGAGATGGTGTATCATACATTTCTACTAATTCTGACGACGGAGACCAAGCGACGCATCTCATCAAAATTGAAATGTACGATATGAAGAAGCTATCCAAGATTCCAACCACAGATCATTGGAAACATGCTTCCACGAGGATTAAATATTACGTAAAGACTAATAAGGATAGCATCTACGAAAACACAAACGCCCTCGTATACAATATTACAAAGACAGTAGCAGAAAGTGAAAAAGTTAAAAAATACTTTTTTAACAATGACAGTCATTAGCTGATCATTAGTGAATGTGATTCTGTTTACTTAAATTACAGGAAGACAAGAGCAGAAGGAAGAGATGAGTGTGGCATACGTGTACAGAACACATCATTGAATAACAAAACTACAACACTGAGTGGAGAAGAAAACGAGAAGAATATGCAGTACTCAAGAGCTGAATATCCATTCTTTGGTTCAAAATCTAGCCGGTTGCTCAGTTTCGAAAACTGGCCTCTCGTTATGCGACAGAAACCTGAAGATCTTGCAGAAGCCGGTTTGTTTTATACTGGCCATGCAGATAGGACCAAGTGTTTCCATTGTGGTGGTGGTTTAAAAGATTGGGAAGATGATGATGATCCTTGGCAGCAGCATGTTCAGTTGTTTAGTCAGTGTGCTTATGTAAAATTTAAATTCGAACAGAGTTTTGTATTAGATTAAATAGAATATTAAAAAAGAAATAAAAAATATTATATTGCATACAATTTGTTTTATTTAATTTTATAATGATTTACATAGTTACATACACACAAAATGCATTACACATAACTCATAAAATCTAACACACAACACATATTATAACCTTAACTACAATAGTCTACAGTAACATTTCTGTTTTATCTATCTCAATAATATTATCAAACTCAGCATAAACTATACAGTTAATACAAACAGTATTAGTGAGGATTCAAATCGTACTTCTAATCTTACACTACCATGCTTTATGAGATTCCAATGAGCTGATGAGTTGGCTGATAAATCAGGGGTTAAGTCAAATGCTAATAGACAGTAACCTTTGGCATACTGTTTACAAGCGATTCCATTTCCTTCATTAAGAAAGTGAATACCAGTTCCCGAGAATAGAGTATGATATGCTGATGTAAATATACTATTATTAAAAGATGGTTGCAAAGCTTTTGAAGGTATTTGTTGACCATCAATATATAAGCTGAAAGAATTAATACCATAGTTTTCAAAGTTAAATGGATTTTTAGTAAGGGAACCATTAAATGCAGAATTGTTCACAAATCCAATTATACATCTTTTGGGTACCTGCCCTAAAAATATATTATCAAGAGTTTTTCCTTGAACACCCGATGGAATTGTTAAAACTTTTACTTCAGCTGGAGTAATAGGATATTTAGCGGTGGTAGAAGCTAAAACTTTTTGATGTGCGAGTAATACACTTGGATTAATTCGTGCTCGTCGATCAATAAGAGTTGCATCCGTAATGCAAACTTTAAACTTTACATCGTTTGACCCAGCAATTAAATTAAAGCTCTCTCTTGATCGAACCAATTTAACACTCATTTCAACGCCATTAATTAAAAAAATTTCTTGGTTGAAAATGTCACCGTGAAGATGACCAATCATTTCTATTTCCTTACTTTCACTAATCAATTCCAGTCTTTTAACAAATCCTATGTTTTACCATCCGTAGAATCCATTTTTCCTGCTGTATCATCATACCAAAGACTACAAGTAAGATGAGATAGTTTAGCAGCAGGAGCATAGTTTAAAAGGGTTTCCATGTATGCTCGATATGCATAGGTATTATTAGGTGGTGATACAAGTTTTTGGTTTAAATAAACATCGAGTTGACTAAAAAGTGAATGCAGCCAATTATTTACAGGTGCTACTATTGTAGTAGATATCAAGTTAGTTGAATCTTGATTTAATACTTTTGCCTTTATTTGGAGTAATGTATGAGACAAATCTATGTAGTCATCGCCTGTCCCAGGAACTTGAAACTCGATAGGTCCATCATCACCAAGAGATGAAATTGGTTTATAATGAATCCACAATCCATTTTCAATACTAGTTTGTATAGACGGTAGTGCAAACAAATCCAATTCTGACTTAACGCACTCGCAAGAATGATTATGAAGGAAAGACATATTTAATTTGAAAATATATCTTTGATATTTTTTGGTTTTAGACCAAGTTTTTTCACAGCTTTCACTTTAGCAGTTAATGGTGGAATGAACGAGGTCAATCGTTTTCTTTTAGTTTTGTACCTAGATCCTGTCATGTTAAATTGATCAATTTTCTCATCAGCCTTTCGTTTTAAATTCGTACTAACTTGCTTTAGACGATCTTTTATTGAGGCTTCCATAGGACGCGCTTGAACCATATCCGATAAAAGTCCTACTCCAGCGCTTAATGCCTCCTTACCAATCACTCGAGCACCACTTGAAAGTAAAGGTAAAACTGATCTAAATAACCCTTCTAAGAAGCTTCTAATACCATGACCGCGTTGGTATGGTGCACCGATATAAATTACTCCAACTACTGACCCAGCTTGATGTGTATAATAATTTTCATATGGACCATCATGATGATCACGAAGAGAATTCATTATTATAATTTTCGGAAATGTAGTTTAATACACACGGTTCCAAACTGGAATGGTATTTTTTGTCCTGTGCTCGATCTTATAACTATTTCCAGCGTATCGAACTCTCTTCGCATAACAGGTAAGTAGTGAGGTTGAGAGAAAACGTGCATTTTATTTGCACCATAAATTTATTTTGTAGGATCTAATGAAACGACTCTTAGTAAAGGAGTCATAACATCACCCACAATCTGAGGATCGATAATGTCGCAATATGGAAAGAGTTGAGATGGTAACCCTAAGTGTAAATTAGCAGGACACTTTCCAAAATTTCTCTCTAGAAGATTTTTATTTGGTTCATAACCTAGTTGTAAACTTAATTTGGGTGATAATGTTACGGATGTTATATTTTTATCCAAAACAGAAATAGACACTAATTTTGTTATTTCATCATAGCGAAATTTCAAGTTCTCTCCGATACCATTTAACACTCTTAAAATATGCTCAACGTTATCATAGTTGGTAGCTGGAATATGTTTTTTGTAGTACACTGTGGATGGTTTATCTTCATTAGGCATTAACATAGATTTTGTAACGTATATAACATTTTCATGATCTTGAACAGTAAACATGGTACATGGATATTGAAACTCGACAACTCCAACCGACCATTCACCTTCTAATTTAATAGCTTTCGGTAATTTCGTTGAAAAATTTGTGGTCTTGTTATCAGGAAAGTATTCCATTGAACTATTGTTGAGCAAAGTTAAATAAAAACTTTCTTTATTCATATTTCTTTTAAACTAGAAGCTAAAATCCAACTGTTAAATTTATCTGGATAACCTTTCCACTTCACTAATACTTCTTTTCTGTTACCTGAGTAACGAGTGTCAATTATTAATTTTATCTATTTTATATTGTGAGGTGGGGTTGTAAGTGATTTTCTGTAATTCTCTTTCATAAAAAGTACCAACTATTGGTTCATTTTGTAAATCTGTTATTGTATAAAGAACCCATGGAGATCTATCAATTATTGAAGATATAATAAATATTTCATCACTCCAATTTGATTCATATCCTTTTTGGAATACATGTTTATATTTAGTTATTCGAACATAATCACACACATTGAAATTTGGTTTAAGATTTTCTAAAGAAAATTTGTTTGACCGTCTATCATAAAGATAAGTCCAAACTGTCATAATATTGTTGGAATTTACAGCACATGGGCACAACTTAATACTAGAGTGAAAGTTGTGATTATAAGAGTATATTAATTCTTGTAAAACATCTATATATCTATAAGTATTATTATGAGTGAAATAACGCCACATTTTCATTTTTAGTGTTCTTTGAAATCGTACAACAATACTGGCCTTAATGTCAGGATTGTTAATAGTATAGCATAATGATTTCTTATATTTACGCGAACATTGCACATGATTAAAACTAATTTTACGGATTTTATCGCGTTTATTTTTACTTTTTATTTTTAATTCCCGACGTTTCGGGCGCTTTCCAGCACCCATGGTCACGGGGGACTGAGATGACTGACGTCCCGATGTCATTGTTAAACCCGGAGTACCTTCAGCTTTTTTAATTATTATTTATGGTCCGATCTATGCAAAATGAACTGACTATGGCCTGAGGTCTTGCAGTGGTATGCTTGGGTTTAGTTTTAATTTTATTGATTATGGGATCCCAAGCAGGTGGTAGTACCCAGCCTCCTTCTCTATTGAAATTAGGATGTTTTTAAGGTTTTTGGTAGGAATCGGTGTTCTTTCGCGAGGATTTGTGGTCTATCAAATCTGATGTAATGGTTGAGGCCGTCTAGGATATGATCACAAACTGCAGACTTCCCGGAACGTTGATGCTTCACATCAGCTATATGTTCTTTTACGCGGGTCCTAATTGATCTTTTGGTTTGTCCTATATAGGAGAGACCACATTCACAATCAAGCGTGTACACTCCTGCATCTTGTAGAGGAATATATGACACTTGACTGATGGTAGGAACTGACTAATCTTCTTCGGCGGCTTGTAGAATGTTCTAATAGAAGCTCGCTTCAAGATGTAGCCAATCTTGTCTGTGACACCTCTGACATATGGTAGTACAGCAGGCACACGCTCGACTGTGGCCGGCTTCACTCGGTCACTGTGACGTAGGCGCGGGACCCGAAGCTTGTTGTCGTGCAGAACTTGCTTGACGTGCTGAAGCTCGGCGGCCAGGTGTTTGCTGTCACAGATCCCTCGTGCTCTCTGTAACAAAGATTTGCCCACGGTAGCTAACTATGAAGGATGGTGGTGAGATTCACCGTTTAAATATCGGTTTGTATGGGTCTTTTTCCTATACACAGTGTGACCAATGGTGTTATTAGGATTTCGGATGACACTAACACATCTAGGAAAGGTAAGGAATTATTTGCCTCTAACTCCATAGTAAATTGAATTTTAGCGTTTATGGAATTAAGATGTTCTAAAAATGCAGTTACTTTGTCTGATGATAAAATTGTGAAAGTATCGTCTACGTACCGCTTGTAGATCCTTGGTGTAACAGGTGCAGTAAGGAGTGCTTTCTCCTCAAAGTCTTCCATGAATATATCGGCGACAATGGGAGATACAGGTGAGCCCATCGCCACACCATCTACTTGCTTGTAAAACTCTTCCTTCCACAATAGATAGCCAGATGTAAGGCAATGTCTTAGAAATACTGCATATTCTGCTGGCATGTTATTTTCCTCTAGTTTCCTAGTTATAATTGAGATGCAGTCTTCAACAGGTAGGCATATAAATAGAGACTGAACATCAAAACTGACCATGGTTTCATTGTCAGTAAGATGTAGGTCTTTTATCTCACTGACAAAATGGTATGAATCCTTAGTGTGTGCTCTTGTGTGTCCGCTGAGTGGTGATAATATTTTAGCTAAGTATTGAGCCAATCTGTAAGTTGGCGAATCAATCTGACTCACTATTGGACGTAATGGAGCATTCGGTTTGTGTATCTTTGGTAACCCATACAACTTCGGTGGTTTGGCACAGGAAGGTATTATCGAATTAACGTCCAGATTCAATTTCTCGGAGTATTTCTTAATTAGATCGCTAGTTGTTTTAAGCGTATTAGTTGTAGGGTCTGTTTTGACCTTTCGATAAGTAGTTTCATCCGAAAAAAGTTGTTGTATTTTAAAATTGTAATCTGACGTATCCATTATAACCGTAGAATTACCTTTATCTGCGCGGAGAATCGTAAGCTCTGATCTGTTGCGTAAGTTTTTCAACGCGTTATTCATTTTTGGGAAGATTTAATTTCGGCGCTGAACTTCGACGTAACATAGACGAGATGCCTTGACGTATGGCCTCTAAATCTTCATTACCAATATTATTTTTATACAGACAGTCCTCAACACTACAGATAATGTCCTCATACGGTATTTTTCGCGGTGTTATTGCGAAATTAATACCTTTTTCTAAAACTTTTATTGTAGCGTCGTCCAGTGTTTGTTTTGATAAGTTGTTATATATAGTGATTATAATCAATAAAATTAAAACTAAACCCAAGCATACCACTGCAAGACCTCAGGCCATAGTCAGTTCATTTTGCATAGATCGGACCATAAACAATAATTAAAAAAGCTGAAGTTACTCCGGGTTTAACAATGACATCGGGACGTCAGTCATCTCAGTCCCCCGTGACCATGGGTGCTGGAAAGCGCCCGAAACGTCGGGAATTAAAAATAAAAAGTAAAAATAAACGCGATAAAATCCGTAAAAGTAGTGGTATAGTAATTAATCTTTTTGGATTTAAAGTATTTTTGTACATCTTTTGAAACAAATTCTGTATCTTTATCAGATTGTATGTGAGTAGGTGTTAAATTACTTCCAGTAAATATACTTTCAATACATTCTTTAGTTGTTTCTGAGTTTTTCTTTTTCATTGGTCTTGCAAAAGCATATCTACTAAATACATCAATAACACAAAGTATATACTTGTAACCATCATTATATTGAGAATAAGTTCACATATCACTTAAATCGGCTTGCCACAGTTCATTAATATTTGATAGAATGTATCTATTACGCTGGAGTTTTTTTCGAATGGGTTTATGTAATATGTATGTTTCATGTGATTTTAACCATTCCTTTACTTGCTTTTTATTCATTTTACCCTTCATGGCTTTCGATAATTTATCAATACTACCAAAACCAGCGGGATTCGATGGATCATAATAAATCCTGTTAATTTCTTCTAGTACGGGGTCCATTTTTCCCACTCAAGCCTTTTACGTATTTTAGTTGTAGACTTTTTATCTCTACTGCTCGGTGTAGAAAACTCTTGAAATTCAATCTCAGAGGGTTTGTTTAGATCTTTTGCTTGAATTTGGTTAATAAACTCACATCTCTTTGGATTTCCAATATAATTAAGTGGTACTTTAATATCTTTTAATGCTTCAGCAAATCTATCCCACCCTACTGGATCACTTCTTTTTAAAGGTCTTAGTGAATTATTTATTAAATCAACAATATTACTTCCAGGAATTTTTTCATTATCAATTATGACTGTACCTTCATTATCCCAATGTATTTTACCTTTACTTGTTTCAACTAAGTTTAATAATAACTGTCCTTTTTTATTATTAGTTTTTGGTATTAAACTGAGTATTTGAGCTGGTGTGTAAAGTGGATTTTCAACATTTTCTTTACTTTTAATGGATCGATTCTCCTCCAACAAAGATTCAGCATCAACTTAAGTTTTTAGATCTCTATCTTTATTTTTAAAACCAATTTTAGACTCGTTTAAATCTTCATTTGATGTATCAGAATAAATTGGTAATCTGAGTGGTTGACGATCCTCTTCGGTAAAATGAAGGTATCTTTGCAGTGTTTGTAAATATAACATCCATTTCTTTCGGTCTTCCATCTTACTATTCATAATATTTTGCATTTTAATATCTATTAACCTTATTTTCTTGTTTTAATTTTTCAATCAATCCAGGTTCGATAAGCATCATTTACTTTGCATTTTCCATGTTAACTGGCTAGTCCACTCACTAATCCACTCAATATTGCACCTAATATTATTGGTAAGAAAGCCCCTCCTTTTTGTATAATTATATTTTTTCTTAGTTTATGTTTACACTTACGCACTAGTTGACGGAGTATATTTTTGTGTTTATTCAATTTTTGTTTATCTTGATCTTTAAGAGGTACTTTTCCTTGTAAAACGTTATGAATACACTCACAAATACAGTTAATTTCTTCTTCATCACACGTTTTAAGTAATGCTCTTTGATATTTTGGTTTAAGCGTATGCAAAGCGTTTAGCAAATGTTTATGCGTTGTGAGTCGACGATGCATCATTTAGCAATGATTTGAAATGTTTGATTCTTGGTGTATTTAAACTCTTTTGTGGGGACGTAGACTGTACAGAAACTATTAAATGGGAAGACATTTGTCTTGATACGACAAAAATCATTGGTATTCTGTTTTAAATCTACCATTAAATATCCATGCGTTTCTAGAGTTGCATCCCTGTAGGCATCTTCAATGAATTTTGGGTTATCTGGTGACACTTGTCGTATCTTATTTGAGTTTTATCTCGAGGGTTTTTAAAATATATTAAATAACTTGAGTATAAGGATATGTCTCTTTGCCCTTTACCCTGATGAAATAAATTTTGTGTTAAATAAAATACACTAAGATTCCTGTGATGACTACCTTTTGTAAATATATCCACAATTCTTCCATCGGACTCTCTCATTAGATCATCAATAATAACAAGATGTGGGTTTTCACCATCAAACATATTAACATTTGGAATTCCTTGATGGTAGTTAACATTTGGTAAATTATATAAAGGTTGCATTTCATCAAAGCACCATGTGGTCTGATCAAAATCACAATTACATATTTCTGTAACTGATTTTATGAAATTTGTTACAAAATTTGACTTCCCACATCCACTTGGTCCTGCCACAATAGCAGTAAACGGATGGATAAAGTGAAACATTACACAAGTCTAAAGTTCAAAGGGGTGAAATAAAAAATGAAAGTGTTGGTGTTAACAATTAATATATATTGCAAAATTATATAAAACGGAATGATCTGTATACTATTTCTAACACAATTAGTACATCATAATTTTACAATCAACTCAACCTCAAATAAATACACACACACGCAAATATAAACAACAATTAACTTAAATTATTTACAATAAAACAACGATTAAATATGTAATAAACTCTACGTCATATTATACTATTATCATTATTTTACAATCAATACAAATTTTATTTACATGAAGACATTGGTGGAGCCACGTGTTTAAGGCTGCCGAAGTCTAGTTCCCCGGTCGAACCTTAAACCTATTACGCGAGATATTAACTAAAGTGGACTGTATATGCGGTTGCTTCTACGCTTACGTAAAGGCGACTACTATAGCATGCGGTATAATGCACTCGCTCTTCCCTAAAACTAAACTATTATTGTGCCAAATCGCTGAAAAGGAATCCTGCCTTATTAGGAGAACAAAAATATTGGAGCGGGTTAAACTATGTAAGGCAGGAGCTAAATTAAGGAATGTTGACTCACCGGGGTTTCTTCTATCCTGTTGAGCACTATAGCTGCAACTTCTGGAACTTCTTCTGGAACACTCCGGAGAGAGGCGGTGCGCGACTATATCTCACACGATGTGAGGCGGGTCTCCTGGAGCTCGACTGCTTCCAGGCTAAAGCGGTTTCTACTAGCGGTGTGTTTTCAGCGACGACTGCGGTGGAAAAGAGACCGCGCAACGGTCGCGCGTGCCTTATATGTCCTCGGCCCCGATGATTACGTGACATTCTAGAATCATCTTCTTGCCCCTCCCACCCCACCACCCCGATGTGTCGATGGAGGATCGAGGAGGGTATGAATGATATCGTTTTGTCGGAAAGGAACAAGCGGCTTGGCACCTCTACCGTCAAATATAATAATCCAATGGTTTTTTTTTCCGCGCAACCATCTCCCCCGCCCTTGAAGGATTTCCTTCAAAATTAACTAATACAACTAGAGCTAAGATCAACTAACAAAATAACTAACTAACGCTAAGATTACTTAAATTCAACTACAATTTAATCTAGAAAGCTAATTTAAATTATGGAAGAGGCAGGGGGCACAAACGGACAACCGGACGCAAGTAAGACCCAACCGTGGTCTTAACGCGAGCTATCCTAACTACTCCGTCGGAACCGGGAAAGACCTCTTCGACAATTCCTAACGGCCAGTGGAGAGGCGGCGTATTCTCTTTGGTGAGCACAACTACAGTTCCTACAGCTAAAGGCTCAGTTGCTGTGTTCCATTTTTGCCGAGACTGCAAAGTATGCAAGTATTCCATCCTCCATCGCTTCCAAAACGATTGCACTAACCGATCTAATAATTTGTGGCGTGCGGAAATGCTAAGTCTGTTCTCATCCATACCTGCGGCTGGCAAATACTTTAAAGGCGTTAAATTCAAAAAATGTGCTGGAGTTAGAGCCAGCGGTTCCGAGGGGTCACTAGACAACGTACGACAAAGTGGGCGACTATTCATTACGCATTCAATTTGAGCGAGCACCGTACTTAGCTCTTCGAAGGACAAAATTTGATCTCCTATTACTCGGTATAAATGACTCTTTAGACTCTTGATATTAGTCTCCCAATTGCCCCCAAAATGGCTCGCGGCTGGGACGTTCAGAGACCACTCAATGCGGTTCTCGGCTAGAATGTGAGCGAACTCCGAATTATAATATTTGCTAGCTAAGAGCTCATGTAGTTCCGATAAAATACGTTTTGCACCGACGTAGTTCGTACCGTTATCCGAATACAATCTACTTACAGGGCCACGGCGGGAAAGAAATCTTTTAAATGCACCCATAAAGCCTGCTGTGCTTAGATCACCAACGAGTTCTATATGCACCGCTCGAGTAGTTAGACATACGAAAATGCAGACGTAAGCCTTTGTGGATCTTATACCACGCCCGCGAGTGAGCGTGACCTTAAACGGACCAGCGAAATCAGACCCGGTGTGCGTGAAGGGCTTTACTGATTGTATTACTCTACAAGATCTAAGTTCCGCCATTTCCGGAAATGACGGCTTGGGGCGTGCCCGAAAGCAAGCTATACATCGGTGCACCCGATTGCGTATTAAACTACGTGCAGAAAGAATCCAATAATTCTGACGCAAAATCGACATCAACAAGTCGGGGCCAGCGTGCGAGTTCAATTTATGATGGTAATCGACTAATAAGTTCATGATATGGTCTTTACGCGGTAAAACAATAGGGTGCCGTTGGTCGAAACTCAATTGCGAGTTGGACAAGCGTCCACCCACCCTTACAATCCCATCCTGTAAAAATGGCTTAAGGCGTTGAAAGGCGCGACTACAAGCTCTATTCGATTGTAATCTTCTAATTTCTTCAGAGAAGTGCGCACGTTGAAGTTCACGCAATACTAGCGACTCGGCATAGTTGTAATCGGATGCTAAGACATACGAACGTCGCGGTAACAGCTTCGCGAATCGACAAACGTAAATTACGCTACGCAATAATTTCGACCAAGAGGACAAGCGGTTCGCCAAAGCAATGATTGGAGAAACCTCACTCGAAACGTTCGCCACTAGAGCGTGTCTCTTCTCTTCCGGCGGTTGTGACACTGACGAAGGTTCGAAGTCGGTTATTGGCCATTGCGAGGGATCCAAGTGAACCCAAGCAGGTCCGTGGAACCAAAGCGGGTGGTCCATTATTTGCATCGGGGTGAGTCCACGGGATAGACAATCGGCGGGGTTTTCCGTACCGGACACGTGATAAAAGTTCCGCGTTTCTAACTCGTCTTGTATCTTGGCCACTCGGTTCGCAACAAACGTATCCCAACGGTGGGGTGAAGAATGAACCCAGCATAAGGCGACGGTGGAGTCGGAAAAGGCCAATATCCTTTCTATGTGAACTCTATCCCTACATGCGCTGATAACTGCGGTAATAAGCTTGGTGAGTACTAATATTGCGCAAAGCTCTAAGCGCGCCAGAGAGACAACCTTACGGGGGGAGACTCTCGACTTAGAACTAATGAGGCTAATCGAATTTCTACCATTATTCTGGACGTGGAAATATACAACGCCCCCGTAAGCCTTCTCGCTGGCGTCTGCAAACCCAACGACTGTTATGGCGCTACTTCTATCTACGTTTATATGACGCGGTATTTTAATTTCTCTTAATAAAGGAAGTTCCTCTCTAAAGCGCTGCCACAACCGAACAATGCTGTCAGGCGGCGAGTCATCCCAGTCGCATTCCAATAACCAAAGTTGTTTAATTAAAAGCTTAGCGTATAATACCACCGGAGCTACGAAACCCATGACGTCCCATAATCTAGCAATGCATGACAGTATTGTGCGCTTTGTGCATTTCTCTACGGGCGGATTTACCTTAAGGCTAAACACGTCGGACTCTGGTGACCAACATAGACCGAGCACCTTGTGTGTATCAGAATCGTCGAATTCCTTTATCGCCGAAAGACGGTGTGATAGTGGGATTGTATCCAAAACCGGACGCGAATTACTAGTCCACTTCACAAGATCGAATTGACCCGATTTCATGAGCCTTATAACCTCGGCGGTGGTTAGGGTTGCCTCCTCCACGCTATCGACCGAGTACACAAAATCATCCATATATAATCCGCTCTCAATTGCCCTCTTAGCTTTAGGATAAGAGGGACCTTCATCGTGAGCGAGCTGTCTCACCGTGCGTAACGCATGAAATGGGCTCGACTTTAAACCAAAACAAACGCGATTAAATTCAAACACCATTAGAGGTTCCTTTGGGTTGAAACGATATAAAATGCGTTGGAATCTACGGTCGCATTCACGGACCCCTATGCAAAGAAACATTTGACGAATATCGGCGGATAGTGCTATACTAAACAAACGAAAATTGACTATTATATTAAATAAACTGCCCTGTAAATTTTGCCCACTATAGAGGATATCGCTAAGCGACAGGTGAGTGCTAGTTTTAGCACTAGCGTCGAGCACTACACGTAACTTAGATGTAAGTTTGTCCTCTCTAATGACTCCGTGGTGTGGTATGAAATACGACGGTGTGTCTTCGTAGTTATCTAATTTCGAAGCTAAAAGTGATATGTAACCTTCTCTTATATATTCGTTAATGACGCCGTCGTAAGCTTCCTTTAACTGGGGTGAAGCGAGCATCCTACGCTCCAAGCTGTAGAAAGGTTTTTCCGCCATTTGACGCGAATCGCCGAGAGATAAAACATCTCCTTTAAAGGGTAGCGCTACACTATATCTACCGTCGCGATCACGAATGGTCGTGCGGACGTAAATTTCCTCGCATAACCTATCATCTGAGCTAGCTATGGGTGGAACGTTCACCTCCTCCATCTCCCAAAATTTGCGGACTAACGACTCGAGCGGTTCGACAGCCATACCACAATAAGAGGTTGCCGAAATACTATCTATGATGGGGGCGGAGCCAAGGATCACATAGCCCAATACGGTTTCCAGTGCGTAAGGCGCGGTATGCGAAGAGTTGCCCCTGACCTTATTGTTTAACAAAAGATAAGGGAAAAGCGATGCTCCAATGAGCATGTCTATGTTTCCAGGAACGGCGTAAGTGTCGTCCGCCAGAGTCAAATTCTTAAATTCAATCATTGCCGAGGTGTCAACCGAAACGGTTGGCAACCGTTCAGTGACCCTATCTACTACTAGTGCATTTATATCAAAGTTAACATTACGATCTATCCGAGAATAAATTTTTAAATTTATATATCCCTGTGTCGATTTACTAGTGCCTCCGATGCCTTTAATTACAGGACATGAAAGTGACCTATTTATTACTAAGCCTAAGCGCTGACAACATTGTCGCGTTATAAAGCTATTTTGGGCTCCGCTGTCCAGCAGTGCACGGACGCTTTGTTCGTTTCCACGCGAATCCCTAACCAAAATACGTGCCGTACCCAGTAACACGGTTGAAGGAGGTTGTGCTCCCATATTTGCCAATGAGCACAGAGCGACATCACCAGGTCGACCGCTAGAATCGTTGACCTTAGTAGGGGCGAATTCCTTATCCGCTTTACTTGACGCCGCTATGTTGCTATTTTCAAAATGTAATAGCGTGTGATGTTTCCTGGCGCACTTGCTACATACGGAACTCGAATTGCATTTTGCAACTAAATGCTTATCGCTTAAGCAGTTCAAACATAGGTTGTTTGTCTTTACTAATTTATAACGCTCGCTTGGTGAATATTTACGAAAAGTCGCACAATTATATAAATTACCGTGTCTATCTTTACATACTAAACAAGTATGCTGGAGTGATGTTGGCGTAGCGGTTACGTAAGTTAACGACCCTGCTATTTTAGATGGTTGAGTCTGTCTACGGTCGACGCACCTTTTAATCTCCTGTTTAACGTTCGGAGAGCGCTGCATCACCTTTATTTGATCTCGCACGAACGATGCTAATGAATGAAAGGAAGGCATCTCCGAGCTACGATGCTCCATTTCAAACGCACGCACGGTGTCGGGGTCCAACTTCTTCAGTGCAATATGGAGAAACACCACGTCCATAAGATCATTAAATTTCAAATTCTTAAGTGCAGCCACCGATGCCACAAATTTATCTAGAAATTGCTCTAAGCCGTTGATGTTCGCGGATGATATAGATTTAAGATCGAATATCTGGTTCAAATATTCGGAAGCTAACATTCTCCTATCTTCATATTTAGTTTTAAGCGTTTCGAATATTAATAAGTAATTGTTTGCTGTAGGTGTAAAACCAGAGCAGATCGACTGTGCCCTGCCACTAAGTTTACTGATTAAGTAATATAATTTTTCGGCGTCCGATAACGATGGGTTATTGTGTATATTGTTTTGAAAACTACTGAAGAAGAAGGGCCACGTCTTAATATCACCATTAAATACCGGAATATCTATTGGCGGCAACCTAATCGAGTCGCTTGGACGTACCTGTTTTTCCGGCTTTGCTTCGTTTTGAGATAGGGATCTCGCAATTCTTTTCACGCGACACAACATATCTTCGAATGCCAGCAGTGGTTGGTAGTTCACTATGTATTTCGGGTCGATTTGTAATTCCAAATGATTAATTTGGTCTAATATTTTTTCGTAATCTATTCGTAAAGAATCTATCGTTTCGATTTCGGTCAAAAAAGTTTCCCGCACTGCTTCTATATGGATGTTCTTTATATAATCACTTATATTCTGCATACGCGAAAAGAGTATGTCCCTCTTAGCATAAAGCGTTTTAATTTTGATTTCACTTCCACTAACTGCCATTTTAAACTATTATAATAAAGTTATATCAATCACAATTAATCTCACAACGCATAAACAATAAAGGATGGACACTCGGTATGCCGTATTACGTAATTAAATCGAACACCTGCGCAGCGAGTCGAGGTGACGCGTCATTTGCTAGACTCAATAATTTTATCAAGATTGTGGGTAAGCGTATCAAACGGTTCCTATTACACTGTTTCAATTATTTAATAGGCTTTAAATTTAATCAAATACGAGCGCTATAAAACGAATAATTCTGTTTGCGAGTACCTAATCAAAATTTAAATTTAAACGAACACTATTTAAGTCTATTCTATAAATTGGAGTGCATTATCTAATTAATTAATTCAACAATTCGACCAAAATCCTGCTCGAAGTGACCATAAAATGGTGGAGCCACGTGTTTAAGGCTGCCGAAGTCTAGTTCCCCGGTCGAACCTTAAACCTATTACGCGAGATATTAACTAAAGTGGACTGTATATGCGGTTGCTTCTACGCTTACGTAAAGGCGACTACTATAGCATGCGGTATAATGCACTCGCTCTTCCCTAAAACTAAACTATTATTGTGCCAAATCGCTGAAAAGGAATCCTGCCTTATTAGGAGAACAAAAATATTGGAGCGGGTTAAACTATGTAAGGCAGGAGCTAAATTAAGGAATGTTGACTCACCGGGGTTTCTTCTATCCTGTTGAGCACTATAGCTGCAACTTCTGGAACTTCTTCTGGAACACTCCGGAGAGAGGCGGTGCGCGACTATATCTCACACGATGTGAGGCGGGTCTCCTGGAGCTCGACTGCTTCCAGGCTAAAGCGGTTTCTACTAGCGGTGTGTTTTCAGCGACGACTGCGGTGGAAAAGAGACCGCGCAACGGTCGCGCGTGCCTTATATGTCCTCGGCCCCGATGATTACGTGACATTCTAGAATCATCTTCTTGCCCCTCCCACCCCACCACCCCGATGTGTCGATGGAGGATCGAGGAGGGTATGAATGATATCGTTTTGTCGGAAAGGAACAAGCGGCTTGGCACCTCTACCGTCAAATATAATAATCCAATGGTTTTTTTTTCCGCGCAACCAGACATAAAATTAAAAACTATCAACACTTAACGCAGTTTATAATGACCCCAAGCTAATGTTTCAATATTATTATCTAAAATATGCCTCTTTGTGTCATTATATGATAAACCAATCTTATTCAATTTTTGTGTAAAAATTGTGTGTTTAATTGATTTAAATCTAAGCATACTATAATATTGCACTTTTTTATTAAATAGAGAAGACTTATAACTATCCATGGTCATCTTTTTAGTGATATATTTATTTACCCCTTTTGGCTTGGCTATAGTCTTATTCTCTAAGTTAAAAGCGTACATTTTGGATCGTAAACCCACAAATTCTTTTATGATTTTACCATTATTTTCATCTTTAAAAAACCTAATTTCTTTTTATTTAATTTTGGATATTCAAAAATATTATTTGTATCATAAGCTGAGGTATCAAAGTGTGATGAAAGGTCAGGTTTTATATCAGAGTAAAAATCATCTGTAAATATATGATATATTAAATTAACTGTATCTGTATACAATAATTTGATTTTACTAAACTTTTTAACCATATAGTTATAATGAAAACCATACATTAATGTTTTTGAAATATCTAAAATGCAAAACCCTAAATAAATTGGTTTGTTATATATTAACTTTGTTTTTCGCAACTGAACCGCAACTAGGTTTTCCGAAAATACTGAAAGACTATGAAATTGTGGTTTAGCGATTAGATCTTGAGCACCTAAAGCTTTGCCCTGGTTCTCCCAGTGTGTAACTAATTTTATGTTAACCCTTTTTTCAATATTCTCCATAGTCTTACCGAAGACTGAATTATTCAATAATTTATAAAAATCTTTTTCGAAATCTGATTTTGCTAACGTTCTTAATTTTTGTGTTTAGATCTATGTACATCTTCAACCAGCGAGACTGTTTAAATTTTAAAACTCTATGAATTTTAGTTAATTTAACCCCCATTTCTATGCACTGCTTTAAATTTCTGTAATGAATTACATATTTATCTTTATTATTTAAATTTGGGACTAGTTTATTTTCATTAATATTGCCTGCACAAATGTTTTCGGGGCATAAAGGAAAGTCCGAATGTAAATCATGAAGTTCATCTGGATATTCCAAATCAACTTCTAAAATAAAACCGAAGTTCGATGTCTCAGACACATTAAATTCTGTATTCGGATTTACCCATTCGAATCCACCAGTAGGAAGACATTGAGACATAGCCCAACCATATAAATTGTTGGCATCAAAATATGTGATATATGAATTTGGTTTCCCTGCATCATAATCCCCCATATATTTGTTATTAGCTCTAGCATAACGATTACTACATTGAGATACACCACCCCTGATTCCTGATCTAATAAATGCAATTTTCTCATAATCTGTTAAAAGTTCTAATTCTATTTTTGTATATTTTAACATTGCATCCTAACTTAAACCGGGTGCTGTGTAATAATGGGCAGGGTCTAAATCATAAGTATCAATACATAACTTTCTAAAGTTTTCAAATACATCGGTTAAAAGTAAAACGTCTGTTTTTAAATACAGGTTTGAATAATCTAGCATATTACAACACCCAAAGTGTTCCCAAACATCTTTAGCATGATTGTAATCATCGTTTGAAATATGGGAATCTGTGAGCGAGCTATAAAAACATTTTTGTTCGAGGAGCGATGTTAGGCTTAAACTTTCATAATTAGTCATAAGTTCATATGGATAAACGCCTTTCCGTTTTAAACGAAAGAAATCTTCATCATTAGGATAATTTCTACGTAATTCTTGAAATTGATCATTACTGAGATTTTTGGCCAATTCTTCTAATTTACATGATAAAAACTTAAATGAATCTATGAATCTTAATATAATTTCGTGGTTATTTATTTTTAATTTTTTGGAAAAGGATATATATTTTTCTTTATTTTGAGGGATAACTTCGACTTCACCATCACAAAAGTTTAACGCGTGAACAATAAAATGAGCATCATAGTGACTAAGGTTGTGTAAAAATATTGGTACATAACGAGGTTTTCTGAACTTCGAGCTACATGATTCGTGAGCAACACCTATAAAACTACCGGTGTACCAATCAAAATCATAAAAATGTTGTTTTTGTCTTCATTTGTTAGCGGAAGTGGAGGATATTTTTGAAGTCTATTTATTTCTTTGAGATTGTTAGATAAACTTTCCATAAACACTTGTGCACAGTTGGGTCAGCAATACGTTACATATTTTGATAATTTATCATCATATGAACATTTTATATAATAACCAAAACTATGTACTTCCTGTTTCTGAATATTGTGTGTGAAAGGTTTGGAAGGATCGTTAGAACATGATTCTATTGGTTTTAAAAATGCTTCAAAATCAGCATAAACTACGAATGGTATCTTTAACTTTTTTTCATAACTATCAAATTTAATTTTATCATTTGAAATAGGTTGACCAAACCAATTCTGTTTTTTTAAAGTTTCACTGTTTGGTAATTCTGTACAAATGTGAGTACAATCGTATTGTTCATGGTTATTTAAACTTTCCTGAGATAGAAAGTGAAGTAGACATGCTTCGCAAATGTACATGATGTGACCGTCTTTTGAAATTTGTTTACTAACTAACCGCGATAAATTTTTTATGTAACAATAATGATTTTTCGTATCCTTGGAAAAAAATAATAAATTGGTATGTCTATCTTTACGACACTTTGTTAAAAATAATGAACCTACTATAGAATTACATCGTTTTTCTTTATTATATTCTAACCCAAAAACATTAATACTAATATCATTTAATTTCTCTACTTTTGCTATGTCAGAAATTTTAACTGGAAAGGAAATACCATCAAATTTAAGTTTATCTGCATGTTTAACGTACGATGATACACGATCCGCGTTTTTGTTTACGGGATATAACGCCGAGAGTAACGCCCATTTAAAACAAAAATAATCCTTGCTTTTACATTTATACCAGCCTTTTTAATTTTATGTCACGAGGAAGATCTATGTATGAAGTACCGCGTAGGGGGTTAAATTTATTAACATTCATGTCTATAGATTTTATGTTTTTTAGACACCATCCACTATCTTTTTTTCAAATGCACTAATTTTAGTAGTAATTGTATCATTTAAAGATGAAAAAAATATATTTAAGTCATCTCCCTGACAAATAATATAGTTAAGCGTTTGAAAATTGAACGTATCATGAATATCTTTAGTTTGTTGAACAAAATCAGCATGCAATATGAAGTTTACTTTAAAAATTATGTGTTGATGAATACACTCTTGTATTAAAAATAAAATATCATCTTTAATAGAATTTAAAAATAGTTCAGGAGTTTCAAAATTTACCAATGTCAAACTATCTACTCTACTCTTGATTTTATAAGTTAAAATCCTATTTCCAAAAGCAGATTCAATAACACTAACGTTTGATAAAGAATTATGTGAATTTATAAGATTATTTTTGTGAACATTACTTTTAAAATGATTAGCTAAATATCGTTTCTTGATAAATATATGACACGTTAGACATTCCACTTGATCATCGTTACTGATACTGTTCCCTGCAGAGGTAGGCGCTTCTGCTTCCGTTGTTGGTTTTTTTGATGATCTTGGGTTCTTTGCTGCTCGTTCGCTTCGTTCCTCTTCCAAGTTGTAGTGGTTGACTATTAAAATGTTTAAATTTATTAAAAACTGTACAAGACATTGTGTAAATTATGATCGAAATGAATGTTTATTTTACTTACTTAAACTGTGTTTCAACCATCGCACAGTGATTATACAACTCATCATCATACGACGAATCGAACAGTAGATCCTTCTCTATTTCATCACAAACTTTAGACAACTCCTGATTTAATTCACTGTTGAATAGTTCCGTATTCTCTTCCATGGTTGTGGAGAAGAAAGCACTGGTGCACACTTGACTGAAGTTTGCCATCCTTATAGTAAAGAAGAAAATAGGTAGCAGAGTAAGTAACAGTTCAGTGTTGGTAGACCAACTGATACCCAAATTTTTCAAATAATGTCTGATATTTAAGTCTAACAAAGGATTAGAAATAAAATATAATGAGTACACAGAAGTAATTTAATTAAACAGAATCACATTCACTAATGATCAGCTAATGACTGTCGTTGTTAAAAAAGTATTTTTTAACTTTTTCACTTTCTGCTATTGTCTTTGTAATAGTGTATACGAGGGCGTTTGTGTTGTCGTAGATGCTATCCTTATTAGTCTTTACGTAATATTTAATCCTCGTGGAAGCATGTTTCCAATGATCAGTGATTGGAATCTTGGATAGCTTCTTTATATCGTACATTTCAATTTTGATGAGATGCGTCGCTTGGTCTCCTTCGTCAGAATTAGTAGAAATGTATGATACACCATCTCTAGCGGCTCGTGCTACGGTTGATGATAACAGCTACCTCTTTTTTATTTTTGATTCAGCTTCAAAAAAATGATCAATCGATTGCGATTTTCTTTTTCCACGATCGCATGTGTTATTATTAATGACGATGTCATCACTTTCTTCTTGAGGGGAGAGTGGCGAGTAGTAATACTACAACACAGTTATCATGTTAATATCAATTTGTTAACACTTAATCATAAAAGTTAAAAAAGTTAAAGTTACAGCCTATTAAAGTCCACTGCTGAACATAGGCCTCCTCTCATTTCTGAGAGGGTTTTAGGGCTAGGAAATGTTCGCTGCGCTGCCTCAATGCGTGTTGGCAAACTTGACATGCCTTCGAAATTTTCTCAGACATACAGGTTTCCTCACGATGTTTTCCTTCACCGCTGAGCACGTGGTAAATCAGCACCTAAAATTGCAATTAACAATTTAATTGGTGCCGGCGGCGATCGAACCCGGGTCGCGTACTGTGAAATTTACATTTTGCGCTAGCCATCTGAGCTACCACGGCTTAATCATATACACACACATAATATTTAAATATAATTTGTTAACACTAAATCATACACACGTAAGAAAATAACAGAAAGAAAGGTAAGTTTGCCAATAGAATAAATACTTACATCCATGGCCTTTGATGCGTTGAAGTAACACAAATGTAGTATTGATAGATCCACTGCGGTCAAACGACCATACACTAACTCCATGACTGCAGTTGCTTGGTCTTATATAGTACCAGTGAGTAATAATTCTAATCTAAAGAATTTCTGCAGTAGAATTGATAGTAACTTTATGCGTCAACAAGCTTATGTTACATTCTGTTGCTTATCTCAAAATTGCTACGTCCTTCCTGTCGTGTCTTGTTCAGTGTATTGATGACTCAAATACGTTTTGTATAACACAAATAATGCAAATTAATATTTAGAAATCACTATAATTGATCATTCCTATATTAGTCATTGAGTAGATTGGTACTGTAATAATCTACTAATAGCAGTAATATCATGGATACACTAGATTTACAACAACATCTGAAAAAGATTCACCCCACTCTAGAAAATAATGTTTATGCTGCCAATAAACTGCCCATGTACACCCACGAACCAACGTATATAATATGCAATTTGGATACAGATGATAAACCAGGGTCACATTGGGTAGCTTTATATATCGATACGAATGACGTCGGTCAATATTTTGATTCATTCGGACGGGCACCTGTACGATATCATCTAGAGTTTTTTAAAATAAATTGTAAAAGATGGAACTGGAATGTTGATAGGATTCAGAATGAGTGGACTTCAGTTTGTGGCGAATATTGCTTAATGTATTTGCTATATAAGTTTCAGGGTTGTTCAATGCATAGTTTTACGATTATATTTACAGAGAACACATTGTACAACAATATATTAGTGGACGAGATGTTTCGCTCCTATTTTATAGATAATAAGTAATAAGATTTTGTATTTTATAAATAAAAATTTTAACAAAATTAGGTAATGTGTTTTATTGATGATTCAGATTAGTGTTGTAGATAGGAACAAAGGAGTATAATACAATAGCATAAGCCGACCCACACGCTGACCAATAATAGATAATGACGGTATTCAATGAACAATAGATAAGAACAATGGAGTGCTAATGACGGTGTAGGTCCTCAGCGGATATCAATTAGATAAGAGTTAATTGATCTGTACATCTCCGGAACCGTGCATCCTACGCAAAAATGGATCGCAGATTCGTGATCAGCGCATGCCAAAACCTTTGTTTTTTTTTTTGGATCCTGAGTCGACGAACGTCGTACTTGTACCACTTCTGACTCAGTGAGCCAGAACTGGTACAACGTAAGTACTGTCATGATCGTGCCAAATGGAAATCTGTAGTCTCTGCCTACCCCTCTGGGTGACAGGCGTGAGTGTTTATGTATGCATTTTATTGTTTCCCATATAATAGGTTCACAATCCAGCGCAGATAGAGTTTCAAGTTTTTATCGGACCTCGACTCTACATATTTTGGATAAGTTTAGTGTCAGAGGCACAAGCTATAAATAACACGAAACGTAATTACAAAAAAAGAACAACATTTATTTTATCAATATACATTTTAAAATTTTTGTTATTATAATCACTGAATTGAACCTATGAATCAAGGAGAAAGAGATCTCGTACGTGGCTATTACTTTCTTTCTTTCTTACTTTAATATTCTAGTATGTGTAATACAACAGTTCCGGATTCGAACAATGGTCAGCAGGGTAATGGGCGCTCATGGCTGACTTCAGTTGAAGGGCTGGCACGAAACGCACTCCGAGTGGACGACGTTTTGAGATTATTTCGGCTATGTGTTGATGAGACGAGAAGAGACCCAGCTTATGTAGAGTCGCGTGGAAGAGGAGAGTCCGCATTACGATGCATCGCTCTCCTTCGGAGTTATAGATCAACCGCTGTCGACGAATGGTGTTTCCAAATGAACAGTTTTCTGGTGGAAGGTGAAATACCATGGGTTTTAGTTGGTGCGAGTCCATAGGGATTTCCCTATGAAAAAAGGATAAAATAAACTTTAAGCATGGTCCCATGTCATAGAAACAAGCTACAATCCTTAAGGCAAACGATACTCCACAGTTCTGAGAGTAGGGGGGTCTATCTCAGCCCTTGATGATGTGAAAGTTGCCATGAAAGTTTTTAGAAAATCTAATTCAAACAATGAATACTGTAGATAATATGTTGTACACCAAAAAAAACCGTGGCACTCCTGTTTTAAGGAATCTCCTAATCTCTCCTGTGGTCTTTTCGAACACAGTTACTGTAACCTCAGCTCCTAAAGCGAAATCTTAAAAATCGGCTCTATATGGCTAACGACTTGTCATCTCTACACCTGGAGGAGTCAAACATTTATTTTCGTCTGGCGGAGTGCACTGCAGCTTGTGGTGAAGAAGGGTAGACATGTTCTAGGACAATTGTCGCGTAATGACCCGTACTTCAAATAATACCGTTCCTTCTATTGTTGTTCACTTTTTCATTTTAAAGATAGGCAAATCTTCATAGGGAATAAATTAGGCACATTGCGTTTAGGTTTCGTGTTAGTGAAAACATAAACAGTTTTCATTAAGTATGATAATGTTCATTACGTCGTTATATTCACTTACTCTAACGTTTTTCGGTACCAATCCATGTGATGCCGTTTTTGATCTTTCATCAAATTATGGAAGATTTAGATTAGAAAGCTTTATACCAATAGGTGTCCTATTGGTGCAGAGCTTTCTAACCCCTAATTGAGGAGTTGACACCTCTAGGAAAGCCTATGTTCAGCGGTGGACTTGTGAAAGGCTGTATTGATAACGATGATAATAGACAATTTTGCGTTTTAAGTACCGGTTATCTATGTATAAAATAAATTGAATTTCACGCTAAAATTGAAATAAAATAAATTATACGCATTTTGTCGCGTTTAATTTAATTTATTTTTAATTTCCGACGTTTCGGGTGCTCTGCAAGTACAGCACCCATGATCACGGGGAGGGGGGGGGGGGGGGGTGACTGAGGTGTTCAACGTCCTGATGTCATAGTTAGCCAGGTTGACTCCAGTGATTGAATATTAGTTTTTGTCCGCAGAACAAGCTTATATTATCATGAAGTCTTGCAGTTATGTGCTTGGGTTTGGATTTAATTTTATTAATTATACATACCATCCATCCAATAGCCTCGTGAAAATCTTTAGTAAGGAATCGGTGTTCTTTTGGAGAACTTATGGTCTATGAAATCTGATGTAATGGCGGGAACGGTCTTGAATATGTGACTTGGTCTTGAATATGTGAATTCAGCCCATCAGACTATGGATCTTCTTCTATGTCGAATATTCGTGTCAATATACCTAAGAAACAACAATTTTTTACTTTGAGGCGCATTACTGTGAGGCGCTTGTTCCGCGTTGACCACGATTACACGTCTTGAAATAGTGTCTAAGTTCAGTTTTAATAAAAAAAATGGGTAAAGAAGACAGTATTGACACCAAATGTGAAGCAAACTGGCGGGCCACGGACTTTACGGAGTAGTGAGAATGTGCAGAAAGTTTCAACGTTAGTTCAGCGCGATGCTGATTTATCGGTACATAAAAATTGAGCTAAATTAGAAATACACAATCTTACGCCGTAGCTTGAAACTAGATTTGTATATGCACGCCCATAAGATTCAGTTATCTAGTCAGGAATTAAATGAGACAATGTTGGATCACTTCCGTAACTTCGACATCTTGTTCTAGGATGTACCCAACTCCACCTCAATGAACAGAACTACGTCAATAAAGAGAGCTACGGCTACAGAAGCAGTGTAAATCCAGAAGCAAAACATCAAAGGCCCCTTCTTAGGCCTAAAGTAACTGTATGTGCATTAATTTTAGCTAAATTCAAAATTTAAAATTCAAAATTCAAAATTTATTTACTGCTAGAATGTAGTACATAGTAATATGGTGTTATTAGTGATTAACGAGACCTTACATTCTACCATGATAATGGCGTGCAATCTTTTACAGTAAAAAAAAATATTAATACAATTTAGTGAAGTAACTTATTGAAAAAAATGAATTATGTACCTATTCAAAATTATTTTAGCGTCAAATTTTTAGATTACAATAAATATTACATGTCAATGTTTTTTTATTAAAATGTAGGTAAATGTTTATATAAATGTCAAATATCTAAAAAGTCAAAAAAATGTTAAAAAAATTAATAAATATTAATATCTAAAAGATCAGTTTTTTTTTCATATTTCACTTTGAATGAATTTTTTCATTATGAAAGTAGGAGATGATTTTTATTTTCGGATGAATACATACACAGTACAACATGTTACTATATTGTCATAAATTGTATAAAACTATTACCAAAATTTACATAAATTGCAATTTACTTATTAAAAAATATATTACGTTTCGGCTTCAATTTTTTTTATCAGTAGCTAATGGCGTAATAGAAGAAAAATGTCAGATAATTATTAATTATTTTTAAATAGAATTTAATCTCAATGCTCAGTGAAATTACAGTAGTTCATTCATTAAATTTACAGTCTAGAAATTCTTTGACGCTATAAAAGGAAATTTCTGCAAGAAAATCATTGAGGCTTTTTCTAAATCTTGGTAAAGAAAGTGCTTTAATATGCTGAGGAATTTTGTTATATATTTTGACACACATATATAGACAGCTTTTATTATACTTGGATAGTCTAGGAAGTGTGTCGATTACAAGTTTTTCGGGGTATCTATGGCTTCGAGAAAATATAACTTTTGCTTTAGCAAACAGATGGTAGTGTTGTTTAACGAACAAACAAATTTCATATATGTAGAGCGAGGGCAATGTCAATAACTTAAGGTTTTTGAATAAAGGTTTCCATGAATCAAATGGTGCTTTAAGAGTCAATGCTCGTAGACATTTTTTTTGAGTGATAAAGGCTTTGTTTAATTGAAAACCATTTCCCCAGATAATTAACATGTAACGCGGAATTGAAACTACATAAGCATGATAAACCGAGAGGGCTATATTTATGTTAGTGACTTTTCTAATATACCTTATAGCATATACAAATTTATTTAGTCTATCGCACACTGACTTAATATGAGCCTCCCAATTAAGGTTTCTATCAATTACTAAGCCAAGAAATTTAATTTGCGTCATTTCTTCAATTTTGGTTCCGTTGTAATATATGTCAAGCTTATTCGTTTTCAAATTATCAAATTTAATATAATGAGTTTTGGTAAGATTAACTTTTAAATTATTTAGATTTAACCATTCTATTACTGATTTGATTTGATGTGTGTTTATGTCAGATTCATGTTTTGTAAATGAATGTTTCCTTGGGTTAGTTACAATTGTTATTGAAATATCGTCAGCAAACATAGTACATTTAAATGTAGTTATATTTGGAATGTCATTTATATATAAAATAAAAAGCAAAGGCCCAAGAGTGCTTCCTTGTGGGACCCAAAGTTGTTGTTCCTAAAATCTGAATAATAAGAAGTCAGTTCATTTTGGTTATTGAGATTTTTTATTTCAACTTTTTGTTTTCTGTTTGTCAAATAAGATTCGAGCCACTGCAAAGGAATTCCTCGAATACCCATATTTTCCAGTTTTTTAAGATTTTTATGGTCTACGAAATCGAAAGCCTTACTTAGATCTAAAACAATACAGTGGTTAGATTTGAATTATTTACACTTTCTAAGATGGATTTAATCAATGTATACGTGGCTAAAGAAGTAGATTTATTTTTCTGAAAACCAAATTGTTGTGGACTGATCACACTAATCTTATTACAATATTTAGAAAGGCGCAAAAACATGCACTTTTCGAATATTTTTGAAAAAGTTGATAATGCAATAGGTCTGTAATTATTAACATCATCTTTTTCACCTTTCTTAAACAACGGTTTAATTATTGATAATTTAAGCTTCTCTGGGAAAGTACCTGCTGAAAAGGATAGATTTATAAGATGTGTAAGTATTTTTATAAAATTATCGATGGAAGTTTTAATATAATTGGTACATATTCCGTCATAGCCAGTTGTTTTTGAGTTATTAAGAATTTGACTGCATTTCTGACTTCTTTTTCTGACATTTCTCTTAGAAACAATGACTTGAGCTCTGTAGAATTAGTTTTTTAAGTTTATTATTACTAGTTATATTATTATTGATGTTATTGTTGTGAGTCACGTTAATAAAAAAGTTGTTGAGGTTATTTGCTATATCAGTTGGGTCAGTTAAAATAGTATTGTAATCTTTTATATTAATAATGTCAATATTTTTTGAATTATTACCTATTTCATTATTTACAATTGTCCACAAAGTTTTGCACTTTTTTTTGTTTTGATTTAAAGTTTTGATGCTTGTGTTGATCAAATATATATTTCAATTTTTTTTTGATAAGTAAATACATTTTTTAAGATTTTTTAATAATTTGTATAGATATGTTTACTAAAGATGTCTTTGTTCATATAATAATTATATCTAAGTAATCTTTTCCGTATTTTTTTATCTTTTTCTTTTTTTTTCTTTTGGCAATGGGCCAGCCATATAGCTGGAAGAACCGACAACCGTTGGGAAAAAAGGTTCTCGAGTGGCAGCCTCGTACCGGTAGACGAAGTGTAGGGCGACCCCCCACTAGATGGAGTGACGACCTGGTAAGACATGCAGGAAGTCGATGGATGCAGGTGGCTCAGGACCGTGCTTTGTGGCATACCTTGTGGGAGGCCTATGTTCAGCAGTGGACTAGTAAAGGGCTGTAATGATGATGATGATGATGAATCTTTTCCGTTTGCAGCTAATCCTTAGTCCTTTACTTATCCATTTAGCTTTGTTGTAAGTGTTGTTTATCTTTATTTTCATTTGCGGGAAACATAGATTGTAAAAAGTAGGAGAAATAAGTCATGGAATTTTTTAAATGCTCTATTTGTATCGGTTTCTTCTAAAATGTCATTAAATGTAAGACTGCCAAGATAGCCATTCAATTTTTCTATATTTTCAGAGCAGTAATCTCTTTTGTAAACGAAATAGGATCTAGGTTTTTGTTTCACAGATTTAACCGGTATTTTCAGCATTTGGGCAGTGTTGTGATCAGATAAATAAAGCGGTAAGATGACTGGTATTGCTGATTTAATGTTACTTAATATATGATCAATACAAGACGATTTTCGGGTAGGTTCTTTGATGTGTATCGTTAAGTTATAATTTAGTACTAAATCGTTTTAGATAGTTGTAAATTTGTTAGACTTTAAAGTGTTAATATCAAAGTCCCTTGTCAACACAATTTTCTTTTTATATCCATACTTTTTGTATAGGGTACTAAGCAGATTATTCAATTTATTTAAAAAAAAATAACATCTCTTCTGGGGGTTCTATATATATTTATAATAATAAGGTTATTTCCTGAGATTTCAATGCCGCAACACTCAAAATGTTTTTCTATACTATAGTCATCTAAAAATAATATTTTTTAAAAAGTAAATTTTTTTTACTAGAACGCAACTTCCACCTCTTTTTTCAAATCTACAAAAAATTGCCCCTAATGTGTAGTTATTTAATTTAAAAAAATTTCTGCCCCTTTTTCTATGAATGTCTCCGATAAACAAATAATATGTGGTTCGTTATTGTTCTTCGCGAGTTCTAATATAGTCATCTCCAAAATTTCTTTTTTAGCTGTTGCACTTGCTATGTTTTGATGTAGGATATTTAAGTATTTACTTGGGGATTTATTAGACTGAGACACGAAAAAAATCACGCGTATTTAAAAGTAAACGCGTTTCCTGCCTGACCACGCGTTTTTAAAGTAATCTTTGCCCTATTATTCGAGGATTTTCACGGTCGTGCGGTCACTCTTGATTGTTAAAGAGAATTTCTTTCACCACATCTACAGGAATTTGCTGGTTACAACTGGAATACGTGGTTCCAGCAAGGCGGAGCCACCTGTCTTACCTTTAATGAGTCCCTGCCGATCGTTAAAGGGTTGTTCCCGGAAAAGCTGATTTCTCGAAAAGGCGATTTTCCGTGGCCAGCTACGAGCCCTGACTTGACTTCAGCAGACTTCTTAGACTTCTTTTTATAGGGATATCTTAAGCATCCGCTTACACCCGATGACTTAAAGGCAAATCTAAAATGAGATGGCTTACTAGCAAATAAACGTTTTTTTCAATTACCCATACTTTTTTTTAATATATACTTTTTATGTTGACAAATTCATGGATCACTTGTATTCTCTTTTAAATTTCTTATCTGTACTCTCTTTTTAAATTTGTCTAAAAATGTAATTTTTACAACTCACAGAGATAGATCAATAGTGTCAAATACCCAAACAGACACAATAAATATTATTTTATAGCATGCGCAAAGCGCGTATGTATGTATATTCTACTAGAGTCTAAAAAGAAGAATCCAACGTTTCGTCGCATGAAATCGTATATAACAATCATATTGAACATAAATAAATAAAAACACATTGTCAGAAAGATAAATGATTGTTGACCTTTTTTTTAACTGGATTAATTGATATTTTTACATTAAAAAAAGCGGTTTTAGTGGCTTATGGCGTAGATTTATCAAGTCTGCATCAAGGGCTAAACACGATAACTTTTGAAAATATCAATTATTCAACTCGATCTATTTTTAATCTCTTCACCTGTTATGTGGGAAACCATGAAATGTAAATGACTGTTTAATTTTTTTATGTTTAGTTATAATTCATATTTTTCAGCAGAGAAATTCCAAAATTTTCGGTGTCTTGAGCTGCCTTGTAATAAAATATTTTACTAAATGTAGAATACAGTTACACTTTGCCTCACTCCGGGCTCGGCCGCCGTCATAATCAGGTTACTCCGTTTGTTTACAGCGCAGCGGCTCGTAATGAAAAATATCGATCGCTGTAGAAATACAAGATATTCCAAAAACCAAATTTAATACATACTTGACCAAGGTTATTATTATTATTCTTATAATCACATATTTTCCTTACAATATATCGTTACGCTTACGCTAAAAGTACGTAAGATTTTTAACGAGTCAGGTTAAAGACTAGTTTTTACGATAATGCCTGAGTACAAATACCTAAAAATTAAAATAATTTTAAAGTTGATTTCTGATTGTTTTAACATAATTCCGTTAAAATTAAAAGTTTTTTCAATTAACAATCAAAAAAAAATTTTTTTGGTAATAATAAAATAGTAATATTAATTAATATTTTAATTATTTTATTTTTAATACCCGACGTTTTAGGTGCTTTCCAACAACCATAGTCACGGGGAACTGTGGTGACTGACGTCCCGATGGCAAAGTTAACCCGGAGTACCATCAGTTTTTATTGTCTTTGGTCTAACTGTGTTTTGAAGTCTTGGAGTGGTATGCTTGGGCTTAGTTTTAATTTTATTGTTGTTTTACAATTTGGCCTTTATAATGACTCTTTTTATACAAACTTAAGTTCGTTTCTTGAAGGTCCCTAAGTTGTATCGGTCCGAAAAAATCGCCGCTAGTAAACGATTCCTCAAGGAAGTCGTGCGAGGAAGAAAACTCCTGGTAAAGCGCACAATGGTGGATCGCCAAGTATCGGTACTATAATATCCAAATTATACTTATATACTGTTTTTTTTAACTTTTCAAATCAATATTTGATAACATTTTCGTCCTGCAATATTCGGCATTAATCTTTTTATTATAAAAATCGGTAAGAAGTAAAGGGTTCTTTTATATATTATAAACTTTTAAACTTTTTGCAATGAATAATTTGTGTTTAGTTTTGTTGAGTAACCTTTATTTTTTAATTTAACCAGTGATGTGTCGGCTAGATTTTAACAACTAATTCTGTGGTCGCAAAGGCCTATAATTGAGTTGTGGCGATGCGTCACGATGCAGCCGCACCATCCTGACCTACCCCTACGCGGCGTGCGTTATGCCGGTAACGAAATTACGATGTCTTCGGGCGGGAATTGCCGCCAAACGTTCACACCTAACCTGAGTAATATAATATTATTTTATTAATTCATTTTACTTACTATTTGACATTTTATCGCTGTTACGTATTATTGACATGATGGTTAACATATTATTTTCTTTTAAAATAAGCGCATTTTTTGTTACACAGCCAAAAATCGTTTTGAAAAGGACCATGATAAGCGTATGTACGAGTATGTGTATTTTGTGTATGTAGTTGGTATTTTATTTTTGCTTGTTGTTTTATGAAAATATTTTATCTCAGATGACTGTTAGTAAAATAATTTTAATTAAAAAATAACGTTAAATAATCAATACATTAAAAATACTTAGGTATGTATAACCACAAAATAATATTTTGAAAAAATTTGACGGCTTGGAAGCGCAGTGGCTAAGAATTTGGATGTGACGCTGCAGGGCAGCGGGTACAAATTGCGTACTGAATATTTCTTCGGCCCACTAATATATTTTGGCAGCCACGTACCGGCAAGCGAAGTGTAGATTTGCCCGCACTAGAGGAGTGACCACCTGGTAGGAGATACAGAAAATCGATTGAAGCAGGTGACAGGTGGCTCGAGACCGTGCTTTGTGGCATTCCTTGGGGAAACCTATAAACAGTGGAATTGTGATGGACTGAAATGATTATGATGATGATGATTAATCAAGTATACATCATTACGAATCGCATCATAATATGAAGTTAGGAAGTAGAGCAATAAACAATACTGTGCTGTAAAACTTCACGCAATAAACTTTTTAACTTTCGAACTCCCTCCGTTCCATCTTACAAACTTCGGACATTGTTGGTAGAACAGTATTGTTTGTATATATACAACGCTTGCTCTCATTTTGTCCCCGAAAAAATATTAGCGAAAAACGACCAATGTACCTCGTGACATAGTTTGAATGCAGCGCGCGTGCTTGAAAGCGGAAGTATAATGCGATTATCGATTTGCTTATGACAGAAAATGCGTTGAATGGACAAGGACCGTGCGATGAAGGGAAGCGCGGGGGGCGAAGTACGGCATGGCGGCATCGTGGCGCGGCTGCTCGATGTCTTGTATCGATATTAATAATATTATTTATGACATTAATAGTTTGTAGTTATAGAAAATAAATAAATTTTATGCATTGCCACTGATAAATGTACTCTATAATATATACATGAATACTAAAAAATCATGAATAAAAATAGTTTTGATTAAGTAACTTACATAGAAAAAGGTTCATTTTCATTATATATTTCCTTTAATTTACTATGCATAACAATGGCAATATTTTTTAATCTACAAAATCTGTGAAATCATAAAAAGGTTCATTACTTCCAAAAAATCCAAGCTTATCAATCATTAGATAAGTGGAAAAAGTGCGAAAAAATTGAATAAGGCAATTTATGTTTTTCTTTTCTAAAGGCTTCTATCGAGTTTACGATTAGTTAACGAGACATCGAGCGATCGCTGGTCGTGGTGCGGGCCTACGCGGAGCGAAGCAGCGCGTCAGTGCGCCGGAGGGAGCGGGCTGCGCCGTTTGTGTTCACGCAGCCCGCTAATCGACGATCCCGCGTGCAGTGCAAATGATTTTGTTTTTATGGCGCTAATATTACTACAAGTGTTGGTGCTGGGTGTGACCGCGGCGGCCGTTGACGGTGCGTTTTCTGGTTCTTACTCCTGGGCACCACGTGGCCCAGCCCGGCAGCGGGCAGTGTTTACGGCGGTCGACGCATGCGCCTCTCTTGTTTGCGTCTGCAGGTCAAACACCGGTCCAAACTACGGAGGCTCTATACTTATTTGTAGTCCGACAAGTAAGTTTAGTTATAGGTCGCCGGACGAGATGCAGCAGAAGCAAAAAATCGATGCACAAGTTTGTTTATCCTGTTCCTGAATCCTTTAAATAAGTATCTAAAACATGTCTTTTTTGCGTAATAAATCAAATGTGTAGTGATGGTTTTAATTTTTTATGAATTGCGACTTAATTTTGCGTATTTCAACATACACAAAGCTGCTTCCTATGACTGCAAGCATGGTAAAACATCGGTCTACGAGTAAGCATTATCGTAGTAAATATCAGTCCATCAGAGGTCTTGAATCGTAGGTATAGTGTAGCCGTGAATCAAGTGTCCTTGCGGCGGGACTACGCAAACAAACATTTTAATAGGCGCAGCTATGTATGACCAAAAACTCGTTTGTATATTTGGATACCTATTTTGTTTTTGATTTTAACTTCCTGAAATGCGCTGTTCAACAACAACAGATTATATACGTTTAATATGCAATGAAATGATAAATTTAAGTTTTAACTTTCGATTATTACTTAAAACCTTAGAATAAAATTAATTAATTTTAAATTTAGGGACAATAATAATTTATTATTGTCCCTAAATTTAAACTATTTCCATGAATTATTAAAATATTAAATTCTCAATAATACTAAAGATAAGTCATTTAGTCACAATTAAAATAAAATATGTTTAATATATTATACGCTTTCAAAAGAGAGAGACTTTTTTTATGAAAATGGAAAGCCAAGTTACATTTTTATTATTAATCCTCATTAAAAATATAAACCTCTATTTATAATTAGTAATAACGCGTATCCTCCGCGTAAACATAATAATACCTAATAATTGATGTTTTATACAAAATATTTAGTAAGTGTAAAGGAAACCTTGCGACGGGAAAAATGTTTATTTTGCTTCTTAGCGTTTCTTTTGGTCTAAAAGGCTCCGATTTTCCCTTCCAAAAGGAGATGTGTAGGTAGGTACATCTATTGATTTATCCGTACAATCCCCGTTTTTATCATAATATACATTTATTTGTTATCAAATCATTTCTTCTTCTCCTTCCCATAGAAAGTAGGACACGTTACGCAAGGAAGCCCGATTAATTTATTTACGTCCTATATAGGTACAAAATATCTTCTTATTTTTATGCTAAATAGGTATTTTTATATATTTCTACTAATAAACTTAATAGTGCCTTGTTTGGTATTCGACGCTGTAATAATTAGCGTATTTAAGTAAAATGTCTTAATAAGAGAACAATAATTTAATTATTTCAGATATTTAGTATCCATAGTTACAAACCAAAAATACATATTACAGATAACAAAAAAAAATCATATACGAAAACGAAATGTTTTTTTTCTTTGTAATGGAATGAGTCGTAATGTTGTACTTTTGCCAGTGTCAAGTAATATGAAATTATCGTTCGCAATAATTTGTTTAAAACTTCCTCACAAACTCACAATAGGTTAATTCATCACATTGCAGGTTTTGGGAGATTTTGACGGCAGCTTGCACCGGCAGACATTTAATAACGACATTATCATAATGCGCCTAAGCTGACCCATTATCTTAAGGTGCACATCACCATCGGAGTACTAGTTTCACCGTTTTCACTAATAGTTAACAAACACACGAAATCGCACCATTTAAGTGTCAAAACCCACGTTAAACCCTAATTTATAGGTACTATAAAACTAGAGAGCAATACGCCGGCAATCAAGTTCCCGCCAAAACTTTCCAAAAGAATGATTAACATAAAAAATTTGGTCTGGGTCTTAAATATTATGTCTTAACATTTTTTATAAGAATATGTCTGCAGTCAGAACTGTTTCTCGGTCCTTGAAAAGCTAATATCAACGACAGTAGTGGGATCATGTGTGGTTGGGGTGGCCCATGTTGCCGAGCCGCGGGCAAAAAATGCGCAGGAAAAAAAAACTGGTTTGTTCAAAAATCGATTGGATATAAAGGTTTTGCAAAATATTAAACGCCTTTTGGACTAAAGATTCCTGTTCAGAAGTGATTTTGAATAGGTACCCGTCTTTGTCAAACTTATTTTAAACATATTTTTCAGTTAAAACTACTTATGACCGTAGTCCTTAGTCGAAATACCTTTTACTGTTTAATCAGTCAAAAGTAGTTTTGACTGGAAAGTAATTTTGACTGTAACATATTATAATCTGATATTACATACTGTCTTTTATGGAATATGGCTGACAAACGAGCACATGGTCCACCTGATAGTAAGTGGATGCTGTGGTCGATGGTCATCTACATCTATCTATCTTCGATTAATAATTAAAATACTGATGCATTGTCGAACCTGAGGACTAAGAAGAAATGCCTCATTCAGTAACGGTTCTATGTTTATCTGCACTCACTATTTTGTGATAGCCTGACCCTTCCGGTCGAGCCGACCCATTAATGCTACAACCATAATATAGCTGTAGCGCGGCTCTACCATATTTAAATTTTGACCTTTTAAGTACAATGGCTATAAATTTTTTGGTTGATGTTTTCAGGACTAGCACATAGGTAATATAATTATGTATTTTAAACATAATATTATTGAATAAAAGTACTTTTACAGATTTTATCACATTTAACTCACCCATTAAAGAACCCATGGCTAAAATGTACAATCCGGGTTAACTACGACATTGGAAATTCAAACATCGCAGGCCACCGTAACCGTCGGGAGTTTAAAAACCAAGCTAAAATTAAACTCTTAAAATTCCGCGTAAATATAAATATAAGAAATAATGAATAATTGCGTTTAACTTTTATTAATACTTTTTTCATATAAATACTTGTATTTTCATCGTATTCTTAAGCAGGCTAAGTAACTGCATTAGTGCCTGTTGACAGAACTCAGAATACCTCGAAAAATGTAATATTTATAGGTAAATACTCAAACCTTCTCAATTTTAAGATGTCGTTGTCTCGTGCTGTAACGTACTTACTTTGACTTAAAGTGATCATTCAGAACTTCCTCCCGATATCTTCTTTCACGCTTATTTCACACAGGAATACTCCATTCATTGTTTTGACGGTGAAACGTTTTTTATTGAATTTACATTATGATATATCCTCCATCGTAATTTTCTTTATTTAATTAAATAATTAAATCTAAACTAAACTATATAAGTTATGATATTAATTTCATGTTATTCCTAGAAATTAATCAAATGATTGCATCACTCATTTATGTTCCAAGATTTATAGTTACGTGAAAGAAAATGTTAATAATACGAGTATCAAATATACGTAGGCATTTACATAATATGGAATGGAAAAATAAAAAACTTGTAACCTTTTTCCTTCCATGTTGTTTGGTTGTCAAGGCGTGATGATGTCTTAATTAATAAGCAATAAAATAGTAGAACAGTATAATTAAATTGAGTACCAGCTAGCGAATGACTGTGTAGCTTATAGATTTTTTATTGCGAACTATTTGCTGACGAAAACTTTATTAATAAAATGAATAAATTAACATTGATATATAAAGTATATCAATGGAAATATCATCTGTTATCTTTTTAATTTAGTCGCGTATTCACGACTGTATCTTCCTTTTTACTACCGTTAAAATAGGTTAACAATCGTAGATGGTATTGCCTTACTGTACTTTACTTCATTCGAAGGTACTTCATTCGACTGTGACTCTTCCTTATAACAGAAGAGTCACAGTCGAATGAAGGACCTTCCCTTTTTTGGAATCGGTTAAAATTGAACTTTACTACCTAAAAGTTTAGAAACTGAGTATTCTAGAATCCAAAATGAGAGATGACTAAATAAAAGGTACTTTGCTTAACTTCTAATAATAGCAAATAAATTAGATTTCCTGTCAGGTTACGTGTATCGTAACGATGTTCTGCGTGGGATGAAAGCAAATCGGTAATAAATCAAAGGGCACCTTGTGAGGGCAAATAGATCCAGTTGTATCGCCTACTCAACTTTATTAGCACGCTCTAACCGAGAAAAGGAGGGAAATTAGGCTGTATATCATAGCTAAATTGAGAAAATGTCTTATAATAATATTTGATTACGCCAAATGGTTGCAGCATGTCGGCAATAAATTTAAGAAATTGCTCTTATCTTTTATTTAATAACCGGGGTCACCTTTATAAAACATTTAAATGTGACATATTTGTAACCCGTACTACTGTATAGGTTTCTTTTTTTTATGTAACATGGAGCAAACGAGCATACGGTTCACCCGATGGTAAATGACTACCGCTGCCCATTAACAACTGCAACACCAGAGGAATTGCAGATGCGTTGCCTTTTAAAAAATAGGCTCTTTTCTTGAAAATTCCTAAGTCGTATCGGTCTGGAAAAATCGCTGGTGGTCTTTTCCACAAAGAAGTTGTACGAGGAAAAAAACTTCCAGTAAATTTGAGTTTTTATGGCCTTTTGACATTGGTTAAATGATTAGACCTTCTATGTCTTCACATAGAATGGTCATACTGCTGCTGTAGTATAGCTGTAGCACGAATGGATCGGCTCGACCGGGGAAGGACCACGCTCTCACTGAATACCAACGTGAAATGGCAGTTAAATGTTTCGTATAGTTAGTACAGAGAACCGGAGACCATTTTTATTGATAAGGGTGCATTCCATCTTGTCTTCGGAGGGAAAAGGCATCTGCGTTTTGATTTTTAGTCGAAGATAGATGTAGATGGCTACGGGCACTTACTATCAGGTAGACTGTGACCTCGTTTGTCGCATTTATTGTGTAAAAAAATGTTTTGCATAAGTAATGCGTGTTTTGCAATTCGTGTAGTAGCGGCGCAAAATAATTTTTCTCTAGCTATATCATCCCGTGGCTGTCCCGAGGCGACAGAGGGAGACTGGAGCAGTAAACGGGCGGCCGCATGTCTGATAATCTATTTGTGAGGCCTATGCTCAGCAGTGGACTTTTAAACACTGAAATGCGTGGAATGGATAGACTTTCAAGAATAAATTAATACAGAAAATTGCTCATAAGAAAGTAAAGTGTGAATTCGATTCCATTCCATCAATTAGTCCATAGAGAAACTTTCGGCTAACTAACACAAAAAGATTTAACTTTGCAGAACCGGGAAAAAGACGGGAGAACTTCTACACCGTTTATAAGCCAAGCTGTGTGAATCGCTTTGAGGGAGAAAGTTGTAAATGCTTCGTATATTAATTTACACTGAGCTCTTCGCCTACGTTATTCGAGCGTAGAGAGAGAGGACAATATGCTCATAACTTCACCTCTATATTATACTTTGAACTTTTTTAAACTCCTAGTTAAAAACGAATATATTACACATTAATATCTCCACAATTGTGGAGCCTACTACCGCAGGGACACTTACTAAAGATCATCATCAACGGCCTATTAAAGATATTTCACTTATGGTAGCGCTGTACAGTGTGCTTTAGCTTTAACAGATATAGGTATCATCATTCATCATCATTACTGGCCTTCACAAGTCCACTGCTGAGCATAGGCCTCCCCCAATGAATGTCACAAAGCACGGTCATGTGCACTGCATCCATCGACTACCTACATCTCTTACCCGGTCGTCGCTTCTTCTAGTGAGGGTCCGCAGTCCACGCCACACTTCGCCTGCCGGTACGATGATGCCATTCGAGAACCTTTCTTCACCATCGGTGAGCGGTTCTTCGAGCTATATGGCCGACCCATTGCCACTTCAGCTTAATAATCCGTCTTATTTATAAGTCATCACGCAGAGAAACCCCGAGCATAGCCCTCTCCATAGCTCGCTGATCGACCTAGAGCTTCCTCATTCGCCCAGTAGTGAAGGACCACGTCTCAGATCCATAGGTCAACCTTGGTCACACGCGCTAGTTGTACAATCTTGTTTTGAAGTTTGAGTATGCCTGACGAGAAGATGTTTCAGCCGAGTTGAGTCCGTCGTTTGACTCCGGTTCCGGTCCGGTTCTCGGTCGATGTTCGACATACCTAGTCGTACCATTTGTCCAATGTACACATACTTGTCAACAACTTGGATAAGCCTTTACTGGACTGGTGAGATCGACCTCAATCCCACCTGGTGGTGAAGTTCCAGTACTTCGGGCACATTTTTTCACAAACGAATTTAGAGTTAAAGGAATAAATACAATAGTGACTGGCCACTGAGCCCATAGACACCTGCAAACAACAAACAAACAAAGTTGCAGATGCGATGTCACCTTCAGAAGCTCAAGATTGAACGTTAAAATTAGCCTGTATCATCGGATAACCTTTTACTGGAATTTAAAAATTCTTTTTTAGTCCTTAAGAGTGGCAACACATTTATCCTCAATTAAGAATCAAAATCTACATTTTGATTCTAAATTGAGGACAAATATAAGATGTCTATGGAACACAGCATTCACTTTCCAACAGGTAAACTATGTGCTCGTTTGTCATTTTATTCCATAAAAATGTTACATATAAGTGCCGGCGAGAATCGAAATCTTGTCGCTCGAATATTATGAGCCTATACTCTCAGCTACCTCGGCCCATCTATAGTCCTTTCATTTTAATCTAAACGTACACACTTGAAAACTTATTCATAACTTAAAGTTGTCGGTAACAAATTTTTAAGTGTTACCGTTACTATAGAATCGTAATTTTTGAAAACTAATTGTACTTACAAATAATTGAGTGAGCAGTTCCCTCCCTTAGTTACGAGTTGATCAGACTCAGAGTCAGTCCAATTATATTTAACTCGTGGATCTAAAAGTCTAAAGTCGCGCGTCTCTATTGTCAACAAGGATTCACATTTTCCTGACCCCTATTATAATAACAAGTAAACAACTACCTGTGCTTGTTGTGAGCATCTTCGTAAAGTTTTTTGTTCGAAAAAAAATCGAAATATCTTCTGTATTTAAATAATAAAGATTTTACTAAAAAAGTTTTGTAATCACTATTTTTAATATTACCAGCGTAGGCAATTCCGTTCACCGAGTAATAACATGTTTTATATTCATATTTATGAAAAATGTAGTTTTAAAAATCAAAAATTTAATTTTGGATATAACACATTTATTTCAATGTAGTGAGAATTTCAAACAAATACATACTTATTATATATATATATATATATATATTTATATATATATATATATATATATATATATATATATATATATATATATATATAAATTACGTGTCACGTTGTTTGTCCGCGATGGACTCCTAAACTACATAACCGATTTTAATCAAATTTGCACACCGTGTGCAGTTTGGTCCAATTTGAGAGATAGGATAGTTTTTTGCCCACAATTTTTTTTGCGAATTTAAGGTTTTTTTAATAGTACATGACCAATTGTAGTCGAAAAAGGCAGAACAACGTCTGCCTGGCAAGCTAGTATATATATATATATATATATATATATATATATATATATATATATATATATATATATATATATATAGTTACCTGGTAACTATATAACCTTCATAAATAGGACATTTTTGTATTAGTTTTATCATTATCAGATATACCGGCGTCATTTTTAATTTTTAATTTATTTTCGAATGAATTCACCGACTACTCTAAAGATGATATCAGACAGTTCATTTTTCGTTCATTTTTATCTTTCATTCGTCACCTTTCACTCAAAGTGAATCGTTTGAATACAAAATGAAACAAAAGTGCCGAATGAATTCATTAATGAACCGATCCAACAATGTTGGATATTGGCACTCGGCATCTTTCACTCCCAATCCGAATGAACGAAAAATGAACGGTCTGAACACAGAGTGAACGTTCACTCATATACGGCCATGGTGTTTAAATTGAACGACCAAAATACGCTGCTGTTTTTGGACAACTTTTAAAATTATTAATGCCTTTGGAACCACAAAATTGATGAATATAAAAACAAAACAATAGGGGCAAACGCTATACAATCTTTAATTTTGCCGATTTAAACTTAGATCTTACTGAGGAAGACATTAAACAAAATAAAGACGGAGAAGACTCGCTAAACACGCCGTTTTCTTTGTTTCTTTTATGTCAATTCCTTAATTAAGCTATCGCAAATTAAATTAATTCCAATACGCACAACTGTATCTGACCACATCTTGAGAGAAAAGAGCGGGTGAATGTTCATTTTTTATTCACTCTATCTAGGCTGTGTGAACATGGAATGAAAGAAAAATGAAGCAGTCACTCCAGTGAATATTCATTCGAGTGAACTGTCTAATATCACCTTTATTCTCAGTAATAAGGAAATTCTCCCGCGTTTTGTTACGTTAAGGCAAACCAAAGACAACTATCCATTGTCCAGTGTTGTAACAAATTGGTGCCGAGGTGTTATTGTACGTTGCTTGTTCTATGGATGAAATCAAAGCCGACCCTACTTCTAGCTAATGAAATGATCCAATGGAAGCATTTTGCTCATTGATATGAGTCATGTCCCACGAGCGGACTGTAACTGTTGCAAATTTGGAACAATACTACCTATATAGTATTAGTAGTAGATTAGAGATCCGCCATTCTACTACAATTTGCACACATATTTTAAGCGAGTAACAACCAGTAGGGTATTATAATTAAATTGGCGCCATAGACCCAGACCGATATGACGCTCTTATTGTTATAAAATGTAATTATTAAAAATAATTCAACTTACGAAATATTTGTGATTTAAAAAAGGTTTTTTTTTAATTTTCTCCGTTACGCTCTGTTTGTAAAACATGAAGAACATGCAAGAAAAAGATAAAGGAAAAACCAATCTATTTACGAATATATTTATCTTTATGAATGAAACGCTTGGTAGTACTGGCGATTTTATCCTTCCATGATTACTATTTCAGGCCCAGATTTTTCTAAATTTGTCGTCACAAATCTCCTAAACCACATTTGCCAAGTAGTCTCTATATACTCTATTTGGCCTTGTGTACTTACCCTATTTGTATCATAAAGATGAAGATACTAAATTCTTTTTAATTTATTAATTGAAAAAATAATGTAACCCTATACCATGAATTTCTGCTGTAACATGAAGGCGTTCTACAACCCGCGCCACAGTCGAAAGTTTTCGATAAAGCTTATCAAAAGTCCACTGTTGAACATAAGCCGCCCCATGGGTTGCCTTATATGTTTACCATTTGCCATAGTTGCCACGTGGCAGGGTTGGCAATCGCTTATTTATTTTTGTTGTTATTAGGAAAATGCTGCCTATCACCTTGTTTGTTCCTTTCTGTGGCCACTCACAACACTGTTGGGACGATACGATACGCTAGTGGATATTATAAATCTTTGTACTTACCAAATAATTACGGAGTACCACAAGGGAGTGTTTTAGGTCCTTTACTGTTTTTAATTTACATAAATGACCTACCAAATTACATCAAACATAATACAATATTATTTGCTGACGACATTTCTATTTTAATACCGAAAATAATAATTTGTTGTTATTAGGAAAATGCTGCCTATCTCCTGGTTTGTTTCTTTCTGTAGCCACTCACAACACTCTTGAGACGATACGATACGCTAGTGGATATTCTTATACCGTCACTACACTGTTCGAAGTTTAGCCACAGCTTTACGAGCCGTCAAAGTTACAATGTTTACAATTCAGATACGTAATTTCATTGAAAATTTCCATTGTATTTCGTCGCTTTTCGACGTTAGTAAACCGCATTAATATTTATTTGTAATAATAGCAGCCATGAATATGTGTATATGCAACGCTATGTTTAATGGACGATTGTGAACGGCTACCGAAGCTTGTTTCGGAATTGTATCTAATGTGGGCTCCAGACTCCTGTGTGATTCACGGCGTGAATTCACGCCGTAATTTTGCCGCGAAAAACATATCCCTCCACATTCACAATCGTTCACAGTTTAGTTCGCGCGCTCGTTGAGAATGGTCGCTGAAATATGCACTGCTATCGCCGTGACGCTATGCGCTTTAGCTCACGACAATTATGTGTATATGAAAGATAAAAAACCGTATTTGCAGTATTTTTTTTACAATTATCGCTTTCTCCTAGAAAAGCATCGATCACGTCAAAAGCAATCCAAATGGGCTTGTAAATTTTGTCGCTGCTTGCTCCAGACTTCCTTTCAGAATCCTTCACCTTTTTCTTATAATTTCTTTAACCGGATATTAGACTTTTTTCAATCAGTCACTTCTACGCTTTTCGTGGCAGAGCCATGCTGCAGTTATATTAGTATATATAGTATAGTTGTAGCACGAATGGGTCGGCCCGACCGGGGAAGGACCACGCTCTCACAGAATACCAACGTAAAATAGTAGTTAAATGCTGCTATGTTTCGTATGGTGAGTGTAGAGAACCGGAGACCCTTTTTACTGGAAACGAGGCAAGGAGACAACGCATCTGCATTTTGATTCGTAATCGAGGATAGATGTAGATGTCTGGGCCACAGCATCCACATACCATCAGGTGGACTTTGTGCTTGTTTGTTACCCTATCCTATAAAATAAAATAAAATAATACTCATTATTTCCTTTATTCGTATTCATGCGTCATGTACTTTCATTTTATTTTTATGATCTTTGTGTTTAGCATCCCATTAAATGGTTTCGGCATTATAACACTCGATCAACAAGAGTTCCTGCTCGTTCGTCCAACTGACGCTCATTTTGACACACCGTCCTCCGTAAAAAAATACAAATAAGCACAACCTCACGGCAACGAGTTTCGCGCGTTACTGTTTTCACGCGCGAGTGTGGATGCGCTTGCGTTCACGGGAGGTTCACACCTCGTAAACCCTTTGACGCGGGCACAAAATACCGACACAAAACGGGGAACAGAGCGTGAAAAGGCGCGAAGCCCGTGAACGGGCGCGAAAGCCATCCACATTCGCGGTTCACGCCTTTCACAGGTGTTCACGGCGTGAATGTGGAGGGCGCTTAAGAGCGATTAATGCGTTAACAGTTTCCTGGTATGCGGGTGGCAGAATTTTACGTCCAAATATACAAGGACAGTGAGGTCAAAATTTTTATATAAATTTTAATCGAGATCTGACCAGTAGTTTTTGGAGTTATCTTTAATAATACGTATTTAATTGACTTCGATTACATTGATTGTGTTCTCATTTTAATTATAAATATTGAAGTAGATTGTACAAAATTTTTAATTTTACCATTTGTTTCTCTTCGTATTTTGAATCGGTTTTTTACTTTGTGTAATGAGTTAACGTTATTAACTCATTAATATACTGCTGGTTCGTATAATATCTCTGTCCAGAGAAGAACCAGAGAGAAACCTAGCGGGGCTCTATAATAGTTTGCATTAATATGGTATATTTTTATATAAATTATTATAGTAACAGCATGGTTAAAATAGAAAAATAAAATGTTTTTTATTTGTTTACCAAAGCCAAGCATAGTCAGTTAGTATGTATAAATGTTGCCAAATTAACATTTTGTCGGGAGGTCCATGAAGAAGTGAAAAAAGTTTAAATATGTGGAAGGTTATTAATAGTGCAGTAATTTTATAGTATATAGTATACCATTCTTATATAAAATAGACTCTTGCGAGGTACTTAGCTTAATAATTTGTCAGGCCTATTTTAAACTATTAGTTCGTTTCTACGCAATACTATAACCAGCTAATACGAAAGAGGAGTCCAATTCAATGAATATTCATGACAAATGCGCGATACCATCCATACGATCTAGATGATTGGCCACCACTGTGCGATTTACCAGAAGTTTTCTTCCTCGCACAACTTTCTTGTGAAATAGACTACACCACCAGCGATTTTTTCAGACCGCTACGACTTAGGGACCTTCAAGAAAAGAGTCTACTCTTTTTTAAAAGGCCGGCAACATATCTGCAAATCCACTGGCGTAGCAGTTGTTCATGGGCAGCGGTAGTCACTAACCATCAGGTGAGCCGCCAAAAAAAATATTTACCCCTTTTAATATTTATAAACGTATTATAAAGTTTTGTTAACAAAAAATGATGTGTCGCTTATAACTACAGAGGGCGCTCGCCTTCGCAGACGGTGAAACATGGCTCTTTATTACCGTACCGTACGTTTTTATGTAATACACAGAGAAATTTTAGTAGTTTTAAATCTTTCTTTCAGTTCCATCATTATTATTACAACATAATTTCATTGCTAAACAAATGCCTCATTGAGTCATTTGTTTAGCAATGAAATTCTACGACACTGGCAACTTTTTCCCATATAAAAATCGTAACCATAAATACTAATTTCTGCAGTGTACTTTGATATGAGCAAAGCATTTGATAGTGTTGGTCATGATATTCTCTTAAAAAAAATTGAAGCTTATGGTATAAGAGGGCCAGCTTACTCCTGGATACATAGCTATCTAAAAGATAGAAAACAATGTGTTGGAATACAACAAAAAGATAAAAAACGGCAAGAAATTTTAAAATTTAAATCTTTGTACTTACCAAACAATTACGGAGTACCACAAGGGAGTGTTTTAGGTCCTTTACTGTTTTTAATTTACATAAATGACCTACCAAATTACATCAAACATAATACAATATTATTTGCTTACGACATTTCTATTTTAATACCGAAAATAAATTTTCATTCTAGTAATAAAGAATATGAAAATGAAATAAATAATACTATTGTAAATGTTGTCAAATGGATAAAAAACAATAATCTATCTAAAACTAAATTTATGCAATTCTACAATGTTAAAAGTAAACCGCAATTACTTGATATAAAGTATAATGGTGAAAAAATTACTGCTACTGAATGTACCACATTTTTAGGTATTAATTTATGTAAACATTGTAATTGGAAAAATCACATAGATAAAGTTTGTTCTAAAATATTTAAATTTAATTTTGCTCTGCGAAGGCTAACTTCAATCTCGTCAAGAAACACTTCCCTTACAGCATATCATGCATATGTCGCTGCTGTATTAAGATATGGTCTAATATTATGGGGAAACTCGACTGATGTAAATCGTGCTTTTATAGCACAAAAACGCTGTATACGAGCAATTTGTGGTGTCGGGTCACTAGTTTCTTGCAAACCACTATTTCAATAATTGGGTGTTCTTACGCTACCATCCATGTACATTTTTGAACTTTCAATATTCGTAAAAAAGTATCCTCATTTTTTTTACTAGGTTAAAAGATACAGTAACATATAGTACCAGATACCCAGATAAAATTATTTTACCTTCATTAAAAACTAGCCTGTACTCAAAAATTGCTATGTGATGGCTTTTCAAGTGTTTAATAAAATCCCAAATGAAATAAGGCAAAAACTAGATTATAATCGATTTAGACGTAATTTATTAAAGTGCCTTCTAGAAAAACAATTTTATTCGGTAAATGAACTAAAAATAAAAGAACGTTTCTATTGACTGTTAAACGCTGTTTCTTATTTGATTGTGTTTTAAAGGATTAATATTAAACATTGCAAAGTGATTACGCACGTTTAATTTTACTTAAATTTTGTATATTCTTACAATAAGTTGATTAGTAAATAAGTTTTCATATACCAAAATTGGTGAAATATATGATACATTATTATTTTATAAGAACATCCTTGTACCATATTTCTTGTGAACAAATTTATTTATTTATTATTTATTTAGTCATCTGCATCCATTGACTTGTGTGTCTTACCAGGTCGTCACTCGATCTAGTGGAAGTCGCCCTATACTTCACTCACAAATGTCTTTCTTCACCATCGGCCGTCGATTCGTGGAGCTATATGGCGGTCCAATAGCCTTATGTCTCATATTTCACTGGCGCAAATTCAGACACCAAGTAGAAAATAAAAAATGTTATGTAAAAAATTCACAGTATCAAAATAATTAACAAAGCCGGGAGGCCAGCTGCTGCCCGTAATACCGATCAACTTGAATTTGTTGTTAAGTTCACGCATTTCTGACTAATTGAGGCAAAGCGGCTAATTTAATTATTCCAAGTTGTTTTTCAACGTGAAAATACTCCAGAAAGCTAAATAAAGACTGATATAATAACAAATGGAAATATATTTTTATAGGATAAGGGTGACAGGCCAGCACGCAGTTCACCTGATGGTAAGTGGTTGCTGTGGCCCATAGACATTTACATCTATCCTCGGTAACGAATCAAAAAGCAGATGCGTCGTCACCCGTGAGGACTAAGATGGAATGCCTCGTTTCCAGTAAATTTGGGTCTCCGGTTATCTACACTCACCATACGAAATACAGCAGGTAAAGCTGTTATTTTACGCTGGTATTCTGTGAGAGCGTGGTCCTTCCCCGGTCTAGCCGACCGCGCTTCTAATGTTTAATCTTTGAACAATTCACTACTTAGAGTTTACAAAAGTAAGCTGTGTGTATGTTTGCTGTAAGATTCACTATGGTTCTTTCTATTTGTGCTAAATTCATGTTGTTCTCGTCATTAGACGTTGCTATAATTATGGGTTTCTATTAAAATGACAGTAACTGACAAGACAAGGTCAAGTTTTGATGCTGTAGAATGCGCTATAAATTGCCGACGGAGCGGAAGTAACGTAGACAAAAAAGGTATACATAATAAAGTACTGCTGTTTTGATGTCCTGGTCTACCTAACTACATACTAATTAGTCATAAGCGTTTCCGCCGATATTATACCAGTACTATAGCAAAATGGCAAGTATAGCAAAATCCGCCATATAAGCCAACTATGGGAGGGGTCGTTCAACAGTGGACATTTATAGATGACAATAATGATGATGAATAATGGTAATATGATACAATTTAATTAGGGTTATAAGGTATTTAACCGATATATAATAAGTTTGTAACAGATCGAAAATTATGGTTATAATCCGTTAAATAAACTTTTAACTAAGATTAATGAGTTAAAAAAAAACACAATATCCCTAAATTTTACTGCGAAAGTCGATTACAAAAATATTTTAGGATAACAACTGCGGTGGAAAATAGTTTCTCGAATGAGACAGAGCCCATGCGAAAACTAAACAATGGTGTGACCGCGTGTTTACTCTAATTTTCCATGGCAAGGTCCAGACTGTATAATGATTAGTCGACGTTCGTCTGCTTTATAGTGTGCATTACTCGTATATTACCCAAAGTAATGCCTATACAGTGGAATGTCTATAACTCGAATTGCAAAGGAAATGCTAATAAATATAACAAAAAGTAAATGGAAAGTCTGTAGTCTCTGTCTACCCCTCTGGATGACAGGTGAGTGCTTATGTTTTGTTTAAGAAAAAAAGATTAATTAGAGTCGGTTCTTTACCTGCGAAGATATCATATGAAATTCCTTAAACAATAGTCCAATATGATTTTTTTTTCCCAATTTTCCTTCCTTGGGGGCGGAATTTTTTCGGTAAAGCCTATTTAATAAAAATAAAGCGGCCAAGAGCGTGTCGGGCCACGCTCAGTGTAGGGTTCCGTAGTTTCCCGTCCGTCACAGTAAGGGTTCCCACTTATGAGTTTGTACAAAAACTGTTGTTTCCATCCAAGTTCAAAATAATTTTCCTAGAAAGTCCTTATAAAGTTCTACTTTTCAGATTTTTTTCATATTTTCTAAACTTATGTTTCAAAAGTTAGAGGGGGGGGGGACAGATTATTTTTTACTTTTGGAGCGATTATTTCTGAAATTATTGACATTATCAAAAAATGATTTTAGTAAACCCCTATTCATTTTTAAATACCTTTCCAACAATATATCACACGTTAAGGTTGAAATTACCCTAATAAAACATTTTTTTTCCAATTTTTATTTTACCACTTTGTCGGCGTGATTGTTACACATATTGGTACCAAATTTCAGCTTTCTAGTGCTAACTGTCACAGAGATTAAGCGAGGACGGACAGACGGACAGACAGACATGGCGAAACTATAAGGGTCCCTAGTTGACTACGGAACCCTAAAAAAAGAATTATTAAAATCGGTTCACAATATGCGAAGATATCGCGTAACAAACATACAAAAAACGCACACTCGAATTGAGAACGTTTTTGAAGTCGGTTGAATTTATAGTTAATGATTTTTGGATTTAACAAGAATTTCAAGATATCTTTACCAAATATAAACTTAAGGTACATAAATGTGTTTGTTACTTAGAAAGTTTAATAAATGTATATTCATAGTACGTGTTCGAAGTACACACAGGTGCGACAAACATTTCTTTTTAATTAAGTTTAATTACTGCTGTGAGTTTGAGGAATTCCAGGTAAGACTTATACTTATACATTACTTACTTCAACTTACGGAATCTGCTTTTTGAAATACGAGTTATAGAGTAGAGTGTGTACTATCAATACCTCGCTGGGAAATAACATTTCGTTCAAGTTACAAAGTCTAAATAATTCAAGATATAGAGAGTATTTTTAGGAGTTCGGCGGAAGGGAATGGACAGTTTTTGTCGTCTTACTCAGACTTCACAAGGTTCTAGTCATTGGGATTCCACTGTACTTGTATTTCATATCACCAGTGTCTCAAAATGGATAGAACATTCGGTTAATTAAAGTAGGTAAAAGATAAAACATTGTAGTAATTAAAGTAGGGCGACTGGTCGTCGCCGCTGGAGAGGGTTTGTTCTTTTATCGCCCAAAGGCGAGAAAACTCAGCCAGCGTTTTTGTCGCTATACGGAGGGAAGTAGGACTGTTTAAGAATTTCCATGATTTAGTTTTTTTTTAATAATTAATGTTATAATAGAAAAAAAAACTAAAACACCTTCCCTATTCGCAATTCGTTGTAAACAATAGTTCTTTGCGCAAAAAGTTGTCTGAAATAAATTTCTTCCAGAGCTATAAGGTCGCCTATTGTACCTTCTATATATTATGTAATTTATTTCATTTTGTTTTCGCTTTAAAGTGTATTAGTGTACGATAAAGGATATATTGATTGATTAATTGTATGATTTTATGGTGTGTAAATAAATCTGAAAAAAATACAAAAATAGGATACTCTCTTAGTGAGTTATTGAAAACCCTTTCGGTTATCGGACTTATATATTCCTTCAGTTAACCCTTTTAAAATAGTTGTATCGGGTGGAGTTCCTAAATTAGAAATCCAAAGCAACTTTAGTTTTGTTTAGAAGTTATGAATAGATTCTTAAACATGCGTTGCAGTTGAAGCGATTTTTAATGTTCTGTAACACAAAAGGAGAACACAGAACCCTTATCGGATGGCTCTGTTGTTTGTCCTTCTTCCTTTTTCTTAGGAACGGGTAGAGATATCATGTCGGAATGAATATCTAATGTTACGATCTTCGATCTATTCGAGGTGAAGTTAATCAAAGCAAGGTCATCAATCATAATATTCGGTCAGAAGTAAGGTTCTCACAGAACTATTACTTAAAGGGAAAAATCCGAAAATCGTTAGTTTGAAGTTTTGTCGCATAAGAAATAGTTTTGCAATTACAAACTTATAGTATTTGCAGTTGAAACATCTACCGTGATGTATACTGATAAATAAGGCATTTCTTTCCAAAACAAAGTTAAGTTTGTCCTTGAATACGACCTACCTTTTCGCTAGAGCAAGTGTTTATTGCTTAACTTACCTATAAATATCGAATAATGGATGAACTTTTTCTACATACATTTTTATGTGGGTTTTATTTTTATGTGGTAAGTCAGGTTGCAGCTATATTTTGGTTGTACCATGAATGGTTTGGCTCAACCTGGGGTAAAAACCACGCTCTCACAGAATACCAGCGTAAAATAGCAGCTTAATGCTGCTATGTTTCGTATGGTGAGTGAAGAGTAGCGGAGACTTTTACTGCAAACGAGGCATTTCATTTCAGTCCTCGGAGGTGACAACGCATCGCATTTTGATTTTTAATTGAGGTTAAATGTGGATGTCTATGGGCCACAACATCCACCTACGATCGGGTGAACTATGTACTCGTTTGTCACCCTTATTCTATAAAAAAATATAAACTAAATACATAGTAAACATAATACGGAACTCTGAGGGCGCGTGTCCTACTTGTACTTTTCCTAAAAAATAGATATGTACTTACGTACATACCACTCGAAAAACATTAGACTCCTGGGGCAAAACATGCCTATTGAAAATATCAATAAAATAAATGATGTTATTTTGTTTGTTATTTTTTGTTTTCATTTTAGTGACACTATGCAGAAAATGACTATGTTATGTGTGTCCGTGGGAGTATATACGATAACATAGTCCTATATATCAACAAACGTTTATTTATTTATTTAAAACTTCATATACACAAGTGGTATATAGGCGGACTTAATGCCTAAGGCATTCTCTCCCAGTCTACCTTGGGATGATGCAGAGATAGAATGAAGTAGGTGTAATAAAAAGTTAATATGCGAATACTAAAATAAAATAACAAAAAAAAAATGTAATACATGGAAATAAAATACATAAGATATAAATGGTACATCGCAAAAAATAGATAAAATTATATTAATATTCATACACATATATGTATATAAAATATATAATATACATAATTACAATAAGAACAATAAGAATATATATATATATATATATATATATATATATATATATATATATATATATATACATATAAACATACATATATACATATATATACATATACATACATACATACATATATACACATATACATACATATACACATGTACAACTAGTGCGTGTTGCCAGTGATGTCTTATGGATCAGAGACGTGGTCCTTCACTGCTGGCCGTATGAGGACGCTGGTTCTGCCAATGATGAGGATGATGATTCTGCCAATTTATTAAGTAAGTGTTCCCGAACCTTCATCTTGAACGCGTACCGATTGCTAGCCGTCCTGATTTCGAGTGGGAGTGCGTTCCAAAGGAGAATAGATTGAATGTGGAAAGAAGAATGAACAAGTCCAGAGCTGTGGGATGGACATAGGAGAAGAAGGTTGTTCGTAGAGCGGAGGTTTCTCTCATGACTAGCACTAAGCAACTGAAAGTGAGGAGATAAGTAGGTAGGGGAAGTTGGAGACATCAGGATAGAATAAAGGGTGGTGAGTGCACGCAAACTACGGCGTTGACGAATAGGTAACCATTTTAATTGTGATCGATACGTGGATACATGGTCATACTTTCGAAGATTGAAAATGAATCGAATGCAGTTATTCAGAAGACGGTCATATTTGTTGAGAAGGTCTGCATTCAGGTCGAAATAACACACATCACCATAGTCGATTAGGGGAAAAATTAAACTCTGCACAAGCATTGTCTTAATTTCAGATGGTAGAAAATTTTTTAGGCGATAGAGAGAACGCAGGGTACAAGTGACTTTCTGGCTAACGGTCGTTGTTTGGGATTTCCAACTCAGAGTTGAATCAATTAATAAACCTAGATCCTTCGCAGTGGAACACAATTGAATCTCAGTACTATTAAAAAAGATAGGAGGTACAGCTACTGTTTTCAATCTCTGGATCATCGGACGGCTACCAATTATTATGGCCTGACACTTCGAAGGGTTGACCATTAGGCCAAACCTGTCAGACCAGTTCTTAATGTACTCAAGGTCCCTGTTAAGTGTGTCCACCGCTGTAGAAATATCGTCAATACTCGCTTGTGTGTACAATTGCAAGTCATCAGCATACAGATGATACGCAGACTGAAGGTTTTGAGTAATGAGATTAATAAATATAGAAAACAATAAAGGAGATAATATGCCGCCTTGAGGGACACCAGCATGTATGTCAAGCCAGCTAGATGATAGCTCATCGATGCGAACCGACTGCTGGCGCCCTCGAAGATATGATGAAAACCAATCCAGTGCTTCGGGTGAGATCATAGAAAGGGAGAGGATGGAAATTAGAATGTCATAACTAATGGTATTAAAGGCGTTCGAGAAGTCAACCAAAACCAACACAGTGACTTTAGTGTCCTCAATGCCTGCCCTAATATCACCAGTTACTTTCAGGAGTGCGGAAACGGTACTATGACCGGGCCTAAAGCCAGACTGCAAGGGACTTAATAAGTTATTACGAGAGATAAACTGCGAAAGTTGCTTGTGGACACAGGCACTTTTTATACGTGGTAGAGCCATGCTACAGTTATATTAGTAGTATAGTTGTAGCACGAATGGGTCGGCTCGACCGGGGAAGGACCACACTCTCACAGAATACCAGCGTGAAATAGTAGCTTAATGCTGCTGTATTTCGTATGGTGAGTGTAGAGAACCGGAGACCCTTTTTACTGGAAACGAGGCATTCCATCTTAGTCCTCACGGGTGACAACGTATCTGCATTTTAATTCGTAATCGAGGATAGATGTAGATATCTATGGTCCACAGCAACCACTTACCATCAGGTGGACTGTGTGCTCGTTTGTCACCCTATCCTATAAAAAAAAAAAAAAAAAGGCCTCAAGGACCTTGGATAAGAAGGGAAGGATGGATATAGGTCGGAAATGATTGGGTAAAGTGGGATTTGGGATCTTTTGTAAGGGAATAACGTCAGCCTTACGCCACAGTGAGGGAAAATTACCAGAATCCAAGGAGAAGTTAATGATGTGCGAGATGACTGGAAGGATATGGTCTAGTATATAGATAATCATCCGTCGGCTGATGTTGTCGTAACCTACAGCATTAGATTTAATGGAAAGGATTATCTTCTTGATCTCATCTACAGCTACTGGAGAAAATTGAAACAGATTAATATCAGGACGAGGTAAACCCATTAAGTGTTCAACAGTAAGACGCTTGGTCTGGTGATCAAGAGGACTGTTGGAGACAAAATGAAAATTGATATCATCCAGACCAATCGTCCTTTGAAACTCACAACGGTGTCGTTTACCGATACCTATGGTTCCAAGGAACTTCCAGATATTAGCAGGGGAAGAAGATGAGATGTTACTAAGAATAAATCGGCGTTTGGCGTTGCGTATCATCTGATTGCACCGATTCCTTGCAACTTTATAAAGCGTCCAGTTGTGATCACATCGATCTCTTCTAAATTTGCCGAAAGCGCGATCCCTACGTCTCATCGCAATCCGAACCCCAATCGTCATCCAAGGCGCAGGTGGACGCTTGAGCTTCACTTTTTTGATGGGAGCATGTACGTCATATAATTTAAGGATAGCTTCATTCAAAGCCCCAACTTTTTCATCCACAGTGGGTGCAGAAACCACGCTGTTCCAGTTTATTTTGGATGCATTCATACAGAGCTTTTCAATATCCAAGCGACCAAAACAACGCATGTGTAGAGTTTTAGCTGGAGGTTTAGGAGGTTTGAGGACGTAAGAAAGGAAAATGAGGTCATGATAGGAGAAAGCAGGTGCAAAGTGTTGACCGTGGCAGAAAACAAGAGAAGGAGCAGAGGTAAGGATTAAGTCAAGCCAGGTATCCTCCACATCAATATTGTGGTGAGTGGCTTGTAAATGTAAAATATGGAGGCCAACCGACTCGACAATTTGAAGGAGCTTGGAGGAACGGGTTAAGTGCGGAGTGAGGAGATCTGTATTAAAATCGCCCATGATGACGTGATGTGAGTATTCCGACCGCAAGGATTCCAGAATTGTTTCAAGACTGGAGAAGTAATCGACAGAAGGAGGACAGTAGACAACGCCAAGTACTAATTTGGCTTCTTTTACGCAAACTTCAAGGAAAAGAAATTCTGCAGATGCAGTATAATAGGGGGAAGAAGAAGCAAGAATTTTATAAGAAAAGTCAGAACGAAGATATATAGCGACCCCACCCCCTCTTCTATCAATTCGATCGTTGCGTATCAAACTGAAGCCAGAGAGAGGATAAGAAGTAGAAGGAAGATGGGGCTTAAGCCAAGTCTCCGAAATCAAGACGGCATGAACATCTGCGTCAGAGAAAGCCTCAATCAGATCACTGTAATGACTAGGTACGCTCTGTGCATTAATGTGGCAAACATTAAACAAAGAGCGGGATTCATCGAATTTATGTCTCACAAAATCCCCTAACGTTTCAGTAATAGAGCAATAACTGTCATTTGATGAAGAAAACTCGTTGGCAGAAAGAAAAGAATCATCATCGGAACTCATCTATATGTAATAGAATATATAAAAATAAATAAATAATATAGACCTATAACTATAAGAATAAATAAATTAGTATAATTAAAATTATATAACGTAAAAAAATAGTAATAATTTCGATTGCTAAACTGCCATCCCTGCACCACCCGCCAGCTAACACACTCAAAAATTAAAAGACAAATATAATGCACAAAACAATAAAAATAAAAATGATTTGCAAGACAACTACAACTAAACTACGTTAAGATTACTAATAATAAATAGCAGAACTTAGAACAAATAAAAAGGATCATAGAGAAGTGTCTCATAGACGACATATACTCTGTCCAAAGGACTTTGTATCCATGATCATGTATTAATAAAAAAAAAACTTCCCAGCGACCGAAAGTTAAATTGCACTATGCACTTGTTACGAATCTATTAATCTATGGACAAAATATAACCAAAAGCAAAACAACTTAATACCAAAACAAAGTAGAACTTAACCTAAAATGTAATAAATATACAAGTTTTAATAAATGATGTAAAACGAGAAACAATATTAAAATTAGAAATTAACTAATTAAAAAAAAATGTAAATAAATGAGAAAGAAAGAAGCTTAAGGTTACATAAAAGCAAAACAGGGTTTAATACTGTGGATAAAAAGTAATAATAAATTATACTAAGTAATTCTGCAATATTGAATAAATTTTAAGTTGTAGTAAAAGGAAAAAGGAGAATTAAGACAATAAAACGCAATACTGCGTAGTTATTTACGTGGTTTAGAATTGCTTCCTGCAATGCGCTCGCCTCCAGATGAGGATTCAGCAGTCGCCTTAGGGTGTTTTTGCGTAAGAGTAGTCAGCTCATCTAAGGTAGTGACTTTATGCCGGGATCCATCTGCAACTTTCACCACAATTACTCCATCTTGGGTCCAGCATGCACGCATGCCGAAATGCTGACGGGCTTTGCCAAAAACAGTTTGCCGAGACTTTGTCAAGAACTCCTTTACTGAAACTGGACAACCTTTCAGTCTAGACTTCGCCCTCCATACTGATGACCTGAAGTCAACGCTAAGAAATCGAACTAGGATTGGCCTGAGACGATTTTTGGTGGCTACTCCAATCCTGTGGCAGACACTAATGCAAGATGCTGTGATGTCCTTCAACTCCATTTTGTGGATTATACTTAGCACTGTAGCCTTGCAGTCCTCCTTCTCCTCTTCAGCAACACCCAAGAAAAGGAGAGCCTTTCGTCGATGCCTGGTCTCAATAGCGTCAACCATATGGGAGCACTCATTAATTTGTTTACGGAGCATACCGAGCATGGAGAACATGAGTTCACGGAAGGTTCGAAACTCCTCAGCCACCTTTGCAACCGTGTCCTTGGCGGATCCCCCCGTGTGTAACTGTGCTTCCAGTTCGGCCATCCTTTTTGAAAAGCATTCCTCCAAACTGTTCTGTGCAGTTCTAATCTCATCAAGTTGAGACATTGTGTTGTGCAAAGATATATACGAAATCCAAGTGTGTGTAATATGCTGGCAGGTGGTGTATTTAGATGGAATGAATTCACATATACACAGTTGTACAAATGCGATTACCAAGAAAATGGTGTTAATTAGCACTCAAATATGTAACAAGTTATGTAGAATATTGTATAAGTTAATCAAACGTTTCCGTATTATCTATTCTTACGAGTGCCTTGAGACGTAATAAATATCGCAAAGCGGTTACTTTGGCGCACTTTTTCTTACAGTTGATAAGTGCCGAAATTCAGCCTCGAGGCTTCGGACCGTTTTCACCTCATGTGAAGTGCCTTGTGCTCAAGGTCCACTGTCTGCTTTGGATTTTCAATGTTGCAATTAATGAGATTATTTTGTGGACAACATTTTACATCGGTATTGAGTATCCAAAATGTTAAAAAAAATTATTGGTCCATTTTCGACGAAGTTTTTTTTATTATTCTAAGCCAGCGCTTAACTACCGACCTGACAGTAAGTGGTGATGCAGCCATCGTGACGTCGGCACAGTCGTAAGTGGATACTGTGGCCCATAGACATAGTGTTACATTTATCCTCGATTAACCCTTTTCCTTGAGGACTAAGATGAAATGAGTCGGTTCCTGTAAAAAAGGGTCTCTAGATCTTTACACTCACCATACGAAACACAGCAGTATTAAGCTGCTATTTTACGCCGGTATTCTGTGAGAGCATGGTCTTTCCCCGGTCGAGCCGCCGCCCCATTCGTGCGTCAAACATAATATAGCTGCAGCGTGGCTCTACCACGTATAAAAAGCTATCCTGAGTCATGATTTATCATCATTCACCATCATCATCATCATTACAGAACATCCCTCCAACCCTCCTCCGTCATCGCCTCAAATTTGCCACAGTTGACAACCGCTGTTCTTCACTATGATTATTGACGTGTTATCAGGAAGATGCTGCTGTTTATCTCCTAGTTTCCCTCTGGCGCGTCTTACGACAGTTACGTTACGATATGGTAAAGTAGCCTTATCTCTTCAGCCGCCAATATACCGCAAGTCCGTCAATCACGACTGTTTAAATAAAATAAGAATATAATTGAAATTGAAAATAAAAGTTAATATAGTGATCTAGATTGTGAATGAAGCTGATCCACATGTCCTGCTTGGCAAATCCGTTAATTTGACATCAGTATCAAAGTTGTTGTAAAGAAATTAAATTTTCGACTGCAGAGCGGCAACTATTAAAAAGACATAACTGAGTATTATACTAAATGGTATTGTTAAGAACATCCTATTACTGGGTGGTAGGATTACTTTCCTCCCCTCGTTTCCGTTTAAAAGTATCTCCGGATCTTTACACTCACCATACGAAACACAGCAGTATTGAGCTTCTATTTTATGCTGGCATTCTGTGAGTGTGGTCCTATCCCGGTCGAGACGTAGCTGCAGCATGGGTCTACCACGTATAAAATTCTTTATTTTATCTTGAATATTCACTATATTATAGTTTTCTAAAATAAGTTGACAGTAAAGCCCGTATAAACAATCAGCGCATCGCAAATCAGAACCATGCATAGCAAATTATTTTCCCCGGGACATCAGTACTGCATTATTCTTTCGTCGTAGCCTCGTGACTAATCAGCTAACGAACTTCGTTTCAAATGCAATGCTTGACGTATTCCGTCAACGTGCCTACATAAACGGCAGGTTATAAATCGACTCTACCTAGATCTGCGACTAGATAAGTCTATGTGGAATAAAACTCATTGTTCGTGGAATGTTCGTCTTAGCTAAGTCCGTGTACGGCCCGTTTCGCGTTGCTCTACGGGATTCGTTTACTTAATTACAATTTCTTTATGCTTAATTTAAATAACAGGACATGTCTATTTTTGCTTGGTTAAATTACGTATTTCATATGTTATATTGAAAAAAAAATTAGCAAGATGAGCCTTTTGAATAGATACCAATGTAAAGGATTCTGAGTACAAAGGTTTAATTGACAAATAATCACATATTTTGTACAAAAAATATTAAAAAAATACATTAACCAACAAATACATATGAACAATGTATATCTTTTCAGAGCTGCTTCTTGTCACATACAACTAACTGCACGCGCTGCAGCATAAATGGGTCTGCTCGATCGGGGTAGGACCACGCTCTCGCAGTTATACCAGCGTAAAATAGGACCCTAATGCTGCTGTGTTTCGTATAGTGAGTATGGAGACCTGGAGACTTTTTTTACTGGAAACGAAGTATCTTAGTCCTCAGGGGTAACAACGCATCTGCATTTTGATTTTAATTGAGGAGAAATGTAGAAGTTTATGGGCCACAGCCTTCACTTACCATCAGGTGTACTATGTGCTCGTTTGTCACCCATATTCTAAATATAAAAAAAACTGTCACAAGACTTTAAAAACGTGGTACAGCAACATACGAAACACAGCATTAACTGACTTCAACTTGCCACCCATTTACTAACAAGTCATTTCATATTGGTTTTTAAAAATGACATCGCATCTGCTTTTTGGATTTTCGTTGAGAACAGATGTAAAATTTTCCTATGAGCCACATCATCTACTTACTTTCAGGTGGTCTAAATGCTAGTTTGTCTCTCTTGCCTGTAACTACGTGTACGTGTCTGTAATTTTATATGTATGTATGTATATATATATACCTGGATTTAATACTCTCCAAAACAGCACTGGCGACTATGCTACTATGCGGCTGATACCAACCATGAAAGGCTCCTTAGCAGGAAAGGTGTTCCGCCAGTCTTTACGACTTTTTATCAATTTTCCATGTAGTATTAAAAAATGGCGTACATGAAAACAACGATTATTTTAGATATAAACTGGCTGTTAGGGCTTAATAAAATGTAATCAGTGCACCTGATTGTAAGTGGATGCTGTGACCCATAGACATCGACATATATCCTTAATTAAGAATGAAAGTGCAGATGTGTGGTCACCCCTAAGGACTAAGATGGAATGCCACGTTTCCAGTAAAAAGGGTCTCCGGTTCTCTACACTCACCATACGAAACAGCAGCATTGAGCTGCTATTTTATGCTGGCATTCTGTGAGAGTGGGCCCTATCCCCGTCGAGCCGATACATGTATGCTACAGTCATAACATAGCTGCAGTGTGCCTGTACCAAGTACAATAAACTTGCTCTTGTTTCACAATATTATTTAAAATGAACTAAGTGGCGCAAATATCAGTTTATGAGAAACGCATATACATACATATAAGAAACTGTACCCGCGACTTGTCGCTGCTGGTGATACGAGGCTGGTTCCATCCTCGCTCAAAGGCTAAGTATAGCCATTCACAGAGGAAACGCAGCCAGCGTTCTTGGCAAGATACCACGGAGAGTGGGTCTGTATGATAATTTTAATATTGTGTACATTTCAATGTTATGTAAATAAATTTAAAATTATTAATTTACAAACTATAGGAACCGACCGGTTTCACCTCACGGCATCAGCATATATATTATATGGGAATCACCATCTACAGTGTGATCTAAGGCCCTGTCATGACTTGAACAACTTCTAAGAGAAGATCAATTAATAATGTAAGGCGCTTTGAGTCAAACAGCAACTTCAGTCGTCCCTGGGCGAGCCGCCAAACTGCCTTATATTTAAGAAATATTAAGGCATTGTATTTGATATTGTATTCAAATGCGAGGACGATCCATTTTTATGTAACGACTTTTCTTATGCCATATACATGTTCATAGCAATGATAACCTAGATCTATAGTTGACTCTTGTTGGAAATTTTCCACTAAAATAACTATATGAAATGTAATACATTTCTTATGGTAGCAGTGATGTCAGTGATCGTTGACATCAGATGTGTAATTTGATAATTGTATTGTCTATAGTTTTAATCATTATCATCGTGATTACAATCCTTAGTCCACTGCTTAATATAAGCCTCCCAAGGAACACTACAAAACATAGTTTATACACGTACATCCATCGACTTCCTACATGTTTTTCCAAGTCGTCACTATCAAATCACTTTATTTTCGGACAACATAGATCCATAAGGGTTAGTAATGAATTCTAATAGTAAGGGGGCTAGTAGCGCGAAGCAGTGATGCTAGCGAAGGAGGTGGCGGAGCGGGAAAAGGAGAGAGCAGCAGCTTTTCTCCCCGGCCGCCGCGGGAGACGCCCCGGGCGTCGGGGGCTACGTCGTGGCCCCCGGCCACCGTAGGCGCGCGCCTGTGGACGGCGAGCAATGGGTAGCTCGCCGTCCGTCCGTCTAACGACGACAGGCTGTGTCGACGGCGCGTTTTGTTCCACGCGCGCCTCAAAGAGCTGTCAGCAGCGTGAAGGGCCGACGCCTGCCGGGGCTGCGGGCTGTTCGAAAGAGATACCGCGGCTCCGGAACGTAAGGGCACTGATGGAACACGGATGGTTTTTAGTCAGTAAAAGTCTGACACTCCCTTACGCTCCACCCAGAGCGAAAGGCGTCATTAGATGATTTTCCATCCGCAAAAAAAAAGGGGGTTAGCAGTACTATAATTATTATAATAATTTAATTTAAAGAATTTACGAATTCAGACATTGTCCGCACATAGCTCCTTAATATAGGTGCATGTGGATCATCTACCAGTGGACCGTCTACCTAGTGGAGGCCGCCCTACACTTCGCTTACCAGGCTGCTACTCGAGAACCTTTCTTTCCCATTGGTTGTCAATTCTTCGATATATATCCGGCCGGCCCATTTACACTTGAGCTTATTATCAAGTTAAGCTATGTCGGTTACTTTGGTTCTACTGCAGATGTCTTTCGACGAATTCATGCAGGGATAATCCGAAGTCTGTTGTTAGATTCGTCGATTGACTTCACGGTCTCGGTCGAAGTTGAATTTGCCGATTTGGACAATTTGTCCTACGTAAACATACTCTTCAACAACTTCGAGCCTAGTGTTTAGTTTTAATAATTAATGACTTTTCGTGTTGGCACAACAAACAATTTTCCACTTGAAGTAATTACTCTGTGAAACATTAACCTTAAAAGCGTTCTCAAATTGTTTCCATTTCAAGTTTGTATCCAGGGACTTAAAGTTGGATTTGGAGTTAGTAAAGTAACAATAATAATGTCCGCCCGACCGAATTTCGGTCAGCGCGGCTAGCCTCAACGGGAACTGGCTATCTGTGCAGGACAGGATTACAGTGCCCGAGTGTATGCGCAAGCAAAAGTGCACTCTCTATTCCCTCAAACTCTTTGATTATATGATATACCTGTCGTCAAACTCATAGTCCGATAGAACAGAATACATTTTTTTCTTTTCGGATGGTTTTCGAACACATACAAATAGACAGAGTGTTGTAGAGAACATATGCGTCGAGGATTTATAACCAGCTCCCCGAGGACTGGCTTACTGTGTAGATAAGCGATCACCCGAAAGTTATCGAATGTTCTACATCAGTGATGTTGAGATAATCTCTAAACGGTCAAAGTGTCAGATTACATTTTTTTTCTTTTCGGATAGAACGGTAAATCACCGTTCTATCCGAAAAGAAATAAATGGTAAAAATAGCACCGATGCTACGCCGGATTTCTCTCAGAAAATATCCGGTCGTGTCGATTTACCGTTCTATCCGAAAAGAAAAAAATGTAATCTGACACTTTGACCGTTTAGAGATTATCTCAACATCACTGATGCCACCATCACTGATGACCCAAATGCTGTATACAACATCGTATCAGGTGACGAATCCTGGATATGCGTGTACGAACCCGAAACAAAAAACCAGTCACGAGTTTGGGTGTTCGAAAATGAGTTAAAGCCAACAAAAATTGTTCGTTCACGGAGTGTTGCAAAAAAAAAAATTTCAACCCCATGCCTCAAAAACACGTAAAGCAGTCGGCTGCTTTACGTGTTTTTGAGGCATGGGGTTGAAATATCGCCGACTTCCTGACTCCGAGCTATTGAAAATTTCTTCACAGAAAAAATCAATAACGATTTTTTTGGCGGTTGAGTCGAACCTAGGACCTCATGATCAGCAGTCATGTTTACGACCACTAGTTCAACGAAGTAGTCAAGTAGTAAAATAATAGCCTATACATATATGTCCAGAAGTGGGACAGAAATGATCACAGGCGTCTTTAATCTATTAAAGGGTTGTGGATCAATCAGTCTGACGCGATGCCCCACTGATAATGGTGGTAAACATAACGTCCTCGAATTTTTTTTATACAGGGTGTCCGGTTTCCGATGTCCGATACTTTAAGGGGTTAAAATACAATTAATTTTATCGACAAATCAGGGATCAATGATTTTTTTTCGCCATCAATAAAAAAATGGCAGCACTTTAAAAAAATTGTTGGCGAAGCATAGATGCTTGTATTAATTTAACAATATCTACCCAAGTAGAAGACTTTCAAAAACAAAATTGGTCTCAAATGTTAGTTAATAGTGTAGACAATAAATCTAGATTCAAAATATTATTTTTTAATTTTTCAGTATTAGTAAAAAACATTTTTGAAAAAATAAATTAGACAACAAATTGATGTTGTTTTTCAGATTCTTAGCTTTAAAAAAAACCATCGTGTTAACCAATTTTTTTTACTTGTTTTTATTATAATACAGGATATTTGCTATAAATGCACATTTAAATTTTAACTCTGAGTTAGATAGTTTAGGAGCTATGATAATTTGAATGTAACTGTTCAAAGTGCCTCTACCCCGATATTAGATAACTAAACACCCATTCCAGTGAGTAAGATAAAATTCTTCAATAATTCAAGGAATCATAAGCAAACACAATAGCATCCTTTGTGTGAGCAGGTAAAAAACGCTGTGCACAAAAGTGCGAGCGAGACAGAATAACGGCTGTCTCCAGGTAAAAAGGGTGCAGTGTGCGCTTGTGCCGTCGAGCAGTCGTCCCTCGCTCTGCGTTGTGATAACATTCCTGGTTTTAAGTAAATCTACTTACTGTACATAATTATTGTTTGTTGTTAGACTTTGTTACGTATTTGTTTTGTTGTTGAACTGTTACTTTTTGTTTATTACAATGAACGAGTACTCAAGCCAGCATATCGCTGACATCCATTTCGTGTATGGATTGTGTAACGGGAGTGCAAATAGAGCTGTTGTAGAGTATGCACGCAGATTTCCTAACAGACGTACGCCGAATGCTCGCACTTTCGTGGGAATTCATTTGAGACTTGCGAAAAATGGAATAAGAAGGCTCGGTAACGAACGTACTCGTGTTTTGTCGCTCCAAGATGAACATCAAATATTGCAAATGATTACTCAAGACCCTAGCCTGAGCATTAGACGCATAGTTAATCGTCTCAGTCTATCAAAATGGTCGGTGTGGAAAATTTTAAAAAGAGAAGGATTACATCCTTACCATTTTCGAAGGGTGCAAGAAATACTGGAACCGGATTATGTAAGAAGAGCAATATTTTGTTCGTGGATATTGAGAGAAACGCGATATGATCCAAACTTTTTAAAAAGAATTATGTGGACAGACGAAGCTACTTTCACGCGATCAGGGTATACGAACAATAATTATGTACAGTAAGTAGATTTACTTAAAACCAGGAATGTTATCATAACGCAGAGCGAGGGACGACTGCTCGACGGCACAAGCGCACACTGCACCCTTTTTACCTGGAGACAGCCGTTATTCTGTCTCGCTCGCACTGTTGTGCACAGCGTTTTTTACCTGCTCACACAAAGGATGCTATTGTGCTTGCTTACGATTCCTTGAATTATTGAAGAATTTTATCTTACTCACTGGAATGGGTGTTTAGTTATCTAATATCGGGGTAGAGGCACTTTGAACAGTTACATTCAAATTATTATAGCTCCTAAACTATCTAACTCAGAGTTAAGATTTAAATGTGCATTTATAGCAAATATCCTGTATTATAATAAAAACAAGTAAAAAAAATTGGTTAACACGATGGTTTTTTTTAAAGCTAAGAATCTGAAAAACAACATCAATTTGTTGTCTAATTTATTTTTTCAAAAATGTTTTTTACTAATACTGAAAAATTAAAAAATAATATTTTGAATCTAGATTTATTGTCTACACTATTAACTAACATTTGAGACCAATTTTGTTTTTGAAAGTCTTCTACTTGGGTAGATATTGTTAAATTAATACAAGCTTCTATGCTTCGCCAACAATTTTTTTTAAAGTGCTGCCATTTTTTTATTGATGGCGAAAAAAATCATTGATCCCTGATTTGTCGATAAAATTAATTGTATTTTAACCCCTTAAAGTATCGGACATCGGAAATCGGACACATTGTATATATTTCTCAGACATGCAGTTTTCCTCACGATGTTTTCCTCCATCGCCGAGCTCCAGGCACGCTGCAAATCTGCGCTTATAATTTCATTGAAGCCGACAGGGATCGAACTCTGGTTTACATCAATAGAATAGAATCATTTCTTTTAACTTAGATTACTAGAATACTTATATCAAAATAATTTAAGCTGTACCATTGGTTCGGAAAATAATCTCTGTCCTGGAAAGAACCAGCAAGAAACCCAGCGGGCCTTTTTAAACACAAATTACCATAAAATATTTTATGCAAACGTTTAAAAACAGTATGATAGTTCCTCGTTCCTCGTTCCCAGGAGTTATTGTCAAGCATGTACTCTTTAGTAACCCTTATGGAACAATTTTTGATTATCAAAAAATGTTTTTAATAGGCCCGCCCTGCATATTTTCTGGGACTTCCTTGTAAAAGCGAATACATTGCCTCACGAAGAAATTTATATAATGCGATAATACATCGTAAGCTAAGTTTTTGTATCAGATAATCAATATTTAAAAGCACTACTTCACGTGAACACGTCGCTGTCACAGTAGTACTATAAAAGTTGACACATTACGAAACATGTTTTTGTTTTGACCAACGTTTTTAGCATTTTCTCTATACAGGAAAGTCACGAAGGTTTTAAGTTGTTAGCAGATAAAGGAAAACGGTTGAAAAAATGAATTATGTATTTGTTATTGTAACTGCTTGATATGTCAAGTGACGTAATGTGGCTTGAGTAGGGATAGGCTACGCGTTCAGATATCTCCATGCTTTTCACTTGTTAAGAGTATTTATTATTAGAGGAGGTTACAAGATCGTGTTACCCTAGTTCTTTTTCTTAATGTTAATCCGTATAATAATATACATATAAAGAAAAAGCTGGTCTAATTCCGCAGTACCAATAAAATTTAATTACAAGAAACAGTTACAAATTGTTTAAATGTCTCTTAGATACTTTATTCGTAGTCATGAATACCCTAGAATAAACAAGACATACAAACGTACTTTATTAACATTAATAAATATTAAACATACTAAAATGAGTTTTACAATTTAAATGTTTTTACATGGCTCACAAAAACCACCGATACTTATGTGGCTGACAGCAAAATATGAAGCGAGATTTATTCATGGTTTTAGAATAAAAAAATACAACCTCAATTGAAATTTCAAATTTGCGTCGGCAAAGTAGGATAAAGTTGAAGATCGGCGAAGAATTGTAACGTGTGATGGAGTGACTCTTGACTAATAATGTTTAACGTACTTCGGAAGGGCCAAAGTCCTTTCGACTCGGTTGAAAATCGAAGTGGTGATATGGGGGGGGGGGGGGGTGTTGAGGCGCGGGAGCGGCGGGGCGGGCTAACGCGTGCGCCGCAAGGTCAGGGGCCCCAAGGCGCGCACATCTTAGCAGTTCGCACTGTTGCCCGCTTGCTCGCCCAATTACCTACCTGCTGACCAATAGGCATGGGTAAATCGTAACAATGTATTGGATTTAAACATCTGATATTGAATAAGTTATTACGTTACTGTAAGGAAGTCATTACCCAATACTTCGCGGTGATACGCGATTTTGTATAGGTTTGGTTTGTTTAGATTTAAAGATACCTACCTACATTGTATTTAGTATCTAACTGTTGATTAACATACCTATATGATACTCTTGGTGAGTATATCTTACAACGAAAATGCGAAGTAAATATTTTATAAGGTGCGTTGGGGCAATACCGGACGGATTTTCGACTAGTTAAAAGAGTCTGGCAAAAACTTTATTTTCTCGACATCCATATACGTCAGATTTCTGAAACATGGCGCAAATCGTTAATGGTTACACGTAATTTAGCTGTAAGAAGCTTTTACTTTTCAAAACTCAACAGTTTCTGCTTAAAACGTGTGCGAAGACAAGGCATAATTTTTTATATGCATGATGAAGAATTGGCCATCAAGGGGAAGACCGGACAGAGGAAAAAAATCAAAAATTACTTTGTTTTATAAAATACTGCGCGCAGCACACGCCCTACTTTTCGGAGCGACTGGCTGAAACTTGGGGTCGGGGCAAATAAAATGGAGTCTTGTACCGTATTGCTAGCTTTCAAAAATATAGCATAATTCACCGGAAATTTGAATTTTACGGTCTTACCCCATCACCGATCTTACCCTAATGCACTATATATTTTACTCAAATATAATATGTCGCATTAAATACATCATATAGATATTTTACGATAATATTAATAATAATATTTCTTCGCGAATATAAATAACAACGGATATAGTATCTACCAAATTAAAAATATTGTCTACCTATATACGAATACGATTTGTATCGCCCACTTTTGACCAATAGCGATTCGTAGTTGCCTGTACACTAACACCATCAAGTAAACACCAAACTTGTGTTTATATTCGTGTATATATTATGGGTTATAATATCAATAACGAAATTCCACAACTTATAGTGCCTGTAATCGCGTTCGAGACAGGTTACACGTTCGTCTAGCACGTATTAGTTAATTTCTACCGTTATTCTAGGTATTAGATAAAGTAACTGTTGAATATTGTGGCAACACGTAAACGTGTTTGTTAATGTTACAAATGAACTAATAACAACTGACGAAAAAACAGACCTGAGCGTAGCCGTACTGAATTTTAACTTTGTAAAAAACGTAGACGGTTCCGACTAGTCTAGTTCGATCGTGGTGGGAAAAAAGGTGGCGTAAAAAATACGCTTCGCGTGATAGAGTTGGGCGTGCGAAATGCCTAGAACTTCATTGCAAACATGTCCGATGCCGTGTTAATGGAACTGAAGTCGCACAAGAGACGCGTCGAGAGGGCTTGTTTGCTCATGAATCGCTTGGATTTTCTTCCATATCGTGAAGGCAATTTACATACAGAAATTGAACAAGGACAATCATCTAAGCCAGAAACAATTACTTGTAGGCGATACAAATACTTGTTCCGTGCGGGATTTGAACCCGCGGCTCTCGGTGCCGTTACTCACTGCTGAGTCGATCCGTCACGAAGTTGTCAAACTTGTGTCGTCAAATGTATACTTGCGTATCTCAGCTGTGGGATACGCTTGAAACGAATGTCGTAACAAATCTTACTGGTTTTCTGATACGGTATCTGTTTCCTCACTCTGCTTTAGTTCCTCGATAAATCAACGCAACGATCAAATGAGGACGATGCTTTCTTAAGCAATTGGCTATTAGTGGTATATGTACATGCACTAGCTCATGGCGTGCCGTGACTCGCGAGACGCGGCTGAGGGAAACTGAAACAGGAGACCAGCAACAGCATCTTCCCAATAACAACTCACTATTAAAAAAAACTGCGGTTGTCAGCCTGTCAATCGTGGCAACTACGGCAAAATCTCCCCATGAGGTCTATGAGGGAGGCCTATGTTCAGTAGTGAACTTTTATTGCCTATAAAAGTAATTTTTTTATTTACTAGTTTTGAAAATCCCTCTGCCCTGGGAAGAACCGGCAAGAAATAAGGCGGGATTACATTTTTTTAAACATACTATATAACTTTACAATAATTTTGTAAAATTTTTTATATGAATTTTAATAGAACCAGCATGGTGGCGATCACCTAATTCCCAGTGATTATTTTCGTTCATATTTTTTATTCTTAGAAAAAAGGGCTTTGTCGCTGAAGCGATTATGACGCCCTGGTACAGCAAAACTCCCTCCTAATTTATTCCTTGAATTTTAATAACCCTTTTTCTAAATTTTTTAAACTCGTTTATTGATAAACTAAACATTTCTCTTGATTTAAAAAATATACTTTCCACATTAGTACTTTCTCCTGTATCGTGGGGGCAGTTTATATACATAAATTTCACAACCCCACGCATCCAGACCCGGCATAGTTATTTGCATTTGTCAGTGTATTGTCCTTCACTTTTGAGCACGTGACACAACATTTAAAGTTACACTTACCCTAAGTACTAGCAGCGGTGCCGTGTGAATGTGATCCGATTGGCTAACGTGCACAGGAGTGCCAACCGTTCGTCAACTATTCGCCAACGCTGCAAAGGAGCGAATATCGGTCGAAATAAAGAAATAAGGGGTGAAAGTTAATCGTATTTGTAGTTTTCCATTAAATGTAATATTTTTAATTTTCTGATGATAAAATGCTAGTAATCAGGGAAAAATAAATGTTTTCTTGCACTTCTGTATTTTTTTTAAATTGAGGTTCGCCCTTTAAGTATTTTTAAGCAAAGTAATAATTGTGCCGGGCCTAGATGTTTGTCCTTGTGAATTTTATGCATGTAAATTGCCTCCACCATACAAGAGAAAATCCTAGCGTTAAAAAACCTGGCGAAGAAAACCTACCCTACCTGTCCACAACGTTAGGTTTTTTTAGGAAAAAAATAGAATTCTATGAAACTAATGTTTATTTCACTCTACCCAGATTCTTAAGTTGTTACGATTACTCGGGATATTATTTATTTGTATCGTTTATCTCGCCTTTCTTATTATTAAATCGTCATCCTTTCCAAATCGATTAATTTTTTGTCTGTATTTAAAATATGAAAACTTTTCAATTATTTTTTTAGACTGAATTATGTTATTCTTGCGACGAAATGGCTAATGATCCGGGAGCGGAACAATTTTTTTTTATTTAAAATATAAACTAGTTGAAAATTGTTATAACTTGATGCAGCCGATAGTGGTTAGTTTTAACTAAACCACAGGATAAATAATTTGAAGCGACAGTAGCCTAATGGCAGGGCGCGGACCGCGAACTCAAAAAGGTCGTGGGTTCGAATCCGCCATTCGACTTCTGCCGTGAACCACTCGTAACACAAGCAATTTAAGCTTACCACGAGTGGTTAAGAGGAATATTAGTAATGTTTATAGCATTGTTAATATTCTTTAAAAAAAATTGACTAATCTAAGATTTATATTCCTTACAAAGATAAAAAAAAATAGTAAAAAATGTTTACATGTAATTAAAAGTAAAAACGGAATTTAATGAATTAAAAAATCTGTATAACAGCTCCTGAAGTCGGTACTATAACACGGTATTTGGAAAAATTAAAGTCGTGGCTTGTGTAGTATCCACATGACTCGTGCACAACATGTGCATTAGACGTATTAAAATGTTAATTTAATATTACATTAAAAAAAAATTAAACGCTTTGTTTTAACCATCACAAATGAATTCATTATCACCCGAAGTGGGTCAATGGGGTTCGGAATATAAATCGTGATTTTGACATGTCGCAATCATTCGTTATAATTTTATGTAATGGCGCGTTGCCATACTGACGGATGTATTCCCTTAATTGCGCTGTAAGATTTTAGACTGTTACTAGGGCTGCTACCCATTATACTTACGAGTACATAATTAGTTTTCTAACATAATAAGGTGTTCGAGACGGACTGCTTCTTGGTCTAGCGCTTGTGGTAGTGCGACTGCTGATCATAAGGTCCCGGGTTTGAATGCCGGGTTGGGCCAAAAAAATATCAGTTATTGAGTTTTTCTATCAAGAAATTCTTCTTGGCGGTGTCTCATCCACGTGCGTCGGAAAGCACGTAAAGCTGTTCGTCCTGCGCCTGTTTTCTCTCCGGTCGTGTCGGATTACCGTCCCATCGGACTATGAAAATGAGAAAATAGAGAGTGAAATTCGGTCTGGAGGACATTATATTAGGGGTCCGAATATTATAATTCCAAATCTAAATCTCAATATGTAAGCGAAAAAAACACAATAATTTAGGAACTAAAATAGCGTGTACTCCGCATGGATGTTATGGGAACCTTATAGCGGTAACTGTAACGTGTATTTTCAGTACACGCAGGAGACAATGGTGCAATAAACTAAACTAAACCGATCACGGCTCCGATATAAAAATAAAAACATACACATTAAAGATAGAAAAATAAAAATCTTTTACCGTTAAAAAAAGGGCACTGTGTGATGAATGATCGATACGACGACACAGCATCCTGTAAATTTTGCAAATTTAAAAGATGTTTTTTTTACTTTTATTTGTTAATGTACATAGTATACTTCTTTCGCAATAATTGTTGTGAAACGAGTGAGCCGTGGTGAGTCAGGGGCTCGCCGGGAATTTCACGGTACGCGATCAAAGCGGGTTCGATCCCCGCCGGCACCAATGAATATGCTAATTGCAATATTAAATGTTAATTTTTCTTGTAAGAATAAGAATACTAAATGCTATTAAAATACTAATACTGCCGTTGACTACTCTAAGTACGTTTAAAATGCTTGTGTAATGAGGGGTGAACAACTCTAGCAATTTCACAACACATACGTGGTAGAGGCATGCGGCAGCTGTATATAGATGTAGAGCGAATGGGTCGGCTTGACCGGGGACGGACCATGTTCTCACAGCTTAAAATAACGGATTAAAACTGCTGTGTTTTGTATGGTGAGTGTAGAGAACCGGAGAACCTTTTTACTGAAGATGTCTAGGGGCTACAGCATCCATTTACCACCAGGTGGACTATGAGCACGTTTGTCGCCCTTATTCTAAAAAAAAACTTCTTTCTTAACTTAAATTTCTTTGGCTCGGTAGATATGTCTTAGTTAATATTGTTTATGGTCTGATCTATGCAGTTAGAGATAATTAAAATGCTGAAGGTACTCCGGTTAACATTGACATCGTGACGTCAGTCACCTCAGTACCCCGTGACCATGGGTGCTGAAAAGCACCCGATACGTCGGGAATTAAAAACCAATTAAAATTAAACGCGATAAAATCCCTAAAAGTAGTTTTAATCAATGTGTAGTGTTCGCGTAAATATAAGAAATCATTATGTAAACGAGTATGTTTCCCTTTATAATAACAAACGGACATGTACATGCTCTTAAGTTATTTCACGTCGAAGTAGAGTCGTGTACGACGGGCTTTAGAGTTCAAATTTATTAGAGCGCAAGGTCCGAGATGGGCTCGCGAGATTAGCGCATCCGTAGGGGTAATCATGTTGTATTAACTGAAATCTGCGCTGATAAATACGGTTGCGTACTATAGTTTTATACGAGTGATTAAATCGATACGGCGGGAAAGAGAGAGGGAGATAGTGAATGGTCGGATAATGAAATGGCTAATTACATTTTTTTATTTTATAATTTTTGACTGAGATAAATGTGGTATGCAAGATGATATTGTGACCAGGATTAAGAAAGGAATGCTTCGGTGGTTTGGTCATGTAGAAAGAATGAATGAGGAAAGAGTGACAAAGCAAATTTATATGGCAGATGTGAACGGCAGAGTCGGGAAGGGACGCCCTAGAAGAAAGTTTATAGACCAAATTGGCGATATTTTGAAAATGGGCCACGTTAGAAGTACCCTTAACCGACGAGCATGTATGCGTAGATATATGGATGTAAAGGAGGCGAAAGAGGTATGTCAGGATCGTGCCAAATGGAAGTCCGTAGTCTCTGCCTACCCCTCTGGGTGACAGGCGTGAGTGTTTATGTATGTTATGTATGTATTGAATGCCGCGTTGGTCGTAAACGGTCCCGGTCGCGGGTTCCGGTCGGTCAGTTATTAGAATGTTTGTTCGAGAAATTCTCAGTTAGCGCCCGGGGTAGGAAGTTGGCGGTGTTTGAACCCCGTGCCCCGAAAAGCACGTAAGGCTGTTGGTCCTGCAACTGATCTTTCTCCGGTTGTGTTGTTTTGTCTTCCCGTCGGACTGTGAGAGTGAAGGAAAGACTGCACTTGTGCTTGCGCATACACTCATAGTATTAGTAAGGCCTACAAATAATTGTTCCGGGTTTGGATGTCTGTCCTTGTGCAATTTATGTTTGTAAACTGCCCCCACGATACAGGAGAAAACCGTAGTGTAGGGGTAAAGTTTAAAAAAAAAAGTTAAATTTCGTGAAGACTGCGACGCCGCGGCTTAGAAATATCTTTCGTAACAAAGAAAGAGGGGAAGATCAAGAGTACTCGAATACCTAGACGTGCATGTATGAAGAAGATAATGAACCTGAAAGAAGCGAAATAGGTATGCAAGGATCGTGACACTTGGCGATCTGTTCTCTCTGGCTACCCCGTTAGGGATTGTGCGTGAAGATAAGGAAGTAAGTTTCGTGACAAAGACTCTTCTTTGATCCCTACATTAATAAAAAACTTAAAACACTATACTCCATAATATAATTAATAGTCTAGAATACAGAAGCGTATTCATAATAAATTCCCACTAAAAATCTGTTTATTTATGAAAATCTTTTCTACATACATAATGGACTATTATTCAGTTCCGAAACAATTATTATTTCTAGAATATATGAATACTTGTTCCATGTGGGTATCGAACTTGCAACGTTTTAGATCAACGTTTAGTCAGTCCATCACTGAGGTGTCAAATATTAATAAAATAAATTAGTGTTACTTAACGTTTTAACCGACTTCGAAAGAAGGAGGTTCTCCATTTGTATCTATATATTTTTATGCATGTTCGATCATAACTTCATTATTTATGAACCTATTTTAATTACTATTTTTACTAAATAAGACCCCCCGCTAAATGGAGTGACGACCTGGTAAGATATGTAGGGATTCGATGGAGATGCAGGTGGCTCAGAACCGTGCTTTGTGGCATTCCTTCCTATGTAAAGGAGTGGACTTGTGTAGAGCTGTAATGATGATAAAGGGGTATCAGGGGTGGTACAAATATTTATTGTAAAATTAGGGGATGAAGATATTCTAGTTGTTCTCTTGAACTTATGATATTAGGCTAATATCATAAGCATATAATATGCGCAAGCGTCAAAAAGTTAAACTTCGAATAAAAATTAAAAAGTGACTTCAAAAACTAAAAAGAATTTTAATTAAAAGTTCCACACAATTAGCTTATGAAGTTGCGGTGTCAATTCTTCGAATCCATGTTTTCATCAACTTCACAAGCTTTTATGTGGAAAGTATATTTTTTTTAGTTTTTGATATATATGTTTCCACTTTTTATGAAAAGTTTAACTTTACTAACTTTAATTTACAAAGTGTATTTGCTCGAGGCGAACATATTATTTATTGTTATTTTATTATAGTACGAACGATAAACACTAAGGCTATTTTAGAAGCTTATAGTAGATAACTCATATTTATTAGAACTAGTAAATTAATCTTAATCAAAATCACTGGAATTAATCTCGATTGTTACTGGGAAATTGTACTCAAGTCGCTTTGACGGCACGATAAACGCGACGAAACAAAGCCCGTTGTAGTTAGGTAGTTTTAGGCGAAGTATACGTGGTAGAGCCATGCTGCAGCTGTATGAAAGTTGTAGCATCAAAGGATCAGCTCGACCGGGGTATGACCACGCTTTCACAGAATACCAGCGCAAAATAGCAGCTTGATGCAGCTATGTTTCGTATGGTGTGTGTAGAAAATCGGAGACCCTTTTTACTAGAAAATAAACATTCTATCGTAAATCGTGGTTCTACCTCGTGTAAAAAAACAGTATTTTGTGGGCGCGTTCTTCGATCGAGCCGACCCATCGGTGCTGAAGCCATAATATAGGTGCATCGGGGTTCTACCATGTAATCGGTATAATAAATATGCAAGGTTATTAGGTTCCCATTTGCCGGTGAGCGGCGGAATGTTTAACCTTCCGTTCATGAGGTCACTATATTTCGCACTTAGTGAAAGCCTTGTTAGACACTGTGCGACATATCCTATTATATGTTGATAAAGATTCTATATACCTAATACATTATCACGTTACAAATGTGCAAACACGTATGATATATGATATAACATTATTTCATCTGTCGATGTCGACTTTAAAGGACTAACGTTGTAACACGTAGTAAACAAAGCTAGTGTATACTTCCGGTTTATTTAGTATCTAACTAATTGACTAGTAATTACAGCATTATTTTCCTGTAGGTCATATATACTCTTTGTATTTGCTCGGTGTTGATGCACACTTATATTTTTTTCTATGGCAGCATCAACATAGTTATCGACTTAATACCAGTGTAAAATAGCAGCTTAATGCCGCTATGTTTCGTATTGTGAATGTACTATGTAATCTGGAGATCCATTTTTTACTGAAAAACATTATTACTGAATTTAATTTATTACTGAAAATACATTTTTTACTGGTCTCCTTCCTACATCTTGGTTCTCGGGGTTCACACAGCAGTAGCTGTAGCGTGGGTCTGCCACGTTCGAATTTTTAAATCGTTTGATTTTTGCACGAATGGGTCGGCTCGACCGGGGAAGGACCACGCTCTCACAGAATACCAGCGTGAAATAGTAGCTTAATGCTGCTGTATTTCGTATGGTGAGTGTAGAGAACCGGAGACCCTTTTTACTGGAAACGAGGCATTCCATCTTAGTCCTCACGGGTGACAACGCATCTGCATTTTGATTTGTAATCGAGGATAGATGTAGATGTCTATGGGCCGCAGCAACCACTTACCATCAGGTGGACTGGGTGCTCGTTTGTCACCCGATCCTATAAAAAAAAAAATATCTTACTAAAACCGTTTTGGTTCAGGTTTATGTCAGTCAATGGAAGTACTTCGATAAAATCCTTACCATTTTACCATTTTATGTAAGATTAAGATCCACTTATCAAGGACCCTTCAAACCTAAAAGCTCTATTAATCTGTTATGGTTTTATTAAAGAAATTGCGTCCGTGTTGAAATTTAATTCCTTTGAATCGATTTGTGGTTACATTGTAGTACGAGATCTTAATACTTAGACAAGATAAAGTGGCGGTGTAAAGATATCCGCCAGCCCATATCGTCCCGTGGGTACAGTACCAGGCGACAGAGGGAAGCTGAAACAGCTGATGTTCAGCGGCGTCTTCCAAATAACGACTAAAGCTAAAACTAAAAGAAATGCTGTTGAAAACCCGCTTGAAAATCATTTCAACTATTGCATAGGGGGGATACTATGAAGCAATCTAGTGGGGAGGCTTATACACAGCGGAGGACTTAAATAGACAGTAACGGTAGCTGTAAAGGTAAGATCATAAAGATAATTGACGCTGGAATAAAATCGCAGATTGTTTGTAGAGTCAAATGAATTAATATTGAACTGTCATTCAATAAATCGACGGTCCCGTGCCGCAATAGCTTTATAATGAGTTACAGCACTAAGGGCCGTGAGTTCGAATTCCGGACGGAGCAGGTACCTATTTTTATGGTCTAAAATATAATACAACTAGCTGGTGTGGCAGACGTTGTTCTGCCCACATACAATAAACTGCTTTTAACAAAACTTTATTTTTAGAGAAAAAGATAAAGCAACGAATATAATATAGGTATATAGGTATTAACAGATTTAGTATTAAACAAGTTTCTTCGTCGGCCCTTTTTCATCACATTTAAATGAAGCACTCAAAGATGAGACGTAAAGGGTGCCCAGACGGACCTGACCTTTCTCAAGCCCTTTCACCCTCAAGACATATCACACTGTCGATGACGGGTCAAGGGGCGGAAATGAGACAGCGCCTTTTACGACGGGCTGGGGACTTTCATTCTCGTATTAACGGATCATAATTTGAAAACATTTATTCAAAATTTAAGTAATCATTTGCTTTTTTGACATACTTTGATGTTATTTTGCTTTGAAGAACGGCCGATTACGTTTTGTCAGTCAGTCGGGTGTTCTTGATAAAAAATCTACATAATAGCTTATGAAGTCGTTGCTAAGGCAGTGCACATAATTACAATTTTATATGCTTGTTTAAGGAAAGAATATTTAAGAGAAGGAGAAGTTCAGAACCTATGAAGCATCACCATGCAAGGCAAGGATTCCACGCATAGATCTCTCTTTAACTTTTTAAGTCGCTGTTAGACTGATATATTTTTAAACCACTAAATTCTCCACCAGTCCCATAAATGGTAAGTGAAATGTACATGTTATAAACATGCACGTTTTAAAGTGGATGGCAGCTGCGTGGCTGTTTATTTCTCGGTTTGTGACGCACTCGCAGTAAGTTAGACAAGCAAATCACTTTTTATGTGCAAAGGGATTTGTCCAAGGACGTCGTGCTGGCACACTTCCATTCAAAATCGCTTCTAACGAAACAATTCACGAAATTTAGGGCTGTACAGTACCTCTGTATCGATGTTTCAAAGTTAAAACCGTATCGACCGTCGATAAAACATTATTTTTAATTAAGAGAAATGTATATTTAGTATGTGTGAAAGTAGTTGGTTATATGAAAAATATATTAAGTAATATTCTGTTAAGTTTTCTATATTAAATTTTACCTCATATTCATAATCATCATCAATCAGCCTGTGACAGTTCACAGCTGTAAATAGCCCTCACCCAAATTTACGTTTATTTATTATCTTTACAAGTACAATTATTTTGTTCGTGTGTTTGTCACTGAATTCTTTCTAAACGAATGGACAGATTTTGATGTAATTTTATTTGCGGCGTAAAGTGGGCCCCAAGATGATTTAGGTTTTTTTTTTAATAGGATACATTTTTATAGGATTTATTTTATATGACAACCGAGCACACAGTTCACGTGACGGTAAGTGGTTGCTGCGTCCCATAGATACATTCTATCCTCGATGTAATCGATGATCGAATCAAAATGCAGATGCGTTGTCATCTGTGAGGACTAAGATGGAATGTCTCGTTTCCAGTAGAAACAGCAGCGTTAAGCTACTATTTTACGCTGGTATTCTGTGAGAGCGTGGTCCTTCCCCGGTCGAGCCGACCCATTCGTGCTACAACTATACTACTAATATAACTGCAGCGTGGCTCTACCACGTATTAAATGTTGACAATTACAACCGGTAGGTGGCGCTGTTGTCGAGAGCCCGAAGGCACCCGTGTGAAGGTGGGGTGGATCGCTGCTAGTTTTACTGCAAATTTTATTACAATCAGGTATACGACGTCATTTTCAATTCTAAATTTACTTGCGAAGGAATTCGACGACTACTCTCATTCTCAGTAATAAAAAGATTCTCTCGCCTTTTGTTAAGACAAAGCAAACCAAAGGTACAGCTATCCATTGACAGTGTAGTAACAAGTTGGTGACGAGATGTTGTTGTACGTCCCATAGATGAAATTTAAGCCGTCGCTGTTTCTAGTTAAGATAATCGATTGGAAACATATTTCACTTATTGACGATATAACTAAGTAGTAAATAATGTACCATCATTTCTGAAGCTGTCACTGTTGCAAAATGGTAACAATGTAATAGCATATTACAACGTTAGTTCTATTTTTTACAATCCACAGTCGGTACTTGAATTAATGTACAAGTATCCAGACGACTACAATAGTTTTTTTCCTAACATGTTACGCTGTGTTAAGGGGCATGAATACTAACTCATGCTTTTACGATTATTTCAAAGTCAATCTAGTTTTTGTTATGATTAAGCTCCGACGTATGTTAAGCCGAAATGTACGACCGCGCCGGATTATAGAACTTGCATTTTGTTAGTTCTTCGATAAAATAAATTGTATTTTAAATCTGTGAACGCAGTTTTTTTGCCTTTGGGCATTTTTTATTGTTACGTTTGCCTTTATGTCTCAGATATATGAAAAATGTTCAAATAATTATAATATCTCGCATCGTTGAAGTTCTAACATTGTGCGATAGTTTTAAATAGATTATCTTCGTTTTTAGTTATATTTAAGATCATTTTATGAATGGGTGCTTTTTACGTGTGAAACGAACTTACGCTAAGTTGATAATATTTAAGTATTGTCCAACTTTTCTTTGAGCCTGTAATATTATTAAGTCCACCGTAAAGTGTCAATAATTTAACTTGTTATAAAAATATATAAGCCGACTTCAAAGAACTAAAAATAATAAAATAATACAAACATAATAGTTTCTTAGTACCGCATGAACACAATAATTTAAAATCCCTACTTCGGCACCTTCAATTAAGAATCATGAAGTATTGCTGAAGTATTGCCATCCCTGAGAACTAATTACGAACCAGAGGTAAATAATTTTTTTTTTTGGAACAATCAGCAAAAAACGCTGCGGTATTTTTTATAAATATAAAAATTGAAAATAATATTATACAATCACTGATTTATTATAGAAACATCTTGGTAGCGATGACCCAATTCCCAGGGTTTATTTTATTTATTATTATAAAAATTTGTATGAAAAACTTTCCTTATTAAATTATTGGACATAAGATACTTTCTGAGACTTTGTTGTAAAAGCATACACTGCCAAAAAAGTGAAGTACTAAGTATGTGGAAGCTAGCAACGGAATTTTAAACTTGTTTGTTTTTTGTATTAAAAGCCTTTAATTTTATTGAATATCTCTTTTTCATCAAAGCTATGTGTGTTTTTACGGGACTTTCACTGGCATATAGCTGATGTTATAAGGATTAACTTGGCTACTTTTAATTTAAAATATAATAATTAGGGTTCCGCGCAATAAAATTAAAACCCTAAATTGCACGCGGACGAAGTTGCGGGAAACAGCTAGTACATTATATTTTCATAAAACAAATATTGAGAAGCTGAAGTTAATTCATTTATTTGATTATTCGATGCCCTCAGCTGCTGCTGTGGTAGTGTTCCGATTTACAACGAGCTGTTTAAGAAACGTTGTTAAAGAATAAAATGTTAGTACATATTATATATAGAAAACAAGGCAGCTGTTACATTTAAAATAACATTTTGCTTCAATTTAAAAGGTTATGTGGTATAATGGCGATACACAGACAGGATACAGCAACATTTCCTTCATTTCGTTTATCGATAAGTGTTTTCAGCTAATTCAAACCCCTATGCGACCAGACGATCGGACTGGTCGCTCGATACAGGACCGCGGGGCCGGAATTGTCTGCGAAATCAGGTTCGGTGGGTATTTCGAATAAGGAGCATTTGTCTCCAGTTTGAATGTATGCGTGCGTGTATTAGGAAACTCCTGTGGGAATTTGTTTCGCGGGCTCTACTCTAAAATCTGGACTGGATATCAAAAGGTACGGCTGGCGAAAAACCGGATTTGGTTGGCTATTTTTTTAAATTAGTTATTAGTTTCTATAGAAAGATTTTTTTGGTCATGAACACATTTGCCAGTTTCAAGTAATAAATCGTCCAATATGATATTACTTTGTTAAGTCAATGTATGATTTTGTCGGCAGCTCAACCCAGCGGGCAGTCGATGACGACGGTATCTCGAGTCATTAAGGCACATAGGCGAACAAAATAACTTGAGGTTTACATCAACATCGAAACACATGTTTCGTCCTTTCCACTTATATTTCAACCATTTTTGACATTTAACCATTATTTAAACAATAAAAGAGGAGCAACAATACGACGACGGGCAAGTTCCCGCCAAATATTTAGGAAAGTTTTTTTGCCGTGTAGACCGAAAAAAATGGATCTATTAGAAATTGGCTCTGAGGGTCCCCAAACTTTTTCAGTTCGCAACGCACTTACTGGTTTAGTATTTCGTCTCGGCGCCTTAACTAGTCGAAATAAAGTACAATGATACGAAGTAGATCACAAAAGTTAAAACATTCGCTATATGAAGCTGAGTTTTTATATTTATGTGACACACAGGAATACATTTATTGTTTAAGAAAAATAGGAAATAAAATCCAAAGGAAACTTAGTCAACGTGTGACCCTAGTGTCTGCTCTCATATCTTGCTTCCAGTGATACATAAGTTTAGTTTCCGGAGAATAGTAAACAGGATCACCTCATGGCGCCCTTCTTTACTCATTACGGCGCACACTTTGAGAACCCCTGCTATAGAGAATATGCGTTTCTATATTATTTTCTGTTAAAACGGCAAAAAACCTCTTAGGTATTTCTGTCTATGCAGTGAGGGTGATTAATTATTTTGGGTCGCCACAAAACGGCGAAGGATCAGGTAAATAATACCTTATAAAATAACTCCAAATTTTCATAATTAAATCTTAACGTTGTTACATTCATGAAAGATGATCGCGAAACGATTGAATCGTTATTGGTTAGTAATTCGAGTGGAGAATGTTGGAATCGTTTGCGTGATACACTATTAAATGAAGGCTGGCGCCGTAGCTTAGTACTTGGAGTATGAGTTATGTTTGTACGTAATTGAGCCGTGCTGCAGCTACCTATATTGTGGTTGTAGCACGAATGGGTCGGCTCGACCGGGGTAGGACCACGCTCTCACAGAATATATTTCGAATGGTGAGTCTAAATAACCGGAGACCCTTTGTACCATTGAGTTATACAACATTGGGTTATATAAATCAATGCTTTGTACTGGAAACGAGGCATTCCATCTTAGTCCTCACGGGTGACAACGCATCTGCATTTTGATTCGTAATCGAGGATAGATGTGGATGTCTATGGCCACAGCAACCACTTACCGTTAGGTGGACTGTGTGCTCGTTTGTCACCCTATCCTATAAAAAAATCTCGCGGTCTTCCGCAGGGGTGACAACGCATCTGCATTTTGATTCTTAATCGAGGATAAATGTAGATGTCTATAGGCAAGATGTCTACGGCATCTACTTACTATCAAGCACACGGTGCGTGTGACTGTGTGCTGGGTCTTCACCCTTATTCTATAAGAAAATGGTAGGAAGTAGCTGTTAAGAAGTCCGTCTGGGTTGCTAAATGTTAACTCATTTGGAGTTAATCATTGTGACTTCATCTCCTTGCTTAATTAATTCCAAATACATAGTTAGATGTTTCATGACTTATTGAGAACAATAGTGATTAAACGTTTATTCTGTGCATGGGAGAATTCAGAGGATTATCTGCGTATATTTTGTGATCTCTCCAAGTTTCGACTGCGTTCACCATGAAACATTAATCAGTATGCTACGTCATTATGGTGTAATAAAAATAACACTCAAAGTTATTATACTATATCCATTATTAGAACACAATCTATTACCTCTTTCATCAAACAGCAGTGCGTTCCCTGCTGTGTTAGGCCTGAAAGGTATAGAGAGCTAGTTTACTGGTTGCGAGGTATTCCATGCTACTCCTCTGTGACCACGCATCTGCAGCTATCTTTGTTTGAAGTTGGCTGGAGGCGTCCATAGGCTGCAATAGGCACTTATCATTAGACTGAATGTTAATAAAAAAATACACGTGGGATGTATAATAGTAAGTGTAGATATTCTGTAGATACGTAGGTAGAACCGTGGTTTAACAGTTAATTATCAAACAGAAACTGTACAATTACACCAAATTATATAGTCTTTATCATATACGTATGATCAAAGCATACCAACGTTAATTACACTTTATTCGGTGTTTCCGACAAAAGCTTCGCTTTATTTTAACAGTGAAGTTTATTTTGTAGATTAAGACCTTTTATCACATTTGTAGAAACGGTTAAAAACTAAATTGTAAAACTTATAACAATAGTTTTTTTTTTATAGTCAACCTGCATATATTTTTTTATAGAATATTGGTGACAAACGAGCACAAAGTTCACTTGATGGTAAGTGGATGCTGTGGCCCATAGACATCTACATTTATCCTTGATTAAGAATCATAATGCAGATGCGTCGTCACCCAAGATACAACAAGAAATATTCCTCGTTTCCAGTAAATTATGTCTCCGGTTTTCTACACTCACCATACAAAACAACAACAACAGTATTAAGCTGTATTTTACGTTGGTATTTTGTGAGAGCGTGGTTCTGCCTCGGTCGAACCGACCACATACTACATTAAAAAAATATATTTAAAACACCCAATCTTCGTGTGATGACTGCAGGAGGCAGTATTTAAATATGTTATGTGCAAATTTATGAGTGAGGGTGATCCTCCAGCATGCCTCACCCTAAGCCCCAACCCCATTAGCAATTAGTAGATGTGCATTTTAGATGCCCGACGCGTATTTTAAAGTCGATTATTTTTGTTCTGAAATCACTAGCTTTTATATTCTAATCGTTTTTTCTATACCAAATGTGTGGTGGTATATTTTTCTATTAAAACTGCCTCCACACTAGGATTCTTTCCTGTTTCGTGAGGGCAGTTCACATACATACATTTTACAAACACACCCGTAACAATTATTTGTAGGTCATACAAATACTTGTTCCGTGCTGGATTTGAACTAGCGGGGCTCAGCGATACAACTCATTGCTGAGTCACTATACCACGTAGCCGTCATGTACGATATATGAAGGATTATTTCCCATCTGTTTATCAAAAGCAGATGCGTTGTTATTAATGAGGACTAAGAGGGAATGCCTCGTTTCCAGTAAAACATTTCTTCGGTTCTCTACACTCACCATACGAAACACAGCAGCATCAAGCTAATATTTCACATTGATATTCTGTGATGGCGTGGCCTTTCCCCTGTTGAACCGACACATTCGTGCTACAACTAATATAAGGTTCAGCATGAGTCTGTCACGTGAAAAACCTTTTTATATATATGCATTTATAAATATATCTAACAGGTATATAATCCAGGGTTTATAAAATATACTGTAACAAAACGGTTTTGAACACATACGTTCTAATAATCAATCGTTTAACATGAGAGGGGTTGTACGTAGCCAGGCGCCCCCAGGAACTCTACAAATCGCGATGAAACAAAGGGCTCGGGAAACATATAGAAGCTTATATTACCAGATATGGTATAATAATGTATGATTTTGGCTTAACTCACCTTGTCTTTCATAATAGAGTTCTAGGGCTTTTTCTAAATCTTATATGGTTATTTAATTTACCTAGGTGGCTACGTTACCTATTTTAATATAGTGTTTGAAAATGTTTCCCGCCCTTAGCCATATTTACAGCCTTACTTGCCTCTTTAAGACTAAAAATAGTAATGTTAATGTATGTGATTGAATTTTCGTTATTATTGTGATTTAATTATATTTTTTATTGATTGCCTTTTTCTTAGAAATAACAATTTATGTTAAATTTTGTCGACGATGACAGTGGCAACATTATAAGTTTTAACTATGAACCCTTTATTAAATCGATACTTAGGTTATTATATAAAGTCATTATGATTTGATTTACATTATAATTAAATATTTATTTACAATAAATGTGTGTAAATTAAGATTCTGGATGTAATAAATCATGTAGGCGCTTTTAAGCTTTTTCCGTTTAGGTAAAATCGTAAACTGCATAATGCGGGTATAAAAACCAAAGTAGTACTCAGACTAAGATCATTGTTAGTTACATAGTTGCCTCAGGCTGAAACTCTGTCACCAATCGACCAAGTGTGGGAAGTGGAAGGAAGTGGAGTGAGTTCTTTAAACAAAAAGTTGAAAAAGATTTCTATTAAAAAATCAACCCTCACATGCTGTCATAATGGCTATATTATTCAGTAGCTAGTTGTAAGTATTAATATGTAACTATACAACGGTCTGACCCTCGACAACAGCGCCACCTCCAGTTGTGAATCTGAACCATCCAGGGACTCCCTCCAACACCCACACAAAATTTCATCAAAATCAGTCCTGCCGCTTAGGAGTTCCGTCCCATATACACGGACAGTAGAATTATATATATGTACATATATATTTATGTACATATATATTTATATATAAAAATTATTCACTAGCTGGTGTATGGTATACGATAACATACAACAGCTACTAGGAACAGCTAGTAGTAATGTAATATCATAACATTACCAGGAAAAGTGGGACCGTTGAATACAGGTGTAAGTCGTTGGATACAGGTTTTTTTATAGAATTAGAGTCATAAACGAGCACACAGTCCCCACCTGATGGTAAGTGGATGCTGTGGCTCATAGACATCTACAATTAACCTCAATTAATAATCAAAATGCAGATGCATTGTCGCCCCTGAAGACTAAGATGGAATGCCTCGTTTCCAGTAAAACGGGTCTCCGGTCCTCTACACTCACCATACCGTACACAGCAGTATTAAGCTGCTATTTTACGCTGGGATTCTTTTGAGTTGTTATCAGGAAGATGCTGCTGCCCATCTCCTGTTTCAATTTCCCCCTGTCGCCTCGTACGACACCCACAGGACGATATGGGCTAGTGAATATTTCACACCGCCACTACATGGTCAACGTCTACGATCTTATAGAGAGCAATCCCAGGGGAGATTTAAGATTTATTTTATCTGAAAAACTAAAAAAAAAGAAAACTGATAACATAAATGGTCCTTTATTATCTTAAATCAAAATAACGTCACACTTATAGATCCTAGAGATATTATAAATAATTATAAAAATAGAACTCATATGGGAGAAAAGTTTTCTATGCGGTAGATCGATGGTATGGTCTGCAGAATGAGTTAAGTCAACCGGGGAAGAAGTAATCCTTCTCCTGATGGTATTAATAATTGATGAAACATCTTTGGTAAAAAAATCAGTCAACTAGGCTCGAATGATCAAGTTCAAGTTACGATTGAGGTAAATGAAGCAGTAGTTGGGCAGAAGCGTCTTCCTGATAAGAACTCAAAAAAGCCTTGCAACTTGACTTAATCCCACTAATGAGACCATCTTTGGGGTAAGTCCACACTAGGATATTCATACAACAGTTATACAAAAATATGTGGGTAGTAAAACGATAAATATATCGTTTTGTTAAGCATAAATAAAATGGTTTTTATTTCTGTAATACTTGGGACAATCATAAACACATTTTCAAAGTTGAGAAACGAAAAATAATTGCTTTTACTATAGCAAAAACGAAACATTTAAAAAAAAATCTTTATTTTGTCTATGGCAATAGATAATAAAGCATATTTTTATATGTTCATTATCAAAAAAAAACAATATAAGAAACATTGTTCTGGCGAATCGGAAGAGATTAATATTGAATAAAAGTTCGGCACTGAATTTTTATAGGCTGTTATACAAGCTAGATATAGGTTTTCCCCATGTTAAAATATGAGTAGTAACAAAAATAGTCCAAAATTAACAAAAACAATCCAAACTTAAACAATAACGGAAACGTAACAAAATGTCCAAAAACAGCGAAACTTAAACAATAACGAAAATGTAACAAAATATCCAATAACAATAGCAACAGAAAACTAGTCAAAATATCGATGCGCGTATCGGTAACAGAGATGCTAACTACACTGACGATTGCCGGGTGAGCTAAGGGAGTGCGGGGGGAAGCGGGCGGGACCTCGCATTCCAGCGATGCGTCAAGTTAATGTGACCCCGTTATAAGGGTATGGATGGATGACATATCTTAAAATTTAGTCGAATTGATTTATTGTTTGTAAAGTGTCTAATAATATAATAATAATATTCCACAACTATCACACAACGCCATCTAGTCCCAAGCTAAGCAGAGCTTGTGTTATGGGTACTAGACAACTGATAAACATACTTATATATTTCTAAATACATAAATATTATAGATAAATTACACCCAGACACAGAACAAATGATCGTGCTCATCACACAAACATTTGTCCTGGGTGGGAACCGAACCCACGACCTCCGGCATAGCGGTCAGGGTCACTAACCACTAAACCAACAGGCCTGTCAATCTATCTATCTATCTATCTATCACTTTCTTTTTTACTTATGACTTGAACAGTAAATCCGAAACATAAATACATATATAACGTACACACGTACAACTTTCACATATTCTAACATATAATTATAATTTCAAAAGGCAATTGTACCAGGCGGACATGACTCCCCGGTACAGGGAGGGTCGTTAGTGTTGCGACTCTTTCTTATTTTGTTAGATGTCCACTCAACAGAGCTAATGTAAGCCTAGTCTTTCAGATCCTCTCCTTGTTTCTTTGGTACTGCAAAGAAATGTTAATTTAAAATATACACCGACAATTCTACAGCGTTACATCTCAATGTGTGTTCAAATTATCATTAGCACTACGCACTAGTTATAGCATTCCGAACACTCACTATGTTCAAATTAGAACACTGCGCGCAGGAAGGATGCAATTCGCTTGCGCACTATGTGTGAAACTCATCAGTGCGCGCCAGCGCGAATATTTTTTGACCATTGTTATATTGTTACTCGGAAAGTGTTCATAGCCCCCGCGTGTAGTTGACCCATAGATTACACGTATAAAGTGTTTGGCTCCTATATCTAAATGATCCAACAAAAAATCCTTTTTATTAAATTTAAGACTCTACTTAGACCGAAGCGGCTCGAAAGATTTTGATGAAATTTCATTCACATTTGCACCCAGAAATCACCCGTGCGAAGCCAGGGGGAACCACTAGTGGTAAATAAAAATTAAATAATAATTTTTTAGAAATGATTAGATTATTTGTTAGAAAATATATGGTGGATTGGTGGACCAGGTGAAAGGTTGAGGAGATTGTGGAGTACTTCAGACAAAAGACCACCTTCAAGTGGAGGGTCGAGAGGTTGTTAAATTATTTCTAGTGCGGATCCCCAAACGTCAAATTGGAACGTTTATGAAAGAAGCTTTTTTCGAAGAGGGTGGCGTGTACCGCCTCTTTTGCGGAGGAAAACAACGCGGACAATCCGTGAACAGACTTAGTATTACATATTAATAAATAATCGTTGTTCATAACGAATGCATTCTTAAGAAGTCCGCGTTTGATGATTTATTGTTGGTTTTTTATAAGTAATTCGATTTATGGCCAAATTCTATTCTAAAATACGGTCTATACGTAGTCTTTTACGTGCGAAAAGTTATGTATGTGTAAAATTGTATTAGATGCGCCCATGTAGCTTACCGCGTCTGGAAGTGCCTGTCAGTGTCACCAGATGTGAACTGCTAACAGGCTGTCAATAATACATCTATGCACTTAAAGTAACGTAATACCTTCATATATTCGTTTATAAGTTATAAATGTTATACAAACTTTCCATTTGAAGATGAGAGCAATCAAAAATTTAAACTACTATTTTTATTAGACTGCGTATGGGTGTTGATCGGAAGAGCATGCTTAGAGGCATCAAGTCCGCCATTTCTAATCTTTTTAATAAAGTGTTATAAAAATAAAATGTAAATAAATAAATAGATATTGCTTTGAAGACTACGTCTAAGACTTTGTTTACGTTTTATCCTTGACTGTGTTTTAATGAAATGAAAGATTTTATTCAACATAGATTATTATTATATAATACTTATTGAATGTCATTTTTTAATTTACCACTGTAGTGGTATATATATATACGGATTACTAATGGGTTGGTAACCAGACCAGTACCCACACTCCTCAGACGCTTTGATTTCATTTGCCTTTTTTTTTATAGGATAGGGTGACAAACGAGCACACAGTCCACCTGATGGTAAGTGGTTGCTGTGGCCCATAGACATCTACATCTATCCTCGATTACGAATCAAAATGCAGATGCGTTGTCACCCGTGAGGACTAAGATGGAATGCCTCGTTTCCAGTAAAAAGGGTCTCCGGTTCTCTACACTCACCATACGAAATACAGCAGCATTAAGCTACTATTTCACGCTGGCATTCTGTGAGAGCGTGGTCCTTCCCCGGTCGAGCCGACCCATTCTTGCTACAACTATACTACTAATATAACTGCAGCATGGCTCTACCACGCATAAAATTTTTGCCTGTATTGTTTATCTAATATTCTATTCTGTTTAATTTCGAGATGGTTATTTTGTCTGTCTACAAGATTTTACTGTTATTTGAACGGACTTTAAAAAGGTAATGCGATACCTCAGTGGTTAAAATACCAATTTAGTTGGGTTTTGAATGATAATAGAAGTCGAACTCATTAAATAATCCAATTATTTTTGTTGACTTACGAATTGACGGACAGATTGAGGCTATATAATTATAGGCTATATAATATGATATACAATAGACTCTATCCCTCTAGTCGCAACGCGTGTCCTGCCAACAATATCTTTATCCTTACGGAAGTCGTGTATCTGTCACCGTTTACATTGTCCTCGTACCTTCATGTCAAGGGTGTTGTTTACCTTTAATTCGTGATATATGCGGTTGGCTTGCTCTTAACGTTAATATGCGATAAAATAAATTTCACTCAAGATTTAAGTTTATCGACCAAATTGGCGATATATTTAATGTGGGTCGGATTAAATCCTTAACCGATGAGCATGACAAATGGAAGTCCGTAGTCTCTGCCTTGCCTCTTAGGTCACGTAATTGAAAAGTATATCCATTAAATATATATTTGTTTATTAAATAAAAGAGCATAAAAATAATATCGAGAACGCACCGAAGCACTAATAATCACACATACACATACACACACGCACTACACACACACACACACACACACACACACACACACACACACACACACACACACACGCACACGCACGCACGCACGCACGCACACACGCAGGCACGCACCCACGCACGCACGCACGCACGCGCGCACTTACGTGCGCACATCAACATTAGATCATAGATAATCTTGCTCAGCTTATCTCAGTATTTAATATTAGTAAGAAGAGCGGTGCCTCCTGACATAGGTATTCTTTTGTACTTACTAGGAGGCTCCAATTACTGTATTATTTAGTATCTATGCCTTGAGAAAGAAAAAAATAAAATTTTCATTTTCATTTTCTGCCTACCCTTCTGATTGACGGGCGTGGGTGATAATGTCATATATTTCAGTTGTTATGTACAAATATTGTTAAAGAAATATAAGTAGGTACTTACTGTATATGAGATTTTTTCCTAAATTAAGACAGAAAAAAAGTTTTTAAAAAAAAAGCTATAAGCTCGTTTGTACTTCTATGAAAATACGTCATGGAATCATACAAACACAAATTACAATTACATGATGATGATCATAATAAAATGTTAAATATTATACAAATTAAGCTAGCCTGATGTTTTTAAAGGTTTATTAGGCTGTTTATTATAATTTTTTATGGTATCGTATATTTCGGGAGAATACTTTTTCCATTGTTTTTACTTAGTAACTTAGTTCTTTTAGGTTTGTCTTGGAAGAATGAATATACACTAAAACAATCGAATGCTATTAGTAGCGTTATAATTATTTAACCTTATAATTATTTTAGCAAAATACCCTTGTTCTCGGGGAAAGAGCCGCTTTAATTTCACAGATAAGACGAGGCACGCATCCATTCCTATGAAGGTTGTAATACAAGTTTCATTACCAATTGAAATACAAATTTAGGCCGTACTGCTCATCTATACGACAGGTGTTTGTGTATTCTCAAACTGCTGACACATTGTAGCCACGCGAGTGGCCTAGATTACTCTTTTATAGGCGCTTCTGTTACGAGTTTTAAATACTTTCCATAAAGGATTTCCTCTTAAGTGCCAAATTCCTCTACATATAGTTGCATTTTTTCTTAGTAGAATGCTTTAATTCCGCCCTCTCCACCATCGGACAGCTAGGTGGTCGGTAGGTCTTCATCTTCTTTTTTGCGTCCTTCATCTTTTGTAATGCATACAACAAAAGGAGTGGACTAATTTTCCGGCGTCTGTCTTCGTCCGAATACAATCTGGGCGTCTTCAAGGCAAAAGTGAACAGGCTTCTGTTACGCTAAGACAGTGCGATTTACCATCTACACTTACCACTATGTCGGATTGTGGTCAAGTACTGACTTAAAATAAGTTTAAAAAAAGTTTTTTTTTAAATAGTAAAAGGGCGAGCAAGCGAGCACACAGCCCATGGTAAGTGGTTGCTGTGGCCCATAGATATCTACATCTATCCTCGTTTACGAATCAAAATGCAGATGCGTTGTCAGCCTTGAGAACTAAGATGGAATGCCCCTTTTCCAGTAAAAAGGGTCTTAAAGTTCAATATGTTATAGACAACATGGGGGTAGACTACTGAACGGAAAAGCGAATGAAATGAATTGGATGCCAGGTGCGAAGAAATTAAGGGCAGAGCACTAGTTAACACAGTTTTAAATATGCAAACGTCATCCTAACGTAATGTATGCCTTATATGCGCATATTTACTGCAAAAATTGAGTACATCAGCCGCATCAGAGCATGTCACCGAAGCTCTATTGGTTGAGGCGCAGAAGCTACAATCGCCGTAGTCGAAATCAAAATGAATATTGTTACGAGCTTAAGGTTCGTGACAGTAAAAACTGCCGATTGAATTACTAAAATTTACACTTTTATTACTGAACACCAATTAAAATTTAAATCACACTAATAATTAATCACACTTAACACTTTCGTTCACTTTATTTCACTCCGAAAGCTTCACTCGTATCGCCTATTCATTACTGCCCCGATCGCGACTTTCAAGGGTTTTTTATCCACCGAAACATCCAGAATATTCCAGCAAATATCGGCCCTGACCGACCAGGTGCGGAAAGTTCGAGCGTGGGGCTTTCTAGAAAGCTTAGTTCTTCTATTCGATACTAGATGGCGCTGTTGGTGGAAGTTCAGGAATGGAATTTTCTACAAAGCTCCTCGCTCTGGTCCCCGACACTAGATGGCGCTAGTGCCAGGTACCAGACATCAACTTAGGCGCGCAACAATGTCATTAGAACTCCTAGGAGTCCGACTGAACACATACGACACTTTTACTGTCGCCAAATAGCAGTGCTCTGGTCTGAAGGCTCTGAAAACCAGCACAATGGTAAATTACAAGCTGTGAGGCATTCCATCTTAGTCCTCAGAGATGACAGCGCATCAATAGCCTTTTTTTTCGAAGTTGACTACAGTTACCACTTACCATCAGGTGGACTGTCAATTCGTCACTGTAATGTTACATAACAAACATTAAATCAACTTTTCCATTTTACGCGCGCAAAATAGTATTTTGGGTTTAGGTCCCAGAAACGAACTTAATGCTGCTGTTTCGTATGGTGGTGACTCTTTTTGTTGAAATTGAGGCATTCCATCTTAGTGCTCAGGAGTGACAACGCATCTGCATTTTATTTTTTAATAGAACATAGAAACTTTTGGTAAATCCAAATGTGCATGTCATAAGCGCTTATGTTATACGTCATTTTTTTAAAGTATTTTAAATACACACAAGTTTTCACCTTATCTCCTTAGTTCGATTCGATTTATAAATTTGTCGTTTAAAAACTTCCGCGTGCGCCCCTTTTTAACCTTGCTTTTTAACCTTTTTAACTTTTGCCCCTCGGCACGTGCCTAGTTTGCCTAAAGGATATTCCGCCACTGTCCTAAGGTAAGATCTCATCATAACTAACAAAACGAGCCCAAGCTCAGCACACCTATTACTATTACTACTCTTCGAAGAGTTCCATCTGCATTCACCGAAGTATACGTTCAGGTCACTCCTTCAAGTCCGGGGGTAAGGTCTTATCATAACTAACATAACGAGCACAATTTCGGCACACCTAGTTCTACTCGTCAAGAATTTCCAGTAATGGATACCGAAGCACACCTTCAGATCACTCCATAAAGTTCAAGACGTATATTTATGTATGTATCAAATTAGGTTTTTGGAATATTTGTATTTCTACAGCGATCGATATTTTTCATCACGAGCTGCTGTGTAAACAAATGATACAGTAACCCACTCACGCCGGCAGCAGAGCCCGGAGTGAGTCAGACTCAAATCAATGTTTATTTAGTAAAATAGATTATTCTCTAAATACCGTAAATTTTGGAATTTCTCAGCCGAAAAAAATTATTGTGACTTGACAAAACAAAATTAAACTGTCATGTTACATGCCATGGCTTCCCACATGATAGATGAAGAGATTAAATAAAACCGGCCAAGAGCGTGTCGGGCCACGCTCAGTGTAGGGTTCCGTAGTTTCCCGTCCGTCACAATAAGTGTTCCCACTTATGAGTTTGTACAAAAACTATTGTTTCCATCCAAGTTCAAATTTTTTCCTAGAAAGTCCTTATAAAGTTCTACTTTTCAGATTTTTTTCATATTTTCAAAACTTATGGTTCAAAAGTTAAAGGGGGGGGGGGGACACATTGTTTTTTACTTTTGGAGCGATTATTTCCGAAATTATTGACATTATCAAAAAATGATATTAGTAAACCCCTATTCATTTTTAAATACCTTTCCAACAATATATACGTGGTAATACGTGGTAGAGCCATGCTGCACTTATATTGGTAGTATAGTTGTAGTACGAATGGGTAGGCTCGACCGGGAAATGACCACGCTCTCACAGAATACCAGCGTGAAATAGTAGCTTAATGCTGCTGTATTTCGTATGGTGAGTGTAGAGAACCGGAGACCCTTTTTACTGGAAACGAGGCATTCCATCTTAGTCCTCACGGGTGACAACGCATCTGCATTTTGATTCGTAATCTAGGATAGATGTAGATGTCTACGGGCCACAGCAACCACTTACCATCAGTTGGACTGTGTGCTCGTTTGTCACCCTATCCTATAAAAAAATATCACACGTTAGGGTTGAAATTAAAAAAAAAATCTCTTCCCACCTTACATATAGGGGGGCTACCCTAATAAAACATTTTTTTTCCAATTTTTATTTTACCACTTTGTCGGCGTGATTGATACACATATTGGTACCAAATTTCAGCTTTCTAGTGCTAACGGTCACAGAGATTAAGCGAGGACGGACAGACGGACAGACAGACATGGCGAAACTATAAGGGTTCCTAGTTGACTACGGAACCCTGAAAAGAGGATCGTTACGGAGGACGAGACGTTTCTTGAATATAGGGATGGAGTATTAATCGTCAGTCACCCTTGGCTAGCGGATTGACGACCGCAGTGCTGGACGTTACGCACCATAGACGCTGTTGTCCGTCCCCAATCTGGGTATTATACGACTGGCATCTGAATCCAATGTTGCCGTTTCAGCACATTTGGCGCTAGATCTAGTGCAATTCTAGGGTCTATAGCACTTTTTTAAATATAAAATATAGTCTTAGATTAGATATTTTTAGCACGTAGATATTTAAAAAAAACCTATAGACCTTAGAATTGCGCTAGATCTAAAACGATGAAACGGCAACACTGTCTGAAACTATGAGATCTTTTTGGAGGTTTCGACGGGAATATGGCCGTCGACGGACTGTCGCTCCTGTTTTGTCGCTTGAATAATGGTTTGAAGTGGATTTTGATTCGAAAAAATGAAGCGATTTTGTGAATTAAGTGTCTGCGCGTGTGAACTGTTAGAGAAAACAACGAAACAAGTGCTTTGATGTTGATATAAACCACTAGTTATTTTCATCGCTTTGGCGCCTTATGAACTTGAGTGACTATCGTCATCAACAGTCCGCCTGGGTTGAGCTGTCGTCAAAACTTCCCAATGTGCAAATGAAAGAAATGATAGGCTCAGAAGGGCTAGAATCCAGAGCCGTAAAGCCTGTTAAATAAAAAAAATGAGATCTTTTCGACATTTTCCGTATTCGCCTCTTATCTTTTACCTCACACCCAAGGGACGATAGTGATGGATGTGGTTAGGGAATGCAAAACCGTCCCAAATTAAAACCCGGTTTTTTTCCGGATTTCTTATTAAAAAAAAAAAGATTTTTCGGTTTTCGAGTAACTCTGTTCGCATTACCTAGATGTGGTGATGGATTCTTATACGACGAAATGAGTTCTCTTAGACCCAAAATATGTATACTGCATAATAGTTATCAATGAGCGCTGCTGAGCTCAGTTTCGTTTTGTCCGCGTCAAGGATATTACTATTTTAAGACATAGTACTATCTCAATTAAATCCACATACGTAGAGTCAACGTGCGCACAATAGTGAGTGCGAACGGGAACGTGAAAATGTTCCTCACGCGCCTTGGCTCACTTCTGCCCATCGCGCTACTTACAGGGTTATGAGCTCAGCGCAAAGCATGTTTTGTCATATCGCGAGACCTGCCCGCTTCAAAATGGAATTAGTTCGTTAAGTGAGGGAGTTTAGAGATCCGGAGACCCTTTTTTACTGGAAAACAAGACAATCCATGTTAGTCCTCAGGGGAATGACAACGCATCTGAATTTTGATTCTTAACTGAGGTTGAATATAGATGACTGTAGGCCACAGCATCCACTTACCATCAGGTGGACTGTGTGCTCGTTTGTCATCCTTATTGTATAAAAAAAAACATACAGACTTCAGTCGAATTGTGAATCTCCTTGAACTCCGTTAAAAAAAAAACTTAATACACACCGATCATAAGTTGTGTTGATCTTAGTGAGAATTAGGACAGACATGAAATTATTGTAGTGTCATAGGTTCTTAACATGTCTGCAAAATTACAGACTATTATGAAAAACAAAAATTGCAAATTTTCCGATTATTTAGTAGAAACCAAAAAAATATATTACGTTTATTCGTACATAGGTCAAGCCAATAAAAGCGGCAAATTTTTTTATATAGAATAAAGGTGGCAAACGGGCACACGGTCCGTCCACCTGATGGTAGGTGGATGCTGTGGCCCATTGACATCTACACTTATCCTCGATTAAGAATCAAAACGATTAATAATCAAAATAATGATGCGCTGTCTACCCCGAGGACTAACATGGAATACCTCGATTCCTGTAAAACGGGTCTCCGGTTCTCTACTCTCACCATACGAAACACAGCAGCATTAAGCTGCTATTCTGTGAGAGCGTTGTCCTTTTCCGTTCGAGCCGAACCATTCATCCTACGACCATAATATAGCTGCAGCGTAGCTCTACCACCCATAAAAAGTAATTTCTTTTGTCGTATCTGCGAAAATTTAATTTAAATCAAAATTGTTTGTCTGTTGTTGCTTAATGATAATTAAAAACATGTAATATTATTATATTACATGTTTCACACTGTTATTTGTGCGTATTCGAAAAATACGAGTAATGGAGAATTTTCGGTCAATACTCACTCTAGGTAGCTTAAGCTTGCCAACAATAACGCGCTTAGAAAATTTTATGCCCATTACTGAGCACAGGCCTCTTCTCATTTCTGACAGGGTTTTTAGGGCAAGGAAGTGTTCGCCGCGGTGCCCCAATGCGTTTTAGCGAATTTCACATGTCTTCGAAATATTCTTTTTATTTCTCAGACATGCAGGTGTATCATGTCAGGTGGCCCTCACGAGGTTTACCTTCATCGCCGATCACGTGGTAAATCAGAACTTAAAATTGCAATTAACAATTTCATTGGTGCCGGTGGAGATCGAATTCGGGTTGCTCGAGTAAGCGAGCGCTGACTATCTGAGCTACCACGGCTCCTTATATTATTAATTAAAAATAAAATAATAATAAACATATTAAAAATAAAATAATAATTAACATATTAATAAACATATTAAATATGAAATATAGAATAAATTCCCAAAATAATGAGGCGCGTTAAAATTGCGCCAAAGAGGCACTCCGGGTCATTGGTAGAATGGCTTCTTATGGCTTTGTATTCAAAAGTCTAGACATATTATCTAAGGCAAAACTAAAAATATACATCCGGATAGTCTCAGACGGCGTTAGATAAATCCGGGAAAGCCCATACGAATGGCGTTAATAGTACCTATAGAATGAAAATGAAAAACGTCTGGTAGACCGCGTCAACTGCGCCGTACCCGAGCAGGCGCGGTGGCCCCGGCCAATGAACTTTTACGACATAGATTAACCACATTAGAGAAATATAATCGAACGACGCAATTCCGCGCAAATTATGTCTGTTACTCTGTTTCGCTCTCCGTTGCCCATTGAACGCTGGTTTTGAGGCCCGTTCTGGCATAGAATAAGCGATGCTTTAAGAGGTACCTCGTGTTTTTGTCGAGCACATTATTGTTCTTAGGGTTTATCAGTATTACACGAACGTAAGGTGACTGTTAATTGTACTTAATTTACATCCAATTTTGAGTCATCGGTGGTAGTATTGGCTTTCAGAAATAATTCACTTCCCTATTAATTGCTTTTCCTTTTGCTATAAAAATTTTATGTTCAATATGATGGTCTGTCCATCATTTTGTAAACATTTAGGAACTGAATATAGCTTATAATACATATATTGTCTATAATATCTAATCATGTATGTTTTTATGTTACTATATTTTAAATTTATTTATCTAATTATTTGGATTCTATGTATTTTAAGTGCCCCGATATCGAAATTTCTCATGGGTACATAATTTTTATTAGCTTTATTGCTATTGAAATAATTAAGTTTAATATAGTTAATAGTCTCCTTGGTATAATTTATATTAGGTTTATTGCTAACTAAATTATTAATAGGTCTCACGTAGGGTCTCGAATGCAAATTTAGTTTTTCAGTGATCATAGTACTGAACCTCGTGTCGGATAACATAATATTTTACCTTTTAAAGTTCATCCTACTCATGGAAACATGAGGGTGTTAGACTTATACATAGATTATATTAATTCAATACTTACATAATATATTACTATTTAATCTACGTCTATTGCAAACAGGGCGCGAATAACGTGCGCTCGCCACGGACCCTTCCACGCGCTATTTCTCTAACTGAATGTTGAAATGGAAGCTTTTGTATCAATAATTCTGTGCTTTTCTGATATCGTCTTAATGTTTTCTGATATCTAATGGTGCCATACCATACTGAAAAATGGAGTGTAGGTAATAAAAGAACATACTTTTTTGATTATGCGTTTTCGCTTCTGCGCTGTGGTTGCTCTTTGTCGATCGTCACGCCAGCGAACGTTAATGAAGTTTTTTTTTGCGGTGTCTTACGCACGGGCGTGTTAGGCCATGTGACCTTGTAAACAGAGAGCTAGACGAATTTAGACGTTACAAATAAAAAAACAACGGTGGAAGCGGTCCGGCCTCCGTGTATGAGGCCCTCTAAGGGTTGTCGTGAATTCATTCCACCGTCTCTTTAGGGCCCAGGTTTAGGTTAATGTTCGCTTCAGCTCATACCTGTTTTATTAATTCTACAAAAGACAGTACCAGACAGTAGACAATACCGGAGGGTTTTTGCCGATGTTGTAAAAACTAGCCATTTTATGGTACAGATATATTATAATTGTAGCACTATTGGAAACGAAACTTTCTATGTTAGTCCTGAGGGTTGACCACGCAACTTCATGTTGATTCCTAATTTGGAGTAAATTATATATTGTAATTATATATTGTAATTTGGAGTTTATTATATATATATATATATATATATATATATATATATATATATATATATATATATATATATATATATATATATATATATATATATATATATATATATATATATATATATATATATATATATATATATATATGAAAAAAGAAAAAACATTTAAATATCGAAATTGATAAATTAATGAGTTAAATTTAACTCCCAGAGCCGACAGGTCTATTAACATGGTAATGTACTGTCGTAGTGTAAATTGACAGATTTTAGGAGTATAATTACTTTTTTACGTGACTAGGCAACGAGCTGATATACAATTTTATACCTAGATTATATTACAATAAAGTAGCAGTTGAACTAACAACCTAGCTGATTGTACGTATGTGGCTTCTCAGCTGGTTCACCTGCCGTCAATTTTAAACAAAGGTTACGCGGGTGCGTTGTCACCTCTACGTACTATTTTTATTGACTATCTTTCTCCTGTAACTGTAATCATATTGACTCATACATTAAAATAGAACACTAAGGTCTTAGATTATTCTCAATTTTATTCTAGGTTTTAAATTCTTGTGTTCTATTTTTGAGGAATTTATTAGATTATTGGGAATTTCAAATATTTAATAATCAATTTTTATTTGTCAGTATTTATGTGCTGCCGTACCGTTCATAAGATTGCGGTAAAACTTTGTCAAAATGTTGCTTGTAATTCTGTGAAGGTTACAGTTATAGATGTACTCGCTAGGTGGCGCTGCTATAGAATCCAGATATCACCCGTGCGAAGCCGGGGCAGATCGCTAGTATTAGATAAAAAGTAATAGGGAAGTAACTTTAATTGTTATAAGTGGTGTATCGAAACTAGTATTACTTTTAAAGAGGGAATAGGCTTATGTTTATTGAATGGGCTGCGGAACTAAAAAGTCACGGGTCCGAATCATCTATTTGAGCATTTTTATTCGCATCTTTATCTTGAGCTGATGAACTGAAATACTTTATACGCTAATAGCGATATTTGTATATTTATTTTTTAAACCCTACAAATAAAATACTATGCCCCTTGATATGGAAGATAAAAAAGTCTGTCCCAATTTACTTTCAGGGAATAAATATCAAAATAGATACAGGTTATTTGTTTTTTTATTCTTAATTCCTTATATCGAAAGAATAAGCTCCAAATAATTCTCTAATTCTGTCCAAACTTCGGAAGTTATTATTGTTACATATGAATAGGAAGAATAGATAGAAAAAAGCAGGGATTTCTTGTCACTGAGGTATAATGAAAATACTTCGCAACGTGTATTAATATAATGCGGTTTAAACGGTCACATAAACAGATTACAACCCGGTATACCTAATGCCCCGTACGCAATAATAGTTTACAAACAAAATGGCGACCTTTCACGAAAACCAAGCGACGTGTATAAGTAGCCTTTTTCGGGCTTCCGCAGTCGTTTAAGTAACAATAAGGTTGGGGTGGATGACACGGCGTGTTCATACGTGTAAAAAAATGTTTGGAGAAATACAACGAGGATATTCTCCGAGATTTTGACTTGGTAAACTGTTGTAGAGCCGCGCTGCAGCTATGTTATGGTTTTAGCACATGTGGGTAGGCTCAACCGAGGTAGGACCAAGCTCCCACAGGATAATAGCGTTAAATAGCAGCTTAATGCTGCTTATGGTGAGTGTAGGGAACCTGAGACACTATTTACTGAAAACGAGACATTCCATCTTAGTCCTCAGACATGACGACGTATCTGCATTTTGATCTTAATCAAGGACAAATGTAGATATCTATTGGCCACAGCATCCACTTATCATCAGGTGAACTGTGACTTAGGGACCTTTAAAAATTCATGTTATCTATTTTATTTATTTTATTGTTCATTTATTTATTACATAATTATAATATCATAACAGTTATTAAACCAATGCGATGCCATATCTAACATAGTAGTGGTGCCGGGAGTAGTGGTGTTGGGAGTAGTGGTGCTGGGACTTGTGGTGACGGAGTTAGTGCACGCAATTGAGGAAGGGCGGGAGGTGCTCTTCAATCCAGGTAAGACACATCATTGTATTTAGTTAGCGGAAGGTTGCGAAGTAATTCATATTTTTATTATAATGGATTTTCGCAAAGTAACGCCTGATACTATCAATTAGAAAACTACTATCTAATATGAACTCTATTAACATGATTGTAAAATAAAATACTCATTAAAAAACATAACAATTTTCAACGCATTTGTATGCTGCAATAATGAATTTCGTCTCACTACATGCAAATATGTCAATATCCTGTGAGATGATAATGATATTAACATAGTGTATAGCACGTGACTGAGAAGCACGTGTTGAGCTGTGGTAGTTCAGATGGTTAACGCTCGCTGTAATTATAACAGAACGCGAGTAACCGGGGTTCGATCCCCGCCGGCACCAATGAAATTGTTAATTGCAATTTTAAGTGCTGATTTACCACGTGCTCGGCGGTGAAGGAAAACATCGTGAGGAAACCTGCATCTCTGAGGAATAAGAAAAAAATATTTCGAAGACATGTAAAGTTCGCCAACACGCATTAGGGTAGCGCGGCGGACAGTTCCTTGCCCTAAAACCCTCTCAGAAATGAGGGGAGGCCTGTGCTCAGCTGTGGGACGTATATAGGCTGTAACTTTGCTTTTTTAGCACGTGACAGGTGCATTCTGAAGCAATTTCGTCCTAGCGGGATGACATGACATGTTAATCAAGGATAGATGTAGATGTCTATGGCCCACAGCATCCACAGGACTGTGTGCTCATTTGTCACCCTAATTCTATTTAAAAAATATGGGCAGCCCTATGTGTTCAGCGGGTTACTTTAATTGGTTGTAATAAATTAATCAATGAGTATAATATGTTAAATAGTTTGTTTATGAGTAAATCGTAAAAATATTAAGCAATGTATTTACCAGCAACTTGTAACGTTCCAAGCTCACCGACGTATTTTTGACATTTCTTCAGCTAATAAATAAAATGGCGGGACTAAATAATTAGTCTCATTCAATGTTAAACATTGTAATCTACGTAGCTATATTTTATTCAAAAGTGAGCTACGTTTAATGGCTCACTTAATATTTATAATAATTCAGACTGCTGTGTGCACTATAACCTATGTTTTGTGTTACGCGAAACAGGTTCTATTAACATGTTAATAGTGGATATATATGAATATATTCAGCCCATCAAAAGCCATGCATAAACTGGTTATTATATTCATTGTCAGACCACATTTACATACGTACAAATACTATATTTTAGTTTCCTAATCTTTCTATATTAAATGCTAGATTTTTTTATATAAGAAGCTAACGTGATGTTATTTGTTTATCATTGTTAAGGCTAAAGACGTGATACATTTGGAGTCTTTTGAAATTATTACATTCTGGTGGTCGAAATGCGACCATAATTCATAAAAAATTTTGATTTATATATTAAGCAAGCTGCATTTCACTTTGAACTGCACATTGGTATATATAAGCACAGTTTATCTAATATAATAAATATAAAATAAACCCTTTTTTGACTCTGCATACAATCAGTGTGTGGAGTGAAAAAGAGACATTTGAAATTACACAATCATCATCATCATCATCATTACAGCCCTTCACAAGTCCACTGCTGAACATAGGCCACCCCCAAGGTATGCCACAAAGCACGGTCCTGAGCCACCTGCATCCATCGACTTCCTGCATGTCTTACCAGGTCGTCACTCCATCTAGTCGGGGGTTGCACAATCACACAAAATTCATAGTAATTATTTGTTATCAACATTTCAGTATTCACGGTCCTGAGCCAACAGCATTCATCGACTTCCTGCATCTCTTAACAGGTGGTCACTTCATCTATAAGAGAGACATCGAACGCTGCTTACAGGGACGAGGCTGCCACTTGAGAACCTTCTTTCCCCATATCATCATTATAAAGTCTATCACAAAGAGAAAATCCGAACATAGCTCCCTTTATATCTCGCCGAAAACGTGCACGTGTTGTAAATTTTTGTTTTCAAGTTTTTAGAAATGTGCGAAGAGAGTATGTTGTATGTCGTAATCTCCCTAAATCCCAGTGGGATTGGACTTACCTAGTCGGATAAATTGTCCTAGGTTGGTAAACATACTCGTCAACAACTTCGAACTTAGTACTCTAAACAACTATCGTCATGGGTTGTTCATATTTATTTAAAGAACTTAGGGAAAATAAATCTTAATACCTTTCCGTTGGGACATGCTAATGAGGTCATTTTTTCATGACCATTTTAAAATCTGTCCGTTAGGGTATTGAATCCTCCAGCCAAATCTAAGGTGAATAATGTACACCATTGATGTGGATACCCTATCCTTTCCAGTCCAGTAACTTGAAAACGTCTTTTAATGCATCGGTGAACCGCCCAATTTCCGACGGAATTGAAGGTGGAATAAAAAAACAATTACATATTATGCGTACATAATTTTTATGCCCGTGTACCATTCTTATTTAATTCTTGGATAACTTAATTTTAATTACAGAGTTCATATCATAAATAACCATTTAAGTTTAGTTAATTAATAGAACAAGTAATTAGACTTCCAAGGAAATTGTTAAGGTAGGTAGGTTTTTTATCAATAGGAACTGCTTGTTTAAAACTTAACGCTGAATGAATTGCTACTTATTTAGAGTAAATCGCAACCGGATGTTTAATTATTTAATGAATACTGTAATTGGCATTTTCAAATCCAGTCTACTAAAGAATGTTAAATTTCAAACTTTCGTACATAGTTGTTGAAATTTGTGGGTTGGGTTCATTGAGTAATTTTTAATTCAATTCGGAGTCTGGAGAGTCCCCTTTGTGTCCTTTTTCAAAACTCAAGTAATTCATATCATTCGTACGTGAAGTTTGTCCCTCGTTTGGGTTTCGGGATCATTATTTAGATTTATGGGCCGTAGGAAAATATGAGGGATAGTAAAACAAGTCGACTTCTCAATAGCAGTGATGATCTTGTGGCGAATGTTGAATATAACAAAATTGACTACAAACTTATCATTTTAATAAAGATGGAATAGATTATTTTTACCGTGTAGTGGCGGCGTAAAAATATCCACTAGCCGATATCATCCCGTGAGTGTCCTGATGATAATACAAAATGATAAAAACTGCGGCTGCAAACCCGTCTGCCAAGCGTGGCAACTATGGCAAGATATCGCCAATGGTCCCCCCATCTGCTGCTCTATGTTTAGCAGTAGACTTATACGCTGTAATGGATATTCCGTTTTTATAGAATATGGGTGACAAACGAGCACACAGTCTACCTGATGGTAAGTGGATGCTGTGGCCCATAGACATCTACATCTATCCTCAGCTTAGAATCAAAATAAAGATATGTTTTCACCCCTACGCTGTGAAATTGTATGTGGTATTCTATGAAAGCGTGATCCTTCCACGGTCGTGCAGACCCATTCGTGTTACATATAGCTGCATCATAATATAGCTGCAGCAGGAGTTTACCACGTACGAAACAACAATAACAACGTGTTCTTTTTTATCTTTATAAAATGTTAAAACTTTACACTTTTTTCAATACGGAATGTAAATGTCGAGTTACACGAGTAGTCTCTACCTTAGAAATCTGTTTCTGTTAAATGTATGGGGAAAATTAAACAATACAATTAGAGAACAATAAGAAAATAAAAGTAAAAAGAAGAGTTCTGTCTTTATTCGTCATACTGCTGGGTTCAGGCCTTTTCTCATATTTGACAATGTTTTAAATCAAAGAAGTGTTCACTTCATGTCCAATGCGTGTTAGCAGACGTCATATGTCATGGAAATATGTTTTTTGTCAAAAAGAAATACAAATAATTATTCGTGCAAGGTAAAGGCTCGATAACCTTTGTATCTCATATTAAATAGTTCACACGCTTCAAAATAATATTAAACATTTAAACCATGTGTCATTTAGTTAAGTCGGATGTGTTCGATTTGCAATAATTATATTAAGTCTTTTATGTAAATATACGATGTGGCGCTAGCGGTAGAAAATGCTCGTTGTATTGTGTGTGACGAATGGGCACACTGTCCACCTAATGGTAAGTGGATGCCGTGGTCCATAAACATCTACGTTTATCAAAATACATATCGGTTGTCACTCCTGAGGACTAAAATGGAATGCTCGTTTCCAGTAAAAAGGGACTCCGGGTCTCTACACACATCATAAGAAACACAGCAGCATTGATCTGTTATTTTATGCTGATATTCTGTGATAGTGTGGTCCTATCCCGGTTGAGCCATTCGTTTCGATTCGAGATTCGATTTCTTCGAGAACATTCGTTTATAAGTCAAAATAACCTGATTAGATTTCAGTCTGCAAATGGAAGGACAGTAGTCTCGTAACTGTCGCGTCTATCTAGCAGCTCGCGCTTCTTGGCATACCAAGATGGAAACCCACTTTTCTTACCTACTACTTCGGTATGCAAGGTAAAGAAGACAGTATAACAAGCTGTGATATATTTCATCTTAGTTTTCACAGGTGGCGAAGCATGTCGTGCCTTCTTTTGGTTTACCTTAGTTGGTTGCAAGTTTTTATAAGTTTGTGTAGTAGAGTAACGCTGCAGTATAATGGCTATAACACTTATAGATCGACTCGACCGGGGAAGGTCTATGAGTCCAGAGCATTTTTTAAAAAGTTTTGTGTTACTATTGACCACAACCCTAGAGCCTTTTTTCTGGTGACGAGACATTTCGTGTTAGTCACAGCCTCTCCTCAAATCTAGTGGACTGTATGCACATTTGTTACCATTGTTTGTATATAAGAAAGAAGCTACTGATTTTTATATAAAAGTGACCAGCGAGCACACAGTCCGTCTGATGGTAACTGTATGTTATGGTCAATAAACACCTTCTTTATCTTCGAGTACGAATTAAAATGCGTTGTCACTTCTGAACACAAATCTGTAGAGAACTAAAGAACCGGAGGTAAGATCTCTGGTTCTCTGATTCCCTACACTCGCATACAAATTACAGCAGCGTTAAGCTGCTATTCCACGCTAGTATTCTGTGAGAGCGTGGTCCTCCACGGTCCTGCAGGTGGGTTCGACCGGGGACGTATACGTTAAATTAACATTGGATTAACCGTTAACTTATTTATTACTCTAAGATAATAAAAATCCTTTCAACGGTTCCTATTCAAACTAATAATTTCTTAAAAATTTATACATGTAACTGTAGTCTTCCATTGGAATATTATTGACAAAACAAAGTGGAGTAGTGGTTCCGAGGCGTGCGTCACCCGACTCTCGAACCGCAGCGCAGTTCTCGAAATTTCTAGCGACAGAGAGGCCTAGCGCGTGGCTGTTTGCGAATCACGTCACTCCGAAAATTAGGCTAATTTTATTTTGGACGTGTCATAACATTGTTATGTTGTTGTATATATGTACAATAATATTGTTGGAAATTGTATGTTTTTTTTATAGAGTAATGGTGACAAACGAGCACACAGTCCACCTAGTGGTAAGAGGATGCTGAGGCCCATAGACATCTACATCTATCCTCAGCTAAGAATCAAAATAAAGATATGTTTTCACCCCTATGCTGTGACATAATTGTATTTAAAAAATAAAAATTTTGAAATCTTTGACCAAATTATGATGATGATGACACACTTGGGTAATTGTGATCACTAGGACCATTGAGTTATACAACACTAGAGGAGCAAACCACATTACCGCGCGTCGAAAAAAGTGTAACCACTATCCAAACGCGACGTCGTAGCTTTGAAACTAATAACAATTTTAAGTAAACATATATCTATCTCACTTACACAAGTTGCGAAAACAATATCGTCGTCGTAAGATTAGATAAAGATAGACACACAAACATGCAATGGCGGGTTGGTGTGGCTTACTATATGAAATTTTACCTAAAATACGCAATAAAAATGATTTTTTTAAGCTGTAGTTAATTGTTTTTATATTAAAAAAGTATATTTTATTCTAAAATTACGCGCCCTTAGAAAAAAAGGGAAACAAAGCTTATCAGATGAATAGAAGTAAACATAATGATGAAATAAAACGTATTTTTATGGTTCTAATAAATCAAACAATATAAAAAAGGTATTTAATAAAATATAATTAATATAAAATTTATATGAAATTATAAATAATATAAAATTATTAATATAAAATAGGTAGTAAAATATATTTAATAGATAATTCATGAATAAAGTAAAATAAGAAAAATTAATTATTTTGTATGAAAGTTAAAACGTAGTTTTTATTATAATTTCCAAAATATTTAAAAACAGAGGTAACAAATTAACTTACTCCATTAATTATATAGTCTCCCTCCATTAATTATATAGTTTTCCGCATTTGTGATTATCCTATATTAATGTAGGATAATCACAAATGCGGAAAAGTGGCAACATTGAACCTAAATGGCAATATTCGATAATTTAATTATTTGAGGTTTTTTACGTTTATATGAAAACAAGAACTAAAAATTATGTCTTGTAAGTAATGCCGCTTGATTTATTACGTTTTTGTGACCTTGAATAGCATTCTTTCACTACACATTTACCCATTTTTGTCGCGGCTCAACTCTGTCGGCGTCACATTGAACAATGAACTCACGTTAGCTAGGCATATGGCTATGGCCATATGTGCAGTGGCAACGCTTTGGCGCGGTTATTACTGATCTAGGGTTATATAAATCAATGACTAGGACATCGTTTACAGCTTTTTTTTTTCAATGTAAATAGGTAATAAATACGAATTTAAATGTCGAATTTGAAATATGATTTTTTATGAAATAATGGTTCCGCTCGACGAAGGGACCAAGGGACTATGCTTTTACCGAGCAGTAACGTGATTTATTAATTTTTGTTTTCATGCTTTAAGTAATTCTGTGTAATAACTTATAATTTACGCAACTTTAAGACATACTTACATTAAAAGTGCAATGTTATGGGAGAAGCCATTGACTTCTGAAACACAGTTTTACAGGGAGCCTAAGGATTCAAGAAAAATTTATTGTAATATTTTTTTCAAAATAAAAAAATCTTTTTTTCATAATTTTTTTTTCTTAATTTTTTATATTTACATATGAAAACTTTGTATTGGAGAAATTTTATTTACTTGTGTGCCAACTGGAAATTGTAAATAATTGTACAATTTTCCTAAAACACATAAAATAGAAAATTAATGCTGCTGTGTTCCTTTAGGTAAGTGACGGGGACTAGTGATCCGTTTCACTAGTAACGTAAGGTATTCCATCTCCTCAGCGGTGACGTCGCAACGCAAGCAAAAAAGTTAGGGTGCGTGCATTGCCTGCAGGTTAGAATGGATTTTGGCAATGTGGTTTGTGCCCTGCCCCTTACGGACTTATTTTTAATATATTTTCACTTATTAATCGAATACATTTGCTGGCGCTATGTGTGCATCTTTATTTTCATGAGTGTACATACAATGATTTCGTTTAAATACATGAACTACTTTACGATGAAAACTACAATTTTACGACTTTTATTGCATTTAATTTAACTTATTCTACTTATGTGCTTTACAGCACCCATTCTCGTGGGGAGGGGGTTGAAGTGTTTGACGTCACGATATCATGGTTAGCCCAATTTACCATCAACTTTTGAATGTACTTTTGTTGGTCCGATCTACACGGAACGGACTTACAATATTTTTATTTATTTATTTCCACAACTATCACACAATGCCACCTAGTCCCAGGCTAAGCAGAGCTTGTGTTATGGGTACTAGACAACTGATAAACAAACTTATATATTTCTAAATACATAAATATTATAGATAAATTACACCCAGACACAGAACAAATGATCGTGCTCATCACACAAACATTTGTCCTGGGTGGGTATCGAACCCACGACCTCCGGCTTAGGAGTCAGGGTCACTAAGCACTAGACCAACAGGCCTGATATGAAGTCAGGCAGTGGTATACTTGGATTTAATTTTATTAATTATGGGATCCCACGCAGATTGTAGCACCCAGCCATTTTCTCTTAAGATTTGGATGTAAATTTCAATAGCATCGCGAGTCATCCTTGGTAGGAACCAGAGTTTGAGTCTATCAAATCTGGCGTAATGACGGGGACAGTGTTTAATATGTTGATGAGGTTGAGATTGACTTTCCGGGGTGTCGGTGTTCCACATCAGCGATATGTTTTTTATGCCACTGTTTTTTTTGTATGTTCTATGTAAGAGAGACCACATGCACAATTTTGTTTTTTATAGAGTAAGTTCATCTGATATAAAGTGGATTCTGTTGCCCACAGACATCTACGTCTATAATCGATTTAGAATCAAAATGCAGATGCTTTGTCGTCACTGAGGACTTAGATGGAAATACAGCAACATTGAGCTTCTATTTTAAACTGCGTTTAAGTTTGCACTCCTGCATCTTGTAGAGGTATATTACGATGAAACGTCGGGAATTATAAATAAGTAAAATAAGTGAAATTAAACGCAATAAAATATGAAAAATTAGTTTTATTCAATGATTGTACAAACAGTTTTATACAAGTAGGTCATTACCAATTAACACAAATTACTGCTTATAAGTGGGCCCGTTACAACGCAACTCGACAACAGGTTTTTGCCACCGGTGAAACTATTTCGATCGTGCCCAGAAGAATTCGAGCGAGTTTGTTTTCAAACATGACTAAAATAGCTTTAGAGGCGTATCATCACGTCACAGTTCAAACGACGAAAGCGCTGTCCGTCGCAAAGAGGAGTCGGTTGTAATCAATTAATATCCGACGCGCCGACGCGTGCCAAGTCGTCGACGCGTTACATTCACTATTCGCTTTATTGCGGCCGATATGAATCTAATCGCGGACTATACTACGCTATCTATTATTTAGTACGTGATCTATTATTAATAAAAATAATTTTAACCAATCGATACGACTTACACACCTTTCTCCTTTTTAAAAGGCCGTCAACGCACCTGCAATTCTCCCGGTGTTCAGTTTTTCATGGGCGGCGTTTGACAGTTACCATGAGGTGAGCCCCCCTTTTAATAATAGTAGCATTTTGACCCCCCTTTTATAAATAAAAATAAAATGTGTGACAATGATATCGCTGTCATATTCATGGTACACATAACATAATGATAAAGCATAGAAATAAAATATGTATAGATTACGATAGATTCTGGTATAACCATCTTGTTTACGTTTAGAGTTGCCAACTCTACTACAATATGGTACTAATATCTTACTCTATATTAGAGGTTAGAAGTCTAAGTACCATAATTCGAAAAAAATCGACTATATTTTATATTATATTGTTGACTTAAAAAAAATGTAACTTCCATACTAGGATATTCTCGGGGTAGTTGACTGACATACATAACAAACATCTATGGAGTGAAGCTGTTAATAATGGCTAAAAGCAGCGTAAAATTGATTTGGAAATTAAATATTAGTTTGTAACATTTTTTTTCTTTTTTACCATGTTTTTTTTTATTAACTCGCTTTCGTGTATCTCTGTTCTGTTCGGGTAGAATTTGATTTCAATTTCGAATTAGAAATCGAATTTAAACTAACTTCCTGATGACCTAGGGACTTGAAATTTAGAACATAGCTACGTAATACGTGGTAGAGCCATGCTGCAGTTATATTAGTACTTAGTAGTATAGTTGTAAGTTATAGTAAAAGTGAATAAAAAGAACGCTTGTTATAGATTGTTTGTACATCGCGAGGTGACGCATCGATCACGCGTTACAGAGTTCGAATACCTTAGCCCTTGTCAGCTCAAGGACGCCGATGATTGATATAACGAATTGGTGAATGAGAGAGTTTTATTGATTTGCGTGTTGCTTGCGCTCAGATATTTATCTGTAAATATTTACATTTTTAACAAAGAAGTTGGGAGCGACTTCAAAAACAAAAATAATTATTTCTACATAATAACTCATGAAGTAGGTGCTTAGACATTCGTCCTTTAGGTGCCAAGACAATAAAAATAAGAAACAATTTAATTTTTTTAGGGTTGAAGTCCGTTTTTACTTTTCAACCGACTTCAAAAAAGGAGAAGGTTTTTAATTCGACTTTATTTTTTGGTGTTTTTTTTTAATACAGCATAAGGGTGACAAACGAGCACACAGTCCATCTGATGGTAAGTGGATGCTGTGGCCCATAGACGTCTACATGCGATTAAGAATCAAAATGCAGATGCGTTGTCACCCCTGAGGACTAAGGAATATAGGATATGGAATGCCTCGATTCCAGTAAAACGGGTCTCCGGGTCTCTACATTCACCGTACGAAACACAGCATTTTACGCTCGTTTTCTGTGAGAGCGCGGTCCTTTCCCGATCGAGCCGACCCATTCATGCTACAACCATAATATAGCTGCAGCGTTGCTCTGTCACGTACATATAACTATTTTTTCTAGGTGAACCCATTTTGATGATTTTTTTCTATTTGATAGCTGGTGCTTCTCATACGGTCCTATATAAATTTGATCAAGATCTGACCAGTATTTTTGGAGATACCCTTAATAATGACTATTTAATTGACTTATACTACATGGATGATATCCTCATTTTTTATATCGAAGTCGGTTGTACCAAATTTTTATTTACCAATTGTTACGGAAAATTTAATTGTTTTTTCTTAAATAAGTGATTTACTATATTAGTCCACTTAAATAGGTCAAAAAATTGAAATTTTATATGAACAGCCGGGGTCTTAATTCTTCAATACACACGTTCTCTACACTATCCTAGCACAGACTCCTAAAGCTGTTCTGTAGAAATTGTTTGAAGCTTTTTGATTCTTTGAAGTCTACCTTCACTTTCATTAAGCGTCTAACTTTATTAAAGACTAGCTAGTTTCCGTGACTTCGCCCGCGTGTAGTTTAGGGTTGTAATTTTTTTGCGCGGTACCCTAATTATTATAACATCAGCTTCTTACTGCAGTCTTCTTTCTAGCGTTTCAGGCATTAGCCGGAACAAACAGACAGAGATAGTAATTTTAAAAATTGTGTTTTGTTATAACACCTCAATTTTGTTTACTTGTATAGATATAGATTGTAACAATAACTATCGGCGCTTTGTGATACTGATGACGATGATTTGTGATGGTGTTGCACAAAACCGCATTGGTGAATTAGGTACTTTGAAGCGGATTCGGTTCGGAGATATTATGTAAACAAGGAAATAACGTTTATAATAACGTACGTAAATAACAAGAAAGAAACGTTTTATTAACTTAGTGTAATCGCGGTGGGACTGAGATGTTCGACATCCCGACATCGTAGTTAAACACGGCTACTTTGAGTTTAAAATTATTTATTATTTGTCCGATCTACGCAGAACGAACTTTGAAGTACTCTAAACATAATCGGCAGTATAATGTAAGTTAATAAAACGCGATAAAATCCGTTGAACTATTTTCATTTAATGAATTCATTACAGGCTAATGTAAATGATAACCTCCTCAATAAGTCTTAAAACGCCTGATTAAAACGAAGCCATGATGGTTGACTAGTTCCCATAAAGAAGAAACATGGAATAATGATAGAAATAAGTTTAGATCGGATATGGCGTCGGCCGTAATCGAGACGCAAACAAAGCACCGACCCACGCAATTGGCGTAATAAACGTAATGATGATCGCGTAAAACACAACTTATTACGCATTAGTGAGAGGTCGTAACACAGTATTGATATGGACAACGCGTGAGAAGAATACAAGATAGGCGGTAGATCGCCTTTAATGATAATAGTATTTTGATGGTCTTTAACTGCAGCAAAATTTTGTTGTACTGGCAATTATTTTATTTTTATACAATACAGTGCACCTGATGTGGACGCTACGGCCCATAGACCTTTAACATACCCGACTAAGATTCTATGCCTTGTTTCTAGGAAAAAGGGTCTTCGATTCTCTAGACTCACCATACGAAACACAGCAGCATTTAGCTGCTGTGAGACGCTGGTATTCTGTTATCTGATTCCGTTCTCCGATCAAGCTGATCTGTCCGTGCTGCCGCCATAAAATAGCTGCAACACGGTTCTATCTCGTACACACGGCTCTACCACGTTAATGCATTACGTGTCAACTGTCTTGTTTATATAACTTTGACTTTTGGCATCGTCTAGTCTTTTTGTTCGTCGTATATTGTGCTCTTGTGTTCAACAAAAGTGATACAAAATACTCCACATTTAATTTTTCTCCGAATCACAACAATCGCTTACCCTCCACGCTCCCAACAATTACTTACATTTCATAATGTCTCACAATATGCATGTGAACTTCTCTTTTTCGTAATCCATTTGCTCGCATCACTATAAGGACAATATCCTGCCAGGCTTCGTGAGCCTTCCGCGATGGTATTTTTAGTTTTACATAACTGAAATGAAATAATAAGATTAAAATGACCAGCAATAATGGCCTTAGAAAGCCGGTTAATAAGGGTTCCATAACTGTCTATTTTATTCTATTTCCGCAAAGCTATCCTGATTTTATTTATAATTCGAATATAATACAACGATCATGTAAGCGACAACGAGCTGTTATCCTGAGAAGGTCTTAGCGGGAATCTTCATTTCACGCGGTAATATTTTTTGTTTTTGTTTTGCTATAGTTTTTTGTCGAAACCTGGCTTTGACCGATTTCATAACTTATTTAGTCCTAACAGCAAGGGGTCGCTCTGATCTGTTATGGTCCTCGAGAGTGAATCTGTTGGTGTACCGGTGCGGTTCTCAAACTGATAATGCATAGCTTTTGAAGCGTTTTATGATGTTTAACAGCTCCATATAAACTTTGTGTAAAGCAATCACTGCAATTCGGTTTTCTTTAATGCTCCATACTTAATTATATTATAATTTGCTTAAATTACGGTAAAAAAAGAATGGCGCCAAATCTATCGAAGTTAGTAAACTACATAATAAACATATTCCAAATATGAATTTACAAAAAATTGCTGTTTTAAATTGTTTCAGGGTTTATGGCCTGACCAGACAGATATATTGTTGTTTATGTTGTTCTCAATGTCCCAATTTGTGTTTTATTCGTTCAAAAAAGGTAAATTCGACGTATAATTTGATATAAATTTGATAAATCTGTTCAAATTTTACATATGAAAATATTTTCTGCTGTAAATCTGAATATACATAGGTTTCTAGACTTAGTTATTACAAATAATTTTTGTGGTTGTTAAAGTGATGTTTAATCTCAATTTATGTAAACGTAGTAGGTATTCTGTACGCTTCGTGTATGTATGTATTTAAGAGATTTTTGTTACCTAGTATATTTGCATGTACGCTTGAGTCTCGAATTTAGAGGACGATAAATCTGAATAAGCTATTACATTCATCGAAGTTAATCAAAATAACTTTTCATTCACTAAATTCGACATGAATGGAATATAGTAAAATAAAAGTATTGTAATAGAAAAACGATTTAAAAAAAGAGTTGTAGCTCAATATAAGAAATATTTAGAAAAACCTCTTCAGGTGAATCTCAGCTGTTTTTCAACCGACTTCAAAAAAAGGGAGGAGGTTCTCAATTGGGCTGTATTTTTTTATGTGTTATTTCAGAACTTTTGTCACGGTGAACCGACTTTGCGGATTCTTTTTTTAATTTAAAATCTTGGTGCTTGTCATGTGGTCCTGTAGAGATTTGATCAAGATCTGACCGGTAATTTTTGAGTTATCTACACCTATCCTCGATTACAGATGCGTTGTGGAGGCAGTTTACGTACATATGGGGCCTTAAATAAATATATAAAGAGTGGTAGAGCCATGCTGCAATTATATTAGTGGTATAATTGTAGCACGAATGGATCGGCTCGACCAGGGAAGGACCACGCTCTCACAGAATACCAGCGTGAAGTAGTAGCTTAATGTTGCTGTGTTTCGTATAGTGAGTGTAGAGAACCGGAGACCCGTTTTACTGGAAACGAGGCATTCCATCTTAGTCTTCACGGGTGACAACGCATCTGCATTTTGATTTGTAATCGAGGATAAATGTAGATGTCTATGGTCCACAGCAATCACTTACCATCAGATGGACTGTGTGCTAGTTTGTCACCCTATCCTATAAAAAAAACCTAGCTTATTTAATATTTTCACCTTTGGAGAGCACTGATTGAGTATCAATACGGAATGCCAGCACTTATCCCCGGCGTTATGGTCATGTTAATGATTCATAATGTCTGAATGTAAGTGGCAATTCGGGCTATCGGAAAAACGTAAGGATGTAACTCATTAAGTTAACATGCAATTAGTGAGAGATATGGCAAAAGACGCCGTAGTTACGAGGTTCCTAAATGTGTGTTATAATGGATCACACAGCTTTAATATTTAAGTGAAGTTGGATGCTTTAATTTTTCAATAGAAAAAGGGTGACACAGTCCACCTGATGGTAAATGGGTGCTGTGGCCCAAACACTTATCACACATTATTATCGATTAAGAATCAAAATGCAGATACTGTACCTTGTTACCTCGTTAGCAGAAAAAAGGTCTTCGGTTTTCTACACTCACCATACGAAACAGCAGTATTATTCTGATTTACGCTACTATTCTTTGAGAGCTTTTATAATTTTTTCTCACAGATCACAAAATACCAGCGTAAAATAGCAGCTTAATGCTGCTGTGTTTAGTATGGTGAGTGTAGAAAACTGGAGTACCTTTTACTGGAAACGAGGCATTCCATCTTAGCCTCAGGGGTGATAACGCATCTGTATTTTGATTCTTAATCAAGGATAGATGTCCACGGGCCACAGCATCCACTTACCACCAGGTGGACTGTGTGCTAGTTTGTCATCCTTATTTTATAAAATAAGTGTGTAAATCAGCACTAAAGAGTGGAATTTAACAATTACATTGGTGCTGGCGGAGATCGACTGCGAATTGTTCGCGTACTGCGAAATTTACAGCGACAGCTTAGCCCGAAGGCTCTTTAAACTCACATAGATGTCTACATTTTATGATACCTGAATCTACGTCTGTATTTGGAGTTTATTTTAGTGCACCCTATCCATTAATCTTTCTCTTATTTTTATTTAATTCTTCTTCTGGGTTGTCTGGAATAGATTGCTATGTAGCAATAAGACCGCCTTTTGTTTTACACTCAATATTTGTTTAATTTTGTTAATATAACCTTTTCGTGATGTACTATAAAAGATTGTATTGTATTATATATTTTTAAATTAATATTTGCACTTAATCACCAAACACCACGTTAAGCATCTTCCCAACCGTATTAATTGGTTGCGTAACAGACATCTGAACGAGTCGGATGTAGTGCAAAGAATTCAGAACTATCATAATCATCATTACAGCCCTACACAAGTCCACTGCTGAACATAGGCCTCGCCCAAAGAATGCAACAAAGCACGGTCCTGAGCCACCTGCATCCACCGACTTTCTACATATTTTAACTAGTTCCGTTTCTTAGAGCTATATTGCCAGCCCATTGCCACTTCAGCTTACTAATACGTTGAATTATGTCGGTTACATGGTTCTCCTCATTTCTAAGTATACCACGCGGATAAACTCTGACTACAAATTTCTAATGAACGACTTTGAGCTTCCTCTTACGGCCGGCAGTGAAGGACCTACACATCCATAAGTCATCACTGGCAAAACGCAACGGTTGTACAATCTCGTTTTCAAGTATTGAAGTATACTTGTCGAGAAGATGTGTCGTAATTTCACGAACGCTGCCCAGTCGAGTTGAATACGTCGATTGACCTCTCAGTCGAGGTTGGATTTACCTAGTCGGACTATTTGTCCAAGACTTCAAGTCAAACATACTCGTCAACAACTTCGAGCTCAGTGCTCCCACCAACTACTGGCATAGGTATGGCATGGACGTTACACATGATCTTTCTTTTGTCCATGTTTATCTTAAACCCTATTTGTTGGGAGCATACTGATAAAGTCCTCTAGCGATTCTGTCATAAAGACTATGTTGTTGGCAAATCGAAGGTGATTGATGTACTCGCCATTGATGTTAATACCGTATCCTTTCCAGTCCAGCAGCTTAAAAACGTCTTCCAACGCAGCGGTGAAGAGTTTCGGGGATATAACGTCACCCTGTCCTACACCTCTCAGCAATTGCATAGCCCTACTGTCTACAGTACAGTGCTGAAATGTACTTCAGCAGATATATCGACTGTCAACTTGGCACCGGTGAAGGGATTTCAGCATCGCCCAAATTTCGACGGAATCAAAGGTTTTCTCACGGCTCACACTCACATATGCAAGAGAAAGTGACAGATTGTACACTTCGGTCTTCTGTACAGTTTGCCGCTAGGTATGTATGTGGTCTGTGGTGCTAAAGCCTTTTCGGAAACCGGCTTGGTCGGACACTGGCATTTGTCGAGTCGGTGTGCGAAACGATTCGTAATGACTCGAAAACGGAATATATCGCGTCATGTAAATAAAACAAGCACATTCTTGCTACAGCCGTGGTGATTAAGATGCAATTAAACTAAGGCTGACAAGATGCAATTAAAAATTCCTCCCCCAGAGCCGCGCAAACCTAATAATATAAGAGTTTAAAAAAAGTTTTTTGTACGTGGTAGAGCCACGCTGCATCTGTGTTATGGTTGTAACACGAATGGGTTTGGCTCGACCGAGGAAGGACCACGCTCTCACAGAATACCAGCGTAAGATAGCAACTGAACACTGCTGTGTTTTGTATGGTGAGTGTAGAGATCTGGAGATCCTTTTTTTACTGGAAATGAGGAATTTCATCTTAGTCCTCAGGGGTGACAACGCACCTATGTTTTGATTCTTAATCGAGAATAAATGTAGATGTCTATGTGCCACTGCACCCACTTACCATCAGGTGGACTGTGTGCTCGTTTGTCACCCTCATTCTATAAACAACACGCATTGATCATACACTGTGATGATCCTGATAATTATTTTATTTTATCCTTGTGATTCTGATGAGCTTACTAAGATAAAGTTATTAAATTAGTGTATTGTCATCGGTTCTTGATACGTGTGCAAATTTTCTCGACAATCGACCGTCTAGAAGTTGGCGAAAATTGCATTAAAATATTCCGTTATAGATAGATTGATAGATAGTAGCCCCTGTGATACGAGTATCAAATGAAAGGGCTTGATGAGCGAAACAGTAAGTAAAGTAACGTCATTTTTAGTCCACTATGGTGGATGTCTAATATGAAAATACAATATTATTACGATTTGAAGTAGATCTGATGATATAGCGCTATAACTCGGTAAAGGTTATATATAGTTTGTTGGTGTTCGAAGCGCACACGAAGGTATTAAAAGCGTGTTATAAAACAACAAAATTATTGTAACAGCTAATGTAAGAAATTGCGATGTGATCTCGGATTTCACACACTTGGCGTGCATCATTTACGCGTACTCGTAGTTTGTGTAATCCTTTTTCTTAATATATATTATTGTTAATCATTTATTTTCAGACACAGGTCTATATATTATGTTGGTACAATTTTTATTATATGCTACGATACTAAAAATTGAACGAAATCTACACAGTGACTAAACTTCTGGCTTGACGGCCTATGGAACTTATACAACGTTGATACTAACCTGCTGGCAACACACATGTTTCCAGCAGGTTAGTATCAACTGTGTTGATAATCATCTGCGGGACTCAATTCGGGCTCCGTTGCACGCGTCGTACAAGAGACTCCATTTTTTTCGCATGATTGCGTTTGTAATATATGTCAATGCTTAGGAGCACTTACACGGAACTCAGCGTTAAATAAATTAAGATAAGGTTTTAGCATTGCCCTATTTGGCAATCTTAAAATAGAATAATTTTAATAAATATATAAAGTATTTTGGAATAAAAGTCAATTTTTTTACTTTACCATTAGTTCAATAAAACCTCTGTTCTGTGAAGAACCAGCAAGAAACGCAACGGGAATTAAAAAAAAACTGCAATGTCAATGGTCACAAAATATTTACAAAATTTATTTTAGAAACAGCTTGGAAGCGACCACCTCATTCCCAGGGGTTATTATCAACCATGTATTCATTTATATTATAATAACCCTTTTTATAGAGTTTTTGTTTAATTAAATATTTAAACCTGGTAATAGAGAGATGTTGTATATTTTCTGGGACTTTGTTGTAATAGCATATGCATATACATTGCACCAATATTGACTACTGACCTTGTGGAGTCGAGAAATGTTCAGCAGTGGACTATAATAGGCTGTTATGGTAACTAACGGCATGTAAATCAGACTCACCATACCCATGTTACAGAGCAAATATGGTTCTTAGTTCAGATCGTAAGACCGCAATACAGTGTTCTGGTTTAAAGGTAAGAAGATACCTTCTTAGACAGATGCCTGGGCAGAAAAAGGAGTTTCACAGCTTACATTATATCGGTTTAAAGAACTTTATTTCTCATTAAGACAATTGTTACGAGAACAATAATGTCTGTGTAATAAACATAATTCTACTGCGTTCGGGTAGTAAAATACACATCGGTCGCTCGTCAACCAAGAAGCGAGCTTCATTCTATTTATTGCTAAACTTTCGAGGGTTGTTTGCTAGAGAATGCCTAAAGGCATTAAGTCCGCTTTTATTATTCTTTTATAATAAGAAACGCAAAAAAAAAGATAAATTCAAATGTGGAAAAATATTAAAAGAAACAAAGTTTGCGTATTTAATTCAATTTAACAGCATTTAATTTTAACATATTTTGCAATTCCGACGTTTCTAGTACTTTGCATTGCCTATAGTCACGGGGGGGGGGGGGGGGTCATAATCGGGATTTGGAAGTAAAATAAAACTAAACGCGACAAAATTCCTAAAATATTTTGGTGGAAGTGTTGTTAGTCGCGTAAATAATAGAAATCATTGCGTAATGATTGCTATCAAATTAAAGCACAAAGACATACATAGGTTTATTTAACGTGATGAAATCAACAAGTCGTAAAAGAAATGTATGCTAAGAAAACACAGTTTTTCTCTGTTGTCGTTGTCGGATGTGATTTATTTATATGGTGAGATAAAGATTATATATTATTAAATGTGGACGTAAATAAATAAATAAAATTAAGTTTGGTCTTGGCTAGAGTATGCCGTAAGAACATATTATAATTCTATATATTCTGGAAAAGATTACACAATTCTTTTATTAATGTACTGTTGTGGTGGCAGAGTAAGAGAATATAGCCGTCCTTGTCGTTTCAGGGCCGTTGTAGAGACGTTAGGTAAGGGGCAGAAATACCTCATTGCCGAGAGATGCTGTATGTAATCTCGTATGTGTCAGATGTAAATAATCTAGACCAGCGGTGGCTGCAGGATTTACGGTGCAAGACGTCTCGTAATGCGATGGCAATTAAAAGAAATCTTTGCGACAAAGAACTATTTTATGTCTATGGTTCGATGAAGATGTAAGAGCCGCATAGGCTAACAGCACCGACATTATCGAAACCAGAGTTTGTCTATGACCTAATAATACTTAAAACATAAAAACTCACGCCTGTCACCCAGAGGGGTAGGCAGAGACTACGGACTTCCATTTGGCACGATCCTGACACCTCTCTCGCCTCCTTCACATCCATACGCATACATGCTCGTCGGTTAAGGGTACTCCAAATTTGGCCCGTTTTCAGTAAATCGCCAATTTGGTCGATAAATTTTCGCCTAGGGCGCCCCTTTCCGACTCTGCCATTCAGTTCTGCAACATTAATTTTCTTTGTCACTCTTTCCTCACTCATTCTTTCCACATGACCAAACCACCGAAGCATTCCTTTCTTAATCCTGGTCACAACATCATCTTGCAAACCACACTCTTGACCTAATAAATTATTTTTTTTTAAATAAAATAAGGGTGACAAACGAGCACACAGTCCGCCTGATGGTAAGTGGATGCTGTGGCTTATAGACATCTACATTAATCCGCTAAGAAACAAAATGCAGATGCGTTGTCACCCATGAGAACTGAGATGGATTGCCTCGTTTCTAGTTAAAAGTATCTTCAGTTGTGTACACTCATCATACGATACACAACAGCATAAAGCTGCCGTTTTACACTAGTATTCTGTGAGAGCGTGGTCCCCGGTCAAACCGACCTCTTCGTGCTGCTACCGTAATATGGCTGCAGCATTGCCATGCCACGTATATGTAATTCACATCTTTGATTCTGATCATCAAAGCTTATGATCTATGCGTGTTGTATTATTTTTATAAACTCTAATGTTATTGCTACAATAAAAATCAGCGTTTTGGTAGATATTATCATATTATTTCCCCGCATTCTTTCACAGTGATGATAAAGTATATAAAAATTAAAATTATTACATAATGCTAATGTTTATTTCGTATGTTTGTCTTTGGTCAAACTATAAATATCTCGATGATATGGAAAATGTTCAACTTTGTATTTAAATTGTTAATAAGAGACTGCGACTTGATTTGATCGCGTCGCCTTTGGAATTTATAAAACCATTATCGGTTATAAATAGCTACTGCCCCTAAATATATATTGTTTTGACGCTGCTAAATGTCTGCTAACGTCGTCAGTTTGCTACATATATTTTTAAATTTAATTTTAAATCGTGCTCTTTTTTTAATTGGTTAGTTTCTTTTTAACATAAAGCTTATCGCATTTTTTTATGAAATGTGTGGTATTTTTATTTATAGAATGAGGTTGACAAACGAGCACGGAATGCAACTGATGGTATGCTGATGCTGTGGCTCATAGGCATTTACATTTATCCTCAATTAAGAATGAAAATGCAGATGCGTTGCCACCCCAAAGCACTAAGATGGGATGCCTCGTTTCCAGTAAACAGGGTCACCGGCTCTCTTCACCCACCATACGAGAAATGCCAGCATTAAGCAGCTATTTTACGCTGGTATTCTGTGAGAGCGTGGCCCTACCCCGACCGGGCCGACTCATTCAACCTACAACTATAATTTAGCTGTAAATTGGTAGTATATTTATAATCTGATGTTTGTCCTCGTGCAATTTATGTTTGTAAACTGCCCCTACGATACGGGATTCCTATTTCTGCTGCAGCATTGCTCTAACATATAAAAATGTAGTTTATGTAAAAGTGATTGGAACACGTTGAAAAAACATCAGGAAAGTGGAACAAAGCAAATTCATGCTGCAGAATTGTTTGACAGAGTCGATAGACTACCTAGACGAGTTTATCGACTAATCTGACGATATATTGAAGACGGGCTGATTTACACAGCGATAGTACCTAACTGGCTCCAAGTTCGAGGCAAGTCAGTGCTGACCCGCTGCTGGCATAATGTAAATGGATTTGGAGTCAGTACAGCGCTGTCGCGCCAGTGCTGATTTCAATATTCCTGCTTGAATATTTTGAAGTCAGTTCACTCCCCCTTGTCAGCGGTATTGACCTTGTCTAAACGACCAAGTCAGTGCTTGGTCAGTCGCTGGCATAGTAATGTAGGGTGACATCGCGTCGTATCATAAAATATAAAATATACAGATTAGTAAATGAACGCATTGTAAATATTACTGAAAGCATGCATGATACATTCATTTCTATTAAGTTAAAAGTAACCTTAATCGACGAGCCTGCATGCGTAGCTACATGGATGTAAAAGAAGTTAGGGAAGTTTATCAGGATCGTGCTAAAAAAAGTCCGTAGTCTCTGCGTAACCCAGTGGGCGACAGGTGTGGGAGTTTATGTTTGTAATAATAATAGTGTCACCGAACTACGGTCAGGGCGGCCAGGCTCAAGGGAGACTAGCTATTGGCGCGGAACAGGATGCGCAAGCACGGCTGCACTGTCTTATTCTCTCACTCTTATAGTTGGTTGGAGCGGTAATTCGACACGACACAACCGGAGAGAGATCAGGTGCAGTGCCAACGGCTTTACGTGCTTTCCGAGGCACAGGAGTCCGCCGCCAACTTCTTGACTCCGAGCTGCTACTGAGAATTTCTTGTCAGATAAACCCAATAACTGACTTTTGACCTGACTCGGATTACGAAACTGAGTCCTCATGATAAGCTATCGTTCACGACTACTAGACCAACCAGGCAGACAAAGTGGTATATGCATGTATGTTTATGAAATTAGTGTATATTTTATAAAAATTAATAATATATGAGAAGAAATACGAACAAAAAACTATTTTTGTGTACTTTTATATTAAACTTACTTTCATAACAATGCAAGAAACTTTAGCGAGAGAAAACAATTTTTGCAATGACCGGCTGCTAACAATTCCCTCCATTGTCCCCCGTTTACGGAAAAGCATGCGGAGTAGAAGTTACCTTTTATCTTTTTGAAACTGTACGTTTCCTCCCATTCAGTGGAACACAGAGCAGCCAGTTTTTACTTGGTGTTTTTGTATATAAAAAGCTTGGCACCTTATCCTCCATTTGCATAGCTACTAAGGATTAGAAGCAAAACTAATTTACTTTTCGCAATCAAATTCAACTGTCAAAAAATAGAAACCAGAAACATCTTAAACCGGATTAAATTTAAAATTCATTTAAACTTTGATTTGACTGATCAGGTGATTAGACTTAGTAGTAATTTCAAGTAATTCTAGAACGTCGCGTTGCCCAGCTTATTGTAAGAACTGAGAACTGGGACTGACACGACACATATATACACAACTAAAATATTTTGCAATCAACAATGTAGTTTTATGTGCATAATATGTATGCCTCGTTTGTCTAGTGGTCACAAAGTGCCGGATTCGAATGCCGGGTCGGGCCAAAATCACTTATTGGGTTTTCCTGTCAAGAGATTCTCAGTAGCAGACCGGAATCAGGAATTGGGCGGTGTTACATCCCCGTTCCTCGGAAAGCACGTAAAGCCGTTGATCCTGCGCCTGATCTCTCTACGGTCGTGTCGGATTACCGTCCGGTCAGACCATGATAGTGAGAGAATAGTGGATGCATCTGGGCTTGCGCATACACTCTGGCACTATAATCTTTGTCCTGCGCCAATGGCTAGTCTCCGTTGAGGCTGGCCGGCGTGACCGAAAATCGCGTGCGTATTCGTACACCGTGTAGTAAGTTGAGAATATTAGAATATAATATAATAAAATCTGCACAATTTTGCGGTTTATGTAGTTCATCATCATCATCTTCATCCTATGAAGAAGGTACAACTTCCTTGTGGAATTGACTACCACCAGCGATTTTTCCGGACCAATACGACTAGGGCACCTTCAATAAAAACGCCTACTCTTTTTTTTTAAAAGCCGGCAACGCACCTGCGATTTCCCTGGTGTTGCAGATGTACATGGGTGGTGGTTGACACTTACCATTAGGTGAGCCGCATGCTCGTTTGCCCGCTTTGGGATATTTAGCATAGTGGTCACGCTTGGCAGACGATTCGGCGCCTGCAGTTATAGTACAAGTATGTTGTTATATTAATAAGTATTTTAAGCAGTTATCAGGAAGATGTTACTGCACATAATCTGTTCCATTTCCCTCTATCGGCGCCTGCGACACCCGTCACCATGTCCCGGCATGGAGGAGAGGATTCTCTCATGCCCTCACTACACGGTGATGAACCTAATCAATGCTTCTTGATTATTACCTCAAACATTCCGTTGTGTACATAAATTTAAATTTACAGTAACGTAACAGATAATGCACTATGTGAATCGGAACAAAAATTAGTAACTTTAATGTAGAGGTTGCCGTGGTTAACATGATATTGGGACGTCGAACACCTCAGTACCTCCGTGACCACGGTATCTATAAAGTGTTCGAAACGTCGGGAATGTAAAATGGGGTTAATATATGCCATGAAATTCGTAGAAACTAGTTCTATTAAATGTGAATAACAGAGTAAGTGTGAAAACGAGCACACAGTCCACCTGATGGTAAGTGGATGCTGTGGCCCATTGACATCTACATTTATCTTCGAAGAAGAATCAAGAACCAAAATGCAGATACGACGTCACCTTTGATGTTTAGGATGGAATGCGTCGTTTCCAGTAAAAAGGGTGTCCATTTTCTGCACTCACCATACGGAATACGGCAGGATTGAGATGCCCTTTCACGCTGGACTTCTGTGAGAGCGTGGTTCTTCCCCGGTCGAGGCGACCAATTCGTGCTAAAATTAATATAGCTGCAACATGGCACTACCACGTGAATACCTTTAAAAAGAATGTACGAAATATGCAAACAAAACCGGCATTCACCACATGAATTTATTTCGAACGTGAGGTCAGATGATGCGATATACTCCAACTTCATAGTTTCGTTCAACTGTGGTTCTTTGTTCAGAGATATATCTCTACCAAAATATGAAATCCCGTGGCATCAAACCCGCAATTTGTTTAATTTGCTTTCGTGATGTTTTTTTTATCTAACTCAAAGTGGCGGTTAAGTAAATTATAGATGTAATGCTAGATGTTATTTCGTAACGAAAGAGCGCTTCTTGTTGAAATAACATTATTATGCATATTAATTTGTTTAACAACTACTTTAGGAGTAAACTTATAATATACACACATATAAATTTTCCACCACTGCTATAATTAAGCACGCTGAATAAACTTCTTTAAACGTTTTCTATTTTTAATTTCGTTATACGCGAGCCAACTTTGCCCTCTTCCTATTCATCGAACATCCAGATGAAATTAATTTAGCTAAGTCAGTGAGCTTTACCATCTTCCGCTGCATCATCAGGTACTATCCGGTGGAACAGTAGTCAATAACTGGTTTTTAATAGTTGAAATAAACTGTTTTTTATTTTAACTTAACGTAGCTTAGGTGATGATAGCGGGAGGAAACTACATGTGCTATAATTGATTTTTAGATGTAAAATGATTATTACTAGTGACATGGCATTCCATTTTAGCCCTTGGAGTGACAACGCATTTGCATTTGTATACTTAGTTAAGGACAGTTGTATGGACCACTGCATCCACTTAACATGAGGTGGACATTGTTCTAGCTCATCATCCTTCTCAGAGGCTTTGTAATACATTCCCTCAAGCTTCTATTACCGCTTGCAAAAAAAAGAACCAAACAAGTAGCTGTAGAGTAGCACAATATATGTAATTAGAGCGACGACTCTTTGGTAAGTTTTTTCTACTAGTGAGGGTGACGCACGAGCGTACAGTCCACCCGACTGTAAGTGATAAATAATCTTCGCTTAAGTAAAAAATCAATAACAAAGATAAATAATAAATTTGTTTGAGTTTGCCACGAATATGGCAAATATTTAATCACTTGGAATACGGAATTAATTTTTCTTCGACGGCGAAAAAAATTATGCTATTAAAAACATAACTTGTAAAAAAACCAAGTCTCGTAACTCAGTTCTTCTACCGTAAAAAGTTGTGAGATCCATGTAATACCAAGTCGGTTAATTTATTCAGTTCCTACTTAAGGGTCCTTCTGTTTTAAGTTATTACGTAATTAGCTAACCTAACAACATTTTATAGTGACCATATCATTTTAAAAGTCTTTGATGTTTTAAATATATAGATTGACTTGGCCATCGCATGAAACCACAATGTATCTCACAAGTAATACGTATTATATTATATTAGATTGCTTAATGCGATTGCCAAGTCAATCTATATATTTAAAACATAAAAGACTTTTAAAATGATATGGTCGCTATAAAATGTTGTTAGGTTAGCATTATACGAATAAAAATGCAGATGCGTTGTCACCCGTGAGGACTAATATGTAATATCTCGTTGCCAATAAAAAGGGTCTCCGGTTCTCTACACTCACCATACGAAACACAGTGGCATTAAGCTACTATTTTACGCTGGTATTCTGTGAGCGTGGTCCTTCCCCGGCCGAGCCGACCCATTCGTGTTATAACTATACTACTAATAGTTCAACAAATTGCAATACTGTTGTTTTGTACGTTGTAGAGCCACGCTGCAGCTATATTGGTTGGCACGAATAGAAGAACAGAATACCAGTGGAAAATAAAGCGTGCTGCTTGCTATGTTACGTACGGTGAGTGTAGAGAACCGAAGACCCCTTTTAAGTAAACGAGGCATTACATCTTAGTCGTCAGGGGTGACAACGCGTCTGCATTTTGATTCTTAATCGAGGATAAATATAGATAAATGTCTATGGTTCACAGCATCCACTTACCGTCAGATAGACTGTGTGCTCGTTTGTCAACCTTATTCTTTAAAAACATACTGTCGTCTCAAAACCCGGCTTATTGGTATTCTTCTTAGAGTAATTCTCAGAGTAATAAATATTTATGTAATTACTCTAAGGAGTAATTACGTGGATGCGTATGAAGTATTCTCATCTTCGCTAAACTTGACATTTGCTGTCAAATTCCATACTTTACATTTTAGTTCTATACTTAACATATTTGTTGTTATAGCATACTAACGTATTAACAAAGTAGATCTTTCACAGTGTTTGTTGGCCGTCGTGTCGTTTTTCGCGAGTTGTATGCGGCTCAACCTGACAGATTTAATGAGATCGTAGATAAAACTATTTCGATAAAAAATTTGTTACCTTTACCATTAGAGGCTATCAAAAGACCCCCATAGATTAACTCATAGGGGCAGGCTTTGCAAGCGGGATGGCAGCCGCAGGTTTTTTTAATTCAGATGTTATCATTAATATGTTGCTGCTCATCGTAATATGTTTTCTTGTGGCACGAAATGGGCTAGTAGATATTTTTACACTGCTACTAAACGGTGAGAGATATTAAAAAAAAACTTTATTACATAGTAACATTTGTATATTGCGGTGTAACTTTTTTTGAATATAAGCCTGAACGAGATCGATCACAACATTCAGTATCGTTATAATTCTAACTGAAGTCTGTTGCTGAAAAATGTATCTATACATATAATTGAAATTGAATTGTCCGACTGTATTATTGAAATTACTGGTTTTCATTCAGCTCAGGGTTTTTTTTAATACTATTAAGAGAAATAAATAACCAATTTGTTATTTTCGATCTGTCTGTCAGGGCTACTCTTTGGAATCGCTGAATGATTTCTGGCAAACCTCACGAAGAGATAGAGAGCAATCTCAGGAGTGATCTAGGCAGGGGCATTTTTTTAAACAAATGTAGAATTTTTCCTAAAAAAGACGCAAAAATATGGTACTATCGCGAAATTTCGGTGAAGAAAAAGTAAACATTTAATTTTAATATTTATGTCTATGGAAAAATACATTTATTTTTGTTGTAGATATACATATTTGTTATTGCTCTCTGCTTTGACCATCATTGATCTAACCACCTTACCTTCAACCTTACTTTTGAAACAATTATAGAAGTCAGCAATTTAGATTCATATTAAAATAAACTAGAAATATTTTTTAATTAAATTTATAAGTATAACTAGTTATTTCTTGTTTTTAATTTTACGTTCATAATGGAAAAAAATCTTTCCGTTACACATACTTGTTCCAGACTTCCAATCTCAGTTAATATTACACAAGCGCGACAGTTGACTCACGGATAAAAATATAGTATTTTTCGTACTATATTATTTATCTATAATATATAGTACGATATTATATATTACGGTACAGGTGACAACCCTAGATCTAAGCTATATTTTGTCTAAAAAAAACTTGTAATATTTTTTGTGAAATCGAAAAAATTCACATAAGATAGGCGAATCCGGGATTGCAAGTTATGAATAATTCTCTCAACAAAAACATTCTAATCTCATCCTGACACGTCCTTCAACCGATAATGATTATTATGTTATTATGTTGAAGGTTAGCTTACTTGAAGAGCCGGAAGTCCGGACGAAATATAATAATACGAGTATATAATCGAAAACATAATCTCTTACGAGTAGGTGTAGTAGTAACTGAGAAGAAAACCACTATATTACATTTATTACAAGCTTTTCTATTTATTTATTTTCCATTTTTGTGTGTGATACACTAATTTAAAACCTCCTTACCTAGTAAAATGTATTTTGAAGATAGTTTTACAGTTTCGCTTACTGCTTATACTGGAAGTTCTGACTAAATGTAGACAAAACTCTTACGCTAAGTATCTCTATTGATGAAAACTTTACAATTACCTTTTAATTTTTATTCGCTTTTATACTATTTATTTATAACTTCCAATAGCTGTATCGCAATTTAAAAAACATATTCTAAATATTAAAAAAAAAATAAACATACATATTTCTTAGTATTACTAATATTACTTACTTTTTCTGCAATCTCAAAATGTTATCTATGTAATTACAATGGCTTCAGAAGACTATGCCGTAAGTAGTCAAGCGATGTGCATAAAATGTTAATATGCCGAAAGAGCTGTTTTTAGTTGGTTACTTCTTTAAACGTACGAGTGCAAATATTAATGAAGACTGACTGACTTGAATTTTTTTTAAAGTGGGTTTTCCAATGTAGATTTGTATCTATTTTAATACCTAGTAGTGTTGTATCGTCGACCGTTTCAATTGTAGTTTTTCCCTTACATTTGTAGTGTTTTTGTTTTGTTTAGGTTCAGTTCTAATTATACGACTGGTTAGAATTTTATTGAGTGTATATTCACTAGTGTCTGTTGATGAAAACAATGTAAACATAGTCCGCAAAATATAATACATTGTTCTTGCTCATCACCTGTTTTAATTTCAATCTGTCGCCTCTGATTTATATTAATCAGAAATGGATTACAACCTAAAACCCTTCACTAAGGAATCGATTCTGCAATCTTGTCTGATTTATTTCTGACTTTTTTGTGTTTTATAATTTGTATGTAGGATTTCTACACTTTGTGAGGAATTTTCCAAATGCGACAGAATTAATGTTGCTATGTTTCTTATGGTGAGTGTAGAGAACCGTAGACTATTTTTACTGAAAGCTAGGTATTCCATCTTAGTCCTTATGGGCGACAAAGCATTTGCATTTTAATTCTTAACTGAGGGTGGATGTAAAAGTCTGTATCCACAGTATTCACATTCCGTCAGGTTTACTGTATGCTCGTTTGGTATCCTTATTGAATAAAAAAAAACTATTAGTATATCGCTGTTTGATTGTATTACTAATATTATCTGAAAATTATGAAATATAATGATTATAATTTATTCAATGTGTTCTTTTGAGTTTCGATGTAATATATGTTTTTACAACCGAATTTGAAAAACGTAAAGGCGTATAAAAATCCCCCCCCCCCACAACCACCACCACCATCATAATCGGACGACATATCCTACACCCACAGCTCATACGTAAGCGATTATAACTAACAATGCGTACACTATAGAGGCGTTAATTATCTGGTCTGTTCCGATAGATATCAGCAGCGGGCGTTGATCTTGTAACGCAACTGGCGGCTTTCACTGCTTTATCTTGATTTCTAGATTCTCAGATATCGTAAATTGAGGGTGACGGTTGTTTTAACCGGTGGTTATTTTCTTTTGGAATTATTATTCTTTTAGTGTTTATGAGAAATAAAAGTCGTTTCTTTCTTGTTCTCTCTGACTATATATTACAAATTACTGACTTATTCACAAGATTATATTTTAATTTTAAGCATTTGTGATGCTATACATTATAGTTTAATCTGAATTCATGCGAGCTTTAGTTGCGTCGATGAGTGTAAGTAGTGAATAGCATTTCTTCAGGTCTCGTTAAGACAGTGCGCTTTGCTTTCCGAGGTTTCACCACTGCCTACCATTTGAAGGGATAGTAGGTTTTTGCTTTGGCTTGGATAGGCCTCAAGTTATGTAACCCCCGAGGAGGACGATATCACGAAAGTGGTCCAAAACTTCGTGATAGCACTGCGAGGTTGCCGATTGCAGAAATGACTGAGAAACCAACATTATCAATAGGATCTCGACTTACCAACTGTATTGTTCATCGAAATTAGCATTTTAAAACTTCAAAAAAGGCTGGTGATGATGTCTTATTCTTCCTTTCTAGAAAAGATTGATTGCAGTAGATACCTACCAGACTTTTTTTTTTTTTTTTTATAGAAGAGGTGGCAAACGAACATGCGGCTCACCTGATGTTAAGTGACTACCGCCGCCCATGATCAACCGCAACACCAGGAGAATTGCGGGTGCGTTGCCGGCCCTTTAGAAAGGAGTAAGCTCTTTTCTTGAAGGTCCCCAGGTCGTATCGGTCCGGAAAAATCGCCGGTGGTAAACTATTCCACAGAGAGGTTGTACGTGGAAGAAAACTCCTTGTGAAACGTACAGTGGTGGACCGCCAAGCATCCAGATGGTGTGGATGGTATCGGGACGTTTGCCGTGTAGTGCGTCCACGAAATTTGGCGGCTGGGATTAATCCGAACAATTCCTCAGAGCACTCCCCGTGATAGATGCGATAAAATACGCAAAGAGATGCAACATCTCTTCGCAGCGCCAGTGAATCGAGCCGATCGGAAAGCACTCGGTCGTCGACGATTCGAGCCGCTCTGCGCTGGATGCGGTCAAGTGGAAGGAGCTGGTACTGGGGAGCCCCAGCCCAGAGATGGGAACAGTATTCCATGTGCGGCCGAACCTGCGCCTTGTAAAGTTGCAGGCGGTGTGCCGGCATGAAATACTGTCCCGCTCTGCTGAGCACGCCAAGCTTTTTAGAGGCCAATTTGGCCTTCCCTTCTAAGTGACCACGAAACTGCACGTCACTCGATATGTCGACGCCGAGGATTCCGATACTGGCTGAGGCAACAACGGGAGTGCCTTGAAACTGAGGGGATACGACAAAGGGGTTCTTTTTAGCGGTTAACGCGCAAACTTGTGTCTTCTGGGGGTTAAACTGGACTAGATTTAGTCGTCCCCAATCCGAGACTCTGTTCAGCAAAGACTCGACTTCAGACACAAGTTTGTCCCGGCACTCGGAGACGTTTTCCCGAGAAATATTGGCTCGGCCGGTGTAAAGAGCATCACCAGTGCTGTCATCCGCATAGCAATGAATGTTACGGGTATGCAACATATCATTGATATGCAGAAGAAACAGCGTTGGCGATAGCACGCAGCCCTGTGGAACACAAAGCATTAGGCTTGCAACCGGAGCTTGCACCGTCTACAACGGTTTTGCACCTTTGATACTTCTTACCGTCTCCATTTTTTTTTTCCGGTATTTTACACCAGACGTGAAAAGATGATTATTCCGCCATCTATCGGAAACCATGAGATCTTTTTGTCTTTACCACGTCCAGACATTGTAGTTATTTAATTGAATATCAAATTGACACAACACACCGATATAGTCTCTATACAGACAGAACGGACCACGAACTCAGCAATCCGCTTATATATATAGCGAGCATCGATTCGCCGCTAGGTGGGGGTCGCAATACAAGACAAACATAAGAGAGGGGTAGGGTGCGGGCGGAGGGAGGGGGCTGTTGTACTTACTGACGGGTCCGAGCGGTCACCTTTTTTAGGAATCGAGTACTAAGGCTATTTTCCATGCGCTTGGAACAACACATAAATGATAAGAGTCATGACTCACTGGCCACGTGCTCTAATAAAGCAAAGCAAGAGAGGGGCCCCCGTTGCGTTCCGAACGGATATCGCATATACGCTTATGGTGACCACCATGGGTTTTATCAGGTAGGAGTCCTGCATAACCTTTTCTTTGCTTCGTTGCCCCCATACCAGAAGGTATCTATGAGATACCTTCCGGCAGGATAAAGGTGGGATGTTATAAAATAACCTCGTTTGTCTACTGTTGTAAGCGGTACTGCTGATCATGTTGTGATCCAGCGTGACAGCCAAAACCATATGTTGGGTTTTCTGTCTGCTGGCTGTCATTAAACTCTCCTGTGTCCTCCTCACAATGTGACGCATGAACATTTTGCAAAAAATGCTCCAGCTAGTGTAACGTGTATTTTATTCTACTAGTTATAATGTATTAGCACAGAATTCTTATTAAGTGGACTACAAGAGCCAAATGACCTCGAATAATGCACGCACACATTTACACAATCAATGTGAACGCCATCTAACGACAGTGAGGTTAAACTAACGAATTAGCGAGGTTACGCCAGAGTGTTTCAATGGAATTACGAAAGTAACTAGCTATAATGTATGAGCGCAGAATTCTTACAGCTATAAATGATAAGTTTTTATGACAATAACTTGAACTTAATCTTGTTCTCATTGTTTTGTAATCATTTTTGATTTGTTGAGAATTTTTTAAGAAATTTCTTTACACTTATTTTATTACAACTCCACAGAACAGGGCTTGTTATGCATTTTTTTTTATAGAATAAGGGTAACAAACAGGCATACAGTCCACCTAGTAAGTGGATGCTGTTGCTCATAGACATTTACATCTATCCTTTATCAGTGAAAAGTGTCTCCGGATCTCTACACTCACTATACGGAACACATCAGTGTTAAGCTGCTACTTTACGCTGGTGTTTTATGAAAGCGTGGTCCCACCCTCGTTGGGCCGACCCATTCGTAATACAACCATAAAATAGCTGTAGTGTGGCTCTGCTACGTTAAATGTATATTTAACTATTTTCACGAAAAATACCTTTTCTTCTCTTTTATAAAATGCACTACCGCGCTAAGATTACTCCTGTATCGTGACATACACAACAAGTGACATACACAAATTACACGACGACGAATATCCAGACCCAAAGCAAATATTAATGGGCTATACAAATACTTGTTCTGTAAGAGATTCGAATCTGCGATTGAAAGCGATGCAGCCAAACTCTTAGTCACTACGCTACTTACTGATCCGTCAAACGTGACTAACATTATAGGGCAAACTACTACATCCACATGTCAAAGCTTATTATAAAATTTACATAAACTTGCAACAAATTAAAAAGACAGTTATATTGACTAGGTTTTAACTTGCTCTAACCCGAGTTATTACACGTAGGACTAACTTAATCCATTCTCTTAATACCGGTTTTGTACTAAACTATACATCTACAAGATACTAGTAATTGTGTGCCTCGTAAGACTTAGTGTAGTATCGTCGCTCGAGGTAAACGTGAAGACAACCGCAGATTTTTATTTTTAGAAGACTGGTTCTCATCTCCTGATCTGTTTCCGTCTGTCGCCTCTCACGCCGCCCACGGGACGCTATGGGCTGGTGGATGTTCTTACACCGACACCAAAAAATTTAAAGTGCAATTTTTATACTCATGACAAAATTTAAAAACATAATAAAAATATTTATTATTTTGCAACCTTCCGCTAACTAACTGATGTTTCTTACCTGGATTGAAGAGCACCTCCCGCCCTGCCTCAATTGCGTGCACTAACTCCGTCACCACTAGTCCCAGCACCACTACTCCCAACACCACTACTCCCAACACCACTACTCCCGGCACCACTACTTCCGACACCACTATTCGAGGTAAAACACACCATCGACGATAATACGACATGTCTTTCGCCTCTACACGAGGCATCCTCAGGTGATGTAGACTCTACGGCGGCTGACCGCTAAGCTTAACTTAACTTTGAAATTTTTTGAAATTAATATTCTTATTATAATGGATTTCCGCAAAGTAACGCCTGATTCTATCAGTTTAAAAACATATTTACTTTTCTTATTTGTCGCCAAACCATTATCATAGTTTGTAGACGTGGCGCCTTTTGAAAATCTTTGATATGTCATTCGCTGGGTGCTACCATCTGCTTGGGATCATATTATTAATAAAATTAAATGCAAACCCAAGCATACGAATGCAAGACTTCAAGATACTGTCACCTTGTTCTGCGTAGATCAGACCCAAAAATTATAATGACAAGTTGAAGACAGCCTTCGTTCTATGACATTGAGACGTCAAACAACCCCCCCCCCTCTCCCCTGTGACCATACTGTAAAGCACCCGAAACGTCGCTATTCTCGGTAAGAAATCCTTACCGAATAAAACTATTTATACGGATTTTATCGCGTAAAATTTTTTTAAAAACTTAAGGTAGCTGGGCTAACCATAACATTGAGACATCAAACATCTAAATCCCCCGTGACTATGGGTGCTGTAAAGCACCTGAAACGTCGGGAATTAAAAATAAAGTAATTAAATGTGATAAAATCCGTACAAATTGTTTTATTCAATGTGTAGTGTTCTCGTAAATATAAGAAATCATTATAGACATCATTATTTTTGATATTTGCTAATTGATACTAAACTATTTACATTCTTATATACATTGTAATTAAATTAAATTAAAAAGTAAATTTACATCTAATTTTATTTCCGCCTTATTAATAATGCGGTTTACATATTATCTAGTTTTGGAGTTACATACTTGTGACTTGTGAGCCGCACGGCACTGGCGCCGTCCGCCGTTAGAGTTACGACGTAGTCTGAGCCGCATGCTTGCTTGCGCCCTCGTTTCCCTATATAAAAATAAACGGAACATGACATTGTTGAGGCCCAAGGGAACGCTACAAGGTACGGTCCAGGGCCTCCTGGATCCTGCCATCGTCCACCTGCATGATACTGGCTCGTCTTCCTACACAAGGCTGTCGCTTCAGACCACCTGGTAAGATATGATCGCTGTGAAAATAGTAATTTGCAGAAAATTATGTTCTCACGCATTCAAACTGATAAGAATCATATCCAAATATGACATTAAAAATTATACATAAAATTGGAATATTACAAAGTTACAACGTTTTTATTAAGTCTGTCGCTCCGGGTAGGTTTCTTCCCATCGGCTGGAAACTGAGATTTTGAATAAAGCTCAAATTCCGATTACAATGCAAGAATATGTTTAAAACAACGTGGTAATTTTTAATTTTTTTTAAATGTTCTTTGTTTTCAATATGATTCCAAAGCATCTAAAATTATACGCGAAGTGAAAAATGTAAAGCAAAAGCGGTTAAAGCTATTTAGTTTTTGGTCGTGTATTGGCATCGCGATACTGCCTGTGGCGAATCGGAATGGAATCCGGAACTATGAGAATATTTGCCGTTTAAACGGTGCGATAGGTCCGTTTTGTGTGAAGACTATTTATTACAAAGGTGTGAGAAAAAGATTTTTCAGAATACTTGTATAAAAAGTTAATGAATTCATAAAAATTTAAAACAATATTATAAAATTCTTAAATTTAAAATTCAGAATTCGCCGAATGTTGTTAACGTTTTCCGATGTAATCTTAAAAATTCAACGTGTTTGTTCTTGTGCATATTTTAATGTTTTTTATTTTATTTCATAAGGTAAACTTAAAGTTACCTTTTAAACTTACGTAAATTAATATACCAAGTCCCATTGCTTCCAACGCTGAACCCATGCTGAACCATTCTGGGCGAGCTGATCGGACTTTTAATCTACTGGAAGGTTATGTTATTGCAACAACTAAACTTATTTAAGGACTGGCAGCATTCAAGTATGAGTTTTCTTCTTCATAAATTTTATCCAAGATGTTAGTTTGTGGAGTCCTGTCGTACCCGTTATTACATTTGACGTAATTATATTAATGTCTATTAGTACCTACTACCTATATGTAATTGAAGTACTAGTAACTGAAGTGTACCTTCTGTTTTTTCTTCTTCTATACGAGCGGCAGCTAACGAGCATGCAGCTCACTCTAACTCGTACAAAATGTCTATATATTTCTTGAACGAAATATTCACCAATTAACATCTAATTGAATTTTTCCACGCAAATTAACATAAACTGTCATGACATTTTATGCTCGCAAACAGCTGACACATTGCTCAGGTTGTCATTGCGGAGATATGCGAAAAATTCCCGGGCCAGTGGTCATAGCGTGCATTCACCCTACGGCTTTGCATGCCCTGTGCGCCCGCGCAACCATTTCCGGAGGTTTCCGAGGGGTGCGCGAGGTGGAGGGGGCCTTTTGGGTCGTGGGAGCGCTCGGCTTAGGAATGCCGATCGCTACTTGCATCGGTATTTGTGCTAACGGGAGATCCTTGGTCATGACTTCGCATTCCGCCGCCGCCGGTCGCTTACTGTATCTAGGTCCGCCTTACGAGCGGTGCTATTTTCTCTGTGATATAAGTATACCTCCATTAGGTAAACTCCTAAGCTTTAAATCAATATTTGTAATATTAATATTCAAAATCATTCTAACTTTTGGATATTTCGTCCAATCTAGTATCTGTAAACGTATTTCTATGCCTCCTGCAAAATCTATTCGCCCGCAATACTTGTATAAAAGTTAACTTAATAAATGTTATTCAATGAAAAGTTAATAAAAAAATCTAAACCGCTAAAAAGTGCTGTAAACCACCTGAAACGTCGAGAATTAAAAAGTTCAAAATGTACGGATTTTTAATCGCGTTTGACTTTTTTATTTATTGCAATTAATGTGTAATATTCTTGTAATTATAAGAAATCATTCTAAATACCTTTCATTTTATTAAATGTATTGATATTTAATGACATCTCATATTGACACGAATACAACACATTGAATAATACTTATTGCACGAATTTTATGGCGTTTTACTTATTTTTATTTAGGTATTTTATTTCTCGATGTTTCGGGTGGCTTTAACACCTGTATGTATAAATTACACTTGACGTATGGTTCTTCTTCTTCTTTAAGTGCCTCTCCATTACTGAGGGTCGGCAGTCATCCTCCTAAATTCTTCTTTGTTCAGGGCTAGCCTGAACAGATCTTCTACTTTCTTTATCCCGGTCCATTTCCGGATGTTAAGGAGCCAGAACATTTTCCTTCTACCAACACTTCTTTTACCCGCTACTTTGCCCATCATAATAGTCTGCAGCAGTTAGCAACCTTCATGCCTTAGCACGTGTCCTAGGTAGGTACGCAACTTTTCTCTGTTTGATGCTTTTGACAAGTAGGGGCTTATTCCTTTTCATTTGCTTGAGGTTCTCAATGTTGGTAACTTTGTCTGTCCAACTTATTCGGAGCATTCGGCGATACATCCATATTTCAAATGCTTCCTCCAGCTTGAACGAATTAACCATGGTTAATTCGTTCAAGGCTTCCAGTTTCGTTGACGTGTGGTTAAAACTGATTAATCTTCTTGGGCGACTTGTAGTATAGCTTATTTTATTATTTGATTACGTTTAAGGCTATTGCTTTTCTAATTCTTATAGTTTTAACATTCTACATATTGCTCTATCTTAAAACATTGCGGTGGTAATACGTAGGTAGTACCTATACATATCACATAAAAGTAGAGTTGCCAGATCAGAAGACCAAAATATCTGGACAAACTTTGGAAATGTCGGGAGTGTGTGGAGTTATTGTCGGGAGAAATAAATATTAAAAATAAAAAGTTAACTTTTTATTAAGAGGCCGCAAAAAATACTTTAAGCAAAACTTATTTATGTAGGTACACTTTATTTTTATGTTGCCATATGTATTTGTCATTCCACTCTTCTATATACCTATTTTGATCCTTTAGTAGTTGGTATTCAGAAAATATTAAAAATTCAAACGATTTACCTACTTCAAAGCTTAGTCTAATTACTAACTCAGCTTTTGATAAATCAAAGTTCGTAGGTACGTTAACTTTCCGAGAAGCTGTTTGTCTGGAGATTTTGAGTTTCAGTTATCGGGATAATCCAGACGAATCCTGACCATCTGGCAACCCTAATTGAAAGCCAAATGATATAGTTGCCTGGTAATTTCAATTGTCTCTTCAAACACAGGTAGAATTTACAGTGCCATAAGTATGTGATCATACCACACATAGGTCTGGTGGCGAAAATTTTGGGCTCATTTAATACCAAAATCACCGAAAAAAGAAAACACTCATTTACCTTTACATTTTATGCGGGGTAGAGCCATGCTGCGGCTATATTTTTGTTGTAGGTAGCGCGAATGTGTCGGCTCCACATTGATGTATATATTACGCAACTCAATACGGCTCGACGGGCCGACCTTATTTTACAAAAAGAACCCTATGTCAACATACCTATATGATATAAATAACAAGAAATATAATATTTTTTCAGTAATGGCATAAATTGCTGGATAATGCTGCATTTGCTTGTACCTCAAGATTACATAGGCAGGAAGTAAATATTTTTATTCGTGAAGAGTTTGCATTTTTTTTTTTTTTTTTTTGCGCCCGAAGCAATTAAAGGGCTACCCTGTACGTAGGGAGGCGGAAAATGCATTACGCATACCACGATAGCCGGTCTATCGTGGTTATGGGGGACTCACTGTCCTACCGGGGACCCTAAGTGATACCCCCTAAAAACCGCCTTTGGGGACAGGCAGCTGGCTGATTAAGCTCTATTGTGCCTTATCATGAGCGACCCTTTTTTGGGAAAAGAGGGCGCAGGCGGCTAAGAGCCGCTGAGGGAGTGCCTACGAAGGCAAAATAATATTAGTTGATATAATAATAATTAATTTAATTAGAACTGGCCTGAGCCGCCAGGAGGCAGTTCAGGTCGTTTGACTGTTTATTTGGCGGGTCCGAGAGAGAGTTTCTCGGCCTGCGGACACGATAGCGAGAGGGGGGTGGGGCTGCATAAGAAGCCGCCTCACGAATTAAATTGTTTGGGTGCGACTCTGAGGCTTTGAAGAAGTTCTCAGATAGTTTTTTAAGGAACTGTTGAATTGTTGGGAGCTCTAAGTCCCGATGAAGGTCGGCATTACGGACGTACCAAGGTGCGTTCGCAGCTCGACGACAGAAGAGGTTCTGAACTATTTGGAGTTCATTTAAAATGTTAGGGTTTGCGTGGGCAAAGACGGGGCCCGCGTAGGACATGACGGGTCGTATACAGACCTTATAAAGGGTTCGCTTGTTCCGAAGGGACATTTTACTGTGTCTGCCCAACATACTGTTGAGCCTACTCAGGTAAAACCGTGCGTGACGGGTGACTCGTTTGACGTGGGGCCTAAAAGTGAGCCCTGTGTCTAGAGTGACACCTAAATATTTGGCTGTCGTATGCCAGGGGACAGGGGTCCCTAGCATACGTATTGGAGGAGTGTTTTTAAGACGGCGTCGTTTATAATCGAAGTGAACGGCGGAGCTCTTCTCCGGGTTCACATCGATGCGCCATTTTTTGAACCAATCTCCTAGGTCATCAACTGACTTTTGGATCTTGTTCCGTATGAAGGGTAGTGAGACACCTTTGCAGTAGATGGCAGTGTCGTCTGCGAAGAGGGAGAGTTGAACACCTTTCGGCGGGATGGGAATGTCGTTGGTGAACAGGATGTACAGCAAAGGAGCAAGTACTGTTGTAAGAGTTTGCACAAAGTTCTCGTGTTTATATTGACCGTTGGGTATTTGATATCGCGGGTATCGTATCACGAGTTGTAACGTTATCCGAGCGACGACTTTACGCCGGCGCGTTTGATCCGACACACGACGCTAATTGTGATATCGGAGTAGCTCCAACTGATCCGCGCCTAGTCAAGCCTAATGAAATTATGATGCCCTGGTATCGCTTGATCGCTTTTAATAATAATAATAATCTTATATTTCATCCGGTATTTTACAATTGACATAAGGAGGGTGCATCTTTTAAGTACTTTAAGGTACCGCTCTTCCATAGCCATACAAAACGTTCACCTTGCTTTTACCTATGACACATGAGTTTTTTTTAAACACGTTACCTCCCGTCCAGTCAAGCCACATGAACTCATGATGCCCTGATATCGCTTGTACTTACGATTTATTTTCTTTGAAATATTGGTTTCCAGCATTAGGGGGAAGTCCCCTAAGCCCGGACGGCTCCTAAAGCCGGACAGAATCTGAATCAGTGCGAAAAAGCGCGCCAATTTGTTGCTTGAGTCGTGGTTAGAAAGCGTTTCCCAAGTGAAGTGTGGGGGGAGCGTGTCAATAGTTAGTGCTGACTCATTCGACGTGGAGCGTTTAGCAAATTTTAAGGTAAGTAAAAATTTTGTTCGAGTAATTTTTTGTTATATATGATTATGACCAAAGTTAATTACCATTAAGAATAGTTTTCTTTATAAACAGCTGATTTGATCAATTTTAATAGATATTCTTACGAATTGTTTGTTAAAATAATCTTTAGGTTTAAAATTGAACGAAAAGTTGGCTGTCCGTCATTAGGGGACCTTTTTAAAAACGTCCTTTTTTCTATGTTAAATGTTTCTTAGTACCTACTACATTTAAAGTAAGATTTGAGGCTGTTGATATATCTGTGTTGATTAAGTATATAGTTGTGAACTTATTAAAGTGAAATAAACAAATGAGACTATTATACGTTCTTTTTTATTTTTATTGTTCCTTAAGTGTCCGGTTCTCGGGGACCTCCCCCTATATCGCTTAAAGACAAATCGTAGGACCTATAATGCAAAGTACCATTTTAACTACCTTACTTTAACTTGGTAATGTGTTGCCTTAAAAGTTCTCATTACTTGGACTTAGGAGCATATTTTGTTGCTTTATTTTTAAATAACGTTCCCCCTCACTAAGATTTTCTGCTGTATCGTGAAAGTAGTTTACAGACATAGATTACACACGGACAAACATCCGGACCCGGAACAATTATTTGCATTCGAACCCGCGGTCCCTAGCGCTGCAACTTATAGCTAAGGCACTGCGCCGTGTCGGCGCAATGTCGAGTTATTATTTTTAAATGTGACGACAAGATAGAAGAACGCGGCTTTAAAGTGATACAGTAATGATAAAAACGCGGTGGTGGAAACGGTGAGGAGTGGTCAGATTGTCGATGCAACGTTTCAATCGGCTTTTGATTGATTTATCGGAGACCGTGTCCGCGGCGGACACTTGGCGCCACTTCGGGCCGTTACTTTGTTTCTGGTTAAGTTAGGGTTGCTGATTTACAAGGAAAACTAAAACAAATTAGAAATAATTTGGTAGCGATCCCCGTCATTCCCAGGGGTTATTATCATAAATTCCTTAATGTTATAATAACCCTTTTTATACAATTTTTCTTTAAAAAATTTTTTAAACTTGGTGAAAGTCATATTTTGTATATTATTTTAAAGCATTTTGTTGTAAGAGCATAAACATCGCCCTCGATACAGTTGAGTAACTGGTACTACTAGCTTGTGTCTGTTCCTAGTATTTACAGAGTGATATATCACTTATTTTTTTAAACTACTTAAGCTATAAAAATTATGTGTTAATGAATATAGGAAATACACAATATAATTAATTATTTAACAAGTAAATGAAATACACAACCTTAACATTTTATAAGGGAATAACCTACTACACGTGCCTGCACGTGCAAACATCTAGACCAGAAAATTTATTTACGTTTTTACACAATAAAATGTAGTCTCTCCTTTTAATATTCCAAACTCATTCATTATAAATCAGTAGGTAACATGAATGTTCATTAATTATATCCGGTTTTTATTTCAAAATATTGCATCTAGTTAAGTATTTTCCAGCAATAAAAATAACACACATTTTATGCGATGTTAGCTAAATAGTCTATGTTATAAATAAATACTTTAGGGACAATCGCTTTTTCATCTAGAAATTAAAATTTGTTGAAGATATAACCTATACATTTTTTCACCATGCATTAAGTTTTTAATTGCATTAAAAATAAGTAAGTGGCGCAAATATGAGTCTCTGAGAGATGACTACATATTTGTGCCATTTGCTGTAGAGGCGATTAATCCACGGGTTACACGTGCGGAGTGCCTCGTTGGTCTAGTGGTTGTAGTAGTGCGACTGCTGATCTTGAGGTCCTGGGTTCGAATCCCGGGTCGAGCCAAAAAATTAATTATTGAGTTTTTCCGTCAAGAAATTCTCAGTAGTTGCCCGAAGTCAGGAAGTTGGCGGTGTCCCACCCCTGAGCCTCGGAAAGCACGTAAAGCCGTCGGTCCTGCGCCTGATCTCGCTCCGGTCGTGTCGGTTTACCGGATATCGGATTATGATACTGAGGAAATAGAGACTGCACTCCATTGAGGCAGGCCGCCGTGGCCGAAATTCGGTCTGGAGGACATTATTAATACACGTGCGGAAAAATTCCAAAAGAAACTGTATTCGCGACTCGTCGTCGCTGCTGATAAGAGGGTTGGTTCTTTTCTTGCTTGAAGGCTAAGTATAGCTATTCAGCGAGGAAACGTAGCCAGATTTCTTGGTACGATACCACGGGTAGGACTGTATGTTAATTTTATTTTAGTTTTTTATTATAATAGTTTTTAATATTGTATATTTCAATGTTGTTAAAATTTCATTGCAATATTTGAAAAAAAGATGTTATTTCGTAGAACTGTACGAAATGATTTGTAGTTTGTACTATAGTTGTAGCATATCTAAGTTGTGTTGCAAGAAGGTATAATTTAAATTGCACAATAAATATAAACCGATAATACTGTTGCTTTTTTGTTGTAAATTGTTTAACTGTCCATGTGTTCTTTTATTCGTAGATCACTTAACTGGAAATCGATTAACTTTATAATTACGCTGATGTACAAAATGAATGTAAGTAAACGTTATAATTTATAAAATATAAGAGTTCACTTAATATTTTAAGAATTTACTCAATATTTTGTGTCTAGTCATTTGGTTTTGATGAATTGATAATACTGGCCACCAGACCGAATTTCGGTCACGGTGGCCAGTCTCAACGGAGACCGGCCATCTCCGCAATTCAGGATTATAGTGCCAGAGTGTATGTGCAGTCTGCAATCTCTATTTCCTCGTTGATTGTCGTCTGCTATGGGACTACCTTTATTTATCCCATGCAGGTATCGGGCCTCGGGTAGTTCCCCATTACCCGGGTAATCCTCACAGCTCATATCAATGAGCCGGTCTTGGGATCCGTACTAGTATGACATTGTTGGTAATCTTGGTTGGCGTGTTGCGCGCCACCAGGTCGATGCTACCGGAGGGTCGGCCGTCTCGAAGCCCCGCGGAGTCCTGAGGATGGGAGTCGACGCAGGGCCAATCTTGCCGACAGAAGGGCGCTCCAACAGCGGCTGCTCCGGGCATCCAGTGCTCCTTCCTGGTTCTAGCTGAAGGCCTGGTATCCCTAGGCTGGAATTGGCGTGTCTCGCACCTCTGGGAAGGAATCTGCCGGAGGGTCAGCAACCTCAAGGTTCCGCGGAGAAGCATCTCGACGCGGAGCCGAAGTCACCAACAGGCGCGCGCACTTGGGCGTGCCGGGCCTTCGGAGTTCGCTTCGCAGCGTGTAGGTGAAGCGCAGCGTTGGGTAATCTTCATCCCGGGTGGTGTCAGGGGCGTCCTCAAGGCTCCACGCAAGCCGAGTTGGCCCCACAGCGCGCGCACCCACTGCGAAGCGACGCGCTGTACTTCTCCCACCCGGGCGGGAGTCGACGACCGGCGGACGTGACCGCTCACTAGCGCGGTCCGGACGAGACTCATCTCTATTTCCTCACTCTTATAGTCCGATGGGACGGCTATCCGACACGACCGGAAAGAGATCAGGCGCACGACCATTGGATTTACATGCTTTCCGAAACACGGGGATTAAACATCGCCTACAAGTGAGGACTGTTATTGAGTAATTCTTGACATATAAACTCAATAACTGATGTTTAGTGGTCAGCAACCGCGTTTACGCCCACTAGATAAGGAGGCAGTCAAATTCGATTGAATTGAAAATGAGAATGAAAGGTTAGCTAGACGGTCCATCAGATGTTATAGAATAATGATAATTAGGTAGCTTGGAGAAGAAGCCTCGTGGCAGTAAGCGAAGTGTAGGGCGGCCCCTGCTAGATAGAGTGCCGACCTTGCAAGACACGCGAGAAGTCGGTGGATAAAGGTGGCTGAGGACCGTGCTTTGTGCCATCCCTTGGGGAAGTCTATGTTTAGTAGTGAACTTGTGAATCGTGGTCTTTAGGGAGAATAGATAGCTAAATAAGACTTTAGATGTTATTTAAAATTTGATCCAAGCAAGTGTTCTATATTACGCACATTTAATGCTGATGATGTGTTTGTGACCTAAGATAACGGCAAAAACTCGTCTTATTATAATCTGGACAAGAGTAAATACGCTTTTATTACGCTAAGACAGTGCGGTTTACCATCTAGGCCTTCATCACCACTTACCACTAAGTGGGATTGCGGTCAAACTGTGGCTTATAATAAGAAAAGAAAAAAAAAAGAAGAAAATGAATTCGAAACTTGTTCGCCAGATATAAACGCCATATATAAACGGCTTTGTGCCATCCCTTGGGGAAGTCTATGTTTAGTAGTGAACTTGTGAATCGTGGTCTTTAGGGAGAATAGATAGCTAAATAAGACTTTAGATGTTATTTAAAATTTGATCCAAGCAAATGTTCTATATTACGCACATTTAATGCTGATGATGTGTTTGTGACCTAAGATAACGGCAAAAACTCGTCTTATTATAATCTGGACAAGAGTAAATACGCTTTTATTACGCTAAGACAGTGCGGTTTACCATCTAGGCCTTCATCACCACTTACCACTAAGTGGGATTGCGGTCAAACTGTGGCTTATAATAAGAAAAGAAAAAAAAAGAAAAAAAAAGAAGAAAATGAATTCGAAACTTGTTCGCCATATATAAACGCCTTTGCGATTAGATTGAAACTAGTTAAAGTTAAGTTAAAGTTTAATCGAACCTCGAACTGGAATTTAAAAAAAAACTATCTTAAAGATTACAAATGTTAGTAGGAGGTTTTCGGAAAAATATTAGCCTGTACTACAATTACCCCACTTGATGGTAAGTGGGGATGCATCCATGATTTAGCTTAACGTCAGCTTGTGTTTCGTGTGGTGAGTTTAAGGAACCGGAGACCCATTTTACTGGAAACGAGGCATACCACCCTAGTCCTCAAAGGTGACAACACATCTGCATTTAATGAAGATGTCTATGAGTCATAACATCCACTTACCATCTGGTAGACTGTGTGCTCGTTTGCTCCCTTAATTCTATAAAAAAATATCTACGGCTCTGTAGCGCAGTGCTAAAGGCCGCAGGTTGGAATCCCGCACGGAACAAGAATTTGTATGGCCTACAAATAATTGTTCCGGGTCTGGATGTTTGTCCTTGTGAAATTTATGTATATAAACTGCACCCATAATACAAGAGAAATACATAGTGTGGTGGTAACTTTTTTTTTTAATAAAAAAAATTAAGTCATACTACAAGATATTGTAACACTGTAACAATTATTTTTATCGATTGTCGGTAACCGGCGAAGTGGAATAAAGAGTTAATTTTAACTGATTAATTATCCGAAGATTATCGACAGCTAGCGCGCACCTGCCTGGAGATTTATGGTCGCCATTACTTATTGTATAAGTTAACTTATTCCTTGAAATTGCGTGTTTAGGTGGCACGGTGATGCGGAAGGATTATTTTTGGGAAGAATGTAGTACTGCACTGTTGAATTAATTTTGATCTAGATTTTTTTTATAGTAGCACCTAAGTGTGACAAACGAGCACCAAGTTCATCTGATGATAAGTGGATGCTGAAACCCACATAACCATTACCGCTATAGCCTATTAAAGTCTTCCCCTATAGATCGCCTCGTAGGGGAGGTATGAAAATGAAAAAATGAAAATGAAAAATGATTTATTGATATACAATGATACATTTTAAACCAGTCGCAAGGGCCCTGTACTAGGTTGGGAACCTGTATTACTGGGTACCCCGCTCATCCACCAAGACAATACAATGTTAATCAATAAATAACAAAAAGCAAGGCAAGATCTAGCATTAGAATGTAAATGAAATTTGGAATATAATAATAATTACATGATAAGCATGCATGCAAAGCATGCACGCGTTTGTGTGTGTGTGTGTGTGTGTGAGTGTGTGTGTGTGTGTGTGTGTGTGTGTGTGTTTTGTGGTTGTGTGGTAGTGCTTTAACAATTGGTGTGGCTGTACGAAGTATAAAAGTTATGTTATAAATTGTTCAGTTTCTTCGTAGTTTAGTGTTAATAAAAATTGAGTCACTACACGTTTAACTTTAGTCCACGTCAATGACTGACATGAAAATGGGTAAATATTCAATCTGCTGTTGAATTTGTTGTAAATTGATATAGAAATTTCGTGAACGCACGACACGGCAAACGTCCCGATACCATCCACACCATCTGGATGCTTGGCGGTCCACCACTGTACGTTTCACAAGGAGTTTTCTTCCACGTACAACCTCTCTGTGGAATAGTTTATCATCGGCGATTTTTCCGGACCGATACGACCTGGGGACCTTCAAGAAAAGAGCTTACTCCTTTCTAAAGGGCCGGCAACGCACCCGCAATTCTCCTGGTGTTGCGCTTGATCATGGGCGGCGGTAGTCACTTAACATCAGGTGAGCCGCATGCTCGTTTGCCCCCTCTTCTATAAAAAAAAAAAAAGATTGGAATACGTATTGCTTTTGTTTAAACTTTGTTTTATTTTGTGGTATATTGCAAATTTTGGCACTCCTACGTTTTGGTGTCTGATGAGGTATGAAAGGTAAATGTCGATGCTTTTTTAAAATACAATTCAATATATACATCTGGCGAGTAGTAGGCAATTTGTAAGACTTATGTAGTTCAGAAGTTGAAAATCGAAACGGTTTCAAGAACATCACTTTAATTAGAGCTCTTTGAGCTCTTTCTAGTCTTATTAGACGTGTTTTTGCTGCACCACCCCAAACAGGTATGCAATAACTAATTACCGATTGCGCTAGAGCTTTGTAGGTGGTTATAAGAGTTGTTTCATTTACAACACACCTGAGTTTTTTAAATACCCATGTTAGTTTCCTTATCCTGTCAGCAATGTTTTCAATGTGTTGACTCCAGGTAAGGTGCTGATCAATAGTTACACCGAGATATATGATGGTACTAGTCCTAGTGATTTTATCACATGAGCATTTATTATAGCTATCTAAATATGGCTTATGGCAGGTATGAACTGTTAGGTTAAATTTAGAATTTGGTTGTGTATTTTTCTGTATAGTAAAAGGTATGAATTTAGTTTTGTTAATGTTAAGGGTCAGAAGGTTCGATCTTAGCCAGTTAGATATATGGTATATTCCGGAGTCAGCAATAATCCTTAGATTTTCCCCATGATTTTGCGTTAAAAATGAGAGCAGTGTTATCTGCGTAGGTGTATATTTGACAATTTTGTAGGCTTAAATTGCATAGATCGTTGACATAGATTAAAAATAGAGTAGGTCCGAGGACGCTACCTTGAGGGACACCATAAGAGATATTTGATGGACGGCTAAGATATTCACCAAGCTTGAGCTGTTGCTGACGTTTGGTAAGATAGTCTGTTAGAAGGGCGTGAGGCAGGCCTCTTATACCATATTTATATAGTTTGTCTAACAGGATAGGAATAGAAACGGTGGCGAGCGCCTTGGCCAAATCCAAAAAGACTCCAAGACATTTGTTACCAGAGTCCAGTTGCTTACTTATTTCTTCAGTTAAAGCTAACACAGCATCCTGAGTAGAAATTCCATTTCTAAAACCAAATTGGTGTTTAGAGAGTAGGTCGTTATCTATGAGATATTTTTTAATCTATTATTTATTAGTTTCTCTAGTATTTTTGATAGAACTGTTGGCACAGAAATTGGTCCGTAGTTGTCCACATCATCTTTACTTCCACTTTTATGTATAGGGGTTACTAATGCCCTTTTAAATGTTATGGGAAATCGGCCACTTTTAAAACAGAGATTGCAGATATGGCAAATTATAGGTGTAAGGGTGTGTCTGGCCATTTTAATAAATGATGTTGGAATGTTGTCCCATTCTGGGGCAGACTCATTAGAGAGATCGCTTATGACCGAATTTATTTCCAACGGGTCGGTATCTAGTAGAACAAAAGATATCATTGGAGTTGGCATTTTAGTCATGTAATTATTTACTATAGGAGGGGCAGAGTTTTTTAAATTTTCAGCCAAGTTTTTGCCTATACTAGAAAAGTGATCATTAATAAAATTTGCAGATTCTACAGGGGAGGACGCTATAGTTGTAAGTTTATGTCTGTCGTCAGTATTATCTTTATTAACATAGCAAATTGATTTAATATTTTTCCACAGCATTTTGGGGTTATTTTTTGCTTTATCCTATTTTCTCCTTTCATAATTATTTTTAAGCTTCCGGACAAGCTTATGACAGTAATTTCTGTAGCGTATATGTTATTTTTAAAATGTGATTATCAGGATTTTTTTAACTATATTAGATCTATTCTAATAAATACCTAATATTATATATTAGGTATTTGCCATAGCTGCCACGCTTGGTGAGCCCACTGACACATTTATCCTTAATTAAGAATTAAAATGCGGATGCGTTGTCACCACAGAACCATAATATGGAAAGCGTCGTTACTGGTAAAAAGTTAATATTTAAGGGTTAACTTTTACTTCAGAGTTCTTATCATCACTTGTGGTCCGCATTCAGAGCACATGAGTAAATAAATCGATTTTACTGATGTTGTGAAATCGCTAAAATGACGTACACAAATCAAACAGTAATCGAAGCTCAAATCGCGCTATTGAAATTTGCAAAAAACCTACGAGTACAAGCTATGTACACTAAATCCCTCTCTCCTTCACTATGTTCAGCGCAAGATCTCTTTTCCGTTGAAGGCCAGATACTTTTGAGATACCTACCTAAGATCAATAGAGCTAGTATAAAAATACTGTTTTTAGGGTTTTCCATATTACGGTGCGTGGTGACTGTGGATGTCTTTATTACAGGATCCACCTCCCATCGGGTGGACTGTGCGCTCATTGTCATCATCACTTCTATAAGAAAATGTGACATTTCGTTTTACTAACGGTGACAACTAGACTGTAGGCTTCTTTGTTTGATGCTTCTGTGATTGCTGCGATGTTCGTGGGAAGCTATTTCAGTTTGTTTCTTTAAATTAATGTTATAAATATTGTTTATTTTCATGTAATGTAAATAAGTGTATAAAGAGTATATAAAATTATCGAACTAAAAATTTCAAAGTTTATCTTAATAAGGATGGCGACAATGGCAGGAAGTAGGCACCATAAAATGAATGCCAAGTAACAATTCTTATTCCGTTTCCAAATTGATGCAACGCCAGTGGTGCAGTCCGGTTGTTTTCCCCTCTCTTGTTAAAGTTGTAATGATTGACATTACAATACCGGATTATTAACAATGTCCACTCTGCACTAAGCTGTTGTAAAGATGTTGATGGCACACCAGGAGCGAAGACAAAGCTACCCTGTACCACAAATCGAAAAAAAATCTTTTATCTTTCGAAAACGTTACCGCCATACTATGACAGGATTATGGTACTCGAGTGTATGCGCAAACACAGGTGCACTCTCTATTCCCTCATCCTCATAGTCTGATTCGACCAGAGAGAGACCAACGGCTTTGTGCTTTCCGAAGCCTTAAAGATAAAACGCTGCCAACTTCCTAACTTCGGGCTTCTATTGAGATTTTCTTGCCAAAAAAAAACAATAACTAATTTTGATTTGACCCGGTATTCGAATCAGATACCTGTAAAAGAGGAATTGCGCTAACGACCACTAGACCAACAAGACAGTCAAGTCAATTCAAATATTGTGTAGATAAAACAGGTCGTTAAATTAATCCCATCCAATTCGCCTCCCTCCACGTGCATCACCAGCCTGTTATCATAAGTATTATGGCCTTTTTTGTCCAAGTACCGACGGTTGCGAAAATACCTCGGGGGTATTCAACCGTGAAGTTGTAACGATTTTGTTTCCCGGCATAAACGCTGTAGGGTTGGTGACTTCCTTATTGGGATTTTCCCATTATCTATTCCCACCGTAGCGATCGTTCGGCCATATTGTTTCTTCGTTTTTAATGGCGGCTCATGCTAATTCAGTTCCATAATATGAATGAAGCCATTATACTTTTAGCATAAATCAAGAATGAAGTATGATTATGTTTTGTTTATCATATTTCATTCTTATAAAGAGATAAGTTGTTAATATACGTTGCCTTCTTACATCTGGCAAGACTAAAAGCTGGTGTACTTTTATGGAAAATAAATTTACACAAGGTGTATTTCATTTCGAAGTGAAGCTGATATTATCCGAAAGTTATAGTGCACAAAAAAAAATTATGTATGTTTGTTGCCATTAGGAGATAAAGTGTATATATGTGCCAATTAAATCGAAGCATTTTAATCTTGCTCATGGCTTCAATTTGTTATGCAAACAAATACTTGGTGTTGTTATCACACAATTGAGAATTTAGGTGATAGGACGCCGGCGCTGTCTAGGATTCAGGCTGGGTTTATATTAATCCCGGTAACTCTACCGTTTCAAAATAGCAATGCTTCCACGATAGTATATCGAAGTTTTTAATCAATTTAAAAATATTTATATTTAAAAAAATGTGGTTGTCAACCCGTGGAAACGTGGCAACTATGAAAATATCCCCCATATGGGCCGTAATGGATGCATGGATAAGCAGTTTTAGACATTTAAAACCGGTATTATTATGTAATTATATTCACAAAACCGAATTTCGGCTACGGCCGCCAGGCTCAGCGGAGTCCAGCCATCTTGCGCAGATGACTGGAATCTGTTGAGAGGGTTTACAATACACGCGTGTGAGTGCAAGCACAGTTGCACTCTCTATTCACTCTCTCGTGCTCCGATAGAACGAAATCCTAACACGAATGGAGGGATAGCAGGCGCAGGAGCCTTACGTCCTTGGTACATTGGTACAGGACCTGCCACTGAGACTTTGTTGACAGAAAAAATTGGTTGCGGCTGTCTCTGGGTACACGGCCGTTGGTTAAACGTGAAACGTCATGTCAGCTAGTTGCTTTTACTGTTAGAAAGGAGAGAGCGCCGGTTTTGGTCAATCTTAAAGTTGTCTTTTACCTGTAAACCCTCCTGGCTCCGATCCAAACTCAAGGTTGTAATAGCGAGCTAACTATATAAGTTCAACAATGACTTCACTTTAATCACTAAGACTAACAGTTTAGTAATTATTAAGGCAAGGCGATATAGAACGTTTTACTGTTCACTTTTCTGACCTGGTACCCATGTTTCGGGGTAATTTTTTTTATAGAATAAGGGTGATAAACTATCACACAGTCCACTAGATGGTATGTAGATGCTGTGGCCCATAGACATTTTATCTTCAATTATAAATCAAAATTCTGATGCGTTGTCTACCCCTGAGGACTGAGATGGAATGCCTCGTTTCCAGTAAAAGGGGTCTCCGGATCTCTACACTCACCATACGAACCACAGCAGTATTAAGCTGCGATTTTACGCTGGTATTCTATGAGAGCGTGGTCCTGTCCCGGTCGAGCCGGCTTATTCGTGCTGCAACCACAATATAGCTCCAGCATGACTACCACGAAATTTCACGAACTTTTCAAAGACTTCACGTGAAAACCCATTTTTTGGCCCGAGCTGACATGAAGAGCAGTCTCGTTTACGAATATATGAGGTAGTCAAAAAGACCTACAACAATTATTACCAGTGTAAGAAAGCTGAGCGCAGATTTGCGCAGTTCATACAGTATTAAATAACTATTTGCTTTGTGTCGCCCGAGTCGCGTGTTTCCCCACTTGTGCCAACATTTACACAGCGGCGGGCATATTTGTTTTATAGTATCGTTGATAAATATCCGTAGACATCGCCGTCAGTGGAGCGACTCGATTATTTTGACTACAGCTAATATTTACCTGAAATTCTACTCACGTACACATGAACGTATTTTTCATAAGTAACTTTCATGTCACTGTCTTGAAAATTTGTCTGTTTGTGGAACAGTTTTGATATAAACATGCAAGGGTTATATAGGTTTCCTTTTATTCAATATACACAAAAACAAAAATAGTGATTAAATTTTTGTAAATACACAAATAGCTCAAGGTAGTAATACCAGATTTTCGACTTTAAAGACTTAGTAATTCCTTCGTGGGGCAAATGTGTACGCTTTTACAACAAAGTCCCAAAAAGTATGCAGGTCCTATCTAGTAAAAGGTTAAAAAGTTTTTATTAAACAAAAATAAGTTTACATACTCATTATACTAAACATTATATTGTGAATTACGAGTATTGTTTAAAAAAGTCTCCCTAGGTTTTTTGATGGTTCTTCCCAGGACAGTTTTTTTTCCGGACCAATGGTAAAACTCAAATGACTTTACATAAGTATTCTGATTTATATTGAATAAAAATGATTCTGTTTTATGTATGTCTTAAAAAAGTCTCCCTAGGTTTTTTGATGGTTCTTCCCAGGACAGTTTTTTTTTCCGGACCAATGGTAAAACTCAAATGACTTTACATAAGTATTCTGATTTATTTTGAATAAAAATGATTCTGTTCTATGTATGTCTAGAAGTCTGTGAGTCAATGTAAGGAGTACGTCAATAGACATATCGAGTAATGCTTCATTCTTTCTTTCTTATGAAATTTTACGTTGTAGGCTTTACGTGGTAGAGCTATGCTACAGCCATAAGTTGTAGCACGAATGGGTCGGCTCGACCGGGTAAGGACCACGCTCTCAGCTCTCACAGAATACCAGCGTAATATAGCAGCTTAATGTTGCTGTGTTTCGTATGGTGAGTGTAGAGAACCGGAGACCCTTTTTACTGCAAACGAGGCATTCCATCTTAGTCCTCACGGGTGACAACGCATCTAACGAAGATGGAGGGCCTCACATCTTGTAATTAAACTGGCTCTCTATCTGTCAGACTGGAACACGGCAGTGCAAGCGCTGCTATTCGGCAACAGAAATTGTAAAGGGGGTGATACCTTTCCAAACGGACTGCAATGCATAAAAGAAACCTAGTAATTAAAAAAAAACACAGTCCGAAACGAACTAGCGAATGAAGGCATCCACGACTTTTTCTGCCATCAGGGCTGTGCCTCTTAAAAATGAGGTGTAATATTTGACAGATTTCATATCGGGAAAGTTAATTTGTGCGGAAAATGTAAAGTTTAATGTTTATTACTGTACTATTAGTTACATTTTATTTTAATTAGATTAAAAATAAATAAACCAAACTACAGATGTTCGTAAAAAAGTAGAAAAATAAAAAAGAGTTTAATATGTGCAAGAAATTAAAGAGCAAACCACTGAGGCATTGTTTTGTATATTAATATATCACATGATTAAAACTACTTTTACGGATTTTATCGCGTTTATTTTTACTTTTTATTTTTAATTCCCGACGTTTCGGGCGCTTTCCAGCACCCATGGTCACGGGGGACTGAGATGACTGACGTTCCGATGTCATTGTTAAACCCGGAGTACCTTCAGCTTTTTTAATTATTGTTTATGGTCTTGGTATGGTGGAAAGCGCCCGAAACGTCGGGAATTAAAAATAAAAAGTAAAAATAAACGCGATAAAATCCGTAAAAGTAGTTTAATCATGTGTAGTGTTCGCGTAAATATAAGAAATCATTAATATATCACTCTAGCAACTGTTAAACTTTTATTTAAATCTAACTTGTCAATTAAATTAAATGACGTTGTGTAGCAAAAAACGTCACCTCAGTGTTCGTTAGCGACATCTGGTGAGTGGAAGAAGAAGCCCTCATTGCTGAGAGAATTCGTATTTTATCTTTTTACACTTACTTAAGGGGATATAGTAAGTCAGCTTAAATTCTAATTTCGCCCCCACTTCCCCGCGCGTCGTATGCTATGTACCCACATGTTTGTAATTACTAATACTGTTAGTAGATAGGTCGTTAGATACTTATTTCATTAGGTTTATCATATTTATGCCTGTTTCTTAACGCTAACCCAGTCGCTTCTTATTTTTATTACGGTTATTTCCCATTTTAATTTTACGTCGTCCTGTTGCGCAATGAGAATTCTGATCGTAAGCGACACAACTTCTCCCTTCAAAAGCCGAACCGATACTAACGGGGCGACAGGAATCAAGCTTCAATACGCTGATAGTTTAGGTAATTTCTTTTTACAGTGAAAATAATGGTATTTAAAAAAAAAGTAAATAACATAAGCACTGCTTTATAGTTATTTCAGTTAGTATGCAAAGTTTCATGATCTTATTTAAAGTATTTTATGAATAACAGCGGTTTATTGTTCAGTTTGGAGGTAACTTTGGATTTTTTTCTATCGAGAAAATTTTAAGGAATCGTGTTTTCGTCTGTTATAGTCCTTACCATTAATCCTCAACTTTACCATATATTTATTTCAAAATTAATTCTGCAATACTTTCGGCATAACGGAGGATCTTGCTAAGCCATTTGAGGTTATATTTCCCCTTAAGGTCGAGTATATAAAACAGCTATATTTATGCTGAACTAAAAACAAAATTGTACCTTAATGTGGACTATAAAAATACGGTTAGCTATAATCTACTCCTACTACTATTAATGGAATAGTGTAAATATTTTAATGGCCAACATTACGATATGGGGAAGGTCGGCGTCGTTATAAATACAGACTCATTGACATTTTACATGTACCTAGTTAAAAGTAATTTTTAACGCTTTGCGTGTCATTGCGCTATTGCGGGGTGGATTGGAGGATAATGGAGCGGGTTCGACGCCCGGGCGGGCAACCACGCCTGCGCACGACTACCTACTGGTATCTGATCTTTGTTGAACAGTTAATATGTCGCAGTTTTAACACCTGGGATCATTTTCGACACGAGCGTGCTAAGCGTTTAAAATGCAATTTTACCACGTTTCAATCAAATCGATTTCCTGTGCCTTTTTGGGTCGAGTTTAATAATTGATTTTAAACTAACTTTCCGATTAGTTAGAGACTTAAAATATTGACGATGTAAAATTATGAAGAAGAAATAGAATGCTATAATTTTTACTTCGTTTTAAAATTGCGGTATATTAAAAATATGAGTACATAAACTTTTTATTTTCGATAGGGTAACAAACGAGCACACAGTCCACCTGATGGTAAGTGGTTGCTGTGGTCCATACACATCTTCATCTATCTTCGATTACGAATCAAAATGCAGATGCGTTGTCGTCTGTGAGGATTAAGATAGAATGGCTTCGTTTCCAGTAAAAAGGGTCTCCGGTTCTCTACACTCACCATACGAAACACAGCAGCATTAAGCTACTATTTCACACTGGTAATCTCTGAGAACGTGGTCCTTCCCCGGTAGAGCCGACCCATTCGTGCTACAACTATACTACTAATATAACTGTAGCATGGCTCTACCACGTATAAAACTACCTGTACGCGCGACTTCGTTCGTATAAGTATTAAAATATTAATAAAATAAAATGAACGGCATTAATTCCATAAAATTTGTATTATTTATTACAACAACAAGCACAATGTCCTATTCTTGCACTTTCGTGCTTATATACGATAAAACGAGGTATAAATAGAAAAAAAAAACAAATAACTTTGCGTCAAAATAAATTAATTGCGCACTGCGTGAGGTGTGTCATTAGACATAATAGAGTTTACTATTCTTTCGTTGCTTGCCCTCTGTCAAATTAGTCAAATTAAGACGGATTGCAATATCTACTCATTTGCGAATGATCTAGGTACACGTGGTAAAGCCACGTTGCGGCTATATGATAGTTTTTACAGTACACCAGAGTAAAATATTTATACGGGTACAGCCACGCTGCAACTATATTATGGTTGTAGCAAGAATGGGTGGGCTCGACCGAGGAAGGACCACGCTCTCAAAGAATACTAGTGTAAAATAGCAGCTTAATGCTGCTGTGTTTCGTATGGTGAGTGTAGAGAATCGGAGACACTTTTTACAGGTTACAAGCCATTCCATCTCAGTCCTCAGGGGTTACAACGCATCTGCATTTTGATTCTTAATCAAGGCACATGTAGATGTCTATGGGCCAAAGTACCACTTACGGTCAGGTCGAATGTGGACTCGCTTGTCACCCTATTTCTATAAAAAAGTCTTTCCATCTCTCTCAATATTATTTATGAATCACGATCTCTTTCCTGTTTTGAGCCGACTTAAAAAAAGGAGATTCATCCAATCCTTAAAATTAATTTTATTCCATTATTTTATCTCTTTATCAGGATTTAGTACCTGATACCACTAAATGTTTTTCTTTTAAATGTTGTAGTTTTAATTCTTCTAAACACTAGCTCAGCACCGAGTTCAGAATGTGATTTTTTTAAAATCCTATTTAGTTCTTTGAAGTCGGCTCTAATATTTTATGAAAAGTTATTTTTATCGACTTTCTTCATTCTTCTTCTCTCTTTTGATCTTAATTTATTCATAGCTCACGTAAATATTTTCTTGCCAATACGTTCATCTCAACTTAAGAAACTTTTGATTGATTTCATAGAATTCAAAATTTATTCCAAAATGTGATTTTATTTGAGCAAGTTAAATTTGATTTCGATTGGAAATTAAAGAAGTTTTGGTTAAACTTACGATTCGATTACGAATCAAAACGTAAGATGCGTTGTCACCCCTGAGGACTGAGATTTACTCTACTCTATGATGGAATGCCTCGTTTCAAATAGAGAAGGGTCTCCGGATCTCTACACTCATCATACGAAACACTGCAGGTGTTCTCTTTGTTCAAATAACTTAATTTTTACGTAATGCGGCATTCCATCTTAGCTTAGTTCTCATCTGAATTTTGATTCTTAATCTATGTTACTATCTAAGTATCTAAGGGCCACAGCATTTAACTACCATCTGGGCTTTGAGCTCGACAATCACGCCTACTTCCTTATAAAAAAACTTTACCTTTACCCGTATAATATTGGTAAGAATTCACAATGCGCACTACAATTTTAACAACACTACAATAGCATGTAATTAAATTACTAAATCAAAATCAGTTCGTACTTAATAGACATTCATATGTGGTAGACACTTCATACGTCATGGAGCCACGCTGCTGCTATGTACTTATGTTTGTAGCACAAATTTGTCGTCTCGCCCGAGGAAGGACGGCGCTCTCACAGAATACCAGCATATAAACTGCTGTATTCGTATGGTGAGTGTACCTACAAAAAGCCGCGTTGACACGTTCAAAGTTTGCTTTGACAAAGTGGTTTTGATGACTTCTTTCACGCTACTTTGATTGTGTAAACGAGCAATCAAAGCGCACTTTGATATGGGCGTTATCAAAGTGAACTTGGACTGTGTTCTACTTTTCATGCCAACTTTGATGTCAAATAAAAACCGGCCAAGAGCGTGTCGGGCCACGCTCAGTGTAGGGTTCCCACTTATGAGTTTAAAGTTTTTTTTCATATTTTCTAAACTTATGGTTCAAAAGTTAGAGGGGGGACACATTGTTTTTTACTTTTGGAGCGATTATTTCCGAAATTATTGACATTATCAAAAAATGATTTTAGTAAACCCCTATTCATTTTTAAATACCTTTCCAACAATATATCACACGTTAGGGTTGAAATTTAAAAAAAATCACTTCCCACTTTACATATAGGGGGGCTACCCTAATTAAACATTTTTTTTTCTAATTTTTATTTTACCACTTTGTCGGCGTAATTGAGACACATATTGGTACCAAATTTCAGCTTTCTAGTGCTAACGGTCACAGAGATTAAGCGAGGACGGACAGACGGACAGACAGACATGGCGAAACTATAAGGGTTCCTAGTTGACTACGGAAAATGAAACAAAATGGCGTCACAGATGTAAAAACAATGGCTCAAATTCTTAGAATTATATGAGGCAGAAGTAGTTGTTTGGGACGTGAGGCTCAAAGAATACAAGAACAAGGATGCCAGAAACGCGGCGTTGTGTAGCGGGGTCCTCTTGTTCCACTTCGCGATTGAAATTATTAGATGATCCTAAATAATTGCTATGTAAAATTCAGGAGGGAGTCCAAATTCTTCTTTTGCGAGTTTTTCTTTTTTTTTACTCGTTTTGGCTTTTGTATTAACAAGTCATAGCAATCAGCAATAATTCTACTGTCTAGTAACAAATCTGTCTCGTCAGACATACTTTTATAGGTATTGTTACTCTCGAAGGCGGTAAATATGAACAAACTGATCCAAGTCAACCTATGTACGTGTCGACCGGTATCAAAGTGAACCTTGATCAAAGCTATATTGTCAAAGTTTCTCTGTCAAAGCAGACTTTTATCGTGTCAACGTGGTTTAACCCGAGCCCTTTTTTACTGGAAACAATTCCATCTTAGTCCCCAGGAGCGGCAACGCATCTGCATTTTGATTTTTAATCGAAAATAGATGTAGAAGTCTATGGGCCACAGCATCCACTTACCATCAGGTGAGCTGTGTGCTCGTTTGTCACCCGTATTCTATAAAAAATTTAGGACATGATAATATAATTTTTTTAATTAAATAAATCAATATCAGTTCTTATTTAATACACATCAGTTATGAAGTCACTGCTGGCTAAAACAACAATATTATAACCTTTTTACTTATAGTACCATTGGTTAAAGAACCTTGATTTACAAATCGTTATTTTAAGAAACGTGGTTTTTTTAGTTTTTAGGTTCGATGACCCAGTCGAAAACCGCAGCTGCGGTAAGTTCGTTTACATTTATCCCAAGCGTAATCATCTTTAAATTTTATTTAAAATAAGAAATATAATATAAGTGTGGGCTAAAATTAATAAATAAACCACAAACTCGTTCGTGTTCCGAATAGTGTAAATAAAAGATCGAAAATTGAAGTTTTAGATGCGACCGTTTTGTGGTAGTCGACCGTTAACAGTAGTTACAAAGACAACTAAGTATCAGCGTTGTGACCACACACATCTCTCTTCAACGTATCACCATCTGTGCGGCCCTTACAGGTCCATTGCTGCAGATAGGCTTCCTGCAAGGAATGCCATAAAGCACTGTCCTCAACTACCTGTATCTATCGTCGTCACTCTATCTAGTTGGGGGTCGCCCTACACTTCACTACCGGTGGGAGAAATATTAACGGCTAGGTGTGCATTGTTGCCTCTAGTTTTTAGTTTTTTTCTAGTTGTTTTATTTTATATTTGTGTTCTCTGTGCCTTATAAATTTAATTAGTACGGTAATTTTGTGGATAACGGTGTTGGTTATATTAGTTTATCTATTTACGTAAGATTTGAATTGTAATATTTATTATATACAACTGTTTGTTGTCCTTAATAAAAAAGTCAGTTATTTAAAAATAACAGACAGACACTACTATTTTATTGATATTAATATATGTATAGATGTGCAGGTAGCTCTAGCCCCATGCCTTATTGGGAGGGGAGGGGGAGGTCTATGTTCAGCAGAGGACTTTTGAAGGGCTAGAATAAATGAATAAGTATGTGAAATCTATAGGATATAGATTCATCAACAAAATTCTGTGATCGTAAGTAGAAAACACAAATGCAGTAGTTATTCATTCGACTTGCGTACTGCCATAATTATGTTTTAGGTTTAGGTTTTGTAAGTATGTGCCTTGTAGTGGAGTAGTGGAGTCGTAAGAGATCCCACTTCCCCATATCAACCCGTGGGTGTCGTAGGAGGCAATAGAAGGAAACTTGCAAAATCAAGGAAACTAGTAAAGTCGGACTCGAGTATGAAGGGTTCCGTATCATCGTACAAGATTTAAAAGATGTCTTCTGTATGGGGAACCCTTTAATTTTTTAACGAATATAGCAATACAAACTCTGTGAGCATTTCAAGCGTCTATAAGTTGCCATTATTAAGATCGAGCAATAAAAGCCAAAAAAACGCGTTTTAATAGGGGAGCCCCCTTTAATCTTTTATTTATGTGTATTATAGCGGCAACCGAAAATATACACAATCTGTGAAAATACACATAACAGACTGTCTATCTATTACGGTTCATGACATACAGCACGCTGACGGACGGACGGACGGGCAGCGGAGGCTTAGCAATAGGGTCCCGTTGGTTATCCTTCGGGTACTGAACCCTGAAAAGCAGATGGCGAGGCAGCTATTTCAAATATTTCCCCCCGTGATGCAATCTATGGGAGACACCTATGTTCAGCAGTGGAGTTTTGACAGACTGTGATGGATGGATGGAATTGCAGATGTGCCGTGTGGTGATAGAGTGTGGTACGTGGCGATGAAGAGTAAGAGATACCACCATTCCCTAATTTTTCTGTGGGTTTTGGGGCGTAAATGAATAGAGGAGATCTCTCGTCGAACAAGGTATGAAGTTCGGAGGGTGGCTAATGCTCCGTACGTAACTTCGGAGCTGTTCTATATATAGCGCGGTAACTTTAGAAATTTGATAACGCGATTCAGGCTTCGGTGTGTTCCGTTTGTGGCGCGACGATAGCGCCGCCAAAGATTTAGTAAGACAGGTGACTACTTGTTTGATCCGGTACCGCATAAGTGTAGCGATTTACGGGAACCCTCCTGAACGGACGGCCTATATGCCTATGACTTTTCGGTCTGATGAAAAGATTTCAAGATATTTTAAGACCATCTTTAAGGTATCTCTCTATCTCTCTCTCTCTACTAGCACCGTTGATATATTGAGCGATTTTTTGTGCTTATTAGTAACTTTATAAAGTGAAGTAAAATTACAGCCTATATACGTCCCACTGCTGGGCACGGCCCTCCCCTCATTTCTGAAAGGGTTTAATATAATAAAGTGTAATAAAGTATAATAAAGTATTATGTGTAATAGTGTAATAAAGTATTATGTACCTAGAATAATTTGTTAATTATTCTAGGTACATAATACTTTATTACATGTAATACAGACTTGAAGTTTTCATTTTCATCATCGTAGGTACTTAAATATTTTGCAATAAACAAATTTCGTCACTTGCTGCTCGTAGACCACATGCATAAAAACAGAAACACTGTATACTTTATTCTATCTCATTCTCTCGCAGGCTAAATCCTATAAATGTATATGTTTGTCTCTTTTACGTTTCGTCGATTTTCAACTGACAATGTTTTTAAACATGTTCTCACTTAATAATATAATCCCTCCTTCAAAACATACGTTTTCAGAGTTCAAAGCTGTTACACTACAATTAATTTTCGGCTACACAGTTTGCGATGCTATCGAACGTATTAAAAATGCATACTGCAGCCTACCCCCTTAAACACACTGAAGCACTAACTCATAAAATATTCACGGCGGGAACTAAACAGGCGCAGCCCCGGCGGAGCGGGGCAAGGGGCTTCCGGTGGCAGCGGGGTTAGCGGGGACAATCTAGTTGTCGCTTATATAACAGGGAGGCAAACGAGCCTGATGGTAAGTGGATGCTGTAGTCCATAGACATCTTTCCTCGCCATTTGCCCTTAATTAAGAATTAAAATTCGGATGCGATATCCCCCCTAAGTACTAAGATAAAATGTGTCGTTTCCAGTAAAAAGGGTCCCCGGTTCTCTACACTCACCATAAGAAACACAGCAACATTAAGCTCCTAATTTACATGGGTATTCTGTGAGAACGTGGTCCTACTCCGGTCGAGTTGACCCATTCGTACTACAACCGTGGCATCGCTGCATATTGGCTCTACCACGTATAATACATCTGTCATTAAGTGAGGACCATATCCTTCCTCGGCGCTTTGTTGGAGTTTCCCTTCGCTAGTTTTATTGTGAACTTTACGACTCTGCGTTGGCGATGCTGCTTAAACGCGATTTCCGTTTTATCGCTCGTCAAAGGCAGTATCAAGCTGATATTAAGTGCCCTAGTTCCATGAACCGCGAGTCCCCTAAATGCTTATTCGATCGTGATTACATATTATTTTTATTAATTGAAACTGACATAAGACGTTTCAAACGGATTTTGTTTATAATAATATGATTTATTTAGTTCCAAACATACACACAAATTAACATAACAAAAAATTTAATGGAATGGAACTAAAAACGCATCTACTCAGCAGAAATGTTAAGAAAACACATACTGGTAATTACAACTACTGATAATAAACTAAAGAAAACAAACTTAACTAATCAATCTAATCGCAGATTCAAACACTTATAAAAATGCAAACTTTACTTAAATAAAACCACACTTATAACAATTTAAAATGAAAACAACCAAAGGCCAACACAACAAAAAGCGCAACAACAGTCATGGGCAAGGCACGGGGGCACACGATTAAATTATTTGATAAGATACAAAAGTAAAATAAATGAATTTACAATTAAGCATTTCTTAGTCTTATAATATTAGTTATTATGTATGTTTTAATATTCATTTATATTTGTGTAATTTATAAGTCTTATTTTAATATGGGTATATATCTATTTATGTTTATTATAGGTTTTTTAGTCATTTAAGTCGGTCTGCCACTAATTTTTCACCACGCCACGGGTTGACTGCAGAGAATGTTACCTGACATTAGTTTGACCTTTGTAACCTTTATGGTTAAAAAAATAAAGTATTAAAATAGATTATTTTAACTTATTTTATTTTTATTTCGAATGGCTTTGCAGCACGCATGGTCAACTTATTTTATTTTTATTTCGAATGGCTTTGCGGCACATGTTTATGAAAGATCTGTTCTAAAGTGAAAATGATAATCGTGTACAGTCTGATGGGGTGATTATTTTTTCGTGGTAGAGCCACGCTGCAGCTATATTATGGTTACAGCACGAATGGGTTGATTCGACCGGGGTGGGACCAAGGTCTCATAATACCAGCGTGAAATAGCAACTTAATGCTGCTGTATTTCTATGTATGGTTATTTTAGAAAACTGGAGACCCTTATTACTGGAAACGAGCTATTCCATATAAGTCCTCAGGGGTGACAGAGCATCTGAATCGAGGATAAATGTAGATATCTATGGGCCTCAACATTCACTTACCATAAGGTGAACTGTGTACCCATTTGTCATTCTTATTCTATAAAAACAAAACTTCAAAATTGCCAGCTCGTAGTCAATTCACTTTGGTAAAATTGGTACGAGCGGTGCGGACTGCGGACCCTTTTCTTACAATGATGACTAAGGCTATGTTTAAGGCTTGCATTTTGCTACGATTACGTATTTCGGGGATGGCGGACATATACCTTAAAAGCGGGACTGTTCCGCTCAAACCGAGATGTATGATCACGTTACATATATGTAATCTATCCGATAGAAAAAGAAGAACAACCAACAAATAAGACGCCATTCGCAAATAAATCAAACGATTCGGCATTCATTTCAGACCCATTAGATTGCAATATCTTGCCCTACACGGTCCCGCTGTCAAAGTTGTCAGTCTCGACACGATGTCGCTATTGCAAAGTAAACGGAAGTTGAGTTCCTATGTGTCGGCGAATGCCTAGATGGAAAAGCATTTAGGCATTCTGGACGAGCGCGATCTAGGTTTGGTCTAGTTCTAGGAACAGCAATGCACTTCCTGTTTTTGTTATAGGTAGGGAAATTTGTAAATAATCAATTTATTTTTAGTTTTTACACTTGTTTCAAAAAGTATATGAGCGTATTTCGAAGAACTAAAAAAAATAATTTCCACATAATAGCTTCTGAAGTCGGCGCACTAATTCTTCCTTACATTATATCTTAGTACCGACTTCAGAAGCTGTTATTAATCGCGGCACCTAACTGTAGCACTGAACGAAACGTGAAGGGGATAGCTGCGAACGTCGTATCAGTAGGGGGGACTAAACGACTAAATCCTACTGGAGAGTCTAATCAGTTCGTGCGAGCGATACGCACAGCTAATCATACGCAATACAGTGGACCCCCGGTAATCCGACAAACATTTTGCAGGGCGTTGTCGGACTATCGAATTTGTCGGATTATAGAGTACTGCCTAAGACTATATAGTCCTTATAATCCGACAAATTACAGATCCAATGATAAGATTCTGTATGTAATATATATAGTATATACTCTTCTCTGAATACACGCTAGGCCTCACAGCTATCCTCATCACATGTAGTTAAATTCAAACTAAGCAATCAGAATCAAAACAGTATCCTACGCGTCGAGCACAATGGTGGTGGTGTGTACAAGTTATAACTTGTTCAATCATGCACTTGCGAAGATTGTCAAAAAAATATTCAATAATAAATAATAGATCATGTTGGATTATAGGGGGTGCCAGATTGGGCAGGGGCCGGATTACCGGGGGTCTACAGTAATGCGCAATACGGCCAATTATGCGCAATAACGGTCACCGCTGGACTTTCGTGCCGCGAGTTGTACTTATGTGTAAATTATTATTAATTTATGCCCAAACACTCAAACACTGCTCAATTTTAAGATGCTGTCAAGTCTCGTGCTGTCTCTATCACTTTAATTCCAAATGGCTGTGACAATACGATACCTAACGACGTTTTGAAAATGAGTATTGTTTGAGTGTTAGGCCATAAGTAACGTAACTACTTAAGTTAGGATGATCTGGTCCATAGACACCTACATCTATCCTTGACCGAGAAAAATCTACATATCTGTTCTTAATCGAGGCTATCAGGAGAACTGTGCGCTTATATGGCACCTTTATTCTATAATAATGTTCATGTATACATCTATACAAATAAATAATATTGAAGTGTTTGTTTGTAATGTCAAAATAAAAGGTTTTTACTAAATGCATATAAAAGTATATAAGGTACTTATATCAAAAAACACAGTTTTTTAAATTTTTATGTGTGTGTATATCTGCCTGTCTGTTTGTTCCGGTTAATCTCCTAATCGGCTGAACCGATTTTGACGTTCATTAACAAAAAGCTGATGTTATGAGTAACTTAGGCTACTTTTATTTTAGAAAAGGCATTAGAGTTCCGCCACAGAAATAATAATAATATTATTACGATTTCTGTGGGTTCCGCACAAAAAAAGTTCAGTTTTCCTCTGTTATTGTGCTGATATTACCATTACGGCCTATAATAGTCCACTGCTGAACATAGGCCACCCTCATAGATTGCCTCAAAGGGGGGATTTTGCCACAGTTGTCACGCATGGCAGGCAGGTAGGCAATCGCAGTTTTTATATTTTAGTCCTTATCGGGAAGACACCGGTTCCCATCTCCTGGTCTGTTTCCATCCGTCGCCTCTTACGACACCCACGGGACGCTATGTGCTGGTGGATGTTCTTACACCACCTCTACATAGTTAACCTACCAAGCCTAATGACTGATTATGGTAAATACCTGCTATTGAAGAGATTCACGCCCAACGGTCGTCTGTTACTGTCCAATAGAGAAGATGAAGAATGACGTAATAATACGCGTTAAGATACTGAAACTTCTGGAGTAAATCCCTTGGTATAATAATACGGAGAGTATAGGTTTCAAATATTTTGACGATGTAATTTTTTTATGAATGAACCGCTTATCTTTTGGTCTTCCTACGTGATATTAAAATCAACACATATATTTTTCAAGCGTTTACCGTCATGTGTCCACATTAAATACGAACGGGTCTCATTATGGACGAGTTTTGCGAGCAGTCAGAATACGAAACTCTGTCTGTTATAAACAACTTTGGACTAGTGTTCAGATTCGAAAACGTGTTAGGCAGCCTATGAATATAAAAAATTGGAATTAGATTGTGCAGCGAGGGGGAGAGGGGGGAGCGGCGCTTATTGAGTCACGGAGACGGCCTTGGCGGAGGTCGATCACGCCGGATTATGAATGCACCGGCGAAGAGTATACGCTTGTTTCCGCGACGCGAGAGACTTACGCAACGTCGCGGACTCGCCGGATAACATCAATGTCTATCAAAGTTTTGTATATAATAACAATAATAATAATTATTATTATTATTTATGTACTTTTTAATTATACATTTTTCTGTAGTAGTTAATCTTTATGTTTATTTAACGCTATATACATGCTGTTATATTAAATTTAAGGTTATTATACATAGACGGATTCTGCATTATTTGCTCGCTGTTCAATCCACAAAACTTTAAAAGGGTCTGTTTTAGATTCCAAAGTTCAATTTTTCTTTGTCACAAATAGTTCTATGATTTTCGTTAACTATGTTTCATTGAAATACGTATAAAAGGATTTAATTTTATATACCTTTTCGAAAATGCAGGCTGCCATACCAGACGTTAGTTTTTTTTTTTTATAGGATAGGGTGACAAACGAGCACACAGTCTACCTGATGGTAAGTGGTTGCTGTGGCCATAGACATCTACATCTATCCTCGATTACGAATCAAAATGCAGATGCGTTGTCACCCGTGAGGACTAAGATGAAATGCCTCGTTTCCAGTAAAAAGGGTCTCCGGTTCTCTACACTCACCATACGAAATACAGTAGCATTAAGCTACTATTTCACGCTGGTATTCTGTGAGAGCGTGGTTCTTCCCCGGTAGAGTCGACCCATTCGTGCTACAACTATACTACTAATATAACTGCAGCATGGCTCTACCACGTATAAAAAGTTTGGGCAAAGCCGATATTACATTTTAAGAATTTATACGTGGTAGAGTCACGCTGCTACGTTGCTGTTTATGGTTGAAACAGGAATGGGTCGACTTGATAGGAAAAGGTCTGCGTAAAATTGTATCTTAATTCTGCTCTTTTTTAACCGGAGACACCTTTACTGCAATCTAGGCGTTCCATCTTAGTACAGGTGTCATCTGCATTTTTTTATTCAAAGTGGAACAGCTAACAACTACATATATATATATATATATATATATATATATATATATATATATATATATATATATATATATATATATATATATATACAGACAGTACAGTAACATAGTATACGCAATAATGCAGCCCACAGTGCTGTTCACAGATTACCTCTTGGGATAGATAATTCAGACGCTAGGAGACCTGTAGCTGTACGAGGTAGGTATAGAACGAATTATACTAATGTCAAATTTTTGATTCTTAATCGAGGATATATGTAAAGGTCTATGGCCTACATCATCCATTTACCATCGGGTGGACTGTATGCTCGCTTGGCACCTTTATCTCCTCACCTCTATATAATAAAAATAATTACGAATATGTGAATATGTCGTCACGAATCTGATATTTTTTCGTCGCTACTTTCGTCGTTTAGAAACACTCGTAAGTTGAAAACGTTTCTGTGTGATAAAAAAGAGTTATTTTGGAGCTTCTTCAGTTGCCACAAATGGCACCGTCCTTGGTTGTGTTACTTGCGACCTGCGAATCATAATGATAATAAGCCGGATTGCCGCCATCAATAAAAAAAATTGTAGTAGTGCCAGTTGCTTGACTCCATAGAGTCAATAATTCATTCTTGGAGCGATGTGTACGCTCTTACAACAAAATCCCTGAAGATGTACAAAATCAGACTACCGCTAGTTTTAAAAACTTTATTTGTTAATTTCAAGATTGATTAGATTATATAACAACGGACGAAAAGTATTAAGAAATTAATGGATGATAATAACCTATACGAATCAGGTGAGCACTACCAAGCTATTTATAATTTGTTTTGTGTTGTTAATTATTGTGTTCCATATTAAATGATTGTAAACTGTACTTTGTTGTTGAAAATATGTCCTGTTCGTTTACTTGCATATTTTTCCCAGGACCCTCTGTCCAATTTTCCGACACAGTGATAAATTAAACATAAAAATTACTTTTAATAAGTATTATTAGGTTATTGATAAAATTTTCATTCGGTCTCTGTTATTTGGATTACAACAAAGCTTCGTCATTATCTTTAATGCATTAACTAGATCTAGTAAATGTCTCTATATGTGTATGAGGATAGTCAAAATGGAACATTTACCATTTTGGGAATTAATATAAAAACTATATTGATTATATGCATTTTATGGTCTATGCAGACTATGTATGAGAGCCGCTTAAAACGATCCCGGCAGGTGCGTTCGGAATGAAATAGTAAGAATGCAGTTAAAAGAAGAGTTAGTGAATTATTTATGTTGAATAAAACTATTATTTACGGATTTTATGGTGTTTCATTACTACTTTAAATTTATTTTTACTATCCCGACGTTTCGTGTGCTTTGCTCCACCCATGGTCAAGGGGTTGAATGAGATGTTTGACGTTCCAATGTCATAGTTAGTCCGGCTGTCTTCAGTTTTATTATTAGTTTAATATAGTTTAATTATTTCTGTATTTTGTAGATATTCCAGTTTGCCAGTACATGGTAGAGCGACGCTGTAGCTCTATTACGTACAATTAGGGTAACACTACGAGAGCGCTGGGTCCAGCGCTCTCGTAGTGTTGTTTTGTATGGTGAGTGTAGAGAACCGGAGAACCTTTTTATTGGAAACGACGCATTTAATCTTGGTCCTCAGGGGTGGTCAGTGAGACTTTTAAAACATTACTTTACAGTATAATATGTCGTACAATTAAATATGAAAACATTTAGAAACAGCATAGTAGATATCACCACTCTCTGTAGTGATTATCAATCATGTACTTACTCTTTGGTTGTATAATAACACTTGACAACTTTTACTTAATAACATTTTTAACTTTTTGATAGTTTTTTTTCTTCTTTTTATAGAATAAGGGTGACAAACGAGCACACCTGATGGTAAGTGATGCTATGGCCTATGACATTTATCCTCCATTAAGAATCAAAACGCAGATGCGTTGTTTTCCCTGAGGACTAAGATGGAATGCCTCGTTTCCAGTAAAAAAGTGTCTCCGGATCTCTACACTCACCGTAAGAAACACAGCAGTACTAAGCTGCTATTTTATGCTGATATTCTGTGAGAGCGTGATCCTTCCAAGTCGAACCGACCCATTCGTGCTACAACCATAATATAGTTGCAGCGTGGCTCTACCATGTATAAAAATCCTGCGGCCTGCCTGCTGGTCCTACATAGTTTTGCGACTTCTTTGTAAAAGCACATTGCCTCATGAAAGAATTACTGATCCGGATATCAAAATTGCTTCTGCTAAGCTCATTATTATGTCGTGACGCCACACTGCGTCCCGAGGGAGGCTGTGACGTCACGCACATGTCAATCCGCATCCTTTACGCCTTCCTGCACGGGACACTATTTATATGCGACACTTGCACGCCTCCTGAATTCAGACGCACTACTAGTGTGTGCATAATTATTTCTTTTGCTGAAATGTCCCAAATTTATGATCCATGAAATATACATATTATATTTTCATCGTTATTATTTAAAAATCGTTATAGGTATACATAGAGTGTAAACGTCCGTGTGATCTATTTTTTAAAATCGTTATAGGTATACATAGAGTATAAACGTTCGTGTGGTCTATTTTTTAAAATCGATATAGGTATACATAGAGTATAAACGTCCGTGTGGTCTATTTTTTAAAATCGTTATAGGTATACATAGAGTATAAACGTCCGTGTGGTCTAATTTTTAAAATCGTTATAGGTATACATAAAGTATAAACGTCCGTGTGGTCTATTTTTTAAAATCGTTATAGGTATACATAGAGTATAAACGTTCGTGTGGTCTATTTTTTAAAATCGTTATAGGTATACATAGAGTATAAAAGTCCGTGTGGTCTATTTTTTAAAATCGTTATAGGTATGCATAAAGTATAAACGTCCGTGTGGTCTATTTTTTAAAATCGTTATAGGTATACATAGAGTATAAACGTTCGTGTGGTCTATTTTTTAAAATCGTTATAGGTATACGTAGAGTATAAACGTCCGTGTGGTCTATTTTTTAAAATCGTTATAGGTATACATACAGTATAAACGTCCGTGGTGGTCTAGTAGTCAGAGTACCTGGATGCTATGCCTCGGTTCCTGGGTGAGGATATAGACCGGTGACAACATTTTAGCAAAAACAAATTCTTGATTTTCGGGTCTGATTGCGTTGTGATTGTTCCTGTGCCTCTGGCACTGCAACCTAGTCCGATTCCGTTTTATGGCATAGAGGTCAGTAAACAGGGTACTTAGTTGAAAACCAGTGAGAAGGATATCATCAATAATTATTCTTGTATAATACTCGTATGTATTTACATTGATGTTATACATTCTCACGACAATCATCATCATTACAAATATATTATCATAAGTCCACAGCTGAATATAGACTTCACCCTAGGTGCTGCGCTGGACAGTTGGGTTGTTAACCTCAGTTTTTATAATTATGAACTTGTTATCAAGAAGTTGTTGACAGGAAGATGCTCCTGTCCATCTCCCATTTTAATTTCTCCCTGTCCCATCTTACAACACCCACAGGATAACTGGGGGTGGCAGCGAAAGGGGGTGGGGGTGGCACTATCTCTTACGCCTCCACTATCTCCTACGTCGCCACTACACGGGAACTACTAGATTTTTTTCTGAGGCATTTTTATATGTTGTTGATATTTTTATTTTGTTATTAATGAGGTTAAAACCAAGGATTCCTTATTATAACCATAATTTAATATTTTAAATCATTAAATTTTAAGGACGTTTCATATTTATGGTAATGTTTGGTTACCCTATTCCCGAGCGGATGAAATGGATGTGTCATCCCAGTTTCCTGTTTACTCCTGCACTTAATTATGTAAATTGTTGCTTGATATATATTTAGAATTTAATTGCATTACTTGCGCTTTGCATTACGCGACCGTCATTTGTGGCTTGTGGCTCCTGTGCATCGGAATGTCTAATTACACGTTTGGGTCAGAAATACTCGTAATAAATGAAGTAATCATTATTTTATTAGCATTCATTATCAGTATAGCGGCTGACATTTTCCTTTTAGTTTTCTTAACAGACTACGATGCGAGAGAAGAAGGGGTTATAACGTGTTGTGTTTGAATGTACGTTGTGGTAACAGAAGACTTTTCTTTTAAATTAATTTTGTAAGTATGGTCAGATATTGGAGCTGGACAGATGTTAGAGCTTCGCATGTATTTACTATTAAAACTTTTCGATTACTTACTAATAAAATAATAATAAGATTGTTAGAGTACGCTTCGAAGTAAGCGCCACATATTTTTGCAGGGATAGTAATAGTATTGTATAGTTGCGGTTGCAAATTTTTTGCAAGGATAGTAAGGATGGTATTGAACTTTAAACCATAGATGTAGACTGCGATACTGCAAAGATATAGAGAAATCTAAATACACCTCACTCATCAAAATTTCATTTCAATTTTTATGACTTCAAATTTGTTGTTGATTTGCTCGAGGATTTGATATAGTTTTTATACGTAGTAGAACTACACACACACGAACATTTTACACACGAACACCTCCCATGACTTTAACAATTTTTAACAAATTTTCTAATTATCTTATAAATGTTATTTAACTTAATTTTATAATATTTTTTGACTTGTATTTCTATTATTTATCTTATTTTAAATATTTTTACAAGTTTTTATAATAAATTTACTTATTACAAGAAACAATAATTTTGCCTTTAATTTGCTATGTTATTGGGATAATGTCTGAAATATATTAACTTTATGTTTATTGATTTAACTTAATTGCTTAATATATATCTTTTAAAACTATTTTTGACGCCCCTTTATATTGAATTTAATTATTAATAATAATATTGAGCCGTCACAATCCACCCCCAAATTTTATGTTAATGACCCACACAGTGGAGTCGTTGATATAAAATTTTACTATATTGAGAGCATATGCTCTACACTCAAAATTTTGAACTTATGTGTATCTGTTCTTTCCTCTTTCAATCTGTTACAATTCAGTATATATTTTTCACCCCACCTACCCCAGGGAATGGCCGCCGCCACACACCCCTTCAACCACATCTATCCAATTGCAATAAACCATAAATTGTTATCTTGCTAATTTTATTGTTTATTATGTCGTTGATATAGTGGTTCTCTTTAGTTTTTGACTTACATTTTAAATCTTTAAAATATAAATTCAGCAATGTTATCTTTGTATGCACAGTATTTTGATTATGAGTTGAAATCAGATGGCTACACACCCACAGGATAAATGTGATTGAGCCATTCACCCTGACCCAACTCCCCGAATTTATTCAATAAAAACATATTTTACAAAATTATCTTACACTCAATATTTACAGATAGTTATTAATAAAATTATTACAACATTTTTCTTATTTTTAATTAATTTGTGTCTTGCTCATAACTTTAATAATTTTAATCTATTTTTCAAAAGGCCACCCACGGGACCAAATTATATTACAGTATTTATTCTAGTATGTATATAAAACAAAACTATTATTTAAATATTTTAATAAATGTATTAGCATTAAAATTTCCTCTAAATTCAATTGTTTCTGGGCTTGCTAAGGTATTTTCAAGTACAATGTAAGATGGTACGGCTGCTTTTATATAAGGCCCTTAATACGCCAAATTAAATTACTCATAACTTTGTTATCTGCATCTGATTTACTATATCTAGAAACTTTTACCAAATCGCCAATGTGATATTTCATTAATTTATTGTGCTTATCAAATTTTGTGTTTCTAATGCGACTTGCCTCTTTTAAATTGTTTCGCATTTGATATCTAATTTGTCCGATATTATATTTGCTTATACTATTTAGTTTAAGTGGCTGCTTGAACTTATTAATGTTATTGAGTCGGGCGTTCTGACCCAGGTTTATAATTCTCTCTAATTAATTTAAATTATTACAAATATCACACATGAACATTATTTGTTTAAATGAATTAATAGAATAAAATACTTAATTTAATATTTTCTTAAAAATTTAACTTAAATCTTGCTCATAACTTTCGATTATATAGAGATTATTGGATGGAACGTCCTTTGTTTAATTGGTGAGATCTTTCATTTGGTTAATAAACTTATCTTCGAGAAATTATTTTAACCTCAAAGGTTTTCACTGCATTTTTAATTAATTTTTGAAGCATCTTAAATTCAATTTCAGGCTTAGCCTTCACTCAGTTAGAACTTTTCTTTTTTTAGCCATTATTATATTTATATACTTTTATAAGTTTTAGCACTGTTAAGTCCTTCACTTACACAAATGTTACTACGTCTTCTCATTTATTTCACTTTATATTTTAATTCGCATTAAATACGCACACACCTTTTATAACAAAAAAAATCAATATTAATATTAAAGCCCCACCCCCAGACTCTCAACCACCCCCAGCAAACACCATCCTCCATGACACCTCTCCATTTCACGGACAACAAATTGTAGGCATAATGCCTACTTCATAATTCTTACATAGACGACCTTCCTTTTTAAATTATATCCTGGTCACGGCACCAAATTGTAACGATCCCCCCCCCCTCTACTGTATAAAATAAAAATTTTATAATAATAAAAATATCCCCTTTTCATTAACATTATATATATGAGACCAGGATTATTAAAATATGTTTTGATCTTTCTAAATGATCTTTCAAAAGGTTTATTAATAGGCCGTTTTTAATATTTTGGCGTGATCGTCTTAGTTTGGACCCTTATTTACGTTGTGTTTGTTTAGTAACTTAGTTCTTTTAGGTGTCTTTTGGAAAAAAGAATATTCACTAGGGCAATTGAAAGCTGTTGGTAGTGCCTTATAAGCTAAGTGAACCCCGTTCACGAAGACAGGGCTCGAAAAAGGTTAAGAACATAAAACGTCCCTATTCCACTTGCATCAGGTTTACATTATTAATTATCCCTTCCCGCTCGGAAAAGGCTCAAAATATATTATACAAAATACCCGATACAAGGGCTTCGCTCTCCTACATTTATTTAAAAAAAAATGTAGGGGAGGTACACGGCCCCACACACGCCGTGCACGGTGAGTGCCAACCATTTTGATGCACTCCCCCCGAAGGGAACGCTAATTCGGGAACTGGACCGTAGTCCACAGCAAAATAACTGGCGAACCAGTAAAAGAGGCTTGGCCCCTTGTTAGTGCGTAAGCACAAACATCGACCGAAGTCGCGCATGTCAATGCGTGTAAACGCCATACAGAATACGAACGGATCCAGCCACAGTGAATGTACGTCACACGGTTTAGGCAAATAGGCACACTGGCTGTAAACCCTCCGTGAGCGCCACCACCTGCCAGACCGCCGCTCCTGCAGACGTGATGTAAGTGTATGGCATCACCACCAATTGCATGATCAGCACGGCTACTAGCCGCAGAGCGTGTCATGAGACTACTGCTCACCTCAAGGGAATGGGGTCCCACGTTGTGCAGCTTTCGGCCGCAGCCTTGAGAGTCTCCTCAGATCCTCCCGCCAGCTACCACCCGCATGAGGTCGACACATATGCTCCACCAACCAATACAACGGTAGATATAGCCAAAAGGCAGTTATAAGATAAGAGTAATAATTCGCCATCAGAAAGGGTTTGTGTCACTGACGTTGAGTAAATGCATTTTCGATCATGTTTGTCTCACCCACCAACAAGTTGCCTTCAATCATTCAAAGGTGGGAAAGTTACAGAGAGATAATATTATGTTGTTATATAAAACATCGTGGAGGGCAGACAGTCTGCAGCCCCGCAATGAAGGGACCCGACTTGGGCAAAGCTACTTAGGTGTGAGTCAAACCAAGACGCAGAGAGCGCCATTGAGAATAGCGTCCCACCAAACAACCATCGCAGAGACGTAATGCTGCAGAACGCAACAAGCATCAATACGACTATCGTTGGGCTTACACCATTCCAAGGTCCCCCATACATCCCAGCAGACATCACCACCCGTATACTTCCATCGACCAGAACCACAGAGAGCGTCGAATCAGGCGCAGCACACCCGTAGATCCATCACAAGACGCAATACCGCCAGTAGCAGTAAGCATCAATGCAACTATCATACGGTTGGCGCCCCCTCACAACACACCCAACATGATCCCTATCGACTTTGGTAACAAAGTTGGTATTGTTGTTATATTAAAAATATCACCAACGTATCATAGTAGCACGCTACTAAGACGCCAATGAACAAAACTCCACGTATCATAGCGCTAATGCACTAAGACATGAAGCTGAGTATGCCTGTTACACTTAAAAGTGCTACCAAACACACTCAACATCCCCATCCGAAAGATAGACGACGCATCGCTATGCGCTACGACGCCGCCCACAAACGGTATGGGTGTGCGATGTCCACGGGAAAGCCGTATTGCTACAACAAACCCGCTTACCACCGACACTAAGATGTTAATTGTATACCTCCATCGACCAGAACAACAGGAATGCGTCGAATCAGGCGCAGCACACCCGCAGATCCATCACAAGACGCAATACCGCAAGTAGCAGTAAGCATCAATGCAACTATCATACGGGCGGCGCACCCTCACAACACACCCACATGACTCCTATCGACTTTGGCAACAAAGTTAGTATTGTTGTTATATAAAAAATATCACTAACGTATCATAGTAGCACGCTACTAAGACGTCAATGAACAAAACTCCACGTATCATAGCGCTAATGCACTAAGACATGAAGTTGAGTATGCCCGTTACACTTAAAAGTGCTACCAAACACACTCATCATCCCAATCCGAAATATAGACGACGCTTCGCTATGCGCTACTACGCCGCCCACAAACGGTATGGGTGTGCGATGTCCACGGGAAAGCCGTATTGCTACAACAAACCCGCTTACCACCGACACTAAGACGTTAATTGTATACTTCCATCGACCAGAACCACAAGAGAGCGTCGAATCAGGCGCAGCACACCCGCAGATCCATCACAAGACGCAATACCGCAAGTAGCAGTAAGCATCAATGCAACTATCATACGGCGGCGCACCCTCACAACACACCCACATGACTCCTATCGACTTTGGCAACAAAGTTAGTATTGTTGTTATATAAAAAATGTCACCAACGTATCATAGTAGCACGCTACTAAGACGCCAATGAACAAAACTCCACGTATCATAGCGCTAATGCACTAAGACATGAAGCTGAGTATGCCTGTTACACTTAAAAGTGCTACCAAACACACTCATCATCCCCATCCGAAAGATAGACGACGCTTCGCTATGCGCTACTACGCCGCCCACAAACGGTACGGGTGTGCGATGTCCACAGGAAAGCCGTATTGCTATAACAAACCCGCTTACCACCGGCACTAAGATTGTTGTTATATAAAACTGCACCAACGTATCATAGTAGCACGCTACTAAGACGCCAGTGGACAAAACTTCACGTATCATAGCGCTAATGCACTAAGACATGAAGCTGAGTATGCCTGTTACACTTAAAAGTGCTACCAAATACACTCATCATCCCCATCCGAAAGATAGACGACGCTTCGCTATGCGCTACTACGCCGCCCACAAACGGTATGGGTGTGCGATGTCCACAGGAAAGCCGTATTGCTACAACAAACCCGCTTACCACCGGCACTAAGATTGTTGTTATATAAAACTGCACCAACGTATCATAGTAGCACGCTACTAAGACGCCAGTGGACAAAACTTCACGTATCATAGCGCTAATGCACTAAGACATGAAGCTGAGTATGCCTGTTACACTTAAAAGTGCTACCAAACACACTCATCATCCCAATCCGAAATATAGACGACGCTTCGCTATGCGCTACTACGCCGCCCACAAACGGTATGGGTGTGCGATGTCCACGGGAAAGCCGTATTGCTACAACAAACCCGCTACCACCGACACTAAGATGATATGTCTAGGACACATCGGTTAGCGAGTCCAAGTTTACCTCGGACCAATTGCTCGTGAAGCAGCACACACGCCACCATAATATTCCTTTTCAAGTCCCTAATAAGGACTAGTCATTTTGCTACAGTACTAGGAGCAGTCAGTCACCCGACCACCCCATACAATGCTTATGCATCAAGGAGACCTCCTATAATATTGCTTTTGTATCATAGACCTTAGTTTCATAAGTCATGTATATATAGGATTCGAACCCACGACCCTACTATTGTAATGCATATTAATCATAGAGACCTTCTATAGTATTGCTTTTGAATCACAGACCTTACTTTCATAAATCATTCATATATAGGATTCGAACCCACGACCCTACTATTGTAATGCATATTAATCACAGAGACCTTCTATAGTATTGCTTTTGAATCATAGACCTTACTTTCATAAATCATTCTATATAGGGTTCGAACCCACGACCCTACTATTGTAATGCATATTAATCACAGAGACCTTCTATAGTATTGCTTTTGAATCATAGACCTCACTTTCATAAGTCATTCATATATAGGGTTCGAACCCACGACCCTACTATTGTAATGCAAATTCATCATGGAGACCTTCTATAGTATTGCTTTTGTATCATTGAGTTTAATATCATAAGTCCCTAATATAGGACTATCATTGTGCTACAGTACTTCAGGCAGTCGGGCTCCCGACCACCCCATATATATGTACAACTGCAGGTATGTATCTCCGGCACCTCATCCATACAAGACATCTATACGTGAACACCTTCCATAACTTAGGAAAATTTTCCTTAATACATGAACTCCTTCAACAACTTAGAAAAATTCATCTATACGTGAACTCCTTCCACAACTTAGAAAAATTTTCTTTTATACACGAACACCTCCCATGACTTTAACAATTTTTAACAAATTTTCTAATTATCTTATAAATGTTATTTAACTTAATTTTATAATATTTTTTGACTTGTATTTCTATTATTTATCTTATTTTAAATATTTTTACAAGTTTTTATAATAAATTTACTTATTACAAGAAACAATAATTTTGCCTTTAATTTGCTATGTTATTGGGATAATGTCTGAAATATATTAACTTTATGTTTATTGATTTAACTTAATTGCTTAATATATATCTTTTAAAACTATTTTTGACGCCCCTTTATATTGAATTTAATTATTAATAATAATATTGAGCCGTCACACTATGTACATATACAGAGCATGTTTTTTTTAAATATATTGTTTATAATAAGGGTGTCAAACGAACACAGCCCACCTATTGTACGAGTTGAGTAATGCCATGTTTTTCATAATTTTACTGATGAAAGTGTATTTTATTTATAGGTTAAATCTACTTGTATAGCGTTATGTTTTTGGGGCACATAGCAAATAGAAAGCTTGATAAAATGTTTTTCGAATCAAACAAAGAAATATAACATTACATTAGTAAATTTTAATTTACTTTGGTTGTCAGTTTCTTTAAAATAAATCCAAATAGTAGATCTCCTGCCACTCATGTTTATTAATTTTCACTAAGAATAACACTACGAAATTTTTTTGGAACAAAAATAGTCAAAGCATAAGCATGTGCGCCGGCAATTTGCTCAGTACAAGATGATGATACAAAGGCATGTCAGGTGTGGCGGCGGAGTGAGTGGTAGGGTCCGACGCTAATCCCGAGCGTTTTACGGTAACAAGTTTCGACAGAAATTGGTTAGGTACCGAGGTGATCCTGCCGAACAAGATTTGGCCGAATATTTGGTTCGGTAAAAGTTTTACCGAACTTTCGGCCGAATATTCGTATTCGGTGAAATCCACGTTCGGCCCATCCCTAATTATAATCATGTATGTATAATGTTGTGATATTGGTAGGCTTGCTATGTACATATACAGATCATGTTTTTTTTAAATATATTGTTTATAATAAGGGTGTCAAACGAACACAGCCCACCTATTGTACGAGTTGAGTAATGCCATGTTTTTCATAATTTTACTGATGAAAGTGTATTTTATTTATAGGTTAAATCTACTTGTATAGCGTTATGTTTTTGGGGCACATAGCAAATAGAAAGCTTGATAAAATGTTTTTCGAATCAAACAAAGAAATATAACATTACATTAGTAAATTTTAATTTACTTTGGTTGTCAGTTTCTTTAAAATAAATCCAAATAGTAGATCTCCTGCCACTCATGTTTATCAATTTTCACTAAGAATAACACTACGAAATTTTTTTGGAACAAAAATAGTCAAAGCATAAGCATGTGCGCCGGCAATTTGCTCAGTACAAGATGATGATACAAAGGCATGTCAGGTGTGGCGGCGGAGTGAGTGGTAGGGTCCGACGCTAATCCCGAGCGTTTTACGGTAACAAGTTTCGACAGAAATTGGTTAGGTACCGAGGTGATCCTGCCGAACAAGATTTGGCCGAATATTTGGTTCGGTAAAAGTTTTACCGAACTTTCGGCCGAATATTCGTATTCGGTGAAATCCACGTTCGGCCCATCCCTAATTATAATCATGTATGTATAATGTTGTGATATTGGTAGGCTTGCTATGTACATATACAGAGCATGTTTTTTTTAAATATATTGTTTATAATAAGGGTGTCAAACGAACACAGCCCACCTATTGTTAAGTGGATTCTGTGGCTCATAGTTAATCCACAGTTAATATCAAAATGCAGATGCGTTGTCACCCCTGAGTACTAAGAAGGAGTGCCTCGTTTCCAAAAGGCAACCCCATTAGGCATTAAGCTGCTGTATGACGCTGGTATTTTGTGAGAGCGTAGTCCTACTCCTGTAGAGCCGACCCATTCGTGCTACAACCATAATATCGCTGCAGCTTGTCTCTACCATGTATATCCATTAATTTAGGTGCGGCGGCCTGTGCAGACTGCGCATCGCAGTCGCAAACAGTGATGTCATTTATCATGGGTTACTGAACTTCGTTAATTATACGCAGGCAATGTAGATCAGATCTAATGAATCAAGTGCTGTCATTGTTTGATTTAGGTTTAGACTTAGAATTGTCTTGTGCCAAGTCCTCTCTATAAATCACGTTAACGGTACGAGCATTACTGCCCGTTAATGTTGTCCCCTAACGGAATTTTAGTTGTTAATGTCTTTTAATTTAATGGGAATTGTTCCGAGGCGACATTGGGAATATTGCAAGGTTATTTCAAAGATTAACAGGAGTCGCGTATAGACTTGTTTTATTGGCTGCATTTTTTTTGTAAAACATTGTTTATTTTAGTCATAAATAAGTTACACTGGACCAATTTTTATTCAGAGACTTGTATTTATTCTATGTAACAGTTAATATTCAAGTCTCGATCCTGTCGTCCCGTAGGTGTAGTGGGAGGCGACAAAGAGAAACAAACCAGGAAATGGGCAGCGGCGTCTTACTAATAACAACGGAATTACTTCGGGTCCAATTCGCCAGCCCAGCGTGGCAACTATGGCAATAATCCCCTGTGAGGCAATCTATTGGGGTGGAGTATTTTTAGCAGTGGACTTTAAAACGCTGCAAATGTAACTATTCAACCAAAGCTAAGAAATACCTTTTGACGATTAACATTAATCATTACGCAATAACTTTGCACAAGCGTACTCAAACCATTTAAAAATAACCTTTTACGTAAATCCGAAGAATTATGAATTTGTCTATATTTCATTACACCTGTATAGTTTTTTTATCACTAATTTAAGTTCGATTTTTTCAAACAACGCAAAATATACATAATTAACTGGCTCACAGTTCGGATTACTTTTACAAAATTCGACTAGGATTTCTTGAGGCTGAAATTAAAGATGTGTTCAGTACTATATCTGTGCGTATGATATAAATTTAACAGCTAATTCACAAGTAATTTCAAATAACAATAGGTAACTTGCTAGCTACGCTGATGCGATACGGTGTCATTGCTCTGATAGACGTGATAAACTTACATTTCAGTTTACTTAGAATACATTATTTTACATTTAAAGTTTACACTTAAATTACGTCTTACTTTATATCACTTATATTAGCGACTGTTTAATTTTATACTGATACTGTCATCAATTTTTTCCTCTTGGAACTTTTATTTACAAGCGGTAAAAGGTAGGGAGAGGTTTTCAATTACTTACGCATTGAAAAAAGTTCGTAAAAGCGCTTTATACGGCGTGCGCTACGCGGCGGCCATACTAATGCCGAGCTTTCCAGTGCCTAAATTGGTGAGGTTGATAAATATATTATCTAGGTAACTATTTTGGGTTTTTAAGAATATAAATTATTAAAATTTAATCAAATTAACTCTTTTTTGCTTCGCTAACTACTGCTGTCGATCGAATCTTATGAATTACTAAACGAGTAAAGATAATAATGTTTTAAGTGGCGATATAAGAATATCGACTTCCCCATGTTATCATCCTATGGGTGTCGTAAAAGGAGACGGAGGGGAATAAATTAGTCCTCCTAATAACGACTAAAATAAGAAAACTGCGTCTGCCAACCCGCTTGGCAACTTGGCAACTATGGCAAATATCGCACCTATGAGGCAATCTATGTTTGGCAGTGGGTTTTTATTAGGCTGCAACGGCAGCGATAACAAAAATGAAAAGTTACTAAACTCGTTTTATTTGTTTTAGATGATTGTTTATCTGTTACGGCAATGAAACTTATTTTTAACCGCCCTTTCAAATACACTGCTGGGCAACTTTCCAAGAATGGGCTAGCTGACTTACGTTACCTACTGGCCTAGACAAATTATCCGTACTTTTGCAAGTTTTATTAGTAATAAGCTTAATTTCTTGTGCATTATATATTTGAAACTTATTAAGGGGTCAAAATTGAGACAAAACAGTCTTTGATTTTTGTTTTTAATTTTTTATAAAAATTTTATATATTTTCTTCGTCTTTCCGGATCAAAATTTGTAATCAATTTTGACGCACTTGCTGCCATCCGATTGGGATGTATTTTGGCATACGTAAGTAACTTCGATGACCGTGTAATAATGTAACCATGGAGCTCTAGGAGCGCCATTAAAATATTGTTTTATTTTTTTCGTATAGCGGTGGGATTGTCGTGTTGTAGTTAAATGGTTATGGGGTCGCTTTAGCCCTTTTATAATATCAAAAAAAAGAAAGTAGAAATTTAATCAATACATGCACCAAAGTCGGCTAGTTTTGTTATCAGGATTATTATATATTTGGGATACCTTATTTAATCTAATTGTAATATAATAAGGGTGATAAACCAATATATAGAGTATACACATCTATCATCGATTTAGAATAAAAATGCAGATGCGTTGTCACCAGTACGAAAGGTCTCCTGTTCTCTGCACTCATCATCAGAAACATTTATTCTGCTATTCATGCTTGTAATCGAGAACGTGGTTCTACCCTGGTCGAGGCGACTCATTTGTGCTGCAGCTATATATTCCAAGATAGTTAATCAATTTATCGTAATTTTATATTTCTTGTATAAATAGGAATATCTTAGTTTTTTTTTGATGATTTCCTTTTTTACGTTAAGAGGTTTTTACTTAAATAACATGTATTTTTCTCATTACAGCACGGCATCCAATCGATAAAACAAGCGCCAACGTGCCTATTAATTCCGATTTAGTGTATAGTGGACACAATAATTATCAACATAAAGCTTTGAACCGACAAGGAACCAACTCGCAGATATCGTAGTTACGACCGCGTATAGGGTTGCCGGCTCCCGTTTTGTGTTTTAGAGGATTGATGATAAGATTAAATAAAGGACGTAGGATAAAAAAATGATATAATGTTTTCTATAATGGACGACACACACGGTAAGTGCAATTGGTCGTTCAAACTGATCAGTACAAAATAGGACTGTTGATATTTTTGAAAATATCGGATTTTCGATATATATATATATATATATATATATATATATATATATATATATATATATATATATATATATATATATATATATATATATATATAAATTACAGACCGTGTGTGTCGTCCATAAAATGTGGTTATGATATCAGTAGGCACATTTATTAAGCCTTTGACTGCCGTGTAGGTGTAAAGGAGAGACAAGATCTATTTTGTGTGTGAAGTAGAGGAAGTTGTTTAAAATAAATCACGTGTGGCAACCCTAACGGCACAGCTCTCGACATGGCTATACGTACAGCGCACGTGCACTGCGCATTCTTCCGCTCTCCGCGAAATGTCCACTTATTGATGTAGGTCAGTGCTCTGTCCCTCTCTAACGCGAGGCGAAAGGGAGGTGCAACGCGCCTCTCCCTCCCACAACATTTATTGAACCCCTCGACTGCCGCGGTGCATGTAACATAGACATTATACTTGGAATATTGTAGCTATATATGCCGGAAGACTGACGTATTGCGCCAATACTTGTTTGGTAAAATAATAATCAATATTATTAATAATAATAACATACTTTTTATATTCCCTGATACTGATACTGTGTTTCGTATGGTGAGTATAGAGAACCGGACACCCTATTTACTGGAAACGAGGCATTCCATCTTAGTCCTCAGGGATGAAAACGCATCTACATTTCGATTTTTTTCTTATAATATGGTGTTCAACAAGGTCCTTTCTCGGTCAATAAATATAAAAAATATGGACAACCATAATATAATACATAATAAAGATAGAAATATATAAATAGATAATATATATATATATATATATATATATATATATATATATATATATATATATTATAAATATATATAATATATATTTATAATATATAATATATAAAAGACATATAATAAAGATAGAAATTTTAACGGCGCCTTTGTATGATTGTAGAAATGTAAGAACTCGTTGACTATTATATACTCTTCTGCCTATATCGACATGACGGGAAATTAGATATTATGCACGTTACGTTTGCGAAGCAGCGTAATTCGGTCACGTTCACTCGTGAGAGGAAGCGATGTGACTGGGAATTTGAAAGCTTTTATTTGTTCTGGATTGTTTTAGAATATAAATAATTTTTCCGCTCATATTTGAGAATATGTCAACATTGAGGCTAATAAAATACGTGACCGTTTGTCACATGATTCCGTGGCAAGAATTTTTTATTTAACTGTTTTATATTTTTTTTATATAGGAGAGGGTGCAAACGAGCATACGGTTCACCTGATGTTAAGTGAGTGACTACTGACTACCGCCGCCAACGAACAACTGCAACACAAGGGGCATTGTAGGTGCGTTGCCGGCTTTTTAGAAGTAAGTAAGCTCTTTCCTTGAAGGTCCCTAAGTCGTATCGGTCCTTAAAAATCGTCGGTGTTAAACTATTCCACATAGAGGTCGTAAGCGGAAGAAAACTCCTAGTGAAACGTACAGTGATGAACCGCCATGCATCCAGATGGTGTGAATGGTATCGGGAGGTTTACCGCGTAGTGCGTTCATGAAAGGCGGCTGGGATTAATCCTAACAGTTCCTCAGAGTACTCCCCATACTGCCGCCACACCCATATGTGTCGAATGGCAGATTTGAACCTCTTTGAGTTCGCAGTTTGCACCTTGCCATTAGGTACTGTCGCTTTAATTAAAGTTCACGCAATGGCGTACGTCGAAATAACTGATTCGGCGTTCTTTCATTCTTTATTAAATAATGACGACGATTGACATTTATGTACGTACATTGAAACAAAATTGTATGTTACAACGTGCTTCATACATTTTGTGTAATATACGTTCGTATTTTTTTAGCTCAAGGTCGTTCAAGAATAATAGAGAGGGCTATGTTCGGAATTTGTTTGCGTGATATACCTAAAAATTAGAATATCCACAGTAGAACCGGAGTAACCGACTTAGCCCAACGGATTAGTAAGCTGAAGTGGCAATGAGTCGGCCGTATAGCGCGAAGAACCTACAACTGATGGGGAGGAAAGATTCTTGAGTGGCAGCCTCGTACCGGCAGGCGAAATGTTGGGCGTCTCCCCACTAGATGAAGTGACGACCTGGTAAAGATGCAGAAATTCAAAGGATGCGGGTGGCTCAGGTCCACGCTTTGTGGCGTTCCTTGGGGGAGAACTTTGTTCAGAAGTAGAGTTGTGAAGGGTGGTAATCGTAAATAATATAGATGATGATGTGCCTATGAACGAATTAATAACTCAGTGGATTCGAGTAACTGGCATTTCAGGCTTGTGTTTTTCGCTAGAATAGAGTTGAATACGTAAATATTCATTACTTGCGCGAAAAAATATTGACATTCATTTTATTTAAAATTCTCATGTCACATCCACTCCATAGTTTGACAAATTTTGATATTACATAAAAGAAGGTTCTACTACATACAGCACGTAATAAAATACAGCCGGTGCCTCAAACTAATGCAGGCATGTTGCGCTGGGGGGGGGGGGGGGGGGGTCGGGGAGCCGAAAGTTCTTCCGAGAGGGATCACGCAACAGATGCGAGACAGCTCTTATAAATTATTTATTTGATGGAAGCAAAGTGATTTATATTTTGTAGAAGTTTAGATATAAAAGAATACCTTTGCAATTTATTATTTAGAGGCACATTTTATTTTAAAGCTTAGATCTAACATAACAAGAACTATTTTAAAAAATACAGATGAAAATTATTTAAAAGTATTTTAGGTGCTGCATTTTAAATTCTATATTTACAGCGAACTGTCTATTTACATGTAAATCATGGTCGTTACTTATTCAATAGTCATTAAAATAGTCAAAGTAATTCAAAAATACGGCCAATATAATGATCAATTTTTTTTTGTTTTCGCAAAACTTTCTGCGTGGTCTCTGTCGCGGTGTCTCATCTTCGTGATTGTCATAGTTTAGACCTTATGATCAATGCTAAACAGCGCAGAATAAATCCAGAATATGTTTTTTAATTTTTTTTTATTTTCTGCACTAGCAATGAAAATATCTAATAACAATTGATAAAAAATTATTACATAACATTGAAATATAATTTTAACAAACTATAATAAAAAACTAAAATTAATAAATTAATTATCATACAGTACCACTCCCCGTGGTATCGTACCAAGAACGCTGGCTGCGTTTCCTCGCTCAATGGCTATACTTAGCCTTTGAGCGAGAAAAGTAGCTGATACTTTTCTCGTTTATCACCAGCAGCAACGACCAGTTGCGGATAGAGTTCCTTTAGGACCTTCACTGCACGTGGAACTCACAATTGATTAAAACCCAAAGTCGGAAAACACATTTTCTCGTTCATGGAGGAGCCGATGTTTAGTAGTGCAAAATTTACAGTTGATGGTCACTTAGAGTAAGTACAATATGTATGTAATTACTCTAAGGATGGTTATTACATAATTTGACATATTTAAGCACTGTGAAACTGCCCCGACTTAACTTACAATAATATGTAAATTTGATATACACACCATATAACTAAATTAAATGGAATGATAACAAAAAGTTGGCGCCTTTACAAATAGCTAGCCTTCGATGTGGAACGAACTGCTACGCCATACGACGCCGAATGCTTCCACTACTGCTTTTATGATCATTATCATTGCAGCCCTTCACAAGACCAATGTTGAACATGGGCCTCCCCAAGGAATGCTACAAAGCACGGTCCTGAGCCACCTGCATCCACTATAGTCTTACTGTCATATAACAGCAAAGGCATGCCATACGTTACGCTGTTCAATAGATTCGCTGCACCGGTTTCTAGTGCCGCATGTATAAATGACAAAGTGACTCAACTTTAGCTAAAACCATCTTGATCCCTAGAACCAACCACGATTTTTAGCCTTGAATGCAATACTGAATAGGTTCTTGTTAAGCTAAGCGACGGCTGCATCACCACATACCGTTTTTTATAGAATAAGGGTTACAACCGAGCACACAGTCCACCTGATGGTAAGTGGATGCTGTGGCCCATAGACATCTACATTTATCCTCGATTGAGAATCAAAACGCTGATGCGTTGTCACCCCTGAGGACTAAGATGAATGCCTCGTTTCCTTTAAAAAAAACGGTCTCCGAATCTTTACATTCACCATACGAAACATAGCAGTATTATACTGCTATTTTACGCTGGTATTCACTGAGAGCGTGGTCATTCCCGGTCGAGTCGACCCATTCGTGCTACAACCATAATATAGCTGCAACTCTTATACTAGTGAACATAATATTGTAATTCGTTTGAATATCGCAATAATAACGATGTAGAGGCGGTGAAAGTATACCCACTAGCCCATATCATCCCCTAAGTGTCGTAAGAGGTGACGAAGGGAAACATATCAGAAGATGGGCAGCGCCATCTTCGGAGTACCGACTAAAAATAAAAAAAACTGCGGTTGCTGACCCGCTTGCCGAGCGTGGCAACTGTGGCAAACATCCTCCCTATGAGGCAATCTATGGGGGAGGCCTCTGTTCAGCAGTGGACTTTAATAGGCTGTAACAAAATGGAACGATTGTCAAGTACGTCGTGTACAAACCTCGACAGACAGATTTTCATACATAGATATGTTAACAGACGTGTTCGCGGCGCGGCGCGGCGCGGCGCGGCGCTTCAAACATTGCTGGGGCTGAATGTAGCCACGCGACGTCCGCTATTTAAATATTTTGAGCTCACGACCTAGGACTACTGGACCTCTCCGCTATTAACTAATAAACAAAACGATTCAGTTAGGCTGACATATTTTCTTAAATTATGAACTAGAACTTGCTGAATCCTATACTGGAAGTGAGCCAGTTTTGCATAATCTTCTATTCTATACAAATAAATAAAAGTGTTTGTTTGTAATGTCAAAATAACAGCTTTTTACTAAAAACATATTATGAAAATATATACGGAAATTATAACAAAAAAGAAACACAATTATTAAAATTTTTGTCTGTCTGTCTGTCTGTTTGCTCCAGCTAATATCTGAAACCGAAACGAACCGTTTTTGATCATTAGTTTGATTAATATCCTCGATGTTTAGCGGCTGATTTGGTCCCAGATTACTTAATCCAAAAAATGCCTATTCACTTCTAATTGCTTTGAAAAGTCCAATATTTTGTAAAGCACGTATAGAAATAAAATAGCTCTCGATACGCACAAAAAACAATGAGTAAAATATAATATATTCAAAGTATTTTTCTGTATAGATTACGTACAATAATAAAAATAATTGTTATTGGAAGTCGTTATTTTTTATATTTACCGCGGATTCGGAATAAAAACCTCTGTCCTGGTAGGAACCAGTAAGAAACCCAGGTTGTACACGCTACTTACAAAACTTAATTTGAAACAGCTTTTAAACTTTGTAATAGAGAAACCTTGAATATTTTCTAGGACTTTGTTGCAATATCCTATACTACACGTGCGTTTAAAGGATGGGATTGAAAATGTCGTCACTTCTATACACCTCTCGCTCGCACACAGTCGCTATCTATACGCACACCCGCCGGTAAAACTGCAAAAAAATACGTTGATATGCGTTTTTCGTACGTTTTTTTTCTCTATGACTTCAGTCTTCAACTTGTCATTGGAATCAATCGTAACAAATTCCCGTAAACTACAAACATAGAGAGGAGATTAGTTTCAGCTCACGTGTAATTTAAAAAAGAAAATCTATCAATGTTATTATTATTACTAATATTTTCTTTAACCACACATGGTAAGCTTAAAATACTCGTGTTGAGAATGGACCACAGTAGTCGAAAACGGATTCGAAGTCACGACCTTTGAATTAGCGGTCCGCACCTTACCATTAGGCTACAGTCACCTAATTATAAGAAATTATAATTATTGCGATGTTAAAGTTTAAAAAAATTAAATCTTACAATTGCCTAAAATTTTTACTATATCTTAAGGACCACGGACCCTTCCCGACCATTCTTATTGGTAGCTCGTTGCCAACGTTTCTTTAAAATACTTATCAGTAATTCAGGGCTGTTTCCTACCCTTCAATTTAACAACCCTCGTCTTCAGCCCGGACATTCGAGGGTGCGGATAGGTACCTAAAGCGTTTTCAATCATTCGGTTAAAACAATTTAGAAATTGCTTCGCTGTCTCAGCTTTATCTTCGGGAGACGTTCGTTTCATCACTTTGAAGCGAGGTTTGTGTTATCGATTGTGATTGACTGTCTACAACGTCTTCCTTATACGGGTCAGATTTCTAATAATTAATGTTTTAGACGCTAGTGTCTGTTACGTAAAACAAATAAAAAACTGAGTTATCGTATATCCGGCTATATCAGTTAGACTTGACTAGTTAAAGCCAAAAAAACTTATCTATCAAAAGGTTTAAAATTTTACTCGTGTTAAGCAAACAAGGAATGAATGTAATAAATAATAATATAAATTCTATTAAGCAGTTTATGTTAATACACAAATTGATAGACGTTGTGAAATCGAAGCACAACTTAAAGCTTTCTCTGTTAGCACTTTTGAACTTTGCGAGCGCAGAAATACCGACGTGTGTACTGTTTACTATTTATATCATGATATGTTTGTATTTGTACTTGGACTTATAGACAGCTTAATGTCGTTGTGTTTCGTATTATGCAGAAACAGAAACTTTTTTATTCAATGTAGATTATAACAAATACTTATTGAAAGTCACTTTTTTCATTTACCACTGGTTCGCTGATGCTTATAAAGGATACCTCTTTTTACTGGAATCGAGGCATTCCATCCTGGACCTCAGAACCAAGATGGAATGCTATCTTCATCTTGTCGTCACAATGCATCTGCATTTTGAATCTTAATCAAGGATAAATGTAGATAGATGTCAATAGCCCACTGCATCCTCTTCAGGTGGACTTTGTGCTCGTTTGTTACCTATATTCTATAAAATATAAAATAAAAATCTAAAACTAAAAACTACGGTTGCAAACCCGCTTGCCAATCGTGGCACCTGTGGTAAATATTGCCTGTAGGCCATCCTTGTGGAGTATGCCCTACGCGGAGGCCTATGGTCACCAGTGGTTAGGTTTGATAGGCTGTTATAAATGAACAACTAAGCCCTGGGAAAAAGGTAATCACTAAGCTTTTTCTTATATGATTTTATATAAACTATTTTTTTAAATAAAATCACGATTTATCTAATTCATGATAATATTGTAGACTATTAGGTAATATAAATAAATAATAAGTATGTAGGAGCCGTGGTAGCTCAGATAGATAGCGCTCGCTGTAAATTTCACAGTACGCGAGCTAACCGGGTTAAATCCCCGCCGCACCAATGAAATTGTTAATTGCAATTTTAAGTGCTGATTTACCACGTGCTCGGCGGTGAAGGAAAACATTATGAGGAAATCTGCTGCATGTCTAAGAAATAAGAAAAAAAATATCGAAGACATTTGAAGTCGCCATGACGCATTGGGGCAGCGCGGCGGATAATTCCTTGCCCTAAAACCCTTTCAGAAATTAGCGGATTATACACGTCCTACTCCTGTGCCAGGAGTGGGACGTATATACTCGTAGGCTGTAATTTTAACTTTAACCTTATGTAGGCTATTAAACGTCGGCAAGCAGTCAACATCAAAGGAAAGGACTACAACTTCCGTACGTAGTACTATGATTTATTCTGTGATAGACGGCAGTCCTGATTATCAATATGCTTTTATAAGCTTGACCTGAATAGAATAGAATAGGATATTTATAATAGGATTCGAATAGCGTATTTTTTAGTCAATGTAGATAACAAGGATTGTAGTCATTACAATATTGAAAGTCATTTATGCTCTTAGCACTGATTCCAAAAAAATCTCTGTCTTGGAAGAACCTTCATGAAACCAGGCGGGACTATTTTTTTAAACAAAAAATTTTTTACAATATGTATTATGTTGTAGAATACAATACGAGAACAGAGACAGCATGGTAGCGACTACTTCATTTCCAGGGTTTAATATCAGTCATATTGTAATCTTTAGTGGTATAATAACCCTTATTACACAATTTTAGCAATTTTTTTTTTCACTTTTTAATCGATAAATATTTTGTGGAATTTGTTTGTAGAAGCGTATACATTGCCCAATAAGGGAATTACTGACTCTGAATGAGTAACTGGTATGACTAGCTCGTCTCCCATAGATTGCCTCACAGCGGGGATATTTGCCACAGTTTCTACGTTTGGCAGGTATTGGCAGCCAGGGTTGGCAACCGCAGTATTTAATTTATTAGTTGTTATTGGGAATCCACTAGGTACTATAACACCCACGGGACGACATGGGGTAATGGTGGTATGATTACACTCTACACGGCTAGTCGTTTCTATTTTTGTTTACTTATCTTTATGTTTCTATTAAACGCATATGCAGTAGGTAAACATGCTATTGTCGCGCGCCACTATTAATGCCTGGTACATCGCGACACTAGTTACCACTAGCGCCTTCTAGTATCGAATAGCAAACTAGGAGAGTCAAGATCCTTCTGGAAATTTCCATGGAAGAACTTTCTAGAACTATCGACACCTAGTCAGTTGGGACCGGTGTGTATTCGAACATTCTAGATGTTTCTACAGTAGAAGATTCTGGAAATATTTGAGACCCTATATAAGGTAAGGCCGGTATAGACCGCAGCCCGGGTCAGTATTGAATTGGCGATTCAAGCGAATACTTCAAAGCGATACAACTGCGAATTAGGTGTGTATATACTACATAAAGTGTGGTTTTAAGTTGTAATTAGTGTTCCGTAATTAAGGTGTCCATTTTGGTAATTCACTCGGCAGTTTTTATTGTCTTGAACCCCAAGCTCGTAGCACCATAAAATTTATTCTTACCAAGCAATACGTTTTACTAAGCATTACGCTTTGTGGCCTTTCTTGGGGAGGCCAAAGTTCAGCTGGGGACATGTGAAAGACTTATGAAGCAATACGTTGTAAATGGTTCAAACTAGTATCACAGACAATCAGTATTTATACAGTTCAGTTTCGCCAACATTTTTTGTTGTTGGACCGATAAAACAATTGCAAGCTGGACAAAGGCTTACAAATTGGACTAAATCTAAACGAAGCCAAATTGAAGAGACCACGTCAATTAGGGTAATATAATAAAAATTCTGAATGAAGCCTTTTCTTTTAATACATAATTTGTCATTTATTTGAGCTCCTTGATTTATTTTTGCGAATCATCATCTAATAAAATTTCTTACGTCAAAACTACCGTTTTAATTGAATGTAAAAATGTTCAGTATCTATCTATATAATTTGGTTAAAGATAAAAAATAATAATTTGTGATGATCCCATCGAGATAACTAGGGCATGGAGTTTTGGCGGGAACTTGATCGCCGTCTGATTGCTGCTCCTGTATTATTGTTTCTATAATGGTGAAAAGTGGATTTTTATACCAGAAATGTAAAAATGGTGCGATTTTGTTTCTATCAATTGCCTGCTGGCAGAAGCTTCCGTCAATATTTTCTAAAAACTTCGCAATGTAATGCGTCAACATATTGTATAGAAGTGTACTATAAAGGATAAATTCTTACTACTTGATATGGCAAAAGCACAATCGTACAAGTCCTTTACCAAAAAAAAGAAGATATTACTGTCATTCTGAAATTATTGTATAGTCATCGGTTCTTAAGTCGTCTGCAGAATTTAAAATTATTTTAGACCTTTAGAAATGGATAAGTACTGTCTTTTTTACTCAGTCCAACGTTTTCATAGAATACGTAACCAATTTAATATAAGAAATATTAAATTGGTTACGTACACAGAAATCGTAATAATAAGACACTGTGTCTTAATATTACGATTTCTGTGGTTACATAGATGAACATAGATTGCCTCATAGGGGAATATTTGCCACAGTTGCCACGCTTGGCACACGGGTTGGCAACCGCAGTTTTTTATTTTTAGTCGTTACTAAGGAGACGTTGATTTGATTTCCTCTATCCATCTCCCGTGCCTGTCCCTGTCCCATCTCCTGATTTGTTTTCCCCTGTTGCCTCTTACGACACCCACGGGATGATACTGGGCAGTGGTTATTCTTACACCATCTCTACGTGGTCCTATGGTGGAGGTCTATGTTCCGCAGTGGACTTTAAGCTTGTGGTTGTAACCATAGAATTATTAAAAAACAGTTCATTATTATATCTATGGTTGTAACGGTACGTAGTTGAACTCTTAATATTAATTTGCTGTTATGATCGTGTGTTTTTAATCTATATTGAACATTCCTCAGTTTAGCCGCCATATTGGCGACCCTATTTCCATCCATGATCAGTGAAGCGAAATGCCGAAACTGTTTACAGCTTGCGACTTTAATCATTTTATTGTGCCGAGTATCACATTGAGAACTGAAGCTCGTCGTAATATTCAGGTGATTGTTGTGAAGGATCCTGAGGAGAGGGGGGTCTAGTTGTATTGTTGAGTGAGCTCGAACTTTGAATTCTCACAAAGCTTTCGACTTGATATCGGAATTGTAATTTGGATGTGATACGAAGAATGAAATGAAGTGATAAAGAGTAATTGATCGTGAAAATGGAAAATCGCAAAAAAATAAGTCACATTATTTGTGCCTACATATTTTTCTTTTTTGTGGTTTTAGTAGATAGTCGATTTTAATGATACAATAGGGTTCTTGTGTTCATAACTATTTAAAACCCGTAAAAAGGGCCGTGGTAGTTCAAATGGTTGGCGCTCGCCGTAAATTTCACAGTACGCGAGCAAACCGGGTTCGATCCCCGCCGGCACCAATGAAATTGTTAATTGCAATTTTAAGTGCTGAATTACCACGTGCTCGACGGTGAAGGACATCAACAAGAAAAACATCGTGAGGAAACCTGCATGTCTGAGGAATAAGAAAAAAATATTTCGAAGGCATGTAAAGTTCGCCAACACGCATTGGGGCAACGCGACGGACACTTCCTTGCCCTAAAACCCTCTCGGAAATGAGGGGAGGCCTGTGCCCAGCAGTGCGACGTATATAGGCTGTAACTTTACTTTACTTTTTACTAACTATTTAAATATTCTCAAGGAATCTTATTTAAAATTTAATTCATTCAAGCGACAGTAGTCTTACGGTGATTTGTAACTGCACTGCCCCCACTAGATGGAGTGACAATCTTTTAAGTCAAGTAGATGACTTAGGGCCGTGCAATTATGGAGTTCCTTGGGGGAGGCTTATGTTCAGCAGTGGTCTTTTTAAGGGCTGTAATGATGATGATGATCGTAGGTTTGAATCCGCTATTGAACGACGGTCGTAAACTCACGAAACACTCCTACACGAACACTTTAAGCCTACTTGAAATGGTGACTAATGTAGCTAATAAACTAATACTAGTAATAGAATTACTAGTATTCTTTAAAAAATATTATTTTGCTTTGTTTATAATCAATATGAACTTGTGTAAAATTATTTCAAAAATGCCACGTGTGTCAAATGACAACTGTGGCAAACTTCACCGTAAACATATTTATGAGTAACGACAATAATTGATATTTTTTTTAAATTCTATGTATTATATTTTTATGTTATAAACATGCCTTAGTTCCTCAACAACGCACCTGTGGCTTTCTTTTCTTAAAGTTATAGATACAGTGGTTCATATTGTGCTGTAATTAGTAACCGTCAGATGGATGGATAGTTCTTTAGTCACATGAAACAGTGAACAAAGCGTTGAAAATTGAAATTTCCTTATCATTGCTCATCGCAAAATCTAAGTTAAAAGTAAAGTTAGAACCTATAAACGAGTACGTCCTGAGCAAGTATGCGGTAAATCACCACTTAAAATTTCAATTGACAACTTAGCTAATCTAAATATTAATTTTAAATCCACATCCACAAAGCAATTTTCAACACGGGAGTACTTTCTAATTCAGTTTCCCCTTGTGCTGGAAGTTTCCGAGGGCGTATCGTCGCCTTCAGGCTTTGCGCAACTCGGTGTTAACCGGAATCACTAATTATGATGTACGTGGTAGGAATACATGTGAAGTACAACTTGTCCTTTGTGGTGGAAGCCACACGTTCGAGTACTTTGCACTTTTGTTCATACATTTGTAACCGGTTTGGGATTCAATTAAAAATATTTTATAAGCATGTAATGTCATGTCGTCTCAGGGTAGTTTTATAATTCAATTGAGCGTAATTTTATGACAGCTATTATAGTATAGTCTAGATTTACTCTTTAGCGTTTAGCGAGCGTACAGTCAACCTGATGAAACTATCAACGCTTTTTTATTCATTTGTTTATTTTTCATTTACTTAATACTAGTCTTCCAAACATAACAACTTCGTGAGGAAACCTGCATGTCTGAGAAATAAGAAAAAAATATATTTCGAAGATATGTGAAGTTCGCCAACACGCATTGGGGCAGCGCGGCGGGCTATTCCTTGCCCTAAAACCCTCTCAAAAATGAGAGGAGGCCTGTGCCCAGCTGTGGGATGTATATAGGCTGTAACTTTACTTTACTTTACTAGGCTTCTAAAAGTCTACTTCAGAGCATATGCCTCCCCCATAGATTATCTCATATGGAGGACATTTGATATAGTTGCCGAGCATGTTGTTTGGCAATACTGGATTTTTTATTATTATTTGGCTTTGTATCAAGGAGAGGCTAGTTTCAGTCCTCTCTGTCGCCTCTTACGGCACTCCCGCGGTTTTATGGGGCAGTGCATTGTTTTAACCCTTTCACTGCCTTGTTACTTACTTTGTACGATTTAGTATTGCATTTGAAACATGACTGACGACAGCGTATTTAAGGTGCTACGACACGGCAATGAGGTTTAAAACATCTTAATTTTATATATATATATATATATATATATATATATATATATATATATATATATATATATATATATATTGCTGTGTAGTGGCGGTTAAGAATATCCACTACCCCATATCTTCCCGTGGGTATCGTAAAAGACGACAGAGGGACACAGGCAGGAGATGGGCAGCAGCATCTTCCTGGTAACAGCAACTGTACGACAAAAAAACTGCGGTTGCCAACCCGCTCGCCAAGCGTGGCAACTATGGCAATATACCCCCCATGAACAATAACACAAATAGACGACCCCCAGTCCCCGGCGGCCCCGCTATTCCTGGCTACAGTGGCGACCATGGTAACGGCGGGGCACGGGGTGCTAAGAATCTCCGGTGGAGGTTCGGTTGCCACCTACGACGACTCGACCTGGCAACATTTAACGCACGCACCCTGAGGACTGACGAGAAGATCCTGGAGCTGGAAGAAGAGATAGACAAGTTGCGCTGGAATATTATAGGATTATCCGAGGTCCGAAGAGAGGGGGAGGACACGGTGATTCTCGAATCCGGCAACTTGTTCTATCACCGGGAGGGCGACCATCTGTCCCAAGGAGGTGTCGGATTTATCGTCCACAAGTCTCTCGTCAACAACGTTGTAAAGATTGGGAGTGTGTCGATGAGGGTCACGTACCTGATACTCAGAATCACCAAACGGTATTTGCTGAAGGTCATACAGGTTTACGCACCAACCTCGGCACATCCCGATGAGGAGGTGGAGGAAATGTATGAGGATATTTCCAAAGCCATGCATTCCTCCAGAACTCACTACACGGTGTTGATGGGAGACTTCAACGCAAAACTAGGCACAAGAGAAAGCGGTGAGCTGAAGTTAGGGAAATTTGGAGTAGGGCAACGGAACCGAAGGGGCCAGCAGCTGGCCGACTTTATGGAGAAAGAGGGACTCTTTATGATGAACTCTTTCTTCCAGAAGCGGCCCCACAGGAAGTGGACCTGGTCGAGCCTCGACGGTTCGACAAAAAATCAGATTGACTTCATTATGACGACCAGACGCCAACTGTTCAGTGATGTCTCAGTGATCGCAAGGGTGAAAACTGGCAGCGATCACCGAATGGTTAGAGGCACACTGAACCTTAACGTTAAGTTGGAGAGGTCTCGTCTAATGAAGTCAACGCTCCGTCCCCCTCGTGCTCTAATCCAGAATCCCGAAAACTTTCAGCTCGAGTTACGTAACTGCTTTCAGTGCCTACAAGATTGCAATGCAGTGGATGATATGAATGACAAGCTCGTGGAAACAGTCCATGCGGTCGGAGCTAAGTTCTGCAAGACCCGCCGCAGAACACAAAAACTCTCCGATCACACTCTTAATCTCATGGCTGTTAGACGGGAGATGAGGCTGCAATCGTCAACAGATTTGACAGCATGCACGCAACTGAACAGACAGATCTCCAAATGAATGCGGCGAGACTTACGCAATTTTAATACTGCTCGTATTAAAGAAGCGATCGAGCGGAACCAGGGCTCCAAAGTCTTTGCCAGAGATCTGTCTGCCAGTGAGAGCCAACTGTCGAAGCTGAAGTCTGAGTGTGGCAGCATCGTTTCCGGGATACCTGAGATTTTGAGTGAGATTGAGAGGTTCTATGGGCAGCTGTACACATCATCGTTAGAGCCACACGCAAGTGTGAGTAACGATCCAAGAGCAAGTCTTATCCGACACTATTCCGATGATATCCCGGACGTCAGTCTAAAAGAGATTAGAATGGCTGTCCAGCACCTTAAAAACGGCAGGGCCCCAGGCGAGGATGGAATTACAGCGGAGCTTCTGAAAGCGGGTGGAACACCGGTACTTGAAGTCCTTCAGAAGCTCTTCGATTCCGTCCTCCATGGTGGCATTACTCCAGAGGCGTGGAGCAGAAGTGCGGTGGTCTTCTTCTTTAAGGAAGGCGACAACGCTCTCTTAAAGAACTACAGTCCGATTTCCCTTCTGAGCCGCGTCTACGTGCTGTTTTTGAGAGTCATTACGAATCGTCTCGCACGCAGACTCAACGACTTCCAGCCTCCCGAACAAGCCGGTTTCCGAAAAGGCTTCAGTACCATAGACCACATACATACCCTGCGGCAGATTGTACAGAAGACTGAAGAGTACAATCTGCCATTTTGCCTGGCGTATGTGGACTATGAGAAAGCCTTTGATTCCGTCGAAATTTGGGCGGTGCTACAGTCCCTTCAGCGGTGTCAAGTTGACTGTCGGTATATCGAAGTGCTGAAGTGTTTATACAGTAGGGCTACGATGGCTATCCGAGTACAGAACCAGAGTTCGAAACCTATCCAACTGCAGAGAGGTGTAAGACAGGGTGACGTTATATCCCCGCTGCGTTGGAAGACGTTTTCAAGCTACTGGACTGGAAAGGATACGGTATTAACATCAATGGCGAGTACATCACTCACCTTCGATTTTCCAACGATATAGTCCTTATGGCAGAATCGCTGGAGGACCTTAGCACTATGCTCAATGACCTCAATAGTGCCTCCCAACGGATAGGTCTTAAGATGAACATGGACAAAACAAAGATCATGTTTAATGTCCATGTCACACCTATGCCGGTAGTTGTTGGGAGCACTATGCTCGAAGTTGTTGACGAGTACGTTTACCTGGGACAAATAGTCCGACTAGGTAAGTCCAACTTCGACCGAGAGGTCAATCGACGGATTCAACTCGGCTGGGAAGCGTTCGGGAAATTACGACATGTCTTCTCGTCAGGTATACCTCAATCTCTAAAAACTAGATTGTACAACCAGTGCGTGTTGCCGGTGATGACTTACGGATCTGAGACGTGGTCCTTCACTGCTGGCCGTATGAGGACGCTCAAGGTCGCTCAGCGAGCTATGGAAAGGCCTATGCTCGTAGTTTCTCTGCGTGATAGACTCAGAAATGAGGATATCCGCAGTAAAACCAGAGTGACCGACATAGCCCAACGGATTAGTAAGCTGAAGTGGCAATGGGCCGGCCATATAGCTCGAGGAACCGATAACCGATGGGGAAGAAAGGTTCTTGAGTGGCAGCCTCGTACCGGTAGGCGCAGTGTAGGGCGACCCCCCACTAGATGGAGTGACGACCTGGTAAGATATGCAGGAAGTCGATGGATGCAGGTGGCTCAGGACCGTGCTTTGTGGCATTACTTGGGGGAGGCCTATGTTCAGCAGTGGACTTGTGAAGGGCTGTAATGATGATGATGATGATGATGATGATGATATATATATATATATATATATATATATATATATATATATATATATATATATATATATATATATATATAATAGCCATGATACCTCAGATGGTTAGTGCTCGCTGTAAATCTCAATGAATCCTGCATGTCTGAGAATTTCTATGACACGTGAAGTTCGCCAACACGCATTCGGGCGGCGCTACGGACACTTCCTTGTCCTAAAATCCTCTCAGAAATGAGAGGAGGCATGTGCGCAGCAGTGGGACGTATATAAGCTGTATATTATATTAACTTACAGCAAACAGTTTATTAAACTATGACAATAAACTTAACATCAGTTTCCCTACTCGTAAATTCCCAACTATGAAAGAGTAACTGATTTTTTTTAATATAAAGTTGATAAACGAACACATAGTTCACCTGATGATAAATGGATGCTGTGGCCCATAGATACCTTCATATGTCTTCAGTTAATAATTAAAATGAAAACGCGTTGTTACCCTTGAGGACTAAGATGGAATACCTCATTTCGAGTAATAAGGGGAGACCCATAGGGAGGGTTCTCTACACTCACTAAATGAAACACAGCTGCTATTTTATTCTGGTATGCTATGAGAGCGTGGTCCTTCCCCAGTCGAGTTAACGTATACGTGCTGCAACCATAATATAGCTGCGGCTCTGCAACGTATAAAGAAGGTATTACATTTACTATCATTCTATATCTATATCTATGTACTAGTATTCGTAATTTACGGCTTATTCTATCGAATTTGCGGCAATAAAACGATGGCAAATATCACTGCTACCTCTAGTGGCCTATTCGTTGGAATTAGAACTAGAATTATTGCTATTTCAATCACCTAATCGGTAGCGTATAGGCGAAATTAGGGTATTGAATTATATCATTTGGCTTATCTGTGGAAATGGTATGCGATTACACATGAGATTGCGTGAATTGCCTTAACACTCTGGGATGCTAGAAGAACATTGTTTGGCTCAGTTAGTAAATTCTCTAAAAACCTGACCCGATTTACTCTTGAAACCCTTCAAATCTTTTATGGTCGTGTCTTAAACATCAGGCTTGGATTCATTCCAAAACTTTAATCCGGACGCATGATCGTAACGTCGCTTCAGATTAAGTTACAACCCTCTAAATAATTACAAGCTGCGATTGCTGTCGTCAGCCACGTTGCGTCTAAGCGTGGCTATTTTGGAAAATATTCTCCCACTATGGGGCCAAATTATGATGATATCTATGTTCAGTGGTGGCAGGATGTAATTAATGATCATTGACTAGATATTGCGGTACCGAAAACCACATGGCTATGAAGTGCATGATCTGTACACATTGTAACTGCTCGCGAACGTATACGTGCATCTATCTAATAGGTCTTCTACACGGTCGGGACCAACCACCACCCGCCGTGACCTTGGTCGAGTTGATGTAATAATGGACAGTGTAGACATCGGTTGTCTGACCAATATTTTGGTTGAGCCCGACGGCCTTGGTCGCGAGCGCATCCCTCACGACACGTCGGGTCCGTGGTTGACGCCGACCGTGTGGAACGCTGTGGGCCGACGAGAGCGCCTCAGTGCGCGCTTAGCAGTCGTCGCAGGCGGATGTTTAACGGCACTATGGATACGAACGGAAGCAAAGAACGTGAGGTCCTGACCGAATTCTTGTCACTGTACTAAGATTTACCATGTCTTAAAGTACCATGTCATGTTTGTTTAAAGTAATGCGCTATTTCAGCCACAATTTTATGCATTTTTTTTTTCATCTTCATTCAAGCATAGAAACGTTAAAGCTAAACCTATTTTTTGTTGTATTGAAAAGCAAGGAGCCATTTTTAAAAGTAACTACCTTATGTCTTTACTCTTTAAATATTAGAGACAACTGACTAGTTGAGTCAACCACCCGACCGTGTAGAACGAATACAAAAATCGGTTGACCCGACCAAGGTCACGACGGTTGGTGGTTGATCCCGACCGTGTAAGAAGCGCTTTAAGGAACTACTTACTCAGCCCAGAGGACGGATACACACACACACACACATACACGACGTGTGTATGTGTGTGTGCTATAAATATTATATAGGCAAATTAAGTCGCACGATTTCTAACCTTTATTTACTATCCATAATAATGTGTCCTATAATATGTAATCCTTTTATCCCATCCTAAATTAATAGCCAAGCGGAACTAACTGGATATCCACGCAGTTAATTGCATCAAGTAAAAGGTTAGTCATTACTAAAGTATTTTAAGATTTCCGACTCCTGTTTCGAGATGACAGGAATTTTTCTTCCGTTTGATTTGCGTAAGTATTGTTCCAAGATTTTCTATGGGCGAGTTGAAAAAAAAATTCTTCGAATATCAAGGTTAGTACAAAGCACGTGTTAAGAAGAAAAATAATTTAAATATTATCGTTTATTGAAAAAATATAATAATAAAAAAACTAAAAATTTTAATTATCATACAATCCTTTTGGACATCATAGGCATGAAATCCTATGATAAATTCTCTTATCTTAAATTAAAAAAATATGAAAAAAAATTTATTATGATTTGCTTTATGAGAGCTCTTTTCTGAAATCTAATTAATGTTTTTGAGAGCTTTCAAGCGCCCCTTTATAAATATAGAAATAGATTGGTACCTACTTCTCACATTTTTTTACTAATATAAAGAGGGACTGCGAATTTTGTGACCTAAAAAGTAACATAAAACGCTGTTACTGTGGTCCAAATCTCAGATCTGAAGGATACGAAGAACGTTGATGGCTTGGAGCATGGGTTGTGTTAGACATAGTGAATAGATGTTCCCATTTTTAACACTTCAAATTACCCACACGCGATGGAGCAATTGATTCAAGCCCCAACAGTACAATCAAAAACATTCCATTAGTAAATGTTCGCTTATATTTTTCTTCAAAATATTGTTTTTATTGTTTTCTTTGTGTGTTTATGAGCCAAACCGACGTTAAATATTTGTTTGTGAATTGGATATACCCTAAATGTTTTTTCTGTACACATACCAAAATTTATGAGTTCCCAGAAAATTTCTTTGATTCAATTTCTATTCGCTGTTGTCAAAGGGATTCTTAATTTTTTCCCGCTTTACAGTCAGTGGGGAAATACTTCCATAAGCAATTACTTCTCTTGGAGACATATTTAAGTATTTTCTTTGTAACTGAGATGTTTGACGTCCCAATGTCATGGTTAGCCCGGCTACCTTCAGTTTTTAAATACAAATTTTTGGTCCGATCTACGCAGAACGAGCTTAAAGTATCTTGAAGTCTTGCAGTGGTATTCTTGGGTTTGGGTTTAATTTTGTTAATTATAATAGGATTCCAAGCAGATGGCAGCACCATCCATCTTCTCTATTTGCGAGGTTTTGTGGTTTATCAAATCTGATGTAATTGTGGGAACGATCTTGAACATGTTCACAGACTGCAGACTTCCCGGAGCGTCGGTGATACGTTCACGTCAGCTATATGTTTCAAGTGGGTTTTTATAGATCTTTTTGACTTATGTAGGAAAGACCACATTCTTAATCTAGCTTGTACACTCCTGCATATTGTAGAGGAATATTACACTTGATGGATAGTAAAAATTTATTAATCTTCTTCGGCGGCTTGTAGTATGTTTTAATGGAAGCTCGCTTTAAAATATAGCCAACCTTGTTTGTGACACCCCTGACATACGGTAGTACAGCAGGCACACGCTCGTCTGTCAGCTTCACTCGGTACTGTGAGGTAGGTGCAGGCCCGAAGCTTGTTGTCTTGCAATATTTGTTTGACGTGCTGGAACTCGGTGGCCAGATGTTTTCTTTCACGGATCCCTTGTGCTCTCTGAAACAAAGATTCACCTACGGTAGCTAACTGTAAAGGATGATGGTGAGATTCACTATTTAAATATCGGTTGGTATGGATCTTTTTCCTATACACAGTGTGACCAATACTGTTATCAGGGTTTCTAATGACTATCAGGGTTTCGGATGACTAAATATCTAAGAAAGCTAAAGAATTATTTACCTCTAACTCCATTGTGAATTGTATTTTAGAGTTTATGGAGTTAAGGTGGTCTAAAAATACAGTTACTTTGTCAGATGGTAAAATTGTGGAAGTGTCGTCTGCGTACCGCTTGTAGAATTTTGGATTTATAGGAGCAGTAAGAAGGTCTTTCTCCTCAAAGTCTTCCATGAATATGTCGGAGACTATGGGAGATACAGGCGAGCCCATGGCCACACTTGTAGAACTTTTCCTTCTGGAAGTAAATACAGTTTTATTCAAGGTGTAGTTTTCGCGTAAATTTAAGAAATCATAATGCACTTTTATTTTGATTCCTTATGTAGATAGATGTCTATGGCTCACAGCATGCGCTTAACATCAGGTGGAATGTGCGCTTGTTTGTTATCCTTATTCAATTAAAACTAACAAGCAACAGTAGCGCTAGTGGTTAAAGGCACGGACTGCAAATATAAAAGTCTTGAATTCGAATCCTCCATTTGATTTTTGTTGTGAATCTTATTCTTGTCCTTCAGACTGAATTTTGGTTACGCCAAATTAAGAGCTTTTCTTTGTTCCTTTGATTCTTATCTTGATGTGGATATTCAAGTTTCCTGACACGATTTTTTTACTCCGCCAAGCACGTGGTAAAAATCGGCGTTTAAAATTGCTATTAACAATGTCATTGATATCGGCGGAGTTTGAACTCGATTCCTTTGCGTATGGGAACTTTACCGTGTTTACACTCCGAGCTACCACAACTTCAACCTTTTTGTCCTTTTATAAGATAAGGATAACAAACGAGCACACAGTCCACCTGATGGTAAGTGGATGCTGTGGCCCATAGACATCCATATCTATGCTTGATTACGAATCAAAATGCAGATGCGTTGTCACCCGTTAGGACTAAGATGGAACGCCTCATTTCCAGTAAAAAAGTTCTCTGGTTCTCTACTCTCACCATACGAAACGAAACACAACAGTCAAGCTGCTATTTTACGCTGGTATTCTGTGAGAGCGTGATCCTTCCCCGGTCGAGCCGACCCATTCGTGCTACAACCATAATATAGTTGCAGCATGGCTCTACCACGTCTGAAAACGACTTCGGCCTTTTTTCCCCTTAGTCGATTTAGGTATATAAAAAATATCAGCATGCAACACGAGTTCTTTGAAATGACAGAATCGATTTATCTCAGTTTATTTTATCACTTCTGGCATTTCTCTCTATCTGTATGTGAAGTTTCATTGAAATCGATTCATCTTACGCAGTAGGTTTTGCAATCAGTTTTACAATAATCACGGTTGTGATTGATGAATAACCTACCGTGTAGTGCAGTGATTGACGCCTGCATGAACGCGTAATGTACGCCTTAAGATTACTCCGGACAAACGCATCTACAATTCCTCTAGTGTTGCAGTTGCCCATGGCCGGCGGTAGTCACCATTAGGTGCGCCGCAAGCTCCTTTGTTTCTTCTTATACCAAAAAGAAAAAAGATTTTTGATATTATGTTCGGACACTTCAGCTTCTTTACATTTACTATAGATTTCAAATAGTATTTCGTTACCTTTTTACCTTTTATTGTTGATTGGAATTAAATAAGGAGGATAAATTGAAATATTTCATTTCAATTTATCCTCATTATTTTTTTTAAATAATCTAGTTTTATTTAAATAAATAATTTAATTTAATTAATCTGGTTGACATTAATTTAAAATTTTTAAATGAATCCAAATATTTAAATTTATCCTCATTATGTATTTAAATAACCTGGTTTTATATACTGATATGGTATTAACGGCTTGAGGCGAGGATTTCCTAAATTAAATGGCTTTTGGTTTCCCTTCCTCTACATGCATATTATTTGTCCAGCACGAAGTAAGCGTGCGATATGCGCTGGACAAAATGTTATATAATTCTTAATTTGGAACTTTTATAATCAAAAATTAATGTAGATTTCTGTGGGCTACAACATCCACTTACCATCAGGTAGACTGTATGCCCGCTTGTCACCCTTACACTATTAAAAAAAGGATTTAAATAACAAAGGTAGCAGAAAAATATTATATGGTTATCGCTTAAAAAGCGAAATCTCGGACGTCAAAGCTTTTTCCAGGCGATCCAATTATAATTTTATCTCCGTTAATATACTTAGTATTTAATCCATTTTTATTTTAATTGAGTATTTCATAAATGTGCATATTTTTTCCGAGCATAGGTATACTATTTAAAGAAGTATGAGTTCTCAATTGAATTGATTACTGAATGCAATTCTGTTATCAATTATCCTGCAACTCCCCTGCCGCTGCGGTTGTTCTTGGGCGGCAGTTGTCACTTTTGTTTGTGTTATAAAAAAAATCTCGAACGGCAGGATCGTGTCTTAAATTCGCATATTTTTGTACAACCTGGCCTTAAGGAAAATATACAAAAACTGTAAACTTCTGTCGGACTAAGCATCCGGTGATATCCACAGACGTGGCAATTACATGGGTGGGTCCGGTGCGCTCGTGGCTGCCGTGCTCAGCGGGCGCGGAGCCGCGCCGCCCGCCGCCCCCCCTCGACGACGCGCGCGCCCGCCTCAAGCCCTACTTCTGGAGACTTGATGGGGAGGAAGTCAACCCTAAAAGGTATGTAACTTATACATAATATTTGTTTACAAGCTTCTTAAGTACAGGAAAATCCCTGCAGGTATAAGTAAGTCCGACAGCTTACTTTTAGTTTTATTTTAAAGAATAAGGGATTTAAAGAAAGTTTTCTTCCTCGCACAACTTCCTTGTGGAATCGACTACCACCAGAGATTTTTCCGGACCGATACTACTTAGGGACCTTCAAGAAAAGAGCCTACTCCTTTTTAAAAGGCCGGCAACGCATCTGCAATTCCCCTGGTGTTGCAGGTGTTTTTGGGCGGCGGTAATCACTTGCCATCGGGTGAACTGTATGCTCCTTCGTCTCCTCTCCTATAAAAAAATGAGCTCACAGCCCACCTGATGGAAAGCGGATGCTGTGGCCCATGGATATCTACATTTATCCTCGAATAACTATCAAATTACAGATGCGTTGTTACCGCTGCGGACCAAGATGGAATGTCTCGTTTCCAGTACAAAGGGTCTCCGGTCCCTACACTTAATTTCGAAACACAACAGCGTTAAGCAGCTATTTTATGCTGATATTCTGTGCCAACGTTGTCTTCCCTTGGTCGAGCCGACCCATTCGTGCTACAACCATAATATAACTGCATCGTGGATCTACCACGTATATAATGCAACATACATTATTAGAGCCGTGGTAGCTCAGATGGTTAGCGCTCGCTGTAAATTTAACAGTACGCGAGCAAACCGGGTTCGATCCCCGCCGGCACCAATGTAATTGTTAACTGCAATTTTAAGTGCTGACTTACCACGTGCTCGGCGGTGAAGGAAAACATCGCGAGGAAACCTGCATGTCTGAGAAATAAGAAAAAAATGTTTCGAAGACATGTGAAGTTCGCCAACACGCAGGGCAGGGCAGCGCGGCGGACTATTCCTTGCCCTAAAACCCTCCTCGAAATGAGAGGAGGCCTGTGCCCAGCTGTGGGACGTATATTGGCTGTAACTTTACTTTACTTTATACATTATTATGTTTACCTATACGAAGCCAATACTGGTCTTTATAGAGTCAATAAATGTGTGTTAGTTAGATTTAAGATAATCAAAAGCAACTAAAAGAAATTGCAAGTTTTTGGTTTAAAATAGAGTCTAGATCACTCCTGGTATTGTTTTTTAACTGTTCGTAAAGCTTACAGTCGGTTCAGCCATTTGCTAGATTAGCCCGGACGTCGTACCCATTTTGACAGACAGACAGTGCACACTGCTTATCATAATCAGCTATATATTAAGACACTTATTTCGAATTACAGACGGATACATCAATTTTATTTAAATGCTTATAGATATAAATGAAGATATCCGCCGTAGAACCAGATTAACCGACATCGCCCAAAGGATTGGTAAGCTGAAGTGGCAACGGGCCGACTATACTGCTCGAAGCAATAGTGGACATAACTTCAACATAAGCCTGCATCCATTGAATTCCTGCATATCTTACCAGATCGTCACTCCATCTAGTGGGGGACCGACCTACACTTCGCCTACCGGTACGAGGCTGCCACTCGAGAATCTTTCTTCCCCATCGGTTGTCGGTTCTTTGAACTGTATGACGACTATTGCCACTTCGGTTTACCTACTGCTCCGTTGGGCTGTGACGACCCGCCTGCCAGGTATGGTAGCTATGGCATAATGCTAAAATGCTGTAATGCTGTCTATAGGGGAGGCCTATAATTAGCAATTAAAAACGTAGTTTAATATTAATCCTAATAAAGCCTTCTCTTGACGTGTACCTACTGCGTATAGATCATTGAATATTTTATACACATAGCTAATTTAATTTAAGTGAAAGAGACCATTTCGCATCTTTCTCTAACAAGATTGGCTTTTCTAAATCGTTTTGCTTGTAAAGGCTCTCGTTTTTTGAGCGGTCGCACAAATTAATTCCGCCGATCAGGTTCAAATTCAATTTAAACTGACGCGAGCCTAAATCTTAAAAGTTTGATTTAGATTCGATAGCCAGATGTCAGCAGCAATCAAGTTTGCTGCCCTTTATTAATTTCACAATTGTTTTGTTAGCTTCGCGTGTTCTATTTATGTAATCTATTTATGTAATGAAATATTTTAATGTAGTTTTCAGCAACTTTGAGCCGGTCGATTGACCTGAAAATTTGCTCTCGTATCAAGGATGGACGATAATATAATAATTTAGTAATTTTATCCTAGTATACTGGTTCAGATCATCAGTTTCGTGCTGTAGCCAACATGATCACGTTACGTTATCATGTTGGCTGCAGCACGAATGATTAGATCGACCGGGGAACGAACAGTCCATGCTCGCGTAGAATACCAGTGCACATTTAAGTTACAGCCTATATACTAGTCACTGCTGGGCCTCCTCTTATTTCTGCGAGAGTTTTGGGGCAAGGAATTGTCTGCCGCGTGCCTTAATGCACATTGGTGAACTTCACATGTCTTCGGATACATTTTCCTTCACCGCCGAACACGTATTAACACAGACATAATCAGTGCCGGCGGGAATCGAACCCGGGTTGCTCGCGTACTGTAAAATTTACAGCGAACGCTAACCATCTGAGCTACCACAGCTCAACAATACAAATATCGATAGAGATAAGAAAGTAATTTTCTTATTAATATATATTTTTTATGTTTCCTTTATCTTGTGTTTTCTGTCTACTTCATAATGTATGTAATTGTAGTAATGCAAATAAAACGTGTCTATGACTATGCCAAAAGGTCGCTATGTTTTGTATGATTAGTAACAATACCGGATATTAATCCTCGGTGATGAATACGCCCTTATATTGTGATTATTAATCGAGGATGAGACCATGGGCCTCAACATTAACATACTGTCATTGACTGTACGCTTTTATGTAACCGTACTTGCATAAAAAAGATAGTTCTGGTAAGGAAAAGTTACCAAAAATTTGACTATGGCAGAGTGGCGAACCGCGTATAAAATTATTATTATTGATAAGAAGCTGAAGAATTCCGACACTTAACACGATCTCATTTGTCCTTTTGTTCCAGGGTTTCTTTGAATGGGACTCTGGAGGTGTCTCGAAAGCGCGACGGTGGTGGGGACGGTGTGTACCAGTGTGGAGTGCGCCACCATGCTGGTGTGGTGCTAGGCAACCCCGTGCATCTCAAGTTTGCCTGTGAGTATGAAACAATGCTATTGTGTCGGGCTTTACTAACTTTTATGGGATTATGAGATATAAAATTGATAAACTTAATTGAGTGAAGAGATATGTGAAAATTACATGAGGCCTAAATAACATCCTAAGACCAGGTCTATGGTTCGATCTGTTCATGATAAAGTGGCACGACGACAGCGCCGCCACATCGTTCGGAAACTTTGATGGTATGATCTGTATCGTAGGCTATGATACTATTACCGATTATCGCTCCACAAACTCCATTTTGAAGGACTCCACTGGAGGACTTGACTTGAACTGGTTCAAAGGGTTGGAAAGTCGCTGTAGTTACAGACTGGTTACAATTGGACAACTCAAAGTGGCCTCCTTTGTTTAAAGGTTGCAGGTGTCTGTAGGCTGTATATAGCAGCTTACCACCAGATGTACTACTGTTTTGTTTTCATTCCAAAGTTTTTAAAATACAAAAATTTAGGTATAAAAATTGAGTATTGGAAAAAAATGATGAAAATGTATCAAACATTTTAGTTGAGTTAAACTGTTCAAAATAAGTGCCTTCTCTTCTATTAAAATTGTCTAGAGTTCTATTTTTACAGTGAATTTTTTTTTTATTTAAAAGGAATATTAACAATGCTACAAACATTACTAATATTCCCCTTAACCACTCGTGGTAAGCTTAAATTGCTTGTGTTACGAGTGGTTCACGCCAGTAGTCGAATGGCGGATTCCAACCCTCGACCTTTTTGAGTTCGCGGTCCGCGCCCATCCATTAGGCTACTGTCGCTTCTAAACGTCTTTATTTCAACGGCTTTTTATAATGAATTTGAACTGTATTTGTGACATCGTCACCACTTAACATGAGCCCGTCGTACATAACATAAAATTGGATGTAGTTACGCAAAAAGGATTCAACCCGGAGACAAGACAAAAATGAGTTATTAAAGATGAAAATAAAAATATCTTTCAGACCGAATTTTAGTCACGGCAATTCTCAACATAAACAACCTATCTGCGAAGGACAGGAATATTGTGCACGAGTGCGTGTACAAGCACAGGTGTACTCTGTATTCTGATACGATCGGAGAAATCTAATGCACAGGACCAATGGCTTTTTGTGACTACCAGGGCACGTCGCGTCACGTCACGACGTTAGGCACTTACCATCAGGTATGCCGCATGCTCGTTTATCGAAGCAAGTCGTTATTAATGACTTGCTTCGATAAACTTTGATAAATGACTACTGATTAAAAACCTCAGTATCTCGACATTGAGTTCTAGTAGTGGGCTGGATCCTTTTTGCATAAGTACGTCCTGTTCAAATTTGATTCAATTGTTTCTTTCAATTCGCTGTAAATTTTAAGCCTCTGCAACAAAGTCTCCACAAGGAACTTTTCAAGCAACGCTTACGAGTTTCCGTGCAGCATATTCTGTAGAGATAGGCGCTTTTTTAAAAGTGGAGTACGTGATACTTTGATCTTGCCGCGTGTCGACTTCTATTTGCGACGTGGCGGAGGTTTCCTTTTCAGTAATTCTATGTACTTTGAGGGATAGTTTTTTTTCTCGAATTTTTCTTTCTTGTATGAAACGTTGGGAAAATAAATTTCGTAATAAATACAAGGACCAGTAAGGATGTTGATAGTTTAGTCGTAAACTTATAAATCTTACTTATCACGTTTTATTCTAGAATTTTCAAATTGTGGTGGAAATGGTCAATCGCTGCTTTGTAAGTAATCCTGTATTTTCTAACGAATCAATGTGTGAAAAAATGTGTGTGCCAAATTTTTACCCGATACCTTGAGTGAAGGCTGGTGAAATATTGATTGCAAAATTTCAGGACATACATACATACAAGTGATGTTAAATAAAAGCTTTTAATAAAAAATAACTGGCGGGAAGATATTAATTGAAATAATACTAGTTTTTACGGAATTTATCGCGTATGTTTAACTTTTTTACCCGACGTTTCGAGAATCAGAATCAGAATCAGAATCAGAAAATATTTATTTGCCTACTTGTGTATTTACATTTGCATCCTCACGGCCGGTGAACCGTGCGAGGGTGAGTCAGCTAACTTATGTCCTAGGTGGATCTGTGTTTGCTGTGTTTTGCTTATTCATAATAAAGTTTATACAATAAAATTATTATGTATTTCATTTGTTTTTGTGTACTTATTTGCTAGCCTTTATTACCTTATCCTAAGAGGGCGCGGGGCTCCCGTGTTATCGGTGGGCCATCGCTTGTAATTTTTCTTTTTGGGATCATATACAATTTCACCTATTCTATGGTTGGTCCTGAGGGGATTGAATTCTCCGTGCGCCAGGTAGGCGTCACCGGGGGATTCCAGGTCTTCTATTTCCAGTTGGGCAATGTTGTCCAACATCTTCTGATGTTTATGTCCTCGGCACGTAGGTGCCAGGCTTCTATGTCAGCCATCTCCCATAGCGTCTCTGTGGATATTCTTTTCGGTAGTTGGGTAGCACTCGTTGAGTGCCATTCTGTATTGTCTTTCGATTTTACTCAGGTTCGTCGCGCTGTACCTCGATAGCAGTTGGACCACTCCGTAGTCCAGCAGTGGCAGAATGCAGGCCTGTATTATGGCCAGTTTGGTTTCTAGATCTGTTTTTGCGTAGTATCCAATTATCGGGCCAAGGGCTCCTCTGACCCGTTTCAGTTTCTTCACTACCTTTTCGGTGTGTTGATTCATTCTCATGCGTTTATCGAAGACCACGCTGAGGTATTTGATCTGGTTTTGGTATGGTAGCATCTGTTGTTTTAATTTTACCGCTGGGCGGTATTTACTTTTCTTTGAGAACATAATGCACTCGGTTTTCTCTACGTTGCATTTGAGCCCCCATCTCGTATAGTAGTTAATAATAGTTTCTGCTGCCCATTCCGATCACATGGTTGCATGGTCTGGGTTTGTGGCTCTGTTGAGAATGCAGAGAGCTGTGAGATTTTGAGCCCCTTAATTCTGTCATGTATGTCCCAGATGTCATGGACATACAGGTTGAAAATCACCGGTCCCAGGATCGATCCTTGAGGCACGCCATGGAGTATAGGTTTCTCCTCTGTTTCAGTTGTTCTAAACCTGCCTTTCAGTTGTCTGCCTGCAAGGCAGTTTTCTATAATTTTTGTGATGTTAGTGGGTACGTCTTTGTCTTGTAGCTTTTTGATCAAGCCTTTGTGGTTAATCGAGTCAAAGGCTTTCAAGAGATCTGTTGATATTGTGGAGGCATACCGAACCTGGTATCTTCAACGCGCCGCAACGAGAGAGCACTACTCACTGAACCTATGGCGCGACCATAATATCTAGGTCAAACGGCCACGCCTCAATCAGCTTGCGCGCGAGCGGGCTACGCCCGTTAGTCCGTAGCTGCATCCGACGCAGAACGCACGCCACTCTTGCGCAGATCCGGCCTAACGCTTTCGCTCGCTTAAATTGTAGTCTCATTGTGTATTTCAAGTTCTGTTTATATATTTTGTTCTGTGCTAACTCTTCCTTTCTTTTGCTGTCACTGTGTATGCTATCCGCCTTTCTAAACTCTCTTTGTGCTTGTGGACAATAAACGTTTTGTGTGTTATATGTGGTGACTTTTATTTACATACATCACTACACTGGTGACCCGCGTTTGAACATAAAAACAGTTTAAAAAAGTGTACTTTGGACTTAAATAGTGTGACCATGTCAAAATCAACATCACAAGATGGCGGAGTTAGTGGCGCGGCTTCAACCGACACTTTTCGTGTCGGCGTTCGCATACCTCCTTTTTGGGCTGAGGAACCAGCCGTTTGGTTCGCACAAGTGGAAGGTCACTTTTCGTTGTCCGGTATATCTGATGACAAAACCAAATTTTATTATGTCATATCTCAACTGGATCACCGTTACGCAGCAGAAGTAAAGGATATAATTGTGTCACCTCCAACTACAGGAAAGTATGAACACCTTAAAAGCGAGCTTATTAAAAGGTTATCGATGTCAAGAGAGAGGGAAGTTAAGCAGTTGCTGACACACGAGGAACTAGGTGATCGTCGCCCATCCCAGTTCTTAAGGCACTTGCGTCATCTAGCAGGGTTTGAGGTACCGGACGAGTTTCTAAAAACTCTCTGGACGAGTCGCCTCCCTACACACGTACAGACCGCAATAGCATCACAACCGCGAGCGGATTTGAATAGCTTAGCTGATTTAGCAGATGCCGTGATCGATATTGTCTCCTCTACGCCACAAATCGCAGCCACAGCTGTAGCAACTGGATCGCAGATCGATGAAATGGCTAAACAAATTGCGCAACTTACCAGGCAAGTAGAAGCACTTACATTAAATAAAAATAGATCACGCTCGCGTTCCAAAAGTAGAAGCAGTCGCCGGCAGCACAGCCAAACCCGATCGAATTCCAACTACAGGCGTTTCCCTAAATGTTGGTATCATTGGAAGTACGGAGACTCTGCAAACCATTGCGTCAAGCCATGTGACCATGTGTCGGAAAACTTAAAGGGCAGTCGTTAATGGCGACATACGGCAGCCCTTCACAGCCAAGTCGCCTCTTTGTTACAGACCGTAGAAGTAAAATGCAATTTTTAGTCGACACTGGGAGCGACATTTGCGTTTTTCCTAAAACGGCACTCAAACGAAGGCAACCAAAGACGGACTACCAACTTTTTGCAGCCAACGGTACTAGCATAGCTACTTACGGTTATGCACATCTAGAGCTGGACTTGGGATTGCGTCGCGAATTCTCCTGGCGCTTCGTCGTGGCTGACGTTACGAAACCCATCATCGGGGTAGATTTTTTATCGCATTTTAACTTAATAGTCGACGTTCGACATCAACGGCTGATTGATAATACAACATCATTAATCACCACCGCAACAACAGCATCTTCGCCTGCCAATATTTCTTCAGTGAAGACCATGACAGGTGACACTAAATACCATGAAATACTTAGAGATTATCCAGAGATAACGCGACCATCTGGTACTCAGCAAGTTCCCGCACATGCTACCGTTCATCACATCAGAACTACACCGGGTCCACCCGTCTTTTGTAACCTAAGACGGTTAGCACCCGATAAGTTAAAAATAGCAAAACAAGAATTTGCAGCCATGATAAAGTGCGGTACAGCAAGACCATCTGACAGCCCGTGGTCATCTCCACTCCACCTAGCTCCAAAGAAGGATAACGGATGGCGACCATGCGGAGACTACCGTATGCTCAATGCACGCACAATACCAGACAGATACCCGATACGTCATATCCATGATTTTGCACATAATCTTTCTGGTTCCCGTATCTTCTCCACCATAGATCTGGTAAAAGCTTACAACCAAATAAGGGTTGCTGAAGAAGATATATGTAAAACGGCAATATCAACACCCTTTGGACTATATGAGTTCCCCTTTATGACGTACGGACTCCGAAACTCTGGCCAGACTTTCCAAAGGTTTGTCGATGAAATGACACGAGACCTGGAATTTTGTTATGCTTACCTGGACGACTTCCTAGTGTTCTCGCCAGACGAAGAAACTCATAAGAACCACCTGCACTAAATATTTGATAGACTCAAGAAATACGGTATGGTAATAAACATGAACAAATGCGTATTTGGGGCAACACAAGTAACCTTTCTGGGCTACACTGTCTCAACGCATGGTGTGAAGCCACTGGACTCTAAGGTCGAAGCTATCCAGAGCTTTCCCATACCGAAAAACGTAAAAGAGCTTAGACGCTTCCTAGGGATGATTAATTTCTACCGGCGGTTCATCCCAGGTGCTGCTGAAATCCAAGCACCCTTACATGCACTCCTGACCGGAACAGTCAAAGGATCGTATCCAATCGTCCTTTCCGATGACAACCTTGAGGCTTTTAACAAGTGCAAACAAAGCCTCTGCCAAGCAGCACTACTAGCACACCCAGACCTGCAAGCACGTTTAGCACTGGTCACAGACGCCTCAGACTCGGCCATTGGTGCGGTGTTTCAACAAAGAAAGGATGGCAATTGGCAACCTCTCGCATTTTTTTCGAGTAAGCTAAGCCCTGCACAAAAGAAGTATTCCCCATACGATCGAGAACTACTGGCGATATACGAGTCAATAAAATATTTTCTTACATGTTAGAAGCGAGACACTTTACAGTGTATACGGATCACAAACCACTATGCTTTGCTTTCCACACAAGAAAGGAGAATTGTACTCCCAGGCAATTTAGACACCTGGATTACATTTCACAATTAACGACGGACATACAGCATATAGCAGGAAAAGACAACGTAATAGCCGATACACTTTCACGAGTCGAAGACATAACTCAAGGAGTCACCTTAACTTTGCTTGCGAAATCACAAGAGTGCGACCCAGAGTTGAAAGAACTGCTAAGAGGAGAAACCTCTTTGGTACTAAAAAAAATATCAATACCTGGAACAGATAACTACCTGTATTGCGACGTCAGTACAGAGAAAGTACGACCATACGTACCCAGAGACTTAAGACACCGCGTTTATGAAAGCCTGCACGCCCTTAGCCACCCTGGTGCTAATGCATCATCTCGGCTAGTGTCACAACGCTACGTTTGGCCAAGCGTTCGCAAAGACTGTCGAGAGTGGACAAAGAAATGTTATGCTTGTCAGCGTGCGAAAATAACAAGGCATGTCTCTTCACCAATAGGCACATTCGTCATCCCACAGGCCAGATTTATGCACGTCCATATAGACTTAGTTGGACCACTACCACTATCTCATGGAAAAAGGTACTGCCTCACCGCAATTGACAGATTTACTCGATGGCCTGAAGCAATACCTATTGAGGACATAACAGCTGAAACGGTCGCGAAAGCATTCTTATCTGGATGGATTGCACGATTCGGATGTCCCATCGAAGTTGTGACCGATAGAGGAAGACAATTCGAATCAGCACTATTTAAATATCTCGCAGAAATATCTGGCTTCCAACACAAGCGCACAACAGCCTACCACCCGGCATGTAATGGCATGATAGAGAGATTTCACCGACAGTTGAAAGCAGCCATTATATGCCACGGAAATGAAAGATGGACTGAGTCACTCCCGCTAGTCTTGTTGGGTATACGATGCGCCCACAAAGAGGACCTCGAGGCAACATCCGCCGAATTATTATACGGCGAAACGCTCAGATGACCCGGAGAAATATTCAGTGCAAATATGAACATAACTACCGATGTATCTGACTTCACAGCGCGTCTTAGAGAATTTGCAATAAAATTACAACCTCAGCCAGCCTCACGACACTGTGATGAAAGAATATTCATTTTTAAAGACCTCCTTACAGCGACACACGTATTCCTTAGAGAGGATGCCTGTCGTAAAGCCTTGCAACCAGCATACAGAGGCCCGTATAAAGTCTTAGAGAGAGGTAATAAGACATACACAGTTTTAATAAAGGGCAAGAAGGTAACTGTTACCATAGATAGGTTAAAGCCGGCTTATCTACTCAAAGACATGACAGTTACAAGGCAAACAGCGCCCACATTGTTATTAATGCGGAAATGCGAAAATTCACCCCCGGACAAAACACCACCAGATGAAGTAATACATCGTACAAAATCGGGAAGGGCAGTAAGATTCCCTGATTATTATCGCCCGTAACACGGTCTCTGGAGGGGGGTGATGTGGAGGCATACCGAACCTGGTATCTTCAACGCGCCGCAACGAGAAAGCACTACTCACTGAACCTATGGCGCGACCATAATATCTAGGTCAAACGGCCACGCCTCAATCAGCTTGCGCGCGAGCGGGCTACGCCCGTTAGTCTGTAGCTGCATCCGACGCAGAACGCACGCCACTCTTGCGCAGATCCGGCCTAACGCTTTCGCTCGCTTAAATTGTAGTCTCATTGTGTATTTCAAGTTCTGTTTATATATTTTGTTCTGTGCTAACTCTTCCTTTCTTTTGCTGTCACTGTGTATGCTATCCGCCTTTCTAAACTCTCTTTGTGCTTGTGGACAATAAACGTTTTGTGTGTTATATGTGGTGACTTTTATTTACATACATCACTACAATATCATGGAGACGCTGTCGCCGTTGGCCAAGGCATCTGTGATTATTTTACCGGTGCGAAGGATCTGGGTCGCTGTGCCTCTGGCCCTTGTGAAGCCGTGTTGGAACGGTGGTTGCAGCCGGTCCACCGTGGCGGTGAGTCATCTCAGGATCAGTCGCTCGCACAGTTTGCCCATTATGTTGAGCAGTGTAATCGGGCGGTACGATAGTGCCTGGCGATGATCTTTGCCAGCTTTGTGCGGGAAGATGCACACGCCGGTTTTCCATCTCTTAGGGAAGTAGCCTGTGGACAATATAAAGTTAGCGAGAGGCACAAATGCCTCGGTGAAGACTTCTCCCCCGAGTTTGAGGGCGTCTGCCTTGATTCCATCTGGCCCGGGAGCCTTTTTGTTTTTGAACCTGCTCAGTGCTAATTTGACTTCGTGTTTTGATGTTGGGTCGAGTGGCTGGAACGGGGTCGTTTTCTCTGTGCCCTCGTCTTCCGTCACAATTACTGCCTCTTTTACTACTGCTGCCTCAGTCAGTGAGTCGATCGTCTCTTTTTCCGTTTTGCAGCCCGTTATGTTTGGTAGTCTCATGATTGGTTTCTTCATGTTGCGTTGGATGCGCCACATTTGCGACCTATTGTCATTCGGATCCTGGATCTTATCCAGCCAGCCCTTCTCGGTATATTCTCTCAGTGCTTGGTCTGCTTCTTTTTTGGCTTTGTTGTAGAGGGCACGTGCCTCTCGTTGTAGGTTGAGGCTGCCGTGCCTTGCCTGCCATTTAATTTGTTTTAGCTTGTTTCTGAAGTCTATCTTTTCATTAATTTCCGGTGGTAGATGTTCTCGTCTCGTTGTTGTTCTGAAAGGTGCGTGTTCGTTGAGGGCTGCTGTAATGGATTTCTCCATGGTTTCGACGTATCTTTCGCAGTCTTCCTCCGTGATTATTTCCCCGTGTAGGTAGCGGAAGCCTTCCCACATGGTTTGTTGGTATGATTCCATCGCCCCCTCGTCCTCGCGTATCCTTCTTGTGTTGCGAGATTTGTTTTCCTCTATGTTGTGTTCGATTTTTACAGTGAGTAGCCATGGTAGATGGTCTGACCCGACGCTTTCTAACTGCTTGGCTTGTGCCTCGATCTGTTGGTGTGTTATTACGGCTATGTACAGGATTGCGTTGCCTTGGTTGGCCGGCCTCGACGGCGCGCCGGCGTTTTTTAACGAGCAGATTCCGTCGTTTATTGCTTTCCTGATTACAATGCCTAGGCCTGCGTCTCTTCTTTGGTTCAGGGCGCGCATCTGTAGATTCAGATCTCCTATTATGATCGTTGGTTCGTCAGCCAAGGTTTCTTCAAGCTCTTCTCTGGCTTGGTGTTGATTTGGGATTTGAAAGTAGGTCCCTTTTATTTTTATGTATTGTCCGGTCGCGTGGTCTGTGAACAGTTTGATGCCCACGCCTTCAATTTTTCTTCTCTCTTCTCCCCACCCCGGTGTGACCTCTGTTTCGGTCCATCTTAGCCCCCTTTGTATGTACATGGCCGTGGTTAAGTGGGTTTTAAGCGAGTGTGTGATTTTATCGTATCCTTTCATGTTAAACTTCTCCTTGTCGAAGTCGATTTTGCATTCGTTTATCACTATTATGGCTGGCCTGTATTTTTCTGCCAGCTTTTTTACTTCAATGAATTTCTTTCTCAGTCCTTGTGCATTTAGGTGTAGGATTTCGAGGTTCTGTATTCTTTTTTGGTCGTAATTAGCCATTGGTCTGTCGTTGTGTGTTATTCATGGTTTCTATGAGCTTCATTAGTAGTTTTTCCGTTCGCTCCAGTCTTAGGTGGAGGCTTTCTATGGTTGTTTCGTTCATCGGTGGTAACATTGCCTGCTCCCCCTGTGATAGTGTCGGCTCCTTCTGTGGCAAGGCGGGGAATTGTCTTTTGCTTGAGACGTCCGCATATCTGACTCCAGGTCTGACTGTTGCACGTCTGATTCTCTCTTCTTGTTTAGTCTGTTTGGCTTTCGCTTGTTCCATTTGTTTGGATATCATTTTTTGAAATATCGGGCAGGTAGCGTTGTTCGCGCTGTGTCCTTCTTTCTTACAGTTTTTGCAGACCATCGTCGTAGTGCCCTCGGGTGTATTGATTTTGATCTGTGATTCTTCTTGTCTGCCGTAGCAAGACTGTTTCGAGTGGTCAAATGCATAGCATTTCTTGCATTGCACTATGTGTCTCGGGTTTTCTCTGAATGACTCTACCTTTATGCAAGGGGCGCAGAAGAACTTCCTGTCACCGGTTTTGCATGCTTCCAGGACGCTTTTTTGTTTATATTTGTTTTCAAAAATCAAGAGGTGTATTTTACCTGCTTTTCCTAGCGGTTTTATTGATATCGGTTTAATGCCAATGCATTCCGCTATCTCTTTTGCGATTATGTCAGTGTCCTCACCGTATGTTTCATTTTTCAGCACCACTTTTGTCGCCGGTTGTCTGTCAGCTTTCGGTTTTGGTGCTATTATTCTTGATGGTTCGCACACTTGGATTTTCGTGAGAATGTCTTCCCGGGCTGCTGAGCTCCCCGGGTTGATTTTTATTTGTCCGTTCGTCACTCTAAGCGTTGAATTATTTGTTGATGTCGCCTCTCTTATAAATCTGAGGGCGCGTTGGTCTTTCATTATTTTTTCATCCCTAATTATTATATCAGGGATATGTGTGTTTTTCTGTGTGGGCGTCACGAACTTATCTGTTCCGGTGCGTTGTCTTTTTATTCCTCTATTTTCGTTTTGTAGCGTTTCAAATCTGTTTGATAACGGTATATTATAGATTGTTTCCGAGTTGGCCTCGGCTTGCCTGTCCGCGCGCTGGGTGTTACATGTGGCGGCCAAACTTTGGGTTGTTTCGGTCGCGCAGGTACGCGCCGTGGTCGTGTGGCTTTGGGCGATGGTGTCGTTTCTTTTGTTCACTAGCGTAGGCGCTCGCACGCTGTGTCGTTCCTCTGAGGTGAGGCGGGGGGCGGTCCGGGCGGCGAGCGGCTTGCATGTGCCGTTCGTCGGCTCTAACCTCGTTCGTTGCACGTGCACTGGCTCTTGCAAGCCAACGCCCTGGTACGTATTTAGCGCGCAAAGTTCGACGGTATTATTTGTCGTTCTGACTTTACGATTTCTTTTTTTCTGGCCTCTTTGGGTGGTTAGAGACGGGCTTGAATCCTCTGCCGCGGTTTTTATAAGTGCAAGTTGATTTTTGCCGCACTTACAGATGAACCATTCCTCCGATGTAAATGCGTCTATCGGGAGGGTGATCAATTCTCTCTTTGTTTTACAGTCCACGCACGCACGAAAGTTGCTTACTCCGGTTTTTAGCGTGGCTGTGTATATTGTTATAGTAGTTTCGATTTTTAGTGTTTCTTTTTCGAATTTGGGCACTATAGTAGTGGCCGCCTTTATGGTAAAAACTGACCAATCTTCTTCGGCGGCTTGAAGTATGTTTTGATGATCAGTCAAGTGTAACGTCCCTCTGCAAGATGCAGGAGTGTACAAGCTTGATTGTGAATGTGGTCTCTCCTACATAGGACAAACTAAAAGATCAATTAAAACCCGCGTCAAAGAACATATAGCTGATGTGAAGAATCGACGCTCCGGGAAGTCTGCAGTCTGTGAACATGTACAGGATCGCCCCCGTCACTACATCAGATTTGATAGACCACAAATCCTCGCTAAAGAACACCGATTCCTTCCAAGGATGATTCGCGAGGCTATTGAAATCAAAAAACATCCTAATTTCAATAGAGAAGATGGCTGGGTGCTACCATCTGCTTGGGATCCCATAATAAATAAAATTGAATCCCAACCCAAGCATACAACTGCAAGACTCCATGATACCATAAGTTCATACTGTGTAGATCGGAACAAAAGTTAAATTTTAATCTATGGTAACCGCGGTTAACTATGACAGCTGGACGTTGAACATCTCAGTCCTTCCCGTGACCAGGGGTTCTGTAAAGCTCTCGAAACGTCGGGTAAAAAAGTTAAATATACGCGATAAATTCCTTAAAAACTAGTATTATTTCAATGTGTGGTGTTCGCGTAAATATGGGAAGATATTAACTTCGTGATAGCAACAAAAGCAGTTTTACATTGCCTTCATTCTCGGCGAGGCGTAGCCATTCAGTAATGAGCTGAAAGGGTTTTTATTGAATCCATTCAACTTTAGATGCAGCTTGTATTCAGACCGTGTGGCAGATCGTAGGGTTGTCGTGCGCTTAATTGGGGCGCACCATTGTGGCCTTTCATTACCCTGAATATTAATTAAGGGAGTGATACCTATGGTCCAACAGAAGCTGGGCAACACTCTGAGTGTTCAGCATTCATACTCGGCTAGGATTTGTTATAAAAACTAAAGAGGCAATTAAAAATGGTATTATGTGCTACAATCTAAATCTTCCTGATAGTTATTTAATAGCTGAATAAAAACAAAAAACTGCCGTTGCCAATAATTCGCTTGCCAAACGTGGCAGTTATGCCAGACATTCCTTCTATGAGGTTATCTATGGTGAATGCCTATGGTACAGACAGTATGCAACGTTTGATAGTCTAATGGAATTGATTTATTTGATATTATAATTAAAGTATATGTTAATACATGTACTATAGAGCTATCTATCGAAGTCTAGCAAAACTATGAGCCATTGTCTAAATTTGTGTGATGTCAACATGACTATGTGTACACAAAGTACACTGTAGTGATTTTTTTATATTGTAAACTGAAGTGAGCAACGAACTTACTGCCCACCTGCTGGTAAGTGGCTACTGCAGTTCACTGACACCTGCAGGCTCACTTCACTTCAACTTCAAACATCTCCAAGCTACAGATGTGTTGTTACGTAAGTATTAAGATGGAGTGCCTCACAGACTGTAATTATGTTCATTCTCATTGTCAATCGTTATTAGGAAGACGCTGCTACTTTTTATTTCCCTGGTGCCATTGGTTTCCCTCTGTCGCCTCTCACGACAACCACGGGAGCCCATGGAGTAGTAGATATTCTTACACCCTCGCTATACTACATAAGATTAATTTTTATTCATTATAGATTTGTAGTATCGGTGTAACAATATCCACTACATCATATCGTCCCAAGTGTGTCGCAAGAGGTGACTGAGGGAAAATGAAACAGGAGATTGGCATAAGGTCTTCCTGGTGGCAATTAAAAAAATCTGCGGTTACCAACCTGCTTGCCAAGCGTGGCAACTATCGCAAATGTCCCCCCTATGAGGCAATATATGGGGTAATCAATTCTGTTGTATTCTATAGTCCTCGGGGGTAACAACGCATCAGCAGTTTGATTCTTTATCGAGGACAGATGTCTATCGCCCACAGCATCCACTTAACATCAAGTGGACTGTGCTCGCTGGTCATACTCATTTTATAAAAAATCCGAAGTCTAATCTTTATAGCATTTCGCCTATTAATTACACACGCACTGGAAGAAACGGAGTGAAGGATTGTTTAAAGTTAACGACTTGTTCCACTAATTGAAACTATTCTACACGCTTAAATTGTTGTACGACTTTCGTTACTTGGAATTTTGTGAAAGTTCTGATGAAGTTAAGTTAAATTTGCTTCTAACTCGTCTTAATGAGAGTTTATCAATAGATTACAAGCGTACCGGATTTCGATTGTACTTAGCAATTTATTATTATATCAAGATATCTTCATGGTATCGATGGAATTTAAGACCAGGTTGGACAAAATTTCGTATTTTAGACGCGATTTTAACGTTCGACAATTGATGCTTGTTGAAATATGTTCGGATAAAAACATGCTTATAGTTCCATAATCAAATGCTTTATATGAATCCAGATGATATATATCCATAATTTAATCGCTGGGAAAAAAACATTGAGATGTTGGAGCTCTCATCTTTTGTGTTATAATCATATGACATTTTGGAAAACGAATGTGAAAATATTTTTGAATTACAGTCTTTACAAATTATTTAGATCCTTCATTTCGTGATAATAAGCAAATATAAAATACCTTTTTATACATGCAATGTCGCAAGCTTACTTCGTGCTGGAAAAATAACATGAATCGGAGAAGGGTGCGCTAAAAGTATAAGATTTTTAACGAGGCTTTTTAGACGTAGGGAATCTTCGCCTTCATAAACGATTTTTATGGGTAACATGCAAAATCCCTTCCATCATACCTCGTGCGTTGGTGTGACTGTAACTGACCTTTGTCTATGGTCATCCATTTCAGACAGACTAGAAGTACATGTATGCATTTAATTAGCCCTGTTTGGCTAATCATTAAACTTTGAGATTTATATACTTTATATACTTCTTGTCAATCACTGAATGCTGATTGGCAATCGGTCACAACCGCTCTCCTGAGAACATACATTTTGTACGTGGTAGAGCCACGCTGCAGCTATACTATAATTGCAGCACAAATGGGCCGGCTCGACCGGGGTGGACCACGCTCTCACAGAATATTAGTGCTGTGTTTCGTATGGTGAGTGTACAGAACCGCAGACCCTTTTTACTGGAATCAAGGCATTCCATCTCAGTCCTCATGGGTGACAACGCATTTGTCCTCATTTCCTCATTTATCCTCAATCAAGAATCAAAATATTCTTGATTGAGGATAAATGAGGATGTCTATGGGCCATAGCATCCACTTACCATCAGGTGAACTGTGTGCTCGTCTTTGACTCAATGCTATATAAAATACATATTGTTCACAAATATACCTTCTTATTGACGATGAAGTTCTTAATAAAATTTGAGTATATTATTTCAAAGAGTCCGCCAACAGGCATTAAGCACCGCGCAGACGTAATCCTCAACAGTAGGACGTATACTCGCATAGGATATTACTTTTTAAGTGAAAATTAAAATTTACGAGGATAAGTTTTTTTCTATTTTAGTGTAACCATACTGTGGCAGAACACAAGATACGATACCTACTGTAAAATTTACTAACACCTAACTCACTGTATTTACATATTAAAGATTACGTACACATTTATTAATTTGAATGAATTTGAATGTAAACAATGTCAAGTTGTAGCCTGTAAACGTCAACAAAAGCGGGTATCTGCCATCTCTAATTTATGAGTGTTATAGACAAATAAGTCCGCCGCGCTGCTCTAGTGTATCTAGACGGGACTTCACATGTCCTGGAAGTATTTCATTCCTCAAATATCTAGGTGTCCCCACGATGTTTTTCTTCACAGCCGTGCACGTGTAAATCGGCACTTAATATTGAAATCGTCAATTTAATGGGTGCTGTCGAGAATTGAACACTTGTTGCTGGCGCGTTGTGAAATTCACGCGACAGGGATCTAATACTTGAGCACATGTTGACTCGACAGTGAACAAAACGTTGGTCTAATGATCATAACCGCAATTGCCGATCATGAGGTTCCGGGGTCGAATCCCGAGTCGGCCCAAAATCTGGGTTTTTCTGTCAAGAAAGTCTTAGTAAGCAGCCCGGAGTTAACAAGTTGGCACTGTTTACGCCCGTACGTAAGGCCGTTGGTCCTGCGCCTGATCTATGTTCTCTGAGAGTAAGAGAATAGTGGGTGCACCTGTGCTAGTGCAAATATACACTATAATCTTGTCCTAAATGGCTAGTTCACGTTGAGACTGGCCACTGTGTCCGAAATTTGTTCTGGGGAACTCTATTTATTTATTTCAGTGTAGAAAAAATTCGTTGTAAAGTACACTCCTCAATTTTTAAGTCGTTCATCAGTATGCTATAAACTTTTTTGAGTATCATCTCAAAAATAACTAGTTAATTTCTCTATTTAAAAAAGTGGCGGTATAAGAATATTCACCACTCCTTATTATCCTTTATATGGATATGGGCTACTTTCTAATAAAAACTGGAAATAATTAAAAAAAAACTACCACCTCGCTATTCAAGCATGGCAACGATAGCAAAATCCTCCATAGGCAACCTATAGGAGAGACCAATGTTCAGCTGTGGACTTTTATGGGCTGTAATGGAATGGGATGGAAAGGAATGCATTACTTAATCCAAGTCATCTGTCAAAAAGCCTCGAGGCTGGCGTTTCTAGCGGAGACTGATGTCGGAAATATTTAAATTCAGCGCGCGCATTTCATTATTCACCCTGCCTCTCTATTCATGAGAGCAGTAATGTTCGAAGCTTCGAAGGGTTCCATTGTATTTAATATAGTCGTTTGTAATATAGTCCGGCACCCTTCATAACTAATAGATGATATTGTATGACTTTTTGACTAGATTAAAGTGTCTTGTCATTGACCGTCCTGACAAAAATGTACTGATCTAAAGATTAAAACGCTTAAGAGGCTGAGGCTGTTGTTAGATTTTAATATGACTTGATATAAAAAGTTTAAAAAAATCTATGAGCAGATTTTTTTAAACTTTTTATACATTGTAGATCTACGCTGCAGCTATATTATGGTTGTAGCACGTATACCTCTACCAGGGTAGAACCATGCTCTCACAGTATACCAGCTTAAATTAGCAGCTCAATGCTTCTGTGTTTCGTATGGTGAGTGTAGAAGTGTTCTATACTGTGACGAGTTGGACTGCATGATAATTATTATGATTACGATACCAATTAGCGAATTACCTTTAAAATAACCCTTTCATCGACATTACCCTGCGCTGATCTGGGTATTTTACCAAAGATAATAGAATATTATATGGATATTATAGATATTATAGTTTTACTAATGGAGTTAAAAATATCCCAAAGGGGCAATCTGTGATGGAGGCATGTGCAGCAGTGGATTTTTGTAGAGCAATAGATAATGGCAGAGATGTTTACACCGCCATTGGGAAAGCTTTAAGAGCTTCCTAGCGTTCTTAGTTGTCTGTAGTGTTGCCAGGTGTCTCGATTTGCGCGGGACGTCCCGATTTTCAGGGGTCTGGGGACGCGTCCCGATTCGGACCTGGTCGGGACGCTAAATGTCACGACAAATCAAAAAATGAAAAAAAAAATCCAAATTCCAATGAAAAAATAATTTTAATAAAAAATAAATAATTTACATAAATACTTACTTTATTCTTTTGAAGTGCGTCAATTACGTGCGTTAATAAGTACGATTTTATTTTAAAATTTCTACTAGTCCAGCAAGACTGATTACTTGCTATGTAAGATTAATTATGTAAGTATTTAATTTAGGTAATATAATACTGTACTTGCACTAGTAGTTTAAAACGCAATAAATTAAACCCTGATTTAAAAACATTATATTAACATTATTATATTAACATTATTATATTAACATCGTTTGTCCCGATCTGCAACCCTAAATCCCGATTTTTTTGACCTCATGTCTTTTTGTCATTTGAAACAAATCGGACCTAGTTGTCTGTTACGATACCAACGCAATGGGGTAATGAATTTGCTTTCACTATATTCTACCACTTTGTATTATTTTTAATATATTAGTGAATTTATTTCAAGTTTGCTAATTTAAACCAGGTAGTAACTATGATATTTTAGTATTATTAATGAATTGGTACTACTACACTCACAAGTTCATACATAATATAATTTATAATATATTGGAATTACGACATCATCATTCAAGTTCTCTGAGTACACTACCTAGTATACTACACATCAGTGTTGGGAAATAGTTGGTACGAAATTATGGTGTTACCAAGCTAGAAAATATTGTATTTTGGGTAGAATTATTGTATTTTTGCTAAAGATTTTTTTATTTATTTAAGCTGCCTCAATCCAAATTTAGACCAAAACAGGTCGACTTATTTTTCTTGAGCTATGTCGTCAGGTAGAGATTTTGGCCTTTGGTCATCTAAGGATTGCAGTAAACTGCCATCACCTGTTGCAGTATTATGAGTAATAATTCTGGGCAATATTGTAGCCAACAGCACGATGGAAGGTTTATTCTGTCTGTGGTCGCTCGAAAGAGCTAACTTAGGATTTAAAGAGCTTATTTCCGACATCAATTTATTGGAAAAGTCCCAGCGTTTTTTTATTTCAGAAGCAGCTACCATGAGGAAGCTCCTACAACTATTGCGGAAATCTGTTATTCCGGTAGGATTTCTTTGGACGTCTTCATTACTAAGATGAGTTACACATTAACACCTACTCCTAGATAATAAAATTGTTGTTTAAGGAGAAATTGTGATTGATTCGTGGGATCTATATTAGCCAGGGGTGTTTTTGAGACATAATCTTCATATAACAAAGTAATATTTCTTTGGATACCTCTCATACTTTTTCATTTATTTCAGTTACAACCACTTTACTTGCCTGAAAGTATAGAATTTGTGAATTTGGCAATATCCACTGCAAGAACTAAAAATATAATTTTAAGAAAGTATCACGGAGCCAGTCCAAAATAAATTTCCCAGAAACTGTAGGTAAAGTTTAAATTGTAAAGAACTTTTTATAATTGTTTTATTGCACGGACTTTTACCATAATTCTTTTTACAATAATTATTTTATTGCTTTCAAAATTTTTGTTTTTAAAATCACTGTCAACGTATTTTACGCCGATTTATCATACCCCGTAGCTATTCGAGCGCTGTTGTGGAGAGTTTTTGAACTGTTATTTACTGCTTACTGTTGGACACATTTTCAACTATTCTCCTATGGGAGATTGTCCTCCTTACCTCTATACTCCATGGCTCTAGCTCTATCAGATTTGTTTCTTTTTTTAAAATGTTACACAATCGCAAGGCAAATGGAGCGCAGAACAAACAGCCTAATAAGGCAAGGTTGATGCTAAAGATTTTGGTATAAGTACGTGGTGCGTTGGTTCATACATTTTAGAGTTGCGTGCTCTAGTATTGAACTTATAATGTGTAAAAATAGGAAAATATTGTATAAAAGCGTACAATAATGAGAAAGCTATGTTTTATGGTGCAATTTAGTTTCGTGTAGCAAATTATTGTAAGAATCCAATAATTATTGTACAATTCCCAACACTGCTACACATCGCGTCGCATCCGAGTCACTTCAGATGGTTTCGATGGCTTAAGGGGATAGAGAAAGTCAGCTCAAATTCTAATTTCGTCCCTACTTACCCGCGCGTCGTATGCTATGTACCGACGTGTTTGTAATCACTAATACTGTAAGTAGAAAGGTCGTTACACACTTATTTCATTAGGTTTATCATATTTATGCCTGTTTCTTAACGCCAAGCCAGTCGCTTCTTATTTTTATTACGGTTATTTCCCATTTTAATTTTACGTCGTCCTGTTGCGTAATGTATTTTCTGATCGTAAGCGACACAACCTCCTCGTTCAAAGGCCGAAGCGAAGTGAGCGTGCGGCAGGAATCACTTAATTAGTAAGTAATTTCTTTTTACAGTGAAAATAACGGTATTTTTAAAAAAGTAAATAACATAAGCACTGCTTTATAGTTAGTTCAGTTAGTATGCAAAGTTTCATGATCTTATTTAAAGTATTTTATGAATAACAGCGGTTTATTGTTTATTTTGGAGGTAACTTTGGATTTTTTTTCTATCGAGAAAATTTTACGAAATCGTGTTTTCATCTAACATAATCCTTAAGGCGCTACCCTGACCAAAACCTGGCAAAAGTGCGTTTTTCAGAGACTATTATCTCATTAGTTATGAGAAATAAGCTATATCTAAAAGCACATTATTAATGTTCGATATCCTATCATCACATTCCACGTTCTAATTTGTTTTTATGTGTTATGAATACATTTAAAATCTACTTTTAAAAAATGACTAAAATTATTGATTACATGCATCTGTTGCTAAAGGAAATGCTCTAATCATTTGAGAATTACACTAATGGATAGATAATTTAAAAATCTATATTCTACACGTTTTATTTAATTTCTTAAGTTCGCTTATCTCTTTTAATTGAAATAATTCCAAATATTCGGGCGTATTTTTCCGTGATATATTGTAGCGAGAGCGCGTGGATTGTATGGGACCGAACGCTCAAGGTCTCTCGCTAGGGGAACCGTCTTAACATTAATCCTCAACTTTACCATATATTTATTTCCAAATTAATGCTGCAATATTTTCGGCATAACGAAGGATCTTGCTAAGCCATTTGAGATTATATTTCCCCTTAACACAAGAATAACAAGGTTCGTAATATGATAATGAGGTAAATAAGAAGGTGGTCTACTATCAGCTATATTATGTTGGAAGCACGCCATTTCTCGACTGCAGTAGCGGTTTTTTTAGAAGTCTCAATTCGTCTGCTGTTATTTATATTACAGCACCATTTATATCTGGTTTTTTATAATTTTTCTTTTATTTTGTGTTTTCTAAGTTTTTTAAATTTATTTATATATATTTTTAAGTATTTTACATTATTTTACATTTTATTGTATACAGTATTCTGCGGATGTGTCCTTATAAATCCAAGTTACTAGCTATTTAACAATTTATCATTATGCCTATATTAATTTGGCTATACATGTAATTGTTTATGTTATTTCGCTTGTTACATTTATTAGCATGTAATTAGCCAGTGATATAATATAACATTCGGTGTTAACTTTGCTATACATTAGTAAACATCTATGCTCTTTTTTGTTATTATTATAACTGCGCTATTTGCTGGTAGAACAATATATCATTTTATATTAGCTTAGCTAGCTTAACTCATAATTACATATGTTATTTGTTTTGTTACAATATAAATATAATACTAGCTAGTTTTATTTCTATAAATACATACAGCATGCATAATTATTAACGTGACGTTCTTACATATTTATTATCATACATCATACTCACTACTTAATTTATTTTTTTTTAAATCTTTTAATTATACACTTTGGAACTATTTTCTTTTAGTACCTTTTTCGTGCACCACTCGGCAAATCCGAGGAAATGAATGCGACTGTCATTGTCCTTGATTGCCTTTGTTAGAGTATCTTCACTGAGCGCAAAACCTTCTTACTGCATATTTGGGGCAATCGATTAATATATGCTCTATAGTTTGCGGTGTAATTTGATCCCAATCACAACATGGGCTTTGCGCTAACTTAAACTTATGCAAATACGCTTTAAATCCTCCATGGTCGGTAAAAATCTGTCATCGTAGGTTATTAGTATGAACTTTCGTCATGGTCTTGTATGTCTGAGTTACTGATGGGAAGAATTACTTCGTCACTCGTCCGGTTTCCCTTGTGGTGTAACGTTCTTGCCAGTTTTGCAAAGTGTTTCGCTAAGTGTTCGCTTTGCTAAATGATAAAGGGAAGCAGTGGAATGCTGGTTTTTGCTTAGAAGTTTCAGCAGCTGACTTGGCTAGTTCGTCAGCCATTTCGTTTCCTGGAATCCCGCAATGTGTCTGTAGCAGCCAGGCTAGTCAACCCTAAACGGCAATAAATAATATATACTCTCCTGCTACCATAACACGGAAGGCGAAGGTCTGAAGAAAACATTTATTTCCTAATTATCCCCGGCTACTGAGATACTGCGATCTGCATATAGATGCGAGATAATTTGACGTATATATTTAACGTTCTAATATAGAACCAAGAAACGGCCACAAATATCATTCAGCGCCACATCGTCTTTACACGCCGCTATCTTCATGTATCCCTCCACCTCCCATAGCCCCACCAACCTCACGGTTATACGGGCCGAATACGGTACTTACTCTGGACTCTTTCCCGCGTGCACTTTCTTGACTCTCTACAAGTTATTTAATCTGTTCCTTGTATTCCACTCTCCGCTTCTGGGCTAGACGAACACACCACGCCTTCGGTTCCGGGCAGAATTCTATCCGTCGACCATTTATGAGCCGTTTCTTCAACGCCGCAGCTCGCTTCTTCTTGCTGCTCCGGAGTTGTGTCCCACGCCGCCGCCGCTCGCCAATTACGCGCGCGCGCCGGTCTCTGTCTGTACGTCTGCACCACTTTTATAGCCCAGTCCAGTAACGCGGCTACGAGAATCTATACACGAGCACGAGTCTCACGCCGACAAATGGAGCGCACATAATAGTTGTATTTTTGATTATTCTTTATTGGTCATAATGTATGAATTGTAATTGGCTAGGCATGTAGCGGCGCTGTCGTCGCACCACAAGCGAAATACACCGAAGCCTAAATCACGCTATCAACATTCCGAATCATAAACAGTATATATAGAACATCTCCGAACTATCACACGGAGTGTTGGCCGCTCTCCGGGCAGAACACCTTGCCCGGCGGGAGATCTCCTCTTTTTCTTCCACGGCCACAGTGGTGACCCCGACGTGATCTGAACACGCAACCTACAACCTTCGGAAACTTTCAGCTTCATCATCGTCATAAAATACCCCACCCATTCGCTCCCGAGCAGATATCGTCTGCAGTCTTCATATCCTGCAAGCCATCTAGCTTCACAAGGTTCATCGCAGCACTGGAATAATAATGCTTCCTGTTCCTTCAAGCTACTCTCTGGTCTCTGCGCTATACAGTGTTCGGCACGGCTCTGAGCCTTACTGCTCGCCTCTGCTTCACGGCACTCTCGCAGATTACTTGCCATCTTCTCGATTCACCGCAGACAACAAGGCAATCTCCTCGCACTTGCACATTCGTCGGCAACGAGGCTGCACTATCGACCTCCGGTCTGAGCAGGGGGTGATGTAGCGGCGCTGTCGTCGCGTCACAAGCGAAATACACCGAAGCCTAAATCACGCTATCAACATTCCGAATCATAAACAGTATATATAGAACATCTCCGAACTATCACACGGAGTGTTGGCCGCTCTCCGGGCAGAACACCTTGCCCGGCGGGAGATCTCCCCTTTTCCTTCCACGGCCACAGGCAAATAAAAATTGTTACTATTGGTAAACTAACGACGTAGCTGGACATATAAATATAGGCAAGGTTGACCAAAAATATATTCCATAATGATTTCTTAAATTTAAGCGAACACTACACATTGAATAAAACTATTATATACGGATTTTATCGCGTTTAATTACTTTATTTTATTTTTATTATTATCCCGACGTTTCGGGTGCTTTACTGCACCCATGGTCACGGGGGGGACTGAGATATTTGACATCCCAATGTCATAGTTAGTCCGGCTACCTTCAGTTTTTTTTTATATTAATTTTTGGTCCGATTTACGCAAAACGAGCTTATAGTGTCATGAAGTCTTGCAGTGGTATGCTTGGGTTTGGGTTTTATTTTGTTAATTATAGGATCCCAAGCAGATGGTAGCACCCAACCATCTTCTCTATTGAAATTTGGATGTTTTTTAATTTCAATAGCCTCGCGTATCATCCTTGGTAGGAATCGGTGTTCTTTTGCGAGAATTTGTGGTTTATCAAATCCAATGTAATGGTTGGGACGATCTTGAACATGTTCACAGACTGCAGACTTCCCGGAGCGTCGGTGCTTCACATCAGCTATATGTTCCTTCACGCGGGTTTTTATAGATTTCTTTGTTTGACCTATGTAAGAGAGACCACATTCACAATCTAGCTTGTACACACCTGCATCTTGTAGAGGAATATTACATTTGATGGATGGTAAAAATTGACTAATCTTCTTCAGCGGCTTGTGGTATGTCTTAATGGACGCTCGCTTCAAGATGTAGCCAATCTTGTCCGTGACTCTTCTGACATATGGTAGTAGAGCAGGAGCGCGCTCAACTGTGGCCGGTATCACTCGTTCACTATAATAAAAATAAATTAAAGTAATTGAACGCTATAAAATCCGTAATTAATAGTTTTATTCAATTTATTCCATATTCCATACTACATTCGTCTGCACGTCAAAAAGGTAGTTTCATTTCTCCACCACTAAACCACTCGGAGTCTGTTAATAGTGGACCTCATATCACCACTATTACATGCCTTTATCCAGAAAAATCTCATTTCACCTTGATTTATTTTTATTTATAATATCCGATCCAAGATTTCTGCTGCAGGAGGGTGTAGGGGATTGGGGTTTGTTAGACATTCGAGTGCGGATGCAGTAGTGGTTCTTACCCAGTCACACAACTCCAGCGTAAAGTGCTGTGTTCCGTATGGTGAGTGAAAAACAGATACCCTTTTTACTAATAAAGGCATCCAACGTTAGTTCTCAGGAATAACAACGCGTTTATATTTTGACTCAATCGAGGATAGATGTAGATGTTTATGGGCCACAACATCGACTTATCATGAGGTAAACTGTGAAATATCAGTTTTATAAAATTTTATCAATAGGACTTTCAACATTACTTTAATAAATTTATATATATATATATATATATATATATATATATATATATATATATATATATATATATATATATATATATAAATGCTTATATATATGCTTTATCCCTATCCCTAAAGTGTCCAACGTGCCTAAAGTTTTCACTTCATTACGACATTAACATTGTTAACTGTAACATTATGGATTATGTTTAAAATATTATTGTAAAAGTTGACATTTTGGATTCAACTACCACTTATAATTTGGTTTGGTATTTAAAAAAGTTTATATGCTGTATCTAATGTCTAAATAGGTCTTTAAGCAACATTCTTATTGCAAGAAGTAGGTACAATTTCCGTGTCTTCGAAACAGACACAATAGTTAAACAATTGAAATGTTCATATATGATTCATATGATAGGGGAAGAGTTAGAGTATTTTTATAGTTATTGTTCTATGAAACAATTTGGGAGAGGCCGATGTAATATATCCGTGGTCTGAAAGTCGAAGGTGGAAAGTGGATGCTGTGATCCATAGAAATCTACATTTATCCTCGATCAAGAATCAAAATGCGGATGCGTTTTCATCCCTTATTTGATTATGATGGCATGCCTTGTTTCCAGTAAAAATAGTCTCCAGTTTTCTGCACTCACCATACGAAAATAACCTGCATTTTACGCTGGTTCTCTGTGAGAGCGTATTCCGTGATGATACCCCCGCTCGAGCTAACCTATTCGTGCTACAACTGTTATACAGAGTCAGCGGGTACCTACCACGTCTAAACTGTTACAGTTAAACCGCGGTACCTAATACGACAAACGTTTTGCGAGGCGGTCTCGCATTATCAAATTCGTAACATGGAGTACTACCACATCCCCAAGGTAGTCATGAACTTATTGAAAAAGAGTACCTTGTAATCTGACAAGTTACAAATCAAATATAAAATATAAAAATCATGTGTTGGCCAATGAATACCTAAACAGTAAATAATGAACGCCCGCTAGGCCGCTACCAAAGTCACGTTCAAATTAAGACAATACGCGTCAAGCACAATTCGTAGTGGCATGAGCTAGTTACAAACTGTTTGTCCACGTATTCGTGAAGGTAACCCCCGCCCTCTCCCGTGGCGGAATCATAATGCGACTCGACCGTACAGGCTATAGGCATCATTCAACATCGGATTACAAGGGATAGCGGATTAGATAAGCGCTGGATTACCAGGGGTCCACTTTACGATCGTTCAAGTGTTGATTCGTCTTACAAACCGGATCATTCGGGTCGCTCATTCAAATGGATCATTACTCTGTGATCTGTGAGGCTCGCTCGATAATGTCGGTCGTCGGACATCACTGTACTCTGGTCGTAGGGCTTATCATCGTTTGATCCGGAACGATCAAAAAACGTAATTGCAATCATCAATATTTTGATGCGACCCGACCGAGGTCAAGGAACGAATCATTCACGATTAACACACGTCTATGTATTTTTCAGTCCTACATACCACTGACTCACTTATCACGAGATCTCCAAAATTATACGCCATATATAAATCTACACTAATATTATAAAGAGGAAAGATTTGTTTGTTTGTTTGTTTGAATTGAATAGGGTCTGAAACTACTGAACCGATTTGAAAAATTCTTTCACCATTAGAATCCTACATTATTCCTGATGAACATAGGCGATAGAACGTTTTCAAAAAATTTAGGGATACGTATGAAAACTTCGTTAATGTAACCCAAGGTGTGAAAAAAATACCAAAGAAAAACCTTATATCGCGTACGCTGCGGAAACTATTGACAATAGAGCAAAGTGATGTGCTACAGTTTTATGGAGGACATCAATATCTACATAAAAGTCTGCAATACCATACGTCTAACTATTATAGTTATATCACAATAACTACTTTTCCATGTTAAAATATTCAATAGTAACGTCGAAAAATCCTTATATCGCGTACACTGCCAGCACCATGCGATGCGGGTGTCACTGGGGTATGGGAGGGGAGTCTATGTCAAAAAATAATTTAATTTTGCTAATTTTTTAGCTAAAATGATTGAACTAAATGAGCGAGGTGTCATATCAAGTCGCGCGGCAGAGACGCGTGATATACGCGGGTGAAACCGCGGGGTACAGCTAGTATTATATATATCTGCTGTTATGTATACAAATAATTTTCATGGCGAAATTTCTCCTAAAACATCACAATATATATAAACAGCAACATACGGATAACAAACAAATGACAACATTCATAAATTTCCCGCGACTTCCACCCGCCCAGAGAAATGAAACTTCGCCGGAGCGTAGTCCGGAACCGCCCAGTCGGTGGGCGGCGCGCTTTATTAATCTAACGAATGATTGATTGCCCTTGCCGGAGCTGTCACAGATTCCTAGGATCAAAGGCTACACTGTCCAGGATTAGTTACAAGATATATTTCTAACACAAATTACTCGAGGAGTAAACAAACTAAAAAGTTGTAGTATACTCGTAGACTTGTGTTTGTGTTTGTTATAAAAACGCTTTGGTGCTTTACAAATTAATTGGATTTATTTTCAAATTTCTTTTCACTAGGTTACATATAGATAGTAATGCCAGGAGTGATCTAAGCTATATTGAAAAAAAAACGTGGAGATATTTTTCAAGGAATTGAAGCAAGCAAGCAGCTATGGAGGTCTAGAAAGATTGGTATCTAGTACTATTATGATCGCTGCTATGGCTAGTTCACTGCTAAGCCTTTACTGAATTGAAGATCAGTCTGCAATGAATTAAAAGAGTTGCTTAACTGTGAGCAACTTCTTCTAGGCTAAGTATATAATTTAATATAATAAAATAATAACAATGTCCTCTAGAGCGAATTTCGGTCACGGCGGCCAGTCTCTACGTAGACTAGCCATCTGTGCAGAGCTGGATTGTAGTGCACGGGTGTATGCGCTCGGATAGGAAGACTTACTATTGCCTCTCACTCATAGTCCGATGGGACGGTAATCCGACAATATCGGAGGGAGATCAGACGCAGGAACGCGGCTTCACGTGCTTTTCGAGATACGGGGGTTGCAACACCTCCAAGTTCCTGGCTCTAGACTACTAAACATTTTTTGACAGAAAAATCCAATAACGGATGTTGGCCTAGCCCAGGATTCCAACCAACGAAACGCCAACAAGGCAATCAACCAACAAAACCAATATATTGTGTGAATAAAAACCTCAGTGTGACGAATCGTCTAGAAGTTGCAAGATCACGCGATTACGAAGAATCGTTCGGATATTTCAATAGCGTGATCCACATAGTGAGTCATTCATTCTTGGGGGCGATGGGCTTTTACAACAAAATCCCAGAAGATGGTAGAGCCACTATTATGGTTGCATCACGAATAGGTCTTTGCCGCTGTGTTACTAATGATGAGTGTAGAGAACCGGAGATCGGTTTTACTGGAAACGAGGTATTCCATCTTTGTCCTCGGGCGTGACAACGCATCTGCATATAGATTATTAATCGAGGTTAAATGTAGATGGTCTATGGGCTTTTCATCAGGTGGACTGTTTGTTCGTTTGCCACCCTTATTCTATTTTCCGAACCAGTGGTAAATTAAGCATAAGAGAGACTTAATAAGTGTTATTTATAATGTATATTGAATAAAAAAGTTTCTATTTCTATTGATCGAAGTTTTGGGTTTTTGATTATTATTTCGTTCCGTTTGCGTCCTTGCAGCGCAGAGACAACTCCGCCTGTTTAAATCTCTGCTCGTCAACAGCACTGTTTGCCAGTTCTCAGCAACATAATAAATACTATCTTTTATGCGTATTACTAGGGAATGCAAATCTCGCGAGATTGGGGCTCAAGCGAGATCCCGCGAGTTTATGAATAACAATACTGCGAGATCTCGCCAATTTCGAGATCTCGCGATATTAGCAGTTTTATGTGTTTTTTTTTTGCAAATAATCACAATATTTAAATAAATTAGGAAAAAAAAAATATAAAAACTATAAGTATTATAAGATAAACATTTATTTTCACGAATTTTTTCAATAGACTTTTATGCATCAAACATTGTTTGACGTATCTGTCTATAATTTTTTAATAAACTTCTATCAAATAACAAATAAAAGAAACAACCAGTCTTCTCTTCTAATATCAAACAAAAATCTTTTAGTAATAAAACAGTTCTTTTATAACAAACAAAGCAACGAGAAGTAAAAAAAAAATGAAACTTATTATCTAAGTTGAGTTGACTACTAAACTGAGATATTATTATCAATTAAATAAAACTATATCTACTCAGTAGATCCATTAGATATTACAGATTAATTAACAAAATATATCAATTAGTCAGACTATTAGAAATTACAGATTAATTAACAAAATATACCAATCAAATGAAAAATTTGTTCAGTTCAAATCACGAGCCATTATTACGAATTATTTTGAAAGTAGCTCCTTAAGAAGCACAAAATGTCCAAAGAATCGTCTGCTAAACGGCTTCTTATTTTGTTGGCCAGATAACCAGCCGCTGAGAAGGCCCTTTCGGATTCAACGCTAGTTGGAACCACAGATCTCAGGCAGTTATCAACAAACCGTAAAAGTTCGCCTTTTGACCCCCCGGACTCGTATAAATTCATTTCCTTTTTGATTAATGCCTCCAGAGAATTCGTAGTTAGTTTTCTGTCTCTAGGTTCTTTGAACGCAGCAGTCAATGTTTCCTGAAGTTCTTCTTGCAATGAAATACTCTTGCGTATCTCAGAAAGAGATGAAAGCTGTTCATTATCGTCATCCTCAAATTCAGCTATATCATTAGCGGTGGCAGCTGATGTTGATGCGATCGACCAAGATGGATCTGAATTTGTCTCTTTCTGTGAATTAGTCAGATTGTATTGCGGATGCAAACGCTCTATAAGTGATTTAATTTCAGTTCGAATCACATTTTTCGGAGGCAATTTAAATGTTTCGTCTTTCGCAAACTCTTCTTTATCTGCTTGGTATTTAGCTGGATCTCTAATATACAACAAACATGCTGTCAAATTCGTCCGACGCTCAACAATGCGCTTTCTCAAGGAGCCAGCTAGTTTTTCTGCCAATGGAGTTTTTAGCTCTTCCAGTTTGCGAATCATAAACCTAAGTGTTGTTTCTGCGATAGCCAAGTCTGTATCTTGACGACATAACACCTCCACAGCCAGTTTTACAGGTTGAAATTCCTTGTCTAAGTTCGCTAAAACCGCATGTTCTTCCGCATTCAAACAGTAGTTCGGATCAGCTTCCAGGCTAAGGTCGATCAAAGCTTTGCTGACACATAGCTTGATTCTAATAAATGTAGAAATCATGTCTGCTAGGCTCGACCATCGAGTTTTACAATCAAGTTGTAACTTAATATCTTTTCCAAATTCTTGCTTTACGTATATTTGCAGAGTATCATTTTTAGTAGGTGATCTTTTAAAAAGTTTCACCAATTTCCTAACTTTCTCAATAATACCCGCATATTCTGCATCTAGGTATACTTCTGTTCTGGGCATAGAGCAATGAAAAACATCATCTTCTAAGCCTGAGCCTGTGCTAGAAATTTCGTCCATTTCTAAAGGAATCTCATCGTCGTTTTCCTCATTTTCAGATTCTATCACAGGTTCCTCAACATCAGTTTGTTTTTTATAAATAGTATCTATTATGCCAAGTTGAACACCATGGGCATAGCAGAGCTGATGTGAAAGTGATATCAATCGACCCAACTTTTTCATCACACTTGCCCCATCTGTAGTAATATTTATAATATCTGTTTCCAGAATAAGGCCAAATTCGATTAACTTTGTTTTCAAAATACTGACACCACTTTCAGCAGGCATACTTCCAAAGACGCGAATCAGCCCCAAGTTCCAAAACATAGTATTGCCGTTCAAAAATGTGTGTACGTTTACATTCATGTATCGCTTGTTCATAGAAGAAGTCCACTCATCACACGTTAGCGTAAATCTGTGATCATTCTCCTTCAGTTGAGCCAATTCACGCATTATTTTCATTTTCAATGTCATGCCATAATTCATAACTATAAGTTTAATTGTGTTTGGGGACATAGGCAGTTTGTGTCCAGAAGAATTGAAGAGATTTCTCATATCTGTGGAAGTACAGAAAACACGGAAAGGTAGTCCATCTTTGGCTACCATTCTTGATATTTTTTTCTCCATAGAAGTATCTTCAACCGGGAGGAAATGATCAGTAATTTTTTGCCTCTTCTTTCTTGCTGGTGGCACTGGTGCCGACGATCCTGGTGATTCTGGACTAACATTCGACGTAGATGCGGATGCTGTTACTAATTCCATGTTTTGATTAGTAGCCCCAGTATTTGATGATGGTGGCGGCAACGTCAACGGCGGGGGTGATATGACATTCTTCGTTTTCGTGTCAATTTTATGAATCGATATTAAATGCACATGTAAGCCACGCGGAGATCGATCTTTGGTTTTAAGAATCTTCTTACAAAGTTTGCACTTAGCACTCAATCCATTTTCCGCTCTCAAAAAGTATTTCCATACTTCCGACACACTCTCATAGTCTTTATAAACTATATTCGCCGACATTGTTCGTTATTCCACTCGTAAATCACATAAGAAACTTTTTTTTGCATAAATAACCAAAAAAATACTCGAATGCAATCAAACTCAATTACGTTAGCTAGCAACAACCATTAGTAAACAAAACAAATGCGCGCTGATGACACTGTACGCCGGCTCAATTTTCGACCAATCGCACGCACGAACGAGTCTGAGAGACACCTCGTCCCGCGACCGAAACGCACCGAACGAAACCGACAGATCGCAACTCCGTCCGTGTCAGTCCGCGCTTTTTTTTTTTTTTTTTTTTTTGCGCCCGAAGCAATTAAATGGCTACCCTGTACGTAGGGAGGCGAAAAATGCATTACGCATACCACGATAGCCGGTCTATCGTGGTTATGGGGGACTCACTGTCCTACCGGGGACCCTAAGTGATACCCCCTAAAAACCGCCTTTGGGGACAGGCAGCTGGCTGATTAAGCTCTATTGTGCCTTATCATGAGCGACCCTCTTTTGGGAAAAGAGGGCGCAGGCGGCTAAGAGCCGCTGAGGGAGTGCCTACGAAGGCAAAATAATATTAGTTGATATAATAATAATTAATTTAATTAGAACTGGCCTGAGCCGCCAGGAGGCAGTTCAGGTCGTTTGACAGTTTATTTGGCGGGTCCGAGAGAGAGTTTCTCGGCCTGCGGACACGATAGCGAGAGGGGGGTGGGGCTGCATAAGAAGCCGCCTCACGAATTAAATTGTTTGGGTGCGACTCTGAGGCTTTGAAGAAGTTCTCAGAGAGTTTTTTAAGGAACTGTTGAATTGTTGGGAGCTCTAAGTCCCGATGAAGGTCGGCATTACGGACGTACCAAGGTGCGTTCGCAGCTCGACGACAGAAGAGGTTCTGAACTATTTGGAGTTCATTTAAAATGTTAGGGTTTGCGTGGGCAAAGACGGGGCCCGCGTAGGACATGACGGGTCGTATACAGACCTTATAAAGGGTTCGCTTGTTCCGAAGGGACATTTTACTGTGTCTGCCCAACATACTGTTGAGCCTACTCAGGTAAAACCGTGCGTGACGGGTGACTCGTTTGACGTGGGGCCTAAAAGTGAGCCCTGTGTCTAGAGTGACACCTAAATATTTGGCTGTCGTATGCCAGGGGACAGGGGTCCCTAGCATACGTATTGGAGGAGTGTTTTTAAGACGGCGTCGTTTATAATCGAAGTGAACGGCGGAGCTCTTCTCCGGGTTCACATCGATGCGCCATTTTTTGAACCAATCTCCTAGGTCATCAACTGACTTTTGGATCTTGTTCCGTATGAAGGGTAGTGAGACACCTTTGCAGTAGATGGCAGTGTCGTCTGCGAAGAGGGAGAGTTGAACACCTTTCGACGGGATGGGAATGTCGTTGGTGAACAGGATGTACAGCAAAGGAGCAAGTACTGAGCCCTGAGGGACACCAGCCTTGATAGTTCGCTGTGAAGATAGCGTGCCTTCGTGTCTAAAACGAAACGTACGATGCTTCAAATAGGAGGCCACGAGAAGAACTAGACGATCGGGGAGACCTATTTTGTAGAGCTTGTAGATGAGGCCTGTGTGCCAGACTCTATCAAAAGCTTTGGCTATATCGAAGAAGACCGCGATGGTTTTATGACGTCGAGGATAGAAACCGCTGAGGATATATTCCACAATGCGGTGAACGTGTTGGGGACATGAGTGTTTGGCTCGGAAGCCGAATTGGTGGGGAATGATGAGAGGGTCACCGTCTGTGGGAAACAGATAGCGCCTCATCCGTGTTTGGATGACTCTTTCGAAGAGCTTGCCCATTGCCTTGAGGAGGCTAATGGGGCGATGGCTGGAGGGGAGGTTGAGAGGCTTGCCTGGCTTGGGAATTCCAATCACAGTTGCCTCTTTCCACGTATTGGGAAAATAACTAAGGTTGAAGCAGGCGTTGAAGATAATAGATAAAAAAGTTAACACCTGCTCGAGAAAGTGTTTAAGGGCTTGGTTGGAGATGCCATCCGCGCCCGGAGCCTTTTTAGGCTTAAGTCCTTTGATGAGAGATGAAATCTCATCATTGGACACAGAGATAGGTTCGGAGGCGTTAGGGGGTGAGTTCCGGCGGCGGACCTCATCCTCTACTGCCTGGACGTGTGAGGGGTCGACAGGTTGAGAACTAGGGGAGCATTGATCGGCAATGCTATCCGCAAAGCACTCAGCCTTCTCCTCGTCCTCGAAGGCAACCGTGCCGTCGGGACGGGAGAGAGGGGGAGTGTGGGTGATAGCGTCTATGCGGAGGGCTCTAGCCATCTGATAGTACGCTGTGTGAGATGGAGAGATATTCTCCATGAGCTTACTCTTTTCGAGATCTTGAAATTCAGAGAGGCGGAAGCGGAGTTTTCGTTGAAGACGATTGGCCGCGCGCCTATATTCGGGGGTGGGATATTTTGCTGCTCTCCGGAAAGCAGCTTTTTTGGCTTTTAATAGGTTGCTAATATGTAGGGGAAGCCCACTATTGTTAGCAACCGGGACGACCCTTTCGTTCTCCTTAAGGGAGGATTTAATAAGGGTGGAGAGTGAGTCGACCGCGGTGTCGATTTTTTCGGGACTGTCTAAGTCCGACGGTATGGAGATGGTAGAATCCTGTGAGTCCAGAGCTTTAGCTAGGGACTCCTTGAATCCCTTCCAATTAGTGAAGGTTTTTGTGTGTATTGGGGGAGGTGGCTGATGGCCAAGAATGAGGGAGACCGGTCGGTGATCTGATCCTAGATCGTCTAGTGTCTCGATTGCTCCGAGGTTGAGAGAAACTCCTTGGAGTAACGCAAAATCTAACACATCGGGAGAGTGATCGGTGTTATCGGGAAAGTGAGTAACACCGAGAGGACTATGGACAGTGATATCAAGAGACTGCGTGATATCGAGCAGTATCTTGCCACTAGTGGACGTAGTGCGGCATGTCCATTCAGTATGCTTGGAGTTAAAATCTCCAAACATAATTACTGAATTGCCCAAGGATAAAATGGCTTCAAAATCTTTTTTGAGGGGATAGGTTCCTGAAGGGATGTAACAGGAGGCTATGAGGATGGACTGATGTCCAGTCATAGCTAGCCTGCATACCGTGGCTTCCATATTGGTAAGCTGCGGAGTAGAAATGGGCGAGCAATGAAGTGTCTTCTTGTAATAGATGGCCGTTCCGCCGCCTCGGCGGTCGGGTCTGTCATTACGAAGAAGAGAGAAGTTTCTAATAGAAAGGCCTCTAGTGTCCTTAGCTTTAAGATTAGTTTCCTGTAGTAGGAGGAAATCGACTTCACGATTTCGAAGAAAGAGCTTAAGCTCTGGGAGGTTATTTCGCAAGCCGCGAATATTGAATGATACAAGCGATAAACCCTTAGGTTTGATACGACCGTGGGATCTTGGTAGGTTAATATTATTCTCAGACATTGAAGTTAAGTTAATTAAGTTAACTTAACTTACAACAGAGCTAGTAAAATATCATTATGTTCGGCAAGAGCGATGAGACGCTCTTGAGGGGACTTCGCCGCGCGCAGTTTGCGTGAGATTACTGTAATCTCCCTAACATCTATATTCCTAATCGCGGAATATAGCGTGTTGTAGTCATGCAGTCCGCGCTTCGAATAAGACGTTTTTATGCTCGAGTGAAATCTCGTTAAACTCGCGAGATCTCGCCTTTTTTTCGTCCGAGATCAATCTCGCTAAAAAAGGCCGAGATCTCGCGAAAACGAGATCTCGCGAGAACGAGATTGCATTCCCTACGTATTACGGCCTAAGCGGAGTTTTACGGTCCCGGAAGAGGTTATAAAATTTATTTTCGAACGATTCTTTTGCGGCTTACAGCGATTGAAAATAAAAACAAAACTTGTGCGTTGGTCGGAAATAAATTCTGTTTCATTTATCTTTTTTTTATAGAATTAGGATGACATGAAAGCACACAGTCCATTTAATGATAAGAGGATGCTGTGACCGGTAGACATCTTGCTTATCCTTGACTAATAATCAAAATGCAGATGCGTTGTCATCCCTGAGAACTAAGTTGGAAAGCCTTGTCAGTAGTAAAAAGGGTCTCCGGTTTAGTGTAGAGACACTCACCATACGAAACAGAGCAGCATTAAGCTGCTATTTTTCGATGGAATTCTGTGAGGGGGTGGTACTAAACCGGTCGATCCGACCCATTCGTGTTGCAAATATGGTAATATAGCTGCAGCATGCCTCTAACACGTAAGAAAATCCCATATTATGTTTTTTTATTTTTTGTAAATATTTTTTAGATTTTATAAATGGTACAGCCACGCTGCAACTGTATTACGGTTAAAGCATGAATGGGTCCACAGCAGGACCACGATCTCATAGATTGCTAGCGTCAAATAGCAGCTTAATGCTGTTGTGTTTCGTATGGTTAATGTAAAGAACTGGAGACCCATTCTACTGGTAACGAGGCATCCCCGTTTTGATTCTTGGTTGAGGATAAATGTAGATGTCTATTGGCCATAGTATCCACTTACTATCAGGTGGACTGTGTGAACGTTTTTTTTTATATGATTGGGGGACAAACTACCTGATGGTAAGTGGTTGCTGTGGCCCATAAACATCTACATCTCTTCTTGATTACGAATCAAAATGCAGATGCGTTGTCACCCGTGAGGACTAAGATGGAATGCCTCGTTTCCAGTAAAAAGGGTCTCTGGTTCTCTACACTCACCATACGAAACACAGCAGCATTAAGCTACTATTTTACGCTGGTATTCTGTAAGAGTGTTTGTCAGCTATATTCTATAAAATAAGTAGGGTATTCTGTACAGCGAATCCCTAAATTACGTGAATCCGTACAAAAACCAATAGCCGGTGGTAGCTTAGGGGCTAATCACTCTAATTATCACACTATGATATCATTTCTGGTTCGATTTTTGAAATTGTTAATTGCAATTTTGAGCATTTTAAGGAAACCTGCATGTCTGAGAAATTAAAAAAATGTTTCTAAGACATGTCATTGCCATGAAAACCGCGGAGATGTGAGGCGGCTTGTGCCCAGCTGTGGGACGTATATAGGCTGTAACTTTCACGTATCAGCTAAAACTGTTTTTTTAATATGCTTATATATCTTGTTGATACACATTGTTTTATCTGTTTAAATCTTCCGCCCTACATTCCCTACGGATTTTTCTCAATAACGAATTATGGTCGTAGCACGAATGAGTTGGCTCGACTGGGGAAGGACCACGCGCTGAAGAACAGCCTAAAATAGCAGCTTAATGTTGCTGTAATTCGTATAGTGAGAGTAGAGGACCGGCGACCGTTTTTACTGGAAACGAGGCATATTCGATCTTAGTCCTCAGTCTAACAACGCATTTGTATTTTGTTTTTAATCGAGGAAAGATGCAGATGTGTATGGGCCACAGCCACGGCGTTCATTTGCCATCAGGTGGAATTTGTGCTTTGGCACCATATTAAATATATCTTAGAGCAGATCAATCATAATTTGCATTCAAAAGAATTCCGCAACCTACCCGTGTCAACTCACAAAAGGCGTGTGCTAGCGAACAATATTTTTAAACAGCTAAATGGTGTAAACAACTTTTAAAAAGGTTTTAACCGACTTCAATGAAGAGGGCTCTCAGTTTGCAACGTCTGAATTTCCGTAAACCATCAATACACAAGTTAAACACTCTTAAATCCATAAAATTTAATTCAATCAGTGTGCGTGTTCGCGTAGGCCGTTATGTTTCCCCCATATGTTACTATATGCGCAACTTTTGCAGAAACTCCAACACCGATTTTAATGATTCTTTGGCTGTTGATAGATAGTTGATAGTCTATAGATATAGATATATCTATTACGTGTTTATTGCGGTAATTGCTAAAGTCCATACATAGTATACAGACTAAAATTGCGTGTACAAACCTCATTCAACCATAAATCGATAACATAATCCATCAATAATAAAATTATTTCATTTACTACGTTTTTTAGAAATAGAATAGTGACAAACGAGCACACAGTCCACTAATGGTAAGTGGATGCTGTGGCCCATAAAAATCTATCTTCAACTATCCTCGATAAAGAATCAAAAAAAAAGAAGAAGGAAAAAGTAGCCTCTGGTTCTTTACACTCACCATACGAAATACACAATATTTTAACTGTTACTAGCACTTTCCAACATGGAAAGTGATAGTCACAGTTAATATATATTCAGCTTACTTTTAAAAGGACTTGCTAATGACCATACGTTCGCCGTGTAATAGCCGCATATGAGAATCCACTATCCTATATCATCCCGTGGGTCAGCAGAAAACAAGGAGATTCGGGATCGGATCGACTCGGATCGGATCGGAAGGAATCGAATCGCATCGCCCCGGATCGGGGCAAGAGAACGGCCTATGTGCAACAGGGGACTTTTGACATTCTGTAATTGATGAATAGATACTTTCGTTTTGTACGTAGGGAAATTGTTTGTTATTAGAGATTAGAAATCGATTGAGCAAGTAATCACACATAAAATATCTAGTTAGCACTTATTTCGTTGAGACCAAAACTTGTCCTTGAGCGTGAACCCCGCGGACGATTCTCGTATATGAAATCGTTACGTGACTCAGCTTCACGCTTCACACTTTGGGGCTTGGTCTGGCAGACATTTCTCATTATAGAACAACTAAAAAAATTACGGTAAACTGTTGCACAATCTTAATGTAAGGTGGGTGTGCCATGGAAGGCCATTGATGAAGGAGGAGCATGCCCTTCCATGGTCCACCCACCTTATATAAATTACGTGTCACTTTGTTTTTCCGCGATGGACTCTTAAACTACTACGAAGCGAAGATGATGTAGTGCTCTATTGTCAACAAATCAAAAAAATCGCGATTCACTCAACCCAAAGCACTTCCACCAGCTGTATATTGAAAGAAAGAAAGAAAGAAATTCACTAATAGCAACAGGAGAATTCAATTAATACTTTTGACGTAGTTATAAGATAAATTATCTTTTTCTTATATATATATATATATATATATATATATATTTAAAAAACGTTAATTGAATATAATTTCACATCAGTTGGTCGATATGGATGTGAACAAGATATCTTTCGAAAAACCGAACTTATCACTTTGATTTTTTTATTACCTTTAGATTTTAATCCTTAGGAATTTCTTTTAATTTGACTATTGTAAGCCATCCCGTTCATTAAAATTTGACAATTTTTTTCGATAACAAAGTACGAATCACCGTTAATTTATATTATAGTAAGACAAAAAAAGATATTTTCTTAATTTTGTTACCTCTAAAATAAATAATTAGCATTTCATTTGATAAGGTTGGTGCTAGCATAATAATAATCCTATCGGCTCCAACGATTTTCATAAAATTTTGTGTGCAGGGAGTTTCGAGGGCAATAAATCGATCTAGCTAGGATTTATTTTTAGAAAATGTCTTTTTGTCCGTGTTTTTAGGCAATGAAAAACTGCTACAATATCGTTAGAATAAGAAGGTAAATTTTGACAATTTATTAACGATTACAAATGGCTTAATTCGTATATTGGGCGGTCACAAAATCGTAAGACCATGGTTCGAGCCCAGACCGACTGACCGACTTTTTTTAAATTTTTTTTCAAGTTCCTTTCTTTTTTGAGCCCTTTTTTAGTATTTTTTAAAAACACGAAAATTTAAATAAAACTAATTGCACTCATGATTATCTATTCAAATAACCAGTCAAGTTCACAGTTCAGTTTTTTCTATTATGTCGCTAAGATCAAAAAATATTATTCGTATTTCATCAGTATGTAATTTGTATCTAAATATAATTTCCAAAACACACGAATTAAAAAAAAAACCGAGCGAAAAATACCGAGCAAAGCTCGGTCAACCGGGTACTAAGTTTAATGAGCCTATAATAACGTCATTATGACGTAAAATTAAACAATTAAAATTCAGAAGAGAATAATTCAGTGTATATTTTACAATAATAATATTATACACAAGAGAGTGCTACATTAATTGATTTGGTAACGACGGACGCCGGTGTGACAAATACTAGTGTAAAATATACTCCTGAACTTGGTGGTCATGCTATCATATCAGTTGATTTTAAGATTAAAAGACCTAAGGTAGCTCTAAGGCAGCGAATTATAAGACCTATGAAACATATCAATCTCTCAGATTTTGAGTCGGAAGTTGAATCCATAAACTGGGATAGCATTACTAGGTACAATTGTGTAAACGATATGGTTTCTGCTTTCTCCAAACGCATTTTAGAGTTGTTTGATAAACATGCTTCAGAGAAACTAATAATTATGCGTAAGAAACAACTGCCATGGTTCACGAGTAATTTTAAGTACATTATGCAGCTCAGGGATAGCGCGCACAATAAATATCATCACATAAAAACTGAGAGAGATAAAATTCAATATAAGACCCTTAAAAGTCTGGTAAACAGCACTCTCTATAGTCTATACCGAGAAGAAGGCATATTTGATTACCACATTATTCAACATTTACATAACACAAATGTTCTATGGAAAAATTTGAAGTCATTTGCGTTACCGTCATTTAAAAGTTCGAATGACTTACCAGAATATTTTAGTGATCCTGACGAAATTAATCGTCACTTTTTGAGTATACCGGGAACAATCATCGCTTATTCATCTAATGTAATTAATTTGGAAAGTATAAACCGTATATCTGATACTTTTAAGCTAATGCCAGTTCATGAAAATGTAGTTGCAAAAATCATAATGGAAATTAAGTCAAATGCTCAAGGCGTTGACCGCATTAATATGGATGTTATGGAATGTTATGACTGCAATAATTAATAAATCTGTTACAGAGTCTGTTTTCCCTTCTTCTTGGAAAACTGCGCTTATTCATCCTAGTACCAAAAAAAAAGTAACCCAACAAATGTAGATGCCCTAAGGCTCATTAATATACTGCCTTATTTATCGAAAATACTTGAATAGGTTGTTTACTCACAAGTTTTGGATTTCTGTGAAAAACATCAAATAATACCCAATCTACAATCAGGTTTTAGAAAAAAATACGGAACAGCAACAGCTTTTATTAATGTCGTGGATGATCTGTTATCTTTTTCGGATTATGGAGAAGGTACTATTCTCACTTTATTAGATTTTTCAAGGGCCTTTGACCCAATTAACAACAACAAATTTTTTTTTCTGATTTCTAAGCTTTCATATTATGGCTTTGATAAAGAAACACTCAAGTGGTTCATAAGCTACCTAGGTGGATTGAAAAGTACTCGGCCTAACACAGATCCATTCAATTCTAAAAATCAAATCTACCCACATTATTTAGTTCAGTTCAGACTAGTTCATTGTGTGAAGTTCGAAACGTGTGCGATAATTAGTTGTGATTTTATAAATTTATTAACAAAGTAATCGGACATAATTTCCGCGAATGGAGCAAATTGAGCAGCGTGCCGTCATTAAGTACCTCCATAAGAAGGGGCTATCATCAAAAGCCATCCATGATGACATGGTCAGTACATTAGGCGATTGTGCTCTGTCATATTCATCCGTCAAAAAATGGATAGCAGAATTTAAGCGTGGTAGAGAGAGTGTGAAAGATGAACCCCGCTCTGGAAGGCCTTCGACGTCAACTACTGACGAAAATATTAAAAAAGTACTTGATTTAATAATGGGAGACCGCAGATTAAAAATTAGAGAGATAGCCGAGATTATAGGCATCTCTTATGAACGAACTAAAAACATCATTGTCAACGAGTTGGGTTTCCACGAGGTGTCTGCGAGGTGGGTTCCGCGACTGCTTTCAGTTGAACAAAAAAGAACGCGATTGGCTATTTCACGCGACTGTTTGGAGTTATTTGAAGCCGATGCAGATGATTTTTTGAATCGTTTTGTTACTATGGACGAAACATGGGTTCATTACTGTACACCGGAAACAAAACAACAATCAAAACAGTGGAGAAGACCTGGTTCACCACCCCCTAAAAAGGCTAAGTCGATTTTGTCGGCAAATAAGGTGATGGCTTCAGTATTCTGGGACTCGAAAGGTGTGATTATGATTGATTATCTTGAAAGGGGTCAGACTATAAACTCTGATTACTATTGCACCTTACTACGTCGTTTACGAGAGGAAATAAAAGAAAAACGTCGAGGAATGCTCAGAAGAAAAGTCCTGTTTCATCAAGATAACGCCCGTGTTCACACGTCAGTACAGTCAATGGCTGAAATTCACAACTGTGGCTTTGAACTGTTACCACATCCGCCGTATTCACCTGATCTGGCACCATCAGACTTCTTTCTGTTCCCTAACCTAAAAAAGCACTTGGGAGGTCAAAGATTTTCGACAAACGACGAGGTCAAAGCAGCTGTAGACGCATATTTTGACTCTAAGGAAGAATCATTTTTTTTCAACGGTCTAAATGCTTGGAAGGGGAGGTGGCAAAAGTGTATTGAACTTGATGGTGATTATGTAGAAAAATAAATATTGGTTAGGCCGAGTACCTTTCAATCCACCCTCGTATTTAACTGACCATCATCAACAAGTAGTTTTACACGGGCACAATGGTAAAATCTGTGTCTCGAAGCTTCTTCCTGTTGATAGAGGTGTTCCTCAAGGTTGCGTGTTAGGGCCTTTGCTTTTTATCATTTACAGCGCTGATATAATAAACTGTCTCCAAAACTATAAATACCATCTGTACGCCGATGATTTACGGGTATACTTACCCATAGATCGAAAAAATATTAATGCTTTAGTAAATAAGTTAAATCAGGATCTTCAACGTATTTGTGATCGGTCAAAAAATAACTGCATGGTAATTAATCCTTCAAAGTCGAAATTCCTTATCATTGGCACTAAAAAGCAGGTACATGATATTGCTATAACAAAACCCGAATCCTTCAAAGTCGAAACTCCTTATCATTGGCACTTAAAAGCAGGTACATGATATTGCTATAACAAAACCCGATATACGTGTTAATGGAGAGACAATTGCACAAGTTCATGAAGGACGAAATTTTGGCATTCTATTTGACAGCAATTTGAGGTTTGAAAACCATGTAACCAATTTGGTACAAAACTGCTTTTACAGATTAAAAGTTCTATACAAATTTAGACAATTCATTACAGTTAATTTACGTGTAAAACTTTGTGAAACCTTAGTTTTAGCTAAATTAAATTATTGTATAACTGTTTACGGACCTTGTTTGCTTAAGAAATCTCAAAAATTGATCCAGAGGGTATAGAATGCTTGTGCACGCTATTGTTTTTACATACCGAGACGATCCCATGTCACTTCATATCTTAATGCTTCGAATATGTTAAAAATGCAGGGGCGTCTCAAACTTTTTTTAAACTTTTCTATGCGTAATAAATACAAAGAACCCAGAATATTTATACAAAAAACTTAACTGGAGAAATGACCAACATTAACATAAAATTCGACTATGCTCTAAAGTTTTTTGCGTTTTTTCCCTAAACACAAAACATCGGCTTTCCGGGGTAGTTTTAAGTTTATGGCAACTAAGTGTTGGAATGATCTCCCACCACCACTACGCACTATGACAAATAAAGCCGGTTTAAAAAAAATATAGACGTCACTTACTAAGCGAACAATTATTGTCATAATCGAATTATGTTAAATGGTGATCAAATATGACGCCTAAGTTTTTGACAGTTTTGGCAAAGGGTATAGGAACGCCATTAAAACAAACAAAAGGTAGTGATGTAAATTCTAATCTATTACGCAAATGCCTACTGCCTATTATGATGGCCTGAGATTTCGTGGGATTAACTAATAGTCCGAAGGATGCAGACCATTTCGGTATTGGTATGCAAACCAGACCAATTATGTTAAATGGTCAAACAGTCTCTCCGAGTCATACAGATTGGAGTGCGGAGTGAGGCAGGGGGGGTTATCGTCTCCAAAGCTCTTCAACCTGTATGTTAACGATCTCTTAGTGGAGCTCAGTAGCATGCGTGTTGGATGCCGCGTGGGTGGTGTTAGTATCAATAGCATCAGCTATGCGGATGACATGGTGTTGCTGAGTCCCACTGCGAATGCGATCGGAGAAATGTTGAAGGTCTGCGAGACTTACGCTGCCTCGCATGGTCTTGTATATAACATAAATAAGAGTGAATACATGGTCTTTGAGGTCGACGGCAAGTATCCCGAAGCTATTCCTGCAATAAGATTAAATGGATCGGAACTAAAGCGGGTGTATCAATTTAAATACCTAGGGCATATTCTTGCCGATGACCTTAAGGATGATTTGGATATTGAGAGGGAGCGTAGGGCTTTGGCGGTACGCGGCAATATGCTGGCCCGCAGATTTGCTCGCTGTTCAGATCAGGTTAAAATAACCTTATTCAAAGCGTATTGCCAGGGTCCGTACACGGGTGGTCTGTGGATTGGGTATGCCAAAAAATCGTTAAACACACTGCGCGTCCAATACAATAACGTTTTCAGGATGATGTTGGCACTTCCCCGCTTTTGTAGTGCCTCTGGTATGTTTGCACAGACCCGAACTGACGGTTTTCATGCCATTGTTCGGAAAAAAGTAGCGTCACTAATGAGAAGGATACGGAGAAGTGAAAACAGCATCCTGAGAACAGTGGCAGAGGATCCGCATGCGCCTATTGTAAGGCACTTTGTGCGAACGATGACATACACAGTGGATAATAATTCTTCGGGGTGTCGACCGCACGGAGTGCCTCTTAGGTACATGACAAATTAGAAAGTAATTTGGAATTGTTTTTTCTGATTTAGTCTGTGTGTGTGATGTAATCTCGAGTCAATTGACTAAGTTAGATTTAATTTATTCTAGATATATTATAATTCTATTTTGTTTCTAAATTATAATATAAATATAAATTAATTTAATTTGTCTTCAAAATACTAACACTTAGTTTTTAAGCATTAATGTATTACTAACCCATGGACCTTTGTTGTCTGAAATAAATGAATTTTGATTGATTTGATTCACAGATGCGGCTCAGATCCGCATTCATGGCTGCAATTGCATTATTTGTATCACCCACCGGAAAATGACGATAAAGCTGTAAGTCATCCGCGTAGAGATGGTAATTAGAAGAAATAACACTCGTAATAGAGTTAATAAATATGGAAAATAAAAGGGGGGAAAGAACGCCACCCTGAGGTACACCCGTAGTGATACCAGACCAATCGGATAGAGTGTCATTAACACGGACACAATGTGATCGATCACGAAGATATGAATCAAACCATGCGATGGCAGATGGGGAAATGTTTATAGATTCCATGATCCGGAGAAGAATATCAAAGTCTACTGAGGTAAAAGCACTACTAAAGTCAAGCAAAACTAAAAGTGTAAGAGATTTATTGTCCATGGCCCAACGGATATCATCGGTTACTTTAAGTAAAGCAGTGACGGTGCTGTGTCCTGATAAAAGCCCGACTGATAAGTGGAGAGCAAGGAGTTAGACGATAAGAAGAGAGAGAGTTGACTATGGATGATGTGTTCCAGAACTTTAGAAAGAAAGGGTAAAATAGATATGGGACGAAAGTGGGACAAAGAAGTTATTATTATTATTATTATATAATTTTTACGGTTCCGTGACGTAGTGACTTAGCATTAAGTTGCAGCGCTTGGGGCCGTGGGTTCTAACTCCGCCAAGAACAAGTACATACAAATAATATGGCCTACAATTATTTGTTCTGGTTTTAAATGTTTGTCCTTGTGCAATTCGTGTACGTAATTCGTTTCCACGATACAGGGGGAAATCTTAGGGAGATGGTAACGCTTTTTTTTAAAACTACGTGACTAATGGCCGGCAACGCACAAATCTGCACAATTTTGCGGTTTATGTAGTCCATCATCATCATCATCATAGCCTATTAAGAAGGTTTCTTTCTTGTACAACTTCCTTGTCGAATTGACTATCACCAGTGATTTTTCCGGACAAATACGACTTAGGGACGTTCAATAAATGAGCTCTTTTTTAAAAAGCTCGCAACGCTCCTGCGATTTCCCTGGTGTTGCAGTTGTTCATGGGTTTCAGTGCAGTTCATTACCTCAATACTTTAAATGTACTTACCATCAGGTGAGCCGTATGCTCGTTTGCTCCCTCTCCTATAAAATATAATAATACTCACTTTATCTACTCATGTGTCTCAATCGCTACTCAATTTTAAAATGTCGTTTAAACTTAAACTTAGAGTATTTATAAGCAAGGTAATAAATTTATAAGCAAGCTTATTTATTAATACTCTAAGCTCGTCACAGTTATTTTGACTTAAAGTGATAGAGACAGCACGACACTTGTCAGCATCATGAAACAACAGCGTTTGAGTATTTGGGCAACAGTTTTATATAGAGGGAAAAGAGAATATTGCTATTTGCTATGAAACGAAAAAAATGGCCATATTTGCGTATATATTAAACACTACGGTAGGATACGCCTAAGTTGTTCTTCATTTGGGACGTTATTATGAAAAACCTACAACCATTTGGATCCATTTCACACAATATCTCAGACATATGCGGCGTTCGTATTTCTTCCCTATTATCAAAGTTTTCCTGCTTTTACAAGAATGGGGCTTTTGCCGCCTCCGGATCGGCCTTGGGCGAGAATATTTTACGTTGTAATATTTCTTGTACAGAAAGGAGATCGTATACTTCGTAGGTAGTATCTTTTCAGCGGGAAACAAAGAATGTTTCCCGCCTAACGTAATAATGCGACACTGTTAAGCTTCGATTTAGGAAACAATTGCTTGATATTTTTTTATTTGTTCGCACACTAAGCGTTTAATCTAAAACTACAATACAATGGGAACACTTCTAATGTCTACCATTGTTGCCTGATTTCAATAGATAATAATGAAGTGATAGAATAATAAAGTGATGCGACCAACTAACAGAGCTATAAGGCCGGTTTTTTAAACTATTGGGTATTATGTATACTATCTATACATATAATAAATCTGTAGAAAGATCGTGTCTGTAATTTAAGTATTTTCTGAAAAAAAAAACGAGTTCAAATATAGTGCACTGAAGCCAAATTAGATGTTTTTAAAATTTTCGTCTGTCTGTCTGTGTATTCACGATTCACGCAAAAACTACTTAACAGATTTTTATGAAATGTTGTGTGTAGGTAGTTAGGGACCTGGGGAACTTATAGGCAACTTTTTATCTGATTACGGAACTACAAAAAAGGTTAAATATTTTCCTTTCTTTAGATGTTAATTTCATTTTTATATGATTGATGTTTTTTTCATTTATAGAAAATCATAAAATCTGAGATCTTTCTAAGACAAATTTCTTAGCTTTAAAAAGTTTTTAGAAGGTACCTACCTGTAGTCAATCATTGCGTAAAATGGTGGTTGTTGACTATCGTCATGATATAACTTGACCAAATCAATGCATAGAGGTCGTTTTGCGATATTAACAACTGATCACTACATTGCTATTTCTAGATATTATTGTTATATCATTAAATAATTTCATTACACACCGCTAGCAGCGCTGATACTGTATTTTGACAGAAGCAGAATTATTAATGGAATCTTCATTACTTTATGCCTAATTTATGTACTTATTGTATAAAAAAAATGTACGCGACTTTGTTGTGCGATTGAGCAATCTCAATCATTTATCATTTCATCATTTTTTCGATGGTAGAGCCACGCGGCAGCTTTGCTGTCGCACGTATGGGCCGGCTCAAACCGGGGTGGTACCACGACCTCACAGAATACCGGCGTGAAGTGGAAGCTCTGCTTCCGGGGGGCAAAATTCCGCTCAAGACTACAACTGCTCGGGGCAAACGGCGCAACGAGACCAAGGCGACCCCTGCCACGCTGTCCGTGAATTTCTGCAATACCAAGGGACTTCACTGTAACCTAAACGCCGTCCACTACCATCTCGAGACGGCGAGGCCGGCTCTGCTCTTTCTGACCGAGACGCAGGTGTCCTCTCCGGCTGATGATTCGTATCTCTCCTACCCGAGCTACAAACTGGAACACTCCTTTGTGCCTCGGGCTGGAGTTTGCGTTTACGTCAGAGAAGACATCTGTTCTCGAAGCCTCGGCAGACTTGAAGGTTCGGACCGGTCCATCCTTTGGCTACGCGTACACAACGACGACCATCCGCGCGTCTACGGGTGCCTCTATATGTCCCATAGCGCTAATGCCGAAACAGACCGACTCTTCGACCACGTCCAAATGGCTGCAGATTCGTTGCTACAGCAGATCCCCTCCGCAGAGATCGTGATCCTCGGCGACTTTAACGCCCATCACGCCGAATGGCTTGGTTCACATATAACTGATCATGCGGGGAGATCACTTCATGATTTTGCCTTGGCATATGGTCTGACACAACTGGTTACTTCGCCTACGCGGATTCCAGATGTGGAGGATCATGCACCTTCCCTGTTGGACCTTCTGCTGACCTCTCACCCGGACGGATATCAGATTTCCGTCGGCGCCCCTTTAGGCTCCTCGAACCATTGTCTTGTCCGGAGTGTGGTGCCACTCACGCTGAAATCGCGGTTGCATTCTGCAGGCTGCCGCCGTGTTTGGCACTATAGGTCAGCCGATTGGGATGGGATGCGGTCTTTCTTTGCATCCTACCCTTGGGGGCGGGTTTGCTTCTCGCCGGACGATCCCAACGTTGTTGCGGATCCTGTCGCTGATGTGGTACTTCAGGGTATGGAACTTTTTATTCCTTCCTCTGTGGTGCCCATTGGAGGCAAATCTCAGCCATGGTTTGGTCGCTCCTGTAAAATAGCATCATGCTATAAGCAGGAGTGCTACCAAGCCTGGGCTGACGCATCAGCGTCCCGGGATGTAAACTCCAGCGCTCTAAAAAAGAAATATAATTTCGTCTCTAGGTCCTACAAACGAGTCATTGCCAAGGCAAAGTCAGAGCACATAGGCAGAATTGGCGAGAAACTAGTTCGTCTTTCTTCTGGAACCCGTGCATTCTGGTCTCTCGCCAAGGCTGTCCAGGGGAATTTCTGTCAGCCATCTCTTCCATCTCTGCACAGGGAGGACGACTCACTGGCCCACACCGCAAAGGAGAAAGCCGATCTTCTAGGCTCTTTCTTTGCGTCTAACTCGACTCTCGATGACGGGGGGAGTACGCCGCCGACCATCCCGCGGTGTGAGTGCTCCATGCCGGAAGTGCAGTTCACTCAGCGCTCGGTTCGCAAAGCACTCCATTCCCTGGACATCCACAAGTCGAGTGGGCCTGACGTAATCCCCCCAATTGTGCTGAGGACGTGTGCTCCAGAGTTGGCACCGGTTTTAACGCGTCTTTTCCGGTACTCCTACTCCCTAGGCGTAGTCCCAAAATCATGGAAGACGGCTTTCGTCCACCCGATCCCTAAAAAAGGCGACCGCTCAGACGCGTCCAACTACCGGCCTATCGCCATCACCTCCTTGTTCTCCAAAACAACGAAGTCCAATGTAAACTGCCAGCTCATGAGGTACCTTGAGGATCACCAGCTGATTAGTGACCGCCAAAACGGTTTTCACCGTGGTAGGTCAGCTGGTGATCTTCTGGTCTACCTAACTCACAGATGGGCGGAGGCAGTAGAGTCCAAGGGAGAGGCATTGGCCGTTAGTTTGGACATTGCGAAGGCCTTCGATCGGGTTTGGCACAAACGCGCTTCTTTCGAACCTCCCTTCCTATGGCCTTCCCGAGAAATTGTGTGATTGGATCATCAGTTTTCTTGCAGATCGGAGCATCAAGGTCGTTGTAGACGGTGCAAGCTCCGATTAATGTTAGCCTATTAATGTTGGTGTTCCACAGGGCTGCGTGCTATTATCGCCAACGCTGTTTCTTCTGCATATCAATGATATGTTGCATACCCGTAACATTCATTGCTATGCAGGTGACAGCACTGGTGATGCTCTTTACACCGGCCGAGCCAATATTTCTCGGGAAAACGTCTCTGAGTGCCGGGACAAACTTGTGTCTGAAGTCGAGTCTCTGCTGGACAGAGTCTCGGATTGGGGGCGACTAAATCTAGTCCAGTTTAACCCCCAGAAGACACAAGTTTGCGCGTTAACCGATAAAAAGAACCCCTTTGTCGTATCCCCTCAGTTTCAAGGCACTCCCCTTGTTGCCTCAGCCAGTATCGGAATCCTCGGCGTCGACATATCGAGTGACGTGCAGTTTCGTGGTCACTTGGAAGGGAAGGCCAAATTGGCCTCTAAAAAGCTTGGCGTGCTCAGCAGAGCGGGACAGTATTTCATGCCGGCACACCGCCTGCAACTTTACAAGGCGCAGGTTCGGCCGCACATGGAATACTGTTCCCATCTCTGGGCTGGGGCTCCCCAGTACCAGCTCGTTCCACTTGACCGCATCCAGCGCAGAGCGGCTCGAATCGTCGACGACCGAGTGCTTTCCGATCGGCTCGATTCACTGGCACTGCGAAGAGATGTTGCATCCCTTTGCATTTTCTTTCGCATATACCATGGAGAGTGCTCTGAGGAATTGTTCGGATTAATCCCAGCCAAATTTCGTGAACGCACTACGCGGCAAACGTCCCGATACCATTCACACCATCTGGATGCTTGGCGGTCCACCACTATACGTTTCAAAAGGAGTTTTCTTCCGCGTACAACCTCTCTGTGGAATAATTTACCACCGGCGATTTTTCCCGACCGATACGACCTGGGGACCTTCAAGAAAAGAGCTTACGCCTTTCTAAAGGGCCGGCAACGCACCTGCAATTCCCCCGGTGTTGCGGTTGATCATGGGCGGCGGTAGTCACATAACATTAGGTGAGCCACATGCTCGTTTGCCCCCTCTTCTATAAAAAAAAAAATCTCAGTCGCACCTTAACTTATTATGGCTGAGTACTGGAGGGTACAGTTTTAGTTTTCATATTTTAATCTAATAATACTGCTAAATAAACTCATAATAAGTAATTGATCAAATTAAAAACAACTTTGTTAAATACTTATTGTTGCAGTATCAGAAATTGTCAGATTTAAAATATGCAGACCGGTGGCCACGTTCCGGATGATTTATCATAATTGTCACTATTAGCAAAATGATTAACAAAACTGTGTACACAAAACCGTGATATGGTATCAGCATAGCAATATTTCACCTATTTTTATGTATCAAGTGCGATATATAAGTAATTGAAAATTAAGTGTACGGTGAGATTTTTATCTAATTCTATCCAATTGATGGAATAGTTCGTGATACCGTTGAATGACTAATTACTAGCTAAATGTGGTCTACAATCGTGCAAAAGCCACAATTTTTATGTTTTTTATCTAAGCAAATACAAATACGATGTACATACCGCATTTCTGATTCCAGGGTAATTCATAAAGACATAAAGTCACATCGAAAGACATGCCCGATCTAAAAAAGTAGTTGCTAGACGTATGATATTCAATATATACACAGATGTGGAGATTTCTCTACGAGTGATCCAATTTCGCTAATTTTGTCACGGAATAGTATTAATGATGTTTCTGAATTGAAGCTCACGGGAGCGAAGTCGCGGGTCGAAAACTAGTATAATAAATTAATAAATTTGTGAATGTCAATATTAAAGTAAAATATTTTTTAATAAAACGAATTTTACATGTCCATCGCATTTAATTTTACGCGATAAATCCGTAAAATTAGTTTTATTTAACGTCCAGTATTCGAAATCAAATATTTTATGCAAAATTGGCTTTTACAGAGCAAGTTACGAAAGTCAAACGCTACGCCATTACTTCAACAAGTTTATACTTCGGAGAAAATTTGTGGAGTATTTTTCTCCTAACTGTTATTTCAACAAATAATATTTTATGTTTTTTTTTTAATTTCTTGTATTTTTTTTTATTTACGCTTAAAGTTACTTTTTATAATAACAGTGGTGACAAACGAGCACACAATGCACCCATTCATTTTAGTCTTCCGGATGACAATGTATCTGCGTTCTTATTCGAGGATAGATGTGTGTTTATGCACCACAACCGCTTACCAACAGATCGTCCGTGTGAACCTACTATTTTATTTTTCTGAAAATAAGAAACATTTTATTTTTATTTAGTTAATATTCGGAAGAATATGATTACTTTTAATTTTATTACATTCAACGAGAAAAGTAAACCCCTATCTCAACAAATAGAAAATTCCTAAAAGACGAGTTTTATAAAATAACAACGATCGTGTTATCCTTCCGTAGTGAGGCCCTGGATATTCAGCCAACGTTTATCTTAATCACAATTCGAGCCAGCCCCGTTTCAAAGATCTCGTCTAAATATTGTTTCAGCGGCGGAAAATTAATTCACAGAACCGACGCTAACTTTGACAAAGGAAAAGGTGCGCGGTTAAAACAATGTTTTCCGAATAAGGTTTCAGTACTTTGTTACCGCCTACCAAGAACAAGAGCATGTTTCGATAAATTGTATCAAATTTTTTGTTGTGTTTGTTGTGTGTGTTTATCAGCGTGTGTGATGATTCCTAATCGATTCGTTTTAATCTTCTGTGTCACTAAAGACATGAAAGTAATCAAAATTCAATATGGCGACAACCAGACGCCTATAAATGAAAGTCTACAAACTATGTCAAGAGGAGTATGTTTGTCTAGGCGTTAGTTGAATACTCAAAGGTCTAGGCATTTATCATTTTGAATGACCATTTAGGATCTGTAACGATTTAAAGTTCGTTAGCGACCATTCTCGCTTAAATTTTCAAAACCTATAATAAAGCTGTGCCGATGTTCTTATATTATCGAATAATACTCATAATAAAATACCTTTATCAGTAATTTTTTTACGTAGTTGTGTTTTTTAAAACAATATTAACCTTGCTTGTTCATTCATTTATCACTGCCTATCGATTTATATCAATCAAATTATATTCAATGTATTTTAATAAGTGGTAGGTAAGTCTCTTTTTTATACAGGGTTATTTTGCAATAACCGGCCAAATTTGCAAAGAAAGTTCAGAATAAGTAACAAAGGCAAATGGTGAAGAAAAATTAATAAAAAAAATTCAAACATTCTGTCCTTTTTACCTTACAAATTCAAAATGCGGAGTAATGCTTTATTTTAACTGATTTTACTATGCACGCACACATTCGTAAGGGTCGATCGGTAGGCAAAAACGTTGTTGCTTATAAATCAAATTAAATTTGGGATAATTTCAAATAAAAGTAGAAGCCTTATTTACTCGTATTTTCAAGAACTGCAACAACGGTAATAAATAAATTTGACTACTCTTAAAATTTTAATCCTGTATAATAAGTGTGAAAACGGGTTTATAATAATGGTGAAAAACGGGTTTTTTGAAGTTAGCTGGAGGTGTCCATGGACCGGAGTGGCCACTTACCATCAGTGTATGTACGGTCCAACCATACATTTCTGCTGGCGTTAACAATTTGCGTGAAGCAGTCGATATAGTTCGACGATTGTAAAAATTGTGTTAGTTCACGTAATCACCGTAACCGCGACGGACGTGAGCTCATTAAAATAACATTAACATTTAACATTTTTAACATATTTTAATCTTATATTTTTTTACTTCTTTATTAAACTGTTTTTTATATAAAAGTTTAATTATTATAAAAGTTTAATTATTATTTTAGTTTAGTTAGCTACAAGTCTACACTGGGCTGCCCCATAACTTACCCCATAGGAGGTAATCTATGGGAAATATCTATTTGCAGTTCTTGCAACGCTGTGGTTGCTGCGATTTCTTTATCATTTAGCGTTGTTTTCAGTAATATGTAGCCGTCTATCTTCTATTCGTTTCCCTGGCCTCTTACTTGGCGTAGTGGATTATCTCAAGTCGGTACTACACGACAATTTTATATTTTCCACAAGCGGTATTTGGAAATGTGATAAGAAAATATGTATTTATCTATGTGTTATAATGCCTGTCGGCAAACATATAGGATTTTTGAAAGGGCCGTATTAAATTTCCGAACAAATATGTTTGTGAGGAAGTTGTGAGTGAACGGAACGAAGCGGGGTGATCAAATTTGTTTAAAAAGGGTACTTTTATAATTAAAACTCATTAAGATTACAAACAATGAACAAACAAGTAAACCAGTGTTTTAATTACAAAAAGTCTGTATTACCTATAACAATTGTTTATTGAAGATTATTTTGACTTTCATTCAAAATCCCAAATACACACATTAAAATATTATTTTAAAGTATGTATTATTATAATAAACGTAACTTTTTATAACATTATTACACAATTTCTTTTGAATTTCTACATTCAAGAGTCGTGGTAGCTTAGATGGTTAGCACTTGCTATAAATTATACAGTACGCGAGCAACCCGGATTCGATCCCCGCCGGCGCCGATGAAATTGTTAATTGCAATTTTCAGTGTTGAATTACCAAGTGTTCGGTGGTGAAGGAAAACATCATGAGGAAACCTACATGTCCGAGAAATAAGAAAAAATTCACAATACTTCCTTTCAAGACACTTCCTTGCCCTAAAACCCTCTCAGAAAAGAGGTGGCCTGTGCCCTGCAGTGGGACACGCATATAGGAATGATGTAACTTAACTTTAACTTAGGTACTTAGGCTTTACGTGGTAGAGCCATGCTGCAGTTATATTAGTAGTATAGTTGTAGCACGAATGGGTCGGCTCGACCGGGGAAGGACCACGCTCTCACAGAATACCAGCGTGAAATAGTAGCTTAATGCTGCTGTATTTCGTATGGTGAGTGTAGAGAACCGGAGACCCTTTTTACTGGAAATGAGGCATTCCATCTCAGTCCTCACGGTTGACAACGCATCTGCATTTTGATTTGTAATGGAAGATAGATGTAGATGTCTATGGGCCGCAGCAACCACTTACCATCAGGTGGACTGTGTGCTCGTTTGTCAGCCTATTCTATATAAAAAAAAATGTACCTAATGTCTAAGTTGTATATTTCATGTTTTGATATATTTTTATCCAAAAATAAGTAGTGCAAAGTTAAAGCAATCAGTGGCGGATTTACCAGCAGGCAGAGTAGGCTGGAGCCTAGGGCGGCAGATTTTTGGGGCGGAAAATTTAAGTCAAAATTTTTGTTATATCTTACACAAATTAAATATATTTAAATTTTAAAACGAAGGCTGAAGAAATATTTTCGTCCATTATCTCGGAACTTTAAAACACGTTTCCGTTTCTTGCTCTGCCCACTCTTTAGATTTAGTGGCAACTGAGGTTGCTGAATGTTGCACAGAAGCTCGTTGCTTCTTAATGTTGCTTCGAAAAATCTAAATTTTTGTTGTTGGTTCAACAAAACGCTGGCAAAAAAGTAATGACTTAAATCTAGAAAGGGAAAACGCTAAGATCTGACACGTTAGTCAGAAGTCCTTAAAATTTTGGAATCAATCAAGGATGTTATAATAATACCGAAAGCATGTAAGCGAAACAAAGCGACGGGAATACTTTTGAATTCAAATAAATTGAAAATGGCGGTAATGGTTGTTGTGTTTAATGTTAAAGTTAAAATATAAATTTAGGTTTCCACTGAAGATTTGACCTTTACGAATCTTTTTCCAAGTTTTTCGTAGCTAAACGAGATTTTAAGTATTTCGAAGATAATGCGATGGAATTAATAAGCGTGTCAAATCAGTATACAAAAGACACGGAAAAAATATCAACCGAAAACGAAAAAAAAATATGTTTGAATATTTTTTTCTTCACTCTATGAAGAAAGGAGAATAACTACGAGTGATATTTTCAGGGAATAACATATTTCTCTTTCGTATTGATAGACTCGTATCCGAATTAGAGAACAATAGAAGGCCTTCTACAGTGAAGAGTTTTAGTTTTAGGGCAAAATTAGTGAATACAGTACGTGAGGGTAATATGGTCATATAATATGGTAGTATGTATATGTTTAGTGTTCGCGTAAATTTAAGAAATCATTATCAAATAATAAAAGCTCAAAAGGGCGCTGCTTTATCGACGCCATTTTGACAGTTGAAGTTATAATAGTTTTAGTCGATTTTAGTTTGATTTTAGTATTGTGTAGGTAGTGTATGGAGTTAGTTTGTTTTAAGATGGTTTTTCGAAGTTTTCCTGATTATTGCCAAAGCTTGTTTGCTATTGCTTTCTTAATACCTTAGTTATAGTATATGACTTAGTTTTCATTATGTAAATGTGTAAATTTCTTATGTATGTCTTTCTCTGTCCTTCTTTTAGGGTTTTATAGGGCGGCAAAGCTTAAGGTGACCATATTACCATCAAGTACCTTAGTTATCATCAACTCTTGCGGCAAAGCTTAAGGTAACCATGTTACCATCAAGTACCTTAGTTATCATCAACTCTTGCGGCAAAAAAGGTCTTTTTCTTTGAAGAAATGTATTATGATCATTTAGAAACAGTTTTCACTGACACTTTTCTGAAATAATTTTACTGAAACCTGAGTCTGGGTCGTTGAAAAGTCTCTCTACGTTCCTGGAAAAACATAATTTGCAAAACGTTTATCCAAACTTTGATGCAGCAGTTCGCATGGTTTCACGTATACCAGCGAGAAATTGTTCCAGTGAGAGAAGCTTTTCTTGCTTAAAACGGATAAACAATTATCTAAGATCTACCATAAGCCAAATAAAGCTAAGCGCCTTAGCGCTTTTGTGCGTAGAGTCGGCTAATGAACAAGATTTCGTACAATGATGTTACTGATAATTTTGCGAATAAATAATCGCTGCAAAATGGAATTTTCAATTTCATAACTCAACCTATTGAATTTTATTATCATCACCGGCCAGATTGTTACTAGATAGTTAAATATATTGTTTTTTAAACTGTCATCATCATCATCATCATTACAGCCCTTCACAAGTCCACTGCTGAACATAGGCCTCCCCCAAGTAATGCCACAAAGCACGGTCCTGAGCCACCTGCATCCATCGACTTCCTGCATATCTTACCAGGTCGTCACTCCATCTAGTGGGGGGTCGCCCTACACTACGCCTACCGGTACGAGGCTGCCACTCGAGAACCTTTCTTCCCCATCGGTTATCGGTTCTTCGAGCTATATGGCCGGCCCATTGCCACTTCAGTTTACTAATCCGTTGGGCTATGTCGGTCACTCTGGTTTTACTGCGGATATCCTCATTTCTGAGTCTATCACGCAGAGAAACTCCGAGCATAGCCCTCTCCATAGCTCGCTGAGCGACCTTGAGCGTCCTCATACGGCCAGCAGTGAAGGACCACGTCTGAGATCCGTAAGTCATCACTGGCAACACGCACTGGTTGTACAATCTAGTTTTTAGAGATTGAGGTATACCTGACGAGAAGATATGTCGTAATTTCCCGAACGCTGCCCAGCCGAGTTGAATCCGTCGATTGACATCTCGGTCGAAGTTGGACTTACCTAGTCGGACTATTTGTCCCAGGTAAACGTACTCGTCAACAACTTCGAGCATAGTGCTCCCAACAACTACCGGCATAGGTGTGACATGGACATTAAACATGATCTTTGTTTTGTCCATGTTCATCTTAAGACCTATCCGTTGGGAGGCACTATTGAGGTCATTGAGCATAGTGCTTAAGTCCTCCAGCGATTCTGCCATAAGGACTATATCGTCGGCAAATCGAAGGTGAGTGATGTACTCGCCATTGATGTTAATACCGTATCCTTTCCAGTCCAGTAGCTTGAAAACGTCTTCCAAAGCAGCGGTGAAGAGTTTCGGGGATATAACGTCACCCTGTCTTACACCTCTCTGCAGTTGGATAGGTTTCGAGCTCTGGTTCTGTACTCGGATAGCCATCGTAGCCCTACTGTACAAACACTTCAGCACTTCGATATACCGACAGTCAACTTGGCACCGCTGAAGGGACTGCAGCACCGCCCAAATTTCGACGGAATCAAAGGCTTTCTCATAGTCCACATACGCCAGGCAAAGTGGCAAATTGTACTCTTCAGTCTTCTGTACAATCTGCCGCAGGGTATGTATGTGGTCTATGGTACTGAAGCCTTTTCGGAAACCGGCTTGTTCGGGAGGCTGGAAGTCGTCGAGTCTGCGTGCGAGACGATTCGTAATGACTCTCGAAAACAGCACTGAACTTTTAAACTGTAAGCGCAAAAAAATACGTTTACCGAATATAGGTAAGTAATATTAAATCATACCTTACTCCGCATTATTAGTATTGAGCTTTCATTAGCTCGGAAATATACCCAAAAACTATTTGTTGAGTTATTCCTGTGTAATGTTTACTAAATCTTTGAGGTGTAAAAATAATCTAGGAATTGACACTTCGATTCCCAAGTTCACAATCATAATTAATGCAAAAAGGTGGTTTAATTTCATTGACAAAAAATTGCAATCAATATGATTGTGAACTAGGACTAGGGTATCGAATTGCAAAAGTCGGTAGGGGCGACAAAATTTGAATAGCCTACTGGGGCTAATGTGTATACCCGCCACTGACAGCAATTATACACCTGTCTACGATACGGGAGAAATTCTACACATTTTCTCTTACATCCTGGAGGCAGATTACTTACCTGTTACGTGCGGTATTTAACCTGCAGCCGTACAGCGCCTTACTCATTCACTTTGCTACGAAACTCACGATTCCTTATATTTGAGCATTAATAGTTCCTTCGTGGCGGACTGTACTTGACTGTAGAACTCTTACGTGGTAGGCATATTATAGTTGTAGCACGATTGGCTCAGCTCGACCGGTTTAGGACCACGCTCTCACAGAATACCAGGGAGTTATGGCGGCTCAATGCTGCTTTGCTTCGTATGGCGAGTGTAGAGAACCGGAGACCCTTTATACTAAAAACGAGGAGTTCCATATTAGTCCTTGGTGAAAATGCATTTGCATTTTGTTTCCTAATCGGGGATAAATTTAGATATCTATGGGCCACAGTATTCACTTGCTATTAAGTGGACTGTGCGCTCGATTGTCGTCACCTTATTTTATAAAAAATAGATACCGCTGATTATAATTCAAAAGTAAATCTTTATACTATCTATTTTCCTTTAAGATTTAATAATATATATATACTCCTTAATACTACAATAGGATTTAACGTTCAAACCATGTCAACTCAGTACTGCCTGAGGCCGTGTTCGGATTTGTAACATGACAGCGTAATATTTATGATATAAAGCCACGTGGGAGATAATATTTTCACTAATATTTCGCCTCGGATCTTATGTTCAATAAATACATATTCTGCATACACTCTAATTCTCCTTACATTTATATATCTATACATATAATAAATCTGTGGAAAAGTCTTGTCTGTAATTCTAATACATGCTTGAAAAAACAAGTCTAGGGGACTAAGTAAAGGGAACTGAAGCTAAATTAGTGGTTTTTACAATTTTCGTCTGTATGTCTGTGTATTTACGATTCACGCAAAATCTACTAGGCCGATTTCCATGAAAATTTTCATGTAGGTATTTAGTAACCCGGAGCTACTTATAGGCTATTTTTATCCGATTACGAAACTTCAAAAAAGAAGGTAAAGTCTTTTCCTTTCTTTAAATGTTAATTTTATATTAAGATTCTGTCTGTTATTGTATATGCAGGATGACTGGTATTTTTTCAAATAAATGGAATATTTATAAATAAAGTTTCGAAATGCCAAATTGCACCTTATTTACAAATAAATATGTATTAAAATTTAAACGATTTTTAATGATGATCTTGAACATTAATCAAGAGTCTCAAATGACTCAGTCTGTCAACACAGCGAATCGGGTTTGGCGACGCCAATTCTTGTACAAAATAAAGTTGACAGCCATTGTATTGTGTATTATAGTATTCTATGTGTCGTATTATCGTCGATGAGGTGTCGTGTCTTTCCTAGTATAGTGGTGCTGGGATCAGTGGTGAAGGTGGTAGTACACGCAATTGAGGGAGGGCTGGAGGTGCTCTTCAAACTAGGTAAGATAAATCAATTTCTATCATTGAGCGGATATGGGTGAAGTAATTCTTATCAACTTTATTCAATTGTGAAATAAATGATGGCGGCCAGCTTATCGCCTACAAACCAAATATCACAAGTGCCACGTGTGGTACCTGTTACCACATGCTATGAACCTTACGTTGCATTCTATATTGAATTGAGTTTTGATTGTTTATTTTGACTATGACCAATGCGCAAGCAGTTAAGACTGTAATTAATAGCAATTATTTAAGATATCTTCTTTATTACAGACATGGATAAGCAGTTCTCCAAGCATCCAGAAAACACGACAATTCATAGAGGACAACCTGTCGCTCTATCCTGCAATATCAGTTCTGGACCGCCAGCATCTATCACCTGGTTGAAGAACGGCGAAGAGCTACTCCGAAATTCTAGGTATTTGTAATTTTTAAACTAGGTACTCATAATTTGACATCATTATCATTATAATTAGTCTTTTACAAGTCTACTCCTAAACGTGAGCTCTCCACAAGGAATGCCTCAAAGAATGGTACTGAGTCACGTCCATCCATCAACTGAATGTGACATTCCATTACATCCCGTGGATGTCGTAAAAGCCGATGGGATGAGAAAAATCGAAAGGTTTTTGACAGAGAGTGGCCTCATCTCATTTACGCTGGACACAAATTACTCAGATACTCAGATCGACAACGTAGAGCAGCACCAAAGGGAAGAGACGTCTGGTACTGAAATCGTCAATATTCCTGGCAAGTGTAATGATTAAGGCAACTTTAACTTGCTAGAGCCATGCTGCAACTATATTAGTAGTATAGTTGTAGCACGAATGAATTGGCTCGACCGAGGAAGGACTACGCTGTCACAAAATACCCGCGTTAAATAGCAGCTCAACTCTGCTGTGTTTTGTATGATGAGTGTAGAAAACCGGATACTATTGTTATGAGCTTAGGGTTCGTGACAAAAACTGCCGATTGAATTACCAAAATTGACACTTTAATTACTAAACCCCAATTAAAACTTAAAACACACTTAATTTAGTTCACAGATATATCGCTTCGAAGTCGTAGCTTGAATTGCCTATTCAATACTCCCTCGGTTGCGGTCTTTGCTGGCCCTATATAGGCCTTTTCCACTGAAACATGGACAATGTTCGAGCATATTTCGGTCCCCGAACCGACTATGCGTAGAAAGTTCTCTCCTAGTTCTGCCACTCGATACGAGATGGCGTTAGTGGCATATACCAGGCATTAATTATGGTGCGCAATACTATATTTATTGGAAAATAGGCATTTCATCTTAGTCACCACGGGTGAAAACTTGTTTAAATTAAAAAAGAAAACAGTGGCGCTGTAACCGTGTAGTGGCGGTGTAAGAACATCCGCTATCTCATATAGAAACAAGACATTGGAAGCGTGTAGTGGCGGTGTAAGAACATCCGCTATCTCATATAGAAACAAGACATTGGAAGCGTCTAGTGGCGGTGTAAGAACATCCGCTATCTCATATAGAAACAAGACATTGGAAGCGTGTGGTGGCGGTGTAAGAACATCCGCTATCTCATATAGAAACAAGACATTGGAAGCGTGTGGTGGCGGTGTAAGAACATCCGCTATCTCATATAGAAACAAGACATTGGAAGCGTGTGGTGGCGGTGTAAGAACATCCGCTATCTCATATAGAAACAAGACATTGGAAACGTGTGGTGGCGGTGTAAGAACATCCGCTATCTCATATAGAAACAAGACATTGGAAGCGTGTGGTGGCGGTGTAAGAACATCCGCTATCTCATATAGAAACAAGACATTGGAAGCGTGTGGTGGCGGTGTAAGAACATCCGCTATCTCATATAGAAACAAGACATTGGAAGCGTGTGGTGGCGGTGTAAGAACATCCGCTATCTCATATAGAAACAAGACATTGGAAGCGTGTGGTGGCGGTGTAAGAACATCCGCTATCTCATATAGAAACAAGACATTGGAAGCGTGTGGTGGCGGTGTAAGAACATCCGCTATCTCATATAGAAACAAGACATTGGAAGCGTGTGGTGGCGGTGTAAGAACATCCGCTATCTCATATAGAAACAAGACATTGGAAGCGTGTGGTGGCGGTGTAAGAACATCCGCTATCTCATATAGAAACAAGACATTGGAAGCGTGTGGTGGCGGTGTAAGAACATCCGCTATCTCATATAGAAACAAGACATTGGAAGCGTGTGGTGGCGGTGTAAGAACATCCGCTATCTCATATAGAAACAAGACATTGGAAGCGTGTGGTGGCGGTGTAAGAACATCCGCTATCTCATATAGAAACAAGACATTGGAAGCGTGTGGTGGCGGTGTAAGAACATCCGCTATCTCATATAGAAACAAGACATTGGAAGCGTGTGGTGGCGGTGTAAGAACATCCGCTATCTCATATAGAAACAAGACATTGGAAGCGTGTGGTGGCGGTGTAAGAACATCCGCTATCTCATATAGAAACAAGACATTGGAAGCGTGTGGTGGCGGTGTAAGAACATCCGCTATCTCATATAGAAACAAGACATTGGAAGCGTGTGGTGGCGGTGTAAGAACATCCGCTATCTCATATAGAAACAAGACATTGGAAGCGTGTGGTGGCGGTGTAAGAACATCCGCTATCTCATATAGAAACAAGACATTGGAAGCGTGTGGTGGCGGTGTAAGAACATCCGCTATCTCATATAGAAACAAGACATTGGAAGCGTGTGGTGGCGGTGTAAGAACATCCGCTATCTCATATAGAAACAAGACATTGGAAGCGTGTGGTGGCGGTGTAAGAACATCCGCTATCTCATATAGAAACAAGACATTGGAAGCGTGTGGTGGCGGTGTAAGAACATCCGCTATCTCATATAGAAACAAGACATTGGAAGCGTGTGGTGGCGGTGTAAGAACATCCGCTATCTCATATAGAAACAAGACATTGGAAGCGTGTGGTGGCGGTGTAAGAACATCCGCTATCTCATATAGAAACAAGACATTGGAAGCGTGTGGTGGCGGTGTAAGAACATCCGCTATCTCATATAGAAACAAGACATTGGAAGCGTGTGGTGGCGGTGTAAGAACATCCGCTATCTCATATAGAAACAAGACATTGGAAGCGTGTGGTGGCGGTGTAAGAACATCCGCTATCTCATATAGAAACAAGACATTGGAAGCGTGTGGTGGCGGTGTAAGAACATCCGCTATCTCATATAGAAACAAGACATTGGAAGCGTGTGGTGGCGGTGTAAGAACATCCGCTATCTCATATAGAAACAAGACATTGGAAGCGTGTGGTGGCGGTGTAAGAACATCCGCTATCTCATATAGAAACAAGACATTGGAAGCGTGTGGTGGCGGTGTAAGAACATCCGCTATCTCATATAGAAACAAGACATTGGAAGCGTGTGGTGGCGGTGTAAGAACATCCGCTATCTCATATAGAAACAAGACATTGGAAGCGTGTGGTGGCGGTGTAAGAACATCCGCTATCTCATATAGAAACAAGACATTGGAAGCGTGTGGTGGCGGTGTAAGAACATCCGCTATCTCATATAGAAACAAGACATTGGAAGCGTGTGGTGGCGGTGTAAGAACATCCGCTATCTCATATAGAAACAAGACATTGGAAGCGTGTGGTGGCGGTGTAAGAACATCCGCTATCTCATATAGAAACAAGACATTGGAAGCGTGTGGTGGCGGTGTAAGAACATCCGCTATCTCATATAGAAACAAGACATTGGAAGCGTGTGGTGGCGGTGTAAGAACATCCGCTATCTCATATAGAAACAAGACATTGGAAGCGTGTGGTGGCGGTGTAAGAACATCCGCTATCTCATATAGAAACAAGACATTGGAAGCGTGTGGTGGCGGTGTAAGAACATCCGCTATCTCATATAGAAACAAGACATTGGAAGCGTGTGGTGGCGGTGTAAGAACATCCGCTATCTCATATAGAAACAAGACATTGGAAGCGTGTGGTGGCGGTGTAAGAACATCCGCTATCTCATATAGAAACAAGACATTGGAAGCGTGTGGTGGCGGTGTAAGAACATCCGCTATCTCATATAGAAACAAGACATTGGAAGCGTGTGGTGGCGGTGTAAGAACATCCGCTATCTCATATAGAAACAAGACATTGGAAGCGTGTGGTGGCGGTGTAAGAACATCCGCTATCTCATATAGAAACAAGACATTGGAAGCGTGTGGTGGCGGTGTAAGAACATCCGCTATCTCATATAGAAACAAGACATTGGAAGCGTGTGGTGGCGGTGTAAGAACATCCGCTATCTCATATAGAAACAAGACATTGGAAGCGTGTGGTGGCGGTGTAAGAACATCCGCTATCTCATATAGAAACAAGACATTGGAAGCGTGTGGTGGCGGTGTAAGAACATCCGCTATCTCATATAGAAACAAGACATTGGAAGCGTGTGGTGGCGGTGTAAGAACATCCGCTATCTCATATAGAAACAAGACATTGGAAGCGTGTGGTGGCGGTGTAAGAACATCCGCTATCTCATATAGAAACAAGACATTGGAAGCGTGTGGTGGCGGTGTAAGAACATCCGCTATCTCATATAGAAACAAGACATTGGAAGCGTGTGGTGGCGGTGTAAGAACATCCGCTATCTCATATAGAAACAAGACATTGGAAGCGTGTGGTGGCGGTGTAAGAACATCCGCTATCTCATATAGAAACAAGACATTGGAAGCGTGTGGTGGCGGTGTAAGAACATCCGCTATCTCATATAGAAACAAGACATTGGAAGCGTGTGGTGGCGGTGTAAGAACATCCGCTATCTCATATAGAAACAAGACATTGGAAGCGTGTGGTGGCGGTGTAAGAACATCCGCTATCTCATATAGAAACAAGACATTGGAAGCGTGTGGTGGCGGTGTAAGAACATCCGCTATCTCATATAGAAACAAGACATTGGAAGCGTGTGGTGGCGGTGTAAGAACATCCGCTATCTCATATAGAAACAAGACATTGGAAGCGTGTGGTGGCGGTGTAAGAACATCCGCTATCTCATATAGAAACAAGACATTGGAAGCGTGTGGTGGCGGTGTAAGAACATCCGCTATCTCATATAGAAACAAGACATTGGAAGCGTGTGGTGGCGGTGTAAGAACATCCGCTATCTCATATAGAAACAAGACATTGGAAGCGTGTGGTGGCGGTGTAAGAACATCCGCTATCTCATATAGAAACAAGACATTGGAAGCGTGTGGTGGCGGTGTAAGAACATCCGCTATCTCATATAGAAACAAGACATTGGAAGCGTGTGGTGGCGGTGTAAGAACATCCGCTATCTCATATAGAAACAAGACATTGGAAGCGTGTGGTGGCGGTGTAAGAACATCCGCTATCTCATATAGAAACAAGACATTGGAAGCGTGTGGTGGCGGTGTAAGAACATCCGCTATCTCATATAGAAACAAGACATTGGAAGCGTGTGGTGGCGGTGTAAGAACATCCGCTATCTCATATAGAAACAAGACATTGGAAGCGTGTGGTGGCGGTGTAAGAACATCCGCTATCTCATATAGAAACAAGACATTGGAAGCGTGTGGTGGCGGTGTAAGAACATCCGCTATCTCATATAGAAACAAGACATTGGAAGCGTGTGGTGGCGGTGTAAGAACATCCGCTATCTCATATAGAAACAAGACATTGGAAGCGTGTGGTGGCGGTGTAAGAACATCCGCTATCTCATATAGAAACAAGACATTGGAAGCGTGTGGTGGCGGTGTAAGAACATCCGCTATCTCATATAGAAACAAGACATTGGAAGCGTGTGGTGGCGGTGTAAGAACATCCGCTATCTCATATAGAAACAAGACATTGGAAGCGTGTGGTGGCGGTGTAAGAACATCCGCTATCTCATATAGAAACAAGACATTGGAAGCAGCATCCTCCTGCTAACAACGTCGCAATAACCCGATAAAACTATGGCAAAATCTTTATTAGGCAATTTTAGGGGAGGCCTATGTCATGCTAGATTTAGATAGGCCGTAGTAGATAGATGGAAAATGTAAAAAGAAAAACGTTAGTAGTCATGCATTTATTTAGATTAATAAAGGGAATGAATATAAATCCATTTTCCAAAATTTAATGATATCCCACAAAAACATGAATTTGACAAGGAGGGATCGGTACAAACTATGTTCGCGCGAACATTCGCGCCCACAATGGCAGTGCCGATCACAAAGTTGAGATCGAAGAACTTGGGTGCCAAGCTTCATAGCAATATCAAGAACCTTCTACATTCCTATACATCTTATGCAATTGCTATTGATATTTGTGATTTGGATATACACTTGTATTAGTTTCACAATATTTTTTTTAAATGATTATTATACTAATTATAAAATCGAGCCTTAGTACTAGTTTATGCAAGTGTTTCACCAAGCTTTATACGTGGTAGAGCCACGCTGCAGCTATATTATGGTGGCAGCACGATTGGGTCGGCTCGACCGGGGAAGAATCACGCTCTCACAGAATAACAGCGTAAAATAGCAGCTTATTACTGCTGTGTTTCGTATGGTGAGTGTAGAGATCCCGAGACCCTTTTTTACTGGAAACGAGGCATTCCATCTTAGTCTTCAGGAGTGCATCATCTACGTTTTGATTCGTGATCTGGGATAAATGTAGATGCCTATGGGCCACAACATCCACTTACCTTCTGCCAAGTGGACTGTGCGCTTGTTTTTCACCCATATTCCATTAAAATAATTGACAACAGTCATAAATATAAATTGTAATGGCTATGGACCTTAATGCCCGTTCAAATCACAATTTTTTTTATTGCTAAAGCCGACAACCTCGAACGTCATTTGTATCAAACTTTGTTCCCTTCCCACATTTAGTGGGATAACTTTTAGCTAGAAGTTGTGTTCCTTCACAATTTTTCTTCCCGTCGAGTACTTGCTCGAGTATTGTAAAGCATAAAGCAAGCGCTGATTTCCTGAGCTGCCTCGCCACCTTATTTGTAGTTCAATGAAATTCCTTTTCAGCGTATAATTAATTTCTTTTTTCTTCAGATACCACATTCTCGATACTCAACTGTTGATCATGGACGCGAGACCAGAAGACTCCGGCACGTACAGGTATATTATATTATTTTTTGAATGTACATTACCAATTTATCATATTTTTATACGACCATGTAGTGGCAGATTAAGAATATCTATTAACTCATATATATACTGGATGACCTTTTTTATCGCCTGGTTAAAAATAGGGTGCAACATGTGAACAGAGTAGAAGCATACAACAAACTTTTGAAAAACCTTTTTTGAACAATTACATGGCCCTTTGCCCTTGAGCCTGTGAAATTGCGAAATGGTAAGGTAAAAATTGTCACTTTAGTTTAGTTTAGTAAATTTAGTAGGTATCTTTGATGCCTACTTATTTTGTTGTTTTATTGCCGTTCGTAAAGTAAGATGGATATGATTTAAATTTCTTTAGATTTTAATTAATTTATATATTAAATTAAAAAAAAATTGTTTTTACTTTTTGTAAAATATCAGTGCCATAGGCTTTTACTTCGTTTACAAGCTACACCCTATTTTTTTCCAGACGGTAAAACGATCACCCAGTTTATAAATATATATATTGATATAGTGACAGAGGGGGAAAACCAAGAGATCAGCAAGCAGCGTCTTCCCTATAACAAAAAAATCTGCGGTTGCCAACCGACCGTGGTGACTATGGCAAATATCTTCTCTAAAAGGGAATCTGTGGGGATCTATTTTCAGAAGTAGACTTAATAGGTTGTAACGGTGACGGATCATATTTTAGCATATTCAATTAACTCACAAAACGTATTATCTCAGAAAGGTTTATAGGATCTCTGTCTATATAGTGTATATAGTGTGTCTGTCCTACAAAGAATTGTAGGATAGAGATCCTATAATGTGTCTTAGCGTAATTGTAGTTTAGACGGTATATAATAGAATAGAATAATTTTTATTCAATATAGATAACGGGAAAACATTTTAAAATTAATTATTTTATACCACTGGTCCAGAAAAATACCTCCGTCCTGGGACGAACCAGCAAAAAATGTAGCGGGACTTTTTAGACAATAATTTACCATAAAATATATTGTACAAAAAAAAAGAAAACATTTAGAAATAGCATGGTGATCACCTCATTATATATAATAACCCTTATTAAGCAATATGTTTGCTTACTAAAAATTTTAAACTTTTTGATAGATAGGTCATGCATATTCTCTAAGACTGTTTTAAAATTGTACACATTGCCCGATGAAGGAATTAATGACTGAATCTGTAGCCGCATAACTGGTCCAAGAGCGGGGTGAAATGACTAATATTTACAGGTAGACTGGTGAATGACCACGCTCTCACAGTATAAAAAACCCTTTTTATTGGACACGAGGCATTCCATCTTAGTCCTCAGGGGTGACAGCGCATATGCATTTTGATTCTTATTCGAGGATAAATGTAGATGTCTATAGACCAAGGCATCTTACCAGCAGATGGACTGTGCGTTCATTTATCGTATTCTACAAAAAATCTATGTACTTCTGCTTACTTTTATTTCCTCTTATAACAATAAATATCAACACTCAACGTTTTGTTTTCCGGCAGCTGTATAGCAACAAACCAATTGGCGAACAGAAGTCGCGTGAGTCACAGCGGCAGGCTGAATGTCCTTGACACCGTGGAGGATCGGCCAGCTGGTTTGCTAGAAGTTTATCACGAATCTCAAATACTCACGCCTAGGGGATCACTAGTGGTGTTGCCTTGCCCCGTTGTGGGATGGCCCAGACCTAAGGTGAGACACTTAAATTTAGAACGAATTACCATCCACCATCCATATTATGTGCTTCTTTGTCCCCTTACTTCTACATAAATAAATAAATTTGAAAGGTCCGTTTGTAATATAAAAATAAAAGAAATTACTAAATGCATATAAAAATATATGACAAACTTGTAAAAAAAAAACAATTATTAAAACGTTTGTCTGTCTGTCTGTCTGTTTGTTCCGGTCAATCTCCGAAAGGGCTACAACGATTTTGATGGGACTTTCACTGACAGATAGCTGATGTTCTAAGGAGTAACGTAGGCTACGTTCTTTTTTCACTAAATAAAAGTAGAAAGAGACAGGTATAGATTTCAATTATTATTAATAAGTATTAATCAACAATTATAATTATTATTAATCAACAATTATCTTTGTTACTACTAGTTTGTAAATTTGAGTACTAGTAGTTTGTAATCTAGTTTGCGAATCTGAGGAGGAGCACAACTGCTCCTCCTTGTATACGAGAATGATTTATCTAGTAAATAATTCGTAATGATAGTTTCGGGTTGTTTAACAGTGGCGTAATGGAAACTTCATCATCATGATTCTCTTCAAATGCAAGCGCCCCAAGAATGGTTCAAAATACAATGCTGAGCCACCTGCATACAACGACTGCATCTGCATATCTTATAAGTTCGTCAGTCCATCTAGTGGTGGGCCATCCTGCTCGCGCTGCGTTACCTTCCGACTAATGAATATAAACCAGAACTCATTTACACATTACTATTTTGCAGCTAATCTGGCATCTGACCCCTCCCGGCGAGAGGAGCAGCGAGCTCGAGGCAACTGATGAGATTCTGATCTTGCGAAACCTGGAACTCGATCAGGAGGGCCTCTACACTTGTGCTGTCGAGAATCAACGCGATCTAATGAAGGTAGTACATAAGCTAGTACTTAGCCTACTGTTTTCTTTAACTTATTATTCCAGGTGATCGTTGAAATAATAATAATAATAATAATAATAAGTATCCAAGAACAAATTTATAACACAGCCTATACTAACTGTAAATGAATGCGTTGTGCTGTGCCTGTTATTTTCGAAAACGTTTGTGGATGCCTGCACAATTACTCTCTACAATTTCAACCTAATCGGATCGATGGTATAGAAACGTATATCATCATTATCAAAATTCCATTGCTGAATATAGGGCTCCCCCCATTCAATGCAACAAAGCACGGTCTAGAATCACCTGCATCTATTGATTTCTTGCATATCTTACCACTCGATCTAGTGGGTGTCACTCGATCTAGTGGGGGACGGGGGGAGGGGGCGCTCTATGCCTCGCTTACCACAAGTCCTAAGTCATTAAGATATAAATAACAATTTTCAAAATTTTTGTGTGTGTGGGCTAATCTTCACAATGGCTGAATTGATTGTAATAAAACTTTAAGAAAGTATAGAGAACATTGCCATAAGTGATCCAGGTTGTATTCTATCTGAAACACTTGGCAAACAAAAAAAAAACGAAAAATGAGTTATTTGCCGGAAGCCGCGCTCGAAAATTACCGCGCCAGGCTCTACTTTGGCCGGGCCATCATTACGGACAGGACTATTCTTGCGATTAAGCCTGATATTGTGCTGATGGACCGGGAACAGTCTAGTAAATTTTTGGTTGACATTACCATTCCGCATGACGAGAACCTCTTGAAAGCTGAAACAGATAAGAAAACAAATTATCTGGTACTGGCTCCAAAGGTGACCGACATGTGGGGTGGTCTGCCGACCGAAATTATTTCTGTGGTCGTCTCTGCGAACGGGCTAATCCCGGTCAGCCTCTCGGGTCATCTGAAGCGGCTGGGACTCTGTAACGAACCGCTCCGGACTCAAATGCAGAAGGCGGTGCTCCTCGGTACCGCCCGCACCGTCCGCCGGTTTGTTTGCTTTTTCCCTAACTCTCGGCCGTTTGGTCTGCCCTGCCGACAGTCTCCATCTAGTTGAGTTTTTATTTATTTATGTTTTATTTATGTTAGTATATTCAATATATATTTAAGTATATTTATCATTTTCTTTTATATATTTATTGAGCCCAATCACTCATTTCAGACCATGATCCTGGGTGGGTTAGTAAGTAATTTATAAACTAAAATAATAAAAAATAAACTCTAATAAAATACCACATAAAAAGTAATAATTCAAATTTCATGTTATCTATTTAAACAGCCCAACCAGACATACTCCAAAATAATAATAATTATATTATACAACACTCCTAATAAAAAAGTCAAAAGTTATATAATTATAATATGTAGTAGTAGTAGTAGTAGTATATACTTTATTGTACACCACACATATACAACGAATAAATACATTACAGAGAAAACTTAATATATACGTATGTACAATAAGGCGGTCTTATGTATTTAAAGAAACGTACATTTATAAAAAATTTAAACGCTATAAATTTTAATTTAAACTTAATTATCTCGTTATATTGAGCGGCAACAATTAGAAGAAAAAATAACACAATACAGGTATTTTGAATTACATGAAGGCAGACGAAAGCAATGTAATTATAGAAACGTCTGAAGCAATTTCGCGAAATATTCAAATATCAGCTAAGCGGGAGGAGTAAAATAAAAAGGAAGACTTCCAGACGTTATGTATTACAGAATCGTTTATGCAGATAATGTTTAATTGTAAGGCGGTAGCGGGAACCTATTAGCATAGTGATGTTCTGGATAAATTCTTCACTTTAAATGTAACTAATATATTTATCTTATAGGTAAATCTTCTTAAGGCTGATTCATAAATAAATTCTAAAATTCCTTCATTAAAATATGTTTTGAATATCTTGTTCTACCAACATTTAGTTATTTTCTATGGAAGAGACAAACAATATTTGCAACGTCAGGGTAATCGCAGGTGCGTTGCTGGACTATAAGGGAGATGATTCTTGTCTTGGAGGTTCTTAAGTCGTATAGGTCCGGATAAACCGCTGGCGAGAATAAATTCCACAGTTTGGTCATCCGAGGTAGAAAAGATGGAATTTTGAGTTCTGTCGCAGTGTACGATGGTGGTAATGGCGCAGTAAGAATACTAATTACCTGCATCGTCGTAATAGGCGACAGAGGAACGCTGAACTAGTAGATTGGCAGCCTCTTCCTGATATGGCACGATCTTCCTGATATCAATCTAAACAATAAAATACGGACAGCTATGGCAAAATCCCCCCACGAAGCAGTGTATGGGGAAGCCTATATTCAGCAGTGGATTTTGTAGACTATTAGACGGACGTATGAACCCGTCGGAAAGAACATACCAGTAGTCTATAATATAAAACGATTGACTATGTAACTATATACAAAATTATTTTCATAGTGCGTAAATTGATATATTTATCTCCTCTAACAATTGATCGTGTAAATTCTATTCTATATATCTAGCATGCAAATGTTATTAGATAATGAAGCGAAGTTACTATTACGTTGTAATTTAACGTGCTTCGTTTCTTAGCTGTTGTGTTTTCCTATTTATGTACCGTGACTTGCACGTAATGTGTTTTTAGTAACGCTAAAATTCACTTTGTAGAGTGTAGATGTTCCAAAATAGAACCCAGTGTACTGTCCAATGCAAATGACGTCATGAATCGACGCCATACTGATGATTCGTTCCAAAACATAGGACAGTATATGACGTCATACATTTGCGCCACATTGGAAAAGTGTTGGCGATTATTTTGTCATTTTGTGCTCCAAAAATCATTATATCCTCCTAATGGAGATACCAGCAATTATTCTATATTTTTTTGTATTTGAATAAATAAAAACAAATTCTGGCATGCTTCATTCAGCGTACACACGGTTAAAAATTGTTTTAATGTGGCCGGATATACGACACAATATAGCAGGGGCTGACCGTGAATTTGTGGGGCTCTGGGCTAACACTAGTTGGGGCCCTACCAAATTAATCAAACTAATCAAGTCAAAAAACTGTTTTCTGTAATGATGTATTTACACGGTGTGGAAAAAATTATACGACTTTGATACATAAACAGCAACTGTAAAACATTATTGCATAAGATAATAACAGGTAATGTGTAGTTATGTTCAATAAACTATAAAGATCTTTCTAGATTTTTGCGCTTAATTCCTTTATTTGCTCATCGCATTGTCAATCTTTCGTTAAATGGAAATGAAAGGAAGAAAATGGAAAGGATTGATAAATAATTTAGTCGATTGTTCAACATTGTTTACCTACATTTGTTTTCTTTATATGAAATCCTGGAGAAACAGCGCACTACTTCACAGCTAGTGTTTGACAACGTTAAAAATTCTAGAAGATGGCAGTAAAGTAATTTGGGAAAACATCAACTATTTTTTTTTCATTGATTAGCATAAACATTTCACTGCAATAGTGTAGGAATCTAGCTTAGTCTTAAGTATGATTTTAACCGAATTTATCATCATCATCATTACAGCCCTTCACAAGTCCTCTGCTGAACATAGGCCTCCCCCAAGTAATGCCACAAAGCACGGTCCTGAGCCACCTGCATCCATCGACCTTCCTGCATGTCTTACCAGGTCGTCACTCCCTCTAGTGGGGGGTCGCCCTACACTTCGCCTATCGGTACGAGGCTGCCACTCGAGAACCTTTTTTCCCCAACGATTGTCGGTTCTTCGAGCTATATGGCCGGCTTATTGCCACTTCAGCTTACTAATCCTGTGGGCTATGTTGGTCACTCTAGTTCTACTGCGGATATCGTCATTTCTAAGTTTATCATGCAGAGAAACTCCGAGCATAGCCTTATCCATAGCTCGCTGAGCGACTTTGGGCGTCCTCATTCAGCCAGCAGTGAAGGACCACGTCTCGGTTCCGTAGGTCATCACTGGCAACACGCACTGGTTGTACAACTTAGTTTTCAGGTTTTGAGGTATAACTAACGAGAAGATGCGTCGTAATTTCCCGAACGCTGCCCAGCTGAGTTGAATCCGTCGATTGACCTCTCGGTCGAAGTTGGACTTACCTAGTCGGACTATTTGTCCCAGGTAAACATACTCGTCAACAACTTCGAGCTTAGTGCTCCCAACAACTACCGGCATAGGTGTGACATGGACATTAAACATGATCTTTGTTTTGTCCATGTTCATCTTAAGACCTATCCGTTGGGAGACACCATTGAGATCATTGAGCATAGTGCTAAGGTCCTCCAGCGATTCTTCCATAAGGACTATATCGTCGGCAAATGAGGAGGCAAGTGAGTGATGTACTCGCCATTGATGTTAATACCGTATCCTTTCCAGTCCTGTAGCTTGAAAACGTCTTCCAACGCAGCGGTGAAGAGTTTCGGGGAAATAACGTCACCCTGTCTTACACCTCTCTGCAGTTGGATAGGTTTTGTACTCATGTTCTGTACTCGGATAGCCATCGTAACCCTACTGTACAAACACTTCAGCACTTCGATATACCGGCAGTCAACTTGGCACCACTGAAGAGACTGTAGCACCGCCCAAATTTCGACGGAATCAAAGGCTTTCTCATGGTCCATATACGCCAGGCAAAGTGGCAGATTGTACTCTTCGGACTTCTGTACAATTTGCCGAAGGGTATGTATGTGGTCTATGGTACTAAAGCCTTTTCGGAAACCGTCTTGTTCGGGAAGCTGGAAGTCGTCGAGTCTGCGTGCAAGACGATTCGTAATGACTCTCAAAAACAGCACGTAGACGCGGCTCAGAAGGGATATCGGTCTGTAGTTCTTCAAGAGGGCGTTGTCACCTTTCTTGAAAAACAAGACCATCGCACTTCTGCTCCACGCCTCCGGAGTAGTGCCACCATGAAGGACGGAATTGAAGAGCTTCTGAAGGACTTCAAGTACCGGTTTTCCACCCGCTTTCAGAAGCTCCGCTGTAATTCCATCCTCGTCCGGGGACTTGCCGTTTTTAAAGTGCTGGGGAGAATCTCGCTCAGACTGACGTCCGGGATATCATCGGAATAGTGTCGGATAAGATGATGTGTACAGCTGCCCATTGAACATCTCAATCTCATTCAGAATCTCAGGTGTCCCGGAAACGATGCTGCCACACTCAGTCTTCAGCTTTGACATTTGGCTCTTACTGGCAGACACGAATTCAGACCGAATTCACTGATTAAATTTCTTACTATATGCCTCATAGACTTGACATTTTATATTTAAATCCAAAATCCAAAACAGCTTATTCAACACAACGTTTAACGTGTCTCTTTAAATTTTTTATTTTTATTCTTGTCTTTTACTTATGTATTACTTTTATTTATGTCACTGTATTCCGGTGCCACTCTAGTATTTAGGTTTTAGGGTTTCACCGCGTATATCTTTAATTTTTCATTCGCTTGATGTCGTACGTTACTCACGAACTCTTTTGATGACATAGTAAACTTGTATGCCTTTACAAATATCCTCTTTAAAAATTTCTTCCAAAAAAATAGTATCGGGTTTAGCCACTTTTTAAATTTCGTGCCTCTTTTTGAAAACCAACTCTCTTATCCTCATTTCTACTAAAACTCATGAAAATTTTCATAATATTATCATAATTATTTTTAAAGCTATGACAGCTAGTCTTCACTGGGGCCTGGGTGCCCTTCATATTCACGGGGCCCTGGGCTGCAGCCCAAAAAGCCTATATATAGATCCGGCCCTGCAATATAGCGGCGGCACGCCAGTACAATACGGCGTCAATTTATGACGTCATTCGTATTCGGCAGTATACTGGAAACGTTTCGGAACATACCCATTGTAGGTATACTCTTTTCTTTGTTCGTTCGTGTTGTAACCTCCAAGAGAGTAACGTGTGAAGAATAAAAATTATCTATGTCGGTCTTTGAAATCTGCGTTTATTTTATTAACCAGGAAGTTAATTATACATCTATTATTATGCTTTGACATATTAATGTATAATTAACTTAAAAAAGTAAAACAGTCCAAAAAAAGAAAAAACAATTTCACATAATAGCTTCTAAAACAATGCTAAAACATAATAAAAGAATTAAAGAATTTACCCTTTGGAATGTTAAGGAATATTACAAGACTTTGTTGAACAAAGTCTCGGACTGGGGGCAACTAAATCCAGTCCGGTTTAATCCCCAGAAGACCCAAGTTTGCGCGTATACCACTAAAAAGAATCCCTTTGTCGCATCTCCTCAGTTTCAAGACATTACCCTTGTTGCCTCAGCCAGTATAGGAATCTTCGGCGTCGACATATCGAATGACGTGCAGTTGCTTGGTCACATGGAAGAAAAGGATAAATTGGCCTCTAAAAAGCTTGGCGTACTCAGCAGAGCGGGACAGTATTTCACGCCGGCACACCGCCTGCAACTTTACAAGCCACAAGTTCGGCCTCACACGGCATACTGTTCCCATCTCTGAGCCGGAGCTACCCAGTCCTTTCATTTGTTCGCATTCAGCGCAGAGCGGTTCGAATTGTCGGCGACCGAGCTCTTTGTGATCGCCTTGACACACTGACATTGCGAAAAGATGTCGCATCTCTTTGCGTATTTTATCGCATATGTCACGGGGAGTGCTCTGAGGAATTGTTCCAACTGATTCCAGCCGTTTAATTTCACCATTGCTCATGGTGACAAAACTCGCGATACCATCCATACGATCTGGATGATTGGCGATCCACCACAAGTACAAGAAGTTTTCTTCTTCGTACAACTTGTGGAATCGACTACTACCAGCGATTTTCCGGACCGATACGACGACAGGGAACTTCAAGAAAAAAGCCTACTCTTTTTTTAAAAGGCCGCTAACGCACTTGCGATTCACACTTATCATTAGGTAGGATTTTTTTTATATAGAAGAGGGGCCAAACGAGCTCACGGCTCGTTTGGCCCCTCTTCTATATAAAAAAAGCTCAGGATAAAACTAGAATGTCGTTTACGTTATTTTTGTGCCTTTAGGAGTAAATTTTTTTTACTTTACATGAGACCATCTTTAAAGTAAAAATTTATCATCAAAAAACCAATAATTTAAATCAGTATAGCTGCTTCTGAGAAATCGGTAAACATAAATATCATTGCGTCGAATATAGAAGCCTCAAGTAATTTTGTACTCGAGTAAAACATACGTAAAATGGCAGCTTAATACTGCTGTGTTTCGTATGGTGAGTGTGGAGAATCAGAGGTTCTTTTTACTGGAAACGGGGCACTCCATCTTAGACCACAGGGGTTACAATGCACCTGCATTTTCACTCGTAGATGTTTATGGGCCACAGCATTAACTTACCTTCAGGTGTACTTTGTGCTCGTTTGTCATGCTTATTCTAAAAAAAATCAAGTTACAGAGTTATGCTCCCCGGCATACGATTACTACCATAGCACTACTGGGTTCGAATCCTTAGACAACACGTCGAAGCCTACATGTGGGAAAAAAATAAACGACTGCTTACATTTGTTTGAATTTAGCTCATTGAATAATGTGGATTTCAAAGCCTATATAATCTATATAAAATTTCCGAGGTATCAACTGCTTTGTAGTATCCATGGTCAGGGGGGGGGACAAATGAGCTTACAGTCCACCGATTGTAATAGATGATATGGCTCATAGTGATCTAACTACACCTTTCAATAAGAATGTGAAAAATCCTTGTAATAAAAATGTGTCGGCTTTACTACGAGGTATCCGTTAAAAGTCCTGGCTTGGACATTTTTGACCTAAGATTTAAGACATTCAAATGTGCAGTAAAACAACTTGCACTTATACGCGCTCATTCCCATATCACATAGGTCTTACGAATATGTATGTAGTCATATATGTCATAAAATTTGGCTACCAAAGAGTTGATCTCTCCTGTAATTAAATAAAAATTATGTGTCAACATACTCGTATTTAGGAGAAATCTGATGCTAATGAAATGAAATGCAAATAATATGATGATGATTTCTATTACGTGTTTCAAATTTTTCGCTATACACAATTGTAAATCAACATGTTTTATGTTACTAAGCATAAAAAATAACGGGGTTTAGCCAAAGATCGTTTAAAATTATTCCTCTTAAGATTTATACATATAGCCTATGCACTGATTCTGTTGTTATTTCCACCAGACCTTCAACGTGACTCTGACCACACCGGTGAACATCACGCATCCTCCTACTTCCAAAGAGGTGCAGCGAGCAAGCACCGTGCGCTTCAACTGCACGGCCACCGGCAAACCCGAGCCCGTTATAACTTGGTACAAAGATGGTCAACCTTTAGTACTGGCAGGACGGGTAAGTTATTTGAAAGTTATTATGCATACAATACGGCCGACGTATCTTGGCGAGTCTGAATATAGGCTCTGCGAAGTTTAGCGCATGAACACTCGTGAAGAAAACTGTTATTGTCATTTTTTTATATATACCAATGTACAAATAAAATTTCCCTAATACAGTGACCAAAAATATCAAAACACTTTGGAGACATTATAAATTAAAGATTCAATTTTGATACCTCACCTTTCGATAGGGGCAGATTTTATCACAAACACATACAATATTATTTACATTTAATACTTTTTATTTATTTACACTTATTATTATTTAATCACTGTCGCTGAGGGGGGAAATTCCTAACATAAAGTCGTCGGCCCCTTGTGTACCATGTGAGGTACTTGGCATAGGTTCATCTTCGTAATCGTCGCTCTCACTTTCAGACTCACTTTCTGAATCTGAAGCTGTATTAATGATGAATAATTGATCCGTCATTTCGTCAATAATATGGTCGCTCTTCCTATAGTCATGTTCGACCTCTTGCACTTTTCTGCATAAAGCACTCCATTCATTCTGACCCATTAAATTTACTTTTTCTTGTATGAGCTCCATTGTCCGGGTTACGTTCCAGTCGACGTTTTTAGCGGCTACGTGCCCTTTAATGGCAGCCCACACCATCTCGATGGGGTTTAAATCGGGATGATATGGGGGTAAACGAAGGACATCGTGGTTGTTTTGTTTAAACATTTCATCTATTACGTATTTTTTATTCACGTCTTTGTTTTTTTTTATTAGATCGTAAAGTTGTGGTTTACGCATGTCCTTTTCATATGGTATACCCTTTTCTAATAACCACGATTCCATTTTTGCCTTCTTGTTATTAGATGTAGGGGCAGGATCCATTAATTTGTTGTGGTACGGAGCATTATCGATAACCACCACCGAGTTAGGGCTCAAATTTGGAATCAGTTGGGTCCGTAACCATTTCTCATAATTTTTGAAATTCATGTCATCATGATAGTCTCCGGTTTTGCTGCCAGATTTGAACATTAGTAGCGCGTTCGGAACAAACCCTGCTTCTGACCCAGCGTGTACCATCACTATCCGCTGACCTTTTGATATCGGGCGCTTTAGTCCTTGAGCGGAACCATCTGACCACGCCTTACCTTTTGTATGTGATGAGTGGGCATACGACTCGTCAGTGAATACAATTGGTCGCCCTTCGTCCCTGTATTTTTTCATTGCCTTCAAGTACAAGATCCTTTTCAGGCGAATGTCGGTCTTCTCTATAAGAACCATTCTATTGGTTTCGGTCTTTCGCCACTTGAAACCCAAGTTTTTGATAATTGTCTTTAAGCTCGTTTTACCACCTTGAAAATTTATATCCCGTTTGAGTTTCGCTAGTAATTTGTTTATCGTCGGCATTTCTTTTTCAGTTTTGTGGAAGTTGTGTATGCATCTTTTTACTACTCCCTGGTCAAAATTATCCATATCAGTAATAGGTTTTGATCTAGACCTTTTTTTACCAGGCGTGCGGAATACTGAAAGTAAGCCCGAAATATTGCCTTCAGTTGCGATCCGCTGTACTGTGCGTTGGGACACACCAGTTGCGTTAGCAACTCTTAAATAAACTTTATCGACATCTTTTACGCCTTCTTCTTTTTCTTTTTTCATATATTGCGTTAAATCGTAAATAATTTTTCTCGCCTGGCGATTTAACACACTGTTATGTTTTGGTGGCATGTTTGGCGAATAATATAAGTGCTAACTGACACTTGCAAATAAAACAAATAAAACAAACAAAACAAACTTAACACTATTAATAAAAACAAACAACAATAACAACGAAAACTTTTGTAACCGACTGTGCTCAAGACAGAGATAGCGACACGAACACGACACCAATGCTAACGTGTGACTGAGAAATATTACCGTGTACCGAGCATTGCCGAATAAGCACGAAGCTTTACGAAGTAACCAGAAAGGGATGTCCAACACGCGTGCCTGAGGGTGTTGTTTAATCGATTTTTATTCAAATCGATTAAAATTAAGACATAAAAATATATTTATTTGCAATTTATAAGGAGGTTCTAAATTTTCTCAAATAGTCGTTACTCAAGAAGACGTTAATAGATAATTGATATTTAAGTACATTATGTCTTTCAGCTGAGAAAATAATATGTTTTTAATTTTTTTTTTATTTAAGTCGAAATCTTGTTTATTATCAACAAAATTCACTATATTTGTAAATCTATTTCGTTTAATATCTTATATAAACAAAAATCAATAACTTCTAAATAAAACTAATCGATTGCGATATTTTATGACTAAAGGGTCGATTGTGTTTACTTATGGTCAATCTCTAGCCTAGACCACCGCCCCCCGTACGTCGCCTCATGCCACCATTTTGTTCCTTAAAAAAGCTATTGCGCAACCTTCTGCGCGAAGGTCGGACTCGCCAAGATACGTCGGCCGTATTGTATTTAAGTTTGATACCATTGAAGTAATATGTACTTACGTACTAGAACAGCTATCTCAAACAAAAAATGTGCGCTACTCTGTGTTCACGCGATTGTTTTTTATCATAGAATAAATATAGGTAGAATGATCCGTAGGTAATAGTAGATTGAAATTGGTAATAGGCGATTTAAACATTTAAAGCAGATTTAAACATGAAACATTTAGGCTAGTTATAATAACTTACATGTTTCTACAAAAAAATGTGTATATTAATATATTCGTCCTATACTTAAGTACCCACAGAAATGTCGCATCTGAACATATTAATTTCATAATCTATATTCCATGACGATATGGTGTCTTAGGAATAATTTGTTTTATTAATAATCTATAATACTTTTTTTTATTGGTTAAGTATCTTATTAACCGATGAAAAGTAATACCTTGGTTTTTAATGACATTTCTTGAATTATTTGTGCAAAATCTAAGTACATACGACGGCATATTTTTATCAAGAGATTTTTTTATAATCAACACATTACGTTACAACTCTACAAGCGCCTAGCGTGTGACTCATTAAAGTGCGGTGTATGCACCGCAGTTGAGTGGAACAGAGTAGCTGAATGCAGTGTCGCCTCTAGTACGTAGTGCGTAATAGCTCAATGTTTGATTCGAACGTTATTTTAACATACCTATCTACAACAAATTCTCAGAGTGGTAGAGCCACGCTACAGCATATTTTGGTTGTAGCACAAAGCGGTCGGCTCGCCCGCGGAAAAACCACACTGTCACTAAATATCTGCGTGAAATAGCGGCTTGATGCTTTTATGCTTCGTATGGTGAGTGCAGAGAACCGGATACGCTTTTTACTTTAAAGGAATATTCTATCTCAGGGGTGAAATCGCATCTGCATTTTGATTCCTATTGGAGGATAGACGTCGATGTATTTGTCACCCTTAGGTGGACTGTGTGTTCATATTGTGACGGCCCAATATTATTATTAATAATTAAATTCAATATGAAGGGGCGTCAAAAATAGTCTTAAAAGATATATATTAAGCAATTAAGTCAAATTAATAAACATAAAGTTAATATATTTCAGACATTATCCCAATAACATAGTAAATTAAAGGCAAAATTATTGTTTTTCGTAATAAATAAATTTATTTAAAAACTTGAAAAAATATTTAAAATAAGATAAATAATAGAAATACAAGTCAAAAATATTATAAAATTAAGTTAAATAACGTTTATAAGATAATTAGAAAATTTGTTAAAAATTGTTTAAGTCATGGGAGGTGTTCATGTATAAAAGAAATTTCCTAAGTTGTGGAAGGAGTTCACGTATAAAAGAAAATTTTCCTAAGTTGTGGAAGGAGTTCACGTATACAAGAAAATTTTCCTAAGTTATTGAAGGTGTTCATGTATAGATGTCTTGTATGGATGAGCTGCCGGAGATACATTCCTGCCGTTGTACATATTGTTACGCGCTCCAGTCGACGACACACTAGCGTCATCTAGTGTCAGGAACGAGAGCGAGGGGAGCGTTGCAGTTTATGACATCACAAATCTTTCGACCGACAGCGCCACCCGAAGAACTAAGTTTCTAGAAAATCTATACTCGAACTCTCGGTACCTTGCGCGTGTTTACTTGAACATTCCGGATATTTTGCTAATTTAAATAAATAGGTGGCGCAAGATTCGATCGAGGCAGAGTTGAACTCAGCGACACAAGCGAAGCTTTGGAGCGGAATTAAGTGAATTAGTGTGTTTAATTATTAGTGTTTTTAGTTTTAATTTGTGTAAACTAAATTAAAGTGTTAATTTAGGTAATTTTATCGGCAATTTTTAATTGTCACGAACCTCAAGCTCGTAACAATATATATGGGGTGGTCGGGAGCCCGACTGCCTGAAGTACTGTAGCACAATGACTAGTCCTATATTAGGGACTTATGATATTAAACTCAATGATACAAAAGCAATACTATAGAAGGTCTCCATGATGAATTTGCATTACAATAGTAGGGTCGTGGGTTCGAACCCTATATATTAATGATTTATGAAAGTAAGGTCTATGATACAAAAGCAATGCTATAGAAGGTCTCTATGATTAATATGCATTACAATAGTAGGGTCGTGGGTTCGAATCCTATATATGAATGACTTATGAAAGTAAGGTCTATGATTCAAAAGCAATACTATAGAAGGTCTCTATGATTTATATGCATTACAATAGTAGGGTCATGGGTTCGAATCCTATGTATACATGACTTATGAAAGTAAGGTCTATGATACAAAAGCAATATTATAGGAGGTCTCCTTGATGCATAAGCATTGTATGGGGTGGTCGGGTGACTGACTGTACTACTGTACTGACTGTACTGTGACCTAGTACTGTAGCAAAATGACTAGTCCTTATTAGGGACTTAAAAAGGAATATTATGGTAGCGTGTGTGCTGCTTCACGAGCAATTGGTCCGAGGTAAACTTGGACTCGCTAACCGATGTGTCCTAGACATATCATCTTAGTGCCGGTGGTAAGCGGGTTTGTTGTAGCAATACGACTTTCCCGTGGACATCGCACACCCATACCGGTCGTGGGCGGCGTCGTAGCGCATAGCGATGCGTCGTCTATCTTTCGGATGGGGATGATGAGTGTGTTTGGTAGCACTTTTAAGTGTAACAGGCATACTCAACTTCATGTCTTAGTGCATTAGCGCTATGATACGTGGAGTTTTGTTCATTGGCGTCTTAGTAGCGTGCTACTATGATACGTTGGTGATATTTTTTATATAACAACAATACCAACTTTGTTGCCAAAGTCGATAGGAGTCATGTGGGTGTGTTGTGAGGGGGCGCCGCCCGTATGGTAGTTGCATTGATGCTTACTGCTACTTGCGGTATTGCGTCTTGTGATGGATCTGCGGGTGTGCTGCGCCTGATTCGACGCTCTCTTGTGGTTCTGGTCGATGGAGGTATACGGGTGGTGATGACTGCTGGGATGTATGGGGGACCTTGGAATGGTGTAAGCCCGACGATAGTCGTATTGATGCTTGTTGCGTTCTGCAGCATTGCGTCTCTGCGATGGTTGTTTGGTGGGACGCTATTCTCAATGGCGCTCTCTGCGTCTTGGTTTGACTCACACCTAAGTAGCTTTGCCCAAGTCGGGTCCCTTCATTGCGGGGCTGCAGACTGTCTGCCCTCCACGATGTTTTATATAACAACATAATATTATATATCTGTAACTTTCCCATCTTTGAATGATTGAAGGCAACTTGTTGGTGGGTGAGACAAACATGATCGAAAATGCAATGCAACGTCAGTGACACAAACCCTTTCTGATGGCGAATCATTACTCTTATCTTATAACTGCCTTTTGGCTATATCTGCCATTGTATTGGTTGGTGGAGCATATGTGTCGACCTCATGCGGGTGGTAGCTGGCGGGAGGATCTGAGGAGACCCTCAAGGCTGCGGCCGAAAGCCGCACAACGTGGGACCCCATTCCCTTGAGGTGAGCGGTAGACTCATGACACGCTCTGCGGCTAGTAGCCGTGCTGATCGTGCAATTGGTGGTGATGCCATACACTTACATCACGTCTGCAAGAGCGGTGGTCTGGCAGGTGGTGGCGCTCACGGAGGGTTTACGGCCAGTGTGCCTATTTGCCTAAACCGTGTGACGTACATTCACTGTGGCTGGATTCGTTCGTATTCTGTATGGCGTTTACACGCATTGACATGCGCGACTTCGGTCGATGTTTGTGCTTACGCACTAACAGGGGGCCAATCCTCTTTTACTGGTTCGCCAGTTATTTTGCTGTGGACTACGGTCCAGTTTCCGAATTAGCGTTCCCTTCGGGGGGGAGTGCATCAAAATGGTTGGTGCTCACCGTGCACGGCGTGTGTGGGGCCGTGTACCTCCCCTACATTTTTTTAAATAAATGTACGAGAGCGAAGCCCTTGTATCAGGTATTTTTGTATAAATATATTTTGAGCCTTTTCCGAGCGGGAAGGGATAACTAATAATGTAAACCTGATACAAGCGGAATAGGGACGTTTTATGTTCTTAACCTTTTTCGAGTCCTGTCTTCGTGAACGGGGTTCACTTAGCTTATAAGGCACTACCAACAGCTTTCACTTGCTCTAGTGAATATTCATTCTTTCAAAGGACACCTAAAAGAACTAAGTTACTAAACAAACACAACGTAAATAAGGGTCCTAACTAAGACGATCACGCCAAAATATTACAAACGGCCTATTATTAAACCTTTAGAAAGATCATTTAGAAAGATCTAAACATAGTTTATTAATCCTGGTCAAATATATATAATTTTTATTATAAAGGGGAATTAATAATATTTAATATAATATTATTTATTACTACATAGAAAGGGGGGGGGGGGATCGTTACAATATGTTACCCTAATTCTATTAAAAAAACGTGTTTCCGCGCCGGTTTACGGTAGCTGCGATGCGGTGATTCCTTGTATATACTATGTGACGTATAATAAACACTGTAACATTCCATGATTTTACTATAATGAATGTCCTGGGCAGTTCAACTGCAACATAACATATAGTGTTTATCGTAAATAGTTTGTATGTTTTGACAAATAGATTACAACTCAGAAACGAAATCCATTGAAAACTTAGTTTATTCAAAGTGAAAGATCAGTTTATTCATAGGTAACCTTGAATAAACTGAGTTTTCACCAACCAACATTCTTGTAACCGTATTGTGTGGAGTATAACTGTATGATAGTTATAATTTTTTAGTTAAGTTTCTTAATTTATTAAATATTTTATTTTTTAGTTATGTACATAAATATAATAATAAAAAAATACCTTTTATATTTTTAATTCAGATAAATTTACGAACTTCCGCTGATGGTAGTCAGATCCAGCTGGTGATTAGTGGAGTGACGTCGGATGATGCCGGTAAATATCACTTTTCGTTTTCCTTTATAATATATATGTGGTGAGAACTGTGGTATGTCAGGTCTAATAGAATAAAATAATTTTTCATAGTACGCGAAACCGTAAAGAATGCGCACAGGAGTTCGATTCGCGCCAACGCCACTTAAATTGTTTAATACAATTTTAATATTTGGTACCTTACCCGCCTGCAGAGTGTGGTAACTATGGCAAAGTCCCCGTTATGAGGCCATCTTTGAGGCCTATGTTATTTTATAAATGCTAATAAAACTAAGGTTCTGGTATTTGAAAAGGACGAAGAGAGAACGAAATGTGAAATATGGGTAAATCAGGAATGTCTAGAACAGGTAAATGAAATTGTATACTTGGGGAGTGCTTTCAGCCGGGATGGAAGATGTGATTTGGATGTGGATAGGCGTGTCGCTGCCGGAAACAAAGTCAATGGTGCCCTGAATGCATTAGTAAAAAGGCAAGGCGTGGTGAAGAGTGCACGCCTTGCAATACTTAACGCAGTGTTGGTACCGACTTTGTTATATGGCAGCGAAACCTGGGTATGCCAGAAGAAGCATAAAAGCAAGTTGAATGCAGTGGAGATGCGATCTCTTCGTAAAATGTGTGGCGTTACCATAGCCGACCGAAAGCGAAACGAAGAGATTCGCAATATGGCAGGATTGAAAGATGACCTTATCACAAAAATTGATAGGGGCGTACTCCAATGGTTTGGGCACGTTGAACGAATGAGTGAAGACCGAATGGTGAAGAAAATATATAGAGCGAAAGTTAATATTAAAAGGTGTCGAGGTAGACCGAGACTAACTTTCGAAGACCATGTGAGCAAATTGCTCGAAGAGGGGAGGGTCAAGAGTACTCGGATACCTAGACGTGCATGTATGAAGAAGTTAATGAACCTGAAAGAAGCGAAAGAGGTATGTAAGGATCGTGACACTTGGCGATCTGTTCTCTCTGGCTACCCCGTTAGGGATTGTGCGTGAAGATAAGTAAGTAAGTAAGTATGTTGTAGGGGAGGGTCAAGAGTACTCGGATACCTAGACGTGCATGTATGAAGAAGTTAATGAACCTGAAAGAAGCGAAAGAGGTATGTAAGGATCGTGACACTTGGCGATCTGTTCTCTCTGGCTACCCCGTTAGGGATTGTGCGTGAAGATAAGTAAGTAAGTAAGTATGTTATGTATGTATATAAGGCCTACGTTCAACAGTGGTGTTTTAATAATAACAACCCTCTAGACCGAATTTCGGTCAAGGCGGCTAGTTTGAACAAAGCGACTAGCCAATTGTGCAGTTATGTGCAAGCACAGATCAGGGACTATGAGACTGAGGGAACAAAGAGGACACTCTCTGTTCCCTCAGTCTCATAGTCCGATGGGACCACAAACCGACACGACCGGAGAGAGATCAGACGCAATAAACAAAATCGGGAGAAACAAAATCAGTTTTAGATTATCGAAAACAACGTTCACGGTTTACAAAACAAAGAGCTAAGCTTCTTGTCCGCTCGCAGTCGACTAAAAGTGTCACGGAGACTTGACCGCTACTTAGCGCGCAATGTGTTAGGGCCGCAGAATCCATCTAGTAAAACACGAAAAAGTTTAAGGTTCTGAGTTTAGATAAACTGTAACGTAAATGGTATCAGAAGTGATTAATAATTGTACACAGTTAATAATTGTATATGCTTAATTTTTGGTTTACGTAAATACTGTTGCGCGCTATAATGAATGCCTGGTACATGAAGACATTAGTTACCACTAGCGCCCTAGTATCGAGTAACAGAACAGATTCAAGATCCTCATTTCACTCACTCACTTCACAAGAAGATTTCCATGCTAGAGCTTTCTACACCTAGTCAGTCGGGACCGGTATGTACTCGAACATTCAGGATGTTTTAGTAGAAAAGAACATATATAAGGCTGGTGTCGACCGCGACCTGAGTCGGTATTGAATTGACAATTCAAACGAATACTTCCAAGCAATACAACTGCGAACTAAAGTGATCAATAGTACATTTGTGTTTGAAGAGTATATAACATAATATAACAGAACGGAAAAATCACTAACCACTCTTGTAAAGTGAGAAAATAATTTGAGAGTAAGCTGCTGTTCGGTAACTCGTTCCAAAGTTCTACTCAGAGAGAGTAAAAGATTTGAACTAAAACCAAGTATGACAGTTAGGGATAAGGAGATTAAAATTTTACGCATAAATTAGACAACGTTTATGAGAAATCATCCTGACACTAAAATTAGAATTTCAAATATTCATAGGCAAACGGATCATATTAAACTTTTCAAAGTTTCTTAATTTTGTCACTCACTGACTGACCGATCATCAAAACTCTAAGACACTTCTAGCAGACATAGAATGTGTTGTGTGTGGCAGGCGTGTACCAGTGCTTCGCTCGTGGCGCGGGTGGCAGCAGCGCGAGCGCGTGGGCGAAGCTGAACGTGACGGGCGCGTGGGCGGCGGCGCCGGGCGCGCTGCGCTGCGTGCCGGCCGGCGCGCGCCGCGTGGCGCTGCGCTGGCGCCCGCCCGCCGCGCGCGTCGTCGCCTACACTGTGGATGCCACGCGCGCAGGTACACTGTGCACTCAGAAAGAGCTCTCTAGATGGTAGTTTACGGCATTTAGGTTTGAGTAAAGTCCCTGATGTTGCAGAAATTCACTGATGGCGTGGTAGGGTTCGCCTTGGTCTTGTTGCTCAGCTTGCCCGATCAACTTCTTTCTTGAGTGTACTTCTCCCCTCCTACCCCTTGCCCCTTCATACGTGGGGCAGTCTAAGCACCCAACGCTCAAAGGTGGAGTAGCTTGTACGTGGACGCTCTTACCAGGAGTGCTAGTACCCTCCTGGAATAGTATTTAATTTACTTCCGCTAGTATGCTGATAGGGGGGGGGGGTGGATTGGGCTTCCATTCACTTGCACTCACTAGACGAACCGCAGCAGAAGATTTAATTGCAATTGTGACTTGCTATGCGCCCCTAATTTGATGCTACGAAATACAGATGCATTCTCATAGGTTAGATATAGTTTTCTATAGTCACATCATCCATTTACCATTGAGAAAGTATACTCGTTCGTCACCCATACTTCAACAAAATCAAAGTTTACCTTTAAGCTTCTATATCTCCACTTTTCAGATAGAAAACATCCTTAAATATTTTGCAATAATATTAGATATAGAAAATTTAAGTTACCTAAATTAATATGCAATACAATCGTCATTTTTGTTTGGTAATTTCTAGGTGTACGTGTGTAGTCTACGTGTATTACAATTTTTACTTACGATCCAATATTTCTAAAGCTGGTTCTAATGGCTTATTTCAATATAAATTAAGTCTGGTTTTAGCCTTTCAAATTCAATATAACTTATGTGGAACATGTTTTTCGTTTTACTAATAATAACTATTATTGTTACAGACAAACCGGACATTGCATTGACAGGCCAGCCGCACACCAACACCGAAGAAGTTGTCACCGTGAAGGAGCCGCTCACTCCTTACATCTTTCAGGTATTTTTTTAATCCTATCCCCACTCTAGAATGTTCTTTGGTAGATAACGTGGAGGTGTTTTACAAATACAAATGGCTCATGAACATCTGGAACAAATAATATTTGTAGGCAGTACAAACAGTTTTTCGTGCGAATTTGAACCCTTAGATAACAAAGTCCTCCAGATCGAATTTCAGTCAGGCGTTCAGTCATAACGGAGACAGGATTGAATGAATTATAGGACATATAATATAGAACTTGTTCGAGCGAACGCACACAGAGAGAAGAGAAGGTACACTCTTCATTCTCTCGCTTTCAAAGTGTGATGGGATTTTGATTCGTAATCGAGGATAGATGTAGATGTCTATGGGCCGCAGCAACTATTTACCATCAGGTGGACTGTGTGCTCGTTTGTCACCCTATCCTATAAAAAAATCTGACAGGACCCGAGAGAGAATAGGCCCAGGGCCAACACTTCGTCGTACTTTCCGAGGTAAATACCGTTAAATTCCTGACCCCGGGCTGCTACTGTATAATTACAACTTATGGAAAATCCAATGCTAAACAAAGTCCCATATGCCCATTTGCGCTAGCTGCAACGCTGGGCTGGTTGGCCACAGCAGTATTTTATTATTATTGTTGATGTGTTCTTGCTGCTGACCATTTCCTTTTTTCTTTTTCTCTTACGTCACACATGGCATAGTAAAATTATTATTAATAAAACTATCACTAAATTGTATAAAATAAAGTCGTTCAACTGAGTCTGTCAACCCCCAATCGTGTATTCATAATTCAAAGATGTCTTATATTTCTTACATCTATTTTTATTATTGATGTTCCCTTTGCAGGTCCGAGCTTACATCCCAACTTCGAGCAAGAAGAATGTGGCGAGCGACATGTCAGAGAGCGTCGTCTGCCAGGGGCAAGGAGGTTAGTAAATCTATTAAAAATGTGTATTTTTTCAAAAAGTTTGCAATTTCAGCTAATTTTGTGGATGTTATAAAGATTGCATAAGTGATGTGTACATATACAAAAGAACAAGCTGACGGCCATTACTTCGTCTGGTTTAGCCAAGCTTTTTAAATCAATATTCATATATCTCTATTAGGTTATACACTGTATACAGACTTTTTTGCTTTTGAAGTTTATGTAATTGGATTCTTTTTTTGCCTTAGAATACCACAAGGTTACCATTTACAGCCAATTATATTAAAATGATTTTGAAATATTCTAACTCAATTAAATATTTATTCTTTGTATATAACAAAAACATCTGTGCAGTTCATATTCGATAGAAGCGAAACCTTCAGAAAACTAAACTGTGACAGAATGAGTCAAATGTAGAGTATCAGGAGTAGGATAATTGTCGGGTTTATTAATTATAATATTGCTACCAAGTTTAAAAATTATTTTAAAATTTATTTTACATTATATTACATTATCTATACATCTATAGGATCGATACAATCAAATATCAACTCGGCTGGGCAGCGTTCGGGAAATTACAACGCATCTTCTCGTCAGGTATACCTCAAAACCTGAAAACTAAGTTGTACAACCAGTGCGTGTTGCCAGTGATGACATATGGAACTGAGACGTGGTCCTTCACTGCTGGCCGTATGAGGACGCTCAAAGTAGCTCAGCGAGCTATGGAGAGGGCCATGCTCGGAGTTTCTCTGCGTGATAAACTTAGAAATGAGGATATCCGCAGTAGAACTAGAGTGACCGACATAGCCCAACGGATTAGTAAGCTGAAGTGGCAATGGGCCGACCATATAGCTCGAAGAACCGATAACCGTTGGGGAAAAAAGGTTCTCGAGTGGCAGCCTCGTACCGGTAGACGAAGTGTAGGGCGACCCCCCACTAGATGGAGTGACGACCTGGTAAGACATGCAGGAAGTCGATGGATGCGGGTGGCTCAGGACCGTGCTTTGTGGCATACCTTGGGGGAGGCCTATGTTCAGCAGTGGACTTGTAAAGGGCTGTAATGATGATGATGATGATGATCTATTATACAGATTTAAACTTTATTACAGTTTTCTACTTCATCTTCGTAATTATTTAAATATTTTCTGATCAACAAATATCGTTCTTAATCCTTACTGCTCATAGGGAACACTAGTGCATTCTATCTAATTCTCTCGTAGGCTAAATCCTATAGATGTATAATATACATCTCTATGTGTTTGGTTCTTCTTAGTTTTGCTTTATCATTTCATCGAATTTCAAACTACAACGATTCCACAGAAGTTTGCTCTTCAATAAAAATTCCACAAAATGGTTGCCGGTTGTTTCAACATGACATGAATTCCATCTACTTAATTTGTTAAAGTCAGTTTGTTAAGTAAAAGAAAATTAATATTTTTCTACAGTACCTGTAAAAATCTCGAAGGTGGGAGACGGAGTGTTAGTGTCATGGCGTGAGTTCGCAGAGGAGAACCCTGGAGTTGTGGAATGGATTCTGCAGTACAAGGCCGACAATAGCACGCAAGAGCACAACATCACATTATCCGGAGAAGTCACCAACTACACTTTGCCAAGTTAGATTTTTTTCTTATGTATATTGTCGATGAATGATGATTGATGGATGATGGTTCCGGATCGTATTTTGTGATATATAGTTCAGCAGTGAGCTTGCGATAGGCAGAAATGATGATGATGTAGCTATAGACACTTTTTGAATCCATATTGTCATCAACAAACTTCATAAATTATGTTTTATATTTTCGTATATGTATTATAGATTAGATATCAGAATATGCATGTGCCCAGCAGTTTAACCGGAACATGTTTATCATTGCATTCCAATTTTGTAAGATTTTATTATTTCGTTATACTTTCATATAATCTTTAGCCCGTTTACCATAGTTAATTGTTTTCTTATTTTGTGTGTAATATCAATAATAAACATGACTATTTGTAGTGGGCCCAAAAATAATTTTCTCCTTTTAAACGTTTGAGGAAACTATAGGTGACAAATGTAATTTTATATCATTATGTACAGCTACGTAGGACATAACACATTTTGTGTGAAACTGTGTTTGAAAAATTTCTTCTCGTATAAATGGAATGACATACGAAGATATGAACTAGTTGCTGGCTTGGTGGTAAGTGGTTAAGGTGAAACCTACGGACTGTTCCCAGCCATTCCCGCAAGATGGCGCTGAAGTCAACATTTTTAGTTTATTTGTGGTTTTGTGTAATTGGAAAATTATTAAGTCGTAGGAGTAGACTTAGCGGTTATCGGATATTACATTTTATTGCAATGGGTCATATCATTGCCTCAAAGTCCACCCAATTCGACCCAAAGTTTGATTATAACATCTGTCATTGAATATAGTGTCGTTTACACACACAGACGTATCCCTACGTTTACGAAGCTGAAGCGTTTACGAAGCACTAGATGGCGTGTATGTAAAAAACAAGTTTTTAATTTATCTGTATGTGTAGATTGAGTAGGCAGAACTACAAAACGCTATGTACGATTGTTATAAAAATAAAATTTATATTTGTTGGCGTAAACTATTTAATTGATTTATAACTTTGGGAAATAAATTATGTCAACGTTGATTACAATATAACGCAGTTTTATTTTATTACATCACACTATTGAATTTTTTATCAAAACAGAAGTACCTATTTGAAGCAACATAATTATGCTGATACATGCCTATTCACTCAAAACTAATAACACTGATGATTTGTAACAGTACCAATTATTACAATAATTAGACATTTCATAACCAACATGTAAGAAACTATAATTCATAAACAAGAGATAACAACAAATCTATAACACGATTTATTTTGTGATAATAACCAGGAAGGTGAAAATAATATTTCCTAATTGCGAAGCACTCAACAAAAGCTTTTAGTAAAACAAAAATATAAATATACAATATATATACAAATCTTCCTTCAATTCTATATGAATTGGGTTGCGTTCAGAATACAAGATCTAGAACACTAAAATGTACAAAAATTTACTTATCTTTTTATTTCAATGTTATCTTTATATTCTGGTAGAATTGGCCGACGAATAAGAAAAATATAACTCGGATTAGAATAAGCTATTTATTTATAAACAATAAAGTAGGGATGGGCCGAATATGGATTTCACCGAATACGAATATTCGGCCGAAAGTTCGGTAAAATTTTTACCGAACCGAATATTCGGCCGAACATTATTCGGCAGGATTACCTCGGTACCTAACCAATTTATGTCGAAACTTGTTACCGTAAAGCGCGCGCGATTAGCGCCGGACCCTTCCCCTCGCTCCCCCGCCACACCTGTCATGTTATTGCATCATATAAATATAGTACTGAACACATTGCCGGAACATGCTTATGTTTGACTATTTGTGTGAGAAAAAAGTATTTCGTTGTGTTATTCTTAGTGAAAATTGATAAGTATATGATGAAAATGAGTGGCAGGAGATTTGAGGAGATGTACTATTTGGGCCTATTTTAGAGAAACTGACGACTGTAATGTTTCTTTGTTTAATTCCAAACAAAATTTTATCAAGTTTTCTATATGCTATAATTGGAAATAAATCTACAGTGCCTCAAAAATATAACAAGTACACAACGCTATACAAGTAAATTTAACCCATAAATAAAAATACTTTTAACAACAAAATTATAAAAGACATGGCATTACTCAATTCGTACATTTCCATGCAGTGCATATTTTAGTACCACTTTCGAATATTCGGTGAATTAGCTGAATATTCGGCCGAATACGAATATTCGGTAAAGCTGCCGAATAACGAATATAAAACGAATATTCGGCCCATCTCTACAATAAAGCACGGAACAGAAAAAAAACGATTTTATGTAACTGAATTATATTTGTTTCTAAACGCATCATAACCGTGAACTTGAGCTCTACAAAATATAATAAACTAATAATGTGTGTCTGTCTGAAACTGTTTGCAAAATGCGTAAAAGGTGTTTAATGTAACCCGGCAAAACCGTATTACATTTGCTACTTGCAAATGTTTGCAAGCTTATTTTTGTGACTAATTTGGTAGTTTACCGATTTATAATAATTGTATTTATTATTGACCAAAAACATATTCAAACACATTAATATACGAAACACTGACACGTATGACATAGGTAATCAGTATTGTGACGATATTTCAGAAAAATCACGGGCCAGCCTGCTGTTTCATATACCAACGAAAACACAATTGCGTTTTTAGAATAATTAATTATTAATATTTGTATAATAATAATTAATATTAATAGAATAGATTTTAGAAGAGATACGTCCAAAGACATAAGCACTGTAACATTAAAGAAAAGACTGAAAAATATATTCCTATGAAAAGTATAATGTACTACCTATAATAAGTATTAATTAAAGATAGAGATATTTATTGTAATAAATATACCTAAGATAAGTATGTATGTAACAAAAAATACATATTAATGTATAACAAAAGAGCGCCATTATCGCCAACAAACTGTTGCACAGTTTGGCGATGTTTATTATTTTTTAAATGCGTGTATTTTATATTAATAAAAGTATTAAAAAATACTATACCTACGATAAATTACAATATAGTCTCAGTATATACTAGAGAAATTGCAATTCGAATCAATGAAAACATACATACAAAATATGAACAATACACAAGAAATTCCGCGCGCAATTCATAGGGCGTGACAACCGAAATCTTAACGGAAAGGAAACTCACCAATTATTGAACTTAAGATATTGATTTATCAGAATTATTTAAGATCACTTGCATGCCTTCTAGCGTGCCAATGTTTAAACGTCGCCTTTCGTTTGCTTGTCAAAAGTCACGCACACTACTAAAGAAGTGTCAAATTTTCCGGGATTTCACTATTGTTTTTCTCACTATATAATGTAAGTTATTGCCTATAAAGGTCAAACGCGTACACATTTCATTGTAGAGAAGTGATAAAATGATTAGTTTCAAAGAAAGAGTGTCGGTGTTTAGTGTATATTTTGATTAAAAAATGTATGGACGGACGGCCGGCGCTTCCACCTTAATGTGACCCATGGTCACCGGCAATTAACTTAAAAAAGAGAGTTTTTTAAAAGTGTCTTTAAATCATTCCAAAGGGAACATAAAGGTGCAGGCATTGTTGTAAGTGGATGTTTTGGCTCATAGACATCTTTACCTATCACTGATTAAGAAAGCAGATGTCTTGTTACTTTGAGTATTAAGATGGAATGCCTCATTACAAGTATAAAGAGTTTTTGGTTCTATATTTCTATTTCACGTTGGTAACAGTGAGAGCGTGATCCAACCTTGTTTGAGGCAAGCCATTAGTACTGCAGCCATTATATGGATGCGGCATGGCTAGCTGGTAGTTAAAATGTGATTGAGAAGAGAGATGACCTAGAGGGTGTGGTTTGCTACAGGCGGCGGAGAGGCGGCGTGGGTGCGCCTGCTGGGCAGCCGCGTAGCGCGCTGGCCGGTGCAGGAGCTGTCGCTGCTGCCCTGGAGCTCCACGCGCGCGCAGCCCCGGTGCGTACGCAGCCCACACTTACTCCCTCACACACTCCTTACTGCACTAAACAACTGGGCAGCTGCGCTGTGCGCTGGCCGGCGCAAGAGCTGGCGCTGCTGCCCTGGAGCGCCGGTGCGTACGCAGCCCACACTCACTCCCCCACACACTCCTTACTGAACCAAACAACTGGGCAACCGCGCGGTGCGCTGCCCGGCGCAGGGGCTGGCGCTGCTGCCCTGGAGTTCCGCGCGCGCGCAGCCGCGGTGCGTACGCAGCCCACACTCACTTGTCGTCGTCGTCTGCGTCGGCGTCGATGCGTCGTAGGATTAAGACGGATTGCCTCGCAGCCTAAAATCGTACTGTCTCTCTGTACCCTGCAGACCAGGATACAGGAGCGCAAACACAGAACACCTAACCTGACGGATATCTTTGCAGAAAAACAGACCTACCACCAAAAACCTTGGTATATACGAAATGGTACAACGCCATCTGTTGGTGGCCGTTACTTCTTACTAGCCTTGTCCAGTCATCCTACGACATTCACAATATGTAGTATAATAATGGAAAATGATAAAAAAATTGTTTACTGTTATCTTCTAAGAACACGTACAACTTTTAAAATAGATACTCTTTAAATTTTATTAACAAGTTTAAATATTATATTAAATAAAACTGTACAAAAAGGGTTATTTTAATACAAATGAATACATGGTTGATAATAAACCCATAGGAATGAGGTGGCCGCTTCCAAGCTGTTCGTTAAATAAGTTTTGCAAGTAGTTTGAACAACCCTTCTTATTGTATAATTTACTTTTAAAAGAAAGTCCCGCTGGGTTTCTTGCTGGTTCTTCCGAGGACAAAGGTTTTGTTCCGAACTAGTGGTAAAAGTAAAAAATGATTTTCAATAAGAATTACTTGTAATCTATATTGAAAACAAAATTATTCCATTCTATTCTAAACTATTTCATCATTGTTTTTATATACGAGTTATTTTGTTGTAGGGACGTGACGGCAGTACCGCATGATGTCAATGTGTCTGATGTCGGTGTTCACGGCTTCACTGTGAAGTGGCGATGCGACGAGGCCGACTCCTCACCCGAGATGTACAGTTTCAGGGTGTGCGTAAAGAAAGTGGAAGGAACAGAAGAGTGTCAAGAAAGGTGAGCGATGTAATCTTGTATATGTGTTTCGACTCCGAATAAGTTTAACTTTATTATTACTATTTTGATTGCGTTCTTCGTTGAGGCGATTGTGGAAGCGTTAGCATCGAAACAATATTGGTGCATTTGCGTCAAATTGGCAATGTAAAAAAGCTAGGTAAATGATCGCCAGCGCGAAGTACGTCAATAACGATATAAACGATAATTTTTTGTCAATTACAACAACCATTAATCATTGTTAATATTATACAGGGCTATTTTGCAATGTATGCAAAATAGTAGTCAGGGGGTTTTCATGCTGGTCTATCTTTCCGGTGATCCTGTTATGGAATACGGGCATGCGACCCCGGCTCCCCGAGCTACTGTTATTCTCATACCCTTTCCTGCCGAGATAACAGTATCCTTACACCTACGATCCTACCCCCAACCTTCTTTTTCCTTTTCCCAAAATGGTAGCTTCCTCTACCAACAATAGCATACCCAAAGAGGGTTGGTGTCAGGCAGGCGGCCGACTGTAAAACTTTTGCCAAATCCCATGCAGTAAACCTATGAATAGTACGAGTTGTGGGATATATGACAGGGCTAGGGCGTACCCCGCAGGCGACGCGCAGCGGCAGCACCCGGCTCCTGTGGGAAGTGGGCAAGGGTTGTCGCACCTTACGGAGCGGGTGTGACGTAAGAGGCGAGCCCGGAGAGAGAAGAATGTCAGAGTGAGGTTTGCAAGCTGGAATGTAGGTACGATGACTGGAAGAGGAGGAGAGTTAGCAGATGTTTTGAAACGACGAAGAGTGAATGTTGCCTGTTTGCAGGAAACAAAATGGAAGGGCAATAAAGCAAGAGAGATTGGAGAAGGATACAAGTTTTATTATTGTGGAAGTGATGGAAAGCGAAATGGAGTGGGAGTTGTGTTAGATAGTGAAATGAAAGAACGAGTGACAGATGTGAAAAGAGTAAATGACAGAATGATAGTTGTTAAATTAATGATTGAAAACAAAGTAGTGAATGTTGTAAGTGTGCATGCTCCGCAAACAGGCTGTGAAGAGAGTGTGAAAGAGAAGTTTTGGGAGGAATTTGATTGTATGATGATGGGAATACCTGAGAGTGAGGATGTTTATATGGGAGGAGATTTTAATGGACATGTAAGGAGAGTGAATGACGGGTATGAAAGAGTACACGGTGGATGGGGGTACGGAGTGCGGAACCGTGAGGGGGAAGTTCTTCTGCAAGCAGCATGTGCTGTCGACCTGGCTGTAGTAAACACGTGGTTCCAAAAACGAGATCAGCATCTTGTTACTTATAAAAGTGGCCACCACGCGACACAGATCGACTATTTTCTGATAAGACGGAACCAAATCAAGAGTGTAAAAAACTGCAAAGTGCTTCCAGGTGAAGACTTAGTATCCCAGCACCGAATTTTGCTGGCTGACATCTGCTTAACTGTTCGCCTCAACAAACATAAGGATCGTCCCCCACCCAAAATAAAGTGGCATCTGTTGCATAAGGAGGAGTATGCAAGTGAATTTAGAGAGCTATTTGTAAACAAGATGATAGAGATGGGTGATATGGAAGGAATGAGTGTGAATGAGTGCTGGAAGGAAATGGCTGATTGTATCCGAAGTGTGGCAAGGAAGGTGTTAGGAGAAACAAAAGGGAAGCGTATGATAGATAAGGATGGGTGGTGGTGAAGTGAAAGTATTAGAGAAGTTTTGAGAGAAAAGATAAATGCCTTTAAAGAATGGCAGAGCGTAGAAGACCAGAATGAATAAATAAAAGAAAGTAAGAGAGGGGCGTATAAAGAATGTAAGAAGAGAGCGAAGAAGGAAGTAGCTATTCGTAGGGCAGAGGCGCAAGATAATTTATATCGGTCCCTTGAAAGGCCCGAAGGTCAAAAACGACTTTTTCAAATTGCAAGAGCGAGAGAAAGGAATGGAAGAGATGTTTCACATGTAAAATGTATAAAAGATGATTCTGGAAGGATTTTGACTGACGATGAAAGTATAAAGAAGCGATGGAAGGAGTATTTTGAGAAATTGATGAATGAGGAGAATGAATGGGATGGTATGCTTGAAAACCCACCAGTGAATATGGGCTTAGTGAGAGAAATTAGTGTGGAAGAAGTAAAAATGGCTGTTAGGAATATGAAGAATAGGAAGGCGGTCGACCCAGATGGAATACCAGTAGAAGTGTGGAAGTTGCTGAGTGCGGATGGATGGAAGTGGTTGAGTTTATTTTTCGGTAAATTGTTGCAGGAAGAACAAATACCTGAGGAATGGTGCAGTAGTATTCTGGTCCCCATTTTTAAAAACAAAGGAGACGTTCAAAACTGCAGCAGTTACCGGGAATAAAACTCATGTCACATACGATGAAAGTCTGAGAAAGAATAATAGAGAGAAGAATGAGAGAAGAGTGTGAGATAACACAAAACCAGTTCGGATTCCTGCCCGGTCGAGGTACGACAGATGCCATTTTCGCATTACGCCAATTGTGCGAAAAGTACAAGCGCGTGCATAAAAATCTGCACATGGTTTTTGTCGACCTTGAAAAGGCGTACGATCGGGTTCCCCGTGAGGTTTTGTGGTGGGCGTTAAAGATGAAAGGTGTGCCGGGGAAGTATGTGAGGTTAGTCCGTGCTATGTACAGAGCATCCCGTACATGTGTACGATCTGCCGCGGGAATTACGGGCAGTATCGATGTGGCTGTAGGGCTGCACCAAGGGTCGGCATTGAGCCCTTGCCTCTTCCTACTGATTATGGATGCTTTGACGTCGGACCGGCAGGATGAGACACCCTGGTGCATGCTCTTTGCCGATGACATCGTGCTTGTCGGGGAAGAAGGCATCGAGGTACAAAGCAGACTGACGGGGTGGCAACAGAGGCTGGAAAGTGTTGGCTTGAAGATCAGCAGATCCAAAACCGAATATCTGTGCTGTGATTTCGGCGGTCTTCCCAGTCCTGTACCCATGTCGTTGGATGGCGCTATACTGCCTACCTGCTCAGATTTCAAGTACCTCGGTTCCCTCATTCAAGGCGACGGCGAAATAGATAGAGCTGTGCAGCATAGGATTAACGTAGGGTGGATGAAATGGCGACAGGTCACAGCTACAACGTGCGATCCCCGAATGCCAATAAGGCTGAAGGGGAAAATTTACAAATCGATCATCCGACCTGTCGTCATGTATGGAAGTGAATGCTGGGCCGTCAAGAAGAAGGATGAAAATAGATTGCATGCAAATGAAATGAGAATGTTACGATGGATGTGTGGTGTGACAAGGATGGATAAGATAAGGAATGAGTATATAAGAGGAAGCAGATTGGCATGGTTTGGGCATGTGATGCGGAGGGATGAAAATCATGTCACAAAACGAGTGTTGAATATGAATGTGGAGGGCACACGGGCAGAGGAAGGCCGAATAAAAGATGGATCGATTGTGTGAAGAGTGATATGAGAATGAAAGGAGTAAGTATGGAAATGACGGCTGATAGAGAGGAATGGAACAAGAAGATTTACTGCGCCGACCCCAGATAATGGGAAATGATCTAGAGAATGATGATTTTGCAATGTATGCCAAAATTTGCAGAGAAGGTTCAGAATAAGTAATATAGGCAAATGGTGAATAAGATAACAATAATAAAACCTTAAACATTCTCTCCCTTTTATGTTTTAAATTCAGAATGCCTAGTAATGCATTATTTTACTACGCTTTTATACATTTGTTAGTGTCGCTCGGTTAGGCTACGGTCTCCTATTAAATGCTATATGCGACGTCTGACTTCAGCGTAAACGTTCCGATCGGCGTCTGAACGCCAGGCACAGCGTCAGCGGTCAACATATCTTAGCAGTGGGCGACGTCTAGACCTTCGATCAAACAACAGTTAAGTAGCGACAGTGCTCACGTGTGGTTGTGTGTGATATTTGTACACAAAATGGATATAAATTCAATACTTTTGGCGGTGCTTGTGTTACTTGAAGAAGAGGCACAAGCCGACCGTATACGAAGAAAAATAAAGGCACCAATTATTTATGAAGAGAAATGAAGAAGGATGTTTCCAGATATTGATAATGAAATACTTAAAAGACAGCAATTCCAAATTTACTAAACATTTTCGTATTAATCAGGAACAATTTAAACATAATAATAAATCAATAACTCGTCTTTTTCTTTATTAAATTTTGTCATCTTGTACTGACGCTAGACACGACCTTCACGCTGCAATGGTTCGAAATAACTAGAGACGCAGCGCAAAGCGTCTTAACGCCGCCTACGACGTCCATACGCCGACATCAGCTTGTGAAAGAGACCACAACAGTACATTTCTATAGTAAGCATCGTAACGCGGCGTACAGCGTGACGCTGTAAGCGGCCGATGGCGTTAATAGGAGACCACCGCCTTAAAAACTTAGGTACCTTGGCGCGTTTTCCTGTGCCTTTCCCTTACGAAAACCGTTACACCGCTAGGTGGCTACGTCCACCCGGCCCGCCGACAGCTGACAGTAATGACCGTGACCTCATTACGTTATATCAGTTCATTACCGATGACGGAAAGAAAATATTCGAATTGCGAATACACGAAATGGTGCGGCATACATTTTAAGCAATGAAAGTTTACGTGGTGCACGAAGACTACGAAAATGAGTCTTTACTGTACCAAGAAATTATTGTACGTGAACCAATCGAAAAACAATTGATAGTTAATCAAACTATTCTAGTGCAGTAAACGATAATTTAAAAAGTCGGTATGATGATAGGTGGATTGCGCATGGGTACCTAAAGTAAAGAGTCGTATTTCTGTGAAGGAAGTTCAGTTATGAAGGACGCTGCAGAAGGATTATTACTGCATTAAAGGAAGTTAAAAGTGCTAGTTATTGGGTCTACTTGTGTAATTTAGTTGTAAATAGTTTATTCCAATGTTTTTATCACGCCATAATAATGACACTCACCGGTTACTTCGTCGGTAAGAAAAAATACGACGATCCTAAGCCCGTTATAAGTGTGAAGAAATTTATTGAGAAATTGGAATCATAATACCGCGTCGTGTAGTTATTAACTTAAATAGTGGGCATGTCACTAAGAAAGTAAACAGCAGGCAAAAACTTTTTGAATTGAACCGCACACACGCACACATAAACGTAGAAACCTTATTTATTCGTATTTTCAACAACTTCGTTGACGGTATATCATTATTTATATCATCATCATCACATCCGTTCACAAGTCCACTGCTGAACATAGGCCTCCCCCAAGTAACGCCACAAAGCACGGTCCTGAGCCACCTGCATCCATCGACTTCCTGCATGTCTTACCAGGTCGTCACTCCATCTAGTGGGGGGTCGCCCTACACTATGCCTACCGGTACGAGGCTGCCACTCGAGAACCTTTCTTCCCCATCGGTTATCGGTTCTTCGAGCTATATGGCCGGCCTATTGCCACTTCAGCTTACTAATCCGGTGGGCTATGTCGGTCACTCTGGTTTTACTGCGGATATCCTCATTTCTGAGTCTATCACGCATAGAAACTCCGAGCATAGCCCTCCCCATAGCTCGCTGAGCAACCTTGAGCGTCCTCATACGGCTAGCAGTGAAGGGTCGGGAAGGGAAGTTGTACACTTTAGTTTTCAGAGATTGAGGTATACCTAACGTGACCAGACGTCCCATTTTGAACGGGACTGTCCCTTTTTATAGTTACGAGTCCCGGTGTCCCCGAAATGAACTCTGGGACGCAAAATTGTCCCGTTTTCTGAAACCGCGCGAAAATTTGTATTGTGGTTACTAAAAACTTTTTTGAAGATCCCACATCCGAATTATGGCTTTATTTTTTATACGCTTAGTCAGCAAGTTTTCATCAAGCTGTATTGAAACTTGAAATTCAGACTGTCAAATCAATCAACTAAAAGACAATTTGACTCAGAAACAGACCAATCAGTTTCTTCGATTTACGGTCCGTCAATTAAAAGTGAAATCGAAAGATATTGTTACTAACATAGATGAAAAATTGGTGAAAAGGGCAGCTACAGATTTTCATGAAACAAGCCGTGAATATCGCGAGCAGTGGACTTGCTTTCTTACCAAAGAAATGGAGATATTTTATTGGGCAGATTTAAAAAAGTTCCCCGCATGGGAAGACGTTCAAAACTCTCTGAATGTACTTATTAATTGAAAAGGAATATACTCGTATTGACTGTAATAAAGATGCAGAAGTTTTTGACGATCTACAAATTTCTGTTCTAAAGACGATATTGATAATTTAGGTGAATATAAAAAAAAGGTTATTCTTACTTAATATCACCACCAGCTATATTAAAGCAAATTTGTTCCTATAAGAAATATAAATATAACTAAACGTTTCGGGTATATATATATATATATATATATATATATATATATATATATATATATATATATATATATATATATAATTATTCGTAATTTTTAAGCTTACTCAATTTTTCTGAATAAATAACTTTAAAAAAGTGTTTTTTTTTATTAACTACCTGTTAATTGAACTAAATAAAACAATGTCCCGTTTTGATTCAAAAAATAAATGGTCACGTTAGGTATACCTGACGAGATGTGTCGTAATTTCCCGAACGCTGCCCAGCCGAGTTGAATCCGTCGATTGACCTCTCGGTCGAAGTTGGACTTACCTAGTCGGACTATTTGTCCCAGGTAAACGTACTCGTTAACAACTTCGAGCATAGTGCTCCCAACAACAACCGGCATAGGTGTGACATGGACATTGAACATGATCTTTGTTTTGTCCAAGTTCATCTTAAGACCTATCCGTTGGGAGACACCATTGAGGTCATTGAGCATAGTGCTAAGGTCCTCCAGCGATTCTGCCATAAGGACTATATCGTTGGAAAATCGAAGGTGAGTGATGTACTCGCCATTGATGTTAATACCGTATCCTTTCCAGTCCAGTAGCTTGAAAACGTCTTCCAACGCAGCGGGGATATAACGTCACCCTGTCTTACACCTCTCTGCAGTTGGATAGGTTTCGAACTCTGGTTCTGTACTCGGATAGCCATCGTAGCCCTACTGTATAAACACTTCAGCACTTCGATATACCGACAGTCAACTTGACACCGCTGAAGGGACTGTAGCACCGCCCAAATTTCGACGGAATCAAAGGCTTTCTCATAGTCCACATACGCCAGGCAAAGTGGCATATTGTACTCTTCGGTCTTATTTACAATCTGCCGCAGGGTATATATGTGGTCTATGGTACTTTTCGGGAACCGGCTTGTTCGGGAGGCTGGCAGTCGTCGAGTCTGCGTGCGAGACGATTCGTAATGACTCTCAAAAACAGCACGTAGACGCGGCTCAGAAGGGAAATCGGTCTGTAGTTCTTCAAGAGAGCGTTGTCGCCTTTCTTAAAGAACAAGACCACCGCACTTCTGCTCCACGCCTCCGGAGTAGTGCCACCATGGAGGACGGAATTGAAGAGCTTCTGAAGAACTTCAAGTACCGGTGTTCCATCCGCTTTCAGAAGCTCCGCTGTAATTCCATCCTCGCCTGGGGCCCTGCCGTTTTTAAGATGCTGGAGAGCCATTCTAATCTCGCTCAAACTGACGTCCGGGATATCATCGGAGTAGTGTTGGGTAAAACTTGCTCTTGGATCGTTACTCACACTTGCGTGTGGCTCCAACGATGATGTGTACAGCTGCCCATAGAACCTGTCAATCTCACTCAAAATCTCGGGTGTCCCGGAAACGATGCTGCCACACTCAGTCTTCAGCTTCGATAGTTGGCTCTTTCTGGCAGACAGATCTCTGGCAAAGACTTTGGAGCCCTGGTTCCGCTCGATCGCTTCTTTAATACGAGTAGTATTAAAGTTTCGTAAGTCTCGCCGCATGCATTTGGAGATATGTCTGTTCAGTTGCCTGTATGCTGTCAAATCTGTTGACGATTGCAGCCTCATCACCCGTCTAACAGCTATGAGATTAAGAGTGTGATCGGAGAATTTTTGCGTTCTTCTGCGGCGGGTCTTGCAGAACTTAGCTCCGACCGCATGGACAGTTTCCACGAGCTTGTCACTCATATCGTCCACTGCATTGCAATCTTCTAGGCACTGAAAAGTCTCGGGATTCTGGATTAGAGCACGAGGGGGACGGAGCGTTAACTTCATTAGACGAGACCTCTCCAACTTCACGTTTAGGTTCAGTGTGCCTCTAACCATTCGGTGATCGCTGCCGGTTTTCACCCTTGCGATCACTGAGACATCACTGAACAGTTGGCGTCTTGTCGTCATAATGAAGTCAATCTCATTTTTTGTCGAACCGTCGGGGCTCGATCAGGTCCACTTCCTGTGGGGCCGCTTCTGGAAGAAAGAGTTCATCATAAAGAGTCCCTCTTTCTCCATAAAGTCAGCCAGCTGCTGGCCCCTACGGTTCCGTTTCCCTACTCCAAATTTCCCTAACTTCAGCTCACCGCCTTCTCTTGTGCCTAGTTTTGCGTTGAATTCTCCCATCAACACCGTGTAGTGGGTTTTGGAGGAATGCATGGCTCTAGAAATATCCTCATACATTTCCTCAACCTCCTCATCGGGATGTGCCGAGGTTGGTGCGTAGACCTGTATGACCTTCAGCGACTACCGTTTGGTGGTTCTGAGTATCAGGTACGCGACCCTCGTCGACACACTCCCAATCTTTACAACGTTGTTGACGAGAGACTTGTGGACGATAAATCCGACACCTCCTTGGGACACATGGTCGCCCTCCCGGTGATAGAACAAGTTGCCGGACTCGAGGATTACCGTGTCCTCCCCCTCTCTTCGGACCTCAGATAATCCAATAATATGCCAGCGCAACTTTTCTACCTCTTCTTCCAGCTCCAGTATCCTCTCTTCAATCCTCAGGGTGTGTGCGTTATACGTTGCCAGGTCGAGTCGTCGTAGGTGGCAACCGAACCTCCACCGGAGATTCTTAGCACCCCCTGCCCCGCCGTTACCATGGTCGCCACCGTAGCCAGGAATAGCGGGGCCGCCGGGGACTGGGGGCCGTTTATTTGCGTCGTTGCTCATGGGGGGATATTTGCCATAGTTGCCACGCTTGGCGAGCGGGTTGGCAACCGCAGTTTTTTTTGTCGTACAGTTGCTGTTATTAGGAAGATGCTACTGCCCATCTCTTTTCTGTGTCCCTCTGTCGCCTCTTACGACACCCACGGGAAGATATGGGCTAGTGGATATTCTCAACCGCCACTACACGGCACTCATTATTTCATCATTATTTATATATAAAATTAAATTTATTGAGAAATTGGAATCATAATACCGCGTCGTGTAGTTATTAACTTAAATAGTGGGCATGTCACTAAGAAAGTAAACAGCAGGCAAAAACTTTTTGAATTGAACCGCACACACGCACACATAAACGTAGAAACCTTATTTATTCGTATTTTCAACAACTTCGTTGACGGTATATCATTATTTATATATAAAATTAAATTTAAAATTAGAATACTATATGAAAAATAACCATGTATAGTATCCGAAATGTTTTCTTTGACAACTCTGAATAGAAAATGAGTGTACGTAAATTTTATTAATATTTATTTCTATGTGGATTTTTCATGTGATGGGGCTGTATTGGTAGCATATTGACAATAATTATATTTAAGGAATACTATCATAGTCTGTCGCTGCGTCTATAAATATGGAAACTGCCTGAATGGACTATAAAACTATAATGTAGATTTTACTTAACGTTACTTTCGTCAAAAGTAGATTTCGATTTTCGACTACCATTAAGGTGTGTGTAAGGAAATTTTATTAAAATTACTGAGCTACTTTTCAGGGTTTCGTACCCGAAGGGTAACGAACGGGACCCTATTACTAAGCCTCCGCTGTTCGTCCGTCCTTCCGGCCGTGTGTCAGCGGACTGTATCTCCTAATCCGTATTACATAGACAGTTGAAATTTTTACAGAATGTGTATTCCTGTTGCGAAAAATAAAAATAAATTAAAAATTAAAGGGGACTAACCTACCAGAAACTTGTTTTTTTTTTTGCGATCTTATCAATGGCAACAAGTAGATGCTTGAGATGCTGACAAAGTTTGTATTGTTTATTTTTTATCTACATTCGCAAAAAAAATTATAATAAAATAAAATAACATTTAAAAATTATAGGGGTCCCATACCGGAGACGTGTATTAAATCTTGTACGATGGTATGGAACTCTTCATGCGCGAGTCCGACTTGCACTTGGCCAGTTTTTATTTAAGTTACCTATTTCCGTTTTCTTCCTGCAGCTACAAGAGCAGCGCCACATTGGAGGGCTTGGAGCCGGGCAGCGAATATGAAGTGCGGGTACAAGCGCTTGTGCAAGGCCGATTTCTTGGCGGGGCTTTTAGCGACCCAATCCGCGTAACTACGCAACCTGAAGGTAAGTTTGAGTTGGGGAGGGCGGTGAAATAGTGGTGTGAATGGTTGATAGGAAATTACGTATATAAAAGTGGTGGCGCTGAGGCTATAATTATGGTTGTAGCACGTAGGGGTCGGCTTTACTGGGGTATGCCGCTTTGTTTCGTATGGTGAGTGTAGGGAACCCGGGACCGTCTTTACTGCAAACGAAGCTTTTCATCTTAGTCCTCAGAGGTGACAACGCATCTGCATTTTGATTTTTAGTCGAGGATAGATGTAGATGTACATACAGCACCCATTTGACTTTGTGCTCGTTTGTCATCCTTATTCAATAAAAAAATTCTAGTATAGAGATAGTTTTTATTTCGTTTTATAGAGCTTTTTAAGTAATTATTTGAACTCAACAGGCCAGTGGCGTGTAGGTGATTTGTCGTACACGTTTGTGAACTCGTCGGCGGTGCGCGTGCGCTGGAGCGGGCAGGCGGCGCGGTACACCGTGCGGCACAGCGCGCGCCTGCGCCTGCCCGTCGAGCAGTGGCCCGCGCTCGCCACAACCGACACCTCTGTGTTGGTAAGTGTACATACGCGAACATACGCACGTACACACGTACACACTGCTCTTGCCTGTCGAGCAGTAGCCCGTGCTCGCCACCACCGACACCTCTGTGGTGGTGAGTGCGAACGCCCTTACACACTCACACGCACACTCGTACGTACACACGCACACACCTTGCACCTGCCCGTCGAGCAGTGGCCTGCGCTAGTCACTACTGACACCTCTGTGTTGGTGAGTGTGCACACACGTGCAAACGCAATTACTCACACACGTACGTACACGCATGCGCAGGTTACACTCACGTTACACGCACGTACACTCTGCTCTTACGTGTCGAGTAGTGACTCGCGATCTCTACCACCGACGCCTCCGTACTGGTTAGGCACGTCCACACATATTTACCTCTTACGCAGACACAAATTTTGATTACTTATTAATTTAATTATATTTATAATATGTCTTTTCACGATTGTAGATAACTGGAATTGAGCCAACCGAGCAAACTTACGTGATGGTGACCGGTTACGAACCACTTGGACACAGTCGAATTCTCACAATTCCGGCGCAAGTTAAAGATTTAGGTAAGTTGTTATGTTTACCTGCCTGCGCTAAATATTTTAATGTTTTAAAACATATGATCTTTTATGATTTTAAATTTGGTTTAACCGAACAATTAAGTTTACAACGTTTACAATCAGCATTAAGAGACTTAGCTCCAACACGAGCAACAGTTTTTAGGTGGTTTGCTGAATTCAAAAGGGGTAAAATTTACCTTAAAGATGACCAAAGAACCGGGGCCCCGCAAACAGCAATAACGGCAGAAAATGTATGAATTACTGAAATGTTGGTGCGAGAAGACCCACGAGTCACATATACAGACATCGAAAAAATTGTAGGCATTAGTTCGGGGAGCATTCATACCACCCTACACTAACATCTTAGAGTGAGGAAGCTTTGTTGTCGATGGATCCCTCGTTTGCTCTCCGAAAGCGAAAAACAGACTCGTGTGGATTGGCGCCATGAAATGCGTCTACGTTTTGAAAACGGAGCATCTAGGCTTGTTTCAGAAATCGTTACTGGTGACGAAACATGGATCCATTAATATGATCCGGAAAATAAAAGGCAATCATCGGTATGGGTCTACTCAGGATCATGGTGTATCACGATAACGCCTCTTCACATACCTTCCTTAGAACAAAAGCATTTATTGAGGAATCTGGTTTTGAAACTTTAAGTCACCCACCCTAAAGGCCTGACTTAGCTCCTTGTGATTTATTTTTGTTCCCAAGAGTCCAAGAATAAATAAAAGGCTTGGTTTTTCAAGCGCCGAAGAAGCCGTGGCTGCCTACGACGAAGCGATTTCCGACCTGTCCGTCCTGAGAAAATTATCATTATCACCGATATAATCTAACGGAAGATCAGATTGAGGATTACAGATAAACACATCGAATTAGTGAAAGATCATAGAGAAAGAGAGAAACAAAGGCCCAAATTGATGACAGACGAAACTACAGAACCTAAACTATAGAGAGAATAAGTAATATTCGATAACACGAACATTTGGTGGTTCAAGTATTGGACACAACTGTACGTGCGATTCGTGAAAAACATCAAGAAAGTTACAGTCTTGACCACGAAGCGTTTCATTATAACTCCACTAGGAATTATAAAGAACATCCAAGTATAGTGATTGGGAGAATATATATATATATATATATATATATACATATATATATATATATATATATATATATATATATATATATATATATATGTAGTTGTTAGCTGTTCCACTTTGAATAAAAAAATGCAGATGACACCTGTACTAAGATGGAACGCCTATATATATGTATATATATATATATATATATATATATATATATATATATATATATATATATATATATATATGTAAATTTTGTAAAGCAAACAAATTCGAAGGAGAAATACCCAGTATTTGTTGCCTAAGCGGTAAAATTAAATAACCTGAATTAAGTTCACCACCACCGAAAATTTTGGAATTACTGAAAGGAGAAACACAAAATGAATTACGCGTCAGGTTGAAATTCCTCCGGGAGTAGCTGTGGCTCAGTAAGAACAAATGTTAAATTATTTCGCTCGAATTCCAACGTCAAGTCTCCGTAGACCAGCTCGCCAATTCCACTTTTCAACACTGACACAACACAAAATATTAAGAAAAAACAACGGGTCGTTCAAATACATAAAAGTACATGCTTTATTAGATAGAGATAAGCCATTCAGGTAAACCTACTGCCAATGGTTCCGGAGCAGAGTAGCTAATTACTCTTGACTTTTTAGCAAACATAATGTGGAATGACGAGAGCACATTCACGCGCAACGGAATATGGAATCGGCAGAACTTACTGTACTGGAGTCAAGAAAATCCGCAACTGTGTCGAGAGTCTGTGCACCAATATAGATTTCCCGTTAATGTTTGGGCGGGAATACATGGAGAACAAAAAATTGAACCCATGTTTATCGAAGGCAACTTTAATGGGGAAAGTTTCTAGAACTGCTTGGCGGCCCAGTGATGGATTACGTTAATGGATTATCGTTGGGGGGAAATAGCCGGTTATGGTATCATCTTGACGGAGCACCTGCCCATTCAGTGGTGGTTGTCAGGCAGTGCCTCACTGAAATGTTCGGAGCACAGTGGATTGGCCGATACGGACCTTGCCGGTAGCCAGCACAGTCTCCGGATCTAACACCGATAGATTTTTTCTTATCGGGTTATTTAAAAATTTAATATTAAGATATTTCATTTAGCTGACGCGTACAGAGTTGTTTAAATTGATGATTAATATTAAAACAAAAATTTATAAAGTTTATGACTAATCCTCCAAATAAAGTATTGTTTGCTTGTATTTCTTTTAACTTGTAATTGAATGCATTACACAGATGCGCAGGAGTTGCGATATGCGTACACTCAAGGAGGCGTGCGGGTGTGGTGGCGCGGTGCGGGTCGGCGGGCAGTGCGCTTCGCGCAGAACATCACGCGCCCGCTCGAGCACTGGCGCAGTGTTGACGTCACGCAGCCCAGCGTGCAGGTACATACTGTGTGTACACTCGGCGCACAGAACATCACGCGCCCGCTCGAGCACTGGCGCAGTGTTGACGTCACGCAGCCCAGCGTGCAGGTACATACTGTGTGTACACTCGGCGCACAGAATATCACGCGCCCGCTCGAGCACTGGCGCAGTGTTGACGTCACGCAGCCCAGCGTGCAGGTACATACTGTGTGTACACTCGGCGCACAGAACATCACGCGCCCGCTCGAGCACTGGCGCAGTGTTGACGTCACGCAGCCCAGCGTGCAGGTACATACTGTGTGTACACTCGGCGCACAGAACATCACGCGCCCGCTCGAGCACTGGCGCAGTGTTGACGTCACGCAGCCCAGCGTGCAGGTATATACTGTGTGTACACTCGGCGCACAGAATATCACGTGCCCGCTCGAGCACTGGCGCAGTGTTGACGTCACGCAGCCCAGCGTGCAGGTACATACTGTGTGTACACTCGGCGCACAGAACATCACGCGCCCGCTCGAGCACTGGCGCAGTGTTGACGTCACGCAGCCCAGCGTGCAGGTACATACTGTGTGTACACTCGGCGCACAGAACATCACGCGCCCGCTCGAGCACTGGCGCAGTGTTGACGTCACGCAGCCCAGCGTGCAGGTACATACTGTGTGTACACTCGGCGCACAGAATATCACGCGCCCGCTCGAGCACTGGCGCAGTGTTGACGTCACGCAGCCCAGCGTGCAGGTACATACTGTGTGTACACTCGGCGCACAGAACATCACGCGCCCGCTCGAGCACTGGCGCAGTGTTGACGTCACGCAGCCCAGCGTGCAGGTACATACTGTGTGTACACTCGGCGCACAGAACATCACGCGCCCGCTCGAGCACTGGCGCAGTGTCGACGTCACGCAGCCCAGCGTGCAGGTACATACATACTGTGTGTACACTCGGCGCACAGAACATCACGCGCCCGCTCGAGCACTGGCGCAGTGTTGACGTCACGCAGCCCAGTGTGCAGGTACATACTGTGTGTACACTCGGCGCACAGAATATCACGCGCCCGCTCGAGCACTGGCGCAGTGTTGACGTCACGCAGCCCAGCGTGCAGGTACATACTGTGTGTACACTCGGCGCACAGAACATCACGCGCCCGCTCGAGCACTGGCGCAGTGTTGACGTCACGCAGCCCAGCGTGCAGGTACATACTGTGTGTACACTCGGCGCACAGAATATCACGCGCCCGCTCGAGCACTGGCGCAGTGTTGACGTCACGCAGCCCAGCGTGCAGGTACATACTGTGTGTACACTCGGCGCACAGAACATCACGCGCCCGCTCGAGCACTGGCGCAGTGTTGACGTCACGCAGCCCAGCGTGCAGGTACATACTGTGTGTACACTCGGCGCACAGAACATCACGCGCCCGCTCGAGCACTGGCGCAGTGTCGACGTCACGCAGCCCAGCGTGCAGGTACATACATACTGTGTGTACACTCGGCGCACAGAACATCACGCGCCCGCTCGAGCACTGGCGCAGTGTTGACGTCACGCAGCCCAGTGTGCAGGTACATACTGTGTGTACACTCGGCGCACAGAATATCACGCGCCCGCTCGAGCACTGGCGCAGTGTTGACGTCACGCAGCCCAGCGTGCAGGTACATACTGTGTGTACACTCGGCGCACAGAACATCACGCGCCCGCTCGAGCACTGGCGCAGTGTTGACGTCACGCAGCCCAGCGTGCAGGTACATACTGTGTGTACACTCGGCGCACAGAACATCACGCGCCCGCTCGAGCACTGGCGCAGTGTTGACGTCACGCAGCCCAGCGTGCAGGTACATACTGTGTGTATACTCGGCGCACAGAACATCACGCGCCCGCTCGAGCACTGGCGCAGTGTTGACGTCACGCAGCCCAGCGTGCAGGTACATACTGTGTGTACACTCGGCGCACAGAATATCACGCGCCCGCTCGAGCACTGGCGCAGTGTCGACGTCACGCAGCCCAGCGTGCAGGTATATACTGTGTGTTCACTCTGCGCACAGAACATCACGCGCCCGCTCGAGCACTATCGCAGTGTTGACGTCACGCAGCCCAGCGTGCAGGTAAATACTGTGTGTACTCTCGCCGCACAGAAGTCCCGCGCCCGCTCGAGCTCTGGCGCAGTGTCGACGTCACGCATCCCAGCGTGCATTTACATACTGTGTGTACACTCGCCGCACAGAAGTCCCGCGCCCGCTCGAGCTCTGGCGCAGTGTCGACGTCACGCATCCCAGCGTGCAGTTACATACTGTGTGTACACTCGCCGCACAGAAGTCCCGCGCCCGCTCGAGCTCTGGCGCAGTGTCGACGTCACGCATCCCAGCGTGCATTTACATACTGTGTGTACACTCGCCGCACAGAAGTCCCGCGCCCGCTCGAGCTCTGGCGCAGTGTCGACGTCACGCATCCCAGCGTGCAGTTACATACTGTGTGTACACTCGCCGCACAGAAGTCCCGCGCCCGCTCGAGCTCTGGCGCAGTGTCGACGTCACGCAGCCCAGCGTGCGGGTACATACTCTGCGGAGGATTAATAATCTCTATTGCCAGGTGCCCATAAAGGGCCATCCTACACACTCCGCTTAAAGTGATAATAATCGTCACTTGCAATTTCAAGTGCTTGCTTTTTTATTATAAAAAAAACATCGTGATGAAACTGTCATACCTGAGAAATAAACTTATATAGTTTAAGACTTCTTACATACTACTACACCGGCAATTCAGAACAAAAACTGTGTCACAGGCTGGGCGGGAACGTCGCACGGTAAATATGCCATGCAGTTGTATTTTCATTTTCTACAGTTACTATTTTCATATAGATATAGTTCTTTTTATAGAATTAGGATGACAAACGAGCTCACAGTCCACCTGATGATGAGTGGATGCTGTGGCCCATAAACGTCTATATTAATCCTCGATTAAGGATCAAAAAGCAGATGCGACTTCACCCTTAGGGACTTGATGGAATGCTTCGCTTCCAGTAAAAACGGTCTACGATTTTCTACACTCACTCTACGAAACACAACAGCATTAACTCATTCCCTGTCCCGTGTACTACATATAGTTCATTGCTGTTGTCTTACTATTGTGTCTAAAAATCGGAGAGGGAAAGTGTTAAGCTGTTATTTTACGCTGGTATTCTATGAGTGTGTGGTCCTTCGTGCTACAACTATAATATAGTTGAAGCGTTTCTACCTCGTATATACAATTATATTTTCGAAACAACGTCGCGATATACAAAGTTAAGAACTAGTCTTCTCGCTCGCTCGAGTAAACTAAATTAGATATGGAGATTAACTGGTAACTTAGTATTGAACGTAACTTAGTGCGCAATGTATTAGTACCGTAATGTCCGTCGTAGCGAAGAATAAATAATAGTACTATGTAAAGAACGGCCACTCACCTCCCCGCCCCGCACTCATTTAAATGCCGTCTCCCATCCTGCATTTCGTTGTAGACAACACTAAACACTTGAACAAGGGCGTGCGCGATGGGACAAACCTGACGCGAACACACGATTTTACAATTTAAAACATAGGTACCTATAAATTATTCATAGTTTTATTATTATATATTACTCATCTACGATATGATTAAGTTTAAAACTTCATCATTCTACCATAAATACTACTTACAATTAATATTTCCGTTACAATACGATCATTTAAGCCGACGTTGAAGCCGATCCGCCGCCGCCGCTTTAACATCCGCCGCCGCACTTCCCTACTAAATTTCACGCACACATTTGCGTGTGTACAAACGTCATTTGCCTATGTAGTAGTAATAGGTAATTAGAGGTCGCTGCATACGTAACGTGTTTTATTTCGGACTGAGCGGGACGGGGACGTGGCATGAACGGGATGCGAAAAATATCATCGTTGACGATGTTTACCCCGTTCCGCACGGCTCGTGCCACGTCCCTTCCGTGGTTCCGCTGCGTATACACGGTCCCGATAGAAGTAGTAGTGCTCTGTGGCACAGTCGCTCCGTTGGTTCCGCAGTGATGCGCGTATCGTACCGAACAAAATAGACTAACAAAAACTAATTAAATGTGTAAGATCATATCCATGATTGTATAACCTTGCACAGTGTCTTGGACACAAAATATTAAAAAAAAATTGTAGCGGAAAATTGCAGTCGAATCGATCGAATTATCATGCAAACTGCAAAGCGGTTAGTATAAATTTTAATTTATGTTGTCATACGAAAATACATATAAGATTGAATCTGGTCAGCCAAATGTTCTTTGCAGAGAGAGTGGTATTCTTCTTCTAGTCCTCTTTTCTGCCACGTAAAATGTACAGAAAATCTCCTTGACGTACATGTACAGAAAATCCTCTTGACGGTTGTAGCTTCTTCATCATCAAAAGCTATAGCAATTAATGTCAATTCTGCAAATGAAAAATACATCTCTCACAGGACTAACACGTTAGTTTCGAGACACTGTCATGGTGCGTATGCGTTAAACTCCCGTCCGTGTTGACATACAACCACCTTTTGTCTCCTTCCTGTGTACGTGCTGATTCCGTCTTGTATGCAGCGACCTTAATTTTCGAGCGTGGTATTGAGTAACCGGGATGTGGTAGTAGTGTACATTGAAATCTTTGATCGCGCAACGTTTTTGTTGATTTTATTTTCGCATTTTTAATGTTAGAATGATGTGAAATACAGGTTCGTTTGTTGCAGCTGGATGACCTGGACCCTACTCTGCCGGTGTACGTGATGGTGACGCTGCCAGGTCTCGGGAAGTCGAACCAAGTGCTCACCATCCCGCCGCGACCCGTCGACAACTACAGCTTGTATTTGAGTATGTATAACTATTATGACTGCCTCGTTGGTCTAGTAGTCGTAAACACGGTTGCTGTCGTAAGGTTCGAAGCCCGGGTCAGGTGAAATCCAGTTGTTGGGTTTAAAAAAAATCTCAATAGCAGTTGGGAGTTAGGAAGTAGTCGGTGTTTTATCTTCATGCTTCGGAAAGAACGTCAATTCGTAGGTCCCACGCCAGATCTCTTTCCGGTCGTGTCGAATTACCGTTCTAATGGAAAATGGGAGTGAGGGTAGGGAGTGCACCCGTGCTTGCTCCTCACACTCGGGCGCTATAATCCTCTTCTGTGCACATGGCAAATCTCTGTTGAGACTTGCCGCCGTGACCGAAATTCGCCCTGGACACAGATTAGTAAATAGTTTACATACAGATACATCACTCCCATACAAAAGCGAAAATACCTACGCTATAATAGCCTACGAAATCTAAATAATAATATCTGCTGCTCGCAGCGAGAAGAAAATGTACCGTAAGTACACGCACGAAGAGTCGAGATTGTGTTGCCCATCGTGCGACTTGCGTGCAAGCATGTCATCGCACTAATGCGTTAGAGTTGTACCTATGACGATTATTGTAATAAAACGAATGTTGCGAAATACATACATACTAACAGTATTTTTTATTTGTCAATCAAACATGTTTGAGTTTTATAAAATGATTTATATTTTTTTCCTTCTCTGAATTCTCGGTTATTTTATCTCGAAAATTTTATCGTCGAAGTTTCCTAAATCGCGTAAATAATTTTAATAAATAATAATGAGGAAAACAGGAGCAAAGCAGAGGAAAAACAATGTTTTGTAAAATTTGCAACACGGTGCTACCAGGCCGATTCATTATGACGTTTTCAATTTATTTGAAATTTCAAATTATTTGAGAATAATATTTCTAATTCTTCAATATATTTTTTTTATAGAAGAGGGGGCAAACGAGCATGCAGCTCACCTGATTACCGCCGCCCATGATCAACCGCAACACCAGGAGAATTGCGGGTGTGTTGCCGGCCCTTTAGAAAGGAGTAAGCTCTTTTCTTGAAGGTCCCCAGGTCGTATCGGTCCGGAAAAATCGCCGGTGGTAAACTATTCCACCGAGAGGTTGTACGTGGAAGAAAACTCCTCGTAAAACGTACTGTGGTGGACCGCCAAGCATCCAGATGGTGTGGATGGTATCGGGACGTTTGCCGTGTAGTGCGTTCACGAAATTTGGCGGCTGGGATTAATCCGAACAATTCCTCAGAGCACTCCCCGTGATAGATGCGATAAAATACGCAAAGAGATGCAACATCTCTTCGCAGCGCCAGTGAATCGAGCCGATCGGAAAGCACTCGGTCGTCGACGATTCGAGCCGCTCTGCGCTGGATGCGGTCAAGTGGAAGGAGCTGGTACTGGGGAGCTCCAGCCCAGAGATGGGAACAGTATTCCATGTGCGGCCGAACCTGCGCCTTGTAAAGTTGCAGGCGGTGTGCCGGCATGAAATACTGTCCCGCTCTGCTGAGCACGCCAAGCTTTTTAGAGGCCAATTTGGCCTTCCCTTCCAAGTGACCACGAAACTGCACGTCACTCGATATGTCGACGCCGAGGATTCCGATACTGGCTGAGGCAACAAGGGGAGTGCCTTGAAACTGAGGGGATACGACAAAGGGGTTCTTTTTAGCGGTTAACGCGCAAACTTGTGTCTTCTGGGGGTTAAACTGGACTAGATTTAGTCGTCCCCAATCCGAGACTCTGTTCAGCAAAGACTCGACTTCAGACACAAGTTAGTCCCGGCACTCGGAGACGTTTTCCCGAGAAATATTGGCTCGGCCGGTGTAAAGAGCATCACCAGTGCTGTCATCTGCATAGCAATGAATGTTACGGGTATGCAACATATCATTGATATGCAGAAGAAACAGCGTTGGCGATAGCACGCAGCCCTGTGGAACACCAGCATTAATAGGCTTGCAATCGGAGCTTGCACCGTCTACAACGACCTTGATGCTCCGATCTGCAAGAAAGCTGGTGATCCAATCGCACAATTTCTCGGGAAGCCCATAGGAAGGGAGCTTCGAAAGAAGCGCTTTGTGCCAAACCCGATCGAAGGCCTTCGCAATGTCCAAACTAACGGCCAATCCCTCCCCTTTGAACTCTACTGCCTCCGCCCATCTGTGAGTGAGGTAGACCAGAAGATCACCAGCTGACCGACCACGGCGAAAACCGTATTGGCGGTCACTAATCAGCTGGTGATCCTCAAGGTACCTCATGAGCTGGCAGTTTACAATGGACTCCATTGTTTTGGAGAACAAGGAGGTGATGGCGATTGGCCGGTAGTTGGACGGGTCTGAGCGGTCGCCTTTTTTAGGGATCGGGTGGACGAAAGCCGTCTTCCATGATTTTGGGACTACGCCTAGGGAGTAGGAGTACCGGAAAAGACGCGTTAAAACCGGTGCCAACTCTGGAGCACACGTCCTCAGCACAATTGGGGGGATTCCGTCAGGCCCACTCGACTTGTGGATGTCCAGGGAGAGGAGTGCTTTGCGAACCGAGCGCTGTGTGAACTGCACTTCCGGCATGGAGCACTCACACCGCGGGATGGTCGGCGGCGTACTCCCCCCGTCATCGAGAGTCGAGTTAGACGCAAAGAAAGAGCCTAGAAGATCGGCTTTCTCCTTTGCAGTATGGGCCAGTGAGTCGTCCTCCCTGTGCAGAGATGGAAGAGATGGCTGAATGAAATTCCCCTGGACAGCCTTGGCGAGAGACCAGAATGCACGGGTTCCAGAAGGAAGGCGAACTAGTTTCTCGCCAATTCTGCCTATGTGCTCTGACTTTGCCTTGGCAATGACTCTTTTGAAGGACCTAGAGGCGGAATTATACTTCTTTTTTAGAGCGCTGGTGTTTACATCCCGGGACGCTGATGCATCAACCCAGGCTTGGTAGCACTCCTGCTTATAGCATGATGCTATTTTACAGGAGCGACCAAACCATGGCTGAGATTTGCCTCCAATGGGCACCACAGAGGAAGGAATAAAAAGTTCCATACCCTGAAGTACCACATCAGTAACAGAATCCGCAACAACGTTGGGATCATCCGGCGAGAAGCAAACCCGCCCCCAAGGGTAGGATGCAAAGAAAGACTGCATCCCATCCCAATCGGCTGACCTATAGTGCCAAACACGGCGGCAGCCTGCAGAATGCAACCGCGATTTCAGCGTGAGTGGCACAACACTCCGGACCAGACAATGGTCCGAGGAGCCTAAAGGGGCGTCGACGGAAATCTGATATCCGTCCGGGTGAGAGGTCAGCAGAAGGTCCAACAGGGAAGGTGCATGATCCTCCACATCTGGAATCCGCGTAGGCGAAGTAACCAGTTGTGTCAGACCATATGCCAAGGCAAAATCATGAACAGATCTCCCAGCATGATCGGTTAAACGTGAACCAAGCCATTCGGCGTGATGGGCGTTAAAGTCGCCGAGGATCACGATCTCTGCGGAGGGGATCTGCTGTAGCAACGAATCTGCAGCCATTTGGACGTGGTCGAAGAGTCGGTCTGTTACGGCATTACCGCTATGGGACCTATAGAGGCACCCGTAGACGCGCGGATGGTCGTCGCTGTCTACGCGTAGCCAAAGGATGGACAGGTCCGAACCTTCAAGTCTGCCGAGGCGTCGAGAACAGATGTCCTCTCTGTTCTCGACGCTATAATTATTAAACGGTTGTGGTGGGAATTTTAGCCCACCATAAAAAGATGAATCTTTATTATTAGCTTTGAAATGAGTACACAGTGTTGTTTCGTCAACATTAGGATCCTCTGTAACAAAGCATTGAAGCTAGTTCAGGTATGTTTTTTGCATCACTTATGTAATAAATACTTAAATACATGAGTCAACGCAAAAAAAAGACAATTTTTATTTGTTTTTTTTTATTTACTTTTACACCCATCCACTGCACAATAATTACATGGTTTTGGCATTTCGACGAGTAAGCGCGGGCAACGTACGCGCTGCTATGTCGGTGCGTGCGGCAGCCGAATGTCGGTTGTATCGTGGACGATACGCAGAGCGGTAGGCATATAACGCGTAGTCTAGAGCGAGTGACGGAGGCCTGCCCTGGACGACATTATTATTATTATTTTCTACTATTATCCTTGTGATGGCAGGGTATGAATATCCACTACCCACATCTCCCCTTGGATAAGAGGCGACGGAGCAAAAGAAACTAGGAGATAGGCAGCATTTTAATAATGACAAAAAAATTAAAATAAAACTTTCGATTAACGATAATTTTAATTTGTTTCAGGTTTAGGCGTAGGTGTGGTAGTGTTCGTGTTGTGTGCGGTGTCAATCGCCGTCGCTTTCTTTTGGAGGAGATACAAGAAGGCTGGGTTGCCTGTCAGGTAATTGTCTTGCTTTTTTAAAGAAAAATTGTGACACACAGATCCACACAATCACCTACACACTCACCACACACTAACCCATACCCCACTCTCATACTCACCTACGAATGACCACACACTCACCCACACACCCACATTCACCCACACACCTACATACTCACATAGCCATACACTCACCCAAACCAACACACAATCACACACTAACCTTCACAGAACCACTCACTCATTCGCACCCACCCACAACCACACTATCACCCACACCCACATACTCACCCACCCATAAGCACTCACCCACAAATAAGCACACACTTACCCACATCCAAACACAAACACACACCCACCCACATATCCACACAAGCGCGCGCACGCACTTTAGCACACATGCACGTACACATGGCGCGTACATGTTAATTGCCATTTCAATATAGATATTAATAGTTATTTTGCAACCATCCGCTAAATAAAATTATGTGTTCCCTAGTTTGAAGAACACCTCCCGCCCTCCCTCAATTGCGTGCACTAATCCCGTCACCACCAATCCTAGCGACCACTACTCCTAACGCCACTACTCCCAACACCACTATTCTAGGAAAGACACACCATCAACGATAATACGACACGTGTTTCGCCTCTACACGAGGCATCTTCAGGTGATGTTGACTCTACGGCGGCTGACCGCTAAGTCAACCAAAAGTTCACACGTATTGAAGCAATATGAAGTACGTATGTAGTTCGGTACTTCGGTGCTTATACTGATATCCTCCATACTGAATTTATATCACGGCAGTCAGTTTCAACGGTGACTAGCTATCGGCGCAGGACAAGACGCCCGAGTGTATATGCAAGCGTACGTGCACTCTCTATTACCTCACTCTCGTAATCCGATGGGACTGCAATCCGACACGACCGGAGGGCGATAAGAAGCGGGGTCAACGGCTTTACGTGCTTTCTGAGGCACGAGATGGGGGGGGGACCACCGCCAACCCCTAGACCAACGAGGCACTACATACTAGAACATACGCCGCGAACAAAATCTGTGCTACTGTGTGCCATGACCATGGGTTTTAACGCGTGTTGTAAACCACCCAGTCTCGGCGTCTCTTCTGTTGCGTACGAGGGTGACACTGAAAGTTGTTAGAAAATCAAAAACTGAACAAACTAGCAAGTTATTGGTTTTATTATATCTTTTCAAAATAGTGTCCATTTACATAATACATCGCTGCATCCGATGGAACCACTGAGAAAAGCACTTTGTCCACTCGTCCTTAAGGAGTCTCTTCGACAGCATTTTGAAACGTAGCCACTGTTCCCTCGGCGTCCGTAAAATGTTTTTCTCGAAGTTTTTCTTTTATTTTCGGAAATAAATAAAAATCGCAAGGTGCCAAGTCCGGGCTATAGAGCGGGTGACCCAGTAACTCCACGTCTGACGTCGCCAATTGTCGATTGTTTGCTTGACAATGTGCGACGAGGCGTTGTCGTGGTGAAGGAGGATCCTTGTTTCTCCTGAACGTTTTCCAAGACAAGTGGCACACAAGTGCTAGTGTACCACTCTGCCGTAACTGTTTTTCGAACTCCTTAAAACTATTGTAATGACCTGTTCTTTCAAAGAACGAGGCCACGATCTTTTTTACCACGCTTCGACCTCTCTTCATTTTAGTTGGCAACACTTCGGAAGGAAACACCCATACAGCTGACTGTTTCTTAGTTTCAGGTTCATAACAATAAATCCAGCTTTACGTTACCCGTAAGTATGTCGAACATAGCATTTGAGTTATCTCCGTTAAATCTTTGACCCATTTCACGACACCAATCAACACGACGCAGTTTTTGGGCCTCTATTAAATTATGAGGTATCTACCCGGGCATAGAGCTTTTGACCATAAAATGTTCATGGAGGATTTTGTGCACTTGACTCATACCGATCTCAGGCATGTCCGAATCTGCTGATAAGTCAGTCTTTTGTCAGTCTCTATCATACGCCACACAACACTTATTTTCAGTCGTCGTCGTAGAAGAACGTTCCTCACGCAGATCATCGGTGAGATTAGTGCCACCACTTTGAAACATTAAACCAGTTGTAAGCAGTGGCACGAGATGGGGCTTTATCGTGAAAGGCCAATTGAAGTCTATCATAACTTTCTTGTTGATTTAAATGATATCGAAAGTCATAAAAAATCATAGTACGCAAAATTTCTCGCGTTAAATTCACATGCTGACGTGACACAGACAATTTTCAATTTGGCGCCAAATCGTAAAGAAATGATAAATTAATAAAATACACACATAATAATATTGGCAAAGAGTTCCATTTTCAAAATTTGAACTTATTTTTCATTATATCGTTTACAAGTGGTCAGTTCTAAAAACTTTCAGTGTCGACCTTGTAGTACATTACATCAATAAATTTTTGAGACTTATTGCCCTGAGTGACATTTAGGTTATACGGTGGCTTTTGCCTTTGTTCATATTTGTCTCATATATTAATCAAGTTTAATTCACAAATTTTCTTATTTGACAGAACACGAAGAAGGAATCAGTCAGCTAACGAGGGAACAGATGGGGAAGGCTCAGAAATGAAAGTAAGAATGTTATTTCAATATTATTGGTGTATAATGTAACTCTCTAAGGTATATAAGTAAATTGTCCAGTTTACGAACCTATTAAAAGAAATCAGCTCAGTGGGTAGGACTTATCTGTAGGCACTCAGCTACGGTGAACATAGAACTTTTATTTAATGAAACATTACATATTATATACTAAAAAACCCATACTAAAAAACTCTACACTGAAACGGCCGACGCTTGTAGTCACTGTGGAGGCCCGCACCTCAAGGCAGGATGCACTTAATGGATTTCTGCTGAACCACCATCATGGGTAAATTGCAAAAAAGGACAGAAATGACCACAACGCGGTCAGTGTAGGTTGTTCGGTTAGGAGTAAATGGAATTCTCGAGCAAGGCACCCTAGAAACAGTACTGTAGAAAAGTTTTATCCAGACCCGTAGCATTTATTTTTAGGCTATACAAACAATTAGCCGTACAAATAATTGTTCCTTGCAGTATTCTAACTTGCACACGTTGCACTGCAGTGCTGGGCTGTCAACCAATTAATAAATAACTAACTTTTAAATGAACACATTTAAGTAAGTCTAAGTTATTTAGCTGCCTCTAACTTGATGATTAGTATAGCCACTTACCATCAAATGGACTGCTAATTCGCTTAACACTTCGATTTTATAAAAGAATGGTTAGTTGAATTGAGAAAAGTCAAGTTTAAGTTGGTATAAAATGTGAAACAAGGGCGGGCTAATATATGTTAAGTTACTTATACTGAATGACTATTTTTACCGTCTAGAAAATAATATGATGTTTTGTGGAAGTAGAATAGAAGATATCCGAGAAAGTATTTGTAAAGTATGACAAAGTATAACTAGATAAGCAAAATTTCCGAATATGCAAAAAAAATACATAAAATCATTCATCCTACTGCGATTGCGTAAAGCTAGTGAATGAAAGTTGTAAGAGCGAGCGAGACGCATGCACATTTCTTTCGTTATGTAGGTGCCAGGCGGCTGAGTTCAGCGGCCGACACATCGTTGCAGCCAACATTTTTAGTATCAGCTGACGCGCGCCTTACGTTAACAAAAAAGTATTTTTCTCTTGTAAGTGTTTGGGCACTTTTGATATTGTTGTGCGGCTAAGTTGACATCTGGCACTAGCGCCATCTAGTGTCGGGTAACAGAGCGAGGAGAGAGCTTTCAGAAAATGACATCACTAATCTTTCAACCGACAGCGCCATCTGTTGTCGAAACGAAGAACTTAGCTTCTAGAAGCCCGACACTCGAACTTTCGATGCTTAGTCGATTGGCGCGCGTATTTACTTGAATGTTCTAGATTTTTCGGTGCTAAGGTGTATTTATAGGCGCTGCAAGGTGCGATCGAGGAAGTATTGAATTCGGCGAGACAAGCGAAGCTTCGGAGCGAAATAAAGTGAATTAGTGTGATTAATTATTAGTGTTTTAAGTTTTAATTTGTGTAAAGAAAATTAAAGTGTTAATTTAGGTAATTTTATCGGCAATTTTTATTGTCACGAACCTCAAGCTCGTAACAATATTTATTTTTGATTTTGACTATCTCGTCGGTCTAGTGGTTGTTGTAGTGTGACAGCTGATCATGAGGTCCTGGGCTCGAATCCCGGGTCGGGACAAAATCAATTTATTGAGTTTTTTCGTCAAGAAATTCTAAGTAGCTGCTCGGAGTCAGTTGACGGTGTCTCACTCCCGTGCCTCGAAATGCATGTAAAGTCGTTGGTTAGTGGTGGTTTTTTCGCATGTAATGTCAATGACTTTAAAATGTTCAGTGAAAATAGACCGCCTAGTACTAGTTACTGCCTACTAATGCAAGATCAGCACATACTGGTTAATTGTATAATACTTGGTCGATAAAAGAAAGAGATTTAAAATAGGTGCACTTCTCACTGTCACGCTTTCATTAATAATGCTGTCGCGTGTCGCATGTTTGTAAATAGTGTTATGAACTTAAGGTTCGGGACAACAGAAACTGCTGATTGAATTACCAAAATTGACACTTTAACTACCGAACACCAAGTACAACTTAAAACACACTAATAATTAATCACACAACATTTTAGTTCGCAGTTATATCGCTTGGAAGTATTCGCTTGTATTGCCAATTCAATACTGGTCGCGGTCTAAACCGGCCTTATATAGGACCTTTTCTACTGAAACATCTAGAATGTTCGAGTACAGACCGGTCCCAATCGACTAGGTGTAAAAAGTTCTCTCCTAGTTCTGCCACTTGATACTAGATGGCTCTAGTGGCATTAATTATGGCTTGAAACATTAGCAAAAAAACGTGAAACAGAAAATGGTAAGTAGGTAAATTACCGTTCGTTTCAGGTTATTATTTTTGTGATTTAGATTTTTCCTTCATACTTTTTTTACGGGCTTAGAACCGTCTGATATACTGTAGTTGACTAAAATTACAAGTTAAATTTTGTCTTGTATTATAATGAATTAATAAACAGTTTCTAATAGTAATTTTTATGCTGCCGTATACTGAAACATCTTTGCGTATTTAAATGAGAGATTCAACTTATTTATGAACTACACTGATTTATATTTACAAACACAAACTTTTCTTTCTAAACACAAACTAGCACGTCTTTGTAAATTGTTTGTTAAGATTTGAAACGTGACACTATCACTTTTTATTACATTAAATGCTTCTATTATAGGCTGCTTTAAATCACTCAATGTGCTTTTTCTATGTACACTAATCGTTTTAGTTAGACCCATTGCGAGGTATTCGGCATTAGAATATTGGTACGATTTATATTAGATAATATTGTTTACGATAACTATCAGCCGTCGGCCGATACACACGCGGAAAAATAAACAATACGACATAACGCCGTCGCTAAATGTGGTTGAAAAATAAAACGAGAGCGCGGGTGCAGGTGGGAGCGGGTATGCGCGGGCAGCCCTTGCGTCTGCTAAAGGACATCAAAGAGGCCTACCGCGGGTGCTTCGAGTGTCGGTTACAAATTCATTGATATTATTGCTGCTGGTAAAGTAGGGCGGGGAATAATAATAATAATAATAATATTCCACAACTATCACACAACGCCATCTAGTCCCAAGCTAAGCAGAGCTTGTGTTATGGGTATTAGACAACTGATAAACATACTTATATATATATATATATATATATATATATATATATATATATATATATATATATATATATAAGTATGTTATATATATATATATATATATATATATATATATATATATATATATATATATATATATATATATATATATATATATATATATATATATATCTATATATATATATATATATATATATATATATATATATATATATATATATCTAAATGCATAAATATTATAGATAAATTACACCCAGACACAGAACAACGATCGTGCTCATCACACAAACATTTGTCCTGGGTGGGAATCGAACCCACGACCTCCGGCGTAGCAGTCAGGGTCACTAACCACTAGACCAACAGGCCAGTCAAAATGAATGATTTGAGTTTAGATAGGTTTTAATTGATTTATTTATTTAATTCAGAATTTTGTTTTTAGTTTTTGTAAAATATCAGTGCTATAGGCTTTTACTCTGTTCACTTGTTACAACCTATTTTTTTCAGACGGTATTAACAGTCATATAGTATAATATCTGTATCATTGATCATTGTACTTTGTACCTAATATATTGTTGCATATATTACCTCGTAATTATACATTTATCGTCGTCTCTTCACTATACATTTATGAAGTTGGCATGTTTGTTATTCAAAATAAGACATTGTTAAATAAAGTAAGTGATATAGTTTATCACCGAAACCGGCGTGACCCAAATAAACTTGTCGTATATGTCATTCCTAGTTTCCGTTAAACAAAATATAAATTTCTTAAATGTATGTGTGAAAATATAACATAATAAATTACGTAAATAATTTCAATAATTAAGCGTAAGATTATATAAGAAGCATTTGTATAATTAGTTAAAAATTGAATGCTTTTATGACTTATATCATGCGAACAGTTGATTGTTGCAAAGAAGGATTTTATTTATGATTGGTAAGCAACGTGTAATTTGGGCAGGCACTGGGTGCGGGCGCGGGCGCGCGGCTCGCCAACGGCGCGTGTGGGGAGCCGCTGCTCAACGGACACGCGCGGCACGCACACGTGAGTACTGCGCGCACACATTATCACGCAACGTTCTTAATTAAGACCGAGTAACAACTTCAATAACTACAGTAGCGAGTTAACTTGCGAACCTGTCGAGTTAAGTAGAAAATCTCGTTCAAACGGCAATTAGTGAGTTGCAAGTTATGTTGCAAGTTAACAATGAAGTTGAACTGGGTAGCCGGCCGGTCTATATTTCGGCGAATTAAGTGCGAATTGTTACCCTCCAGCGCGTTTCCCACCAACTATAACTAAACACCGCTCATTTGAACGAGCGAGCTTAGTTCAGTGCATAAGTTAACAGGACGCAACGTATTCACGTTCGACTCAACATAGAAAATTGTACTTTTTTGACTAAACTCGCCACGGAGACATTTGAACGCTACTGCCCACTTAACCGTTTACTGTTAACTGCCCTGTAACTAAACTCGCTACTGTACTTGTCGAAGTGTAAATCACCTATTAAATGAAAACATACCCACAAGCAGATTTACCCATTTAAAGGCCAGCAGGCAAGCGTTAAAGCTAATAAAGAAAAGCGTAAAGAAATGTTATTCTCAATCACATTTATAACTTTCTATTACCACTAAATATTGTTGAAAGTTAACTTGGCTAACTCGACAGCAAGGAGAACTAACTGGTGGGTATCACCCTGCAAATTATTATTTTTTGTTGTGGTAACATAATGTGAGCTTAAATAAAATTACAGATTATAGATAACATATAACATAACGTCACACTGTTGTGTTTTGGGTAGGAATATGCATGTTGCTATGTTTTAAATTAAGATTAACACAACATTTATCATTTACTTGCTTTACTTATATTTACTACATGGTCATGGTATAAATATGTTCGACTGTAGTAAACTTTATGTAAAAGCTGTTTATCAGTATGTAAAAAAATCACTGACGCTGATGATAAAAATACATGTTGTGTTCATTTTTGCCAAACAGAAATAGTTGGCAATTGTCATGCTTAATTTTTTAAAATATAGTTGTAATGCTTATGTTAGAAATGGTTTACCACAGTTAATCGGATGACGGTTTCGAAACACTTAATTGTTAGCCTACATACCTTTGTAAACTTATGGTTTTTTATATAATGAAATCAACCAAATTGCAAACGTATTTTTCTTCAGTCGAAGACACCAAATGGCAAGCTGAAGAAAGACCGCCTATATGAGGCGTTCGACGTGTCACGCAACGATCATGACACGACTACGGAGACGGTGCTCGACGACTCAACTTCAACATTCAACTTCCTCGACACCTCGCGCCGTCCCGAGTTTGAATCCCGGCCAGACCTCACCGCCAACAACTCCTTCCAAAAACTCCCGGACGACAATATGAACTCCGAGCTAAACAGGGGTACCGAATTTCATTTAGACAACAGCAAAATTCAGCCAACGCTGCAACCCAACGGTTGAAATATCAACCGTCACAAACCTATAGAATTACAAGGGGGTGGGCGACCCCCCAAATCGACTTACGCCGTAATTTCAGTTAAGGGCAGTGTCGATGTATATTTAGTACTGAATAGGTTGGCATTTTGTACAGAATATCCACAATTAGCTAGATGGACTCATTAGGAATACGTGCGGTATCGCTTAGAGGTTCGGCAAAGGTTTGCGCGAGGATAGCTTGGCGTGTTTTGTTCCTAAACCTAGACTTTATTTTCAATAATACAAGGCTGATTTTTGCTAACAATAGTAGTACGGGTACGTTATACGTAGTTTATTGTAGTTCCGTCTGTCCGCTCGAAAATAGACCTTATTCGGTAGGCACGTGAAGTTATTCTCGCTTAAACTCACACGGTCATTCTAACAATAGCTGACAAGGTTTGCTCCCGTTGTTTTAATTGTAAATATGCGTTATTATCGCCCTTATTGGGCGAAGCACGTGCACATAGTGTTGTTTATTGATCGACCTGAGATTATGCGGTGAGACAATAAAAAAATTATAACCTCAAACCATTGATTTAATCAAAAAAGAGAAGATACGGTACTAAAATTCAAAAAGTGGACCACGAAAACAATGTCTTACTGGAGTACACACGTACTGCTGTTGGTTCTCTAAAAAATTAGTTAAATAATTTTTTTTATTCATTTTACAAATGTGTGCCAATTATTCTAGTAAAAATAAAACCAGTAAACACGGTGATCACGTGGAAATGAGCATATATATTATTCCAACAAACTTCAGAATTTCCATCAAAACTTATCTCGTAACAAGAATTACGTACATGGCAAATTGCCACGTAGCAACTATTCTTAAAAAAATTACTAAGAATTCATTAAATAATCTTGGAAATGTTTTCCTTTCCCCTCTCATTTTACAAATGCGTGCCAATGTTTTTACTAAAAATAAAATGACTAAATTCACTTGGAATCACCTTTTATGTGTAACCATTTATTTTTTTTAGTTTTATTAGCTATTTTTGAAATAAAATTGACTGAAAATGTTATTGTGGAAATGGTATAGAGCCGCCACGGTCACAATGTGTCTCATTTCTGCTTGTATTGCTTAGTTTGTATGCGTAACTTACGTACCTAGTTCATTTTACGATTGTAATACCGTACCTTCTCCTTTTTATTTATATCGATGTCTATATAATATATCGCAACGAGGCGCTAAATATTGTCAACATTTCCCGCTCACTTGTAGGAACTATCTACGTTGAATCGCAGTGCCGCCAAAAGTACACATTAAAATATTCTCGTGTAAAGAATTATGATAGAATTCACCGTTAGTGCAACTTAAGCGTACAAAATATAGACCAAAATGGAATCCAAACACCCATTCAATACCTGAACTCATATGTACATAATGCGAAAATATTTATTGATGTTAAAAAATATTTATTTTTTCTCTGCTGTTTTAATTTCATAGACAAAGCCTTAGAAGCTATCAGTTACCTCCACATTACATTCCAGTTTTATACAAAATAGATTCCACATATATATCACATCGCAGTAATTAAAACCTACTTTTTTACTAACGCACAGTTTATTTCCATATTATATTCCTGTTATAGTTTATAGTTAGCAGTTATCCGACTCCACAAAGTTGTTTTTTAGATACTTAAAACCTAATAAAACAGTTAGATAGTTTAAAGATAAAATTGTAAAAAGAATAGAAATATTTAAATATTACAACGAACTACTAATATTATATGAAACACGTGAAATAGTTTATCGATAGTGTTACGGAAGTTACTAAACGTTATCTATTGTGTACCTTTTCCCTGAGACAGTGGAACTTTGTTATAAAGCCTGTTTTTTTTTTAAATTGTATAAAAATACAAGTTAGTTGATCATTATTCCATATCACAATTATATCTACCTCATTTTCTTCGTTGTAAGATTCTTTTAGGTGTTAACGATTTAAATGTTGAATGGATTCAGTTTTTTTTTCTGTAATACCCACCTGTGTGTATTACAATGTGACTATTAAATGTGACCTGTGGTAATAGGTTATTTCCGCCACAGACAGCACATTCTGGTAGCTAGTATTTTTTATTTATTTTAGCACTAAGATTGTATTACACTGATTTTTTTATTGCACTCCACTAGTTCCACCATCGTTGGTAGAACTCATCAGACGCACACCGTGTTTTATGTTTTTGTTAAAACTATAAGTATTTAGTTTGTTCCGCCTCCCCATATATTTTATTGTATATTAATTCAAAAATATCATAATATAAGAAAAAATATATGCCTTTGTCCTAAATTGAGTTACAAAAAAAAATCCCTACCACCTTTGGTTTTCATTAAAAATTATATACATGTTTCAATATTAAAAAGTTGAGAAAAACCACTTGCTTCTTCATACGAACGCGTACAATAAGTAATATATATAACTTGATGCACCTAGGTACAATTTATTTGTGTAAAATAAGTCTTATTCAGATCAGCGAGAGCATTTTAAGAAGTCAAACGCAGTTGCGTAAGAATTTACAAATGAAGTCTTACAAACATAAAATAATATCTAAGCTAAAGGCATAAGAATTTAAAATTTTATTAAAAACTAAAACGCAGTTGAGATTCAATAAAAATATTTATCTTGTTTACATAAATTATATAAGATGTCATTTATCAATGAAAAAAATATTTTTCCTTTGACTTTTTAAAATGCCAGCTGCGTTGTAAATATAATATAAATATAATCTATTAACTCAATTTAAATTTTTAAAAAATCGCCGACTAAGTACCTGAAAAATTCAATTACACTAAGTTAACTAAGGCGTAGAGTTAGCTCTTAAAATCTAAAATTTTATCTTTGACGCTAGGTTTTGTCACAGGGTCTAAAACTTTGATTTTGACAATTTTGACACCAAGGGCTAAGAGGGGTTGAGCCGGTGTTCATATTGCTTAATTTTCTGAGCGCCGTGCGTTAGCGTGCGCGAATTTCGCTGTTGTCGTATGCGATTGGACCAAGTTTTGGCCAAATATACTAGTCAGTGCCAATGCAATTTTCTTCGAACATAACAGTGTTACTCCTAATTTGAAATATCTAAAGCAAATTCATATAAAAATATTTTATTATGCTTTGGAAATAATAAACTATTCAACACAAAATACTTTTAAATTTAAAAGAAATTTACTCGTTGTTTAAATTCGTAGAATATTGGATTGGAACAGACTTTATATGTAATTATGGATTCTAAAAGTAATTGTTAGACCCCATGTCAGTGTTGTCAGTATCAACGAATAGCTACAGCCAACTATAGATGCCTCTGAGGTAGACGGAATGCCATAGACGCCGTAATTTAACTTACTCTTAAAATTTGGGCTTTTTATATTTCACCCTAAATATTTAAAAATTTCACAACGAATGAATGACTATAAAAACTTGTTAAAGTCACTCATGGAAAATATGCTTATTTTCATTCCGGTTAATAAAAGGAATATAATTTTTTCGAAGGCATATTTTTATTTTTAACATGGAGCATAAATGTATCAAGGTAACCTTTGTTAACTACTGTGTTAGATAACATTGACATGAGGTGATTAAAAATTTAAAATATTCGAAATTCTACCGTTATTAATATGTAGCTTGTACAATGTGTGTACAGTGAACATATTTGTATGTTTTTGTCACTAAAACTACTTTTAAGGTCGTCTTAAGGTGAAGTGAACACAGCAAGACTATTCGTGTTTTGATTTTTAACAAAATATTTGTTGTTTTGATATGTAATGCTTGTTCACTGCAACTGTATCAAGAGACTACTTCATACGTTTACTCGAGGTTGTGTTTTATTGTATTTATTTCGATCGTCTTATTACACTGTGCAACTAATAGTATTACATTCAAGAACGATTCGTTATCTTTGATAATTTTCATCACTGTTTATAATTTAGTAAGCTAAAGTGTAAATTTGCATAAATAACAAACACCTGAATAACGTACAATCGTTTTTGTAATTTATTATTATGGAATATTCATCCTAAATGTACAATACAGAAATAGTTCAATAATAGCTAGTTCATATCGTTATAAAATTAATACGTAATGAATAATATGGACATGTCAACTAGAAATCATTTATAATTTTATTCCATTCACTTTTATCAATAGTTAGAAGTTACTCTATAACAATTGCTTTTTATGATTAACAATAATACCTATATCTGTTTCCCTGGTCGTCATACCTGTACTATGTTTACTGTCATGTGGACAAATAAACAACGTAAATTAGACTCCTAATGGAAAATCGTATAATTATAAGACTTTAATAAAAATATTAAAGTCTTATCACATATCGATGAAAAGGAAATAGTATCGAGTAAAAGTATATATATATATATATATATATATATATATATATATATATATATATATATACTTTTAACTGGACGATTTTCAAGATTTTTATCAAAATTGATATGTTGATCAAAATATAGACCTATAATTAAAATAGAATGTAAGATTGTATACAATAGTATTGCAGTATCGATGATATTAATTTATACCTTTTATTGTGTAGTTTTTTATTTACTAATATTTAACACTTTGGCTTTTCCGTCCTTGAGATGAAAGGAAGTGGAAAAACATTGTTACAATTAAAAGCCTGATGTACGTGCCTCTGATGATTTTGAATCTCATTTTGCAATATTTTGATTTATTGTGAGCGTTATACGAGATATTGTATAAATGACGCGTCGACCACTGTCGTAGTTTGGCATAGATTGTGTGCTTGCGTCTCCTTAATTGCTCAAATAAAAAAAAAATGCGCACGCGTACGGAGTGAGACTTCTTTAAGACATATCATTTACCTCTTATTTTGTATTTTACATAAGTAAGTTAAATAAAAGTATACTCATGCAGCAACGGCGGTGAAACGCTACAAGAAAACGTGGCGTTTTCGTTTTCTAAACCATACCGTAACTAAATTTCTCCACTACGTCGATAAAGAAGTTTCACTTCAAAAACAATGTTGTTAATATTTCTTGCATCGCACTGACGCGTATGACAAATTTTCTGAAAAATTGCCTGGTAACACACCCCGTGTTTACTACTTTATCCTTTAAGTTTTTATAATACTCTCTGCGACGGCGTTTATTCACCACGAAACTTTAAAATTCTTGAATTTTACTTGACTGAACTTTATAAAGATGGTAATTATTTGTTTGTCTATGGTTCGAATACATAGGTGAACAAGCACAGTATACACACCTTATGCCGAGTAGAGTATGTTAGCAAGGCAATTAAAAATTTGCTTTAAGTGCAGAAGGTATAGAAATTCTTAACCATTGTGTACTTGTATTTGTGACTGCAATAAAAAGTTCGTGGTTAAATTGTAACTGAGCAATAAGCGACGCAATCTAACCAAAATGGCGGCATTTTTACGAAGCGGGTATTCCATTCCATTATAGAATAGCAATAGCAAGAATTTGTAACGCAACATTCCATAATCGGCGGCAATAGTTTATTTGTGCCACATTTTTTAAACGTATTATTATCAATATAATTGTTCACATGTACATAGCATTACCAGCGTGAAGAAGAGTGCGAAAGATTCATACAAGCTTCTCGCAATGCATGCGTAGGGTTCACTTACAGTAGCACACAGTGAAAATAACTACTGTAGATGAAAACTGCGCTTGTGTGTGTGGTGCAATCTCAGATCATATAAACAACAGGAGATATGCTCAGTAGTTGAAAATGTGTCGGAACCCGGTGTCTCCAGTTGGCCCCTACCACGCGCCAACTACTACATAATAAAAGCAATAGATACACAATCGCGCACACACTCGCATTTTATAAATCAGAACATACTACACAACCAATTATAAACCTTATCTCATCATACACAGCGTGAATTTACAATGCACCGTACAAAACTTATTCACACAAAAACATCTGTCGCTATCATTCACTCACAAAAGCCGGCAGCAGCTGCTTCACGAACTTTTCGTGTGAGTGAGAGTGTCAGTAAAACACTTATCCATTGCGCTATTAGACCAGCTGATTCACAGGTCGATTTGTACTTAGCAAGCAATGGTTTTTGTTCCTAATGAAAACATTTGATTTGGTTTTTCATCGTGTTTCTAGTACCACGAAGTAATGTTTTAATAAATTGAATAAGAAAAACATTAATATTTTAGTACTTACGTGTGAAATGAGATGCCATCTTTCATGTAATTCACAATACAGCTGTTATTTTTGCAAACAATCACTGAACAACGCGGCATTTTGTCAAAAATCACGAGCAGTGAAGACGTCACAAGTTGACATTCGACTAATTACCGAAACTGGCATCAGGCCGCTTTGCGGCCAGATGCGTTCGCAAGTGCCACGCCTCCTTGCCATATCTCCTGTTGTTTATATGATCTGAGGGTGCAATGTATGTGCTTAAGCGAAGCTTCCGCACGCTTGTTCACTATAAAAATACTTTCAGACTTTTTAAAATTTTACCGTTGTTTTTCATAAATATTTTTAAAAAGGTGTATCTGAATTATAATTCACAGTTAAAGTTGTCATTTCTGTTTAAGTAAGCATGTATATGTGTTAATGTCTGAAAGCTATCTTTTAGATACAATAGCCTCATAAATATTTATTAAGAGTAAATTTAAGGAATCGTTCAAAGCAATAGTTAACATGTATGTATTATTATTTATGTCCGTTTAAGTTTCTTTGAATGTTTTATTGCTGGACGCGATCTTGCAATTTTATCATGATATTTATATTTTCAACAAAACGCTTCAAGCAATTTTACCCCTTAATTGTATATTAAAGCGTAAATTCGTGTAACGTTACACTAATATGTACTTAGGGTATGAAGTGTCCAAAATTTTACGATTATAATGTGGTTTGTACCGAGACTGTTAAGATGTGTGTTCTCTCTTTTTCTTTGGGTACTGTAAAGAAGAGACGAATTCAACGTCTAGTGATAACGGTCACATTGTCTACTTTTGTACGCGTTGGTTTGCCTCGGCGTGGCTGATTTGCGATTAATATTTAAAAAAAAGTTTAAACAACGAAATGATTCACATAAATCCGCGGTAACTTCAGAATTGCTTTATTTCTTATAATAATACATTAGGGTACGTAATACATGGGTAACATAATAGTCTCAATACCTTACTAGCCATATATATAAAAGAACTATTTCAGCTATTGTCTATTAGATCCATAAATAATGGCGTAATTCTAAGTTAGTTTGAGAATTTTGCCAATTACTGAACAAAACGTTTTGTAGTGACGTGTAACCCCCACGACAATAGGTATATATATATATTAGAATTAAGTTAATTAAAGTCATAGAAGAAGCAATACGTCTTTCTTCATTGACACCTTTGCAACCAAGATTTAATTCGTTAGATATGCCCTTACCATAGTATGACCACTCCGAAATGTATCCATTCTCAAATGAGTGAGCTCACTCATTCGCAATCAGTGCTGCGGCAGTGGTGTGCGGTGACAGCAAGACGTTGTACATTGAAACTAACGCGCTGATTTCACCAAAAAAAGAACTCTCAGAATGCCATCGTGTGCCTTTCGAAATTGGAATAATAATTCTAGAAATACAAAGAAATCCCAAGGTGTAAGGAAAATAGAGAACTAATGGAATATTATCGGCCCATCTCACTTATTCCCGTAATTTCAAAAATATTTGAGAAATATATATATAAGGAAATATATAAATTTATTGAAAAATGTAACATTTTATGTGAGGAACAAAAAGGATTTAGACCGCATAGGACAATCAATATGGCCATATATGACTTTATATACAATATTATTAACAATATCGATAAACGTAGACATGTCTGTGGCATATTTTGCGACATGACAAAGGCATTTGATTATGTAAATTACGCTACTCTTTTAGAAAAACTTGAAGCCTATGGCATTAGAGGCAATGTTCTTAATCTAATTGAATCTTACTTAAAGAATAGAATACAAATAACTGAAATTAATCAAATTAATATAGCAAATAAGAAGGAAGAGATATTTCGATCGTCAAAGCGCGAAGTTAAATTTGGAGTACCACAGGGGAGTGTGCTGGGTCCTTTTATATTTATATTGTACATCAATACACATACATACATATAATCACGCCTCTTTCCCGTAGGGGTAGGCAGAGACCACTTCTTTCCACTTGCTACGATCCTTACATACTTGTTTCGCTTCGTCCACTTTCATTATTCCCTTCATACATGCTCTACGGTTTAGGGTACTCTTAACCTGGCCTTTTTTCAAGACGTCCCTAATTTGGTCTAGAAAAGTCCGCCTAGGTCTACCCCTTCCAGCACTTCCATTCACACTCGCCTTATACACTTTTTTCGTCAATCGTTCTTCATTCATTCTCTCGATGTGGCCAAACCATCTCAGCATACCTTTCTCAATTTTTGTCACTACATCTTCTTTCAAGCCACAACGTTTCCTTATCTCACTATTTCTTACCCTGTCACTCAGTTTAACTCCTATCATACTTCTTAATGCTCTCATCTCAACTGCATTTATTCTACTTTCATGTTTCTTCTGCCATACCCAACTTTCACTTCCGTACATGAGTGTCGGAACCAACACCCCCTCATGCACAGCCAAACGAGCCTTGTTAGACACCTTCCGACTGTTCATAAAGGAGTGCAAAGCTCCATTCACCATGTTTCCTGCATTCACTCTTCTTTCGATATCACTCTCACACTTTCCATCTCTTGTAAACTTTGACCCCAGATACACAAACTCTTTCACCTGTTCAATTTGTTCATCTTCAATCACGATATTGCAGTCTGTCACTGCCTCATCTTTTTCAAACACCATCACTTTCGTTTTCCTTACATTCATCTTCATTCCCTTTCTAACAAATGCTCCACTCATAGCAGTTACCATCTCCTGCAACTCCTCGGCCGAAGACGCAAGTAATACTTGGTCATCAGCATAGAGAAGACATTTGACGAGTAACTCATTCATTCTCAACCCACTTTCATTCACTTTTAAATCTGTCAAACAATTGTCCATGAACAGATTAAACAGCCACGGTGACGCTACACATCCCTGTCTAACACCTTTTTCGATATTAAACCATTCAGTGTATGCCCCGTTTATCCTTACACAAGCACTAGAATCCCTATAAAGAGATTGCAATGCTCGTATGAGGACACTGCTCACACCGTACACGGACAGTGCTGACCACAATTCATTCCTCACCACTCTATCATAGGCCTTTTCTAGATCTACGAAGGCGCAGTAGACTTTCTTGTTTTTAGCCAAACACTTTTCGGCTATGCACCGCAAAGAAAAGACCTGATCCGTACATCCCATTCCCTTTCTAAATCCCGTTTGTACATCCCATATTTTCTCGTCTGTTTCATTCACAACCCTTTCAATCAACACTTTCGCATACAATTTACCGACGACGCTAAGAAGGCTTATACCACGGTAATTTATGCAGTCCTGCCGTGACCCTTTTCCCTTATACAATGGCACGATTACGGCTTTGCACCAGTCTCCCGGCACTTGCCCATTTCGCCAGCACAGATTGAAAAGGCGGTACAGCTGACTAGCCACCAGGCCCTGTCCAGCCCTCAGCATCTCGCCGGTAATCCTGTCATACCCTGCAGCCTTACCTAATCTCATACTTTTCAACGCTTTCACTATTTCATCCATGCTTATCTCATTTTCATCAACATTTATATTCGTTTCCGTGGAAGGTGGCAGATGCTGTACCTGCACTTCCTCTCTTTCAAACAAACTTTCAAAATACTCTTTCCATCTCTTTAACACACATTCTTCTCCTTTTATAATGCTCCCATCTTGACTCCTGATTGTACTCAGCTCCGAGGTAGAAGTTTTTCCTCTGACTGTTTTGATAGTTTTCCAGAAAAACTTAATGTTTGACTGGAAATCTTCAGTGAGCCTCCTATCGAAATCATCTTTTCGTTCTTCTTTCTTTCTAGACACAGTTTCTTTCGCTGCTGTTTTCAATCTTTTATACTTCGTTCTTGCTTCCTTTATCTCGTCATCCGTTGCCTTTTGAACTTTTTGGTTAGCTTTTGTTGCTAACCAATCCAACCACGCTTTCTTCTTTTCTTGCACAACCCTTTGTACATCTTTATCCATCCACACGTTATCATTCTTTCTCCCTTTCCTTCTTTTAGCTACCCCGCATACCTCAATCGCAACATTTACAACCCCTTTCTTAAATGTCTCCCACAGATCTTCAATCATTCCTGTCTCTTCTATCCCTTTAAAACTTTCTTTCAGTTTCTCTACATACTCGTCTTTTTTTTCTTTTTCTTGTAGATTTTCCACTTTTACTCTGTCCAAAACACTCGTAGGCTCGGCCCCTCGGTGTCGCCACCGTTTAAAGAGGCCACGCATTCGGGCTATGACCAAGAAGTGGTCTGTGTCGAGGCCTACACCGCGATATGCCCGAGTGTCTAGCACTTTCTTCTTCAGTCTTTCATCCACAATTACAAAATCAATCATACTTCTAGACGCATCCTCATCTCTTGTATACAAATGGATCTTTTTGTGGTCAAACATTGTGTTGGCCACGCACAGATTCCATTCCAAGCATACTTCAAGCAGGCTTCTCCCATTGTCATTCACTCTCTCGTCCCCAAACATACCCAGAACTCCTTCATACCCATCACGCTTTACTCCAACCCATCCATTAAAGTCCCCTAACATCACGATCCGTTCATTTTCTCCGCATTTATTCAAGACCTCTCTCATGCTATCCCAAAATTCCTCTCTCTCTTGTTGTGATTTTAGTGACCCACCTCCACTCAAATCCGTCGGTGCATAGACCCCAAGGATAAACAAGCGGGTGAGTCCGACTTTTAACCTAATCCAGAGGAGTCTTGGGCTTACATATTCATGCTCCATCACACATTCAACCATTCGAGATGAAAGAATCACACCAACTCCCTGACAGCCTCGGCTGGTTTGGGGGACTCCCGACCAGTATGCCGTGTAGGGGCCATGAACCGTGGTGTCACATCCTTTCCTCTTGGTTTCGTTCACGCACAGAATATCAATGCAACGTTCATCCATCATCTGACACACTCCATCTACCTTTCCATCCATCCCTCCTCTTACATTCAACGTAGCGAAGCGGCTCTCCGTGGGCCGCTTTTCGCCCCCGCGAAACGCGCGCGTACATCAATGACTTACCTAAATGCATTGAGCAACCAGTAACACTATTTGCGGATGATACCACAGTGACAATACCATGTAAAAGTGTAGAGACCTATGAAAATGACATTAATAACTCCTTAAAATTAGTTGTAAACTGGTTGGACGAAAACAATTTAAAAATAAACTTAAATAAAACTAAAATTATCCATTTCAGTCAACGGATTCCTAGCATGAGCCTAAATGTACACTACAATAATGATGTTGTAAAAGAAGTTGAAACTGCAAAGTTCCTGGGTCTCGAAATAGATAAACATCTTAACTGGAAAGCACATATTAATACTTTATGTAAAAAAATTAGTAAAACCGCGTATGCTTTACATAATTTGTCTTCAATAGTATACACGGATGCACTCCTCACTGCTTACTACGGCTTAGCAGAATCCCACCTCCGATATGGAATAATATTTTGGGGTAACTCAACCGAAAAAGAATCAGCGTTTAAGGCTCAAAAAAGATGCATAAGGGCGATGTTTAAGCTCAAAACTACCGATAGTTGCTTGCCATATTTTAAACAGTATAAAATACTGACATTACCTTGCTTATACATACTAGAAGTAGCAGTGTTTGTTAAATTGCATCCGAAACGTTTTAAACGCCTTGACCAAGTAGTTCCACGTAATAGACGCGACAATACCCTTTTATGTCATCAATCCGCTAAGACAGCACTAATGCGCAAAAGTATATACTGCATGGCTCCAGTCATATATGATAAAATACCAAAAAGTTGGAAAGAATTGCCGCTATCGATATTTAAAAAAAGGCTTCGTAGCTTCTTGACAGTTAAAGCATACTATAGCGTAACAGAATTCTTGACTGAAAAAAATTTTTCATTTTGAGATTAAGACTATACAATGTTAAAAAATTTAAATTATGTTTGTTTTCGTGCTATTATTTTATTTTGTTATAGCTGTTTAGGTGATAAGTTTATATTTCTGTATATTTTGCATGCCTACTGGTAAAATATGGCTGAACTCACTACCTAAATTTCCATGTACTGTACCCATATTTGCAAAATAAAATATCTTTATCTTTATCTTTATCTTTATCTGTAAAATTTCACTCGTAATTATCTATATTTTATTGAATATTGAATTTATTTTATTCCTATGTCAGAAAAATTACGGCCAAACGGAAACCGTGCGACAGAGGAAGTAGTATACACAATTTTCGTAAGATAATAAGAGATGACACTATTGTCTCAGTACTCTTCTAATAACCAATTTAGTTAGATACTCGGATGTACCAAGGAAGCGGTTTACAAAGGGATCATCTATAAATAGACATAAACTCTTGCAAACACACACATTTAAAAATAATGCAACAGTTTTACAAGGTGAATCTAACGATTTAAATCTTTGTTTTCCAACATTACATGGCGACCCTGTCAGGAGTGCATTGTCACAGCTCCTTTGACACCTTCCCCCTTTAGTTATTAAACTTAACTTTAATATATACCTATCGTAGTGGGGGCTACACGTCACTATAGCGTGATATAGTTAAGTAACAATTAAATGACTCTTCTTATATGCGAATTAAGTCAGCCAAATGTAGCGTTGTGCTTTTAACTTGTTTTTATTTTAGTTGCCGTAACTACTTGGATATACCGGTAACCTTTTTCATCATCATTCTCTAAACCATTTCCCATTATCTGGGGTCGGCGCCGGTAACCTTTTTATCGGGATAAAAAAAATTAATGAAGTAGAGAAGACTTGGGCGTAGTTTTTGTTATTTTCTTAAATAAACTTTAATTTTGAGAAAAAAAAAATAAAGCGACTAGACTATCCAAATTTTAATCATATTAACACTATATTACGAGTGGCAACCTACCTACCTACCTATGAATCTACGATTTCTTTGACTTAGACACCGGCCGCTAGTTAAAAAGTTTACTTCAAATTATTTTATTTTTTGTTTTATTTCATTAACTTTACCGCATTCCCATAGAGAAAAAAGATACAAAGGGAGGACTTAATGCCTAAAGGCATTCTCTACCAGTCAATCAATGAAATTGAAAATTAGTATTCATTGACAAAACATTTTCATAATATGCCAATAAAAATAAAATGAAGTTTAAAATTATTCCATAGGCTTCTGCTTTGATGACTTATATCCTGTTTTTTTGTCGACGGTTAACATGTTAGCTGGTTAGTGTACGAGTGGACCAGAGACATAAACATTCAGTAGCCGATATCTGAAGTCACTCTAATTATAGCCAGTGGCAACTGGCGCCGCTAGTACTTTGTCAATCGCAAATCATCCGCGCCGTGATAGAGAAGTTAAGATGGCAATCGTAGCTGGGAAGGGAAAAATCAAATTGATTCAACTCCATGAAATGGCCTTAGTTTTTCTTGAGAGAATAGTTTGATTAATATTGCGGCTCCTTGGTTGTGGTGGCGTAGCAAGGCCGGGGGCCATGGTCCCATGAAACCCAGCTTAAGCTCCGCCTTAACTTTTTAGATAATGCCAGTAAAATCTTTCAATACTGCCATTATCTAAAAAGTTAAGGCACAAATTCAGACAAATATTCTGAATGTTTTCCGTTTGCGAAAAATTGGTATTGCAAACACTATCCAATCTGCGAACACGTTCAAGTTAGCTGTCCAAGGATAGAGTTTTCTCTAACCTAGTACATTTTATAGTTTTTTTAATTTAAATCATATATAAATACTACAAAACACTTTTCGTTTTTTCTTACTTTCAAGATTTATCGAAAATACGAGTTCTCTCATTTTCGGTAGCTCTAAAGACCCCAGTGGTAGTAATCCACGCTACGCCACTGTTTGGTGCGCATACGTGCGCATATTCGAATATGGCGTCATGTTACGTACAGACGCCATGATTGTGAAATTTTTATATTATGTCAAAATGTGAAATATGTACAAAGCCGGAATATTTCGATTCTTAGTTAGCTCTTACGTTATCATGTTTAGTTTTAATATTGATGACTGTTTTTGTTTTCTTGTTTTCACGTTAAGTTGCTTTTATGTTTGTTTGTTCTTTTTCATTAAAAGAAGAATTATTTTTAACTTAGCTAAGAGTTTGCATAACAACAATTCATTCTTTTACCGCGACAAAACTTCAGACTTTTGTAATGACTTAAAAAAATTTTTGGTAGTTTATAACTATGACCAAGAAAGAAAGAAAGACTGATTTCATGTGACGCAATAACCATGTTAAAACAATATAAAAATATGCATCTTAAATCATTTGCAACAAACATTTGGTTTTAGGTGTATATGTGTGATTCCAGCTGTGAATATTTTACAATCTGATAAAGAAAGAAAGTAGAAACGGAAGACGACCGTCTGACCTCGGGGATATACTTGGCGAGGGTAGCAGCGGACAGAGTCCAATGGAAGCAGTTCGACGATGTGTGCGTGAGTGCGTGTCAAGAGGTTGAACATAGTTTTGAAATGCACTCAGTGCTCCGCCTATCTTTCTTTGTTGGTATGAGGTTTAAATGCGGCTTCTATCCTTATATCTGTCTCTTTCTATTATAGTTTAGTGGAAAAAAGAGAGAGAGAGAGAGTAAGTGTAAGCATTTCTTAAATTGTGTTATCGAGTTGATTTTTGATTTTATGAATAAGGCCGGAAACGAATAAATTATTACCACTTTTAGCAATAGAAAATGTAACTATCATAATATTTACATGAATTATATGCCAGTTTATTGTTCACATAATGATTTCAAGACTTTTATTTAAAGTTTATTGTTTATGTCGCATATTATAACTACTTTGCGTTAAGTGTTGATTAAGATGTTGCTTTTGCTTAATATTTAAATAGTTTAATTTCTTACAAAACAACGTAATTTCTTTGTCAGTTGTGAGTGATCGATCGAAATATTCCAGTTTGCTAACATTTAACTTAAGGAACTTTAAAAACGGGTTGTGGGGACATGGGATTATTGATTCGGTATATATTATATAATTTCATATATCATTGCCCAATAACTCGTATCGAAGAGCTTGTTATATATAGATTAAGAGGGATTGTGACCAAAATGTAATGTTACCGTTAAATTATTATCTCGAAAAATTTCAATCGTTGGTCTATACATCGCATTTTCATGTTCCCACAAAACTTAGAATTAGTTGATAAATTATATTTGAATCTACCTCAACCAAATTACCCATTAACGTTGTTTGTAAGTGTTCTCTTGAGTCTTATTATTATTACTAATAAATTACTGAAGTGTAGTGTTTTATAATAAAAAAAAATTATTATAAGTTCCAACTTCCCATTTTGATACGGTAATTATTGTTACCAATCGTATTGAATGCGGGCGGGTTGTTGCGGCGGCGATGACAGGATTGGAAAACGAAATTAAATTTGAGAATAAATTCAACGTTCACGATGTTTTATTTATGGTTCCTTCTTCCCTTCTTGATAGAATAGTAAGCGAATAATTTTTTTATAGAATAAAGGCGGTAAACGAGCACACAATCCTCCTGATGGTAAGTGGATGCTGTGGCCCACAGATATCTACATTTATCCTCGAAATGCAGATACATTGTCATCCATGAGGACTACAGTAGGGGCACGAGTTAATGTCTATCTGTATGTCAGTCTATATGTATGTCCTGAGGAATGCGGTAGTGCTATGACCTAATCAGTTATGGTAATGTTGATAATTACTACCGATTTAGTCAACAGCTGTCAATTTGGTTTATTCTATATACAGGTTTGTTCTACATGTACGGTTGCAATCTGAAAACCTCATGTTAGCTCATGTAGTTTTATCAAATCAAAAAGCTCGCTTTTCTCATGTTTAGTATAGTCTCTACATTTTTTTTTCTAGTGAACAAGTCTAACATAACCGTTGCAGTGCTTGATTTTATAGGAACTTTATTTTCCTCAACACTGACATAACGACTACGCTGGATGGTGGCAAATTGGGAACGAACATGTGAGTAGCTCATTTCTCAAAGTTCGTACTGTTCATTTGCCGTGGTAATCGCCTGTAGCAATACCAGCTTTGAAAAACAACTTTGCGCCATCCAAAAAATCACGTCTGGATCCGGCGTGAACGAGAATTGGCCTGCTCGTGGAGCTAGTGTCAGTCAGTATCGCGTCTATATATTCGTTTCTCCAACACTTTTTAAATGTGAGGTTATTGCCAAACCACGTTTAAAGGTCTAAAAAAAATATCGCGATGATTTTCTCGATATTGACGAATTTTTTTTTGCAAATAATTTAACCGCGCAAATACAACAGCCGGTCTTTCTATCAAAATCTTCCACTTGTGAGATTTTCGCAATTTGTAGCCCATTTCCTTTAGTAGTCCCCCAGGAAAATCTAAAAATTTTCCCGGCTGCCAGAAGTTTTGAACAAGTGGTAACAATTTTCTTTGTCAAATAAAATTCTTTTGAAATCATTAAATTTATGTTCCCTTTTTCATTACACGATTTCCCTTTTTTAGAAGGCGAATGAAGAGGTCCATTTTTGCTTCTGTTTGAATTCTAGAAAATGTTCTTTTAGTAAGTCCAATGTAATGGGCCGCTCGATCTAAAGCATTGTTGATGAGATGAGAGATGAATGTTTCTCGAGTGGCTGCCTCGTTCTGGTAAACGAAGTATGGGGTCGCTACCACTAAATAGAGTGACGAGCTGGTATGTAAAACAGGAAGCCGATGGATGCAGGTGGCTCAGGACTGCTGTGGACAAGGGCTGTAAAGATGACGGTTAATAGCTAAAGCCGAAAAATGCAAGAGCTAAGTCGCAATAGATATGTTAAAAGTTGTAATCGTAGTTACAACCCGTACGATTATACGTCCGACTCGCACTGACTAAACTCCATGGTGTTCTACTTTAGTATATAAGTAGGAAGAGCCCAGGGCCTTTCGCTTTTATTCAGTTAAGTGGAAATTTAATTCTAATAAGGGAAAATATTTGAGAAGAATTGTGTACACAAATAGGTACCTATATTAATTTCAAAATAACATTTATAATTAGCGACCTGTTCTGGCTTCTACTAGGTGGGATCTATTGATGTGGCGCTATTTAGACCTAAGATAATCATTAATGATCATTTATTTTATCTTATCAATTATTGTTGGCGACGCGCCTATAAGAATGTTTCAGTTTATTAAATCAACCGATGACGCATAGTTATAAAAAGCAAATTATCGAGCCACGACGCTCTGATAAGAAAATGCTTAGTTAAATCTTAAAGAAATGTCGAATTAATGATAAGAAGGTCTTGGGTTCGACTCCCAGGCCAGACTAGTTTGTTCGTTTTCCTAAGTAATATCGCTTAATAAATTCATAAGGAATTTAAGATATAAATTATATTACCGGATTTGTTCCCCGTTTGAAATCGTCTTTCCAATGATGTAAATTCAAAGGAATATTAAAGTGAAGTTAGGGATCGGATTGGTTCCCCGGTCGAGATGATCACTCTGTGCACAAACAGAAATAACGGAAATTAATTGCATAAGTATTGTCTTGTATAAGTTTGATATGTTTGTACGAAAACAAATGCCTATTTGTTATGATTGATTAATGAAAACATTCACTTGTATTGTTATCTGATAAGAAGCATGATAACGAATAAGAGTCTTATCAGAAATAGTTTCCTACTGTTTGAAAATTATGTAGAAGCACTCGTTTATTTAATATTGTTAAAATTAAGTGTATTTCAGACTTTCATTTTTCTGATAGTCGAGAGCCGTGCAAAGTTAGTTGTTCAAATAGTGTGAGTTCACGGAAGCACGCTGGCCACGCCCTTAGGAGGCCGAATATGTAAAAATTTAAAATGTTTATAATTTCAGCAATTTATGTAAAAATGACTTGTAAAACATTTCAGGTTGATTGTACGTGCTAAAAAGGTGAATTCTGTGTTATTTTTATGTGAAAATTCCTGTGTATAAGTGAAATAATGATAGTTTTGTATAAGAAATTTAAAAGTGTTTTAAATAGTGAAATAAATAGAGAAAATGTAAATTAAACTATTGTATTAGTTAACATATGTATAAATTCAAGTGGGAAACATTGTTTTAACTTTCTGTGTTAAATATTTAAGAAGTTCGGATTTTGGATTTGTGAGTAAAGTAGGCATATTTTGTTTTATAAATTAAAGGATTTTTGTAATACGGAAAAATAATGTATATCATGGTGTAGATATTGTTTTGTGCTATCTAAATAGATAACTTGTATTTATGTGTGATTTATGTGAATAAAGAAATTAAGTGAAACGTGAGAGAGTAATAGTACAAATTCATGTTATTAAGTTGCGCAGGCACGCGAATGGCGCGGCTCACTTTCGCGTATAGCTCTGGGGGTAGCTTAGTGAACGGGTTTTATTGCAATTCGTTCGGGGAAGAAAATAGTTCGGGAAAATAGTTCGAGAATTAGTTCGGAAAAATAAGAAAATCCTTCGGGAAAAGTAAAAAACCAGCAGTCAAGAAGAAAAGTATAGGGAAAAGTGATTACTCTCTCACGGAACGGTTTGAAGATAATTGCTGTTTCATTCCCAAGATCCCTTAAGTTATACAGTCCACATCGAAGAATTAAGGCGTCGGGACCGGGACGACTTCGGAAGACCCGTAATCCCCGTCTGAACCTACTTGCTGAAAAGGAACGAGGTTATCGCCCTAGTGTGTTACTCCGTTGCGGAGATCACATACGTTGTTCCCGAACCCAACGTAGGCGTTGCAGGAGGCCGGATCGAGAGAAGCCTCGATTCCTCCCTTCTGTTTCTTAGTTTCCGTCCGTTGTGTCCTTTTCAATTGGTCCTTGTGAGCCGAATTCCTTTTCAATTGGTCCTTCGCAGCCGGATCAGGAGGACCTTCCGAATTCCTTTTCAATTATTCTATTTTAACAAAATCTAAATATTTTGGATATTTCGTTAAAAGGTAATATTTAAAATAAAAATATCAATTGATTGGTGTATCGATCGTACGATAGGTTTACTTGGTATTTTATTCATAAATATAATATGATATTGTTAGGAAGTGTAAGTGTTAATAAGTATAAAAAAACAACAGTTAAATACTAAATATCATTTACTGCTTATTTCTTAATTGGACAAGTAGACTTTGGCGACATAAGCGTGACACAGCTCCTTCGTCCTTGCGTCGCAACTTGGCGGCGAGGCGAGCAAGGCTGAACCGCGAGCGGGGACGATCTCGACGTGATACTAGAACAAACAAAATTAGTAGCGTATTGGATAGCGATAAGTGTTTACTATGAAATTAGAGTCGACTAAAGGGTCGATTTTATTTTTAAAAATTTTCACCGTGATTTGAAGGCAAGAAGTTTGAACATTGTTGAAAACATTGATCGTCTGTGTACGAAGCATAATATTACATATTACATATTAATACAAGTACCCGGTTGACCGAGCTTTGCTCGGTATTTTTAGCTCGATTTTTTTTTATTTCGTGTGTACTGATGAAATATAAATAATATTTTTTGATCTTAGCGACATAACAGAAAAAACGGAACTGGTTATTTGAATAAAAAATCATGAGTGCAATTATTTTAATTTAAATTTTCGTGTTTTTAAAAAATACTAAAAAAGGGCTCGAAAAAATAGATTTTCTCAAAAAAGAAAGGAACTTGAAAAAAAAATTAAATAGTCGGCCGGTCGGTCTGGGCTCGAACCGGGGTTTTACGATTCTGTGACCGCCCATTATACCAATTAAGCTATTTAGAATCATTAACAATCTGTCAAAATTTACCTTCTTATTCTAACGATATTGTAGCAGTTTTTCATTGCCTAAAAACACGGACAAAAAGACATTTTCTAAAAATAAATCCTAGCTAGATCGATTTATTATCCCCGAAACTCCCTGGACACTAAATTTTATGAAAATCGTTGGAGCCGTTTCCGAGATCCCGATTATATATATATATATATATATATATATATACAAGAATTGCTCGTTTAATATTAATACAATATTAATACAGAGTTATTTTTCAAAGACTTGCCGAATTTTGAACTTAAGTTCAAATATGTACTATAAATAACGATATACCGTTATTGTATTTTTTGAAAATACGAGTAAATAAGGTTTCTACTTTTATTTGAAATTATCCCTAATTTAATGTTATTTATCACACTTTCGGAGATTTTTTAATGAATTTTTCTTTACCATTTGCTTACATTACTTATTCTGAATCTTCTCTGCAATTTTGGCCGGTTATTTCAATACAACTCTATATACCTACCTAGTATAGGCTTCCGCGTTGTTTATAGCACATATTGTAAGTGAACGTTTCTTTGGGCCTTTCGTCATTAGTTGTATATTGCCATAATTGCCACTTTTTCAAGCGGGTTGAAAATCGGAGTTTAAATAATTTTGGTATTATCAGAGAGATGCTGCTGCAAATTTCCTGGTTTATTTCCCGCTGTCGCTTCTTACGACATCCACGGGACATTATGGGTTGACTGGTAGAGAATGCCTTTAGGCATTAAGTCCGCCCTTTGTATCCTTTTTTTCCTAAGGGGATGCAATAAAGATTATAAAATAAAAAAATATGGGCTAGTGGACATTTTTACACCGCCAATAAACACAGTCAATAAGAGAAGTAGGAGCTTTAGACAAATGGTAAGAGCGTAATATTAGGTACTTATAGTTCATAAAAGATAGCTTGATCTCTGCGACAGCTGTCAGTAAAATCACGCCTATGAAGTCCTGAATTTCTTAGTAGTACAGACACACAGTACCTGTCAATGACATATTTTATGGGCATGCACTAATTAGGTCGGCATGCATCAAGCTATCTTTTATGAACGATAACGCCATTTTTACGATACCATTAAACGACATATCACCGAAGAACATTTATCTGCTAAACCTGGTACTATGATTTTGTAATTGTTGCTACAGTATAAAACAAATCGCTATAATTTAAACACGTTCGAAATCATATTATAATTTGCAAAAAAAGAATGATACTTAGCGCATTTTAACGAAAAATACTATATACTCTCCCTATAAGACACTTGCGATCCCCCCGTCTTTGCACGAATGATTTCTGGATCTCGACAAAAGCGCCACCTACCTGGTCCAATTGTGAATTTAAATCACCCACACAAAAAATTATCAAAATCGTACGATCCGTTTTCGAGCTTTATCGTCTAACGAGTGGTAAAGCAGGATAAGGATCGGATTGTTCGGGTCTAGACATGTGTCAATCGTGAATGATTCGTTCATTTGATCTCACAGATCATAGAATACTGAACCCGAAATGATTCATTTGAATGATCGACCTGAACCGGGTCAGGTTTGTAAGACGAATCAATACTTGAATGATCGGATCATTATAAATTTAATGAATGACACATGTCTACTCGCGTTTCATTTAAGGTATGTGTATGCATGAAATACATAGTATAGCTTATCTAATTACCTTCGGCTACTCTCTGCCAAGCTTCCCTGTCCACATTGACCATGCCAGTTGAAATGCTTCGCCCCAAGCTCTGTTCCTGCGTGCTAGAACTCTGTGTTTCTGTCACATCACTGTCACAGCTAATGCGGCTGTTTCTGGAAATATACAAAATACATACATAAACATAAATCCTCACGCCTGTTGCCCAGAGGAGTAGGCATAGACTACGGACTTCCATTTGGTACGATCGAGGCGAAACAGATGTGTAAGACTCTCGCCTCCTTTACATCCAGATAGGTACATCCATTCCCAACTCTACCGTTTACTTCTGCAACATAAATTTGGTTTGCCAGTCTTTACTCGTTCATTCTTTCTCCATTACCTAACCACCGAAGCATTCCTTTCTTAATCCTGATCACAACATCATCTTGTGTACTAGACAATTTCTCACCCTGTAATTCATATTCGAAGCAATGAAAATATACAAATTCAGACATTTTTATAAAATTATGTCAATGTGTGGTGGCAGTTTGTACGATTAAATTCCTCATCATCATCAGCCTCTGGTAGTTCGCTGTTGGACATAAGCCTCTCTTAAAGCACGCCACTTAGCCCGGTCTTAGGTTACACGCATCCTGTTCCTACCAGCCACCTTGTGCAGATCGTAGCTCCATCTAATCAGAAGACGTCTTATACTACGCTTGCTTCGACGATCTGCACTCCATAACACATCTAATCCATCGGTTGTTAGAGAAGACCAGCCCATTGCTACTTCTGTTTACAAACACGGAAGGATATGTCAGTAATTTTGGTTCTCCTGCAGATTTCTTCATTATGAATTTTATCTACCGGAAAAACTCCGAGCATAGGTCTTTCAATCGCTTGCTGATGGATAGTGTCCAGATTTCGGCACCACAGGTCTCCACAGCGTCAATCAGTGCGTTCTGTCACGCACAGGTTGAATAACTTTGTCTACAAACTTTGTGGTATGGGCGAAGAGAAAACCTGACTAACCCTCCATAATTCTAAAATCCCATAATTCTATATTACTAAACATATCCACTGTAGGTAACAGAAAGCATATATATATATATATATATATATATATATATATATATATATATATATACGTAGGTATGTAATTAAAACCAAAATTGTATTACAGCTATATTCCAGATTTTTTCAATTTAATCATTTTATAAACCGTTTTAACTGTCTACTTTTACCTCAGTTTTTCGACATCCAGCAAACGAAAACAAATATAAAAAATAAAAGCATACTAAAAGCATACAGTCATCGCCACAATCCTTTTTATATTGTACTTTAAAATATAATTTAAATCGATAATTCTAGACTTGGAAGTTAAAAGTACTTAAGTCAAATCTTTTTGCATGCAAAAATTTTACAGGGGAGGGTTATATTCGATTGGTGTGAAAAAAAGTAGTACGGTTTTTATTTTTATTGTTTTTATTACATAATCACGAACTAGTTACACGATAAATTTAATATATTTCAAACTTATTTATTATTATCTGAAATATCTGACTTAAGTTTTTATGTGCGCAAAGAAATCGCAACTTAAGTGTTTATTACTGTACCATACAACTACGTAGCTTATTAATGTTTAAAAATATAAAAATGAACTAAGTGTCAATAATATTTAATAATTATAATAATGCTTATTAGTTAAGTTTTTATAATAAACTAAAAGCTACTTTCTTCAGAATTTGATATATCTTTATTATTATCTGAAATATCTGACTTAAGTTTTTATGTGCGCAAAGAAATCGCAACTTAAGTGTTTATTACTGTACCATACAACTACGTAGCTTATTAATGTTTAAAAATATAAAAATGAACTAAGTGTCAATAATATTTAATAATTATAATAATGCTTATTAGTTAAGTTTTTATAATAAACTAAAAGCTACTTTCTTCAGAATTTGATATATCTGGATCAACGTCAGTTGTGTCTGTAGCAGTTACTAAAGTTACTAAATTCTGGTAAAAATTATGGAAACATTAGATAAAAGTGATATTATGTCACGTTTTTTTAATGCTTATTGGTACCGGTTTTGCAGTAATCTGCATCAAAATTAAATTCCTTTTCTCGTCGCGTGTTCCGTTTGAAATTAATGGTATTGAAACATTCATCTCTTGACAGACATTTTTTGTATTTTATGACGCCATTTGAAAATATTTCCATCATCGTCTTTTTTTTCGAACTACTAACCACCCTTTCAATAATCTAGCGAAGTCAAAAAAATCTGCTTACCGCATTTCTTTAACTGTAAATTTTTTGCTGCTCGACCTGACTAATTGCATCCAATCATGTGGATGATAAATTTCAATTTAAGTTTTTTCCTTTTTTTTTTCTATGACCAGGTACTTTTTGTGTATGACCAGGTACCATAAATTTATGATTTATAACCCTCTATTATTAACTTAATAGAGGGTTTTACTGACAACAAGTATGTAAACATTGCAGCCACGTGGGTGTTCTTATTTTGTCCTCCGCAAGCTCCTCGACCCGAAATTCCCTCATGCCACATGTGGTGCGTTGACATTCCAGTTCCGTTGTCATGTATCGTAAGATTAAAGGTCCAAAGTTGTCTTTTGTAAAAGGCTACAGATGATTGCAAAGCTGGGGTTGGCAAGCATTGTTGTAGCTCAAAAGACAGACACTTAGACACTTGATTTTTTTATCTGTAACTGCGGTATTTTTTGTCAAATTTCTTCTCATTGTAAGCCATATCAGCTGCTAGCAAGTGTGCTTCCCGTTCTGTTTCAAGAGCAGATTTTTTCGTCTCGTCCGTAGCAATGTTTAATTTCATTTTAAACAGGTCGCAAGTGTGATATGTGTCCACTTTTGGTTTTTTGAAACTTAAATTTAATTTGTGGAATTCTCTACGGTAAATCACTTACAGGATTTTCATGTGAAGTTGAATAAAGAGAATACATTTTTGATATTGTCAAATGCGATGGTAAATATTTCCGGGCGCTTTTGCGTCTATTGTAGGGGTTTTCATAAAGCGGAAACGAATTGAACTGATTAATCACCTCTTCAAATTTTTGTTCAGAATGTTTGTTCGGCGGTATATTCTTCCCACGTTTGTCTGTTTTTATAATTCCACTTGAGCTGCTACGTTTCTTCAACCGGATTTGTTTAACAAAATTATCACTTATTGATAGGGTTTTTAGAAAACACCCATGACACACTGATATTTTTTCACTATTAAAGTTGAAATGATTCTTGTAAGTGTGCTGTCTACATTTTTGTTTGTCAGGATCTTCGACACAAAGACGTTAAGTTTTTTCTCTTGGATAGTGATCAAAGATGAAATGAATGCTGCCCTTAAATCGTAAGACCCAAGATTCCAAACCTCCTTGTGTTTATCACTTATTTTCTGTCGGCACTTATTCCAACAGTTAGGTAATTCCTTCATTTGACGTTTTCCGATAGTTTAACTAGAAGCTGTCGCATAAGATTGACCAAGATTTCTTTTTAATTTGTTTTCTTGCTTCTTTTTTCTACAGGACACCGGTTGGTTTTGTTGTAGCAAAGAAATTATATGCATATCCACTGATGCATTAGGAACAGCAATTTCCATTTCTTTATGTTGTGTAAGTAAGCTAGGACTGCCCGGAGAGTAGTTAGGATCGGCCACAAAATCGTCACTGGAAAAGTCACTTACTGTTTCATCTAAAATAGTTTGTTTTAGGGTTCCAGATGTACTTGGTTGTGGATTACTGAATGGATTTTCGTCACCTGTAAAAACAACAATAATAAAAACTGATAACAGATTGGAAATTGTGATGTTTTTAAATATAAAAAAAACTTTCTAAAGAGGTGTGGTAATTTCAACTAAAGCTATTAAACAGTTTTGCATATTACCCATTGTAATAAAATGATAAACAAACGTTCACATCAAAAAACTTTTACCCTGACACAAATTACTGGGTTAAGAGCAGGAAAAAGAAGTTCACAACATACCTGTATTCTCATTCATTGCTGCACTGTCATTATTTATGGCGAGATTCACCAATTTTCTGGCCCTTGAATCCATTGCGACACAGTTACTTAACGTACACCACCACCGTCATACAGAAACAAATAACAACTAATGAAGAAATGTGTATTTCTTTTGACTTAACTAAAATTTACCACTTTATCAGACCCTTAAAAAAGGGGGTAGGTACTTGAAAGTATTATAAAGAACAAAAGGGGACCATTGTAAAAAACCACTTAAGTCAGTCAGCTTGCAGTATAAAAAAACTTAAGTCAATTTAAGTAATTTTTGTCGCCGCTCGATGTGTTGATAAAACATAAGTTTTATGGTACAGTCGGCTGTTGCGTCTAAATTAAGCGTCGGAGACTTACGTGCTTCTTCCAGTCGACGGATGATACAAAAACACGATTGCTGTGACTTTTTAGAATTTAGCGCGAAAATTGACTTAAGTACTTTTGGCCGCCGTGTCTAGAATTAATTAATTTATTATTCATCTTCAATCTCCGAGCTGTAGATCAGAGATCCGAGATCTCGCGTCATACGAATCAGGAAATGTCTTTTAACTGTGGGAATCTGACATTTTTGGTTCGTTTTGTAAGGCTTAATCGATATTCTTTAATTTGTTTTTAACATGCTTCTGAATGTACCATTATCAGGTGCTATAAGCTATATAAATATCATCTCAAAGCAACATACAAATGCTATGAAAATTGTAATTTGTCAAGTTAGTAACTTATTTTATATTCATGATGACAGCAGTTATTTTTTTTTTATTAAAGGGAGTCCCTTACATGTAGATGCTATTATAATGTAATAAGAATAAATAATTTTTAGAATTTTCGGATGCAGTGTTGTCATATACATGGAGGGAAACGTCTTTCAGAATCGAATATCAATAAAAAAATATTAATTTAAACATAATATTATACAAACCTGTCGCCGGGTCTCAAATCATTAGCTGAGTTCGTACCTTCCCTCCTTATCGACGGAGGGGATGCCAGGAATTTTTCCCTTGCAGCTCGAATCTTTGCTGCGCGCTCTGAGAGACTTGTTGCCACGGTACTGCTTTCTGTTAAGAAATTCTCGGGTTCCATCGTCGAGAAAGATCTGTCATAAAACCCAGTGTTACCCGTTAAAAACCTGGATAAGCTTGGCACTATAGTATCTGACAGCTGCCTTAATACGGGATGAGGTTCTGGTTCCGCTTGGCTCTGATCTGGTAAATTAGAGGACACGCTTTGAACTACTGTATCGGTGCTTTCAGTATTATATTGTATCGTCTCTTGGCTATCTCCTTTATTCCCTTCTAGCGGCGTTGATTCATTTTCTTTTTCCGGAAGCAATGTATTTGCGCTGTGTGACTTAAGTACTCCATCCAAAGTTTGTGGGGTTGGCGTCAGACGTTTTTCGACTGAAGTTTGATCTCGTCTCGATAGCTGGCAAGCACTCGCCGATTTCTGGACTTCTCTTTCAAGGAACGGGTTATTTCTGAAAAATTACGTTAAAAATTATTTTAAAAAAGGATAAAATTATTAGAAATGTGAATTTTATGTTGATTAAGAAATTTAATTCCGCCGATTTCTACCCCGTGCGGTGATAATGAAATAAAAATGATGAATGAAAGAAAAAATCGTAAAGAAACCTGCATGTATGAAAAACAATTTGAGGACATGAAACAGAAACAGAATTTTTTTATTCAATGTAGATTATAAACAATACTTATTGAAAATCAATTTTTTCATTTACCACTGGTTCGCAAAAAAAAAACCTCTGTCCTGGGAAGAACCAGAAAGAAACCCAGCGGGACTATTTTTTTTTCAAATAATATCACCTTTCCCGGGGGTTATTATCATCCATAAATTCCTTAATATTATAATAACCCTTTTTATACAAACTTAGTTTAATAAAATTTTTGAACTTTGCGTATGACAAATTTCGTATATGAAAATCCCAGAAATGGGATTTTGTTGTAAAAGCATTGCCCCAAGAATGAATTACTGACTCGGTGGAGTCGAGTAACTGGTACTACTAGCTTGTGTCTGTTCCTAGTATTTACAGAATGAATATCACTTATTTTTGCAAAACTACGTTTATTCTTGTGTACGTACATTACATTTTCATAAATGTATTGAGAGGCCAGAGTTAATATATTAATTTCCTTAAATTTTTGTCTCAGTGACTCTTTTGGTTTTAAATTATACATTGCTCTAATGGCCCTCTTCTTCTTCATGTCAAACCGCTAACACGTATTACAACGACGCATTTCCTTTCTAAAACCCTTTCAAAAATGAAAGGAGGCTAATGCCCAACAGTGGTATGTGTGCCATTTTATCTTTTTTAAGCAATTAAATTCATTTATACAGTTTAGACTTAGGCTGAACGGTGGTACTATTATCACCATCATCGGAGCTTTTATACTGTACCTACCTTATATTAATCCCAAGAGGCATATCTGGAGGTCGTCGCCGCTCAGCAGTTGGAGAGCGCCAGGGAGGTGAGGAGGCACCACTACTTCCGCCTGACACGGGACCTGATGAAATATTTTATTTTTATGTTTTTCGGTTGGTATGATTATAACAAATTGTCAAATCATTTGAATTATTATGTAGAATCCATATTCATATTATATTACTCAATAATTCTATACATATATATATACTTTATGACCAAGTCCAAAGTAGCTGCTCAGCGAGTTATGGAGAGGGCTATGCTCAAAGTGCCTCTTCTTGATAGATTTTAAAAAGAGGGTATCCGCAGTAAACCAGAGCAACCAATGATATTATAAGTAAAAAGGTGTTTCTCATAATATCATTGAGTGCAACCGACATAGCTCAACGGAACTGTAAGCTGAAGCGGCACCGGACTGCCACATAGCATAAGTGGCAACAGGTATCGTAGGTAATACGTAAATTCAAAAGGAGCAACTCATTATTTCCAAAAAATGTAAATATTTCCAGTATAATTTTTCCCTTACAATCAGCCATCCGGGACCAAAATGCCAATCTGCCTTACGATTGCTCCGCCTCTTAATAAAGATGTTAATTGCAATTTTTGTCGATTTATTACGTGCTCGGCGATGAAGGAAAACATGTTCAAGAGCTGACAAGACATGCAACTGAGGACTAGAATATTTCTAGGACTCATAAAGTCCGATAACATGCGCATGACTGGAGCAGTGTCGTTGACTAATTGCTCCATAGAGTCTGGAATCCTTTCAACATTTATGAGAAGGTTGGTTTCCAGCAGTTGGACGTATTAGGGCTGTAATTTTCCTAACTTTTAGTTACACCGTGTACTGTCGGTGTAAGAATATCCACCAACTCGTGTCGCTCCGTAAGCGTCGTAAGACACGAAACTGGAACCGGAGATGGGCATCAGCCAACGGCGTCGCCAGCCGATGGCACAGGGGCGCACGTAATGGCAGGGGGGCAAGTTGACTTTACATACTACAATTCATACTTTTCTCATTCTCAATGAATGAGAAAAGTTGGTATGAATTGTAGGTATTCTGTGACAGTACAAAGTCCAATGTGTAAAGCTACACGAGCACGAGCTCTTGACTATGCAATAAAAAACTTGTAAATAAGTTATAATAACATTTATTAGAAAAATAGAATAAAAAGGAGTTTGAATTTGAATAAGTGTACAGCGTACAGCGTATTTTTTTTAATTATCAGATTTTAATATTATAATGGTCGTTGTTTGTTTATATTAGGTTAATTAAAATATAATTTTCGGGGATTCATTGTAAACTTCTCGACCACTTTATTATTAAAATCTTGTAAGTTTCCATGTATAAGTTTTCGGTGCACACTCATCATGGCCAAACCATTGAGGCGATTTTCACTCATAGTGCTTCTTAGCCAGGTTTTTAATCTCCTGAGGCTGCTAAACAATCGCTCTACCGTACACTTCGTGCATGGAAGAGCGATCAAAATTTTCAACGCTTTTTCCGTGTCGGGAAAGAAGGTTTTTGCTTCTTTTAGGATATCAACAACGGTTTGATCTGTTGAGTTTGGTTTATTATGCCAGAATTGCTGCCAAAGCTCGACTTCAATTTTTATGTTTGGTAAATTATAAAACTGAGCGATAGTTTCACAAGTTTCTGTGAGATTTTCGACTGACATCGTTTGCATTTATGCGGGGTGTAATTTAGATAAAGTAAATGATGGAGTATTTTCTTCAGCAAAGCGTGTTTCAAGCGATGTAATAACGGAGTCCAAGTATGGTATTATTAATGATCTTTTCCAGAATTCTGAAGGGCTTTCTGCTGGGTGATTGCTTCAATGACGTTGTTTCCCAACAATGCGCGGCATTGAAGTGATATCCTCCTCCAGGCCGACTTTCTCCGCAACAACAGTAGCATCCTTTATAATTTCATCTGTGACTCTTTCGGGATTATCACGGTGGCTCTTAAGCAATTGCAAAATGCGTTTGACGTGTTGCGAGGCCTTAACCACATCCAAAGCTATGGATTGGAGTGCGTTGACAACAGGTTCTAACAAAGCAGAGTATTTAGCTATCAAAGTAATACAAAGTATAAACAAAATTTTGAAAGCAGCCGCATGGAGTTGAAAGGCATTTTTTCGAGTAGCACTGTTTCCTTCACGCGATAAGTTTTCTAAGGCTTCCAATATAACAGGAAAATTCTCCTTAAATACTCTGATAGTTTTATGTTTCTCACTCCATCTTGTTTCGCAGAGCCTGGCAATATTAGGTACCAATTTTCTTCTCAAAACAGATTCCCGAAAAAAATTAATAATATCTTTAGTGGTTCCCATGGTGTTTCGAATTTCAGGAAGAATATTGAGATCATTTATTACCAGATTCAATTTATGGGACGAGCAATGAAAGAACAGTGCTTTGGTATATTTTTTGCGAAGGATCGCTTGTACTCCACCGTCTTTTCCGGACATCGTCGAACAACCGTCAAATCCAAAACCAACGCATTTATCAGCAGGATTAAGGTCTTCTTTTGTCAGAAACTCATCGATGCAATATGCAATAGATTTCGCATCCAGACCTTTCAGCTCAACAAATCCGACGAACATTTCTTGGACCTCATTGGCTTCCTCGTCAAAATATCGCAGCCCAATCGATAATTGTTCAGTACCGGAAATATCAGCTGTTTAGTCTGCTAACACACTATAAGCTTCTGCTTCTTTTACTTTTTTCACAATGTCTGCCTTAATAACATCTCCACAAATTGCGATAATTTCATTTTGAATAGCAATCGATCGATTTGCTTGCATTCTTTTCCCATGCTCAATGTGTTTCTTCAAAACTAAATCTCCCGCGTCAATTCGTAGCTTGAGAAGTCCTCGAGAATACCTTCGCCATAATGTTTTCCTCTCAGAGCTAAGTCGTGCGACCCGCAAAACGTAATGCAGGAAATAATAGATGTTATAATTTTTCGGTTTTCTTCAATAATGCCCCGGGAGTATTTGTTGAGTTGTAAATCTACAGGCACACTTCCAAGAAATGATTTAGCGGCTTCCAATGCCATCTTATGGAAGTGGGTTTCCATGTGCTTTTTGCAATGCTCGTGAATATCTTTGAACTTACAAAACGGCCTTATGATAAATGACCCTAATACGCCTCTAAAAGAATTTGGATTTGGCGGGAACAATGTATAATATTTACAAAAGGCTCCTTTTTGGTGCCTGGAATAGGCCAACCATGGAGAGTACGTTTCCAACCATGAATAATTAAATTTCCTCTTCAAATGTTTAGCGTCTTCCGCAAAGTCATACGTCGCAGACGGAGACCAAGTGTTTTCAAGCAATTCTTTCTTCATTTCAGTCGATAACATTGATGCTTGTCCAATAAATTTACTGATGTCATTTTCGTTGCAGTCATTTATCGAAGAGTCGGGAACTAAGTTCGGTTCTTTGGATGTGCTAGGTCTCGCCAGGTCACCCACGGAATCATCGCTGTCACTGCTTGCTCCTTCAGGTTTCTTTCTTTTTAAAACTGCAAAATAAAATATTTGAAATAGCAACAACTTCTTCTGGTCCGCAATTCACATTGAAAGCATAAATGCCCTTCAAGACGGCGGCAGGCTCGAGCCCGCGCAAGGACTAGCGTCAACGATATTTTTTATATCAACATTCCTAGCTATTTCGAGCGGCTTAACCACCGCGGCTATGCTCGCGCGGTCTCGGGCATCCTCGCTCGAGCACTCTAGAGCGGGCGCGACGACACGCACGCACCGGAGTCTCAAGCATACGCGAGCCGACTGTGCCGAATCGGCACTGCCGATATTCATTCATACAATTTTCTACTTTGAGCTATGTTAATAAGGTCCTATTTTCGATTGAAAGATTACATTGAGCAATTTTCCTTTTGGTTTAAACTGACGACCCTTAAGAATCGGATATCGTGCCTAGAAACGGATCTTTTCGATTTTAAAAACCGATGCAAAATCAGCATTTATAATCAAATCAATTGACGTTATTTTACGGACGGAAAATACGAAAGCTAAACGCAAGTGATACTCACCAAAAAATTTTCTGATGTCCATATTGATTATGTGGTCACAGCAACTATTTAGATGTGATAATAGCGCACAAAACAACGTAAAAGCGGGCAGTGGCAACGCTAACGCGCGAATAAATGACAGACAGACGATAAAACTGTTGCTTTGCTTCCCCACTCCCTCTCTCCCGCTTCAACGATAGAGTAGAGCAGAGCGCAGCGTAGTACGGAATATTAAGAGTGGAATTGGTGAATTCATTCGAGTTTCGACGCACGGGAATGATTGTTCAAGGCTTGAACTTCAAGCAAATCAAAGTATTTACTTAGGACTTTGGTTGCATTATATTTGGCAACTTTTTTAGAATCTCTAGGGGGGGCAGCTGCCCCTCCCTGCCCCCCTTGGCGACGCCCTTGGCATCAGCTATCCTGTAACAACTTAAAATTATAAAAAACTGTGGTTGTATGCCAGCCTGCCAACGTGGCAACTATGGCAAAACCCCTCTAATAGGAAACCTTTGGGGGAGGCCTATGATCAGCATTGGACTGTTGTAGGCATACAGCCTAAAATAAATTATGTGTTTTTTTTATAGAATAAGGGTGACAATCGAGAACAGTCCAAAGTGAATGCTGTGGTCCATAAACATCTACATCGATTAAGAATCAAAATGCAGATGCGTTGTCACTCCGGAAGACTAAGCTGGAATGCCTCGTTTCCAACAGGTAAAACGGTCTGCGATTCCCTACTAATTTATAAATTGAACTGCTTTATACTGGTATACTGTGAGATTGTTTTCTTCCCTGGTCTTGCCGACCCATTTGTGCTACAACCATAATTTAGCTGCAGCGTGGCACTACTTATTAATAGGTTCCTCTCAGATATGACGGGAGTCCTATGCCCTTAGAGTTGAATACTCTGAGCCTGTGCCCAACAGTGCAGTGAATATTCTGCAATTGCCAGTTTATGTATTACGGTATATGTATTTGTTATAGTTGTGATCGAATGCGAAGTTAAATAAAGTGAAATTACCTTCTTCATTTATTTTTTTATTATAACGTTGTATCATAATTCGAATGGAAGGCGCCGCCTCTTTCTGAAGTGGCTTACGCTGTGATGACGGAGAAGTGGGAAGTGGTGGTCTCGTTTTCGGTCTTTGGTCAATTCCATCTTGAAGATCGCCGGAACTCTTGGATCGCATGTTGAGCTCGTTTTTGCGTTTTTCTGCTTCAGATTTCTTCTTAAAATCATAAGTGCGTGGACTCCTTTCCACGGATGGTCTCACCTCATCCAGGTCTTCCACGTCCACCGGTATAACGGCTCTCGGCACTGTTTCCCCGCTTCGCACAACTGGCGAGAATATTTTTCTGGTTGTTTTGACTATCACTTCCGGTGACTTCTCTCTGGGTTCTGAAGCTTTGAGTTTGAGTACAAAGATCTGCGATACATTATTTGAATTAATAAAATTAAGTGAATTATATATAACTGTAATAGAGTCACCAGAGGCAAGTGTGACAGTGGGGCAATTATGCGGCCTAAACACGGTTTCGGTTTAATTAATTTATGTCACACTTGCCCCAGGTGACCCTATAAATAACAGCCTTGTACTGGCAAGCGCATTGTAATGCGACCCCATTAGATAGATAATTAGACGATAGATGGACAGACTTTGATGAGCTATGTAGATTAAGGGCAGGGAAAGGTACAGGATCGTGTTATATGGCAATCTCCACAGATCCCTACAAAATACTTTTCCTCAGACCTATATTAAGACCTATTATCAGTAGCAGTTCATCACAATTCTAGGTGGGCTATATAATGATAACGGTAATGAAATAATTTTAAAACACGTTCTAGATGAATGTGTTCGACTAACTGCTGCGTGCACATTCCGGGCATCCTCTCAGAATTAAGAGCAAGACTGTGTCCAACAGTGGGATTTATTAAGTCTATAAAATTTTATTTATTACTTTTACATAAATAATATGTATTCAAGAATTTTTTTAATGCAGTTATAAAATATATTCGCTTTCGCCCAGCATTAAAACATGCTGAATGAAAACCTAAAAATGAGAGAAAAACAGATTGAGTATAAGAAAAACGAAATGGATTCGTACGATAAGGCAGTCTGATCGCTCTCTCAGACATCTCTTTCAGACATTTTTAACATTTAAGAAAGAATTGAACTATTAGTCAGTGGGGGGGGGGGGATATTTTATACTAAACTTACATGCCAATACCTAAATAAACTTAACCAATGTAATATATTATTTATAACAGAATAAAACGCTAATATATACAAAATAAATACAATTAGTAGACATACATTACAATAAATCGGCAAATATACAAGAGGCAACAGAAGCAAACAAATCAAGTGATGTGCAGCAGCGTATTCATAATAAAGACTAAAAATAAGCTGCGGATGCTAACCCACTTGTCAAGCGTGTCAACTATGACAAAAGAGACAACCGATGGGGGAGGCCTATGTTCAGCAGTGGGCATTTTTTTTCTTCTTTATTGATCATTGAACCAACAGCATGTTATAAATATTAACAGAACTTCTCAAATAATCCATAATGCCAATAACAGGTTCTTACTTTATATAAACAACATTAACAGGTTGTAACGGTAACGGTACATAAGTATCTTGTAAAGCGTTTAATTACCTCTCCCTCTGAATCCGAGTGAAATGATGTTGGAGGACTCCTAGGTCTTTCAGAAGGTTTTCGTGGTCTCTTTCGTCTTCTAGGAATTTCAACCGTTACGGTGTCCACATCTTGTTCGGTATCACTCTCTGACGGCTTAGATTGTTCTCTTTCTAACCTTGCTCTAGATTTAGTCTTCTTTTTACCGTTACTTTTGTCGCCATCTTTACGTTTAGAATCATCTTTTGGGTCTTCGTTACTTTCCTTACCATTTTTAATTGCTTTTGAATTATCATCTTGTTTATAAATTCTTGAGTTAGATACTTTGCTTGTAGACGGCATGTCTTTAAATTCCGTTTCTGAGGTTGTTACGTCATCTTTAAATCTGGTAGAGCTTCCTCTTTCAATTTCCTCTATAGTTTTCCTGATAAACAGTGCATCTTCTTCAATGCTCGGTTGTTGACTTATTCTTCTTCTGACAGACTTTTCAGTTGTTTTGTTCTGGAAGATTTTTAAATGTTATTTTTGAAAGGATTTTGTTAATAAAATTACATGTAAATGAAATTAACCTGTAAAATATACCTGTTCATGCGATGATTTTGATTTTGTAGACTGGCCTTTTGATTTCACACCGCGAATTTCTGAAAGTACGACTACTAAAATTGTATTGCTTAACAGTAGTATGTAGTTGTAACTCAAGGGTGGAGCGCACGCTTTAATTCTCGTTGACATTACGGAAGTTCCAAATCGCCTTTTTGGGTGTTAATTGGCAACGTTCTTGACGGTGATGGAAATATATTGAATATTTTGAGGACAAAGTTATAACTGCTAACGTTTTCCACGTTGGTCAAGTGATCGTAAGTGTGACTTCTGATCATGAGATCGAGGATTCAAATTTTGGGTCGAAACGAAATCAGCTATTGGGATGTTCCATCAAGAAATACTTAGTCGCGACCCCCGTGTTTGCTTTCCGAAACACCGTTGGTCTTGCACCCGAACTCCCTCCGGTCGGTAGGATTGCATTTTTATCTAATTACGAGAATAAGGGAATATAGAATACACCCGTGCAATATAGTCCTGTCATTCACAGGTTTGCCTATAATATAAAATATATTGAAGTAGCGCAAGTTTTTATTGACTTAAAATGATGATGCAGGTTATCATTAAAAGAAATATTGTCATTTAAAATTACAAACCCTTATTAAAAAAAATCCAACGAGTATTCGGGACCAAATATTGTTATTTTAAAATTGATTTAAAGGTTAAGAACGTAATTAGAGTACAAATAAATTCACCATTTTGATTTTTCTTATTTAGGTGAATCAAAATTTAAAACTCATTTTGTAACCTAAAGCTTAACCGGCTAAGTACCCACTTAACTGTAATTTTAACCACTCATTTGCTACATACGCCACGCACGCATCAACTCGTAGATTAAAGAACCCAACTTGAGAAAACCTAGCAGCGTTAAGCTGCTATTTTACGCTGGTATTCTGTGAGAGCGTGGTAGAGCCATGCTGTATTGTGATTACAGCACGAATGGGTCGGCTCGATCGGGGTAGGATCACGCTCTTACAGAATACCAGTGTAAAATAGCAGCTTAATGGTGTGTTTCGTGTGGTGAGTGTAGAGAACCGGAGACCCTTTTTACCGGAAACGAAGCATTCCAACTCAGTCCTCAGGGCTGGCGACGCATCTGCATTTTGATTTTTAATCGAAGATGAATGTAGATGTCTATGGGCCACAGCATCTACTAAACATCAGGTGCACTGTGTGCTCTTTTGTCACCCTTATACTATAAAAACCTTCCCTGGACGAGCCGACCCATTCGTGCTACAACTATACTATTAATATAGCTGCAACATGGCTCCACCACGTAAAATTGTCTTAGGAATAACGAATAGAAATAGTTTGAAGATACGTGAATACTGCTAAGACGCACTGTTATTGGTTATTTTAGTAAATTCTCACCAGAACCGTTCGGCTGCAAGACTGCAGTTCCAGTAACGGCGGAATTGGTTTCACAGAGTAAGCGTGCCTCTGCCTGGCCGTATGTGTACACTGGCTTCTGAGGGGTGTGACGCGGGGAGACCGCCACCAGAGGTGCAGCAGTGCAGACTTCCTCAGCTTCCACTTCCACCAGCACTGCTCCTCGGGTGTTATCACCATCATTATCGTCAACACCGTCAGGCTAAAACATAATATCTAAGTTTATAAACTTGATTTTTGCGGGTCTGGTAGAGTACCTAAAACAAAGATTGTATAAAAAGTGCTGTTATAATATTATGGCATTTATGGATGATAATAAATAACCTGTGATGGATTTTGAGATTGTAAATTGTTCTTTTTAAAAAATATTCCACTGGATTTGAAACTGGTTCTCCCAGACAGAGGTATTCCGAACCAGTGGTAAATTGAATATAAGAGTTACTTTCAATAAGTACCAGGCGGTCCCATAATGAACTGGCCTGATATAGTTCAACGTGACATGTCGCTACATTTTGTGTTGCATTAAATAGTACGTTTATCGTGCACTTAATATAAGAAACTTGCATCGACATGAAATGCTTAGTCTTAGTTTAACAGGCATTTGAATAACGAGAGTCGCGTATTTTTTCAAAATTTCGAAAACTGAGTATCGAAGTGTCATAAAGTTTCTGTTTAAAGAAGGTTTATCCCCTTTCCAAATAAAAGAACGATTGGATGGCGTGTATAAGGAGTCTGCCCCCTCCTATAGCACAGTGAAAAATTGGGTGAAAGAGTTTCGCCTCGGGAGAGAAACCGTCGAAGATTTTGGCCACGACGGTCAACCTGTGGAAATGCTCATTCCCGAAACGATTGCTCTTATCGAAGTGGAAGTTTTGAGTGACCGCCGTTTGAAGATTAGATAAATTGCAGCAAAGCTTGGGCTCTCTAAGAGTACCGTTCATCGCGCGATCCATGAACATCTTCACATGAAAAAAGTGAGTGCAAGATGGGTACCGAAACTTCTTTCAGCGGTACAGAGACAGGAAAGAGTGCGCTGCGCTTCGGAGTTTTTGGATCTTTGTGGCGAAAATCCAAAGACTATGATCGAGCGGCTAGTGACTGGTGATGAAACTATGATCTTGTATTATGATCCACAAAGCAAGTGCGAGTCAATGGAATGGCGTTATAAGGGTGAAAAGCCCCCTAGAAAGGCAAAGGTGCAACAATCGACTAAAAAACTGATGTGCACAAAATTTTGGAATTTTCAAGGCATTTTGATGGTGGATTTTAAAGAACGTAATACAGTCGTGAACGGCGAATATTACGCTTCTTTAATATATAAATTACGAGACAAGATAAAGGAAAAATGAAGAGGCAAGCTGTCTAAAGGTGTCCTGTTGCTCCATGACAACGCCCCTGTTCATGCCGCTGGTGTTTCGAAGGATGCACTTCGTCAATGCGGATTCACAGAAGTTCCACATCCACCTTACAGTCCAGACATGGCCCCGTCCGACTATTATTTATTTCCAAATTTAAAGCGGGACTTAAGAGGAAGAAAATTTTCAAGCGATGAAGAGTTGCAGGCGGCCGTCTTCAGTCATTTTGAGGATAAAAAATGTGATTATTTTTATAAAGGTTTAGAGATGTTGATTCATAGATGTCAGAAGTGTGTTAGTATTCATGGTGATTATATTGAAAAATAAAATTGGTTTCGTTTCATTTCCTTCATTGGTTCATAGTTAGGCCAATTCATTATGGGACCGCCTAGGTATTATTTATAACCTGATCAAGGAACATTTAATAAATAAATTGAATTCGCACATATCAAAATTACAAAGACTTTTACGTGACCTAAAAACTCGGTCGAAAAAACTAGTTACTTTGTCTTGAGTTAGAATGAAGTTAATATTTTTATATACTTAATAAAATTTTTAATATAGATATTATATAAAAATATTAACTTCGTTCCAACATCATATAGAAGATAATGCGGCTCTACAGATGCAATGGGCTTCATGGGCGGTAGTCGCTTAAGACTAACCCATGAACAACTAAAATATAGAGGTATTGTAGGTACATTACTGGCCTTTTAAAAGAAGTAAGCTTTTTTAAAGGAGAAAGAGCAAACGAGCATGCGGCTTCCCTGATGGCAAGTGACTACAGCCGCCTAAGAACAACTGCAACACCAGGGGAATTGCAGATGCGTTGCCGCCCTTTTTAAAAAGAGAGTCTTTAAGGAAAAATCTTTGTTTTTGTTGGTAGTCGATTCAACAAAGAAGTTGTGCGAGGAAGAAAACTTCCAAATCGCACAGATGTGGACCGCCAATCATCCAGATCATGCAGGCAGTCATGTCGTGTCGGAAAAATTAAAGAAAACTTCTAGATAATTGTATCTACAGTGTTGGACCACCAAGCACCCAAACGGTGTGCATATTATTATAGTGAACCCCTGGGAAGGGTGATCGCTACTAAGCTAGTTTTAATTTGTTTTGTGTTTTTAATTGTAACACGCACGATTGTAAAATCTTATTTAAAAAGAAATAGTTCCACTGGGTTTCTTGCTGGTTCTTCCCAGGACAAAGGTTCTTTTTTTGCGAACCAGTGGTAAATGAAAAAAGTGACTTTCAAGAAGTATTATAATCTATATTGAATAAAAAGTTTCTATTTTCGTTTCTGAATTTAGTCACGATGTATGTGCTAAATCACAAAACGTTGGTTTTCGTAAAGGTTTCCTGTGTCCTGCCCCGTGTCCTGTGTTGCTCAGCATGTTCTCGCATTTTAATTTTCGCGTACATGGGAGTACAATTGCACGCATTCGAATAAATTTTGCGGTTTGATTAGACTTTCGTAATGATTACAATGATCTAACGGCGTCTGTCTTTTTGTCCGATTACAATCTGGGAGTCTTCAAAGTTTATGTTGTGCTAAAATAGTGCGACTTACAACTTACTTACTTAATATAATTTTTAGAAAAACCGGAGAAATTATTGCACCCCGGGAGGTCGGGAGATGAACCATTATTACCGGAGCCTCCCGCGCAACCCGGGTTGGTTACCCTAGCTGTACCGCTGCTTATTACTAAGGAGGATTGTAGTCAAGCCGTGGCCAGTATTTCGAAACTGAGTATCTTTATCTATATAATAATTCGTCAATAGAAAACTTTGTACCCATTTGTGCGCCCGGAGGAGTGATATTTTAGTATTATTGTAGATTATATGTAGAAGGAGTGCAAAAAGCTAAACTTTATACATAATGATTTAAAATTATAAAAACACAATCACGTAAAATAAAATAAAATAAATCATTAACTGTTTACGTTCATACTGTCAATGTCAAACTAATAAAAGTCTGTGGTCAAATTTTGGACGAATTATCATTACAATTTATCTAAAGGTTTAATTCTGTGATTTCCAATGTTCCTTTTTGAATAGCCGGTGGAGCGTTTATTTTATATTTTTATAGAGATATCTGTGTAACTTAAAAAGTAATGAATTACGGTAAAATTTAAACCACAAGGCGACCACTAGTACAAATAAAGCTGACAAACCAGCATATAGTCCATCTATAGGACACATTTTCATCTCTGATGTTTAATGCGTGTTTCAGTAACTATACCTACTGGTAACGAAGCAATGAGTCTCCAGTTCCCATCACGACCATATAAATACCATAACACGGCTGCAGTGTGCCTTAATCATTAATAAAACAGTATTTTTACACCCAATTACCGAGTGCTCCCTATCGTATTCAGAGTCAAAATCATCAACGTCGTTGACGCTGAGACTGGAGCCGTGGCGTCGTCCAATGCCAGCAGATGGCGCCACGCTCCCGTCGGACTGAGTGCGTGTGAGTGGCGAGGCTGGAGTCTTGTTGCGTTCGCGCGCCGCCCGCAGTAGAGCTGACGTGGACGCTTCAGGCGCGATGCCACGGGATTTCTCCCATTCGTGCAGCTTTCGGGTGAATGATCGAGAAATGCCTGGAAACCAATATTGGCGATGAAATAATTCGATTAAGTGTTGAATTTGAAAACAGATATACAGAACATGCAGTTTTTAACTGTATTGATACATAATGTGATTTGTAATTTGTAAAATTTGAATTTCACATTTAATTTGTGGTATACCATCTATTTAAATTATACTTATGTTGTTGTTCTGTTATTATGTAATAAGAAAGAGCACTGTGATCTGAAATACGGATAAATATTTATCTAGTCCAGACACAGATGTTTCATCATAAATAAATCATTTTTTGTGAACTAAGTATAGATCACAGAATAGTTATTTATAAATGTGATAGTTATGCGAGTGGTGAAGTAAAGTATAGTAGTAAATATTATTGTTATTATTATAATGTACAATGCATATATTGATATGAATAATAGATGCATAGTAACATACAATTTTTGGTAGTAAACGAGGCAATAACTCAAGTACAAAAACTTGTGATTTATTATATGAACGCGAATATAAGACATTGAATAAAATAAATTTTAAGAATTTTAGCGAGTTTATTTCAACTAATTTTAAAAATTTAGTATTTCAAGTGCCTTATAGCACCCTTGTAAATGAGGTCTTGGGTGTTTGGGGTCCAGATTTCATAGGCGTGGTATGACATCCTTTTATTATCGTTCTAGTATATGTTGCAGGTTTTCGGGGAGTACCAACGTAGGCATGTTGTGATGTACACTGATTGAAAAAATCATAGATTACTAATGTGCACTGGAGACACTGGAGTAGGTGAGAGTGAGATTCCTTCCCGGACCAACTACAGGATAGAAGGGCAGTCTACCACAGAGGACCACCACAATCTTGATGTATGCACTCTTTTTCAAAAGAAGTAATTGGGAGTTAATTACGTATTTACAATTATATTTTTGTTACATTTCAATGATTTATATTAACACTCTCGTTTAAAAGTCAGATGTAAAATAAAACGACCAGCCACAGGTAGCTACGTTAAATTATACTTCGTCCAAGCCTTCAAAGGTCGAAGGCGAAAACATCAAAACATTTGCCAAAAGCGAGCCGCCTGCCTAGTTTAAATTTACGGCTATCCTTATGGGGAAATATAACCTCAAATGGCTTAGCAAGATCCTCCGTTATGCCGAAAATATTGCAGCATTAATTTTGAAATAAATATATGGTAAACTTGAGGATTAATGTTAAGGACTATGTTAGACGAAAACACGATTCTGTAAAACATTCTCGATAGAAAAAAATCCAAAGTTACCTCCAAAATAAACAATAAACCGCTGTTATTCATAAAATACTTTAAATAAGATCATGAAACTTTGCATACTAACTGAACTAACTATAACGCAGTGCTTATGTTATTTTTTTTTAAAATACCATTATTTTCACTGTAAAAAGAAATTACCTATTTTTTCACTAAATAAAGACACATCGGAAGCCCGATATAAAAAAAGTGTTGCTATTTAAGTGGTGATATTTATGAGATTCTGATAAACTAACTTATGTGTTCCTGTTGCCAATATAGACACAAATACCGACGTGCCTCTACAAGTAATCAAGTTTTGCTAATTTTAGTACGAAATAGTATTAGCGATGTTTATTCAAGCCCACGCAAGCGAAGCCGCGGGTAAAAAGCTAGTCTACAATAAATTACCGCACCAACTACTCGCCTGCACCCGCGCCATCTACGCCTGTGACATAGTTTTTGTTCTAGATGTCAGTCTATTAGTGCACACAGAAGTCTTCGATTATAAACCATGTTTATTGTTAATTACCTTGAAATTTGAAGAGTCCGGTAGACGTTTGAACTAAAACTTCGTCCGGTTTCGCTTCTTCTTCCCAAGCTGGCACAGAGTTGGTCTCTTTCATGCGCTTCCACTCATCTGATAAATTAAACTATCATTACTGGGTAAATCATTGTCATTAGTTATATACGTTAGAGCCCCGCTCCAGCTATATTATGGTTGCAGCACGAATGAGTCTGCTCGACCGGGGTAAGAAGACGCTCTCACAGAATACCAGCGTAAAATGGTAGCTTAATGCTAAGTGTGTTTCGTACGGTGCGCGTAGAGATCCGGCGACTCTTTTCTCTGTAAACGAGGCATTGCATTTTAGTTACATTTTAGTTGCATTTATCCTCAGTGGTGACAACGTATTCGCGTTTTGATTCTTAATCAAAACGCCGATACGTTGAAAAAAATAAATGTAGATGTCTATGGGCCACAGCATCCACTTACCATCAGGTGGACTGTGTGCTCGTGTGACACTCTTATCATTAAAAAATATTTTGTACTCTTTATAACAATTATCTTACAAGATACATTATTTGTAAGATTTAACTTAAAAAAAAGTCCCATATAACTTCTGATTTTTGCTGCTTTTTCCAGGTATAGAGCTTTTTAACTAACTAGATGAAATGATTCTATTCTATTGACTTCCCTCCCCCAATAAAGTTTTCTTTTAAACTTAAACGGGGAGTCCTAAACTCATGTTATTATAAATTTGCGTAAGGGGAAAAATTGTGTTTTTTTAAAATTGTAATTCAGTGTAGGGTTTGTGAAAGGAATCTAAACCCAGAGGATGCAGACCTTAACAGGCTGCCATGCTAACTCATGATCAATGCAACTTTTATTCTATATAAATAAAAATCAATTTATGTATGAAATATCATCACTTGAGAACAGTTGGACCGATTTTGATGAATTTTTTTGTGTCTGTTCGAGTGGTTCCCTGGATGGTTTAGATTTACAATAGGACCCGGCAGGTGGCGCTGTTGTCGAAATCCAGAAACCACCCGTGCGAAGCCAGGGCGGATCGTAGTCTGTAATAATAAAAAAATATCAATGAAAAAGAGTACCCCATTTCTTGAGGAAGTCTTCGCTGAGATCCTGTCGCGCTGGTACCGGTGGCGGCTGCCTCACACCCTTCATGCGCTGCCACTCCGTGAGCTTCTTGCGGAAGTCGGCCGACAGCTGCTCTTCTGTAGCAACTGGTCGCGATGCTGGAATGCCATTAGATCAGTATATGATAACTTTATTTTTAAATAATGTGATTTTTTTAATTAATTTATTATTCATAATTTTGTTACATTACACAGTACAATACTAGCATATAAACCTCTACGGGTTTATCTACGCTAGAGAGTCGTCTTATATAAACAAAGATGTATTAATATTAAATCACATTATTCTAACAAAAGTACCTACTACAGTAAGTATGGTGGATTTAACAAATATGATTTAAGTTTACTTTTAAACAGTTTGGATTTACCGTAAGTTTCTTGTAATTCTATTGGCAATTCATTAATAAAAGTAGGTACAAGATGGGCGGACTTTCTTGCTCCATAGAAATTTTTAGTTTTCGGAAGTACATACATGTTGGATTTATAAGCTATATTTCGTAGATTTACAGGTCGTTTTTTAAGAAGTAGATATTCAGAATTATTAACTTCCGTCAGTATAATAAATTTAACTTTATCGAAAACATTTATGACTTTGCAATATTTAAAAAGGCCCTGGTCATTATCTATGTACTTATTTTTAATGTGATTAGGCACTATCCATCGAAGCATCTTGCGTTGTAATGTGTAAATTACATGTATGTACGTTACATAAGTTCTACCATAACTGCTAAGTCCATAACTAATGACGGAATCTGCTAGAGCCATATAAAGTAATCTAAGTATTTTATATGGTAGCTTAAATTCTAAAACGTAAAGTTTACTCAACACAGAGCGAAGTTTTGCACACACGTGATCTTTATGCGCTCTCCAGCTGAATCGTTCATCAATAATCAGACCAACATACATGTGATTTTTGACATTTTCAATGGGTTGACAATTACAGTGTTGAAGTATTCCATGGAGACATTCATGGCTGTGGGAAATGATAATCGGTGCGGTGGCAACTTTGTTGTGGGATGAGTGTATGTGAACAAGTTTTGTTTTTTGAGCGTTAACCACTAGGCCGACATCATGTGCCCACTTACATAGCATGTCGTAACTTGCCTGCATTTCAGTTTGTGCTACATCCATACTACGATTGGCAATGATGATACAAGTGTCGTCAGCAAATTGATATGTGGAGCCCTTAGATTTGAAGATAGGTATTATAAAATCCGTAAAAACTAGTATTATTTAAATGTGTAGTGTTCGCGTAAATATAAGAAATCATTAGTTTTTTCGTTTTCTTTTGTTTATTTTTTAATTTTACATAACATAAACACTCACGCCTGTCACCCAGAGGGGTGGCAGAGACTACAGACTTCCATTTGGCACGATCCTGACACACCTCTCTCGCCTCCTTCACATCCATACACCTACGCATACATGCTCGTCGGTTAAGGGTACTCCTAATTTGGCCCGTTTCCAATAAATCGCCAATTTAGTCGATAAATTTTCGCCTAGGACGTCCCTTTCCGACTCCGCCATTCACTTCTGCAACATAAATTTTCTTTGTCACTCCTTCCTCGTTCATTCTTTCCACATGACCAAACCACCGAAGCATTCCTTTCTTAATCCTGGTCACAACATCATCTCGCAAACCACACTCTTTTCTTATTACACAATTTCTTACCCTGTCATTCAGATTCAGCCCTAACATACTGTACATCCCATTCCCGCTTGCACATCCCAAATTTTTCCATCAGTTTCTTTCATGACCCTTTCAATGAGTACCTTAGCGTACAGTTTTCCCACAATGCTAAGAAGGCTGATGCCACGGTAGTTTTTACGATCCTGCTGCGACCCTTTTCCTTTATATACTGGGACGGTCACGGCTTTGCACCAGTCTACCGGTACCCGCTTCAGTTCCCAGCATAAATTATACAAGGTGTGCAGCAGGCCTGCCACCACTTCCTCTCCAGCCCTTAGCATTTCGAGTGAAACTCTATCATATCTGGGCGCCTTACCCGCTTTCATGCTTTTCATTGCTTTCATTATTTCATCTATACTTATCTCGCTACCTCTTTCCTCTTCTTTCGGAGTTTCTACTTCACTTAGTACACATGTTGTCTCCTCACTCATAAACACGCTTTCAAAATATTCCTTCCATCTCTTTAAACTCAAAATTTCATCATTCAGAATATAGCCATTCTCGTCTCTTATAGCATTCATCATAGGCTGTTTTGAATGTCCCCTGGCAGTTCTTACCAGTTTCCAGAACATTTTAATATTTGCCTGGAAGTTATCCGATATTCTTCTATCATTCCTATCCGTTCTTTCTTGCTTTTTTCTTTCAACTACTTCTTTTACTCTTTTATTAAGATGTCTAAAGACTGCCTTTTTTCTTTCAATATCATCATTCGTACCGCTAGAATTACTAGCCTTTGTTGCTAGTAAATCTAGCCATGCTCTCTTCTTTGCTTCAACTTCCATACGTATCTCATCATCCCACCATAACGTATTATTTTTCCTTTCATTCTTTCTATTACTAACACCACATACTTCGGTAGCTGCATGCACTAAACCTTTCTTTACATTTTGCCATACATTCTCCAAGTCTAACTCCTTCATACATAATTCATCCACACCACTTATATTTTCTTTCAGTCTACATTTGAACTTGTTTCTCTCACCTTCATCTTGCAACCTTTCTGTTATAATACGCTGTAACGCAGTGGTAGACACAGATGACCGATGGCGCCAACGCCTGAATAGACCATTAATTCGGCATAAAACCAAATAATGATCCGTTCCTACGTTAGAACCCCGGTAAACCCTTGTATCCATCACTGCGCCCCTCAATCTTTCATCCACAATTATGAAATCTATCATGCTTCTATCGTCACCTCTTTCCCAAGTATACATATGAATCCTCTTGTGGCGAAAGCAAGTGTTCGTCACAAAAAGATTTTTTTCCATACATACGGTGAGGAGACTTTCACCATTCTCATTTATACTTTCATCACCAAACGTTCCCAATATCCTTTCATAACCAAGCCTCCTCACCCCAACCCTTCCATTAAAATCTCCAAGCATAATAATATTTTCATTTCCCTCACACTTCATTAACACCATCCTTACCATTTCCCAAAACTGCTCTCGGATATAAGTGGGCTTAGACATGTCTGGGGCGTAGACCCCTAACACGAACAACTTCTTTAAGCCCACTTTCATTCGTATCCATAGCAGTCTTGGGCCTACACATTCATACTCTTTCACACATTGGCTCATTCTTTCTGAAAAGATGATACCTACTCCCTGGCATGCCCGCTCGGTCTCGTCTACACCAGACCAGTATGCGGTATACATGCCATGTGTAGTGACATCCTTCCCCTTCCTTTTCGTCTCATTTACGCATAACACATCTATTCCTCTATCATACATCATATCGCATACTTCATCCATTTTATCATTCATTGCCCCACATACATTCAACGTAGCCAGACGGGCCTCTGCAATCTACTTTTCGCCTCTCCGGGAGACAGAACGTGACGGGTAGCGAACCTCGTCGCCGGTTTTCCTTCCGGAGATTCTTCGCACCCCTGCCCCATTAAAGGGGCGCCGGGAACTTGGAGCCATTTCCTTTATTTGGTTAGTCATGGTGCGAAATATGGGGTAGTATATTTTACGCCACTACCACGGCGTGGAGCCGAGTCTGTGTTATCGGCTTGTCGCTCATTTAGCACCACCCGGGGGACACGTGTAGGGTGGGCCTAGGAACAGGTGGTCAAAGCCTACGGACGCGAGCGACTTATCCCCCTATTTTTAATTTTATTATTATTAATTTTATTATTTTTCTGCCACGTGATGGTGGAGTAAAAAGTCCGTCACCATATTTCATCCTGTGGGCGCTTAGACCATTCAATTACCTTGAAGGTGATACCTCGAAAATTTGGTGGTTTTTTTATTTAACATATTTTTTAAGTCTTAGAGATTACAAAGCAATATTTTGGTATACGATTTTTGACTCTATTGCCTTGGATTGCATAAAAGGAAAACACGATATCATGTAATTTTCTCGATATAAAAAAATTGCAAAGTAGGCTCTAATTATTTACATTTCTCGATGACACAACAATATTCTTACGAATAATTTCATGGAATTATTTTAAAGGCATAGTAAATAATCATATCTAAGTTCTCATAATCCGGTTTTTTAATCCATAACGAAGTTTTGTTAAAATAAATAAAAATGTTGTTTGGCGCTTACTTAGTTTTTTCCGAGCGCTTGCTGGGTATGGCTAGAGCTGCCATCTCTAAAACCTGCCTCCCAGGACCGGAAGCGTAAGTTCCCCGAATTTTGGAGCTTTCACCCCAGACATTTCAATACTTTTTTCATTCACTTACATCTCGATTAAAACATATTTTAATCCGTACTTGATAGAAGAAAACTTTAATTTTAAGCCTCTTTTGTTGCATGAAATTGTGTGTTTTATCATTCTTAATAACTTTAATAACATCAAAATGTCCTCAAATTCTAAAATAGACTATAATCAGAACTAAAACTTAAAAAACCATAAATTGTAACGTTTTTAGCAATCCGATATGTTTATTTCTATATATTGCAGACAAACAAAACACAATTTGTTGTTTACACTCATAGAACTGTGTAAATAACTTAAATTAAAAAGAAAACTTCATATAGTTTTTAATTATTTGGCAATTCTTAAAGCAATAACATTAAAATGCCTTCAACTTTTAAATAGACTAGACGGAATTAGAACTTAAATAGCTTATGTTATGAATTTTAACCCTGTGGTAACACTTAATTAAACGAATACGGTAGTTTTCTTAGAAAAACTAGTGTCAGTTACAGTCTTTCAGACAATTTACGGTCAATTTGCATTATATTTAAATAAATAAATAATGAATAGAGTGCAGAGTGATGTGCGAGTCAATACTCGCATCGCCAACGCGGTGTAAGTATATCCCTAACCCATATCGTCCCGTGGGTGTTGTAAGAGGCGACAGAGGGATCCTGAAGTTGAAGATGGACAGCAGTTTGATAACTACTTAAAATAATAAAAAATCCCCCGACTAGCAGGGGATAGTATAATTGCCACTCCTAGACGTGGCAATTATAGTATTCTATAATTAATCATGCAGCAGCTATAAATAAAGCCATGGCCTATTTATAGCTGCAGCACGAATAGATCTGCTAGACCTGGAAAGGGCTATTCTCGCATAGATTATTACCAGCAATATAATACTGCTATACACACACTTTCGACACTAACGTTTTCCTGTCATCATAGACTAAAATTCTATGAAAACATATATAGCGCTCCTGGCGGACGTAACTGAAACTACCTAAGCTTTATCATAAGTGAACGCAACTAAGAAGAAATTGATCAAGTTGTGTGATCAGAGAAAATTGTGGTTTGCAAGATGATATTGTGACAAGGATTAAGAAAGAAACGCGATGGTTTGGTTATGTAAAAAGAATTTATTAGGAAACAGTGACAAAGCAAATTTATGTTTTCAGAAGCAAATAGCAAAGCTGGCAAGTGACTACCCTCTTTATTGGTGTTATTTTTAAGATAGGACAAATTCGAGCCGAGCATGTATGCGTAAGTATATGGATGTAAGGGAGGTGAGAGAGTTGTGTCAACATCGTACTTAATGGAAATCCGTCGTCTCTGCCTATTCCTCTAGATGCCGGTCGTGAATGGTTTATATATGTATGTATGTTTTATCATACACAGCTACTCGATGATGATACAAAACCGATACGATAGTAATTTCAGGGGGCTAAAGACAATTTGGTTGGTGTGGATTCAGGACTGTCAGTGCATTTTCAATCTGGATTTTAATCGAGGACAGATAACGGTGTCTATGAGCACACAGTATTCACTGAGATTGTAAGCTCGTTATAATCCTTTTCTGAGAGCCGCGCTGCCCCAATGCGTGTTGGCGAACTTCACATGTCTTTCGAAATATTTTTTTTCTTATTCCTCAAACATGCAGAAGGCCTGTGCCCAGCAGTGGGACGTATATAGGCTGTAACTTTACTTTACTTTTTATAATCCTTATTTCTATAAAATTGGTCCTTCGAGCTGTATTATATTTAGATCTCTGATTAACTCAAGAGATGACGGGATCAGGTTAGACGATAAGCTTAAAGTTTTACCTGTTTGGAGTCAATAGTGTATTATTTCATATCTCAGCTATATAACGCTCACGATCCTTAATTCAGGAAGATTGAAATGATCACAACGAATGTCGCAGTAATATACCACTAATAAAATAAGAATGATAAAATGTCTCCTCGCTGGCAGGAAATCTAATACAATGTTAAGAGTAGTAACTTTGAGTGTACATCCAAATCTAAAACCGAACAAATTTGTATGAACTTGAAACTAGAAGATACCTGCAGTAGACCCAAAGTAAGGGACGTGGCCTAACAGATCTACTATATGGCCGGACCATTGCCACTTTAGCTTTCTAACTAGCGGCAATAGGCCGGCCATATAGTTCAAAGAACCGTCAACCGATTGGGGAGGAAGGTTCTTGAGCTTGCACAGGACCGTGCTTTGTGGTATTACTTTGGGAAGGCCTATGTTCAGCAGTGGACTTGTGATGAGCTTCAATGATGATGATCATGATGAACCTAGAGTCGCTAGCAATTAAGTTTACTAACCACTGAACAGAATATAAGGATACACCATGGGATATACTCACCAGCGTACATCTTGCCACGTCTATCGGAAAATTCTCTGCGTAGTCTCGACTGCAGCGCGGCGTAGTCCCGCGCTATCTCCTCTTTAACAACACTCGCTTCACAGCCACTGCTTATGCCCTCTGTTTCTGGAAAGGATTTTATCATGAACTACACTGACAGATGTAAGGGTTCTCGGAGACCGGCAAATAGTTTGTGTTCAATAGGTGATTTTACTTTGAATCAAATAATGGTGAGTGTGTGAGAACAAAACTGAAACCATATTCCGCGTGTTAATTTATATACTAGATTTTATAATTGTAAGACAGTTAAGCGACAGTAGCCTAATACTTAAAGATGCGGATTGCAAACTTAGTTATGGGTTCCATTCCACCATTCGACTCTTTAGTTGTGACTTACTCCTTACACAAGATTTTTAAGAAAAAAACTAACGAAAATTTAAACAACATGACCATCTATCGTTCTTATGTTCTGTATAATTCTCTATTTGTTACTATTACCTATTTAAATGCGCAAAAATTTTTATAGCACATTAAATATTATCATACACTTATTAACTACTGAGTAAATATTAAGTTGGAACTCGTGATATAGGGTACCCTTTTATAGGAATTACATTTTTGTCATAGTATCGGTAAATGTCAAAATAAACAGGTAGTTTATGAAATAGGTGGCGTCTATATGCCATCTGTAATTATTTAGTTAGTACTATTTGGTATTTATGTAGGTATCTGTGGTCTAAAATGTCTAATTGAGGCATCACTTGGACATTTCAAAAAGAAGAAAAATGTAATTGTAAATATATATTAAAAAAGTAACAATGGAGTTTTGAAACCATTTACAAACAGATATGTTTATGGCAATAGAACCAATATAAGGTAAGTAACTAAAAGATGTTGTGAACGTGTAGTGGCGGTATAAAAATATACACAACCACATAATATCATTTTGTGGGTGTCTTAACAGGCGACGGAGGGAAACAACTCAGGAGACGGGTAACAGAGTCTTCCTTATAACAACTAAAAATGAAAAAAAAAAAACAACTGCGGATGCAACCCGCTTGCCAAGCGTGGCAGTTGTAGCACATATCTCCTCTATGAGGCAATCAATGGGGGAGGCCTATGTTCAGCAGTGGACTAATAGTGTGGTAGTGGGTGTAACATTAACGGTAACTAAATGATGAATCGTGAATCCATAGCTTTAGTGTAATGCCTGCAATGAAGGAGCCTTCCATAGTGACGGACTGAATGAAAATCTTTTTTATAAAATTGATGGAACAAAAGACCTGGTATTCCATGTAATGGTAAGCGGCTTTTGAAAAGTCATAACATAGACGCTTGTGGCGAACTTTAAACAAGACTACAGGAGCATGGTCATCTTTGAGAACAAGTATGGAATGCCTCACAACCAGTTGTACTGGCTCAAGTAAAGTAGAATTGATTTCAAGTCAATATAGATCATGTAATAACGATAATATTTTCCTTCAGACTGAATTTAGAGCACGGCCGCTCGTCTCTGCGGATGCTAGCCAACTGCGCTGGATATGGTTATAGTGTTTTTTTTGTTTTTTTTTAATAGGATAAATGTGACAAGCGAGCACATAGTCCAGTTTCTGTGACCCCTCTACGTCTATTCTCGATTACGAACCAAAATGCAGATACGTTGTAACCCTTGAGGACTAAGATGGATTCACGCTATTCTGTGAGAGCGTGGTTCTTCTCCAGTCGAGCCGACCTATTCGTGCTACAACTATACTGCTTATATAGCTACAGCAAGGCCACTTAATGCGTAAGCACAGGTGCACACTGTACTTCTCTTAAAACGATGAGACGGCAATTCGACACGACCGTAGAGAGATCAGGCGCGGGGGCTTTACGTTCTATTCGAGGCACTTTCTTGTACTTGTACGCATTACTGACGACGTAGCAAACCGTTTGGTCTGAATGCGTGGTATGTCGACTAAAAAGGAAGATCAGCTGAACGTCTGGTGTATCTATGATGGAACCGAGAGGGGAATAAGCTATGCAATTTTTACTAGATAAGAACACCCTTCTTACTGGATACGAGGCATTCCATTTTATTCCTGATATGTGACAACGCATCTGTATTTTGAATCACCCCATATTTGGCAGCAATGCTCCTTACACGAGCGGACTTGCGTTTTATATAGTTTAAGCAACTTTCCCGGCGCGAAGGATTGCCACACCTTTGCAAGGACACCTACCTTACTCAGTTATTAGTACAACACCCTAAGCAGAATTTTAAGCAAGGTAGTTAAGGGATACCCTTCCAATGCTTATGTTATCGTTTTAACTGATAAGATTTAATTTTCAGATGGAACGTACTACTCCAGCCAAATGTATGTGAACGTTGTCCTCTGCATATTGGTCGCTTGTATACTTTATATATATGTAAGTATATTTATTATTATGTTATCCCGTCTTACATCACATGATATAGATAGTATGGCTATGCTCCATCTATATTATGGTTGTAGCATGAAGGCTCGACCGGTGAAGAACCACGCTCTAACGGAATACCAGCGTAAAATAGCAGCTTAATGCCGTTATGTTCATATGGTAAGTGTAGGGAACAAGTAACCTTTTTACTGGAAACGAGGCATTCCATATTAAAAGCATGAATTTTGATTCATAATCGAGGATAGATAAAGATGTCTATCGACCTCAGCATTTAATTAACATCAGGACCGTGTGCGTGTCCATCACCCTTTTTGTAGGAAAACGCTCAAATTAATCCTGTAGTTATCGTAAGTGGTGACTATAGGAAGAGCCTCAGACCAACGATGGTAACACGCCGTATGCTTAATGCTCACAGCATTTCTTACAAGCTAATCGTTATTTGATAGCTATAAACATACAAAACAGAACTAAAAAAATAACATTAAAAATTTCACTACAAAGAAATATTAACAAATTGACAAATTTTGTGCCGGAAAAAATTAAAACAGTTGTGATGAATATCTACTATATTATTATAAGTATTTAAAACTCTACAAAATATCTAGGTATTGGGGAATTAAATGAAACTGATTCTACGTAGGTATTTTTTGGATTGGATTAAAAATTAAAAATTAAACGCGATAACATCCGTTAAATTAGCTTCATGTTATGTGTGGTATTCAAGTAAATATAAGAAATCAATATGAATTAAATCCTATTACATTTCTACGCAAGAGGATCGGTTTTTACTAATATATTATAAATTTGTGGTGAATACCCGGTTTCTAGCCCGCAACACTAATTCTGCATGTACATATTTCAGACGTGTCACGAGAGACAATTCTCAGCCGCCGCCTCTGCCATTCAGCAGCTATGGTCGGGAAGCTGCCGACTTTCCTGTCGTCAGACGTTAAAAATCGACTCTCCAGGTGGTGTTTACAACGACCAGAATGCTGATCAAGAGGGAGCATCGAGCAGCCACGCCGGACCTAATAATAACTGCATTTGTGAATCCTGTCCTTGCGGCTTGATAGAGAACGTTATACGGTGAATGGTCTATTATTAACATCTCGTCTTCTTCATCTTTCTGCCAATCGTCCACTGCTGGCTTTTCACACAGTGGGACTAATTTAATAATGCCATTACCTAACGTTCGCAATTTTGACTGTTTTATATCGCTCGTCTTCATATTTTAGTTGTAGCATCATTATCATTATTACAGCCCTTCACAAGTCCACTGCTTAATATATGCCCCCAAAGAATGCCTGTACAACACACTCCCTAGCCACCTGCATCTATCGTCTTCCTACATGTCTTACCAGGTCGTCACTCCATATAGTGGGGCGCTAAACTTCGCTTGCCGGTATAAGGCTGCTACTCGAGAACCTTTATTTCCAATCGGTTGTCAGTTCTTCGAGCTATTTGCCATTGCCACTTTAGCCACTTCAGCTTACTAATCCGTTAGGCTATATCGGTTACTCTGATTCTACTGCGGATATCCTAATTTCTGAGTTTATTATGCAGAGAAACCCTTGGGTGTTGAATATAATGGATTATTCCAATATTAAACTTAAATTCCTATTTAAAGACATTAGGAAAGCATCAAATTAGGTAGCTTTCAAAAAATTGGTCCGGGAACATCTTTAACAGCGTCCATATAACATCACTCAGTACTTGCTACCTTCATTCAGATATATTATATATTTATGTTAATAAATATTTATACGTGTGATATCCCTTATGTCGAATCGCGGTCACGGAGGCCAGTTTCTATCGCACGTTACAACGATATGATAGAACAATATTATAGTGCTCAAATGTATGCAAAAGAGCAGGTGCACTCTCTATTCCTTTATTCTCATATTCGAACTTTCTGACACCGGGCTGCTAAGTTTTGGCAGTAAAACCCAATAACCAATTATGGTCCAACCCGGCATTCGAATCCAAGGCCTCGTGATCGACAACCGAGCTTACGACTACTAGACCTACAGGGCAGTCATGCTCGCATAATATATTATTTAGAATAAATAGGTTAGGATACTTTTAATTTCACTAATCTTCAATAAATCGTTAATTTTGTTGGTAAACCATCTAAGGCATCTCTTGCCCAATGTTTCACTTGCTTCTGTACCACAAACGTGCCCTTTTTGACACGTGCTGACTATCCTATAAAAGTGTGAAGATTCCCATTCTCTACCTACTTAAAGTAAAATCTTATCATCCAAGTTAAATGCTTGTTTCAGGGCCTGCAGTCCTGTCACAGAAATGTATACGAGCATCATGCGAACAATTTTCCAGGCGTATTACGATTTTATCAAAATGGTAAGTTTGTCTTTTTTTGCTGTGATTCGTTAAGAAAAAGGTAAAAGTCTACAACGATGATGTCACATAATAATTAAACTACTTTTTAAATCATTATTAATGAAAAAATATTTGATTGGGATCCTAAATGATGTTAATATGTAATAGTGCCTTAGATGGTAAACATGTTTGCTTGGAAAATGTCTGTTCTTTTTTTAAACACCAATTTTTTGTCATAGAATTAGGGTATTAAACGAGCACAGTCCACCTGAGGGTAAGTACATGCTATGAACTGGATTTATCGTAGAATTAGTTGTATTATGATTGTAGCACGAAGGGGTCAACGCGGTTGGGCAAGGGCCACCACAGACCACAGGATCGTAAAATCGCAGCTTAATGCTGCTGTGTTTCGTATGACGAATGTAAACTATTGTAGACCATTTTACTGGTAACGAGACGACTCCTCAAGGACGATACCACATTAGAGATGCTTTTGATTCTTTATCGAATATAGATTAGAAATTTTATATTTTCTTATATTTGAAAAAAAAAACTTCTATTTTCAGTGCACTGAACTGTGCGATAAAGTTTTCAACTCTATGCAGAATCAAGAATCGGTTCGAAGGTCTATTCAGGTAAAATGTTTTGGGCTTGATGTTCTGCTGACTGATGTAGTATATATACATCATAATAATAATGTTCTATAGACCGAATTACGGCCACGGTGGCCAGCCTCAACAAACCAGGTGCACTCTTTATTCCTCTATCACTTTTTATTACTTGTAAGGAAAAATACCGTCGCTAAATCTCAGAGCGTAATTAATAAAAATGTCCTCCAGACCGAATTTCGGTCACAGCAGCCATTCTCAACGTAGACTAGCCATCTGCGCAGAACAGGATTGAAGTCCATGAGTGCATGCGCAAGTACAGGTGTACTCCCTATTTCTTGAATTTCATAGTCCGATGGGACGGTAAACCTACACGACCGGAGAGTGATCAGGTGCATGACCAACGGCTTTACGTGCTTTCCTAGGCACGGGATGAAAAACCGCCAACTTCCTAACTCGGGGCTGCTACAGAATTCCTTGCGAAAACCCCTATAGCTAATTTTGACTCAACCCGGGATTCAAACCCGGAACATCAAGATCGTCAGTCGCAGTTATGACCCCTAGACCAACGGTGTAGTCACATATATACATAATCCTCTTTGTAAAGGGTAGAGTTCTGTGTCTTGGGATACATTATGTAGGATTTGATTTTATTTACCAGAAAGTTCACTAGTCACTATTATATTAGAGATTAATTGTGCTAATATTGCCAGTCTAGTATTTGGGAACGGTAGCTTATAGTGTTTCAGATTTCTTTTTCTCATATACTTACTTAAAGGACTTGTGCTTCACCCGCAGCATTTGATGTTTCTGTGTCTGACCATGATCCACCTGACAGTAAGGGGAGATGCTAGTGGTAATGTATTATTGAGGGATAAATCGGTTTAAAGAACTTTATTTCTCATTAAGACAATAAGTCGCTTACACGAGAACAATAACATCTATATTATAATTCTAGTGCGTGTGGGTAGTAAAAAAATAAATAAAAATTATACCGGTCGATCGTTAACCAAGATGCGAGTTCATTGTGTTCATATCAACTATAAGGCGGTGGTGGTAAATCGCAATAGTTTAAAAATCTATTCAATCTTCTCCTGGTAATACCCTCAATATATTTGGCTAAGCGGTTATGACTGATGCAGGCAAGTCGTTCCTATCCCAAGCTGTGCTATAGTAACGATGAATCAAAATGCTCCAAATTCTGGTATGAAATGTTACTTGATATCTACACCCGACTTAATATATTCCAATAAAGCCTATATAAGTCTACTGCTGTACATATGACTCTACTATATACTGCATCATTGGGAACATTTTGCCATAGTTGCCACGCTTGGCAGGTGGTTTATCGACTGCAGTTTTTTTATTATTTTGAGTGATCTGGAAGATGCTGCTGCCCATTTTCTGTTTTAGTTTCCCTTTGTCGCCTTTTCCGACACCCACGGGAATAATTATTTTTAGGCCATGCATTCGAGTTCTGTGCGGGATTCGAACCTGCGGTATCAGCGATGCAACTCATTGTTAAGCCACTGCTCCACAGAGCTGTCATCTCATCTTTTTTGTATTAAGGTTAATTTATTACACTTTATTGTTTATTTTAGTTAACCACTACAAAGTATTTAAGGTCAACAACAAATTTCACTTTGGACGAATCTGCAAAAAATAAAATTAAAAAAGTCACACTGAAAAAGTTAGATGCTCAACCGCGGAAACATGATGAAGAAATAGTTTTCAGTACAGATCCCGGTACAAGCGGGACCAATGAAAGTAACAATGTAATAGAGACTCTAGTAAAAGAAAACCAGATAGAAACAGCCGATGCAATTGTTGGAAGCGACTGCCCATCTTGCGCGGAAAAAGGGGTGTCTTGTGTCGGAAGATGCCCTGCTGATCGCAAAAAAATGGAATAAAGACGTTAAATTGATATCTTGTTTGTTTTTATTATGAAAACTTCTTATTTCGTAAAAAAAGTTCGCTAAGGCAAACTAAATACAAAATGATGATATCTTATGTTTACGTGAATACTAATGTCCACAAGACCAATTTCGGTCACGGTGGCCGGTGTCAACGGAGACTAGTCATCAGCGTGGTACAGGATTAGTAACCAAGTGTGCGCGTAAGCACAGGTGCACTCCCTATCTTCTAACTTTTATAGTCCGATAGGACGGCAAGAAATCAGGCTCAGGACCGACGGCTTTACGTGCTTTAAGAGGCATGACGGTGAAACATTGTCAAATTCCTGACTCCGGGCCGCTACAGAATTTCTTGATAGATAAACCCAATAACTGATTTTGCCTCGATCTAGAATCCGAACCTCAACGATGCGGTCATCAAGTTGAGTCAATGCGAACAATACGCAATGAATGAAACTAGTTTAACGGGTTTTATTTCGTTTTTTGGACGAAAGGAGATTCCCGTCGACCCCTCCGTGACAGCACCCATACTGTAAACTAGTCGACTCATTGGGAATATAAAATATGTTAGTAAAACGCGATAAATCCGTTAAACTAGTTTCATTCAATAAATATAAAATGGCATTCGCTGCTAGCGAACCATTGGCAGTGTGGTGAAAGCTATTACAATAAGTAAACAAATAAGACAAACGATTTAATTGAATTGAGATGAATTGTATTGAACGAAATTGAACAAATGATTTTTAAAATGGAACTTCAAAGATTAGATATCCGAGATGATTCACCTTAACTTTGCTTTCTTACATAATTTATCTTCACTTCTCCTTTTCTCCCGAAAAAAAAATCAAAAATTAAAATTTTGACCGCAACTTACGATTTGCGAGACTTTGTCTACGTGAAACATGTTCAGAGCAAAAACCTTTGCCATAGTTAGACCTTTGCGATTTAGTCATAAAACAACACTGGCCATCGGCGCGGAAAATAGAAACAAAAAAAAAAAACTAAAATACACTGTACAGGGGGAAATTTAAATTTGTATTTCAAAAATCTACCTACATTTAACTCCTTACTGCTACATTTGAAATAGAAAATTAATTTATATACTGATCAAATTATTATTTCATAACAATGTTGTGTGAAGGGGATTTTTTTGTTTTAAAAAAATCCGAAAAGCGCTTAAGGGGAAATATAACCTCAAATGGCTTATCAAGATCCTCCGTTATGCCGAAAATATTGCAGCATTCATTTTGAAATATATATATAGTATATTTGAGGATTAATATTAAGGACTATGTTAGACGAAAACACGATTCCGTAAAATTTTCTCAATAGAAAAAAAATCCAAAGTTACCTCCAAAATAAACAATAAACCGCTGTTATTCATAAAATACTTTAAATAAGATCATGAAACTTTGTATACTAACTGAACTAACTATAACGCAGTGCTTATGTTATTTACTTTTTTTTAAAATACCATTATTTTCACTGTAAAAAGAAATTACCTAAACTATCGGCCTCTTGAAGCGTGATTCCTGTCGCCCCGTTAGTATCGCTTAGGCTTTTGAAGGAAGAAGTTGTGTCGCTTACGATCAGAATACATATTACGTAACAGGTCGACGTAACATTAAAATGGGAAATAACCGTGATAAAAATAAGAAGCGACTGGCTTGCCGTTAAGAAACAGGCATAAATATGATAAACCTAATGAAGTGTGTCTAACGACCTATCTACTTACAGTATTAGTGATTACAAACATGTGGGTACATAGCTTCGACGCGCGGGGAAGTGGGGGCGAAATTAGAATTTGAGCTGACTTACTATATCCCCTTAAGCACTAAATGAACTGAGCTGCTGCTGAACGTAGGCCTCTCCCATAGATTGCCTCATATGGATTTTGACACAGCTACCACGCTTTTCAAGCGGGTTTTTTTTATTATTTTGAGCTGTTGTTTGCCACTATATGGCGAAGTCTCAGATAGTCACAGAAATATATATGCCACAGTTATTATGGGTGATTTAAAACTCTTTGTTAAAAATATATACTCATTTCTTGTCAAAACCAAAGAGTATATAATGACCAAAGGGATGACTGTCATTTTCAATTCAATAATCAAAATTCTTGCGTATTTTCTTAGTATTAAAATTGTTGCAAATTTTGTACGTAAAAATAAAACTTCTATTTTCCAGTGATACCAAAACGGTTTTCATAATGGAATGTGATAGTTTAGTTCCGATTCCGGGTAATTAATCTACTATTTATACCTATGTAACAAGTTTTAAAATTCCTTCCATCTATAGCTGGTGCAAAAGTAGCTAGATAAAAAAGTAGCTGCTGTAGTTTAGTTTTTTTTTAATATAAACCTGAAATGATAAACGAAACACCATCTGATAGTATCGATATATAAATAAACTAGCTTTTTACCCGCGGCTTCGCTCGCGTGGGCTTCCGTTGAGGAACATCATTAATACTGCTCCATACCAAAATCAGTAAAGTTGGATCCCTTGTAGAGTCGCCTCGTTGTCACGTTTGTTAGTCAAGTAATATCTTTTGAATTCTAATAGATGTAGTTTTTTTTTGAATTGCATTAATATCATACGTCTAGCAACCCCTGTCACTTTTTATATCGGTTATGACTTCCGAGGTATCTTAAAGAAGGGTAAATTATCTTTGATTCAAAGTTACGTTATTTAATTATACTCTTTACATTTATTCATAAATTAAGGTAATTTAATTTTGACCAAATAATGTAGAATTTCTTTGTCTTCTATTAATGTACGGCTGAGTGTTTATTTGCGATATTTGTTTTGTATCATTGGCCTATTAAATATTGATTGGCATTATAAATCCATCAAATAGAGATTAAAACTTACATCGGATAACTTAATACCAAAGGAAGTTAGTGAAATTATTGCTATGCCGATATACATTCAATAAGTATAGTTACTAAAGAGTTTCTCTTTTAAATCATAGTTTTGTATACACAGCATCCAGTATACTAACAGTTTAGTTGGTTAAATTTGCTAAACGTGGCAATTACGGTAAATCATTCCGATAATGACTGGATCTTAAGTTTTTGATCCTGCAAGCATAAGTATTTAGTAACATTCATTATATTTAATGTATTTAGCAGTTATTATTAGTTTATTTAGCAGTTAATAGGTGGCGCTAATTTTAGATTAAAACTATGAAATCAAAACTCTTAAGTTATGTAAATGTGGCCAGATCGTAAAAATCATATTATCATGAAGTACTGGACCACTTCAAATATTGCAATCATTTCATGATAGCCTATTACTGACCATCTCTACACAGTATAAAAATCAGTTGCTTCTCACCGCTTGTACGCTTAGATCTTTTTTAGAATTTTGATGAAGTTTTCATCAATAGACAGAATGATTCAAGAGAAAGGTTTATATATATATATATATATATATATATATATATATATATATATATATATATATATATATATATATATATATATATATATATATATATATGAGGAGCTGTAATATTAAAGATGAACATAGTATCATGTCAATTGCTGTCCGATAGTCTCGCTAAAACTCACCAATTTTGATGAAATTTTTTGTGTGTATTTGAGTGGGTCCCTGTATGGTTTAGATTTACAAGTTGGTGGTGCTGTTACCGATATCCAGAAATCACTCGTGCGAATCTCTGGTGAATCGCTAGTATCGTATAAATATCAACGTTTGTCAAATTTTCCTCAATCTACAATTGAATCTACGAAGTCAATTCTCGTTTCGCCATAATATCATACGAAAGCACTATCTAGTAATATCAGCAACAGTAAATTGATATGCGGTGGGGTGATCCTTGGGCTACCTCAAAGCCGCGAACATTTATATATACTTATTATTTAAATGTTCGCGATGAGGCACAGAGTTATGTAGATTCTGTTAAAAATTCCGTTTCTGTTAAAATAATGCGCACTCGGCGCCGCTAGCGGTGAGTAGTGGAACCATTTTACGATACAATTAGAATATTATGAAAAAGTAATGTTGGGTTTAGTTGTTAATTTCTTCAATGTTTATTCATCGATTTGGTCAAGGCTAATCATGATATGGTCAACAGAAAGTGTTAAATTTCACGAAATGCCGCAATTTTATGTAATGATCGAATAGTCATGATAAAATCAATTCTACGATCTGGCCCCGAAGTATAAAAAATATCTTTAAATAAGGTATAAGTGTAATGACAGTTTTGCAATCATCGCAGGCAAACCAATGTTAATCAGTTCATTATTATATATTAGTAATTAAACTAAAAACCATCTGAATTTTCATAGATTTCACTATTATCCATTTAAATTATTACTATTAAAATGAAAGAATGAAAAACTTAAAATAAATCTTAGAAGTTTCAAATCATTTAATAAATATAATTATTTATACATATAAATGTAAGTTATTTATGTTATTTAATTTATTAGTAAGTAACTGATAAAGTGATAACTGAAGGCTACATATACTACTTTTTACTTTTTATGACAGATGGCGCTGATTCGAAAACGTACAATGTATATAGTTGGCATAGTTTCAAATTATTATATAACAGTTAAAACAAATTTTAAACTTTAACTTTTTTTTTAACTAACAGAATCATACATAATAGAAAATAAACTTCTAAAGAAAGAAAAATATTTAACCCTCCTTTTTTAAGTTTCGTAATCGGATAAAGTATACTATAAGTAGCCTCGAGTCACTAACTGCCTGCATACAAAATTTCATGGGTTTGTGTCGAGTAGTTTTTGCGTGAATCTCTAATACACAGACAGACAGCCAGACAAAAATTCTAAAAACCAGTGATTTGGCTCCAGTATCTTTTATTTAGTCCCATGGACTTGTTTTTTTCTGGCAAATATTAGAATTACAGACACGACTTTTCTACAGATTTATTACATGTATAGAGTATAGATAGATGAGGCTACAAATTCGTTGTCACCTTTAAAGAATTAGATGGAATGTTTCACAGTTTGTAATTTCACTGGCTCTCTGTACCCTTCAGACGAGAACACAACAGTGTTTGAAAAAATGGTAGAAATGAAGTACTTACCCTGACGAACATCTCCCACCCAGTAGAAAGGAGTCCTACCTGTGATTAAAAAGCCACACCCAAAGTTTGTCCTATTTTAGTTACTTAAATTCGCTTTTAACTGGACGTAAATATTACTATTTACTTATATTCGTGGTAGCCCAGGGGTTCAGTGCTCCCGTTGATTTTACATTACCCGAGCAACCGGGGTATGAATACGATCCGCCAGCTCGAATAAAATTTCGAGTACCACGTGCTCGGCGGTGAAGTAAAACATAGTGAGAACATGCAATTCTGAGGAACGAAATATTATGGATTCGCTTGTCAGACTTTTTTATGTAATAAGAGTGACAAACTAGCACACAGTCCACCTGATGGTAAATGGATGCTCTGGTTATATATACATCTACATCTATCCTCGAATAAGCATCAAAATGTAGATACGTTGTCACTTCTGAGGTATCAGGAGTGACAACTCACAATACAAAACAACAGTAATAAGCCGCTCTTTAACACTGGTATATAAATGAGATCGTTTTATTTCCCGATCGAGCCGACCCATTTGTGCTACAACCATAATTTAGTTACAGCGTGGCCACGTAATTAATATGTCCCTCTCAGATATTTACTGCTATTTTACGTTGGTATTTCGAGAGAGCGTGGTCCTGTCTGGTTTGAACCGACCCATCCGTGCTAAAACCATAGTATAGGTACAGCATGGGTATTACCACGTACAAGAATGAGGACTAGTTGCTCTGTAACCCTATTAAATTGAAAAAAGACCTGTGCCCCATCTGTGAGACTTTTGCATATTTACTTATTTTTGTTTTTTTTTTTACCAATTAATATTTATACTTAAACTATTTGTTTCCATGCAGGCAATAACCATTATTCATCAACATTGGCAAAAATATTATTGATTACATTACTGATAGCTTTCATTATAGTAAGTTTGTTCTATGAGTTCTTGTTAAATTTTGTTTCTCTTTGAAAATTGAAAAGAAGTTCCTTAACTTTGAATACGTTTGATTACAGCATTGCCCCCTAGGGGATCCTTACGGACAGTTACCAGAAGGTAGTGTTGTTCGATGGTCCGATGTACACAGTTATTCTATAGGTTATGTGTGTGAATTATATAAAATTTCCAAAAGGTAGATATATGACTTTATAATAATTATATTTTTTTTTGCTTCTTGCGGTCCACACGCGGGGAGTTTTCTTAAGTAACTGTATTCGCAGCTTGTAGCCTACGTTGCAGGCATGAGGAGCTTACGACTCTGATATTACAATTTTATACAATATTTTTTTGGTTCGTGCGGACCACGCGCGGATAAGTTTCTTAAGATAATGTATCAGCGAGTCCGCTGTAGGCAAGGGACTGGTTCTTTTCTCGCCTAAAGGCTTAGCGACTGCATAGCTATTTATTGAGGCAATGGAAGCAGCGTTCCTGGGATTATACCACGAGAAATAGGAATGTATGATTTGTAATAAATATTGTTTATTTTTTTAATAAGTAAATAAAACATAAATATTTTAATTATGGCAAATTTAGAACTTTGGGGATTAGCGCTCATCTTAAAATAGAATCAAGATATTCGAGAATCGAATCGATTTCGAGAATAGAATAGAATAGAATAGAACAAACTGAATTCGATCGCCAATCCAATTATTAATTAGTATTTTAAATGCTGATATTAGGTCATTATTGCTTGTTTTAAAAATAATTATTTTCTCTTCCAGAGGTCTATGCAAAGTCACAGAGATGGCTAAACTTTTTATTTCGTTGACTTCCAATGCTTTATACCGAGCTAAAATCAAGGTAACCCTAAAGACGACATAATGTTTGAACACGCTATATATGACGTTGTTGTACATGGTGTAAATAATTGTTAACTTACAACAGGTTTACAGGAAGTTGGGTCAGATCGACGCGGAAGATTTGTGCCGTTATGCGTGCTGCAAGGAGTCCGTTCGTATTTATATTAATCTATTCATTCATTTATCTATTATAGCCTATCAAAGTCCACTGAACAAAGGCTTCCTCATAGATTGCTAAGTACTTGCCACAGCTGCCACACGAGATAAGCGAGTTGCCAACCACAGCCTTTTATGTTTTATGTTATTAGGAATATACTGCTATCTCTTTCCTAGTTTGTGCCTTTTATGACAGCCACGGAAGGATATCCAGCGGCTGATTTATTACACCGCCACGCTACTAAACGACATAACAGTATCCACAAAATTATTATAATTTATTTAAATTGTTATTAATTTTAAAATCAAAACATTTTAATCTTAAAATGACAAAAATGATAACATAATATTAAAAATAATTCAAAATAATGCAGGGAAATTTGTAGGGTAGGTCTATGCTAAGAAGTAGACTTAGATAGTCTATGTGTATAATGTGTAGTTTATGTGTTTTAATAGTAATGCAATTTATTTTAAGCCATAAGATTTTTTATAGACAAACGAGTTAAAGTTTTTAATATAACGTTTAAGGCAGCATCCAAGTTGTTACATAGAGCTCCTCGTATTCTTTATTCCACTCAAAAGTGTAAAAAATAACTTTTAATGAAAAGTAGCGTGAATCTACCACTGGCATAGATTGACGCTAGCACCAGCAGTTTAATACAGGAAATTTTGTATGGGCCATCCATAGGATCACAGCATTGATAATTCAATGCTGTGATCCATGGTATCTCCATGGTATCGTATCATGATAATGGTAATCCATCACGTGAACTAACCTAAGTACAAATGTATAATACGAAAAAATATACCTATTAAAACATTTTTCATCATTTAATTTCAGGACACGGATCAAAATAGGAAATTACGAGCAAAGCGATCGCCGTATATATGTCAATAGAACTCTACCTATTTGCATTTTGTAGGACTGGATTGAATTTATGATAAAATATAGATCAATATAGCTTTCGATTCATTTTAAAACTAAACCTAACCTATCAAAAGACAATTCTAAAATTTTATTGCAATTTCTACGATCTATTTAGTAGGTATTAAATATGATATAATTAGTCCATAATGACAATAAGCAAAACACTTTACCGCGAGGCGAAAGAAAATTTTATACGTGTTAGAGCCAGAGAATAGATCGGCTTGACCGGGAAAAGACCACGCTCTCACAGAATACCAGCGTAAAATAGCAGCTTAATGCTGCTGTATTTCGTATGGTGAGTGTAGAGAACCGGAAACTATTTTTACTGGAAACGAGGTATTCCATCTCAGTCCTCAAGGGTGACAACGTATCTGCATTTTTTGATTCTAGATTACAGAGATATACAGATTACAGAATACAGAGGTCTATGGGCCACCGCAACCACTTTCCATTAGCTGGACTGTGTGCTCGTTTGTCACGCGTATTCTATAAAAAATATAGTACAGCTTTATTTTTGGACTACACACATTTTAAACTTATAGCTATAATACAACATAGAAATAAGTGTATATATATATGCGTTTAAATCAGAGTGAATGCAACAAATTATCTTCACAGTAAAAGAGGTTTTATTGTTTATTGAATACTGAATGCAATGCACTTTATATTGCTGTAATATTTTCGCGAAATGGCGGCGAGTCGGCGGGGCAGCTTTCTACGAGCGCTGCTCTGCGCATTGCTGGCGAGCTACCAATTGGTTAGTTGGCTTTTAATAATAATTATAATATCTACTGTTATATTTTCTTTAAAATTTAAGTGACAAACGAATATACAGTCCACTTGCAGGTAAGTCGCTACTGCAGTTCACTGACACCTGTAGCCGACTTCAAACAAAGAAGGCTACAGAAGTGTTGTCACCTTTGACGGTTAAAATGGAATATAGAATTATACACGCAGCTTGTAATAATAGTAGCTCTTTATACAATTCAAATTTAGAATAAAGCAGTGTCAGCACTGCTATAAGGGTTGGCCTACACGTACCACAACCACACTAAACCGCAGTGAAAAATGTGGTCACGTGTGAATAGTGTCGCTGCAGCTTTTTGCAGTTGCGTTATGGTTGCGTAGCAACCCTAGTCGTGGCGTCGACGCAATGTTGAGTTTACGATGTTGTGTTTACGATGTGGCCGGCCGCTAGCTCCGTGTAGTTCCGGAGTGGTTGCATCGTGGTTGCTTGTGGTCGGTGTCACTCACGCAGTCGATAATGACGGTGAAATATGGTATATGTAACTTGTACTATTCATTTCCAATACAAAATGCTTAACAAAATCGATATTTAATGCTAGTTGAGAGGTGTATCATGAATCTATAGTTCCAGAGTGTGACTAAGCAAACAAACAAAAAAAAAACATTTCTTATCACACCACGCGAACACTACACACTGAATAAAACTATTTATATGAATTATATCGCGTTTAATTACTTATTTTCAATTACCGAAGTTTCCCATTCCATGCCCATCTAGAAAATTCTCTTTAAAACGACCAACGGTCACTATTCGGTAGATTGCCTATTTTTATGAAAGAATTAGTTTTCATTGCCATTCATCATCATTGTCATCATCACCATTACAACCCTTTACAAATCTACTGCTTAACATAGAACTCTCCCTAGGAATTCCAAAAAAAACACGGTCCTGAACTACCTGCATTCATCGTTGATGTAAAATTTAAATAATTCCGTAAGTCGGCTTCCTAAATATTAATATTTTAAATATAACAGCTTACAGAAGCTACAGAATTATTAAAGGATGAAGTGGATAACGTTATAGAAGACGACATTACCCAGAAACTAAGCGAGGACCTGCTGCAAAGCATCGAAAGGAAATTTCAAGTGGACCTTGAAAGGTGAGCCTTGAAAAGTTTTTAAAAAAATGAAGTGACAAACAAACTTACATTCCACTCGATGGTAAATGGCCATTGCAGTCATTGCAGCTTGATGGTAAGTGGACACCAGCAGCCAACTTAAAACGAAGAAGTCTGCAGTTGTGTTGCATATACTTATTGTACTACTGGGTATGGACAGGGTCATTGAACAAACAAAATGGCACCGACTCATTGGTGCGAAAATGTTTATGGAGCACCAACGCTAGCTCATATGCGTGTCGTTCGTCCGTGCAATGTTTCCACTTTTTGATATTTTGTACTATTTTAGGATAAATCTACTAATATTTTTTGGCATTTCTTCAAGTTGAAAGGGTTTTAGATAATTTGGGGTGAAATCGAACCTTAGGTAACCCTGTTTTCTACATCAATCCAATGTAATTTTTTTTAAAGAATTATCGAAGGGGATGGGGTCAAAGGAGCTAGAAAAGTGTAGAGTGAAAAAGTTTTTCATTCTATATATCGGAATAATGGTATTACTTAGTCACATATTCATTATTCCTATGAAACTAAGTGTTATTATAATTTCAAAATGAGAACGTCTTCTTCATCACAAAACTCTAGTCAAACTCGATGTTGTTCTTTAAAATATTCAAAATGAGGTGCAATAAATAAGGCTATTTAGATTTTTTTACGAAAATTTAGGGAGTTTTTCTACGGGTGGTAAAACCAAAATCATAAGTGGAAACACCGGTTCCGTGGTAGTTCATGAGTATTTAAGAGGTGGCGCTGATTTGTTTTATGCTTGAACCGTGAAAAATTTTTGTTCACACGACCATACCTTGTCATTAATATCGATGTTGCGTTGTCTCCCCTGAGGACTAAAATGGAATGTCTTATAGCGTGTAATTATACTGGTTTGCTTTAGATTTTTAAACTTTTAGAGTTATAAATGAGCTTACTACTCACCGTAATCGATTAAATATATCTTGTGAACGCCTACAGCTAACCTAAAACGAACAAGACAACACATATATTGACGGCCCGGGAATCTAAGTAAAATCGTTTTACCATTTAGTCTCAACATAGCAATACAAGCACAGTGACAGCTTATATATAATAGCTTTGATTGTGGTGGGCTAGAGGGAGGGGATCCACTCAGACGGATGACCTACGTAAGCAGAAAACAAATGATACCACCTAAGAATTCATTAATTCATTACAGTCTATTAAAAGTTCACTGCCGAACACATGCTTTCTCCACAGATTGCCCCCATAAGAAACCTGTGTCACGTCACAAGCGAAATACATCGAAGCCTAAATCGCGCTATCAAAATTCCGAATCAAAAACAGTATATATAGAATAGCTCCGAACTATCAAACGGAGATCCCCCCTTTTCCTTCCACCGCCAACATATTTCAATATTCAAAATGAAACCGTCTGTAACTGTGCTAATATTTAATTTCATCGTCGTTGGATAAATGGTATAGGAATAGATTTATTTATTTTTGAATAGCAAAGGTGATTTATGGTCTAGACAACAGCGCAACCCAAGAAGTCTAAATTTGAATCTAAACCATCTAGGGACCCATTAAACAACATTAAAAAAAATCGTCAAAATCGATCAAGTCGTTTTTGAGATTTAGCGAGATTTTCGCTATTAATGCTTTTATCCATCCAAAGATCAGTCGACATGGTCTTGGTTAAGATCAGGCTGCTCTTGCAAAATGGTACTACGCACATTCAAGACAGCTTGATGGAACTGCAGAGTATGTTAGATTTGATGAAGAAACACACAGGGATACAGGTAATTAAGTTTTTTTATATCTTAATGTAATTAGTATATATGAAAAGAAACAAAACTAAATTTTATAATATTAACATTATTTAAAATGCACTAAAATAGTCCACTTTTACACGTAGTATCTTAGGGCGTGATCACAATGGCGTTAGTCGGGCATGCACGTTCATTTAACCAGACCAGACTAGAGTGACGACGCAGCATTCCTGCTGAACGCACTGCTGCACTGCGCGCGTCCCGAACACAAAGCTTACCTACCTATATTTTGAATCTAGAGAGTTGGCGCCATACAATCAGAACAAAATGGATTTCATAAGGACTCTAGCGATAGGCGCAGATTCAACGGACAAATAGAAGGAATGGTTCTGTCGCGTCGACAGTTGACCATCTAACAATCGACCTGTAATAATAATGTTCGTAAATATCCGCTATTTTTCTTTTCAATTTCTATCCAATAATAAAAGTTGAAACATGTGACTTACAACTCCAAGTCGAGCGTATGTGGGTTGTAATTTGCAATACATATGTAATAGTAAGAGTCCCTAAGGAAATTTGACTAAATATAATTTAAGACTGTTCACCAAAACCTTAAATGTTTATAATATAATATTCATCGAATTGTTATCAAAATTTAACGTGGTAAAGCAGTTGAGACTCATTGTACAAGATTGTATCTTTTGACAAAAAGGCTGCACATGCGCCGAGTGCACGCATCGTCTGCGGTGGTAAAACGTTAGAGGAACGTGTGTACCCAAGAAACGCCAGTGTTATTGCAGCCTGAATCACATTATATATGTAAAACGGAACGTGAACCTTTGTTTTTCGTCCACTCGTTTCATCACAGATTATAGTTTTATATCTTTTTGTCAAATTTCGACTACAGTAAGATTTTTAAGCACACAGGGCATATTAAATATCCTAAAAGTGTACGTTCCGATTGGGTGCTCAAAAGTGCGACACATCTGGTGTTGTAATCGTTAATTTTACCAAGTGTGAAGATTAGGACAAATCCTATCAGAAACGGGGAGACCTTTGTCCACCACTTTTATGGGACTATGAAAAAGAAAAAAAAAGACGTGTGGCACTCGGGGACTGCCGCGGTAAAGCTATTGCATAGCATTTTGTATCAACTTATGCAATTATAATTATTTATTTATTTTATTTATGCAGTATTTCTTTTTCTTAGATATTAATTCAAGTTACACTTTTTGAGCGTGGTGACCGATAAGAAAACAATTTTTTTTCTTTTATTAAATTAATAAATAATAAATGCACTTTGTTCATTCATATTCAAAACACTTTACACAAATTTTACAAGTACAGTTATTCACTGTTGTACATAAATACCTATACACTTATATACTTTCTCATAAACAGCTGCTTATCTATTCGTCCGATTTCGGAGCAGCTCGTCTCGAATCGTGCGAGCTTCGTAGAGTCGTACAATACGTCTAGTTGCACGCACACAAACACCGTATCGAAGACTGTCGAAAAGAAACGACGTTAGACAATGCACGGCCTTCAAGCGCCGCGCAAGTGATTCTAGTCCCACCTGTCCGCGCAGTAACTTTTTTTTTACGACCGCGCGAGACTGTCGCAACAAAAACGATTACTACTGAAAAAGTAATATAGGTACCTACCTAACATTCAAATAAAAATATTCTCAAAAAGCTCAACGAATTCAGAATTTAATTTTATTAAAAGAAAATTGGTCAAATAAAAAATAAAGGATGAAAATAAAGCATATGGGAATATAAAAATAAATCGTATTTATTTTTTATTTCGAGTTTTACAAGAAAAGTATAACATTTACTGGAGACAATTATTTTATTATTATAATAGTACATGATATTACCTTTAAAATGATACCAATATGAATAATATCTTATATCTATATCTACAAATAAATAAAATTGAAGTGTCTGTTTGTAATGTTAAAACAACAGCTTTTTATTAAATGCATATGAAAGTACTAGTAACAAAAACACAATTTTTAAAATTTTTATCTGTCTGTCGGTCTGTCTGTCTGTCTGTCTGTTTGTTCCAGCTAATCTCCGAAACAGCTGGATCTATTTTGACGGGACTTTCACTGGCAGATAGCTGATGATATAAGTTTTAGAAAAAGAATTAGGGTTCCGCGCAAAAAAATTAAAACCCATGAAATCCATATTCCACGCGGGCGAGATCGCGGGGAACAACTAGTACTCAATATAGATAAATGTATACTTATTTTTATTTATTTATTATTTAAATAAATAAATAAAAATAAGTATTAATAATTTCTAGACACATCTCAACAGATATTTCGTTAATAAATTGCTATCAATACTGAAGCATTCTTTTATATTTAGCATCCATTTAACACAAAAAACTGATAAGAATACTTTTTAAACAACATATAATCAATAAACGATAATCGCGTATAGTGAATTTCGAGGTAAATTATTATATGTAAACGTTTTTGAATCGTCGTAATGATACATATTTCCTAAAGAAAATATCTTCACAATTAATTTGATGTAAAATAACATTAGAAATAACGTATAAAAACGGAGAAATTATCAAATTTTTGATCGAGTTCCTAACCAGTACACAAAAAAAATGGCGAATAGTCATTTTCACATTTTTTTTCTATATAGTTATTTGTTACAGAGAACACAGATAAAATTCACTCTCATAGATGACAAATTTCAAACACCACAATCTCAAATTTTTTACTCTGCTATCTTCAGCGCTGTACACGAACGGAACGATGTCGTTGAGAGCCGTGGTTGCTCACATGGTAAGCGCTCGTTATAAGTATCACAGTATGGGAGCAACCCGGGTTCGATCCCCACTGGCACCAATGAAATTGTTGCGTGCTGATTTAGCTATCTGTTGGAAAGTCTGTTTTTCTGGGCCGTTTTGTTTTGTTACACTGACATCTCGCAAGTCACCTAGGGACCTAGGAGGTTGTCGGTTGCTTATTTTTTATTTTTCTTTAAAATTTTCGTCGGTAAATAATATATTTATAAAAGTAAAAAAAGTAAAGTTACAGCCTATATACGTCCCACTGCTGGGCACAGGCCTCCTCTAATTTCTGAGAGGGTTTTGAGGCAAGGAAATGTCCGCCACGCTGCCTCAATGCGTGTTGACGAACTTCACATGTCTTCGAAATACATATTTTTTAATTTCTCAGACATGCAGACCCGAGTTCGATCCCCGCCGGCACCAATGAAATTGTTAATTGCAATTGTGCTGATTTACCAAGTGCTCGGCGGTGAAAGAAAACATATTGAGGAAACCTGCACATCTGAGAATATAATTATAATCGAATGTAAATCAAATTGACATAGGTAAGTACAGATAAAATTAGCGGAACATTAATAAAATTTTGAGTTCGTTTTTTTTTCAAAATTTTATTTATATTCCGCTATTTTTGTCTGTGCTTATATCAATTTGATTTACATTCGATCTCTAAATTGTAGTTTGCGAGGGTAACGGGGATCTATCAGCTCCGGCAAAACACATTTCTGATAAAAGCTATCTAATTTTAAAATTTTGTCTGCCGTCCAAAACGCATCATCTCTTTCAATAATATCAATGTCTATGCCAAACAGAGTAGTATCGAAATCCGAAGTTCAAGCAGTGGTCAATGTAGCGTAGTAATTTAGAGCGCAGGTATAGCTATAGTCATACGAACGTCACAGGCCGCAGCTGACTGAGTCGAATAAAACTAGAATAAGCGCGCATCACCGCGCATGCATGTGTGTGTAAGGCCTCGTCCGCATAGCGAATATTCACCGCGCGAAATTTATTCTCGCGATTTTTATTCCGTGATCAAAATTGTCAGTTCGATGCAGTTCCCCGTTCAAAACGAACGTCTAAAATGGATAACAGAACAATTTTGATTTACTTGATATTACGGCGGCGACGTAATGGACGTATCAAAAGAAGCCATGAACACTGGATTCACCCGTTTACGGCTTTGAGACCAATGAAAGTACTTTTCTACATAAAATATCAAGAGCTATGAAAATACAGTAAAAAGTTTTTCAGATATTATAGAATGAGTAAAACATCATTCGATAATTTACTACGACTAGTTGGTCCAGCTATTACCTATGAAGATACAAATTGGAGAAAAGCAGTTTCAACTGAAGAGGGACTTTCGATAACTATAAGGTCTAAACATTTCATGAAAATCGATCGTATTAAAATAAAGCAACGTGTCTTTTCAAAGTGCACCTTATTATCGATCTTCATAAAATATTTAAAAATATTTGGCACTAAATAAATATTGACTACAATCCAAATTTGTCCCATAGAGCAGGTCTCTTGTGCATCAGTGCGATCAATTGCTCTAGTCTACAATATCAGTGTTGTCATCTTCTGGTAGCTCCTGCATGCCTGCCGAGCGGGCGGGAGTTGAAGCGCGCGACATCTCCTCAGCAGCGTTATCAGTGCACGACTGACGAGCGAAACCGGCGAATTTTATTTCGCAGTGCGGCCATAGTCATACTACTTCATATTGCACAAAACATTCGTGCGGAAATAAATCCGCACCGCATCGCGTAAAATTTGCATCAAAACACAGATTTTTGGGGATTTTTTTTTTCGCTCGAATTTTATACCGCAAGTGCGGCTACTCCCATTATATTGAATGTGTTACAGAATTTCGAAAAAAAAATCGCGCGGTGAATATTCGCTGTGCGGACGAGGCCTAAGTGTTGTCCTCCCGCACCGCACCGGGGGAAACATTATTCAGTGAGATGCACGATAATTCATATAAACACGCGCGCAAAAAAAAAATACGAAAAAGCCTTTGGAAGAAGGAGTTTTATGAAAAAACCACTGCATAAATCAATTATAAATAAAATTTATTGAATTCTTCGATAATTGAGCTGTGTCGGTACCGACTTCGTCTTGGAAATTTTACACTGCTTTTATTACTAATTTACGCCCAAAGTTGTGTTAAAATTGGCAATAAAAACGAATCTTTGATAGCTCGTAACTTTTTAATGACTTTTTATTTTACTTTTCTGTTTCCGTACAGACAAAATTAATAATGAGACAAAACGATATCATGTTTAACTGTCACTTGTATGTACTGTTGATGTACACTGTCAAACAGCGGAGTAAAACCCCTCCGAAATTTCTATGGAAATAATGTCGACTAGTGTCACCTTAAGCAGGAGAATGAATTAAAAACTATGTATATTACGGGGATTCTGGATAATTTGTAATATGGAAGGGAGTCCCGATTGGTTTCCCTCCGTCTGACAATATACGAATATTTGTATATCGATATGTGGTAAATTTTCAAAGAAATGAGTTAAACACTATCTTTGAAATTGTTTTTCGCACGCTTTCTCGAGAGCGACGCGTTGTGACTTGTTTACGCATTTACTTCAAATACACGGCCGCACACCGCAGGAAACATATACCTACGAAAAAAAACGTAACAAACTTCTGCCAGATAAGGCTTGATAAGATCTTTGGTGTTTTTGCACCATAACCTGACTCTGGTAAATTTTAAATATGACTGGATAGATAAGAAAAGTTGGTTTAATATGATTGTTGAAAACAAATACCCTTTAATTGTAATAAAAATACTTGAGGTTAATGAATGTTGAATCAAAACATTATTTTTTTATTTAATTTACGGACTCCTATCCAGATGTTTACTAGGAGAATACAAAGTTTATTTCATTTTTGTAATATGGCTAATTATTAATTAGGCAGGGATTTCTAAGATTAATAACTAATTAACTAAGATTAAGGTTAAGAACTAAGATTAAGATTAATGATAAGATAGGAACTGATTTAATATAAGGTTTACATTTACAATGTTCCGAAATAAATAAATAAATAATTGACCATGAGTGAGTAAAAATAATATCTTTTATTTTACAGTATCTAATGTTGTTATATAAGGTGCTTCTAAAATATATGCCACGGTTGTTTGTATGGAGACTTGGCCAATCAGCTGACCGATTTCCATACAAAGTGCAATTTTTTTTTGAGAATTGACTGTGGGTTCCTTGGGGAAAGTGGTACAGTATCATGAGTAGAACCACTAGTTGCGGCAATGGCATAGTTTAGAAACACCTTATATTTCAGTTAAAATAAGTGCAAGTAGGTATTATTTTTCTTGTACCGAATTTCGGCCCTATATATATATATATATATATATATATATATATATATATATATATATATATATATATATATATATATATATATTGATAATCTAAATTGAGAATTTAAACTATACGCGTGTGTGTGTATATAAAGAGGGCTACTTTTAATATCGCTCATTTTAATATCAAAAATTTAGGTTATCTTTATAGCATTATTATAATTTCAGTTCAAAATTAGTACTGCATTTGTGATAATAATAAAATGTATTTCTATAGAGGACTCACTCACTTTCTTTCACTATTTTTTCGTGACTTTCTTCATTAATAATAAATGCACTTTGTTCATTCATATTCAAAACACTTTATACACAAACACCGTGTCGAAGACCGCCGAAAAGAAACGACGTTAGACCATCGTTAGACAATGCACGGCCTTCAAGCCACACCTCCGTGCCCGTTGGAGTGGGGAGCGTGAGGTTTTTTCGTTACGGAATAAATTTCTGGATTCGGTCCCAGCGCTCAAGGCCCGCGATAGAAGCTATGCAATAGCTTAAAAGTTGCTAGAAAAACGCAACTAATAACTCAACATTATCACGTTTTAATGTACAGGTTGATTCATGCTTGAAGAGCAAGCAAAATGACACGTCTGCTATGGCAGAGAAGGCGCTGCACCAAATGGTGGTGTGCGGGTACGCGTTAATAGGCCAAGACCCGACGCGAGCTGTTGGAAAAGTGGTTGCTTTGAAGGACATGATAAAGCAAGGAGTAAAACCAGTAAGTCTTTTATATCATAGGCCTCATGAGGTCTTGTTGATTATTAAAACGAAGTTAATGAATATCAATATTTCAATTTACTTTTTTTTAATAAAATTAACGTTGAAGCAAATAAACTTACAGTTCATGTAAGTGGCTACTAAAACCCATAGACATGTGCAAGGACTAAAATAAAGAAGGTTTAAGATAAGCTACCAACTTTAAATAAAGAAGGGCTCTGAGAGCTAAGATGGAATACTTCGCAGCCTGCTATATATATACATATACATATACATATATATATATATATATATATATATATATATATATATATATATATATATATATATATATATATATATATATATATATATATATATATATACTACGTTGTTCTACCTTTTTCGACCCTTTGTTATGTCCTTTTAAAAATCCTTACATTAGCAAAAAAATAATTGTGGGTCACTGTAGTTTAGGAGTCCATCGCGGACAACGTAATATTATATATATATATATACCCGAATAGGTAAATGGTAATTATATAGACGAGCTTCTAGACAAGAAAGGTGTCCTATCTTCTAGTGTCCTACCATACATATTTATTTTATTTCACAATTATAGATTTACGCGAAGAGAAAAGAAATTGACGTACTTCTGAAGCTGTGTGGCCACGAGCACGACTCGTTGAAGAATGTCATAAAATGTGTCATATCTAAGGTATGTACTCGTATCAAAGTTCTTCTTCTTTTTCAAATAGCAGCTATTAATTTATTGCCGGGTTGTGTGGCGAAAGTGTCATCAGTTTAGCGCGGGTATAGACTTATCCACGCTAGACAGGATTCACTATTTTAAATTTTCAACCTGGTATTTTATATACTATTGCAGTGTCATCACACTGCAATAGTATATAAAATACCAGGTCACATCTGACCTTAGAATTTTTTTAAATAGAATAAGGGTGGCAAACGAGCACACATTCCACCTAAGACTAAGAATCAAAACGCAGATGCGTTGTCACCCCTGAGGACTAAGATGGAATGTCTCCTTTTTCAAATTCAAACTTGAGCTTTGATATACCTATGATTTTAAAATTTTGCAAAAGGTATTTGTTAATAATAGGTATTTATTAAATATTGTATATATAAATTATATTATCAATAAAAAATTGTAATCATAAACATTGAGTATTGTTGTGTTTGCACGTTAAAAGTATGTGCAGTACCACATCTTATCATCAAATAGTTGACATTATCAAATAATAGAATTTTTTAATAGTAAGCATTTCTTTATTTCTATTTTCGTATGAATTATAAATACACATAAATTTTAATAAAAAATAAAATCCGACTTCTAATAACTACAATGAATAAAATATGAATTTCACATTCTGAAGTCGGTGCTAAGACATATTGTACCGAAAAATTAAAGCCGTGACTTCAGATATGTAAAATTGTTCTTATTTTTAGTTGTTTTAAGTCAGCTTAACTTTATATTGAAAGTTAAGTTTTAAGTCGTCTACAAATCGTCACACTAAATGCATGTGTATAAAGATACAGATTATGTGCCGGACGGGCGAAACTCTCCGGAGTAAATGTTGTCGAAGATACTTCGCGAGTCGCTCACGTCCTACACCTATAGGTTCCGGTGGGTACTTTCACCGCCGTCTTTGTGGGTGCCGCTGAAATATTGTGGACTGTGGTTTAAATCAAAATGCACGATTAACAAATACAAATAGCAAGGTAGTGGCCAGCGGTTCAACTGATTGATTAGTCGCGAAATTTTATAACTATAACTATTGATCACGGTTGTTAAAACTACGGTTGTTCACTATTGGTTGGTCACTGTATATTTCGAAAGATTTCTTTAAATTGTACGGTGGTATCAAAGATCTATTGGTAGTAGCTGGTTTTCTAACACTACTGACTAGCAGCTATTATCAACTGAACAAGTTGATTTTATCACTTGTGTAACTGCGGATATCAGTTACCACTTTCACTATAATATGTAACTGCGAATATCAGTTACGACCTTTTTCGGCTAGCTAACACTTTCACGATATGTAACTGCGAATGTCAGTTACGACCTTTTTCGGCTAGCTAACACTTTCACTATTCACTATATACTGCTACTAGTCACTTCAGCTACCACCGGATACCACTCACTTCACTTCACTGTCACTGGTAGTTCTTCACACTACTACGGGTACTGGGTCCCGAGCCCCTAAGGTAGACTTGAGCAATACTTTGCAGTGAGCCGCTCGCCATTTTCCGTTTGCCTCTTTATTGCATAAACTTTTCACTATACAAATATAAAAATTGCAATATTTTCTATGCAAAACTAATTGCTACACTAACATGCTATACATCATTAAATCGGTAGTCTGGTACTTTATAAGTATATCATAAAGGTTACTCAAAACATTAACATTGTAAAAAGTTATTAAACGAAATATCCAAAATTTTCATAATATTTGGGTACATTAATTCTTTGTTTTTTCTATAACTACGAAATTCGTTTAATTATACAAAAATATCCCTATACTTCTTTAATCTATAAGCCATATGCTAATTGAATGTCATATTTATAACTCTTTTAGAACATAAAATTATTTTCCTTATTTTAGTATGAACTATTACGCAGTTAATTAAAAACTTTCCACGATAAGACGCGCTGTGATTGGTCGATTTTTTGGTATATAATAAAGGTAGTTTATATTACTTGTTATCAAAACGACACTCTATACAAATATACTAAGAGTTATAAACATGCTAAATAACTATATTAATACACGTTTTCACTCAGTTTAGTCGGTAATTTCATTATTAATACAAAAAACAATATTCTTTATTACTTCGTTTCTTAATGTTGTTAGGCCGTCGCGAACATCTCTCCCGCCGTGCAGCGTCGCGACGATTTTCTCACAGCGGCGCTGCATCCATTTCGGTGAGCGACGTTGCTTCTACTTCGGCAGCGGCACGAGTTTCCTGGTTGGCCTCTTGATTAGACCGTTTGCTGTGCGTACCTCCACAGTGCGGATCTGTCCGTCCGCACCGGGGTAAACAGCTTCCACCCTCCCTCGTGGCCAGGTGTTACGAGGTAACTGGCCGTCAGCTATGAGGACTGGATCGCCCACCTGGAGATTGGGACCTCGCCCATAGGCCTCCCGCCGGTTTTGAAGTTCCGGTAAATACTCTCGGACCCAACGCTGCCAGAACATGTCAGCGAGTATCTGGGAGCGTCGCCAGTGTCTTTTACTATTCATATCCTTTTCATCAAATACTCCAGGTGTCGGCAGTCTCGCAGATCCTCCTAAAAGGAAGTGATTTGGAGTGATGGATTCGTCGTCGTCGCTGTCTACAGAGATGTGAGTCAATGGTCTGCTATTCACTGTGTACTCCACCTCGCAGAGCAGCGTGGCTAATACTTCCTCATGCGGATGTCTCTCATGAAGGACGGTGTATAGTGCCGTCTTCACGCACCATATGAGACGTTCCCTCTTGGTTGGTGTTTTATGCAGCAAATTGATTGGAAGTCGAGTGAGCTTTAGGTTGAAGCTCAGCTGATCGGTACCCGGTTTCCAGATTAATCCGAGTATCTTTTCCTCGGTTCCTTTGTTTCCCAGATCGACTGACTCAGATGCTTCATGGTCAGGTTCTAATTCTTTTACAACTTCTAGTGCGTTGGAAACCCATTTTCTTAAGGTGAAGTGCGCGTTTTTGTGTATGTCGCGTACTTCCTTCGATATTCGCATTGCCTCTTCCAGAGACTGGAAACTGTCGAGATAGTCATCCATATAGTGGTTTTGAATGATAGCTTCTACGGCTTCTGGATACTTGTCTTTGTATTTTTTAGCGTTCCAGTTCTTGCATAATCTCATCTGGCTTAGCATGCCCGATGAGTTCTGAACTGACTGTTTCCAAGGCTCTTCCTTGTAGACTTCGTCTTAGTCTAGCTGTATTTTCAATGTCATTGAAGTAGCCTCGGGTTGTTTCGTAAATGGCACGGAATGAAAGCCACTCGGTATGTGCTCCGCTAAAACTTGGCAGTGTCATTATAGCTTTCGACGCTGCGAAAGTATGCGACGATAGTGGCGCACTCTCTAACTTTGATTTGTCAGCGAGCGCGGCTATAGCGGACGTGAGCTCCGATATAAATGGACGGAGCCCCCTGTCTTCACTTATGACAGGTTCCTGGCTAGCTTTATTTGGCTTGGGATCCTTTTGTACATCTTCCAGATAGGAATCCTGGTTCGTGAGCTCCTTTTGGGGCTCACTGAGGTCAACAACGTCCGGGGTTGGCTTTGTGACGGTTTTATTAAATGGGGCCTTCCCTCCGGTGGTTGCGCCTTGATTTGACTTTTGTTTGGCTACAGAGTTTTCGAGCCAAGATCGAACGTACTCACTTTTGGAGTGACCATCTTCATCATAGTTGTCTGATTCGTCTGCTTCTTCAGCCATCTGTAAAGAGATCTGCGCAAGTTCTAGTTTGATCTTCAATACTTCTTCACGAGCCTTCAAAATTCTTCTATTGGGCCGAACAGTCTTCTTTGACTTCGTACTGCAATCGGTGTGGCCCCTTGGTGGCTCTTCGTTGTGGGTGTCTTCCCGGGCTGTTGGCGATGATGCACAGCTAAAGTCATCGTTGCCTTCTATATGTTCCCTCTGCTTCGTTGTGCGGGCCGTAGTAGTCGGCGCGGGCAGGGGTATCCCCCCCTCGGGGGGGCAGCATGGCGCCTCAGCGCCCTCTACCGCTGACGGTGAGCGTGGTGGCATCTGGTGGTGGACGACGGCGTTACTGGCCGACGAACCTCCTTCCAGACCGACGGTCCACGCCTTGGCTTCCCTTCCTTGCGAACGGGTGATTGGCATCTTGAATCTGAAAAATTCTGCGGTTTTAATACGGTGGTGACTATTTACCCGGTTCCAAAATACAAACGGATATATCCGGCTCGAAGGACCAACGAATGTGCCGGACGGGCGAAACTCTCCGGAGTAAATGTTGTCGAAGATACTTCGCGAGTCGCTCACGTCCTACACCTATAGGTTCCGGTGGGTACTTTCACCGCCGTCTTTGTGGGTGCCGCTGAAATATTGTGGACTGTGGTTTAAATCAAAATGCACGATTAACAAATACAAATAGCAAGGTAGTGGCCAGCGGTTCAACTGATTGATTAGTCGCGAAATTTTATAACTATAACTATTGATCACGGTTGTTAAAACTACGGTTGTTCACTATTGGTTGGTCACTGTATATTTCGAAAGATTTCTTTAAATTGTACGGTGGTATCAAAGATCTATTGGTAGTAGCTGGTTTTCTAACACTACTGACTAGCAGCTATTATCAACTAAACAAGTTGATTTTATCACTTGTGTAACTGCGGATATCAGTTACCACTTTCACTATAATATGTAACTGCGAATATCAGTTACGACCTTTTTCGGCTAGCTAACACTTTCACGATATGTAACTGCGAATGTCAGTTACGACCTTTTTCGGCTAGCTAACACTTTCACTATTCACTATATACTGCTACTAGTCACTTCAGCTACCACCGGATACCACTCACTTCACTTCACTGTCACTGGTAGTTCTTCACACTACTACGGGTACTGGGTCCCGAGCCCCTAAGGTAGACTTGAGCAATACTTTGCAGTGAGCCGCTCGCCATTTTCCGTTTGCCTCTTTATTGCATAAACTTTTCACTATACAAATATAAAAATTGCAATATTTTCTATACAAAACTAATTGCTACACTAACATGCTATACATCATTAAATCGGTAGTCTGGTACTTTATAAGTATATCATAAAGGTTACTCAAAACATTAACATTGTAAAAAGTTATTAAACGAAATATCCAAAATTTTCATAATATTTGGGTACATTAATTCTTTGTTTTTTCTATAACTACGAAATTCGTTTAATTATACAAAAATATCCCTATACTTCTTTAATCTATAAGCCATATGCTAATTGAATGTCATATTTATAACTCTTTTAGAACATAAAATTATTTTCCTTATTTTAGTATGAACTATTACGCAGTTAATTAAAAACTTTCCACGATAAGACGCGCTGTGATTGGTCGATTTTTTGGTATATAATAAAGGTAGTTTATATTACTTGTTATCAAAACGACACTCTATACAAATATACTAAGAGTTATAAACATGCTAAATAACTATATTAATACACGTTTTCACTCAGTTTAGTCGGTAATTTCATTATTAATACAAAAAACAATATTCTTTATTACTTCGTTTCTTAATGTTGTTAGGCCGTCGCGAACAGATTAGAAAGAATTATTTGTATAACTTGTCTCACTAAGTACATTATAGTTGTAGTGCGATTGGGTCGGCTAGACCGGGGAAGGACCATGCTCTCATAAGGTTTTAATGTTAAATAACTGCAGCATTAAAAAAAGTTACTAAGTATGGTAAGCTGTAGCACGAATGGGTCGGCTCGACCGGGGAAGGACCACGCTCTCACAGAATACCAGCGTGAAATAGCAGCTTAATGCTGCTGTGTTTCGTGTGGTGAGTGTGGAGAACCGGAGACCCTTTTTATTGGAAACGAGGCATTCCATCTTAGTCCTCACGGGTGACAACGCATCTGCATTTTGATTCGTAATCGAGGATAGATGTAGATGTCTATGGGCCGCAGCAACCACTTAACATCAGGTGGACTGCATGCTCGTTTGTCACCCTATCCTATAAAAATAAAAAAAAAAATAAAAAAATAAGCGTAGAGAACCGGAGACACTTTTTACTGGAATCGAAGACATCTTAGTCGTCAAGGGTGACAACGTATCCGCATTTTGATTCTAAATCCAGAATGGATGTAGAGGTCTATGGGCCACAGCACACGCTGATCATAATTATAGGTTGCTCAAGTAACGTAAAATTTTAGGGAGCACTGAGTCCCTGGGCTACCACGAATATAAATAAATAGTAATATTTGCCTCGTGCATTCCATCTTGGACACAGCGAATATTGTTGTGGTAAGGAGTGACAACGTATTTTCATTTTGATTCTTAATTGAAATAAATGAAAATGTCAATGGGCCAGAGCATCCACTTACCATCAGGTGAATTGTGTGGTCGTTTGACATCCTTATATTTTTATAAAAAGAACAATTACTGTTCCAAACGCAGGTAGATACTTAATCACTGCGATACCGAGTAATCTGCTTTTAAATCGTAAACTATAAATGTATAAATCAAAAAAAAATTGTTCTAAATTTTCCTGTTACTTTGTATCTATTTTGATTTCATAGTCTCCAATAATAAAAGCATCCATGATGGAAATAACAGAAAAGTTGATAGAGGGTGTAGTGGAACTAACAAAGTTAATGGCACATGGTGCTATGCACGAAGCCTGTTTGATAGAAGTGGTAAAGACTCTGGAAGACCAGGCATTTGATCTCATTAAAGAAGTAAAAGATTGCGCATATGGAAACAACAGCTACTTTGGTCAAATCGATAATTATTTATCCGAAAATAATGCAACGGTTCTTGATATTGAGAGGAAATTAAAAACCGTTGATACTGATAGAAATAAAAATATCAGTAACGTGAATGAAATGAAAGAGGTGTTGCGGAGAATGGTGCTAGAAGACAAGAAGAAGGATGTTGAAAAAAAGCTTAAAGATAAATTGTTGAAGCTACAAAACGATATCAAATTTAATGATGCTAATGATATATCCACTAAAGATACATAAAATTACGAAAGTACTAAATCAACGCTGGTTTTATTTTTATCCCTTATTTACACTTTTAAATTTTCTTCTCAACATTGGCGTGATCTTTAAATTTTTTTTAAACACGTTATTAAAGCAAGAGCAATTTAAATGTAAACCATTCTGAGCATTCATACAAATATTCCTCAAAAATCAAAATATGGAACGAGCAACAGTCTACCTAATGGTAAGTGACTTCTGTAGCCCTTTTCAATAGGACAATCAAACCAAGAAGACCAATGTGGTGTTAGAATAAGGTTGAAATACCTCACAGCTTGCAAATATCGTGTGGCTGGGCTCAACCGGGGTAGGGCATGGTCCTCTCGTGGGATACCAGCATAAAAAAGCAGACTAATGCTATTTTCCATACGGTGAGTGTAGCCACCCTTTTTACTGGTAAGGAAGTATTCCATCCTTAGACTTGGGGCTGACAACACATCTGTTTTAATTTTTAATCGAAAATAGATGCCCCACTGCCTGATCCACTTCTGACCATGTGGACTGTGTGCTCGCTTGTTCCTATTCTATGAGAAGATATGCTACCTATATATAAACATGTATCGTACGCTAATGTGATATTACAAAATAAAATAAAATAGATGGCGTTAGTATCTTAGTCTATTTTATTGATCATCGCGTTCGGAAATTATAAGTAGCCTCGTTTGATGATCCTATTCAGGATATGAAGTGTTAATATTTGTTTAATGACCTTCAAAGATCTTTTTAGTACTCATATTAAGCGTATGTACGTCAAACAAGATTAATAACTTTGAGGTTGCTCCCGATTTGATTCGCTCTGAACTATTTATGTTGCACGTATTAAAAAGAGGTCGGCATCGCAGAACAGCGTAATGACGTAATTATCGTAGTACATCGCATACATTGCGTTTTATGTTGAGACACTTCATGGACTGTTACAACATATCGAGTAATGGTTAGTGATAAACTATACGTGATAGCTTGTGTGGAATTTGGCAAGAAGTCCCGGCCATTGAACGTAAAATTCTATCAGATGCTCGGCATGTGAGACTCTATTCTTTGAGCACTCATTTGCAAATCCTACGCAACTATTATTTGATTTAACTAACTGTTTAGAATTTTGTTGCGTAACCAATGTGACCTAAATACATACAATCCAAAATAAAAAAAAACATCTTAATAATACATAGGCCGACTATATCGACCATATAGCTTGAACAACCAACATACGATAGGGAAGAAAGTTTCTCGAGTGATAGGCTCGAGTGTAGCCAATGTCAATGTTTTTTTTTTTCGCTTAGTCAGTCCGCAAAGTCCAGAAAAAAGAAGAAAGTCAAAGAAATCCTTTTAGGTTCGAGAATTTTATTTTATTTTTATCAGCTGTGTGGACTTTTACAGCTGAACATAGAGCTGTACTGTTGTAGGAAGGATGGCCCCCAATTGTCACATGTCAGCCGATGTCCCTCACCTTTGACGCTGCTTCCGCTGCTTTTACGCCGTTTCCGAACTGGGTATGTTATGTCTGGCGAAAAGTCTATAATAAATAATATATGTTTACGTGGTGGAGTCATGCTGCAGTTTTATTATGGTTGTAGCACGAATGAGTCGACTCAACTGGGTGGTGAGCATCACGCTCTCAGAGAAAACCAGCTTTCAGCAGCAGTTTGATATGGTTAGTGTAGAGAATTATTCCATCTTTGTTCTTGGAGCTGACAACACATCTGCATTTTGATTCTTTATTGAGGATAAATGTAAATGTCTATAGGCCACAGTATTCAGCTACCACCAGGTGGTGTGCTCGTGTGCTACCCTTATTCTACAAAAAAACATATCGGTATTTCACCATCATAATCACCACCACACCCCGTAAAAGTTCCTCATAAATTGCCTTATAAGAGGGGGATTAATAGATAACCGCAGATTTTTTTTATTGTGCTTCGACTCTCTATGTCACCTCTTACGACATTTACGGGATATTATTATAAGGTCATTTTACGTATTATTACAACGTCATCTTTCATTATATATTACGTCATTTTACATATTATTTCAACGTTATTTTACATATTATTACAACGTCATTTTTCATTATACATTGTAATGTACGTTGTAACGTCAACACGGAAAAAATGGTAAAAGATGGTACCTATTTAAGTTTAAAAAAATGTAAATAATTGATTTTAGTTAAAATTAACTTTAAAAGCTGAAAATAAGGCGTAAGATGTGTTTTTCAGATGAATATAACTTATGTCACTCATGGTGCTACACTCTGTCTGTTAGTGAAGCTTAATCACAATCTGTTTAGATTAACCCACACAGACAAACAAACATACATACAGACAGGTGACAATTTTTTTTTGAAAATGATTATATACTGAGCTTTTTTATATAATAGGGTGAAAAACAAACACACAGTCCACGTGGTTGCTGTGGTCCATAGACATCTACATCTATCCTCGATTACGAATCAAAATGTAGATGGATTGTCACCCCTGAGGACTAAAAAACTGTTTCCAGTACAAAGTAAAAAGCTCCACAAAAGGCAGTTAGTTCGTATAGACAGACACGTACATTTTTAGTTTTACGTGTTAACTAGTAATGATGTGTAGAACACGCTTAAAAGTTTGATTGAATTCCTCGGAGGGAATTTAAAGCATCTCACACTAACCAGACGCGAATATTAATAATGTAGAGTTCAAAAACAACCAAAATGTTTACAAGCGCGATGGGAAATTACTCATCCGATGCTTGACGTGAAAATAAATTGAGTGGTGATTTTAATTTTTTTTATAAACAACATGCATGCACCTCTGTTTACCAAGTTTATCAGAACGAAGACGTCACTCGATGAAATACAAGTCATCATGATTATCATCACAGCCCTTTACAAGTATATTGCTGAAAATAGGCCTCGCCCAAGGATTGCTACAAAAGATGGCCCTGATCCACAGCAGCTTCGTACCGGTAAGCCAAGGTATGTAGGACCGCCGCCCAGCCCAGCGAAGAGGCGGTTCAGGGAGGTCTATATTTATCAAAGACGTTGTGAAAGGATGTAATGAATGAAATATAAAAAAAATAATAAATTATGTAGTTAGAGGCTTAAAAAAGCTAGACGATTAATAAATGATTTAATGGAAAAAAAAACCTAATAAAAGTGATAACTTTGCAGCTATTCTTATTAAGGAGTCAAAACGCTCCTCTTTATCTTTACATGACTTTACCAGATAATTCACAGCCAATATGTGTTCTTTTATCTCATCCTGAGAAATGTATGAATGTAAACTGCGAAATCTTAGTGTGAGATTAGGTTTTAAATTTTTTATAGAATAAAGGGGACAAACGAGCACATAGTCCACCTGATGCTAAGGGGATGCTGTGGCCCATAGACATCTATATTTATCTTCAATCCATTAAACTTAGAACATGCGTAGCTAGCTACAGGGGATCACTGAGTTACGGTAATGTGAATGCACTTACGTGAACGTATTGCCAAAAAATTTGAATATTTTCACTATTTTAGATGTGGATATTATAATATAAACGTAAAATAATTTGTGGCCATTAAATTTTAAATATGTCGGCTATCATTTAGACTTATTTACTTTGCACATCAAAAAGAGGCCGATATTACGGAATACTCTTCGTGTTTATTTCACAAAATATCTTCATGTAATATTTACATTACTTTTTCTGTTTAGCAACCGTCTCCTACTGCTGGATAAATCAAGCGTTGGCGAATACTTAATTGAATGTGTCGAGATTAAGAATTTTAGCAAGGTGAGAGCTAATTTTCTTAGTACTTACAGGGATTACCAGATTGGACAAAATGTCGTATTTTAAACACATTTTGACGCTTTATTCGCCGGGTAAAAATTTTGACGTCCGAGTTTTCGTTGTTTTAATAAACATGCGGGGAAATGCCACAGCATTAGAAATCACTAAAACACTTGAATGAAGCTTTACCAGTAATCTAATGTAATGAACTGATTACAAATTACAATCTTTTTTAAACAAAGTCTCGGATTGTGGGCGACTAAATCTAGTCTAGTTCAATCCCCAGAAGCCGTTAGTTTGCGCGTTTACCGCTAAAAGAGCCCCTTTGTCGCATCTACTTTATTTCAAAGCATTCCCCTAGTTGTCTTAGCTAGTATCGGGATCCTCGACGTTGGCATATCGAATGACGTAGAGTGCCGCGTATACTTGGAAGGCAAGATCAAATTAGCCTGTGGAAAGCTTGGCGTGCTTTGCAGAGCAGAACCGTATTTAATACCAGCATACCGCTTACAGCTTCACAAGGTGCAACTTTAACCTCACATGGAATATACTGTTCTCATCCAGTGATTAGATCTCCCCAGAGGTCGGGGTAATCCCTGTTCCAGCTACTTCCACTTGATCTTATCCAGTAATGAGCGGTTCGAATTGCCGACTACCGAAGTTCTTTCTGATGGGCTTGCCTCACTGACGCTGCGAAGAGATGTTACATCTCTTTGCATATTCTGTCACATCTACTTAATCTCGCCGCAATTTTACTATCCCATATCGCGACAAAACTCGAGTTACTATCCATACCATCTGGTTGATTGGCGGTCGACCTCTATGCGATATATAAGAAGCTTTCTTTCTCGTACGATTTCCTTGTAGAATCGACTATCATAAGCGATTTTTTCGGACTGATACGACTATATATACGAAATAGCCTACTCTTTTTTAAAAGGCAGGCAAAGAGACTGACTGCAATTCCCTCGGGGTTGCAGTTGTTTGTTTGAAAAAATTCTAATGATACTGATATTCTGTTGTAAAACTTGTCAAACAAATAATCGTCAATACTATTTAATCAATACAATACGCTATAAATCATCATGAAAGATGAATAGCACTTAGTGCGAAATGCGAATATTCGGAATACTAACCAAGTGTGGATGGTAACCTGTAGTATGTCTGGTATTGTGATAGTAGAATGGAGATGGCGGTAGTAACTTATGAAGCCCATGGGCACACTCTCCGAAGTACAATATGTAGATTGACAAATGAGCAACTTGGCGGCGGTGAGATAAGCTTTGAGGCTTAGTTTCTACCAGCTTTTTGTCGCCGATAAGCCTCTTGGTTCAGCGTTGCACTGAGTCAAGTAGATATTTTGCTGTGCCATCTCAAAAGTAACTGCAGTACGCCATGCATTCTCTGACTTGAGCTTTATATAAAGTTAGAAGTTGTTCAGGTGTGAGTTATAGCTTCACCTTGTTTAAAATACCTAGTTTTCTGGCCGCAGTTTGTGCTTTTGACTCAATTTTAGCGTCAAAGTTCAGGTTAGCACTAAACTGTACGCCGAGAAGCTCAAGATGATCAGGAATCTTCAAAGATCCCTCGAAGAAACCTCGGAATGTAAGAGTCAGATTGAATGTACTCCGTTTTGCGGAGAACAGACAGGCCTGCGCTTTGGTAGTGTTGAAAGTGACTCCATTGGGAGACAAGACTTAAAGTCGCATTAATCCGCTCCACCATGGTTTCTCTGCGTGAACGTATTATTGCCCCTCCGTCTTTCGCACTGGACATTAATCTCTTTGTGAGTGTACTGTCATCTGCATACCCAACAATACGTGTTAGAAATAGGTCATTGATATTCAGCAGGTAAAGAACAGACCACTGAGGAACTCTGGCATTAATATGCATTATATTAGAAGAGCAGCCATCTATGACTATCCTGATCAACCGTTCCCTCAAAAAGTCAGAAATCTAGTTGCAAAATTCGGCGGGGATAAGCAGTAAGCTTACTCAATGAAATTGCGAGTGCTTTACCGTTCATTTCGGTGGACTCGCCCCAGAAGTGCGTGAAATACACAAGAAGATCTCGAGTAGACCGTCTCCGGCGGAAACCATATTGCTGGTCATTCAGGAGGTCATTTCTTTCAAGGTATGTCAGCAGCTTACTGTTCAATACCCTTTCCATAACTTTACAGAGTACTAAGATGATTGCGATTGGTCGATTATTACAACGATCGGTATGACTTGGGTACTGGTTGTACATTGGAATGTTTCTAAGATTTTCGCACCGTTCGAGTTTTAAAATAGAGGCGGTACAGGCGCATCAGAACAGGAGACAACACAGGCCAAAATGCTTTGGTACAGGTCCACAGTAGCTTGAAGAACCGACAGCCAATGAGGAAAAAGTTCTCGATTGGTAGCCTCGTACCAGTAGGCGAAGTGTAAGATGATCCCCCACTAGACGAAGTAACGACCTGTAAGACATGCAAGAAGTCGATGGATGCGGGTGGCTCAGGGCAATACTTTGTGGCATTCCTTGGGAGCGGCCTAGGTTTCGCATGATGATGACTAGTAATCATGCGTCACCCCCTCGTTAAATGTGGTGTTCGTGTGGTAAGACGTGTAGGGAGTCCACTGATGATCCTATATCACCTTCATGGATCGTGGTTAATGGCATAATGAGCTGCGAGTGGTAACCGGTGATTAGCTGTAATTATCACGATGATGATGCTTAAAAGAAAAAAAGATTTTAATGCAAAAATAACTGGTATAATTTAAACGCATTGTAAATAGTATCAGACGAATGTTTGGCATCTACTAAAATTTTCCGGTAATTCCGTGCTTGAGTAAAAACATTGGTAACTCGCCAAGATTTCCTACAGAGGTGGATGACAGACGTTAGTCTAGTGGTAGTAACAAAAATGAAAGTAGATTTGACAATTTTAGAAAAAACGTCTCGATTGGGAAAAAAATGATGACGTCAATTTTGTAAATTTTTTTAGTAGTGACATGACGTGAGTTTCTTTATAAAATCTTGTTCCTTGGTAGGTTATTAACTGGAGGAGTGAGCAAACCTCGTTTGATCTTTGTCATCACTAATGTAATTGGTAATTGCAGTTTTAAGTACTAATTTACCACATACTCGCCTGTAAAGAAAAACATATGATTTTTCCTTGCCATAAAACCCTCTCAGAAATGAGTAGATGCCTGTGTAGTACGAGCTATATTGGCTGTAATTTAACTAATTTAATTCACAAAAACAAAAGTGGTTTTAATAAACTAGGAACAAACATTAGCTAGTTGTATCAGTTTGTGAAGATAAATTATATTTTATTAAATATATTGAGCGGCCAAAGTTAATGTACTTATTTCTTTATTTTTTTCTCTAAGTGACTAGGTTTTCTGACGTAAATAACACTTATGCTCCTTTTTTGCAAAACAAAAATATTTTTTAAATCAAACGTATTTCCCCGTAGCAAAATCCCATAAGACATGCTATGGAAATAACTAAAATAAAATATTCTAGCTGTCTCATTTTATACTTATTTTAAGTAAGCGATATTTAGTAATTATAAATAAAACCGGCAAAAATAATTAATCTACGAGTTAACATAACACATGTCAAATATTAGGGTTAGTAGTTTATCAACAAAATCCTGTTTTAATAAATAATTTACTTTGTCATGAATTGTTTTGCTAACGGTGCACAAGAGCGTGCCACTTGCAAAAGCACTTCCGGTCCAACTGTACCGGATACGAGAGAAATACGTGACTTTATTCAAAATTATTCCTATGTTAAATTATACCGATTAGTAATTCATGGTCTCCACAGTAAGACTTTTGACGGCTCCGTGGCACGGTGGCTTGGCAACGAGATGCAGCACTGTGAGCCGCGGGCTCGAATCCCTCACGGAACAATATTTTGGTTTTGTATTTTTTTTTTTTGAAAACTGCGTCAATGTTACAGGAGAAAATTCCAGTGCAGAGGTGACGATTAAAAAAAAACTAAGCTTTTGGATCTTTTAGGAGAAATATTTATTTATGTATACTTCATATCATGTCTTCGAAATATATTATTTTTAATTTCTTAGACATGAAGGTTTTCTTACAATGTTTTCCTTTACTGTCAATCAAGTGGCAAAACAGCACATAAAAGTGCAATTATCAATTTCTTTAGTATCAGCGGGAATTGAACCCAAAATATTCGCTTACATTGAGCAATTTACGGCGAGAGCTTCGCCCATGAGCTATTCTAGCCATTATATTACCGATAGTACATTGGATGCCACTAATTTTAGATCTATTTCTGTACTGTGAAAGATCAATGTTAGGTCTTTTTAATGTGAATAAATTACTCCATAAAAATCTTGGATTGGTTTTACGAGGGGTAGCTTGACAACTGACGCCTATACATGGGAGCATTCAGACGATACTTTGAGTATATTTGTGATCTTTCCAAGGCATTCTAATGCGTTCACCATGAGACAATAATCAGAAAGCTACATCGTTATGGTGTAAAAAAACAGTTCTTTCGGATCGGTAGTATCTATGGGTGTCCCACAGGGGTCAATTCTTGGCCCCTTCCTGGAATGACTATGATATAGTTTTATTTGCAAATGATACTTCGCAGATTTTTCGACTTAAAAGTTACAGCTAACGCGGAGTTTTAATGGGACTGTAATGTATTTAATCTAGCTAGCTAAGTTGGTCAGCATATGCTATAAAAGATTAGAGGCCGTATATGTGTTTAAACAGGTAGATTAGTTATTTCCATAGCATAATATCATATGGAATCTTGTTATGGGATAATGCGACTGACATTGAAACCACCTTTATTTTGCAAAAGACGTATAACCTAGGTTCTAAGGTCCGTAGAGAAAAATTTAAGTTAGTAAATATATTCTGACCCCTCAATATATTTACGAAAATGTAATGTATGTTCATAAAAACCAAAATAGTTTTATTAAAAAGTGATGTACATTCTGTAAGTACTAGATACAAACACAAGTTAGTTATACCAGTCAAACGACTACAAAGAGTCAGTAGTTCCTGCATGTGGCAATATGTACGATTTTAAAACAAAGTCCCAGAAAATGTGCAGACCTTATCTATCAAAAGGTTAAAAATATTTATTTTGGAAATTTATAAAAGAAATGTTTAATAAGGGTTATTATACTACTAAAGAGCACATGGTTGATAATAACGCCTGAGAATAAGGTGATTGCTACCATGCTATTTCTAAATATTTTCATAACAATTGTATAAATATTATATCGTAACTTATGCTTTTAAAAAAAGTCCCGCTGGCTTTCTTGCTGGTTTTTCTCAGGACAGGTTTTTGTTTCGAATCAGTGGTAAAAGTAAAAAAAATATTTCAATAAGAATGACATTTCATCACTATTGAATAAAAATGATTCTATTATATTCTATCTTCTTGATCATCTCCTAAGAGTTTATTCAGGGCATGAGCATCTCCCATGATTGGCATGAAGATTGACGATCGCAGTGTATCGCAGATTTTAACGCTGCCCTCTCCTCCTGTCAGAGTATATATGGCAGTTGTAAATGGAATTTTTTCAGCACCGCGGCGCAATGGCTTAGCAATGAGTTGCAATTCTAATTGCTGCTTGTTCGGATCCCGCACAGAACAAGTATTTGTATGACTTACAAATAATTTTATCGGGTCTGAATGTTTGTTCTTGTAAATTTATGTCTGTAAACTGTCCTCAAGATACGGCAGAAAATCCTAGTGTGGAGTTAAAGAAAACAAATAGCTATACCGCTATTTATCAGAAGCCACAAGATCTTTCTGGCGTACCCCATAGTCGTCTTTCACGACACCTACGGTAGGAAATAAGGTAGTGGGAATATTCTTACACCACCATTACACGATTCATCATATAAGGTGTTGTAGTCATCAATATTTGACTAGGTAATGTGGTTTCTGTTACGAGTAAGTATTTATCTTCGTAGATATTATCTTCTTACCTTTTATTTTTGCCGCTAAGTAACAATACTATGATAAAATCCCCACAATGTGGTACTGTGTGGGGGAGGCCTTAATTCAGCAGTGGAATTTTATAGACTTTAATGGATGGATGGATGTGATGAAAGTTCTTATGAGGAAATTCTTATAACGACTATTCTATCACTTCATTTTTCACACTTATTACATTTTATGAGAATTTTTCACTCCATTTGATATCGTGGTATGAGCGAGACGACATTGGAAATGCTAAATCAATCAAAGTGACGACAGGCAGAAGCATGAAACGTCCGAAATGTAACTACTACGATCATCAATTTATCTTACAAATGAGAAATTTAATGTATATTCATCCTAAAAAGGGAGAGGCTTTAAGGAAAAAAGAGAATAAGAAGAAAATTCAACGATTGTAAACAACAGAATGCAGCACAAACTTACAAATCGAGAAAACTATTTGATCAAATCGTAAAGTACATAAACTTTGTAAATTCGGAATGACATTGAAATCTTATATCGGGTATTGGTTCTTGCAAATATTATTACCAAAACGACCATAAAATGCATCGTGCAATGTTTTCAGCATTGCTCGTACAAGAAAATCATCAGCTTATCTAGAATTAGACTTTGAGATAAACATTGAGAAAATTTCATCGAAGCGTACGTGTATTGACCCCGTTTCGATGCTGTTTGGGAGAATATCGCATATATTTACGTCAAGAGAAAAATTTATTTCAATTTTTGATATGTATTTCCGCTCATCTGACGAAAAAATAATTAAAATTGATTTGCCGAGTACCGGAAATCCAGTTTTAGGCAATCAAACATTTTGTTTGAACATCTGATTTATCGTAACATCGGGACTCTTTATTACGGATATAAGTAAAATAAAGTCTCTTGTCGCCCCATTTCTAGCCGAAGAAGCTTTAGTAGAATTACAAATCTTACTCAGTCCATTGAATGTTAAGCGGGTACTATGGCCCATAGACACTTACATCTATCCTCGGTGCAAAATCCAAATACAGATGAGGTGTCACCCCTGATAGCATACAAGGAACGTCTTATAACCAGTAAAAATGGATGACCAGAAATACACAGCGGCATTATGCTGCTCTATTTTCCGTAGATACAGTGTGAGTGTGATCCTTTCTCGGTCGTACGCTGCACCGTAGTTTTGCCAGAGAACAAAAATTGTATTATTTACGAAAGTTACATATGAAGTACACTTTTGGACATTTTAAAAACTCTGAAAGAAGTTTATATTTTACGTGGTAGAACTACGTTGCTTTACTATGATTGTAGCATATCAGCGTATAGTACTGGAAACGCGGCATTTCATCTTATTCCGCAGGGGTTACAACGCATTTGCCTTTGGATTATTCATTGAGGATTAACGTATATAGATGTCATTATAGGGGGATAAGTCGCTCGCGTCCGTAGGCTTTGACCACCTGTTCCTAGGCCCACCCTACACGTGTCCCCCGGGTGGTGCTAAATGAGCGACAAGCCGATACCACAGACTCGGCTCCACGCCGTGGTAGTGGCGTTAAATATACCACACCATTTCGCACCATGAGGAATCGAAATAAAGAAATGGCCCCGAGTTCTCGGCGCCCCTTTAATGGGGCAGGGGTGCGAAGAATCTCCGGGAGGAAAACCGGCGACGAGGTTCGCTACCCGTCACGTTCTGTCTCCCGGAGAGGTGAAAAGTAGATTGCAGAGGCCCGTCTGGCTACGTTGAATGTATGTGGGGCAATGAATGATAAAATGGATGAAGTATGCGATATGATGTATGATAGAGGAATAGATGTGTTATGCGTAAATGAGACGAAAAGGAAGGGGAAGGATGTCACTACACATGGCATGTATACCGCATACAGGTCTGGTGTAGACGATATCGAGCGGGCATGCCAGGGAGCAGGTATCATCCTTTCAGAAAGAATGGGCCAATGTGTGAAAGAGTATGAATGTGTAAGCCCAAGACTGCTATGGATACGAATGAAAGTGGGCTTGAAGAAGTTGTTTGTGTTAGGGGTCTACACCCCAGACATGTCTAAGCCCACTTATATCCGAGAGCAGTTTTGGGAAATGGTAAGGATGGTGTTAATGAAGTGTAAGGAAAATGAAAATATTATTATGCTAGGAGATTTTAAAGGAAGGGTTGGGGTGAGGAGGCTTGGTTATGAAAGGATATTGGGAACGTTTGGTGATGAAAGTATAAATGAGAATGGTGAAAATCTCCTCACCGTATGTATGGAAAAGAATCTTTTTGTGACGAACACTTGCTTTCGCCACAAGAGGATTCACATGTATACTTGGGAAAGAGGTGACGATAGAAGCATGATAGATTTCATAATTGTGGATGAAAGATTGAGGGGCGCAGTGGTAGATACGAGGGTATACCGGGGTTCTAACGTAGGAACGGATCATTATTTAGTTTTATGCCGAATTAATGGTCTATTCAGGCGTTGGCGCCATCGATCGTCTGTGTCTACCACTGCGTTACAGCGTATTAGAACAGAAAGGTTACAAGATGAAAGTGATAAAAACAAGTTCAAATGTAGACTGAAAGAAAATATAAGTGCTTTGGATGAATTATGTATGAAGGAGTTAGACTTGGAGAATATATGGCAAAATGTAAAGAAAGGTTTAGTGGATGCAGCTACCGAAATATGTGGTGTTAGTGAGAGAAAGAATGAAAGGAAAAATAATACGTTATGGTGGGATGATGAGATACGTATGGAAGTTGAAGCAAAGAAGAGAGCATGGCTAGATTTACTAGCAACAAAGGCTGGTAATTCTGGCGGTATGAATGGTGATATTGAAAGAAAAAAGGCAGTCTTTAGACATCTTAATAAGAGAGTAAAAGAAGTAGTTGAAAGAAAAAGGCAAGAAAGAACGGATAAGAATGATAGAAGAATATCGGATAACTTCCAGGCAAATATTAAAATGTTCTGGAAACTTGTAAGAACTGCCAGGGGACATTCAAAACAGCCTATGATGAATGCTATAAGAGACGAGAATGGCTATATTCTGAATGATGAAGTTTTGAGTTTAAAGAGATGGAAGGAATATTTTGAAAGCGTGTTTATGAGTGAGGAGACAACGTGTGTACTAAGTGGAGTAGAAACACCGAAAGAAGAGGAAAGAGGTAGCGAGATAAGTATAGATGAAATAATGAAAGCAATGAAAAGCATGAAAGAAGGTAAGGCTGCCGGATACGATAGAGTTTCACTGGAAATGCTAAGGGCTGGAGAGGAAGTGGTGGCAGGCCTGCTGCACACCTTGTTTAATTTATGCTGGGAACTGAAGCGGGTACCGGTAGACTGGTGCAAATCCGTAATAGTCCCAGTATATAAAGGAAGAGGGTCGCAGCAGGACTGTAAAAACTACCGTGGCATCAGCCTTCTTAGCATTTTGGGAAAACTGTATGCTAAGGTACTGATTGAAAGGATCATGAAAGAAACTGATGGAAAAATTTGGGATGTGCAAGCGGGATTTAGAAATGGAATGGGATGTACAGATCAAGTCTTTTCCATGCGCATGATCGCGGAGAAGTTTCTGGCCAAAAACCAGAAGGTTTTTTGTGCGTCATGGACTTGGAAAAGGCCTATGACAGAGTGGATAGGGATTTGCTATGGCAAACACTGAACTCATTTGGGTTGAGCGCTGGCTTGATACAGGCATTGGAGTCTCTTTATAGGGACTCTAGTGCTTGTGTTAGGATCAACGGGTATCTACTCGGACTGGTTTGACATCCATAAAGGTGTCAGACAGGGCTGTGTGACTTCTCCGTGGCTGTTCAACCTATTTATGGACAGTTGTTTGCAAAATTTGAAAGTTGAAGAATGCGGATTAAGAATGGGTGAGTTAACTGTCAAATGCCTTTTGTACGCCGATGATCAAGTTATTCTTGCGTCGTCGGCGGCCGAGTTGCAAATGATGGTTACATTCACGGATCATTAAAAGAAAGGGGTATGAAAGTGAACGCAAGTAAGACGAAGGTTATGGTTTTTGAAAGAGAAGAAAGTAAAACGATTTGTAAAATAAGAATAGAAGGTGAGTTGATCGAGCAAGTAGATGAGTTTGTATATTTGGGCTGCGTATTTAGCAGGGATGGGAGATATGATAAGGATATAGAACGACGAGTGAATGCGGGAAATAGAGTAAATGGGGCCTTGCACTCTATTGTGAAGAGTCAAAATAATAATAATAATAATATAATAATATTCTTTATTGACATAAATTTTGTTACAATATTATTTAAGCCTCTGACTCCCGAGCTAGGTTAGAAAACCTGTGTTACAGAGTCAGCCGTCTCCCTAATATAATGACAGCTACTTATTTTATGTAAATAAAACAATTTTAAAATTTGTGTGTGCGTGTGTGTTTGAGTGTGTGTGTGTGTGAGTGCGCGCGAGTGTGCGTGCGTTTGCGTGTGTTCGTGTGTGTGGATGAAATTTAAGATTTAAACAATTTTTTATACTAATATCGATTCAGTGATTGTTCATAATCTAATCCTAATAGCCAATTCTTAATTTTAATTTTCACTTTTCTACTAGTTAAGGGATATATATTTGTTAACTTATTAATTTTGTTGTATAAATATGTAGCTTTATATGCATGTTGCCGTCTAGCAGAGGCTGTTCGACATGTTATTGGTAAACATACATTTTTTATAACCCGGTTTTTGTTATAATCAGTGGCATTATAAATGGTAACCATATGCTGTTTAGTAATTAACTTGAAAATGTACAGTTGCCTCACAGTTAATACTCGACATATCTCATACAATTCTTTAGTGGGAAATCTGTATGGCCTAAATGCCATGACTTTTAAGAGGGATCTTTGTGCCCTTTCCAGGTGGATTAGAAAGGTCTTACAGGCTCCTCCCCAGACGTTTATACAGTAGCTTAATACAGACTGAACTAAAGCATAGTAAATTTAACGCAAGAAAGGTAAATCAGCAGTGTATCTTAACTTTTTAAACACCCAAATAAGTTTTCTAGTATGTTCAGTTGTAAGCTCTATGTGTAAGCGCCAGTTAAGTTTGTCGTCCAGTATTACAACAAAATGTGTCGAAAAAGGCACGTATGGCAATTCACAATGCTGTGTTGGTCCCTACTTTAACGTATGGTAGTGAAAGTTCGGTGTGGCAGAAGAAGCACGAGAGTAGAATAAACGCAGTAGAAATGCGGTCGTTAAGGAGTATGTTAGGGCTGAATCTGAATGACAGGGTAAGGAATTGTGTAATAAGAGAAGAGTGTGGTTTGCAAGATGATGTGGTGACCAGGATTAAGAAAGGAATGCTTCGGTGGTTTGGTCATGTGGAACGAATGAATGAGGAAAGAGTGACAAAGAAAATTTATGGTGCAGAAGTGAATAGCAGAGTCGGAAAGGGACGTCCTAGGCGAAAATTTATCGACCAAATTGGCGATTTATTGAAAACGGGCCAAATTAGGAGTACCCTTAACCGACGAGCATGTATGCGTAGGTGTATGGATGTGAAGGAGGCAAGAGAGGTGTGTCAGGATCGTGCCAAATGGAAGTCTGTAGTCTCTGCCTACCCTCTGGGTGACAGGCGTGAGTGTTTATGTATGTATGTATGTCAATGCGCCACAGCATACACTTACCATCAGATGGAATGTTTGCTTGTTTGTTATCCTTATTCTATTAAAAAATTCCTAATTTATAACTTTTCATTAATGACGATATATTTTCATTTTCCGACGAGCAAGCATTCCAAATTTCGTCATTCCCAATCGCTAATAGCGGTTAATATTAGCAGACGCATTTCTTATTCCGTTTGTATTTTAGTAGTGTTACTCATAAGCGGTTAAATGGGCTCCAGTATCGATAAAATGCTCGAACGCAACGTCATTGGAGACCTTGACGAGAAATAATGGCAATCAGAGAAACTATTTTGTAAAGAGTAACTTTTGTGATACAATGACAAGCACCTGAAACGTCGGAAATAAAAAATAAATAATTTTATTAAGTGCGCCCTTAAAATATTGGTTTTATTACAAACTGATGCTCCGCTTCGGCTTCGCTTGGTTGGTATATATTTAGATTTTAGATAATCATTAACGGTTAATTTATTTTATCAACTTTTTGATATCACAAAAAATCTCCTAGTTTTTCGGCTAAAATAAAGTCTAGATCCCTTCTGCCATTGCTTTCTATCTGTTCGTAAAGTTTATTTTATCACAACCCGTTTAACCATGAAGATCACCCCGGACATCATCATCACCATTACGGCCCTTCACAAGTCCGCTGCTGAATGCCACAAAGCACGGTCCTGAATCACCTGCATTCATCGACTTTCTGCATGTCTTACCAGGTATTCACTCCATCTAGTGGAGGTCGCCCTATACTTCGCCGACCGGTACGAGGTTGCCATTCCAGAATGTTTTTTCCTTAACAGGTGTCTGTTCTTCGAGCTATATGGCCGGCTCATTGCAACTTCAGCTTACTAATCCATCCATTCATCCAGATATTCCCATTTCTAAGTTTATTACGCTGAGAAATTCCCTGCATAGCCCTCTCCATAGCTCGCTGAGTGATCTTTAGTTTCCTCAAACCCCGGATAGGTAGGCAAAAAATTTAAAAAGGGTTATTCATATCTTAATTGTGTGCAAACAGCCCTCTGATGTTAATAGAATCCAGTTATTTCAATATTATTATTATTTTAATATAATACAGACACTTTAGTCTTATACGAGTATACTTGTCTTTGGTATATTGTTACAAATTATTATTAGAGTTATACTCGTAAAGTTGCTGCCTTACAAATTTTACCAGGAAGTAACATTTGTATAATTTTAAGTTTCATTGATATTTCCTTTATTTTCATTTGTATTCGCAGGTGGAGTAATAAGAATTTGCTGTGAAAATTGCTTACATGAAAATTCTGGTCCAGGAATTCACCGATCTTGTTATATCTCGGTTGTTTGGCATACTTTTCGGATTAGTACACAAATTACATTTGTTTTGTCTTGTGCTCTTTCAATATCGGTTAACAAAATATTTACAAATGTTTTGCATGCGCACTCTGAAAGAGATATTTTGATTTTTTGAAAATTAACCAAACATGGCTATTTATTTTAATCTTTAAGATTTTTTACAATTTTGCAATGTTATTAAAATTACAGATATTCCTGTTGACCACTATAAGCTGATCCGTGTGTGAGGAGTAGCTCGCGATAGTATTTGAATAGTGGATTCAAATTCACGATGTTACAGTTCACTGTCCATAACTTTAATCAACCCAATATATTACTTAATGCCAATAAATTATGAAAAAGTCCAATAATAACTACTAGGGACGCATCATTAGCTGAGTCACAAAAATAGTACTTATTCCAAATGTAATAAGAGATAGTTGTGTTCAATGATTTGGTAATGAGAAAAAATCGCGTTCTATACAACATATCAAGGTCAAAATGTACAAGAGTGGGACCTGTACTCTCACTTACCTGCGTCAGTGAAGAACGCAGAATGACGACTTGGACTAGATGGTACCGAAGCGGAAGCGGACGTTAGGAACGCCCTTTTGACCTTGGTCCACTTGGAAGCTCTGGGGGGTCGGTGTTGCGGAGGTCTAGCACCCAACTCCAGCGATCGCTGCTTACGCAGGATGGGGTGGGAGGGTTCCGATTCTGTTAGAAATATTAAAAATAAAATAAAATGACAAACAATAGTTTTTTTTTTAGGAAAAAATATTTAGGTGGAAAAGGTGTTATTTATGATGATATATTATAATTTAATATGACATATACAGTGCACTCCTCCCAACCCATCTGATCGTAAGAGTGTTAAAATAATAGCCTTCAAACCGGATTTCGATCATGGCAGCCAGTCTTAAAGATGATAAATGGTCTCTTCTCTTCTGAACAGGACATGATTATAGTGCACGAGTGTGTGCGCAAAACACAGGTGCTCTCTCTATTCTTGTCCAATGTGGCGACAATCGTATACGATCGGAGAGAGATCAGGCGACCAACGAGACTCTTGGCTCCTACTGAGAATTTCTTGACAGAAAAGCCTAATGCATAATTTTTGCATTAAACTGGGATTCGAAACCAGGACCTAATGATTAGTAGTCGCGTATGCGGCCATTAGACAAACGAAGAAATCTAAAACATGCTGTAAGTAGAAAGAGCGGCTATAGACAACTTACGAGTATAAAGGATGTAAGGTCACCTTAGCGGCTTAAGATGACGAACGTTATTGTTAAATAAGTACTGGAGGTTGCTAAGCGTGTAACAGGCAAGTTTAAATCCTGGACACTGTACCAGCAAATATTAGACGTAGAAAAATTTATAAGTAATACGTATTTTTATAATACGCCGTGTTATAATGTGGCGACATCGGTTTTGGAAGTAATCGAGCGCTAATTAATTTCTATTGTCTTATGATTACTATTTCTGTGGTACAGGTGGACTGAAAGTTCGTTTATCACTTAAATTTTAATTATATATATATTTTAAATATAATATTTTAATTATATAATATTAAAAAGAGACCGCGAAGATAATTTATCCTTATGTATTTGATTTCAAAAACTTACATTCTAATTTGTGTTGATTAGAACTCTGTCCATGGATTCTGAGAAATTTCTGTTTTTAAAGTTTGTGGAAGTGTATATTTTAGTAATTTGTAATCAATATTAAATAAACAAACTGTGTTTTAAGTTCACCGCAGATGATGTGACAAGCGCATGTTTATTTAAATAAATGGAATTGTTGATTTCTTTGGGACGTCGAGAGCTTTTGAAGCGGTTTTTCGTAATGCCCTGATTCACACTCGGAATTTTTTGTATATAAGTCACAATGTTCTAGAATTTTCATGTAATTTCTCTTGAATATTTGTAATTCTTCAAAGGTGAAGTATTTTCATTAAGATATTTTTGTGGTGTGTACGTTTTATATAAATTGCACATAGGAAAATACTCAGAAGCACAAGCAATCCTCTCATTTCTGGGAGTGTTATAGAGACTTGCCAGGAAATACTCCACCGCTAGATCTCAGTGCGTAATTGATAATAATGTTCTCCAGATCGAATTTTGGTCATGGCGGCCAGTCTCAACAGAGACTCACCATCTGCGTAGAATAGAATTATAGTGTCCAAGTGCATTCTTAATTTCTTGACTCTCGTAGTCCGATGGGACGGTCCTCAGACACCACCGGGGATCAGGCGCATGGCCAACGACTTTACGTACCTACTTTACGAAGCACCGGTGTTACACACAATCAATTTACTGACTCCGTGCTGCTACTGAGAATTCCGTGACAGAAAATCTGTCAACTAATTTTGGCCCGACCCAATATCGAATCCGGGACATGTCGTCTCATGATCGGCAATCGGGTTAACGAACACTAGACCAATAAAGCAGTCAAGTGTGTAATTTTGAACCTAGTCAAAAGATTTATTCTAATACTTTTAATTTTTTTAACTTATAGATTTCCTAAAGAATATTTTATTTACAGCCGAGCATGTGCAAAATGAATCTTCTTGTTGGAATCCGCAACGATGATATCCACAGTAAAACCAAAGTAACCGACTACCTAACAGATTTTTTTAAAGAATAAGAGTAACAAGGAAACGCACAACCCGCCTATATCTATTCTCGCTTAAGAATCAAAATGCAGATGCATTGTCACCCATGAGGACTTAGATGAAATGCCTTGTTTCCAGTAAAAAGGGTCTCTGTTTCTCGACACTCACCATACGAAACACAGCAGCATTAAGTTGCTATTTTATGTTGGTATTCTGTGAGAGCGTGGTCTTTTCTCAGTTGAGCAGGTTCATTCGTGCTGCTTCCAAAATACGAGTATATATGCATAACTCGACAGATCGACAACCGACGTTAAGAGATTAAAGATGGGCATACTCGTATAGGCGAGTGAAATGTATGTCAGCCCCAATTAAATGAAGTGACGACGTGGTAAGGAATGCATGAAGTCGAGATGCAGGTGACCCAGGACCGGATTTTGTGGCATTAGTTGGGTCATTCTATTACATCTTTGATAATAACGCCCCGGGACCCTCCCGGGGCGTTATTATCAAAGTCGCTTACAAGCGGTTTCGAAAATAATTTTGTAAATAGTTTGTACGATCTTTTGTAATGTATAGTTTACTTTTTTTTAAAGTCCCGCTGGGTTTCTTGTTGGTTCTTCCCAGGACAGAGGTTTTACCCGAACCAATGGTAAAAGTATAAACATACTTTCAATAAGAATAACAAATATTCCATTCTATTCTATTCTATTCAGTAGCAGACTTGTAGTTGTAGAAGAGATGTTATGGTGACTATGTTGATGATGTAGTGGATAACCTCTTGAAATTCTGATTAAAGAAATAAAAAAGGAAAGAATTTTTTTATAATGTCTCTGTGTGTCCTAACCGGTAGTGGGTGGTGTGCAAAGATTCCTTCTTCAATACAAGTGCTATGAGATATTTTATTTTATTTAGATAAAATTGGCACTTTTTGCTGATTAATAGAATCCGGTGTTACTTTTTGAAAAACCATTATAATATTAAGGGCGTGAAAACTAACTTAGTTAAGATCAGAGTAAAAAATAAAATGGTTTCTTACCTAGTACGAAAATAACCTTCTTCACACTCATGATTGCGTGCATTATCACTGCCACCATTAAACCCAACACCACAACCCTCAACACTATTACGAACATCACTATTACAATATGAAAGACACATCTCCAACAATGCGACACCTGTTTCGCCTCTAAACGAGGCGTAATCAGAAAAATGGACTATGCGCTAACTAACCTCCAATAAAGTCGTCATGACTTAGCTAGTGAGGTACCATTTTATTTCTTACGCCAATATTGACTTATTCATTTTCACATCTTTAATTAACAATTTTTGATGTTTATTCCATGGAAATTTAATTTTAATTGATAGATGTTTTGACATTTAAAGTAAAATCCAGGTCTAGTCCTGTGTGACCAAAATATATGTGATTTGATCATATACTCGTAGACATTCTTTAATTATGTATATTTTACCCAAAATATTAACTAAGAAAGATTACCAAGTTCTTCAGACGAAGGTATAGTGATGGTAAGAGCTGGTGGTGCGTCGCTGTCACCACCATCACTAAGAGATCTCCGTCTTAAAGGTATTACGTCTGGCGAGCTCTTCGGGCCTCTGGACTTCTTCTTGACGGACTCTTTGTGGGTCTGGATGATGTCGCGCATTTTGCCCCAGGGACTTTTGTGTAGTTTGTTTGGAGATGGGGAGGTAGAGCTGTCGTCCTGTTATGGAAATACAAATGTATAAATTAAACGCTGGCTGCAGAATAAATGGGTCAGCTTGACCGCTGAGGAACCAAATTGGTACAGAATACCAGCTTGCAAATACTTAATGCTGTCAAAATAATATTCAAATAGGCATATAATTGTTCTGCCGAACAACATTATATATATTTGCGCGAAACTCGTCATTACTTATTCAGTCTACCGATTACTACATATATATGCACAAACATAAATTATATCTATACAAATAAATGAAATTGAAGTGTATGCTTGGAATGTCAAAATAACAGCTTTTTACCGAAGGCATATAAAATTATATAGTACGGTACTTATAACAAATAATCAATTTATAAAAAAAATAGTTTTGATTAAAACTACTTTTACGGATTTTTTCGCGTTTTATTTATTTTATTTTTAAGACCCGACGTTTCGGGTGCTTTCCAGCACCCATGGTCACGGGGGACTGAGGTGGCTGACGTCCCGATGTGAAAGTTAACCCGGAGTACCTTCAGCTTTTTTATTTATTGTCTTTGGTCCGATCTACGCAGAATGAACTAACTGTGGTTTGAAGTCTTGCAGTGGTATGCTTGGGTTTAGTCTTAATTTTATTAATTATAGGATCCCAAGCAGGTGGTAATACCAAGCCTCCTTCTCTACTGAAATTAGGATGTTTTTTAATTTCAATATCCTCACGTGTCATCCTTGGTAGGAATCGGTGTTTTTTCGCGAGGATTTGTGGTCTATCAAATCTGATGTAATGGTTCGGGCCATCTAGGATATGATGATAGCATCAACGTTCCGGGAAGTCTGCAGTTTGCTGCAGACTTCCCGGAACGTTGATGCTTCACGTCAGCTATGTGTTCTTTTACGCGGGTTCTAATTGATCTCTTAGTTTGCCCTATATATAAGAGACCACAATCACAATCAAGCTTGTACACTCCTGCATCTTGTAGAGGAATATGACACTTGACAGATGGTAAGAACTGACTAATCTTCTTCGGCGGCTTGTAAAATGTTCTAATAGAAGCTCGCTTCAAGATGTAGCCAATCTTGTTGTGACACCTCTGACATAAGGTAGTACAGCAGGCACACGCTCGACTGTGGCCGGCTTCACTCGGTCACTGTGACGGAGGCGCGGGACCCGAAGCTTGTTGTCGTGCAGAACCTGCTTGACGTGCTGAAGCTCGGCGGCCAGGTGTTTGCTGTCACACATTCCTCGTGCTCTCTGTAACAAAGATTTGCCCACGGTAGCTAACTGTGAAGGATGGTGGTGAGATTCACCATTTAAGTATCGGTTTGTATGGGTCTTTTTTCTATACACAGTATGACCTATGGTGTTGTTAGGATTTCGGATGACTAACACATCTAGGAAAGCTAAGGAATTATTTGCCTCTACCTCCATAGTAAATTGAATTTTAGAGTTTATGGAATTAAGATTTTCTAAAAATGCAGTTACTTTTTCTGATGGTAAAACTGTGAAAGTATCGTCTACGTACCGCTTGTAGAACCTTGGGGTGACAGGTGCAGTAAGGAGGGCTTTCTCCTCGAAGTCTTCCATGAATATATAGGCGACAATGGGAGATACAGGTGAGCCCATCGCAACACCATCTACTTGCTTGTAGAACTCTTCCTTCCACAATAGATAGCCAGATGTAAGGCAATGTCTTAGTAGTTCTGCATATTCTGGTGGCATGTTATTTTCATCTAGTTTCCTAGTTATAATTGAGATGCAGTCTTCAACAGGTAGGCATGTAAATAGAGACTGAACATCAAAACTGACCATGGTTTCATTGTCAGCAAGACGTAGGTCTTTTATCTTACTGACAAAATGGTATGAATCCTTAGTTTGTGCTCTTGTGTGTCCTCTGAGTGGTGATAATATTTTGGCTAAGTGTTGCGCCAATCTGTAAGTTGGCGAATCGATTTGACTCACTATTGGACGTAATGGAGCGTTAGGTTTGTGTATTTTTGGTAACCCATACAACTTGGGAGGTTTTGCACACGAAGGTATCATCGAATTGACGTCTAGATTCAATTTCTCGGAGTATTTCTTAATTAGATCGCTAGTTGTTTTAAGCGTATTAGTTGTAGGGTCTGTTTTGACCTTACGGTATGTACTTTCATCCGACAAAAGTTGTTGTATTTTAAAATTGTAATCCGACGTATCCATTACAACCGTAGCATTTCCTTTATCTGCGCGGAGAATCGTAAGCTCTGGTCTGTTGCGTAAGGTTTTTAATGCGTTAAATTCATTTTTGGGAAGATTTAATTTCGGCACTGTACTTCGACGTAACATAGACGAATTGTCTTGGCGTATGGCCTCTAAATCATCTTTACCAATATTATTTTTATACAGACAATCCTCAACACTACAGATAATGTCTTCATACGGGATTCTTCGCGGTGTAATTGCGTAATTAAAACCTCTTCCTAAAACTTTTATTGTAGCGTCGTCCAGAGTTTGTTTTGACAGGTCAATGGCAACGTAAGAACGAAACGACCACAGACACGAATAGTAAACAAGACGTGGTCTATAACCTGTCAAAACAAACTCTGGACGACGCTACAATAAAAGTTTTAGGAAGAGGTTTTAATTACGCAATTACACCGCGAAGAATCCCGTATGAAGATAATGTCTTCAGTGATAATTTCTGTAGTGTTGAGGATTGTCTGTATAAAAATAATATTGGTAAAGATGATTTAGAGGCCATACGCCAAGACATTTCGTCTATGTTACATCGAAGTACAGTGCCGAAATTAAATCTTCCCAAAAATGAATTTAACGCGTTAAAAACCTTACGCAACAGACCAGAGCTTACGATTCTCCGCGCAGATAAAGGAAATGCTACGGTTGTAATGGATACGTCGGAATACAATTTTAAAATACAACAACTTTTGTCGGATGAAAGTACATACCGTAAGGTCAAAACAGACCCTACAACTAATACGCTTAAAACAACTAGCGATCTAATTAAGAAATACTCCGAGAAATTGAATCTAGACGTCAATTCGATGATACTGTTACGAGCTTGAGGTTCGTGACAATAAAAATTGCCGATAAAATTACCTAAATTAACACTTTAATTTACTTTACACAAATTAAAGTTAAAACACTAATAATAAAACACACTAATCCACTTAATTCCGCTCCGAAGCTTCGCTTGTTTCGTCAAATCAACACTGTCTCGATCGCATCTTGCGCCACCTATTTATTTCAATTAGCAAAATATCCGGAATGTTCAAGTAAACACGCGTAAGGTACCGAGAGCTCGAGTATAGATTTTCTAGAAACTCAGTTCTTCGGGTGGCGCTGTCGGTCGAGAGATCGGTGATGTCATTCTCTGCAAAGCTCCCCTCGCTCTCGTTCCTGACACTAGATGGCGCTAGTTGACTTATTCACACAACACTGCCCCCTCCTAAGACATGCTCGTCCGAGCATTATCGGTCCCATAATAACGCGCCAAGCGATCCACATGGACGATCTTAGGAGTCCCTCTTGCGCCTTTCTGTATCCGGTAGGTCACATCGTTGATCCTGGTTACAATCCGGTACGGGCCGTCCCATTTAGCTTGAAGCTTAGGAGATTTCCCTTTGCTGCGGACTGGATTGTGCAACCACACTAATGAACCTTCGTTGAACCCTTTATTGTTCATTTTTCGGTCGTACCGGGTTTTCATTTTTTCAGACATTTGCTGGCCCGATTGTCTGACGTGCTCATAAATGTCATTCATTTTGTTCCGCAAGTCATTTGCATAATCGGTTATACTGCGTGGGGCATCAGGTGGTATCCCGGTGATCAGGTCCGCAGGCAGCCGTAATTCTCTTCCAAAGTTTGCGAAAGCTGGTGTCACTGCTGTACTTTCGTGAACAGAACTTCGATATGACAACAAAAACGGTTGTATGTGCTTGTCCCAATCTCGTTGCCGATTGTCTTCAACTTTTGCTAGGTACCTCTCCAATGTCTGATTAAATCGTTCCACCATTCCATCAGATTGCGGGTGATAAGAAGTCGTTCTTGTTTTATGAGTACCCATAACTCGGCAAGTTTCCTGGAATATTTGAGACTCAAAATTCCTTCCTTGATCGCTGTGAATCTCTAAAGGTACTCCAAAACGACAGAAGACTTCATGAACTAGTTTATCTGCAACTGTTGAAGCTTCTTGATTTGGAATGGCGAAGACTTCTGGCCACTTAGTGAAGTAATCCATCACAACCATGAAATACTTGTTACCGCTTTCAATCTCCGGAAACGGCCCCGCCACGTCAATGGCTATTCTCTCCCATGGTGCACCCACATTGTACAACTTCAATGCACCTCTACTACGAGTCTGAGGTCCCTTTACAGCCGCACAACTTGTACATTTGCGACACCAGTCCTCGACATCGTTTCGACAGTGGACCCAGTAAAACCGTTCTTGGATCTTCAGTAGAGTTCGTTTAACTCCCAGATGGCCTCCTGAACAATCATTATGGTACAGCTGTAGAACATCCGGTACTTTAGCTTTAGGGACAACCATTTGCAAATGACAGCTGTCTCCCCGAACCTTTTCCCATTTACGACACAGAACTCCATCCTGAAGCAGCAAGTTGTCCCACTGGGCCCAATAGCTTTTAGTGGTCGAACTCATCGCTGAGACGTCACTCCACTTGGGCTTGGGAGCACTGGCCTTTATCCATTCCAGAATCGGCTTGATGTCCGGATATTCCTGCTGTGCATGTCGTAAGCTGTCCTTCCACTCGTTGCTGAGGTGGTCTGCCCTGAGCATCCTCACGGATACCACTTCCTTACTCTCTTGCCTAGTACAATGTTTGCAATCTTTAGGACAAGGTCTTCTTGACAATGCATCTGCGTTGCCATGAGATTTCCCGCTGCGATGTTCGATCTCAAAGCCGTATTCCTGCAGTAGTTCAATCCACCTCGCAACTTGTCCTTCTGGGTTTTTAAACTGCAATAGCCATTTTAGTGCAGCATGGTCAGTTCTTAAGTGAAACTTTCGTCTGTGCTGCTGCAACGACTTTACCACAGCGAGCAATTCGCGTCTTGTGACACAATAGTTCCTTTCCGGTTTTGACAACGACTTGCTGAAGTACGCTATCACGACCTCTTGGTCACCACTCCGTTGAGACAGCACACCGCCAAGTCCTATGTCACTTGCGTCTGTGTCAACTATAAATTCTTTGCTTGCATCAGGGTATCCCAAAATAGGTGTTTTGCACAGACGGTCCTTAAGCTCCTGGAATGCGATATTGCAACTTTCATCCCAGCAGAACTGTCGCTTCTCCTCGGTTAGCTTGTGCAGAGGTTTGGCTATATCTGCAAAGTTCTTCACGAATCGCCGGTAATAGGAGCACAAACCCAAAAATGCTCTAACCTGCGTCTTGTCTCTTGGAACCGGCCAATCCTTGACAGCGGCGATTTTCTCTGGATCTGTGCGGATACCTTCTTCCGATACTACAAACCCCAAAAAGTTAACTTGCCGTTGGAATAGTGAACATTTCTTCGGGTTCAACTTGAGGTTGGCACTCTGAATCTTCATAAGCACGCGTTCCAGGTTTTGAAGGTGTTCCTCAAACGTACGGCCCACGATGATGATGTCATCCAAGTAGACCAGACAGGCATCGCCAATTAGCCCGGTAAGTACAAGTTCCATCAGCCTTTCAAACGTTGCTGGAGCATTGCACAACCCAAACGGCATTACTTTGAATTGCCACAGACCCTTTCCCGTCGAGAACGCAGTTTTCTCCTTGTCCTTAGGGTCAATTTCAACTTGCCAGTAGCCACTTTTTAGATCCAGCGTGCTAAACCATTTTACTCCTGTAAGCATGTCCAGCGTGTCATCAATTCTTGGCAATGGATAGCTGTCCTTCTTTGTAACGTCGTTCAGACGGCGGTAGTCAACACAAAACCGCATGCTTCCATCCTTCTTCTTTACCAGCACCACGGGTGAACACCATGGACTAGATGAAGGTTCAATAACACCATCCTTCACCATTCCCTCAATCATGGTTTCCACTTCCTTTTCACGTGCTACCGGCAATCTTCTTGGCCGCTGACGGATAGGCAATTCCTCTCCTGTGTTTATTTTGTGTTGAACTAAGCCAGTCTTTCCTATATCAGCATCGTTTGACGAGAATACATCGCCGTACTTGAGTAACAACTTCTTCGCCTTGACCAATTCGTTCGGGGAGAGAACACTGCGACAGTCTTCCAAAAGTGTGGTCACTCTCGTTTCTGAAACCTTGCTGGGGGTCCCACTCGATATATATTGGCACCGACGTAACCAATCCACTTCCTCACAAGTGCCAACCAGTGTGCCTTTTTCTATAATCTGTTCCCGGTCGCAAAGGTTCAACACACGTATTCTTGAGATGTCAGTGGTTCTGACCAAGGTTCGAGCCACTTTCCATGGAAGGTCATTGTTTACCCTTTCCACAAGTACACAACGGTGAGCTTGCCCAGCGTTTCGGGGAAGACTAACCGGAACAATCGTTTCCGATCTCGGCGGAAGAACAATCTTCTTAATGCTGTACACGTTCCCTGGTAACGCACCTTCCATAAAAAGTTCCTCCTGTCCACATTTCAAAACACCTTGCTTAACGTCGATCTCACAACAATTATTCCTCATAAAGTCTAGGCCTAGGATGCAGTCGTCCATTATATCAGCCACGATGACATTATGCAGGTAGATCACGTTGCCAAGCTTCAACTCCATCTCCTTCTCTCCACGGACGGGTATACGCTGACCGGTGGCTGTTACCAAATTAATGCGTTCTCGGTTGTATGCGGAGTCCCCAAGGAACTGACTTATAAGTTGGGAACTAACAACCGTACGAGAGGCTCCAGTGTCTATGGTCAGTTTACACGGCATTCCGTTGACCTCGCCCTTGATGATTAGACTGTTCCCATCATGGATTTGTGAGATCGAGATCCTTGGGGCTCTTTTAACATCAGCCAGCACCCGCCCCGCAGTTCTGGCTTTTACTCGTTTCCCTGCTGCTGCTGGGCGGTGCTGTTGGCCGCACTACCCTCCTGGGATCGTTCACCTTCCCTTTCTAGGGTTCGCTTAGGGCAGCTGGATCGAAGATGGCCCTTTTCCCCACAGCCATAGCACCTTGGGCTGTATCCTTTGTTGCGGTCGCGAACTGTAGCTGCTGCAACCTCCCTGACGCGATGGAAACGATGATCCTGCCGCACGGCTTCCACTTCCAGTGCATGGGCCAAGGCGTCCTTAAGCGTCTCGTGGTGCCCGAGCCTCACAGCAGCTCTGACTTCCAGGTCACGGATGCCGTCGATGAATGTCTGCACCAGGTTCCCTTCAATGAGCGCAGGTACAGACCGGTATGCTTTTCGCACCAGCTTCTCCACTTCTAGAGCCCACTGCTGCAGGTTTTCGTTGATGCGCTGCACACGATCTTTAAGCTGCGCACGAAAGACGTGTTCCAGGTGAGCGTCACCATATCTCGCCTCCAATGCCTCAAGGAGTTGCTCATAAGTCACTTCCTCACCGAGAGCTTCCAGAACTGTTAAGGCCTGGTCGCGCAGGCCTAGTGTGAGAGCAGTCATGGCCTGACTTTTGTTCCAGCCGTTCGCCTTCATAACAGCCTCGAACTGGATTTTGTAGGCTGACCAGGAAGAGGTACCGTCGAACGGTGGCACCTTGAACCCGCGTAGCGAAGGTGTTGTAGCTACTACGGGAGCTGTAGCTCCATCTCCGAGTTTGAGTTCGTCCAGTGATTTCTTCATGTCAGCCATAACGTTGTCAACCCGATTGTTTACTTGGTCGATTCGGGTTTCAGCTTTCTCGATTCGGTTTTCAGCTTTCGCGATTTGGGTTTCAGCTTCCGAAAGGCGGTTGTCATGCTGAGCAACCCTATCCTTCACCTCCTTTATCTCCTTCCCGAAGGTAGCGTGAAGGTCCTTCATGAGGAGCATCTGCTCTTCCAACCGACGGGCCTGTTCCTCTTGTCCGCCCCGCAGCTGCTCCTCCAAACGACGAACCTGGTCTTCCTGTCGGCGGGCCTGTTCATCCTGTCCACCCCGCAGCTGCTCTTCCAACCGACGGACCTGTTCATCCTGTCCACCCCGCAGCTGCTCTTCCAACCGACGGACCTGTTCCTCCTGTCGGCGAGACTGCTCCTCCTGTCGGCGAGCCTGCTCCTCCTGTCGGCGAGCCTGCTCCTCCTGTCGGTGAGACTGCTCCTCCTGTCGGCGAGCCTGCTCCTGCAGCATCACTATCAGAGCACCTAAGTCAGGTGCCACAGACGTAGAAGCTGCTGACGGACCGGCTTCCGTGGCCGGCGGCTGGCCCTCAGACATCTGCGGCGTTGCACCACCAAATCTCCTTTGGTCCGTCTCCTGCTGGCGTTGACTTCGGGTACGGACACCCTCCGTTTCCTCCTTAGGTAAAATCGGCATTATTTTATCCCACTTCTGAAACCAATTGTTACGAGCTTGAGGTTCGTGACAATAAAAATTGCCGATAAAATTACCTAAATTAACACTTTAATTTACTTTACACAAATTAAAGTTAAAACACTAATAATAAAACACACTAATCCACTTAATTCCGCTCCGAAGCTTCGCTTGTTTCGTCAAATCAACACTGTCTCGATCGCATCTTGCGCCACCTATTTATTTCAATTAGCAAAATATCCGGAATGTTCAAGTAAACACGCGTAAGGTACCGAGAGCTCGAGTATAGATTTTCTAGAAACTCAGTTCTTCGGGTGGCGCTGTCGGTCGAGAGATCGGTGATGTCATTCTCTGCAAAGCTCCCCTCGCTCTCGTTCCTGACACTAGATGGCGCTAGTTGACTTATTCACACAACACTGCCCCCTCCTAAGACATGCTCGTCCCGAGCATTATCGGTCCCATAATAACGCGCCAAGCGATCCACATGGACGATCTTAGGAGTCCCTCTTGCGCCTTTCTGTATCCGGTAGGTCACATCGTTGATCCTGGTTACAATCCGGTACGGGCCGTCCCATTTAGCTTGAAGCTTAGGAGATTTCCCTTTGCTGCGGACTGGATTGTGCAACCACACTAATGAACCTTCGTTGAACCCTTTATTGTTCATTTTTCGGTCGTACCGGGTTTTCATTTTTTCAGACATTTGCTGGCCCGATTGTCTGACGTGCTCATAAATGTCATTCATTTTGTTCCGCAAGTCATTTGCATAATCGGTTATACTGCGTGGGGCATCAGATGGTATCCCGGTGATCAGGTCCGCAGGCAGCCGTAATTCTCTTCCAAAGTTTGCGAAAGCTGGTGTCACTGCTGTACTTTCGTGAACAGAACTTCGATATGACAACAAAAACGGTTGTATGTGCTTGTCCCAATCTCGTTGCCGATTGTCTACAACTTTTGCTAGGTACCTCTCCAATGTCTGATTAAATCGTTCCACCATTCCATCAGATTGCGGGTGATAAGAAGTCGTTCTTGTTTTATGAGTACCCATAACTCGGCAAGTTTCCTGGAATATTTGAGACTCAAAATTCCTTCCTTGATCGCTGTGAATCTCTAAAGGTACTCCAAAACGACAGAAGACTTCATGAACTAGTTTATCTGCAACTGTTGAAGCTTCTTGATTTGGAATGGCGAAGACTTCTGGCCACTTAGTGAAGTAATCCATCACAACCATGAAATACTTGTTACCGCTTTCAATCTCCGGAAACGGCCCCGCCACGTCAATGGCTATTCTCTCCCATGGTGCACCCACATTGTACAACTTCAATGCACCTCTACTACGAGTCTGAGGTCCCTTTACAGCCGCACAACTTGTACATTTGCGACACCAGTCCTCGACATCGTTTCGACTTTCGTTCGTTTCAAAGCTCCCCTCGCTCTCGTTCCTGACACTAGATGGCGCTAGTTGACTTATTCACACAACAATACCTTCGTGTGCAAAACCTCCCAAGTTGTATGGGTTACCAAAAATACACAAACCTAACGCTCCATTACGTCCAATAGTGAGTCAAATCGATTCGCCAACTTACAGATTGGCGCAACACTTAGCCAAAATATTATCACCACTCAGAGGACACACAAGAGCACGAACTAAGGATTCATACCATTTTGTCAGTAAGATAAAAGACCTACGTCTTGCTGACAATGAAACCATAATCAGTTTTGATGTTCAGTCTCTATTTACGTGCCTACCTGTTGAAGACTGCATCTCAATTATAACTAGGAAACTAGATGAAAATAACATGCCACCAGAATATGCAGAACTACTAAGACATTGCCTTACATCTGGCTATCTATTGTGGAAGGAAGAGTTCTACAAGCAAGTAGATGGTGTTGCGATGGGCTCACCTGTATCTCCCATTGTCGCCGATATATTCATGGAAGACTTCGAGGAGAAAGCCCTCCTTACTGCACCTGTCACCCCAAGGTTCTACAAGCGGTACGTAGACGATACTTTCACAGTTTTACCATCAGAAAAAGTAACTGCATTTTTAGAACATCTTAATTCCATAAACTCTAAAATTCAATTTACTATGGAGTTAGAGGCAAATAATTCCTTAGCTTTCCTAGATGTGTTAGTCATCCGAAATCCTAACAACACCATAGGTCATACTGTGTATAGAAAAAAGACCCATACAAACCGATACTTAAATGGTGAATCTCACCACCATCCTTCACAGTTAGCTACCGTGGGCAAATCTTTGTTACAGAGAGCACGAGGAATCTGTGACAGCAAACACCTGGCCGCCGAGCTTCAGCACGTCAAGCAGGTTCTGCACGACAACAAGCTTCGGGTCCCGCGCCTCCGTCACAGTGACCGAGTGAAGCCGGCCACAGTCGAGCGTGTGCCTGCTGTACTACCTTATGTCAGAGGTGTCACAACAAGATTGGCTACATCTTGAAGCGAGCTTCTATTAGAACATTCTACAAGCCGCCGAAGAAGATTAGTCAGTTCTTACCATCCGTCAAGTGTCATATTCCTCTACAAGATGCAGGAGTGTACAAGCTTGATTGTGATTGTGGTCTCTCATACATATATAGGGCAAACTAAGAGATCAATTAGAACCCGCGTAAAAGAACACATAGCTGACGTGAAGCATCAACATTCCGGGAAGTCTGCAGTTTGCGATCATATCCTAGATGGCCCCAACCATTACATCAGATTTGATAGACCACAAATCCTCGCGAAAGAACACCGATTCCTACCAAGGATGACACGTGAGGCTATTGAAATTAAAAAAACATCCTAATTTCAATAGAGAAGGAGGCTTGGTATTACCACCTGCTTGGGATCCTATAATTAATAAAATTAAAACTAAACCCAAGCATACCACTGCAAGACTTCAAACCACAGTTAGTTCATTCTGCGTAGATCGGACCAAAGACAATAAATAAAAAAGCTGAAGGTACTCCGGGTTAACTTTGACATCGGGACGTCAGTCACCTCAGTCCCCCGTGACCATGGGTGCTGGAAAGCACCCGAAACGTCGGGTGTTAAAAATAAAATAAATAAAACGCGAAAAAATCCGTAAAAGTAGTTTTAATCAATGTACAGTGTTCGCGTAAATATAAGAAATCAAAAATAGTTTTATTTTGTAAGTATACCTATTGAGAGATGAGAATTACCAAATACCATTTCATACTGGTAACGAAACATTTCATCTTATTTTACAAGGGAGTCAACGCATCTGCAGTTTGATTCCTATTCCAGGATATATGCAGGTGTCTTCAGGCTACGGCTTCCACTTATCATCAGGTGGACGTGTGATCGTTTGTCACACTTCTGTTAAAAAATTTGACCTTATGTGAAATATGCTGCTGATATCAGTGCGGGTTTGAGAATTTGCGATGACTGTATTTATATTTTAGAGAAACGAAAGATTGTTTATAATTTTCATTGCTGTGCCTGAGGTGTAAAGGCAATTATGTCAAGGGTAATCTTTCCAAAAACACTGAACCAAAAATTTATGGAAAAATAAACAATATAATAATATAATAAAATTGAGTTGAGTTGAATTGCATCTAGTCAAGTCAGGTTGATTGCTTCTTTATTATTATTGATTTAAACATCAAGTATATTGAGGTTAATAGTTATTAGCGTTTGTCAACTCAAGTTTGAGCAATAGCCTTGACCCTTTTTTATCTTTACACTAAAAAAGTTATTGAATAATTTAGCAGCTCGGAACAAACACGTTTTAGGATTTTTTTCCGCCACCTGTTGGAACAGCTGGGTGGATTCTTCCCTGCTACAAATCTTTTCCAGACATGAGAAGAGTAAAGAATAAAATTAAGTTTAATTGGGCTGATTGTGATTGGTCCATTTGTGTGTTGGTATTGTTCCAATTGAGGCGTAAAGTTAATGTCTTTCTGCACAAACCTGTGTTGGTGCTTGAAGAAAGGCACTGTCCTGGTCGTCGCAGCGCAGCATGACATTTTTGCGGCAGTTACCTGAAACGTGTTCTTATTTATCGTCTTAGTTTAATTTTGGCTGCCCGTCGGGCACTGTGTTTAGCCCGAGGAGCGGCCAATGCCCCACGCAATACAGAGCTTTTGATCTATACATCTATACATGTAAATTTAATAGAAGTTTTTGTTTGTAATATCGCTTTTTATTGAACTTAAGGGATGTATGCCATTAAGAAACGAATAATATCATCATCATCATCATCCTTACAGCCCTTTACAAGTCCACTGCTGAACATAGGCCTCCCCCAAGGTATGCCACAAACCACGGTCCTGAGCCACCTGCATCCATCGACTTCCTGCATATCTTACCAGGTCGTCACTCTATCTAGTGGGGGGTCGCCCTACACTTCGTCTACCGGTATGAGGCTGCCACTCGAGAACCTTTTTTCACCAACAGTTGTCGGTTCTTCGAGCTATATGGCCGGCCCATTGCCACTTCAGCTTACTAATCCGTTGGGCTATGTCGGTCACTCTGGTTCTACTGCGGATATCCTCATTTCTAAGTTTATCACGCAGAGAAACTCCGAGCATAGCCCTCTCCATAGCTCGCTGAGCGACTTTGAGCGTCCTCATACGGCCAGCAGTGAAGGACCACGTCTCAGTTCCATATGTCATCACTGGCAACACGCACTGGTTGTACAACTTAGTTTTCAGGTTTTGAGGTATACCTGATGAGAAGATGCGTTGTAATTTCCCGAACGCTGCCCAGCCGAGTTGAATCCGTCGATTGACCTCTCAGTCGAAGTTGGACTTACCTAGCCGGACTATTTGTCCCAGGTAAACGTACTCGTCAACATCTTCGAGCTTAGTGCTCCCAACAACTACCGGCATGATTTTGTTTTGTCCATGTTCATCTTAAGACCTATCCGTTGGGAGGCACTATTGAGGTCATTGAGCAAAGTGCTTAAGTCCTCCAGTGATTCTGCCATAAGTACTATATCGTCGGCAAATCGAAGGTGAGTGATGTACTCGCCATTGATGTTAATACCGTATCCTTTCCAGTCCAGTAGCTTGAAAACGTCTTCCAATGCAGTGGTGAAAAGTTTCGAGGATATAACGTCACCCTGTCTTACACCTCTCTGCAGTTGGATAGGTTTCGTACTCTGGTTCTGTACTCGGATAGCCATCGTAGCCCTACTGTACAAACACTTCAGCACTTCGATATACCGACAGTCAACCTTGCACCGCTGAAGAGACTGCAGCCCCGCCCAAATTTCGACGGAATCAAAGGCTTTCTCATAGTCCACATACGCCAGGCAAAGTGGCAGATTGTACTCTTCGGACTTCTGTACAATTTGCCGAACGAGAGACATCTGAGACATCACATACATACGTATGTGGTCTATGGTACTAAAGCCTTTTCGGAAACCGGCTTGTTCGGGAGGCTGGAAGTCGTCGAGTCTGCGTGCGAGACGATTCGTAATGACTTTCCAAAACAGCACGTAGTCGCGGCTCAGAGAAATCAGGGAAATCGGTCTGTAGTTCTTCAAGAGAGCGGTGTCGCCTTTCTTAAAGAACAAGACCACCGCACTTCTGCTCCACGCCTCTGGAGTAGTGCCACCATTGAGGACGGAATTGAAGAGCTTCTAAAGGACTTCAAGTACCGGTGTTCCACCCGCTTTCAGAAGCTCCGCTGTAATTCCATCCTCGCCTGGGGCCCTGCCGTTTTTAAGGTGCTGGAGAGCCATTCTAATCTCGCTTAGACTGACGTCCGGGATATCATCGGAATAGTGTCGGATAAGACCCGCTCTTGGATCGTTACTCACACTTGCGTGTGGCTCCAACGATGATGTGTACAACTGCCCATAGAACCTCTCAATCTCACTCAGAATCTCAGGTGTCCCGGAAACGATGCTGCCACACTCAGTCTTCAGCTTTGACAGCTGGATCTTACTAGCAGACAGATCTCTGGCAAAGATTTTAGAGCCCTGGTTCCGCTCAATCGCTTCTTCAATACGAGCAGTATTAAATTTGCGTAAGTCTCGCCGCATGCATTTGGAGATCTGTCTGTTCAGTTGCCTGTATGCCGTCAAATCTGTCGACGATTGCAGCCTCATCTCCCGTCTAACAGCCATGAGATTAAGAGTGTGATCGGAGAGCTTTTGTGTTCTTCTGCGGCCGGTCTTGCAGAACTTAGCTCCGACCGCATGGACAGTTTCCACGAGTTTGTCATACATATCGTCCACTGCATTGCAATCTTCTAGGCACTGAAAGCGGTTACGTAACTCGAGCTGAAAGGTTTCGGGATTCTGGATCGGAGCACGAGGGGGACGGAGCGTTGACTTCATTAGACGAGACCCCTCCAACATAACGTTTAGGTTCAGTGTGCCTCTAACCATTCGGTGATCGCTGCCAGTTTTCACCCTTGCGATCGCTGAGACATCACTGAACAGTTGGCGTCTGGTCGTCATAATGAAGTCAATCTCATTTTTTGTCGAACCGTCGGGGCTTGACCAGGTCCACTTCCTGTGGGGCCGCTTCTGGAAGAAAGAGTTCATCATAAAGAGTCCCTCTTTCTCCATAAAGTCGGCCAGCTGCTGGCCCCTACAGTTCCATTGCCCTACTCCAAATTTCCCTACCTTTAGCTCACCGCTTTCTCTTGTGCCTAGTTTAGCGTTGAAGTCTCCCATCAACACCGTGTAGTGGGTTGTGGAGGAATGTATGGCTCTGGAAATATCCTCATACATTTCCTCCACCTCCTCATCGGGATGTGCCGAGGTTGGTGCGTAAACCTGTATGACCTTCAGCGAATACCGTTTGGTGATTCTGAGTATCAGGTACGCGACCCTCGTCGACACACTCCCAATCTTTACAACGTTGTTGACGAGAGACTTGTGGACGATAAATCCGACATCTCCTTGGGACAGATGGTCGCCCTCCCGGTGATAAAACAAGTTGCCGGATTCGAGAATCACCGTGTTCTCCCCCTCTCTTCGGACCTCGGATAATCCTATAATATGCCAGCGCAACTTGTCTACCTCTTCTTCCAACTCTAGTATCTTCTCGTCAGTCCTCAGGGTGCTTGCGTTATATGTTGCCAGGTTGAGTCGTCGTAGGTGGCAACCGAACCTCCACCGGAGATTCTTAGCACCCTCTGCCCCGCCGTTACCATGGTCGCCACCGTAGCCAAGAATAGCGGGGCCGCCGGGGACTGGGGGCCGTTTGTTTGCGTCGTTACTCATGAGGGGATATTTGCCATAGTTGCCATGCTTGGCGAGCGGGTTGGCAACCGCAGTTTTTTATTATCTCACAGTTGTTATCAGGAAGATGCTGCTGCCCATCTCCTGCTTGTCTCCCTCTGTCGTTTCTTACGACACCCACGGGAAGATATGGGGTAGTGGATATTCTCACTACACGGCAAACGAATAATATATTTTTATTTTTTGTCTGTCTTTTTGGTTGTCTGTCTGTCTTTCTGAGAAGAGAGATTGAACCAATTATGATGAAACTTGATGCACAGATAGAGAGCAGTGCCAGAAGTTGATCTAGGCTATATTATATCTAAAAGATTTTAAGATATTATTCTATATGTCTATTGAGATGCATCAACCTATAAACCGTTAAAATTTTTATCGTTTTTGGCAAAGTAAGATAGGTTTTTCTTTCTATTAGAAGGCAAAGGTAACAAATGAGACGAGAATACAATTTATTGATGGTAACTGGATGTTGTGGCTTGTAAACATATCCTAAGCGAACGCTTAGGATTAGAATGGAATGCTTAGTTATCTCCGTAGGGTCTCTGGTTCTAGTCACTCATCGTACGAAATATTGCAGTATTACACTGCTACAATGTTCGTGCTGCCCTCCCCCGATTTCCTTTATAATAGTGAAGAATAAGACTATAGAAATATTAAAAACATTCATTATTATATCTATGCATAAGACTCATAAACAGTAAAATAGTACATTTTTTTAATTTTTTAAAACAAAGTCCCCTCCAATATTTTTATTAGGCTGTACAAACCGGTTATATCCGCCTTCTGGAATATCTCTACTCTCTACTTTGCCTTTTTTCTGGTAAGCGTTACTTTCCCTAGCATTCCCCCGATTGAGATGACCTATTGTTTCTTAAATTTAATCCATTACTCCACTACAAAGATGTTATCCTATAAATGATAACCCACCCAGTTATTACTTAAACCGATTCTCCGAACAACTTTGGCAGAGGTGAAGAAGTGATTTAATTTACAGTTCTTGGAAACCCATTGGATATCTTGTTATTGGCATGGTAACTCAAAGTGTATATAATCAATTAAACCAACAAAAAAGCTTACAGTTGTAAGCTTTACACAGCAAACAAAAATCTGAAATGTTTCGTGCTATTTTAGATCGTTGTAATACGTCCGGCGTTTGATTGCTTCATTACCTATATCTATTCTCGCAGTCTTTGATCCACTTTCATCGTGAACCATCGCGTTTGAGAATCGCCAATCTTCAATCGGCGTTAAGTGTTGATGTGTAACCCAGTAAGATTATAATTCAGTAAATCGTGGTTTGCTGTAATTGGTTTGATTTTGTACATAGAATTTGTAAAACTGGAAGCTGTTGCTAGCTATTTTTACCAAAAAATATTGACATTTTTCTATGTTAATATTTTCCCTTACACTGGTCCGGCGTAAAATTTTCAGATTCAAATGGATTTTGATCGATAATATTTCTAACTTGGACTAGGAAGACGTCTGATTACTATGTTCTTAAAGATTTCATTTCTAATTAATTTAAGCTATTATTTTTTATAGAATTGAAATAATAAACGTACATAAGTCCACCGGACACCTGCAATTAACTTCGAAATAAGAAGGCTACTGAGCGTGACAAACGAGTAAACAGTCAACCCGATGGTAAGTGGATGCTGTGGCCCATAGACATCTCTACATTTATCCTTGATTAAGAATCAAAACGCAGTCAGTTGTCAACCCTGAGGACTAAGACGGAATGCCTCGTTTCCAGTAAAAAGGGTCTCCACTCACCATATGATACACATCAGTATTAAGTTGCTATTTTACGCTGGTATTTTGTGAGAACGTGGTCCTTCCCCGGCGAGTCGACCCATTCGTGCTACAGCCATAATATAGCTGCAGCGTAGCCACATAGAGCCCTACCACGTATAAAGTTATCAACTAAGATCGAATGCGTTACAGTATATAATTATACTGACTTATATACGCTTTAGACCAAAAAACAGCGTTGCAGGCACTGCTATTTGGTTGTAGAAAGAGTTAAGAGGGTGGTGACGACGCAGGCAGAATACTGGACAGAAAAAGGAGTCCCATTGATTACCAGTGCTTGCGTAGGAAATGACAAGGCCAAAATGTGCCCCAAGCTGTACAAATATAAAAACTATGGCTATTAATAAAAAAAAAAAACAAACAAAGAGTTTTGAATAACTATTAACATTTCATAGCAGCTGTTGAAAAATAACCAAGTTTAAACATAAACATAAACATTCACGCCTGTGAGGGGTAGGCAGAGACTACGGACTTCCATTTGGCACGGTCCTGACATACCTCTTTCGCCTCTTTTACATCCATATATCTACGCATACATGCTCGTCGGTTAAGGGTACTTCTAACGTGGCCCATTTTCAAAATATCGCCAATTTGGTCGATAAACTTTTTCCTAGGGCGTCCCTTCCCAACTCGGCCGTTCACATCTGCCATATAAATTTGCTTTGTCACTCTTTTCTCATTCATTCTTTCCACATGACCAAACCACCGAAGCATTCCTTTCTTAATCCTGGTCACAACATCATCTTGCATACCACATTTATCTCTTATCACGCAATTTCTCACCCTGTCATTCAGATTCAACCCTAGCATATTCCTTAAAGACCGCATTTCTACAGCATTTATTCTACTTTCGTGCTTCTTCTGCCACACCCAGCTTTCACTACCATACATTAAAGTAGGGACTAACACAGCATTATGAATTACCATACGTGCCTGTTTTGACACATTCTGGTTCTTCATAATAGAGTGTAGTGCCCCATTCACTCTATTCCCTGCATTTACTCGTCGTTCTATTTCCCTATCATATCTACCATCCCTGCTAAATACACATCCCAAATACACAAACTCATCCACTTGCTCAATTAACTCTCCTTCTATTCTTATTTCACATACCGTTTTGCTTTCTTCTCTTTCAAAAACCATCACTTTCGTCTTACTTGCGTTCACTTTCATTCCCCTTTCTTTCAATTCCCAGTTCATTAATGTAACCATCATTTGCAACTCTGCCACCGATGACGCAAGTATGACTTGATCATCGGCATACAAAAGGCATTTGACGGTTAACTCGCCCATTCTTAACCCACATTCTTCATCTTACAAAGTTTGCAAACACCGGTCCATAAATAGGTTGAACAGCCAAGGGGAAGCTACACAGCCCTGTCTGACACCTTTTTGGATGCCAAACCAGTCCGAGTAGACCCCATTGATCCTGACACAAGCACTAGAGTCCCTATAAAGAAACCTCAATGCCTGTATCAAACCAGCGCTCAACCCATATGAGTTCAGTGTTTGCCATAACACATTCCTGTCCACTCTGTCATAAGCCTTTTCCAAGTCCATGAACGCACAAAAAACTTTCTGGTTTTTGGCCAAAAACTTCTCCGCAATCATGCGCATGGAAAAGACTTGATCTGTACACCCCATTCCCTTTCTAAAACCCGCTTGCACATCCCAAATTTTTCCATCAGTTTCTTTCATAACTCTTTCAATTAACACCTTAGCATACAGTTTACCCACAATACTAAGCAAGCTGATACCGCGGTAGTTTTTGCAGTCCTGCTGTGACCCTTTTCCTAGTTTAAATAGTATCCTGCAAGTTTAAATAGTATTTAAAGAGATTTCTTCTGTTACAAGTCACTCTATAGCATTAAAATACCTTTAATGTAGCCATATTATATTTAAAACGATCAGAGTAGGGAACAAAAACAATAACTAACCTCATAAAATGACTGACGGATAGGATTTTATTTATTTATTTAATACAGCAACAGCTTAAACATGTAGTATTACATAGTAGTATATGATTATTTTTCTTTTGTAAAGTGTCAAAACAGTCCGCGTCAAACTTTAGTAAATGGTTACAAACAATATAAATATTTTCAGACTGATGCAAACTGCTGTTCCTGTTTTTTTTTTACTAAACAACTATGTATCCTAAACATCTGGGATAAATGCATACACATTAACCTATATAACACACATTAAATTGTAACTTTAAGAATATCTACTTTGTGTTATGATAAAAACCGAGTGACAAAATCAATTTTTAAACCTTCGTAACTTTTGTCCACTAATGCGTACATGCAGTTTGATTTCTTAAATTTACGCGAACACTACACATTGAATAAAACTATTATTTATGGATTTTATCGCGTTTAATTACTTTAATTTATTTTTATTATTATCCCGACGTTTCGGGTGCTTTACAGCACCCATGGTCACTGGGGGCACTGAGATGGTTTGACGTCCCAATGTCCAGCTACCTTCAGTTTTTTCCCTCTTCAGTTTTTGGCCTCCAAACCTTCCTTACCAATATTATTCTTTAACAGACAATCCTCATCACTGCAGATAATTTCTTCGTACGGGATTTTTCGCGGTGTTTATGCGAAGTTCATTCCCTTCGCTAATACTTTCATTGTCGGTTCGTCCAGTGTATGTTTTGACAAATTATAGACAGTGCGTTGTTTATAGTTTGTGTCTATGGTCAACGGTTGTGTATTGTTCTGGCGTTGACTTGGATGTTTGGCATTTGATTTGATCGGACGAAATATCTTGCCATACGTCAAGATATTTCGTCCTTGTTACGTCGTAGTTCAGTGCCGAAACCAAACCTTCCTAGAGACAAATTTACAGCGCTAAATAACTTACGGAACAAACCAGAACTCACGATTCTCTGCGAGGATAAAGGAAATGCTACGGTAATAATGGACACGTCGGAACATAGTTTTAAAAAACAACAACTTTTATCGGACGAAAGTACATATAAAAAAGGTCAAAACAGACCCTACAACTCACACGCTTAAAACATCTAGCAATTTAATAATGAAATACTCCGAAAAATTAAATTTCGACGTGAATTCGCTAATACCATCATGTGCCAAACCACCGAGGTTGTATGGGTTACCGAAGATACACAAACCAAACGCTCCACTACGTCCCATAGTGAGCTAGATCGATTCACCGACTTATAAGCTGGCACAATACTTAGCAAAAATACTATCACCACTGAGAGGACCAAAGTACACACAAAGGATTCGTACCATTTTGTGAGTGAGATAAAAGACCTACATCTCGCTAACAATGAAACTATGGTCAGTTTTGACGTTCAGTCACTATTTACATGCCTACCTATTGTTGACTGCATCTCAGTTGTAACTAGGAAACTAGAAGAAAATAACATGCCTCAAGAATATGCAATATTAGTTGAACATTGCCTCACATCTGGCTATTTATTGTGGAAGGAGGAGTTCTACAAGCAAGTAGATGGTGTGGCAATGGGCTCACCTGTGTCTCCCATAGTCGCCGACATATTCATGGAGGACTTTGAGGAGAAAGCCCTTCTTACTGCTCCTGTAAATCCAAGGTTCTACAAGTGGTACGTAGACGACACTTTTTACTCTTTCTCTTTTTACTCACAATTTTACCATCTGACAAAGTAACTGCATTTTTAGGCCACCTTAGCTCCATAAACTCTAAAATAAAATTCACAATGGAGTTAGAGGCAAATAATTCTTTAGCCTTCCTAGATGTTTTAGTCATCCGAAATCCTGACAACACTATTGGTCACACTGTGTATAGGAAAAAGACCCATGCCATCCGATATCTAAATGGTGAATCTCACCATCATCCTTCACAGTTAGCTACCGTGGGTAAATCATTGTTTCAGAGAGCACGAGGGATCTGTGACAGAAAACATTTGGGCGCCGAGCTTTAGCACGTCAAGCAAGTATTGCAAGACAACAAGCTTCGGGTCCCGCGCCTACGTCACAGTGAACGAGTGAAGCCAGCCACAGTCGAGCGCCTGCTGTACTACCATATGTCAGAGGAGTCATCGACAAGATTTTCTACATCTTGAAGCGAGCGTCCGTTAAAACATACTACAAGCCGCCGAAGAAGATTAGTCAATTTTTACCATCCATCAAATGTAATATTCCTCTACAAGATGCAGGTGTGTACAAGCTAGATTGTGAATGTGGTCTCTCTTATATAGGTCAAACAAATATATATATATATATATATATATATATATATATATATATATATATATATACTATAAAAACCCGCGTGAAGGAACATATAGCTGATGTGAAGCACCGACGCTCAGGGAAGTCTGCAGTCTGCGATCATGTTCAAGATCGTCCCCACCATTACATTAGATTTGATAAACCACAAATTCTCTCAAAAGAACACCGATTTCTACCAAGGATGATACGCGAGGCTATTGAAATTAAAAAACGTCCAAATTTCAAGAGAGAAGATGGATCGGTGCTGCCATCTGCTTGGGAACCTATAATTAACAAAATTAAACCCAAACCCAAGCATACCACTGCAAGACTTCATAATACTATAAGCTCGTTTTGCGTAAATCAGACCAAAAATTAATATTCAAAAAACTGAAGGTAGTCGGACTAACTATGACATTGGGACGGAAACATCGGCATAATAATAAAAATAAATTAAAGTAAATAAAATATCAGTAATAAAATCCGTACCTAAATAATAGTTTTATTCTACATGCAGTTTTCTAATTCTTTATATAAAAGGTCTGTACTTTCAAACAACATAGATGTCATCTACTGTACTGTCTGGGGCACAGGCTCATAGAATTGTTAGCCAATCTCCTTTAAGTCGTGATTAAGAACTAATCTGCTATCTACTACTGAGATACTGACCCCCTTCTATCCTCAATTCTTCACACGAAGAGTTTGGTGTCAAAGAAAGAGCGCTGCCTGGCGTCAGACTAGCAGAGTCTCTTGGCTCAGGATTAGCTAGCATGCCTGATGCGGGAGATGATCCCGCAAGGGCTACGGCACCAACCATTGCTCCGGCAGCCACTGCAGCCGCACCACCATACGTCGATGGTGGCCATTGTGCTTTCTCCCATCTGTATGGAAAAAATTGGTTAAAAATATAATTTGTTCAAACACCTTCAGCCCTCAAAAACCTACAGCTGGGCGTTGACTTCGTTTATGGTAAACAGGAGTTGCTCCAATGCTTATTTATTTATTTGTTTATTTCAAAAGGTACACCAACAGAACATGTATACATATTACAAGAGTTACATTTATAAAACAAAATTCCTTATACATATACATATTATAGGCGTACACAACAAAGACAGAAGGTATTAGGTAACAACAATATATATATCTGAAAATTTTGAAACAATAAAATAGTAAAGTTCACCAAAAAAAAAATAGAAACTTAACTGAGAACAAATGCCTCTTCGCAAAGGGCCGGCCAGTTTTCGTTTAAATTTAAACAACGAGTTGTGGAAAATATCAAATGTTTCGATATTCATCTCGTTGTACTGTGCGCAACATCTGACGAGAGGAGAATGGCGTCCAAGGTTAGTCCTTACAGAAGGCAAGGCAAAAGTTTTTTTGATAGGATGTCGGGGTATGCGAGCAGGCACCGTCAATTTAACACGTTCTAGGAGCTCATTACATTTTATTTTACTGTTGACAAGTCCGTGCAAAAACACCAAATCCTAATCCCTTCGACGGCTACGCAACGAATTCATTTTAAAAAAGGCAAGACGATGCTCATATGGTGACCCTGTGTGACACGCCCTGCGTAATAAATTCCAGATGCCTAGTGAATGCACGCTGAATACCCTCCAAGCATTGAGAGTGAACAGCATATACAGGGTTCCATGCCACGCTAGCGTACTCCAAGTTACTCCGGACCAATTATAGACCATTGTATAATATTTTACGGGTGCAATTTAAACGGAAACCCGCAGTACTTCACCTAAGAAAACCTAGCATTTTCGAGGATTTATTTACAATAATGTTAATATGTGAAATGAATTTAAGGTGCTTGTCTACTGTTAAACCTAAATCTCTTATTTCTTCTACTTCAGTTAATGTTGAGCCGTTAATTTCATAAGTGGATGTTAAATAATTTTTCTTTTTTGTAAATTTTATATGGTAGCATTTATTAACGTTTAGGGTCATAACATTTGATTCAAACCATGTGTGAATACTGTCTAAGTCCTCCTGGATAAGTTTTATGTCATGGAAAGAATTAACTGCTCGGTTGATTTTTAAATCATCCGCAAATAGGCTGAATTTACAGTTTTTTATGTGCACCGCTATATCGTCAATAAATATAAGAAATAATATTGGGCCTAAGTGAGAGCCTTGTGGAATTGCTGATGATGCAAAATATACATCTAACTCAAAACCTCCAACAGTAACAACCTGGGGTCTCATACTAAGGTAAGACCTAAACCAGTGAAGCAAACTACCATGTATCCCTTTCATTTGCAATTTTATTAAAAGTAGTGCGTGATTTACTTTGTCAAAAGCACTGGTAAAATCTGTGTATACAGCATCAATTTGACTTCCACTATTAACCTCCAGTGCAATTTCAGAAATAAATGAGACCAAATTAGTCTGTGTTGGGCGGCCGCTGCGAAACCCATGCTGGTACTCAGTTAGTGAAGTACTATGTGGCTTATATCTCTGATTTATAACGTGCGCTTAGCCTCTGAGTTACTATGGCATGTGTCTCACTTGTACAACCTGTTAAATAATTAGATACACGTGGTAGAGCCGCGCTGCAGTTATATTATGGTTGTAGCACGAATGGGTCGGTTTGACCGGGGTATCGGGTAACGCATCTGCATTTTGATTTATATTTGAAGATAACTGTACTCGTATATGTCTACTAGCTTGCTAGCCAGGCAGACGTTGTTCTACCCTTTTCGACGACCTTTTGTTATGTCCTATTAAAATTCTTATATTCTCAAAAAAAATTGTGGGTCACTCATGGGCGAAAAAAAACTATCCTATCTCTCAAGTGGGACCAAACTGCACACGGTATGCAAATTTGATTAAAATCGGTGAAGTAGTTTAAAAGTCCATCGCGGACAAATTTTATACGGTATTTATATATATTAAGATGGTCCACAGCAACCACTTACCATCAGGTGGACTGTGTGCTAGTTTGTCACCCTTATTCTATAAAACAAAAAAAAATATTTTAATATGTGTTGGACATGCACATTAATATGTACATTACAGTGGCATACGAATGTTATTTAATAATGTAGTAACAACGAACAACCAAAAATTCGTAAAATTTTACTATAAGCCAGTGTTCAGTGTGGTAGAGCCACGCTGCAGTTATATTATGCCTGCAAGAACTTGTCGGCTCGACTGGGGAAGGACCACGCTCTCATGGAATACTGGCGTAAAATAGCAGCTAATGCTGCTGTGTTGCATACGGTGAGTGTAAAGAACCGGAGATCTTTTTTACTTGAAACGAGACATTTTAATTCTTAATCGATGATAGATGTAGGTGTCCATGGACCACAGCATCCATTTACCATAGGTAGACCGTGATATTTACAATCACGTTATAATCATCTTTCTGTTCTTTGCCATTGTTATTATGCTGATTAAAGAATATTTTCTTTTGTTTTTGTTATATGCCATATTGTAACTTAAGTAACTTATAACACATATGGAGGATATTTGCCATAGTTGCCAAGCTTGGCAAGCGGGTTGGCAACCGCAGTTTTTTAATTTTTAGTTGTCAACAAAGACACCTACGACACCAAAGGCATGATATGGGGTAGTGGATAAACTTACATCGCAACTAAACGTTACGAAATAGCTTTATTCTAATATTCGCCGTGAGGCGGCGTCAGATATGTCACTGCTCTATTTCTTCCCGGGTGTGGCGTAAGAGATGACAGTGGGAAAGGCGGTAAACCACGTTCACGTCAGACACAAAATATCCAGATTAGCGATGGGCAGCAGCGCTAAAAGTGCTTACGTCTGGTACTGCGATTGCGAATCTGCCTGCGAATCTTATTTATTATGGAAGAGGTTAAATATCCAACAGTGATTTTTTTCTAATAGAACATGGATGACAAACGTGTACGCAGTCTACCTGATGGTAAGTAGATGCTGTGGCTCATAGACATCTTTTATCAACATTTATCCTTGATTTAGAATCAAATTGCAGATGCATTGTTACCCCTGATGAATAAGAGAGAATGCCTTGTTTCCAGTAAAAAGGGACTTTGGTTTTTTTACACTCATCATACGAAATAGCAGCAGCGTTAGGCTGCTGTTGTACGCTGGTATTCTGTGAGCGCGTGGTCCATCCTCCGTCGAGCCGATACATTTGTGCCACAAGTATAATATATTTGCTGTACCACAAAATTAAATAAAACTACTACTAAACTAATTTAAATAAAACACCGTATTCACATTGATAACGTCCTTTTTTAACACGTTTCTTTATAGAAGAGGGGGCAAACGAGTATATGGTTCACCTGATGTTAAATGACTACCGCCGCCCATAATCATCTGCAACACCAGAGGAATTGCAGGTGTGTTGCCGGCCCTTTAGAAAGGAGTAATCTATTTTCTTGAAGAACCGCAGGTCGTATCGGTCCGGAAAAATCGTCAGTGGTAAACTATTCCACAGAGAGGTCGTACGCAGAAGAAAACTCCTAGTGAAACGTACAGTGGTGGACCGCCAAGCAACCAGATGGTACTGAGATTAATCCGAACATATCCCCTCCGCAGAGATCGTGATCCTCGGCGACTTTAACGCCCATCACGCCGAATGGCTTGGTTCACGTTTAACCGATCATGCGGGGAGATCTGTTCATGATTTTGCCTTGACATATGGTCTGACACAACTGGTTACTTCGCCTACGCGGATTCCAGATGTGGAGGATCATGCACCTTCCCTGTTGGACCTTCTGCTGACCTCTCACCCGGACGGATATCAGATTTCCGTCGACGCCCCTTTAGGCTCCTCGGACCATTGTCTGGTCCGGAGTGTTGTGCCACTCACGCTGAAATCGCGGTTGCATTCTGCAGGCTGCCGCCGTGTTTGGCACTATAGGTCAGCCGATTGGGATGGGATGCGGTCTTTCTTTGCATCCTACCCTTGGGGGCGGGTTTGCTTCTCGCCGGATGATGTATGGAACTCAGGGTATGGAACTTTTTATTCCTTCCTCTGTGGTGCCCATTGGAGGCAAATCTCAGCCATGGTTTGGTCGCTCCTGTAAAATAGCATCATGCTATAAGCAGGAGTGCTACCAAGCCTGGGTTGATGCATCAGCGTCCCGGGATGTAAACACCAGCGCTCTAAAAAAGAAGTATAATTCCGCCTCTAGGTCCTTCAAAAGAGTCATTGCCAAGGCAAAGTCAGAGCACATAGGCAGAATTGGCGAGAAACTAGTTCGCCTTCTTTCTGGAACCCGTGAATTCTGGTCTCTCGCCAAGGCTCTCCAGGGGAATTTCTGTCAGCCATCTCTTCCATCTCTGCACAGGGAGGACGACTCACTGGCCCATACTGCAAAGGAGAAAGCCGATCTTCTAGGCTCTTTCTTTGCGTCTAACTCGACTCTCGATGACGGGGGGAGTACGCCGCCGACCATCCCGCGGTGTGAGTGCTCCATGCCGGAAGTGCAGTTCACACAGCGCTCGGTTCGCAAAGCACTCCTCTCCCTGGACATCCACAAGTCGAGTGGGCCTGACGGAATCCCCCCAATTGTGCTGAGGACGTGTGCTCCAGAGTTGGCACCGGTTTTAACGCGTCTTTTCCGGTACTCCTACTCCCTAGGCGTAGTCCCAAAATCATGGAAGACGGCTTTTGTCCACCCGTTCCCTAAAAAAGGCGACCGCTCAGACCCGTCCAACTACCGGCCAATCGCCATCACCTCCTTGTTCTCCAAAACAATGGAGTCCATTGTAAACTGCCAGCTCATGAGGTACCTTGAGGATCACCAGCTGATTAGTGACCGCCAATACGGTTTTCGCCGTGGTCGGTCAGCTGGTGATCTTCTGGTCTACCTCACTCACAGATGGGCGGAGGCAGTAGAGTTCAAGGGGGAGGCATTGGCCGTTAGTTTGGACATTGCGAAGGCCTTCGATCGGGTTTGGCACAAAGCGTTTCTTTCGAAGCTCCCTTCCTATGGGCTTCCCGAGAAATTGTGCGATTGGATCACCAGCTTTCTTGCAGATCGGAGCATCAAGGTCGTTGTAGACGGTGCAAGCTCCGATTGCAAGCCTATTAATGCTGGTGTTCCACAGGGCTGCGTGCTATCGCCAACGCTGTTTCTTCTGCATATCAATGATATGTTGGATACCCGTAACATTCATTGCTATGCAGATGACAGCACTGGTGATGCTCTTTACACCGGCCGAGCCAATATTTCTCGGGAAAACGTCTCCGAGTGCCGGGACAAACTTGTGTCTGAAGTCGAGTCTTTGCTGAACAGAGTCTCGGATTGGGGACGACTAAATCTAGTCCAGTTTAACCCCCAGAAGACACAAGTTTGCGCGTTAACCGCTAAAAAGAACCCCTTTGTCGTATCCCCTCAGTTTCAAGGCACTCCCCTTGTTGCCTCAGCCAGTATCGGAATCCTCGGCGTCGACATATCGAGTGACGTGCAGTTTCGTGGTCACTTGGAAGGGAAGGCCAAATTGGCCTCTAAAAAACTTGGCGTGCTCAGCAGAGCGGTACAGTATTTCATGCCGGCACACCGCCTGCAACTTTACAAGGCGCAGGTTCGGCCACACATGGAATACTGTTCCCATCTCTGGGCTGGGGCTCCCCAGTACCAGCTCCTTCCACTTGACCGCATCCAGCGCAGAGCGGCTCGAATCGTCGACGACCGAGTGCTTTCCGATCGGCTCGATTCACTGGCGCTGCGAAGAAATGTTGCATCTCTTTGCGTATTTTATCGCATCTATCACGGGGAGTGCTCTGAGGAATTGTTCGGATTAATTCCAGCCGCCAAATTTCGTGAACGCACCACACGGCAAACGTCTCGATACCATCCACACCATCTGGATGCTTGGCGGTCCACCACTGTACGTTTCACAAGGAGTTTTCTTCCACGTACAACCTCTCTGTGGAATAGTTTACCACCGGCGATTTTTCCGGACCGATACGACCTGGGGACCTTCAAGAAAAGAGCTTACTCCTTTCTAAAGGGCCGGCAACGCACCCGCAATTCTCCTGGTGTTGCGGTTGATCATGGGTGGCGGTAGTCACTTAACATCAGGTGAGCCGCATGCTCGTTTGCCCCCTCTTCTATAAAAAAAAAAAAAAAAACATTTCCTCAGAGCACTCCCCGTGATAGATATAACTAAGTTTTTAATGTCTTTATCTTATGAGGAAACTGAGAAATTATTAAATATAGATAGGTAAAAATGCAAACTGTTTAACAAATACAACACACACACACACGCGCGCGCGCGCGCGTAATGCATACAAACACACATAGTTTTTGTTTTTCTATTTGGTATATATTTAAATGGGGAGGGCTTAGCAGCTGTAACACAGGTCTGTGACCTAGCACAGTTGCTAAAGATAATATAGTATTAAGTTAAATTACGTCATGTCAATGTAATTTTATAAGTTTTTTGTTTCTATGTAAAGTATGTTTGGATTAAATAAATATTATTATTATTATTATTATAGATGCGATAAAATACGCAAAGAGATGCAACATCTCTTCGCGGCGTCAGTGAATCGAGCCGATGGGAAAGCACTCGGTCTTCGACGATTCGAGCCGCTCTGCGCTGGATGCGGTCAAGTGGAAGGAGCTGGCACTGGGGAGGCTCAGCTCAGAGTATTCCATCTGCGGCCAACTTGCGCCTTGTAAAGTTGCAGGCGGTGTGCCGGCATGAAATACTGTCCCGCTTTGCTGAGCACGTCAAGCTTTTTAGAGGCCAATTTGGCCTTCTCTTCCAAGTGACAACAAAATTGCACGTCACTCGATATGTCGACGCTGAAGACTCCGATACTGGCTGAGGCAACAAGAGGAGTGCCTTAAAACTGAGGAGATACGACAGAGGGGTTCTTTTTAGCGGTTAACGCGCAAACTTGTGTCTTCTGAGGGTTAAATTAGACTAGATTTAGTCGCCCCCAATCCAAGACTTTGTTCAGCAAAACTCGACTTCAGACAAAATTTTGTCCCGGTACTCGAAGACGTTTTCCCGAGAAATATTGGCACGGCCGGTGTACAGAGTGTCACCAGTGTTGTCATCTGAATAGCAATGAATGTTGCTGGTTTGCAACATATCATTGATGTGCAAAAGAAACAGCGTTGGTGATAGCACGCAGCCTTGTGGCACATCAGCATTAATAGGCTTGTAATCGGAGCTTGCACCGTCTACAAAGACCTTGATGCTCCGATCTGCAAGAAAGCTGGTGATTCAATTGCACAATTTCTCGGGAAGCCCATAGGAAGGGAGCTTCGAAAGAAGCGCTTTGTACCAAACCCGATCGAAGGCCCTCGCAATGTCCAAACTAACGGCCAATGCCTCCCCCTTGGTCTCTACTATCGCCGCCCATCTATAAGTCAGATAGACAAGAAGATCACCAGCTGATCGACCACGACGAAAACCGTATTGACGATCACTGATCAGCTGGTGATCCTCAAGAGCTGACAGTTTACAATGAACTCCAGTGTTTTAAAGAACAAGTACATGATGACGATGGGCCTGTAGTTGGACTGGTCTGAGCGGTCACCTTTCTCAGGGATCGAGTGGACGAAATCCGTCTTCCATGATTTTGGGTCTACGCTTAGGGAGTAGGAGTACCGGAAAAGTCGCTTTAAGACCGGTGCCAACTCTGGAGCACACGTCTTCAACACAATTGGGAGGATACCGTCAAGCCCACTCGACTTGTAGATGTCCAAGAAGAGGAGTGCTTTTCGAACAGAGCGCTGTGTGAATCGCATCTCTGGCATGGAGCACTCACACTGCGGGATAGTCGGCGGCATACTCCCCCCATCATCGAGAGTCGAGTTGGACGCAAAGAAAGAGCCTAGCAGATCGGCTTTCTCCTTTGTGGCATGGGCCAGTGAACTGTGCAGAGATGGAAGAGATGGCTGACAGAAATTCCCTTGGTCAGCCTTGGCGAGGGACCAGAATAATTTTTTTTATTATTTTTTTCTCTTAATATGCACGGGTTCCAGAAGGAAGGCGAACTAGTTTTCCGCCAATTCTGCTTATGTGCTCTGACTTTGCCTTGGCAAGACTCTTTTGAAGGACCTGAAAGCGGAATTAAACTTCTTTCTTAGGGCGCTGGTGTTTACATCCCGGGACGTTAATGCATCATCCCAGGCTTGGTAGCACTCCTGCTTATAGCATAATGCTATTTTACAGGAGCGACCAAACCTTGGCTGAACTGAACTTTCAAGACTGCCGAGGCGTCGAGAACAGATGTCCTCGCTGACGTATACGTAAACTCCAGCCCGAGGCACAAAAGAGTATTCCAGTTTGCACCCCGGGTAGGACAGATACGAAGCATCAGCCGGAGAGGACACCTGCGTCGCGGTCAGAAAGAGCAGAGCCGGAGTCGCCGTCTCGAGATGGTAGTGGACGGCGTTTAGGTTAGAATAAAGTCCCTGATATTGCAGAAACTCACGGATAGCGTGGCCGGGGTCGCCTTGGTCTTGTTGGTCAGCTTGCCCCGAGCAGTTGTTGTCTTCAGCAGAATTTTGCCCCCCCCCCCCCCTCCCCAGAATACGCGGGGCAGCCTGAGCACCCACGCTCAGAAGTGGAGTAGCTTGGTCGTGGATGCCCAGCGGGGGATTCTCCAGGGGTGCTGGTACCCTCCTGGGAAATTCTAACAATTAATTCCACTACCATGTTGATGGGGGGGGGGGGGGAATTGGGCCTCCGGACACCTACACTCACCAGACGAAACGCGGAAGCAGAGTTTTCATTTCACGCCGGTATTTTGCGTGTTTATCCGTTCGGATCGATTTTAGTAATTGATTTTAAACTAACTTTCCGAGGAGCTCTAGATTTGAAATTTTGAGCATGGACAATGTAAGTAGATGAAAAACGTGGTATATTAAAAAAAGTGCATAGTTTTTAACTAATTCACTTTTTCAGAATGCTGCCATATTACTTGCTCTGTTTTCGTTAAAATGTTTATTTGTCCGTGTATAATATCTTTACTAGTTATAAATGAAGGCGCATAGCTATTTTATTCGTGCCCATAAACCATCTTGTGTAATTTTATTTAACGCTGGAAATTAATAGCGAAATATTTCGTAAAGTCCCACGATATTTTTAAAATTTGTCTATTTAAAAAATATCGTGGAACTTTGTTTTTAGAATTTGTATTTTAGAGTTCGTGATTGAAAGAATTTATGTATTCAATCTTGCGTTGTGTGATATTTTGTTTGACATTTATTAAACTACGTTCGCGTAAACATAAGAAATCATAACGTTTATTATTTTTTGGGCTTGAAATATTCTCAAATGTTCAATATAATGAAACCTCTCTTCGTTTTATCCCGCATATTTGTTATATACTATTTACGCGTATATTTATTCAATTACTACCTCTAATTAAAGCCCACTATGGAACAAATGCCTTCCCTTAGATAGTCTCATAAGGGAGACATTTGGCAAAGTTACCACGCTTGGCAGGCGGGTGGTGGATTAGGAATCAAAATGCAGATGCGTTGTCAGCTCTGACGGCTAAGATGGAATACCTTGTTACCAGCAAAAAGGGTCTCCGGTTTCCGGTCACTCACCATACGAAACACAGCAGCATTAAGCTGCTGTTTTACGCTGGTGTTCTGTGAGAGCGTAGTCTTTCTCCGATCCAGTCGACCCATTCGTGCTGCAACTAATATAGCTGCAGCGTGGCCCTGCTCAGGAGAAAACAGAGAAACACGTTCTTATAAAAAGTTATAGATATTAAACAAGCGCCCTGTAGGATTCATGCGCATAATATAGGATTCATGCGCGGTGCATTATGCAATAGAAGGTCACGCAATTAACTAATAATTTCTTTTTTCTTACTACACCCTCATTTGTTACTGTCGGTGATACCGGTACACGGTAAAGTTTCTGTAAACTTATGATTGTACTTTGCTACTTTAAACGAGCAATTCTTGTATATATATATATATATATACATATATATATATATATGTATATATATATATATATATATATATATACATATATATATATATATGTATATATATATATATATATATATATATATATATATATATATATATATATATATATATATATATATATATGTATATATATATATAATCGGAATCTCGGAAACGGCTCCAACGATTTTCATAAAATTTAGTGTCCAGGGAGTTTCGGGGGCAATAAATCGATCTAGCTAGGATTTATTTTTAGAAAATGTCCCTTTCTCCGTGTTTTCAGGCAATAAAAAAAACTGCTACAATATCGTTAGAATAAGAAAGTAAATTTTGACAGTTTATTAATGATAAATAATAAATATAATTTCCAAAACACAGGAATTAAAAAAAGCGAGCGAAAAATACCGAGCAAAGCTCGGTCAATCGGGTACTAATATATTAGATAAGTAAATAAATAGTAAATATTGACTATATACGCCCAGTATGGGCGGTATTTAGTCAATAAGAACTTACTAACTAACTACTATACCGCCCAGTATAGTGCTAAAGTCGATACTACAACGCTGATTCATAGAGGGCCCGAGATAGCACAATCAATAATCATTAAACAGCCAAACAAAGAAAGCACAGACAGCTTCAACTTACATGATAATTTTAACCATTAATCAAAGTGGTCCTATTCTACATCGTAACCACTTATTAATAAAACCAGCATGTTTGCAGGAGACCTTGATCTGATTGTGCTATAAAACATTATCGTGGTAAATCTAGGTGTTGCTAGTATCAAATTTGTAAAACAAACTGAACATGCTAGTTTGTTTATGTGTCTGTAAAAAGAGTTCAGTAGGCCAGGATGGCGTGTACAATATCATGTGTCAAATTTCTCGTCAATGCTACGTATTACGTTAATTATTGATAAAGTAAAAAAAGTAAAGTTACAGCCTATATACGTCCCACTGCTGGGCACAGGCCTCCCCTCATTTCTGAGAGGGTTTTAGGGCAAGGAAGTGTCCGCCGCGCTGCCCCAATGGGTGTTGGCAAACTTCACATGTCTTCGAAATATTTTTTTTCTCTTATTCTTCAGACATGCAGGTTTCCTCACGATGTTTTCCTTCAATTAAATTCCGATATGAACTAATTATTGATATTGAAACTAAATAAAAATTACTTAATTAAAAGTAAATTAAAAAAAACACATTCACAATAGATAATATACGTTATAGAATGATATAGATATTGATGTGAATCGATTACATTAACGTCTACAATCTATAAATATACGGACGCTATACGGACAGACAACAGAAACTTCCTAGAAACTTTTGAGAAAAGAAATGTATTCTGAAAAGTTCTAGGTCAGCTACAGTTACTAGTTATAAATTAAGAAAGAAACGAAATTAGGGAAAGTAAAGTGAAAGCAGTGAAATTTCAATATCATTTCACTTCACACAAGTGGCATTTACGAACTATTCATGTTTTATTTGAAGACCTTCTCAATATATATAGAAAGAATTCCTAAAAATAGGGAAGTAAAGGGATGTATGGTTACACCACACATTTTTATTTAGTAAACGTTGCAACCTACTTTAGCCGGGCGTCGCGTGTATTTAAATTTACCTATAACAATCGGCAGTACGTCAACAACCGTCCTTCTGAACACTAACCACTCAAAAATGAAAATATTATCCTTCTCATCTAAGTACAGAGAAAAAAAATGGTGTTTCTCAAGGTAGTGTTTTAGGGCCGGTATTATTTCTTTTATACATAAATGATATAACTCTGGCGACAAATCACAAATGTATAATGTATGCGGACGATATTTCCGTAGTTGTAACATCTCAAAAAACAGTAATTCATTACATAATCATGAAAAGGAAATAAATGATACAATCGATAATATAACTAATTGGCTGCTTAGAAACAATATGAAAATAAACATAGATAAATCAAATTACATATATTTTAATAAAATAAAAACTAATTCTAGTCTAAATATCAAGAAAATTAAGGAAATAGAACAAATTAAATTTCTTGGTGTAATTATAGATCGAAATTTAGATTGGAAAATACATATAGATGACCTATGTCAAAGAATTAATCGTTTTGTGTATGCACTACGTACCATAAAAAAGGTAACTAATAAAAAAACGGCCCTATTATGCTATCGGGCGTATATTGCATCTATACTTCGATATGGTATAATAATGTGGGGTAATAGCATAGATTGGCGTAGGGCATTTATCGCACAAAATAAATATATAAGGACGATATGTGGTATACCAACTAGAGAATCCTGTAAGCCAAAATTCAAAAATCTGTCTTTACTAACTATGCCCTCGTTATATATTTTCGAGATAGGTAAATTTGTAAAACAGCATACATATTTATTTAAAAAGTCATCTGATATTAATCCGAGGCTTAAAAGAAATCCGAATAGATTAGTTCTAAGCAAAGTTCCGAAGTCAGCTAAATATAGTAAATGCTGTTTATCAATGTATGTACGTATATACAACAAAATACCTGATGAAATTAAACACTACATAATATGAACGTATTTAAAAAAGATTGTACCATTGGTTAATTGACAAAAATATACATACATACATAAACACTCACGCCTGTCACCCAGAGGGGTAGGCAGAGACTACGGACTTCCATTTGGCACGATCCTGACATACCTCTTTCGCCTCCTTTACATCCATATATCTACGCATACATGCTCGTCGGTTAAGGGTACTTCTAACGTGGCCCATTTTCAAAATATCGCCAATTTGGTCGATAAACTTTTTTCTAGGGCGTCCCTTTCCGACTCGGCCATTCACATCTGCCATATAAATTTGCTTTGTCACTCTTTCCTCATTCATTCTTTCTACGTGACCAAACCACCGAAGCATTCCTTTCTTAATCCTGGTCACAACATCATCTTGCATACCACATTTATCTCTTATCACGCAATTTCTCACCCTGTCATTCAGATTAAACCCTAGCATATTCCTTAAAGACCGCATTTCTACAGCATTTATTCTACTTTCGTGCTTCTTCTGCCACACCCAGCTTTCACTACCATACATTAAAGTAGGGACTAACACAGCATTATGAATTACCATACGTGCCTGTTTTGACACATTCTGGTTCTTCATAATAGAGTGTAGTGCCCCATTCACTCTATTCCCTGCATTTACTCGTCGTTCTATTTCCCTATCATATCTACCATCCCTGCTAAATACACATCCCAAATACACAAACTCATCCACTTGCTCAATTAACTCTCCTTCTATTCTTATTTCACATACCGTTTTGCTTTCTTCTCTTTCAAAAACCATCACTTTCGTCTTACTTGCGTTCACTTTCATTCCCCTTTCTTTCAATTCCCAGTTCATTAATGTAACCATCATTTGCAACTCTGCCACCGATGACGCAAGTATGACTTGATCATCGGCATACAAAAGGCATTTGACGGTTAACTCGCCCATTCTTAACCCACATTCTTCATCTTTCAAAGTTTGCAAACACCGGTCCATAAATAGGTTGAACAGCCAAGGGGAAGCTACACAGCCCTGTCTGACACCTTTTTGGATGCCAAACCAGTCCGAGTAGACCCCATTGATCCTGACACAAGCACTAGAGTCCCTATAAAGAAACCTCAATGCCTGTATCAAACCAGCGCTCAACCCATACCCATATACCCGTTCAGTGTTTGCCATAACACATTCCTGTCCACTCTGTCATAAGCCTTTTCCAAGTCCATGAACGCACAAAAAACTTTCTGGTTTTTGGCCAAAAACTTCTCCGCAATCATGCGCATGGAAAAGACTTGATCTGTACACCCCATTCCCTTTCTAAAACCCGCTTGCACATCCCAAATTTTTCCATCAGTTTCTTTCATAACTCTTTCAATTAACACCTTAGCATACAGTTTACCCACAATACTAAGCAAGCTGATACCGCGGTAGTTTTTGCAGTCCTGCTGTGACCCTTTTCCTTTATATATTGGTACTATAACTGCTTTACACCAGTCATCCGGTACCCGTTTTAATTCCCAACATAAATTAAACAAGGTGTACAGCAGGCCTGCCACCACTCCCTCTCCAGCCCTTAGCATTTCGAGTGATACTCTATCATATCCAGCTGCCTTACCTGCTTTCATGCTTTTCATTGCTTTCATTATTTCATCTACACTTATCTCCATACCCCTTTCCACTTCTTTCGGAATTTCTAGTTCATTTAATTCATACGACTCTTCACTCATAAACACGCTTTCAAAGTATTCCTTCCATCTGTTTAAATTCGAAACTTCATCATTCAGAATACATCCATTCTCGTCTCTTATAGCATTTATTATAGGCTGTTTTGTATTTCCCCTGGCAGTTCTTACGAGTTTCCAGAACATTTTTATGTTAGCCTGGAAATTATCAGATATCCTTCTATCATTCTTATCCGTTCTTTCTTTCTTTTTCCTTTCAACAACTTCTTTTACTCTCTTATTTAGACGTCTAAATTCTGCCTTTTTTCTTTCAATCTCATCATTCATACCAGAAGAATTACCAGCTTTGGTTGCTAGTAAATCTAACCATGCTTTCTTCTTTGATTCAACTTCCACCCGTACCTCATGATCCCACCATAACGTATTACTTTTCCTTTCATTTGTTCTCTTACTTACACCACATACTTCGGTGGCGGTATCCACCAAACCTTTCTTAATATTATCCCACACAGTATTCAAGTCTAAATCATTCATACACAACTCATTCAAACATCTAATATTTTCTCTCAGTCTACATTTATACTTCTCTATCACATCTTCATCTTGTAACTTCTCTATTCTTATACGCTGTAACGCAGTGGTAGATACAGATGTCCGATGCCGCCAACGCTTGAAAAGACCATTAATTCGACATAAGACCAAGTAATGATCCGTCCCTACGTTGGACCCCCGGTAAACCCTTGTATCTACGACTGCGCTCCTCATTCTTTCATCCACAATTACGAAATCTATCATGCTTCTATCATCACCTCTTTCCCATGTATACATGTGAATCTTCTTATGACGAAAACAAGTATTCGTCACAAAAAGATTCTTTTCCGCACATACGGTGAGGAGGTCTTCACCATTCTCATTTATACTTTCATCACCAAACGTTCCCAATATCCTTTCATAACCAGACCTCTTCACCCCAACCCTTCCATTAAAGTCTCCTAACATAATAATATTTTCATTTTCCTTACATTTTGTCAACCCCATCCTTACCATGTCCCAAAACTGCTCTCGGATGTAAGTGGGCTTAGACATGTCTGGGGCGTATACCCCTAGTAGGAACATCTTCTTTAAGCCCACTTTCATTCGTATCCATAGCAGTCTCGGGCTTACACATTCATACTCTTTCACACATCGTCCCTTCTTTCTGAAAGGATGAAACCGACTCCCTGGCATGCCCGTTCGGTCTCGCCCACACCAGACCAATACGCGGTATACGTGCCATGTGCAGTGGCATCCTTTCCCTTTCGTTTCGTCTCATTCACACATAACACATCTATTCCTCTGTCATTCATCATTTCGCATACTTCATCCATCTTATCATTCATTCCTCCACATACATTCAGCGTAGCCAGACGGGTTTCCGCAATCCAATTTTCGCCCCTCCGGGAGACAGAACGTGACGGGTGGCGAACCTCGTCGCCGGTTTTTCTCCCGGAGATTCTTCGCACCCCTGCCCCATTTAAGGGGCGCCGGGAACTCGGGGCCATTTCTTTTATTTCTTGAGTCATGGTGCGAACAAGGGTTGGTGGTAGATTTTACGCCGCTACCATACGGCGAGGAGCCGAGTCCATTTTATCGGCTTTGTCGCTCGTTTAGCACCACCCGGGGGACACGTGTAGGGTGGGCCTAAGGTTAGGTGGTCGAAGCCTACGGACGCGAGCGACTCATCCCCCAAAAATATTTATAACACTAATGAATTTCTGACATTTTAAACTAGATTTTGACATTGTAAAACATAATTATAATTTAAATAAACATGTTTAATTTGTTAATTTTAATACTATATAGGTTATATTGATTTAAATGTAATTTGCATGCTATATTATATTAAAATAGCAAAACATGTGGGCATAATAAGGCTCTGAAACATCTGTATAAATACCATGTTTTACGCAAATAAAGACTATTATTATTATTATTATAAGGAAAGATTTGCCACTCTAACTTTATTAACTCTTTTACTTTTAATTAAACTTTTAACTTTGGTGATCTTTTCCTTCTGACGTGCTCATTAACTAATACTACTCTACTTCTTAAAAGTGTGTGGCCTTACAAACCGTACAAGGGATATACAGTCTAAGTAGTACACAACCGACCTAGACCGTTCCTTAGGAGTCCGTACCCTTAGTCGTCAACCAATTTCTTTTGTTACAGAGCTTCATTTCAATTGGTTGCAACCAACTGAAAAAGTTGTACCAATTGAACAACTACCGGCACAGGTGTGACACTGGTTGCATCCAATTAAAAAGGTTGTGCAACTTGAAAAAGAGCTTCTCGTTCTTCATTTCACGCCCGCAGTAGTAATCGACCAATTACTGGCCTCCTTTCCTATACCACACCTTTTTGGGTTGGGTAAGCAACACAGTGGGCGTGACCCCTGACAAGATGTTCGACTTAGAACCTTAACCGCCCTTTCTCAAAAGAAAGTGGTTGACGACTAAGATTATGGGCCCTTTGGGACCGAGACCATAGTCCAGACGTCGGTCATGTTCTTCGTGGACTGTATATCCCTTTACTTCCATATATATATTTTAGGGTGTACATTAAACAGGCCTTCAAATAAAACATTAATTGTTCGTAAATGTCCCTTGGAAATGTGATACAGAAATTTTACTACGTTCACATTACTTTCCCTAATTTTGTTTTCATTCTTGATTTATTACTGGTAACTGTATCTGGGCTCGAACTTCTGATGAACGGATGATGGTGACTCAGCTTCATTCATAAAAACGATCGTCCTATTAAGTGCACCTAATGGTAAGTGGGTGATGCGGCCAATCAACACCTATATGCTTGGATAAGAATCGATATGCAGATGCGTTGTCATTTCTGAGGATTAAGGCACCTTCACCCCTGAGGACTAGAATAAAATATCTCCTTACCAGTAAAAAAGGTTTCTGTTCTCGTCACCCATCATACGTAACACAGCGGCATTATGCTTCTATTACACGCTGGTATTCCAGGCCACAGTTACACAATATTCATACTTAACCCGTGATTGCCAACAAATTTCTTAACAATATTAAATGCAATTTTAAGCACTACTGCTGATTTAAATCAGAATGAATTCCACCAACTACGGTTTACACCTTGTAAGAAGATCTCCCATCGCGCAGAAAAAATCACAAACTTTTTTTTGTTTATGGTCTCACAAAGAATACATGGAGAGTACAATCTGCCACTTTATCTTGCGTATGCGGACTATGAGAAAGCTTTTGATTCCGTTGAAATTTGGGCGGTGCTGCAGTCCTTTCATTGGTTCCAAGTACACTGTCGGTATATTGAAGTGCTAAAATGTTTGTACAGTAGGGCTACGATGGCTATCCGAGTACAGAACCAGATACAAAACCTATCCAACTGCATAGAGGTGTAAGACAGGGTGACATTATATCCCTGAAACTCTTCACCGCTGCAGTGAAAGACGTTTTCAAGATACTGGACAGGAAAGGATACGGTATTAACACCAATGGCGAGTACATCACTCACCTTCGATTTGCCGACGATATAGTCCTTATGGCAGTATCGCTGGAGGACCTAAGCATTATGCTCAATGATCTCAATAGTGTCTACCAACGGATGGGTCTTAATAATAATAATAATAATAATTTCATTTATAATTATATATTTATACATCCCAACCAGATAAGAAAACTATATAGATACCCCAAATAATAATAATAATAATTTATTTTCAGACTGTCCATAAAGATGTTAGTAGAACAATAACTACTTAAAACTAATGTTAGTATTTAACTCTTTTTTAACTTAACAAATTAAATATCGCTCCTACGTTACAAATATCTTATTTATTCAATTTTATATGTAGGCTCAACCAGTTTTTCGTAATGGCAGAATCCCACCTATCAGCAAGTGTATTCAGGATGCTGTTGGTAGAGGTACGTAGTCGATTCATTAATGAAGCGGAGCTTTTACGTATTATGGCATGAAAGCCATCCGTGTGTGCCTCGACGAACATGGCAGAGGCACTACAATAACGCGGCAATCCTAACAGCACCCTGAACGCATTATTGTATTGTACACGCAGGACATTCTATGTCCGCTGCGTGTATCTGACCCACAAGTTGCATGTGTAAAAGCACTGACAATAAGCTTTAAAAAGCGTAACTTTAACTTCTTTAGTACATCGTGCAAACCTGCGGGCCAGCATATTACAGCGAACAGCCAACGCCCTGCGTTCCCTTTCTATATCCAAGTCATCCTCTAAGTCCTCTGTTACCCAGTGGCCTAAGTACTTAAATTTGACGACTCTGTTCAAAGGACTATCACAGAGCCTAAAGTAGGCATGGTAAGCTGCCTTTTAATGCCTGAATTAAAAACCATGAGCTCGCTCTTCGTTACATTATACTTGAGCCCATGGGTCTTTGCGTAGGATTCACAGATCCCTAGCAGCTTTCTGAGTGCACCTATCGTGGGGCTCAGCAGTACCATGTCATCTGCATAGCTTATGTTATTTATGCAAACTCCGTCTATAGACCAACCGACCTTAGTGCTGCTGAGCTCCACAATCAACTGGTTTATATATAAGTTCAAAAGCGTTTTAGATGAACATGGACAAAATAATGATCATGTGTTGTGTCCACGTCACACCTACGCCGGTAGTTGTTGGGAGCACAAAGCTCGGCAACAGCTACAACCAGCGCGTGTTGCCAGTGATAACTTATGGATCTAAGATGTGGTTCTTCACTGCTGGTCATATGAGGTCGCTCAGCGAGTTATGGAGAGGGGCAGGTTTGGGGTGTTTCCGCGTTGTAAACTTAGAAATGAGGATATCCGCAGTATAATCAGAGTGACTGACATAGCCTAACGTATTAGTAAGCTGATTGGCAATGGGCCGACCATATAGCTCAAAGAACCAACTACCGATAGGGAGAAACGGTTTTCAAGTGGCATAGTCGTACCGGTAGGGCGGCCCTCCACTAGATGGAGTGATGACCTCGTAAGACATGCAGGAAGTCAATGGATGCAGATCGCTCAGGACCGTGCTTTATCACATTCCTTGAGGGAGGCCCATGTTCAGTAGTGGACTTGTGAAGGGCTATTATGACGATGAAAATGGTCTCATATTGTTATATTTCAGTGCCGAGTAATTATGAATTATCTTATAGAACATATTGTTTCAAAAAATTCTTTACAATATTCCGTTACTTCACAATGAGAAATGTTTGGGAGATTTTGGCAACAGCTTGATTCAACTAATAGTCGATGAAGACGGTATTTAAGTTCTTAAGCAGACAAACTAACTTGATGACTTGAGGTTTGTATCAGGGCAGAAACACTTGTCTCGTCGTTTTCACTAATAGATAATAGTTCACACGCCTAGACAAAATCTTATCACATTAACGTATCAAAATACATTTCAAGCCATTGTTTAAGCGATAAGATGGGGGGGGGAGTGTTCCGAAATACACTGTGACCACTGTAAGGTGTGACGTTAATTCAGTGTACGTTTAACCGTTCCTTTTTAATTTGCTATATGGATTTTATCACGTTTAATTAACTTACTTTTAATTCACGACATTCCGGGTGCTTTACAGCACCCATGGTCATGGGGAGTGGAGGGGGGGGGGAGGCACTGAGCTATTTGAATTTGACGTCCTAATGTCAAAGTTAGCCCAGCTACCTTCAGTTTTTGAATATATGAATATTAACTATAAATAGTATATAATATCTCTAGGTGCTGTTATGTTTTTGATCACGTGAACAAAGTACTGGGAGCACCTTACCTTACCTCGAAAGCGCCAGTGCTCACAAAACAAAAATGGCGGCAATTTTTGACGTCATATATATTCCTAGGATACTGCGACAGTAAACTGGCAGTCCATAACGAAATGAATTTTTCACCAGTGAGAGAACTGAGCACTGATCGCAGTGTATATCGGAGTCGGTCTGGAGCAAAAATCCGCCAATGGTCAAGTTCCCGCAAAAACTCCTTATTAACTTTTATGAAAATACTTTACTTACATGTAATTACTAGTGTTCCAAATTCAAATTTCACTCCCCATTTTTACGTTACCGTTACAGACTATTAAAGTCCACCGCTGAACTACGATAGCAGTGGCAAATATTTGCCATAGTTGCCACTTCTATCGTGGTTTTTAAAGTATTAGCCGTTATTAGGAAGACGCTGCTGCCCATTTGCTGATTTGTTTTCCTCTGCTGCCTCTGCTGCCTCTTACGACACCCACAGGATGATAATGGGATAGTGGAAGATATTTTTTACCAGCTAAATTAAAAATATCGTCTTTCATTGCTGGTTTAACAAAATTAACATTCAGCAGGTTGTACTAACTTAAAATTAAAAGAAATGGCAACTATTTGTTGTATTAGTAGTAACAAAATAATTGAACACATTGAAGAGATTCAGCGTATATTACAGATTGGACCGTGAAGCGTACACGAGGTTTTCGATTATATACGAACACCTACGGGCATTCCATCTCAGTCCTCAGGGCTGGCAACGCATCTGCATTTTGATTCTTAATTGAATATAAATGTAGATGTCTATGGGCCACAGCATCCACTTACCATCAGGCGGACTGTGTGCTCGTTTGTCACCCTTATTATATAAAAAATACATCTGCTGGTGAGGAGGATAGCTTCACGTCGGTAGCTCTACTACCTCACCGATGCTCAAAAGCAGGCCCGCGTGGAATGGTGCCGTGACATGATTACTAAATTTAAAGCTCGTCTCGACGCGTTTACGTTTAACATTGTTACAGGTGATGAATCTTATCAAAATGATTTAGAAAAATGACGACAGTTGACAGTTTGCTTAATTAAAATGAACCAACACCTACCGAAGTAAAGAGATCCAAAAGCGTAGGGAATATTTAGATCAATATATTTTTTTAAATTATACAGAACATAGTATTAAGTTCCTAAGTAGTACCTATACTACGAAATTATTTGGGTCCACTGCTGTAAGCAATCCTAGGCCAAACACCAAAGATTAATATCGAAACTAGGTATTCCCACCCTACCATCAATTATGTTTAATGTTTGACAGGCCTGTTGGTCTAGTGGTTAGTGACCCTGACTACTATGCCGGAGGTCGTGGGTTCGATTCCCACCCAGGACAAATGTTTATGTGATGAGCACGATCATTTGTTCTGTGTCTGGGTGTAATTTATCTATAATATTTATGTATTTAGAAATATATAAGTATGTTTATCAGTTGTCTAGTACCAATAACACAAGCTCTGCTTAGCTTGGGACTAGATGGCGTTGTGTGATAGTTGTGGAATATTATTATTATTATTATTGGGGTATCTATATAATTTTCTCACCTGGTTGGGTTCTATAAATATATAATTATAAATTAAAATGAAAAGATAAATGTACATAAATATCAATAAAATAAAATAAATACATAAACTACATAAATAAATAAGATCCCACCAGATGGGAGCCCTCGGCAGGGGAGACCAGACGGCCGAGGGTTAGGGGGAAAGGGAAAGAAACCGGCGGACGATGCGGGCGGTATCGAGGAGCACCGCTTTCTGCATTTGAGTCCGGAGCGGTCCATCACGGAGTCCCAGTCGCCTCAGATGACCCGAGAGGCTGACTGGGATTAGCCCATTCGCAGAGACGACTACAGGAATAATTTCGGTCGACACACCACCCCACATGTCGGTCACCTCGTGAGCCAGGTCCAGATATTTTGTTTGTTTATCTGTTTCGGCTTTCACGAGGTTCTCGTCATACGGAATGATAATGTCGATCAAAAATATCCTTGACTGTGCCCGGTCCATCAGCACAATATCAGGCTTATTCGCAAGAATAGTCCTGTCTGTGATGATGGCCCGGTCCCAGTAGAGCCTGGCGCGGTCATTTTCTAGCACGGCTTCCGGCAAGTACTTGTAATACGGCAATTTTCGGTCCACGAGACCGTATTTCAGAGCGAGCTCCTGGTGTAGAATTCTGGCTACTAAGTTGTGCCTGTGCAAGTACTCAGAGTTAGAAAGCGCCGAACAACCGGAGATGACATGCCTAAGTGACTCCCCGGGATGGCGACAAGCTCGACAGACGTCGAAAGTGCCATCCTTTAGGATGTATCTCCGATAGTTGTTGGTCTTAATAACCTGAACCTGTATTGCACAGACAAAACCCTCGGTTTCCCCGAAGAGGTCACCGAAACGTAGCCAGTTGAGGGAGGCGGCTGTATCTACGTGAGGCTCATGTAGAGCCCTGTAGTACCTCCCATGGAGCTCCTTCTCCTTCCATACGGTCTCCCGGTCGGAAATCCTCTGTACTGCCGGGTCTTGCTATTACTCGTTGGCTAAGGATAGAGGGGTAAGTCCTTTATCACTAGAAATGACGTCATTATAGAATGGATCATCCGATCTCGCCAGGAAGTAATGACGGACGCTGCACACTTCGCGATTATGCATGGTGAGCGCGCTCAGGAAACCACGCCCACCATGCTTTCGCGGCAAGTACAGCCTCATTACCGACGATCTCGGATGATGCATCCTATGGGACGTCATTGTAGTGCGGACTTTTCTATCCAGGGTGTTAAGTTCAGTCTGACTCCACCTGAGTATGCCAAAGGTATACATGAGGACAGGCATGACCCAACCGTTATATGCATGTGTCTTATTCACACCGGACAAAAGGCTGTTAAGCACTTTGGTCAAGCGTGCATAAAACACGTCGCAAACTGACTGTTTCATACCAGCCTCATCGATACCGATGTTCTGTGACATACCCAGGTATCGGTATGTTTCAGCCTCGGAAAGGGCCCTTAAGTTGACGGGCATAGATAAGTCTATGCCCTCAGAGTTAGCAACCCTTCCCCTTTCAACATGGAGGACCGCACACTTATCCGTCCCCAGCTCCATTCCAATAGAATTGCTAAATTCACAACTGATGTTTAGCAATTCCATAAGATGGGAGCGACTGGAGGCGAATAATTTGAGGTCATCCATATAGAAAAGGTGGGTCACTTTTGTACCTCCCTTCCGAAGCTGAAATCCCCTCCCGGAGCCCTCCAGTAAAGTACTGAGAGGGTTCAAAGAAAGGCAGAACCAGATTGGACTCAGACAGTCGCCCTGGAATATACCCCTTCTTATCCTTATGCGGCTTTCCGCAGCCGTCATCCGCTCGCCCAGATGACAGAGGATCGTACTCCACTGCCCCATACACTGCTCGAGGAAGTCTCGAACTGTACAGTCAATCTTGTACAGCTCGAGGACCCTCTTTAGCCATGTATGGGGCACCGAGTCAAATGCCTTTCTGTAATCTATCCAAGCGGCGGAGAAGTTCCGATGGTTGCGTTTCACCACTTTGCCAATGACCGCGTCAATGAGGAGTGGTTCCTTGGTTCCTCGACCGCCGCCCCGACATCCATTTTGAGCGCGCGACATCACCTGATTTGAGTCCAGGTGACGAGCGATTCTCGCGCTCAAAATGGATGTTAGTGTCTTATGTATAGTCGGTAGACACGTGATGGGACGGTATTTGCTCGGGTCTGTGGCACCCTGATCTTTAGGAACCAAATGAGTGATCCCAGTAGTGAAGAGGCTTGGGAGCGACTTCTGGTTCAGAGCCTCTTGAAACTGTCGGGCGAGCACAGCGTGACACACCATGAACCCCTTCAGCCAGTAGTGATGCAGCCCGTCAAGCCCCGGACTTTTCCAGTTCGGGGCCTTACGGACCGTCTCAGCTATGTCATTCGGCGTTATGGTGACGGGATCCATGGGCGTAATACCCGCACACTGACTCACCACAACTTCCGTCCAAGGGCCCTCGTTGTGGTTTACGGGCTCTGACCACAGGCTGCGCCAAAATGCGACCGTGTCGGCCTGATTTGGTGCTGGGCCCGTTCCACTTACTATTGGTCGCTCCAATGATTTGTAGAGCCTCTTCTGATCACTCTGGAAGAGACGATTCTGGTTGAACCGTGTCGACCTCTCGGTATATTGCCGAATCCGCTTTCCCCAAGCAGCGATTCTTTGCTTCAGGTCGTCTATGCGCTCCGTCAGTTTTTGCGTTATATCCGGCTGGGACAAACTAACATTTGTCCCAGCTAACGCCCTCCTGACGGTGCGCACAATCCTTGGCCTGGTATTGCCTGACCTGAAGCATATCAATCTGCCGATGAGGGCCCTAGCCCTTGCGATACATTCCTCAATTCTTCTTCTCCATGCTGGGATAGCGCTACTATGGCCAGTAGCGCGTCCAGCCGTGGAAACCTTGGCGCCTATGATACGGCAGACTGCCAACGCGGCGCCAAAAAGAATTGAGTCCGTCTCGCAAAGGTCCCGGTTGGCTTCCAAATAGGTCACCAGCATTGGGTTCAGAGCCCTCACGACAGCCCGATTCCGCTTGCTTAGGGCTATGCGGGGAAGTCGCGGTCGATTTTCGAGAGGCATACTGCGCGTTTCCACAATCGCCTCCTCCAATGTACTCCTCATTTGCTCTAGTTCCAGTTCCTGGGCGACTGTTCCGTCATCGTTTGAATCAACCACAACTGGCTTATTTACGGCGGCATCCACATTTGCCGTTTGCTCAGCAAGTTGTGGCGCCGCATCCTCAGCCGCAGCATTTTCAACCGATGAAGGAACAGCCTCACGTCGTAGCCGTTCGAGTTCGGTGACATCAAATGTATATGAGCGCAAGATATACCGAACTCGGTCTGCCAGGTTTTGCTCGGTGACGGTTACAGATGGCTCCAGCTCAGCAAAAAGTCGATGCATCCTTGCCCGATACGCAAAACCTCCAGTTTCTCCCCCTTTCGCCCTAAAATACGCCCGCAATGCGTTGCTGTTCATCTGGGTTGTCCAACTCATGCGGCGTACTCCACCAGTGGCGGGTGTCGATTGCTGGGCCCGCGAAGACCCTGCCGACACCAAACCAGCTGGTGGGGATGATGGATGCGAGGGGCTGCTGGGTGGTCGTGCAGCACCTCGCGCTCGGCTAGCGGTTCGCATGCTGTCGCGTCCAGCGCCAGCTCCAGACGCGCCCTGGCGACCTCCAGGCAGCGGCCCTTTGCGCGTTCTTCCGTATTCCATCATCCATAGTGGTGGGCGTCATTTAGCGGGAGACGCCCAAACCCGGCGCCGTTTCATGTTGAGGCCATGTGCACAAGCGGGCCTTTGCACCTTCAATTTTTGCCGAGGTACGGCACTAACACCTCTCGGCAAGGTGCTGACTGACTGCGCTGACGTACCGGTTTTGTCACATAACCGTTACGTCAGCGGGCGATGGGGTCGTCACTTCCCTACGCCTTTTTATTATTTTATTATTATTATTTATTATTATTATTATTATTATAATTATGTTTAATAATAATGTCATACCACTCTCTACATGTAAAGAACCTTGGTCTGTATGTTGATGGTTGCTTAACATGGAACAAACACATACAGGAGGTGAGTCGCAAAACTACTGGAACTTGCGATCTCTAAGATTTTACTTGTCCAGTCACTTATTTTACCGATTATTGATTATATCGATGTGTGTTGTTCAGACCTGTCTCAACATCATCTTTATACATTGGATCGTCTGCTTAACAACTGGGTCAGATACATTTATGGTCTTCGTAAATACGACCATGTATCTTCCTTTCGTACTCAGCTAAAATGACTGCCTATCCGTCAGCGCAGATATGTTAGAATACTCTGCACCCTTTTCATAATTCTGAACGATCCACGTGTTCCTAAGTATCTGACATCCAAATTTCAATACCTGGGAGTTTCTCATAATTGTTTTTTCCGTTCTTCAGCTCATCTTAAGTTGCTCAATCCTTTACATCGTACTGGTTACTTATCTCACTGTTTCAACCTCGCGGCCATCAGACTCTGGAACGTCATCCCTCTTGACATTAAAAATACTCGCAACAAGTTTGTCTTCAAAAATCAAGTCCGCAAGCATGTGAAAAAGTCATTGCAAATTTGAATTACAGCTCTTATTTTCATATACAATATTTCATATTTGTTAACCGATTTTTTTTTGATTATTACTGTACCGCCTCTTATATGTCTATTTCTGTTTAGTCTAATGGTTGACTGGGAGAGAATGCCCTATAGCAACAATGCCATATGAACAACTTGTGCATGAAATTATATGTAAAAAAATAAATAAATGAATAAAACATACACTTCATCTAGTCGCCAGTAGTGCAGCCTACATAACACACACATATTGTATACTAGGTCATATGGTTAGTCCAAATATAAAACTAATAACACCTTTTCTCATTTGGCACATTCAATATTATATGTTTTGCATTCTTTAACTATTTATCATTTAAAATGCATCTCGAATCGCTCGACTCGACTGTAGAAATTCTTTTACAGTAAAATACCAGCCTTATATAGCAGGAGCATAATGCTGCTATTTTTCGGTATTATCGATGTTGAGAGCCGGACAGCCTCTTTGCTCCAGTGGACGTAAACACGATAGCTGATCATTAGGTCCCGGGTACGAAACCCAGGTGGGGCCAAAATTGTGTAAGGTTTTTCTGTCAAGAAATGCTTAGTAGCCAGGAAGTTGGTGGTGTTTCACAACCTCGGAAAGCACTTATGCAGATTACCGTCCCATTGGCTTGAGAGTGAGGAAATAGAGAGTGCACCTGTGCCTGCGCATACACTTGGACACTATACTCCTGTCCTGCGCTGATGGCTGGTCATCGTTGGGGCTGGTTGCTGTGACCGAAATTCAGTCTGGGAACATTGTTATTATTATTATTATTATATGAGAGTAGGAGACCTTTTTACTGGTAGCGAGGACGATATCCAATCTTAAACATCGGGGCTGACAAGGAGTCTACATTTTGATTCTTAATCGATGTTAGATGATGCAGGCCGCACCACACATTTACCACCTTGGGGGATGCTGCACTCGCTTTTTTGTCTTATTATATTAAGTTAAGAAACCAGTCAACTAACAACAAACAACAAACAAAAACAACAGACTTCAATATAAATAAAATGAATAAGATAGTCAAAGTCAATTAAATACTCATTTTTAAGAATAACTCTATAACTATTGGTCAGATCTTGATCGATTATAAGGGACCACATGAACCATCGGTTTGGTTTATTTAGAAAATCTCTTATAAAAATACAGTTTGATTTAGATATATTCAATTTTTAATACACGGAAAAAGAAGAACTTTTAAGAAGTTGAATTACGTGCACTTCTCAAAAGATCGAAGGTCAGCCCACCTACTCGTACAATGTAGATAGAGTGACGACTTGGTAAGAGATGCCGACGGTCGATAGATGCAAGTGGCTCAAGATCGTGCTTTGTTGCATTCCATGGGGGAGGCCTATGTTCTGCAGTAATAATGACGTAAAAGTTTTGCCGGTCTTTTGTCATTTGACTGAGAAACATAAGAGTCAATTCCGAAACTCAGTTGATTTCCACTTCCCTTGATATCGTACTGTACCGAAAACATTTCCTCTGTTTATTATTTACATGATTATGGTAATCGCAGAAAAAATCCGAGCTTTAATAATAGAGGAAGTAGATTTCCAATAATAACACGTATTTTCCATCAATTCTGAATAATGTACGTAACGTTTAAAACGTTGTTGCCCATGCTTGTTATTTAAAACGGGATTTGTATTTGTGACTGTAATTTTCGCTTTAATTGTTATGGAAAATTTTTGAAGCATACATTGAAACGTTTGATATAAAAAGCGTTGAATATTTCCTATGACTTCTATGTTGGTCTAGTGATAATAAGTGCAATTGCTGACCACGTGGACCCGGGTCCTGATCCAGGATGAGAACAAACAAGTAGTTGGGTTTTTCTGTCACGAAATTCTCAGTAGCGGCGCGTATTTAGGAAATTGGCGATGTTTTACTTACAGATCTCGGAATTTATTTTGCCGTTGTTCCTGCGCCTGATCTTTCTCCGGTCGTGTCGGTTTACCGTCCTATCGGACTATGAGAGTGAGGGAATAGAGCGTGCACCTGTGCTTGTGCATACACTTGGACACTATAATCCTGTCCTGCACCGATGGCTAGTCTCCGTTGAGGCAGGCCGAAGTGATCGAAATTTGGTCTGTAGGACATTACTTCTATCTTTAGTGTTAGATGAATAATAATTTCAGGCTGGGAAGCATTTCTTCCAAGTTCTCAGAGGTGACGATGCATCTGCATCGGTGTCAGTTTAATTAAATAAAAATATTTATTAAATTAAATTTGTTTTACTTTTTCAACAGATTTTTAATCCAGGAGCACATACAAAATTAAGCTCTTGTACGGCTTACATTCCTCTATCCATCCATTAAAGCCAGTAAATAAACGTCCACTGCTGAAAATAGCCCTCGGAAATAGCCATCGGGTTCAATAATTGTAAATGTAACCCATGGACCCACTGAAACTCACAAAAAAAATTCATGAAAATCCTTCGAGCTGTTTTCGAGTTTAAGTGAGACGAACGGACGGCAAGCAATTGATATATATATATATATATATATATATATATATATATATATATATATATATATATATATATATATATATATATATATATATATAGACTACCTGTTCCTCGCGGTTTCACTCACATATATCCCGTGTCTGTGCCGCGCGATATGACATAACATGTAGTTCAAGCATTTTAGATAGACAATGTTTTTTTTTTTTTTTTTTTTTTTTTTTTTTTTATAGAAGAGGGGGCAAACGAGCATGCGGCTCACCTGATGTTAAGTGACTACCGCCGCCCATGATCAACCGCAACACCAGGAGAATTGCGGGTGCGTTGCCGGCCCTTTAGAAAGGAGTAAGCTCTTTTCTTGAAGGTCCCCAGGTCGTATCGGTCCGGAAAAATCGCCGATGATAAACTATTCCACAGAGAGGTTGTACGTGGAAGAAAACTCCTTGTGAAACGTACAGTGGTGGACCGCCAAGCATCCAGATGGTGTGGATGGTATTGGGACGTTTGCCGTGTCGTGCGTTCACGAAATTTGGCGGCTGGGATTAATCCGAACAATTCCTCAGAGCACTCCCCGTGATAGATGCGATAAAATACGCAAAGAGATGCAACATCTCTTCGCAACGCCAGTGAATCGAGCCGATCGGAAAGCACTCGGTCGTCGACGATTCGAGCCGCTCTGCGCTGGATGCGGTCAAGTGGAAGGAGCTGGTACTGGGGAGCCCCAGCCCAGAGATGGGAACAGTATTCCATGTGCGGCCGAACCTGCGCCTTGTAAAGTTGCAGGCGGTGTGCCGGCATGAAATACTGTCCCGCTCTGCTGAGCACGCCAAGCTTTTTAGAGGCCAATTTGGCCTTCCCTTCCAAGTGACCACGAAACTGCACGTCACTCGATATGTCGACGCCGAGGATTCCGATACTGGCTGAGGCAACAAGGGGAGTGCCTTGAAACTGAGGGGATACGACAAAGGGGTTCTTTTTAGCGGTTAACGCGCAAACTTGTGTCTTCTGGGGGTTAAACTGGACTAGATTTAGTCGTCCCCAATCCGAGACTCTGTTCAGCAAAGACTCGACTTCAGACACAAGTTTTTCCCGGCACTCGGAGACGTTTTCCCGAGAAATATTGGCTCGGCCGGTGTAAAGAGCATCACCAGTGCTGTCATCTGCATAGCAATGAATGTTACGGGTATGCAACATATCATTGATATGCAGAAGAAACAGCGTTGGCGATAGCACGCAGCCCTGTGGAACACCAGCATTAATAGGCTTGCAATCGGAGCTTGCACCGTCTACAACGACCTTGATGCTCCGATCTGCAAGAAAGCTGGTGATCCAATTGCACAATTTCTCGGGAAGCCCATAGGAAGGGAGCTTCGAAAGAAGCGCTTTGTGCCAAACCCGATCGAAGGCCTTCGCAATGTCCAAACTAACGGCCATTGCCTCCCCCTTGAACTCTACTGCCTCCGCCCATCTGTGAGTGAGGTAGACCAGAAGATCACCAGCTGACCGACCACGGCGAAAACCGTATTGGCGGTCACTAATCAGCTGGTGATCCTCAAGGTACCTCATAAGCTGGCAGTTTACAATGGACTCCATTGTTTTGGAGAACAAGGAGGTGATGGCGATTGGCCGGTAGTTGGACGGGTCTGAGCGGTCGCCTTTTTTAGGGATCGGGTGGACGAAAGCCGTCTTCCACGATTTTGGGACTACGCCTAGGGAGTAGGAGTACCGGAAAAGACGCGTTAAAACCGGTGCCAACTCTGGAGCACATGTCCTCAGCACAATTGGGGGGATTCCGTCAGGCCCACTCGACTTGTGGATGTCCAGGGAGAGGAGTGCTTTGCGAACCGAGCGCTGTGTGAACTGCACTTCCGGCATGGAGCACTCACACCGCGGGATGGTCGGCGGCGTACTCCCCCCGTCATCGAGAGTCGAGTTAGACGCAAAGAAGGAGCCTAGAAGATCGGCTTTCTCCTTTGCAGTATGGGCCAGTGAGTCGTCCTCCCTGTGCAGAGATGGAAGAGATGGCTGACAGAAATTCCCCTGGACAGCCTTGGCGAGAGACCAGAATGCACGGGTTCCAGAAGGAAGGCGAACTAGTTTCTCGCCAATTCTGCCTATGTGCTCTGACTTTGCCTTGGCAATGACTCTTTTGAAGGACCTAGAGGCGGAATTATACTTCTTTTTTAGAGCGCTGGTGTTTACATCCCGGGACGCTGATGCATCAACCCAGGCTTGGTAGCACTCCTGCTTATAGCATGATGCTATTTTACAGGAGCGACCAAACCATGGCTGAGATTTGCCTCCAATGGGCACCACAGAGGAAGGAATAAAAAGTTCCATACCCTGAAGTACCACATCAGTAACAGAATCCGCAACAACGTTGGGATCATCCGGCGAGAAGCAAACCCGCCCCCAAGGGTAGGATGCAAAGAAAGACCGCATCCCATCCCAATCGGCTGACCTATAGTGCCAAACACGGCGGCAGCCTGCAGAATGCAACCGCGATTTCAGCGTGAGTGGCACAACACTCCGGATCAGACAATGGTCCGAGGAGCCTAAAGGGGCGTCGACGGAAATCTGATATCCGTCCGGGTGAGAGGTCAGCAGAAGGTCCAACAGGGAAGGTGCATGATCCTCCACATCTGGAATCCGCGTAGGCGAAGTAACCAGTTGTGTCAGACCATATGCCAAGGCAAAATCATGAACAGATCTCCCCGCATGATCGGTTAAACGTGAACCGAGCCATTCGGCGTGATGGGCGTTAAAGTCGCCGAGGATCACGATCTCTGCGGAGGGGATCTGCTGTAGCAACGAATCTGCAGCCATTTGGACGTGGTCGAAGAGTCGGTCTGTTTCGGCATTACCGCTGTGGGACCTATAGAGGCACCCGTAGACGCGCGGATGGTCGTCGCTGTCTACGCGTAGCCAAAGGATGGACAGGTCCGAACCTTCAAGTCTGCCGAGGCGTCGAGAACAGATGTCCTCTCTGACGTAAACGCAAACTCCAGCCCGAGGCACAAAGGAGTGTTCCAGTTTGTACCCCGGGTAGGAGAGATACGAAACATCAGCCGGAGAGGACACCTGCGTCTCGGTCAGAAAGAGCAGAGCCGGCCTCGCCGTCTCGAGATGGTAGTGGACGGCGTTTAGGTTGGTGTGAAGTCCCCTGATATTGCAGAAATTCACGGACAGCGTGGCAGGGGTCGCCTTGGTCTTGTTGCTCCGTTTGCCCCGAGCAGTTATAGTCTTGAGCGGAATTTCGCCCCCCCCAGAATACGCGGGGCAGCCTGAGCACCCACGCTCAGAAGTGGAGAAACATGGTCGTGGATGCTCAGCGAGGGATTCTCCAGGGGTGCTGGTACCCTCCTGGGGTAGTCTATCTTTATTTAATTCCGCTACCATGTTGATGGGGGGGGGGGGGGGATTTGGGCCTCCGGCCACCTGCACTCACCAGACGAAACGCGGAAGCAGAACTTCCACTTCACGCCGGTATTCTGTGAGGTCGTGGTACCACCCCGGTTTGAGCCGGCCCATACGTGCAACAGCAAAGCTGCCGCATGGCTCTACCACTGTTTTAATGTATGGCAAAGAAGCCTTCTCCTTTTTATCATTTATCGATTTCTTTTTCAATCGAAGTTTAGTTTTTTTTCCATTTTTTGCATATACAAAAGGTTAATAACAAATTTATCAAGGATTATTTCGTACCTACACTTTTCACTTTTCAAGTATCGTGTACGGTTTTATATAAACTGAAAAAACAGCTACTCGGGACACTTTCTGAGCCGCGGGGTTGAAGGTGGGGGTTGACGCTCATCCTAGAGAGGGAGGGAGAGTGAATAAAATTTAACTTCGTTCTATAATGTACATATGCTGATAGATAAAAGTTCTCCATTAATTTTGCCAATTATTTAGCTAAAATGATTTTTTTATAGGACAGGATGACAAACGAGCACACAGTCCACCTAATGGTAAATGGTTGCTGTGGCCCATAGACATCTACATCTATCCTCGATTACGAATCAAAATGCAGATGCGTTGTCATCCGTGAGGATTGCCTCGTTTCCAGTAAAAAGGGTCTCCGGTTCTCTACACTCACCATACGAAACACAGCAGCATTAAGCTACTATTTGACGCTGGTATTCTGTGAGAGCGTGTTCCTTCCCCGGTCGAGCCGACCCATTCGTGCTACAACTAAACTACTAGGATAACAGCAGCATGGCTCTACCACGTTTAAAATTTAACTAACCTCGCTCATAGAAGCGTTCACTGCTGGTTTCGCTCGGTTCACACCGGATGGTTAGGGTTTATACGTCGTTCTAACTATGGTGTCGTGAACTTTTGTTTAGGTGGAGTAAAGATGTATATTTTTCTAGAACATTTTATTAACGTATCACTAACCATTACGCCAGCGCACGCGGATAAATCATTTTGGTAGCGCTTTTTCTTCTGACTTGCTTAACATAATCAATATTTATAGTATTCCTCATAAACCTGGCTGTTATATACAAAAATAATTTTTCAAATCAGACTAGTAATTCCAGAGATTAGCGTGTTTAAACAAACAAAAAAAATTCTTCCGCTTTATAGCATGAGCCGGAGAGAATATATCCCCGGAGAGAGGATATAATTTTTATCCCTTGCTTAGTTTTATCCACCCTGCGAGCATGGGCAAGAGACAAAAATTATATCCCCCGATTATATCCACTGACAAGAAATAAAATTATCTTATCTCTATAGTACATCCCCGCTTGACATAACGAGTGGACATATATTTCCCCGTCCGTAGCATGAGGCCAAGGGAAAGAGAAAAAATTATCCCTGGAGACGCCAGTAACTTAAGGTATCTTCGATAAAGATTTAGTGGACTGTAATTTTGGTGCATACGGCAAAGGGGAAAATAAATAGGTGGGATAGCACGCACTGACCTGATGAGGGCTGCCGCGCCTTCCTCCTGGTGTGTCTGCTATATAGCGAGCTCGCCACGTGGTTCGGCGCATACGCACTCTCGGAACAGTCTCGTGAAGTCCCACACTCTCCACCTTTGCCCTTACGGGGGCGTCTCACACTTTTATGAGTTACAAAGACACAATGTCTGATGCGGTGAATATTAAACATAAACAGGAGAACTCAATGTTCGTCCTGCGCGGTTTGCGGTTAATGTACATAAGACGCGACGGGTGGCCGTGCGTTGCGGATGGCGTAATATCACTTAGTATAATGACGCGCGCCGAGATCCTCTTTTTCACCTCGGCGGCAGCGCGTGCGGTAGGAAAGGGAAGGAAGGAAGGAAACAAAAAATATGCACTAGTCATGTTGATAAAGTAGATATAACTTAGGACGAACTCAATGCGATATGTAATGTAATGTTGATAAAGTAGATTGTTAACTGGCGTTACCATTTCCTCCCGCCCTTAAAGGGTCACCTTTAAAAGACAACCGTAATATAAAAGTAAAAGGAAAACAAATAAATAAGCGGTATATAAAGTGAGAGGATGCGCTCAATGCGCATGTCTCATCTACTAACCTTACTTGGTAAGCGAGAAAATGTATACATAAATATAATATTGCGGTTTAATACTTTTTTAATATATATAAATATAAACTTAATTCCTAATTTAGATAAATAATTATAATCAAAATAATCGTGATTTATTGTCTTGGGAGAGGGCAAATACGAGCAACAGGACGGAGATATGTTCCCTTAGTAGTTCTCACGGTCACTACTCGAACTACGCCATCCTTCGAAGGATGAACAGACTCGACAATCGCTAATGGCCAAGCAAGGGGCGGTTCATTATCATTTATCACAATTACAACCATGCCTGGTACGATAGCCGTAGACGGGGTGTTCCACTTCTGACGAACTTGTAATCCGTGAAGGTATTCCGTCCTCCACCGGTCCCAAAACGACTGAACTAATTTATCCAGTAAAGAATGCCTGTGTAACAGACTGGTAGAGTCAGATTTGACTTTGGGTGCGGGTAATGACAATAACAATTCAGGCCCAGCGTGTAAATTTTTAATATGATAATAGTCAATGATCATGTTCACTACATGATCACTGCGCGGGAGTATAATTGGATGTTTTTGTGTGTAATCTAATGCGGAGTTCGAAAGACGACCACCAATGCGGATTAAACCATTCTCAATAAAAGGCCTTAAACGATTGAAAGCGGGCGAGCAAGGTTTTTTACCTTCAATATTTAAATATTCCACTGCAAAATGCTGTTTTTGCAGGGCGCGGAGGATTATAACCTCAGAGAAACTGAGATCATCAGCAGTCACTACAGTAGTGCTGCGGCGGGGCAATAATTTAGCAAACTTACACACGTACGCAATTATACGTAGAAGTTTACTCCAAGAAGAGATGCGGAGTGCGAGCTCATAAATCGCAGAATTACAGACGGATGTGCACACAGTGTGCGACAAAATCTTCTTCTCAGGCATATTTGCAATAACCTCATTGTCTAAAGTACGAAGAGGCCATTGAGATGGATCTAACGAAGTCCACTGAGGCCCATGGAGCCACAGGGGGTTTGAAACTAATTTATTTGGCGTAACGCCACGTGAAAGTATGTCAGCGGGATTCTCAGTACCTGCGACATGATAAAAGTTATCAGCGCGAATATTGTCGGTAATCTGAACAACGCGGTTTGCAACAAAGGTCTGCCACTTGTGTGGCGAACTCTTTATCCAGTACAGAGCTACTTTTGAATCTACAAAGGCATAGACTGATATTGCAAGGTCAAGAGAATAATTGTCGAGTACTCTGCGAAGCAATTTTGAGAGTAAAACCGCTCCACAAAGCTCAAGGCGTGCAATAGATAGTGGTTTCGTCGGTGCGACTTTAGTCTTTGCACAAATCAACTGGACGGTGTTACCATTGACGCTCTTTACATGTATGTAGACTACGGCACCGTATGCGTGCTCGCTGGCGTCGGAAAACCCCAGGAGTGACGCAGTACAGTTTTTGGATACACCAACATGTCGCGGGATACGTAAATCATTAAGAGCTGGTAATTCAGCACAGAATTGCCTCCACATCTTAATAATTGGCGATGGTGGTATGTCGTCCCAATCTAAATTAAGTTGCCAAAGCTGCTTTATTAACAATTTGGCGTACGCGACTGTGGGAGCAACGAAACCCATTATGTCCCACAGGCGAGCGACAGTAGATAAGATGGCGCGCTTAGTGCACGTCACATCAGCGGGAACAGATATCTTAAAATAAAAGGCGTCACTATCGGTAGACCAATGCAAGCCTAGTATTTTATGTGGCATTGATTTATCGAACTCTACTTCTCCTGTAATTTTATGAGAAGTAGGGAGGTCATCTAAAACAAATCGACGGTTGCTATGCCATTTTATCAGGTCCCATTGGGCACCCTTGAATAAGTCTATCAGCTGCCGAGAGGTCTCACTGGCCTCGGATTCACTGGGCATAGAGAACGCGATGTCGTCCATATATAGCGAAGTAAATGCGATACGACTCGCAAGTGGATACTTTGCGCCGTCGTCATCAATGAGCTGTCTTACCGTGCGCAATGCATGGTATGGACTCGAAGTTAAACCGAAGCACACGCGATTGAAGTGGTATAACACAAGTGGGTCTTGTGGACGGAAGCGGTATAGGAAGCATTGGTAACGACGATCAGAATCGCGAACAACTATTTGCATAAATTGTTGGCGACAGTCGGCTGTCATAGCGATTGGATGTAAGCGGAAAGTTAAAATTATATTGAACAAGTCGCCTTGCAAATTTGGTCCTGAATGCAGAATATCATTTAATGATCGCCCAGTGCTAGTCTTACTGCTAGCATCCAGGACGATGCGCAGACGCGTTGACTTCTTATCTTCGCGTAAGACTCCATGATGCGGTATGACATATATTGGAGCGGGTTCATGAGAGCCATACGGCGGTGCGGGGGATATATAATTTTTAGCTAAGTATTCCTTTATGACGTCATCATATGCTAACCTTAATGTAGGCGAGGCTTGAAGTTTCCTCTCCAAGCACATGAATCGTCGTCGAGAGATTTCATAAGAATCTCTGAGAGAGTAAACGTCATCTTTAAATGGCAGGCCAACAATATATCTACCAGTAAAAGGATCGCGGGATGTCGTAGATTTATAAAACTCTTCACATTCAATGTCTGAAGGACACTGAATGGGCGGTGCGGAGGGTGGCTGTTCAAGCTCCCAAAATCGTTGCACTAATTTGTCAACGATAGGAGACTCTAGAACTGAGCAGCACGTTAAAGAATGATTTACCTGAAGTGTCGGCACTGAGCCCATAATAACGTAACCAAATACCGTACTCAAAGCTGAGGGCCCGGACAAGTCGTTAGACGAATAAATTACGTCTGGACATAGTAAGTGCGGGAAAAGGGATGCGCCTATCAAAACATCAATTTTATTAGGCATGCTATAACATTCATCAGCGAGTCTTATGCCATGGAAGTGTGATAAGACAGATGTGTCTACCACAGCGGTGGGCAAAAGGTCGGTGATTTGATCAACAACTAGCGTTGAAATATTGAAGTTAATATTCGAGTCGAATCGTGAGAAAATTTTAATATCAATCGATTTCGATTTTACAATTTTTTCAACTCCACCGAATCCCTTTACTACAGTACATTCGGTATCGTGTTGTTGAACGCCTAAACGATGACAGCACTCTTTAGTCATAAAATGGCTTTGAGCCGCGGAGTCTAATAATATACGAATAATTTGTTTCTCTCCCTTAGCATCGTAAGCAAATACTTGAGCGGTTGATAATAAAACAGTTCTCTGCGAACGACTTGCGCGCGCGGGAGGCGGTGAACGTTGAGAAACATTCTTGAACGAAGTACACAGCGCGACGTCTGAACGCGCACCTGCGGTGAGGGGTGGCGAGTGTGCGGGCGCGGGGGTTGTAGACTTCAGTGTAACTGGCTGAAGCGGTGGAGAACGTGCCAGCGCAGGGGAAGCATTATCGCTTCTGCGGTGGAAGTGCAACAATGTGTGATGTTTAAATTTACAAACTCGACAACTATAATTTGAAGAGCAACTAGACACTCGATGACTTAAACTGAGACAATTCACACATGCATTGTTACTCTTTACGCATTTAAATCGTTCCTGCGGCGTCATTTTATTAAAGTCTGCACACTTAAATAGGTGTTGATGCACAATATTATCGCACAGACACTTTGAGCAAGTAGTCGTCGTGCTTACGTACGCCTGATACTTCGGCGACGAAGTATTATTACAGCGACGATTATTACCGTTACCTCGTCGATTGTTTGGTGCGCTATTAGAATTTGTACTAGAATCGGTGCGACCATCGAGTTATGACTATATTCGAAAGAGCGAATGGTATCCGGGTCCAGCTTCTTAAGCGCGATATGAAGAACAATTAAGTCCGCGAGATTATCTAACTTTAAGTTTTGTAAAGCGCGCACTGCACTTATAAAGTTATCAGTAAATAAATCAAAATTATTTGCGGTGGCCGATTGCAATGGCTTAAATTCGAACATCTGATTAATATATGTAGATGCTAGCATACGCCGGTCTTCATATTTGTCAACGAGTGCTTGCAATAAAATTTTATAATTTTCAGCGCAAGGAGTTATACCTGAGCATACAGATAGGGCTTTGCCCGTTAGTTTACCTAGCAAATAGTATAACTTTTCAGCGTCGGTAAGCGATGTGTTGTCATGGACGGTTGATTTAAAGCTAGCATAAAATAAAGGCCATGAGCGAATGTCACCCGAAAATGGCATAAGTTCGATAGGCGGAAGTGTAAATCTGGCTTTAGATGGTGTACTAGTACTTTGTGAATTAGATTGCGAATATTGTAAATAAAGCCTATTTATTCTACCGCAAAGAGACTCAAACGCAATGAGGCTGTTATAATCAGGTTTAGCAATAGGGTTTATTTTTAATAAATGTGAATTATAATTATCTAAGACCTGTTTAAACTCAATACGTAAAGCATTAATATTAGAACTTCCATCAAGAAAACGCTCCATCGTGGAAGTGTTTATGTGGATGTCCGAGGACATATCATATATTTTTTGCACTATTTCAAATAAAGCATCTCGTTTAGCTAACAATAAAACCAACTCAGCATCAGGTGTGCCCTCATTATCCGAGGAATCGCTATTATTCGATGCTATTTGTTTTTTAGGCGGCATTACAACTTAAGTTATGCGGAAAAATTATATAATTATAAGCGGGTAGTCAGTAAGCGACCTCGCTACGCGGTTGAATTATTAAATATTAGTTTCGTTAACGATGAACTTTAATTGTTAACTTTTATAACAATTATGAAGTTATTTACAACGAATATAGTGCTTAAATATATGTGCAAATAATAAATGTAATTTAACAGTATAATCTATAGATGTAGTTAAAAGTTGATGACGTGATGTGAACATACAACAAATAATTTACATAGATAATTATATGCTTATTTATTCTATGAATACAGTTTTAAAATTACTATGAATGTCACCTATTAGGACCTATTCTAGTGTTCTAATAAGGGCGGGGTTAATCCGAAGTCGGATTAAAATATAAATAATTAATTATATAAACGCTTATTACGATAACGATCTAATAAGGGCGGAAAGTCAAGGTCAATCCAGCGAGAAGTGACCATTAAAAATGGAGACGCCAGTAACTTAAGGTATCTTCGATAAAGATTTAGTGGACTGTAATTTTGGTGCATACGGCAAAGGGGAAAATAAATAGGTGGGATAGCACGCACTGACCTGATGAGGGCTGCCGCGCCTTCCTCCTGGAGTGTCTGCTATATAGCGAGCTCGCCACGTGGTTCGGCGCACACGCACTCTCGGAACAGTCTCGTGAAATCCCACACTCTCCACCTTTGCCCTTACGGGGGCGTCTCACACTTTTATGAATTACAAAGACACAATGTCTGATGGGGTGAATATTAAACATAAACAGGAGAACTCAATGTTCGTCCTGCGCGGTTTGCGGTTAATGTACATAAGACGCGACGGGTGGCCGTGCGTTGCGGATGGCGTAATATCACTTAGTATAATGACGCGCGCCGAGATCCTCTTTTTCACCTCGGCGGCAGCGCGTGCGGTAGGAAAGGGAAGGAAGGAAGGAAACAAAAAATATGCACTAGTCATGTTGATAAAGTAGATATAACTTAGGACGAACTCAATGCGATATGTAATGTAATGTTGATAAAGTAGATTGTTAACTGGCGTTACCAATCCCTTTTTGACATTTGAAAGGGACAATTTTATCCTCTTTCGCGGACGTGGGTTTAAGTTTATCTTCAAACCATTTTAATACAAAAAAGATGTCTCGAGCCTATTGCAACTACATTTTCGTGTCAGAAATTGAAAAACAAGAAAGAGAATTACATCAGTGATCGATACGTGATCAGAATATTTAATCTATTGGAATTCTCCGACAACGAATTTCTACGCCGGTTTCGGATGCTTAAAGATTGTTTTGTATTTGTGTAAAGAACTCTATGAGGCTTTAAAGCCTATTAATTCTGTGGATGGACTACCAGTGCATATTGAAGTAAGCATCTATTACAACCACCTTGTCCAAAAAGTCTCAACAGCTCAATGCCATGATTTAATTACATAGGTTGTGTCAACAATACCCAAGGCGAGTCCATGGTCAAGTCAAATTTAATGATAATAGAATCGGTCTATACTATATTTTCGGTAAGTATTATAACGTTTTAAAATAAAGTTATCAAACTTAGTAAAGTTACAATTCAAGGGTTTAAATTAAGAAATATGTTAATTCTTTAGCAAAGCTTGCTAAATATACTATACTCATGATTATAAAATTATTTATTCCTTGTTTTGTTTGAAATCATTACATTTTTATTCTTCATGCTTCATCATTTTCAATTAAAATTAAATCTTTGTGACTTACAGTAGACATCAATTTTGATGTATTTTATAATTTTCTTATAATGGCAGTAATTGCGGGGATATATTTTTTTTTAATTTCTTCAAGAGGTTACACCACTTCCAAATACAGACCGTATTGTACAGTTTCACAATTAGCTTATCTCTCTATTCTAAACACATATTTTTAAATAAATGCTATCACAAGCGAAGTAATACCTGCGAATTGATACAAGTAATGTATATTTAACTTAAATATTATACAAAATAAAATAAAGAAAGAATTAGAATAATAGAAAAAATAAAAACAAGGCAGAAATACGCTTAAAATAAATATAACAAATATTATAAATGACATATTGTTTAACAAAAATTATGAACAGTTTAGCAATATAATAAAAAAAGGTAAAAGAAAATATAAGTTAATGTAAATCTACTTAATCTTAAAACTAGTTTATAGCTAGTATAGTTTATAGCTTTATACTATGGTATATTATCTATGCGCGGGGATAAGTTTATCTACTGTCAATATTATATCCACCATAGGCCCATGCTCGCAGAGTGGATAAAGCTTTGACATAGACAGTTTTACATAAGACAATTTTATCCCTTCTCAGTGGATATGATCGGTGGATAAAATTTTTATCCCCTGCTCATGCTAGCCCGGCTGGTGGGCGTAGACCTTATCTAATTACTAAGAAGATTATGGAGAGATTTTATTCCATATTTTGAGTAAGAAAAAATGCAATTTTGCATCACAGTATCCTAATACGACAGTATTTACTCGGATACGTCTATCATCTCTTTATTTTAAGTCTGTAACATAAGAGAGTGTAAAAGATTAAGGGAACAGCTATCGCATACAATCCATCAAACGCCCTAGTTCATTTATTTGTTTACTCGGCGTTAGTACACACAAGAACGGACAAGTGCGAGTGGACACGCATCTGGATTGTTTGTTTATTTTTTCTTTATTTCAACAAAAATATTGCACAAAAGGTGAGCTTTATGCTATATGACATTCTCTACTAGCTAACCTTGGGTAACACATAAATATATACAAATATTATATAAATAAATACACACATTTATTCCTATGTATCTTAATATTGAGTCCCTACATAATATGAAATTAGTCTGAAATATCTCCTCTTTGGTTATGAATTCCACATTCAAATTTATAGATTCATTTAGCTGGTACATTTGAGTTTTGAAAACAGTCATTCATTACTTTTTTCCTCATTTTTTGCTTCGGCATCGCTTATTACCGCACAATGGAAAACATGAAATATCGGTATATTTACGAGTACGAGCTCTACCGTGGCACCAGTGCTGCAGAAACAGCTCGAAGAATTAGTGGTGAGTACGGCGCTGTTGTAAAAGAAAGCACGGTACGTTTTTGGTTTCAACGTTTCCGTTCTGGAAATTTCGACCTTCAGAACCAACCCCGAGGACGGCCGGAGACCAAGTGGAAAATGACGAATTAAAGGTTATTGTGGAAGCGGATCCATCACAAATACTTCAGAGATAGCTGCAGGTTTAGGGGTAAGTGATAAAACTGTATTAATTCACTTAAAGCAAATCGGTAAAGTAAAAAAACTTGAACGATGGGTACCTCATGAATTGAGTGAATCGAACTTGCAAACGCGTCGACTGCTGTGTTACTTTGCTCAACCGACACAAAATGAAGGGATTTTAAATCGAATCATTACTTGTGATGAAAAGTCGATACTGTAGGATAATCGGAAGCGCTCGTCGCAATGGCTGAACCCTGGTGAACCAGTTAAATCCTGCCCTAAACGAAAATTGACTCAGAAAAAGTTATTTGTGAGTGTTGGGTGGACTAGCGCCGGTGTCGTTCACTACAGCTTTCTAAAATCTGGCCAAACGATTACGGTAGATATCTATTGTCAGCAACTGCAAACCATGAAGGAAGAACTAGGTGCTAAACAACCGAGATTGGCCAATCGCTATACGCCACTGCTGCCTCACGACAACGACACGACAACACAGTGCACAACAAACAACCACTAAGCTAGATGAGCTACAGTTGGAATGTCTGCGGCATCACCGTACTCCCCGAACCTTGCTCCAACCATTTTTTCTGGAATTTGGACAACTTATTACAAGGAAAAAAATTCAACTCCGATACGGGAGTCCAAACTGCCTTCAGAGTTTATTGATTCTCACCCCCATGTTTGTTTAGTAAAGGGATCAATGAACTACCTATGAGATGGCAAAAGTGCATAAATAACAACGGTGCATACCTTGATTAATTAAATATATTTTACAAAAAAAATTGACTTTATATTGCTCCCGTACAAAACGCCAATTTCATATGTAAGGACCTATTATATGTATGTTTAAACTTTTAAACATGGTAATAAAACATAGTAATAAACAAAGAAAGCAAGGTGACTCAGCTTTATAGGTTTTGGATATGTTCGTATAATGTTCTTTTAAATACAATTGGGTATAAAGTTAATAACCGCGATTTATCTTCTATTTAAGATAAGTGGTATTTACCATCAGGGGAGCATTTCGGTTTGCCTCCTCTTCTATAAAAAACAATCCCTCTGAATAACTTGAAGTTTTTGTTTAAATTATAAAGTATTGTCACTCCTGAGAAGTTTACTACCATACTATACTTGTTTTAGGCGTAAAAGTAACAAAAGTAAAGTTACAGCCTATATACTTCCCACTGCTGGGCTCAGGCCTCCCTCATTTCTGAGAGGATTTTTAGGGCAAGGAAGTGTCCGCCACGATGTCCCAATGCGTGTTGGCGAACTTCACATGTCTTCGAAATATTTTTTTTCTTATTCCTCAGACACGCAGGTTTCCTCACGATGTTTTCCTTCACCACCGAGCACGTGGTAAATCAGTACTTAAAATTGCAATTAACAATTTCATTGCTGCCGGCGGGTATCAAACCCGTGTTACTCGCGATCTGTTATATTTATAGCGAGCGTTATCCATCTGAGCTACCACGGCTCCAGTGTTAGGAGTGGTCCACGATAATAGTTGAATGGAACATTCGCAGGTCAACAGGCAGTTTGTTTCAGAGAGAGTTAGAAATAACTGTGATAAAATTTGACTTAAGCCCAGAATGGTATGAAGATCGAAGATTGATTGAGAAATCTTTCTTTTAGATAAAGAGGGGTGCAAGAATCATTAAGAACCGAAACCAGCAGCTTTGCGCTGCGTATTGTCAGACACTTTAACTGGGAGCGGAATCTTTAAATCTTTAAACGTTATCGTATTTGCGCAAACCAAAGATGAATCGTATGCTATTATTAAGTAACTAACTGTGTGGTGTCGGCTTCCGTACCATAGACCACATACATACCCTACGGCAGATTGTACAGAAGACAGAAGAGTACAATCTGCCATTTTGCCAGGCGTATGTCGACTTATGAGAAAGCCTTTGATTTCGTCGAAATTTCATCATTCGTTACAGATCATTCAGCGGTGCCAAGTTGACTGTCGGTATATCGAAGTGCCGAAGGCTACGATTGCTATCCGAGTTCAGAACCATAGTTCGAAACCCATCTAACTGCAGAGAGGTGTTAGACAGGGTGACGTTATATCCCCGAAACTCTTCACCACTGCATTGGAAGACGTTTTCAAGACACTGGACTGAAAAGGATACGGTATTAACATCAATGGCGAGTACATCACTCACCTTCGATTTGCCGACGATATAGTCCTTATAGCAGAATTGCTGGAGGACCTAAACGCTATGCTCAATGATCTCAATGGTGTCTCCCAACGGATAGGTCTTAAGATGAACATGGGCAAAACTTAGATCATGTTTAATGTCCATGTCACACTTATGCCGGTAGTTGTTGGGTGCACTATGCTCGAAGTTTGACGAGTATGTTTACCTGGGACAAATAGTCCGACTAGGTAAGTCCAACTTCGACCGAGAGGTTAATCGATGGATTCAACTCAGCTGGGCAGCGTTCGGGAAATTACGACACATCTTCTCATCAGGTATACCTCAAACTCTGAAAATTAAATGGTACAACCAGTACGTGTTGTCAGTGATGACCTATGGAACTGAGACGTGGTCCTTTACTGCTGGCCGTATAAGGATATGGACGGTCAAGGTTGCTCAGCGAGCTAAAGAGAGGACTGTGCTCGGGGTTTCTCTGCGTGATAAACTCGGAAATGGGGATATATGTGGTAGAACGAGAGTGATCGACATAGCTAAAAGGATTAGTAAGCTGAATTAGCAATGGGCCGACGAACGATAGCTATATCATTAGCTCGAAGAACCGATAACCGATAGGGAAAAAAGGTTCTCGAGTGGCAGCCTCATAACGGTAGGCGTAGTGTAGGGTGACCCCCACTAAATGGAGTGACGATCGGGTAAGACATGCGGGAAGTCGATGGATGCAGATGACTCAGGACCTTGCTTTGTGGCATTACTTGGGGGAGGCCTATGTTCAGCAGTGGACTTGTGAAGGGCTGTAATGATGAACTGTGGAACCTGTTTATCAGCTTCTGAAAATATTAGTGAGACAAATATTAGCAAAGTCAGATAATGGAAAAATTGGAGATTGGACGAGAAAAGTCAGCCAAATAATACTAGGCAGCCATCGCACAATTTAAAAATTGGACACTTCACCTTTACCGCCGATCATTTTTAATAGCTCTATTTTGAAATTATGTCCTTCGGTTAAGGATCTTGGCTTAAACATTGACTTTACTTTGAGCTGGCATGCCCAAGTGTTAATGGTAGCCAGAAAGTAACCGATAACCTACTGGCTCTTTACCGCCTGAAAAACTTTCAAATTTCAATCTTTTTAATTTTGAAAGTTTAACAAACCATTAATTGTGCTGATAAAATAAATCCCTTAATTCTTTCCCTGATTGATTACGGTGATGTGTGTTATTTTGACCTGAATGCAGATTTTCTAGACAAATATGATCGGCTTCTTAATGACTGCATTGGATTCATTTTCAGTAGACACATGGTCATACATATTCGTAAGTATGACCATGTGTCTACTTATCGTTCCCAACTTAAGTGGCTACGAAGTATGTGCGCACTCACAACCCTATACTCCATTCTGATGTCTCCTACTCCCACGTCGTACTTATCTTCTAACTTTCAGTACTTTTACTGTAGCCATGACAGAAACCTGCCTTCTTAAAATAACCTTTTACTAAAGTATCTCTCTCATAAATCTGAATTCCTGCATTCTTCCTTCCCTGTACAGTCGGTTATCCTCTGAACTTCTTCTTGAAAATAGAACAGCTAAAATCGTTATGCATGTAGTAATAAGTCTATGTATTTATATAATTATATAATGTGTGTAATTTATTTAATTTATATGGACATAATTTATACATAATATTATGTATTTATTAAGTAATTTTTGACATGTGGTTTATGTAAGGGTATATGTACTACTTTGTTTTATATTTATATACTTTAATTTTCATTTCTATCTTTTAAATTTTATACACTTCATATTTTTTATCTCTGCATCACTCTAAGGTTGACTGGTAAAGAATTCCTCACGAATCTCAAAAATGAATTAATATTCTTGATATACCATTAGTATAAGTATATTTATAACACTCTTTACTCATAAGCTTGGTGTTTTAATAGCTTTAAATTATCAAGCGAAATAAGAAGGCAGAGACGGCAAAGTTGGCAAGGGATGGCCTAGATTAATGTTTATCGACCAAATTGGTGATATATTTAATATAAAGTAAATCAGTATTACCCTTAAACCGACGACCATGTATGTGTAGGTATATGAATGTAGAGAAATGGAGAGAGGTGTCTTAATATCGTGTCAAATGTAAGTCAGTCTACTTCTACGGGTGACACGCTTGAGCGTTTATGTATTATGTATATACATTATCAAGCTTTTGTCACCATCGATCACTTTAGTGATCGATGTTTGTCACATTTATTATTATATATCATTATTATTTTATAATATTAAATTACGATTTAGTTAAATAGATAACTTAAATTAATGTAGTGTTTTAATAGCACGTATAATGTATCTTAAATGATATTATTACTACTAAACCGTTATCTTTTAAAACGGTTGTTGGTTTGGAAACCATTGAACATAATATAATGTAGCTTATTACTGTTTATTGTTGTGTGGTAAAAAATATTGTAGTATTTTTACTTCCTGTAATCGATCAGCCCACCCTTTAGAGCCTATATAGGTTCACTGCTGGACATAGGCCTCCCCCACAGATTGCTTAGGGGGGGGGGGGTTATTTTGCCGTAATTTGCCGTGTTTTTTTAATTGAAACTGCCTTGCTATTACCATTACTAATATTCCTTTTAAAAACTTGTGGTAAGCTAAACATGCTTGTGTTAGGAGTGGTTACGACAGTAGTCAAGTGGCGGATCCGACACCACGATCTTTTGAGTTCGCGGTAAGCACCCTGCCATTAGGCTACTGTTGCTTATAATTGTGATTATAAATGCCACGCTTAGCAAGTGGGTTGTCAGGTTGTAATTGATCTATTTACTACTTTATTTATTGCCTACATTTTAGCTACGAAATAATACGGACAAATGAAGAAAAGGGTAACTAATTTACTGCAAGAAACTTACCTAAAAGCTGCTTTCACTCTTGTCCATTTAGATACTTTAGACTTCTCCACTTCTTTAGAAAAAACCAAGTCAGATCTCCGTCTTATAGGAGTCGTTGGAGACACGTCACTTTCTTCTCCTCCCGCAGATCTAGATCTTTGTTTTCTAAGTAACGAACTCCCGAAACGCGCATGACCTTTCCATTTAGATCCACTCCTCTTCATACTTCTGCCACCAGCCATTATGGAGTCAAAAATCGCTTGACCATATTCGCATTCCAACTCCGCGTCCAAAGCCTCGTTGATAAGCTCCAATTCCTTGTCTTCTTCTTTTAATCTCTCCGATTCTTGGTAAATTCGTTTATGAGCTTCGTGTAGTCTTTTTAAATGGTCGACATCACGCAGTCTTTTGAGAAGACGCGCGTTTTGTTCTTTTAACGTCACAAATTGATCTAGAAGTTCTATAAGCTTCTCTAATTGATCCAAAGCCTCAAGTGTATCTTTAGTACGTTGAGCTAGCTCTTTTCCTCGTCGTGAAAGAGGATCGTTGCGTTCTCTTAGCCTTTGGAGCATGCTTTCGCATAAAGCTTCAGGGTCTAGGGTTCCGGCATCGTTCAAACTCCAATTTTCTTCTGAAGTAGGAGCACCAGTACATGGAGAGGACCCCTCAGTTTCGGAAGGAGTTTGAGGTGATTTAACTGACAAGGAAGCCGGCGCTTCGCCTCTCCGCCTTCTGTGTAAGCAAGTACCACTCGGTGGTAACTCTGTCAGGTCTTTAGAGTCTTTACGTTCACGCTTTCTGATTTTCTCATCGCCTATGTAGCTGACGTCAATGACGTCACTGCTTTCTCTCGGTGACGTCATGGTGAAGATGCTGACTGTAGGTTTATATCTGGGCTATTTATAAATAAAAATAAACGCACGTGCGCGGTCCGCTGCGACGAAAAGACATAATATGGTCATGGAATGCATATTATTTTCATTTCACTTTTTTGCCTGCAGTTTAAAATTCAAAAGGAATATTTAATATTTTAATTTCAGGTACGTTTATCACACAGTTTCATTTAACGTAACATATTTCGAGTTACACGAACAAAATACCTAGACATATGAATGGCACGGAAATAACGATGGAACCAGTATTAAACAGTTTGTGAATTCCTTCAACAACAAGTTATATTAATATCGGCTAAGCAAATGGTTCACTACATCCTGAAATAATTTCACTGGTCAATAATTAAAATGAAGAATTTAAAAGTATTTTAATACAGGATTAAAGAGAAATTTCTCCCGCCCAAGCGTGCACGCATACGCATCTCGAGCAGCGGGCGCCCGCGGACTGGCGGAAACAGCCGACTAATTCCGAAGATATATTTTTAACTTTTGAATTTCCTTACATTGTTGCTACAGGAAAACATTTCTAATTCTCACACTAATAAAGCTCTTAAGATAAACAGCTGGATATTATTAATACCTACTTTCTTAATGTTTCTGAACCGCGACCCCATTAACCCATATTTTTTAAATGGAATAAATGAACGTTTTCAGTTTCTGTCTTGTACACACTTCAGTGAAATGTCTCGATTTTAACGTTTTCCTGAAAAACTAAATTAACACTGTACTTCACATGAAAACTCAAATAATGTGGTTTAAAGTAACACACTTTTTGAATACGTAATAATTTGCTAATTAAAACTCTGGTGGTACAACCAACTTCAAACGAAGGCCACATACTCGTATGTATTTTCACCCCCAGCCGGGCTAGCATGAGCGGGGGACAATATATCCCCGGGGAGAGGATAAAATGCAGGAGACAAAAATTATATCCCCCGATTATATCCACTGACATGAGACAAAATGATCATATCCCTATAGTATATCCCCGTTTGACATAACGAGTAGACATATCCGTAGCATGGGGCCGGGGGAAAGAGAAAAAATTATCCCTTTTTGACATTTGAAAGGGACAATTTTATCCTCTTTCGTGGACGTGGGTTTAAGTTTATCTTCAAACCATTTTAATACAAAAAAGACGTCTCGAGCTTATTGCAACTACATTTTCGTATCAGAAATTGAAAAACAAGAAAAAAAATTACATCGGCGATCGATAGATACGTGATCAGAATACATAATCTATTGGAATTCCCCGACAACGAATTTCTACGCCGGTTTCGGATGCTCAAAGATTGTGTTTTTTATTTGTGTAAAGAAGTCTATGAGGCTTTAAAGCCTATTAATGCTGTGGATGGACTACCAATGCATATTAAAGTAAGCATCTATTACAACCATTTTGTGCAAAACATCGTATATTTACAATCAATACATGTGGCTAACTTATCATAATATTTTTTTCTAGGTAGGTAGTTTATATCTTTCAGTCTTTTAGCAGATGGTAGTTACCAGAGAGGTACGAGTCAAGGCCATGGAATGGCTGTTGTTCAAACAATAAATGATCAGAAAATACTTGACCTAAGTTATTGGGGCCATCATTAGAATGTGGGGACCAATATACTTTAGCCTCTTGTTTAGGTAAATACAAGATTCAGCGCATGTACTTCTTTCACTTTATTTTTGATTAATACTGAAGTGAAAATCGTTTCCGGGTGTATAACAAGCAAGGCAAAATGTAGCTGGAGGATATCTAGCAGAACATGGTCTGCCAGATATTCTAAGGGCTATTGACTGCACCCATGTTGATATATTTCACCTACCATTCTAGACAGGGGTTTAGTACAATAAAAGGGCGATCTACAATAATTGTTCAACTGGTAATAGCAAACAAGTTATAGAGTTTTTTAAAAACCTAATAGTAAAGTTTTTTCTTAATAAAGAATAGAAGTATTATTTTCATCTTATATTCCCCTTTCCCCCAAAAATAACCATAATACTTATGTGCCACAATAGTCTTACAGGGTCCCATGAGACTTTCGTTGTCCCGGTTAAAGATTGTACAACCTTTCAGATTGTAGTCACCCCTTAACCATTGAGGTATTGAGTCATAATTGCCGTGATATAATAAGATTTAAGGATTAAGGTTGTGGATGTTGAGTGCCGCATCATTGACATAAATTAACAATATCCAAGGCGAGTCCATGATCAAGTCATATTTAACAACTCCAAAGTTAAATCAGTAATGAAATGTCTGTATGATATTAGAATCAGTCTATACTACATTTTAGGTATAATGTTTTAAATTAAAGTTATCAAACTTAGTAAAGTTACAAATTTTTAAATTAAGAAATATGTTAATTATTTAGCAAAGCTTGTTAAACATTTTAAAGGCATATATAATATACATAAAATTAGGAATAAAAATAACAAAAGACTCATGATCATTAAATTATTTATTCTTTGTTTTATTTGAAATCATAAAATTTTCATTCTTCATGCTTCATCATATCTTTATTAGTAGGTACTATTCTTTGTGAAAATCTGTAATGACAATAAGCTACCATTAATTGACACCAATATTATAATAAGGCATTAATGAGATTAACAGAAACAAATATTTTACAGGGGCTCGGGCTTAACATCAGAACTTTGGCTGATGACTCCACATTTGAAAGCTGTCAAATAGTTCTGTAGAAAAATATACCTACCAACTGGCATTGCTAAGTGAGAAACAGTGTGGAAAGAACAAATGGGTATCTCAAAGGCACATTCCGAAGCCTGGGCATTGACATAGTAACTCCACCACAGTCTAGAGAAAGCTTAACAACTAAAATATTATGCTTATGCATCACTACAATATCATAGAACATCGAAGTTGTTTTTTGTAAATAATGTGTATATTATATTTGAGTATATCCTCACAAACATAATTACTATTGGAATGCTTGTTTAACTTATTTTGTAAATTGCAAAATTCGAATGGAACTACCAATAGATAACTCGTCACATCTTTGGAGCTAATCCGGATGTTGACAATTACTCAACAAAAATATAAGATTAATAAATACATACTTCAACTAATATTTATTTGTATGATTACCTGTTCATCCTTTTGAGTTTATATATCTATGACTTATGGTGGGCATTCTGTGTACGAAGTGATTGATCGTGCTTACACAAAAGATTATTATGCTCATTCGGCCTTTCGTCTATACTCGGAAAAATAAGGTCAAATATGTATTGACTGTATCCGAACAATAAATAATTGGCTATAAATGCAGAATAACAGGTCATTAAATAGTATCGATTATTTGTAAAGATAAAAGACTTGTAAAGAAAATTAGTTAAATTTACCTTTCGCTTTCATAATACAACAGTTACTTTACAACATTTTGTGTGATAATACATACTTACTTTTTGGCACTCATTTTAAGGTAAATAAATTGGTTTGAAGAACAGAAAATGTTATTTTATTTGTTAGTATATTTGTTTGAAAAACACACTTTAAACTGTCAAAATCACGAGCAAAGATAAAAAATAATGACTTCGTCACTTACAGTAGACACCAATTTTGATGTATTCGGTAATTTTCTTACAATGGCAATAATTGCGGGGATACGTTTATCTACTGTGAATATTATATCCACAGTAGGCCCATGCTCGCAGGGTGGATAAAACTGAACGAGGGATAAAAATTTTATCCTCTCTCCGTGATGTTTACTCTAATCAACTAAGTCATTATTTTTTTTATCTGTGCTCGTGGTTTTGACAATTACAGACAATTATAAGTTTTCTTTTCTTTTCGTCACAAGTTTGTTTTCGGTATGTAAATAAAATTAATACTGAGAGGTTGATATATTAAGATGAGCGCCAAAAAGTAAGTACTTATCACATTAAATGTATTAAAATAACTATTGTTTTATGAAAACGAAAAGTAAACTTAACTAATTGCCTCTACAAATCTTTTTGTTTACAAATAATTGGTACTATTTTATTACTTGTTCGTCTATATTTATCGCCAATTATTTCACAATTCTTTTTTTTTTCATTCTGAACCAGAAGTAACAAAAAGCAATTAAATGTGTTGGTGGACTTTATGTCGACTCACAACCATCTTGCCACCGGTGAGTTCACAGGGCCCTTAGGAGCTAAAAGGGCTGAATCCGAGTGGCAAATTCTTAGGGACATACTAAAAGAGTATGGGCCAGATAGAGCGGTTGAACAGTGGAAGCAGGTAAGTCCATAACATATTACATTTTCAGGTTTAAATTAAATTAGTATTTGGATATTCTTTTAATTGCAGACTTGGAAAGATTTAAAAAAGGGTGCGCGTATCGAGAACGCGGCGGCAGCTCGTGGACGCAGCACTACGGGCAATGTAGCAACAGTCCCGACTGTGTCTGAAATGGGCACAAAGGTTTTAAACATTATTGGGCATGAGTCCTCCACTGGTATTGGGCCTGAAGAGTCTTCAATAAGTCAGGCAAATGTGTGTTCTTATTTAGTTCTAAAATTGTGCCTTGTTGTCTTTGAAAGCATGTTATCAAACTTATGTTTCTAATTTTATATCAGGAAATCATTGAAGTGTCGGTGGTGGAGCATGATACCCATTCAAAATTGTTTGAACATACTACAGCACCCTCCTCTTTCGCAGACGAGCTAGAAAATATTCCACCAGCTCCTTCCAACAGCCTTCTAGCCCCTTCCACCAGTCATTCAGCCCCTTCCACCAGCCATTCAGCCCCTTCCACCAGCCATCCAGTTCCTTCCACCCGCCACTCAGCCCATTCCACCCGCTATGCTACAGCCCAAAACAAAAAAGAACGGTCGCATGATGTTTTTAATCGCCTCCAGCAAGAAAATAATGCATGTTTACAAGTAACAATTCTTTTTTTATTTCATTACTAATTGAAAAATGCTATTATTCCTTTCCTGATTAATATTGTTTTGCTAATCTATATAAATTTGACCTTATCTTTCAGAGTATAGATGAAAGGCTCAAAAAGCAAAATAGCCTTCTGTGTGAACAATTGTTACGTGCACAGAATGCCCACCTAGGTCATAGAAATAAACTTGAAAGGATGAAAAGGTAATCATACAAATAAGTTTTAGCTAAAGTATGTATTTATTAATCTCTCTCTTTTTTGCCGGGCAATTGTCAACAGCCTGGTTTGATCCACAGATGTCGTGAGAGGATTCCTTTGTTCACTTGTTACATCTGAGTTGACCGTTGGTTATTCCATTGCAATTCTGCAATATATAAATTAAATTTATAAAGTTTATCAAAAGTAAACAAACATTCCAATAATAATTATGTGTATAATGTAATCTATAATGTACATATATTTACAAATCATACCTATAATGTAGCATGATATTGTATAGTGTTGCGCAAGCATATATTAGTTGAGAAGCTTTCTCCGGACTGTAGTGGAGTACCCTGTCAATTCCCAAGCTTCGGAATGTGCCTTTGAGGTACCCATTTGCCCTTTCCACACAGTTTCTCACTTGGCAATGCCATTGTGTGTATTTTGCTGCAGAACTATTTGGTGCAGCTTCCAAATCTGGAGTCATCAGCCAAGGCTCTAATGCATAGCCCGAGTCCCCTGTAAAATATTTGTTTCTTTTAATGCTGTATCTTATAATATAGGTATCAATTCATACTTGTAATTCTCTTTTCAGATTTTCACAAAAATTTAAATTTTAATAATTGTACATGAAGAACAAAAATACAAACAATAAAAAAATTATGATTATGTATCTTGTGTTTTTTTAATTCCTAATATTATGCAGATTAGCCTTTTAGATATTTTACAAGGTTTGCTAAAAGTTAACATATTTCTTAATTAAAAATTTTTAACTATAAGTTTGAAAATTTAATTTAAAACGTTATACCTAAAAGATAGTATTGACCGATTTTATTATCATACAGACGTTTCATTTCTAATTTAACCTTTGAGTTGTTAAATATGAACTGATCGTGGACTCTCCCTGGATACCGTGCATTTATGTTAATGATTCGGCACTCAACATCCACAACCTGTAACATTTAATCATAGTCTCAGTAGCGCAAAGGTGGACTGCAATCTGAAAGGTTGCAGGATCTATCACTGGGACAAAAAAGTTATGAAAATAGTCTTTTGTCTTACCTTTTCCTAGGAAAAATTAGTCTTGAATATAACTAATACTGTTTATTTTAAAAAATTTGAATATTATGATTTTTAAAAAACTAGAACTTGTACCTTACCAGTTGAACATTTATTGTAGATCGCCCTTTTCTGTTCATGTACTGAACCCCATTCGGGAATGGTGGAGGAAAAATATCGACATTGGTGCAGTCAATAGCCCCAAGAATATCTGGCAGACCATGTTTTGCTAGGAATCCTCTAGCCACATTTTGCCTTGTTTGTCCTACGCCCGGAAATGATATCCATTTAGGCATTAGTCTAAAAATGAAATGCAAGAAGTTTACTCATTGAAACCTATTCTATTTACCTACATAAGAGGCTAATTAAAGTACATTGTCGCTTACATTCTAACAATAGCCCCAGTAACCTGGGTCAGGTATTTACTGACTGTTGCTTGAGCAACAGCCATTCCATGGTCTTGACCCGTACCTCCCTGGTAACTACCATCTACCAATACTCTGATAGATGTGAGTACCTAAAAAATATTAAGTAAAGTTAGCCAAATATACGATATGTTTGCACAAGATAATGATAAGATATGTTGTAATCGATGCTTACTTTTATATGTACTGGTAGTCCATTCACAGAATTAATAGGTTTTACAGCCTCGCGGAGTTCTTCACACAAATACATAGCACAATCTTTGTGCATCCGAAACAAGCGCATAAATTCCTTGTCGGGGAATTCGAATGGATTACTCTGATCACGTATCAATCGCCGATTTAATTTTCTGTTTTGTTTTTCACATTCTGATGCGAAAATGATGCTCCAGTAGGCTCGAGAAATCTTTTTCGTATTATTATGCTAAAAAATAAACTTAAACCCACGTCCAACAAACTAGGTTAAAATTGTCATTATCAAATGTCATAATTTTTCTCTTTCATCATTGGTTCAATGCTACGGACGGGGTTATATGTCTACTCGTTATGTCAAATGGGGATATACTTCTCCTTTCCCCTGTTGCCGTGCTCTGGCATAGGGATAAGATAATTTTATCTCTTGTCAGTGGATATAATCGGGGGATAAAATTTTTGTCCCCCGCTCATGCTAGCCCGGCAGGACTTAAATGCTTGTTTTTATGATAACTTTATACATGGTGAATGTATAGAACTAGAGACCCTTATTTATACTGGAAACGAGACATTCCATCTCAGTCCTTAGGGGTGATTCGCCCCGGCTTCGCGCGGGTGTTTTCTGGATCTTGACAACAGCGCCACCTATCGAATCCAAGTGTGAATATTATAAACCTTCTAGGGACATATTAAAACACACACAAAAATTCATCAAAATCGGTAGGATGACTTCAAAGTTATACACTTTGTCCAGTAGAAACATTTTTTGCGTTTTATATTCGTGTAGATAGATAGATGTCTGAGGCACAGCATCCACTTAACATCAGGTAGGGTAATCGTTGGTCATTCTAGTTATAAAAAGATATATTCCGCCTATTATAACTCCTTCGTATCCTGGGAAAATAGGGCACACTCTTGTCCTCACCCATACAAAAGTAAAAAGGTAAAGTTATAAATTAAAATCTATACGTCCTTCTACTGGCCTAAGAACTCCGCTCATCAAAAACAATTATTCCACACGCTGCTCCAGTAAGTTGTGTTGAATTTAAAATTTACAGGATTTGTCATTTTTTTTATAGAATAAGGGTGACAAACGAGCACAAAGTCCACCTGATGGTAAGTGGATGCAGTGGCCCATAGACATCTACAGTTATCTTCAATTAAGAATTAAATTGTTGAAAAAAAAATTGTTGCCAGCCCTGAGGAATGGTATGGAATGCGTCGTTTTCAGTAAAAAGGGGCTCCAGAATGATAAACAACAAGTTTTAAATACACAAATGAAAATAACCTCCGGGAATGAGGTGATCACCACCATGTTGGCTCTGTTAAAATTCATTTAAAAATTGTACAAACAAAATTGTTATAATGTGAAATACGTTTAAAAAAATATCCCGCTGATTTTCTTGAGGGATCTTTCCAGGACCGAGGTATTTTCCGAATCAGTGGTAAATAAAAAAATGACTTTCAATAAGTATTATGTAATGATCTATATTGAATAAAAATAATTCTAATTGATTTTATTTACGCCCTGAAAACATTTTCGTTAAGATACATCCCTTCATTGCTGCGCACATGCTAAATCGACTCAAAAATTTCATTTGTGTCGCCGGGAATCGAACTCGCATTTCTCGCGTCTCTGAAATCACCTACAAACAATCAGTTAATTTTGCTGAAATTAGAACGTTAAATTTTATTCCCTATGATGGCTTAATGTTTATTGCTAATGCAAATTTATCATCATTATCATCATCGTCACCTGCCCTAAAAAGCCGACTGTTGCACATCCCTGTACCGAGAGAATTTGTGATAATCTGTACACTTGGTAGGCATTGGCAATCTTAATACTGAGTAGCCATTTCACATCTTTGAATGCCGCAAGATCCATTATTGGAAGCTGTGAAGACTTTTTGTAATATATCATAGGAACCTCTTGCGACATACGTAGGACTAAATGGGTAAATGGTCTAGTTTCTGTGATGTTAGTGTTGTTCGAATTATGGCTTTTACAGCTTCATCGGCCTCAGGGCTAGCTAAAAAGTTTGGAGATCATTTATTTTAGTGCAACGCTACGAATGTTACATTGCACTACAATAAATAATTTTGTGTACTTGTGAAAAAGTCTTGACATTGTTGAGTTATCTAACCGCCGTCGTCGAAACAGGAGTGGCGGGCCCCGGCTCTGAAGGTTAACTCGTTTCGTTCGTATGTTCTTGGCGGTGACTACCGACTATCGCCCAGGGACGCGGGTGTACGGTGTGTACGCAGTGTGGAGGGGTGTGCGACGCGCCTGTCTGCAGACTAGCTGCGTCCTATCCGTTGTCGTAACAGTGTTTGTGACACTAGGTTAATATGTAGTGTCTGTGTGTGATGCGCCGGCGACATTTGGGTCGTCGGAATCTAGTGGAACTGGAGGTTCGATTAGGACGTTACGGGGCCTACGGAGAGGCTTTCTGTACTGGATAAATGATTTCTCAAGGCAAAGTCAATCACCACTTTGATCGCGCAAGGAAATCTCCCGTGGGACAATTTGCTAAGCCCGGGGAGCGGCTAGACTAGCACACCTATGCGATCAGCTTCAGAATTAGGAAATACCTAATTCTGAATCTGATCACAAACAATAAATAAATAATACTTTACTTTTTACAAGTATTTATAATATAATAATGAATAATAAACAAAATAATATTATATATATGTATATTGTTATAAAATACAGCAAGGAGGTTATAATTGTTCTTGATACTGGCTTTTAATATTTTATGAATTTTAAAAGCCGATATAAATTTAAAGAAAGAAGAATCACTTTCTTCTAAAACAAAGAAAATTTTATTATGTCTTGTATTTTATGGTGATTTTTACCGTTTTACCAAAATTTTTTGAAGTTTTTACAATTTTATGCCGGTGAGCGGCACCTAATATTCGGTAAGTGAAATATTCCACTGTAAATTACATCCATTTTTATAAATAATATCTTAGATATTAAGACGTATGTACGAAAATATATCGTGTATTCATCACGACTGGTCTTATCATGTCTTCATGTGGTGAAGAGCTTAGGACGTTGAACAATAAGTTGTAGAGGGTGGCACAAATAGAAAAGAAATTTAAAAATATGGCTTACCCCCTTGTCATTTCTTGGGTCTTAGATTCGGGTGGCATAAGAAACAACCATTATTTGTATAAAAAGGAATTTTCAGTCTACCTATCTAGATAAATATGAATAGCAAAACACCATCTAATAGAAAATTTCATCTATATCGTTAATGCTGTTTTCGAGAATACCAGCATAAAATCTGCAAAATATTGTTGCTATATTTTGTATGATGTGATCCGAAGATCTTTTTTTACTTTACTTTTTTTTAGTAACGAGGCATTCCACCTAAGTTCTCAGGGGTGACATCTCTGCATTTTGATACTTAAATCGAGGACAGATATTGATGTCTACGGGCTACAGAATCCACTTACCATCAGTTTGACTGTGTACTCGTTTGAAACTCCTATCCTTAAAAAATGATCGTTATCAATGCTTGTTACTATTATGTCTCCATAAAAATACTTCAAAACTTTTCATAAGGTATTAGAAGCGTGAATTGCAACTTTCTTATGCTTAAGGAATATTAAAATAGATTAAGTCGATGGACGCAGGTGGCTCAGGATCGTGCTTTGTGGAGTTAGTTAGGGAGTGAACTATGTTTATCAGTTGATTTGTGCTGGGCTGTAATGATGTTGATTTTTTAAAGGAATGATGACTTTTACTATCAAACTATCGTGATATTAAGTAAGAAATATCTTAATATCACGATAGTTTTAATAGTATATTTGTTCCCTTAAAGTGTTAGACGTACGTGGGGTTAATATGATCACTTTCTTATAACTCAAAAACTTACAGCCTTGTTTGCATAAATGACTCTGTGATACGATAGCTCTTCATCATTCAATCAAATATTAAAGGGTCAAAATGAACGCTGCTTCATCGACGCCATTTTGACAGTTGACATTATAGTAAATATTTTATTCGATTTTAGTGTTGTGTAGTGTAGTTAGTTTTATTTAGGTTGATTTTTCGAAGTGTTCCTAATTAACGCCGATGCTTGTTTGCTATATTTTTCTTAAAATTTAGTTATAGCATACGATTTTGTTTTTGTCTCTGTCCTTTTCCTAGTTTTGGTTTTATAAGGCAGCAAAGCTTAAGGTGACCATATTACCCTCACGTACTTTAGTATAAAAAATATATTAGCTAGATTAAGTTCCAAACTGTCATGTAATCAGTGTACTTATATTGAGTTGAAATCTTCTTAAATTCTAACGAAATAACAATAAAAATGTATGAATCAGTCTTCTTTATTATTAATCATTCAATATTCATTACAATATTAATTTCAATAATTGCAATATTATGTATGTAATTACATGTAATATGTTAAAATGGACAAATTTAAAAGCCTAACAAAAGCCGGACGGACCGGACACCGTCTAAAGCAAGATTCACGCTACACCGAGTCGCGACCGGGCCGGGCTCCAGCCGGGGTACGTACTAGACGTGGGTCGTTACGTCATTTTCAAGAAACGTAACGAAACCAGTGACTTGATCAGCGTCACCTGTTTCAAAACTAGTGATTTTTGTAACTGGCTATTTTTATTCGGCTACTGTGATTGTTTCCATAAATATCACCACCAACTATACAGTTACACACGAAACGAAAATCACAATCCGTGTTTGTAGCTATACAGTAACTGTATACTGTTAAATCAATAAATTAACTTCCCTTCATACTTTATTTAGGTTTAGGACAGACTGCATTAAATGTATTTATTATTGATTTGCGTTTACTATGACACTAATATTTTCATAAAATTATTAATGCAGGCATATTTACAAGTCAATTTGATTGTATATACTTACAATGATTATTGATATTTACAGTTTATTTACACTTTTTCAACGTTTTCACTGTCATTTGTATTTGCACTTTTATTTACACTGTACAATTAATTTGTTTGTTTGTTTGGCTATTTACACACAGTTTTAGGTTTTATAATATTTTTAAATTTTTAAATTTTTTGTACTCATTTTTAGCTTTATTTAAAAAAAATGTTCTAAAAATTATTTTAGTTAAATTCAATGCGACTCGCTTCTCGGAATCACAAACCGTTGAAAATATTTACAAACAGAGATTACTCTATTTTATTGTTTATGTCTATAGTCTTACGTACGAAAATTAAACGTACAATAAAACTGTTACTTACGATGGTTTGTTTATTGTTGTATGCCACATGTGCGCTTTGCGCTCGACCGACCGACAGTCGACTCCCGCAATAATCATGGTTAACAGTAATCATAATCACGCATTTACAAAAATCACTACTTGTAACATGACTCGAAACTAGTGATTCGGTTACATGCCGCGTAGCCAGTTACTGTATCTAGTGACGTGAAATAACGCCCACGTCTAGTACGTACACCGTGCGTTAGAGATGAGACATACTTGCAAAATTTAATACCAGGGCTTTTAAGTAAGAGTATGGAAAAATACCAGGGTCGAAAACCAGGTTCTAAAAATACTTAAAAGTATTTTGTTGACGCGAGCGACGTGTCCAGCCGCGGTGTCAAAATTTGAAAATACTTGCATAGGAATTCGACCCGTATTGCATGTTATCCTATTATGAATACGGAGCAAAGTCGTATAAATAAAAAAATACTTTGAAGTTCAAAGTATTTTTTATTCACAAATACGATTGAGTTTCTTATTTCTATTAAGATATGGATTATTTTCCTATGCAAGTATTTTCACGTATAGTGTTCAAGTTATTCGAGCATCTGTCTTACAACATGTACTTTCATACTTGCAAGTATTTTTTTGCTCGCGCCGTATTGTTAATGTCAATATAATAATATGACTAGTTCGAGTCGGGCCACAATTACGAGTATTATGATTGAACGTTTTTTAATTTTTTGTTAACGAAATGAAATCTTTCCTTCCTACTTTTTAAATCACATGCTTAGGACTGTCTGCTAAATAATATTTAAGAATATATTATATTCTGTGGTTTTACAGTATTTCAGTATTCCCATTAAATTAACAGAAATATGTTTTCTCTGTACATGTTTGGTAAGGTTTGATACTCCAGATTTGTACGATATAATTACTTTACACATCTTGCATTCGGCTTTATTTTCTCCTTTGTTCAAAAAATAATCCCACGCCAAACTTTTCTTAGGAGCCATACTTATGGATTTGTATGTACGAAGATCTATTTACTATTCACAACAAGAACCTATGATCTATACACAAAAAACACTATTTACACGCTATTATTTACAGTTTAAACATCGTCATTTCCAACTAATAAACACAATAGTGTTCAGTTTTATTTATTTACGTACTTAAACATTAATTAATAAAACTTTAAAAATTGTCTCTAAATTCAATAAACACGCAAAATAACTTATATATACATAAATTAGGTCACGGTCAGTAGGTTACGTACTCAGTTCACAATAACAACCGAATTTACAAAAAATCGAAACAAAACTTTTACTTCCTCGAACATAAACATAATTCTCTTATTTACGAATAAGTAAAATACACGCAATAATGTCTCTTTTGTATACAGATATAAGGGTGAATGGTGCAAAATAGTCAAAAGAAATTTTATGAATAGCATGTTTAGGCAATTATGCTCCTTAATTAGTTTCGTTTTAGTTAGCTTATTTGATTGACAAGTTCCCGATTCGATCGGATGGCATGTGCATTAAGTACCTACACAGATTTCCGTTCAAGCATTCGGCCTTCGTCGGAAATACTAGGGCTCGACAACCTACTCTCTGCGAGTCCCTCCCGCCAACGCGTCGAGCGAACCCCGTGTTGCTTTCGGTGTCAAAATTTGGAAATACTTTGAAATACTTGCATAGGAATACAACCCTTATTCTATGTTATCCTACTATGAACAAGGAGCAAAGTCATATAAATAAAAAAATACTTTGAAGTTCAAAGTATTTTTTATTCACAAATACGATTGAGTTTCTTATTCCTGTTAAGATATGGATCGTTTTCCTATGCAAGTATTTTCATGTGTTGTGTTCAAGTTCTTCGAGCATCTGACTTACAATACATACTTTCATACTTGCAAGTATTTTTTACCCGTACCAGGGCGCCGTAGTTTGAAGCGAAAACCTGGTTTTAAAACCTGGTAGCGTAAATACGTCTCATATCTACCGTGCGTCGGCGAGTCAGTCATTCATGCTACACCGGGCTGTTTACGTGTATTCTTTGAACGGCTGTGTCTGTGATATGTGATTTGTATCTACTATAGTGATTTGATCACTAAATATGCAATTTTCACAACTTGAATTGATATTGTTTTCCAAATAACATTTTCGTATTTACTATCCAAATACTTAGGATGGATCATATCGTAAACTACAGGACATTTGCGCACACATTCAAGCAATGTTTCATCATCCATTTTGATATTGGGTTGCTCTTATCTCAAAGATTTGTTGTCGAATGCCCGGCGTAAATGTTCATGTTACAAAGTGTCGGGCCCTGGCGGCGCACGGCCGGGCCACGGTCAAGCATGAACCACTTCATTCAAAAAGTATTCTAAGTTGTTTGACAGTGTCACGGCCGGAGCACGTCCCGGTCGCGACACGGTGTAACGTGCATCATTCTTAATTTGGCCCGACACACAATGAAAAAGCCTGACTGTGTTCAGGTGTATCTGAACACCTGGCAGCGCTACTCCTAGGCCTAGGTTTAACGGACTGGTGCTATTGTATTTACGCATGGCATGTGCCGAGTAAGAATATACACTACCCCATATCGTCCCGTAGATGTTGTAAGAGACGACGGAGGGAAATTTAAGCAGGTTATGGGCAGCACCATCTTCCTGATAACGACTCGGAATAATAAAACACCACCCGATTGCCAAGCGTGTCAACTATGGCAAAATCCCCAGTATGAGGCAATCTATGGGGGGGGGGGGGGCTATGTTCAGCAGTAGACTTTTATCGGTTGTAATAGATGGATAAATGGCGTGAGTTCTAAGAACCGGTTACAAAGTTAAACATGCAGCCCGAACCATCTTTTCTCTTAACAGAATAAGGTACGTGATAGTAATATGGTCGCCTCAAGCTTTGCTGCCCTGTAAAATCAAAACTAGGAAAAGGACAGGGACAAAAACAAAGTGCTATACCATAACAGAATAGCGAACAAGCTTTGGCAATGCTCTCAATACATTTATGAAAATGTAATGTACGTACACAAAAATAAAAGTAGTTTTGGGAAAATAAGTGATATTCGTTCTGTAAATACTAAGAACAGACACAAGCTAGTAGTACCAGTTACTCGACTCCACCGAGTCAGTAATTATTCTTGGGGCGATGTATACGCTTTTACAACAAAATCCCAGAAAATATACAAAATTTGTCATTCGCAAAGTTCAATATTTTTATTAAACGTAAAAAAAGTTTTTATAAAAAGGGTTATTATAATATTAAGGGATTTATGGATGATAATAACCCCTGGGAAGGGTGATCGCTACCAAGCTATTTCTAATTTGTCTTGTGTTAATTTTGTAAACATGATTGTAAGCTATTATTTGAAAAAAAAAAATAAGTCTCGCTGGGTTTCTTGCTGGTTGTTCCCAGGACAGACGTTTTTTTTTTGCGAACCAGTGGTAAATGAAAAAATTTACTTTAAATAAGTATTGCTTATAATCTACATTGAATAAAAAAGTTTCTATTTCTATTTCAATGATTTTAACACTACTTATAAAACCTAAAAAAAATTACAGCGTACTAAAATCGTCTAAACTATTTACTTTAATGTCAGTTGTCAAAATGGCGTCGATAAAGCTTCGCCTTTTTGAATCCTTTATTATTTGAGTAACCGACGAAAAGCTATCGTATCACAAAGACTTATATGCAAACAAGGCTGTAGTTTTTGAGTTGTAAGAAAGTGACCATATTATCCTCACATGTTGATGATTATATTACCCTTGCTGTATGACAGTAACAATAACTTTGTGATTTCCTGCATTAATGCGAGTGTCTCGATAAATGAGTTTCAGTGGCATCTTATTACTGTAACTGTAATAAGATGTACTGTCTGTCTGTACACTGTACTGTCTATTCCACTGCTGTGCATAGGCCTATAAAGATTGCTTCATCGGGAGAATTTAGCCACAGTTGCCACGTCTAACAAGCGGGCAAGGCAACCGCAGTTTTTTATTATTTCAAGTTATCTTCAGGTATATGTTGCTGTACATCTCCCGTTTTAACTTCCCTCGCACGCTTACACGCTTCTGCATATTATTTATATATTTCATAATAAATAAAATCTGTAAAAACGTCCTACTGTTTAATAAGCCTTCAGGTTACCTGATAATTCGAGTCAAGATCATTTTCATCAGTAAAAAGGGTATGTTTGTGTAGGCAATGACGGGCAGCAGCGGCGGCCCTAAAGAAGAGCTTAAAGATGACAAGAGGTTGAATGAAGACCTGGTGGTGTTCATGCGCAAGCGGAGCGACACCGCTGCGCCACGCTACACCGCGCGCCTCAAGACTATCGTAGACCTGCAGCATAAGTGATTAACTATATTCAAAACTTACATAACATAACATATCTTAAACACTCACGCTTGTCACCCAGAGGGGTGCAGCTTGCACACGTTTTAATAATTAACAATGAATGTTTCGAAATCAAAATATTCGCGATATTTTTGCTCAAGCAATTCAACAAATGCGATAATTTTGTTTACGTTTATGTATGACATACCTATTTACCATATTAAAAAAATAATCAAGTACTAATAACCTAGTGGGATCTTTGGGATAGTGTGAAATATGGTCACCGGCCCCAGCTTCGCACGGGTAATTTTAGAATCTTGATAACAGCGCCACCTACCGGGCCCAGTGGTGAATCTAAACCATTTAGAGACCCGCTCGAACGCACATAAAAACAGCAATTGATTTTTGTATATAGTGATGTACGTTCTATTATTGTTCTCACACATAGTACAGTAAATCATATTTACATTTTTTTATACTTTACATAACACATTTGACCCTTAAGAAACTGAAACGAAAATAGATTCGCACAAGTACATACAATTAATCCGTGTGTTGAAAGAATATTCTTCAAATTCAAAACTTGTATAAAGTTTATAAATTGTTCCAATTTTCGATTTGTGCGAATTTGCTTTTGCCCTTCAATTCAAGTTTACTTTAATGTGGTACACAGTGTTTATACGCAAAATATTTTAATAAGAAGAAAAGATAGATATTTTGCGAATCAACATATATCATCATCATTACAGTCCTTCACAAGTCCACTTATGATTAAATAAAGGACATAGGATGAAAATAAAGGATATTGTTATCAATAGAATGCTATTAACATTTATAGCACCATTTCTTAATTAAAAAAAAAGCAATTGCGAATGAAACGCAATGAAACGAAGTTTGTTTCTCTAACATCGCGCGTCACTTTATGAATTTTTTGAAACTTTAACCTCAACTAGCGGAAGGAACGCCTGATACGCGCGATATTGTTTTGACTTCTTTTAAAGATTTTCAATTAGGGGACATTATTATTTTTTGAATCTGAAATAGAGGACATCCTTTTAAGTAAAGGACTTCCGACAATCCTAGATATATCACTCATTTGTATCGTTAACTCCCTAGGTTATAATCGATGGAAGAAACGAAAACTGAGATGAGATATGGGGAGCTACCTTTACTTTTGTACATCGTCAGATCAGATTTATTCATTTCATGATCAGCCTTCTCAGTTGGAAATATTAAGCCAACTATTGCCAAAGCGTCATCAGCCGATGCCATTATTGTCCAACCAAACACGCCTGATCCGACACTTTCAATGAAATAACATTGTTCAAATATACTTGAGCTGTTTATGGTCAGTACCAGAGTGATGTTTATTTGAACAAGTTTAAGCTAGCGCTTGTACATATATCTTTTAAGATGTGGATACCGAAAGCTTTCGCTATGGCCTATGTGTCAAGTTAGACTAAAAATATGTTGGCCTGCTGTCTGAATTAAACTTAGTCTTACCAAAAAAGGGCTTAAGCTCGTAGGAACCTCAAAGAGAAAAAAGTAAGTCGTTTATTCTACGTCGTATATCCATTATATTAAAGCTAGTAAAAATTACTTTACGTACATTCGCTCATTGAAATGCAATGTCTAGTATGAAGAGCTCCTCCCGCCCTCCAATTGCGTGCACTAATCCCAGCACCACTACTCCCAACACCACTACTCCCGACACTACTACACTAGAAAAGTTACACCAACGACGATAATACGACACGTTTCGCCTCTACACGAGGCATCCTCAAGTGCCGTAAACTCTACGGTGGCAGACCGCTAAGTCAGCCACCTATTGAGGGGCCGCCATATATTTTACTTACCGATACGAGGCTGCCACTCGAAAACTTTTCTTCCCTATCGGTCATAGGTTCTTCGCGCTCCATGGCTGACACAAAAGCCACTTCAGCTTACTGATTCGTAAGATCTGTCTGCAAAGTACAGGTGCTATTATTAAATGACATGCACCGTATCCTTAAGATCCGTATAGAAAGTACAATTGCTATTATTAAATGGCAGGCGCCGTCGGGCAGCAGCCGCTCGCCGTCACACGGACCACGCTCAGCATGATAAAGCCTCTGTTAAAAGGAAGATATCATCAAACGAGCAGAAGGATAAAAGTCCTGTTGATTCGTAAGTATTAAATTGACTATAGTTTGACCACTAATTTAATATAAAAAGTTAAATCGTTGCGGTAATTCATAGCCTCATAGGGAAGAGAAGCTAAAACTGCACTGCTACCACTGGAACGAGCTCAAAGAGCTGTATTAAAAGCAGCAACTACTGTAGTAAGTGAAGTTATTTTACAAGACATTACGACTTTAATCGATAATAATTTCGTTCGCAATGTTAGCTACAGTCGACATCGATATACAATATATATATACTCGTTTTTGTTTAGTTATTTATTTTTATTACTTTATATGCCTAAAAATATTTAAAAAAATAGGACTAGACTTATTATTATTCGAACGATCAAGTAGGTTATTTCTTAAATAAAGTGATGATGATTATATTACATTTCAAATATTCGCAAACTTTAAAAACTAATAATTAGGGAGGTACCAATACTAAGTCTTGACAGACACGGTACATGAGCTAGTTGAATCTCACTTGTAATCCCAAATGTACATGCTGACTAACGATCCCCCCCCCCCTGGATTTGCACGACTGTTTCCTAGATCTCGACAATAATACCATTTACCGGGTCCAATTGTAAGTCCTGATTGTTCATCGAAATCTGTCCAGATTTTTCAGAGAAATGAAGCGTGAGAGGCAACAGTATCTTCGTGACAACTCAAAATAATAAAAAAAATACGGTTGCCAAACCACTTGATAAGAGAGGGAACTATGGCAAACCCCCCACGTACAGCAGTGAACATTTGATTGGCTGTATTTAATTATCTATATATCGATAGTATCTTAGGGAGCAGAGAGAAAGCGCGTAATACGTTCGTAATTGATTTCCTGGTAGTTGTGTCTAGCGACAAAAGAAGGCAGACCGCGGTCGTACCACTGTTATATCACTATACTACTTTACGTGGTGAAGCCACGCTGCAGCCATAACAGTTGTAGCACGAACGGGTTGACTCGACCAGAGTAGGATCACGCTCTCACAGAATATCAGCGTAAAATAACAGCTTAAGGCTTTTCTGTTGAATTTAGAGAACCGGTAACCCTTTTTACTGGAGAATTTTAAACAAGGCATTCCACAGTATCCACTTACCATCAGGTGGACTGTGTGCTCGGTTAGCACCTTATTCTATAAATAAAACCATCGTAGCAGTGCCTTCTGTGTACCTCCCGTGATACAAACTAAGTGTCGATTAAACAAACAGTTCTTATTCCTTGTGAAACCCATAATAAGTCTAGGGATAATTTTGCAGAAATATATCGGCTGAATTGAAGTAGATTTCATAGTGGACTTTTTACGATTTATTTTAAATTAAACTAAGATAGTATGAGATTCTGCATTATTCAAATACGTTTTGTTGTAAGATGTTAGATAAAGCTTCCAGAAACTTTAGTCGATAGAAATAAGTATTGCGAACCGGATTAATAAAAATCCTTACTCCTATGTCATAGACTAAATGAATTTATCGACAACGTTTTCTATGGAACTTTGCAACATTTCATTGATGTGCAGAAGAAACAGCGGTGATAGCACGCAGTCTTGTGGAACACCAGCGTTAATAGGCTTGTAATCGGAGCTTGCACCGTCTATAACGAACTTGATGCTCCGATCTGCAAGAAAGCTGGTGATCCAATCGCACAATTTCTCGGGAAGCCCATAGGAAGGGAGCTTCGAAAGAAGTGCTTTGTGCCAAACCCGATCGAAAGCCTTCGCAATTTACAAACTAACGGCCAATGCTTCCTACTTGGACTACTGCCGCTGCCCATCTATGAGTGAGGTAGACCAGATGATCACCGATCTGATCCAGATGAGCTGATCGACCACGACGGAAACCGTATTGGCGATCACTAATCAGCTGGTGATTCTCAAGGTACCTCAAGAGCTGGCAGTTTACAATGGATTACATTATTTTGGAAAACAAGAAGGTGATGGCGATGGGCCTGTAGCTGGACGGGTCTGAGTGGTTGCCTTTTTTGGGGATCGGGTTGACGAAAGCCGTCTTCCATGATTTTGGGACTACACCTAGGGACTTGGAGTACCGGAAAAGATGCGTTAAGACTGGTGCCAACTCTGGAGCACACGTCCTCAGCACAATTGGGGGATATTGTCAGGCCCACTCAACTTGTGCATGTCCAGGGAGAGGAGTGCTTTGCTTTGCCGAGTTGGACGCAAAGAAAGAGCCTAGCAGATCAGCTTACTCCTTTGCGGCATGGGTCAGTGAGTCTGACATTCTGATTCTGAGTCTGATTGCTGACAGAGATTCCCTCGGACAGCCTTGGCGAGAGAGCAGAATGCACGGGGTCCAGGAGGAAGGTGAACTAGTTTCTCGCCAATTCTGCCTATGTGCTCTGACTTTGCCTTGGCAATGACTCTTTTGAAGGACCTGGAGGCGGAATTATACTTCTTTTTTGGAGTGCTGGTTTTTACATCCCGGGACGTTAATGCGTCAGCCCAGGCTTGGTAGCTCTCCTGTTTATAGCATGATGCTGTTTTACAGGAGCGACCAAACCATAGCTGAGATTTGCCTCAGGTGGGTACCACAGAGGGATAAAAAGTTCCATACCTTGAAGTGCCACATCAGCGTCAGAATCAGCAACAACGTTGGGATAGTCCGGCGAGAAGCAAACCCACCCCCAAGGGTAAGATGCAAAGAAAGACCGCATCCTATCCCAATCGGCTGACCTATAGTGCCAAACAGGGCGGCAGCCTGTAGAATGCAACCGCGATTTCAGCGTGAGTGGCGGCACCACACTCAAGACAAGACAATGGCCTGAGGAGCCTAAAGGGGCGTCGACGGAAATCTGATATCCGTCCGGATGAGAGGTCAGGTCCTCCACATCTGCAATCCGCGTAGGCGAAGTAACCAGTTGTGTCAGACCATATTCCAAGGCAAAATCATGAACAGATCTCCCCGCATAATCGGTTAAACGTGAACCAACCCACTCGGCGTGGTGGGCGTTAAAATTGCCGAGGATCACAATCTCTGCGGAGAGGATCTGCTGTAGCAAAGAATCAGTAGAGCTATTTGGACGAAGAGTCGGTCTATTTCGTCAATACCGCTATGGGACCTAAAGAGGCACCAATAGACGCGCGGGATGGTCGTCGCTGTCTACGCTTAGCCAAAGGATAGACAGGTTCGAACCTTCAAGACTGCCGAGGCTTCAAGAACAGATGTCCTCTCTGACGTATACTTAAACTCCAGCCCGAGGCACAAAGGAGTGTTCCAGTTTGTACCACGGATAGGAGAGATACGAAGCATCAGCTGGAGAGGACACCTGCGTCTCGCTCAGAAAGAGCAGAGCCGGCCTCGCCGTCTCGACATGGTAGTGGACGGCGTTTAGGTTAGAATGAAGTCCCCTGATATTGCATAAATTCACGGATAGCGTGACAGGGATATTATAGCGCCCAGATTACGCGGGGCAGCCTGTGCACCCACGCTCAGGAGTGGAGTAATTTGGTCGTGAATGCTCAGGGAGGGGTTCTCCAGGGGTGCTGGCACCCTCCTGGGGTATTCTAAAATTTTATTCCGCTACCATGTTGATTGGGGGGGGGGGGAGGGGGAATTGGTTCTCCGGCCCACCTACACTCACCAAATGAAGTGCGGAAGCTGAACTTCCACTTCACGCCGGTATTCTGTGAGGTCGTGGTACGACCCCGGTTCGAGCCGGCCCATACGTACAAACAGCAAAGCTGCCGCGTGGCTCTATCACTCCTATAATACAGCTGCAGCGTGACTCTACCATGTATAAAATTGATTGCCACTTGGGTAATTTTAAAAGATTTTTTATAAGATATTTGATCGAAATCGGATGATTTTTCAATTTCCGAGAGCCAAAAAACGAGGTGACCGCGATAGTATAAAATTACCGCCACTTGTATTTGGACAATTTACTTCAAAGTTCAGTCAAATTACTAACTCAGTTTTTATTAAATCAAAGGCTGTACATGAACCTTCCGAAGAGCTGTTTGTCTGGAGGTTTTGAGTTTTGTTGGGAGTCTGAAGATCGTTTAAAATGTTGGGAGAATACCCAAACGAATCCCGACTAACTGGCAACCCTACTCCTAGGCAGAGATTCTATCTACTAGTTGAACTAGATGGTATATTTCTATTTGGTTTAGGCTGTAGTTTAATAGTATATTATAGTTATTTTCTCACAACAGGCGCATGATTAGTGAAAAGGCTGCCAATCGTAGTCGCTCTTGTTCTGAAGGGCAGTCGGTGGATGCTGCTGGCAGATGTAGACGTCGCAGACGATATCGACGCCGTCGTTCTTGCCGTGTAAGTATTTAAGGCGGCTTTTAGTAGCTTTTGTATGCATCTATGTATGTATCATCGCAGTTCATAATCTGTATGTTGTGTAGTTTTATGAACGCTTTATTTATCGACTTTTTGTATTTTAAAGCTAAGGTCATTCATTTGGTGAGTATTTTGTATTAATTTGCATCATAAGTAGTTAAATTTGCAAAAAACGAAACACTGTTTGTTACGGACGCTTTTATGTGTTCCATACTTGTAGATAAATGTAATATTTGACATAGTTATTTAAAATTGAAATATTTGACTTGGGTTCAAAATGGAAAGTAGAAAAATGTATTTGTGATCGTAAGTATTAACCTTACGTTTCTTAAAACACAATTTTACAAATGTTATATTTTGTATTGTGTTATGTTATCATTTTTACCATGATCATTACATATTATCAAAAGTCCTCTGTGGAACACAGGCTTCGATTCAGTTTCCCTCCATCGGCTCTTACGGCACCCAGGGGTCGATACAGGGTAGCATACATTCTTACATTGTGGCCTTACAAGTAGGTATTAAGGGCTTACAGGTAAGGTATTATCTTATTGTTGTTTATAATTTTAAAACGGCAGCGTCGCAGTCGACCTTGTCGTCGCCGCCGCCGCCGCCGCCGCAGCTGCAGTCGCCGTCGCCGCCGGCGCTGCAGTCGACGTCGTCGTCGTCGCAGTCGTCGCCGTCGCTCCAGCTGTCGTCGCCGTCGTCGTCGTTGCAGCCGCCGTCGTCGTTATAGAAGGCGCTGCCGCTAATGGCTCACACACGACGCAAACTCTGGCACGCGGAACTTTGGCCTTGAAATGGTACAACTATCGATATCGTTGCAAAATTGCAGTGTAGACAATTTTCGTAAAGGCATAAAATTTTAGTGTTTATTTTTTATACGATTTTACATAAATTCTTGTAGTGTGTTAAGTTTGCGCCTGTGTTGGGAGTCTGTTTAATTTATTGTAATAAAAAATGTTTAATTCCAATTTTTTGTTTAAATTAATAATTGAACAACTATTCAACAACTAGCATAGTATACTTAATAATACTTACAAGGTAAGCGGTTAACGATAGGCTACGTAGTAAGATCAGATGACTACGTTGTCCCGTTGTTACATTAAGTGCTCTATCTAAAAAAATAAGATAGGTGTACATTACCCTGTATGCTATTATTACTGGACACAGTCTACCCGTGTACCTATAGATCTATTATAACAACAATAATGTCCTCCAGACCGAATTTCGGTCATGGCAGCCATTGTGTCATCGAAGAGTAGCCATCGGGGCAAGCATAGGTGCATTCTATTATCTCATACTCGTAGTCCGATAGGACGGTAAACTGACATGACTGGAGAGAGATCAGGCTTAGCATCATGACCATAAAGTTAGTTACAGCCTATATACGGCCCACTACTGAGCACAGATCTCCATTCATTTCTGAGAGGGTTTTAGGGCAAGGAATTGTGTGTGGTGAACTCCACATGTCTTCGAAAAAAAATTTTTCTTATTTCTCAGACATGCAGGTTTCCTAGAGGTTTTTTTTATAGGATAGGTGACAAACGAGCACACAGACCACCTGATGGTAAGTGGTTGCTGCGGCCCATAGACATCTACATGTATAAAGGTAAATCAGCAATGAAAATTACAATTAACAATTTCATTGGTGCCTGCGGAGATCGAACCCGGTTTCTTCGCATACTGTGAAATTTACATCGAGCGCTAAACCGTCTGGGATACCACGCCTGGAGACCATAGAATACTATTATACATACACAATAGCACTGCCGGCACTGCCCACTCCCCCGTAGTGGGCAGTGCCCCTGTAGCCACTAACATGTCAATTCACACTTATAAATGATTAACATTTACACATCTAGGAGCAATTTATTTCAAAAACGCCAGTTTGTGCGATAATTGCATGTAAGAAAAACAGCCGGGTTTGTAATTTGAATAAAAGTGATGTGTACCCTTGCACCAGTAAGTCTAAACTATTTTTACTTTGTGAATATTAAAATTAAAAAAGAACTATTTGTGTGTAAAACAACGTGCGGTAAACCAGCAAATATTGTCGCTTTTAAAATTGTACTTAGTGTAATGACAAGCTAAATAGATGCGAACAAATACGGTGGAAAATGTTAATTTAATGACCAACAAATAAATTGTTATACCATTTTTTATCAAATTGTCATTTTGTTGCCTCTCTAGGTATCATTGAAAAATTTCAATAAAGTTTTTAGATTCAATCTTCGGGTTACGTATCATTATTGCATACTGTATATTCACTTCACGCTCAATCACCCGAAAAGGGTTGGATAGACCCATTTTGTGTTATCAATCCACGATCATCAGGTCATCAATCCACGATTTCAGTTCAGTATGGTTCGCATTAAGACGCGTCTCGTCCAGAAATACAACTTTATCTCAATCTGAAATATGTTTGGTTTTTCTCAAAAAGTCCACAAGAGCCAAGGTAATGCCTGTGCGCTCCATTATTATTTTTCTTTTATCGCTTTTTTACAAGCGAAGCCAATGACTGCAAACTGCCTTTAAATAAATCAGAGTCTTTAAGGGACGTTATTAATTTTTATAGTGTTGGATATTTAGCACGTCTATAATACGCGTATATACATGTTTGCTTATTGCGGCGTCATCTTGGAATCAATAGATACCATTTTTTGTTTCCATATTTTTTCTTAGAATAACAGCTGACAATATAAGGCTAATACGGAATCAGTACCGTTAATCGGACATATTTTGTTGATGAGCCAATTCCAATACATATTTATGTGATTTTTATATATTCGATTTATTTCAAACCGATTTTTGTTTTAGTGGTTGTTTATTAAGGCATGGCATAGTTTAACGTCTGTATGACAGTTTATCATAAGAACACCAATGTGCGTGGTGCGTGCGTGCGCACGTACGCACGCACGCACGCACGCACGCACGCAAGCACGCACGCACGCACGCACGCACGCACGCACGCACGCACGCACGCGCACGCACACACGCACGCACGCACGTACGCAAGCACGCACGTACGCAAGCACGCACGCACGCACGCACGCACGCACGCACGCACACACGCACGCACGCACGCACGCACGCACACACGCACGCACGTACGCAAGCACGCACGCACGCACGCACGCACGCACGCACACACACACACACACACACACACACACACACACACACAATGCGTACGCACACACACACACACACACACACACACACACACACACACACACACACACACACACATACATACATACACACATACATACATATATACATACATACATACATTCGTGAGGTATGTGAAGTATCCTGAACTAAATTGAACGACACTGTGATGCCAGTACCAGATAGAGAAAAAAATCTAAAGGTACAATATACCAGAAAGATTTGAGTAGATCGCAAGGTCTCACCATAGCATCGGTGCATTCAATGGTATACATATATTTAAAAGTAAATACAAAACAATGTTTCTTGCGGTTCTTTGTATTTCAATTACAAACATTTTCACTCTGGTGTTATTAGCGTTACTTTATCGTTTTCTATATTTACTATTATGTTTTCTTAGAGATAAGTGAGTAATTCAGCAATTTTGAAAATTCCGTTCTACATTAAAAATCACTAACATCTTACCAAAGATATCAAATCCATGACCTATGACAGAAGGCTACGATACGGAACTCCCTAACGTGATTGTAGATTATAAATTATTTCGACTATATGGAAATATAATGAGACCATATGGTAGAAAGTAGCCAATGTATAAAAAAATTATCAGCTTTTGCACGTAGATACGTTAAGTGTACTTTTAGTATAGCTAGTAATAAGTCAAGAATACAATATCGGCTAATAGATGTCAAAACGAATACCAGGCCATATTATAATACCAATTACAAATCTTTATAACTATGTGTAAATAAGAGATAAATTTAATCGCAAATTATTTATTCCGTTTATTCACCCTAAAGGAGCATAGGTCCTGGTCCTGGTCCACCCAAACGGGGTGTATAATGTGTTTATTCACCCTAAAGGACCCTAGGTCCTCATCCTGGTCCACCCAAACGGGGTGTATAATGTGTTTATTCACCCTAAAGGACCCTAGGTCCTGGCCCTGGTCCACCCAAACGGGGTGTATAATCAGGGTTAATAGATGAACACGCGTTTCCTAGTATCCACCTAAGGGTGGATTCTTTGGGATGCGTAAACGGAGTAATCCCAAATAAATGGATTTAATTATAGAAAATCTGACAAGCTTAAATTCTATAGAGATGCCCGTCATCAGCCAATAACGTTCGAGCTTAATTTGTCAATTAGATATTGTGTTAATGAAGGCAGAGTTAATATTAGCATTGCATGATACAGAACGTATTAATATTATGACCGACACTCGTCCTTTTGTATTGAGTCATTTCCACTACAGAAGATAATAATAAAAAGTGGTTATAAATTGACATTTGTATCACTATCGAAGCACTTTTAACATAGTTCCCGCTAATAGTTTGCATCATGCAAGATATTAAATAGAAAAACCGCATTACTTTTACGTAGTAAAATCTGCTTCCCGGAATTGTTTAAGCTATAATAACGCCTTACTGAAATCGCAATACCTTTTTAATTTCAATGACATTTAGAGAAAGAAATGAACTCTTCTTTTGAATTCTGCTTTTTATAGAATAAGGGTGACTAAAGAGGCACACATACACATATAGTAAGTGGATGCAGTGGCTCATGGACGTCTGCATTTATCCTCGATTAGGAATCAAAATGCATATGCGTTGTCACCCCTGAGGACTAAGATGGTATTTAAATAAATAGGGTCATGTTCAAGCTCATCATACGAAACACAGCAGCATTAAGTTGCTATTTTACGCTGTTATACTGTGAGAGCGTGGTCCTACCCCGGTCAAGCCGAACCATTCGGGCTACAACCATAATACTCGTATAGCTGCATCGTGGCTCTACCACGTATAACGCGTTATACGTGGCACCATAAACTCGTCTTCCGCAGTGCCAGCTGCGGGCTGATAAACATCCTGAACGTCGATTGCCGACCGCCACGCAACCGCGTCGATTAACGATTGCGCTGCGCACGCGCCGCCTTCATTTCACTCTCTTTGAACAGAGGTCGACAACATTTTCATCGCGGTAGAAACTGAGAGTGATTCCTATGATGTGCCCATAAGAAACACTCTCAGTTTCTGTTTATCATAGCGCGACATAACATTTTAAGCGAAAAATAATAGTTTATTTAGTATATAAACTTAAATTGCAAACAAATAAAATGGTACTTTGTTTGTCATTATGTTTCATTACTAAGCTTAAATGTTTCATACAAAAATTATATAAAAAATATGTTAATATAAATGAATACATGGTTGATACTAGTAATAAACACTGCAAATAAGGTGATCGCTTCCAAGCTGTTTCTTAAATAAATTTTGTAAGTTGATATTTTATTGTACAAATTTTTTCTGAAAAAAAAAAAAAGATTCTGCTAGGTTTCTTGCTGGTTTTTTCCAGGATAGAGATTCTTCACGGGCTTCATCACCAAATGCAGTCATCCGGTCAACACACTGTTTTTGTGTTAAACCACTTCGAAAGTCATAATAAATCATCGCTCTTGAATTTTCTCTAGTCAATTCCATTTTCTCAACGAATAAACAAGTTTGACAAAACCTTGTGACAAGTCCGAGAATCTTTTTTTAAATAAATAAATGGTATTCTATTTTTAAAACCAAGGAGTTTTCAGTTAAAACGATTTTAATATGACAGGAACAGTGGAAATATTCCATTCCCGATACTTTTAGTGCAGCCTAGGTACATAATGGAGTGCATTAATTTGTAAGAGATTCCGTCGTACCCAAATTAGGGCTATTGAACTCCTCTTGCATAACCGACTTTTTAAGTTAAATTTGCTTCGACATTGTTGAAAATGTTATGCTATTAGGTTGTGTGAGAGATGTGCGTGCGCGCGTTTCTGTGTATATGAACGTGTGTATGTATGTGCGTCATAAAAATAATCGTCCATTTTATACACATCCGAAGCTCAACAACGTTAGACAATAGAGATATCTCCTAATGTGAATTGTCATTTATTAGGTTTTTAGGATTAATTTTTGGATTAATAATCGTTCAGTATTATACTTATCAGTATAATACTGAACGATTATTAGACCTCTCTTTTACTCTTGATATGTATTTAAGAACAAAATTATATATTACACTGTTCTATACCTTTCTTTTTGAATATAATAGCATGTAATTTACATATTACAAAAATTATTATAGATTCTTCGACTATTTTTGAAAAATACTTCTTCACATATAACACAAAAGTTACACAATCTAAGTCCGAGACAAAATGTTTGTTACTCCTCGGTATGTGATTGTAACATTTCCCCAGTGGGGAGCGATTGACAAGCACGGGCCTACCGCGGAAAAAAGTAAAATTGCTTCTATAGCAAAGCAATAATAACAACAAAGCCGCGCGAGCGTCTTTTTACCTATCATTTCTAATTCGGCTACTGTCGCTAGTAGACGTTTTGGCGCCTCCAAATTTTTTGCCGCGAAAAATAAATTAAAAAGATAATATTCTGAGTTGATATACTGTGATTCAGCCACTTTTACTCTAATTCCTATAGAGTTGTTGTGCAATTCAATATTAATCTATTGAAATGTAAAGATAAAATTTTACCGTCATATTATAAAATATGTTTTAACTATTAAGTGCTGTGTTATTAAAATGGCGGTTAGTCAGTCTAGTGGTATTATATTTAGTGTTATATGTTTTATAATAGTGACACAATTTTTAGACATAAGTGTCGCTTACAGTCAAAGAGGTAAGTATTTATTTTTCCGTTTACGTGAAGTTAGATTTTAGAACAGTTTTTGATTATTTAAAAAATGCATAAAATTTTTGTGAAAAATATGGCAACATTTTACTTTAAACAATTTAAAAATGCACGGTGCAAATTCTTTCATACTATTTTCAAGTTTAGGTAATTGGTACAGTGATCATTAGAATTTTAATCTGAGGAATAAACTAAGAACTGTTTTTAGATTTTCCTAAATTTTAGTCGACTTAAAAAAATAAAGGTGGTTTACAAATCAGATCAAATCAAAACTAACATTTATTTCAATTAGATTTTTGACTAATTCCGTCGTATATCGGCAGTGTGAGAATATCCACTACCCCATACCCGTGAGTGTGGTAAGAGACGACATGAGGGAAAAAATCAGGAATAGGCGGTAGTGTTTTCCTAATAACGTTTAAAGTTAAAAAAAAACTACGGTTGCAAACCCGCTTGCCAAGCGTGGCAAACTATGGCAAATAACTCTCCCATGAGCCAATCGACAGGGGAGGTCTAGTATCAAAAGAGGTTTATGTTTTTTTGTATGTATGTTACGCAATATCTTCCGTAAATCGTGGACCAATTTTAATGACAATAAAAGTATAGAACCATTTGATTGTTGTCACTTGGTGAAACTACGGCGGAAACTGAATCAGGTGATGAGCAGCAATATCTTTCTGATAACAGCTGAATAACTATAACCAACTGTCGCCAAAATGTATCAATTATGGCTAATATCCCTCTCCCCCTCCCTAAAAGGCAATTAATGGGATAGATGGATTTAATGGTAAACTTTATCTTCATCTTTGTAACTCTGCTGATCATGAAGTCTGAGACCTTCGGTACGAATTCCGGTTCGGGCCAAAATAAAAATCGGTTATTGAGTGTTTCCATCAAGAAATTCTCAGTAGCTGCCCGGAGTTAGGAAGTTGGCCGTGTCTCACCCCGGTGCCTCGGAAACCACGTAATACCATTGGTCCTGCGCCTGATCTCTCTTCGGTCGTGTCGGTTTACCGTCTCATCGGATTATGATAGTGAGGGAATAGAGAGTGCACCTGTGCTTGCGCATACACTTGGGCATTATAATCCTGTCCAGTCTCCGTTGTTGCTGCCGTGAAGTTCGGTCTGGAGGATATTATTATTATAATAAACAACGAATCTTACTGTAATTGCATTTCATAAAAATTATACTGTATCATATTAGGGGGGTTTTTATTACCATATTTCATGTTTGTGTGTTTTATGTCACAATATGATAATACGCGACGAACAAAACGAAATTATAAGTGTTACTTGTTAGACAGTCAAAACCTTAAAAGAAAGACATAATATAATACAATAAAATACAATTTATTTATTTAAATATTAAAGTGTAAACTATACATTCATATACATAAAAATAAAATTTAAGTTTATGTGTGTATTATTTAAAAAAACTAGTTTCTTTTATGCTCAGAGAGTTATTTCATGCTATTAACACATGAATAACCATTTTTAAAATGGCTGACCAATTGTAACAGATAGAAAGCAATGCCGGGAGGGATCCAGGCTATATTTTTCCGAATGTATTGAAGTTATTTTACAAATGCATAAAATCTCTCTATTAAATTTAAATCGTATCCAGGCGCAGGTATAAAAATAAGTATAATATTTTTTCATTATTACAAGTTCAGTGCTATAAAGATAGAAGAGTTGCGATTTATTTTCTCCATAACCTACCATTTTTGCCTGTGTCCAGCAGTGGGACGTATGGTATAAGCTGAAGTTTCACTTTTATTTTTAACCTATTACGGCCATCAAAAGATATTTAATTAACAAACAAGTAGTAGGAATAAATATGAATGTAATGATGAATACAAGTCTATTCTTTGCACGGCTTTGATGGCTCAGAGCCGTGCTTTTTAACTTCATAGAGCCACGTTGTGACGTGGTAGAGCTACGCTGTGGCTATATTATAGTTTTAACACGAATGGGTCGGCTCTACTGGAGAAGAACCACGCTCTCACAGAATACTAGCGTTTACCATTTTAATTAAAAAGAACAATAGCGTGAAATTACACAGAATACTAGCGTTTACAGAATTAAATTAAACAGAACACTAGTGTGAAATTACACAGAATACCAGCGTTTACAATTTTAATTAAACAGAACACTAGCGTGAAATTACACAGAATACTAGCGTTTACCATTTTAATTAAACAGAACACTAGCGTGAAATTACACAGAATACTAGCGTTTACCATTTTAATAAAACAGAACACTAGCGTGAAATTACACAGAATACTAGCGTTTACCATTTTAATTAAACAGAACACTAGCGTGAAATTACACAGAATACTAGCGTTTACCATTTTAATTAAACAGAACACTAGCGTGAAATTACACAGAATACTAGCGTTTACCATTTTAATTAAACAGGACACTAGCGTGAAATTACACAGAATACTAGCGTTTACCATTTTAATTAAACAGGACACTAGCGTGAAATTACACAGAATACTAGCGTTTACCATTTTAATTAAACAGAACACTAGCGTGAAATTACACAGAATACCAGCGTTTACCATTTTAATTAAACAGAACACTAGCGTGAAATTACACAGAATACTAGCGTAAAATAGTTTGAATAAATTTAATGTGAGTGAGTGTAGAGAACCGGAGATCCTTTTTACTGGAAACGAGGCATTCCATCTTAGTCCTCAGCGGTGCCAACGCATCTGCATTATGAATCTTTATCGAGGATACATGTAGATGTCTACGAGCCTCAGCATCCACTTACAATCAGTTGGACTGTGTGTCACCTATATTCTATAATAAGATCAATCTAACCAGGTAGAAAGTCAAAAAGCCTCTTAGGTTTAATCAGGTGCTTGCATTTTTGTGTTGAGGTCTCAAGGGTATAGATATACAGTTTAATTGTAGCCTTCTTTATTTTAACTTGACTGAAGCTATCAATAAATTGCATAGTCACTTATCATCAATTGGACTGCAGTTTTGTTTGCTTCAGTTTTATAAAAAAAAACTAGCGATCCACCCCGGTTTTGCTTTCGACAACAACGCCATCTGACGGGTCCAAATATGAATACAAACCATCTAGGGACCCATTCAAACACACACAAAAAATCATCAAGATTGGTTGGGTGGTTTCAAAGTCATACCATAACATAGGTAGAAACATTTTTGTGTTTTATATTTTATAAAAAATAACGACCGAAGTTCAAATCTCCCTTTGTGAAATACGGTAAATATTGCTAACGAGTTATAATATATTATAATTTTGTGTGATATTCTAGCCTTTGACCATATATATTAGCTACAGATTTTGTATTTAGGATGGTTAGGACTAGTTAGGACGAGTGATCATCACGATTTCTTAATGTATTCTGGTCAACCAATCAACCAGGATTTTCTTTATCAATACATATGGTACATCAATACACATGGAAGCTATTCCAAATAAAAAATGTGCGCTACTCTATGTGACATGAGACAGTGAGTTTTGGCGGGAACTTGGCCGTAGACGGATTGTCACTCCTGTTTTGTCGCTTGAATAATGGTTTGAAGTAGATTTTGATTCGTAAAAGTGATGCGATTTTGTAAATTAAGTGTCCGTGCGTGTGAACTATTAGAGAAAACGACGAAACAAGTGCTTCAATGTCTATATAAACCTCAAGTTATTTTGATCGCTTGGGCGCCTTATGAACTTGAGTGGCTGTCGTCATCAACTGTTCGCTAGGTTGAGCTGTCGTCAAAATCTCCCAAGGGCTTCGCAATGTGACGCATCAGCATATTGTGAAGAAAAGGAATATAAAATGAAGATTCCAAAAGAAAGGATAGGCGCAGAAGGTCTAGCAACCAGAGCCGTAAAGCTAGTTAATAAAGAAAAAGCGGGAGACAGTAGAGTCGCACATGCGCATTCATAATATAAGCGCAAAGAACTGCTGTTTACAACGAATGGTGAGTAGGGATGTGATGTGATGATGTGATGTGATGTGAAGTTAGGTGTGATTATTAAATAAAAGAAAGAAATACAAATAAAAAGAAAAGATGAAGTCAGTTTAACAAATGTTAGATAATAGAATGCATAGATATGATAGATACAATAAAGGACGAAAAGAATGATGGGAAATACTATTATAGCTACAAGTAGCTTCTTAAGCTTTGAGTAGATTTTGAATAGGCAGGTTTGAGCAAAGCTGATTTTTCGCACGCTTCATAACGCGAGGTGTTATTAGGTAGTACTTTACTCTCGACACGTCAAGGTTTCAATGTCATTTTGTGTTCTTAAAATGCCTCTGTCATAACTACATTGCACTTATACAATATAATGAGTAACCGTCTTATTAATCCATCTTATACTTTCTAAAAAATCATTTTATATTGCTACTTACAAAAATTACGTATGTGGTCACTACAACTCCCGAAAAAATTGACGTGTCGCGGTGACCGGTTTTTTTATCAGTTTCAGAACTACATCAACTGATTCCCGTTTTCATATCAATTGTAGTTTGTTAATAAAATAATTTTCAACTTTTGTACGGTTTAGTGCTATTAAAAATTTAAAGGCGCTTTCATATTTTTTAACCATTGATAGACAAAGGACGAATGTAGGTACCATACAGCCTATATCGATTTTATACTTTGTGTAATCGATTAATTTTGATAAACACAAAGATATTTTAGACCTATAAAACATCTGTGGATAAACATTATTATTTTTTTCCTATAGGTGCCACTGTCTGTTAAAATAATAGAGTGCTAAATTTAAAACACGTAAATGATATATTAATATTATTTACGTGTTTTAAATTAAATAAAAAAATTATATAAAATCCGGAATACAATTTATTTTTTTCATCAAAATTAAATGGACCGATCTCATGAAACGTTCACTTTTGGATTTTCCACATATATTTTTGTACTTTTCTATCCTTAGTCCTTAATCATCCTTAAACATCAATTATTCGTAAAATTATTCCTTTATTTTTGTTATGGTTAGTATATAAGTAATGCCGTGGTAGCTCAGGCGCTAAGCACTAGCTGCGAATTTCACAGTCCGCGAATAACACGGGTTCGAAATCCGCCGGCATTAATGAAATGTGAATTGCAATTTTAAGTGCTAAATTACCATCTGCTCTTCGGTGAAGGAAAACATCATGCAATGTTGCAGCGTGGCGGACATTTTCTTACGGTACGTAAGTAGGTACATGTTAAAACTTTACTTTTAAATCAATCTGAGCTATTTTTATACTGTGCAGAAAATTCGCATTTAACAAAATGTCGGCTTTCACTGATCTCGCGTACACAATAATAACCATAATTTAGAATAAATCCAAAGACCCATTGCCATTGGAATAACAGGTTTTCCCCGGCCATGGTGAACATGATAGTCGTTGATTTGAAAATTATAAACAACATAAAGCCATAGGCTTTATTTTGTTTATAATTGTGTATTAGTATCCCACTGGGCATAGGTGACGATACATTTCTAAAAGGGAAATTAGAAATAAAAAAGAAAAATAGAAATTTGTTAATAAAATAATTTTCAAATTTTATAAGTTTTATTGGTATTAAACATTTTAAGGCGCTTTCATATTTTTTAACAATTGATAGACAAAGGACAAATGTACCATACAGTCTATATAGATTTTATACTGATTGTAAATCATTTTTTTACCATAACTGCTTATCAAAAGTCAACAATACTTCACCACAGATTGCATCACTGTGTGAATTTTCCAATAGTTGCCACTTTAGGCAGGCAGGTTGGCAACCGATTTTTTTTAATAATTTTGAGTTGTATTTCGGAAGATACTGCTGTACATCTGTTTCAGTTTCCCTCTGTGGCCTCTAACGACACCCAGGGAACGACATGGAGTGGAATTTATTCTTACACCCACATTACACGGTCATTAACTGCGGTACACATAAGCATTTATTTATTTATTTTTAATTTTTATTTCATTCTCCTATAAGTAAGGATACAAATGGCGGACATAGTACTTAACACCATTGCCTATCAGTCTATGGAAAAATAATCATCATCATCATCATTTCATCATTACAGCCCCTCAAGTCCACTGCTGAACATAGGCCTCTCCCAAGTAATGCCACAAAGCACGGCCCTGAGCCACCTGCATCCATCGACTTCCTGCATATCTTACCAGGTCATCACTCCATCTAGTGGGGGGTCGCCCTACACTTCGCCTATCGGTAAAAATAATCCTTAGGAATGAAATTTCTACAAATTAAAATGGCCTGCCTTGAGTTTTGGCTTATTAAACAAACAATAATCAATTAGTTGTGGGAATGTGCGTGTAAAATAGTCGACTGTGAAGAATCGACGCTCCGGGAAGTCTGTATTCTGTGAACGCGTACAGGATCGCCCCCATCACTACATCAGATTTGATAGTAAAAAACACCGATTCCTTCAAAGGATGATCGCGAGGCTATCGAAATAAAAAAAGACATCCTAATTTCAATAGAGAAGATGGCTCGGTGCTACCATCTGCTTGCGATCCTATAATTAATAAAATTAAATCCAAACCCAAGCATACCACTGCAAGAGCTCAAGATATTATAAGTTCATACTGCGTAGATCGGAACAAAAGTTAATAATTTTAATCTGGAGTTAGCCGTGGTTAACTATGATATTGGGACGTCAAATACCTTTTTATATAAGGAAAGGGTGACAAACGAGCACACAGTCCACCTGATGGTAAGTGGATGCTGTGGCCCATAGACATCTACATCTATCCCCGTTTGCGAATCAAAATGCAGATACGTTGTCAGCCTTGAGAACTAAAATGGAAAAAAAGGGCTCTACACTCACCATATAAACACCATACGAAACACAGCAGCATTAAGCTGCTATTTGATGCTGGTATTCTGTGAGAGCGTGGTCCTTGCCCGGTCGAGCCGACCCATTTGTGCTACAACTATACAATTAATATAGCTGCAGTACGGCTCTACCACGTAAAAACCGTAGTTCCGATCGCGACCATGGGTGCTGTAAAGTGCTCGAAACGTCAGAAATATAAAATAAATTGATATTCGCGATGAAATCAGCAGAAACTGGTTTTATTTAATGTGTAGTGTTCGCGTAAATATAAGAAATGATTACGATTTTTTTAGCTTCACGTAACTATCTATGATCTCTATGTATGGAATTGAATCTTTTAATGTAATCTTTACCAACTTGTAGACGGCCGATGGACTTGAAAATTTGCACTCGTATCGAAGACCAATTATAATACAATATTTTAATAACTTTAGCGGGATCAGGATCACCAGGATAAAATAAAATTATCAGATTAGGATCAATGCGTATTGCTTAGGTTTTTCTAAAGTCTTATATTTTTTTATTTAAGAATATTCACGAAGCGAAACGATCTGAAACTAATACTCTATTATAGAAAAGCTGAAAACGCACAAAACACAAAGCGATCATAGCGCACGATGACGTCGTCACAATGAAGCGTTAAATGAATTTCGAGGCATGTTTTGTTCCACTTTGCACCGTAGTTTTTTTATAGAAGTGCGGCTCACCTAATGGGAAGTGTCGAACGCCGTCCACGAACAACTGCAATACCAGGGTAATTGCAGGTGCGTTGCAGGCCTCTTAAAAAGAAGTAAGCTCATTTCTTGAAGGTCCTTAAGTCGTATCTGTCCGGAAAAAATGCTGTTGGTAAACGATTGCTTAATAATTACAATTTTGAGAAGATTAATATAAATTGAACCGGAAAATAGCGTTGTTTTTTGAACTCTGCCCAGGTATTATTACATGGTAGAGTCACAATATATTATGGTTTTAGCACAAATGGGTCAGCTCGACTGGGGAAGGAACACGCTCTCACATAATGCTGGCCTAAAATAGCAGCTTAATGCTGCTGTGTTTTGGTCCAACAACACATCTCCATATTAATTCTTATTAAATGATATATGCAGATGTGTATGGGTCACCGCAACCATTTACAATCAGGCGGACTCTGTTCTCGCTTTTCACCCTTTTTATTCCATAATAAATCCGAAAAGGATAGATACGTCGATTGACTTCTTTGTAAAGGGGGGGAAAGATTATAGTCAGACAATATCATCAATATAGAAATATAACTTGTCAACAACTTCAAGCGTAGTATTTAAAGCAACGAAATAGGTGTGTATAATAGACCAAATTTTTTTCGAACGGTCAAGGCTGTACAAGATACAATGTTGTAAAACCGTTTCCGCTTATTCTGATTAGTTAAAAAAGTTCATTGCAAAAAGTCCCTTTTTTCTACGAAGTCACTCAATAAGTGACCTCTTAGATGCCGTTGCTCTGTCCAAATTTATATACTTTTAGCTGACTACTTTTTTCTTGAACAGACACATACCCTGATACATCGCCTCCATCTCCTTATTATAGACTTCCTGTGTGATTGACGCCAAAACTTCGCTTACTTTCATAATTTGTGTCTACGTTATTGCATAGGAGTCTATCAGGGTAGGTAACACTCCCTACATCTACCGCTAGTTTCTACTCTGCATCCACTAGTGTATTTACTGTTGTGTTTCGATCTATATAAAGTGGTAAAAGTACATCCAGTATAATTAATTATATCATTGGCTGTGTGTGAGGTATTTCATCGTGAACTTTAGAGGTGACGATAGATCCTTAACCCTCTTTGTTAAAAACTTGTTGCAGGTGTCCACGGGCTGCAGTCAAATCAATATTATAAAAAAATACAAAAATTTATTTTCAATATTAATATTAAATTACATATTGTATTTTGTAGTGAAATATTCGAGTCAAAAGTGGCAAATACCAACCAATTTGCTCCGATCAGGCGGTACTTTTAGATCTGTATCGGTTTTCAGACATTTTTATCGAGTTTCTATGATTGTGGCGACGATAGTACGCGCGAATTAGATTCACTTTCACGTATTTGCACTCGGAACGAACGATGTGGAAGATTACTTCCTATTATAGATCGTTAGTTTTTTTTACATAAATTGGGGATGATAAACGAACTTGCAATCTACTTTAAAAAAAATTAAATGTAAACTACAATTACTTGGTAAATTACAACTCCAGCCCATGAACACCTGCAACGAACTTTAAATAAAAAGGATTCAGATGCAGCTATATTGCAGCGTTGTCACCACTGAGGACTTGAAATATTTTAGAGGGATACCAACTTAGATGGAGTTTTAGGCAGATGATGAGTCCTCTTACAAAGTTTAAACTTTGGCTTAAATACCACACTGTATTGCAACGGATAGACTATAACCTAAAGCTTTAAGTTACAGTTATATATCATTATTTATTTTATATAAGACACAGGCCTCTTCTTTTTTCTGAGAGGGTTTTACGATAATTAGGTGTTTTTTTAATAGAATAAGGGTGACAAACGAGCATACAGTCCACCTAATGGGATGTGGAAACTGTGGATCACAGACATTTACATCTATACTTGAATAAGAATCAAAATGAAAATGAGTTGTCATCCCTGAGGACTAAGATAGGATGCCAGTAAAATGAGTCTTCGGTTCTCTACACTCACCATACGAAACACAGCAACATTGAGCTGCTATATTACGCTGGTATTCTGTGAGAGCGTGTTCCTTCCCCAGTTGAGCCAACCCATTCGTGCTACAACCGTAATATAGCTGCAGCGTGGCTCTACCTTGTTCAGTCCGGTGCACTGCACCAAAACGTGTTGGCGGATTTTAATTTTTTTTTAATTTCTTAAAGCTGCTGGTTTTCTCACGAAGCTTTCTTTCGTGGACGAACAAGTTGTACAAAATTATTTATATTGAAATCTATAGCTATATTTCTATGACCATATTTTTTTATAGAAGTAATGGTGACATACGAACACATAGTGCATCCGACAGTAAGTGATATCTGTGGCCTGAAGACACATCTCCATTTTATTTGTAATAATTTTCAATTTTTATTTTTTTACAAAATCGAAATATAATAAGATATGACAGAAACGTCAAATAATAAATAGTAAAAGTATCAAGAAAATGTATTTAAGCATTAAATAGCGACATTAAAAGTATTTTTTCTGGTGGAAAATTGGTAAATCCCAGCTTACAAGCTACCTTTATATAGTCTGCTGTACATTTTGAATTCGAACATAGACTCAAACCGGACTAAATGTCTTAGATAGAAAAGTTTGCACATTATTAACTAAACACAGAATGACTCATGATCATCTGTCATGAGGTTGTATCATCCAAATAAAGATGGATAATTGAAGATTTTAACACTAAATAATCTCAGACACGACTCTATTACAAAAAATAGAGTAGCAAGACAAAGACAGTAAAGTATTCATACCATAAAGCATTCATACCGACGTTTTTTGTAATTAATACAAATGGATTGGCTTACCAGTGTAAAAAATTGGCTTAATGCTGTTGCTTAATGCTTAATGCGGTTCCGTATGGTGAATGTAGAGAACCGGAGACCCGTTTTACTGAAATCGAGGTATTCCATCTTAGTGTTCAGGGGTGAACGTATCTGCATTTTGATTCTTAATCGGGATTTACATTTAATATAGATGTTTATATGCCACAGTGTCCACTTACTATCGTGTAGACTGAGTGCTTGTTTGTAACCCTTATTATATTTAAAAAAAGTCCTTAATGTTACTAAAGAAATTGGGAAGCGTCGATTGGCGCGCCAAGATGTTAAGACTTGTATACCACATACATTCTTAACATCTTGACTTAAGAACATTCTAGTGGCACGTAAACCGCCGTTTCTTCTTCCCTAATGCAAGTCCTGCGCAGGGACTGTCTGTAACATCTATGAGATAGAGATACTTAAACATAACATAACATAAACCCTCACGCCTGTCACCCAAAGGGGTAGGCTGATACTACAGGCTGAAATTTAGCACGATCCTGACATACCTCTGTCGCCTCTTCCACATCCATATACCTACGCATACATGCTCGTCGGTTAAGGGTACTCTTAATTTATATTTTATATATATTTTATAGAGATACTTGTTAAGAGAATTATGTTATGTAATGTCGCTTGTCACTATCCGGATTTAGAAATTTTCTAGCCGTAATATTATTGCCTTACAAATGCGACTATTTATTGCAGGCAGGCCTGTAAAAGTTTTTTTAGTAGTCTTTTAAATATAATAAGGGCGACAAAAGAGAACTCGATAGTAAGTGGATGTTGTGGTCAATAGACACCTTTATTGGTTACAAATTAGATATTAATTAAGACGGAACTATTATTAATTTACAATTGAGCATCAACATTTTGAAACCCAGTCTCCAACGTTGACTAAGATAGAATTCTTCAGTGCCAGTAAAATGTTCGCCGCTTCTATATACTCACCATACGAAATACTACAGCACTGAGCTGCCGTTTTACGCTGGTATTCTGTAAGAGCGTGGTCTTTTCCTGGTTGAGCAAACCCATCCGTGCTGCAACCATAATATAGCCGTATCGTGGCTTTGCTATGAAAATGGAAATCAATTATAGTCACGATGTAGCTCAGAGGAGCCTTGGTAGCTCAGATGGTTAGCGCTCGCTGTAAAGTCACATTACACGAGTAACCCGGTTTCGATCTCCGCCGACACCAATGAAATTGTTAATTGCAATTTTAAGTGATGATTTACCACATGCTCAGCGGTGATGGAAAGATCGTGAGGAAACCTGCATGTCTGAAAAATAAAAAAATATTTCGAAGACATTTTAAGTTCGCCAACACGCATTGGGGCATCGGCGGATACTTCCTTCCCAATAACCCTCTCAGAAATGAGAGGAGGCCTGTGCCCAGCAGTGGGATGTATGTAGGCTGTAACTAAGGATGTTAAAAATTAATAATCTAAAATCCGTGTAATAAAATAAAATGATTCTACAAACTTAGGGAAGATACATAATTTGTACATCTGCGTACCAGTGAACGAACATACCAAAAGGAAATAAATAGCTACAGGGACAGAACCAATTACATTGATTCTCTTTGGACACTCTTCTTACTAGCTCTCAGTTGCGGCTTTGCCCGTCGTGGTAAGATTACTGTTGATTTGCATACCTCTTAAACGTTTGTATTTGTGTATCAGTTCTTGCTGCATATTACAAGATGAAATTATCCTGATAAGATTTAAGAAATAAACGAGTGTGAAAGAGATAGATATTACTTAACGGTAATCGACACTGATTCGTCTCATATTCCGCATGATGGTAACGCCATTCATTTTGCAATTCCGTAATACAGCCTATGTTAATTCCATTCCAACTGTCTAGGCGTAAGTAATTCTAGATGGCAGTTTCTCGGCTTTCACTCTCTAGGGTCACGGGTTCGGTGCCTGGCCTCGACGACGCGACAGTGACCGCTCAATCCATGCGGCAAATTAAACTTATTTCTGTTCGACTGTCAAAGATGTTCGAGCCATTTGTCATCGTTACATTTGTGCGATAATTGTAAATCATTTGTCATTTGGTTTGTCATTTCAATGAACAGCAGTTAAGCGTACCTATACCTAATCTATATGGATTTATGTGAAAAATACGTCCATGTAGCAGTCAAGTGGTGATGTAAAAATGTCCGCTACCCTGAATCATCCCGTGACGTCATAAGAGGCGACAGAGGGAAACGAATCAGGAAACGGGCAGCAGCGTCTTACTAATGACGACTAAAAATAAAAAATGCGATTGCCAACCCACTGGCCAAGCGTGCCACCTATGGAAAATATCCCCACCCCCCTATGATGCAATCTATGGGGGAGGTTTATACGTGGAGTTATATTAGTAGTATAGTTGTAGCACGAATGGGTCGGCTCCACCAAGGAAGGACCACGCTCTCACAGAATACCAGCGTGAAATAGTAGGTTAACGCTGCTGGTTTTCGTATGGTGAGTGTAGAGAACCGGAGACCCTTTTTACTGGAAACGAGGCATTCCATCTTAGTCCTCACGGATGACAACGCATCTGCATTTTGATCTGTAATCGAGGATAGATGTAGATGCATATGGGCCGCAGCAACCACTTACCATCAGGTGGACTGTGTGCTCGTTTGTCACCCTATCCTACAAAAAAGGCCTTTTTTGAGCAGTGGACTATAATAGACTGTAACAGTAACGGTAAAGTTAATATATAATTAACTTAAAATACACACTGACAGTATTGTTTTTTTAAACGTTTTACCCGCGCTAGGATTTTCTCCTGTATAGTGGAGACAGCTTACATACATAAATTGCACAAGCAAATACATCCAGACCCAAAACAATTATTTGTAGGTTTGTAGGCCACATAAATACTAGTTCCGTGCGAGATTCGAACCCACGGCCCTCAGTGCCGTAGCTAATTGCTTTGCCACTGCGCCAGGGAGCCTTTAGAGTTTAGCTTGCGAGAGAAAGAAATAGAATGCAGTGTAGAGTGTTTATTATAAATTTGTTTATATTTAATTTACATAAACCTTATAATTATCTTACTCCTGAATATCTCTTTTCGTCTTATTCTCTCGAAGTTTAGTTTTCTGAAGATTGAAAGGACCCCGCTCTCACAGAATATCATCGTCAAAGAGCAGCTTAACGCTACTGTGTTTCGTTTGGTGGTTGGAGTGTAGAGAACCGGAGACACTTTTTACTGAAAACGAGTCATTCCATCTTAGTCCTCACGGGTGACAACGTATCTGCATTTTGTTTTGTAATTGAGGATACATGTAGATGTCTATGGGCCACAGCAACCACTTACTATCAGGTTGACTGTGTGCTCATTTGTCACCCTATCCTACTAATAAAAAATTTCATTTAGAAAATTTTAATCCGAAAACAAAAACATCAAGATTTCTTCTCGATTTATCTCCACTTATTACAAAGTTTACCAATAAATCAACATTTATGAAATGAACTGAAATATTATTTGTTTGACGTAAGAAAATAAAATTTCATTTGTTCTTTAGAATAGTTATTCCCATTCGGCTGCCTCGTTGACCTAGTGGTTGCAGTAGTGTGACTGCTGATCATAAGGTCCTAGTTTCGATACTCAGGTCAGGCCAAAATCAATTGTTGAGTTTTTCCGTCAAGAAATTCTCAGTAGCTGCCCGGAGTCAGGAAGTTGGTGGTGTCTCACCCCCGTGACTCAGAAAGCACCTAATACCGTTGGTCCTGCGCCTGATCTCTCTCCGGTCGTGTCAGTTTACCATCCCATCGGATTATGAGAGTAAGGGAATAGAGAGTGCACCTGTGCTTGCGCATACACTTGGGTACTATAATCCTGTTCTGCGCCAATGGCTCGTCTCCGTTGAGGTTGGCCGCCGTGATTGAAATTCGGTATGGAGGACTTTATTATTGTTATTCCCATTTACATTGGACCAGCACTAAGGCAACTCCTATATTTTTACTATTATTATTCTCATTTACATTGGAACCACCACCGGGGCCGCTCCCATATTTTTATTATTATTATTTCCATTTACGTTGGAACCAGCACTTGGGCCGCTCCTATATTTTTATTATTATTATTCCCATTTACATTGGAACCACCACTGGGGCCGCTCGTATACTATTAGTTTCGAATAAATGCCTAGCTTGAAAAATGTCTCGTTGTTTTAATTCAGTTCCTAGTAACTAATATATCTAAAATATACAATGTAAATACAAGGAACAATACACCAGAAGCGACATGCTCAATAAAGCAAGTTATGACTTGCATTCCATCAATTATGTTCAAGCTTTGTTAGCCGTCTCTTGTTCACTTGTCAATGGTGAAGAGTTAAGGAACAATACCTTACGTAAACTTAGGAAAGTGCACGCGTTCCGTGTTCCATAATACTCCCCGGAATGCTTTTCACTGACGTAAAAGTGCAGTGTAATGCGTAAGCGATAGCGGATTTGTTCATTGCACCTTAAGATATTATGAAAAATTAAATCCATTGGCTAACAATTACGCAGTAGTATAATAAGTCTATGCTAATAATGCAAATAAGTCAAATTGATGATTAATTTATTTATAAGTGATTTTCATATGTCGATGATGTAAAAAACGTTTTATCTACATTTTTTTGGACACGATCTAGACTAGATACATTTAACAAGACATTTTAAATTTCAACAGATGGCGTTAATATCATCTCGCTTTTAAAACGGGTTTACGATTCTTAGGTTGGCGGTTGGATGCTGTGTCAAACATGCAAGACGTCTGTTCTCCATTTGCCAATCCGACTGCCAAGCGTGGTGAATAATGCAAATCTTCTCAAAATATACTGATTTTATACACACATATCTCACATCAAATCTACTTAAACAAAATAATTAAAATAAAGATATAAATTATATAAAAGGTAAGAAGGTCAATGGTGAAGCTTATAAGTTTATATTAGAATAATGCTATGGAAGAGTGTGACCTTCTGGCACAAGTTTTTAAAATACTTAAAAAGATCCCCTTTTAAGTATTTTAAAAATTTCAACTATAACACTTCCAATGTATAATGTCCTTATCCAATAAAATTATTATATTTATTTTATTTTATTTTATTATTTTTCTATAAATCCATGTAAGATAAGAATATAAATTAAAACGTCCATAACAAAAAATCCATTTAAGATAAGAATATAAATTCAAGTAACTTACACCATAGAAAATTGCATTATAAGTTTATTTACGGTCAACGTACAGCGGCATGATGGAGTAAGTGGGTACATTATGGGATTTTAATTTGACATGGTTACGTCAGAACTAAATCGAAAACATTGCTTCCAGTCATGACTTGAAATGGCTATAAAATTTTAATTAGTTTTACAAACCCTAAATTTTATTTAATCTACTCGTACACCTAATGATTTGTTATGTTTATGCGAACATTACACATTAAAAACAAATTTTTTCGGATTTCATCGAGTTTAATTCAACTTTTTGATATGATCATGGAGGGGACTGAGGTGTTTGACGTCCCGATGTCATAGTTAGCCAGGCTACCTTCAGTTATAGATTATAAATTTTTGCTACGATCTACGCAGAATGAGCTTACAGTATTTTGAAGTCCCGTAACAATGGGTGCTGTAAAGCACCCGAAACATCGGTAAATAAAAAGTTAAATTAAACGCGATAAAATCCGTAAAAATTAGTTTCATTTAATCTACTCGTATATATAAACCAATAGTCGTGCGTTAATATCGCAAAAATCTCGAAACTTGCTCGACCAATTTTGATGTAATTTTTTGTGTGTATTTGAGTGGGTCCCGAGATGGTTTAGATTTACAATTGGACTCGAAAAATCTCGAAACTGGCTCAACCGATTTAGATGTAATTTTTTGTGTGTATTTGAGTGAGTCTCGAGATGGTTTAGATTTAGAATTGGACTCGAAAAATCTCGAAACTGGCTCAACCGATTTTGATGTAATTTTTTGTGTGTATTTGAGTGAGTCCCGAGATGGTTTAGATTTACAATTGGACTCGAAAAATCTCGAAACTGGCTCAACCGATTTTGATGGAATTTTTTGTGTGTATTTGAGTGGGTCCCGAGATGGTTTAGATTTACAATTGGACTCGAAAAATCTCGAAACTGGCTCAACCGATTTTGAAGTAATTTTTTGTGTGTATTTGAGTGAGTCCCGAGATGGTTTAGATTTACAATTGGACTCGAAAAATCTCGAAACTGGCTCGACCGATTTTGATGGAATTTTTTGTGTGTATTTGAGGGGGTCCCGAGATGGTTTTGATTTACAATTTGACACGTTAGGTGGCTCTGTTGTCGAAATCCAAAAATCAGTCGTGCGAAGCCGGGGTGGCTCGTTAGTAACAATATATAATATAATAAAAAAGTTAGTAACAATATAATCCATATCCTTATTTTTACAATAGAAAGTTTGTAGTTAATTGCTAACACCAATATATTACTTATTCTATACAATTCTATTGGAAGCGAAGGATCGCTCTAACTTCTTTTAAGTCTCCCTGAATCAACTAAATTAAACAACTTCTATATTTATAGCATCAGACCACCGTCTGTCCCTTTTCTCCTCTAGTCTGCTCTATTTTGATGTTTGGATAGTCCATCTATTGTCTCATTTAACATCAACTCATTTCTTTGACCCTGAGTCAATTTTTTTTCCATTCACATCATTTGTTATATGTATATATATGTATATATATATATATATATATATATATATATATATATATATATATATATATATATATATATATATATATATATATATATATATATATATCGAACAATTCCAAAGTGGTAGAGCCACACTGCTGCTGTATTAAGGTTGTAGCACGAATCGGTCGGCTTGACCGGAGTAGGACCACGCTCTCACAGAATACCAGCGTCAAATAACAGCTCAATGCTGCTGTGTTTCATATGAGGAGTAAAGAGAACCGGAAACCCTTTTTACTGAAATCGAGGCATTCCATCTTAGTCCTCAGAGTGACAACGCATCTCATATCTTAATCGGAGATAAATGTAGATGTCTATCGGAAACAGCATTCACTTAACATCAGGTGGACTATGTGTTCGTTCGTCGCCTTTATTCTATATAAAAAATTGTTATTGAATCTTTTACCGAAGTAACGTTGTACGATACGTGTACGAGACGTAACAAAAGACTGCACTTTAAAATCCGCCTTAAAAGCCTGGCAACTTATTCAGCAGAGGACTGTATTAATTTTTAATGACAAAAAAGAATAAATAAATGATAGATGTTCACAGCACTTACAAAATTAAGAGTGAGGATACATAAAGTTACAATAAGCTGAAAATCGGATAAATTGTTCGTCGATAATTGTTTGTTGTTCGCATTGGGCTGTTATTTTACGCTGGTATTCTGTGAGAGCGTGGTCCTACCCCGATCGAGCCGACCCATTCGTGCTACAACCATAAGACATCAGCAGTATGGCTCTACCACGGCAAAAGTAAACGTAAAAGCAATTAAATGATATCAATATGCAACCCTTAATTTATGTTTAACGATTACCGTTGTTACGGAGCTGTGTATAATGACCAAGTGTCAATGAAAGTAAAAGGCGCTAGGTTCGATACCCGGACGGAAATAAAAGAGAACGGGAAGTTTTCCTTGCACGCGCTGTAGTTGTTAATGCGTAGGTTTATTGATCGAGCTATAACTCAAAGAATAATAATTAACGGCTTCATTATGTAATGGCTTGAGCATTGAGTTGCAGCGCTGGCGCTCCGAAAGGGGTAGGCAGAAACCATTTGAGAAATTCAAACGTGACGCTATGTAAGTAACTATATAAAAAAATATAACGAAAGGGTGTGTTAGTAACGTCGAAACAACAGTTTTTTAATAAATGCATATGAAAGTATATACGGTACTTATAACAAAAAAAATTTTTTTGAAAAATTTGTTTGTCTGTCTTTATTTCTGTCTGCCTGTCTGTTTGTTTGTTCTGGTTAATGTCTGTAATGGCTTCACAAATTTTGACGGGACTTTCACAGACAGATAGCTGCTATTATAAAAAGTAATAAGTAGTAACGGAAATGTGAAGTATTGTAATTACCTAATGAAGGCTCCAATCTACGAGACGACCAAATACTTTCTGATCTTTCTTGATTTATTGGCCTTGTGAAAAGATGTTGGATCTCTATGCTTTTATTGCATATACCGCGATGAGTGCTCCAAAGGATTGTTCGGGTTAATTCACGATACTAAACTCCACCATAGTATGTTGCAACAGAGTTGTAATTTTATCTACACATGGTCAGTGGCAGTCCACTACCGTGCGTTTTAGTTTTCGTATGTTCGAGGAATTTGACACGCACGACCACATTACGGAGTTTACTGTTAACAGCGGTTCTTTCAGACTCATAACACTTTGAGACCTTCAATAAAAAAGCCTACTCCTTAGCCTTAGTGTTTTGATAGTAAATGAAGAAGATTAATGGGCGGAGGTGATCAATTACCATCAGATAAGCCATCTGCTTGTTAGTCTTTAACAAAAGATCAAAGATGACTGTTGGTCTAATGGTAATAAGAGCGACTGATGAAGTGGTCCCGGATTCTAATCCCGCGTAGGGTGAAGTTAGTCGATCAATGGGCTTGCTGCCGAGAAATTCTTAGTAGCAGCTCGGAGTAAACAAGTTAGGGTTTGGGGATTCCCGACAATTTCAAAGTTCCGGTACACGAGACAGCCTACAATCAAAGTTCCGGGAATTCCCAGGACTCGAGACTTTTAAAATCAATTTTTTAAAGAGGGGTAAGCCTTTTTGAAGAATTTTAATTGAGTTAATTTCTTGTAAAACGTATTAAAAAGGCATTTTTTGTAAAAATCAACATTTTTATTAAACAGAAAATTAAATCCGATTAACTTTAACGTTAACTTCAGTCTTTATAATTTATTTGTTTATTTCTTTTAATCACACACACAATCACTTTTAAGCAGTTAAATCTAAAAGTTACAAAATGAACTTAGTTAAAATCATACTAATTCTTAATAACTTTACTTTTATCAAGTAATTTTACTATCTAATCATTGGTAATAATCACAACATTGTTAATTCTCATAACCACAAATTTGTTTTATAATTAAATAATCTATACATATAATAAATCTGTAGAAAAGTCGTGTCTGTAATTCTATTATTTTTTGAAAAAAACAAGTCCAGGGGACTAAACAAGCGGTACTGAAACCAAATTAGTAGTTTTTAGAATTTTTGTCTGTCTGTCTGTCTGTCTGTCTGTCTGTGTATTCAGGATTCACTCATAAACTACAAGACGGATTTACATGAAATTTTGTAAGTGGGTAGTTAAGAACCCGGGGCAACTTATAGGCTATTTTTATCCGATTACGGAGCATCAAAAAAGAAGGTTATGTTTTTTTTACCTTTCTTTGGAGTTAATTTTATAATAATTTTATAATAAGTGCATAAAATGTCATTAGTCTTAAGGTAGATTACATAAAGTTCTTAATTTGTAATGTATATTTATAACTGAAGCTTAATATACTATGTTAACCGTTGAAACTTAGTTTAAAACTTCACCGACTACGTTGTATGTTTATAAGACAGTGCCATCTATTATTAAAATGCAAAAAGTGTTACGTTTTCCCTTCAGGCACTAATAAATTATTTATTATACATATTAAAGTTTTATTAAAAAATATAAACATTTATAGAAGCTTTTTATATGTATGTATTGCTTTTAAATTTTGTCTATCGTTATGAAAATCAAGTTTAATTTAAATACATAATAGCGCCATTTAAGAAAAAGTAAGTTACAATGACGGCATCCACACCTTTTTCTGCCACCAGTGTGGCGCCACTTGTGAAGGTGAAGTGAGGTATAATATTTGACAGATATCAGGGCGGGGAAGTTAATTTGTTCGAAAAATGTAAAGGTTAATGTTTCTTTCTGTACTGTTGCTATATTTTATATTTTTAAAATTAAAAATACATAATATTCATGAAAGTAGAAAAATTTTAAAAAGTTAAAAATGTGCAAAAAAGTAAACAGCAAACCACTGACTCATTGTTTTGTGTATTAGTATAATACTCTAGAAACTGATAAACTTTTATTAAAAACTTACTTCTCCATTAAATGACATTGTGTAACAAAAAACTTTATCTCAGTGTCAACTAGCGACATCTGGTGAGCAGAAAATTATTAGCCCTCATTAAACAGTATGGTTCTCTAACTACTTCACTTCACGGCGACTATTTAAATATTAGTATAATACTCTAGAAACTGATAAACTTCTATTAAAAACTTACTTCTCCATTAAATGACATTGTGTAACAAAAAACTTTATCTCAGTGTCAACTAGCGACATCTGGTGAGCAGAAAATTATTAGCCCTCATTAAACAGTATGGTTCTCTAACTACTTCACTTCACGGCGACTATTTAAATTGTATATATTATTTGTATAAATACATAATAAACAATTGTAATTTTTAGTTAGGTCCTTTTCTATCCTATAATAGGAATATAACTATTTTTTTTTATGAAATATATATTGGTACAATGATAATTGTTTTATTTCACTATTTTCCGTTACGTTCCGTTAGATGTCATTGCTGAACATCTACCTCGCGTAGGTAAGATTTTTCGTGAGTTTTCTTAATGACACATTATTTTATATCTACTCAATATGATAATTTGTAAAAGTTGTTATATTTGTGATAATACTGTGTGCTAAGTTTTCTATTCTTTTACCTTTCATGACATCATATTACGGATTTACGGATTTCTGATATTTTGTCTTACGATACGGAATTAGTTGTTTGGATTTTTTAGACTGTAATAATATATTAAATTTAAATTTAAATTAAATTAAATTGAATTAAATAATATTATTATTGTAGTCTAAGGTTAAGTGATCACTAAATTGTTACATACGTGATTACATTTTCGGATAAGGATTTTATTTTGTGTTTTGGTTGTTGAATAAATTTTAAATAATGCCGCAAAAAAAGAAAAGTAGTCTTTCTCAATACACTAGAAGGGCTAAAAGGATGAGACAAGTTCGATCGCAAGAGACAAATGAGGACCGTGAGCACCGTTTAGCTTACAATAGAGAACAAACTGCGGAATCTCGGGCATCAGAGTCCAGTTTTAATAATGAAACGCGCTTAGCTACAGATCGCGAACGTCACGCGTTGTCTCGCGCTTCGGAAACATTAACAAATTACTCTCAGCGTTTAAAAGTAGACCGTGAACGTCATATCGAGTCTCGAGCTTTAGAGACGTTTACGGAGCATTCAGAAAGGTTGACTGCAGACCGTGAACGTCATGCTGAAAGTCGCGCTTCAGAAACGTTTACGCAATATTCAGACCGCTTGACAGCAGACCGTGAGCGTCATGCTGAGTTTCGCGCTTCGGAAACATTTACGGAGTGTTCAGAACGGTTGACTGCAGACCGTGAACGTCATGCTGAGTCTCGCGCTTCAGAAACGTTTACTCAATATTCGGAACGCTTGACTGCAGACCGTGAGCGTCATGCTGAGTCTCGCGCTTCAGAAACGTTTACTCAATATTCGGAACGCTTGACTGCAGATCGTGAGCGTCATGTCGAGTCTCGCGCTTCGGAAACATTTACGGAGTGTTCAGAACGGTTGACTGCAGACCGTGAAAGTCATGCTGAGTCTCGCGCTTCAGAAACGCTAACTCAATATTCGGAACGCTTGACTGCAGACCGGGAACGTCATGCAAGATCACGTGCTTCGGAATCATTTACTCAATATGAAGCGAGGTTAGCAGCAGATAGGGAGAGCCGTTCGGTAAGTAGGACACATGAAACCCAGCAGGAGCATGACTTACGCTTAGAATTGGCAAGGGGATATTATGAAAATTCGCTTCAACACCGTAACGAACTTTTGTCTTTACAAAGGGAAAGAGTGCAAGCAATTAGGAGTAACGAGACAGAGAGTGAACGTGCAATTCGGTTACAAGCTGATCGTATTCGTACTTTTATAAATCGTTCACCCACCTTTACTCCGCCATCTATGGACAGAGAGAACTACACTGATCTCCCTTGGGTTGATAAAGAAAATAGTGGTTTTACCTACACTTTTAATATTGACTATAGTGAATTTGCCGAGATCGGAAGAATGATTCGCACTTGTAGTCATTGTCAATCACTTAAGTGGTCTAAAGAATCAAACGGGTTTTGCTGTTCAGCTGGCAAGGTACAATTGGAAATATTTCAAGAGCCCCCAGAACCTCTTAAATCGCTACTTAATGGGGACCATCCACATTCCAAGCAGTTTTTAGACAATATCCGTTCATACAATGGGGCATTCCAGATGACTTCTTTCGGGGCCAAGCAAGTGGTACATGGAACATTTATGCCTACTTTTAAAGTGCAGGGGCAAGTCTACCACTTAATTGGTTCGCTTTTGCCTGAGACAGAACCAAAGTTTTTACAAATATATTTCGTTTCTGATTACCATGAACAAGCCAATATAAGGAGGCAGAATTTCCCAAATTTAAACGCTAATGTTATCTCAGAGCTTCAGGGCATGCTTCATCAGGTCAACCCTTATGTATCCAATTTCAAAGCTGTACTAGAGTCGATCCCTCAAGATGAATACAATAATTATAAGTTTGTTATTAGCGCGGATAAGCGACCTTTAGTGCAACATTCCGGCCGTTATAATTCTCCATCCACCAATGAAGTGGCAGTTGTCCTGGTGGATCAGCAATGCGACAAGCGCGACATTATAGTACGCACGCGTGATGACCGCCTGCAACGAATTAGTGAGACTCATCGTTCTTACGACTCCTTACAGTACCCACTTATTTACTGTCGCGGTGAAGATGGTTACAACTTTACGGTTTATCAAGTTGACCCCGCTACAGGAGCACCTCGGTTAGACAGAAAAGTTTCGGCTCTGCAATTTTATTGTTATCTCATGCAAATAAGACAACGTCGTTTTGTATATTTACAACGATTTCGTGGCTTATTTAACCAGTTTATTGTTGATATGTACGCAAAAGTTGAAACAGAGCGTTTAGTATTCATTCGTACTCATCAGAGACAGTTCGTGCCGAAAATTATGTGGATCTTCATGATGCAGTACAGGGAGATACACACATAGAAAATTTAGGACGTTTAGTTATATTGCCTTCCAGCTTTATCGGGAGTCCCCGAAATATGAATGAACGCGTTCAAGACTCATTCTGTTATGTTCGCAAGTATGGTAGGCCAGATCTTTTCATAACAATAACTACTAACCCTAAATGGATCGAGATTTCTCAAGAGCTGCTAGAAGGTCAAGCATCGTACGATCGACACGATTTAATTAGTCGAGTTTTTTATTTAAAGTTAAAGTTGTTAATCAACTTATTAACCAAGCAAAACGTTTTTGGCGCTACGTCATGCTATACATACAACGTGGAATGGCAAAAAAGAGGGCTGCCCCACGCTCACATTCTTCTATGGTTATTACAAAAAATTCGTCCTAATGACGTTGATAATATAATAAGTGCAGAATTACCAAATCCCACAAATGATCCTATTTTACACCAAATTGTTAAAACACAGATGATACACGGGATACACGGGCCTTGCGGTGCATTAAATAATAATTCTCCGTGCATGAAGGATGGACAATGTACGAAAAAATATCCAAGACCCCTTTTAAGAGAAACAATCACTGGTGAAGATGGTTATCCCAAATATCGGCGGCGTGCTCCACAGTATGGAGGATTCACCACAAAATTGAGAATGTTTGGACAAGATGTAGAAGTAGATAACAGGTGGGTAGTGCCGTACTCACCTGTGCTATCGAGAACTTTCCAAACCCATATAAACGTAGAAATGTGTAACAGTGTTGAATCAATTAAATACATTTTTAAGTATGTAAATAAAGGGACGGATCAAGCAACACTTGCAATGAGCAACGACAGATTTGACGAAATTACAAGATTTCAATCAGGGCGATACATAAGTTCTTCGGAGGCAGCATGGCGAATATTCAGTTTCCCAATAAGCGAGCGTAATCCCCCGGTAATGCATTTAGACGTTCACGTGGAAGGCGGACAACGCGTATATTTTCACCCAGACAATATTGTGGAGCAACTAGAAAATCCTAGACAAACAACTTTACTGGCGTTCTTTCGATTATGCGAATCTGACGATTTCGCAAGAACTTTGCTTTATGACGAAGTTCCAGCGTATTATACATACGATAAGCAACACAGGATTTTTAATCGTCGCCGACGTGGTATTCCTGTTGAAGGTTTTCCCAACCTTTTTAAAGAACATGTGCTCGGCAGAGTGTACACTGTACATCCCAATAACTCCGAATGTTTTTACGTACGTTTACTTTTGCATACAGTACGAGGACCCACATCATTTTTGGCTTTGAAAATGTTCAACAACACTCAATATCCTTCTTTTCAAGCTGCTTGCCGGGCTCGAGGGTTATTGGACGACGACCAGCACTGGGACAACACCCTCGTTGAAGCATCTGTTAGTGATAGCCCGCGTCGTTTACGGAATTTATTTGCGGTGTTGTTAGTATTTTGTGGCCTTTCAGATGCTAATCAACTTTGGGTTAAACACCAGAAAAGTTTAGCTGAAGATTACATTAATTTTGAACATGGTGAACTAAATCAAGAGATGCTCAATGATGTATTGAATCGTTGTTTGTGTGATATACAAAACACAGTTTTTTCAATTGGTGGTAATCCCTTAATACGCTATGGATTACCTGAACCAATCTTAAATGTCGAACAAACTAATCGAGAGTATGCAACGGAATCCAATTACGACTCAGAGGAACTGGCCCAAATTCTTCAAGTAGGTGTACCTATCATGACCCCCGAACAAAGAATTATTTTTGATCGTATATGTAACAGTGCTTTGAACACCTCTGGTGAAATGTTTTTTTTGGATGCCCCTGGCGGTACTGGTAAAACATTTCTTACGAAACTTATCCTTGCGCAAATACGTAGCCAGGGAAAAATTGCATTGGCCGTGGCATCGTCCGGAATTGCAGCTACCTTACTTCCAGGAGGCAAAACTGCACATTCCATGTTCAAAATACCCACACAATTAGACGTCACTGAAACCCCCGTTTGCGACATTTCACGTAATAGTGACATAGCTCGAGTACTTCGTGAGTGCACCTTAATTGTATGGGATGAATGTACAATGGCGCATCGCAAAGCAGTAGAAGCCGTCAATAGAACGCTGCAAGATATACGACACAACAATGAACTTATGGGCGGAGTCACTATGCTCTTCTGTGGAGATTTTCGGCAGACATTGCCAATAGTTACACGCGGGACAAGAGCCGATGAAATTAGCGCATGTTTAAAAAATTCAATTCTTTGGCCCCATATTACAAGGTTAAATCTCACCACAAACATGCGAGCGCAAAGAGGCGAGAACACAAATGCTCAAGATTTCTCACAGTTATTATTGAGTATTGGTGAAGGTAGGTTTCCTGAGGTTGATGGTAGAATAGATTTAATTAATAATTTGTGCAAAACAGTCCTTAACATTGAGGAACTTATTATATCTGTTTATGAAGATCTGGCTGGTATAGTAAACCAAGGAAACTCTTGGCTTTGTGAGCGCGCTATACTTACGCCTCGTAATGATCAAGCTGTAAGTATCAACGTGACCATTTTAGAACGTATTGAAGGGGAGAATGTTACCTATACGTCAATAAATAGAGTAGTTGACCGTGAAGAAGTAACAGCATATCCTGTAGAGTTTTTGAATGCATTAACGGCGTCTGGGCTCCCTGCACATGAAATTAAACTTAAGGTAGGGATCCCCATAATTCTTTTAAGAAATTTAAGTCCACCAAAATTATGCAATGGTACTCGGCTCAAAGTAGTTATTCTCCAGAGACATGTGGTTGAGGCAGAGATACTTACCGGTTGCGGTGCGGGTGAGAAAGTTTTTATTCCACGAATACCGATTATTCCGAATAACTTTCCGTTTCGTTTTAAACGGGTCCAACTGCCGGTGAGTGTTTGCTTTGCAATGACGATAAATAAGGCACAGGGTCAAACGCTAAGCAGAGTAGGCGTTGACCTTACGAACAGCTGCTTTTCACATGGGCAGCTCTATGTGGCAATGTCGCGTATCAGCGATCCCACTAATTTGTTTATTTTAGCACCACAAAACAAAACGGTGAACGTTGTTTATGAAGAGGTCCTTTGTTAACTGAATATATTTTTTTACATTTTCTTTTACTTTTGAAGTTCTAACAAAACCGTGATTAAATAAATAAAACCATTAAATTAAATTGCATATTTATATCCCCTTTTTGACTCCTTGTTTTGTATTTATTAAGATTTTATTATTCGAAAACCAGAAATGGATTAGGTGGTAGATAGCTGGCATTAGGTTTTCTTAAAATGTGGATATTATCATAAAATGGCTAATCCTTGCCATCAAGTCATCCAAAATTAAAAGTAAAAAATTTGATCTATTTTAGCCTTTTTCACGAAGCTAACGTTCAGGTAGGTATAAAATAATCTGCTTGATTATAATAAACATATAATTATATATACTCTGTTTGAAAATATAAAAGAATTGGAGAAAAAGATTACATGCGAACGAAGTCGCGGGCACAGCTAGTCTAAATATAAATAATAAACCACACTTATAAATCAGTATTTTAAATAATCAACCAACACATTACTGAAGACTTCTTTGCTGATTTAATAAAATAGGATTTAAAAAAATCTGAACGGCAATAGCTTTGTCCGACAATCTGTTTCAGATTTTTGTAATAATGTCACTGGACAAGGAGGACACCCTCTCGTTTTCAACAGATATCGGTTTAATTGTATTTAAGACTTTATACAGTACATAGTTCCAAATTTTCGGTACATTTTCTGTTGTTTTAAACAACTGAAACTCCTTTTTTAATGTTGCTGATTTTTTCCAAAATTTCGGGTATATTTTCTTGGATATTTTTTTATTGCTTGTTCCATTTGATTTACAAAATTTATGTTTTACAAAGAAGATTGTCTTCATTCCAATTGTCTTACATGTTTAAATCAATAAACGCTTTTTTTCGCAATTTTTCAGATTCAAAAACCGTTCCGCCATCACAATGATGTAAATCCACCTTGTTTTAAAATCCAGTAGTAAACTGAGTTCAAAAGAAGCACCACACCATACTCACATCATAAATGAAATTGACGACTAACTGATTCAACTGACACACATACGATCATAATCCAAACGTCACAGAACAACTAATATGGCAGCATGATGGCAGAGCGGCAAATGCATGCATTATGTTGTGTGCTTAGGAGTTATGTAGTAGACCAAGTAATTATTCATTAAACTAACAGATGGCTTTAGCCTCCTTCAATTATTGAAAATAAAAATGATTACATAGCAATTTCGACAATCTTGTCTCGTCTCGAGTCTCGACCCGAAAGTCCCGGGACTCGAGATAACTAAAATTACAAAAATCCCGGGACTTCGAGACACAAGACGTCCCGGGACCCAAACCCTAAAACAAGTTGACAGCGCTCCGATCCCATACTTTGAAAGCCGTTGGTCCTACGCCTAATCTCTCTCTGGTCCCGTCGAATTATGAGAGTAAGAGAATAGAGAGTGTACCTGTGCCTGTGCACACACTCGTGCAAGATAATCCTACTGCACAGATGACTAGTCTCCGTTGACAGGATGCAGTGACCGAAAATGGGCCTGGCATTATTGTTGCGCGCCACTATTAATGCCTGGTACATGGCGATACTAGTTACCACTAGCGTCTTTCAGCATCGAGTAGCAGAACTAGGAGAGTCAAGATACTTCTAGAAATTTCCATGGAAGAACTTTCTATAACTATCAACACCTAGTCTAATTTTAATAACATTATAAAAAGATTATAATTGCAAAATACATAACTTTAAGTAAAGCTAGAAATGAATGTAACAGCAAAATTCACTCGGTGAAATTACGCAGAGTAGGCAGCGCTACAAAAAAGGAAGCCGGGAAAAAACAATACATTTTCTTCAATAAAGTCCACGGGTTTTTTGTAAAGTTAATGGTGTGCATTACGGAGCATAGTGTTGTAACTTTGAAGATATACTTTCTTCGGTAACAAAAACGAGATTACGTGAGACACAACTTTTTGGATGGCTTCCAACCGGATGTAGGCACGCTTCGATTATGGGCTTTCACGTTTTTCATCTGTTGCGAATGCTTGCAACTTTTAACCGACTTAATTAAAAAGGTGGGGTTTGCAATTCGACTGTATGATTTTTTGTATATATATTAGGCGTTACCTTTGTCAACTGTGAACCGATTTTGATGATGTTTTAACTGAAAACTTCTTTAGAATCGTTGTTATTACAAATTTAATGAAACGAAAAAGCAAAACTAGTTTTTAATGCTATTCCATCATTATTATCATTATATTTATCATTAACTGGAAACTCGCCTCTGCTATGCTAATTATGATTCGTTTTTTAGATTTAGGATAATCAAAAACCAATTATATTATAAATTTTTCGTTTATTTTTTTTTAATAAATTCTTTTAGTTATATATACTCGAACCCTAGATCCCTCCTGGAATTGTCTATATTTGTTCGTAAAGTTTCATTACAATCGTTTCAGCCATTTCGGATATTAGCCCTGACGAATAAAGAGACAAAAATTTTGTAATTTTTTTTATAGGATAGGGTAACAAACGAGCACACAGTCCACCTGATGGTAAGTGGTTGCTGTGGCCCATAGACATCTACATCTATCCTCGATTACGAATCGAAATGCAGATGCGTTGTCATCCGTGAGAACTAAGATGGAATGCTTCGTTTCCAGTAAAAAGGGTTTCCGGTTCTCCACACTCACCGTACGAAGCACAGCAGCATTAAGCTACTATTTCACGCTGGTATTCTGTGAGAGCGTGGTCCTTCCCCGGTCGAGCCGACCCATCCGTGCTACAACTATACTACTAATATAGCTGCAGCATGGCTCTACCACAACTATGTATATTTAAGTTTTAATGGCGAGCAAATAACCGCTATACTCAATAAAAGTCAGTTATTTTGAAATTACAGACACATAGACAGACACTTTAATTTCATTTATATGTATAGATTAATCCGTGTGATATTTACGAAAGTGAGTATTACGTTTAGGACAACTGTATTGATAAATTTTCCTCGTAGCTGATGTAATCGACCGTACACGTAAACGTGAGTAAATTTTGGCCGCAAATTAAGGAGTACTGGTCATTGTGGTTTGTGGTCATATTGCGTCACAGCGCTACAAGCGTTAGCGTAACAAATAATAATTTCACTGATTAACAGTTCCTTCGCTTAGTAGTTATGTAAACGAAATCGTTTCTTATGAAAATCAGTTTATCAGATAGGCATTTATTATTTTGACGTGGTTACTACGTTGTACGTCGGCTTGATCGAGGTAAGGCCACACTCTTATACAATACCATCAGAATAATGCTGTGTTTCGTATGGAGAGAATGGAGAACCGGAGACCCCTTTTATTGGTGAACGAGATATTACATCTTAGTCCTCAGGGGTAACAACGCATCTGAGTTTTGATTTTTAATTGAGGGTAGACGTAAATGTCTATGGACCACGGGTTTCAATTACCACTAGGTAAACTACATGCTCGTTTATCACCCTTGTTCTGTAAAAAAAATCTTTTTTTTTATGGAAGAGGGGGCAAACGAGCATGCGGCTCACCTGATGTTAAGTGACTACCGCCGCCCATGATCAACCGCAACACCAGGAGAATTGCGGGTGCGTTGCCGGCCCTTTAGAAAGGAGTAAGCTCTTTTCTTGAAGGTCCCCAGGTCGTAAATCGTCAAAGTTCACACGTGGGCCTTTTCGGTTGTATGCAAAATTTCTTTCAATTGTCATATTTAGCAGTACTAGATATTTTGCTTCATGACGCTAAAGCGCGCCGCTGATCGTTTAGAGATTGTTATTTTGGTTGTTGGTTTGGAATAAGGGTAACAAAAAAGTACACAGTTCTGATGGTACAACACGTATGAATTAACTTGAGACTCCGCTGGAATGCGACCCACTTCCCGACTCCCCGCACCGCGTCCCGCGCTGGCCGTGCGCGCTCAATACCGATAGCATTTTTGTTACGGATACGCGTCTCGACTCTAGTTCGATATTTTTGATAATTGTTTGTTGTTTGGTTTGGACTTTTGTTTGTTTTTGTTATACTTGAACGTTATTTTATCTGTTTGTCGTTAATTGCGTTGTTTTATTGTTAAGTTTGGACGTTGTGTTGTGCCGTTTTCTTGTGACGCTTAGGAGTTACTTAAATCACCCTAAGGTTGCCTGGGAGAGATTGCTTTTTAGCAATAAGATCGCCTGTTATGCTTTGTATTTTTATTGTGTACGAATCTGTAACACTTTTTATAGTGCAATAAAGTGTATAATAAATAAATTAATAATATTATAAATGAGAAAGTCTGTATGTTTATTTCTTTGTCCTTCCTTGACGCGTTAACTAAAAATAATATTATATATATTATAAAAAATAAATATTTAAAATATATAAAGATGGCAACAGTATATCACTTATTACTTCTCCCCTTGCCAAAACATTTTATTTTGTTTTTATTAGTAATCTCATGCAAATCTCAAAAATTTCAAATAAAAAAATATTACGACGCATTATTTTGCACACCGTACATTGACAATTACGTCATCGGCCCAGGTCTCAAGTTAATCCGTACGAGTTATAAGTAGATGCTGTTGCCCATAGACATCTACATCTACCTTCGATAAAGATTTAAAATTCAGATGCGTTTCACTCCTGAGGACTAAGATGTAATGCCTCATATTCAGTTAAATTGGTCTCCGGTTCTCTACCCTCACCACACGAAACAGCAGCATTAAGCTGCTATTTGCTGGAATTCTGTGAGAGTGAGGTCTTTTACCATAGAGTCAACCTATTCATGCTACAACTGTAATATGCTGCAGCATGGCTCTACCTCGCATAACGTCCAGCAGGTGTCGTCACAAACGTGAAATGCCTGATTTATTTACAACAAATACGTTTTATAATGTTAATATCATATAGTAGATTATACATATAGTGAATTGTTCTTTAGAAGTACAAATAAAAAGATTTCAGAATATTGGGTAAGTATATTGATTTTTTGAGATTTGCATGAGATGAGATTGATTGAGATAATTGAACATGACAAGCAATATGTTAACAATTCATTTATTTGTCTGTACACGAACAAAAGACTTAATTGATTTGATTTAAACGTGTTTTCAATCGACAAGACGACTTGACGTGTTAAAGAAATAATTAAGACAAATTACTTTACCGATAAAACCAAGTAGTTATCAGACGTAGGACCACGGTGCTTAGTAGTCAGTGCATTGGACGTGAACTCTACGTTTGAATCCCAACTGAACTATACCTGTTAGAGGGATCTAGATGTATTGGGTATGCTTGTGTGTCTGACACGCAAAATTACTTCGGTTTTAATTGGAAATATGTAAGAGAGCGTGTTTGCGCTTATGTACTATACTATAATAAATTTAGAGCAGTTGATGACTTCAGAAGTGAGGCTGGGAAATAATGACATTATGATCATTATCATCATTATAAATCATTCAAGGATTTTTTTGTTAAAGAATTCGTTCAGAGCGACTGACAAGGAAATTTAGATTACTATCTAAAGCTATCTGGTAGATTAAATCAAACCATCGGCAGGCTGACGAATTACTTGATTTTTGATTGAAAAGGAATTTCGTTTGTCTGAACAATTTTAAAATTTGGAATTTATAAATTTGAGATGGTAATCTTTCTTTGAAACTTTACTCGTGATTGAAGTAAATATTTTCGCGGTTTTTCCTAATTGGATTAATAATGTATAATTTGTATTGTATCTTTGTGATAATAAAGTTCAAAAACTTTATTAAACCAAGACTGTATAAAAGGGGTTATTGTAATATTAGTGAATGTTAAGGAACCCCAGGGAATGAGGTGATTGCTACCAAGCTATTTATAATTTATTTTGTGTTGTTAATAATTATGTAATTTAGATGATTATAAGCTGTTTTTTTTTTCAAATAATAAGCTCCGCTGAGTTCCCTTCGGTTCTTCCCAGGACTAAGGTTTTTTCCCAACCAGAATTAAATTAAACATAAGAGTAACTTTCGATAAGTATAATTTATAATCTATATTCAATAAAAAAGTTTCTGTTTCTCTTTCTGTTTCTGACTCCCTTCTTACTGTAAAGATAAATGACAATGTGCGAAAGGAGGAAGGCAAAAAATGGATGCGTAAAGCCAATCGTGCTAAATGGCGAACCTTAAAAGTGGCCTAGACAAGGAAGGGACTGTCGCAGTTTAAATGATTAAAAAATTAATAATATAAATAATTTTTGGAGAAAAACGTGTTTTGTACAACGATCACTTAAACGTTACTTTAAAACACAGAGCGAACTATGTTAAACAGAAAACCAATATAGTTTTTTTATAAATATTTTTTGTACAAGTAATAATGTCAAGCGAGCACACAGTCCATCTGAAGGTATGTGTGCATTCGGTGGCCTATAGACACCTACAATCAAATCGACTAAGAATCTGAATGCAGCTGCGTTGTCATGCCTGTATACATGTATACTGTATACGTTTTATACGTGGTAAAGCCATTCTGCAGCTATATTAATTGTATAGTTGTAGCACGAATGGGTCGACTCGACCGGGGAAGGACCACGCTCTCACAGAATATCAGGGTAAAATAACAGCTTAATGATGCTGTGTTTCGTACGGTGAGTGTAGAGAAGCGGAGACCCTTTTTACTGGATAAGAGGCATTTCATCTTAATCTTCTCGCTGACAACGCATCTGAATTTTGGTTCGCAAACGAAGATAGATGTAGATGTCTATGGGCCACAGCAGCCACTTACCATCAGGTGGACTGTGCGCTCGCTTGTCATCCTTATCCTATAAAAAATACCAAGTAGGAATGCCTGGTCATCGTTAAAAGGGTCTCCATTTGACCATACGAAAAGGGCTGCACTCTGCTGCTATTTTAAGTACTATTTTATTAGAGCATAGTCCGTACTCTGCCAAACCGACCTATTCTTACTGCATATACATTTTCAGCGTGTCTTTATCGTATAGCATACTCATCTATGAAAGATAAACGACCAAAAAATACAAAGAGTTTCTGAGCATTAGTGAGTCAGGCTTCTACACGACTGCAGCTCACTGTTTAGTTTTCTAAGCACTCAGGCAATTCAAATCAACGGCGAACTCTTTGTACCTTGATGGATTACGCCAGAGTCATTAAGGTGGGTTATTCACTTGACAGAAAGCTTCGGCTACCGCAATCGCTGTCGCCTTCTCATCAGTACCCCATCAGCTTAATGACGCACTTTCACCCGGGGCCTTTGTATGCCAAACGGGCTTAGGCCTTGCGCCATATTACGTATTGAACGAATTTGATTAGAGCGCGGAGATTTATTGTTATGTAATAAAATTAATTCTGTACGTACGTTATGATTATTATGCCTGATTTTAATATGGTATTTTATTTTTAATAGTTCGGTATGCTATGTACTCGGTTATATTTCTTTTTATTCTTTAATACCGATGTTTTAATATTTGACCCTTTTTACTGGAAACGAGCCATTCCATCTTAGTTCTTAGGGGGAGGACGCATTTGCATTTTAATTCTCAATCGAAGTCACAGTATTCAGTTACCATCCGGTGAACTGTGTGCTCGTTTGTCATCTTTATTATATTAAAAAGAAGCTTGCTTTAAAAGATCCTCAAAACTCACTTCCTAGTACTGACAATACATTCATGGCCACGGTAGCACTATCGTGTTGATCTGTGAACCAATTAGACGGTCATTGCCGGTCTTCGGTGCGATAACATCGGCTCACTGGCCCGGAGGTGACGTCTTTGCCCTGGATTAGTAGATACTGTAACTATACCGATATAATTTGTCAGCGGATCTGAAGAGAGCAGAGAAAGGCAACATCACGTGACAAAAAAACTAAATGAAGTTACATACTTTTTAATTATTATTATACAAAGAAAAGAGTTACATAGGTGTTTTTATTTTTTTTAAAGTTAAATAAATCGAAAAAATATATGTCTTTTTTAATTATTTGTGCCGTGGAGTGCGAGAGGGCGGTTGAGTTTCACCTCTGTGCCTCGAAAAGCACGTTAAGCCGTTGCTCCTATGCCTGATCTCTCTTTCATCTTGTTGGTTTGCCGTCCCATCGGACTATGAGAGCGAGGGGATGGAAAATAATAATAATAATAATTTATTTATTTCTCACCGCAAACGACATGTAAGATACAATTATGTTACATCTTTATTATAGAGTGCACCTGTACTTGCGCAAACACTCAGATTGGTCTCTATGACCGAAATTTAGTCTGGAGTATGTTATAATTGTTTAAAAATTTTATTGGCGCCGGCGGGGATAAAACTCACATTGCCCACGTATGCTGTGAAATTTGACAAGCGTGTATCGTCTTAACAACCAGGGTGCACATAATGCTATAAACAATGCGTAAAGAAAATCATGTCCGGGATGAAAAGATTATAACATAATTAAAAATAATAACATATTATTGTAGAATAAAAATTGTAATTGTGATTTAAATAATATATTTTGCTAGATTTTCTAGGTAGAACCTCACTACAGCTACATTATTGTAGCAAGATCGGGTCGGCTCGATTGGGAAAGTACCACGCTCTTACAGAAAAATAGCTTGAATTAGAAGTTTATTGCTAATCAGGACTATGTGGTCGTATGTCACCCTCATTATAAAAAAAGGATCTTCGAAATACAAAGTTAACGCCTTTTATCTTAGGTCCCACAGCTGGACACAGGTCTCCTCTCATTTTTGGGATAGTTTTGACAGCACACATACATACATTAACACTCACGCCTGCAATTTGACACACCTCTCTCCCCTCTTCCACATTCATATACTTACGCATACTTGCTCGTCGGTTAAGGGTACTCCTAATTTGGCCCATTTTCAATATATGGCCAATTTGGTCGATAAACTTTCGACTAGGACGTCCCTTTCCGACTCTGCCGTTCACTTTTGCAACATAAATTTGCTTTGTCACTCTTTCCTCATTCATTCTTTCCACACGACCACTTCAGGCCATTAAATAAGTTATATTTCAGTGGTGGTCACATATAAATTTGAAGCAATTCCTCAGCCTTTAAGAGTGGCGAAATTCAGGAGTAATTTTTAAAACAAGACATTCTATTTACTACCTTAAGCTAATAATGATAATCTTTACTCCACTCATAAAACTTTAATTATTTACATTTTTTTTTAAATTAAAAAGCGACTTCAACGAATTTACAAGAATAAAATAATTTTCACATACTAATTTCAGAAGTTGATGTTAAGATACAGAGAATATTTTTTATATAAGAGGGGGCTAACGAGCATGTGGTTCATCTGATGGTAAGTGGTATATGAAATAAAAACCCTCACCTTTTTAAATTTACAAAATACGAAAATTCGTGATTAAATGTGATTGCAAGTATTACTTAGTGTCTAACAAGCACATACACCTTAGCGTTATTTTATTGATGATACCTATTTAAGCTGTAATATCAAACAGGTTAATAAAAATAATATTTGAAAATCGTTTCACAATAGTACATTAAGATATTGCGTAACATAAATGCTAAAAAGAACATACTGTATAATTTAGTACCTTTTTTGAATTCGTAATGTTGTTCGTCGATCGTGTTCCGCGAATACGCAAACAAAACGCATGTCATAATAAGTTACGAGATACGACAGAGAACTTGTTAATAATTCATGTGTCGACAGTCCACTCAAGCGGCGACTATCCAATATTGCGACTTGGGCACATTAATTTTTATTTCTATTGCCTTTAATTTCTTATCTAATCAAATGGTATTTCTAGTTTTATTTTAAATATTTTTCATGTGAGTAAGTTCTTATGATAATGATGATGATACTTATTATTGTCTTTTAGTCGTTTTCTATGGCAAACATTTCCTAATAACATTATAAGGTTTGATAGCTATCGACATCGAAAACTATCAAACCTAGTAGATTAGAACCTACCTGTGACCAAGTACACGGAACACGTGGTAGTGATTGTTTTGCACATAGTAGTGATTAGAGACTAGTAATAGACTTAAAATTTAGAATAGGCTAAATGATTACAAATAAAGTTGTTAAGGAGACCGAAGAATAGTTATTAAGGGACCGTGTAGTGGCGGTATGAGAATATTCACTACCCTATATCGTGCCGTGAGTGTCGTAAGGGGAACAGAGGAAAACAAACCAAGGGATGAGCAGCAGCATCTTCGTTATAAACCATGGTTGCCAACCCGCCTGCCAAACGTGGCAACTATGGCAAATATCTCCCCTATATAATACAATTTACTACTTGTGCCCTGCAGTGGACTTTTGACAGGCTGTATCGGTAACGGTAAACAGTTAATCTGCAATAAGCTTTGTCGAAAGATTTAAACTATTATAAATACTATAAAAATTAGTTAACTTAATACTAATTATATATTTTACTTTTATTTTCTGCTCATGCCACAGAGTACATTAAATACACCTGGGAAAAAAGAAATTATGTAAGTAACGTGTTTTATGAATTGGGGTACTACCAGCTAAACTTATTAGATCGGATTTTTGAACATTCACGACGTTTACAATGATTGCAGCTGACTGATATTTTGTATATTGTTCAAATCTGATAAAGAATAGAATTTTATATCTATATTATATCCGTACGGTGCAACATCGTGCTTTCTGCCGCGTCGCCAGTTTAGTAAATAGAGACTATGCGTGACTGACCTCATTTATTAAGATTCTACATTTTTAGTGTTTTGGTGTTTGCCTACCAATACAGTAGCGTGACTCAACCTTATATTTTTCTAAGTTTCGTTTTTTGTCAAGATCGTGTGTAAATCGTACATCATCAGATCAAGTAAAGGTTGTGTGGTATAACGAGACGAAACAGCATCTTTAACCGTGCATTACTGCCTCATTGTTTGTGTGCCTAGTGATCGACTGCTGAACACATGGTGGCTATTTTGAATCCCAGGTCGGGTCAAATTAGTAATTGGGATTTTTTTTCAAGAAATTCTTAGTAGCAGCTCAGAGTCAAAAAGTTGGCGTTGTTTCGCTGCCTTGGAAAGCACTAAAAACCTTCGGTCTGGAGGATATTATTATATCCATGCAATACGAAAATAAACTTTAACTTATAAATTATTTCTAAGATAAGAGTCTTTATTCCAAAGTTTATGTGATTTTGTGTTCACTGTAAACATTCTTCATAGAAAGCGAAATCTAAAGACTGTAAATATCTTAGTTTGTTCTAGTAAATTGTTACGTTTCATTTGCTTATTACGGAAGGACATTCGAGAATTTAGTTTAAATTATTATGCAATGGAGAGTTTGTTTGTTGGGTGTAAGTTATGTAGTTGTAATCTATATATCTACAAATAGGCACTATTGAATGATAGAAAGTCTAATGTAAAATTTAAATTTTCAAATAAGTATAACGCTTATTTTAAGAGGCAGAGCCGCGCTGCGGTGGTCTTATGGCTGCAACGCGAATAGGTCGGCTCAACTGAGGTAGGAGTTACAGAATACCAGCGGAAAACAGCAAAACAATGCTGTATTTCGTATGGTAAGTGTATAGAACCGAAGACCCTGTTTACTGTAAACGAGACATTCCATATTAGCCGTCAGGAGTGAAAATGAATCTGTGTTTTGATTCTTAATCGATGATAGATGTAGATGTCTATAAGCCACAACATCCACTTACCTTCAGGTGGACTGTGTGATTGCTTGCTACCCTTATTCTATAACATTTCTTCAGTGCCTTTTGAATAAATTAAAGGCGGGGATTTCCCAAAAGTTAAAAGACTTTTAGATTTAGCTCTACTTTCTCCGCTACTATATTTGGTGTGCAGAAAGTTACTTTATTTGAAACGGTTTTGTTTAATATCAGGAAATAAAAGATCTAAATAAAATGTGGCCGATAAAATACTTCATAGTAATCGAAAGAAAATTAATTTTTTATGTCGATGAGTATAAATTACTTTGAAATCCCACTCGATAGGCAGAGTTTAATAATATATTTAGTTTAATAATATAATAATAAGAGTATTTCATATATGCACATATATTTTCTCGACATAAACAATTTCAATAATTATAAATTCATTTGCATCAAAATCGTGTCTAAAACACGATATTTTGTAAACCCTGGCCTCAACAATTACTACTTCCAAGAAATGTTATGCGACATCTTTATGGAACTGAGGATGATAAATGAGATCAAAGCCATTAGAATCTGATGGTTTGTGGTGCTGTGGCTCGTAGATGCAAATGCGAAGTCAACTCTGAATATTAAGTTGGAATCACTCGTTACCAGTAAAAAGAGTATCTGGTTCTTTACACTCACCATACCGTATGTTGTTCTAGTACTTTTAAGATTTTGTTTTCATTCATTAAGTTGCAATTTTTTTAGAGAATAAGTGTAACAAATCAACAAGTCAGTCACCCTGATGGTAAGTGAATGCTGTGGCCCATAGACATCAACATTTATCCTCGATTAGGAATAAAAATGTAGTTGCCTTGTTACACATGAGGACTAAGATGGAATGCCTTGTTTCCAATAAAAAAGGATTTATGGATCTCTACATTCACCATACGAAACACAGCAGCATTAAGCTACTATTTTACACTGGTAATGTTTCGTGATTCGAGATCGTGAGATCGTGGTCCTTCCCCGTTCGAGCCGACCCATTCGTGCTACAATCATAATATAGCTGTAGCGTGGCTCTAACACGTATACATAATAATAATAAATGTATAATTTTAACATGACAAAACTAACCGTGCCATGGTGGTGTAAGAATATCTACTACCCTATATGGTCTCCAGGGTGTCGTAAAAGGTAACGAATTTAAACTGAAACAGGATGTGGGCATATATACCTGATAACAATCCGCCAATCCGCCTACCAAACATGGTAACTATGTCAATATCTCTTATATGAGGCATACTTTGGGGGAGGCCAGTGCTCACCAGTGTATTTTTAAAGGCTGTAATAAATAGATGACGCAACCAAGCCGTAAAACACGGATTTAATAATTTTATAGTAAATTAATAAAAGTTATTGCATAGTAAAACGTTCTAATTATCGTAATAGAAAGCAGCACTGGAATTGGAAACGTGTGGCGCTTTTGTTGTACGCCTTGTATTATAATTTTATCAGGAAGAGTTTACTATCAGTGACTAATAAACATTAAAAAAGAACTACAATATACTCTGGAATCCAAAGTAGCAACTGGGGCAGCTACAAAAGAGTATAATCACTCTGTTTAAGTACCAGTAGATGATCCGCTTATTACCAAAGAGTATAATATCACTGGTAGCCTAATGAATAGGTATAATAATAATCTATGATGGCCACTTTTTAGGTATTATTAAACATATTCAAGGGGGAATGAATTAAAATTCTAAAGAAGGGGCATTTTCATACATATAGATATATAAAACTGAGAGTCATCATTAAGCTTTGTAAGATATAGCGAATATTTCTTTATGTAGAGTATGTTTCCTTATGGAGATTTTTTATATTATATAACTAACGATGCGCCGCGGCTTTGCACTGGTGATTTCAGAATCGCGACAGTAGCGCCACTTACCGGATACAATTGTGAATGTGTATATCTAAACCATTTTCAAATCAATTTAAACACACACACACACACACACACACACACACACACACACACACACACACGCACGCACGCACGCACGCACGCACGCACGCACGCACGCATGCACGCACGCACGCACGCACGCACGCACGCACGCACGCACGCAAGCACGCACGCACGCACGCACGCACGCACGCACTGCTTGGGATCCTATAATCAATAAAATTAAAACTAAACCCAAGCATACCACTGCAAGACCTCAAGACATAGTCAGTTCATTTTGCATAGATCGGACCATAAACAATAATTAAAAAAGCTGAAGGTACTCCGGGTTTAACAATGACATCGGGACGTCAGTCATCTCAGTCCCCCGTGACCATGGGTGCTGGAAAGCGCCCGAAACGTCGGGAATTAAAAATAAAAAGTAAAAATAAACGCGATAAAATCCGTAAAAGTAGTTTTAATCATGGGTAGGTTGTTCCGTTAAAATTTCAGCCCATTAAAGTCCACTGCTGAACATAGGCCTCCCCCATAGATTGCCTCATAGTATTTCCCATAGATGCCACACTTAGCAAGTGGGTTGGCAGCCGCACGTTTTTTATTTTTAGTCTTTATAAGGAAGATGCTACTGCCCATCTTTTTAGTCTTTATAAGGAAGATGCTACTGCCCATCTTTTTAGTCTTTATAAGGAAGATGCTACTGCCCATCTTTTTAGTCTTTATAAGGAAGATGCTACTGCCCATCTTTTTAGTCTTTATAAGGAAGATGCTACTGCCCATCTTTTTAGTCTTTATAAGGAAGATGCTACTGCCCATCTTTTTAGTCTTTATAAGGAAGATGCTACTGCCCATCTTTTTAGTCTTTATAAGGAAGATGCTACTGCCCATCTTTTGACTTTTATGGGTATTGATTATTCGAACACATATGACACAACATGTGACAGAGTATGGGCATTAGGTATCAAACTATCAAATCAAAATTTTACGAAATCTAGTGGACATGTGCTAAGAATAGGTTGAAAATTATTGTTAGAATTTTGCTGCGAGAGTAGTGAAAGTTTCACATTTTCTTTATCTTGTACATTGAGTTATAATGTACTACGTACTAGAGAAGCTATTCCAAACAAAAATTGTGCACTACTCGTATGTCTTCGCGCATGCGCGGTAATAGTAGAGTCGCGCATGCGCAGTTGGTATAAACGCGCATTGCGCTTGCGCGGTCAGTTTTTGTTATTATAGATTATACGTAAGTAGAATGGTCAGTATGTAATAATTGTTTATTTATATTGTATTGTTAATTATATCGAGTACAATTTTTTAAATTGTTTTTTATTTTGTATATGTGCTAATTTAATATAATATTACATAATATTATGTCAGAATTACATTTTAATGATATTTTTATCTGAATATTTTAAAAGGTATCTATGTCAAATATAAAAAACCGTACTAAATGTATGTTTAACAAAACTTATTAACATAAAATTTAAATTACAAATATATTTATTTAAATTAGTATCATAAATGTTGTAAATAATCGTTCATAAATGCTGGGCACGCGAGAGTTAAAAATGGACGAATTTATTCCACTTTGACTTTGACGTGGAAACTTAAAAATAAAATAAAAGAATAATAAGCGGATTTAAACATGGAAATTTTTGCCAAATCATAATAACTTATATATGTTTCTATAAAAAAAATGTGTATAATAATATATTCGTCCTATACTTAAGTACCCACGGAAATGTCGCATCTGAACATATTAATTTCATAATCTATATTCAGTGACACGAGATGGCGTCTTAGGAATAATTTGTTTTATTATTAATTTATAATACTTTTTTATTGAATAACTATCTTATTAACCGATGAAAAGTAATTCCTTGGTTTTTACTGACATTTCTTGAATTATTTGTGCAATATCTAAGTACACAAGACGGCATATTTTTATCAAGAGATTTTTTTTAAATCAACACAACACGTGACAACTCTACAAGCGCCTAGCGAGTGACTGATTAAAGTGCAGTGCATGAACCGCAGTTGAGTGGAACAGAGTAGCTGAATGCGGTGTCTCCTCTAGTACGTAGTACATAATAGCTCAATGATCTTGTAATAAAAGATGTCTAGTTGGCGTACCCCGCGAATCCCTAGATTATACTATTTCTGGCAACTAGACACTCTTAATAAAATTGTACTATTATTCGTTTCATTTTCGTCTTCCAAAAATTGTCATCTTTTCAAATGCGTTCAAAACGTATAGGTTCATTTTCATTCGCTTAAATTTCAAGGAGACATATTTGCTGTTCGATCACGTCTAGTTGCTCCTGTACCTGGTAGTAAACAGCTTTTTGTTAATTGTTATAGTGTTAGATTTCTTATCATGTATTAATATTTTTATTTTATTTGCCTCAATTGCATTTATTAGGCCTTTTTTATTCTGTAATGGGAACTCCATCTCTACTAGCATATCATTATCAATTATTCTGTCAGGCGTAACTACAATAAAGGAAGGTTTATCAACGAAAAATCCACAAGGCTCTCCATACTAAGATACTTTTGCTGCTGTAGCTGCTGCAGGGCCTGCTCAATACCACGGGCAATTGACACCACATGTGATAGATTTTGTGTCTACAAATTCAAATTGTTTTTTTTAAATCTGGTGGAGAATTTGGTAGGTGCTGCATCAATTGAAACCAAGAAATTTGCATGGCGGTGCCATCGCAAATAAATTTATTCTATTCTATGGGAGAGGCCTTAGTCCCGTGTTAGATAGATGACAGATTGACGACATGAGAAGTGTGTGTAGATATTGAATTACTATGGATATAAAGCCGTGGTAGGTTTGGGGCTAAGCACTCGTTGTAAATTGCAAAGTACCTTCGACCACCCAGCACCAATGAAATTGGTAGGTGCAATTTTTTTATGAAATTTCAATTGCTGACTTATCCCGTGCTCGGCGGTGATGAGAAACCTCGTAAGGAAACCAGCATGTCTGAGGAATGAAATTATTTCGAGACGTAAAGTCGGCCAACACGCAGTGAAGCAACGCGGAAGAATAATCATTAAAAGAATAATCAATAATTTTGACGGCTGTAACACAGTTTATACTAGTATGGCCGTTGACGCCAACTACTTTGAAATGTAATTTTGTAATTCAAAATAGATATAATACATACCTGTCAATCGAGAATCAATTAATTTTATCTCGGGGTATCTATATATATATATATATATATATATATATATATATATATATATATATATATATATATAATTTATTATTTAAAAATGTTAATCGGAAATAAAAACGGGCTTTATTATTATTGTGGGGTATATATATATAATTTTCTCATCTGGTTGGGTTCTATAAATATATAATTATAAGTTAAAATGAAATATACACAAATATGAATAAAATAAAATAATTACAAAAAATACATAAATAAATAAAGATTCAACCAGATGGAAGCCCTCGGCCGGGGAAACCAGACGGCCGAGGGTTAGGAGGAAAGGGAAAGAAACCGGCGGACGATGCGGGCGGTAACGAGGAGCGACAAGCTTATTATTATTATAATAATCCTCTCAGAAATGAGAAAGAGTCTGTGTAAACCTAATAATCTGGTAATATGCTTTACTGCACATTCCAACGTTTATTACTTATTTATTTATTTAGGTACACAAAATAGAATAACACCAAAACATGAACAATTGAAAATAGTAAATACAAAGTTACAATCTGGATGGTATTCCAAAACATGTGCACACAACATGATATTAAGTAACAGTAACGATTTTACAGCACAAATAATTATAAACTTACTTATAAACACACTATACTTATGAGCTTATGTTGTGGAAAATGTTGAAAAATTACTTCTTTATTAAAATAATGTTCATTTACCTATACATTTAAATTTAAATTTTAAGCCTTGAATGCCTTATTTACAAAATATATCTAATACGAATTTTTTGAAATTGTTTAATTTGTTATTAAAAATGTCTATATTTTTACTATTATTTATCAAGAAGTCATTATATAGGCGACACATTCTTACAAGAGGATTGCAATAGGACCTATTATTTTTATAAACTTGCAAAGCGAAAGTATTTAGGAAAGTATACCGACGATGGGGCTTAGTATTAATATTGAGAAATGAAAGGAGGATGGGGGAATCTATAAGGGAATGAATAATTTCGAAAAGGCAAGTCATATCGTGATATATACACCGAGTTTGTAGTGATATAATGTTAAACTTTTTCAGTTTCTCTTCATAGGAGGGCAGACTTCTATTTAAACCGTACTGTTACGAGCTTAAGGTTCGTGACAATAAAAATTGCCGATAAAATTACCTAAATTAACACTTTAATTTACTTTACACAAATTAAAGTTAAAACACTAATAATTAAACACACTAATTCACTTAATTCCGCTCCGAAGCTTCGCTTGTGTCGCTGAGTTCAACTCTGTCTCGATCGCATCTTGCGCCACCTATTTATTTAAATTAGCAAAATATCCGGAATGTTCAAGTAAACACGCGTAAGGTACCGAGAGTTCGAGTATAGATTTTCTAGAAACTTAGTTCTTCGGGTGGCGCTGTCGGTCGAGAGATCGGTGATGTCATAAACTGCAACGCTCCCCTCGCTCTCGTTCCTGACACTAGATGGCGCTGATTTGAGCGCGGCGTAACACTGCCCCCTCCTAAGACATGCTCGTCCCGAGCATTATCGGCCCCATAATAACGCGCCAAGCGATCCACATGGACGGTCTTAGGAGTCCCTCTTGCGCCTTTCTGTAACGGCTCCGCAATGTCAAGGGATGTCCTATCCCGTGGTGCACCAACATTGTACAATTTCGATGCTCCTCTACTCCGTGTCTGAGGTCCCCTCGCAGCCGCACAACTTGTACATGTACGACACCAATCCTCCACATCGTCACGATAATGGACCCAGTAAAACTGTTCTCGGACCTTCAGTAGAGTTCGTTTAACTCCCAGATGTACTCTTGAACGACCATTATGGCACAGCTGTAAAACATTCGGCACTTTAGCTTTAGGGACAACCATTTGCAAACGACAGCTGTCTCCTCGACCATTGTCCCATTTACGGCACAGGACTCCATCCTGAAGCAGCAAGCTGTCCCATTGGGCCCAATAACTTTTCGTGGTTGAACTCATCGCTGAGACGTCCCTCCACTTAGGCTTGGTAGCACGGGCCTTCATCCATCCCAGAATCGGCTTGATGTCCGGATCTTCCTGCTGTGCATGTCGTAGGCTGTCCTTCCACCCGTTGCTGAGGTGGTCTGTCCTGAGCATCCTCACGGATAACACTTCCTTACTCTCTTGCCTACTACAGTGGTTGAAATCTTCAGGACAAGGTCTTCTTGACAATGCACCTGCGCCGCCGTGAGATTTCCCGCTGCAGTGTCTGATAGTAAAGTCGTATTCCTGCTGCTGCTGGGTGGTGCTGTTAGCCGCACTTCCTTCCTGAGACCGTCCACCTTCCCTTCCTAGGGTGTGCTTAGGGCAGCTGGACCGAAGATGGCCCCTTTCCCCACAGCCATAGCACACTGGGCTGTATCTTTTATTGTGGTCGCGAACCGTAACTGCTGCAACCTCTCTAGCGTGAGGTGAACGATGATCCTGTCGCCGCCAGGCAGTGCCGTTAGCTGCACTACCCTCTCGAGATCGATCAACTCTCCTTTCCAAGGTTCGCTTAGGGCAGCTGGATCGAAGATGGCCTTTTTCCCCACAGCCATAGCACCTAGGGCTGTACCCTCTGTTGCGGTCGCGAACTGTAACTGCTGCAACCTCCCTGACGCGATGGGAACGATGATCCTGCCGCACGGCTTCTACCTCCAGTGCATGGGCCAAGGCGTCCTTAAGCGTCTCGTGGTGCCCGAGCCTCACAGCAGCTCTGAATTCCAGGTCACGGATGCCGTCGATAAATGTCTGCACCAGGTTCCCTTCAATGAGCGCAGGTACAGACCGGTATGCTTTTCGCACCAGCTTCTCCACTTCTAGAGCCCACTGCTGCAGGTTTTCGTTGATGCGCTGCACGCGATCTTTAAGCTGCGCACGAAAGACATGTTCCAGGTGAGCGTCACCATATCTCGCCTCCAAGGCCTCAAGAAGCTGCTCATAGGTCACTTTCTTACCGAGAGCTTCCAACACAGTTAAGGCTTGGTCGCGCAGGCCTAGGGTAAGTGCAGTCATGGCTTGGCTTTTATTCCAGCCGTTCGCCTCCATGACGGCCTCGAACTGGATTTTGTAGGCCGACCAGGAAGAGGTCCCATCGAACGGTGGCACCTTGAACCCATGTAGCGAAGGTGCTGAAGCTACTACGGGAGCTGTAGTTCCATCCCCAAGTTTGAGTTCATCCAGCGTTTTCTTAACTTGGTTGATTTGGATCTCAGCTTCCGACAGGCGGTTATCATGTTGAGCAACCTTATCCTTCACCTCCCTTATCTCTTTCCCGAAGGTAGCGTGAAGGTCCTTCATGAGAAGCATCTGCTCTTCCAACCGACGGGCCTGTTCATCCTGTCCACCCCGCAGCTGCTCTTCCAACCGACGGACCTGTTCCTCCTGTCGGCGAGCCTGTTCCTCCTGTCGGCGAGCCTGTTCCTCCTGTCGGCGAGCCTGTTCCTTCTGTCGGCGAGCCTGTTCCTCCTGCTGCTCTTTCAACAGACGGGCCTGTTCCTCCTGCTGCTCTTTCAACAGACGGGCCTGTTCCTCTCGTCCGCGCTGCAGCTGCTCCTGTAGCATGGCCATCAGAGCACCTAAGTCAGGTGCCACAGACGTAGAAGCTGCTGACGGACCGGCTTCCGTGGCCGGCGGCTGGCCCTCAGACATCTGCGGCGTTGCACCACCAAATCTCCTCTGGTCCGTCTCCTGCTGGCGTTGACTTCGGGTACGGACACCCTCCGTTTCCTCCTTGGGTAAAATCGGCATTATTTTATCCCACTTCTGACACCAATTGTTACGAGCTTAAGGTTCGTGACAATAAAAATTGCCGATAAAATTACCTAAATTAACACTTTAATTTACTTTACACAAATTAAAGTTAAAACATTAATAATTAAACACACTAATTCACTTAATTCCGCTCCGAAGCTTCGCTTGTGTCGCTGAGTTCAACTCTGTCTCGATCGCATCTTGCGCCACCTATTTATTTAAATTAGCAAAATATCCGGAATGTTCAAGTAAACACGCGTAAGGTACCGAGAGTTCGAGTATAGATTTTCTAGAAACTTAGTTCTTCGGGTGGCGCTGTCGGTCGAGAGATCGGTGATGTCATAAACTGCAACGCTCCCCTCGCTCTCGTTCCTAACACTAGATGGCGCTGATTTGAGCGCGGCGTAACAGTACCTATAGCAGAGGATTGATAGAAATTTCTTTTGAACACGTTCAATACGATCTACGTGGACAGCGTAGTATGGAAAACCAAATAATTATGTTGTACTCTAAAATACTGCGTACTAGGGAACAGTACAAAATAAGAAAGCTTTGTGGATTTTTAAAAGTCTTTGCAGTTCTAAATATAAAGCCAATAAGTTTAGTACTTTTAGATATCATATGATCGTAATGATGGCGGAACGTAAGCTTTTCATCAAACAGTATTCCAAGATCCTTAACTACGGATTTTCTATCAAGTACCTGTCCATTTATTTTATACTCGAATGTAAGTCTGTGCTTCATGTTACTAAATGATAAGGCAAAACATTTTCTCGTTTTCAGATGCATTAGGTTTTCTTTACACCAATTATGAATGGAGTCTAAATTCGACTGAAGATTGAACGAATCGCTGAGTGTATCGATAACGGAAAATAGCTTCAAATCATCTGCATACAACAGGCATGGACATGTTAATTTATCAATGAGATCGTCAATAAACGTATTAAAAAATAAAGGACCTAAATGGGACCCTTATGGCATACCCGATGTCACAGAAACGGGTGAGGATTGAAACTTTTTATAGTAACTGACTTCTACTGTTGAGGTATGATTCAATCCATCTCGAGAGACTCCCATGTATTCCGTAACATGCTAATTTGATACATAAAATATTATGATTTGCTCTATCGAATGCTTTTGAGAAATGGGTATATATGCTATCAACCTGTTTTCTCTTGGCGAAAGAACAGCAAAGATAGTGTTTGTATTCAAATAAATTAGAAGTCGTCGATCTATTCTTAATAAAGCCATGTTGTCGAAGCGATAGGAAAGGTTGAATATGGTGATAAAGAGAATCATACACCAATGATTCAAACACTTTACCAAGGCAAGGCAAGATGCTTACGGGTCGATAATTTTCGCAATTGGATCTGTCGCCGGATTTATAAATCGGAACGATATGAGCTATTTTCCATACTGATGGATAATACCTGCCTTAATGGATGCATTAAATATAATACAAAAGGGATTACTTAATTCCTTGCCGCATTTCTTAATGAATAAAGGAGGAATACCATCTGGTCCAGAGCCTTACCTTTGGTCTAATTTCGCAATCTTTTGCTGCATGTCTTCTTGTGTGATTGCGATATCACTTAGGGTACAATTACTACGATTGGATAATTCATTGTGAGAATATAAGATAATCTCCTCTGGGTTTGCAAAGACAGAACTGAAATAATTAGAGAAAAGCTCACATATTTCTTTTTCATCGGAAGAGATGTGATTATGTGTATTTATGTATATATGCATATCTGTGTGTATGTATATAAATAATAAATATGAATTAAGTACTAATTACACTCTATATTAAGTTAAACTGTATCAAAAATGTTAATCGGAAATAAAAACGGGCTTTATTATTATTGTGGGGTATCAATATAGTTTTCTCATCTGGTTGGGTTCTATAAATATATAATTATAAATGAAGATGAAAAGATAAATATACATAAATATCAATAACATAAAATAAATATAAAAATACATAAGTAAATAAAAGCCCAACCAGATGGAGGCACTCGGCAGGGGAGACCAAACGGCCAAGGGTTAGTGGGAAAAGGAAAGAAAGCGGCGGACGATGCGGGCGGTATCGAGGAGCACCGCCTTCTGCATTTGAGCCTGGAGTGGTCCGCCACGTAGTCCCAGCCGCCTCAGATGACCCTAAAGGCTGACTGGGATTAGCCCGTTTGCAGAGACGACTACAGGAATAATTTCGGTTGGCAGACCACCCCACATGTCGGTCACCTCGTGCCAGGTCCAGATATTTTGTTTGCTTATCTGTTTCGGCTTTCACGAGGTTCTCGTCATACGGAATGGTAATGTCGACCACAAATATCCTTGACTGTGCCTGGTCCATCAGTACAATATCAGGCTTATTCGCAAGAATAATCCTGTCTGTGATGATGGCCCGGTCCCAATAGAGCCTGGCGCGATCATTTTCGAGCAAGGCTTCCGGCAAGTACTTGTAATACGGCAATTTCCGAGACACGAGACCGTATTTCAGAGCGAGCTCCTGGTGAAGAATTCTGGCTACTAGGTTGTGCCTGTGCAAGTACTCAGAGTTAGAAAGCGCCGAACAACCGGAGATGACATGCCTAAGTGACTCACCGGGATGGTGACAAGCTCGACAGATGTCGACGGTGCCATCCTTTAGGATGTATCTTCCGATAGTTGTTGGTTTTAATAACCTGACCCTGTATTGCACAGACAAAACCCTCGGTTTCCCCGAAGAGATCACCAAAGCGTAGCCAGTGGAGGGAGGCTACTGTGTCTACGAAAGGCTCATGTAGAGCCTTGTAGAACCTCCCGTGGAGCTCCTTCTCCTTCCATTCGGTCTCCCGGTCGGAAATGCTCTGTACTGCCGGGTCTTGCCATTGCTCGTTGGCTAAGGATAGAGGGGTAAGTCCTTTATTACAAGAAATGATGTTCTTATGGAATGGATCATCCGATCTCGCAAGGAAGTATTCACGGAGGCTACACACTTCGCGATTATGCACGGTGAGCGCGCTCAAGGAGCCACGACTACCATGCTTTCGCGGCAAGTACAGCCTCATTACCGACGATCTCGGATGATGCATCCTATGGGACGTCATGGTAGTGCGGACTTTTCTATCCAGGGTATTAAGTTCAGTCTAAGTCCACCTGAGTATGCCAAAGGTATACATGAGGACAGGCATGACCCAGCCGTTATATGTGTGTGCCTTATTCACACCGGACAAAAGGCTGTTAAGCACTTTGGTCAAGCGTGCATAAAACACGTCGCAAACTGACTGTTTCATACCAGTCTCATCGATACCGATGTTTTGTGACATACCCAGGTATCGGTATGTTTCAGCCTCGGAAAGGGTTCTTAAGTTGACGGGCATAGATAAGTCTATGCCCTCAGAGTTAGCAACCCTTCCCCTTTCAACATGGAGGACCGCACACTTATCCGTCCCCAGCTCCATTCCAATGGAATTGCTAAATTCACAAGTGATGTTTAGCAATTCCATAAGATCGGAGCGACTGGAGGCGAATAACTTGAGGTCATCCATATAGAAAAGGTGGGTCACTTTTGTCCCTCCTTTCCGTAGCTGAAATCCCCTCCCGGAGCCCTCCAGTAAGGTACTGAGAGGGTTCAGAGAGAGGCAGAACCAGATTGGACTCAGACAATCGCCCTGGAAGATACCCCGTCTTATCCTTATGTGGTTCTCCGCAGCCATCATCCCTCGCCCAGATGACAAAGGATCGTACTCCACTGCACCATACACTGCTCGAGGAAGTCTCTAACTGTACAGCCTATCTTGTACAGCTCGAGGACTCTCTTTAACCATGTATAAGGCACCGAGTCGAACGCCTTTCTATTGTCTATCCAGGCGGCGGAGAATTTCCGACGGTTGCGTTGCACCACTTTGCCAATGACCGCTTCAATTAGGAGTGGTTCCTTGGTTCCACGACCACCGCCCCGACATCCATTTGAGCGCGCGACATCACCTGATTTGAGTCCAGGTGACGAGTGATTCTCACGCTCAAAATGGATGTTAGTGTCTTGTATATGGTCGGTAGACACGTGATGGGGCGGTATTTGCTCGGGTCTTTGGTACCCTGGTCTTTAGGAACCAAATGAGTGATCCCAGTAGTGAAGAGGCTTGGTAGCGACTTCTGGTTGAGAACCTCTTGAAATTGTCGGGCGAGCACAGAGTGACACACCATGAACCCCTTCAGCAAGTAGTGATGCAGGATCAAGCCCCGGACTTTTCCAGTTCGGGGCCCCACGGACCGCCTCAGCTACATCATCCGGCGTTATGATGACGGTATCCATGGGCGTAATACCCGCACACTGACTCGTCACAACTTCCGTCCAAGGGCCCTCGCTGTGGTTTACGGGCTCTGACCACAGGCCGCGCCAGAATGCTACAGTGTCGGCCTGATTCGGTGCTGGGCCCGTTCCACTAACCATTGGTCGCTCCAATGATTAATAGAGCCTCTTCTGATCACTCTGGAAGAGACGATTCTGGTTGTACCGTGTCGACCTTTCGGTATATCGCCGAATCCGCTTTCCCCAAGCAGCGATTCTCTGCTTCAGATCATCTATGCGCTCCGTCAGTTTTTGCATTATATCCGGCTGGGACAAACTGACATTTGTCCCAGCAAACGCCATCCTGACGGTGCGCACAATTATTGGCCTGTTATTGCCTGATCTGAAGCATATCAGTCTGCCGATGAGAGCTCTAGCCTTTGCGATACGTTCCTCAATTCTTCTTCTCCATGCTGGGATAGCGCTACTATGGCCAGCGCGTCCAGCCGTGGAAACCTTGGCGCCTATGATACGGCAGACTGCCAGCGCGGCGCCAAAAAGAATTGAGTCCGTCTCGCAAAGGTCCCGGCTGGCTTCCAAATGGGTCACCAGCATTGGGTTCAGAGCCCTCACGACAGCCCGATTCCGCTTGCTTAGGGCTATGCGGGGAAGTTGCGGTCGATTTTCGAGAGGCGTATTGCGCGTTTCCACAATCGCCTCTCCCAATGTACTCCTCATATGCTCTAATTCCAATGCCTGGGCGACTGTTCCATCATCGTTCGAATCAACCACAACTGGGGTATTCACAGCGGCATCCACGTTTGCGGGTTGCTCTACAATTTGTGGCGCCGCATCCTCAGCCGTAGCATTTTCATCCGACGAGGGAACAGCCTCACGTCGTAGCCGTTCGAGTTCGGCGACATTAAATATATTTGAGCGCAAGATATACCGAACTCGGTCTGCCAGGTTTTGCTCTGTGACGGTTAAAGCTGGCTCCAGCTCAGCAAAAAGACGATGCATCCTAGCCCGATACGCGAAACATCCAGTTTCTTTCCCTTTTGCCCTAAAGTACGCCCGCAGTGCGTTTGCATTCATTGCTTGTGACCAACGCATGCGACGTGCTCCACCAGCGGCGGGTGCCGCTTGCTGAGTCCGAGAAGACCCAGCTGACACTAAGCCTTCTGGTGGGGATGATAGATGCGGAGGGCTGCTAGGCGACCGTGCAGCTCCTCGCGCTCGGCTGGTGGCCCGCATGCTGCCGCGTCCAGCGCCAGCTCCGGACGCGCCCCGGCAACCCCCAGGCAGCGGCCCTTTGCGCACTATCTTCTTATCCATCATCCATTATTTGGGCGTCCATTAACGGGAGACGCCCAGGCCCGGCACCGTATCGTGTGTGGCCATAAGCACAAACGGGCCTCTGCACCCTAAATTCACACCACTCGCAAGGCGCTGACTGACTGCGTTGACGTAGCAGTTTTGTCACTTAACTGTTACGTCAGCGGGCGATGGGGTCGTCAATTCCCTACGCCAATATTATTATTATTATTATTATTAGATATTATTGGGGTGCCTGCATAGTTTTCTCATCTGGTTGGTTTCTAAAAATATATAATTATAAATTAAAATGAAAAGATAAATATACATAAATATCAATAAAATAAAATAAATACAAAAAATAAACAAATAAATAAAGATCCAACCAGATGGAAGCCCTCGGCAGGGGAGACCAAACGGCCGAGGGTTAATATTATTATTATTATAATTATTATTATCTAAAGTAGATTAAACGGACGAAACAAAATGTTTATAGTCATTACTAATAAGTTTTTACATCTGTTGCGTAACATGGAAAATGTATCATAATCCCGAGGATTCTTATATTTTTTATATTTTAGTTTTTCTTTTAAGCTTTGTTTTAAAGTAGGTGTGAACCATACTGGATAGTTGTTTGTGTCAATTTTGGTCATAGATGTATGTTTTGCAATAATATTCCTAAGCTCTGCATAAAATGCATCAGTCATGCTATCAATATCTTTATGAATTAACAAGATATTATGCCATTTAACTGATTTTAATTCAAGATTTATTTTTGAATAATTGCTTTTGAAAAAAATAGGTCGTTTTTGTTTTTAAAATTATTTGATTTTATTTCAACAAGATTAATATCTGCAACTAATGAGGGGTGGTGGTTATCTAGGCGGCTCAATGGCTGCACTTCATAAACCTGAATGCTGTTCGAACTGAAAAGAATTAGGTCTAAAAATCGTCCGTTGTTATTTGATTATCTGTTATAAAGCAGATTAGCTTTTTGACCTCGCGGGTGAAGAGGAATCATATAAGTATACTGTGATGATTTAGACCAGTGAACGTCGGGTATATTAAAATCCCCTATACAAAGAAATTCTTCTGCGATTCTATTATGCGATATCGCATAATTATGTTTTGACAGTTTGCAAAAAAATTATCGATGCAGTGCAGAAAGGCAGATCTGGCGGAAGATAACATAGACAAATATTAATAATTTAAACATTAGTGGCTTTTGGCAATATGCCACGTTTAACGGCAATTAGAATTCCCCCGCCCTCAGATTTACGTGCATTTGATTGACATCTGTCGCGCCTTACAACATTATAACGAGTGACAATGAATTCACCGTCAAAAATAGTGCTATTTAAGTTTGTTTCAGTTATACAGATAATGTTGTAATCATTATTAAGTACATTAAGATAGAACTCTTTTGTTTTTGATCTTAAGCGATTAACATTTTGATAATAAATTAACATTATACAGTAGTAAAATTCCCAAATACATAAACCAAATATAGCTACAATTTTTTTTTTGATATTATGACAGATTACATTATAATGATCTTAAAAAAATATTGCGTAATAAAATAAAATGATCTATATTACTTACCTAGTTTGAAGCGCACCTCCCGCCCTCCCTCAATTGCGTGCACTATCTCCGTCACCACTAACCCCAACACCATCGCTCCCAATAACACTATTATACTAAGAAAGAGACAACGCCGTCGATACTACTATTATATTTTATTACATGGATATAACAATCCTATAACAATCCATTAACAGGTCAACCTATAAGTAAGCCAAGTAAACAGAGATTTGTAGGAGAAAAAATTAAGCATCAACAAAATAACTATATGAAAATTACACACACACTCAAAAAAAAACACACACACACACTCCATATGTGTGTATATTTACTTACATATAACAAATAATATAATGTAAATACCGTAACAAATTATTGGAAAAACAATAGTACTAAAAAAACAGAATGTGAAAATATGTAAATTCTTTTTCCAGAATGCGGCGTATCACTCCGGAGGCACACGCGGCAGCCGCGAGAGCGTTCTGCTAGTCAGCTCCGCATCATACGTGGCCGAGAGTCCAAACGAGGTGCTTGGCCTTGGCAGGTAAACTCTTCTGCTATCGTTTTGTGGCCTGTGTGATGCAAGCAAAGTAAGCCAGTTGAATTGATGAATTAATGAAGGAATGTTTTATTCGTTACACGTAACACAACGTACAAGGAAAATAAAACAAAATACAATTTATTTTAGTTAAAATTAATTATAGTTGTAGCATGAATGGTTCGGCTCGACCAGGGAAGGCCGAAAGTTTCCGAGGGTTGCAATTGTTGCGTGCTCAAAGATCTCCCACCGGGCAAGGTGATCGGCCCGGGGAGCGCCCAACGCTCCGTATGATAATTCGGATCTGTTCTATATACTGGAATTACAGGATGAACTTTTTTACTATCTGAATAAAAATAGAGTGTAACATGTGAAAAATAATTTTGCATTAAATAAATAAATTAATTAAAATCTATTGGAATTCAAATCATATCCACCCTACTTTATGAATGGCAATAAGACAATAAATTTCAATCACAGGTTCACAGGCTCAAGGGCAAAGTAATTATTCAAAAAAAATCAAACATAATTAAAAACTTTTGTTTTTATTTTTTTGTAAAATATCAGTGCCATAGGCTTTTACTTCGTCCACACGTTACACCCTATTTTTTCCAAACGGTAAAAAAGTCATCCAGTTTAGTGCGTTAGCTTCGGAACTTTGATAGCGCGATTTAGGCTTAGGTGCATTTCGCTTGTGCGCCCCACAAGCTACAGCGCCGCTATAAGTTCATCAATCATTTATCTTTCTGAAAATGTGTTTTTTATATCATTTATATGTTCCATATGATTGTTAGCTATGATAACATGCGACAAAACGTAGGAATCTTGATTTTTAGGCCCTAGTAGAACATATGTACCTACGCCCTTCGAGCTTAAACCATGTAATATTCATGGCTATATTTAAATATTTCTAATATTAATATAAGGAACATTAATTGTTTCTTACGTTACTTAACAAAATTGTTTAATGTATTTCATCGCGTTTAATTTTAAATAATTTTACACTCGACGTTTTAGTTGAATCAAAAGTTAATATTTAAAAGCTGAAAGGCCATACCATCTGAACTATAACATCTGGACCGCAAACATCTCCCCACCTCGTAACAATGGGTGCTGTAAATTAGTGCTGTGAAGTGATAAAATCAATTAATTCAATTTTCAAGTACAAAGTATGTTTATATTTACGTCCGTCCGTCACTTCCAAACTGTATGTAAGAGATTGTAAGAGATTACAATCAATCAATCTGTTGTTATTGCGCTAGTGACTTAGAATTTAATTAACATAACTAACTTATTATACTAGTATAAGGGCCAAACATTAAAAAATAAAATATTTTAATTTTGATTTTCAGGTTTCGTTGCAACTCCTACATCCAAACTACGGCCTCATCGGACACTGGTGTGGTGGGGTTTTAATTCATCCGCTATGGCTGCTCACCACTGCTCACTGCATACACAAGTAAATCTCTGATTATCCTAGACTATAAAGTATTAATACTCCATCTCCTTCATGAGCATGTATAAGTTTTTAGGGTCTTCTTACGCTGCAGAAATATTTTTTACTCCTTTGTCACGATTAGCATACGGATTGCAGTTGCATAAATTTAAAACGGATATAAAAAGCATACTCAAGAAAGGATATTATAAATAGTTAGCATTTATAATGTCCTTGCTTAATTTTTTTTAGATTAGTATATATTTTATATGAAATGAGGATATATGCAGTAGAACTAGAGTAACCGATAGATATAGTCCAACAGATTAGTAAGCTGAAGTGGCAAGTACATATATAATATACTTTGCTACTGCTTATTGCAGGCTACAAATGTTACTAGTTTTTGGAATCGATCGGTAAAGCCGTTTAAGAGTTATTACAAAAAGAAAAAGTTATTTAGAATTTCAGTCATCTACCAGTCAGAATTAGTTAAAATTCATAAAAAATCTAAGTTTGATGAAACACTTTAGAAATCCGCTTATTCGTTCATTTCAATCGGTCAAGCCGTTCAAAAGTTAAAATGAGGTTTACATACATCCACGCACCAGAGGATTGCATACACACACACACACACACACACACACAAACACACACACACACACACACACACTCACACATACACACACACACGCACACACACACACACACACACACACACACACACACACACACACACACACATACACACACATACACACACACACACACACGCGCACACACACACACACACACACACACACACACACACACACACACACACACACACACACACACACACACATACATACATATCCATACAGACATCCAGACATCATCGAAAAATTGTCAAAACGTCAAGGTTTGATGAAAACTCAATTTTCGAAAAACGGGGTAAAAACAATAACTTCCCGACTTTGGAAAATTTTCAATTTTCTTATGGTAATTTAAAAAAGGAAACCCCATCATATTTAAGATTAAAGGATATATTCTTATTGCTATTTATCACATCAATTTTTAAATTAATTCCAGCGAGCTGTTTAATCTGCCTGTAGCGGCACTCTGGACTGCAGTGTTAGGCGAGTGGGATCGAGCAGAACAGAAGGGCTCCTACGTCCCCATAGAAAGGATTATACTGCATCATCGCTTTCACAATTACCAACATGACATAGGTTTGTGTACTTGATTTTAAACAACAGTAAGTTCAATAAAATTTTATTATACATTAACATCAGCAGTATGTTAATTACAATTAATATAATAAAAAAAATTAGCATCCAGTTACATTATCTCATCATTATTAAATTTTTGTCAAAGGTACATAAGTATGCCCACTTTCAGCTGAATCGGAATGACATGCAAGTGGTTTAAAAATTGTTTCCAAGTTTGATCGGGAAACATATGTAATAAAAAATATACCCAACAAAATAGCTTTATATTTTTATTTGGGGTAATCCGAGATAAGGGTTACTTATGAAATAACGGAAAATACCATGATTAATTTTTTGGAGTTCTGAAATGTTGCATTTGATATTAAAAAAAAATCGCTCGCAATCAAAGTAATTTTTATTCGCGATAAGATAATTTCAAATTTCCTTACTTTTTTCATGAAAATTTTCAAAACTTCTTCCTTAATTTCTACTAATAAAATTTAAAATAAATTAAATTATAATGTACAGTTTGAATACTATTACCTCGTCGATATTGAACGATTGCTATGGGTATCGTAAGAGGCGACACACGAAAATAAAACACGAGATGGGAAGCAGCGTCTTCCTAATAACAACTGGAAAATAAATTACTGTGGTTGGCAACCTACTTGCCAAAAGTGCAACTATGGCAAATATCTCCCATATGAGACAGTCTTCACTGGCGCTGCGAAGAGATGTTGCATCTCTTTGCGTATTTTATCGCATCTATCACGGGGAGTGCTCTGAGGAATTGTTCGGATTAATCCCAGCCGCCAAATTTCGTGAACGCACTACACGGCAAACGTCCCGATACCATCCACACCATCTGGATGCTTGGCAGTCCACCACTGTACGTTTCACAAGGAGTTTTCTTCCACGTAAAACCTCTCTGTGGAATAGTTTACCTCCGGCGATTTTTCCGGATCGATACGACCTGGGGATCTTCAAGAAAAGAGCTTACTCCTTTCTAAAGGGCCGGCAACGCACCCGCAATTTTCCTGGTGTTGCGGTTGATCATGGGCGGCGGTAGTCACTTAACATCAGGTGAGCCGCATGCTCGTTTGCCCCCTCTTCTATAAAAAAAGTCTAACAGGAGGCCTATGTTCAGTAGGGGATTTAATAGGCTGTGATGGATGTATAACACGAAGTTGAGCATGATTATCCCACTGCAGTCTATAAGAAGTCCACTGCTGAACAGAGACCTGTCCCATAAATAATTTATCCTCCACAGGGCATAATTAACAAATTACAAGTAATAAATCACGAAAAGTAAATCTCTTCTTTTGGAATTTTTTTAAATGGATGTTCACACAATTATTTTTATCATGTTACGAAATTATATTTTTTGTTTACAGCTTTAATGAAAATGACAAAAGCGGCCGACGTCAGCGCTGGAAGTAAAATCCGTACAATATGCCTTCCTTCTTACGAATCGCCTTTCGCAAACTACAATGCGGAGAAAGGCACTTCATTCTACATAAGATCTGAGTCTGATTCTCCTAAAAAGAAATCTGCTAAGCGCCCGAAGCCCAATCCTGACACCGCAGCTAAATATTTAGAAAAACTAAACAATTTAACTCAAACAATATTTTCCGGATTTACAAATAAAAAACATAAAAATTTAAGATATAACATCAGAGTATCAAATAATTCGAACAGACATACGGACAGAAAAAATGATGAAGATGAAATGCAAACTGATGCTGATAAGAAAAATAGCGATATAATATATGACAGAATAACATTAGACAGTGTGGTGAAGTTAATAAAAACTAATACTGATGAGAAACATTTGGAAGAAAGCAATAAAAGAAGTGAGAAGAAACTTATGTTTGGTGAAGAAATAGATCCATTTATAGAGGATAATAATGGCATAGATGTTAAAGATGAATGTTACGCAACTGGGTGGGGACGGGAACATACAAATGGCACTTTGACGGATGTGCTGTTGGAAGCTGAAGTGCCAATTTTGCCGCTGAGTATTTGTAGGGACAGGTACTCATTGTCCTTGCCCTTGAACGAAGGACATCTATGCGCCGGGAGTACAGACGGAAGCACCGGAGCATGTGTTGTAAGTATCCTGTCATTTTATATTAGAGAGTAGAAAAAGTAAGTCACATTTCATTTATGAAAACTAAACCTCGATTAACTCCATTATAACTGAATCATCGCCATATATCATCAGTCTTTATCTAGATCTTTCCTAACTTGTTCATAAATTACTAAAAAGGTGTGCCTAAACTGTCATTAATTTTACAATTCAACAAAATCACGTTTCATAAAGTTATTCAGTACACGTAAACTAAAATTATCTAATAAATTACTTCTATGATCCTCATAACTTTATACATCAATGGACTTCTTATTCAGATTCCGGAATCGAATTCTCAACTGAACTATTTTAGAAAGTGTATTCCCTTTGCAAATTTTATTCGAATAGTGTCATCGAGCGTAATTATCCTTTTAATACAAAATAATTTCATCCAGTGGATCATTACAAAGTATCTTCTAACGATGGAGCTTTCGAATATTGTAAAAACAATAATACAATTGAATAAATGAGGCGAGACCCGAAATTTTACTATTTTATCTCTGATCAATCAAACTGTCCGGACATATCGATAAGTAATATCGAATTAGATTTAGCTCTGAATCGCTGCAGTGTTCCTTTTATTTCATCATTGATCTTTAAGCTAGATATTTTCGTGAATCAGCATTTATTGTTGCGGTGTGTACGTAACATTCATGTATATGATTAATTTTAATATCAATTATGTGCAAAGAAAGACCTTCGTAGGATACTAGGAAGTAGGAATTACTCCTTTTCTGTGGTCTAGGACTGAGTTAGTTACTTTAGTTGAATATTAAAAAAAAGTCTCAGTCTTCACAAACTGAAACATTATTTTGGAGTTAGTTAGTTACAGCCTATATACGTCCCACAGTTAGGAACAGGCCTCCTCAAGTGTTTTAGGGCAATGAAGTGTCCGCCGCGATGCCACAGTGCGTGTTGGCAAACTTAACATGTTCTTCGAAAAAGTTTTTTCTTATTTCTCAGACATGAAGGTTTTCTCACGATGTTTACCTTCACCGCCGAGCGCGTGGTAAATCAGTACTTAAGACTGCAATTAACAACCGGCGGGGATCGATCCCGGGTTGCTCGCATACTATGCAATTTACAGCAAGCAACAAAATAAATATTTTTAGGTTGTTAAGAAATGTTTTTAAGAAATATTTTTTTAGAATTTATTTTATCAACGTATTAGTATAGTAATGAAATTTTTATTTATTTCGCTGTTTTACATGAAAAATGGATGATTATTATTTATTATATAATATAAAGTAATTTATAAACACATATCTACTTTATAAAAATTTATCAATGGAAATTTCAACGGGATTTTCATAAACTTTATGTACTTGTGCGTGACGTTTACGCGAATTCAGTGCTATTTCCCTATCCAAAAAGTGCCCGACGTGCTTAAAGAATTTTTCACTTCAAAAATGTTTAGATTGTATAGTTGGAATTATAAATTTCATCAATTATTTGCTTTTTTTAAAACGTACTGAATTCGTCTATTGTTAATGTTGTTGAAAGATATAAATAGTTTATTTGATTATACACAATAATGTATCTGTAAACTCATTCATAGAACATACCTCGTGCTTAGTGATACTTTGTATCCACATGTACAATCGTTTAACTTATATTTTTTTTTATAGAATACATGTGACAAACGAGCACACAGTCCACCTGATGATAAGTGGATATTGTGGCCCATAGACATCTACATTTATCCTCAATTAAGAATCAAAATGCCGATTCGTTGTCACTTCTTAGGGCTAAGATGGAATGCCTCTAGCATCTGCTTTTTGTTTCTTAATTGAATATAGATGTATATATATGCGCCACAGCATCCACTTACCTAATCAACTTCAATCAACACAAAATATTTAAAATTCAAACAATTTACAGTTTAATCTAATTATTAACTTGGCTTTTATTAAATCAAAGACCACACGTTAACTTTCCGAGGTCTTTTTGTCTGGATCTTTTGAGTTTTGTCGGAAGTCTGGAAATCATTTAAAATGCCGGCAAAATCCAGACGAATCCCGACCAGGCAACCCTAATTATAGCATACTGTTGAACATATGCCTCACCCAATGACCAAACAACCAAAAACGATCCTTAGCCAACTGTATCCTTCGACATAATCGACTTTAATGGTACTCAAGCATAAACAAAGTAGCAATTCACGCTCCTAATATCATTTGTAATCTTTTAAAATAATGTTGTGGATACAGGTATAAAATTAGTAAATAGAAAAGCATAGATCGCGATCACATTTATTAGAGGATATTGTATTGATATTGACAACTTAGGCGCGCAACAATATTGTTTGAATTTTAAATATTTTCTGAATACTACTAAAGTATCGAAGTTAGTTAGTGAAGTCTCAATGCCAAATACATGTGGCAACCTAAAAATTAAGTGGACGTAAATTAGTTTTGTTTAAAGTACTTTTTGTAACGTCTTAATTAAAAAAATAAACTTTTTATTTCTAATATTAATTCCTCACCACAACAACCCCGAAATCCCGACTTTTTCAAAATTTGTCGAGATATTTTGGGTTTCCGATCTGGCAAACCTAGCTATAATAATGATTATTTAACAGCAGTAATGACTGTTATAAGTACCAAACATTGTAATACTGAATTGTCAATATATTTTTAATAGTGGCCACAATGTAAATGATGACATCATAGTTAATTTGAAACAGTTTAATTAATTAGAAATAAAAATAGAACGTGACTGACGTGAACTGGAGACCGTTTTAATTGATAACGAGGCATGTCATCTTAGTTTACAGAGATGACGTATTTGAATTTTGTTACTTAATCAAAGAAATTTCATGTCTATGGGTCACAGCATCCACTTGAGATCAGGTACGGTACAAAAATGAGTACAATAAATAATTCGTAATTAAAATTCTTTTAATTTTTTTTCTCCCTTTAGTAATCACTATTTGCATTTCGGTGTTTGTCCTTATGCAATTTATGTATTTAAACTACCTCCACGATACAGGAGAAAATCCTAGTGTGGGCATTTAATATTTAAAAAAAATACAGTTACAGCTTAGTAAGTATGTAACTGTTCACAAATATCCTTTTTTTTGTGGACAGTTATCTACCACCTAAAGTATGTTGTCTTTACAGTGCATAAGTTGGTATTCTTTCTTACTGTAGTGCATCCCACCCGTTATTTTTTATAATTTGCTTATTTTTCTGGGTTGTCTGGAAGCGATTGCTATGTAGCAATGAGACCGCTTTTTGTTTTTCTTTGTTATATTAATCTTTCCTTGGTATACATTAAAGAATATTGTATTGTGTTGTATATCATAGTTGATTGCCTCATTGGTCTAGTGGTAGTAAACGCGACTGCTGATTAGGAGGTCCCGGGCTTGAATCCTTGGTAAGGCCAAAGACAACCGTTATTGAGTTTTTCTGTTAAGAAATTTTCAGTAGCTGCCCAGAGACAGGAAATTAGCATTGTTTTACCTTCGTGCCTAGTAAAGCACTTAAAGCCGGTAGTTTTGCGAATGATCTCTCTGGTGGTGTCGGTTTATCGTCCTATTGGACAATGAGTGTGAGGGAATAGAGAGTGTGGGGGAATAGAGAAGAACACATGCACTTGCGCATACACACGCGCCTAAGCCTGTCCTGCACAAGTGGCTAATATTTTTTCTTTATAGAATAGGGTGACAATTGAGCACACAGTCCACCTGATGGTAAATGGATGCTATGGCCCATAGACAACTACATCTATCCTCAATTAGGAATCAAAATGCAGATGCGGTGTCATCTGTGAGGACTAAGATAGAATGTCTCGTTTCGAGTCAAAAGGGTCTCTGGTTCTCTACACTCACCATACGAAACACAATAGCATTGAGCTGCTATTTTACGCTGGTATTCTGTGAGAGCGTGGTCATTTCCTGGTCTAGCTGACCCATTTGTGCTACAACCATGATATAGCAGCAGCGTGGCTCTACCACGTATGTGGTGTAGTGTCCTTTGCGTATGGCCACCGTGACCAAAATTCGGTCTGAGTGATTATTATTATTATTTGTTCGTAGTTGCATAATCTGAACAAAGACCACAGCTTTGTGAAATTGTGAGAAACGTTCGCAGGGTGACAGCGGGGGCCCGCTACAATGCCGGTCGGGTGCTGGCGGTGAAGGGGTTGCGGGGCGCTCGGGGGGGCGCTGGGAGCTGCGCGGGCTCACGTCCTTCGGATCGGGTTGCGCACGCCACGGCGTGCCAGACGTCTACACCAACGTGGCTCATTACGTCGCCTGGATATACGCGCACATATACGCCACATAAGCTTAGGTTTAGTTTATCGATCAGCCGCGGATTTTCAGGGTTGACCGTGGGTGTGTAAGAATATCCACTACCTCATATTGACCTGCCAAATGTTAATGATCGATCGAAACTCGATGTTCCTCGATTCGAATAGGTTCTAGACTAAGATTTTGAAATGTTCGAAATAGCGTCAGTTTGAATTGAAAATCAAATCGAATTCTAAAGCAATTTCGGGAGTGAGATTGCAGTTTTTGTACAATTCATGTAAACATTGGCTTGCTTTATTCAATTTATTAATTTCACTGCTCTAACAAAATAAATATTTTTTTAAAAAATTATACTTAAAAATGCAGCCAATTTTCTAAATATTGTGTATTAAACAGTCAGACATTTTTGTCAACCTAACTGTATCTGTACGTTGCCGTCCTCGCAGCGAACTTTACAGTCGCCATTTAGTTTGAATCGAATAATAATGATACACGAGCTTCATTCGTTCACTTTTTCATCTAACATTAAATCTCTGTAAATCTAACCAGCATGATTGTCATTTTGGTGACAATTTACAGTTAGTACATTGCATTTTTTATATAGCATTCCCATGAGAGCTACAACAGCTTACAAAACATGCGACGAAATGTTCTACAAAGTTATTTTAATTTCGATGTCAACAAAGTTAACGGATAGTGCTGCAAGATGGTTATTGGTTTAAATTCTTATTCTCCATCAGCTCGTAAAAGTCTACACATGGACAAAGAGCTCTCCATTGTAGGAAGAGTTTGCAATTCAATCAAAGTTAAAGTCAAAAATTTTATTAAATTTTGACTTGTTTTAACTTGTTAGGAACTTCATAATCTACACATTTCGTGAACGTACTACGCGGCAAACGTCCCGATACCATCCACACCATCTGGATGCTTGACGGTCCACCACTGTGCGTTTCAAAAGGAGTTTTCTTCCGCGTACAACCTTTCTGTGGAATAGTTTACCACGGACCAATACGACCTGGGGACCTTCAACAAAAAAGCTTACTCCTTTCTAAAGGGCCGGCAACGCACCTGCAATTCCCCTGGTGTTGCGGTCGATCATGGGCGGCGGTAGTCACTTAACATCAGGTGAGCCGCATGCTCGGTTGTCCCCTCTTCTATAAAAAAAATCTACACCTAGTCTAATAACAATATAATCACACTTGGTGGTTGGATTTATTTATTTATTTATTAGGTTCTCCAACAGTTATAATACAATACATGTGAATAAAAAATACAAGTTCCAACATGTCTTAAACTAACTGCGTAACTACTTATATGGGAACACATCATGCGTTTAATAAAAATAAGTTACCTCTATGTAAGAAAAATCTTAAAACCTATTTTAAGTTATGTTTTAATAAATTAGAGAAGATAATATTTTTTTGATAAAGTCCCTGATCTGCCAGCGAAAATTATTGGACCATTGACCCGTCGTCGGTCTGGGCATTTTACATCTGAGTGTAAATAAGATCGTTACACCATCTGTCGGAACTTCTTACTATAACTATAACCCAAGAGACTAATGGGGTGATTGAATTGCATTGTGTAGCCACCACACGGCAATAAACTAATAATTAGAGCTAATGAAAGGTAAAATAGTAAATAGTAGTCCGACGTCATGTACTATAATACTTTTACAATTTTCCAATAATCAAACAAGTCTTCAACTACGACAAAGGCAAGGCCTTTTACAAACCAGAATCCGCTACTGATCGGAATTATATGTATTCATAGAAGGTTTAAACTAAATTGAATAGCTCTGATAACTATATATCAAATACTTTAGTTGATTGCTTAATGTAAATATTGTAAAACTCAATTGTATTTAGTCAATGTTATGTTGTAAATGTCTCAATTGTAAATGTCAATGTAATTAGAATTTATTTTTTAAATTTCTCTAAACTAAAGTTTTAAGTTAATATTAATTAATAACAGTTGCAAATAAACTTATCGAACAGTAATATCCTACTTTTAGAACTGAAGATATTGATAATTCATAATTCTCTTTCTAATAAGTATTAAATTAAAAATCTATTTAATTATGTTATAATATTGTACCAAAATAAAAATGTCAACAAATGTTTACGATTTATATTTATCGTAACTATCTATTATATTTTACAATTTATTTTGGACAATAATATAATTGGAATTAATAGCATTTAGTAATATTTATACAATTACGAGGGCGGCACTGAAAACTTCGGGAATCAAGGATGTATTTATTGCTTTTCGAAGTATTCTCCGCGAAATTTGACATATTTCTCCATACGATGGAACCACTCATTGAAGCAACCATTCCATTCGGAAGTTGGGGTCTCCAAAATGGCCGTTTTGTAGGCGTCCACAGCTTCTTCAGGTGATGAAAATCTCTGTCCACGCAATTTATTCTTAATTTTAGGGAAAGTAAAGAAATCATTAGGGCTTAAGCCGGGGCTGTACGGCGGATGGTCTATTAATTCTATGTTTTCTTGCTCTAAAAACTTTTGTTCTGTGTGCGGTGTGAGAACTCGCATTGTCGTGATGGAGGATGATGCGGCGGTTGCAGTTCTCTTTACGGAGTTCAGAAACGACCTGTGGCAAACAAATGCTAGCATACCATTTTGCATTAACCGTTCTTTGTCCCTTAAGAGGAATAGTCGTAACATGGTCGGTTTTGGAGACAAACGTGGCCAATTTTTTTTTGCAACACTCCGTGAACGAACAATTTTTGTTGGCTTTAACTTATTTTCGAACACCCAAACTCGTGACTGGTTTTTTGTTTCGGATTCTTGCGCATATATCCAGAATTCGTCACCTGATACGATGTTGTATACAACATTTGAGGATCCTGCGTGGAATCTTTCGAGAGTTCTGACGCACCAAGTAACGCGAGCCGCTTTTTGCTCTTCACAGAGCGAATGCGATATCCATCGGGAAAACAACTTTTTTACACTTAATTGTTCATGCAAAATTATTTGTATTTAACTCATGCCAATGTCTAAAGTTGCCTGAATTTCGCGATATGTCACATGTCGATCTTCCTCAATCAGCTAACACAGCATCAACGTTTTCTTGGGTGACTGCAGTTTTTGGACGACCTTGATGGGGATCATAACTGAGCTTGACACGTCCACGTTAAAATTCAGCAAACTAGCGATAAATTGTGGTTTTGGATGGGGCTTCATCACCAAATGCAGAAATTATTCGGTCAATACACTGTTTTTGAGTTAAACCGCTTCGAAAGTCATAATAAATCATCGCTCTTGAATTTTCTCGAGTCAATTCCATTTTCTCAACGACTAAACAAGTTTGACAAAACCTTGTGACAAGACCGAGAATCTTTTTTTAAATAAATAAATGGTATTCGATTTTTAAAACCAAGGAGTTATCAATTAAAAAGATTTTAATATGACAGGAACAGTGGAAATATTCCATTCCCCATACTTTTAGTGCAGCCTATGTATTATATTATTATGATTATATTATATTATTTTTTAATTAAATAATTTTTAAGTTCATTTGTTTAGTTGATGCTGAAATATATTATGTTTAATTGTAATTAAATTAAAATAATTGCGAAGTGGCTTAGCAAACCGTGGGTTCGAATTTCGCATGGAACTAGTGTTTTTATGGCCTACAAATAATGTTCCGGTTTGGATGTCTTTTTTTTTTAAATCACACAACGCCATCTAGTCCCAAGCTAAGCAGAGCTTGTGTTATGGGTACTAGACAACTGATAAACATACTTATATATTTCTAAATACATAAATATTATAGATAAATTACACCCAGACACAGAACAAATGTTCGTGCTCATCACACATACATTTGTCCTGGGTGGGAATCGAACCCACGACCTCCGGCATAGCAGTCAGGGTCTCTAACCACTAGACCAACAGGCCTGTCAAACAGGTCTGTCCTTGTGAAATTTATGTATGTTAACTGTGTCTACGATACACGGGAAAATCTTAGTGTGAGGGTAACGTTTTTTATAAAAAATAAGATAATAAGTATGTGAAAGGTATTTGCTGTACTTTGCTGTACGTTATTTTGTGGAAACGTGCTGTTTTTGTTTTATTATGTCTGTATTTTACATGGGGTAGTGGATATTCTTACATCACCACTAAACGCCACGATATAATCTGTAGGAGTCGTAAGAGCCGTCAGAGATAAACTGAACCAGGATATGGGCAGCAGAATCTTTCTGATAGCAACATAAAAAGATATTATATATATATATATATATATATATATATATATATATATATATATATATTAATGCGGTTGCCACCCTGCTTGCCAAGCGTGCTATTGGTGGGTATATAACACCCTCTATGAATCAATCTATGTGGGAGCCCAATGTTCGACAGTAACTTTTAAGTTTTGTATTTGTATAACGACCGGGTCTATATGAAAAATTATACAAATTTTGTGTTTATTATGTACGTACAAGCTCAGAGTGACGGTAGTTTTAAACAACCTTTTTTTTAAACGCAACGCAACTTTCTAGGTATTGTGTCCCACATACATGTTTATGGATATTCTTATGGATTGTTTCAGTGTTCTAAAAGCTCAGAAAGTAGGAACATTACAAAACATGTAAATGCCCTTACTTGTCAAGAATATAATTTAAATATTTCCTTTTAATGTGATAAAAAAACAACTTTTATGTAAATATCTAGTCTTAAATGTACTTTATGTAAATTATTGTTAATGTAAAATATAAACCAATAGAACGTGAAGGTAATTGTTTTAATCTTATCGATCTATCAACTCCTTTTTAGCCCCCGTCGAAAACATAAGGGTGTTATAAGCTTGTAGCGTATATTTGTGTGTCTGTCTATGGCATCATAGCTCCTGCGCGGATGATCCTATTTTGATTAAGCTTTATCGTTTAAAAGGTGTCTTAATCGAGAGTACTTTTAGCTAAGTTTCAAGAATATCTGTTCATCCATTTGAAGATCGCCAGCTCTTTTCATTCGTTTTTTTTTTTTAATTTTAAATTTAAGTTATAACTAAATAAATATTGAAACGTTTAATTCATTGTTAACTTTAAGGGGAGTAAAATTAATTTTTCCGTCAAGGAATTCTCAGTAGTAGCAGCCCAGTGTCAGGAAATTCAGCCCGGAGAAGCACGTGAAGCCGTTGGTTCTGCATCTGACCTTTTTCCTGTCGTGTCAGATTCGCGCTCCATCGGACTATGAGAATGTGGGAATAGAGAGAGCACCTCACAATTGTGCACTAAAATCTGCTCTGTGGTCTATATGTGGTATATATAACATTTTATCCTTGATTAAGAATCAAAATGCAGATGCGTTGTCAATTTTGCAGAGTAAATGACCAGTAAACCATCGATTCTTACTCCCATTTGTGCCGTGGAACTTGTGAAGGGTTCTGATGATGTCGATAATGTTTCAAATAGATATTAAATTTATTAGACGAATATTTTCTATTTCGATGATATGACTTAATGAGATTAATAATCTGACTTTATCTGCGCGAAGCCGCGCTCGGAACTTCACAGTCGTCATAGCGATTAAGAAAACTATACCAATATGATTTTCATTCGTTCATTTTTACATCTGGCATTAAAAAAGGCCAGTTTTAATGAATTTTAAATGACCAGGCTGGTTATCGGTTCAAGCTTTTCTTTTGCATCAGCTTGAAGACGGCTGCTGGTGTTTTGATCTTTTGTTAACGTACAGCCTCACACAATATTAAAATAGTTTGGAAAATCCAAAAATGCAACCCTCATGAGCGTTTTATTTTGAAAAAAAATCTTTTAAACGTCTATGAGTCTGATAACAACTGAGGAAAAATGGAAACTCATTCAGAAAGATTTATTTCATTTCATTTATATATATTTTTATGAAACGTGAAGTCAAACATATGCACAGACTAACTGACAGCCGAACTGATAATTTTAATTACATTTTACGTAAATATAACTAAATAAACGATTTAAATAAATATTCTGACTTTATGTTTTAATATATCTAGTTTTCAAAACATCCCTTCTTGTTTTATCATTGATTTAATGTTTAAATTGAGACATACTAACAATTGTATATTGCAAAATCGTCACACAGTGGCGTTCTCGAGAGTAGAGCACTCCCATACGTTCACGCATTGTGAAGCAAGCAGCAAGCTATGGTAGTGCATATAGTAGTTTCACTTAAAATAAATTTTTTTAAATATAGTATTTGGAGCCCTAATATAGTAGGATACTATATAGATAGTCGGAACCATGTATTATGGTCAGTCCTCAAGATTTGATATAGTAGTGTGAAGGCATATAACGGATACTTTAAGAACAATATAAGTTAAGTGTAAAAATTTGCGTACCTCAAGCTGAAATTCTACCCCAAATTCTTCTATTTATAATTCTTCTCCAATAAAATTCGTGGTATCAAATTTTATATACCATAATAATTCCTCAATAAATCTTTACACAATAAAATTCCTCATTAAAACTTCACACAATAAAATTCAGGATATCGTGGGAGAGGATTCCAGTTTAAAGGACCTAAAAAATTACCAAGCAAACCGGTTTCGAAAAAAAGAGCAGGAAAAGAAATATAATAAATACAAACCACTATAAAATTTTTATTAGAACACCCTCTGTCTATATTTACAAAATTATATACAATGTATGAATAACTTAACAGCTAAATATTTTAACAATAGTATCACAATTTCTAGATAATTCTAAGTAAATAAATTTCACTGTTTTCAACAGCAACACCAACTTTTTTTCACACAAATACCATTAAAACAGTGTAGTTGTTGGCTTTTACTAAAGCTATTAAAGATTTCAGAAGACGAATTTAATGTGATAAAGTTTTCGCCATGTTGTGGCAGCGTAAGAGATTCCTTTACCTCATTATCCTGTAGGTATCGTAAAAAACGACACAATTATTAAGAACGGGAGATGGACATTGGGCAGCATCTTCTTAATAACAATTTAAAATAATAAAAACAAAACTTGATCTATGGAGTAATTAATGAGGAAAGCCTATGCTATGCAGTGGACTTTTGATGGGCTGTGATAAATAGTTTTTACGTGATTTATAAAGTCTGACGCCCACCACTCGTACGAAAGTCCAGTCTTTAGAAATGCCAGAACTTATAAGTATTCAGAATTTAATCAATTCACATGATCAAAACTTTTTAAATATGAACTAAATATGGATATAGATTACATATTTAATTATAGTACCTTAAACACCATATTGTATTCAGAATTTCTAGAAATATCTTACCTGTACAGACCTAAACAATATATAAATACTTTCCTCAATATTGTTTTGAAAATAAAAATTAATGTACTGAATGTATAGCCAGAGATTCAAAAAGTTTTTAACTTAATATAAGATTTAAATTAGTGTAACAACGCTGGCTTGTCATAAATAGACTATAGAATATCATATAAAATGCATACAAGTATTGAAGAAGTTAATATTTTGAAATAACTATAATTAGTTGCTTTAAATAAACTTGAGCAAATAAAGATGATGAGAACTACTATGAGATACATTGAATTTCCTAAATAACGCAAATTTCAAACTAAATAAATTTTATTTTGTTAACCTATCTATAACTGGTTAAAGCTACCATGTTTTTACAATTTAAATGAGACATTGAAAATAAAAAAATATACAAAAGTCGTTAATAAACAAGTACCAGATAACAAGATGATAGGAATTTTTTCTCAGTTATATAGACTAAATGTAGCCTCATCAATAATTCCGTGAGCTAAACTTTTTTCGTTTATTGGATCGTGTTATGCAGAAATGGCCAACTCTGGCCACAACAATATTCTAAAGGCCCTGTTTTAGTTTATTTTAAAATATGAAAGACTTCTGAATAAGAAGTAATACTAAAGTCTACATTTAAAAAAATGATATACATAACATGATATAATAGGGCTTTTGCCAAAAAAACACATTTATCAATCAAATCTGAATAACTTTGTTTTTGTGGCCTGAAATATTTCTGCACAACACTTCAATTACATAGATAGTAGCATGCCGATAGTGGCAGGTACAGCTTCATTATAATAGCATTGGTTCCGTCAACTAATCTTTTCCCTTCACAGTTACATTAATTTCTGTAAGAATTTTTACTTCTTTATTTTTTTATTTTATCATTTCTATTTCATGAATCTCCGAACATATCAGGCACGTCTCTGTCTTCTTCAGTTATTGAGAGAAGTGACACAGCTTGTTTTGCAAGATCATCATCATCTCTGAATCCGCAATTATCAGACATATTAAGAATGACACTACTTCTTCTTCTCTCACTACTTTTCCTTCTACTTTTAGGTTTTTCGTCTTGTTGTATTAGTTTATACTTAGGTTTCCACATTCGGTAGAAGCCCTGGAGCGAGAAGAATGCTCCAATGATGAAGAGCAACACTTCTATTGTGATAACTAGCGGCGGAGCGATGACAAAACGAAGTCGTAACAATTCAATTACATTCGGAGGTGCCTCTTTACAAAACTGGAACAAATTATAAATATTACATACAATTCGCTTTTATAAATATAATTAAGTTAATGACTGTATAATGTAAGACTAATGGTTGTAAGCGTGATGGCTAATCATGTGACCCCAGGTTCCATTCCCGGGTCGGACCAAAAATTAGCTACTGAGATTTTTTGTCAAGAAGTTATAAGTAGCAGTCTGGAGTCAGGAAGCTGGTGGTATTTTACCCCATACCTCTGGAAGCACGTAAAGTCATTGACACTGCGCCTGATCTCCCTCCGCTCGTGTCAGATTGCCGTACCGTCGGACTATGAGAGTGAGGGAATAGAGAGCACACCTGTTCCTACACACATTACAATCCTATCCGACACAGATGGCTTTATGAGATTTGCTGACGTGACCGAAATTCGGTTTGGAGGATGTAATTACTATTATAAATGTTTTAGAGACCATGTGTACCATGTAGCGGCGGTGTAAGAATACCCCTTAACTCATATGGTTTCTGTAAGTGTCGAAAAAGTAACAGAGGGGAACAAACCTGGAAACGGAATGTGTTACTTTATACCATATCAATTATAATTATGAACCCATTAGATTTATGACCACGGTAAACTAGCAGTATAATATTATTAGTGTTTTGTAGGATGAGAGGTAAGAACCTTTTACCGGTAACGACGCTCTCGACCTAAGTCCTCGAGGGGGACAACTCATCTGTATTTTGATTTGTAACTTAGGGTAGATATAAGTTTCTTAGGACCACAGAATCCACCTACCAATAGTTGCACTTGGTACGTTTTTGTCAGATTTATGTCTATTGGAATAAAAATTAAGACTTACCAATGACAAGCGTAAGATAGGCAGAACCTTATCCTTCAGGGGTTTTGTGACCGGGTTTCCTAGAGAAGTCCTCACAGCGATGTTCACCTGGATATTGATCGATAAACCAAGGGGGACGCCAATTGTCTGTTAGGGAAAAAACGATTCAAATGAATATTAAAAACGTTAAATTAATTAAATATAAATAATTTTTGCTAAGGCATATTTTAATGAAGAAAGCTCCGAAATACAGAAGCTCGAAGAAAAGAATAAGACGGCATTTGCTTTTTATTAAAAGTATTTTTTTACTTTTTTGAGCAATTAAGGAATATCACAAAATCAAGATGAAACTGAAACGTTGTCTAAATAGTTACATTAAAGCTTATTTATGACGTCCGGGGTTTGAATCCTGGGTCGGGCTAAAATCAGTTATTGGGTTTTTCTTTCAAGATATTATTAGTGCCTAGAAAAGCACATTAAACAGTTGACCCTGCGCCTGATCTCTCTTCAATCGTGTCGAATTACCGTCCAATCGGACTGTGAGTGTGGGAGAATAAAGGGTGCACCTGTGCTTGCTCATACACCTGGGTACTATAATCTTGTCTTGCGCCGATGTTTAGTCTCCATTGAAGACTACGCCGTGACCAACAGTCGGTCTAGAGTCTAGAGCCTAGACGTTATGATTATATATATATATATATCATTATTTAATGGTTCACTTCCATCAATGACATGGACCTCTCCCATGGAGATTGAAGTAAGTGAGACCACCCATATCCGCCTTGTGCATTGGCGGATCGCAGTACCAGATGTCTTGCACCTTTGACTCTGACTACCATCACCTGGGTGGGCATGGCGGTCTGGGTGTTTTACGTTTGGTGTTAACAAGGTGGTTATTCCAGCTTCTATAGGAATCCGACTTTATGGCATTTCCCAAAGTTTAATCCCAAATCTATAGAAAACCGATGTTTTGGCATATCCCAAAGGTTTTTCTACATCTATAGAAAGCTGATTTTTTTTTGGCATAACCGAACGTTTTTTCCACCATCTACATGAAGCCAGACATTTCCCTAGGTTATTAGGCTAACTATAGGCAGCCATTTTTTATAATTTCCTAAGGTTATTCAGACATCTATAGGAAGCCGAGTTTTGGGCTATCCCTAAAGGGATACCCTCATCTGCAGGATGCCGATTTTTTGGCAAGTTGAAAAGATTATTCCCCCATCTATAGTTGAATAGTAAAAATTTGATATAGAAATCCGATTTTTAGGTATTTACCAAAGTTTATTTCTCCATCTATAGAAAGCCGATTTTTTGGTATTTCGCAAAATTTATTCCTTCATCCATATGAAGCCGATTCTTTACTACCCAAAGTCACCTCTTACAAGACCCACGGGGCGAACTGGGGTGGTGGATTTTCTTACGCCGCAATATTTAAATAACATACCGGTTCCACGTCGAGTAGCGATTTATATTTATCGCCGTCAGCGTGATCGAGGCCTTCGAAGTAAGTCCGTTGCACTGGGTCTGTGTCGATTAAGTGAGGTTTCGATAGAGTTATAGGAAAACCTGAAACAAGTGAGGTAAAGAATAAACATATGTCCCATAAAAGCTATATTTGTCATAAATTCTATACGTGGTAAAGTCATGTTGCAACTATAATATAGTTGTAGTGCGAATGAGTCGACCCGACTGAGGTAGGTAGCTCTCACACAATACCAGAGTAAAATGGCAGTTGAATGGAATCAAGGCATTCCAGTAAAAAGAGTCTCTGACAACGCATCTGCATTTTGATTCTTGATCAAGAATAGATGTAGAAAATAGAAAAGCTAAATTGCAGGAACGGTGTGGTGGTGCCATATAAATATCGGTAAATCCATTCCAACCAGTTGGTGTAAAATGAGGGAAAACTGACGGTATTTGTAAATGGCGAGAATAGTATATGCCAAAAAGATGTTATGGTTTCAAAAAATCTGATGGCACTATGACTGTTCACCGGCAGACCGGAGGAGAGAAGACATAGCGTTATCCCCGATACAAAACTGTCTGTCATTTTTTCACCCCCTGGGAGGGGGGATCAGCGCACACAAATACAATCGTATGCCACTACGAAACTTACACATAACAATGAAAACAATAACCTAACAACTTCAAACACTCATAAATACATTGTAATGGTGTCACTCGGTGATAACGATAACTCAGAACAGTCGCTCGCCGATCTGCTTAAAGTACGAAGGCGATCGGCCTGTGTTGATAAATAAATACGAAACAACACGACTGTTATTATTGTAACTATTGAGTTTAAGAAGAAGTAAATATCAATAAAATGATTAAAATTACTTAATTTTGAAAGCTAACGCTATCTTTTTGTAAATTCGACGTGGTGGATCTGTTTTTGCAAAAAAAAATACTGAACGATTCGGCATTTTTGTAGAGCGTTGGTTCACCCGCATAACTAGATTTATTCTAGTGAGCAGTGCGGCTGCAGCTGCTTATTGTACGCATAGGACTGTGTGAACTTATAATTTGACAGAGTGGAACGCTTGCGTATGGCTCCAAACCGCTGGTGGCACGTGTTGCTCTATGGTAGTCAGATATAACGATAAAAAGACATCCCGCAACTTTGACGCATGGTTTTAGTATTTTACATGCGACAAAAACGAAGTGGTCATTCTACCTTCTCTTTAAAACCGTAAAAATGGTCAAGTAATTGCATTATCCGACTCTAATTGTACCCACGGTACGAGATGGATTGATTAACTCTCTGACACTGGCATTCACCACACAACACAAATAAGGAACATTCGAACGAAAGACAAAGTACTATCAGAAATGAGAGAAGGACTGTGCCCAGCAGAGTATGGACCGTTACTTTTATTTCAACTTCCCATCTGGAAACTCTTAAAATAGATCTGATAGTTATTTTCAATGTTTATTTGGTAGAGCGATTTTACAACTATATTATGTTTACAGCATAAGTAAGTCCATGCTCTTATATACCCAATACCAGCGTAAAATAACGACATAATACTACTGTCTTTCGTATGCTGGATCGAGAGATTCGAGTATCCATTTTTACTCCAAACGTTCCATCATAGTTCTCAAGAGTGTTAATTAATTTGAATCTAATCAATAATAGATGTAGTCGTATATGGGCTATAGCTATTATATAATAGGAATGTAATTCGAGCGAAACTTGACTGTTACGGATAGTATGAATGCATACACATATTTTTAACTTGATAATATTTTATCAGAGCGAGATCAAACCGAGAACGAACTGTGAACGGCATTATAATGAGGATCGGCTCTAATTACTCTTAAAAACTCGCCAAGAAGTGATAATGTTATAATACTACTACTGTATAGTATACCATGTACATATACATGTATGTAAGTACATATGTCTATTTTTTGGCACGCTCTGTAGCCTAAAAGGCTTGACGGATTGTAAAATATGGAGTGTCGTTAGATTCGTGTTACTTTGTTAGTGTTTTTTAATGTTGCTGTGCTTGTGCTTTTTTTAAAGAAACGTTCCCTTCACACTAGAAAGTCTTCTTTGTCGTGAAGGTGTTTTATAAATGTAAAATGCACAGGGTCCAATAACCAAACTGACATTATAAATACTATAAATACCAACCGTATAAATACTTGTTCCATGCTGGAATCAAACCCACAGATATTTTAAACTCGTAGTTACAGAGCCTGATTAAGTTTGGAAAATTTTGTGGGAAGAACCAGCAAAAATCTCTTTTTTATAAAATAACGGTGATAAAGAGCACACAGTCCACCTGATAGATGAACGCAGTGATAGGTGAAGGTGGATGCCGCAGCCCCAGATGCCCAAAGACATCTACATTTACACTCAATTAAGAATCAAAATGCAGATGCGTTGTTCCACATATACAGATGGAGTGTCTCGTTTCCAACAAATACGGTCTCCGGTTCTCTATACTCATCATACGAATCACAGCATTCAGCCACTTTACGCTGATATTCTGTGAAAGCGTGGTCCTACCCCGATCGAGCTGCCTCATTCGTGCTAAAACCACAATATAAATGCATCCTGGCTCTACTACGTAAAACCTGTGCAATTATTTTTTATTAAATATTATGCAATTACTTATGTAAATTTAAATAGAACTAGCATATTAGCCATCACCCTTCACCGACCTTATTTTCATCCATGGATTCCATAATATTATTACAACTCTTTTATACGGTTTCTGTATAATGATGTTTTTAAACTTGTTAATTGTTTGGACTAGGTATACACTTCAGTACTAGTACGCACTACAGTTTGGCGGCAGACGCAGATCAGGATGCGATGCTACCCACACTGACTTCTAAGGGGAAAGAAGTACCACTCAGACTTATTGTAGAAAGTAGTTATTAATATGAGCATGGATTTAAAGATCATATCGCAAAAGTGTCATTGTACATTATAAATAACTTCATTTTAACATTAATTTAACAACTGATTTTATGAAGAAATTAGAACCTAAATATATCTCTGAGATTTGTGAACCGATTAAATTTATGTTTTGTTAACTGTTAGATTATACTTTCAAATTAAAAAATTTCCATATAAATTTCAAGCATTTTATATATATTTTAAATTATTCATTGAGACGTATTAGTATGAGCTAATGTAAGAGTAGTGGTAGCCCTCGAACAAAAATGTTTTCAAAAAGGCAAGTTTAGTACCATAGATATAGACCATACCATTCGGCAAATTCTACAGAAGACCGACGGGTACAATCTGCCTCTGTGTCTTGCGTATGTGGACTATGAGAAAGCATTTGATTCCGTCGAAATTTGGACTGTGCTGCAGTCCCTTCACAGGTGCAAAGTTGACTGTCGGTATATCTAAGGGCTAAAGTGTTTGTGAAATAGGGCTACGATGTCTATTCGAGTACAGAACCAGAGTACGAAACCTATCCAGTTGCAGTTGCAGAGAGTTGTAAGACAGGGTGAAGTTATATCCCCGAAACCATTCATCGCTGCATTGGAGGACGTTTTCAAGCTACTGAACTGAAAAGGATACGGTATTAACGTCAAAGACGAGTACGTCACTTCACTTCGATTTTCCAATAGCCCTTATGGCAGAATCCTTGGAGGACCTAATTACTATGCTCAATGACCTCAGTAGTGCCCCTCAACGAATATATCTTAAGATGAACGTGGACAAAACAAATATCATTTGTAATGTCCATGTCACACCTATGTCCGTAGTTCTTGGGATAAATAGTCCGACTAAGTAAGTCCAACTTCTTCCTTAAATTTTTTGTGGGTAGGTATGCAACAAGTAACAGCTGTCTAATTAGCTCATATATTTCCGACTGTGCCGTTCACTTCTACAACGTATATTTGCTTTATCACTCTTTCCTCATTCATTCTTTCTGCATGACCAAACCACCGAAGCACTCCTTTCTTAATCCTGATCACAACATCATCTTGCAAACTACACTCTTCTCTTATCACACAATTTCTCATCCTGTCAGTCAGATTCAGCCCTAAAATACCGGATTTCTACTGCGTTTATTCTACTCCCGTGCTTCTTCTGCTTTAAACTTTCACTACCATGTGTTAAGATAATTGATAGAATCAGGCGTTACTTTGCGGAAATCCATTATAATAAAAAATAAAAATATAAATTTCTTCGCAACCTTCCGCTAAACAAATACAATGATGTGTCTTATCTGGATTGAAGAGCACCTCCCGCCCTCCCTCAAATGCATGCACTAACTCTGTCATCACTAGTCCCAGCACCACTACTCCCAACACCACTATTCCAGGCAAGACACACCATCGACGATAATACGACACGTGTTTCGCCTTCACACGAGGAATCTTCAGGTAATGTAGACTCTACGGCGGCTGACCGCTAAGTGGAATGAGGCGGCTTGACCGGGTAGGACCACGCTCTCACAGAATACCAGCGTAAAATAGCAACTTAATGCTGCTGTGTTTCGTATGGTGAGTGTAGAGAACCGGAGACCCCTTCTACTGGAAATGAGGCATTCCATATCAGTCCTCAGGGCTGGCAACGCATCTGCGTTTTGATTTTTAATTGAAGATAAATGTAGATCTATGTGGGCCATAGTATCCACTTACCATCAGGTGGACTGTGTGCTCCCATGTCACTATAAAAAAAAAACTGCTGACAGATTTTCTTGAAGCTAAGAACTGTTTCGATCAAGTCCCCGTCCAACCAAAAACAACTGAATCAAAATCGGTTCATCCGTTTGTACGCTACGATGCTACAGACAGACACGCATACATAGATACACACGTTAAACATAAAACACCACTCTGTTTTCGTCGAGGGTCAAAAATAAATAGTGAAAGGTCTAAAGAGAGATATTCTTATCGTACATAAATATTGGACATTAAAGAAAAGGTTAAGGTCTGCTGAGTCGTTGACACGTTATCAGTGTCGGCATGTGAGCAGGAACGATAATTCTGTGTCATATAAACGTTCGATAATGTTTTATTGCATTTTAGTTGTTTTCATTGCTGTCAACCGACATAGTTATTGGTTGATAATGCAATCATAAGTCGAATATAAGTGAAGAGAAACGCAATATTTATGAAACATAACATTCACTTCGAGTATAAATTATTTTTAAATATTATTGTATACTAGCAAGACGCCAGCTTCGCTTTGCTTCGATCCATTAATGTGGCTCCATTATTTATATTTATGATAATTATCGTAAATAATATATTTTAAAGAGTGTGGTTTGCAAGATGATGCGGTGACTAGGATTAAGAAAGGAATGCTTCGGTGGTTTGGTCATGTAGAAAGAATGAATGAGAAAAGACTGACAAAGCAAATATGTGTTGCAGAAGTGAATGGAAGACTCGGAAAGGGACGTCCTAGGCGAAAGTTTGTCGACCAAATTGGCGATATACTAAAAATGGGCCAATTTAAGAGTACCCATAACCGACGAGCATGTATGCGTAGGTATATGGATGTGGAAGAGGCGAGAGAGGTATGTCAGGATCGTGCTAAATGGAAGTCTGTAGTCTCTGCCTACCCCTCTGGGTGACAGGCGTGAGTGTTTATGTATGTAATATATTTTATCAGGGTTTCAATTTCGCAAAAAAATCTCTAAGTTTTTAGGATTAATTATAGTCTAGACCACTCCTCAAATTACTACATACCCCTTTGTAAAGTTTCATCAAAATTAAATTTAACCACTCCAAAGGTTAGCCCGGGAAGACATTACGTAAATTAATAAAGTGCAGTTATTTCGACAATACAAACGGACCGTTCAATTTCATTAATGTACTATTTTTTTATATTACTTATGTACTTTATTAGTAATCTAAACATCTATGAGTATATGTTTACATTAGTAACATAAGCGTTTGCACACACACTAGAGCATTTTAAATAGATTGATTAAAATAAAAATTTCTGCGAAAACATTCCACAGATCGCAAAAATATGTCTATATATATAGCAATTCCAGGAAAATGTCGAAGTATTGTCAAACATTAATTTAAATATAACATCTTAGTTATATTAGAACGTAATATTTAATTATTGGAATAATTTATCAACTGGTTCCAAAGCCTGTATCGTATTAAATTTTCTATTTCCAATTTTGGAATTTAAAATTTTGTTTTTCAATTTATATTTTTAATCAAATATTATTTTTTTTCTCCATTTAGTATTTTTTAAATCTATTATATATATATATATATATATATATATATATATATATATATATATATATATATATATATATATATATATATATTCATCATTTACAAGTTATCGTACGTATATCGATATTTCCACAAGGGTTTTAATTAAAAAAATTAAATATTACGTTGTGTTGCAAATTGTTTTAAAATCGGTCTTAGTGTATAATTTTGGTAGCTTAGGAATTAAATAACTAGATAGTAGTGTAAATGACGAGTTGTGTCGGGCACAGGTAAGTTAGGACGTGGAAGTACTTCTCTTACAGGAACAATAGTGTACCGTATGTGCTGTGTATAGCACTATAGTGCTTACGCAGTTAACGACGTTCAATACTTCAGAAGACACTGTCGTAATTAAAACCGGCAACTAGTACATCATCTTTAATAACTGTAAAACAAGAAATTCGACTTACCATAGTAGCAATTGCTGATGTCAATGAATCCATCAGGGAGGCAATTTTTCGAACACTCGCAGGCATATGGAGAGGTCTTGTTGAAGGCTGAATCTTGCAACTGGAATCTGGGTAAAATATAAAACAAATATCTGAATCACAGTTTCATTATAAAGCTTGGCTGCCTCGTTGGTCTAGTGGTTGTAAACGCGACTACTGCTCACGAGGTTCGAATCCCGGGTTGGGTCAAATAATTAGTTATTGAGTTTTTAAGTCCAGCAATTCTTAGTAGCTGTCTGGAGTCAGGAAGTTCCCGGTGTCTCATCTATGTGCATCGAAAAGCCGTTGGTCCTGCGCCTGATCTCTCTTCCTTCATATCGGTTTACCGTCCCATCTGATTATGAGAGTGAGAGAATTGAGAGTTCACTAGTCACCCTGTCCAGCAAAGTCAATGATGGGGAAAATTTGGTACTACGGTCGTCAATCGTCTTGTAAGTTTGATGCTTAAGGTAAGCCCTGCCTGTGACGACAGAGGACCTTCACGGACTTAGAGAGAGAACTTTCGTGGGCTGATGTTAATGGTCATGATAATGAGACTTCTGCAATAAAAACATAAATTACCTATATATAAATATAAAATACCTATAATAGTTGAATCCAAATTCTCCTTTAACCTCTTCGCGAAAAGAAAAAGGGTATATTCTGCAGGCCTGTCTCCTAAATATGGGGAAAACCGTGTCTTTTGAGATTTGAGGAGGTAACATAAAACCCTCAAAAGAGCCCTTGATTCGGTTGCATAGGTTACTGGAACAAAATAAAATTTCTAATTATACATTTTTATAATTTAATGGATAACGTAGTATATTTTGGTTAGGTTTTTTTTTCAGTAACATTTGGAGTGGCTTAGGTCAAAAAATGAGCACAGAAAGAGGAAGAAAAGAAGCCTTGTATTCGCAAACCTATTATCATAAAAATAATCCAAAAAATATATACACGTAGTTAAATTTCGAAGTAGACGTTTTATTTTTACAGTTTAAAGAAATATCAAAATTGGACTATAAGGGCTGACCCAAAGGCTAAGGACTAAGATGCATTCATAAATTACGTTATACATTAAAGGGGATAAGGAGAAATGAGGAGTTATTAAAGTGTCACAAAAAGGGATCACTAAGTTAATATAGTATACCACAGGATACAAAAAACAAAAAAATATCAAAACCTGTGAGAAGAGTCGAGGAAGGAGTCAAAAAATATTATAGGGGGGCAAAATTTTTCTGTATTTTAAGGTATTTCTGATTTATTTATGTTCCGATTATATTAATTTGTCTTTTATTAAATTAGTTGTACTTCGGGGATGTAACTAAATAAATTTTAAGAAAAAATTGCCACCCTAAGTATGGAAAAATTGGTGAAGAAGTATTTAATTTCAGTTTGTACCTTAAACGTGTAATATATCTCCACTCCACCACTCAAAAGGTAACAAAATAAACTAGGATAGAAATAAAAAACGACTTCAGAACAAAAAAAAAACTATTTCCACATAATGGCTTCAGAAGTTGGAACTGTACTCGCAGTTCAATACTGTAATATATATTATGCTAGCACAGCAGTAATATTATATTATGGTAGCAACAACTTCAGTAGCTATTATGTGGAAATTATTTTAGTCTTTTTAGTTTTTGAAGTGCGTTTTTACTTTTTTCGAGTTTATTTAAAAAATACAATCGAATTAAAGTATTCTAGAAAAACTTACCTTGTGTTAAGATCTACGAAGCCCTGCTCAACCAGTCCTGGTGAATCGTTCCAAGAATTAATAGAAAACTTTTTGGACTTATCTCTTAGCTCCACTTCAAATTGTTCCTCTCTATGTAGATAGAACTGTAAGAAACAAATTTTTGTCATATCATATGAAATATGAAAAATTGCTATATTAGTCATGTTTTTTGTGTGAATTCAAGTATCACGTAAGTTGGTTGGGTCCAATTATGTCTTACCATTACTAACACACAAAGTGCTTTATTCCCTTATTATAAATCTTACGTGACACAAAAATTCTAGATTTTCTTATTTTATCTTATACAAGGGAAGTGGTAGGTGTTTTAAAATTACTTAAAAATTGCTTACGCTATACTTGAACGTCTCTAGCCTATGTACTAACCCTGTCTAGAATTCCGATCTTCTGAAAGTCGATCCAACCCGGCAAGAATGTGTTAGCAATTGATACAATTGGGTCAGTGTATCCCCACAGCAATTCCTCTGCAGTCATATTCAAGAAGAGCTTGGAGCCAAGAGCACTTATGGAGTAGTAAGCTCCAGCGTTGGCTAGATATCCTAACTTATCTGCTATTAAAGTGCTGATGGCCTGCAGGAAAAAGGATCGATTACAAATTGACGAAAAATAAACACTTTTTTTACGTGGTAGAGCCGCAGCGATATTATCCTTCTAGCACGAATGGGTCAACTCGAAAGAGGTAAGACCACGCTGTTACAGAATACTAGAGTAATATAGCAGCTTAGTGTTTTTGTGTTCTGTATGGTGGGTGAAAAATACCGAAGACCCTTTTATATATTTTTATGAATGAATCGATATTAGTATATACATACATACATTACATAAAATAGGAAAATAGCCTATAAACAGCCTCCACTGCTTAATATAGGCCTCCCTCGCAGATTCCTACATTGGGAGGGAGGATTTTGCCGTAGTTAAGTTATATTTAGAAAGATGCTGCTGCCCATATCTTATTTCAATTTATCTCTTTGGCCTCTAACGACACCCACGGGACGATATAAGGGAGGGGATATTTTTACGCCGCCACTACACAGTTTAATCGATATTTCTATCTATTTAACTGTCAAATATCTATTTTAACTCTCCTTTGCAATCGTAACAAACAAATACAATTTTTTACGAAAATACAAACACTTACAACAAACTTAACCTCATATTTAAGCAGATTCAATCGGAAATAAACAAAAATCGTAATATGGAACGGAATATCGGTAAAACTCAAGTTTAAAATGAATAACAATGTCAGGACAGTCCAAAAAATATGTGCGTTAGAACAAATGTTTTTGCTTGCAATATCTAATTATAGCTTCCAACGGGTCAAAGTAAAGTTACAGCTTATACACATCCCACTGCTGAACAGATCTCAGATCTCCTCTCATTTCTGAGAGGGTTTTAGGGAGGGTAGGTTAGGGTAGCTTCCCACGGGTAATGGTATAGTATTAGAGTAAATTAATGATTTTTTTACGATTACAATTTAGAATATTCGAGAAAAAGATTTGACATAGGGACGGGAAAAATTATTACTGTCAAAATTTTCATTATGGCTTTTTTTACGAAATTATGATAATTTGAAAAACCTTGGCGACAGTGAATTCCATAGGGAGGTTAAGTAAAACTATCCACGATATATTACTCAAGTCGCTTTAGTAACGAACTTGCGTAATGTGTTTCATTTATTGAATGACAAATAGATTTGAGAAAATAACATTCTCATTCCGCAAGGTCTTTTCACACGTGCACAAAATACGTGCAGTTATAAAGTACGAGCAATGACCAATTGTCTATAAAAGAATATGCGAAGAACAAGTCTCTATTTTCAGCCTGAGTTCAAAAAAATAGATTTTCTATACGACCATATTTTTGTTTACTGATTTTCATGATTCTTTTAATTAATTAAATTGGTTATTTTACTTCAGGGGTAGTTCCGTATAAATAAGATAAAATACAATTAAGGAATTTCTAATTTAAGAAATAATGGTTCTGCAAATTGTCACCTAGTGGATTGAGACTTGATGGAAAAGATTGGCAACCTCATTGGTGTCACGCTGCAGCTATATTATGGTTTTAGCACAAATTGGTCGGCTTGACCGGGAAAGGACCACGCTCTCATGGAATACCAGCGTAAAATAGCAGCTTAATACTGCTGTGTTTCGTTGGTGAGTGTAGAGATCCGAAGACCCTTTTCTACTGGAAACGAGGCATTCCAAATTAGTCATTAGTTGAGGATAGATGTAACTGTCTATGGGCCACAGCATCTACTTATCATCAGGTGGGTAGTGCGCTCGTTTGTCACCCTTATTCTATTAAAAAAAGAATCTGGTTAAGCAAATCTCACCAATTTCCTTTTATACTTTCAATATTCTACAGGATATATTTTGGAGAGTGTGTGCAGGAATTGTATGACTTAATTACTCCCTATCCCTTCTTCCATCGGACAACTAAAATATCCTGCCGATCTTCTAGTCCCCCTCTTTTAATCGACAGTAGACATACCACATATATAAAGTAAACAGTTCACCTCGTTCGTCATGCGTAATGCAAAGGAGTGCAGTAATTTGTCAGCATCTACCTTTCTATCTCATAACAAAGTGTCTTTAAAGCAAAAGTAAATTTGAATCATGTTTTACTAGGTAGTCCTGCTGTACCTAGAAGTCCATATAGTATCACAAATATAAATATAGTATCACAAATGGAAATAGCAACCGTGCACTACTGTATCCGGTCTGAAGTATAAAGAGAGCCCGTATAATTACATGCTGTGAGCCCTTCCACCTTAGTCCATAGAAGCGATGACGCATATGTAACCTGCTTGATATTAGCTGCAGGTGTCCGTGGCCAGCAGTATCCACTTACTACAAGGTGGATTTAAATTAGGTTTATGACTTTAATATTTAAAAAAACATATATATAATTTCATTAAGCTGAGTCAGTGTGTTTTCTCATCTTCCACACTACCACTTACAATTTATTGGAATAGAAGTCATACACGGCTTATAATATTTAAAAAAAAGCTGTTATAACAAACTCGAAATAATTCGTGTGAGAAACACTCATACATTATAAAAACATAAAACATACTTGAAAGTTCAATTATGTCACTAAACTGGTATGTTAATTATTATTGTAATGATTAAGGAACTTTTGCACAATTTTAGTTCATAATATGTGTTGTTATCAAACGTTTTTGACAAGGTCAAGTCTTAACTTGGTGAAGCATGGTTACATTATCAAGTGCGTGGTAGAGTCATGTTGCAGCTTTATTATGCTTTGTTGTACGAATGTATAGGCTCGACCGGGGAAGGACCACACTCTCACAAAATACCAGCGGAAAATAGCTATTTACGTTGCTATGATTTTTATGGTGAGTGTAAGGAACCGGAGATTCTTTACATTGTAATTTCATTCAGACATTCAATTTTAGTCCTCAGGGATGAAAACGCATCTGCATTTTGATTCTTAATTGAGGATAGATGTAATTATCCATCGGCTACAGCATCTACTTACCACCAGGTAGACTGTGTACCCGTTTGACACCCTTATATTAAAAGAATAAAAAAAACAGTTTGTAAATGAATAAAAATTAAAACTCACCGAAAATAAACTGTTATAACCTTTCGTAATTATTTTGGCTGATACAAAATAAACCAATGTTCAAAAAATATTGATAAAAATTTTTGAAGAGAGTTTTATTAAATAGTTTTACTATCAGTGTCCGCGGCTATATCAAGATTTATTAAGTTGTTCGGTGAGATTAAAGGTTGGTGTATATTTATCATAAAAATAAAAATAACACACAATTTATATTACAACAGAAGCTCTTCAATAGTCTATTTATACTTTACGAGCTGATATTATATCACTATTATTTATTTCCTTATAGTATTATTCATTGTGATAGCCTCGTAGCTCGAAGTAAAGTCAGTCACACTATAGGTCAGCCGATTGGGATGGGATGCGGTCTTTCTTTGCATCCTACCCTTGGGGGCGGGTTTGCTTCTCGCCGGATGATCCCAACGTTGTTGCGGATTCTGTTACTGATGTGGTACTTCAGGGTATGGAACTTTTTATTCCTTCCTCTGTGGTGCCCATTGGAGGCAAATCTCAACCATGGTTTGGTCGCTCCTGTAAAATAGCATCATGCTATAAGCAGGAGTGCTACCAAGCCTGGGTTGATGCATCAGCGTCCCGGGATGTAAACACCAGCGCTCTAAAAAAGAAGTATAATTCCGCCTCTAGGTCCTTCAAAAGAGTCATTGCCAAGGCAAAGTCAGAGCACATAGGCAGGATTGGCGAGAAACTAGTTCGCCTTCCTTCTGGAACCCGTGAATTCTGGTCTCTCGCCAAGGCTGTCCAGGGGAATTTCTGTCAGCCATCTCTTCCATCTCTGCACAGGGAGGACGACTCACTGGCCCATACTGCAAAGGAGAAAGCCGATCTTCTAGGCTCTTTCTTTGCGTCTAACTCGACTCTCGACGACGGGGGGAGTACGCCGCCGACCATCCCGCGGTGCGAGTGCTCCATGCCGGAAGTGCAGTTCACACAGCGCTCGGTTCGCAAAGCACTCCTCTCCCTGGACATCCACAAGTCGAGTGGGCCCGACGGAATCCCCCCAATTGTGCTGAGGACGTGTGCTCCAGAGTTGGCACCGGTTTTAACGCGTCTTTTCCGGTACTCCTACTCCCTAGGCGTAGTCCCAAAATCATGGAAGACGGCTTTCGTCCACCCGATCCCTAAAAAAGGCGACCGCTCAGACCCGTCCAACTACCGGCCAATCGCCATCACCTCCTTGTTCTCCAAAACAATGGAGTCCATTGTAAACTGCCAGCTCATGAGGTACCTTGAGGATCACCAGCTGATTAGTGACCGCCAATACGGTTTTCGCCGTCGTCGGTCAGCTGGTGATCTTCTGGTCTACCTCACACACAGATGGGCGGAGGCAGTAGAGTTCAAGGGGGAGGCATTGGCCGTTAGTTTGGACATTGCGAAGGCCTTCGATCGGGTTTGGCACAAAGCGCTTCTTTCGAAGCTCCCTTCCTATGGGCTTCCCGAGAAATTGTGCGATTGGATCACCAGCTTTCTTGCAGATCGGAGCATCAAGGTCGTTGTAGACGGTGCAAGCTCCGATTGCAAGCCTATTAATGCTGGTGTTCCACAGGGCTGCGTGCTATCGCCAACGCTGTTTCTTCTGCATATCAATGATATGTTGCATACCCGTAACATTCATTGCTATGCAGATGACAGCACTGGTGATGCTCTTTACACAGGCCGAGCCAATATTTCTCGGGAAAACGTCTCCGAGTGCGGGACAAACTTGTGTCTGAAGTCGAGTCTTTGCTGAACAGAGTCTTGGATTGGGGACGACTAAATCTAGTCCAGTTTAACCCCCAGAAGACACAAGTTTGCGCGTTAACCGCTAAAAAGAACCCCTTTGTCGTATCCCCTCAGTTTCAAAGCACTCCCCTTGTTGCCTCAGCCAGTATCGGAATCCTCGGCGTCAACATATCGAGTGACGTGCAGTTTCGTGGTCACTTGGAAGGGAAGGCCAAATTGGCCTCTAAAAAGCTTGGCGTGCTCAGCAGAGCGGGACAGTATTTCATGCCGGCACACCGCCTGCAACTTTACAAGGCGCAGGTTCGGCCGCACATGGAATACTGTTCCCATCTCTGGGCTGGGGCTCCCCAGTACCAGCTCCTTCCACTTGACCGCATCCAGCGCAGAGCGGCTCGAATCGTCGACGACCGAGTGCTTTCCGATCGGCTCGATTCACTGGCGCTGCGAAGAGATGTTGCATCACTTTGCGTATTTTATCGCATCTATCACGGGGAGTGCTCTGAGGAATTGTTCGGATTAATCCCAGCCGCCAAATTTCGTGAACGCACTACACGGCAAACGTCCCGATACCATCCACACCATCTGGATGCTTGGCGGTCCACCACTGTACGTTTCACTAGGAGTTTTCTTCCACGTACAACCTCTCTGTGGAATAGTTTACCACCAGCGATTTTTCCGGACCGATACGACCTGGGGACCTTCAAGAAAAGAGCTTACTCCTTTCTAAAGGGCCGGCAACGCACCCGCAATTCTCCTGGTGTTGCGGTTGATCATGGGCGGCGGTAGTCACTTAACATCAGGTGAGCCGCATGCTCGTTTGCTCCCTCTTCCATAAAAAAAAAAAAGTCAGAAGTAGTAATTGAAACCGAAGTTAATATGAGATGTAGTCATTTTAATAATGCAAATGCAATTTAATACGTTCTTTTTAATTTATTTTTCAATTAATAAGATTTATGGAAAAATCATTTTTAATTTTTTTAAGCTTTAGTTAATTATTAATATAATCGAACGGATGTTTCAGGATTTCGTGTTTTAGTTCTAATATTTTATTTTAATTAATTTTTTTAAGTACATTAGTTTATACAAAATAACTATATTCAATATTTATTGTAAATATCAAAAACTAAAAATATCATATAATCATCCTTCTCGCGGTAGTCCAGTTAAATAAAGTCTGAAATCAAAACGGCACTCAACTTTGCATTTTTAATATAATGTAGTTTTAATTATACAAACCAATGTGTAAAGGTTTACGTGTCTACAACTCCAAGGGTTGAAAAAAAGTTGCCAGAAGTGTTTTTTTTTGCAATTATTCGAAAACGATAAAAATTTGACGAAAAGTTTTATTAAAATGTGTAGAGCTTAAAATTTTACATTAAAAAATTTGTTTAACTTTTTTCCTACCAACAAAATTAACCAAGTTAACGAGGTTTTGAATTTAAGGAATGAACGTAAATTAAAAAAAACACAGGTAGTAGAAAAACAAGCGATTTTTTTTAAAATTGCTTAAAAATCTATTCTTTAATTTTAGAGATACAGATTTGTTTTTATTGTTAAAAATATGTAACGATTTGAAAAAAAATGTACGTGACCTTATTTGACTGGACTAACAGTGCCAAGAAGCTACGTTACCGCGCTGACTATACTTAGCTGTTGAGCGCGATAAGAACCAGCCATCTTGTAGCCAGCGGCGATAGGCCCAACGACACCACTTTATTTTAATTGTAATATTCGTATTATTGAAGTATAGATAAACCGATTTCTGGTATTTTCGAGTCCTTTGGCTGCAATATGGATTCTCTTACGCTAAAAGATATTAATTTTTATAGTATAATATATATTCGTTGTTACGTCTACAAATGATAGCGTAACAATTACACAATATATTAGTTCTGTCGAGATGATGGTTCATAGCTCATGTGGTTTCATGTGTGTCATGTCATGATAGTTCATACTAGGACCAGATAGGTGACGTTGTCAACTTGTTAACAAATTCTATATTTATGTACCAAAATTATGTATATATGACGCCAAAAAATGTTACAATTTGTAACCGACAGGTGGCGGTGCGGACGAGTTATCAAAAATGTATTTTCACATTGTGAAAATGTGAGAATTCAGAGTAAAAATTATCGCGCCATCTACCGGAAAACGCAGAACAACGTCTGCTTGACCAGTTAGTACATTATTACTACATTAACATAAAGTCTTAAATTACCATTACCTGTACAGCCTATTAAAGTCCACTGCTGAACAGACGCCTCCCCCATAGATTGCCTAATTGGGGGGATATTTGCTACAGTTGCCACGCTTGGCAAACTGTTTGGCAACCGCAGTTTTTTATTTTTAGTCGTTATTAGAAAGACGCTGCTGTCCATCTACGTACCCACGGGATGATACTATGGGGTAGTGGATATTCTTACACGACTACTTCATGGTATATTATAATATGAGTATTTTACGCGTCTATTATATTATGTATATTATAATATAGGTACTCGTATTTAAGCAAAAACTTTTTAATACGCTATTTCCAGGTTATCATAACCTTTGTCAAAGCACGAGTACAATAGTATATTTTTAACCTTTTGTCGTACGTTGACACATATATAGATATTGTTTTGTCTCCTTATTATCTTTTGTTTCCCAATTTCTTTGTACGTTGCCATGACCCCGTGGCCTATTGTTGTAAAAAATTTGTTTGAAACAAATTGTTGTTTTCGAATATAAAATTAGCTACTTATCTTTTATCATCATTTTATTTTCACTCGGATTTACTCCACTATAGAAAATTATCTCATTTAAATGTGTCACTAGTGATAATTTAGGTGGTTAATTCTTTATTTATCGTTTGAAAAGAATTGGGACGTATACTGGCCGACTACTGACCGTCCTTCTCTTCAAATTTAGCGGAAACAATTTCCGCTTTATAACATTTACATTCATGAACATAAACACTCACGCCTGTCACCCACAGGGGTAGGCAGAGATTACGGACTTCTATTTGACACAAACCTCTCTCGCCTCCTTTACATCTTTATGCCTACGCATACATGCTCGTAAGTTAAGGGTACCCTTAATATGATTTATCTTCAATATATAAGTCATAACAATAAGGTGAATACACTTTTTTTATTTTTCAACTTTTTTAATACAGAAATAAGCAGTAGCATCTTTCTGATAACAGCCGAGAATAAAAAAAATCTGGCTATCAGTCCGCCTACTATCTAAGGGGAAGGCTAATTTTCAGCTGTGGAGCTTTCAGTTGGTACATTGTGGACATTTTTAGTTGGTACACTAAATCAAAATCGGTCTGCCGTTTTTGACTGTCAGCTAGACCGACGGACAGCAATTGGTTTTTATATATAGAGAAGATAATTACGTATAGTTAATTCAGTTTTTGACTGCGTTTAGATCTAGTGGCCGTCAGCGCGACCGTTGATCTTGAGATCCTGGGTTCGAAAATTCTGTTGTAACAACTCAGAGGAAGTTGACGGTGTTGTTAAGTATGGTCCTGCACCTGATTTCTCTGCGGTTGTGTCGAGTTGCCGTCATATCGGTATCGTCATATAACACAATCCTGTCCTGCGCAGATAGCCAGTCTCCGTTGAGATTACCGCCTCAAATCAGTCTATATTATATTAAAACTATATATAAAACTTAAATTGCGTGAATTCTTACAATCATTGCAATATTCGGCACGACAATTTGTACGTCCTTATAATCTGCTATGGACTTCTCGCGCAAAAATTTCAGTTCGGTTTTCGGCCACATCGACATCACGCCCCGTTCCTTGTCAATGGTGATGTTACTGTTTGTGCGAATTTCTCTGGAAAAAATAAGAGTAGGTTAATTGTGATTCTCTTATCTCGATTTTAAACGCTTCCCTTTAGAGTAAAGAACATCATCTGTTCCGAGAGAGTTACCACAAAGACTTAACGTCTAATTAAATTTATCAATTTTTCAGGCACGCAGGTTTTATAGTTAATTAATTTCAATAAACATTTCAGCCTATCAAATATTTGCTGCTCGAAATAGGCCTCCTGCAAAGATTGCCTAATGGACACATTTGCCATAGTTCGCCACGCTTAGCGAGCGCGTTGTCAAACGAAGTTTTTTTCTTATTCAAAAGTTATCAGGAAGATGCTCCAGTCCATCTCCTGCTTCAGTTCGTTTCTCTCTCCTCATTCAACATCACGGGATAGTATGGGGTAATGTATACGCGGTTAAGTTGTTAGATATACAATAAAGAGTATTGTATTAAAGCGCCAGGCAAATTGCATTATTCTATAACAAAGATTGCATATATAGAACGGGAGGGAGAGGCCCGGAGGGGAGATCCCTTTTCCTTCTACAGCCACATACACGTTTAAAGTTTCAGAAAGTAAGGAATTTATCTTGTCCTTAATAATTAACAAAACACGAATTAATAGAAATTGGCTATAAGTTAAGGTTAATAATAAACATTTATGTATTTAAAATATAGGTATATTTTCTTTTCCATTTCTATTAATTAGAAATAGAAAAGAATATATATATATATATATATATATATATATATATATATATTTTTATATATATATATATATATATATATATATATATATATATATATATATATTTATATATATATATATATATATATATATATAAATCAGTAAAATAACATCTAACTTTCTGAGATTGATTTCATCATAACACGATATAATAGAGCAAAGCAACGGTGGAAAATTTATTTTACATTTGCTGTAATTTGTTTATATTTAACAATAGAATTTTGTATCGACGTTTCAGGGGCAAAGGACATCACATTTTGATAAAAAAATTGAAGTTCTTTTGTTCCAGACTTAGAGTTAATTGCAAAAAATGTGTGGGGTGATCTTTCAGAGGTCACACGTCGTCTACATGTTTACATTTTAAATTTAATACATTGAACAATATTTTTTAAATCAATTATGTAGTACCTCAGATCTATTGTTTGCTGACCTGTGACCAACAATGAAGATAGACAGGACTGTAAAACGTTTAAATTGACGCTGAAACCATGTTCAACTTATGCCCACTTTGCACTCTAAACTATGTTGCCGATTGCAAAGATTTTAGGTGTATAATATTGTGTGTGCGTGAGTTCTTAAATTTTTATAGAGTAATAGTGATAAACGAGCAAACAGTCCATCTGATGGTAAGTGGTTACTGTGGCCCAAAAACATCTACATTTATCCTCGTATTCGATTAAGAATCAAAGTACAGATGCGTTGTGAGCCCTGAGAACTAAGATGGAATGCCTCGTAACCAGTAAGAAGGTGCTGAGGTTCTCTACACTTATCATAAGAACACAGCAACATTCAGCTGCTATTTTACGCTGGTATTCTGTGAAAGCGTAGTCCTACCCTGGTCGAGCCGACATATTCGTGCTACAACCATAATATAGCTATAGTATAGCAGTACCATATAGCGAGTTGAGCATAGTTTTAGGGTCACCGATTATTGTTATAGAATTAGGATGACAAGCGTGCACACAAACCACTTGATAGTAAGTGGATCCTCTATAAAGAACCATAATGCAGATGCGTTCACCCCAAACGACTAACATAGAATGCCTCGTCACCAGTAATAAAGGGTCTCCAGTTCTTTACACTCATCATACTTTGCTGTAGTATGTATTAAAAATGACGGTGCAGGTAATTATTAAATCCGCGGTAGCTCAGGAGATAAACGCTTATCGTATTTTCATAGGACGCAAGCAAACCGCAGTTTAACCCTGCCGAAACGTTATGAAATTGTTAATTGCAATTGAATGTGTTGATTGAGGAAACCTGCATGGCTGCTTTCAAAAGCGAGAGACCTGTGACCAGTGGTTATTAAAGGTATTTAGACCGCAAATTTGACTTTATTTTAAAGGCGTATATTTCTTTGTTTAAATAATGCGTGTTGTACTTTCTTGTCTTATATTAAATTTTACATACTAATTTTATAGGCTTTTTTGATAACACTGAAGATACGGAAAGCATTTTCTGGCAAGGTACCCGTTGAAGTTGGAAACTAGCAAAAGTCCCGAGTTTGTATCCCGGTTAGGGCCAAAAATCAATTACTGGATTTTTCTCTCAAAAAATTCCCCGTACTTCGGAAAGCACGTAAAACCGATGGTCCTGCACCAGATCTCTCGCCGGTCATATTGGATTACTATGAGAGTGACAGAATAGTAAGTGCTTGCGAATACAGACTGGTCTACAATGAGATCCCTCCGTGACCGATATTTGGTCTAGAGGACATTATTATTCCCTAAAACCACTCCCGGACCCTATCCAATAAAAGTTACAACGTGTAATATCAATTTATATTTTATATTTCTGTTCAATAAAAATTAAAAATTACTAAATTGTCATGATGAACAATTTACGAATTTACACAATTGTAGCTACAATTTTACATAATATTTTCCATTCAACAAATACTATAACTTGAGATGTAAACATTTTAAAATTTGTTTGGTTTAAACGCAAAATATTCGTTAAAAGTTAACATTATTGTTTTCCAGTATTTTAATTATTATTATTATTGTTATTAAGAAGACGCTGAGATCTATTTTTGGTTCATTTCTCTCTGTCGCCTAGGCTAGTAGATATTCTCATACCGCCACTACACAGCCATCTATTATCACCAGAAACTTAAATTTGAATAAATTTAGTTTATATTGACGCAAAAATAATTTTTATAATATAATACATCTTCATCATCAACATCTTCGTCATTATTACAGCCCTTCACGAGTCTACTGCTGAATACAGGAAACCTCTACCAAAAGGAAAGTAACATAGGACGGTCATGAGCCACCTGTATGTATCGACTACCTCAGTATTCAAATATTATTTGTTACCAGTGATAAATATAGATCTGAGACGTGGTCATTTACTGAGCTTTCATTTCTCGGGGAAGCTCAAGATGGCTTAGCGAGCTATGGAGATTACTATGCTCGTAGTCTTCTTGCGTGATAGATAGAACCAAAGAAACCGACACAGCCTAACAGATTGGTAAGCCGAAGTAGCGATGGGCCACCCATATAGCTAAAAAAACTAACAACGGAAGAAAGGTTCTCGAGTGGCAGCCGCGTACTGGTAGCAAAGTTAGTGTAGGTCGGTTTCTCGCTGTAAGTAATGACAACCAGGTAAAAATTATTCATTCATATATCCATTAAAGTCCGCTGCTGAACAGAGGCCTCCCAATAGATTGCTTCATAAGGGAGATTGTGCCACAGTTGCTATGTTTGGGAACTGCAGTTTTTTTACTATCAGGAACGTGCTGGTTCCCATTTCCCGTTTCTTTTACACCCCGTCGCCCCTAAGACACCCACGAGACGAAATGGGTCAGTGGATATTCTAAAACTGACGCTACATGGTTGGTTAACATGATATATACGAGTAGTGACAAATAAAAGGTAACAAAATAACAAATTTTACACTACTTACTGAAACGTGAAGGGTCCAATCTCTTGCAGTTTCATGGTTTTGTCGCTCCCCTTCAAATACTCATCAACGTTAGTATAATTAAAAACGTGCACCTCGGAAAAGAGCTCGTACGTCGGTTTCTGCCACATGCGATAGATGAACTTGCCCTCCTTTATGTCGAGATACTAAAACAATAGAAAGGCACTCTGAGAACTCTTTTTTAATAAAATTATTACTTTTTACTGTTCTAAATATTTCATGTATATTTTTTGTTCTATGAATAAAGACATACATAACAGAAATAGATTAAAAATGAACACATTAGCTGACAAGTATTCCACAGAAAGACTCACAATACCGTAAGCTCTATTTAAATATGGAGCAAATACACCTGATGGTAAGTACTCGTAGATACTGTGGCCTGTAGATATCTACATTTATCCTTGATTTAAAATCAAAAGGCAGATGCATTGTCGCCCTTAAGAACTAAGATTGAATGCCAAACAAACTATTAAAAACCTAAGAAATTTAGACTGCTATTTCACGCTGATTATTATCTGTAAAAGCATGATTTTTTACCCTGGTCGAGCGGAACTATTCGTGATTACAACCATAACATATCCTATAAGTAAAAAATAAAAATAGTAGCTCCAAATCGCATGTGTTTGTTATAATATACTTGTAATTATGAAGTTTTTTTATAATAGTTTTGTTTTTACGTTCTCATATAACATTTGGATGTTATTACCTTTACAGTAGTGTTGCATCATAGCAATTTGTAAATTAAAGTTAATTTCTTGCCTTGACTCACTTTACTTTTGATAATGCATCATTTACTTTGGTTACATTGTCGAGATTTTTATGCCTATAATTTGAATATAATAAATGTAAGTTAAGCCTTTATTTTATAAGTGCCGTGCTTACGGTGCGGCAGCGGCGAAACAGAATCCATTCCGCCATTTTTATTTTCGTCGCTGTAGTAAAAGGTAGAGCTACGCAGTAGCTTTATTATGGTTGTAGCATGAATAGATCGGCTAAACTGGGGTAGGACCACACTAATACCACGCTTTGCTTAGTATGGTGAGTGTAGGGAACCAAAGATCCTTTTTACTAGAAACGAGGAATTCCATCTTAGCCCTCAAGGATGACCACGCATCTGCATTTTGACTCAAAACTTTTTACTCATGGTAGAGCCACGCTGAAACTATATTATGGTTGTAGCACTGATGGGTCGGCTCGACCGGGGTAGCACCACGCTCTCACAGAATACCAGCGTAAATGAGTAGCTTAATGCTGTTGTGCTCAGTAAGGTGAGTGTAGAGAACCGGATACCTTTTTTACTGGAATCGAGGCATTCCATCTTAGTCCTCAGGGGTGGCAACGTATCTGCGTTTTGATTATTAATCGAGGATAAATGTAGATGTCTATGCGCCACGGCATCCATTTACTATCGGGTGAACTGCGCTCATTTGTCCCCCTTATTCTATATGAAAAAAGCTCCTTGGGAAATGCCAGAAAAAGCTCATGGTTTCCGATAGATTGTAATGTATGGTACATTCGTTTATGCCAGATGTAAAATAAATAAACCGGTAACGAGAGTCAGCGTTAAGGATGCGGGACGTCTGGTAATGCGATTGTATCAGTTTTCCAGATGTAATGATTAAGGTAAATCCACCTTGCAAGTAAAGGCTGAAAATCTTTTAGCTGACTTCAAAAATGAACTTTGGTAACGAGGCATTCCATCTAAGATTCGTGTGAAAAAAAATAAAATTGGTTCAGACACGAGACTTATTTTGCAACTACATACCAAGAAAATACTAATACTGTGTGTGTTTATTTCTAATTGAACTATATTATAAACAATTTAATTTAAATGTTTTATATTCATGGATGGCTTTATTCGTAAACACGATTATTGTAAAAGAACGATGTATTACATATTGCCATTAAGCATGTATTGATTATCGTCCGGTGATATACAAGCGGCAACACGTGGAGAGGTCAGTGTACGCTTCTCTGTAGGTCAGGGTCAAACAACCTAATTATGTAAACTGCACACCGCATACCGCATTCAATAAATGTTTCTTGTTATTATATATTATTACAAAAAATTGCGCACTTTGATAACACACTAGGACGGCAAACTGACGGTAAAATGACAGAAAATCTCAGAAAGTTGATCAAATTTCGTTAGTCAAAATCAAGAGAGATAGTTTAAAGGATATATTTATAATTGCATCCGAAAACTGTATTCAAGACAACATACAACCACCAGCAATTTTTCAGGATCGATACAAATCCTTAAAAATATAATAAGTAAATAAGTTTTTTAATCAACAAGTTTAAAAGTTTTATAAAATACATAATTGATAATAACACCTGGGTGTTCGCCACCGTGCTGGTTCTATTAAAATTCATATAAAATTGTACAAAATTATCGTCAAGTTAAGGATATGTGTTTACAAAAATATAATACCGCTAGGTTTCTCGCTGGTTCTTTCCAGGACAGAGGTATTTTCAGAACCAGTGTTAAATAAAAAGGAGACTTTAAATAAGCATTATGTAATAATCTTTATTGAATAAAAACTATTATATTCTATTCTTTACAACTTAGGGACCATCAAGAAACGAGTTTAATCCAGTTGCAGCTGTTGATGGGTAGGTAATACTTACCATCAAATGAAACTCATGCTCGTTTGCCAATTCCTCTATATAAAAGAACCATAGACCAACTGACGTAACTACTACTCTCATTTTTTTTTTCATTAAAATAAAGCTTCGTTTCCTTATACGATTGATTCCTTATACAATTTGATGTAAGTAAATAGTGTCATGGCAGTTTATCGGCAGTAAAGCAAATTGTAGTGACTATCGCTAAAAAGTTTGCGCAATAGATCCTGTTTTATTTGAAATAAAAATAAGCACTAAGTAAAAGCTTGCCCTACTTGGCGCTTACCGCATTCCAAATCAATACGTGCGATAATTTTGGTATATTGTCAATTCATCTAACTAATCTAGTCCTGGGTTTTGAAAAATCAAATTCTCTGAAAAAACTCTGAGCGTAACCTATCCAAAGCTCCGATTCGATTACTACTTTTTATAGTATATGGGTGCCAAACGAGCACACGGTCTACATGATAGTACAAATGGATGATTTGACACCTGAGGACTGATATGGAATGCCTCTATTCCAGTAAAACAGGTCTCCGGTCCTCTACACTCACCATACGAAACACAGCAACATTAAGATGCTATTTTAAGCTGGTATTATGTGAGAGCGTAGTCCTACTCTGTTCGAGCTGATCCATTCGAGCTGTAGCCATGGCTCTACTATAACTTTTTCTTACTATTAAAAGAAACGAAATTACTATCCACCTGAAGGTAGGTAGCAGCATTGCAACTATTGTATGATATTTGATTATTTTTACATGATCTTTGTAACATCCGAGAATTGTGTACCGTATGTTTATGACGTCAATAAACGTATTAATTATTGGAAAATACGATATTGACTTTGTTAATGCGTAATGCATTAACAAAGTCAATATTGTAATTTTAAATGATTAAAACGTATTTTCCATTTTCAATAGTTCTAATGTATGTAAAGACAATACGCAGTAATTGAAAACAAACAGGACAACTTCATCTTAGATCTCGGAGGTGGCAACATGCTTGTAGCCTTCTTTGTTTGAAATTGGTTTCAGTTTTTCGTGATCTTGCAGTAGCCACTTACACTTAGGGTTCACTGTTGGTTCGTAAGTCACTTCAGTATTATAAAAAAGGACAGAGATGGAATGTCTGAAGTTTGTAACTATATAAGCTTTTTATACGCTTCACACCGCCACGAACTGCTGTTTAGTAGCAGAAATAATTACGAGTGTGGTGTGTAATCAAACTTTAAATTAAACGCAAACCAAGTTCATGGTAGAATCACGCTGCAGTTATATTATGGTTGTAGCACAAATGGGTTGGCTCTACTGGGATAGAACCATGCTCTCACAGAATATCAGTGTAAAATAGCAGCTTAATGCTGCTGTGTTTAGAACGTGAGAACGAAAGTGAGTGTAGAGAACCGGAGACCATTTTTCCTCATGGGTGACAACGCATCTACATTTAGATTCTTAATAGATGATAACTATACCTAGACGTCTAATGGACCACATTATCCTTTACCGTGAGGTGGACTTTCTGCTCGTTTATCATTTTAAAAAAAGTAAGTTTTGCTTCTCTGTCACCTAACGTCTATTGCTGAATATATAAATTGCTTTATAAAAGTGATATTTGTCATAGTTGCCACATTTGTCGACAGTGGATCCTTTTATTATTATTAATAAGTTGCAATCAGAAATATGCTGCTGCCAATCTTCCGTTTCAGTGTTCTTTTGTTGCTTCCTACGAAACCCATGAGATGAAATGGGGTAGCGGATTCTTTTACGCCGCCCCTAAACGAATAGGAATGATTAGCTATATAAGATTTCTATGAATATCATTACAACTTCTAATTTTAAAGATGATGCTACTCATTTCAAATTGTTAATTTAATGGCCCGTTTAATCCGCACGATTTTATCATGCGTAAATAATAATTAATGACAGAAACCGCACGAATAGCTTGAAACCGTGCGTCATAAGAAGACGCACGAGTCAAATCATATTATCACCATACCATCAAATAATATCATGGCAATTTAATAATATCAAATTATGATTTATAGTGTATTTAATGAGCTTAGAAGTTTAACTTTAGTACCACATTTTTACTTTATTTTGATACCGCGAATTTTCATACAAGAGACATCAACGCGCTAGCAACATATAAGCACACGTTACTTAGTGTATCCGCAAACTTGTAATCTCATATGTTCATTGTAGAATTCTATGATATAAAAAATATTTTACAAAAGAGTGTAAACGGCTTTAAAGTATTAAAAGGAATAAAGTGATTTTACAAAACAGCTTTGAAGTCGGTGCTAAGATATTATGTATCTTAAATAATATGTGGATATTATATTGTTATTTTTAGTTCTTCGATTACTTTTAGTAATTTTTATACTTTTTTATTATAATTTTGACTATTTAAGTGGACTTAGTAATATAACAATCTTAATGTCGTCTAAATAGTTCTATATAAAATCATCCATCTAATCACCAATTCATCCACTATTATCCCACTATATATTATATCATTATATACAATATATCTAATTAATTTTTATCTAGTAATTTTAAATTTTAAATCAAAATTCATTATGTGAATGTCTGGGCCATGTATATATATATTACCTCTTATACCGGAATCAGTGTGGAACAGAGATTAGTTTGGTATCCACATCTAGATCTAAGTATAGTGAGGGTATGCAGCTCATGTGGGTTTTAAACTCTCTGAAACACGTTTTGAGTACCAAACTATATCGCACTAGCTTAATCCGTATTAATCTATTGCAACTCGGTATGGGAAGGAGCAGCTAAATCGTACTTTATAGATCTAGAAAGGGAGAAAAGATCCCTGATTTAAGTAATGTACTGTAGGCCCTCCAGGTTTTCCACCGAAACCATATACCAAACATCTAAGCTACTCTCCATTAGAAAATTTTATATTTTACACATGATATTAAGATATCACAAAAGGTTACCTCTTGACCTTGATTATTTTTTTATAACATTTCAAAAAAATTACCTATTTTTAAAAAGGAATCATTATAATTGGATCAAATTTGATGAAGATATCGCGCACACTCACTTACAAAAGAGTTACAGTAAATTAAGAATGTCATTTAGAACGGATTTTATTTATGCCATTATTGATTATTAGACTTTCTCGTTGGTTAAGTGGTCGTAAACTCGGTTGCTAATCATGAGGTCCTGGATTTGAATCCCGGGTTTGACCAAAATCAGATTTTTGTCAGGAGTTTCTTTCAGTGGCGATGTTCCACTCTCGTGCCTTGGAAAGAACGTAAAACCGTAGGTTCCTGATCTTTTTCAGGTCGTGTCGGATTACTGTCACATTGGACTATGAGAATGAGGAAATAGAGAGTGAACCTGTGCTTTCGTATACACTCGGTCACTATAATCCTGATCTGCGCAGATGGCTAGTCTCCGTTGAGACTGGCCACCATGACCTAAATTTGGTCTGCAGAATATATTTATGTAGTGTCACATAATACATAATAGTACAGGTAGTAACATGTGAAAGAACTGTGATTTCTGATTGGATTAGTGAATACGCATATGACGCAAGCAAACTGAGATCGATCCGTGTTGGCAACAATGTGTTTGTTAATTGCTAACTGATTTAAAATGATAATTTACCCCACGTTCACACGTGTCGGAAAACTTCGTAGGCAAAATATATGAAGGACATGCAATGACGTCACGGTGGCTGGTTACCGTGCAGTGACGGTGTAAGAACATCCACTACACCATTTCACCCCGTGGGTGACGTAAGAGGCGACAGACGGAAAATGAACAATGAGATCTTAAAAATAACAGCCAAATAAAAATAAAAATTGATATTACCAAGCCGCCCGCTAAGAGTGGCAACTATGGCAAATATTCCCTCAAAATGTGGAATGCCTATGTTCAGCAGTGAACTTGTGATAGTCCGTAATGAGGTCTGTTAACATGCACTAAGGCTTAGGGTCTTCTTGTACTAAAGTACTCATGAATGAGAGGTCTGTGCCTCGTTATTGGACACATATAAGCTGAAGTATTACTGATATTTTGTTATAATTGTCAGTAATGCTTGTAAGTAATGCACATACGTTATAAAAAATATCGTTAAGTAAAAATGTTAATCAAGCTAGCTAAAATTAAAGCAATAGTATAAATGTATATGCTTAAAATAATAATAATGATAGCTTAAAACGATTATTTGTACTTTATTTAAATTCTTATGAAATATATAATAATGCTCTCCACTCACGCAGGCACACACGTACGTACGGGATTGAAAATCTCATGATCCGAATTCTCAGTACTTTGACGTGCAATTATACTATGAAGTATGTCAATAAATATGAATATCTATTTACGTTACAGTATTTTATATGCCAAGAAAATCTCTTATGGTGGAGTAGTCTGTTCAAGAAAAATAGATGGACGTATGGATTCAAAGAATACGCATACCGTTGTTACCACAGTCGAGTTTCGTTATTAAGGCAGGTATTAAAAAAAAGGGTCGAGTTTACACACTACTCTCAAATGTTATTATTTAATATAGTGAAATAAAGCACTAAATTAATGTCCTCCAAATCTTACTTTGGTTACAGCAGCAAAACTTAATGGAGACTAGCCATCCGCGCAGGACAAGAAAAAAAGTGTTTTATCCTATGTCATGGATGGCATGCTAATAAGACTGCCATGGGGAATACACATAACTGAAATTCAGCCCGGAACTGAATGATTTACGTGTTCGTCATACCCAAAAAGGTAGAGTGGCAATATGGTACAAGGAGTAGAATAAATAACTTGTAAAGAGTCTCAAGATAACAACTAAGGCGATATCTCCCCAACGAGACGATCTATAGAGGAGGCCTATGTCCAGCGGTGGACTTTTATAGCAGCAGAACAGTAATAGAAATAGAATTAAATACAGATGTTTTTATTTCTTTTATAAAATATAATATTTATTACAATAAACTAAAAGTTGAAATTATAGCATAGCCCTATTTCGTGCAGCATAGTGACACTTAGCCGCTGGTGGAGAAAGAATCAGTCCTCTTGTTTTTGTTTTTCTTTTAATTCAAAATAGTGTTGTTATTGAAATTTATTCTTAAGTTTTGTGTGAAGAGTGTCCTAAAAAGAAATCCAATGGGATTTAAAAAAATTAGAGAATAGCTTAACATTATGTATTATATAATAATCAACTATTATCTTTATATAACAGGTTGTAAGAGATTTTATCTCAGCCCTCGGGGGTGACAAAGCTTTTGTGAGCTTTGAAGTTAAATAGAATAGAATATTTTTTATTCAATATGGATTACTAGTAACTCTTATTGAAAGTCAGTTTTACTTATATCACTGGTTCTGAAAAAAAAACCTATGTTCAGAAAAAAACGGCAAGAAACTCAGCAGGACATTTTTTTTCAAAGTAAATTAATTATACAATAAGAAAAGTTGTACAAACTACAAAACTTATTAAGCTTGGAAGTGAGCACCTCAATCCCAGGGTTTTATCAACCTTGTGCATGTGGCTTACATAAGCTACAGTAGCTAATTATTATCAGATGAGCTGCTTGATAAACTTAAACGCTTCTTAGGTTGTCTTTCCTTTTAAAGTTAAACGGCGTGAACTGAAATGGTGCTTAATGCTTAACAACGTGTAATTTAATGCAATTATGAACTATTAACATATCTTTAATTAAAACCATACAATTTATTATTATTTATAATAAATAACTACGTAGGATTAATTAATTCAATTAAAGTTAATAAACGTTGCCACATAGTTGCATTGCGATTGCACAAAGTTACAGAATTTAAATTGTAGTTTTATTCTCGCGCTTTAAAATGTAAAACTACATGCACATATTAAATTAGTACCACATTTACATTTATATTTTCATAAATCATTACAAAAAAGTAAATTACAGAGTAATACAATATTATCAAACAATGAATTACATTGATTAGTGTAGTGTGATGTAAAACATACGTAATATACACAACATTATGTCTTATTACACAAAGCTCTTATAGAATCATCATCACAAGTCCGCCGCTGAACATAGGCCTCCTCGAAGGAGGTCTATGTTCAGCAGAGGTCCTGAGCCACCCGCATCCATCAACTTCATGTATGTCTTACCAGGTTGCAACGCCATCTAGAGGGGGGTCGCCCAACACTAAGCCCACCGGTACGAGGCTACCACTCGAGAACCTTTTTTCTCCATCGGTTTTTGAGGTATATGGCTGGCCCACAGCCTCTTTAGCTTACTAATCCGATGGGCAATGTCAGTCACTTTTGTTCTACTGCGGATGTCTTTAAAAGAATTTTAGGTTAGACGTACACAGGAATAACACTTCCAACTTTTTTCAAACCTGTTGTCAAAATGTCACTCTTTCCTCATCCATTCTTTCCACATGACCAAACCACCGAAGCATTCCTTTCTTAATTCTGGTCACAACATCATCTTGCAAACCACACTCTTCTTTTATCACACAATTTTTCACCCTGTCATTCAGATTCAGCCCTAACATACTCCTTAACGACCGCATTTCTACTGCATTTATTCTACTCTCGTGCTTCTTCTGCCACACCCAACTTTCACTACGTTAAAGTAGGGACCAACACAGCATTGTGAATTGCCATACGTGCCTTTTTTGACACGTTTTGACTCTTCACAATAGAGTGTAAGGCCCCATTTACTCTGTTTCCTGCGTTCACTCGTCGTTCTATATCCTTATCATATCTCCCATCCCTGCTAAATACGCAACCCAAATATACAAACTCATCTACTTGCTCGATCAACTCCCCATCTATTCTTATTTCACATATCGTTTTACTTTCATCTCTTTCAAAAACCATAATTTTCGTCTTACTTGCGTTCACTTTCATACCCCTTTCTTTTAATGATCTGTTCATTAATGTAACCATCATTTGCAACTCAGCCGCCGACGACGCAAGAATAACTTGATCATCGGCGTACAAAAGGCATTTGATGGTTAACTCACCCATTCTTAATCCGCATTCTTCAACTTTCAAACTTTGCAAACAACTGTCCATAAATAGGTTGAACAACCACGGGGAAGCCACACAGCCCTGTCTGACACCTTTATGGATGCCAAACCAGTCCGAGTAGACCCCGTTGATCCTAACACAAGCACTAGAGTCCCTATAAAGAGACTCCAATGCCTGTATCAAGCCAGCGCTCAACCCAAATGAGTTCAGTGTTTGCCATAGCACATTCCTATCCACTCTGTCATAGGCCTTCTCCAAGTCCATGAACGCACAAAAAACCTTTTGGTTTTTGGCCAAAAACTTCTCCGCGATCATGCGCACGGAGAAGACTTGATATGTACATCCCATTCCCTTTCTAAATCCCGCTTGCACATCCCAAATTTTTCCATCGGTTTCTTTCATGACCCTTTCAATTAGTACCTTGGCATACAGTTTTCCCACGATGCTAAGAAGGCTGATACCGCGGTAGTTTTTACAGTCCTGCTGAGGAAAGAGTGACAAAGAAAATTTATGTTGCAGAAGTGAATGGCGGAGTCGGAAAGGGACGTCCTAGGCGTAAATTTATCGACCAAATTGGCGATTTATTGAAAACGGGCCAAATTAGGAGTACCCTTAACCGACGAGCATGCATGCGTAGGTGTATGGATGTGAAGGAGGCGAGAGAGGTGTGTCAGGATCGTGCCAAATGGAAGTCTGTAGTCTCTGCCTACCCCTCTGGGTGACAGGCGTGAGTGTTTATGTTTGTCAAAATGTGCTGTAATTATGACAAGATTAATCGTAGTAAAGCATGTCTAGATATTTTCGATAGTAGTCTTGTGATATTTAAAAGAAGATTAGATTTAAAAAGTAGTTTTTGAGTTATCCTTAAATAATGCGTATTTAATTGACTTCGAATACACTGACTCGGTCGTATTGAAGTCGGTTGTACAAAATTTTTAATTTTACCACTTGTCTTATTTTTTGTTTGTATTTGAGTGGGTACCTGGATGTTTTAATAACTCAATTGGAGCTAGTAGGTGGCGCTGTTGTCGAGATCCAGAAATCACCCGTGCGAAGTCGGGCAGATCGCTAGTTTAAAATCATAATATTTTATCCAGCATAACATCGTTACATGGACATTAATAAGTAGCTTTTTTGGCTTAGGCTGTAACTCTAGGAGGTCATTTTAAAAGTTACGCGGAGAGATGCGAAAGTCAAATGACGCCGAAACCATTCTTAAATTCGTGACACACATCATTCTTTAAAAGCCCTGAATATAACTCAACTGTTGGTGGCAAACGCTTTAAGATGCATATTCTATATGCATAAGTGCGTACTCTCACGATTAGTTGAACATGCGTTTGCCTTCATACCGGGGTCACTTGAAGCACACGCAACACTTCGTAGCTTTCTTAGATGATCTGAGACTAATAAAAACCACATACCCAATTCGTGAAAATGTCTACAGGGTTTACAGCCATTGACACAACCGCCAGGATCGCCAAAAGTGTGCCGTAGACCACTCTGACTACTGACTCTGGAATAACAAAACCAAGAATATAGATATCTTTTTATTAGATTTGTGATTATGTCACCTACTATCTTCCCAAAAGTCAAGAAAAGGACTAGCCATATGCGCTGTAAAGGATAAAAGTGCTCAAATGCATGCGCAAGCACAACAGCTGTACTCTCTATTCCCTCATTGGGGCGGTAATCCGACATGAACGGAGAGAGAACAACCAAAGGACCAACATATTTACGTGTTTTCCGCAGTTCGGGGGTGAAATGCCACCAGCTTCCTGACTTGGGGTTTCTATCAAGAATTTCTTGACGGAAAATGTAATACCTGATTTTACAATGGTCCTGGATTCGAACCCAAGCCCAGATAATCAGTAACGGCGTTAGGGCCACTGGATCAACGAGTCAGTCCACAGGTATCAATTATACCAAATAGTAAAGCATAAAGGGAATCTTTAAACCATTTAAATAAAACTAGATTTTATATATATATATATATATATATATATATATATATATATATATATATATATATATATATCCTATAATTAATAAATTTAAATCCCAACGCAAGCATATAAATGCAAGACTTCAAGATATTATAACTGGACGTTTAACTCCTCAGTCCCCCCCCCCCAGTGACCATGGGTGCTGTAAAGTGCTCGAAACGTCAGGAATATAAAAAAGTTAATATACGCGATTAAATCCGTAAAAACTAGTTTTATTTAAATGTGTAGTGTTCGCGTATAAGAAATCTTTATGTCATTATTGTAATTTATGATTATGTACATGTCTTTAGGTACAGATGTTTGTAAGATATTCTGTCGACCTGTGACCCCCACACATTCAAATATGTATGGTGCTGGATTCATTTAAGACGCCAGCAAATGGCTTAAATTAATATATCATAATATTTATTTTACTATGAAACTATAAACAGATTTCTTATCCTTGGTTAGACTTTATTTCAATGATTTTATTGCATAGATTCTTATCTATAAGGAAACAGGAAGCTTTTTATGATTAAATAAATTAAATGTGTTTAAAACAAATGGAAGCAGTTTTATTATTGTTTAGAATTAATTTTATGAGATTTAATTATTTTTCAATGTGACAGAAACATTGGAAGACTACATTGTACTTACTATACAATAAACCTAGTAGAACCACAATGCAGTACTAGCTCTGTAGAGCTAGTTATGTATAACTGCTGCACGAATGCAGGCGAGAACCACGCTCTAGGTTATGGGATCCAAAAAAGCGGACAGCCCTGTGTAGCAAGCACCTGACGGTAAGTGAATACTGTAGCCTAAAGACATCTACATCTATTCTCAGCTAGTAATCGTTGTCACCCTTGAGGATTAAGACAGAATGTCTTTTTCCAGTTAAAAGGGCCTCCGGTTCTGTACACACTTACCATACGAAACACATCAGAATTACGCTGCTATTCTACCCTGGTATTCTGTGAGAGCGTGATCCTTTTCCGGTCGAGTCAGCGCATTCGTGCTACAACTATAATATAACTGCAAGGTGGCTCTACCACATATAAAATGTTATGTACCACGTATTAAAGCTGTTTCTGGCGTTTACCATTGCCACCTCTTACGACCCCATGAGACGAAATGTGGTAAAGGATTCTTTTATACCATCACCACACAGAATATATTAAATACACGCACAGAATATATAATACACCATCCTTCAGATCATACTGATGGGAAGTGGTTGCTGTAGACCATGATACATCTGTCCTAGATTATTAATCGTAATTCAGAATGCATTATTATCCCTAAGGACTAATATGAAATGTCTTATTATTAGCGAAGAGGTTCTTGGTTATCATTACTCACAGTACGAAGCATAGCAGCATTTTATACTACTATTTGACGCTGATATTTTGTGCATTTCATTCTATAACGTATAAACTTTAGAACTAGAGAAATAATATTATATCTTACGTCTTCTTTGAACAGTGAAGTTCTGGATCTTCATGATAGAAATTCGGCCCTTACTAGGCACTTGCTGGATCGTCATCTTGGCCCCCACCACCATTTTTCATTTATCTGTAACAAAGGAAAGCAAAATAATACATTAAACACCACTCATCATATGTATTTTCTTTTAAATCTTTAAAGTTGACCGTGATACAACTATTTTTATTATTGGCGTTATTTCTTATCAAACTTTCAATATTTTTTAATAGTTACTGTAAGAATTTCATTTTATTTAAATTAATCTAATGTATGCTTTCTTCTATATGAAAGTTCAATAAGTAATAAATATAGTAACATTTTCACACTGAAATAATAGATAAAATAAGATGTTTATAGTTGTGTTAATGTCGTTATGTACCTTATTCATGCGCATAAACAAACTTGATCTTAGTCTGAATCATAACTACTTTATACCTACATCTATAATGCTCCCATGATAAAGGAGAAAACTCTTTGTGAGAGTTTTTATAGATCTTCAATTGAAAATCATGTGAAATATTATATTAACTTAAATTTGTTGGACCGCTGCCGTCGGGTTATTTGTTTTGAAGTAGCAACTAGCGATCCACCTCAGCTTTGCACGGGTGCATATTTTAACTGCAATTTGAAGTTCCGATTGACCATGTTCTCGGTGGTGAAGAAAACAATTGCAAGGAAACCTGCATAATTGAGAAGTTAAAAAAATATTTTGAAAATCATTTTAAGTATAGGTAATATGTGAATTCCGTCATCCCGCGTTGGATTCAACTTAATAAAGTCCTTTTTGACCTAAAATTCGCTGTGGCATGTGTCCATTAGTGGGATGTATTTAGGCTGTTACTTTTTACTTTTAATAGGGCTATTCACTGCTGATCATAGGCTTCCCCGATTGTATGACAAATAGACCAGATATTTGCAGTAGTATTCACGCTTGGCAAGCGGGTTCGTAACCGCAGATTTTTATTACATTGCGCTGTTATCAAGAAGATGCTACCCATCTCCTATTTCAGTTTCCCTCTGCCGCCTCTTAACACATCTACAGGACGAAATGGTGTAGTGATTTCTTTTTCGCTGCCTCTACATGGATAATATATAATTTTTACTCCTTTTCATCAGTTGGATTTCCTCAACAGACTCCCAAATAAGTTGGATATTTGCCATAGTCGCCACGCTTGGCATGCGAGTTGCCAACTGCATATTTTTATTATTTTGAACTATGATCAGGAAGATCCTGCTGCCCATTTTATGTAGATTTCTACTCCTGTGCATGAATTTAGTTCTTCTAACACGTTCGCCGTGAATAGAACTACATTATGAAAATTTGAAGACTACTCGAACGTAAAAAATACTGGCACGTGGTGCTAACCAATATTCAATGGAACCAATATTAATAAAGACCATGAAATTAAACCTTATTTTATCAAAACTATACCAACGTTAACAATGCATATTATATAAATAACGCATTTCCGATCCCAGAACAATTTTCCCTTCATAAAGACACATTGGAAGACGAGCCCGATATAAAAAACGTGTTTCTTGACGTATGATATTTATGCAATTCTGATAAACTAACTTATGTGTTTCTGTAATAAAAATCCTACAAACAAAAAATAAATAAATAGCTTATTACAAATTAAACAAAAAATATGAATGCTTAATAGTAATTACTTATTGTTATCTTCATAAATGACAATAACACAAATGTTTTGTCCATACTATGCAATTTTAGACGTTTGTGTATAGTAAATTATTGAATAAAACCACTTATACGGGTTTTATAAAAATCCGTATAAGTGGTTTTGTTCAATGTGTAGTTTTCGCGTAAATTATAGTAAATTATTTCTACTGAGTATTACTTTGTCATATATAGCTTCATCATTACTCATCATTACTACAGTCGATTACAAGTTTACATAGGCCTCGCGAAGGAATGGCACAAAGCAAGATCCTTAGCCACATCGGCTTTTACATCTTTTACCAGGTCGTCTCGTCACATATCTTACAACAACAACACAAACTCTTACTCAGGTGACACCTTCCATTTGGCGCGATCCTGCACATCTATCTCGTTTCTCCGCATCCGTATACCCACGCACGTTAGTAAAGGGTACCCTTAACCTTGCCCGTTTTTAGGGTTCCGCACCCAAAGGGTAACCAACGGAACCCTATTACTAAGCCTCCGTTGTTCGTCCGTCCGACCGCCTGTCTGTCAGCGGGCTGTATCTCATGATCCGTAATAGGTAGAAAGTTGAAATTTTGTCACATAATGTGTATTTCTGTTACCATTTTATCTTATCACACAATTCCACACCCTATCGTGCAGAGTCAGCCCTAACGTAGTTCTTAATTACCGCATTTTAAAATAGTTCATTTTACTTTCATGATTTATCTGCCACACTTAACTTTTACTAACATATTTTAAGTTAAGGAACCAGCACACCGTTGTAAATGCCATATGTGTAATGGACAGTAATGGACCGCCAATCATCCAGGTGCTATGGATGGTATCGCGAATTTTGGCCAAAATTGTGTCTGGAGGACTGTTTGTTGTGTGTAATAACTGGCACCGACACGCTGCAGAGTCGCGCATTCGAATCCCGCACGTGGCGTATATTTGTATGGCCTATAAATAAACACTTCGAGTCTAGAACGTGTGTCCCTGTGCTATTTCTGTATGTAGACAATACTGAGAAAGTTATTTTTTTTTAATTAAAGAAATTGAGAAATATTATTACTTAATTAAACGAAAAATCTGAATGTGATAAATCGGTAGAACATGTAAATTTCAGATAAAAAATTAAAGAAATAAAGGCTTGCGTCACATAGTTATTTAAATTTTATAACCTGTTTTAAAATGTTTGATTAAGTAACGCAACATATATTATATTTATAAATTTAAGGAAAATGTGTGGTTTTCGAGTCCATTGATAACAACTGATTTCAAATTAAAAACAAAACATTTTATATAACAAGTATGGACATACTGGAAGTACGTTCACACTTGTTTTATACGTCGTATTGACTAACAAAAACGTGATAAATAGTGCGAGTACCTGATGGAACATGCTAATAGTCAATAGATGCAGGTGGGTCAGGGCCATGATCTTCAGCAATCTAAGGGGGGCCTTAGTCCAACAGTTAACTTATGGTGGGCTGTAATAATGATGATGATGGTGAAGAACACCATATGCTCAAGGTCTTAGTCAGAACACTAAACGCTGATGTGAGTCTCAGGTCCATAATTAATATCCAAGCCAGTTTATTAATCACTATTAATAAACTTTATTTATTTAATTATTTTAAATTTACTATTATCACATTTATAAATAAGATTTAACAGCTTTTTTTTAAGTTTTTAAGGGTTTTCTTAGGGTGCGGTTATTTAGGATAATTAACCAGCAAACAGTACAACTAAGGGTAAGACACCAGTCTCCCATAAATACCTACATCTATACTCGATTATGAATCAAAAGGCAGATGCGTTATCACCCCTGACGACTAACTTAGAATGCCTTGTTTTCAGAAAAAGGCACTCAAGTTCTCTATACTCACCATACGAAACACAATAGATTTAAACTGGTATTTGAAGCTGGTATTCCGTGAGATCATAGTCTTACCCTGTTCAAGCCGACCCATTCGTCCTTAACCATAATCTAACGGCTGCGTGGTCTACGTTGTATAAACATCTCGGGTTCAAATACCGGATTCTGTCAAAATCGTAGACTTGTTCGACAAACGAGCACACAATTCAATACAGTAATATCTACTAGTGTGTGCGCTTAGTTGACTAATTTTAACCTACGTCATAAAATTTTTATATCATTGTTTTTGTAACTGTGTTTTTTGCCACGTTTTTTTCTATTCTAAGATATTTGTACGTTATTAACAAGCCTATAAAAATACGAAGCTATTAACTTAATGTTTGCGGCAATTTATAACGTTTTGTTGCTGCTAATCTCATAACATAAAAAATTGATAAACGTAAGTTATTTTAACATCTCAACTTGTATAGAATAAGGGTAACATACGAGCACACAGCCAACTTAATAGTAAGTAACCCTGTGGCCCATAGACAAAATGCAGAAGTTTTTGACCCTTCGGGACTTAGATGGAATGCCTCTATTTCAGTGAAAAGGGTCTCCAGTTCTATACACTTACCATTCGAAACAGAGCGGCATTAAGCTGCTATTTTATTCAAATTGTCATTAATCTATTCGAAATTTAGATGCGTTGCCCTGAGGACTAAGATGGAATGCCCGGTTTGCAGTAAAATGTTAGCTAGGCTAAGCTGCTATTTTGCGCTGGTATCCTGTGGGAGCGTGGTCTTTCCTCGGTCGTGATGAGCCATTTCACTGTTATATTATGCTGCAATCATAATATAGCTGCAGTGTGGCTCTACTATGTGTTTAACCGCGCTCGTTAGCGAAGAAAGACTTCTTAAAGAGCATTACTTGTCTCAATCGTTCGAAAATCATTAGGATAGATTATGTGAATATGTAGTTTTTGTAATTATTTGTTAATGTTATGATTTGAGGAATATGTTTGAGTATATGTATATATATATATATATATATGTATGTGTGTGTATGTACGTTTATGTATATACGTATTTATGTGTATCATTTTTTAATGAATTTGTTATTTATATGTTATTTTATTGCATATATTGATATTATATTAGGTATATTTATATTGCACCACCTACCTAGTATTCACTGTTTTATACCTTTACACCTTTGTTTGCCTGGAAGAGATCGCTAAGTAGCGATAAGGTCGCCAAATTGTACATGTAATTTGCTCTTTCTTATGTTCTTTGTAAACTTGTTTGTGGTGTACAATAAAGTATATTCATTCATTCATTCATTCAAAGATATTTTAAAGAACGAAATAATTAAATATTTAGGTTTCAAAAAGTCGAACAACACCATGTTGAGCAGTGCCTGAGCCCAGCTTTAGTATGTACATAGGCTATAAATACACATTAATAAATCTCATGTCCATTACAGCCTATAATAGTCCACTGATGAAGGTAGGCCTCCTATATAGATTACCGAAGGGGGGGGGGGGATTTTGCAAAAGTTGCTACGCTTGGCAGACGGGTTGGCAACCGCAGATTTTTTTACTATTTTAAATTTTAGTTTCCCTCTGTCGCCTCTTGCGTCGCCCACAGACGACATAGGGTAGTGGAAATTCTTACACTGTTACTATATGGTAAATCCCATGTCATACTATTATGTAGGATATGTTTACTAATTATTTCTGAGAACAAATATCAAAAATATGAGGATGGAATATTTATGATACTATTTGATACATAACTAAAGACAAGGGAGTGGCGGAAACGCGTTCGAATGTAATATAATATGCGTAATCTCAAGTTATAAATCAAAGTTATACGGTGACGTACGGAAATTATTATTTATTGTATATACAGCGTAGAAACACGATGTGATTAATAAGTTTTGTGCGAAATAATTATAACACAATAACACAAAAACAATCGTACGTTGACGTAATATTAGGAAAAAATATTTATCACTATAGAAGGCGTAGCATGGGGTGAAGGTCGGAGAGGGGGTTGAGGCATCGCCCCGAGCGGAAGGCTTTATAGAGTGCAGTTGGCTTTTTCAGTGTACAGTTGGCTTTTTAAATGATGCAAGTTTTACTTAACACTTTTATGAAATGTCAAGTGTTTTAAAACTCAAGCATTTAATAAAAAGAAAAAGTTGAAGATTTAGGATTAAATCCATATTCAAATGTCAGCCATATTTAAACCCCACATTTTTTTCGAGTTAGAAATGAGTTTTGATAAGATTATAGATAATAATATTATAATATTGGACGTAAAACTCATCTGGGAAACTATCTACTCCATCCAGAAGAAGTGAAATTGCTGACGGCTAAGCAACTCCTTCTATTCATTGAAGACATATGGCTTAGCCTTGAACAATAGCCATAGCAGCGATCACAATAGATTTTTTTGCTCGCTGTGATACTGGACTCTTTCCCTAGACCTGCATAGCTGTCCGCACATAATAAAAAAATAGACCGCTTTTTAAATGATAGAGCCACGTTGCGACAAGCTTATAGTAGCATCACGAATAATAAATACAATAAATAAAAATAAAATACGACATAATAATACTTAAAATTATATCATCATCATCATTACAGCCCTTCACAAGTCCACTGCTGAAAATAGGCCTCCCCCAAGGAATGCGACAAAGCACAGTCTTGAGCTACCTGCATCCATCACTTCGTGAATGTCTTACCAGGTCGACGAGGCTGCCAATCAAAAACCTTTTTTCCTCATCGGTTGTTGGTTCCTCGCGTTATATGGCCTGCCCATTTCCACTTCAGTTTACTAATCCATTGGGCTATGTCGGTCACTCTGGTTTTACTGAGGATATTCTCATTAGACCCCCGAGCATAGCACTCTCCTCAGCTCGCTGAGCGATCTTGAGCGTCCTCACGCGGCCAGCAGTGGAGGACTACGGTTCAGATGGTTTTGAGGTATAACTGACTGGAAGACGTGTCGTAATTACCCGAACGCTGCTTACCTGAGTTGAATCCGTCGATTGACCTCTCGGTTGAAGTAGGACTAACTAATCGGACTATTTGACCCAGGTGAACGTACTCATCTACAACTTCGGGCTTAGTGCTCCCAACGACTACCGGCATAGGTGTGACATGGACATTACACATGACCTTTGTTTTGTCCATGTTTATCTTAAGACCTGCCCGTTGGGAGACACTATTGAGGTCGTTAAGCATAGTCCTCAGATCATCTAGTGATTCTGCCGTAAGGACTATATCGTCGGCAAATCGAAGGTGATTGATGTGCTCGCCATTGTGTTAATACCGTATATTTCTAGTTCTGTAGCTTAAAAATGTCTTCCAATGCAGCGGTAAAGAGTTTCGAGGATATGACGCCACCCTGTCTTTACACCTCTCTGCAGTTGGATAGCTTTCGTTCTCTGGTTCTGGGTAGCCATCCTAACCCTACTGTACAAATACTTCAGCACTTCGATATATCGACAGTCAACTTGGCACTACTGAAGGGAATATAGCACCGCTCAAATTCGGCGACGGAATCAAATGCTTTCTTATAGTCCACATATGCAAGGCAAAGTGGCAAATTGTACTCTTTGGTTTTCTGTAAAATCTGCCGCAGGTTATGTATGTGGCCCTTGGGTCTGAAGCCTTTTTGGAAGCAGGCTTGTTCCGGAGGCTGGAAGTGACTATTAGAAATGACTCTCGAAAACAGCACGTAGACGTGGCTCAGAAGGGAAATCGGTATGTAGTTCTTCAACAGAGCGTGGTCACCTCTCTTGAAAAGTAAGACTACCGCACTTCTGCTTCACGTCTTCGGAGTAGTTCCACCATGGAGGACGGAATTAAAGAGCTTCTAAAGGATTTTTGTACCAGTTTTCCACCCGCTTTCAGAAGCTCCGCCGTAATTCCATCCTCGCTTGGGGCCTTACAGTTTTTAAGGCGCTGGAGAGCCATTCTAATCTCGCTCAGACAACGTCTGTTAAAATTATAAAATTAAAAGTTAAACGGGTGTTCATATTAAAATAAATTGTACTTTTTGATAAGAAATCAAATTTACTAAACATATTATAAATTTCTTCGTCGATAAAGAAATATGAAGGACTAACCACCATACTACATCATTAAAATGTCGTTATCATGCTGATGTTTTATAACCAAAGATTATGTTTATTTGAAAAATGATTATTTAAATGACGAATAAAAGCACGTTATTGAAAGAATTTTTTAAATATTAACACGTGATTCATGGAATTCTTATAATAGTAATAAACAATCTTTGTGTAGTTTGAGAATAGTTATTTTATGTTAAAGCACGATGAGCTCAAGTTACTCCTGATCTAATTTATATAATTTGAAATGGGTTGAATGGAATAATATTTAATGGAGGTCACATCATTCCAATTTCACACGAGTATCAGTAGATAAAATTCTTATCTAAATTTAAACCAACAATAATAAAATAATTTCCACATAATAGCTTCTGGAGTCAGTGCTAAGCCATACAGTATCGAAGAGTTGTAGAGAAGGGTAACCACCCAGACGTTCCTTAACATAAAAGAAGTCCTATGAAAATAGCATTTGAGTTGATGTGAGAGACATGAGTCCAAATTAATAATTAACATTATTTTAAACAAAGCATAGATTTATGTAATTTATTAATGATTCCTTATATTTACGCAAACACTAGACATTTTAATAGAAATAGTTTTTACGGATTTTATAACATATAGTAACTTAATTTATATTTTCGAAGTTTCGAGCACTTTACAGCTCCCACGTTCACTAACTTATTTAATTTAAGCTTAAATAGCATACAGAAGAAAAAACAGAAATTTCATCAATAAAATTCGTCTTGAAAATGTGACACTAAACGTTCACTACTTTTCCTAATTTCACTTTTTTTTTCTTGATTATAATCCTGAAACTTTCGCTTGTAATTTACTAAATTATGACAGACTGTAACGGAATATACTTCCGTTACAGTACAATTGACATTACATGTCTCGAATATAATTTCTGCACTTAAAAACATCAACAGACACTGCTAGGACTAGATTGATAGAGCCAATAATTATTTACCGGCACAAAAAGTTATATAAACAATAAAATATTTCTACAACGCCTATTTATTTGACATCGGTGACTGTTTCTATCATTCAAACTATTTAATGTTCACAGATGACATGATGATGAAAAAAATTTATCTAAAATAAAAACAATTGATGACTGTGTTCTGATTCAAAACGATTTGAAAAAGCTAGAAACTTATTATAACAAAAATAGAATTACTATCAATTGTGAAAAATGTGTGAAAATAACCTTCAGTCGCAAGAAACAGCTCATAGATTACAAGTATTCAATTAACAATAAATCCATAAAGAGTGTATCATCAGTTAGAGATCTTGGTATCAGGCTGGACTCAAAATTAACGTTCAATGAGCATATAGATAGTATTGTTGACAAAGCCTACAAGCAAATTGGATTCATAAAGCGCGTCTGCAACGATTAATTGCATTAAAGCTCTATACTTTGCATACGTAAGGAGTGTTCTCGAATACGCTAATACAATCTGGTCGCCAAAGTATGCAAAGCATAAGCATCGAATAGAATCAATCTAAAAACTGTTCATTAAGTTTATCTCATAAAAAGATCATAATAGTTTTGCTTCATACGAAGATGCTTGCAAATTTTACCACATAGATACCTTGGAACTCAGAAGACTTCAACACGATGTGTTTTTGCTACACGGTTTATGATCTGGTAACATAGATTGTCCAGACTACTACTACTACTAGATACTTGTACCTAAATACCGAACTAGACATACGCCACTATTTCCGTACCACGAGCAAACACAAATTACGCAAAAAATTCTACTTTATGTCGTATTGTTCAAAACTATAATAAGTTTTACGCTGACTTGGATATTTTCAACCTATCCAAGAGTCGCATCAAACGTGATGTTGTAAACAAAAATAGGGCATAATCACACACACACATACACACACACACACACACACACACACACACACACACACACACACACACACACACACACATACACACATATGATAATATGTATTGTAAATACGATAAAAACGCTGTATGATTACCTAAATAAATAAATAAATGAGCAGCCTCTATCTATTTTTGCCACCAGTGAAGACTTCTGATTTTCGAAATTTGTCTAATTTATTTTAGAGAACATCTCATTCTTGGGTTTATTTTAACTTTCAAAGATCTTAGCCAACAGTATTTTTATGCATAAGACGGTGTTCCTCGATACCGTAAGCGTCGTCCATTGCTGAATTAGACTTTTTCCACTAACTCTAGGCTGTTTAATCGCCCCTGCCGTGTGGTTGAGTTTTTTTTATAGAAGAGGGGCAAACAAGCATGCAGTTCATCTGATGGTAGGTGTCAACCACCACCCACGAAGAACTGCAAAACCAGGAGAATCGCAGGTGCATTGCTAGCTTTTTAAGAAGGAGTAAGCTCGTTTCTTGAAGATCTCTAAGTCGTATCGGTCCGGGAAAATCGCTGATGGTAAAAGATCTGCAAAGTAGTCATGCGAGGACAAAAACTTCTAGAAAATCGTATGATAGTCGACCGCTAAGCGTTTAGAATCAGAGTTCCCCAAACTTTTTTGTGTCGTAGACCCCTTGCCATGTTTTTCCGTGTTGGGTAGACCACCTACTTACCTGATATTGATTTCCCGTAAATTTCTAACTGTAGTGAAGTTTAGTGTTAAAAACTTATAGTAAAAGCACATGTTAATTTATACATTTATTAATTGAATTTAAATTAAAACTGCTCAAAATATAATTTTATATCTGTTATGTAAAATATACGTAACATTAAATAAACATAAAATAAACTATAAATATAATAACATAAGCAATAAGTCAATATTTTAGTGAGAAGGATGAACCTGATGCTTTAATAATTAATTATCAACATTTTGCGTCAATTTTGTAAGGGTTAATCGTAAATCTCCTCGGCTAATGATGCCCAGTCTGTATCTTTTTTACGTTAGGAGATTGGTAACAGCGCTGAACCGAGTTTCCACTAGGTATGACGATGGAAAGGAAATTAAAAATTTCCTCGCTATATTCCATAATACGGGATAATTAACGGGTATGTTGTTTTGCAGCCAGAATTGCTGATATCCGTTTTTAAACTGAACCTTAAGTTCTTCGTTTGTACTTAGTTCAGTCAGTTCCTCTTGTATTATGACATTCGTTTCTTCTATGTCACCATATGGATTAATTATCCACGGTAGTATTACCATAGTCAAAATATCCTCAAACCTGTATTCAAAATCTGAATAGAGGGCATTTAAATGTTGAACGTAAGTTGAAACGTTGTCTTCCTGGCAGCTTGTCTGTGACAAATTGGGGAACTAAGAAAATTCGCCCCGTCCAATATTTTGCTTCATTAGCTTAACTGTGGCAAGAAACGCTGATAAGATGGACTTTGTTTTAATCAAATTTAAACTGTCGCCTTGTAATTGCAAATTAACCTTTAGATTTTGATCTGATTCGTTTTTTGATTTTTCCGAAAACATTCCATAATTCGAACATCTTCTTGCAACAATTAGCTCGAATTACGGAGATTGCAGTGTAATTATAATACCGATTGCTAAAACTTTCAAAAAGAAACTATTGAGGAGTACTCGTGTAATTTTGCATGATTGAATATTAAACAGCTAATAACTAAAGTCATGATTGGCGTAATTTATCTATGTTTGCTAACTACGAGTACAAAACTAAAATTTAATAAAAAATAATGTACTTACTTTTCTCCAGCACTCTCAAACGAAATAACACTGACTCACTATAATTTGTGTGATATACTATCTGTTTATATTTTTTAAAATATTTTCTTAGCACTTTCCTTTCCAAGATTCAAATAAACGTATTTGTCCCACATTCGTATTTATAGAGTGACGAATTGAACAAGTCAGTGCAAGGTAGCGAAGCTCTGAGACTGCGACTCTCAGGTTTTTACAAGTTCAAAATGTATTGCGACCACAAAGCGAATACCAACATCCTACAACTTACACAATTTTATAAACATATATAATAAATTTTTTACTTCATAGGTACTTTTATAAATAATGTATATGTTTTGATATTATAAGATAGTATGATGTAAGTAAATAGTTACTATCAGTGTATGTGTTGAGATCCACAATCTTGGACCACCATTTTCATTTCATGGACCCCCAAATTTTTTTTCGCTGACGTAGACCCCTTGCAGGTTGTCATTCACCCCTAGGGGTCGATATAGACCACTTTGGGAGTCACTGTTTAGATTATGTAGGTGGTGACGTAAATTTTGTCGCAATATATTATGTTGATTAATTTTGACGGCTGAAGACAATCCAAACAATTCATCAGTGCGCTCCCCGTGGTAAATGCGATAGAAAATGCAAACAGATGCAACATCTCTTTGCAGCGTAAGTGAATCGAGACGATCAGAAATAACTCGGTCATCGACGATTTGAACTGATTTTGCGGCCAAGTGGAAGGAGCAGGGTCTGAGAAACTACGGTCCAGGGATGAGAACAGTATATATGAGGCTTAAACTGTGACTTACAAAATTGCAAGCAGTGTACCGGCACGAAATACTGTCCCGCTCTGCTGATCACGTCAAGCTTTTTAGTAGCCAATTCAGACTTCTCTTCCAAGTGACCACAAAACTGCACATCATTCGACAAGGGACTATCCTGAAACTGAGGAGATGCAACAAAAATATTCTTTATATCGGTGAACGTGCAAATTAATGTCTTCTGAGTATTGACTTAGACTAGATTTAGTCGCCCCCAATCCGAGACTTTGTTTAACAAAGACTCAGGTTCAGAAACAATTTTGTTCCGGTACTCGGCGACATTTTCCGGTGAAATATTAGCACGGCCAGGAAGCCAATAAAAAGGGAGCTTCAAAAGACACCCTTTATGCCCAGCCCGATTGAAGACCTCCACAATGTATAAACTTACGACCGGAGTCTCCCTTTGGACATTACTGCCTTCGCCCATCTATGAGTCAGGTAACCCAGAAGATCACCAGCTAAGCGATCCCGACGGAAACAGTAATAGAGGTGGTAATCAATGGTGATTCTCAAGGTACCTAACGAGGTGGCAGCTTATAACGGTCTCCATTTTTATTATTATATTATTTAAGTCCTACCACGTAGAAATGTTTAATATTATGTAATATATTTTATTATGATCAGCATAAATCGATTTTCTATCCTATTCTATACTTTATTTTCACAATTTTTAATTATTATGTATCTGCGCGTGTGAAATATCGGTGAACCCAGCAAAACAAGTGTTCCGATGTTGATATAATACCTTAAATAATTTTGTTCGCTTAGACGCTTTAAGAACTTCTGTTATTGTCATCATCGAGTGTATGCTGGCTCAAGCTTCTATCAGAGTCACTCAAAACTTCTCAATATGACGTCAGCATACTGTGTAAATAAATTAATTTAAAGGATAATTTCTTGATGCTCGACACTGGCAAAAGTACAACCGTACTAATCCATCACCAAAGATAGAATATTTCTTCATTTTATATAATATACGGTGTGTCCGGTCACAGACTAGCGCTATTCTAGGTACTTATAACTGCTACAGCTATTTTAATACAAAAATACACTACACACTGAGGTCTAATCCCCTTCCCCTCTATGTGGCGACCATTGTGTTTTTTACTAGAAATATTCTCTACGTGTATACAAAAAAATTCATATTTCTCAAAGTTTTGATCTTACTGAGATAAAAATAGGCTCATTCGGAGGGCAACAATATTTTTATCGTTTGCGTTACCGAAAAAATTGTTTACATGCTCGTATCTTTAAAGAAAAAAAAAAATAACTTGAAATAAATATCAAAAAATTATGCTAATCGGCTAACTATTGTAAATTATTGCAAAATCAACCCCGTTTACTCTATTTATTTTTTTACTAGATCGACAGATTTTGAGTTAATCTACAATACAACATAAACTTTACAGCTTTATGTTTATTATTTTAGGAATTATTGTTGTTTGAACATAGCGTATGCGTAAACACAAAGGGGGAGGGGATTAGACCTCAGTGTGTAGTGTATTTTTGTATTAAATAAGCTGTATTATAAGAACCTAGAATATCGATAGACCGTGACCGGACACACTGTATAAATATATGTGAATTCCCACCAGATAAGACCACTATTAAATTACCATATAAAACCTAATTTTAGACAACAATGGCCCATAAAGGAATAAACTAGGAATTACACATTAAAATGTAATTATTTTAAGTTGGTAATAAAAAATATACTAGTGATTTTAGGATCTCGACAACAACTCCCACCTACTAGGTGCAATTGTGAATCTTAACCATCTAATCAATTTAATCACACACACACACACACACACACACACACACACACACACACATAAAGCTTCATCAATATCGATCCAGCCGTTTAGGATAGGTTTAGTCAAACATACACACAAACAGAAGAATTATTATATTATATTATATACATACATAATTCCTCGAAAAGGAGAGAACTCCCACGCGGCAAGGTGTTCAGCCCAGGGAGCAGCCAATGCTCTTTGTATTATTTCAGAGCTTTTCTATATATAGCGCGTTAACTTCAGAACTTTGATAGCGTGATTTAGGCTTCGGAGCGTTTCGCTTACGGCGCGACGACAGCGCCGTCGCATTGGTATTTGTAAATATTGCAGTGAGTGGCACTGCAATAGTATATTAGAAAAGAATAATTTTTCTCCTTCTTAGATTATAAGAATATTAATTTATTATGTCATTTATGCTTTTAGTACTGGTTCCGAAAACCCTTAGGTGCAAACCGCTGAGTATCTTGCTGGTTTTGTCCAGTACAGAGGCTTTGTTACATGGGAATTATTTTTGTTTGAAGTCAGTTTTTTTTACAAATAGTCTAATATTTTAACGCTTTGGCGGTCATAGAATTGATGAAAGCATAACGCTACAAGAAAAGAAAATAATAATACATTTCAAAAACGTTTTCAACCATTTACAGAATTATATAGTACATGTATCTCAAAACGTTTTCCAGTAATGATCCTAGAAGATTGTTCATCTTCTAGATGTTATAAATTATTGATATTAAGCGTCATTATATTCAAATTTGCAGACTTTAGTTATCTACGTAACAATTTATATCATAATCATCGCAAACATATCTGTAACAAGATAAAAACTAGACCGAGCAAAAACAGTATGCGATTATCGTGGTTAAAAGAAATATACAATTGTTTTTGTTAACATTGCGCACGATACGCTAAAAGATGAAAGCAAAGGCAATATAACTAATTACCTACAGGCCTTTGCTACTCAGAAGTACAGCCAAAATTCAAAAATTCATGTTATATTCAATGAAAGAACTCTTAAGTAAACGCCCTAAAAACAGAGGGTATTTGGTATAAAACGAAACAGATACATCTCCAAATAATCTGGTACACTTTTAGATATAATATCAAATAGCCAATGATTAAAATAATATTTAGAATTAGATTTGGTCATATCCCAACTTTTTTTTCTTATCTCATAAAAAGAACTGATTCAACTAATTGTGAAGCTTGTGGAGTAATAGAAGACTTACAACTTTTTAATAAAATGTGTGTCGTGAACCGAGGAGCCAGGGAATTATTTATAAGGACACACAAGATAAAGCAAGATAAAGAAAATCTACGTACCATCGCTACAGATATTGTATTAAGTAAGTGCAGATTAATGGTTAATGTATAGATTTCAAGTTAGTTTTAATGGGATTGACATGTTCACAAAACAAAAACCCCTAAATAAATAAAGAAACATATAATAATTATGGACCATTTGGATCATGTTATAAAAACGATCCCAAATTATATTTTGTATGCTTTAGAACTATTAACATATCGAATTAATTTTAGCTGAATAGATATTTAATAATTTCTAAATGTAAGCATACCGTGAGTGAATCCACGGACGAAATGAGGTGTTGCATTCTCTTGATGTCGTTCACTTTTCATGTGAGATGTGAAACATTGGAACTTAATAAATTTGCTAGATTCCACCTAGACATCTTGTAGTGGCGTTACTACCACATACTATCCAGGTATCGTAAGAGGCGACAAAAAGGAACTGAACAAAGAGGCGTGCAGTAACATTTTTATCTTGGCAGCGGTAGATTTTTGCTATTATAAGTAGTTTTTAAGAAGATGCTGCTACTCGTCTCTTGTTTCATTTCCCCTGTCGCTTCTTACAATACGCTGATATACATAATTTTCGCTGATATTTTTTTTATAAAAGTAAGGTAAGAGTATGCTATAGCTTACATCGACGTCAGTTAAGAATTAAAATGCAAGAACATTGTCTCGTTACTAGTGAACAGAGTCACTTATTTTACAAATGTGGTTTGGTAATGTAGAAAGAATGAATGAGGAAAAAGTGACAATCTATATTGCAGATGTGAATGGCAGAGTCGAGAAGGGCACCCTAGACGAAGGTTTATTGACCAAATTAGCGATATATAAGGGCCGGATTAGGAGTACCCTAAGATCATAGAAACAACAGTCTACGATCTGAGGGATACCCTTTACCGACGAGCATATATGCGTACACATAAGGATCTAAAGGATGCAAAATAGGTGTGTCAAGATTGTTGAAGAAATGGAAGTCCGTATGTATTATTTTACAGAACACTGCAATCTTGTTCTGGTACTTTATGCTAGTATTCTATGCGACTGTGATTCTACTTAACGTGACGCATTCGTGATGAAGTTGTAGTACTCTAAGTAAGTATGGTATGACTCTACCATATTTTGTTTTCCGTCTTTTCAGGTTATTAATTTTGTAAAATTGGAATGCTTCTTCTAATTTCTTAGTCTGTATAAGACTATTGAATGCGCCATTAGCCTTTCCTGTTGTAAGAATCAATTCAATGAATTAAGATAATTAATATAATCAGCGGCGTTACTTTGCGAAAATCTAATCCACTAGTTATGCTGGGATTAGTGATGACGGGATTGAGGGCAATTGAGAGCGGGCGGGAGGTGCTCTTCAAACTAGGTACGACAAATCATTTTATTTTATTGAGCGGATATGTTAATTCTTAACAAATTTAAACAATCTGGGCTTCTTCAAGGCAAGAGTCAATAGGTTTTTGTTGCGTTAAGATTTATAATTTAAAGTTAGAGATTATTATTTAGGGCATCATCACAGCTTACCACTAGGCGGAATAGTGGTGAAACACGGGTTTAAAATAATTAAAAAACGAAGGATTTGTCTAAATTATTAAGTTTTTGACATACAAGTCAAAAACTTGATGATATTTTTTATGAGATAAGGGTGATAAACGAGCCCACGTACAGTCCACCTGATGGTATGTGGTTGCTGTAGCCCATAGACTTCTACATCTATCCTCGTTTACGAAGCAAAATGTAGATATGTAGTCACCCGAGAAGACTGAGATGAAAAATCTCGTTTACAGTAAAAAAAGGAACGTTATACGATACACAGAAGCATTAATCACTATTTTACGCTCGTATTCTGTGTGAGTGTGGTCCTAAATCGGTCAAGCCGACCCATTCGTGCTACAACCATAATATAGCTGCAGCGCGGCTCCACCACACTTAAGTCGTTGGAATGCTAATAAGAGTCCCCATTTGTTTTCTGAATAAAAATAACCATCTAAAGATGGTTATTTTTGAATAGACATCACAAAGAATTTACATAGATATTAGAGAGTTACCTTCAGAAGAAATCGACAAATATAACTACTTGTTTAACGACTAAATACGACAAATCATTTGTTATTTTCTATCTTCACTTAAATTCAATAGAATAAAGTTCTTCAAGAAGCAATAATTTATCGAAATTCATAAATTTGTTTCATAATTCAATTTCCGTTTTTGTTAAAATATTTTGAAATAGGCTGTCTTAAAGTGACAATAGGTGGTGAGGAATTATAAACCCAAAAAGTCGTGGGTCTAAATCCGGCATTCGACTACTGTGGTAAACTGAGGGTAAGCTCTATATATATATTATATATATATATATATATATATATATATATATATATATATATATATATATATATATATATATATATATATATATATATATTCATATACATATATTAGTTTTCTACAAATATTTAAATTTATTATCGGCTTCATTCCATAATTTGTTATTATTCACCCGAAAAATCGCAAGACATGAACTTTCAAAAGAATTTACAATTTTATTCACTTTAAACGTAGAATATTTAATGTATTAAACAAAATATTAAATCATAAAATTGTTCCAAACTGAAACAGAGAAAGAAATTGTGCGAGTGCATTGCTCTCCCTTGCCAACTTTGTGGACCAATGTTGTGGATCTGGACACACCAGTTACAAAAGCAAAATTACAAATAAAACGAACATAGCCAGCATCATTTAATACCGATTCAAACTTTAGACATTATGAATACTTAACTAAAAACCATTTTTTCCTACTTTGTATTCTTTTTGCATTACTATGTACAATTTATAAATGTAACAATGCTTTATACAATGACCCCTTAACACAGCTAAGTATTTGGCTGTAGGTAACATTAGCTCTAATAACATCCTACTGAAATAAACGATGATGATACAGTTTTTCTCACTAAATATAATGAGAAAATAATTGGTCACTAGCTATATACCCAGGTCCCATAAAAAAGTTTCAATCTAATATTATGAGATACCCCTTTACCGTTTACCGTTTGTTTGTGTAAAAATATTGGCCAAAAAGAAATTGTACGCTAAAAAAATACGTTAAAATAATTAAAGATAAAAAAACAAAAAATAACAACTGACGTACTAACTATACTAACTATAATTTACGCGCACGCCTCCATAATTTTTATGTCTTTTTTAAATATAACAATGCCAATTCTAAAATATTAAGCTTTGAACAAAACTATTATTTACGCGTTTAATTACTCCTTTAACTTATTTTTATTATCCCGACGTTTCGGGTGCTTTACAGCACCCATGGTCACGGGGGGGACTGAGATGTTTGACGTCCCAATGTCATAGTTAGTCCGGCAATCTTCAGTTTTTGAATATTAATTTTTGGTCCGATTTACGCAAAGCGATTTATTATTATCATTAAGCTTTGTAAACCAAGATATTAAATCATCATTTCTTTATATAATAAGGGTGATAAAAGACAAACACAGAGTCCACACGGAGGCAAGTGGATGCCGCGGCCTATAGCCATCTACATCCATCCTCAATTAGGAATCAAAACGCAGAAGCGTTGCCACCACTGAGGACTAAGATGGAATGCCTCGTTTCCAGTAAAAAGAGTCTCCGGTTTTCTACACCATACGAAACACATCAATATTGCGCAGCTATTTTAAGCTGGTATATGTCATAGCCGCCATGTTTGGCCAGCGTATTGACAACCGCATTTTTTTAGTCGATATTGGGAAGACGCTGATGTTTCCCTCTGTCTCCTGATTCGTTTCCTCTGTCGGCTACTACGACACCCACAGGATTATATAAGGTAGGTAGTGGATGTTCTTAGACCGCTATTATATTGTAACCTTTATTGAGTAAAAAATATAATGCAGCTTGTTTACGTGAAGCTGTGACGTGAAGCGAACATAGAGCAACACGGGCCACCGGCGAATCAGAGGGGAGTAGCCATAGCGTTTTTCTCGATACAGAACTGACTGTCATTTTTTGTAGGAGAAAATCTCCGCACATATAAGCAATCGTCTTTCACAACGAAATTATTGAACTATGTTTCACATACACACTCACATAAATAAAATCTATAAGATCGTTACACTTTGACACAACGGTATTTCGTAGTATTATTTTAATTTTTAAAACATTTGCATGCAAATTTCTACATCCTAATGCGGAGATTAACGACTGCTTCCAAGAAATTAAGTGTAACATTGGAAGGAAGTACGGAAGTGGTGACTTTTGTTTATAAATAAGTACCCTTTTAAATTTTCTATATTAAGTCATCCAAGGTGAGCTCGCCTAGAGAGGATTCGAATAAGGCTTCAGGGTAAACGTTGAAATTTAAATTTGATGAGCGAAACGCGGATAACCTTTACAAATTATTGTAACACATATTAAACGGAATAACACCGTATACATAATATTATTTTTTATTTACTTTTAAGTAGATTTCAAAAAGGAGTTTTCACATCGACTTTATATTTTTTTGTGTGTATGTCACGCATTATTTTTGGTAATCATGATTAGTAGACTATTATTAAAGAAAGTTTCCATATAATTTAAAAGAAATAGTCTTACGGTCGGAAAAATAGAGGATGAAGTTTTTAACATCACTATTCAGACGATATTCGAGTTTGTGACACTCATAGTCTGCTCAAAAATAAATGTTAAAGTCGACTTTGAGTACCAAAAAGAATTAAATAATGTTTACTTAAAAGCTCCCGAAATTGGGGGCTTTAAACTTTTATACACTATGCCTTTACACCAATTAGTAGCAACAATATTGATATTTTAACAACTCCAAGTAAAACAAAAGATAAATCAAATATTGTTTAATGAAAACGTTTATACGTGGTAGAGTTATGCTACAGCTGTATGGCTGTAGTACCAGTAAGTCGGCTCGACCGGAGAAGAACCACGCTGTAAGAATACGAGCGTTAAACAGAAGCTTGATGCCGATGTGCTTTATATGGTGAATGTAGAGAACTGGAGACCCTATTTTGCTTGAAACGGGATATTCCATCTTAGTCTTCAAGGGTGACAACGAATCTGAATTTTGATTCTCAATCGAGAATAGATATATGGGTCACAGTATCCACTTATTACCTACCCGTTTGTCACCCTTATTCAATAAAAACTAAGCTTCAAATACTTCTGTTAGGAGTGGTTTAAAGAAGTAGGCGAACAGAGCACACAGCTGGGCGTTACTTCTATTGCAGTGAAAGACGTTTTTCAATAGCATTAAATTCCTCTATGGAATTACCAGTCGTTTTGCATCTTGGCTGTTTCCTATCTAGGCACGTTGCGCATATATATATATATATATATATATATATATATATATATATAATGAGATATAATAAATCCTTCGAATAATTAAATAGTACCGTCCATAGTATTTTTGGCAGTGGCATTACTTGGAGTAGGCCTAGTCCTCGTTCTAGTTCAGCAGTGGACACGTGAAGGGCTGTAATGATGATGATGATGATAATATATTTTGATTATATACTTGAAAAACTTTTAATATGCCTTACATTTTAGCTGTATACTTTAAGTCTCTAAATTTGTTGAAACGCTGTTGGCTTTAAAAAAAATTATTACACACATAAATTATCATTTTCATCAATTAATAATATTCTGAATCACTTTTTAAAAACACAAAAACGGAAGAAACTAAACCAATGTTGTGGACCTAGACACGCCTGTTTACTAACCAAAAGGTCACAACAAATACATTAACTAACACTTTCCTTATTTACTATATCACGTTTAAACAATTTTTGTAACTTAGATATTCGTTCTAAGTTTATTCCATAACATAACGTGTTTTAAGAAGTGACAGACAGAAACTTAAACAGGAATCGGGTAGTGGCATCTTTCTGATAACATCTTGATATATTAAAAAAACTTTATCAAACGTTTAAACTAGGCCACCTATAGAGGAGACAGTGAATTTTTGGTAGGCTATTATAAATAAATGAATATTTATTTACTAAACTAAAGTGGTAGTCGTTTGCGTCTAATAGAATCATAACGCACACAAACCAAAAAAGCTTGACCGGCTGTTAGCGTAAATAGTATCTTAATACTGCTATGTTTCGTATTGTGAGTGTAGAAAACCGAAGACTCTTTTTACTGGAAATGACGGATTCCATCTTAGTCCTCAGTGATGACAACGCATCCGCATTTTAATTCTTAATGGAGATTAAATGTAGATGTCTGTGGGCCACAGCATCCACTTACCATCAGGTGAACTGTGTGCTCGTTTGTCATCTTTTTTCTATAAAAAAATTCAACCTTAGGGCATGATAACATTACGAAGGCGGTTACAAAGAACATAAAAATATTTTAAAAAGTAAACATAAATCCACACATCCAAATGACACGTAAGATAATAAAATAACGGTGATATATACATAGAACACACACATAAGTACAGAAATATACACGTACACTTAAATGTACATATTAATATATACAATATAAGATATATAGCTTGATGACAGAGATTATCAGTTTGAAACATTTTTAGAAAATAAGCCGAATCATCCTTCTTCATCATCATCGTTCATCTGCCGTTAGTGATCGTTCTAAACTGGTAACAAGTGGCAAAGGATGGTTGCGGAATTCCAGTGGCCACTTACCATCAGATGGACTGTGAGCTCACATCTATCGTGTCAGTTATTGAATAATCCTAAAGTGTTACTCATTGTTAATTTTAGTTCTGAATAATCAACACAAAAAAGTATAATTCGTAAAAATAATTAGTTATTAGCTTTAAAATACGGAGGAACTCTACTGGCCACGCCATTGGCGCACCTATTTAACCTCATCTTAGAGACGGCGATTATACCTATGCAATGGACCGAATCAAACATAATTTTACTCTATAAAAAAGGAAACTCCCATGATATTGGCAACTACAGACCCATTGGCGTTTTGCCGACAAACTATTTTCTTCAATCATTAATATGAGAATAAGCAAAACATTAAACACATGGCAACCTGTAAAACAGGCAGGCTTTCGCAGGATTCTCTACAATAGATCACATACACTCCTTAGAACTAATTATTGAAAAGTACCAGGAAAAACAGAGACCACTCTACATCGCCTTTGTGGACTATCAAAAAGCATTTGATACAATATCTCACATCTGGAAAGCCTTAAAAGCTCAAAAAGTAGAAAATAAATACATAGAAGTGATAAGAAACAGTTATAGCAAAAGCAGTAGCAAAGTAAAATTGGAAAAGATTGGCCAAAGCTTTCCTATTAAGAGAGGAGTAAGGCAAGGCGATCCATTATCACCAAATCTTTTTATAGCTGTACTGGAAACCGTCATAAGAAAACTGAACTGGAATAAATGTGGTCTAAACATTAATGGCAAATACTTAAGCCACCTAAGATTCGCAGACGATATAGTGTTATTATCAGAAACTAGCTGTGGCTTGCAATATATGTTAGAGTCCCTTAATATAAGCAGCAGACAAGTGGGATTAGAGATAAACCTGTCAAAGACGAATGCCATGACAAATAGCATCAAAAAGTGTATCAGGTTAGAAAATAGGTCGCTAGACTACGTGGATAAATATATCTATCTTGGAAAACTAATAAGTTTCAAAACAAACAGTAATGAAATGGAGATACAGCGTAGAATAAAAATCGCGTGGAACAAATATTGGAGCCTAAAAGAAGTATTTAAAAGCAACATGTCGATAAAGCTCAAAAAGAAAACTATGGACTCATGCATTCTGCCCTCTCTAACGTATGGTTGCCAGACGTGGAAAATTACGAAGAAAATTAAAAACAAAATTAGTTCATGTCAGAAAGGAATGGAACGCAGCATGTTAAATATAAAGAAAATACAAAAAATACGACATACGAAAATACGAAACTATACTGAAGCAATAGACGCGCTGGCTTACGCTCAAGCACTAAAATTCAGATGGGCTGGTCATACGAGTATAGCCCGATGCGATGACAACAGGTGGACTATAATTGTAACCACATGGAAGGGCCCGCCAGGCAAACGCCGAGCAGGGAGACCCTACATGAGATGGGAGGATGACATAAAGAAGATCGCAGGAAAAAACTGGTTAAGATTAGCAAAAAACAGAGAAAAATGGAAATCCTTGGAGGAGGCCTTTACCTGAGAGGGGTCCATGCTATTTATAATATTTAAAATATTTATATCATTCTAGCATTAAATATTACTTTACTGATTACTCTATTGATTGAATTGTATAAGTACGAGATTATAATTTTATTTTTAATTTATAATTTTAATTTTGATTTTAATTTTGATTTTGATTTTAATTTTAATTTTGATTTTGATATTTGTGTAATAATAATAATTAAAAATTCTACATTAAAAAATTCAAAAGTTTTTATGTTAATAGTAAAGCTAAATGTCATATATTTTAATATATGGTTACAAGTGCATATAAACAATAATTAATTAGTATGTTAATTTATGTTATCATTTAATTTAGGTAATCTGAACTGAATTGTTGCTTAATGATTTCAATGCTCAAAAATCATTGTAATGCATGGAATTAAAAGGCTTTTTTATTATTTAATTAGTTATTACATATATATAATAAGATCCATACATAATATAATAAATCTGTCGAATAATTAAATAGAACCTTCCATAGTATTTTTGGCAGTGGCATTACTTATCCCCTAGGTAATCCATACATAATATAATAAATCTTTCGAATAGTTAAATAGTACCGTCCATAGTATTTTTGGCAGTGGCATTACTTGGAGTAGGCCTAGTTCTAGTTCTAGTTCAGCAGTGCACTTGTAAAGGGCTGTAATGATGATGATGATGATAATATATTTTGATTATATACTTGAAAAACTTTTAATATGCCTTACATTTAAGCTGTATCCTTTAAGTCTCTAAATTTGTTGAAACGCTGTTGGCTTTAAAAAAAAGAATAAAAATTTTATTAGACACATAAATTATCATTTTCGTCCATTAATATTATTCTGAATAACATTTTAAAAACACAAACACCGGAAGTAACTACACCATGTTGTGGATCTAGACACGCCTGTTTACTAACCAAAAAGGTCACAACAAATATATGAACTAAGACTTTCCTTATTTACTATATCACGTTTAAACAATTTTTGTAACTTAGATATTCGTTTTAAGTTTATTCCATAACATCACGTGGGTGTTTTAAGAAGTGACAAACAGAAACTTAAACAGGATCGGGCAGCGACATCTTCCTTATAACAGCTTATTATTATATTATAAAAACTTTATCAAACGTCCCTCCAATTATACCACCATACGACAGTGAATTTTTGATAGGCTATTATAAATGAATGAATATTTATTTACTAAACTAAAATGGCAGTCGTTTGCGTCTAATAGAATCATAACGCACACAAACCAAAAAAGCTTGACCGTCTGTTAGCGTAAATAGCAGCTTAATGCTGGTGTATTTCGTATCGTGAGTGTAGAAAACCGAAGACCCTTTTTACTGGAAACGACGCATTCCATCTTAGTCCTCAGTGATGACAATGCATCTGCATTTTGATTCTTAATTCATGTAAAAAAATAAATGTCATGTGCTGTCTAGTTTTAAGAGTACGGCTCGCCCTGCTTCAATTGTCCCCGTCACCATTCTTGGTATTTACGTCTATTGTAAATGGGATTATCGCCATCTATCTGAAGCCATAAGATTCTTCTAGCATTTCTGGTAGTCGCTACTTACGATACCCATAGATCACAAATGTATAATGGATTCTCTTACGTCGTATACGTAAATTAATCTAAATTGCTGTGATTATTATAGACGTTTGAGGAGTGGAGAGAGAGAGCTGAGGGAAGAGTAACGCATTCGTGCGCTTTAGTTATTCCTCGAAGAAAGAAACATAAACAAACACAAACCGACCAAAACCTTGCGATAGTGCGTTTTTCAGAGACTATTATCAAATTAGTTATGAGAAATAAACTATATATAAAAGCACATTAATAATGTTGGATATCCTATCATCACATTCCACGTTTTAATTCGTTTTTATGTGTCATAAATACATTTAAAATCTAAAGGCAACGCTCTAATCATTTGAGGACTACACTAATGGATAGATAATTTAAAAATCTATATTATTCACGTTTTATTTAATTTCTTAAGTTCACTTTTTTATTTGAAATAATTGCAAAATTTTGGGCATATTGTATAGGACCGAACGCTCAAGGTTGTTTGCTAGGAGTAGCGCCTTAAGAATCGGAGGCTTAGTTGAGTCTAATTAATCAATAATAATTTTTGATAAAGCAATGAATGTTTCTAGCAAGTTTAAGTTGTAAGACAGAAAAAATGTGGAGCAGATAAAAAATACGGCTGATCGCTTTACAAAGTAAATAAAAAAAATTGACAGTCGGAAGTGAAAACTTTTTAATGAAATAACAGCGACCTTTTTGGATTTTCAATTTAATTGTCGTGTCAATCAAATTACGAAATTAAATTTCATAAGTTGTAAATTAAAACCATTAACTTGAATCTGTTTGTCACATCAATCCACATTTTTAAAATGATAATCGTAGTCAATTTAACTTTACATAGATCTTATTTCAGATACGAGAAATTAATGCTAGAATTTTAAAATAATAATAATAATAATAATATTCCACAACTATCACACAACGCCATCTAGTCCCAAGCTAAGCAGAGCTTGTGTTATGGGTACTAGACAACTGATAAACATACTTATATATTTTTAAACACATAAATGTTACAGATAAATTACATCCAGTCACAGAACAAATGATCGTGCTCATCACACAAACATTTGTTCTGGGTGGGAATCGAACCCGCGACCTCCGACTTAGCAGTCAGGGTCACTAACCACTAGACCAACAGGCCTGTCACTATTACTTAATAACTTCATTTCATATGTGTATATTCTTATCTGATTCTGAGTTATGTTCAATACATATTTCAAGTCTCTAGCGTCGACGGGAAGTTGGTTATAAATCATTTTTTAGATTTCACCCGAACAGATACATAAAAGCGAGATAATAAAATCGTAGTAGAAATAATATTCAAGGTAGGCATTAAAATATGCTGAATATAGAAAAGATTTTTAATCATCTAAAGAGCGTCTAACGTTCATAATATCATATGTGCAACACGTCATATATAGGTACAGGTAAATTCATAAGATTTTACCTAAAAAGTCTTTTATCTAAAAATCACCCAACGCGCCTAAAGAAGTTCTATTTTATGAAATAAGGATGACAAACGAGCACACCTCTTCCAGAATGTCTCATTTCCAATAAAAGGGGCTCTCCGGTTCTCTACACTAACACTACGAAACACAGTAGAATTTTGCTGACATTTTACCAATATGGTATTTTATGAGAGCATGATCCTTCTCTAATCGAGCAGTTTATATTATATATATTAAATAAAATTATTAATGTAAGAGTTTTAAAAACCTAGATAAACACCGTTTAATTTGTACAAATTCAAGTGGACCTTCCTCTTACTTGGTAAGCATCGGTGTGACATTGGTTCGGGTCGGGGCTTTTGTTGCTTACATAATGAAATAACCCAGTGCTAAGACTGCATATATTAGAGCCGTCGTTTAAGGAATACGAGAAAGCAACCCGGGTTCAATTCTCCAATATACAAAAACTCAAAAAACCAAAGACATGTGAAGAAACCTACTCCTCTGCTAAATAAATAGACAAATATTTAATACAAGTAAAGTTGACCAACACCCATTTGGGCAGCGCGACGGACGTATCTTTGCCTTAAAAACACCCCCTCAGAAACCGGAGGAAGCCTGTGCCCAGTAATGGGATGTATATAGGCTATCTAAGTGGAGGCGATAAGAGGTTGAGTAATTATAGAGTTATAGTTAAATATTAAAAGGAGTAACCAGCGACAACGCCATACCTATACTAAAGCGTGAAATTGGGAAATTAAATTCTTAAACTTTTAAGAGTTTAAGAATTTAATTTGTCACAAATTTGTATTATAATTACTTGTAATTAACTAATTACAAATAAAATAATTAAATATTTGAGGATAAAGACAGTGCAATGCAGATCGGCTGGCACAGTAAAATAAATTTTAATATCAACTTAATTGACAACGTTTTATCCTATTATTTTAATGAAAAATGTATTTTTTCTAAATCGTAACCAGTGTCGCCAGTTATACCGATTCTTTTATACGTCTCATTTTTCGAACTATAGTACGTGAGGGTAGTATGGTAACCCGGTTAATATGGTCACTTTCTTATAATTCAAAACCTACAGTCTTGTTTTCATAGATGCCTCTATGATACGTTAGCTCTTTATCAGTAAATAGAGGTAAAGATATTAATTAATTCGCAACCGTCCACTTAAAAATACAATGATGTGTCTTACCTGGATTGAAGAGCACCTCCCTCCCTCCCTCAATTGCATGCACTAATCCCGTCACCACTAATCCCAGCACCACTACTCCCAACACCACTATTCGAGGAAAGACACCATCGACGACAATACGACACGTGTTTCGCCTCTACACGAGGCATCTTCAGGTGATGTAGACTCTACGGCGGCTGACCACTAAGTCCTGTTGCTAGTTCCTGGAATAGTGGTGTTGGGAGTAGTGGTGTTAGGATGGTTGTGAATTAATTAATATCTTCATTGTAATGGATTTCCGCAAAGTAACGCCTGATTCTATCAGGAGGAGGAGGAAATAAAGGATGAAAAATGCGCTGCTTTAATAACGAGATTTTTACATTTGACGTTACTTATAGTAAATATTTTAGTCGATTTTAATATTGTGTAATGTAGTTAAATTTTTTTAAATCGATTTTTCGAAGTGTTTCTAATTATTGCTAAAGCTTGTTTGCCGTTTTTTTAAATATATTAGTTATAATATAGAACTTTGAATTTTTGTTTCTGTGTTCCTCCTTGTTCTGCTTTTATAGGGCAGCTAAGCTTAAGGTGACTATAATACCCTCACGTACCTAAGTTGTAAATTTTGACGTTCACAATAGCTCAAAATAACAATCGAGGTTGATTTCCAATCGCCATCGCCAATCACATCGAATAAATGATGACCTCACTAAGTAAAACGATTGAACTGTTTAATTTCTACAGTACATAAGGTAGTGGCGGTGTAAGAATATCCACTATCACATGTCGTCCTGTGGTTGTTGTAAGAGGCGACCGAGGAAATTACAATACTCGGTGGAAGTGAACCCGACAGAAAAAGAGACTGAGATAATACCAAACACTTTATCGATTTGTTTCTTTAAGTGTCGAATTTTTGTTTAACTAAATTTCAAATCACAACGACTTTAAAGAAGTTTTCACATCAAAATGGTACGGTTGCCAAACCGTCTGTTTGTCTGTTTTAATAGTTTTTCTCTGCATAAATATATTTTAAAAATGATTGTAAATAACTGTAAGTTTTCCTTAAAACAAAAAATAAAAAATAAAAAATTAAGCAAGATTTATATTTTCAAATTGACGACTCCTTGAATGCTATAACATGGGAATAAATTTTAATCTATGCTAATGATGACTAGTTCCAAAACATTAAACATCAAGACAATAAAAATGCAATTCATAATAACATTCAATTATTTTATCTTTTGGCAGTTCTTCTCAGTCTATCTTTCGAAACTGTTAGTAATTCTGAAAAGTATTTCTGGCGTAATGAAATTTTAAAATTATTTTTAATAAAATTAACGTTTTTGATTTTGACTAGATTATTACGTTAGATAATACTAATTTCAGAGACTTACGCACATTTCATTTTATATTATTGTTATCGATACAAAATTTAATTATGTACTTCTAATGTTGAATTTTTATGGTATATGGATGATAAACGAGCGCACAGCTTCCTGATAAAAGAGAGAGTAGAAGAGAGTAACTGGAAGATGTAGCATATTCCTAGATCTAGCCTCAATTATGATTTGATATGCATTCCTTCGTACGCCTGAGGACTAAGACAAAATGCTTCGTTACCACTTAAATGTTGAAGGTATTTCTTTTAACACGAAATTCCAAATGATGCCTTATGTAACAATGAAAAAGGGGTATCTGGATGTCAAGAGTCACCATACGAAAGACAGCAGCATTAAAGTGCTAATTAACGCAGGTGTTCTGTAAAAGCGTTATCCTTTGAAAGATGATTGTAGAGAAGCAGTGATCTCTTTTTACTGGAAACGGGGTATTATAAAGATGTGTCTAAGAATGCGTTATCATCCTTGAGGACTTCTTAGTACATAATAATAATAACGCATCTGAATTTTGATTTTTACTCGTGGATAAAGGTAGGTAGGTGTCTATGGATCTCAGCATCCGCTTTCCATCAAGTGAACTGTGTGGTTTTTTATAACCTGAAAAAAATTGGTCGACCCTGCAGGCCACCCCTGGAACTTTCCGCTAATTTAAAATGCAAAGTGCTCCAAATTTCACCAAATTATGACGTTCTACAAATAATGTAAGAAGCACAAACTTGCTCGGTTGCGCAATCTCGAAGTTATGTTAAAAAAGTTTGTTTTTTTAATTCTTTCTACTTCGATATCTCACGAAGGAATGAACATATTTTTATTTCATATACAGTATTCGACGTAATTTTTTGAGGTTAAGAGCTGATTAGTTTTAGAATCTGATCGGTGAAGCCTTTTAAACGGCTCAAGCCTTTTAAACGGCACACAAACACGCACGCACGCACGCACGCACGCACACACACACACACACATACACACATACATTTACATACATACAAACATACATTTGTATGGACGTCCACGTCAGAATAGCTTCCTGGGATCCCAAAATGTCGATCTGATGAAAACTTGATTTTCAATGAAACCAATAATTTCCCTATTTTGAAAATTTTCAATTTTGATTTCTTAAATTTACGCGAACACTACACATTGAATAAAATTAAATTTATGGATTCCATCGCGTTTATTTAACTGATTTTACTTATTTTCACTGTATGGGTCTTTTTTCTACACACACTGTGTATAGAAAAAAGACCCATACCAACCGTTATTTAAATGGTGAATCTCACCATCATCCTTCACAGTTAGCTACCGTGGGTAAATCTTTGTTTCAGAGAGCACGAGGGATCTGTGACAGAAAACATCTGGCCGCCGAGCTGCAGCATGTCAAGCAAGTGTTGCAAGACAACAAGCTTCGGATCCCGCGCCTACGTCACAGTGACCGAGTGAAGCCGGCCACAGTCGAGCGTGTACCTGCTGTACTACCATATGTCAGAGGAGTTACAGACAAGGTTGGCTACGTCTTGAAGCGAGCTTCCATTAAAACATACTACAAGCCGCCGAAGAAGATTAGTCAATTTTTACCATCCGTCAAGTGTAATATCCCTCTACAAGATGCAGGAGTGTACAAGTTAGATTGTGAATGTGGTCTCTCTTACATAGGTCAAACAAAAAGATCCATAAAAACCCGCGTGAAAGAACATATAGCTGACATGAAGCATCGACGCTCCGGGAAGTCTGCAGTCTGTGAACATGTTCAAGATCGTCCCCACCATTACATCAGATTTGATAAACCACAAATCCTCGCAAAAGAACACCGATTCCTACCAAGGATGATACGCGAGGCTATTGAAATTAAAAAATATCCTAATTTCAATAGAGAAGATGGTTGGGTACTGCCATCTGCTTGGGATCCTATAATTAATAAAATTAAACCCAAACCCAAGCATACCATTGCAAGACTTCAAGATACTGTAAGTTTGTTTTGCGTACATCGGACCAAAAATTAATATTCAAAAACTGAAGGTAGCCGGGCTAACAATGACATTGGGACGTCAAACATCTCAGTTCTCCCCCCCCCCCCGTGACCATGGGTGCTGTAAAGCACCCGAAACGTCGGGAATTAAAAATAAGTAAAATCAGTTAAATAAACGCGATAGAATCCGTAAATTTAGTTTTATTCAATTTTCAATTTTCTTAGCGGGAGGTTAAAAAATGAAACCTGACGACTTGTTATCGAAGTTAGTTTTTTGCGCTGGTAACCAACGGGTATGATCCTTTTGGAAAATTCTATTGTATTTCTCCATTTGCATTGTATAAAATCTGTATGTAAATCACTTTATACCTACTACTGAGAGGGCTTCCAATTCCCTATGTTTAAAAAACATTGAGAGTAAATATTTTTTTATAAAACTATAAGTGGTGATACGTATTATTATTCTACGCATATGTTACAGTTAAACCCGTTTTTAGATAGAACGCGTTTTCCCTAGTTAAAACTAGTTTGGACTAAATGCCTTTGTGAAAACTAGAAATACCTAGTCAAACCTGGAATTTACTATTGATCTATTTGATTTTCAGATAAAACTAGTTGTCACTCCGAGTTTTAGTTAAAACTAGCAGTAGAGAAAGTAATTTGGGATTGAAAACAAGATATAGTTACTAAATATTTATCCTTTCAGCTGCGGAGACTCTAACCGTAATACTCCGTTGACTGCGGAGCTGTTTAGTAAAATGGACGGTTGATTGGGCCCAATCCATTTAAACGCAAATATCTTGATTTTTATATATCAAATACTATAATATGTATACATTTCTGAATTCTCTATGAAATTTCCTATAAACGAGTACATATATTTAATAAAGTTTTAAAGTAATTAGTATAACTAAATATAATATAACCATTTGTTATTAGTTCTAAGATAGCAGTTTGCTTCATACATATTAAAAAACGATTTTACACGTACTTAATAAAATAAAACACAAAATGAGATTACAAATAGGAAGGTTACTAACCCAGCCATTGTTTGAACACAATTCACCATACAATAAATATAAATTCATCAATCAATCAATCAATCATGGCTGACTCAAGGAACGGACGACATTTAATAATGATTTAAATAAAATATACTACTAAAGTGTATAAAGCTGTGAGGTTTTTATGCTAGCCTTTTTTATCCTATATACATTTACATATGGTAGAATGAGTTAGAAATAGCACATAATGCTTTGTTTCTTCATTAAAAGAGCGGGTAAAAAATGTCTAACACTTGGACGCCCGCAGTCAACGGAGATATTTTCGTGTCCAAGCCTTGGACATTCGCAGTTGAGAGGTTATTAAAAGTTTTTTACACAGAAATATTGACACAGTCACTTCTGCAACAGCTTCGGCGCTGCGGGATGTACAGCCCCTTCGCTCTTGCGTATCAAATCACATGCACCTATGCTCATCTCCATAGGATCGGCTTATTGGTCGCCTCCGGCGACCAACCTCAGTCGCTACGGCTCGCACAGATGCCTGCGAGTTTCTACAGCGAGCGGGGGCTGCTCTCCGTTTGCGCCTACGGCTTTACAAAAACACTCTAGAGGTAGGGCGGCAGACAAGACTACTTGAAGACAGAGCGTTCGAATATATATAATCAAGCCATAGTCCAAAGTAACGCAATCAAATCAAATCCAGAATCAAAGCCTCGGTCGTTTAACCTCGATCGGAACAGTTCTAAATGACTCGCTTCGGAAAAATGCGTTTTGTCTAGTAAGAACTAGTTTTGCCTGATATTCTATTTTGAGCATTAGTTAATTCAAATTATATCAAAGGCATTAAGTAAAAACTAGTTTTAACTGGGGAAAACGCGTTCTATCTAAAAACTGGTTTTAACTGTAGCACATATAAATAAAATTAAAGTACCAACATTCATTCGTATCTGAAGAGATTATCCTTTAGATATTTCTAGATTATCCTTTAGATATTTCTATTCGATTAAAGATATTCAAAATCCATTGGTGGTAGAGCCCCCTCCCCCCGAAGACGTTCTAAGAGTCAGACACTGCGTATACGCTATTTAGCTTATGATCCATTTCCCTCATTCCAATAATGGTTCAAGACGAAGTTCGTGCCTCCTTCTGAGGAGCCTATGAATCACATTGAGCCCCCTCCCCCCTAGCTCGAGAAGCCTCACTTTAAAAGGCGCGTTGCGTACAATAGCACATAATAAATAATAGTACTATAGTATAGTACTATTACGTTAACGTTTAATAGCCTACATTATTATTATTAATTAGATAAATCACGCACGCAAGCTAAATAAAACTTTATCGCTGCACGCGTGTGTCCATATTGCTTTGCATCTTTTCTCCTTCCTAAGCCACGGCGGACTTTCCATGGTTACTAAGGGATGTCACTAAAGAGCAAAAAAATACATCGCGAAATTTTAATTAAGTTACTTAGGTGAAGTTCCTATTTTGATTATGATCGACTGATCATATTTTCACACCTACAACGTTGGGCATCGCAAAACTCACATGAGTTTTGCGATGCCCAACGCATGTAACTTGCGAGGTAATTCGTCGGGAATCGCGATGCTTGGTTCGGACGAAACAACAAATAAACCTCAAATACGATTCCTAGCAGAAATGTGATCGTATTCTACTTAATTAAAAATATTGTTAGCGAAGAAAGTTTTAATTTCAGTATTTTGTGTTATTATAAATAGAATATTTTAATTACAAAAGACAAGTATAGGTATGTAAGTAAATACTTGCATAGTGAAGTAAATTACAGCTAAGTTATGTAATAAAGTACGTACTTCTGTTGATTAATTAATACTTAATTCTTTTTTGTTATAAGTACCTAAAAATGAAATAAATTCACCTTTCATAACTTCCTACTAAAATCCTTCCGTAACTTAACGTCTCATACCTTTTGTTGGTCATTTAGCATCTATCAACGTAACAATTATAGTAGGAACGACTTGTTGCCATTACAATTGATCAAATAGGTAATATACATAATATATAAAAAAATTTAAATTACATTAAAACTTTTTCAACTATTTTATCCTACAATTAAATGTACTAAACACTAAACAAAACCTATTTCAAAAATCGCCTACAACGCGCTGGTCCCGACAGCGTATGTTGTCCTGGGTGTCTCGCGATTGTAGGTAATTATTTCACGCTGGTAGCAATGACAGAGGGCTGACAGTAGCTCGTCCTCACTTACGAGACTATTTCGATGAAGCTGTAAAAGTAGGGCCATCAGCATACATTCTAAGAAAAAACATTAAGGTAAAACCTTTATACCTCAGTACCGTAGCCTTTTATGAGGTCAGAGAGATATTTTCGTACAAGCAAAACTGAAATAACAATTTTCAAATTTTTTATACGCCTGGGCTTACCTTCAGAATGGTTATACTAATTGTGATGAACTTCGCAAACAATCCTATACCTTTAAACGAGCAATTCTTGTGTATATATATATAATCGGAATCTCGGAAACGACTCCAACGATTTTCATAAAATTTAGTGTCCAGAGAGTTTCGGGGGCAATAAATCGATCTAGCTAGGATTTATTTTTTAGAAAATGTCCCTTTGTCCGTGTTTTCAGGCAATAAAAAAACTGCTAACATATAAGAAGGTAAATTTTGACAGGTTACTAACGATCGTAATAGCTCAGGTGGGATGTTGTTCGGGCGTGATATCGGTGTTCCGTGGTTCGCGTCCCGTCTTGGGTCCGACTTTTTTCCTTTTTTTTTCAATTTCCCTTCTTTTGTGAGAAAATCTATTATTTCTAGCCCTTTTTTAGTATTTTTTAAAAATACGAAAATTTTAATTAATCTAATTGCACTCATGATTTTTTATTCAAATAACCTTTTCAGTTTTTTCTATTACATCAATAAGATCAAAAACTACATATTATTCATGTAATTTGTATATAAATGTAACTTAAAACAACCGAGTAGAGCTCGGTCACCCGGGTACTTAAAGACTAAGACTAAGGAATATTTTAACCAAAAACTTAGAGATTTTATTTTGTTAAAACGAAATATTGATAAAATGATGGCCAATAGATACCACTCAGGTGAATCCGGGGCAGATTGCTAGTATATGTGAAAAAAAACTTTCAGTTACGTAAAATGCAAAAATAATATGACTTCTTGCCGTTCGTAATGATTGCTTTATGTAATATTAAAAAATGTCTTCGAACTTGAAAAGGTGTAGAATAAATCATAAGAGTAAACTTCAAACCACTTCCCTCATTCGAATTTCACTCAAATGGTTAATAATTACAAGTATATTTTTTGTTTACAGCCGCACTTTCAAGGCTTATTTCACCATAACAACTTTCAAAATCGCTCATCAGACAAACTGCTAATAGGTCATTCTAGTCAGGGTCTTCTTTATAAACATTTTCTAATGACTCCAGACGACACTGGACAAACAACCGACTAAGCTTTTTATTATATATTTTAAACGACTTTAAAAAATAAAGGTTCTTGGTTTCTTACCGATGTTTGTAAGTTTGTAAAGCGCAATTTTTTAGGAACTACACAACCGGATTTCACTAGATTAATCTATATAATTATAAAAAGGTTGTAATGTACAAAGTATTAAGGTTTCATTCAACGTTTTAGTCCTTGTTAAGTCTTATTTTTTTAAATAAACGTTTCTTCATGTCAAAGAAATAAACAAGTCAATATTTCACCGTACCGTGACCGTGTAGTGGCGGTGTTTAAATATCCAATACCCAACATCATTCCAGAGATACAATCATAGGTATCGCAAGAGGCAACAGAGGAAATAAAAAAACGACTACTAAATAAAAAAAAAAACTAAAAAAAAAACTGCCGGCAACCGCCTGCCGAGACTATGAAAAATCTCTCCGCTACGAGGCAATCTATGGCGGAGGCTTATATTTAACAGTGGATTATTCATAGGTAAATATTCCTCAAAAAAGCTTTAGCACATTGTGGTGATACGATGAAGAATTACAATTACACCCAACCTAATATAGAAAGTCGATTTTTATATAGAATTAAGACAAACGAGCACGCAGTCAACTTATTATGATTATATAGTGATTTCTTATATTTACGCGAACACTACACATTGAAATAATACTAGTTTTTACGGATTTTATCGCGTATATTTAACTATAAATACCCGACGTTTCGAGCGCTTTACAGCACACATGGTCACGGGGAGGACTGAGATGTTCAATGTCCAAATGTCATAGTTAACAGCGGTAACAATAGATAAAAATTTAACTTTGTTGAACAAAAGTTAAATTTTATCGCGTATATTTAACTATAAATACCCGACGTTTCGAGCGCTTTACAGCACACATGGTCACGGGGAGGACTGAGATGTTCAATGTCCAAATGTCATAGTTAACAGCGGTAACAATAGATAAAAATTTAACTTTGTTGAACAAAAGTTAAATTTTATCGCGTATATTTAACTATAAATACCCGACGTTTCGAGCGCTTTACAGCACCCATGGTCACGGGGAGGACTGAGATGTTCAACGTCCAAATGTCATAATTAACAGCGGTTACCATAGATAAAAATTTAACTTTGTGGGTGCTGTAAAGCGCTCGAAACGTCAGGTATTTATAGTTAAATATACGCGATAAAATCCGTAAAAACTAGTATTATTTCAATTATTATGATTATGATAAATGGATGCTGTAAGATAAAGACCTAAATCTATCCCCGATTGAGAATCGAAATGCCGATGCGATATCATGGGTGAGGACTAAGATGTATTGCTTTATTTACAGTAAAACGGGTATCCGGTTCTCTACACTCACCTCGTGAAACACAGTAAGAAGCTGCTTTAATAAGTTATTGTTAATTCTCGACGTTTCAGGTGCAGGTTTACTAAACTGCGAATTAACGTACCCATGGTCACGGGGTCTGAGATGTTTGATGTCCCAATGTCGTAGTTACCTTCAGTTCTTGAATATAAATTTATGGTCCGATCTACGCAGAACCAGTATCTTAAAATCTTGCAGTGGTATGCTTGGGTTTGGGTTTAATTTTGTTAATTATATCACCCCAAACAGATGGAAGCACCTATCCACCTTCTCTATTAAAATTAGGATGTTTTTTTTAATTTCAATAGCCTCGCGAATCATCCTTGGTAGGAATCGATGTTCTTTTGCGAGGACTTGTGATTTATCAAATGTTATGTAATATTATTTTAATCAATATAATGATATAGTTTTAATCAATATGTAGTATTCGCGTAAATACAAGAAATAATTATGTAGCTGCTATTATACGCTGGTACACTATGCGAGCTTGGTCTTTCCCCGGTAAAGCTGAGCTACTCGTGGTGCAGTCATAATACGCAACAATGTTTAACTGTTATAAGCAACTCCATTACAGACTATAAAAGTCCTCTACAGAACAGGATACTTCCATAGACTGCCTCATAATGATGATTTTGCCATAATTGCCACACGGGATAGGCGGGTTGGAAACCGCAGTTTTTTCATCGTTTTAAGTTGTTATCAATAAGATGCTGCTGTCCGTCTTCTGTTTCAGTTTATCTCTGTCGCCGCTTAGGACACCCACGGGGCGGTATGGGGTAGTCAAACTGTGCCAATACACGGGTATAAGCTAATGTTTGGCTTTATCCCACCTGATGGTAATTCACTGCTATCGCCCATTTCCTACATGAAAAATATTTTAAATTAAAAATAGGAAAGAAATCATTAAATGAATTTAATACTTAATCTTTTTTAAAAGTTTTACGAATTTGTTTAATAATTTACTTTTCTAATGTTAAAAGGCCTTCCTCATAGATTAAGTTAATTACTTACAACCTAAATACATCCGAATGCTGGTCTCAGGCCTCCTCTCATTTCTGGGAGTACTTTAGGACAAGGATTCTTGCATGGGCACTAGGAGGGAGGATCTTCCTCATAGATCCTCATATAAGTAAATATATTTGAAATAGTTGCCACGTCTGGCCTATGTATTGGCAAACGATGGAAACAGCTGTAAACAAGCTGTTATCGGGTAGTGGCAGCTTCCTACCACTTGTCTGAGTTTTCTCACGGAAGTGTTTTTACGCCGCCACTAAACGGCTGAAAATTATTAAAATATTTTGAATGACTTTTTTAAGTATTAGTTAATTTTTCCTAAAATTGTTTGTAAAACGAGGAGAATAATAATAACCTTTATTAATATAATTTATTTGATGAAATGTCTCGTTTTCGGTAAAAAGGGTTTCTGGTTCTCTATACTTACTATACGAAACACATAGCATTAAAGTAGCATTAAAGTGCTATTTTACGCTGGTATTATATGAGAGTATTGGTCCAACCCCGGTCGAGCTGATCCAATTGTACTATACCCATAATACACCTGCAGTATGGCTCTACCACATATTTTTATATAAGTGAATTACGAATGAGAAATAAAGTGTAGAGAATGAGAGCCGTGGTAGTTTAGATGGTTAAGGCTCGCTGTAAATATAACAGAACGCTAGTAACCCGGGTTCGATCCCCGCCGGCACCAAACAAATTGTTAATTGCAATTTTTAGTGCTGATTTACCACGTGCTCGGCGGTGAAGCAAATCATATATCTGAGGAATAAGAAAAAAAAATTCGAAGACGTAATGTTCGCCAACACGCATTGGAGCTGCACGGCGAACACTTCCTTGCCCAAAAACCTCTTAGAAATGAGGGAGGCCTGTGCCCAGCAGTGGGACGTATATAGGCTGTAACTTTAGTGAATTGGTTCGACCGGAGATCGCATATAATTGAAGCTAATTTAATATGACCCCGCACGCAGAGACGAAATAAAGTAGCAAGTCTTTTCCTTCGTTTTAAGCTTCGTAAGCGCCTAAAAGTCTATGGATAGGGGGATTTGCCTTTATCTCCACATTTGGCAGGTGGGTTGCCTACATCAGGTCCAGACGTCTGGCACCTATAAAGCTGGTCAAAGTGTTTTACGTCTATTGGAAGTGAGATGGTTACATCGCTATTTATCGGAAACTGGGCTATGCACTATGGATTAGCTCTAGCACTATGGATTTTATAGTGAGTACTCCAAATTATTCTCGTTTGCTCCTCACCAGGCAGTTCAACAGTTTTATCGTAGTAGAGAGCTGCCTGAATTCTTTGGAATTTCTTAACACATAACCCAGTATCTTCGTTGCCGATGAGGTAATAACATTTTCGATGTGGGCGGTGAATCTTAACTCACTGTCTAGTATAACGCCTTGTACCGCCATGCGTTGTCACGAACCGCTCTAACTACAGTCATATATTTGACAATATAATATTGACTTTGCACAATTTTTTTCCTTGTGTACCGTATTAATTTACATTTCTTGAGATTTTTCTAGTATTTCCCATAGTTATCCTTTGCGACACCCACGGGACAAAATGGGTTGGTATTCTAATGCTACTACCACAAATCCCGGTTGGTTTTGCTCGACTGGGTGAGGATCACGCTCTCACAGAATAGCAGCATGAAACAGCGGCATAATGTTGCTGTGTATCGTATGGTGAGTGTAAAGAACCGGAGACTCTTTTATTGATAACGAGAAATTCTACTCGTATTGAATCCTCAGTGATAGCTACACATCTGCGTTTTGTTACTTAATCAAGGGTAGATGTACGAGTAGGTGTCTATAACACAAAAATCATGTACTTACGAATAGGTGGGATGTGTAACGAACGCACGTTATCCTTATTCTGTAAAAAGTATATTATTTACTTAAAGTGAGCAATTCTTGTTATAATGTAATTGATTACTCGGAAACGGCACCTATGATTTGAACTAATTATTTTATTTAAATAATGTTAACTTTTCAATGTTGTCTAGACAGGTTTTATCCCTGACATAATTTTTTTAACACCTAGCAAAGCTACGTCACCAAGGCACTATTATGCGAGTTCGGTCACGGCGGTCAGTTTCGACTCAGACTAGCCATCTGAGTACGACAGGATAATAGTGCATGTGTGTGTGTGTGTGTGTGTGTGTGTGTGTGTGTGTGTGTGCATAAACAAAGGTGCACTCTCTATTCCCTCAATTTTATAGACCGAAGGGATAGCTAACCGACACGATTAGAGAGAGAAAGAGAGAGAGAGCGAGAGAGAGAGAGAGAGAGCGCAGAACTAACGACCTTTTGTGCTTTCCGAGACACGAGTGTAACAAAAGCTAACTTTCTGACTCCGTGCTGCTATTGAAAATTTCTTTTCAGAAAATCTCAACAGCTCTTTCTTTGGCCCGCTCCGGGATTCGAACATGGGATCTCATGATCTGCAGTCGCATTTATCACCACTACATCTACGTTGCAGTCAGCTAGCTATTCGCATGCAACACGAATGATTCGGCTCGACTGGGTTAGGGCTACGCTCTCCGCGTTTACGAGCACTTACCTATCGCGTCAGTTAGCCCAAAAATTACAACCATTATCTAATTAACACTAATTATTGTCGTTAGTCGATATTTTAATTACTGTTTATTATATGTGTATACAATACTATTTATATAACTATTTCTTTAACAAAAGCGGGTCTTGATTTTTTTTATAGAATGAGAATGTCAGTCGAGCACACAGTCCACCTGTTGGTAAGTGGATGCTGTGGACCATAGACATCTACATTTTATTTATTAAATATCAAATTCATTTATAATTAAGATCAAGAATCAAAACGCAGATGCGATGTCACCCCTGAGGACTAAGAAGGAATGCCTCGTATCCAGTAAAAAACGGGTCTCCTCATCCTACACACACCATAAGAAACACAGCAGTGTTAAGCTTCTATTTAATGCTGGTGTTCTGTGAGAGCGTGGTCCTTCCCTGGTCGAGCTGACCCGTTCATGCTACAACGATAATATAACTGCGGCGTGGCTCTACCACGTATAAAAGACCGGTATACGATATTTTTGACATAATATAAAGTCATCATAATTGTTGTATAGAGTGATGATAATGGTATACGTTTGTTATTTCAATAAAGTAAACAACGGATACCCTGTTAAATACACAATAAATAATACCAGTTATCGCCTGCGATAAAGTAATTTTAGAATAATCTAGACATATTTTATTCATTGGAAAGCAAAAGACTATCACTGCTAAATGGTAGGACTAGGACTAGGATGCCTATGGGTCCCATCTGGGTAAATGTTACCTTCTAATATATTTCAACCGCAAAGCAAAATTAAGAACACTGCTGTCTGAAGAGTATAGACAGCTATTATAATTATAATCTGTAAGGCATTCCAACATAACCCTCAGAGGTGACAACGCAGGTGAAGTTAGGTTGTCTCTGGACTGCAGCAGTCGGTAACCATCAAGAACTGTAAGTTCGTTATTATGTGACCTATCTTATTTAAAAGAATGTCATTGATCTTAGATATTAAAATAATTTAACGTACTGGTATGATGAATGGTAACAAAATGATTATATCAATGTTACAGTTATATACATAGTGTCTCGCTTGTAATACCCGAAGGTATAGGCAGAGTTCTAAGAGCATGTATTACTCACACAACGTTCAGCTAAAATAATAAAGGTTTCGATGGAAAATTATGAAAGAAGTAGGTGGCTTGTTCACGATTTATAATTTCTTAGGCAAGTTACTGTTATAGGTTTCAAAATTTAAAAGTCGTATACAAAACGAATTTCTATTAAATTTAAATGAAGAAAAAATAGGTAAAATAATGCTCACATATCCCAGAGTTGTGCACAGGGTTGTTGCGAATTCTTAGCAAAGATGAAAAAGCAGACTATCAGCCTTACCAAGATTTGAAAAAGAACAAATTTATCTCACAATATTTATCAAATATAAAATGGAACGCTTACTCCAATTATATCTCATTTCCTAGGTGATAACACCCTAGCACAAATATTTTAAAAACATTTCCTTATCTATGTTCTAAAATAGAATAGAATGACGATTTCTTATATTTACGCGAACACTACATATTTAAATAAAACTAGTTTTTACGGATTATATCGCGTATATTAACATATTTTATATTCCCGATGTTTGTTTGCGGTGATTGGAATAAAAATTAAAAAAATTAATCTGGATGTAGCCATGATTAACTATGACATTGGGACGTCGAACACCTCAGACCCCCGTGACCATGGGTGCTGTAAAGTGCTCGAAACGTCGGGAATATAAAATAAGGTAATATACGTGCTATAATCCTTAAAAACTAGTTTTATTTAAATAAAATAGAATTTTTATTGAATTCGATAATTGCAACACAATGATTTCGAAAAATTTTATGAGATTGATGAGATATAAATATTTCTGTACTACGGAGTTCAAAACCGTCAGTTAATTTGATTTTTACAAGAAGTCAGTTCCCGCGTAAAATTTGAATTCCCATAAAAACTGTTAATATCTAATACGTAAATACATAACGAAAAACAAACAATAATTAATAATACAAACATATATATATTAATAATATAAATAATAATAATTAATAAGCATAATAATTTTTGGTATTGGACGATGGTTTTTCGTTTCAAATAAATAAAAAAATATTTTCGTTTAAACACAAAATATATAAATACAATTAAGGTAACTTACCTTAAAATATTCTACTATCTCAATAACAACCACCAAACCCACTCGAAATGGTAACACTGTTTAGTAACACTATTGTATCAATAACCCGTACGACGCGTGCGCATTCGTGTCGCCTGCGCAGGTTTAACTGAGATCTGTTAGTGCGGATTCGATATCCTATATAAGCCACTCTCACACCGACTGCGTCGCTAACACCAAGTTATTTAACTCCATTGACGCACATCGAAAACTTGATCTAAGTTGGTTAGATGCGTTAAGGATGGATAGGAACCTTTCATTAAATACGTCATATTCCTTTTATTATGTTATTTCAGTTTAGTAGAGTCTTTCGGCGCACAATTTAACATATAATTATACGTGGTAGAGCCATGCTGCAGTTATATTAGTAGTATAGTTGTAGCATGAATGGGTCGGCTCGACCGGGGAAAGACCACGCTCTCACAGAATACCAGCGTGAAATAGTAGCTTAACGTAGCTATGTTTTGTATGGTGAGCGTAGAGGACCGGAGACCCTTTTTACTAGAGACGAGGCATTCCATCTTAGTCGAAGAAAACGCATCTACATTTTTATTTGTAATCGAGGATAGATGTAGATGTTTATGAGCCGCAACAACCGCTTACCACCAGGTGGACTGTGTGGCTAGGCACACGGCGCAGACCCTGGAGGGGCGCAGAAATGACCAGACCAGGACCAAGTTTTGGGTCATGTATGGGAGTTAGTGGCTTGCAAACCTACAATACCTATTTTTTATCGCGTGATACGGGTGTTGAAGCGCCCTACTATCAGTAGTTTACTAAGAAATTTATAAAAGCTCGCACCGAGCGCACGAAAAGCTAGTTATGACACTGACGTCAGCGATTATTATTTTGACAAACTACTCATACTACTTTGACTGAGAGTGGCGTCTTTATGCAACTACAAATTAATAAAACAGAAAAGAGTATGGCTTCACGGAGAATAAAGATAGATTTCTCTAGAGCGTAGTCTGACTCAAGACACGTTTCATCAAGATAGAGAGAAACTAATCTAGCACGTATTTTATGTTTATCTGGCTGACATATCTATTTTCGCTTAAAAAATCACGCTTTTTGGATACCTTATTTACAAGCGGGCGAAACCACGGGCAAAAGCTAATGCATTAAAACGTTCTGCAAAGCTCCAAGCCAAATTTCGGTTACAATGACCATTCTCTGATTCAATGATTCAATGACTAGTCTAGGCTAGTCTACACACCTAGCACAAGTGCTCGCTAATATTCCGATAAGACGGCAATCTGACACGACTAAAAAAAGAGATCAAGTGTAGGGTCCATGGCTTTATGCGCTTACCGAAGACAGGGAAATACCACCAACTTCCTGACTCAGAACTGTTACTGGAAAATTCTTGAGGGATAAAACCCAGTCACTAATTTCGGCTCGACTCGGGATTTGAACTTCCGACATGTACAGCAGTCGCGTTTACCGCGATCACTAGAGAAACAAAGCAGTCGAAATATAATTTATAAAAATAATTTATAAGATATTGATTTACCAGTTAGTATTGTAACATAAACTTCTTGCAGGGGTCACAAAAGGATAAAAACTTTAATTTTGACTTTGATTAAACATATTTTCTTAAACTTAAAAGTTCACCTTGTCATATACATATCTCCCCGAAGGTGTCTTAAGAGGTTATATAAGTAAATGAAACAGCATCTTTATAGTAAAAAAACAGAATAACTACGATTGTCAACCTGCCTGCCAAACATAAAAAAATGAAAAATGATTTATTGATTTATAATGATACATTTTAAACCAGTCGCAAGGGCCCCTGTACTAGGTTGGGAACCTATATTACTGGGTACCCCAAAACATGGCATCTATGGCACGTATAAAAGGCAATCTATGGGCCTAAGTTTAGTAGTGGACTTTTGATGGGCTGTAACGAGTGATGGCTTCGTGGGGCATTGGCTTAGTAATGAGTTGCACTGCTAAGGGTCGCGTGTTTGAATTCCGTTCGGAAAAAGTATTTGTATGGCCTGCAAATAGTTGTTACAAATACATGTTTGTCCTTGTGTAATTTATGTACGTAAACTGTCACCACGATACAGGAGTAAATCCTAGTGTGTAAATGGTAACGTTTTTAAAACAAATAAAAAAAAGAAAAAAAGACGAACGATAAATGTAGATCAGTATGGACCACAGCATCCATAAGCATCAAATTGACTGTGTGCTCGTTTATCACATTATAAAAAATTAGCGATCCGCCCAGACTTCCCACGGGTGACTTCTGCATCTCGACGACAGCGCCTATCAGCGCGGGTCCCATTGTGAATATAACAAGTCATCCAGGGACCCACGCAAACGCACACAAAAAATTTCATCAATATCGTTCGAGCCGTTTTCGTGTTTTAGCGAGACTAAAAGACAGCGATAGATTTTTATATAAAGAGATATATACTACCAATCACAACAAAAAGTTAACTTGTGAACATAGGACTAGTACTATGGCATAAGATACTACGGCATAAGGTCGTACTAAGACCTCTGGATTCCTTTGGATCCTGGATTGCTACTACACGAGAATTTCCTACCCCAAAATGTTTAAGCACTATTGATCGGCGTACTAATTCTTTGAGCTTTAATCATCATCATCACGGCGCATCAAAGTCCATAGGTGAACATAGGCCTTTCATACAGGTCGTCTTAGAGGGTATACCTTTTATTTTCTGAGATAGTGATAGAGTCCATCTTACTGTTTTAATGTATCAACGGACTTCCCATCATTCATCATTATCAATACAGCCTTTCAAAGTCAACTGCTGAACATTGGCCCCCCCCTGTAGTTTTGCCTCGTGAGTGCAAAGCATGCAAGCAAAAAACTACGGGTGCCACCGTAGTTTATTAAATTGTTATCAAGTGAAAATTACTACCATTTTCCTGTCTCTCCTCTTACGATTAACAAGGTACGATATGAGGTAGTGGAGTCTCTAATGCCGCCCCTACGCGGCTAAGTGATTGATGAATTATGGATTATGTGCAACAGTGCAAATCGTATCGCCAGCGCGTACGTGTCCCATTATAATACCATTCGATTAAAATGTTATTAGGGTTAACCCCTAATCACTATACTATATACATATCACTTCTTAATCGTCGAATGGTCTATTGACCCAGTTCCGCACGAATTCTCTAATGAATTAACCAATTACGAAAATCAATTTCATAATTAGCGGCATAATCACTTTTCATTAAATGTGATCTGTATTTTGCTAGACCGAAGATACATCTCGCAATATATAGGCTTTTCATATCGAATAATCGTGACGAGCGAGCACAAAGTCCAGTTGCGTTTTCAACCCTGAGAACTGAGATGGAATGCCTAGTTTACAGTAAAAGGTACACTCGTGTTACAACCACAATATAGCAGTAGCATGGCACTACCACGTAAAAATACCGATAAGTCCCTCATGTCGGTATAACCTCTAATCTTTCGACCAGAGAAGGACCACGCTCGCACAACATATCAGCAGGAAATAGCAGCGAAATATAATATAGGGTTAATAGTAGTTGCATTTGGTTTATGTTATTGCGTTTGTCACCATAATATCTATATATTTTCGACTATTTCGACTCTTACGACATGTATGGGACGATATGGGGTGAAGATATTCTCACACCGTCCCTACATGGTAAATTATAAATTCAAATTTTGAAGTGTGCGAAGAATTCGTATAACTTAATTCCTCCCTCTCCCTCCCAGCGCTAGACGCTTGGCTAATGACCACCCCTTCGTTGTCGACATACCACCCATTTGAACCATGGGTTGTATCCTGTACGCATCAGTGATCTAATTCGTGTGATAGTGATATAATTTTCCAACAACTGTCTTTTCATCCGATTACAATGTAGGATGTCTTTAAGGCTAGAGTAAATTGGCTCTTGTTAAGCTAAGACCAATTTTGAATGCATCCTATTTACAATCAGGTGCTATAATGGAGAAGATAACAAGGTTATAATATTAGACTTCTAAGTACGTAGGTAAAAAGTCTAGACCAAACACATAATTCTGGTTTTTATTTCACATCGATCGGTGCACTATTACCGAAGTTATAAGCGTGGAAAGTTTACGTACATTTCTAAAATCTCGCCCGTGCCCGCGAGTAGCGCGTGACGTCATTCGTTCCGTCATCGTTGCAGCGCGCCGATCATACGTTTGTAGTAATATTTCGCGGGTGAGTTGTTTGCCCTCGTTCGCTCTGGTGTTTTTAAGTATTTAATGATGAAAGAAGGGTTTCAAAAGGGTCAATCTGACAACCTTCCAATAGTCCGTGACATGATGGTGGCGGAATATTTTCTAAGAAACAAAGATTTTGTCGCGGCTGAAATGCGCGGAGTTAAATGAAAAAGTAGGTATAAGAATAATATAATATTTTTACAACCTAGGTACCCATTATTACATTAATACTTCTGGGTTTCATTTGCTAATGATAAGAATAGGTTCAGCCTCTCGATCTCGTCTATGAGGTGGCTGATTTCAGCCAGTAAATAATTAAAATTAAATTTATTTAAACACGCTATTAAAACAAGGTCACATTTCGCGGCTAAATTCGTTTATTTCTTTTTCTTTCTCTGTGGAATAAGACCGTGACTATGTTCATTATGAACTTGGCTGTATGATATACGTTACTACTAGTAACGTCTATAGAAAAAATAAAAAGAATCTTGTCATTGTCATTGAAGTTCCGTTGATTTCGTTGAATAAACGTGTGATGATTTTGCTTTTAAAATTGTGAATTACGAAAACATCTTTTTTAAGTTTGAGGCGACCACCAACTAGTTTGTACTTCACGTAGTTTTCCATATCGTTTTCGACCTAGAACAAAATACAAACTTATTTAAAATCTATAAAAAAAATAAGGAACCTCGTAATTTGTATTCCATCAATATTTAAAATATGTACCAACTATGTAATACATAAAAATATGACAACACGAAAAAAATTTAAGTGCTCCACTTCATAATCAAACTTATTCCATTATTTGCGGCCCGCAAAGTATGAAAGTTTAACAGCTCTGCGTGTGTGTTTAGTTTTTGCTCGAAATATCGTAAAAATATAAAAACTTTGTTAACATATTCCATATTTTAACCTTTATATGCATTATAAACATTTTAAAATTTACTGCAAATATAGGTAGGTATCTAAACTTACGAAATCACGACAGGTCATTGACTTATCTACATTACATAGGTACTTTACCCAAGTTTGGATGTTTATTTACACTGAAGTAGTTTTAGTTAAATATGTAGGTATTGTTTCTTCTTGAAATTATAATGATCATTAAGCGTGGAAAGGTTCAATGAATCGTCAGTTACTTAAACACTGCGACTCGAGTAGGTACCAAGACCTATCATGTGAAGGTTATTATTATTTGAATACTTACGTCGAAATGATCTTCACAACAAAATGCTACCGTGTTCGGTCCTAAAGGATGTGCTTTTCTCATAACATTTATCCATTTTTTTCTGATGGTAGGGTTTCTAGGCACATTAAAAAACAACTTTTCAGGTGTTTTGTGGCCGTATTTTTACATTGAGGCACAGCACAATATTTAATAGATGGTGTCATGTTCTACTATAATGTTTCTTGTTAAAAATAGATAGATAGATCCGCATGCGACGGGCACATTCGAGTATGTTTTGGTTTTCTAAGAGCGCGTCGGGTCGCTCGCACGAAGATGGAACTTGTGACGTCATCAACGATGTCGCACTCGGCCCGCGGCTTGATCGAAAATGTTAACTTTGCGCCTTTATATCTCGGTCAGTTTTGAAGATAGAAAAAATTTAAAAACACAGTTATTCTCATAATTTTTTGTAGAATTTTTTGGCATATAAAACAAAAAATGGTTATCTTCTCCATTGTTATATAAGCATTGTTTAAGCCAGTAGCTAAACCTAAGACTGATAAAATTATTTTATTAATTGTACATTGTCTTGTAAATAAGATTTAAATATTTTCGCATATATGTAGTTTTGCTCGTGGGTGGATATTTGCCATAGTTGCCACGCTTGGCGAGCGGGTTGGCAACCGCAGTTTTTTATTATGTTATTGTTGTTATTAGGAAGATGCTGCTGCCCAACTCCTTGCTGTCTCCCTCTGTCGCCTCTTACGACACCCACGGGAAGATACGGGGTAGTGGATATTCTCAACCGCCACTACACGGCCATTGCCAGTGCGTGTTGCCAGTGATGACTTACGGATCTGAGACGTGGTCCTTCACTGCTGGCCGTATGAGGACGCTCAAGGTCGCTCAGCGAGCTATGGAGAGGGCTATGCTCGGAGTTTCTCTGCGTGATAGACTCAGAAATGAGGATATCCGCAGTAAAACCAGAGTGACCGACATTGCCCAACGGATTAGTAAGTTGAAGTGGCAATGGGCCGGCCATATAGCTCGCAGAACCGATAACCGATGGGGAAGAAAGGTTCTCGAGTGGCAGCCTCGTACCTGTAGGCGTAGTGTAGGGCGACCCCCCACTAGATGGAGTGACGACCCGGTAAGACATGCAGGAAGTCGATGGATGCAGGTGGCTCAGAACCGTGCTTTGTGGCGTTGCTTGGGGGAGGCCTATATTCAGCAGTGGACTTGTGAATGGCTGTAATGATGATGATGATGATATGTAGTTTTGAAATGAAATAAAATTGATTTTTTCTTCGACGCAAGAAAATACAAATTCGCTTGTCAAATGTAATTTTTTAAATCTTCTAAATAGACTATGTTACTATTATTTGTTCGTTTCTATTTAAATTAATGACAATAATTTATTTAATTATACATACTACAACCAGCTCGCACGGTAGACCATGGTTTGTCCATTCCGGTTTGTGGTATGTTTATTAATATTTAATAAGTCGACCACCGGCCCCCGTCGGGTTCCGAATATATGATTGTTTTTGTTAGGACTAAACCAACATATATCGCGAATATGAGTAATTTTGGTACATAAATATAGAATTTTTAATAATTTGACAACAGCGCCACCTATCGAAATATAGCATAGCTATGAACCATCGTTTCGGCAAAACAAATATATTGTGTGAATATGACCTCAGTCGGTCACGTCGTTCAGAAGTTGCACAATCACCGACAGACGTACTAACAATCTGGGGGTACGGCAGTGCTCCCGCCAAGCGGCACGGTCGTACCATCTTTTCTCGAAGCAATTCAGGCCATATCCGACCCCTTATAACTTCGTGGTCAATAAAACTAGAAGCAATTGATGTTTTATACAATGCTTACTCGGTTACTGAATTTTCAGTAACCGAGTAAGCATTGTATAAACATGGTATATTTCAAATTTCATTCAATTTGAACCAGTAGTTTAAGAATTGTAACCATTCAAAGTTTCTTAATTTTGTCACTCACTGAGTGACCGATCATTAAAACTCTAAGGCACTTCTAGCAGACATAGAAGCTTCAAATTTAGAATAAAATTAGGGTTTAGTGTATAAATAAAGGAAAAACTAAAAAATTTATTAATTTCTGGCCAGTTTTTTAGATACACTAACTGCATAAATAACTTTGTAATCCCATATAAATATATAGAATTACAAGTTACATTTGCAGAGAATGAATCAGTGTACTTGTATAAGTATTACAGGTGTACATAGGTACGTTGTTGGTACTCAAGAAGTAGAAGGTATCGGAAAGGTAAAAAATTAGAACTATCTTATATACAAAAAGAAATGAGATACCATTAACAACAAAACTTGTAAAAAACCAAGTCTCGCAACTCAGTTCTTCTAGCGTAAAAAGTTGTGAGATCCATGTAATACCAAGTCGGTTAATTTATTCAGTTCCTACTTAAGGGTCCTTCTGTTTTAAGTTATTACGTAATTAGCTAACCTAACAACATTTAGTGACCATATCAATTTTAAAAGTCTTTTATGTTTTAAATATATTCTTATCTTATCTAATCTTACCTTTTCACTTAATTTAATATTCAACAAAGCAAACTTAATGCCAATATAGGCTTCCTTTACCAGATAATCATACCAAATGTCGATCACGATAAAAATACCTTACCCTCTTTTGAAGGATTGTTAAGTGAATACTTTTGAATGACATCAGGCGTCAGTGAGTGTGGTCCCCACCAGCACCACTGAAACTTTTAGTTGCAATTTTCAGTGCTGATTTATCTCGTGCTCGGCGGCGAAGAAAAATGGCATGAGTAAACCTGCATGTCTGAGAAATAAGAAAAAAAAATATATCGAAAACATTTGAAGTTCGCAAACACGCATTGGTGCAGTGCGGCGGACTTTTTCTTCCCCTAAAACCTTTTCAGAAATGAAGGAAGGCCTGTGCCAAGCAGTGAGATTTATAGGCTGTAACTTCAACTTTAGTAACCATGTTTTACTATATATAGGGACGTCCTAGGCGAAAATTTATCGAACAAATTGATATTGAAAACGGGCCAAATTAGGAGTACCCTTAACCGACGAGCATGTATGCGTAGGTATATAAATGTGAAGGAGGTGAGAGAGGTGTGTCAGGATAGTGCCAAATGGAAGTCTGTAGTCTCTGCCTACTCCTCTGGGTGACAGGCGTGAGTGTTTAGGATTATGACATAATATATATATATATATATATATATATATATATATATATATATATATATATATATATATATATATATATATATATATATATATATGTATAGTACCCGGTTGACCGAGCTTTGCTCGGTATTTTTCGCTCGATTTTTTTAATTCGTGTGTTTTGGAAATTATATTTAGATACAAATTACATACTGATGAATTATAAATAATATTTTTTGATCTTAGCGACATAACAGAAAAAACTGAACTGGTTATTTGAATAAAAAATCATGAGTGCAATTATTTTTATTTAAATTTTCGTGTTTTTAAAAAATACTAAAAAAAGGGCTCGAAAAAAATATATTTTCTCAAAAAAGAAAGAAACTTGAAAAAAAAAATAAAAAAGTCGGTCGGTCGGTCTGGGCTCGAACCGGGGTTTTACGATTTTGTGACCGCCCATTATACCAATAAGCTATTTATAATCATTACCAAACTGTCAAAATTTACCTTCTTATTCTAACTATATTGTAGCAGTTTTTAATTGCCTAAAAACACGGACAAAAAGACATTTTCTAAAACTAAATCTTAGCTAGATCGATTTATTATCCCCGAAACTCCCTGGACACTAAATTTTATGAAAATCGTTGGAGCCGTTTCCGAGATCCCGATTATATATATATATACATATATACAAGAATTGCTCGTTTAATAGTATAGGATATATATATATATATATATATATATATATATATATATATATATATATATATATATATATATATACATACGCGCGCGCACGCACAGGTTTAAGCATGTTAAGTGGATTAATGGAGACAGGGCAAGGCAATAATGCAGGCAGGCAAGGATGTTAAGTGGAATATGTGTATTATATGCTTCATCTACTTCAGTATTTTTTCTGTTTCCTCATAGTTTGATGTAACTATCCTGTTTCTTATTTTAGTTTGACAGTACCCGGATGACCGAGCTTTGCTCGGTTTTTTTTTTAAGTTACATTTATATACAAATTACATGAATAATAGTTTTTGATCTTATTGACATAACAGAAAAACTGAACTGGTTATTTGAATAAAAAATCATGAGTGCAATTAGTTTAATTAAAATTTTCGTATTTTTACAAAATACTCAACTATACGTGGTAGAGCCATGCTGCAGTTATATTAGTAGTATAGTTGTAGCACGAATGGGTCGGCTCTACCGGGGAAGGACCACGCTCTCGCAGAATATCAGCGTGAAATAGTAGCTTAATGCTGCTGTATTTCGTATGGTGAGTGTAGAGAACCGGAGACCCTTTTTACTGGAAACGAGGCATTCCATCTTAGTCCTCACGGGTGACAACGCATCTGCATTTTGATTCACAATCGAGGATAGATGTAGATGTCTATGGGCCACAGCAACCACTTACCATCAGGTGGACTGTGTGCTCGTTTGTCACCCTATCCTATAAAAAAATACTCAAAATGGGCTCGAAATAATAGATTTTCTCACAAAAAGAGAACTTAAAAAAAAGGTAAAAAAGTTGGAGCCAAGACGAGACGCGAACAACGGAACTCCGATATCACGCCCTAACAACATCCCATCTGGGCTATTACGATCGTTGGTATCTTCTCAAAATTTACCTTCTTATATTTTAGCAGTTTTTTTATTGCCTGAAAACACGAACAAAAGGACATTTTTTGAAAAATAAATCCTAGCTAGATCGATTTATTGCCCCCGAAACTCCCTGGACACTAAATTTTATGAAAATCGTTGGAGCCATTTCTGAGATTCCGATTACATATATATATATATATATATATATATATATATATATATATATATATAATTTTTTGCCCTTTACGTCTATCGAATTAATTATTAATTTAATAAATAAATTTTTACCTTTACGAAAAACTCATCCATTATTTAAAATTATTAATGGATCATTAATTGATTTACCTTCCCCATCTAATATTTCATTATGATGATATTTTGGATCATTATTAGCATTATGTTTAATCATTCAAATTTATATGTATATATATATATATATATATATATATATATATATATATATATATATATATATATATATATATACAAGAATTGCTCGTTTAAAGGTATAGGATTCGTTAAGTGATAGTGGATAAAATTTTAGAATGTAAAAAAGTTTATTATAAAGGTATCTAAAAAGAAAACTTCTTTGTCGCTCTGCTAATGCAGTACGGCTTCTTAGGGGATAAATAACATTGTTAATTGTACTAGTTACGTAATTTATTTGGGTCATAAAGGGTAGAAACATGCTATTTGGTGATGACGTGGTAAATAATTAACTGCCTTACTCTGAGAACTTGACACAGCTCATAAAGGATGGGGAATCTATAAGGCTTAAATGTCATTGCTTTGAGTAAGAAGCGTTGAGCTCTCTTAAGGTGTATGATGTGTGTTTTACATATGCCTTCCTATACCCCGATGCTATAGTCAATGACTGATTGAAATAATTTATAATATATAATACGGAAAAATTCTAGGTCGGCTACATGCCTAAGATTCCTGAACGTGTCGCAATGTCCATATGTGGTTTCCAAGTTAGTTTTCATCCAATAGTACTCCATGATAATTCACCGTAGATGTTTTTTTACTTATTTTGGTTTGTTGAGAAATCGCAAGTGTGAATACGGATATCCACGTTCTGATGTATTGGAGAATGACTAAACTGAATGAATGAGGTTTTTCGATACATTTAGGGTCAGTAGATTATATTCAAGCAACAAGTTGGAGCTCTATGTAGTCGTATTCCAACATTTTCTCGAACTTTGTCCCAGCTTTTCCCACGAAACATGAAAGCTGTGTCATCAGCATATGTGAAAATTTTACCAGCATGTAATGAAATTTGACACAGATCGTGTATGTATATAAGAAAGAGCTTGTGGGACCCTACAGCTAACAGTTACATATGAGCTTATGTGTTCATTTATTTAAACTTTTGCTGACGACCCATAAGAGAATGCATATAAATTTAAAGCACCATCCCGCGTACGCCATATTTTCTGTCATGTTCAAGTGAAATCCGCCACGTCTATTAATACGTGATAGAGGCACGCTGTGGTTGTATTTTTGTAGCACGAATGAGTAAATCAGCACTTAAAATTGCTATTAAGAATTTCATTGCTGCCGGCGGGGATTGACCCGGGTTCAACCCGGGATTTAACCCGGGTTGATCGAGTAGTGTGAAATTTACTTAGACTCCTTTTTAAAGATAATATCTGCAATAGTTGCCACGTTTATTAAGAGGGCTGATAGCCCCAGTTTTATATTATGTAGGTGTTATTAGATAGACACTACTACCTACCTCCCGGTTTCTTTTCCTCTGTTATCTCTTACGACATCCACGGGAAGAAATACAATAGTGCTTTCCTTTATGCCGACATTTTACGGCATTTAGAGATAACGTCGTCTATATATAAAAAGAGAATCTCCCTTCACGGAGAGGGTATTAAGGTAAGGAAATATTCACCGCGCTATCAATGCGTGTTAGTGGACTATTACGTCACGTCTTTGGCTTTTTTAATTTTCTCATAAATGCTGATTTCTTGTTTTCCTTCACAGTCAACGTGGTAAATCATCATCCTAAAACAGCAATTAATTATTTTATTGATGCTGGCAGAGATAGAACTCGAGTTACTCACGTACTGTGAAATTTACAGCGAAAGCTTAAAGCTTAGTCTTTTAGTTATCACGACTCTACATATAGGATTATCAAAATAATGACACACTGAAATAGAATCCGCTTGTAACACACATTATATACCTAAGAAAATGTTAACCCTCATATGAACTACTGTTTTATTCTTTAGGCCGCGTCTCCATAGTATCAGCTTCTTCAGCTTATTCAAAGGATAGCAGCCCGAATCGTCTTCGACCAAATTATTTCCAATCAGTTTGATCCACTGTCCTGAATGAAGAGACGTTGCATCTCTATACATTTTCTACGGCATATATCACGGCTAGTGCTCAGAGGAATTGAATGGATTATTTTAAGCTGCTAAATTCACCTATCGTACTGTTAGGATGGGTCGGCTGGGGTCCTTTTTAAAAAAAAGACACCTTTACTGCTGCAAAACTAATTTAATTTAATTTACACTTCGGAATATTATAAATTATAACAAAGTTGTGTACCGAACAGAGGTTAGAGTTTGACTACTTAAATTATATGAAAAATCACTTTTATATACTTTACATAATGCTTACAACAACAATTACTACCTTGTACATCGGTTCATAACAGTACGAAATCGAAATTCCATTCGCATCATCTCGATGTCTGGCGGTCCACTATCTTGGAATACCGGAATACCTACGGAATTTTTTCGCACCCCGCACGGCTCTATTGTAGAATTTATTGTCGTCAGCAGTTTTTCCGGACAGCTACGACTTTGGTACGTTTTTTATAGAATAGGGGTGACAATCGAGCACACAGTCCACCTGATGGTAAGTGGACGCTGTGGTCCATAGACATCTACATCAATCTTCGATTAAGATTCCAGATGCAGATGTGTTCCCACCCCTGAGGACAGGTCTCCGGCTCTCTACCCTCACCATACGAAACACAGCAATATTGAGCTGCTATTTCACGCTGGTATTCTGCGAGACCATGGTCCTTCTCCGGTCTAGCCGACCCATTCGTGCTACAACCATGATATAGGGACAGCGAGGGTCTACCACGTATAAACTTACTTAGGTAGGTACGTTCAAGAAAAGTGCCATGCCTTTCTAAAAGCCCGACAAGGCACCTGCTATACGCCTGTGTAGCTGATGTTTATGGCCGATTCTGATTACTCACCATTCCGTCGTTTGGTTCTTAGTTCTTCTTGAACAAAAACATACATAATACACTTAGGCATTTACAGATGTCAATACTTGGAAAAAGTGCTAACCAACGTACCGTCTAGACGTTAACATGGTGCCAAAAATACAACAATTCTTACAGATTTCAGATTCAGAGATTCAACAGATTTAAGTAGACGTACGTGGTAGAGCCACGCTGCAGCTATGTTATGGTTGTAGTTTGAATGGGTCAGCTCAACCGGGGTAGAAACACGCACCACAGATTACCAGCGTCAATAATAGCTTAGTGTTTCCTATGGTAAACATATATAGACCCTTTTTAGGGTTCCGTAATCAACTAGGAACCCTTATAGTTTCGCCATGTCTGTCTGTCCGTCTGTCCGTCCTCGCTTAATCTCTGTGACCGTTAGCACAGTTCTTGATGGACGATGTCCCTTCTCACTAGGACCGCTGTCCCTCTGTAGGCGGCCCCCTGAGAAGTGACCTCGTCCCTCCTATATATATGGTAATCGGGCAGCTTAATGCGTGTACTCGGATTTAATTTCGTCTCTCCCAGCAAGATGACCTGTACGTCTTGTTGTTGGGCGACGGTGCGGAGTTCTTGTAACTTCTGCTGGATTCCACCTGGGTTCCAGTAGAGAAGGCGCAGGTTAGACTCCTCCACTGTAATGTCGAGCCAGTAGATTAGCCAGCGCCTTCATAACCGCTGTGATCGGATCTGTCCCGGCTCTGATATCAGCCAGGACTTGACTGCCGACCTCGATTGCTATGCCAACCAAACGTTGGATGGCGTCAGCAGTCTCGAAGCCGGCTGGAGGTGTTCTAGATGTATGTGTGGTTGGCGCTGGTCTCGGGAGTTGGTGTACGTTTCTTTGTATATGGGTAGAGCGCGCTCTATGTGTAGAGCGGGCTCTATTTTCTAATAGAGCCCTTTCTGGCACTCTACCCATTCTGGTATTCTTGTCATGCTTGGTAACCTGCGCCTGGGCTATCGTTACCGCTGGGGTTGGGGTAGAGGTTGCTGCCTGAGGAGGAGGCTGCACCTTCTTCTTCTTCTTCCTCCCCCGCTTACTCCTCTGAGAGGTTTGGCGCTCTATGGCGTCATTAGCGGGGGGCTGAAGAGTCGCCCCGGTGGTTGCCTTTGATGTAGTGATGGTGGGCACCACCGTTTCTGTGGGTGCCGTGACGGGTGGAGGGGGGGCAGGTTGCCTTCCCTTTCCTCTGATTGTAGTCCACCCGTCTTCCTGGACCACGGCCCTGGGACGACTTTGGGGGACCCTCTTGGGCTCCTCTGGGAGTAGTCCCGGTAGGGTGATCCCCTGCTTCCTTGCAATCCTCCTCAGGACTGATCATCATCCTGAAAGGACACTACTCTAGTCCTTTCAGGATGAAAGATGTCACGGTACGCGATTGGACGCTCTAATACACCAGGACGGTCGGGTGGTCTTCTTGGCTTCGGTTTAGGTGGAGGTTCCCCTTTGTCCTTATCGGACATGCTGGTAACCTACTTACCTACCTAAAGTCAGTCAGGTAATCTACTAATGGCCCTGTCTAAATCCCAGCTGTTCGGCACGATGCGCGACGCGGATGGTTAGGTATAAATTACGTTGGCGTAGTCTCATGGGGCACTGCCTACCCCTTTTACAATAAAAGGGTTGGGGGAAGTGCAACGGTGGCACTTTACACGCGACTAGGCACAGGATGCACGAAACGCATAAAGTGCCAAGAATCACCTAGGGGCCGGTGACCTCGACGCCTCACGGAATCACGGGACTCAACGTTCGGCGGAGTATGTCGTACCGGCGGTCAATTGCAGCCACTGTATAACTGCAAGCGACGCACACCTAGGAGATCCTTGATATAATGAACGAATTGCAAGAAAACTCGGTACTGAGCTACCCCTGAGCTATACGCGAAAGTGAGCCGCGCCATTTGCGCGCTCGCGCAACTTAATTACATCAATTTGTACTATCACTCTCTCACGGTTTTCTCAATCATTTATTTTGTATAAGACATAAATTTATACAATTTACTTATAAAGATAGCACAAAAAATATCTTTACAACGATATACGTTACATTTTCACATCACAAAAAACCTTTTATTTATTAAACAAAATGTGCCTATTTTACTCACATTGAACAAGTTGAAATTTCTTAAATATTTAACATAGAAAGTTAAAACAATGTTTTCCACTTGAAATTATACATATCTTAACTAATACAACAGTTTAATTTACATTTTCTCTATACATTTCACTATTAAAACACTTTTAAATTTCTTATACAAAACTATCATTATTTCACTTGTTCACAGGAATTTTCACATAAAAATAACACAGAATTCACCTTTTTTACACGTACAATCAATCTGAAATGTTTTACAAGCCATTACATACATAAATTGCTGAAATTACAAATATTTAAATTTTTACATATTTGGCCTCCTAAGTACGTGGCTAGCGTGCGTCTATGATCTCACACTTTTTGAACAACTAACTTTTGCACGGCTATCGACTATCAAAAAAAAATGGAAAGTCTAATATCAACAATAATAGGTGAATAAATGCTTCTACATAATTCTCAAACTGTAGGAAAATATTTCTAATCAGATTCTTATCAGCTATCATGTCTCCTATCAGATAACATAGACAAAATATTCCATGAATCGATACATTGAAAATAGGCATTTGTTTTTATACAAAACGTATCAAACTTACATAAGACAATACTTATGCAATTAATTTCCATTAATTCCACTTATGCACAGCGATTATCTCGACCGGGGAACAAATCCGGTAACTAACTTTATTTTAATATTCCTTTAAATTAAGATGATTTCAACCGGGGAACAAATCCGGTAACATAATTTATATCTTAAAAATTCCCTATATGAATTTATTAAGAAATATTACTAGGAAAACAATAAACTGTTCCGGCCTGGGATTCGAACCCAAGACCTTCATATCATTAATTCGATATTTCTTTAAGAATCAACTAAGCATTTTCTTATTAAAATATTGTTGCTTGATAATTTGCCTTTTAGAAGCTATTCGTAATCAGTTAATTAACAAATTGAAATATTCTTATGGGCGCGTCGCCAACAGAGAGGGAGGATGCTTTACACGCACTGGACGAACAGGAGCATGAACGTCGTAAAGCTGAATTAACAGAGAGTTGAACAAAGAAACCTGTTCATCAACAGTAGACGAATTGACGACTACACTCCAATCAATCTTTACAGCCTCATTTAAAAGCTGCTCCAAATCCAAGTCACTAAAGTTACGCTGAAGTAGTATCCTTGACTTAGCTTTAGGGGGACGGATTTTGTACGACAAGTATAAAAGGTCGTGATAGGAAAAAGAATCAGCAGCATGTTGCCCAAATTTAAGAACATGGTCAGGTAAAGACACAAACTATATGTCGAGAAGAGAAGGGGCACAGTTCGGGAAAAAGTGTGTTGCAGAAGTAGGAAGAAGTTTTAAATTTGCTGCTTCAATAATAGATTTAAGTTTTATTGATCTAGCGTTGTTTTTTAAAAGACAGGTATTAAAATCATCCATAATAATACTGTGACAATAGATAGGTGTAAGATTGTCAAGAATATTTTCTAACGTGGTGAAGTAGTCGACAGTGAGAGAGGGACTGTAAAAAACTCCAAGAAGTAATTTTGTATGACCAAGAAGAACTTCGATAAAGAGAAATTCAGCTTCGTTTCCAGTCTGCGAACCATTTGAAACTTGAATTACTGAAAAAGGTATATGTGAGCGCAGATAAATAGCAACACCACCACCGCCCCGATCGGTACGGTCGTTACGAATCAAATGAAAACCTGGAAGCGAGTAGGAAGTTAATGGAAGACATGGTTTTAACCACGACTCCGAAACAAGGATAGCGTGTATGTTTTTGCTATTAAAACTTGACAACATGTCGGGGTAATGAGCAGGAATACTTTGAGCATTTATGTGAATAGCGTTAAAGTTTTTGTTAGATTCAGAAAAAGTTGAATCTAACATAATATTTAAGGGTTCAAAACTTTCAAAGCTGTCAATACTGCTTAATCCATCAGAGGCAGAATCAAAGGCGAAGGAATTGGAACTCCAAACACTATCATCTGAAGAAATCATATTAAATTATATCTGATTACTAAATATATGTAAAACTAAGTTAATATGTATAATTACGAGTATATGTATGTGTTATAATATATATAATTATAAAATAAATAATTCAAAAATAAATAAGTCATCAGTAAACTACCTGCCAGCATTATGGAAAGAAATGTTTAATTCACTTAACAATAAGTGAATAAACGGAACGTTTACATACCATAGACACAAAAGTGAGAGGTGTTAATGTCAGAAGAGTCAAAGTGTCAAAGTTGCAGTACGTTAACTAGCAAATATCTACCTTACAATATACTTTTATCACTAATACTAAACATTCCAAAGAAAGATTACAATAACAATTACAAACATACAAGAAAAATTATAACACTAAATAATAAACATTCCAAAGAGAGATTATTAATTATTACATTTTACTATCTAATCTACAATTAACAAGGAAAAGTAATGAAGATATAATGATAAAAAGAAAACTAAAATATGAAGTCCAGAGAAAAGTTATAACAGAATTACAAAACTTCATAATATATATACATATAAATTACTGTTTATATGCAATTGAAATAAATCCGAATTGCATTATTTGACCTTACAGGTTTAGTCCACGTCATTTAAATTTTATTGGATGTAGCTTAAATTTTGTTGCTTAAATGTACTTAAAACCTTAGCTGTGGAGCATACTTTTTTTTAAATATTTTGGAATATGTTTTTACATACACTCCAAAATTATTATATCTTTCGTTATAAAGTTCGGACCGAAACCGAAAGACCACCTTGCAATATACTCAAAAAAAGTAATACGGCAGAAGTTCTCCGCAAAACGAAATTAATATTTAAGATGAGAGTACTGAGACTCATAAAGGGGTTTTCGAAGGTATCAATAGTTATTACTATTGTCAAATGGGAGGAGTTACTGTATTATTAGATTATAATTATTACAACACTTAATAAAATATATATATATATATATATATATATATATATATATATATATATATATATATATATATATATATATATATATATATATATATTACTGTTTATATGCAATTGAAATAAATCCGAATTGCATTATTTGACCTTACAGATTTACTCCACGTCATTTAAATTTTATTGGATGTAGCTTAAATTTTGTTGCTTAAATGTACTTAAAACCCTAGCTGTGGAGCATACTTTTTTTAAATATTTTAGAATATGTTTTTACATACACTCCAAAATTATTATATCTTTCGTTATAAAGCTCGGACCGAAACCGAAAGACCACCTTACAATATACTCAAAAAAAGTAATACGGCAGAAGTTCTCCGCAAAACGAAATTAATATTTAAGATGAGAGTACTGAGGCTCATAAAGGGGTTTTCGAAGGTATCAATAGTTATTACTATTGTTAAATGGGAGGAGTTACTGTATTACTAGCAGGCTGTTTCCGGCAGACTTTACCAGTGTTTCGCGTAGTGTTTATATTCTTTGCCAGTGTTGTGCAGAGGAATGCGAGCGGACGAAGTTAAAGCATGCGTGAAGCAATTTCATTTGTGGCCTTTAGTGACAAAACTGAGCCTTACGAAAAATATGAGAGTCCATCTTAGGGGAGATGTTACTACCGCAAAGTTCTCAGACCTGTTGCTTGAAATAGGAAATTGCGATTACCCCGAACTGGATAATAATATAATACTCCCTACAGAGTTACGAGTAGATACAATAAGTTGCCACTGTAGAAGAGCTTATAACTAAAATTCACCCAAACATTAATAATATTAACGATCATCATCATCATCATCATCATCACAGCCCTTCACAAGTCCACTGCTGAACATAGGCCTCCCCTAAGGTATGCCACAAAGAACGTTCCTGAGCCACCTGCATCCATTGACTTCCTGTATGTCTTACCAGGTCGTCACTCCATTTAGTGGGGGGTCGCCCTACACTTCGCTTACCGGTACGAGGCTGCCACTCAAGAACCTTTTTTCCCCAACGGTTGTCGGTTCTTCGAGCTATATGGCCTGCCCATTGCCACTTCAGCTTACTAATCCGTTGGGCTATGTCGGTCACTCTGGTTCTACTGCGGATATCCTCGTTTCTAAGTTTATCACGCAAAGAGACTCCGAGCATAGCCCTCTCCATAGCTCGCTAGAATAACTATACGTGTATGTATGTATATATTCTTGACTTTAATGTGTATACTTGAAAATGTATATTTTGTGCGAATGGTTGATTCATTATTTTTTAAGTGAAAAGTAAAACGACGCGGGCGCAATACAGTCAATAATCATCAATAATCATCAGGGCTCCACCGCGCTGCTGCAGTTATGCATGAAACAATACCACTGGGTTATCGATATTTTTACTCGATACAGTATCGATAATTACTCAGTATCGTTTGAAAAGTATCGATACTTGCTCATATCGATCGATTTTTGTTGTAAAATTTAGAATAAACTAAATAAAATTTGTAAAAAGTGTTGATATTCTAATATATAAGTCATAAATCTCGATGTCGAGGCTTTAGTGGAAACGGGAACTATTTCTTTTGTTAGACTGCTGACTTCTGCAGAAATGGTCAGTTTCTCTTTTCTTTCTCCTAAAACTAATTGAAATACGCTTAATCTTCAACAATGTCTATTTTTGTATCTATTTACTAAAACATCTCGTTACCTCAAGGCAGATGAGTATTATTTAGTTAAAAGGTACATGTTATTATTTTTATCGATACCAGCCAATACTTTCAATAACACTACTCATAATCGACACCAAAATATACATAACAATTTGTAGATTCATTATAAATGTCGTGTTAACATTGAAATATGTCCTTATCAGGCGCAATATAATCAGAGTGGTTATTTAAATGCTTATGCATATTAAACACATTGCCACAAAAACGCACAGCTCGTCTTTTTCTCTCCGTAACTCATATCCAGAAGGCAATCAATCACAATATGTTTACGACGAAAATCAAATGATTAATGGGTATCAAGTAATGTTATTTGAATCTATCTTGATAATTAGCCTCACGGTAGGTAATGGATTTAATGTCTTTGATTTATTGCAGCTTGCGTTTTTCTCATAGTTTTTTTTTTAAATATCACCAAACACTACATTTTGTAGGTCTTGTTTTCAATCAGTGAATAAAGAACGAAAACAATGATAACACAAACATTATACATGTATGGCGACTGACTATAGATAAATAAATACGTACTAATTTTATACGTGGTAGAGCCATGATGCAGTTGTATTAGTGTTAAAGTTTTAGCACGAATGAGTCGGCTCGATCGGGGAATCTATCCATCAATGTGAATAAAATCGTGACATTGGTATAGCGATACAAATACTTTGGACAGATACTTTCGTGATACTTAGTTTAAAAGTATGAACACAAAAAGTACTTGGTATCGGAAGGAATGTTCTGAGTAAGTATCACATCATAAGTATTTTTGGCGTCACATCCCTAACTCTTGCTGAGAATTATTTTTATTTATGTTTTTATATACAAGTATTTCTAAATGTATATTTTTTGAATATTTTGATGCTAATAAAATTTATGTCTATGTCTATATGCATATTTCATACCTAATGACTAAGTTGGATTGTCTCATTTCCAGTAAAAAGAGTCTCCGGTTCTCTACAATCATCATACGAAACACAGCAGCATTGAGCTGCACTTTTGGATTACAATAATCACCAATCTTGGCATGCTAATTAGTAATCACAGGGCTAGATGACAAGCTCTAACGTTATTACTGTGGTTAACGTACTATAAGCTTTAATTAAACTTATGTTATGAGCCGTGGTAGCTCAGATGGTTAGCACTCGCTATAAATTTCACAGTACGTTAGCAAACCGGGTTCGATCCCCGCCGGCACCAATGAAATTGTTAATTGCAATTTTAAGTGCTGATTTAGCACGGCGGTGGTGAAGGAATACATCGTGAGGAAACCTGCATGTCTGAGGAATAAGAAAAAAAATATTTCGAAGACATGTGAAGTTCGCCAACACGCATTCAGGCAGCGCGGCGGACACTTTCTTGCCCTAAAACCCTCTCAGAAATGAGGGGAGGCCTGTGCCCAGCAGTGGGACGTAAATAGGCTGTAACTTTAACTTTTTAAACTTATGTCAAAACTTGCCGCTGTCATCTTCCAAGGAAGTTTTAATTGTAACTCTGAACCTAAATGTCTAATGTACTCCTATAGTAAACCGCACTTTTCTTAACGATGCCAAGATTTGGATCGAAACATGTACTGCTACACGTGCCACACTGTTGTTAATATCAGTCTATTAGTAAAAAAAGTTTCTTGGGACGTTTAATTTTAGGTATTTTTTTTTATAAAATCAAGGTGTCAAACAAGCGAATAGTCTGCCTGATGGTAAGTGAATGCTGAGGCGCGTAGACATTTACAGATGTCAATACTTGGAAAAAGTGCTAACCAACGTACCGTCTAGACGTTAACATGGTGCCAAAAATACAACAATTCTTACAGATTTCAGATTCAGAGATTCAACAGATTTAAGTAGACGTACGTGGTAGAGCCACGCTGCAGCTATGTTATGGTTGTAGTTTGAATGGGTCAGCTCAACCGGGGTAGAAACACGCACCACAGATTACCAGCGTCAATAATAGCTTAGTGTTTCCTATGGTAAACATATATAGACCCTTTTTAGGGTTCCGTAATCAACTAGGAACCCTTATAGTTTCGCCATGTCTGTCTGTCCGTCTGTCCGTCCTCGCTTAATCTCTGTGACCGTTAGCACTAGAAAGCTGAAATTTGGTACCAATATGTGTATCAATCACGCCGACGAAGTGGTAAAATAAAAATTGGAAAAAATATTTTATTAAGGTAGCCCCCCTATATGTAAAGTGGGAAGTGATTTTTTTTAATTTCAACCCTAACGTGTGATATATTGTTGGAAATATATTTAAAAATGAATAGGGGTTTACTAAAATCATTTTTTGATAATACGTACTCCAATGGTTTGGGCACGTTGAACGAATGAGTGAAGACCGAATGGTGAAGAAAATATATAGAGCGAAAGTAAATATTAAAAGGTGTCGAGGTAGACCGAGACTAACTTTCGAAGACCATGTGAGCAAATTGCTCGAAGAGGGGAGGGTCAAGAGTACTCGGATACCTAGACGTGCATGTCTGAAGAAGGTAATGAACCTGAAAGAAACAAAAGAGGTATGTAATGATCGTGACACTTGGCGATCTGTTCTCTCTGGCTAACTCGTTAGGGATTGTGCATGAAGATAATCAAAATTTTTTTTGATAATGTCAATAATTTCGGAAATAATCGCTTCAAAAGTAAAAAACAATGTGTCCCCCCCCCCCTCTAACTTTTGAACTATAAGTTTAGAAAATATGAAAAAAATCTGAAAGGTTGTACTTTATGAGGACTTTCTAGGAAAATCATTTTGAACTTGGATGGAAACAACAGTACCCACTACCGGGAGCAGTTGCAGGAGCGCGGAGCGCTGCTGGAGCGCGAACATAATGGATACCCACCTTTAAACTCATAAGTGGGAACACTTATTGTGACGGACGGGAAACTACGGAACCCTACACTGAGCGTGGCCCGACACGATCTTGGCCGGTTTTTACTGTAAACGATGCACTCCATCTTGGTCCGCAGGAACGACAACGCATCTGCACATTGATTCTTAATCGAGGATCGATGTAAATGTCTATGGGTCACCGCATCCAGTTACCATCAGATGCACTGTGTGCTTGTTGGTCACCGTTATTCTATAAAGAAACATTGTCATATTGTTTATGGATAGTACGTGTCTAGTTATCACTATTTTTTGATGACATTTATATTGAAAAACCATATTTAACCCTATTGTTGATTTGGGACTTCCATAAACTTATATCTCTTCGTCTCTTTTATGAATGTTTGGAACTCCTTACCTCATTTTGTCCTATTTGTGCATTTTAATAAAAGCGTTATAAAGTAGATTTTATTACTTTTAATTTTTTTAATTTAATTATAAGGCTTACAGGTCTCTTTTATAATTAAAAATATTTTTATTACAGACGAGACCTCTATCAAGGCTCTATGGCAATAAAAGTGTTTACTGCTCTTTATTGTTGACAAACAATAGGAATTATTCAACTATTCAATACTCTATAGCAGTAGTATTATTGAAAATACATTAATAACTATCAATTGACTCATTGTCATAAATAAGGTTTATTATAAATATAAAATTAATATTTAAAATAATCTTTTTACGTGATAGAGCCACGCTGCAATACTAGCTATACATGCAGTACGAATAGGTCAGCTCAAACAGGATCAGACCACGCTCTCATTGAATATCAGTCTGAACAGCAGAATAAGGCCGATGTGTTTCGTATGGTGAGTTCAGAGAACCGGAGGCTCTTTTTAACGGCGACATGACGTTCCATCTTAGTCCACAGGGCTAACAACGGATCTGCATGTTGATTCTTAAACTATGATAAATGTTATAATGTCCTCGTGTGCAGGACAGGATTATAGTGCCCGAGTGTATGCACAGGCACAAGTATGCTCTCTATTCCCTCAGTCTTATTTTCCGATAGAACGGTTTTGTCAGCCGTGAGGACTAAGATGGAATGCCTTGTTTCTAGTTAAAAGGGTCTCCGGTTCTCTACTAACCATATGAAACACAGCAATATTAAGCTTCTATTTTACACTGCTATTCTGTGTGAGCGAGGTCCTTCCCCGGTTGAGCCAACCCATTCGTGCTACAACTATACTACTAATATAAATACAGCATGGCTCTACCACGTATAAAATCACCAACATCCTGACTCAAGGCGGCTACTGAGAAATTTTTGATAGAAAAACTGATTTTTTTGGCCCGAACCGGGACTTGAACCCAGGACTTCAAGATCAGCAATCGAATACGACCACTAATTCAACGAGGCAGTCAATTTGTAAATGTCTACGCGCCTCAGCATTCACTTACCATCAGGCAGACTATTCGCTTGTTTGACACCTTGATTTTATAAAAAAAAATACCTAAAATTAAACGTCCCAAGAAACTTTTTTTACTAATAGACTGATATTAACAACAGTGTGGCACGTGTAGCAGTACATGTTTCGATCCAAATCTTGGCATCGTTAAGAAAAGTGCGGTTTACTATAGGAGTACATTAGACATTTAGGTTCAGAGTTACAATTAAAACTTCCTTGGAAGATGACAGCGGCAAGTTTTGACATAAGTTTAAAAAGTTAAAGTTACAGCCTATTTACGTCCCACTGCTGGGCACAGGCCTCCCCTCATTTCTGAGAGGGTTTTAGGGCAAGAAAGTGTCCGCCGCGCTGCCTGAATGCGTGTTGGCGAACTTCACATGTCTTCGAAATATTTTTTTTCTTATTCCTCAGACATGCAGGTTTCCTCACGATGTATTCCTTCACCACCGCCGTGCTAAATCAGCACTTAAAATTGCAATTAACAATTTCATTGGTGCCGGCGGGGATCGAACCCGGTTTGCTAACGTACTGTGAAATTTATAGCGAGTGCTAACCATCTGAGCTACCACGGCTCATAACATAAGTTTAATTAAAGCTTATAGTACGTTAACCACAGTAATAACGTTAGAGCTTGTCATCTAGCCCTGTGATTACTAATTAGCATGCCAAGATTGGTGATTATTGTAATCCAAAAGTGCAGCTCAATGCTGCTGTGTTTCGTATGATGATTGTAGAGAACCGGAGACTCTTTTTACTGGAAATGAGACAATCCAACTTAGTCATTAGGTATGAAATATGCATATAGACATAGACATAAATTTTATTAGCATCAAAATATTCAAAAAATATACATTTAGAAATACTTGTATATAAAAACATAAATAAAAATAATTCTCAGCAAGAGTTAGGGATGTGACGCCAAAAATACTTATGATGTGATACTTACTCAGAACATTCCTTCCGATACCAAGTACTTTTTGTGTTCATACTTTTAAACTAAGTATCACGAAAGTATCTGTCCAAAGTATTTGTATCGCTATACCAATGTCACGATTTTATTCACATTGATGGATAGATTCCCCGATCGAGCCGACTCATTCGTGCTAAAACTTTAACACTAATACAACTGCATCATGGCTCTACCACGTATAAAATTAGTACGTATTTATTTATCTATAGTCAGTCGCCATACATGTATAATGTTTGTGTTATCATTGTTTTCGTTCTTTATTCACTGATTGAAAACAAGACCTACAAAATGTAGTGTTTGGTGATATTTAAAAAAAAAACTATGAGAAAAACGCAAGCTGCAATAAATCAAAGACATTAAATCCATTACCTACCGTGAGGCTAATTATCAAGATAGATTCAAATAACATTACTTGATACCCATTAATCATTTGATTTTCGTCGTAAACATATTGTGATTGATTGCCTTCTGGATATGAGTTACGGAGAGAAAAAGACGAGCTGTGCGTTTTTGTGGCAATGTGTTTAATATGCATAAGCATTTAAATAACCACTCTGATTATATTGCGCCTGATAAGGACATATTTCAATGTTAACACGACATTTATAATGAATCTACAAATTGTTATGTATATTTTGGTGTCGATTATGAGTAGTGTTATTGAAAGTATTGGCTGGTATCGATAAAAATAATAACATGTACCTTTTAACTAAATAATACTCATCTGCCTTGAGGTAACGAGATGTTTTAGTAAATAGATACAAAAATAGACATTGTTGAAGATTAAGCGTATTTCAATTAGTTTTAGGAGAAAGAAAAGAGAAACTGACCATTTCTGCAGAAGTCAGCAGTCTAACAAAAGAAATAGTTCCCGTTTCCACTAAAGCCTCGACATCGAGATTTATGACTTATATATTAGAATATCAACACTTTTTACAAATTTTATTTAGTTTATTCTAAATTTTACAACAAAAATCGATCGATATGAGCAAGTATCGATACTTTTCAAACGATACTGAGTAATTATCGATACTGTATCGAGTAAAAATATCGATAACCCAGTGGTATTGTTTCATGCATAACTGCAGCAGCGCGGTGGAGCCCTGATGATTATTGATGATTATTGACTGTATTGCGCCCGCGTCGTTTTACTTTTCACTTAAAAAATAATGAATCAACCATTCGCACAAAATATACATTTTCAAGTATACACATTAAAGTCAAGAATATATACATACATACACGTATAGTTATTCTAGCGAGCTATGGAGAGGGCTATGCTCGGAGTCTCTTTGCGTGATAAACTTAGAAACGAGGATATCCGCAGTAGAACCAGAGTGACCGACATAGCCCAACGGATTAGTAAGCTGAAGTGGCAATGGGCAGGCCATATAGCTCGAAGAACCGACAACCGTTGGGGAAAAAAGGTTCTTGAGTGGCAGCCTCGTACCGGTAAGCGAAGTGTAGGGCGACCCCCCACTAAATGGAGTGACGACCTGGTAAGACATACAGGAAGTCAATGGATGCAGGTGGCTCAGGAACGTTCTTTGTGGCATACCTTAGGGGAGGCCTATGTTCAGCAGTGGACTTGTGAAGGGCTGTGATGATGATGATGATGATGATGATCGTTAATATTATTAATGTTTGGGTGAATTTTAGTTATAAGCTCTTCTACAGTGGCAACTTATTGTATCTACTCGTAACTCTGTAGGGAGTATTATATTATTATCCAGTTCGGGGTAATCGCAATTTCCTATTTCAAGCAACAGGTCTGAGAACTTTGCGGTAGTAACATCTCCCCTAAGATGGACTCTCATATTTTTCGTAAGGCTCAGTTTTGTCACTAAAGGCCACAAATGAAATTGCTTCACGCATGCTTTAACTTCGTCCGCTCGCATTCCTCTGCACAACACTGGCAAAGAATATAAACACTACGCGAAACACTGGTAAAGTCTGCCGGAAACAGCCTGCTAGTAATACAGTAACTCCTCCCATTTAACAATAGTAATAACTATTGATACCTTCGAAAACCCCTTTATGAGCCTCAGTACTCTCATCTTAAATATTAATTTCGTTTTGCGGAGAACTTCTGCCGTATTACTTTTTTTGAGTATATTGTAAGGTGGTCTTTCGGTTTCGGTCCGAGCTTTATAACGAAAGATATAATAATTTTGGAGTGTATGTAAAAACATATTCTAAAATATTTAAAAAAAGTATGCTCCACAGCTAGGGTTTTAAGTACATTTAAGCAACAAAATTTAAGCTACATCCAATAAAATTTAAATGACGTGGAGTAAATCTGTAAGGTCAAATAATGCAATTCGGATTTATTTCAATTGCATATAAACAGTAATATATATATATATATATATATATATATATATATATATATATATATATATATATATATATATATATATATATATATATATATATTTTATTAAGTGTTGTAATAATTATAATCTAATAATACAGTAACTCCTCCCATTTGACAATAGTAATAACTATTGATACCTTCGAAAACCCCTTTATGAGTCTCAGTACTCTCATCTTAAATATTAATTTCGTTTTGCGGAGAACTTCTGCCGTATTACTTTTTTTGAGTATATTGCAAGGTGGTCTTTCGGTTTCGGTCCGAACTTTATAACGAAAGATATAATAATTTTGGAGTGTATGTAAAAACATATTCCAAAATATTTAAAAAAAAGTATGCTCCACAGCTAAGGTTTTAAGTACATTTAAGCAACAAAATTTAAGCTATATCCAATAAAATTTAAATGACGTGGACTAAACCTGTAAGGTCAAATAATGCAATTCGGATTTATTTCAATTGCATATAAACAGTAATTTATATGTATATATATTATGAAGTTTTGTAATTCTGTTATAACTTTTCTCTGGACTTCATATTTTAGTTTTCTTTTTATCATTATATCTTCATTACTTTTCCTTGTTAATTGTAGATTAGATAGTAAAATGTAATAATTAATAATCTCTCTTTGGAATGTTTATTATTTAGTGTTATAATTTTTCTTGTATGTTTGTAATTGTTATTGTAATCTTTCTTTGGAATGTTTAGTATTAGTGATAAAAGTATATTGTAAGGTAGATATTTGCTAGTTAACGTACTGCAACTTTGACACTTTGACTCTTCTGACATTAACACCTCTCACTTTTGTGTCTATGGTATGTAAACGTTCCGTTTATTCACTTATTGTTAAGTGAATTAAACATTTCTTTCCATAATGCTGGCAGGTAGTTTACTGATGACTTATTTATTTTTGAATTATTTATTTTATAATTATATATATTATAACACATACATATACTCGTAATTATACATATTAACTTAGTTTTACATATATTTAGTAATCAGATATAATTTAATATGATTTCTTCAGATGATAGTGTTTGGAGTTCCAATTCCTTCGCCTTTGATTCTGCCTCTGATGGATTAAGCAGTATTGACAGCTTTGAAAGTTTTGAACCCTTAAATATTATGTTAGATTCAACTTTTTCTGAATCTAACAAAAACTTTAACGCTATTCACATAAATGCTCAAAGTATTCCTGCTCATTACCCCGACATGTTGTCAAGTTTTAATAGCAAAAACATACACGCTATCCTTGTTTCGGAGTCGTGGTTAAAACCATGTCTTCCATTAACTTCCTACTCGCTTCCAGGTTTTCATTTGATTCGTAACGACCGTACCGATCGGGGCGGTGGTGGTGTTGCTATTTATCTGCGCTCACATATACCTTTTTCAGTAATTCAAGTTTCAAATGGTTCGCAGACTGGAAACGAAGCTGAATTTCTCTTTATCGAAGTTCTTCTTGGTCATACAAAATTACTTCTTGGAGTTTTTTACAGTCCCTCTCTCACTGTCGACTACTTCACCACGTTAGAAAATATTCTTGACAATCTTACACCTATCTATTGTCACAGTATTATTATGGATGATTTTAATACCTGTCTTTTAAAAAACAACGCTAGATCAATAAAACTTAAATCTATTATTGAAGCAGCAAATTTAAAACTTCTTCCTACTTCTGCAACACACTTTTTCCCGAACTGTGCCCCTTCTCTTCTCGACATATAGTTTGTGTCTTTACCTGACCATGTTCTTAAATTTGGGCAACATGCTGCTGATTCTTTTTCCTATCACGACCTTTTATACTTGTCGTACAAAATCCGTCCCCCTAAAGCTAAGTCAAGGATACTACTTCAGCGTAACTTTAGTGACTTGGATTTGGAGCAGCTTTTAAATGAGGCTGTAAAGATTGATTGGAGTGTAGTCGTCAATTCGTCTACTGTTGATGAACAGGTTTCTTTGTTCAACTCTCTGTTAATTCAGCTTTACGACGTTCATGCTCCTGTTCGTCCAGTGCGTGTAAAGCATCCTCCCTCTCTGTTGGCGACGCGCCCATAAGAATATTTCAATTTGTTAATTAACTGATTACGAATAGCTTCTAAAAGGCAAATTATCAAGCAACAATATTTTAATAAGAAAATGCTTAGTTGATTCTTAAAGAAATATCGAATTAATGATATGAAGGTCTTGGGTTCGAATCCCAGGCCGGAACAGTTTATTGTTTTCCTAGTAATATTTCTTAATAAATTCATATAGGGAATTTTTAAGATATAAATTATGTTACCGGATTTGTTCCCCGGTTGAAATCATCTTAATTTAAAGGAATATTAAAATAAAGTTAGTTACCGGATTTGTTCCCCGGTCGAGATAATCGCTGTGCATAAGTGGAATTAATGGAAATTAATTGCATAAGTATTGTCTTATGTAAGTTTGATACGTTTTGTATAAAAACAAATGCCTATTTTCAATGTATCGATTCATGGAATATTTTGTCTATGTTATCTGATAGGAGACATGATAGCTGATAAGAATCTGATTAGAAATATTTTCCTACAGTTTGAGAATTATGTAGAAGCATTTATTCACCTATTATTGTTGATATTAGACTTTCCATTTTTTTTTGATAGTCGATAGCCGTGCAAAAGTTAGTTGTTCAAAAAGTGTGAGATCATAGACGCACGCTAGCCACGTACTTAGGAGGCCAAATATGTAAAAATTTAAATATTTGTAATTTCAGCAATTTATGTATGTAATGGCTTGTAAAACATTTCAGATTGATTGTACGTGTAAAAAAGGTGAATTCTGTGTTATTTTTATGTGAAAATTCCTGTGAACAAGTGAAATAATGATAGTTTTGTATAAGAAATTTAAAAGTGTTTTAATAGTGAAATGTATAGAGAAAATGTAAATTAAACTGTTGTATTAGTTAAGATATGTATAATTTCAAGTGGAAAACATTGTTTTAACTTTCTATGTTAAATATTTAAGAAATTTCAACTTGTTCAATGTGAGTAAAATAGGCACATTTTGTTTAATAAATAAAAGGTTTTTTGTGATGTGAAAATGTAACGTATATCGTTGTAAAGATATTTTTTGTGCTATCTTTATAAGTAAATTGTATAAATTTATGTCTTATACAAAATAAATGATTGAGAAAACCGTGAGAGAGTGATAGTACAAATTGATGTAATTAAGTTGCGCGAGCGCGCAAATGGCGCGGCTCACTTTCGCGTATAGCTCAGGGGTAGCTCAGTACCGAGTTTTCTTGCAATTCGTTCATTATATCAAGGATCTCCTAGGTGTGCGTCGCTTGCAGTTATACAGTGGCTGCAATTGACCGCCGGTACGACATACTCCGCCGAACGTTGAGTCCCGTGATTCCGTGAGGCGTCGAGGTCACCGGCCCCTAGGTGATTCTTGGCACTTTATGCGTTTCGTGCATCCTGTGCCTAGTCGCGTGTAAAGTGCCACCGTTGCACTTCCCCCAACCCTTTTATTGTAAAAGGGGTAGGCAGTGCCCCATGAGACTACGCCAACGTAATTTATACCTAACCATCCGCGTCGCGCATCGTGCCGAACAGCTGGGATTTAGACAGGGCCATTAGTAGATTACCTGACTGACTTTAGGTAGGTAAGTAGGTTACCAGCATGTCCGATAAGGACAAAGGGGAACCTCCACCTAAACCGAAGCCAAGAAGACCACCCGACCGTCCTGGTGTATTAGAGCGTCCAATCGCGTACCGTGACATCTTTCATCCTGAAAGGACTAGAGTAGTGTCCTTTCAGGATGATGATCAGTCCTGAGGAGGATTGCAAGGAAGCAGGGGATCACCCTACCGGGACTACTCCCAGAGGAGCCCAAGAGGGTCCCCCAAAGTCGTCCCAGGGCCGTGGTCCAGGAAGACGGGTGGACTACAATCAGAGGAAAGGGAAGGCAACCTGCCCCCCCTCCACCCGTCACGGCACCCACAGAAACGGTGGTGCCCACCATCACTACATCAAAGGCAACCACCGGGGCGACTCTTCAGCCCCCCGCTAATGACGCCATAGAGCGCCAAACCTCTCAGAGGAGTAAGCGGGGGAGGAAGAAGAAGAAGAAGGTGCAGCCTCCTCCTCAGGCAGCAACCTCTACCCCAACCCCAGCGGTAACGATAGCCCAGGCGCAGGTTACCAAGGATGACAAGAATACCAGAATGGGTAGAGTGCCAGAAAGGGCTCTATTAGAAAATAGAGCCCGCTCTACACATAGAGCGCGCTCTACCCATATACAAAGAAACGTACACCAACTCCCGAGACCAGCGCCAACCACACATACATCTAGAACACCTCCAGCCGGCTTCGAGACTGCTGACGCCATCCAACGTTTGGTTGGCATAGCAATCGAGGTCGGCAGTCAAGTCCTGGCTGATATCAGAGCCGGGACAGATCCGATCACAGCGGTTATGAAGGCGCTGGCTAATCTACTGGCTCGACATTACAGTGGAGGAGTCTAACCTGCGCCTTCTCTACTGGAACCCAGGTGGAATCCAGCAGAAGTTACAAGAACTCCGCACCGTCGCCCAACAACAAGACGTACAGGTCATCTTGCTGGGAGAGACGAAATTAAATCCGAGTACACGCATTAAGCTGCCCGATTACCATATATATAGGAGGGACGAGGTCACTTCTCAGGGGGCCGCCTACAGAGGGACAGCGGTCCTAGTGAGAAGGGACATCGTCCATCAAGAACTTGAATTACCGGAATACCAAACGATGCGCTCTATCGGTATAAAAATGGAGGCGGCGGGCGAGGAACTTAGGATCTACGCAGCATACCACCCGCCAGGGACTCCATTTTGCTCCTCAGACGTCCGGACGGTAATGGAAGGCGAAACACCGACCATCATCGCCGGGGACCTAAACGCCAAACACCCGGCGTGGGGATCTAGATTGATCAACCCGCCGGGTCATGCACTATTCGAAGACGCCGAAAGATATGGCTATGACGTCTTAGGTCCCGAAGAACCTACACATGTTCCAACAGATCCACGAAGTCGTCCGGATGTATTGGACATCGTGCTCGCTAGGAACATCAACTACCCGATAGTGGTAGAGGTGCTGTACGACCTGGACTCACAGCACCTCCCGATCTTGATTACTATTATTGTATTTTTTTTATTATCATTTTGTATGCCCCCCTCTATTTGTAACTTTTGTTTGCATCATTCCTCTGCGCAAAGGTTGTCTGGAAGAAATCACCTTTAGTGATAAGACCGCCTATTGTACATACTTTAATTAGTTTTAACTATATTGATGTTTCTGTATTGTGGTGTACAAAAAAGAATAAATAAATAAATAATTTAACTGATGAAGAAGTTGCTATATCTTTTAAGAAACATTTTACTGATGTTCCTTTTTTGATAACAAAATAATTAAATTCTTCTTCTACCGTCGCCGAGTCATTGCTTAAACAAAATGTAAAGACATGTTTAAAAACTTAAAATCCATGGAGTACTGCCAAAAGATATCATTAAATATTTTAAAATTATTGATGTAAAGAAAACGGCTTACTTACTCGTATGGGGGATTTCCGTTAAAGATATTGCATCTATAATAGATACAATAACAAATATTATTCGTGGTGGAGGCACGCTGCAGCTATATTATGGTTTTAGCATGAATGGAGCAGCTCGACCGGGGAAAGACCACGCTCTCACAGAATACCAGCGTAAAATAGCATCTTAATACTGCTGTGTTTCGTATGGTGAGTCTATAGATTCGGAGACCCGTTTTTACTGGAAACGAGGCATTCTATCTTAGTCCACAAGGGTGACAACGCATCTGCGTTTTGATGTGCTCGTTTGTCACCTTTATTCTATGAAAAAAAAAAAAACTTATCGAGCCACTATTTTTAATACAAACGTATCTTGTGTGTTTCCTGATTTAAGAAACATAGTAAAGTCATACCTTTGTTTAAATCGTGTAGTACATTAGACCCCGCTAATTTTAGACTAATTTCTGTACTACCACAATTAAGTGAAATTGTTTAATATTTTTTAAATCAAATGTATTTTTTTAATATAAATATATTACTTCATACAAGTCAATTTGGTATTACAACCAACGCCGGAGTTAGCTTGTAAAACTTATTTTTTGTGCATGGGAGAATTCAGAGGATGCTTAGGGTATATTTTGTGACCTTTACAAGGCTTCGACTGTGTTTACCAGGAGATATTAATCAGAAAGCTATAGTACTATAGTGTCATATTTAAGTAATAGAATGCAGAAAGTTATTACGAATGGTAAAAAAATCCAGGCCGACCGCGCAAATGGGTGTCCTTCAGGACTCGATTCTTTGTCCATCATATGTATGAGTAAAGAAACCAACACGCTCCTATACATGCCTTATAATTAATTAAAACTCGCAAATATAGCGTTTTTTTAAAAGAACTGTATGAAAAGATGTTATGTTTGACGAATTACACCATTTATTAAGTATTTTTACTACTTAATCGCTCGTTTATGAAGTTACAAAGGGTTTATTACGACTTTACCGGTTTAACGATAAATAAAACATGCCTGTTGCTAAGAGTAACGCAGCTAACTTCATGCGGTACAACAAAATTTTTGGCCAATCCGAGCGCAATTTCGATTCCAATCCAATGTTGTCAAAATTGTTTTCAAGAGTACGCTTATTTGTCAACATTGGATTGAGATTGGATCGGAATTGTTATTGGATTCAAGAGTAAGCTCACAGAGGGGAAGCTCCACACAAACGGCTCGCTGCGAATACACCCATACATAGCGCAGCGATGTTGCGTGAGCTCTCACCGACAGGTTCACCGACGCTCCGTCGGAGTACAAGCCGGTATTCGCCGGCTCAGTCAGAGTATCCGTGAAAGGGCTGTTAGTCGTGGGCATTTACATTAATAGACCAACAATATTTCGAAATTTTATATATCAATTAATTTATTAAAATTTCGCAATTAGTAAATAATTAGATTTATTTTAATTAAAATAGTTAAGTTATTATAAATTTATATGGGTAAATATATAATGATTTCTTATATTTACGCGATCATTACACATTGATTAAACGTAATAAAATCCGTAAAAGTAGTTTTAATCAATAGGTAAATATGTGTTCTATATAAGCAAAAATGCCTCCAGTATGCATGAAGCGCCGAGTGATGAAGTCGGTCTCACCTACTTGGAACATCGTCAGTTTTACTGAGGAGTCAAAAATCTCCTCATTATAATAATTTATCCATAGCCAGTATTTGTTAGTTTATTTCATTCTGGACTGATTTATGTTTATTGGACACAATTTGGAGGGAGTTAGATAGTAGTAAAATTTTTCTACTATCTAGTCTCATAACAATTTTTTGTGTTGTCCACCTCAATTGAATACAATTTAAGTTCATAAATCAATACTTTCTTTTCTTTACATACATTAGCACAATATTTGATATTGCTCTTTTTTTGTATTTTCTTTACGTATTTATTAACTTTTATATATTTCTTCAATTTGGTTTTACTGCAATTAATTCTTACTATTTTTCCTGAGGTAGAAGGGTCGCCACCTGTCAAATTAATTGTTGCAGATTGCTGAAATATTTTAGAAGTATTACATTGCACAAGCTCAGAGAACAGGCTTTGCTTATGCATTTTAATGTTCAATCGAAGATAAAGATGATGTCTATGGGTCAGAGCATCCACTTACCATTAAGTGGAATGCGTGCTCGTTTTTCACTTTTATTCTATAAACAAACAAAACAGCTCACCTTCGCCCATGAGCATGGTTTAAAAGGCTGCTTATAACGTAATACAATTAATTACAACATTAACATCCCACATGCTAGCATATTCTCATCTACTGACGACGGCACTACCATTTTGTTTACAAGTGACTCCTTTAAAAAATTAAAGCTCGATGAAGAGCACGGTTTGGCTGTAATTTCGGAATGGCTAATTCTGAATTTACTTAAGTTAACTACCACCAAAACAAATTATATTTTATTTTCCATAAAATACAGCTTACTTTACTTTCCCAGCGATATTAAGATTCCTAACTGTCAGTCACTATTTAGCACAAATTGCAACTGTTCCACTATAACAAGAATAACTTTTACAAAGCACCTTGGAGTCTTTGTGGATCAAAGACTTTCATGGCTAATAATATTTTGACAAAATTCAGATCACGACTAGTTCTTAAGTACGCTAGAGTTCCTCTGGGAAGCGTTCTTAGGCCTTTTTAGGGTTCCGTAGTCAACTAGAAACCCTTAGAGTTTCGCCATGTCTGTCTGTCCGTCTGTCCGTCCTCGCTTAATCTCTGTGACCGTTAGCACTAGAAAGCTGAAATTTGGTACCAATATGTGTATCAATCACGCCGACAAAGTGGTAAAATAAAAATTGGAAAAAATGTTTTATTAGGGTAGCCCCCCTATATGTAAAGTGGGAAATGATTTTTTTTAATTTCAACCCTAACGTGTGATATATTGTTGGAAAGGTATTTAAAAATGAATAGGGGTTTACTAAAATCATTTTTGATAATGTCAATAATTTCGGAAATAATCGCTCCAAAAGTAAAAAACAATGTGTCCCCCCCCCCCCTCTAACTTTTGAACCATAAGTTTGGCAAATATGAAAAAAATCTGAAAAGTAGAACTTTATAAGGACTTTCTAGGAAAATCATTTTGAACTTGGATGGAAACAACAGTACCCACTACCGGGAGCAGTTGCAGGAGCGCGGAGCACTGCTGGAGCGCGAACATAATGGATACCCACCTTTAAACTCATAAGTGGGAACACTTATTGTGACGGACGGGAAACTACGGAACCATACACTGAGCGTGGCCCGACACGCTTTTGGCCGGTTTTTTTATTTGTTGGTAATTTGTGTAAACGATTCACTGGATTCAACTCCATTCCCATGTATTTTTTTCCGGATGACATATCTTTAATCGTAAAAAATAATCATGGAAATAAACAATATTATGAAAATGACATAAAATGAATAATAAATGACGTCATTTCATGGTTACATAATAATAATTTAAAGTTCAATATCGCCAAAACCTGTTATTTACAATTTTGTAGTAATAGTAGAAAGAAACCAGGCCTTGACATAAGATATAATAACGACAAAGTACAAGAAAACGTACAGATGAAATATCTGGGATTTAAACTTGATAGTAATTTTAATTGGATGGCTCATATTGACGAAATTTGTAATAACTTTAATAGATTTGTATATGTTTTGAATAGGTTAGGAAGAACATCGTCACGTCAAAACGCACTCATTGCATATCATGGAAATTTTGCAACAATATTAAGATACGGATCGTTAAATTGGGGTAATAGCCCTTAATCAGAGAGAGCTTTTATAGCTCAAAAAATGTGTGTGGGAGCCTTAACTGGGGCCAAATGGTACGATTCCTGTAAGCCCTTACATAAGGACCTGAACACACCAACTTTACCAGGCATGTTCATATTTGAAGCAAGTGTTCATGTAAAAAACCATTTACATATGTACAAAAAAGCATTATATCGTATACCTAAAACTGCATTTTGTTATCATGGCTGTTATGCGATGAGTTTAAAAATTTATTATAAACTTCCGGTAAGCATTAAAGAAGAGACAGAAACTGGTAAATTTAAAACCAAACTAAAAAGTTGGCTACTATTAAAATTTGTTTATGGCGTAAAACAATTTTTAAATGAATAGAATCTTGTTGCTTAAATTTGACATTATTGTATTCTTTTAAACTATTTTTTGTATTGTTCTATAGATTTTATATATGTACTCTTTTGACATTCTATGGAGGAGACTGGGACTGAGGACTAAGATGGAACGCCTCGTTGCCGGTAAAAAAGGGTCGTGCTACAGCCATAATATAGCTCTAGCGTGGCTCTATCACGTATTAAAAATTTATTATATTGATATGCAGATTTATATATAGACAGAGCAGCCCCTCCCCGCAGTAATCTTGGCGGCCGGGCTCAATCGCCGCTTGTGGGCACATACCTACGTACCTATGATAAAGATGTCTTGCGCATTTGAAAAAAAATACGCATTTTTTTTACTTTGGTGACGCAATTAACTTTTTGTTACCAGTACGATTTCTCGTTTTGCTATCGATCCGCTATGAGACAGTCTACAGGGGAGGTAAAAATAGTGGACATCAGGATGTAATGAGTTAGTTAATGTACTAATTAATTAATTAATTAAGGAATAAATGGTTTAATTAGTAAATAGTTATATGAGTTTTCTGTTGAAAATCCGGTATAAAATTTTTGGTTATGTTTACGTTTACCTCCAGTTTTTTCAGACAGCCACCGAACTCATAACGTCCATCGTCCAGTTCCTTTCTACTTATTTCCTTCCTACTATTCCAGAGTCATTTCGTTTAACGCCGGCATTAAGTGTAACTAACGAACTAAGTACGTCCGATTCCTTCCTCCTTCTTTCCTTTCTCCATAGGTTTGTGCTTCCTCTCTCTTAATGTTATCCACACCGAATTTCAAAAACGGCGGCCTGCCTCAATGGAGGCAAGCCGTCGGCGCAGGACAGGATTGTAGTGCCCAAGTGTATGCGCAACCACAGATGCACTCTCTATTCCCTCACTCTCGTAATCCGATGGTACGGTAAACCGATACGATCGGGAAAGAGATCGGGTGCAGGACCAAAGGCTCTGCCTGCTTTCCGAGGCACGGGGGTGAGACATCGCCAACTTCCTGACTCCTGGCAGTTACTGAGAATTTCTTGACAGAAAAACTCAATAATTGATTTTTTGTCCCGACCCGGGATTCGAACCCAGGAAATCATGATCAGCAACCACCACTAGACCAAAGGGGCGGTCATGATTTTCAATTAAATATATTATTAATATTAGCATATTATTAATAATATATTGAATTGAAAATGTGGAATTTAATTAAATAAAACGATATTCCGCCCAGTTGAAAATCATCTTCCACAATCACGTGTACTATCATGATGGATGAATAAATTGATATATTCGTCACTATAATATATACCATATCATATTAAAAATAACAAATAAAAAAACAGTATAATAATATAAATTTTTATTGTTGTAAAATAGAAATGTATATTTCTTATATCAGTGTCTTCAAGTCAAGAGTGAATAGGCTTTTGGTAAGCACTGGCGCATAGTGTTTTAAATAAAACTGAATTATTTTCTATTCACGGTTATTTGTTTTTGTTATTCTTCAAATAATTCTGAATAATCAGACGTAAATTTCACAGTTTACAAAACAGGTCTTAGGTAATGAAACAAAATAAACAATTTGAAATTAAAGTCCGCGCGTTCTATCTTGGCTTTCCGAGACATTCGCGCATGTACAGACGCTAGCTAGTAGATAGAGATGTGCCACTTCATACCTATTCGCTTCATTGCTTATCGAAACAGGTTTGTTTTGTTTATATCGATTATACTTATAATAAATTGAAAATTATTATTATTATAATGTAAATATTTTTATATATTTCAATAAAGCAATAGTATCTAATAAATAATTACTATGAAAATAAAATACACGGTATTAGCGGGGACAACAATTTCTTTCAGTAACTCCAAATTAATTTACTTTAAAGTTTTCAATAAATTATTTAATGCACACATCGTAATCACTATATTAAAAGCGACAAGGTGCATTTACACACCAATGAACCTTAAAAAATCTAAAGTAAAATCGAATGATAATCGATAATAACGATAATCGAGTATAATTTACACAATTGTAACCGAGCTGCTGATTGGTTTCGATGATGTTGGTGCTGTCAGTTAATATGCATCTCTAGTTTTAGTTACCACCCACCACCGCTTCTTGTGACCATTTAGTTCTTCCCAATTGTAACTGTGCTGCCACTTTTCGACTAACTTCATCCCGGCCAATATAGAACACACGGACTATAGATGAATAAATTAAGTTTATAGAAAATCATTTTGATATTATCTGTCCTCAAATTGTAAAACAAAACCTATCAGCCGCTTTATACATATAAGTCGTAGTAGCCAGTATAAGAGTAATAAATATGTAAGTCATGAATTACCACTGCTTGGTAGTAAAGATAGAAGATAAGTAAAGGAAAACATTGTAACGATAATTTAATTTCTCAGACTTGTAAGCGTGTGCTAATTCTATCTTAAACGATATAGATATCAATTAAAAAAATCTCAATACCCTGCATGACGCACGAAACTAACTAGTTTTGAATAATCGTTTAATTTCAGATGGTATATAAATTTTCCACAATCTTGTTGAGACTTTTCGTATTTCTAATTAGAAGCTGCAATGAGTCATCGCTCCAGTAGATACCAAAAGTTTTGATTAAAGATTTTACGTGAAGTTTTATAGGCACCTTGTTATTACCTCACAGAATAACAGCGTAAAATATCAACTTTTCATATGGTGAGTGCAGTGAACCGGAAACCCTTTTTACTGGAAACAAGGCATTCCATCTTAGTTCTAAGGGGTGACAACATACCCGCATTTTGATTTTCAATTGAGGATAAATGTAGATGTTTATGGCTACAGCATCCACTTACCATTAGGTGGACTGTGTGCTGGTTTGTCTTGTTATGTCTGGTGTTTGTAAACAATTAAGTAAAAGCTGCAAGTTCTGAAGGAAGTATTTGTTATGCTAAGACAGTGCGATTTACCATCTAAGGCTGCATCACCACTTAGACACCGTGACATCACCAGATGGGATTGTGGTTAAGCACTGGCTAAGTAAAAAAAATGAGTAATAGTTTTTAAATGATCTTTGTCCGCCTGACGGTAAGTAACAATGGTAGCGCCACTCGGCAGCCTTTGTTGTTTCACGCATGGGCCGGCTCAAACCGGGGTAGTACCACGACCTCACAGAAGACCAGCGTATTCTGGGGGGGGGGGGGGATTCCGCTCGAGACAACCTGCTCGAGGCAAACGGAGCAATAAGTCAAAGGCACCCCCTGCTACGTTATACCTGACTTTCTGCAACATCAGGGGACTTCATTCAAACCTGAACGCCGTCCACTACCATGTGGAAACGGCGAAGCCGGCCTTTCTGTTTCTAACCGAGACACGGGTGTTCGGCTAATGCTTCGTATCTCTCCTATACGGGGTACAAATTAGAACACTCTTTTATGCCCTGGGCTGGAGTTTGCGTGTATGTCAGAGAGGACATCTGTTTTCGAAGCCTCGGCAGCCTTGAAGGTACGGAACTGTCCATCTTATGGCTGCGCATAGGCAGCGATGACCATCCCCGCGTCTACGGGTGCCTCTACAGGTCCCATAGCGGTAATGCCGAAACAGACCGACTCGTTGACCACGTCCAGATGGCTACAGACTCCGTGCTACAATAGATCCTATCCGCAGAGATCGTGACACTTGGAGATTTTAACGCCCACCACGCTGAATGGCTAGGTTCTCGTTTAACCGATCATGCGGGTAGATCTGTTTATGACTTTGCTTTGGCATATGGTCTGACACAACTGGTTACCTCACCTACGCGGATCCCAGATGTGGAAGATTATGTACCTTCTCTGTTGGACCTTCTGCTGATCTCTCATCCGGACGAATATAGGGTTTCCGTTGATGCCCCCCTTGGCTCCTCGGACCATTGTCCGATCCGGAGTACGGTGCCATCGCGGTTGCGTACTGCAGGTTGCCACCGTGTTTGGCATTATAGGTCAGCAGACTGGGACGGGATGCGATCTTTTTTTTGCATCCTACCCTTTGTTGATAATCCGGCGCGTAGCAAACTCACCTGGTTTGCTTCTCGCCCGATGATCCATTCTTTTTATTCCATCATCTGTGGTGCCTATCGGAGGCAGAACCCCATTCCTACAAAATTGCACTAGGTCATAAGCAGAAATGCTACCAGGCCTAGGCTCGTGCATCAACGTCTCGGAATGCAAATATTAGCGCCCTTAAAAAGAAGTACAATTCAGCCTCCAGGTCCTTCAAAAGCGTCATTTTCAACGCAAAGTCAGAGCACATTGGCAGAATTGGCGAGAAACTAGTTCGTCTTCCTTCAGGAACACGTGTATTCTGGTCTCTCGCCAAGGCTATCCAAGGGAACTTCTGTCAGCCACCTCTCCCATCTCTGCACAGGTAGTATATCTCACTGGCCCATGCTGCAAAGGACAAAGCCGATCTGCTGGGCTCTCTTTTTGCGTCCAACTCGACTCTTGATGACGGGGGGAACACACCGCCAACCATCCCACGGAGTGAGTGCTCCACGCAGGATGTCCTGTTTACCCAACGCTCAGTGCGCAGAGCACTCCTATCCCTGGACGTCAATAAGTTGAGTTGGCCAGATGGCGTCCCTCCTATTGTACTGATGACATGTGCCCCGGAGTTGGCACGAGTTTTAACGCGTCTTTTCCTATACTCCTACTCCTTCGGCGCAGTCCCGAAATCATGGAAGACAGCCCTCGTGCACCCGATCCCTAAAAAATGTAACCGTCCGTCCGATCCGTCCAACTACAGGCCTATCACCATCACTTCCTTGTTCTCTAAAATAGTGGTATCCATTATAAACAGCCAGTTCATGAAGTACCTTGAAGATTGCTAGCTGATTAGTGACCGCCAGTACGGTTTACGTCGCGGTCGCTGGTGATCTTCTGGGTTACCTAACTCAAAGATGGGCGGAGGCCGTAGAGTCCAAGGGGGATGCGTTGGCCGTTAGCTTGGACATAGCGAAGGCCTTTGATCGGGTTTGGCACAAAGCGCTTCTTACGAAGCTTTCTTCCTATGTGCTTCCCGAGAAACTGTGCAATTGGATCAACAGTTTTCTTCCCGATCGGAGCATCATGATCGTAGTAGATGGTGCATGCCCCGATTACAAACCCATTAACGCTGGTGTTCCATAAGGCTGCGTGCTATCACCAACGCTGTTTCTTCTGCATATCAATGACATGATGCAAACCGGTAAAATTTATTGCTATGCAGACGACAGGACTGGTGATGCTTTGTACACCGTCCGTGCCAATATTTCCCGGGAAAACGTTGTAGAGTACCGGGATAGACTTGTGTCTGAAGTCGAAACTTTATTGAACAAAGTCTCGGACTGGGGGCGACTAAATCTAATCCAGTTTAATGCCCAGAAGACAAAAGTTTGCGCGTTTACCGCTAAAAAACTCCCTTCATCGTGTCTCCTCAGTTTCAAGGCACTCCCCTTGTTGCCTCAGCCAGTATTGGAATCCTCGGCTTCGACATATCTAGTGACGTGCAGTTTTGTGGTCACTTGGATGAGAAGGCCAAATTGGCCTCTAGAAAGCTTGGCGTGCTCAGCAGAGCGGGACAGTATTTCATGCCGGCTCACCGCCTGCAACTTTACAATGCGCGGGTTCGGCCGCATATGGAATACTGTTCCCATCTCTGGCCCGGTCTACTACCCGGAACTTGTTGACGGGCGGGAGAACTTTGGCCGGCTGCGCGAGTTCGCGCACGGATGGCACGCAAGGAGGACTGCCCTGGTTAGGAGACATTCAGGTGAAGAGCAGCCCGGAACCGAAGACGTGGAGTGTTCGTCCAGCCCAGAATGGGAGAGTGGAAACATGGGACAAGGAGTAGATTAAATAACTTGTAGAGAGTCAAGAAAGTGCGCGCGGGAAAGAGCCCTGAGCAAGTACCGCGTGCACCTCTCGTGATTCGGCCCGTATAACCGCAAGGTTGGTGGGGCCATGGGAGGTGGAGGGTTGTTCCCATCTCTGGGCCGGGACTCCCCAGTGCCAGCTACTTTCATTTGATCGCATCCAGCGAAGAGCTATTCGAATCGTCGGCGACCGAGCTCTCTACGATCACATTGACTCACAGGCACTGCGAAGAGATGTTGCATCTTTTTGCGTACTTTACCGCATCTACCAAGGGGAGTGCTCGGAAGAATTGTTCGAACTAATTCCAACCGCACAATTTCACCATCGCACATCGCGACAAAACTCGCGATACCATCCATACCTTCTGGATAACTGGCAGTCCACCATCGTGCGATTTAAAAGAAGTTTTCTTCCTCTCACAACTTCCTTGTGGAATCACTACCATCAGAGATTTTTCCGGACCGATACAACTTAGGGACCTTCAAAAAAAGAGTCTACTCCTTTTTAAAAGGCCGACAACGCATCCCCTGGTGTTGCAGTTGCTCATGGCGGCGATAATTACTTACCATCAGGTGAGCCGTATGCTCGTTTGACCCCCTCTCCTATAAAAAAATATTTCTGTATTTCATTTATTTTATGTGTCAGCAAAATGTATATAATACGTAGTTAGCCCTTTGTATTCATTTATATTAAGCAATGCAATAAAAATAAAAAAAATAAATCTGTCTTCGATTAAGAATCAAAATACATATGCTTTGTCTCCCCTGAGGACTAAGATGGAAAAGTTGTAGAAGGGTCTCCGGTTCTATACGCTCACCATACGAAACAGAGCAGCATTATTCTGCTGTTTGACGCTGGTATTCTGTGCTCACCGAGCTTAGAAGAAATTCGAAGTTTCTCTGCATAATAAACTTCGTAATGAGGATATCCGTAGAAGCAGTAGCTTGCGGGAGAGGGAGCTTATGTCCAGCGCGTACGAAGAGCTTTAAGCAGCTGCAACAAGCGAACTAAAAACTAAACGATTGACTTATTAACGACGACTCCGTGGCGCAGTGGCTTAGTAATGAGTGGGTTCGCTGGGGGTCGCGGGTTCGAATCCCGCACGGAACAAGTATGGCCTACAAATATTTGTTCCGGGTCTGGATGTTTGTCCTTGTGCAATTGATGTTTGTAAACTACATCCACGATACAGAAGAAAATCCTAGTGTATGGGGTAACGTTTTTTTTAATACAATAAAATACATTAAGTGTTTATAGATTATCTAAATATGTAATTCACGTAAAAATGAACTGACTTTTTTGTATCATTAACTACTAGGCACCCGGCGCGTAGCTGCCGCAGAAAAAATAATAGTGAAAATATCGTTCTGAATTTGGTAGAGTTATATTGTTTAATTAGGAATGATAATACATTAATTTGAAATTGAATGATAACTTTCAAATAAATTTGTCAGTACGATACGCGCGTCACCTACTTTTACTTAATTGTACTATGCCTATAACCTTCGCGCAATTGCAATGAATAAGTGAACGAATTTTTACCCAAATCTGATAAACGGTATCGCACCGCATAAAATAAGAACAACAAACATTATTTTTTATATATTAAGGTGTACTCAGTATTATTACAACACTATTTTGATTTTATTAAGTTTAAAATTTTTACATTACTATTATTTTTGCTTAAAAATGGGCTCACTCTTGACCTCCATATGGCCCGTGGGAAAAGATGAGGTCTACGATGGAGCGAGTTTGCCCAGGATAAGCCTGTTAACACGCATCTTGAAGAGGTCTAGGTTAAGAGGTACTCGGAAAACTTAGGTTTTTTAATTGATAGAATCAGGCGTTACTTTGCGGAAGTCCATTATAATAAATAATTTGTTACTTAGCAACATTCCGCTAACTTATTACAATGATGTGTCTTACCTGGATTGAAGAGCACCTCCCGCCCTTCCTCAATTGCATGCACTAACTCCGTCACCACTAGTCCAAGCACTACTACTCCCAACACCACCATTCCAGGTAAGACACACCATCGACGACAATACGACACGTGTTTCGCCTCTACACGAGGCATCCTCAGGTAATGTAGACTCTACTATTGGAGCCTAAGTAGGTCAAACTACATATCGCCGGACACTTTGAGATCGAACCGAAAGATGATAACCTGCAGTACGTATGGTACTCCGGTAGGAGAATTGAGATGGTGGTGTGAGCTTATGAAGCTCAAAGGCACACTCTCATGAAGTACAATCTGTAGAAGACCGACAAACGAGCAAATTGGTGATGTTGAGCCAAGCTGTGATGCTTAGTTTCCACCAGCGTTTTGTCGTCAATAAGCCTCTTGACATTGCGTTCTACTGAGTCGAGTGCGACAAGTCGATATTTAGCTGAGCTATCCCAAAGGTGACTACAATACTCCATGTAATGTTCAAACTTGAGCCTTGTATAAAGTTAGAAGCTGAAGTATCGCTTCAGCTTGTTTAGAGTACCCAGTATTTGGTCGCAATTTGTGTGTGCTTTCAACTCAATGTTAGCGCCAAAGTTGAGATTAACCCTCAACTGTATTCCGAGAAGCCGATCAGTAACGTCTACAGATGTACCTAAGTAGGAGTCAGATCAAATGAACTACGTTTTGCCGAACCAGTAGTAAATGAAAAAAGCGACTTTCTATAATATTGATAAGTATTAGTTTACAGTCTATATTGAATAAAAAAGTTTCTGTTTCTGTTTCTGCGGAGGACCGACAAGCCTGCGTTTTGACGGCGTTGAAAGTGACCAAATTGTCATCAAAACATTTGGCGACTACACTTAAAGTCGCATTGATCTGCTTCACTATGGTCTCTCTAAATGAACGTATTACTGCCCCTCCGTCTTTTGCACTAGACACGAATCTCTGTATGATGATGCTGTCATTAGTATACCCAACAATACCCGGTAAAGGAAGGTTATTGATGTGCAACAGGAAAAGAGTCGCAGAGAGAACAGACCCCTGGGGAACTCCGGCAATAATATGCATTAAGTCAGAAGAGCAGTCATCTATGACTACCCCGATCGGCTGTTCACTTAGAATCCAGTTGCAAAATTCTGTGAGTATGCCGTAGGTAAGAAGTTTACTCAGCAGACTTGCGTACCAAACCCTGTCAAAGGCCTTCGAAATATCGAGTGAAACTGCGTGAGCTTTACCGTTCTCGATGACCAAGCAAGCAAGCAAGAAGATCCCCTGTGGACCGTCCCCATGGTAGTCGTATTGATAGTCACTGAACAGGTCATTTGTTTCAAGATACGTCAGCAGTTCATTATTCAGTACCCTTTCCATAACTTTACAGAGTATGTAGGTTATGAAGATTGGTCGATAATTACTGGTATCGGCACGACTACCCTTCTTGGGTACTGTTTTTACACTGGTAAGCTTCAAATTTTTTGTCATGTGGCCGTTTAACAAGTAAAACTATCGAAAGTGGTGGTTTCGATCATTTAACATTTTTGATGTTAAGTGCATGTGGAATTCACACATATGCATTACAGCCTATAAAATACACTGTTGAAAATGACCTCCCCAATCGATTGCTTATAGGGGGGATTTTGTCCTAGTTACCACTTTTAGTAGGTGGATTGAATGCCGCAGATTTTTATACATTTAAATTTTTATCAGGAAGACGCTGCTGCCCATCTCCTATTCAGCGTCCCTGTCTCACTCCTTACGGTACTTACGGGACGATATGGGTAGTGGAAATTCTTACACCATGCCACTCCACGGTTATTGAGCAAATAACACATATATCATGTTGGATAGCTCACATGATTCTCTCTCCATGCGGACTTGATAAATCGACACCATAAGCCACTGAAACTAATTTTTAACGTAAAAATTGCACTTAATCGAATAAAAAAAATAAGTTCAACAATGGTTTATCTTCCAGACAATGTGGTTTTTATATCACTTACATGTTCAATATTTTTAGATTGTTAGATACCATTTCATGCCACAAAACGTTAGATTCTTGAGTTATAGGCGCGAGTAGAACATATAATATATCTACGCTCTACGCTACGCTTAAGTCATGCAGTACAAAATATTTTAAGTAAGCAAAAATGTAGTAATTTTTGAATTTTAACTAACATTTTTAAGTAAGACTTATTAATCCTTATTGACACCGTGAATTGATAGTAGAATGATTATTTTAAAACAAGAATAAAGTTAAGAACTTAAACTCAACTACGACAAAAAATGCGGTTTTATTTTATTATTTTAACATGCCTTTATTTAAACTGTTCCGGGGTCGTAGTGGGTATACCTACCTCGTTCTTTTACTTATTATAGAAGATTCAAGAAATATAAGTTTTGTACCTAGTTTTCCTGTATAAAAAAGTGAATTTATAATGCGATATACGACCCAGTATGCGCTGTTCGTGATGAAAATTATCGATCGCTGTAGAAATACAAAATATTCCAAAAACCAAATTTAATACATACTTGACCAAAGTAAGATATTATTATTATTTTTATAATCACAGGGTTTTATTTCAATATATTGTTTCGCTAAAAGTATGTAGGATTTATATATACTTATACGTCTTGGACTTTATGGAGTGACCTAAAGGTGTACATCGGTATCTGCTACTAGAACTTCTCGAAGAGTAGAATTAGGTGTGCCGAGATTGTGCTCTTTATGTTAGTTATAATGAGACTTACCTCCGGAATCGGTAGAGTGACTTGAAGATGTACTTCTGTGAATGCTACCGGAACTCCTCGAAGGTGTGTCGAGTTAGGCCTGGATTGTCAGTTACGATGAGACCTTACCTCTGGACTTGATAGAGTGACCTGAATGAGTACCTATTTTCGTGAATGCTAAATTAAAATATTGGTTATGACTGGATGAAAAACTTTTTGAAATCGAAATAAAGTTGATGAGAAAAAAGATCTGTTAACGAGTCAGGTAAAACAAATTAGTTTTTACGATAATTCCTGAGTACAAATACCTAAAAATCAAAGTAATATTAAAGTTGATTTCTGATCGTTTTAAGATAATTCTCTAAAAAGTATTGTCAATTAACATTTAAAAAAAATAATCTTATTAATAATAACGTAGTAAAATTAAAAAATAATATTTTCTATAACAATAGAAAATCAACAAATTGAGATTTTTTTTCTACATTTTTCGACTAGTTTATGAGCATTATCAGTCGTGCGCTTTTGGATTTTCCAAACTTTTTTTATTGGTGTTTGACATAAAATTATCAAAAAATTAGAAGTAGCAGTAATTAGGTTATTTGTAAAAACTTTTATTAATCATATACCTTTGAAACTTTTACTGTTACTTTAACTGGCCTACTGGAAGAAATTTCATTATGAGATAAGTAGAGCCTCATAACGAAATTTCTTCCAGTAGTCTTTCTATCCCTAACTTGTGTGTACATAAATTGTTAAATAAATAAATAAAACTTGTGTGTATTTAAAGTACTCTAAAAAATTGACGTATAACATGAGCGCTTATGGCATGCACATTTGGATTTACCAAAGTACCATTAATGATGATAATAAAAATTAAGTAAGAATTAATTCAAATTTAAAAACGACTACCTGTTTTACATACTTAGAAATCTCTTATAAGATAATGCAGCATTAAGTCCTAGTGTATGAAAAAGCAAATTCTTAATTTGTTAATAAATGCAAAACTATCAATTTTCAAACGTTTATTTATTTCTGTATGCTGTAGTAAATGTTATTGGTGTCACAAATACTATAATTGTTTGTATCATCTTGTTCAAATATTTTATCTTGGCATTGTTTGTTTACCCAAAAAAATAACTTAAAACACTGTCAAAATAAATACAATTAAGGAAATATCTAAAACATAGTGCTTATATTATCATTTAGTAAAGCCTTGCACAAGTCAAGAACCTAGGCCTCCCCCAAGAAATGCCGCAATGCACAGAAGGTTGTCACTACAGATAGTGGGGGGCCGCCCTCCACGTCGTTTACCGGTACGAGGCTGTCACTCGAGAACCCGAGAGTTTGTGGGTTTTTCGAGCTATATGGCCGGCCCATTATCATTTCAGTCTAGTAATCCGTTGGGCTACATCATTTATTAGTGCTTATATATTTGTTGGAAATTGCGATGAAATGTAACAGCCATTAAGCTGTTTTAGTATATTATTGCTATCGGTTAAAAGGTATAACGCCTTGCATTCATTTGATAATGAATTTAAAGATTTCATATTTTTTAGAAACAGACGCATCTAATAAGCGTCAGTCGTAAATTTCGCAGCACGAGAGATTCCTGCCGGCACCGATAAAAGTTAATAGCAATTTTATGTGCTGGTATACCACATGCTCGTTGGTGAATAAAAACATGGTAAAAAACCTTCACATGTCCTCGAAATAATGTGAATACTCTCGTAGTGCGACGAGTGCCGCAGTGGGGCGTCTATAGAATATATTTTTACTTTACTATAAATTAAAACTATGAACATTATTATTAATTTATCTAAACTTTTTATTAATTTACCGTGTAGTAATTGTGTTGTAAGTAGCGGTGTAAGATTATCCGCAACCCCATATCACTCCGTGGCCACCGACAGAGGTAAACAAATCAGAATATGAGCAACAGCGTCTTCCTAATAACGACTAATAATAACGACTAATAATAACGACTAATAATAACGACTAATAATAACGACTAATAATAACGACTAATAATAACGACTAATAATAACGACTAATAATAACGACTAATAATAACGACTAATAATAACGACTAATAATAACGACTAATAATAACGACTAATAATAAAAAACTGTGGTTGCCAATACGCTTGCCAAGGGTGGCAACTATGGAAAAAATATATAACTACATGTAGTTCTACCACAACTTAAATTGACCGAGTAAATTCAATTGAAATAAAGCTTACACCTTTTTTTTACTTATGTACATATTTTATTAGGTTGAAATTGTACGTAGTTTATTTATTTATAATTTATAAGGGCAAAAAATAATCGTTATAACCCGAGTGCTACATATTCTTATTGTCTCCCGCAATAAGGCATTGTTATGACTATATACTTTTGCAACTATGTATTTTTAAGTATAAGACTATAATACTTTGAGTTGTGGTAGCTCAGGGGTTTAGCGCTCACTGTGAGTTTCACAGTACGCGAGCAACCCGGGTTCGATCCCCGCCGGCACCTACGAAATTGTTAATTGCAATTTTAAGTGCTGATTTGCCATGTGCTCGGCGGTGAAGGAAAATATCGTGAGGAAACCTGCATGTCTGATAAATAAGAAAAAAAACTGTTTCGACGACATGTGAAGTTCGGCAACACGCATTAAGGTAGCGCGCCGGACATTTCCTTGCCCTAAAACTCTCTCAGAAATTAGAGGAGCCTGTGCCCAGCAGTGGAACGTATATAGGCTGGTGAATTTAAATTTTATACTTTGTAAAGGCTAATTTTGAATAAAATATTTTGCCTTTGACTCTGACTTTTAAATATAGCTCGTTGTTTTCGTTCATCCATCCATCCACTGGCGAACATAGTCCTCCTTCATAAATTGAAACAGGGATTATTTTGCCACAGTTACCACGCTTGGTAGAGGTGTTGAGAAGCGAAGTATCTTATAATTTTGAGTCGTCATCAGGGACACGCTGTAGTCCATCTCCTGCTTCGTTTACCTCTATCAACTCTTACGACACCCCTGGTATTTATTACATAGTGTCGTAGAGGTATTCTTACACCGCCACTAAACGGTTATTTTGTTACATAATTCACGGTTGTTTTCGTTTCATTATATTAAGTTAACGTAGTAAAGTCACGCTGGAGCGATATTATGGTTGTAGCACGAATGGGTCGGCTCGACCGGGGCAGAACCACGCTCTGACAGAATACCAGCGTTAATACCGCTGTGTTTCGTATGGTGAGTGTAGAGATCCAAAGACCCTTTTGAAACGAAGCATTCCATCTTAGTCCTTAAACATTATTCAATTTTTCTTTTAATGTGAAAATGAAATATTATATATAACTAATTATAGCATAACTAGTGTTTATAAGAAATAATTAACACCTAAACTGCCGCCGGTCACGTTTTATATCCAATACTCTGAACAAGGGGACTGACATGACAGTCAACGGCTTAAGGTTTTTTTTAACTATTCCAGGTGATGTAGCGTATAGAGATTATGAAAGATGGAGAAGCGCATAAAACTAACAAAAGCCTATTCCACTCTTGCCTAGAAAACACCCACACTGTAATCGGATGGAAAGGCAGATGCTGGCAACTTATTCTCTCCTTTGCTGTAAGCATGGTGAACGACGTAACAAATGGTTTGGTTCGAATGCGTGGTAAGTCAACAATGAAAGCATGGAGACTGGCTGAACGTCTGGTTGTCCGATGGTGGAAGAGTGAGGGACGAATTAAATTAAGCAATTCCTGCGCACACTCTTCGAAATGCATCCTGTAGAAAACCGAAAGGCTGGCTACTTTGCGCCCATGTTCGAGGCTGGTAATATTGAAGGTTAAGTTTGTCTTAAATAGTTGTTACTTAAATAATTATTAAAGAGCTGTTTAAGGATTTTTTATGATCAGGCTCTAAACAAAGTAATTTATCTCAGACCCGAGATTTTGACTTGATGTCATACCTAAAATAATAAACAAATACGATTATAAAATCAATGATAATACGTGTAGGTAGATTTGTTTTTGTTTGTTTTTTATTGGTTTTGCAGATGTCACGGTCATTGTAACTTGAAAATCAAAATAAATGTTATTTTTCCTCTATAATGAACTGAGCGATCGATTGACGAACGAATTACACATTACAGTCGTGGCTTGTTATAGCTGACTTACTGCTACTTTGTAATTGAGAACCTGATTCAAGTCGCATGTGGATAGCAGTCGATATTACTTTGTGCAGATATAATTTGATTTGAATGAAATTGTAAACGTGAGCAAAAAGAAGCTCGTGACTAGTTAAATAGTGACCTTGGCCTTATCAAATATGATACTTTTAGAGAAAATAATTCTAAATTGTTTAGAAATATTTCTTTCTATTTAAATTAAAAATATTTCTCAATTACTAATTTGAACTGGCTAATATCTAATATTTAATATTTTAATATTTAATATTCGCTAATACTTGGGAAACCACGAGATGTACTCTAATATGAACAGTTGTGGTTAAATGTAACATAAGCAGGGATGCGCGCGTACCGTACTCCTCATTTGTTGGGCGCTGGCAGAATAACAGCGTTGTGGGCAACTGCAACATTCTAGCTGAGCTAGAGCCCATTCATTACTACACTTTGTAATTATGGTTATTTCTGCGTGTACTGCTTAATGTAATTTTATTGGTGGTAATGAATAAATGTTTTATTATTATTATTATGTGGGGTATCTATATAGTTTTCTCATCCGGTTGGGTTTTATAAATATATAATTATAAATTAAAATGAAAGGATAAATATACATAAATATCAATAAAATAAAATAAATACAAAAATACATAAATAAATTAAAGCCCAACCAGATGGATGCCCTCGGCAGGGGAGACCAAACGGCCGAGGGTTAGGAGGAAAGGGAAAGAAACCGGCGGACGATGCGGGCGGTATCGAGGAGCACCGTCTTCAGCATTTGAGCCCGGAGCGGTCCGTCACGGAGTCCCAGTCGCCTCTGATGACCCGAAAGGCTGACTGGGATTAGCCCATCCGCAGAGACGACTACAGGAATAATTTCGGCCGGCATACCACCCCACATGTCGGTCACCTCGTGAGACAGGTCCAGATATTTTGTTCGTTTATCTGTTTCGGCTTTCACAAGGTTCTCGTCATACGGAATGGTAATGTTGACCAAAAATATCCTTGACTGTGCCCGGTCCATCAGCAAAATATCAGGCTTATTCGCAAGAATAGTCCTGTCCGTGATGATGGCCCGGTCCCTGTAGAGCCTGGCGCGGTCATTTTCGCACGGCTTCCGGCAAGTACTTGTAATACGGCAATTTCCGGTCCACGAGAACGTATTTCAGAGTGAGCTCCTGGTGTAGAATTCTGGCTACTAGGTTGTGCCTGTGCAAGTACTCAGAGTTAGAAAACACCGAACAACCGGAGATGATATGCCTAAGTGACTTCCCGGGATGGCGACAAGCTCGACAGACGTCGACAATGCCATCCTTTAGGATGTATCTCCGATAGTTGTTGGTCTTAATAACCTGATCCTGTATTGCACAGATAAAACCCTCGGTTTCTTCGAAGAGGTCACCGAAACGTAGCGAGTTGAGGGAGCTGGCTGTATCTACGTGGGGCTCAAGTAGAGCCCTGTAGTACCTCCCGTGGAGCTCCTTTTCCTTCCATACTGTCTCCTGGTCGGAAATGCTCTGTACTGCCGAGTCCTGCCATTGCTCGTTGGCGAAGGATAGGTTTAGTGTTATTATAATTCGGAGATATAAATATAATAATACAAAAATAAGGTAGGAATACTTAACGGTTTCTTAATAAGTTTTTTTCCTTTCGCAGCTTTTCAAATTTATTCTTACGAATCGCAGTAAACCAGCTACTGTTTATAATGTGCATGTACCAGTACTATTTATTACAGCTTTTTACGATCTGGCACAAGAAACATTGTAAAGGTATGCAGACAAGCCATTCATCAACATCATCGTCATTACAGCCCTTCACAAGTCTACTGCTGAACATAGGCCTCCTCTCAGGTATGCCACAAAGCACGGTCCTGAGCCACCTGCATCCATCGACCTCCTGCATGTCTTTCCTACCCGGTCGTCACTCCATCTAGTGGAGGGTCGCCCTAAATGTCACCTACCGGTACGAGGCTACCACTCGAGAATTCTTCAAACAAAAAAAACTTGTTTAAAACAAAGATCATATACAACATCCATGTCACACCTATGCCAGTAGTTATTGGGAGCACTAAGCTCGAAGTTGTTGACGAGTACGTTTACCTGGAACAAATAGTCTGACTAGTTAAGTGCAACTTCGACCGAGAGGTCAATCGACGGATTCAACTTGGCTGAGCAGCGTTCGGGATATTACGATACATCGTCAGGTATAATACCTTAATATTTGAGGGATAAGTCGCTCGCGTCAAAACCAAATCCTAGGCCCACCCTACACGTGTCCCCCGGGTGGTGCTAAATGAACGACAAACCGATAGCACAGACTCGGCTCCTCGCCGTGGTAGCGGCGTGAAATATACTACCCCTTATTTCGCACTATGAGGAACCAAACAAAAGAAATGGCCCCGAGTTCCTGGCGCCCCTTTAATGGGGCAGGGGTGCGAAGAATCTCCGGGAGGAAAACCGGAGAGGAGGTTTACCACCCGTCACGTTCTGTCTCCCGGAGGGGCGAAAAGTGGATTGCAGAGGCCCGTCTGGCTACGTTGAATGTATGTGGAGCAATGAATGATAAAATGGATGAAGTATGCGATATGATGTATGTTATAGCAATAGAAGTGTTATGAGTAAATGAGACGAAACGGAAGGGGAAGGATGTCACTACACATGGCATGCATACCGCATATTGGTTTGGTGTGGACGAAATTGAGCGGGCATGCCAGGGAGTAGGTATCATCTTTTCAGAAAAAATGGGCCTTTGTGTGAAAGAGTATGAATGTGTACGTCCAAGACTGCTGTGGATACGAATGAAAGTGGGCTTAAAGAAGTTGTTTGTGCTAGGGGTCTACGCCCCAGACATGTCTAAGCCCACTTATATCCGAGAGCAGTTTTGGGAAATAGTAAGGATGGTGTTAATGAAATGTAAGGGAAATGAGAATATTATTATGCTAGGAGATTTTAATGGAAGGGTTGGGGTGAGGAGGCTTGGTTATGTAAGGATATTGGGAACGTTTGGTGATGAAAGTATAAATGAGAATGGTGAAAGCCTCCTCACCGTATGTATGGAAAATAATATTTTTGTGACGAACACTTGCTTTCGCCACAAGAGGATTCACATGTATACTTGGGAAAGAGGTGATGATAGAAACATGATAGATTTCGTATTTGTGGATGAAAAAATGAGGGGCGCAGTGGTAGATACAAGGGTTTACCGGGGGTCTAACGTAGAAACGGATCATTATTTGGTTTTATGCCGAATTAATGGTCTATTCATCTATTCAGCCATCGGTCATCTGTGACTACCACTGCATTACAGCATATTAGAACCGAAAGCTTACAAGAGGAAGGTAAGAGAAACAAGTTCGAATGTAGACTGAAAGAAAATATAAGTGGTTTGGATGAATTATGTATGAATGAGATAGACTTCGAGAATATATGGCAAAATGTAAAGAAAGGTTTAGTGGATGCAGCTACCGAAATATGTGGTGTTAGTAAGAGAAAGAATGAAAGGAAAAATAATACGTTATGGTGGGATGATGAGATACGTATGGAAGTTGAAGCAAAGAAGAGAACATGGCTAGATTTACTAGCAACAAAGGCTGGTAATTCTGGCGGTATGAATGGTGATATTGAAAGAAAAAAGCAGGAAAGAACGGATAAGAATGATAGAAAAATATCGGATAACTTCCAGGCAAATATTAAAATGTTCTGGAAATTCGTAAGAACTGCCAGGGGACATTCAAAACAGCCTATGATGAATGCTATAAGAGACGAGAATGGCTATATTCTGAATGATGAAGTTTTGAGTTTAAAGAGATGGAAGGAGTATTTTGAAAGCGTTGTTATGAGTGAGGAGACAACGTATAAAATAAATGAAGTAGAAACTCCGAAAGAGGAGGAAAGAGGTAGCGAAATAAGTATAGATGAAATAATGAAAGGAATGAAAAGCATAGAAGCAGGTAAGGCTGCCGGATATGATAGAGTTTCACTCGAAATGCTAAAGGCTGGAGAGGAAGTGGTGGCAGGGCTGCTGCACACCTTGTTTAATATATGCTGCGAACTGAGGCGGGTACCGGTAGACCGGTGCAAAGCCGTGATAGTCCCAGTATATAAAGGAAAAGGGTCGCAGCAGAACTGTAAAAACTACCGTGGTATCAGCCTTCTTAGCATTGTGGGAAAACTGTATGCTAAGGTACTGATTGAAATGTCATGAAAAAAACTGATGAAAAAATTTGGGAGGTGAAATCGGGATTTAGAAAGGGAATGGGATGTACAGATCAAGTCTTTTCCATCCGCATGATCGCGGAAAAGTTTTTGGCCAAAAACCAAGGTTTTTTGTGCGTTCATGGACTTGGAAAAGGCCATTGACAGAGTGGATAGGGATGTGCTATGACAAACACTGAATTCATTTGGGTTGAACGCTGGCTTGATACAGGCATTGGAGTCGCTTTATAGGGACTCTAGTGCTTGGGTTAGGATCAACGGGGTCTACTCGGACTGATTTGGCATCCTTAAAGGTATCAGACAGGGCTGTGTGGCTTCCCCGTGGCTGTTCAACCTATTTATGGACAGTTATTTGCAAAATTTGAAAGTTGAAGATTGCGGATTAAGAATGTATGAGTTAACCGTCAAATGCCTTTTGTACGCCGATGATCAAGTTATTCTTGCGTCGTGGGCGGCCGAGCTGCAAATGATGGTTACATTAATGAACAGATCATTAAAAGAAAGGGGTATGAAAGTGAACGCAAGTAAGACGAAAGTTATGGTTTTTGAAAGAGAAGAAAGTAAGACGATATGTGAAATAAGAATAGAGGGGGAGTTGATCGAGCAAGTAGATGAGTTTGTATATCTGGGTTGTGTATTTAGCAGGGATGGGAGATGTGAGCAGCATATAGAACGACGAGTGAATGCATAGAATAGATGGAATAGAATAGAATAAATGGGGCCCTACACTCTATTTTGAAGAGTCAAAATGTGTCGAAAAAGGCACGTATGACAATTCACAATGCTGTGTTGGTCCCTACTTTAACGTATGGTAGTGAAAGTTGGTTGTGGCAGTGGAAGTACCAGAGTAGAATGAACGCAGTAGAAATGTGGTCGTTAAGGAGTATGTTAGGGTTGAATCTGAATGACAGGGTAAGATATTGTGTTATAAGAGAAGAGTGTGGTTTGCAAGATGATGTTGTGACCAGGACTAAGAAAGGAATGCTTCAGTGGTTTGGTCATGTGGAAAGAATGAATGAGGCAAGAGTGACAAAGAAAATTTATGTTACAGAAGTGAATGGCAGAGTCGGAAAGGGACGTCCTGAGTGAAAATTTATCGACCGAATTGGCGATTTATTGAAAACGGGCCAAATTAGGAGTACCCTTAACCGACGAGCATGTATGCGTAGGTGTATGGATGTGAAGGAGGCGAGAGAGGTGTGTCAGGATCGTGCCAAATGGAAGTCTGTAGTCTCTGCCTACCCCTCTGGGTGACAGGCGTGAGTGTTTATGTATGTATTATGTAATACCTCAAAACTTGAAAACGATTTTGAACAACCTGTGCGTGTTGCCAGTGATGAGTTATCATCATATAGGATCTGAGACGTGGTCAATTACTGCTGGCCGTATGAGAACGCTCAAAGTCGCTCAGCGAGCTATGGATATGGGGTTTCTCTGTGGTTATCTGTAAATTTGGCAAATGAAGAAATCGAAATAATAGCATAAAATAGCAGCTTAATGCTGCTGTGTTTCGTTTGGTGAGTGTAGAGAACCGATGGCCCGTGTTATTGGAATTGAGGCATTCCATCTTAGTCCTCAGGAGTGAAAACGCATTTGCATTTTGATCCTTAGTTGAAGATAAATGTGGATGTCTATGGGCCACAGCATTCACTTACTATCAGGTGGATTGTGTGCTCGTTTGTCACCCAATTCTATATGAAAAAAACGGCTTCCAAAATTTTGAAAATGTAACTCAATACAGTCACATCGTGCAATGTAGAAAATAACGTTTAATTACAAGTTGATTATTAAGGAAGAGCTATTTAAAAGAAAAAAAAAACCGTTTGTATAATAACCTTTGCAGAAAATAAATAAAGTGCGAAAGCTCGAGCAGTTAACGGGTTTTACTTGACTATCTTATAATTCTGTTTTTCTCGTGTTCAACGGTCATTTTTGAATATTCTCTTACACTACACAATCTGTAAAGCCTGTTTATATAATTATCAGCTATTATTTACTTACAAAATATTGTACGTTTCACAAAGCAATTCAAAAAGTAAAAACGTAACTGTTTTTCCCAAAATTTTTAGGAAATGAACACAAACTATAATCAGACTAAAACCAAGTTAATGTTTTTTTTCAGTTTTATTAATTATAAGGTTATAAAAAAACATACAATACATTTGAAGTTTCGACACCTGAATCTGAGTCTATATCTATCTAACATTCTATCCATGCATGTGAGTTACATGCATGATTCAGGAATATGATAAAACTTTACAAGATCTCACTTTTTACCACAGTAATAAAAAGCAAATACAATTTACGCAATTCTTTCTAGTAATTTGGTTGATTCATAATTATTATATTTTTATAGTAAACGTTGGTGGACCTTTTTCTTCGTGGAGCCTCTTATATTACCATTCTTATCATCATTATTAAAGCCCGAGGAATTCCACAAAGCACACGGCTTTCTGTATCCTATACCTGGTCGTCTCGCTATCTAGTGGAGGACCGATCTACACGTTAATTCCCGGTACTAGACTGCCACTCGAAACCCTTTTTCCCCATCGGTTGTCGGTGGCTGTTATATGCTTTTGGCTATGTGGCCGGCCAATTGCCACTTTAGCTTAACCGTTGAGCTACGTAGGTTACTTTGTTCATAATAATGCGGATATCCTCATCACGAAGTCTATCACCCAGAGAATCATAGAGCATAGCCTTCATCATAGCAGACTGATCCACCTTAAACTGTTTCATGGGGCCAGTAATAAAATACCATGGCAACACACACTGACTGTACTCCCTCCACGTTTCAAAGTTTTGAGGCTTACATCATCTCCCGAACGCTGCCCAGCCGAGTTGAATCTGTCAATTGACCTCTCGGTCGAATTTTGACTTACTTAGCCAGACAATTTGCCCTACGTTAACAAGCTTGACATCAACTTCAAGCGTAGCGCTCCCAACTGCTTAAGTGTATTACGGTAATTCAGCGTGCGAGATAATTTGTGATGTCTCTAAGACTTTCTCACTTCTACGTGCTGTATACGTAGAAGTGGCTGAGAAAAATAATCCAGTTTTAATTCTTTAGTTCTTCAGTTTTTACCCTTTTTTAATGTTAGCTTCACTTCTTTAGGATAGCCAGGAGTGCGGTGGTCTCTATAGTGCCATCATGAAGGATGGAATTGAAAAGTTTTTGAAGGACATTTATCGCATCTACCACGAGGAGTGCTCTGAGGAAATTGTTCGGATTAATTAAAGCTGTCAAATTTCACGACCGTACGTTGCGTCAAAACTCACGATACCATCCACATTATGTAAGCAGCCAAGTGTCCGTCCACCACTATACATTTTACTAGAAGTTTTCTTCCTCTTACGAACCCTGTGTGGAATCGTTTACCACCGGCGATTTTTCCGTTACACATACGACCTAGGGACCTTCAAGAAAAGAGTTTACTCTAACAGGCCGGCAACGCACCTGCAATTCCCCTGGTGTTGAGGTTGTTCATGGGCGGCGTTAGTCACTTACCATAAGGTAAGCCGCATGCTCGTTTGCCCCCTCTTCTATAAAAAAGACTTCTAGTACCGGTTTTTCACCCACTTTTATAAGGTTCGCTGTAGTTCTATTTCCACTGTGGATCTTGTCGTTATTAATGCGCTGAACGGTCATTCTAATCATGCTTAGACTGACGCGCCGGGCATTACTGGAATATTCTTGAATCGTTACTCACAATTACGTGTTCGTCCAAGGGTTATGAGTACTTCCTTAGGACTGTTTGCTTAAACCTCTCAAGCTCACTTGAAACCTCTCAAGCTCACATGAAATCTCAGGTGTCCCTCATCATTCGGTGTTCTCTATCAGTTTTCAATCTCGCGATTACTAAGACAGGGGAACTGTTGGCGTTTGGTCATCATTATATAAGTTAATCTCATTTTTCGTTGAAGATTCAGGACTAGAACAGGTTCACTTTCTGTGGGCATGCTTCTTGCAGAAAGCGTTCTTCATAAAGATTTCCTCCTTATCTATTGAATTATATTAAGCAAACTGCTATATCTCAACTTCTTCTATTTGCTCTCATCAGTTGAGGCAGCTGCTAATAAGACATATGTACTTCCTTTACTGTTATTGTTTGATTTTGATATTTATATTCTTGAAGACGCACTAATGACGAATATTTAGTTGATGTTTTTTATGTAATAGGTCTCATGTAAAAGCAATTATAAAAACTTATCTAAAGGAAACAAATAAGCTTAACGACTTGGAAAACTTATTCAGACTTTCCTGTCGGAGAATGGTAAATAACATTTTGTTATCGGTTTTTAGTAAAACAGTTAAAAGTCCATCCTGTGCCAACAAGTAAACATTTGGAACTTTTGTTTACAGTAACGTAAGTTATAGAATTTTAACATTTTTCATAGTAAGAAATAAAATACCTCAAACCAGTAAAAGCTTAAAACATTTTACGTGAACATTTTTTAAGCTCACCATGCTGATATACGGTATTAACACGAAATATATTCGTAAATAATGGTCATATCAAATAGCCGGTTTTAACAGAAAATTAAGAAAAAAATTCTGGGCCGAACTGTGTATTTAACTCAATTTCACAAAAAATTGAAGATAACTGGTTTTACCAGTAAAACCTCGTCTCTAGATTAAGCCTATATACAATAAAAACATGGCGGCAAAAATTCACGTTACAACCACATCATCTGGATACATGGCGGTTCACTACCATGGGATATACTAGGGGTGTTCTTTCTCACACGACTACATTGTGGAATATATATATATATATATATATATATATATATATATATATATATATATATATATATTGTTGTCGGCATTCGATATTCGAACCAAACCAATGATATTATAAGAAAAATACTTATAATATCATTGAACCAAACGGTATGCTTAGTCGTTTATAGTGTATACAGCATTGGAGTGGAATAATTTGCGAGCGTGTTTTTCCATCTGATAACAACACAAGAGGGACAGGCTTTTTGATTTCAAAAAAGAGAATGTTATAAATTCGACTGTATGTATATAAAACAGAATTAGTCAAACTAGGTATGTTACTCAATATTTTTGTCAATTGTGAACCAATATATATGACTGTAAAAATAAGAGTGACTTCCAATAAGTATTATTTAAATGAGATGTCCCAGAATGTATGGAGCCTAAGCCAGTACAGTATATATTTAAAATTGGGGGAAACACATTTTTAATGGTTCTCAACGGTCCAATTATTTTATAACGGCTTTGTTTGCTGATAAAGCACAGGAAATTATACTTGAAATTGTAACACTCTTTCTATGATTAATGGTCGTTTTCTAGTTTACTGTCATTGTCTATAAGCATAGAGTAACCAAATCGGTAAGACGCCATATTGAAAGTCAATAAAAATTATTGATAAACATTAATTGTATACCATGAGAGGATACATTTGAATGAATTATCTGTATTTTTCCCGAATTCTACAGATTTTTATCCTTTTTTTTTGAGATAGTGTACATAGAACTGACCCATTTTGAAACATCTACTTTATGGATATTGAATAAAAAAGTTTCCATTTTTATAAAATTGAAAAAAAATCGTTAAGGGTGTCTTTTAGCGGTTTTTGTTTGGAGATTAAATATTAATGGAACTATTTGGATGACGTTGAGAGTTCATCCACTCAAAAGGGTAAAAATTAACTGTTATTAAAAAGTACTAGCCGACAATTTAAAAAAAACTATTTTTACATTCTGAAGTACATTTACTTCTTTTATAAAATGTCTAAGAAAAATCAATCAACAACAGAATGTTAAATCATTTCTTTTTTTTCTTTTTAGTTGCTTGAAATCGGCTTAACGTTTTATTAGAAGTTAATTTTTGTTAAGGGAAGTCAGTGCGCTTTACAATCTTCGGCCATATCACCACAAAGCAGGTTTGTATTCGAGTAATATAATATAGTAAGAGTCAAAAAAATGATTGTGAAAAAACTCACTAGCAAATAACCGAAACACAAAACCTGACGCCTGACAAGAGTTATGAAGAAACGTCTGTCTAGTCCAGACATCCATTAAATCTGTATCATCGTTTCTAATGGTAATTATAAAGGCTCAGAAGGGCTAGAGCCCAGAGTCGTAAAGCCAGTTGGCCAAAAAATGGTAATTATAATTCTTAAGCCAACAAATAAAGATAGTCGGAGTGTTGCGTACATTTTATGCGTGACCCCGGAACCATGCTCAACTTTTTAATACCTCAGATGTTTTTATTTCGTCTAAGCTTAACAATCTTACAAGCCCGTACTAGTTCACTGCTGGGCACACAGATTCGCATCTAAAACTATGTATGTTGTATGGATTTAAATGCATATGAGTGCGTACATGAGTACGTGTTCTTACAATGAGTTGAGCATGGATTTGAGTCAGTTTTTAGGTCACTTGAAATATATACAGTGCATTCTGCCCTTAATAATTAAGAATACTTGATTGATATTAACGTAGTAGAGCTATGCTGTAGCTATATTAGTAGTGTAGTTGTAACATAAATGGGCCGGATGGTCGATGGGGAAGAACATCACTCTCACAGAATACCAGCGTAAAATAGCAGCTTGACGCTGCTATGTTTCGTAGTATGGTGAGTGTAAAGAACCGGAAACCCCTTATACTGAAAACGAGACATGCCATCTTAGTCCTCACGGGTGACAACGCATCTGCATTTTGATTCGTAGTGGAGGCTAGATTTAGATGTCTGTGGGCCACGGCAATTACTATCATCAGGTGGACAGTGTGCTCGTTTGTCACCCTTATCCTATAAAAATAGTTTCAAAACATGCATTGTGAATTAATATTTAAAAAATCATTTGCTCTATTTCCTACCGATTCTTCCCAGAATAGAGATTTGTCCCCGAACCTGTGATAAAATAAATCACCTCCAGTAATTATTACAAACTATGATAATGTCCCCCAGGATTAATTTCGGTCACAGCGACCAGTTACAACGGAGACTAGCCATCTGCACAGAACAGGATTAAAGTGCCCGAGTACAACCCCACTGTATGAACAAGCATATGTGCACTCTCCATTCTCTCACTCTCATAGTCCGATGTGACGATAATCCTATACGAACGTGGAGAGTTCAGGCGCAGGACGAACGGCTTTATCTGATTTCCGAGGAAGGTTTTAGGTGAATCACTGCCAACTTTTTGACTTCGAGCTGCAACTGAGAACTTCTTGACAGAATAACCCAATGCCTGATTGTAACTAATGTATTTGACACAAGCACAAAACTTCCTGCTTCCCACGCAGGATTTGCTTCAGTTTGATCAACGTTAAAAATTATTTTAATATAGTAAGCGACAATTTTCTTTCATATATAACTAGATAAAATACATTAATTGGTTATATATGGAACAACATTTTAATATAAAATAAAGATTAGTTTAAACCTTTTCTAGCGTTATTATGGTTACGTAGTCGTAAACAAATGAAGTAATAACTTTTAATTGAGTTAAATGTATGACTACGCATAAATATAATATCTGTTATCCCATGTTGTTTTCTCGAATTGATTTGCATTAATTCACATAAGTGTTAAATTTGCGTAGTCTTTGAAGACGTCACTAATTTATGGTCATTATACCTATGACGGGTTTGATGTTCAAAGGACGTTTGCAAGTATTGAAAGAGAATAAAAAACTAAAAGAAAGATGTGCGTATGATATATGTGCCTAAACAATTGACTACCTGAGGGGACATACTCGTACATTCATTTTACTTATGCTACACCATTATAGGGTTTTTAAAAAGAACTTTTAAGTCTAATTAATGATGCGACTGCTAAGAAACAGCAACAGTATACTAAAATCAGGAAAAGTTATGTATCAGATCCTTTCAGATCTCAACACTTATTAACGAAGCTGACAACCTCGAAATTCGATTGTAACAAGATTAGCCCCATTTTCACAGTTATATTTTGGATAGGTTAATTTAAAAACTCCTTTTTTAATAATGCTCACAAAGTTTTTTCTGGCATTTATCCTTCACTGTTTTGCTTTTTAGTTAAAATAAGAATTAAATGTCGATAAAGTTAGTTTGATATAGCGCGGTTAGTTTCGAGTACAGTACTTAGAATTAACCGCACCAATAACTTTATCGACACCGAATATCAATAATTTTTAGTTTTTAAGGTTTTTAACGTTTTTAATTATCTACAATAATTCGTGAACTAGTAGTGCTCCAGGGTTTTGATAAGTGTAACAATGAGCGATTAAAATGTCACTTTTCATACCTTAATATCTCAAGAATAATTATAGTTAATTTTATTTAAATTTAGATTTTATGTAGTCATGAAGCCCTTATTAAGCCCTTACCTGGCCAAAAATATATCAGTTTTGAGTTTGGCGATGTCTCATCCCCGTGTCTCAGAAAGCACGTAAAGTCTTGCACCTGATCTCTCTCCAGTCGTGTTGGTTTATGGTCCCATTGAACTATGAGAGTGAAAAAATAGAGATCGTCAATGCACGCGTGTTTGCGCATAAACTTAGGCACTATAATCCTGTCCTGCGCCGATGGATAATCACAGTTAAGGATTATAATAACGTCCTCCAGACCCACATTCGGTTTGGAGAACATTATTAATTAGTCTTTCAGCTAAGCGCGCTTCAAGAGTAGCACAAAATGCTTCGCTTAAATATACGAGTACACACTGTCGGTGCGTCGCCTTTTTCTTTTCTAGATATGAAACGGAACTAATACATTGAGAAAAACTACTTTTACGGATTTCCCAAATGAGGCCATCTTAGATGAGTCCTATCTTCGTCATCATAATAATCATCATCATCTCTATAGCCCTTCACAAGTCCACTGCTGAACACAGGCCTCCCCCAAGGAATGCCACAAAGCACGGTCATCAGCCACCTACATCCATCGGCTTCCTGCATGTCTTACCAGGTCGTCGCTCCATTTAGTGGGAGGTCATCCTACAGTTCGCCTACCGGTACGGAGCTGCCACTAAAGAAAATTTTGTCCCCATCGGTTGTCGGTTCTTTGAGCTATACGGCCCGTCCATTACCACTTTAGCTTACTAATCCGTTGGGCTATCTTGGTCACTCTGGTTCTCACACAGGCGATATCCTCATTTCTAAGTTTATCACGCAGATAAACCCCGTACATTGCCCTCTCAATAACTCACTGAGCGACCTTGAGCATCCTCATACGGCTAGCAGTGAAGGACCACGTCTCAGATCCATAAGTCATCACTGGTAACACGCGATGTATATCTGACGAGAAGATGTGTTTTAATTTCCAGAACGCTGCCCAGCCGAATGGCCTCTCGTTCGAAGTTGAAATTACTTAGCCGGACTATTTGTTCCAGGTATATATACTCGTCAACAACTTCAAGCTTAGTGCTCCCAACAACTACCAGCATAGGTGTAACATGGACATTACACATGATTTTTGTTTGTCTTAAGTCCATGTTCATCATCAAAACAGCACGAAGACGCAGCTCAGAAGAGAAATCGGTCTGCAGTTCTTCAAGAGAGCGTTTTTGCCTTCCTTAAAAAACAAGACCACCGCACTTCTGTTCCACGTCTTCGAAGTAGTTCTGTCATGGAATGACGGAATTAAAGAGCTTCTGACGGACTTTAAACATGGGTTTTCAGAAGCCCCGCTGTAATTCCATCCACGCTTGGGGTTTTGCCGTTTTTAAGGTGCTGGAGAGCCATTGTAATCTCGCTCAGATTGATATCCGGGATATCATCGGAATAGTGCCGGATAAGACTTGCTCTTGGATCGTTACTCACACTTGCATGTGGCTCCAACGATGATCTGTACAGTTGCCCATAGAACCTCTCAATCTCACTCAAAATCTCAAGTGTCCCAGAAACGATGCTGCCACACTCAGTCTTCAGCTTTGACAGTTGGCTCTTTCTAGCAGAAAGATCTCTGGCAAAGACTTTGGAGCCCTGGTTCCGTTCAATGGCTTCTTCAATACGAGTAGTATTAAAGTTGCGCAAGTTCCGCCGCATGTACTTGGAGATCTATCTGTTCAGTTGCCTGTATTATGTCAAATCTGCTGACGACCGCAGCTTCATCTCCCGTCTAACAGCCATGAGATTAAGAGTTTAATCGGAGACATTTTGTGTTCTTCTGCGGCGGGTCTTGCGGAACTTAGCTCTGACCACATTGACAGTTTCCACGAGCTTGTCAATAATATCGTCCACTGCATTGCAATCTTCCAGGCACTGAAAGCGGTTTTGTAACTCGAACTGAAGGGTTTCAGGATTTTGGATTAGAGCACGAGGGGGACAGATCGTTGTTCATTAGACAAAACCTCTCCAAATAAATGTTTAGGTTCAGTGTGCTTCTAACCATTCGGTGATCGCTGCCAGTTTTCACCCTTGCGAAACTGAGACATCACGACACAGTCACCATCTAGTCGTCATAATGAAGTCAATCTCATTTTTTGTCGAACCGTCGGGGCTCGACAGGGTCCACTTTCTGTGGGGCCGCTTCTGGAAGAAAGAGTTCATCATAAGGTCTCTTTTTCCATGAAATCGACAAGCTAATGATCCCTGGAGATCTGTTGTCCTATTTACCTACCTTCAGCTCGCCGTTGTCACTTGTGCCTAGTGTTGCGTTGAAGTCTCCCATTGACACCGTATAGTTTTGGACAAATGAATGGCTCTAGATATATCCTCATACATTTCCTCCATCTCCTCATCGGTCATGTGTCAAGCTAGGTGCGTAAACCTGTATGACCTACAGTAAATATCGTTTGTTGATTCTGAGTATAAGGTACGCAACCCTCGTCGACACATTTCCAATCTGTACAACAGTGTTAAGGAAAGACTTGTGGACGATAAATCCGACACCTTGGGAGAGATGGTCGCCCTCCCGGTGATAGAACAAATTGCCAGACTCAAGGATTAACGTGCCCTCCCCCTCTCTCCGGACCTCGAGAAATCCTATGATATTCCAGCGCGACTTGTCTACCTCTTCTCCAGAATTTTTTTAGCTCCAGAATCTTCTCGGTCTCAGTCCTTAGGATGCGTACGTTATATGTTGCCAGGTCTAGTCGTTTTAGGTGGCAACGGAACCTCCACCGGAGATTCTTAGCAACTCCTGCCCCACCGTCACCATTGTCCCCACCATGGCCGGGAATAGCAGGGCCATCCTATGTTCAGCAGAGGACTTTTGATTTAGGACTTTCGTATAATAAATAAAGTAATGAACTAAATCGTTACTGTGCGTAAGTTCTTACGGTTTTAAAATTATCAGATAGTCCTTAAAATTTGTTAATCAATTTAAAAAAAGAGGAGGTTCTCAATTCGAGTGTGTTTTTTGTAGTAAGTGTGAACCGATTTTATTGGTCTTTTAATTAAATAGGTTTTTATCAAATTTTGAAAAAATAACTTTCTGTCTTTTCCATATTTTTCACCTAAGAGTGAAAAATAGGGAGAAAAGTTTCATATTGGACTCTTGCTTAAGGAATTTTATATGATATCTCCGCAGATTCTGAACCGATTTTATGATTGATTAAAACTACTTTTACGGATTTTATCGCGTTTATTTTTACTTTTTATTTTTAATTCCCGACGTTTCGGGCGCTTTCCAGCACCCATGGTCACGGGGGACTGAGATGACTGACGTCCCGATGTCATTGTTAAACCCGGAGTACCTTCAGCTTTTTTAATTATTGTTTATGGTCCGATCTATGCAAAATGAACTGACTATGTCCTGAGGTCTTGCAGTGGTATGCTTGGGTTTAGTTTTAATTTTATTGATTATAGGATCCCAAGCAGGTGGTAGTACCCAGCCTCCTTCTCTATTGAAATTAGGATGTTTTTTAATTTCAATAGCCTCACGTATCATCCTTGGTAGGAATCGGTGTTCTTTCGCGAGGATTTGTGGTCTATCAAATCTGGAGGAGCATTCGGTTTGTGTATCTTTGGCCAAAGATACACAAACCGAATGCTCCTTTACGTCCAATAGTGAGTCAGATTGATTCGCCAACTTACAGATTGGCTCAATACTTAGCTAAAATATTATCACCACTCAGAGGACACACAAGAGCACACACTAAGGATTCATACCATTTTGTCAGTGAGATAAAAGACCTACATCTTACTGACAATGAAACCATGGTCAGTTTTGATGTTCAGTCTCTATTAAGTCTAGTCTCGTCTAGTCTAGTCTAGTCTAAAGCGCCCGAAACGTAGGGAATTAAAAATAAAAAGTAAAAATAAACGCGATAAAATCCGTAAAAGTAGTTTTAATCATGTGCAATGTTCGCGTAAATATAAGAAATCATTACGATTTTATGATTTTTTTACCGAATAGGCTTTACCTTCAGAGTGGTTCCATAAAATTTTGAAGAAAAAATAATGGGCGTAAGGGTACAAAATAAGGGAATAATTGTACTGTTGCCTGAGTAATTTTTGATTTTCATGTTTTTATAGCATTGTGTGACAAACGAGCACACAGCTCACCTGTAGGTAAGTGGATGCTGTGGCCTATGGACATCCACATTTATCCTCATTTGAGAATCAAAATGCAAATGCGCTACGACCCTTGAGGACTAAGATGGAATGCCTCGATTTCAGTAAAATGGTTTCCGGTTCTCTACACTCACCATATTCGTATGGAGAGCTGTGTTTCGACACAGCTGCATTACGCTGCTATTTTATGCTGGTATTCTGTGAGAGCGTGGTCCTGCCCCGATCATGCTCACCCATTTGTGCTACAACTATAATATTACCGAATCGTTGGGAGTTAAAGTTACAAAAAAAGTTTATTTTGTCATTAGTGCTTCATCGACCCATTTAGATTTCTTTTGCTTTACAATCCATTCTATCCAATGGTTGTCTGGAAAGAAAGAAAGAAAGAAATCGCCTTTATCGATAAGGTCATTCATTATAACTTTCTAGTGGTAGTTAGTAGTAAGTTAGTGTGCGCAAAAACTCAAAAAGAATATATATATATATATATATATATATATATATATATATATATATATATATATATATATATATATATATATATATATATATATATATATATATAAAACGGGTACCGGATGACTGGTGTAAAGCAGTTATAGTACCAATATACAATGGAAAAGGGTCACAGCAGGACTGCAAAAACTACCGCGGTATCAGCTTGCTTAGTATTGTGGGTAAACTGTATGCTAAGGTGTTAATTGAAAGAGTTATGAAAGAAACTGATAGAAAAATTTGGGATGTGCAAGCGGGTTTTAGAAAGGGAATGGGGTGTACAGATCAAGTCTTTTCCATGCGCATGATTGCGGAGAAGTTTTTGGCTAAAAACCAGAAAGTTTTTTGTGCATTCATGGACTTGGAAAAGGCTTATGACAGAGTGGACAGGAATGTGTTATGGCAAACACTGAACTCATATGGGTTGAGCGTTGGTTTGATACAGGCATTAAGGTCTCTTTATAGGAACTCTAGTGCTTGTATCAGGATCAATGGGGTCTACTCGGACTGGTTTGGCATCCAAAAAGGTGTCAGACAGTGCTGTGTAGCTTCCCCTTGGCTGTTCAACCTTTTTATGGACCAGTGTTTGCAAACTTTGAAAGATGAAGAATGTGGGTTAAGAATGGGCGAGTTAACCGTCAAATGCCTTTTGTATGCCGATGATTGTCATGTGTGACGTGCGTCAATCAAACACGGTGTTCTGGCCAGTACTGAATTTATTTTAATTTTACAATTATCATTACATCCTTCTCCCTCAAATTTACAAATAGTTTCCTTCGCAAAGAATTTACTTATCAGACATAGGTACACAGTAATTATACTTAAGTAATAAAATCATTAAACACCAACATTAGTAATGTAAAAATTAAATACTGAAATAATCCTACATCTTCCTTCTTTTTTTTTACACACACCCAGTTGTTTCCATACCTTTATAAGATGAACCATGATGCACCAGTTTATGTTGTTTGTCCATATCTATTAGGTGGTTTCACTGACCTCCCGGATCGTGTAACATAATTATTATTAATAGTATTTTCTCTATATGTTGAGTACATATTTTGGTTGTTATAAGATACACTGGCATTAACGTCATCATATTCGAAGTTATAGTTAGGAGTGTCGTGTCTGTTTGGCGAATCTTTTATTATATGTTTCCTATTTCTAACTATTTTACTACCAGTAACTAATTCAATTTCATATGAGCGGTCTCTTATTTTTCTTGTAATAATCCCGGATATCCACTTTCGTTTATTTACGTCTAGTAACACTTTTACATTCTGCCCGACATTTAATTTTTGCAAATTTTTTGCATTGCGATCATAATACATCTTCTGTTTTAGTTGTTTTTCTTTTAATTTACTTAAAATATTTTTTTGTGTTTCAGGTTTTAAAAATTTTGTAGACATAAGTAATATACTTCTCAATTTTCTACTCTGTAATAATTCCGCCGGAGAAGGCAAGTTTTAATCTAAAGGAGTGTTTAAATATTCTAATAAAGCCAACCTATAATCCTGCCTTTCCGCGGTAGACCTCAGAATTATATTCTTTATTGTTTGAACGGTCCGTTCAACTTGTCCGTTTGATTGGGCGTAACGCGGCGATGAAGTTATGTGTGTGAAATACCATTCTGATGAAAACTGTTTAAAATCACTCGATGTAAATTGTGGACCACAGTCAGTCATGACTATATAGGGTATACCCTGTCTACAAAATATATTTTTTAAAGATGTAATAACAGAAAATGAATGAGTTGACTGCAATTCGACCAATTCAAAAAATTTGCTATTTTTGCCCACGGTCTATCCGGTATTTCATGACATTGTAATTGTTCCTTTTGATTATTTCGTCTAAATGATAAGCATATTTGACAATTTAACACCATATTTTTTAAGTCATTATTTAGCCCTGGCCAAAATAGAATTTCTCTCGCTCTTAGTTTGCATTCCTCGAGACCCATATGACCTATATGAAGTTTGTTCAAAAATTCTTTTCTTAATATTTTAGGAACAATAATTCTCTCATTTTCCCAAACTAACCCATGTGCAAAAGATAAATCCTCTTTATAGTTCCAATACGGTTTAATTATATCATCCACTTCTCCTTTGACACTTGGCCAGCCTTTTAGCACATACTTCTTTAATTTTATTAATTCGTTATCAGTTTCCGTGTATTTTTGCAATTGCACAAACTGAACGTCTGTAATATCGTCGGTGACTCTTGAGACGGCCTGTCGTTGTACCGCACACACCTCATCATGCAGCGAATCGGAACTCGGATGAAGTGCGCTTAGCACTGTCGGTTCGTATGCACGTGATAACGCATCGGCTATGTACAAGTGTTTGCCCGGTTTATATACTAGTTTGAATGTATAACGCTGTAATCTTAACAACATCCGCTGCAAACGTGCTGGTGAATCGACGATGGGCTTTTTAATAATGCTCAGCAGAGGTTTATGATCCGTTTCTATCGTAATATCAGTTCTACCATAAATATAAGCGTGAAATCTCTCGCAAGCAAATACACAAGCATACAATTCTTTTTCTATTTGTGCGTATCTTTGTTCAGCTTTGTTTAACGCTCTTGACGCGTAGCATACCGGTAAACCATTTTGCATTAAGCACGCGCCCAAACCACTTTTGCTCGCATCCACCGATATAATCACAGGAATATTTAAATTATAATACTGTAATACAGGACTGCTGGACAAACAGGTTTTCAGTTCTTTTAAACATTTTTCATGATTTTCGTTCCAATGCCACTCAGTGTCTTTTTGTAAAAGTTCTCTAAATAAGAGTGTCTTGTTTGATAAGTTTGGAACAAACGTACCTATATAAGTTACAAGACCTAATAGTCTTTCAATATCCTTCTTATTTTGAGGTTTTGGCATATTAAGTATTGCTGATATATGAGAATCGTCAGGATATAACCCCTTTTCAGTTATTTTATGACCTAAATATTTTATTTCCTTTAAACCAAACCGGCATTTGCTTTTGTTCAATTTTAAATTAATCTTTCTACACCGTTCTAGAACTTTTTTAAGTCTCCTATCGTGCTCTTCTTTGTTGGAACCGAAAACCAATAAATCATCAATATACATGCATACCCCTTCAATATCATCAAAATTTTCATGTATTTTTTTGTGAAATACTTCTGAAGCCGAACAGATCCCATATGGCATTCGCAAAAATTTGTACCGACCAAAAGGAGTATTGAACGTACAATAATCACTGGTGTCATCTAACTGTACCTGCCAGAACCCTGATGACACGTCTAGTGTACTAAATATTTTTGCTCCTGATAATTTTGAGACAATTTCATCAAGAGTTGGAAGCCTAAAGTGTTCCCGTCGAATGGCATTGTTTAATTCTTTAGGGTCTAAACAAATGCGTAAGTCGCCGTTGGCTTTTTTAACTATTGTTATGCTATTGACCCAGTCAGATGGGCCCTCAACCTTAGAAATAATTTGCTGTGACTCCATTTCATCCAATTTTCTTTTAAACTCATCCCTTATTGCGAATGGTAGCTTTCGTGGAGCATGCACTACGGGTACACTATTCTGCTTTAAGCGTATTGTATACTTACCCTAGTCTAGTATTGTTAAGACACCCTCAGCTGTTGCGTATTTTTCCGAAGACTGGTCTAAAATGTCTCGACACTGTTCTCCAAGCACATGTAGTAATATATTTAGTTGGATGGATACATTTTTCTTATCAATCTCGCAGGCTTTACAATATATAATATAACTATTGCGCCATTTTGTCCAAATTTCACTTAAACTTCCAGAGGTCGAATCAATTGCATTTCTATCAAAATAAAATGGAGGTGGCGGCGTTAAGACACTTTCCATTTTTAATACGTGCACTCGTAATTATTACTATTACACCGATAATAAACGAATTAATGTTATTAAATTATAATATATTTACCTCATTAATAACAAATCTTTGCTCCATTTTAAAATTTAAATTACCGACTGCGCCATGTCATGTGTGACGTGCGTCAATCAAACACGGTGTTCTGGCCAGTACTGAATTTATTTTAATTTTACAATTATCATTACAATGATCAAGTCATATTTGCGTCATTGGCGGCTGAGTTGCAAATGATGGTTACATTAATGAACTGGGAATTAAAAGAAAGGGGAATGAAAGTGAACGCATGTAAGACGAAAGTGATGGTTTTTGAAAGAGAAGAAAGCAAAACGGTATCTGAAATAAGAATGGAAGGAGAGTTAATTGAGCAAGTGGATGAGTTTGTGTATTTGGGATGTGTATTTAGCAGGGATGGTAGATATGATAGGGATATAGAACGACGAGTAAATGCAGGGAATAGAGTGAATGGGGCACTACACTCTATTATGAAGAACCAGAATGTGTCAAAACAGGCACGTATGGTAATTCATAATGCTGTGTTAGTCCCTACTTTAATGTATGGTAGTGAAAGCTGGGTGTGGCAGAAGAAGCACGAAAGTAGAATAAATGCTGTCTTTAAGGAATATGCTAGGGTTGAATCTGAATGACAGGGTGAGAAATTGCGTGATAAGAGATAAATGTGGTATGCAAGATGATGTTGTGACCAGGATTAAGAAAGGAATGCTTCGTTGGTTTGGTCATGTGGAAAGAATGAATGAGGAAAGAGTGACAAAGCAAATTTATATGGCAGATGTAAACGGCCGAGTCGGGAAGGGACGCCCTAGGAAAAAGTTTATCGACCAAATTGGCGATATTTTGAAAATGGGCCACGTTAGAATTACCCTTAACCGACGAGCATGTATGCGTAGATATATGAATGTAAAGAAGGCGAAAGAGGTATGTCAGGATCGTGCCAAATGGAAGTCGTCTCTGCCTACCCCTCTGGGTGACAGAAGTTCTTCAGATTCGTCTCCCAACGTGGTAGTGACTCCAACGAGCGTCTTGACGCGCAGGGCAAAGTGAAGGACACCAGAAGACAAATAAGGTCGTATATGCGATAGAATGCTCAAATAAAGTTTTTTTATAAAACTTAAGTGACAAATAAACTTAAGTTCCATGTTATGGTCAGTGGCTACTTTAGTCTATGGACACCTGCAACCAACTTTAAATAACTGAAGGTACGGTTGCCTTGAAGAATAAAAGTCCCACCACCTGGTAAAGTACAAAGTTAAGTGTACCAGTATGTTATCCAGCTGGGAGAAGTGGTGAATGCTCATGATACGAGCGACTAGCATCTGCTTCTAAAGGAAGCTTCCTGATCACTACGACCGCTCTGCCAAGCTTGTTACAAAGAAGAAAGAAAAAATATGTAGCTTCAAATAAGGATGTTTATTTTTTATTTGTTTCTCATCCGATCGTATAGATCGTGCAGTTTAATGTCATTTCCTACTCTTTGAGCAAAACAAGAGCCGTATTCCATGACATAAACATGGTGTTTATTCTTAACCATATTAAATTATAATCGCAGGTAGTTTCCTACGCTAATGAATCACTTAATACTTGATGCCTTACACTTGCAATTGTTTTTAATGTTAGAGAATTATCGTTTAGTTTACCGGGCGTTCCTAGAAATTAAAGATAAAATAATCGATTAAAATAAGCAATGAAATAGAATGTGTTCAAACGTAAATATTGTTTATTAGGAGCGATTTCTTTTATTAGCTCTTTACTAGTTTGCGGGTCGAAATGTATGTATTTTGATATAAAACTTCTTTAGGCACGTTGGCCACTTTCGGGATTGGGAGAAAGCACTGAACTCGCATGACCATCACGCTAAGATACAAAAAATTATGAAAGTAGGTTTGTAAAATCCATTTTATTGTACTTTATACTTAAGATATATAAATTACGTGACACGTTGTTTGTCCGCGATGGACTCCTAAACTACTAAACCGGACTTTAATCAAATTTGAACACCGTATGCAGTTTGGCCCAACTTGAGAGATAAAATAGTTTTTTGCTCATGAGTGACCCACAATTTTTTTGCGAATTAAGGATTTTTAATAGGACATGACATAGGATCGCCAAAAAGGGCAGAACAACGTCTGCCTGGCAAGCTAGTACTTTATAAAATTAATATGTGTTTATTCACATCTGACGTGCAGTCCTACGACTGACAGTTTTTTTAGCAAAACAATATTGTCCTTAATGTATATATATATATATATATATATATATATATATATATATATATATCAACGAGCACACATGATTAAAACTACTTTTACGCATTTTATCGCGTTTATTTTTACTTCTTATTTTTAATTCCCGACGTTTCGGGCGCTTTCCAGCACCCATGGTCACGGGGGGACTGAGATGACTGACGTCCCGATGTCATTGTTAAACCCGGAGTACCTTCAGCTTTTTTAATTATTGTTTATGCTCCGATCTATGCAAAATGAACTGACTTAAAAAAAGCTGAAGGTACTCCGGGTTTAACAATGACATCGGGACGTCATTCATCTCAGTCCCCCGTGACCATGGGTGCTGGAAAGCGCCCGAAACGTCGGGAATTAAAAATAAGAAGTAAAAATAAACGCGATAAAATCCGTAAAAGTAGTTTTAATCATGTGTAGTGTTCGCGTAAATATAAGAAATCATTATGTAAACGAGCACACAGTCCATCTGACCATCTGATAGTAAGCGGATGCTGCGGCCCATAGACATCTGCTATTTTACGCTGGTATTCTGTGAGAGCGTGGTCCTTCCCCGGTCGAGCCGTTCGTGCTACAACCATAATATAGCTGCAGTGTGGCTCTACCACGTAAAAACACGTTACAATTATATTGTATATATGGTTATAACTGCATAAAATAGAACCTATAATTCAAGCTAACAAGTACTCCAACAACGTACCTATACATACATTATTTCCTTCATTATTATTAGTTCAATCATTTTAGCTAAAAAATTGGCAAAATTAATGTAGTACTTTTATTTATCAGCATGTGTACGTTATACAGCAAAGTTAAATTTTATCCACTCTTACCCCCTCCCGGATGAAAGCCACAGAAAGTGCCCCAAAACGCGGTGTTTTTTTCAGTTTTAGAGATAACTAAACACGGTATATGAAAAGTGTACGAAACGATATTTGAGGAATTTTATATCAACCTTTATAGTTTTTGCGCAATCTGCCACAAAATATGAACATTTCTTATCATTAATCAATTTTTTTTTGCTCAAAATTAAGGTTTATTAAAATTTCCAACTTTACGGAGGGGGGGCAAACGAGCATGCGGCTCACTTGCTTGAAAGTTTCGAGCTGCTTACGAACAGCTGCAACACCAGGGACATTGCAGGTGCGTTGCTGACCTCTTAAATAGGTATGAGCTCGTTTCTTGAAGGTACCTATATAATATCGTTCCGGAAAAATCCCTAGTGGTTTTAGATTCCACAAGGAAGTTGTGTGAGGAAGAAAACTTCTAGCTTCGCACAGTAGTAGACCGCTAAACATCCAAATGATGTGAATGGTAACGTATGGTTTTTGCGATGTGCGTTGGTAAAATTTGGCGGCTGGAATTAGTCCGGAAAATTCCTCTGAGCACTCCCCTTTATAGATGGGATAGAATAAGCAAAGAAACATCTCTTATCAGCTGCAGTGAGTCAAACTGATTAAAAAGAACTCGGTCGCCGATGATTCGAACCGGTCTGCGCTGGATGCGATCTAGTGGAAGGAGTTGGCACAGGGGTGCCATGGCTCAGAGATGAGAACAGTATTTTATGTGAGACCTAACTTCCGCCTCTTAATGTTGCAAGCGGTGTGCCTGCATGAAATACAGTCCCGCTCTATAAAGCACGCCAAGTTTTTTAGGGATTACTGTGTTTACTGTTCGTGTTGCCTTCGGCTAAACTTTTTCCATAAGAAGATAATAAGAAATGTGGTTTAATAATAATAAATTTTTGGTACACATTACTATAAAAAAAATCTACGGTTCGTACCCATAATATGTTAAAGCACGTTAAATTTATTAATAATTAAATGTTCATTAATTTATTTCAAGGTTCGTCGCAAAAGAATTTTCCTAGAGCTTTTGCACGATGGAAAGACCAATTAAATCAAGGTGAAGTACTTTATAACGGACTGGATCATGATTTCTTCACCTCTGTATTCTACTTGTAAATATATATACCTACACACATATATGTATATAAATATATATATATATATATATATATATATATATATATATATATATATATATATATATATATATATATATATATATATATATATTATACAACACACCCAACCCATCCGCAAACAACAACAAACCCGCTTACCACCGGCACTAAGATAATATGTCTAGGACACATCGGTTAGCGAGTCCAAATTTACCTCAGTCTCGGTCGCTTGTTATGATAATACACGCCACTGTAATAATCATTATCATGTCCCATTTCTATTAATATAATACTTTTACTTATTTCATAGACCTTACCACTATATGTCTTTAATTTATAGGACTTCAACTCACAATTCTACTATTGTAATGCTTATTCATCATAGAGACCTTCTATAATAATACTTTTGTATCATGGACTTTACTATCATAATGTCTTTAATATAGGACTAAACATTGTGCAACAGAAATATAAGTAGTCGGTCACCCAGCCAACCCATTAATTATACGTATGCATCACCGGCAGCGCCCGCATACAAGCAATCTATACACAAAAACCTTTCGTAACTTAAGAACTTTCTTATACGCGAACATGCTCAGTGACTTAAGAAATTTTCTTATACACGTACTCCCTCCATGACTTAGGCAATTTTGACCAATTTTTTAATTATTTTATAAATATTATTTAACTTATTATAATATTTTTAATTTGTATTTCTATTATTTATCACATTTTGAATATTTTATCAAAGTTTTTAATAAATTTATTGATTTTGAAAGACAATATCAAGCCTTTAATTTACTATAATACTTAATGATAATAATGATAAGAGCCGTGGTAGCTCAGATGGTTAACGCTCGCTGTAAATATAACAGAACGCGAATAACCCGGGTTCGATCCCCGCCAGCACCAATGAAATCGTTAATTGCAATTTTAAGTGCTGATTTACCACGTGCTCGGCGGTGAAGGAAAACATCGTGAGGAAACCTGCATGTCTAAGGAATAAGAGAAAAAAAATTCGATGAAACGAAATGAGGGGAGGCCTGTGCCCAGCAGTGGGACAAATATAGGCTGTAACTTTAATAATGATAATAATGTTTATTTCAGATATACGTATCCATACACATTTGTTAGTAATTTACATAAACGTTGTTAATAAAAAAATATACATAAAATAAGGATAAAATAAATTATATCAATAGAACGAGAGCAATCATTTAAGAAACTTGAATGTTCCACCCACATGCATTAGGATCCTCAATGCCTCCGAATAGGACTGTCAAGCCTGTCATGAAATATCCTCAAGAACAGTGTAAGTAAGAAGTTTTAACAGTGGTAGAGCCACGCGGCAGCTTTGCTGTTGCATGTATGGGCCGGCTCAAACCGGGGTGGTACCATGACCTCACAGAATACCGGCGTGAAGTGGAAGCTCTGCTTCCGCGTTTCGTCTGGTTAGTGCAGGTGGCCGGATGCTCAAATCTCCCCCTCCCCCCCATCAACATGGTAGCGGAATTATATGATGATAGACTACCACAGAAGGGTACCAGCACCCCTGGAGAATCTCTCGCTGAGCATCCACGACCATGTTTCTCCACTTCTGAGCGTGGGTGCTCAGGCTGCCCTGTACCTGTACCTTGAGGATCACCAGCTTATTAGTGACCGCCAATACGGTTTTCGCCGTGGTCGGTCAGCTGGTGATCTTCTGGTCTACCTAACTCACAGATGGGCGGAGGCAGTAGAGTCCAAGGGGGAGGCTTGGCCGTTAGTTTGGACATTGCGAAGGCCGTCGATCGGGTTGGGCACAAAGCGCTTCTTTCGAAGCTCCCTTCCTATGGGCTTCCCGAGAAATTGTGCGATTGGATCACCAGCTTTCTTGCAGATCGGAGCATCAAAGTCATTGTAGACGGTGCAAGATCCGATTGCAAGCCTATTAATGCTAGTGTGCCACAAGGCTGCGTGCTATCGCCAACGCTGTTTCTTCTGCATATCAATGATATGTTGCAAACCCGTAACATTCATTGCTATGCAGATGACAGCACTGGTAATGCTCTTTACACCGGCCGAGCCAATATTTCTCGGGAAAACGTCTCCGAGTGCCAGGACAAACTTGTGTCTGAAGTCGAGTCTTTGCTGAACAAAATCTCGGATTGGGCGCGACTAAATCTAGTCCAGTTTAACCCCCAGAAAACACAAGTTTGCCCGCTAAAAAGAACCCCTTTGTCTTATCTCCTCAGTTTCAAGGCACTCCCCTTGTTTCCTCAGCCAGTATCGGAATCCTCGGCGTTGACATATTGAGTGACGTGCGGTATCGTGGTCACTTGGAAGAGAAGGCCAAATTGGCCTCTAAAAAGCTTGGCGTGCTCAGCAGAGCGGGACAGTATTTCATGCCGGCACACCGCCTGCAACTTTACAAGGCGCAGGTTCGGCCGCACATGGAATACTGTTCCCATCTCTGGGCTGGGGCTCCCCAGTACCAGCTCCTTACACGTGACCGCATCCAGCACAGAGCGGCTCGAATCGTCGACGACCGAGTGACTCTTTGCATTTTCTTCGCATGTACCATGGAGAGTGCTCTGAGGAATTGTTCGGATTAATCCCAGCCGCCAAATTTCGTGAACGCACTACGCGGCGAACGTCCCGATACCATCCACACCATCTGGATGCTTGGCGGTCCACCACTGTACGTTTCAAAAGGAGTTTTCTTCCGCGTACAACCTCTCTGTGTAATAGTTTACCACCTGCGATTATTCCGGACCGATACGACCTGGGGGCCTTCAAGAAAAGAGCTTACTCCTTTCTAAAGGGCCGGCAACGCACCTGCAATTCTTCTGGTGTTGCGGTTGATCATGGGCGGCGGTAGTCACTTAACATCAGGTGAGCCGCATGCTCGTTTGCCGCCTCTTTTATAAAAAAAAAACTATTTGAGCACTTCCGTCGTCTACATAACATTGGCGCTGTTCGCTTTCTTAAGATGCCATAAAAATCATCAACACTTGTTTCAGCAAACATGCTTGAAGCACTACAGTGTCCAGGAAGGCCCATTAGCATCCTGAAGGCATTATTATATTGAATTCGGAGTGCATTGTAGGTCCTCTGCGTGTAGTCACACCACAGGCTGCAGGTGTAAAATGTTTGAAAGTACGCATTGAAGAGGGTTATTTTTACGTCATTTGTACACCTAGCAAACCTTCTGGCAAGCATATTGGATCGAACCGCCAATGTGCGTCGCTCTCCCTCTTTATCATTGTTGTCCGTCATATATTCGTTAACAATGTGTCCCAAACATTTAAATTGACAAACTCTACTTAATGGCATACCAAGAAGTTTTACTGGCGGTACAATTAAGGGTTTCTTACTGTTAACACGAAAGACCAATAACTCACTTTTCTTGGTGTTGTAGATGAACGCATGTTTAGCAGCGTATATTTCACATACAGATAACATTCTATACGAACACCCTCCATTACTTAATAGTTTTCTTATATGCGAACACGCTCAATGACTTAAGGAATTTTCTTATACAGATATATTAATACATGTATAAGAATATGAATATAAATGTCTGAAATATTAATGTCTGAAATGTATTTATTTGGACTTATTTCTTATTCATGTATTTTATTGTTCAATATATTTTTCTAAGACAATTTTTGACGGCTTTATACAGAAATTAATTATTTATAATAAAAATGGGCCGTCACATACTAAAAAGTAATTAATATATTTTTTAAAGAATAAAGGAACAAAGGTGACCACAGTTCACCCGATGGTAAATGGATACGGTGACCCATAGACATCTACAAATATAAGAAGATTGAGAGTATACATGCAGACGCGTTGTCATGCCTGCCTTGAGGACTAAGATGGAATGCCTCGTTCCCTAAATTGGGGTCTCCAGTTCCCTAAACTCACCATACGAAACAGAGCAATAACTTGTTCTTTTACGCTAATATCCAGTAAGATCGTGGCTCTTCCTCGGTCGAACCAACCCATTCGTGTTACAATTCTATTACAGTCTCTCAACGTGCTGAACGTAGCCCTCCCGCCGAGGAGTGCCACAAAAGTCAGTCGTTAGTCACCTGCTAATCCAGATGCTATCTATGAGAAAGTTGTTCATACCTAGCCGATCGCCTTTTCAGCATTTTTACACGGCCAACGTTGAGGACGAAGTATCGGTTCTGCTGGGAGCTTTTATTGCGCTATATAAGGTTTATTCATTAGTTAATCATAGTGGTAGACTCAATCTGCAATAGTGTTATGGCTGCAACATGAAGCAGTCAGCTAAGACCTAAGATCGACCACGCTCTTACAAGAACATCATCATCATTATCAACAGTCTCTCACAAATCCAATGCCGATCATAGGCCTCCCCCATGGAATGCCACAAAGCACGATCCAGAGCCACTTGCATCCATCGACTTCCCGCATGTCTCACCAGGTCGTCAGTCCATCTATGGGGAGCCGTCTGACACTTCGCGTACCGGTACGAGGCTGCCACTCGAGAACTTTCCTTCCTCATCGATTGTTGGTTCTTCGAGCTATATGGTCAGCCCATAGTAACTTCAGCTTACCGATCCGTCAGAATACTAGCTTGAAACAATGTGCTTTGTATAATGAGTGACAAGAATCTGTCTGAAGAGACCTGCTTTACTGGTAACGAGACGTTTCATTTTGGTCCTTAGAGGCATTTTGCTTCTTAAAGTATAGATATTGGATCTAGGGGCCACAGCATCAAGGAAATCTTAATCAGGTGAACTGTGTGCTTATCTAACAAATATATATTTACAAAACTCAGTAAAAAATGACTACCTCGTTTGTCTAGTACCTAGTCGTAAATGTGGTCCTGGGTTCACATCCCGGGTCGGGCTTCAAACCATTTATTGGAATTTTCTGTCAAGAAATTCTCAGTAGCAGCTTGGAGCCAAGTAGATGGCGGTGTTTTACCCCTATGTCTCGGAAGCTCATAAAACCGTTAGTCCTGCACCTGATCCCTCTCCAGTTGTGTCATATTACCATCCCATCGGACTGTGAGAGTGAGGGAATTAAGTCAAATTCGGTCAGGAGGATATTTATTATAGAAAAATAGCAAAAAAATACTTATATCCGATTATTTATTCAATTATCCGATTATATTTCGTGGCGAGTAAAAAATGACGCAGCCGTATTGTAAATTCTAACGGTACTATAAGTGCGTCAAATGTAAATTGAAAAGAATATCACCGGCAAACTTTTTCTTGCCGTTATAGAGCATTAGTCTCTTAATAGCTGTTAGACGATAACAATAACAGTTTTTTTCTAACTCTACTGGTGGACAAAGGCGTTTCCGAGGATGCGCCAGCCGACAAACATAACTTTGAAGATTTGTTAATAGAATAAGTTTGACAAGCGAGCGCACAGTCCGTCTGATAGTAAATGGATGCTAGTGGCCCATTAACATCTATTCTCGATTACGAATGAAAATGTTGTCACCCCTGAGGACTAAGATGGAATACCCCGTTTAAAGTAAAATGATCGCCGGTTCTCTACACTCACCATACAAATTATTCTGCTGTTTTACGTTGGGATTCTGGTATTTTGCGGGAGCGTGGTTCTACCCCGGTCTATCCGACCCATTTGTTCTGCAACTACATATAGCTGCATAGGTGTAGCAGAGTTTCATTGCGTTCCATATACTTTGAAACTCAAGCAAAAATTCGTCCGGTTTAATTTTTTTCCCGTTAATAGGTCTCAGTATCATTTAAATAATACTAGTTTTTACGGATTTTATCGCGTATATTTCACTTATTAAACACCCGACGTTTCGAGCACTTTACAGCACCCATGGTCACGTGGGAGTCTGTGACTGACTGTGTGAGACGTTGAGCATCTCAGTCTCCCCCGTGACCATGGGTGCTGTAAAGTGCTCGAAACGTCGGGTAATTAAAAATTTTAAATATACGTGATAAAATCCGTAAAAACTGGTATTATTAAATGTGTAGTGTTCGCGTTAATATAAGAAAGTACTCAGTATCATTCTTCATATATTTAATTTTATTTGCTTTTCATATATAATGTTTACTAAGTATTTATCTTCTATTATATTCTTTTTTCCAAATTTTTTTATTAGTTTTTTTGCTCATCATAATCCAACTCTTTTCCTTTACACCACGTCACCAATGGTTGTTTCAAAGGAGAGTAAATAAAATACTTATATTACTAAATGTAAAGAATAAAAAATAAATAACGCAAGTTTGATTCATAGGTGTCGCTAGACTCATATGTCACACTCTCGAGATAAGTGCTACTTACGCATACCTAACGCATTCTGCATATTCATAGGTGTCGCTAGACTTATATGTTACACTCGGATGATAAATTCTACTTACGCATACCAAACGCAATTCTGCATATTAATGCAATTCTGAAAAGCCAACTTCTGTATTGTTGTAGCATATTATGATTATTTCAGATTTTAATAATCTACGTCAGTCACTGAAAAAATCCTGAAAGAGACGAACACGGGTCGAGGTGAACCCACAAGTGATCCCTTTGCTGATTTTTTCGTTATAGCAGTGATAATGTGTCTAAACTGGAGCCCAAGCGAGTGAAGCCGCGGATTAAAACTAGTTCTTTAATAATTAGTAATCCTCTCAGAAACAAAAGAACTTTACCCTCACACTAGGATTTTCTTCTGTATCGTGGAGGCAGGTTACAAACACAAATTCACGAGGCAAAATTTTGAACGAGGACAAACATCCAGACCCGGGACAATTATTTGTAGGCCATACAAATACTTGTTCCGTGCGGGATTCGAAGCCACGGTCCCCAGTGCAGCAACTAATTGCTAAGCAACTACGCCACGGAGCCGTCGTGTAACAGTAACCTTGCTCTAACGTAAAAATCAAGTAAAAATAGGTCAAATAAAACATTAATACTAATATTACTTAAAGCTTACTTTAGGGTTTTCTGTTTAAACTAAACTACACGTCGCTTCTTACTATATCCAAGTATCTAAACAAAATATACCACTACTAAATTGTAAACAGCCTTATGGCCAGTAGATTACTTTTTAGTTAGCTACTTACCTGTAATTTACTTTTTAGTTAGTAATAACAACTTATAAGTTTAACGCTATTTTGCAGTTATTCTCATTTTACTGCGAACGGAAGCTATAATTTATAGTTTTATTCATAAGTAATTTATTGTATATATTCTCCTAACGTTTATTTATTTTATTTATTTATTTATTTCAGGCATCAAGGACTTAAAAATTAAGAACATTGGCCCATAGTAATATATAACTTAACCTAAAAATATATATATAATATAAACATAACACTATTTAGGGAACTTTCTTCTTTGGCGCGTCCCTGTATCGGCGAAACACTACCCCAGAGGGCCAGAAATCGGGAGCAAGGAATGTCTCTTTGTATTTTGCAGGAACCTGGAGTACGTAGGATTTGAAGTTCGTGGACCTCTTAGACTCCAGACGCTGCAAATGTAAAGAGATCGGATCCTCTATGTGGCATCGGCTTCGTTCTTCCACGAAACGCAGGACGTCTTCTCCCGATGTACTTTTGTCCAAACGGGAGATGTAGAGCAGTATAGTGGGCTCCACAATACGCAGAGTTGCACTTGCGTTTATTTTGGCGGTCCCACGCTGGTTACAGACGGGTCTCGGCCGACGTCTCTTCTCAACAAGAGTAAACCCGTCATTCTCTTTCTTGGTTTGGTCATAAACTAAGTATTTTTAAAGTTTTGCTCATAAACTAAGTATTTTTACATAACGTCTCTAATAAAATTAAGTCAGTCAGTTAGTTAGTAGTAAGTTAAATATAATTAAGAAAAATAAAAGAAAGATTTTCCATGTGATTTTACAATTAAAAATAGTTTTTCTAATATGTAAATTGGCATTTGAATTTACATTTCGAAGCGACATTATTGTATCGCTTTTGTAACGCCCGCGCAGCATATGGTAAAATCATAAAACACTCATGTTTACGTTGTCAAAATTAAAAAAAAAATTGTCATTTCATAATACAGACTATAGAAGTTTTGTTATGACACATGGTGATGTGAATATGGAAAATACAAAAGTATAGTATGATTGCGATTGGCTCACAATTCAACGCGATAAAATCCGTAAAGTTAGTTTTATTTCATGAGTAGTATTCGCTTAAATATGAGAAATCACAATATTTCTATCCTAAATCTAAAATGTTCCATACGAACTTGGGTTCAGCGTGAACAAAGTTTAAATATATCTTATTTTGAAGATTTAAACATTTGCTATATACATCAAAAAATCAAATTTTTTCGGGACCTGGGGTTTTGTTTTATGATTTGTAGGTTATGTTTTAAAATCATTCGTACGTGTGATAATTTATTTGAATAAATTGTAAATGACACAAAAGAACGCTGTTTTGTAGTTATTATTAAGTAAGTATGGTAAAACTCAAATCTGAATGAAATCTGCAATTAACTATAAAATGTCATCTAGAAAAGCAGCCGGAGACTGTACATTGACTGTACTATTCCTCTCAAAACAAAATACCACGTTATTGTCATTATGTGGGCGCAACAACCTACTGATGGGTCAAGGGTCAAGTTAAATAATTCCACGAAATCTATTCACAAACACAGCTTCAATATCAAATGTGCATGATACGTTGAAACTCGAAGTTATCAAGTTAAGTCTCATTCGGAACAGGCAATGATCAATAATTACACATATTTAGTAGTAGTATATATTTAGTCTCGTCCGATAATATTCAAATGTTTTTTTTAGTTAAATAACATAGCCTATTTAATCGTTTTTGTAAATATATTTCTTTTATTCAATATTATTCTCTACAGATTCGCCTCAATGTTTTAATTTTATGATTTTTTAAAAGAAGCCTCAAATGAAGGCTATATTATTATTAAAGTAGCCTTTATTATCTATTTCCACAGAAAAATATTTAGAAAAATTTCGTTTCTGCTATAGTAAAAGAATTAGCTTTCGTTTTTCAGTTATAGAATGTTTTGAAGATTGTCCCATGCATTATAGAAATAAAAGTCATTTATTTGTGCTTATAATTTTTCGTTTTATTACCTACGTATTCTTGTATAACTGTTACAGAACGATGACAAACACCCAATTTCATACATCTCCTTTACTCAATGTCATACGATATTTGCACGTCTACAAAAAAAAATTGAAGTGTCTCTTTATAATGTCAAAATAACAGCTTTGTTATTAAATATATATGAAAGTATGTACAATATTTATAACAAAAACATTTTGTCTGTCTGTCTGGTTACTGTATCTGTAGCTAATCTCCGAACTCAACTCACTGGAAAATAACTTATGTTGTAAGGAGTAACGTCGGCTACTTTTATTTTAGAAAAAGAATTAGGCTTCTACACAAAAAAAAAAAATATGCTGGCGAAGTCGCGGGGAACAGCTAGTCACTAATATATAAGGTTTGATGGAGCACGAAACTGATGATTGTCCATTGAGCTATTATGTACTACGTAAGTACATATTACTTCAATGTGATTGTATGAATTGTGTAATTGTAGTAAGCCTAGAAAAGTGAACTGAATAAAGAACTGTTTTATATAACAATAATTTCCTTTATTATTCTAGATAAAGTTATTAATAAATAAAGTGTAATACACACAGGCTGCATCCGTCCCACTACTGAACACAGACCTCTTCTTATTTTTGAGAGGATTAAGGAGCAGTAAGTCCACCTCCCAGCGTAAGTGCGTATTGGCGGACTGCACAAGTCCTCAAAATATACATACATTCACAGAGATGTAGATTTCCTTACGATGTTTTCCTTTACCGAGTACGTGGTAAATTAGCTTTTAAAACTTATCACTACTGTTAAACATAGGTCTCATCCAAGGAATGCTATGAAGCAAGGTGTTGATCCATCTGCATCCATCAACTTCTTGCGTATCTTACCAGGTTGTCACTTCATTTAGTAGGAGGCGTCTTACAATTTGCTTACCGGTACGAGGTTGCTACTCGAGAATTTATTCTCAATCGGTTATCGGTTCTTCGAACTATATGGCCGGCTCATTGGCACTTCAGCTTACTGATTCGAAGCAACGTCCATCTGATAACAACTCAATAATAAAAAACTGCGGTTGCTAAAGTAAAATAAATATGAAAACATACAAAGGTTGATACAATTAACGGACGAGAGGTATAATGGGCAATATTAGAACTCCAAGCTTTCAGTAGATTTTTGAAGGAAAAAAGGGACTGAGCACGTCGAATTTATACGGGCGAGAAATTCCACAAGCTTACTGCTGTAACCGAAAATGATTTATTGAAAAAGTAGGATGAATGTGTCAGAATACCAAGCGAAAGATTGTAAATGGTACGTAAATGACGATCATGACAGGAAGAGATGAACTCAAACCGGTCTTTCAGATAACGTGAAGTGAACTTGCTAAGCGAATCTTGAAATTATGGCGAGCATTTAGCTACGCGGACCACAATAGTGTCGCGTCTCATAGAAATATATCTAAGAAAATACTCTAAGTAAGGTTTAATGATTTAAAATCCATTATACTTTGCTTGCGCTTGTTGTTTATGAGATACGAGCTCGTACAAGCGGCATTTTTTTATATAATTACGCATTGTCATGGACCTCTGTGACACCTATTATGTTCAGGTTCTATTAGATGCCGTGTATAATTTGTTAGGAAAAATACCGGAGAGAACTTGTCAGGTTTTTGCTCTTTAGCATTTCGTGCTTGGTAAACAAATTTATTCTCGAACAAAACAATATCAGTGTCAACGTGGTAGTTCAGTAAACACAACCCGGGTTATATCCCTGCCGGCACCAATGGAATTGTCAATTGAAACTTGCAATTGGTGCGATATACGAGCATACAGTCCATTTGATGGTAAGTGGATGCTGTGGCCCATATTAAGCTACATCTTTCCTCAATTAATAATCAAAATAAGAACGCGTTATCATCCGAAGTAACTAAAATAGAAGGTCTGAAATGCCTGAAAACACTCGCCATACAAAATACAACAACAATAAGCAGTAACTTTACGCTGGTATTCTGTGAGAGAGAGATTTTCCCGGTTGAGCCGACCTACTTGTGCTGCAGCCATAATATAACTGCAACGTGGCTGTACCACTCTAAGTTAACTTTATATTTCGTGACCGTGTATCTTCTTTCGGCATCAGCCTGTAGAAGTCTACTGCTAAATATGGTTCTCTCCCGTAACATTAGTCTAAATCATAATGCTTGGTTAACGTATTGACGATCGAAATCCAGAGGTCTGGTATTGTGGTCGGCACCTTAGATGCTGTTGCCCGTCGCTGGTCTGAATAATTTTACGTTTATCAACCATTCAACCATTGGACGGAGGACGACTTACTGGCCCATGCCGCAATGGACGAAGCCGATCTACTGGACTCTCTCTTTGCATTGAACTTGATGACGGAGGGAAAACACCGCCGACCGCCCCGTAGTGTGAGTGCTTCAGGCAGGATGTTCTGTTTACTCAGCGCTCAATGCGCAGAGCACTTCTCTCTCTAGACGTCAACAAGTCGAGTGGGCTTGATGGCATCCCTCCTATTCTACTGAAGACCTGTGCTCCAGATTGGCACCAGTAACGTGTCTTTTCCGGTACTCCTACTTCCTACACCCGATCCTTAAAAAGGCGACCGCTGAGTTCCGTCTAATTACAGGCCTATCGCTATCACCTTCTTGTTCTCCAAAATAATGGAATTCACTAAAAACTGCCAGCTTATGAGATACCTTGGGAATCACCAACTGATTAATAACTGCTAGTACGGTTTCTGTCGGGATTAATCAGCTAATGAACTTCTGGATTACCTAACTCATAGACGGGCAGAGGCAGTAGAGTCCAAGGGGGAGGCATTGGCCGTTAGTTTGGACATAGCGAAGGCCTTCAATCGGGTTTGGCACAAAGCGCTTCTTACAAAGCTTCCTTACAATGGGTTTCCATCACCAGTTTTCTTGCAGATCGGAGGTCAAGGTCGCAATAGCCGGTGCATGCTCCGATTACAAGCTCATTCACGCTGGTGTCCAATAAGGTTGTGTGCTATCACCAAAGATATTTCTTCTGCATATCGATGATATATTGGTTATGCTTTAAACACCGGCCATGCCAAAATTTCTCGGTAAAACGTCGCCGAGTACCGGGACTATTATGTGTCTGAAGTCGCGACTTTTTTGAACAAAGTCTCAGACTGGGAGCGACTAAATCTAGTCCAGTTCAATCCCCAAAGACACATGTTTGCTCGTTTACAGCTAAAAAAAACCCCTTCGTCGTATCTCTCCAGTTTAAAGGCCGTTGTTGCCTTATACAGAATCGGAATCCTCGGCATCGACATATCGAGTTACGTACAGTTTCGTAGTCACATGAAAGATAATCTAAAAAGCTTGGCGTGCACAGCAGAGTGAAACACTATTTCATACCAGCATATCGCTTGTACTTAGACTGCAACTTGGAAGGCACAGGTTCGGCCGTACATGGAATACCGTTCCTATCTCTGGGCTGGGGCTCCGCAGTGCTAGCTTCTTCCATTTGATCGCATTCAGCGCAGAGCTGTTCGATTCTTCGGCAACCGATCTCTTTTCGATCGGCTTGACTCACTGGCACCGCGAAGAGATGTTGCATCTCTTTACGTATTTTATCGCATTTACCACGTGGAGTTCTCTGAGGAATTGTTCGGACTAATTCCAGCTGCACAAATTCAGGAGACGCTTCAAATTCATTCCAGCCCTTCACAATCATTACAGCCCTTCACAAGTCCACTGCTGAACATAGGCCTCCCCCAAGCAATGCCACAAAGCACGGTCCTGAGCCACCTGCATCCAACGACTTCCTGCATATCTTACCAGGTCGTCACTCCATCTAGCCCTACACTACGCCTACCGGTATGAGGCTGTCACTCGAGAACGTTTATTCTCCATCGGTTATCGGTTCTTCGAGCTATATGGCCGGCCCATTGCCACTTCAGCTTACTAATCCGTTGGGCTATGTCGGTCACTCTGGTTTTACTGCGGATATCCTCATTTCTGAGTCTATCACGCAGAGAAACTCCGAGCATAGCCCTCTCCATAGCTCGCTGAGCGACCTTGAGAGTCCTCATACGGCCAGCAGTGAAGAACCACGTCTCTGATCCGTAAGTCATTACTGGCAGCACACACTGGTTGTACAGTTTAGTTTTCAGAGATTGAGGTATACCTGACGAGAAGATGTGTCGTAATTTCCCGAACGCTACCCAGCCGGGTTGAATCCGTAGATTGAACTCTCGGTCGAAGTTTGACTTACCTAATCGGACTATTTGTCCCAGGTAAACGTACTCGTCAACAACTTCGAGCATAATGCTCCCAACAACTACCGGCATAGGTGTGACATGAACATTAAACATGATCTTTGTTTTGTCCATGTTCATTTTAAGACCTATCCGTTGGGAGACACCATTGAGGTCATTGAGCACAGTGCTAAGGTCCTCCAGCGATTTTGCCACAAGGACTATATCGTTGACAAATCGAAGGTGAGTGATGTACTCGCCATTGATGTTAATACCGTATCCTTTCCAGTCCAGTAGCTTGAAAACGGCTTCCAACGCAGCGGTAAAGAGTTTCGGGGATATAACGTTACCCTGTCTTACACCTCTCTGCAGTTGGATAGGTTTCTAACTCTGGTTCTGTACTCGGATAGCCATCGTAGCCCTACTGTACAAACACTTCAGCACCTCGATATACCGACAGTTAACTTGGCACCGCTGAAGGGACTGTAGCACCGCCCAAATTTCGACGGAATCAAAGGCTTTCTCATAGTCCACATACGCCAGGCAAAGTGGCAGATTGTACTCTTCGGTCTTCTGTACAATCTGCCGCAGGGTATGTATGTGGTCTATGGTACTGAAGCCTTTTCGGAAACCGGCTTGTTCGGGAGGCTGGAAGTCGTCGAGTCTGCGTGCGAGACGATCGAAAACAGCACATAGACGCGGCTCAGAAGGGAAATCGGTCTGTAGTTCTTCAAGAAAGCGTTGTCGCCTTTTTTAAAGAACAAGACCACCACATTTCTGCTCCACGCCTCCGGAGTAGTGCCACCATGGAGGACGGAATAGAAAAGCTTCTGAAGGACTTCAAGTACCGGTGTTCCACCCGCTTTCAGAAGCTCCGCTGTAATTCCATCCTCGCCTGGGGCCCTGTCGTTTTTAAGGTGCTGGAGAGCCATTCTAATCTCGCTCAGACTGCTGTCCGGGATATCATCGGAATAGTGTCGGGTAAGACTTGCTCTTGGATCGTTACTCACACTTGAATGTGGCTCCAACGATGATGTGTACAGCTGCCCATAGAACCTCTCAATCTCACTCAAAATCTCAGGTGTCTCGGAAACGATGCTGCCACACTCAGTCTTCAGCTTTGACAGTTGGCTCTTTCTAGCAGACAGATCTCTGGCAAAGACTTTGGAGCTCTGGTTCCGCTCGATCGCTTCTTTAATACGAGCAGTATTAAAGTTGCGTAAGTCTCGCCGCATACATTTTAAGATCTGTTTGTTCAGTTGCCTGTATGCTGTCAAATCTGTTGACGATTGCAGCCTCATCTCCCGTCTAACAGCCATGAGATTAAGAGTGTGATCGGAGACTTTTTGTGTTCTTCTTCGGCGGGTCTTGCAGAACTTGGCTGCGACCGCATGGACAGTTTCCACGAGCTTGTCATTCATATTGTCCACTGCATTGCAATCTTCTAGGCACTGAAAGCGGTTACGTAACTCGAGCTGAAAAGTCTCGGGATTCTGGATAAGTGCACGAGGGGGACGGAGCGTTGACTTCATTAGACGAGACCTCTCCAACTTAACGTTTAGGTTCAGTGTGCCTCTAATATTCGGTGATCGCTACCGGTTTTCACCCTTGCGTTCACTGAGACATCACTGAACGGTTGGCGTCTGGTCGTCATAATGAAGTCAATCTCATTTTTTGTCGAACCGTCGGGGCTCGACCAGGTCCACTTCCTGTGGGGCCGCTTCTGGAAGAAAGAGTTCATCATAAAGAGTCCCTCTTTCTCCATAAAGTCAGCCAGCTGCTGGCCCCTAGGGTTCCGTTGCCCTACTCCAAATTTCCCTAACTGCAGCTCACCGCCTTCTCTTGTGCCTAGTTTTGCGTTGAAGTCTCCCATCAACAACGTGTAGTGGGTTTTGGAGGAATGCATGGCTCTAGAAATATCCTCATACATTTCCTCCACCTCCTCATCGGGATGTGCCGAGGTTGGTGCGTAGACCTTTATGACGAATACCGTTTGGTGATTCTGAGTATCAGGTACGCGACCCTCGTCGACACACTCCCAATCTTTACAACGTTGTTGGCGAGAGACTTGAGGACGATAAATCCGACACCTCCTTGGGACAGATGGGCGCCCTCCCGGTGATAGAACAAGTTGCCGGACTCAAGGATTACTTTATTAAAACTCGACATGAAGCCTTTATGGCAGCTCGACGGAGATATGGAATATCGAATTGCTGGACACGTGAAGGCTTTGTTTTTGTACTGGGTAGCGGTGGCGTTCGACATCGCATTAGCTCTGTGATCGAACTCGATAAAATTGTTGAGCCTCCTGTGTCGAAGTCGAAGACAACGACCGCGGTCAGGGAACCAACTGGAGCTTCCAAAAGTCGACGTACTGGCACCGCAGGCAAGAGATAGTGTCTTCGCTTAGTGTTTATTTACCACAATTTATTTGTATTTTTGTGTAGTCTCCATTTGCATAGTGTTGCATCTCTTCAATTTTTGTGTGTTAACTGAAACATCGTAGTTCGTAGTTATCTCTAATATTATAATAATTTACCTTCATAATTTTGTTTATTATGTGACACAATGACATTAGTGATTAAATAAATCATAGTGACAGCTATTAAAATCTGTCATGCTGTCATTTGATTTGCTTATACTACTAGTCTTTTTGCCAGACCAGATCCGTAGATAATATTTATCTGTCTTATTATTTATGGTAAGACTGTGCTTTTTCTATATTTTTTTTTATTATATTAATTATTCTTAAGTAAGTTATCTAAATATATAATTCTACCGATGCCACTGCCGGCAGGTATGAAAGAAATGTTTTGTTAAGTGCATAATTGTTGGCAATTTTATTTTAATAATAGTTCATAACATATTATTATTTATTTTGTAGGTATTATATCCAGACTTATATAATGTTTATTTGTTATACATTGTACAGGTATATATTTAATTTTTATTGATTTTGTTATAGCTTAGTTTATGTTATAGTTTTGATTAGCATGTGTGATATTTTAGAATTTGATGATAGTTATTTTTCTTGCTCTTCTTCTAGCTCATCCGATAAGACCTATAAAAGCGCCTTAAGCGATGATTCCACTCATTTACATGATCAACTAGTAGCCGTATTCTGTAATTATAGTAAAAATCTTAATATAGTCCATATTAACGCTCAAAGCATTCATGCTCATTACGCTGATCTTTTATCAACCTTCGATTCTAAATATGTTGATGCCATACTTGTTTCTGAAACTTTTCTAAAGCCTGAACTTCCGTCGGTACAGTATTGTATCCCTGGTTTTCAACTTATACGTAATGACAGGGTCGGCAAAGGTTATGGTGGAGTGGCAATCTATTTGAGAGCTGACATTCCTTATAAAATAGTTGATCATTCACCCAATATATACACAAATTTTGCTGAAAATTTATTTATTGAAATTACTATTAATCGTTCTAGGACTTTGCTTGGGGTCTACTATCCCCCCTCTCGCAATATAAATTATTTTTCTTCTTTGGAAGAAAAACTTGTAAATCTAACTCCGCTTTATGATAATACCATTATTTTAGGTGACTTTAACACATGCCTGTTAAAGAACGATTCTCGTAGCAAAAAACTGCTCTCCCTGGTGTCATCTTTTAATTTACATATTCTTCCTCTTTCTGCTACTCACCATTCGCCTAATAATACCCCTTCTCTTTTAGACCTTATTCTTGTTTCTGATGCTGACCGGGTTGCTTCCCATGGACAACTATCTGCGTCTTTCTCTTACCACGATCTTATCTTCCTCTCCTATAAAATTCAACGTCCTAGGCGTAAATCGAAATTCTTACTCCTAAGAAGCTTTAAATCAATTAACCTGGAGCGTTTGAGAGATGATGTAAATAATATTGACTGGTCCCCTGTTCTAAATTCCGAAGATGTTAATCATAAGGTTTATGCTTTTAATCACCTCATTTTAAAACTATTCGATACACATGCACCTCTTAAGCGAGTCAGGGTTACACACTTTCCAGCCCCCTGGCTTTCAGAGTCTATAAAAGCAGTAATGGCCAAAAGAGATAAAGCTAAGGGGCGTTATAAGAAGCACCCTACTAATGAAAATTTATTCACATATAAAAAACTGCGTAATCGCTGTAGTAAGATGTGTCGTGATGCTAAGAGGAGACATATTTATAATGAGGTTGAAAATTCTCATTCCGCTCAGATGTGGAAATTTTTTAGAACCCTGGGTATTGGCAAATCATATATTGATTCTAATATCTCGTTTGATTTGACTGCACTCAACCGGCACTTTTCTGAGCCTCCGATTTCTATTGATGACTCTATTAAGTCTACTACACTTAATCTTCTCTCCAATATTCCTAAACCGCTGTGTTCTCCTTTTAATTTCAGTAAAGTTACTGATGGTGACATAAAAAAATGCCTTTTAGCCATTTCCACTAAAGCTATTGGCTATGACAATCTTTGTATGCAAATGATTAAACCTATCACTAATGAACTTGTCCCTATTATCACTCACATTATCTCTTCTTCGCTTGAGACGAGCTCCTTTCCGACTTGCTGGAAAAAAGCATTCGTCATTCCCCTTCCAAAAACTTCTAATCCTAAATCTTTATCCCAATTCCGCCCCATTTCCATTCTTCCGATCTTATCTAAAGTACTAGAAAATATAGTTCAGAGGCAACTATCTCAATTCCTAACTGTTCACAGCCTGCTGAGTCCTTTTCAATCTGGTTTTCGTCCAGGCCATAGCACAGTCAGCGCTCTGATTAAAGTGTCTGATGATATTCGCTGGGCCATGGACAAAAGACTTCTCACTGTTTTAACATTATTGGATTTTAGCAGTGCATTTAATTCCGTTGATTATGACATACTTCTTGGTATTCTTGCGTCCTTAAACATTTCACCATCAGTAATCTCTTGGTTTAATTCTTACCTTAGGGGTCGCTCGCAGTGTGTCCGCCATGAGGAGGATTTCTCCGAGTGGTGTGATCTTACGGCGGGTGTTCCTCAGGGTGGTGTTCTTTCCCCACTTCTCTTCTCTATTTTTATCAATGCTCTCACTACTGTTCTCTCCTCTCATTATCATCTCTATGCTGATGACTTGCAATTATACCGTCATTTCAAAGTCCAAGATATAGATGAGGCTATTAATAAGATGAATGCTGACTTAAGTAGCATAAGCAGTTGGGCAAAATCGTTTGGTCTTCGTGTTAACCCTGCTAAATCCCAAGTAATGATTATCGGCAGCTCATATATGCTTAATTTATTAGATCGTTCGAAGATCCCTGCAGTTACGTATGATAATACTCAAATTCCATATACAGAGACCGCTAAGAACTTAGGTGTTATTTTTGATAATAATTTGTCTTGGGTCGCTCACATTAATATGATTAGCAGAAAAGTGAACTACTCTTTTCAATCTCTCAAGCGTCTCCAGATGTTTTTACCGTTAAAAACTAAGATAACCTTAGCTCAAGCACTTCTTCTTCCTCTCATTGACTACGCTGATATTAGTTTTTTGGATGCTTCAGAGGAGCTGTTGAACAAACTGGAACGTGTTCAAAATTTGTGTATACGTTTTATTTTCGGTCTTCGTAAGTTTGATCATGTTTCAGAGTACAGGGCTCAATTAAAATGGCTTCCTATCCGTAGACGTCGAGACTTACATGTGTTATCATTTCTATACTTTCTACTCTTTAATCCTCTTGCACCTCCATATCTCCGCGAGCGTTTTGAGCATCTTGTACCCCGTGAAACTCAGTGCCGGACCACTAAACAACTACTTCTCAAGACTCCTTCTCATTTCACAAGCCGATGTGGTGGATCCTTTACAGTAAGGGCGGTCAAGCTATGGAACTCACTCCCACATGACATACGTGCTAGCTCTTCTCTTGATATATTTCGGAGCAGAGTAAAGAAATATTATCTGTCAACTTAGAATTATAAATATTTACATATTTTATGTATTTATATGTATAATTGTATATATATGTATGTGTACGTATGTATGTATGTGTATATATATATATATATATATATATATATATATATATATATATATATGTATATAGATATGTATGTATATGTGTGTGTATATGTGTATATATGTATATATTTATTGTCTTTATTGGTATATATGTATGTAAATCAATAGAAATAAGAATAAAAGAAATAAGAAAATAAATTGTACTTATATGTTATACACTTATATGATAATTGTTATTTGTAACTTATAGCCAATTTCTATTAAGTAGCGTTATGTTAATTATTAAGTACGCACGCTGCTACCTACTTGCTTTATATATAAAACTATTTCTCTCTCCCAATAGGTTTGCTGGAAGAGAACTCTTATTAGGGTTAAGCTCGCCTTTGTACATTTATTTAAATATTTAATAATTGTTACCAACTTATTGTGTGTACAATAAAGAATAAAGAATAAAGAATAAAGAAAGGATTACCGTGTCCTCCCCCTCTCTTCGGACCTCAGATAATCCAATAATATGCCAGCGCAAGTTGTCTACCTCTTCTTCCAGCTCCAGTATCTTCTCGTCAGTCCTCAGGGTGCGTGCGTTATACGTTGCGAGGTCGAGTCGTCGAAGGTGTCAACCGAACCTCCACCGGAGATTCTTAGCACCCCCTGCCCCGCCGTTACCATGGTCGCCGTTTATTTACGTCATTGCTCATGGTGGGATATTTGCCATAGTTGCCACGCTTGGCGAGCGGGTTGGCAACCGCAGTTTTTTATTACGTTAATGTTGTTATCAGGAAGATATTGCTGCCCATCTCCTTTCTGTGTCCCTCTGTCGCCTCTTACGACACCCACGGGAAGATATGGGGTAGCCGCCACTACACGGCAGTTGTCAAATTCATTATTTAACAGAATAATTATTTTGCATTAGTTTTAAAATGTTTAATGATATCGGTTACGATGAAATATTTTGTTTAAAACAATAATTCTAAAAATTCCTACAAAGCTTGGCAAGTATGGCAAATATGAGATAAAGATGTGATAAACGGTATAATCATATATTCTGAGATTTTTTTATCGTGTGCTCGCGATCTGCCCCGGATTCACATGGGTGATGTCTGGATTCTATAACAGCGCCACCTAGCGGGTCCAACTATGCCTATAACTTTTGCGAAAGTGTAAGCAATAAGTCGACAAAGTTTTGCCGCAATCTGATGAACGGTATGACAGCGCATATAACACGAACAAATAAAACTTATTTTTATACATTAGATCACTATAAAGATTTCTTACAGTTTTTTTTATTTTATCACGTTAGCACTCATATGTTCAAATATCGGTTAAAATTTAATATCAAGACACATGGCAGTGTTCCAGGGAAGTTCGGAAAAGAAAAGACTGACGCACGGTGTTTATTTATACGAACCCTTTTGAACCACTTTAAAACCTAAAGTAATTCAAAAACTATTAGACTTATACAATTTTTTTATAGATTAGAAATTTCATACGAAATACAATGCCATGCTGCTGCTATATTATGGTTGCGGCACGAATAGGTCGGCTGGACCGGGGAATGACCATGCTCTCACAGAATACCAGCGGTTCCCCTCACCTGAAAGCATGTAAATCAGCGATTAAAATGCAATTAACATAATTTTTAATTATTATTAATTTTTATACTTTACATTGTAGAGACACGCTGCAGCTATATTGGTTGTAACACGAAAGGGTGGTCTCAACAGGGGTAGAGGGATAGATCACGCTCTCACGGAATGTAAAATACCAACTTAACACTGCTGTGTTTCGTATGATGAGTGCAGAGAACTGAAGACTACATTTTACTAGAAACGGGGCATTCAATCTTAGTCCTCAGGGGGATAAACGCATCTACACTTGGATTCTTAATTGAGGATAAATATAGACGTATATAGGCTACAGCATCCACTTACCATCAGGTGGACTGTGTGCTCAATTTTCAGCCTTAAGACGACACATGGAAAACGCTATCGCCGTACTGATCCGAGTGAATACATAATTTCTATAAAAGCTTGAAGAAACGCGTCTTAAGGTCTAAAATTGCGTAGCGCCCAAGACGATTAAAAGCGCTTAGAAATTGTCAGAATCTTAAAATATTTTTTTAAAAATTATTGATTTAAGTTATCAAAATAATAAGCAAGTAAATTATGAATATTGATGTTATGAATATATTTGAGTGCTTCCCAAGCATATAGATCAAATGATTTCGTTGTAATTTCAACTATAGTGATTTTTTAGAGGTGTTTTCACAAATAATTATGATCGAGTCAAAATTATACAATCGTGTTTTTGAGCAATCAAATTCAAGATAAAGACATGAATTTACCTATATCAAAATCCCACTTTCGTTAGTGGTGTCATAGTCCTATACTATTCGATGAAAGGAGGTGCATATTTTCACGGTGTCGTCTTAAGCTATCAAAAAATTTGTGTTGACGAAGACCAAACCAGGTTTCTTGGGAATTCTGAAATTTACGGCGAACGCTTAAGTCTTAACCCGTGTAGTAGAGGAAAGAATACCAATACCCCAAACACTCTCGTAGGGGCAGTAAAAGGTGACAGGTGGAAACTAATTTGGAGATGGGCAGCAACAATTTCTTAATAAAGACTAAAAAAACTTTTTTTTTAATCTTTATTTCACATATGGGATATTTTAATTGCAGGCATCCTATAACCTAACCTATGTTCAGCCGTGGGCATTAGTAACGGTAGCAATGACGGCTTATCCTCTGAGCTACCACGACTTCATAGATAACCAGTGTATGTTAATAATAATAATCATAACTGCCTCGTTGGTTTAAAGCTCGCAAGCGCAAGTGATGATCATGAGATTCCAAATTCGAATCCCAGGTCGGGCTAAAAAAAGAGTTAGTGAGTTTTTTCCCGTTTTCCTGCCACAACGCGTGATAGTGGACTTCTCATGTCATGGAAATATTTTGCTTTATTTCTCTAACATGCAGGCTTCCTTTCGTATTCGCAGTAATGAATTTTTCATGTCACATATCTCTTTACACATTATCAATAATTTAGATGACCCTCAAGATATAATTTTATCCACGTTCCTAGGCTATAACTATAAATCAACTTTTTGCATAATACTTATATGCAACCATGTACTTTAATAAAACTCATTAATACTTCAATTAATATCTAGACCATGAGCTCTAGATATTAATTGAAGTATATAATTTTTATTTAATTAATGTATGAATTATTTCTTAGTCAATGCGAGCAAACAAGAATTTTAATACTGGTTGGATTATAAAATTGACCTTTGAACTAATAGGTTAACATTATTCAAAATTTTCCTATGAAAAAAAAACAAATTACGCTGTAATTAACGTTACTATATAGTTAGAGTTGAAAAGTAATTTAGTAATAAAAATATCGATAAACACACCAAAAATATTAAAATATCGACATACATCGAATATCATATACACCATATCGTCCCATGGTTATCGGAAGAAGTTACGGAAGGAAACGAACGAGGAGAAGGGCAACAGCCTCTTCCTGATAACAATTTAAAAAAATTGTATTTCTGTGGTTGCTAACCGCCTTGGCAAGCGTCTTAAGTATGCCAAACTTAACTTATAAAGTGATCTACTCGTATTATGTTCACCAGTGAAGTTTTGATTGGCCTTTACAGTAACGGTATACACCGACACCAGATAATGGATGTTTGTCCTTGTGCAATTTATGATTATAAACTGCCCCCACGATACAAGAGAAAATCCTAGTGTAGGATAACGTAGGTAACGTTTTACATTAAAAAAAAATATAGATATCCATAATCGATGAAATGGAACAATTTTATCGATACATCGATATTTTATAAATAAAGGAAAAATAATTAAGGACATTTGAAATCAATCCGTATTTATTAAGGAAAAATCCATGTGCAAATATTTAGAATCAATCGAATCTAAAAATAGTAATTTAGTTAATCAACTGCCGTGAAGTGGATATATGGCTTGTATGTGATTATGCTTTTAAAAAAGGCAGGCCCAGACGAGGCAACCACACGTAAATGAATCATGACAGTTTTGGAAAGGTTAGGAGGATATGCTGCATTTCTTACCTGCAATTCTATCGCATCGATATTATAAGCAATATCGATAAAAAAAATTAATATCTTAGCTTCGATATAATTGATATTATCCGTCGACCAATATGTCGTTGCAACCTATTACTAGTATATCTAATAATTTATCTAAATAAGTTAAAATGCTACGCGATAGTTTCAAGTTCAGTATTTTATTAGACTACTTCTACTGTTCTTATATTAAAAGACGACGTATTTTCATACCTTAGCTCTATGCTTAGTGATCTCTATAGTCTTAGTCTCAAGGTGGATATGGACAAGGCAAAGGTCATTTAACTAATTTTCATATCACACGTATGCCGGTCATAAATGGAAATACTATTCTTAAAGTTGTTAACGAGTATGTTTAGCTAGGACAAATTGTTCGAATAGGTAACTTCAAATTCGACCAGGAGGTCAATCGACGAATCCATTTCTGGCTAGGCAGCGTTCGTGAAAATTTGAATAATTTCATCGCGTAGAATATTTCAATTCCATTCCACTCCGAGACGTGATTCTTTACTTTGGTCGTATCAGAAAAATTAAGGTCGCTCAGTAAGTTATGGAGAGAGCTATGCTCTTCGTTATGAAAATATTCTCTACTCTGGATATCTAACTCCACTCTTACCAGAGCACCGACATAGCCCAATGGATTAACAAATTCGACAAAGTACCGACAACACATGGGAACGAAAGGTTCACGAATGGAAGAACTCCGTCACGAAAGAGATTCCATTACAGTCCATGTAATGCAATAAGAGTCCAGAAATCGGAAGATGCTTTCCAAGCAACGTGATAACCTAGCATTGATATTTTTTCAAAAGGTGGTTCTGATTGTGAATCGACGCTAAAAGTATTACAAGCTATTAGGTGGAATGAGTGCAAGTCAACCTGCAATAAAATAAAACCACAAAAATAAAAATAAAAATATAATACCATATGAATCATCACAATGTGACAAAACCTATGAAGTAAATCACAACGAGCAGGAAAACACGCGCCAGTCACCGAGCTGCTTCTAACGAACATTGCGTACAACCGTTGCCGCCGAAGGTGTAAATATAAATGCCAATGTTTGCTCAATAAAGTAACGGGTCCCACATAATAGCATAGACAAATATTGGTTTAAGAATAGAATAAGCCATGTTTGTGTCACATTTTTATTTTTAGGCGGGGACACCTTTCGATTAATTGTGGTTATAAGATATAACTTCATCATTTATGAAAACGTGATAATTATGATGAAGTTTTATGTTTTTAGTCCCTTGGAAATTGACGAATGGCAACAAACTTTTGTAAAGTTTTCTTCTATACACATCCTCCTTAACCGGAGAAGACTACCAACTAGAGAGCCACTACCAACTAAATATCGTCAGTAGCGGAAGTTACGTTTTAGTTTAGACTGACTTTCAATATTTAGTGATAAAATGGTAAGGCATATACGGTGTCGATTAAAAAATATTATTGAATAGAAATTGGACTCGAATTTTTAGTTATAAAAAACGAATTACGCTTTATCAAAAGTGAAGTAAATAAATATAGCAAATGAAGTTAAATACACTTTCAGTTAAGTATTTTACTTCATCTATGATGACAATTCTCTAACGTTTAGTCGTACAAAGCCGAAATGGGCGGTCATTTACCTTACGAGGAAAAAGTAATTTTTGTATCTGTTTACTTATACATAAAATATACTTAAGTGAGAAGGACATGACCTGAGACACTTTAAAAGGCTCTTTTTCTTGTGATTTGTAAAGTACACTGCTTGTAAATTTATATATTAAAAAATTATCGCACACAAAGTGTACAATTAGCAAACCTGAATGCCTTTAGACGTTCTATACCGGTCCACCACGAGTTAAGCTGAGAAACAGGTGCCATAAGACATGAAACTATGCGTACATAAATGTAAATATAAAAACAGATATCATACATATAAATACACCTATAAATATAAATTACTACTATTAATCTACATACTATACTTGATAATGAAAAGCTCACGCATAAATGAATAATACTCAACTTGGTGCCTATTAAAATAGGTGTTACCTAACTTGGTATCTATTGATTAGGTACCTACTTATTAATAAATTGTCCGACTGACTAATATTTTTCAGTTTTATATAAAAATTCTTGGAATGAGACAACTACGACCATGCTATTTCTATTCTAAGTGTTTTATATTTAGTTGTACTGTATCAATTGTGAATTTTTATTTAAAAAATCCCGCTGAGTTCTTCCAAATACGTAAAAAGGCTTTTAATGGGAGGTTAGGAAAGTAACAATTATTGGAACAGCGACGTCAATGATTTAAGCCGTTAAAATTTAATATCAAGCAACACGGCGATTTGTCAGCCAAGTTCTGAAAAGAAAAGAGTGACGCACCTACAATGTGTATTCTTATGAACCATTTTAAGCCACTTCCAAACCCCAAATAACCCAAAAAGTATTAGACTTATACAATTTTTTTATAGAGTATTTATAGATTAGAAAATTTTATGCGTGGCAGAACCATGCTGCTACGATATTATGGCTGCTCTAAGTGGGTCAGCTCGACCGGGGTAGAACCATGCTTTCACAGAATACCAGCGTAAAATAACAACTTAATGCTACAGTGTTTCAAATTAAATCAAATCAAATATCTTTATTTATGTAGACTTTAAACAAAACACTTATAATCGTCAAAATGTTATAATAATAATAATAACTAATACTATTAATAATAATAATTGTTCTTTGTATGAGTATAATGTGAACACTTCTCTGTTAGTTCTACGTGTGAGCATAGAAAATAGCTACGACAAGAAACGCCTTTGGCGAATTTATATTGAGAATAGCTTATTAAATTTTCCAACTTTGAAAATGAAGTTGTACGTGTGTTAAACTGAAAGACATTAAGAACTAGCGTCTTTATCTGCTAGGTAGCCATCACTGTGTAACATGTTTTCCTTATGAGTGACTCTTTTACGTATTTTTTAAAAATATTTAACGGAAAGTTTACTTTCTCTTGGGGTATCTTATTGAAGAAGTACGAGTATACACATTGTCCTGCAGAGGAGTTACTCTCTTCAGTCTTAAAGAAGCAACCCCTAATTCATGCTTAATTATGCTCATATTATTGCTGAATTTCACTTTTTGTTCTAAATAATGAAATATTTTTATATATACGACCATTATGAAACTAAAGTCAATATGTTAATATCTTTAACACTTCTCTCAAAGATTCTCGTTAGTTTAAATTGTAAATTGCTCGAATACCTCTTCTTTGAATGACAAATACACATTCAATGTCTGATGATTTCATAGTCTATTGTCATATGACAATAGACTATGAAAATAACTGAAGTAGACCAAAGTAGTCTTGCAATATCGATGTCAGTTAAATGCCAATTTTTGTTGTAGCGAAAGCTGCTGTGTTCAACAGTATACCAATATTTATTTTTGTTAGCTATGTGATAATTCCAATGCAGTTTTTTAATTAATTTTAATTAATCGAGGACAAATGTAGATATGTCTATGGGTCACAGCATCTTGACTGTGTGCTTATTTGTCACCCTTAATCTATTAAAAAAAACTTACGCAAATATAATTTTCCATAATCTCAGAACAGTACTAAGACGATAATTAATAGAATAAGATGTTACTTTTCGAAAATACATTACATTAAAGATGTTAAAAAGTTGAGATCCGCGTAACAAAACAAAATGATTTGTCTTACCTAGTTTGAAAGAGAATTGGAAGAGCACTTAACACCCTCCCTCAATCGCGAGCAATGGCTCCGTCACCACTTATCCCTCCAAGAGTACTCTCAACACCACTATACAAGGTTTCGCCTCTAAACGAGACATCCTAACGGATGAAGTAGACTGCGGTGGCTGACCGCAGCGGTCTTTTTAACTTTTCTTTTAATAATTTAAGTTCTCTAGTTCCAAGACGTTCGAATCCTAAGAATCTGTGATTCCACTCATACCTGAGGATGCCTCGTATGGAGGCGAAACACGTGTCGTATTATCGTCAATACTGTGTCTTTCCTAGTGTAGCGGTGTTGGGAGTATTGGTGCTGGGATTAGTGGTGACGGGATTAGTGCACGCAATTGAGGGAGAGCGGGAGGTACTCTTTAAACTAGGCAAGACACATCATTTTATTTTATTGAGCGGATGTGTGCGAACCAATTCTTAATAACTTTAATGTGATTCAACTTTTTTGTCGCCAAATGTCATTTGTACCTAGAGATACCGTATTACGTCAGCATTTATCCTGACATATCATGGAATTTTGTCAGTATTGCGGTCTGATTTTGAAAATGTGCCTTTCATTTCGATTTTTCTATAAAATACAATAGGTATTTGCGTAAGAGGCGTAGAATCAGCAATATTGATTGAGAGTACACAAAACCAATATTTTTTTATTCTACAATTATTTAAGGGACATTTAACGCTTAGCGTATGTCAATCCCATCATACCCTAAAATATATCATTTAATCAAATAATGTTTATTATTATACTATGTGGGCTATGAATTCGAACAGAACTAATAATAAATAAGGTTTTTTCACCCTTGTTAATTTAATTTGCAACACAATGTCAGGATTTTTCTGTGGAAATCAGGTTATTTGTCAGGACTTTTCGATGTACCTTCCTGTTACCCTATTTGTGCGGAACTTAGTCCCTTTTACATATTTATGTTTTTGGTTGGATAATTTTTAAGAGAATGGTCTGAGTCTACTGTTTTTAGAGTTTTAATTTTGAGTTCGATAACTATTAGTAACTTATGTTAATTATTATTTAAGGAGGATTTTTTTGAAACATACTGGTAGTTCAGTTTCGCTCTTAAAAAATATCATATTGATGGTAAAGAAAGTACCAAGATTTATGTTTAATACATTTCTTAATGACCAGTTGACCGGACTGTACCCTATAAATATTTTTCTTTTATCTTTTTAAAAAAGTCTTACACACAATCCTCTACCCCATATGGTTCGGTTGGTGTCGTAAGCGGCGACAGAGAGAAACTATAGCAACAGCATCTTCCTGATAACAACTCGAAACACTGCTGTTGCCAGCTTGCCTGCCAAGCGTGCCAGCTATTGCAAAATCCCCCTATGAGTCAATCTATGAGGGAGGCCTATGTTCAGAAACAGACTTTTATAGGTTGTTATGAATAGAATTAAAAAAAAACTAAACTGAGATTTTCTCCTGTGTCATGGAGGCGTTTAACATTTAAAAACTGCACATCAACAAACATCCAAACCGGGAACAATTATTTGAATGCAATACAAACATTTTTTATGTACGGGATTCAAATCCCCAACAGCACCACAATCAATTGCTATCCCACTACGTCATTTCGGATAAAAAAACTAAAATTTAAAATAAAGCTAAAAGTAAAGCAAACATCATAAGGCTAGTAAGAATATGCTGTGATATTCTATATATTGTGCATTTAAAAAGAAAACGATACATGAGACTGTTGTCTATATCAGGGGACTGGTTATTTTAAGGAAAAACTTTTTTCGGTGTTCCAAAAATCGACTTTTATTAGTCATTTGAAAACAAAACTTGAAAATCAATTAATCTATTTAGGATTTTGACTTATTGGTTATTTTTATTAGTTTTTATATAAGTTCAGATAAGAAATTTTACATTTTTAATGAACTAAGATTTACTGGTTTTTATTACTTTTCACTGGTTGTTTGGAAGAAATTGCTATCAGCATTAGACTGCCCATTGTATACTTCTTTTGTAAATATAATTTGTAATTTTTTATTTGGTGTGCAATAAGGAATATAAAATAAATAAGATTTATAAATTTGATTATCAACAATTGAGTACTCTTAACAATTCTTTAACAAAAGCTCAGTCTAAATACAGGAATCTTAAATAATATAAAGGATGTGGCCCTTTATTGCTGGCCGTATGAGAAAGCTCGAGGTTGCTCAGCAAGCTGAGAAAGGCTAAGGTTGGGGTTTCTCTGCGTGATAAAGTTAGAAATAAGGATATCCTCAGTAGAACCACAGCAACCGATATAACTCAACATATATATATATATATATATATATATATATATATATATATATATATATATATATATATATATATATATATATATATATATATATATAAGCTGAAGTGGCAATGGGTCGGCCATATAGCTCGACCGATAGGGAAGAAAGGTTCTCGAGTAGCAACCTCGTGCGGGTAGGTGAAGTGTGGGCCCCTGAATATATAAGGACGAATGACCAGGAATAATGACCTGGTAAGACATGCAGGACGTCGATGGATGCTGGTGGTTCAGAACTGTGCTTGGTGGCATTCTTTGGGGGAGGCCTAAGTTCAGGAGTGGACTTGTGAAGGGTTGTAATGATGATGATGATGAAGGTAAGAGAAAACTAAATCTCATTTTTCGAAAACTTTAATAGGCTTATCAAATTCGTAAAACACTTCTCGTTTCTTCAGCTGTACCTGCGGAACAGGAAGTTTTTCCAAAATTTGAGCCTTCTTGTTATAGATTTCCAGGAGTGTAACAATTATTTCACCATCTTCTTTTGATTTATATCACCTGAATAGCTTAATTCATTATACATTTATATCTAAGATTAATATTATAATGGTTTTAAAATTTTTGTAATAAAAATCATGCGAGACACTGAGCTGCCCAGTTATTAGAGAAATACCCATAATAATTAAATGACTTTGGGGTAGCTATAGTAAGTTTACTATAACTACATATTTCATTCATTTACTACAGCTTATTAAAGTACACTGCTGAAAAGACCTCCCCCTTCATTGTTTTATAGATATTTGCCGTAGTTGCCACGTCTGGCGGGTTAGTCACAGTTTTTTTTTAATTATTTGAGTTGTAATCAGGTATATGGCGCTGCACATCTCCTGTTTTATATCCCGCTGTTGTCTTTTGCGAATTCTCCTCCGCCGCCACTACACGTCACAGCCATACGATAAAAATACGATTTTAGAAGACTTTCCTGCTTTATGCCTTTCTATTTTTTAGTGTCAACCCTCTCATAATTTCATTTCATTTCCTTATAATATTTTAAATTTTACTTCTCTCCTCTTATGTAGGCCCCGGCGGTGCTCGTGCAATGTCACAGCGTAGGATCGTGGCAGGGTCGCCATGTCATAAGGAGGTGTGTTGTTCCTCATATTCTTATTAGACTACTCTTACTTATACTACTTCTATTCGAATTTTGTCGTGTGGACTATAACTAGGGATGCCACCTCCCGTTTTGTTTTAGACAATTTGATAAGATTTACTACAGAACTGAAGAGGAAATATGAAAATAAAGGATATCTAGTTGATAGGAATGAGGGTAAAAAATAAAAGAAGTAAAGAAGAACGGCAGGTAAAACTGCAATCTCCCACTCGTTGTAGCAATTTAAAGTATCGCGCAAGTTACTAAGAGGGATCAGTCGGTAATTGTACGTGTCTCAGTGTAGTTACTATTCCCCTTGGGGTACGAGGCATTCCATCTTAGTCCTCACGGGTGACAGGAACCACTTACCATCAGGTGGACCGTGTGCTCATTTGTCGCCCTTATCCTATAAAAAAATCTTATAGTGTAGGCAAGTAAGATGGTGTTGCTGAGAGGCTGCTGTTACATTAAGATGGGTAGTGTTGCTGTCGGTTTGCATACTTTGGTGTTATCATGTGATTATGTCCTTCACGTTACACCAGGGTGTAATTGTGACGAGAACATATTACAGTTGGTCGAACTGTATTTGCTTATTATTTTTATTAGTTAACCTCCAGAGTAATTTCTATTATTAAAGAAAGTTTATTACCGAATCACATTCTTTTATTGAAATAATTTTGAGAATAATTTCTTATAATATGGTTTTCACTAATATTCTATTATGGTATCAGTAGCAACATTTATATATTAACCATTGTTATAATATATTATAACTATTATTACAATAATATATATATATATATATATATATATATATATATATATATATATATATATATATATATATATATAAATATATATGTATAATTATAATAATATATATTATATTAACTACAAATTATATATAAAAATATTAACATCTATATTTTTTATATACGTTTCTCTCTAACATGCGTGTCAGTGCGCGATAATGCCTTATCGTCTATGAAATATTTCAAATTAGTCATCAAATTTTTGGTCTAAAATTGAGGAAGTTATTTTTTTTATAATAAACGTTTAAAAATAATTTAAACGAACATTTTCCATAACAATAAACAAAACATCCTTTACTCCGTATACGTGCGAATTGATTGAACTGGTTATAATATCTTAACAACTAAGCAAAAGATGACGTCAAAACTGTTGACGCGTGCGTCATTGTAATAAAAAACTGGCCAGGTGCGTGTCGGGTCACGCACAATGTGGAGGTAGGGTTCCACAGTTGTTCATCACAATACGCGAACTTAGAAGGGACTTTCTTGATAATGAGCATATTGAGTTTGCGGTTTGACCGCTATAACGAATAAAAATAGGCCCAAATAGGACGATAGTAATTGAAGGACTTATTTTCCACTCAGCACTATAAGGAGTGGTGATCAAAAAGATTTTACAAACTTTTCGATTTTGAAAATAGTACAATCTCCATCTAATCATTCACATGCCAAGTCATAATAAATATCGTCATAGCTTACTATATATATAACCACCACTGCCCCAAACTATATTGAGGGTCACCCGCGTAAACCAAGAGAACAATGAATTAAACTGTATGAGGCTATATAATTGTGTGAATACAATAATATAGCCTCATACAGTTGAATTTGATTTGATTAAATGAGGCAGTACAATAACTACCAACTAAAAATTAGCGAAAGTAGTGAGTAAGTAGGAAAAGTAGGTCCTTTTCTACTCACTTACTATCCGCTACTTACTTACAGTCCCTGCCTATCCCGCAAAGGAAAAAGTAAAGCTTTAGTAGTAACGCATAAATATAAGTCGTTTTCTTCATAAAATATTTACCACATACGATGAAATAAACGTTTAAAAAATTTTCCTCTCACCTGTATTTTTATTTGGTAGGTACCTACCCAAAATAAAAATGTTTTTTTTTTAAAGATTTTATTTCAGTTTTGTAGACGTGATAATCTATAACTATACCAAATTACAGATTTGTATGCGCCTATGGCCTATGAGTAAAACTACGGACGTACGGACGGACGTACATGGCGAAACTTTAAGGGTTCCTTGTTGTTTAACCACGGAACCCTAAAAATCACACATGGCTAAACACCACATCATTTTAATTAATTACAACCTATGCGACATCTCGACGACGGCTCCGTGGCGCATTGGCTTAGAAGTGGTTCGAATCCCGATTATTTGTATGACTTAAAAATAATTGTTCCGGGTCTGGATGTTTGTCCTTGTGAAATTTATATATATAAACTGCTTCCACTACACAGGAGAAAATCCTGGTGTGGGATGAGGTTTAATATAAAAAAGGCGGTTAGAAATAAACAGTTAAAATAAAAAGTAGAAATAAATATCACTTGTTGCGTAATATTGATCTCCTATGTTCACGCGTATACTCTCACGAAAAGTAAAAAGAAAGGTAAAGTTACAGCCTATATCGATGTGTCCTATGTATATGGGCCATACCATAGTAACAATTTGGGGATTTCACTTTTTGATGTTAAATGCTACCTTTTATTAAAATCAATAACGTGTACCAAAAAAATCACATTTTTAACGGTAGAAGCACTGTAATTTCTGTTGTATTAAAAGGGCTTATGTAGCTCACTTTTAAACGTACAGAGATCAAACGGTTGTTTGAGACTTATACGCGGGCAGATCCCACGTCTTCGTTTAGTTCATCGTTCAACTTCAATCAGTCTGTTAAATACTTTGACGTCTCACGGGACAACGGTCTCGCTGTGATAATTACAATATTGTTGTTAGGTTATTATCTATTTAATTGGATAATTTTATGTATGACGTCCAAATATCATTTTAAGCTTAGTAGAAGTCGGAATTTAGTCAATTTAGCCATTGGTAATGTAAATTACCAAGGGCTAAATTGGTGGTAGAGCCATGCGGCAGCTTTGCTGTTGCACGTATGGGCCGGCTCAAACCGGGGTGGTACCACGACCTCACAGAATAGCGGCGTGAAGTTGAAGCTCTGCTTCCGCGTTTCGTCTGGTGAGTGTAGGTGGCCTGAGGCCCAATTCCCCCCTCCCCTTAACATAGTAGCGGAATTAAGTGAAGATCTACTCCAGGAGGGTACCAGAACCCCTGGAGAATCCCTCGCTGAGCATCCACGACCAAGTTACTCCACTCCTGAGCGTGGGTGCTCAGGCTGCCCCGCGTATATTCTGGGGGGGGGGGGGGCAAATTCCGCTCGAGACAACAACTGCTCGGGATAAGCTGAGCAACAAGACCAAAGCGATCCATGCCACGCTATCCGAGAATTTATGCAATATCAGGGGACTTCATTCTAACCTAAACGCCGTCCACTACCATCTCGAGACAGCGAAGCCGGCTCTGCTCTTTCTGACCGAGACGCAGGTGTCCTCTCCGGCTGATGCTTCGTATCTCTCCTACCCAGAGTACAAACTGGAACACTCATTTGTACCTCGGGTTGGAGTTTGCGTATGCGTCAGAGAGGACATCTGTTCTCGACGCCTCGGCAGTCTTGAAGGTTCGGGCCTGTCCATCCTTTGGCTACGCGTAGACAGCGACGACCATCCGTGCGTCTACGGGTGCCTCTATAGGTCCTATGGCGGTAATGCCGAAACAGACCGAGTCTTCGACCACGTCCAAATGGCTACAGATTCGTTGCTACAGCAGATCTCCTCCGCAGAGATCGTGATCCTTGGCGATTTTAACGCCCACCACGCCAAATGGTTCAGTTAACGTTCAACCGATCCTGCGTTGAGATCTATTCATGATTTTGCCTTGGCATATGGTCTGACACAACTGGTTACTTCGCCTACGCGGATTCCAGATGTGGAGGATCGTGCACCTTCTCTGTTACACCTTCTGCTAACCTCTCATCCGGACACACACACGCCCCTTTAGGTTTCTCGGACCATTGTCTCGTCCGGAGTGTGGTGCCACTCACGCTGAAATCGGGGTTGCATTATGCAGGCTACCACCGTGTTCAGCACTATAGGTCAGCTGATTGGGATAGGATGCGGTCTTTCTTTGCATCCTATCCTTGGGAGCGGGTTTGCTTCTCGCCGGACGATCCCAAAGTTGTTGCTGATTCTGTCGCTGATGTGGTACTTCAGGGTAAGGAACTTTTTATTCCTTCCTCTGTAGTGCTCATCAGAGGCAAATCTCAGCCATGGTTTGGTCGCTCCTGTAAAATAGCATCATGTTATAAGCAGGGGTACTACCAAGCCTGGGCTAACGCATCAACGTCACGGGATGTAAGCACCAGCGCTCTAAAAAAGAAGTATAGCCAAGACAAAGTCTGAGCACATAGGCAGAATTGGCGAGAAACTATTTCGCCTTCCTTCCGGAACCCATGCGTTCTAGTTACTCGCCAAGGCTCTCCAGGGAAATTTCTGTCAGCCATCTCTTCCATCTCTGCACAGGGAGAACGACTCACTAGCCCATGCCGCAAAGGAGAAAGCCGATCTGCTAGGCTCTTTCTTTGCGTCCAACTCGACTCTCGATGAGAGGGGAGTACGCCGCCGACAGTCCCGCGGTGTGAATGCTCCATGCCGGAGGTGCGGTTCTTACAGCGCTCGGTTCACAAAGCACTCCTCTCCCTGGACATCCATAAGTCAAGTGGGCCTGAAGGTATCCCCCCATTTGTGCTGAGGACGTGTGTTCCAGAGTTGGCACCGGTCTTAACGCGTCTTTTCCGGTACTCCTACTTCCTAGCCGTACACCCAAAACCATGGAAGACGGCTTTCGTCCACCCGATCCCTAAAAAAGGCGACCGCTCAGACCCGTCCAACAACAGGCCCATCGCCATCACCTCCCTGTTCTCCAAAACAATGGAGTCCATTGTAAGCTGCCAGCTCATGAGGTACCTTGAGGATCACCAGCTGATTAGTGATCACCAATACGGTTTTCTTCGTTGTCGATCAGCTGATGATTTTCTGGTCTACCTGCTTGGCGATCCACCACTGTACGTTTTACTAAGAGTTTTCTTCCGCGCACGACCTCTCTGTGGAATAGTTTACCACCGGCGATTTTTCCGGACCGATACAACCTGGCGACCTTCAAGAAAAGAACTTTTTCTAAGGGGCCGGCAACGCACCTGCCGTTCCCCTGGTGTTGGGGATGTTCATGGGCGGCGGCAGTAACTTAACATCAGGTCAACCGTATGCTCGTTTGCCCCTCTTCTATAAAAAAAATTATAGTGTCGAAACTGATAAGTCAGGTTATGTAAACCACGAAAATGTACACACCGAGCTTTATTAGTTTTAAATCATTCTTCAGAAGTATGATTTAATGTTCAATTAACGTTTTTTATGTAATTCATTCTTGAATAGTCTGTATTTATGACGTGAAAATCATGATTACTAGATGGAAGGGACAATGTGGTAATTTGGTGTTTATGCGTTTATTTATACGCGTTTTGTTCTAAAAATCCAAATTGGCTTTGCTTTTTCTTCCAATTTATTTTGACTCGTTATGTTAATCAAACCGAATAATTTTATTTGTATGTAATTATTTTTTATAATATATGTACAGAAAAAGTGTGCCAGATGATTTGCTTGTCGTTTTTTCACATCGGAACGAATTGAAGTGGCCTAACTTTTAAACAATACTACCCACTTTATTTAAACAGTATACGAATAGATCTTACATTTTGTTTTTAGCATCTCAGTTGCCATTTGGAGCTGATGAGTGATAAACAACTGCCATTGAAGTTTATTGAACGCTATTTTTGATGATGAAAAGTTAAATCAAAGCATTCAAAACCGCAGCGTAGCATAATATTTCAATGTTTCATTCGCACCCGATCAACTGATTCAAACCGCAGTAAAAGAAAATTTTACCAATTCACACCTAAACAATCGTTTACTAAAAGAAACCAATACGGATAAAATGTTTTATATAATAGGTTTACAATAATAGGTAACATTTGAAATTGGTGTTTTGTACGGGAACAATTATAAAGTACCTATTTTTTCGTAAAATATATTTAACTAATCAAAGTTTACACCGTTGTTATCTATGCACTTTTTTCATCTCATAGGTAGTTCATTGATCCCTTTACTAAAAAAACCCTGGGGGCGAGAATCAATAAACTCTTTGAAGGCGATCTCCGAGTCAATTTTCGTTTAGGTCAGGACTTGGCTGGGTCTCCAGGGTTCAGCCATTGCGACGAGCGCTTCCGATTAACGTACCTACAGTATCCACTTTTCATCACAAGTGTAGTGTGTGCTTATATATATGTAGGATAGAATTAGAGAGAGTTAGTAATAAACCTACAGTCAAGACCACTAGACGTATTATTATTTATTCCCCGAATCTCCCAACATTACACAAGTAATGATTCGGCTTAAAATCCCAATTGGAACCGGGCGGCAGGAAACAAGCTTCAGGACGCCGATAGTTTAGGTTATTTCTTTTAACAGTGAAAATAACGGTAATTTAAAAAAAAACCATAAGCCCTGCTTTATAGTTAGTTCAGTTAGTATGCAAAGTTTCATGATCTTATTTAAAGTATTTTATGAATAACAGCGGTTTATTGTTCAGTTTGGAGGTAATTTTGGATTTTTTTTCTATCGAGAAAATTTTATGGAATCATGTTTTCGTCTAACATAGATTAACATTTAATCCTCAACTTTACCATATATTTATTTCAAAATTAATGCTGCAATATTTTCTGTATAACGGAGGATCTTATTAAGCCAATTGAGGTTATATTCCCCCTTAATCCTTCAAGCTGTTTCTGTAGTACTGGTGCCACGTTAGAATTCGTACTCGTAAATATACCGATATTTCATGTTTTCCATTGTTATTACCATAAGCGACGCCCAAGTAAAAAATAATGAGGAAAAAACAAATGAATGACTGTTCAAAACTCAAGTGTACCAGCTAAACAAATTCACAAATTCGAATTTGGAATTCTAAACCAAAGAGGAGATATTTCAGTATATTCAAAGTAGTCAGTACGAAAAAACGCTAATTTCCTATGTAAGGACCCAATATTATTGTCCTTTATTTAACAATAACCAGTGTCAAGACAACATTGACACTTCTGCTGGATGTCCCAGTTGTTATTATTGTAGGCAGTTGAAAGTTCATAACTTTTCAGTGTTTGATATTGAAAATTTAGTTGGTATCTTCTATTTGTATAACGAACGTCACAGCTAGGTGTATTGATTTAATGAGAAAGAAAACTAAAGAACGCTATGGAGACTTGAGATTTTGTTCAGACAACTGCACTGCACTGGGCATACGAAAAATAAGATAATGATTTTATGTACCTTTATGCATCCAAACAGCTTAATATCAATATCAAACATACTTTCCTTGAAGAAAGTTATATCCACAATGAGGGTGAATCCATACATGCCACAGTTAAGACAGCTTCAAAACATAAGAATATTTATACACCGTCTGAGTGGAGTTCAATAATGAGCTAAAGTATTAGGAGCTCCTTTTAATTTCATAGATATATCTCAAAACATGATTTTCAACTTCAAAAAGATGCAGGCAAGTGTTCTTTGAACTGGGTTAAAACTTGTAGGATAAAAAAGTGCTCTGTCGAAAATCAAACAAACATTAACATTGCCGATCTTTCTATCAAAACAAGAAGATAAATTGGTGAACGATCTACGGAAATACCCTCACAGCTGTGTCACAATCAGCTATTACCAATACGTCCATCCAAAAAGAAAGACTTAATTGATTTATGTAGTAAAAATATTATTCCAGTAGTACATCACGAGTATTATAAAAATTTTGTGGCAACTAATGATAATATTTCAACTATTGCGAGTGATAATGATGATAATTCGTGAAAATCACTCATTCTGTTCTGTTTTGTTTGATTTTTGTTATTATTTCAAACTTTGAATGCGAATAGTCTTGGTACAGTAAAAACTATTTCAAGTATGTTAACATGCCATATATAAAATTTAAGGAAGCATATTGCAATGTTTATTACTTGTTTGCTCTTAAGATATATAAATTTTGATAATTCCTTAGAAAATTTCAATAAATAAGTCAAGTTATTTTATTTGCTTTATTACTTTTTAGGGCCTAATTTAGAGCGCAGAACATTATTATCTTATCATGTAAGACAACGTATTAAGTATTAATGTGATACGTTACCTAAAACAGCAACGTAATTAATTTGTTTCGTTTTGATGATTTTTTTTATTTTAATTAATCAATATAAAATTGATTAAAATAATCTAGGAAATACGCATTTATATAAAAGTAATCTTAAACCAAGTAAATAGTCCAAAGTGATACTTTGGCCTTTTTACTGTTATTTTACGGTAGGATAAAAATGCTAAAAACTAACTTCTAAGACCATATGTGCAATAATTCAAAAACTAAAATATATATAAAAATTCAATTAAAGCCTTACTAACGAACATATGTGTCATAGTAAATACGCACAAATTCAAAAACTTCGGTTGTAGCATGAAAAAAATATATCAAACTGAAACTTTGAAAGTCTCTACTGAAAAATTATGATTTTGTACTTTGGCCCTTATGCATAGCACCCATCGATATAACGCTGATAGCAACGGGGGTGAAAAACCAAAAGTAAATACGAACAAATGAGGGTAGAACTGTAATCTCTCTCCCGTTCTGGCAGTATAATGGATCTCAACACGATCCCGTTTCCCATCAAGTTTGCAGCGCGATTGAAGCGGCTGGGCGTCCGGTTTGCAGTGCATCCATATAGATCACTCACGTTCAATTCGCCGTCAAGTTTGCACGATACCGTATCAGTTAAAACCATAGCTTCGTAGTGACGGGCGACGACTCGTTAGCCGTCAAATTACATGACGCCGCAAGCTTGAAGTCGGAAGAATCGAAATTCAATTTTCGCTACAAGTAGACTTGTCATGCAAACTGAAACTGACGACAAGTTTACCGGACGCCGATTCAAGCGCACTGCAAATTTGACGGTAAACTGGATCGTGCACAGGAACCTTATAGCATCGCGCAAGTGGCTAAGAGGAATCAGTCGGTGATTATACGAGTCTCACTGTCGTTACTATGGCCGTTGGGCTATTATTTTAGTGTTGGCAAGGAAGATCGTGTTGCTGAGAGAGCTGCCCTGTGTTACATTAGTAGTGTTACTGTAGGTTTGCATACTTTGGTGTTATCAAGTAATTATGTCCTTCAAGTTACACCAGGGTGTGATTGTAACGTGAACATATTACGGCTGATCGAACTGTATTTGCTCTATACTGAATGTGGAGTATCTGAGTGTCTGTCTTATTTCTGATAATGATTAACTGCGTAAGCAAGAAGGCTAATTGAACATCCGCTCTCAGATATATATTATTTTTAACAATTAACCTCCAGAATAAGGTTCAGATTTATATATATATATATATATATATATATATATATATATATATATATATATATATATATATATATATATATATACAGCTAGGCCATGCCTCCTCTCATTTCTGAGAGGGTTTAAGGGCAAGTAAATGTCCACCGCGCTGGCCCAACGCATGTTGGCAAACTTTACATGTTTTCGAAATAAGTTTTCTTCTTATTTCTCAGACATGCAGGTTTCTTCACGGTGTATTACTGCACCGCCAAACATGTGGTAAATCATCACTTAAAATTATCTTTAACAATTTCATTGGTGTAGGCGGGGATCGAACTCGGGTTGCTTGCGTAATGTGAAATTTACAGCGAGCGCTTAGCCTCTGAGCCACTGCGGCTCTCATGGAATAATACAATTTTTTACGTATTTTGTAGCTTTAATTTAAAACATAAACACGTTGGTAGTGACCACTACCACACTACTACACTAGGATTATCCTGTATCGTGAAGGCAGCTTACATATATAAATTACACAAGGACAAACATACAGACCCCGAAGAAATATTTCTGGGACAGCCATAGACAGGCCTTTAGCGCCGTAACTCCTTGCTATTGCTGTGCCGCTGCGCCAGGGCACAGATTAAATAGTGTTACTACGTAAATCATTGCTATTGCTGTGCCTCTGCGCCAGGGCACAGATTAAATAATGTTACTACGTAAATCATTGCTATTGCTGTGCCTCTGCGCCAGGGCACAGATTAAATAATGTTACTACGTAAATCATTGCTATTGCTGTGCCTCTGCGCCAGGGCACAGATTAAATAATGTTACTACGTATATCATTGCTATTGCTGTGCCGCTGCGCCAGGGCACAGATTAAATAATGTTACTACGTAAATCATTGCTATTGCTTTGCCGCTTCGCCAGGGCACAGATTAAATAATGTTACTACGTAACTTATTGCTATTGCTGTGCCGCTGCGCCAGGGCACAGATCAAAATAATGTTACTACGTAACTCATTGCTATTGCTGTGCCGCTGCGCCAGGGCACAGATCAAAATAATGTTACTACGTAACTCATTGCTATTGCTGTGCCGCTGCGCCAGGGCACAGATTAAATAATGTTACTACGTAAATCATTGCTATTGCTTTGCCGCTTCGCCAGGGCACAGATTAAATAATGTTACTACGTAACTTATTGCTATTGCTGTGCCGCTGCGCCAGGGCACAGATCAAAATAATGTTACTACGTAACTCATTGCTATTGCTGTGCCGCTGCGCCAGGGCACAGATCAAAATAATGTTACTACGTAACTCATTGCTATTGCTGTGCCGCTGCGCCAGGGCACAGATCAAAATAATGTTACTACGTAACTCATTGCTATTGCTGTGCCGCTGCGCCAGGGCACAGATTAAATAATGTTACTACGTAACTCATTGCTATTGCTGTGCCGCTGCGCCAGGGCACAGATTAAATAATGTTACTACGTAAATCATCGCTATTGCTGTGCCGCTGCGCCAGGGCACAGATTAAATAATGTTACTACGTAACTTATTGCTATTGCTGTGCCGCTGCGCCAGGGCACAGATTAAATAATGTTACTACGTAACTTATTGCTATTGCTGTGCCGCTGCGCCAGGGCACAGATCAAAATAATGTTGCTACGTAAATCATCGCTACTGCTGTGCCTCTGCGCCAGGGCACAGATTAAATAATGTTACTACGTAAGTCATTGCTATTGCTGTGCCGCTGCGCCAAGGCACAGATTAAATAATGTTGCTACGTAACTCATTGCTATTGCTGTGCCGCTGCGCCAAGGCACAGATTAAATACTCATTTTTTTACAAAATTTTACAAAATTTTTAGGAAGGTTATGGAACAATTATGCTAATGCATAATTGTTCCATAACCTTCCTAAAAATTAGAAAAGTGACGTATATGATATTGTTACATCATAGTTGTCTACCTCGTGGATCTAGTGGGGTCCGAATTCCGGGTCGGGGAAAACCAGTTATTTCGTTTTGCGTCAAACTTGAGATCACAGTGCTGGATATATTTTCAGGTTATGCTGCTACCTTGATTTCGTAATAAGACCCAACTAGGTTGTATGATTTGATCACCACCAACAAAGGGATACAAAAAAGCCGGGGATAGCTATGGTATGTATGTATATTCATTTCAGTATATAGTATGCCGTACATTACACGCTCATGCAGGCTGTCAGTTTTACCGTGTAATGCAGTGATTGATGCTTGTATGTGCGCGTAATGTACGCCTATCAGTGACCATCCATTCATTTTTTATCAATCATGATTGATAGAATTGATTGACGCCTACATGAGCGTGTAATACACGCCTAAAACTGACAGCTTGCATGAGCGTGTAAAATGCGCCTAAGAATTTCCACTACCCCATGTCGTCCCGTGGGTGTACAAGCTGTAATGTATGGATGAATGGGTATTATGTTGTGGTCCACAGAAAATTACATATCGTCATCATCATCATCATTACAGACCTTCACAAGTCCACTGCTGAACATAGGCCTCCCCCAAGGTATGCCACAAAGCACGGTCTTGAGCCATCTGCATCCATTGACTTCCTGCATGTCTTACCAGGTCGTCACTCCATCTAGTGGGGGGTCGCCCTACACTTCGCCTACCGGTACGAGGCTGCCAAATTACATATATCCTCAATTAATATCTAATAATCAAAATGCACAAGCGTTATCACACTGACAACTAAGATGGAATGCATTATTGTGATGTGACCGAAGAGTGATGACTTTTCTACAAGTGCATAAGGTTTTCAAAAAGAATATCCCGTATACTAGATCGGTGGATGAGTGAAAAGCCGATTTACAACTTGACTATGACTACACATATGACCGATATAAGGTGATATATTAATATCTAGCAGTTCAACATTTATTTTATCGTTTGCTTATCGGCTTTATTTTTTTTCGGCTGCCTTTTTTATCGGCTGCTAAGCTTGACTAGATGGAGTGACAAGCTGATAAGACATTATCATGCCGTAAGTCGATGAATGCAGGTGGCTCAGGACCGTGCTTCACGATATTCCTTGGTTGAACCTATTTTCAGCAGTGGGCAGAAAGGCTGTAATGATGATGATAACTATGAAGCTTAAATAATCTATCCTACGGGTATAAGATCCGACTGCCCAATTATTGTACCTACTCGTACTACGAATATTATAACTATCAGTACTTTCAAAGACACAATTTTTTATGTTATCATTTATCTCATTAAATAAAACTAATTTTACGCATTTTATCGAAGTTAATTCACTTATTTATTAAATTCCCGACGTCTCGTGTGCATTACAGCACCCATGGTCAAACTTAAACTGTAGTACCGGGGCTGGACCACGCTCTCACAGCGTAAAATAGCAGCTCGATGCTATGGTGAATGGGGAGAACCGGAGACCCTTTTTACTGGAAACGAGGCATTCCATATTAGTCCTGAGGGGTGACAACACATCTGCATTTTGATTCTTAATCGAGGATAGATGTAGGTGTCTGTGGGCCACAGAATCCACTTACCCTCAGGTAGACTGTGTGCTCGTTTGTCAGCCATATTCTATTTTTTAAACAGACTGAGCTTAATGTGTCTTGAAATCTTACAGTGGTAAGCTTGGGTTTAGTTTTAATTCTCCCAAGCCTTTGTAGTATCCATCCCTCTCTACTGAAATTAGGACGTTTTTTGGTTAATGTTCTTTCGCGAGGATTTGTGGTCTATCAAATCTGATATAATGGCAGGTGCCGTCTAGGATTTCAAAGTTTAAAAATAAGTAAATTAAACGCGATAAAATCGGTGATATTACTTTTATTCACGGTGTAGATTACGTAAATCATGATCATTTATCTCAATTTATTTATTACCGCCAAAAAAAGTTCCAGGCTGAACATACTTCTCCCCCGTAGATTGTCATAATATGGCTGGTATTCGACATAGTTACCAAACTTGGCAGGTGGTTGTCAACCGCGACTTTTTATAAAATTTAGTAAAAAAAGACAGCGGCATCTTTTTTCTCCTGCTTTATTTCCCTTCGTCATCTCTTACGACAACCACGGGATGACGTATGATAGTGTATTCACTTACGACATCCACGGGATGACGTATGATAGTGTATTCACTTACGACAACCACGGGATGATGTATGATAGTGTATTCACTTACGACAACCACGGGATGACGTATGATAGTGTATTCACTTACGACAACCACGGGGTGACGCATGATAGTGTATTCACTTACGACAACCACGGGATGACGTATGATAGTGTATTCACTTACGACAACCACGGGATGACGCATTATAGTGTATTCACTTACGACAACCACGGGATGACGTATGATAGTGTATTCACTTACGACAACCACGGGATGACGCATGATAGTGTATTCACTTACGACAACCACGGGATGTCGTATGATAGTGTTTTCACTTACGACAACCACGGGATGACGTATGATAGTGTATTCACTTACGACAACCACGGAATGATGTATGATAGTGTATTCACTTACGATAACCAAGGGATGACGTATGATAGTGTATTCACTTACGACAACCACGGGATGACGTATGATAGTGTATTCACTTACGACAACCACGGGATGACGTATGATAGTGTATTCACTTACGACAACCACGGGATGACGTATGATAGTGTATTCACTTACGACAACCACGGGATGACGTATGATAGTGTATTCACTTACGACAACCACGGGATGACGTATGATAGTGTATTCACTTACGACAACCACGGGATGACGTATGATAGTGTATTCACTTACGACAACCACGGGATGACGTATGATAGTGTATTCACTTACGACAACCACGGGATGACGTATGATAGTGTATTCACTTACGACAACCACGGGATGACGCATAATAGTGTATTCACTTACGATAACCACGGGATGACGTATGATAGTGTATTCACTTCGACAACCACGAGATGACGTATGATAGGGTATTCACTTATGCCGCTACTACACGGCTAATTTTATATCTTTTTATTTGAATAAAAAATGTTTATTTATTTATTTATAAACTTACACGTAACACCTTAACCTAAAGGGTACATAGGGCGGACTTAATGCCATGTGGCATTCTCTGCCAGTCAACCCTGGGTGCCAAGGATAATTGTTGGCAGGTGCGACCATTATACTTAAATAAGTGCTTATTCATTAAAATATACATATATGCAAATTACATACATACACATTGCATTTAAATATACACACATATAGTATAAATATACGTACAATAATACATACATACATATATAATATATATACATGCTTATAAACTTCGTAATATATATATATATATATATATATATATATATATATATATATATATATATATATATATATATATATATATATATATATATAATGTTTGAATAATATATAATGAAATAAATATTTGAAGTAAAAAAGAAGAAAAGAAAGACAAAAATTAAGGAAAAATAATGTTAATTAGTAATTTCCTTCAGGTAATGTTTTCGGAGAAGAATTTTGAAAACTTTTTTATTTGTGGCATTCTTAATATCGTTGGGGAGGGTGTTCCAAAGTTGTATAGCTTGTATCGTAAAAGACGACCTAAAAAAATTTGACTTATGCTGTGGAAACCTTAACCTCAGACGGTTCGACTGTCGGGATGTTCGACCGTCGATCGGATGAAAAAAATGAAAATTATCCTTAAGATAAGAAGGCGACCTTGGATCGTTTAAAATTGAATAAAGTACAAGTAAAATTTTAGAGCACCGCCTTTGACGTAATAAAAAATAAAAAAACCTCCACACTGAGATTCTCTCAGTTATAGTGAGTACCCCCAAAAGAAATTTATGTATGTAAAACTGCCGTTTACATCTATAAATTTCACAAGAACTATTATTTGTTGACCATACAAATACTTGCTCCGTGCGGGATTAGAACCCGCGGCCCTTCGCGCTGTAACACATTGCTAAGTCACTGCGCCGGTTAGATATCAGTACATACTATTAATTAATAGTAACGAGTTTGGTATACTACTCTAATAGTAGGGTAAATTAACAAAAACATGTTGTTTACATCCATTAACAATATAGTCGGTATTAATTAACATAATAATATGTTCCAAGAACCGTTCGAGAAGTGTTCTTATGTCATAAAATAACTGTTTAAATAAAAAATATTTTTGTCGGCGTTATATATTGATTTATTTACTATAAATATGTAAAATCTATGTTACGTATTTGAATGGTATTGTTATATTTAATGACCAGTAGACTATCTTATAACATGTGAATCCTGATCCTTTCTTGATAACAGCTGAATAAAACAAACTGCAGTTGCCAGTAATTGTATAAACTATGGTAAATATGAGGCAGTATGTGTGGACGAACTATGTTCAACTTTTTACTATAGACTTTATATAAAAAAATCCTTTAGGTGATCACCAATTATTTTAATTCTTATTTGTCATCGGGTACATATAATTTAATGAATACAGTTTAACTAAGTACACGTCGTTCGTATAATTGTTTTAATTCCCGAATTGTATTAATTATTATTTGAGACAGTTACAGATTCAATTTATAGCGGTTGTTCGCCTTTTTTTTAGAATAAGGCCCATACACATCTACATCTATCTTTGATAAATAATCAAAATGCAGATACATTATCACCCTTGAGGACTAAGATGGATGGACGGCTCCTACACTCACCATACAAAACACAGCAGCATTAAACTGCTAATTTACGCTGGTCTTCTGTGAAAGCGTATTCCTCCCCCGGTCGATCCCACCAATTAGTGCTACAACCATAGTATAGCTGCAGCATGGCTCTACCATGTATAATGTAACTACGTACCGCATAACTTTCAAATTCACAAATTCATTATCAAAGAACTTCATAAACATTTAAATCAAATGAGGCATTGTACATTCCTATAAAGCTAGAATTGCTATGGTGTTCAGCAGATGCCAAGATCGTTAAGTTCTAAACGGATCCCGTTCAGATCTCAACTGTTTTAGTAGCGAAGCTCCTCTGACAACCTCTGGTGTCGTTAGAGCCAACCTTTTCACAATTTTTTTTGGTGGTCGACTCTATTCTGATATCGTTCTTATTATAATGTGTGCGTGTTTGCCTTCCACACGTCCTATCTTCTGTATGTAAGTGTTCGTCAAACTCTATTTAATACCGGAAGGAAATATAAAGTTTATATCGTATGCTAGCATATATTCAGCTATGGCATTTTCGTTCTATAAAATAGAAAATGAATGTTCAATTGAGTAGAATGACATATCGCCACAGTATTATAACATTGAGACTTGGAGAAAACCATAATTTAGATATTTTACCTTCTTTTCTTCATCATAAACCTGTAAAAGTACATCGCTAGTCTTAGGACTATCCCGTTGTACGGAGAATTTGACAATTTTAAGTTATTATTATAAATTTCAAACGCCTGTACCAACAGAATAGCAAATATATTATAGAAGAAATTTTGAAACACGTCTTACGTAGGCGTTTAACATTAGTTACGCGTTACAGCAATAATATTGTAAGTAGGTGAAATGGAGATGTTTAACAGACATAAGACTTTTAAAATACTAATTATAATAGTACCACATAGCTTTTATCTTACTTTATAAAAATATTTATTAACCTGTACGCCAAGCCATGCTCACTTTCGATCGCGCAATACCAACCTTACGCCCGCCAAGTAGTGATCGAATTAGATCAGAATTATGTAAACATGTCTACCTATGAAAAAACTATTTTTTCGTTTTAAACAAAACCAAAGACACTATGCAATAGATATTAGTATCAAAGACAAAGATATGCTCTTTTATTTTAAACCATAACCTGGCAATGTTTCTTAGAAAAAAAAAAAAAGAAATCACTCTGAACTTCCGGCGTTCCACGTGTCACTTTGATGAAGTTGCTCTGTCTTTTTTATAGAATTTTATATTTGTGTCTGGACTAAAAACGAAAGTATTATACTTTTTACATTTCTTGTAATATAGTCAACACGTAGATATATAATTTGTGGTATAAAAAGTGAAAAGTAAATTGCCAAAAGTACTTCAAATTCCGAAAGGCCTGTTTTGGCGGGCGGGTTATAAATGTGTTATTTTTCAAATTCTCATTTATTTTTAGTGTAAAATGTAAGTAAAAATAGTTTTCCTACATATTTTGAAATAACATGACGTTGTATTTATTTCAAATTCACACGAACATATTTTAGAAATATTGTTCGAAATGTCACAGATAAAATATTATTTTATTTTTTTTTTTTAATTTTTTAATATTTTAATATTTTGGTATGAGTAACGAATGGAAACACATAAAACATAAAATATACATATTTCCAAACAATTTCATATAAATTTCTCCAAAAACAAAGGTGTAGAATTCAAATTAGTAGTAATTTTGTCACTAAAATTGAAGTTTATACTACTATTATGCTATACAGTGTAATTTATATACTTTATTACAATTTCTAGCAACCAAAAATAATTTTATTCGATAGTTTATACATTCAACAAGACTTCCTGTAAGTTTTATCCATAAATATTGTCTCAAAGTGAAAATATAGCAAAATTTGCAATATTGCAAAAAATTTCCTAACCTAGAAATTTTCCCGCCAAAAAGGTCCCGAGTGAACGGGAGTGTAACAATGTCGCGCGCTGTCAGAGCGTAGAAGAGTAAGATAAAAACTATGTGGTATAATGTTGTGGTGGCGCTGTTGTCGTGCTATCAAAATCCGAAGTAAAGCAGTATATATTGAATACCTATAAAATATTACACGATGAAACATCGAATGTTGCGAGATAGTCGTATGAATCGAGTCGTCACCGCTGTTTAGACGGCCGTTAGACAATTTATCTACGAACAATGCGGATTAATTTAAATTCACCACCCCTTTTTTAGAGCCCTGAGACCGATGAAGCCGTAAAAGGCTAACAGTACTAACATCATCGGAAACCAGAGACCACACGGAGCGTTTGCCGCTCACCGGGCAGATCACTTTTCCAGTTGGGAGATGTCCACTTTTCCTCGTCATCTTTAAACCTTTTTTTCTAGCGGTCTTTGTAATTTACAAATAAAAATAACATCTGTTCACATAAAGAGATGACTTTTTAAAAATAAATAAAATTAAAATTTATTAATACTAAAATTCAATAGAGTCATGAATCATCTTGGCAGAAGTTTGTGTTTTTTGCGATTATGAGCTATCAAAAAATCTGATGTAATAAATAACAGTAACAGGGCACTATACTGAGATTATTGATAGGTAGGAGTGCGCTCCTACCTATCAATAATCTAACACATTATAATATGTTCACAGACTTTTACAGAGCGTCGGTTTATTTCAATGTGTAATATTCATATAAATTAATGTAAACAAATTATTTAATAACAGGAAGTGTCGTTTCGAATGTTGCTATTAATCCAAATGTTGAATGAGACATTTAATGAACGGTTTTTTTTAAATAAATTTTACGCTCACAGTCTTTGATTATATACCTGTCTATAATCAAAGCTCACAGTAGAATTATCTCCCATATATATATATATATATATATATATATATACCGACATGATGATGATGATACGATATATGTAGACCGAGACTAACTTTCGAAGACCATGTGAGCAAATTGCTCGAAGCGGGGAGGGTCAAAAGTACTCGGATACCTAGACGTGCATGTATGAAGAAGTTAATGAACCTGAAAGAAGCGAAAGAGGTATGTAAGGATCGTGACACTTGGCGATCTGTTCTCTCTGGCTACCCCGTTAGGGATTGTGCGTGACGATAAGTAAGTAAGTAAGTAAGTATATATATATATATATATATATATATATATATATATATATATATATATATATATATATATGTGTGTGTGTATATATATATATATATATAATCGAGGATGGATTTAGATGTCTTTGCGCCGCAGCATCTGCAGTAAAGAAGTGTTTAAATTTACTTCCCACTGCTGCGCACAAGCCTCTTAAAATATTTAAGAGAGTAATGGAGCAGTTATTCTATAGCTACGAGTTCCCACTGGCTGGCACCAAAAGCATTATATTTAGTGGTGCAACGAATACGAATATTCGTATTCGCCTAATAGTAGAAATTTACCGAATATTCGTATTCGGCGAATACTAATCAAGAATATTTAAAAACCTAAATTTTACACGCCACTCTAATTACTGGCAGACTTTGAAATCGCGCGTAGTCGGCGCGTAAAATTACGACGTATGTATAGGCCCTTAGCCGCTATGAGGGCTATACAAGGGTAGGGGAGTTGTTACTAATTTTAACACACAAATAACTGAAAGATTCTCAACAAGCTAACAATATACCAAAACATATATTGTTTCAAGATGCTGAAACCAGATGGGACTCAACATATCAGATGTGTAAGAGATTACGTGAATAAAGCTAGCGATTCAAGATATTTCATCATCTCTACTAAATTGTCGTCATGAAATCACACCAAGGCAATGCTTTTATGAGCCAGTAATTGATATTCTGGCCAATTTTGAAAAAGCTACTAAAGAGCTAAGCAAAGAAACAACGACATTATCTCCAGAAATCGCAATAATACGAAGTCTTAAATCTTGCCTCTGTACATTGGCCCATTATTTGGCGAGAATATGTCCATTTTACAAGGCTGAAAAAACTCGTAAAAATTTTTTTTCACAAAAAACCATGTACAGTCGCCTCAGAAAGGCTTTTTTAGTAGTTGGGAACATCTAAACTGAAAAAAGAAATCGCCAAAAACCAGAAAATCTACAAACGTTTTTTTAATAAAAATTTACCTGTTGTAAAGTTTAATTAGAACAATAAAAAAATCATCAAATGAATTAGTTTTTCATCACCATGGCAAAATATTCGTATTCGTATTCGCTGAATATTAGGTCTGATATTCGTATTCGTATTCGTAAAAGTAGTATTCTTTGCATCACTAATTATAGTCTACGTCATGGGTGTGAATCATCTATCATTAATTTTGTGATCGATGATGAGAACGAATTAATCGAAGGTAGATGTAGGTATTTAAAATATATTTATTGATTATAATATTTATATGTATTTAATCTTAGATAACGATTTCGAAACTGCCTCATTGGTCTAGTGGTCGTAAACGCGACTGCTGATTGTGGGGTCCGTGGTTCGACTCCCGGGTTGTGCCAAAAGAAATCAGTTATTGCATCCATTATCCATTATGACTGTTACTCATCGATCACTAATAAAATCGGTGCTGATACCGTCATACCATCAGAAGTAGACTGTATGTACGTTTGTCACCTTCGATCAATCTATCACCGTTATTTTTATTCAAAAAAAATGAATTGACGGCTTCGTGGCGCAGTGTCTTAGCATTTAGTTCCAGCGCTGTTGGCCGCTGGTTCGTCCAATAGTTGTTCCGGGTCTAGACGTTTCTCCTTTTACAATTTATGTTTGTAAACTGACAAAGCAGAAAAAATAGACTCGGCTCCTCGCCGTATGGTAGCGGCGTAAAATCTACCACCGCCCATTGTTCGCACCATGAGTCAGGAAATAAAAGAAATGGCCCCGAGTTCCCGACGCCCCTTTAATGGGGCAGGGGTGCGAAGAATCTCCGGGAGAAAAACCGGCGACGAGGTTCACCACCCGTCACGTTCTGTCTCCCGGAGGGGCGAAAAGTGGATTGCGGAAATCCGTTTGGCTACGCTGAATATATGTGGAGGAATGAATGATAAGATGGATGAAGTATGCGAAATGATGAATGACAGAGGAATAGATGTGTTATGTGTAAATGAGACGAAACGAAAGGGAAACGATGCCACTGCACATGGCACGTATACCGCGTATTGGTCTGGTGCAGACGAGACCGAACGGGCATGCCAGGGAGTCGGTTTCATCCATTCAGGAAGAATGGGTCAATGTGTGAAAGAGTATGAATGTGCAAGCCCGAGGCTGCTATGGATACGAATGAAAGTGGGCTTAAAGAAGCTGTTCCTGCTAGTGGTGTATGCCCCAGACATGTCTAAGCCCACTTACATCCAAGAGCAGTTTTGGGACATGGTAAGAATGGTGTTGACAAAATGTAAGGAAAATGAAAATATTATTATGTTAGGAGACTTTAATGGAAGGGTTGGGGTGAAGAGGTCTGGTTATGAAAGGATTTTTGGAAAGTTTGGTGATGAAAGTAAATGAGAATGGTGAAAACCTCCTCACCGTATGTGTGGAAAAGAATCTTTTTGTGACGAATACTTTTTTTCGTCATAAGAAGATTCACATGTATACATGGGAAAGAGGTGATGATAGAAGCATGATAGATTTTGTAATTGTGGTTGAAAGAATGAGGATCGCAGTCGTAGATACAAGGGTTTACCGGGGGTCTAACGTAGAGACGGATCATTACTTGGTCTTATGTCGAATTAATGGTCTTTTCAGGCGTTGGCGGCATCGGACATCTGTGTCTACCTCTGCGTTACAGCGTATAGGAATAGAGAAGTTACAAGACGAAGATGTGAAGGAGAAAGTGTGTGTGTGTAAGATGTGAAGGAGAAAATGTGAAGGAGAAGTATAAATGTAGACTGAGAGAAAATATAAGAGGTTTGAATGAGTTGTGTACGAATGATTTAGACTTGAATACAGTGTGGGATAATATTAAAAAAGGTTTGGTGGATGCAGCCACCGAAGTATGGGGTGTAAGTAAGAGAACAAATGAAAGGAAAAGTAGTACGTTGTGGTGGGATGACGAGGTACGGGTGGAAGTTGAATCTAAGAAGAAAGCATAGTTAGATTTACTAGCAACCAAAGCTGGTAATTCTGGCGGTATGAATGATGAGATTGAAAGAAAAAAGGCAGAATTTAGACGCCTAAATAAGAGAGTAAAAGAAGTAGTTGAAAGTAAAAAGAAAGAAAGAACGGATAAGAATGATAGAAGGATATCTGATGATTTCCAGGCTAATATAAAAATGTTCTGGAAACTCGTAAGAACTGCCAGGGGAAATACAAAACAGCCTATAATTAATGCTATAAGAGACGAGAATGGATGTATTCTGAATGATGAAGTTTCGAATTTAAACAGATGGAAGGAATACTTTGAAAGCGTGTTTATGAGTGAATAGTCGTCTGAATTAAATGAACTAGAAATTCCGAAAGAAGTGGAAAGGGGTATGGAGATAAGTGTAGATGAAATAATGAAAACAATGAAAAGCATGAAAGCAGGTAAGGCAGCTGGATATGATAGAGTATCACTCGAGATGCTAAGGGCTGGAGAGGGAGTGGTGGCAGGCCTGCTGTACACCTTGTTTAATTTCTCTCTCTCTTCTTTGATGACTGGTGTAAAGCAGTTATAGTACCAATATATAAAGGAAAAGGGTCACAGCAGGACTGCAAAAACTACCGTGGTATCAGCTTGCTTAGTATTGTGGGTAAACTGTATGCTAAGGTGTTAATTGAAAGAGTTATGAAAGAAACTGATGGAAAAATTTGGGATGTGCAAGGGGGTTTTAGAAAGGGAATGGGGTGTACAGATCAAGTCTTTTCCATGCGCATGATTGCGGAGAAGTTTTTGGCTAAAAACCAGAAAGTTTTTGTGCGTTCATGGACTTGGAAAAGGCTTATGACAGAGTGGACAGGAATGTGTTATGGCAAACACTGAACTCATATAGGTTGAGCGCTGGTTTGATACAGGCATCAAGGTCTCTTTATAGGGACTGTAGTGCTGGTGTCAGGATCAATGGGGTCTACTCGTACTGGTTTGGCATCAAAAAAGGTGTCAGACAGGGCTGTGTAGCTTACCCTTGGCTCTTCAACCTATTTACGGACAGGTGTTTGCAAACTTTGAAATATGAAGAATGTGGGTTAAGAATGGGCGAGTTAGCCGTCAAATGCCTTTTGTATGCCGATTATCAAGTCACATTTGCTTCATCGGCGGCTGAGTTGCAAATGATGGTTACATGAACTGGGCATTAAAAGAAAGGGGAATGAAAGTGAACGCAAGTAAGACGAAAGTGATGGTTTTTGAAAGATATGAAAGCAAAACGGTATGTGAAATAAGAATAGAAGTAGAGTTAATTGAGCAAGTGGATGAGTTTGTGTACTTGGGATGTGTATTTAGTAGGGATGGTAGATATGATAAGGATATAGAGCGACGATTAAATGCAGGGAATAGAGAGAATGGGGCACTACACTATTATGAAGAACCGGAATGTGTCAAAAAAGGCACATATGGTAATTCATAATTCTGTGTTAGTCCCTACTTTAATGTATGGTAGTGAAAGCTGGGTATGGTAGAAGAAGCACGAAAGTGGAATAAATGCTGTAGAGATGCGGTCTTTAAGGAGTTCTGAATGACAGGGTGAGAAATTGCGTGATAAGAGATAAATGTGGTATGCAAGATGATGTTGTGACCAGGATTAAGAAAGGAATGCTTCGGTGGTTTGGTCATGTAGAAAGAATGAATGAGGAAAGAGTGACAAAGCAGATTTATATGGCAGATGTGAACGACAGAGTCGGGAAGGGATGCCCTAGAAAAAAGTTTATCGACGGAATTGGCGATATTTTGAAAATGGGGCACGTTAGAAGTACCCTTAACCGACGAGCATGTATGCGTAGATATATGGATGTAAAGGATGCGAAAGAGGTATGTCAGGATCGTGTCAAATGGAAGTCCGTAGTCTCTGCCTACCCCTCTGGGTGACAGGCGTGAGTGTTTATGTTATGTTGAACTGCCTCCACAATACAAGTAACAATCCTAGTAGTTAATTTGTAAATATTATTATAATGTTAACAAGATTATCGAATGGAAGGAACCAATCAATTAAGTAAACTCTCTGTTATCATATAATGAAATACTGAAACATAGGGTACACAACATTTAAGTCAGTATTTCGTAAGTGATAACTTTACGCATTTCTTTCGTAAACGATACACAATGACACAATAGACAAAGGTATGGCTTTTGTATGTAGATCAGTTAACCTATTTAATTTACGCTAACAAAATGCAACCTAATTACTGCCACAATGTAAGCTACCAGATGGACCGCAAACTAAACTGGACTTGTACGTGGTAGAGCCACGCTGCAGCTATATTATTGCTGTAGTACGAATGCCTCGGCTCGACCGGAGCAGGAAAAGCAGCTTAATGCTGCTATATTTCATATTGTGAGTGTAGAGAACTGAAGACCCTCTTTACTGGATATAAGGCATTCCATCTTATAACCTCTGGGGTGACAATGCATCTGGATCTTTGGCGCCGCTGTCGTCACGCTACAAACGAAGCACATCGAAGCCTAAATCGCGCTATCAAAGTTGCGAAGTAAAGCAATATATACATGTAGAATAGCGCCAAACTATCACTTGGAGCGTTGGCCGCTCCATTGAATACTTTGCCCAGCGGTAGATATCTCCTTTTCCATCCACGACTAAAGATCATTATTCATAATCTCATAAAAAGGATATATTTAGATGTCTATGGGTTTGTCATTAACTTACCACCAGGTGAATTGTGCGCTCGTCACCTTTACTCTATAAAAAAAACCACTAGAGGAACACGGTAACTGTCACTATGTGGTCCGGCATAGATGAATCCACCACTTTTTCTCGTCTAATAACCACAGTAGAGTTAAATAGAAATTTGCCGGCTCCGTTACGCAGCTTAGCAGTGAGTTGTAACGCTGAGGGCCTTAAATTCCTCACAGAATGAGCACGGCTTACAAATAATTGTTTCGCATCTGAATGAGTGTCCTTGTGATATGTATGTATGTAAATTGCCTCCATGATACAGGAGAAAATATTTTTGAGGTGTTATTTACGCAGATGTCTCATAAACTATTGCAATCGGGGAATATTTTTTATACTGACCAAAATGATGCACCTTTTTTGCTTATGCACTATTGTTTTTTTTAGAATTGATTCGTTTTAATTGATATAGTTAATTTCGGTGCATGTACATGGATTAACTTTCAGGAACTCATATAGCAAAAGCTGTCGAGCGATTTAAAAAAAATCAGTTTTTTAGAATCGGTACACGAGTAGTAGGGTTCGTTACATCTTTGGACCTTCAGTTAGTCTAGTAACGACTGTCCTTGTGACTACACGTTTTAATTGCGAATTGGTGTTTATTTCGGATGTTCTTTTTTATTTAGTTGAACCTAGCCATAGAACGTCCTCCTCGCCCCGCCGTGAGTGGGGATGAGGCGGCGTTTACGAAGTCGTACTGTCGCCGTCGTGCTGCCGGATATCGTATCTGTCTCGATTTTTATCGTTGGCCTCAGATCAGGGAGGATCACCTGCCAAATTTAAGCATATAAGAAAGAGGAGGAAAATAAACCAACAGAGATTTGCTCTAACAATATTGTGTGATCAATCAGCTATGGCTGCTTTTACCAATGAAGAATATGCTGATATAGTCTTCATGTACCTATGGCAGAACTGGCGGTAATAGATCTTTTGCACGGTGGATGTACCAAGAGCGATATCCGAATCGAAGATTACTAACTAAATGTCGGAGTATTTTACAGCACATTTCGACGGCTTTCCGAAGTTGAAATCCATCACGCGAAACCTGGAGTCGATCCCGGAAGACATGGCTCAACATTACTGCTGCTTTCGGTGCAGATCCTACTACGAGCGCCAGAGCGGTAGCTCAAAAGCTCAACGTTTTGGTATAGAAGGTGTAGAATACGATGCACTGGGAAAACAAGTTTCCTTTTCACTTGTGCAGGGTTTGGAAAATGAAGCTCCTCCACGAAGGATTCAGTTCTGTCGCTTTTTCTAATTAGTGACATAGAAAATGTATGATTTTTAAAATATATCTTGTGGGACGACGAGTTAAAGTTTTAAAAAGAAGGAATTACCATCTTTCATAATCTCCATCGATGGGCTGGCAAAAACATCAATTCACAATGGAAGAATCAAGTGTAGTTCCAAAGGAAATTCTCAGTAAATATCTGAGCAGGAGTAATCGACCGAAAGTTAATTAGTCCCCACTTTCGACCAGGTAATTTAAATAGAGCCAAATACCTAAAATTCATAATTAACAATCTTCCAGAGCTTCTGGATGAGGTCGAAAAACCAATATGTGCGAAGAGAAGACCAGTGATCTTGGAGCAAGATGGTTGGGTTGTCCAGCGCATTGGACTCGTAAACGTGCGAGAACGTTTAAATAATTGTTTAATAGAGAACTCGATCGGCAGGGAGGCCCTTGGCCACCTTTACTACCTGATTTATTTCCTGTACATCTTTTCGTTTGGGGGCTACACGCATGTAGAAATATCAACCAGAGAGTCAATCATCGAAGTGAGAAGACGAACCCGCGCTTATGTCAGAAATTACGGTCAACATTTTGAAAACGAAAAATAAATAATTTCAACAAAAATTTTGTTTTATTGCTCATGTTAAAAATTAAAAATCTTCGTCCGCAATTTACTTTGTACACACTACTTCCAAGAGCGGACGATACATCTGCGTAAATTATACTTCAAAAAATAGCAATAACGAAGCATGTTTCTAAAGAGGTTTGAACAACAAAAGCTATGTATTTTGTTTCCTTATTTTATTTTTTGGTTTCTTAAACTTAAATATACGTTGAATGTTTTTCTGATGATGAAGGTGCTTCAAAATATTTTGTTTGTGTAATCACACATTACATAAATAAAAAATAATAGTAACAACATTTTTTGGATGTTATCAATTAATTGTAAAAAATAGATTTTATTGTTAAAACCCTTAGATATTCATATTCAATATAAAAAAGGAAGCAGTCTTTGTCTAAGAGAATTTTAGCGTAATAAATGTTCCAAATGGTTTAAGGTATCGTACTCTGCAAGCTTTGCAACCATCTCCCAAAAACCCTGTATATAAAAGAATATATTATGTAAATGAATTTTTGTTTCGTTTATACAGTTCCAGAAAAATATCTGAAATAAACATTTCGAAAAGTATATTTTTAATAAATTGCTAAGCCGCATTCTTCGGACACCACTAAGTATTTCCTACATTTTATTGTGTACGTGTCTTAAGTATCATAATTCATAACCGACACGTGTTTTCAGAGGACTACATTATATTACTTAAAAAAAAATCTATGTAACACATCCATCAGTGCAACAACAGTTAACTTTTTCATTTCCTTGTTCAGTATTTTAAAGGCCACTACTGGATACATCCCCTAAAAACCGTATCGCCTGGTATGAACTTAAAAGCATTATTTTTCCGACATTAGTCCTTTGTCAGTGTCATTAATCTGTGTGGGTTAAAACGCGTAATTTCATGCCATATCCTATACTATTAACGAGCAATTCTTGTATATATATATAATCGGGATCTCGGAAACGGCTCCAACGATTTTCATAAAATTTAGTGTCCGGAGAGTTTCGGGGATAATAAATCGATCTAGCTACGATTTATTTTTAGAAAATGTCTTTTTGTCCATGTTTTTAGGCAAAGAAAAACTGCTACAATATCGTTAGAATAAGAAGGTAAATTTTGACAAATCGTTAATGATTATAAATTGCTTAATTGGTATAATGGGCGGTCACAGAGTCTTCATACCCCGGTTCGAGCCCAGACCGACCGATCAACTTTTTTAATTTTTTTTTTCAAGTTCCTTTCTTTTTTGAGAAAATCTGTTTTTTTTGAGCTCTTTTTTTAGCATTTTTTAAAAACACGAAAATTTAAATTAAAATAATTGCACTCATGATTTTTTATTCAAATAACCAGTTCCGTTTTTTCTGTTATGTCGCTAAGATCAAAAAATATTATTTATATTTCATCAGTATGTAATTTGATTAAAACTACTTTTACGGATTTTATCGCGTTTATTTTTTTGCTTTTAATTACTTTTATTTTTAATTCCCGACGTTGCGGGCGCTTTCCAGCACCCATGGTCACGGGGGACTGATGAGTTGAGTATGTAATTTGTATCTAAATATAATTTCCAAAACACATGAATTAAAAAAAAATCGAGCGAAAAATACCGAGCAAAGCTCGGTCAACCAGGTACTTTAATCGTCATGCGTTGACTCAGGTAGCATTTAATAATTATGCTTGCAAAAAGATACACTAGTGACTGCGTCATCACTGACTTTATTTAACTAATAATGTATACGTAGAGACTGTGAGGCAAAAGCGACTTTTTCATATTACCATTACATTCTATGAATGTCCATTGCTGGATTTAGGCCTCCCCATATATTGCCTCATGGGGGATTTTTTTTAATAGAATAAGGGACAAGCGAGCACGCAGTCCAACTGGTGGTAAGTACTGCGTCCAATAGACATCTTCATCTATCCTCCGTTAAGAATCAAAATGCAGATGCATAGTCACCCTTGAGGACTAAGAATTCCTCGTTTCAAGTAATAAGAGTCTCCAGTTCAGTCACCACATCAAACACAGCCGCATAAAGCTGCTATTTTACGCTGATATTCTGTGAGTGAGACCTTCGGCCGATTACTCCTGCTCACATGTTTACTGAGAATTTCCTTTGAAACGACACTTGCTTCTTCCAGTGTAAATTGATGTCTTTGCCAGTCTATCGATGGAGGTTATGAAAGATAGTAAGTTATTCCTTCTTTCTAAAACTTTGACTCATCGTTCCACAAGATGGATTTTAAAAATCATACATCTTCAATGTAACAAATTAGCAAAAAACGACAGAACTAAATCCTTCGTGGAGAATCTTCATTATCCAAGCCTTGTACACGAGAAAAGGATACGGTGCATCGTATTCCACATCTTCCATACAGAAATATTGAGGTTTTGAGCTACTGCTCTGGCACTCATAGTAGGATCTGCATCGAAAGCTGCAGTAATGTTTAGCCATGTCTTCCCGGATCGACTCCAGGTCTCGCGTGATAGATTTCAACTTCGGGAAGCCGTCGAAATGTGCTGTAAACACTCTGAAATTGGTAATCTCCGATTTAGATATCGCTCTTGGTACATCCCCCGGGCCAAAGATCCATTACCGTCAGCTTTGCCATAGGTGCATGAAGACTATATAAGCATATTCCTCATTGGTAAAAGCAGCCATAGTTGATTTATCACATAAATATTCGGAGACCAGTGAAGGAGCAGGAGAAGGAGCACACGTTCTTAGAGCAAATTCTTGTTGGTTTATTTTCCTCCGATTACTTATATGCTTAAATTCGGCGGGTGATCCTCCCTGACCTGATGAAAATCGAGGCAAACACGATATCCGACAGCGCGATGGCGACAGTACGGCGTCGTAGTCGCCGTCTCCTCCTCATTAAGCTCACTCCTAGGAGTGCGCGAGTGTGGATTTGAGAAACGGCGTCGCAGTCACAGGGCTAGGTTCAACTCAATAAAAAGGAACATCCGAAATAAACACGAATTCACAATTAAAAAGTGTAGTCACAAGGGCGGTCGTTACTTGACTAACTGAGGGTCCAAAGATGTGACGAACCCTACTACTCGACTACTGATTCTAATTAGTGTCAATTAATAACGACTTTATGTGATTTAATAAGCCAATTGCACTATTGAATAAAATTCTATCCACTACGCGCTACTTAAGACCTTAAGAGTCAAAAATGGTCAAGTTTTTATAGTTCGGAGTGCGGGGCGAATCATATTAACGTCGCAGTTGCATTCTGCAGGCTGCCGCCGTGTTAGGCGCTATAGGTCAGCCGAATGGGATCAGCTACGGTCTTTTTTTACATCCCACCCTTGGGGGCGGGTTTGCTTCTCGCCGGAAGATGCCGGCGTTGTTGTTGATTCTATTGCTGATGTGCTACTTCAGGGTATGGAACTTTTTATTCCATCCTCTGTGGTGCCCATCGGAGGTAGATCCCAGCCATACTTTGCTCGCTCCTGTAAAATAACATCACGCTATAAGCAAGAGTGCTACCGGGCCAGGGCTAGCGCATTAACGTCTCGAAATGTAAACACCAGTGCTCTTTAAAGGAAGAAAATTAGCCGGCCCTGGGATGACTCATCAATGTTTCAGGATGTGAACACCAGAGCTTTTAAAATGAAGTATAATTTCGCCTCCAGTTCCTTCAAAAGAGTCATTGTCAAGGCAAGGTATGAGCACATCGGCATAATTGGCGAGAAGCTAGTTGACCTTCCTTTGGGAACCCGTGCATTCTGGTCTTTCGTCAAAGCTATCCAAGGCAACTTCTGTCGTTCATCCTTCCATCTCTGCACAGAGAGGACAATCTGCTGGCCCATGCCGCAAAGGAAAAATCCGATCTGTTAGGCTCTTTCTTTGCGTCCAACTCGACTCTCAATGACGGGGGGAACACACCGCCGACCATCTCGCGGTGTGAGTACTGACACAGTGCTCGGTTCGCAAAGCACTCCCATTGTGCTGAAGATGTGTGCTCCTGAGTTGGCACCGGTTTTAACGCGTCTTTTCCGGTACTCCTACTCTCAAGGCGTAGTCCCGAATTCATGGATAACAGCTTTGGTGTACCCGATCCCTAAAAAAGGCGACCGCTCAGACCCATCCAACTACAGGCTTATCGCCATCACCTCCTTGTTCTTCAAAATAATGGAGTCCATAATAAACTGCCAGCTCATGAGGTACCTTGAAGTTCACCAGTTGATTAGTGACTACCAAGAGGGTTTTCGTCGTGGTCGATCAGCTGGGGATCTTCTGCTCTACTTGACTCCGGCCACCTGCACTTACCAAGGGAAACACAGAGGTAAATCTCTACTTCACCCCGTTTCGAGCCAGCCCAACGTGGCTCTATCACCGTTGAAAGACTATATTTTAAAAATAAAAAATATTTTATAATTTTTTTTTCTAACATACCCATACCGAGAAAACATTGAACGTCTCTCGTAATATGAGGTGATCTTTAGTAACGAATTAATTATTGATGTTTAGAAAATATTTGCCCTGTTATACGTGTAATGGTGGGTAAGAATACCCACTAACCCCATGCTTTCCCGAGGGTGTCGTAAGTGCCGACAGAGGGAAACTGAGGCAGGAGATGGGCAGCAACATCTTTCTGATAACAGCAAACAGCAATAAAAAACTGCGGTTGCCAACCCGCTCGCCAAGCGTGGCAACTATGGCAATATACCCCCACGACCAACCACTTAAGCAGTGATTACCGAATGGTGAGAGGCACACTGAACCTAAACGGGAACTTGTAAACTTTCATCTCGAGTTACAAAATCGTTTTCAGTGTCTATAATACTGCAAAAGTGGACGATATAAATGACAAGCTTGTGGAAACTGTTCATGCAGTCTGAGCTGAGTTCAGTAAGACCCGTCGCAGAAGAACAGAAAAAATCTCTCATCATACTCTTAACCTCATGACTGTTAGACGGGAGATGATGCTGCAATCGTCAGCAGATTTGACACCGTACAGGCAACTGAACAGACAGATCTCCAAATGCGTGCGGCGGGACTTACACAATTTTAATACAGCTCGTATTGAAAAAGCGATTGACCAGAACCAGGGCTCCAAAGTCTTTGCAAGAGATTTGTCTGTCAGAAAGAGCCAACAAAAAATAAATGCTATTCAACCAACGTATTACTTGTTTTATCTCGATTGTTTCCATTTTTACTTAAAAATGAAACCAACTCTATAAGACATTCACAATAATTTTATCCAAATATTGTCAAGATTGTAAATACTTTTATTACAAATATAAAAGTAATTCTGTCTGTCTGCTATGTTTTCACGGTTAGGCTACTCAACCGATTTTAATTAAATTTGGTACGGAGAAAATTAGCCGGGCCTGGGATGACTCATCAATGTTTCAGGATGTGCACACCAGAGCTTTTAAAATGAAGTATAATTTCGCCTCCAGGTCCTTCAAAAGAGTCATTGCCAAGTCACGAGCAGAGCGCATCGGCAGAATTAGCAAGTTTCGGTCCCTTGCCAAAGCTATACGGGGCAGGGGTTAATCTACTCCCAATTCTCACATTTTGACATTATCAGTAGGGCTATATTAACACGTGAACTGCTCTCCTCCGGCGAGCAGTTTGGCGAACGGCTCTGAGAGAGAGCGTGGCTCATGTTGAACCCCAGGGCAAGTCTGAGGAGTTCTTCCTTCACGTGGTTGCCGCCTGTTATTTGTGTTTGCTAGATCTGAGATAATCCTCTTTTCCTTTTTTTTATTTCACCTTTACTTTTCCCAATCCAATCAGGCGTTACTTTGCTAAAATCCAGAAATTTAAAGATATTAAAATTAATTAGCTAAGATCCACCTTATAATATTCTTATTAATTCTTATTAGTTAGATAATATTATGTGTATAATGCGGATTTTAGCTGATAAATTTTTACATCTAACCATACTTTCCTTTTAATGTGTTATTAGGACCCTCTTAATAGACTGAAAAGGGAATTCTATAGCTACCGTAAAAGGCTAACCATAAACTGCTTTTTGCAAATAAGATTAAAAAACGTAATACAATCTATTTTTTATACTATCCAGGGTCCCAATTGCCTCCTTGCACTTTTTATCAATCTCCAGTTTTATAATAAAAAGTCAAGGCCGTCTATTTCTCGTATGAAAATGCCGTGAGATTATCTTTAACAATAATCAACAGCAATATAGCTCTTATGTTATATATTATACAATCCAAAATAGTTTTATAAATGCTTTCAACGAACGAATTTATGATTTGCGATTACAAATGACAACAAACTCAGTTCAGTCAGTTCAGTCCATTCACATTCAGTCGCTCGTGTGCGTTGCCAGTGCGTGCTCATGTAACATTTTTAAAACGTTGCACGATTAATCGAATATGAATGTAATATCACTGACTGTTTGGACGTTAGAGAACAATTGTTTTATAATATATACAGCTATGATTTTGTGTTTTATAGCATTTACAATGTTCCACAAAAATAGAATAGAGGCGCACTATAGGCGCATAGCAGCCAAAAAGAAATTCGCGCCAACTGGCGGTGGAAGAGGTTTGTAAAATATTTTTTTTATTAATAACTGTAAAGTGTGTTGTCAACTTTTTATTTTTATGCAACGTACACATTAAAAAGTAATATTTTAATCTTTATATACATATTAAAGGCAATGCATTCATTTTGGTCATTGTATAGAATACCGAGTCGTTCCATGTAATGCCGAGTTTTTAGGCAATTTATAAAATATGTATTCTATCGTTTACCATTACATACTGTTTCTAGATATTGTATGTAATAGGTACGTAAGTAATGTATAGAATGTCATGAGAAGATCAGGTAAAGTATAAAATGTGAACAAATAAAGCATTTTCTTTACTGAAGATCAACTTTACTACGAATTACAGTAAAATTTGACTAAAACTTGTTTATAAATGTACCATTATCGAATTATTAACAAACATTTTTATTAAATGTCAAGCAGGTAAAAATTATCACAGCTGTAAGACGCTAGTGTTTCTGGTGATATGATAACCGTTTTTCTTATAAGACTGTACCAAGAGTCGCAACCACAGATATCTAAATTCTTATTATTTAGATTCCTGTAGTGGCAACTAAACATTCGGTATTGTATCCGAGGTATTCTATAGAATAGATTATATAGATTGGCGGTAGCGTATAGACAAAATAGTTAACCATGTAGTTGCGGGGCGATGTTAGAATATGCAATCCCGTATCCTTCCGCGGGTGTAATGGATGGACAAAGTTGATGGATAAGTTTATGTAATACCAACTATAAATATATATAAAAATAAGTACATCACAAAGCATCTGTTTTGCACCTTATTTTGGAAAAAAATATAGAATTAATGTTTTCAGTTAGGTACTTGGAGCTTAGCCGGGCAAATATATGGACAAATATCTAGAATTGGAAAGTAGAAATCTGAACACAAACTTTTATCCAAATCGTTATCAATAAATTAGTCGTTTTCAAGAAACCAGTCGTATATATTTCTCCTTAGAATGTACATAACTATCAACGCCGTCTTAGGCCATACCGGGGCCCTTGGGCACACAAAATTTTTGGCCCTTTGGGAAAGTAAAAAAGTGAATGACAAAAACATTTTCTGCTATGATCGTATATTCATTATAGTTAATCGGCAAAAATCAAACAATATACCATTAATGAGGGCGACTGCGACGATCTGCGACTTTTTCTGCCACCAGGGCGGCACCAAATTATAATGAGGTAAAATATTTGACAGATTTCAAGGCGAGGACGATAATTTCTTAGGAAAATTCTTTCCTAAACTTTCTTTCAAAAAAAGAAAATATTCTATAACAACATCAATACGTTTATTCTTTTTAATTAGGTACATTAAAATATAACGTCATTTGTCCAAAAAAAGGATCGTAACAATTATTTGCTATAAAATAATATTTGTGGTTGAAAATTGTCATATTAAATAAATCATTTGCCATTAAATCTTTAGAAGTGTGTTTTTTAAACAGCACGAAATGATATTTTCATATCATAGATAATAAATACATTGATTGCCGAAAATAAAAAAATATCCAGAATATATGTAAGGCGACTGCCCGACAAAAACATTTACATGGCGGCGAAACGCGGAACTACATAATTTCTACCTAGGAAATCTGTCAATGCCACTTTTTCTGGCTAACTCGGCAATGTGTGGCTTGTCACTGATCAGCGTTGCCAGAACGTCACTAACAACGCCCTCATTTACTCTATTTTTTTGTCAAGTTATATTTACCTAAAACAGACAAAAGATTGTATAGCGTAAGCGAATAAGGCCGGTGCTTTTCTATAACTATAGCTTGCTTATGTATACTCTAAGCTTTGATTATATACTTGTCAAGTTGACACGTATATAATCTAAGACTCTAAGATAAAAACACGCAGTGTGTAAGCCAAGTTTCATAGAATAAGGGTGACAATTTAGACCAGGTGACAAATGAGCACACATCCATTTGGTGGTAAGCAGATACTGTGGCCCATAGACATCTGCCACACACTAGTACATTAATCCTCGGTTAAGAATTAAAATGTGAGGACTAAGATGGAATGCCTGATTTCCAGTGAAAAGTGACCATAATAAATCTACAATGTGGCTCTACCACGAATAAAAAGCAACGTACTTTATACATATTTATAAAAAGCGTTTCGGGTTGGGTTGAATGGTCTAAGCCACCTTCAGAAGTTTATGCTATTGCTTTTCGTTTCGCCATTGCATGGTGTTCATTTATACCCGTTCCGTTTATGCTGTTGCTCATACTTGATTAAATATTTACATTTTATATTTACATTTTACATTTAGTCAGCAGAGGATTATATTAAGAAGGCGTTAGAAGGGTATGATAACCCTAATATACTTGTAACAATAATAAATTAAAAATAACTGCGTTTGCCAACCCGCCTGCCAAGCTTGGCAACTAAGAAAAAAATCCCTTATGAAGTATACTTTGATAGACTGTTATGGTTATGGTTTCGAAAAAGTGGATAAGATGTTGTTTTATAAAGAGTAAACGAAGGTTACAATCTCCCTGACCTAAAATTGAATGATTACAAGTAGTCAGTGATTTTTTTTTGCGCCCGAAGCAAATATGGGCAACCCTCCGGAAAGCGGGGGAGGGAGGTTGGGAATGCTCATAGCATACCACGCAGCCGGCTGCGTGGTTATGTGGTCGACTTTTACCCACTAAACCCAACCTTTTAGGAATTGGCTTAACGATCTGACTAGAGATTTCTAAGCCGTATACGAACGCGACCCTCCTTGGCAGAAAGGAGGGCGCAGTCAGTGATAATTTAAATTGCCCGAGCCATATAACATGCGTTAACAATTGGAAAAGCAGCAAGTAGGTAGGGAGATGAGAAGCAAAACCATTGACGTGCACCTTTGACAATTTGACATACTTACTTTTTGTGTATGTTTTTAAACATACTAGCTTCACCAGCGTGTATTTTCTTGTCAGAACCATTCACAACTTACTAAAGTCGTCGTAATTATTATCTAATATGTGCTAAAGTTTCGTATAACGATCATCATCTTATAGGAACTATATTATAGAAAAGCATTAAAAAAATAAACAAATAAACCCTCATGGACGTAAATACAACTTACCACCCAAGTCTATAATCGTATAATTAAGAGTTTAGGAACGCATACGGGACAGACAAAGAAACATTAATTTTTATATAAGTATATAGGTAACTAGATTTTATTACATTTTACAAAACTAACGAAATACAGCCCTATTTTCATGTGTTTACATTAGACATAGGTATATAATATAAAAATATCTATTTTACGCTTTCTCTCTAAAGTTCTGGAACACAACTATCTCTCTTCTTATCGTCTAATTCCTTCTTCCTTCCTTCCTTTCTACATATCAGTCGGGCTTTCGCCGTGGACACAGCACTGTCACTGTTTTACTTAAGTAACCGATGATATCTGTTCGGCCATGGACAACAAATCTCTCACACTTTTAGTTTTGCTTGACTTTAGCAGTGCTTTTACCTCAGTAGACTTTAATATTCTTCTCCGGATCCTGGAATCTATAAGCATTTCCCTATCTACTATTGCGTGGTAGATTCGTATCTTAGTGGTCGCTCACACTGTGTCTGTTTTAATGACAATCTTTCCGATTGGTATGGTATCACTATGGGTGTACCTCAGTTTTATATTTGGGCTAAAGAAATTTGACCGAATATCTCAGTTTCGCAAGCAACTCAAGTGGCTCCCAATTCGACTTCGAAGGAACACTCGATTGTTATGTCTCCTCTATAACATCTTGCACAACTCTTCCTCTCCCACATACCTCAGAAGCTAATTTACCTTCACACATCCTCCGGATAAACCATGCAGATCCCTTGTTAAATTTCTTCTTAACTTTCCCTTCTATAATTCCGATTTTTACTCCTACTCCTTTTCAGTTCACGCGGTAGGGTTATGGAACTCATTACCGTCTAATATAAGATATTCAGAAACTTTATTGGTATTTAAGAAACGTCTTATACCCGTATTTATAAAGAATTAATCACTTGTTGCCAAGTAATTTCTTAGTTAAGTCATTACTTAAGGTTAGAATTCTTAATTACAAAATCTTATTCTATAGTTGAGTAACACACGTTACTTACTTGAGCAAATGCCCAAGTAACACTCTACGCTTGGTGGTTGTTTCTGTGTTCATAAACGTAGTTCTTCATTATTATGAACGATGTTTTGGCTTACTGTCAAAAGGTTCGAAATAACTAACAATTCGAAGGCATAAAATTCCGTATGTTAAAACTTACGAACGACGATAAAACGAATTTTATGGCGCCGAAAATAAATATTCGTAAAAAATGTCGAAGTTAGATAACGTCTATAGATTTAAAGTAAGAATTATTTAGCAGAAATAACATAATCCCGAAAAAAGAGTTACATATATTCATGTAATCACCTGTCACGCCTATAACGGGAGATGAGTTGGAGATGATGTTGGAGACGGCATGAAAGGTTTGCCATCCGGGCTTCCTAGCCTAGCTATGATCTATAATTTGCCTATCGTGGCAACTTCGGTACCCCGTGAGCGCTTACTAGGCGCCAGGTTGTCAAAATCGTTATTTTAAAATTTTGAACTTTAATCTAAAGAAATAAACGTAAAAGTAAAAAAAATGTTTAATTAATTCCTGTTTTCTGTTAAAATAACAATTATTCCATAAAATTAAATGTATAAAAGTAAATAGTGTAAAACTTACAATATAAATATAATGTTAGATTATTATACTTATTTGTATAATAGGTATGTAATAATGTTAAATGATTATTTATTCGACATATATTTAAAAAATATCAAATTTTATCTCCTCTAATTTATTATTATCATCTGTATTGTCTACAACATCAAAAACCGTTTCAATGCTATCCAAATTTTCCATTTTTTATCCAAAATAACCTCAAAGTAGTGCTTAAATAAAGGAAATGGTGACTATTACTTGGCTGAGTATTCTAACTTTTGACAGTTCTAACTTGGAACAATTACTTAACTATCGAATACAAATCGTTGCTTAAGTAATTACTTTTACTCAAGTAATTATCTTTACTTGTTTATAAATACGGGTGTTAGAGATAACTTCTTTGCATCATGTTAATTAATGTATATTATTCTATTATATTAGTATTAGTTTTATATATACATATATATATATATATATATATATATATATATATATATATATATATATATATATATATATATATATATATATACATCACAATATTGATTCTACGTCCTTTCATTTCGCATTATTGTAGCGTCCACCACTTATAGGCAATTTTTATACATTATGACAGCGCATATTGGTCCATTAAACAATTTCAAAGATAGTGTTTAACTCGTTTCTTTGAAAATTTACCATATGTCTATATACAAATATTCGTATATTGCCGGACGGAGGGAAACTAATCAGGACTCCCTTCCATATTACAAATTATCCAGAATCCCCGTAATTTACATAGTTTTTATATACATAGTTTTTAATTCATTCCACTGCTTAAAACTAAATTCCTTTGTATGGTGCGACGTTGCCACTCTTGTTAGTAATTTCGCTTTGTAATATTTTATTTATAGGTGATATTTTGTTTATGTAGGTATTCGATAAATTCTATAGTCTGTTTATTCGCAGGAGACAAAAATAACAGATCTTTATTACATTCGTTTAACACGAATAATACACTTTTTATTATTCCGGTTCAGATTAGATTTAATTTCAGTCACTAAAGTTTCGCATACCTATTGTTCAAAATAATGAAATAAATCCACAGAATGGGCAGTTACGAAAAATACGCAATATAATTTTTGTTTCCGGCGAAAAAAAAAACAGATAGATATCATGATTAATTTAACTAGTTATTCGTTTAGTAAATACGAAAAAATATCTAGGATTGCCCAGCCGTGATATATTATAGATTGGCTATATTATTATTTATTTTACTATTGTAAATAAGTACTAATTGTAGATATTGACAGGTTTAATAGAAGTTCATTTTCTTATATTGTGACTAATATCCTAATATGACCTTGGGAAGAAACTCATTTTATTATAAGGTTTTACTGCATTAACTGCCAATGGGTTGTTAATTTCCACATTAGACCGTGGCGTATTGTTGCTGACATGAATAACTCCGAAAATATAATTTATTTACTTGATCGTATTGAGTTTTGGTGCTCTCACTGCGAGTTTAATTTTTATGATCACTATCTTAAGGATGAATGCGAACTATTTACCTAATCTGTACAAAATTACTCTCAACTTAACTAGATTCATTTTTGTGAAAGGCTATTTTTGTTAATGGAAAATATAATCTCAAATAGCTTAGCAAGATCCTTCGTTATGCCGAAAATATTGCAGCATTAATTTTGAAATAAATATATGGTAAAGTTGAGGATTAATGTTAAGGATTATGTTAGACGAAAACACGATTTCGTAAAATTCTCTCGATAGAAAAAAATCCAAAGTTACCTCTAAAATAAACAATAAACCGCTGTTATTCATAAAATACTTTAAATAAGATCATGAAACTTTGCATACTAACTGAACTAACTATCAAGCAGTGCTTATGTTATTTACTTTTTTTTAAATACCATTATTTTCACTGTAAAAAGAAATTACCTAAACTATCGTCGGCCTTTTGAAGCGTGACTCCTGCAGCACGGTCACTTCGCCTCGGCCTTTGAACGGGGAGGTTGTGTCGCTTGCGATCAGAATATAAATTACGCAACAGTACGACGTGAAATTAAAATGGGAAATAACCGTGATAAAAATAAGAAGCGGCTGGCTTGGCGTTAAGAAACAGGCATAAATATGATAAACCTAATGAAATAAGTGTCTAACGACCTTTCCACTTACAGTATTAGTGATTACAAACAAAAATTAGAATTTGAGCTGACTTACTCTTAAATTATGATATTATGTTTGATTTTGCAGTTAATTGAAATACAATTTGTTTGTTGTTATAAATATTGGACGCTATATTACTAAAACATGCATATTGTGCTCTAATTGGCATCCGTATTGTGACCTAAGCATAATGAGAACTTTGCGCGCTTATTCTTCCCTGCATTTAAGTTTTTAAGATTATATTTAGTAACTTAGGTAAATAAACTTATGTAAGTTGATTAATGTACTTGACATGGACATTGAACGGAGTATTTACCCATATACGGACGTAAGAATATCCTAAAATATTCACACTAAGTTTTATTTGACGTCCACTTCTTCGATATCCGATGTCCAAAGTTGTTGTTGATTATTGCATTTTACTATTTATTTATATTGATTATTTATTTAGTGCTCAAGGCATAATTTGGTATTTTTGTCGGTTTATACTGTACTCAGTGCTAGTAGATAATTTTACTTTCCAATTTGTTTTCGTGTCCTTAGATTTAGCTACATATAATGATATGGACGTCCGAATATCCTAAAACATTCATACTGAATGATATTTGACGTCCATATTTTTAATTTGTTATATTTCTATATGTGGATGTCAGATTATCGGTAAAGTTTAATACCGCACGATATTTGACGTCTATATAACCATGAATATATTTATATTTTAATTCCTTGTGTATAAGACACACATTAATGATCATTGCTTTAGTAACATTTTTCGCTATTGTTTTATTCGTATTTTAGGGTAAAGAGGCCAAGCGGTGTAAAATAGTCACTCTGGTGTTTTATTAAATGTTTCGTTCTAGAAATGATAAAACGCTTAGAAGCTTAGAAAACGTGTGTGAAAAATTAAATTGTATTTCAACTAACTGCAAAACCAAACATAATATCATAATTTAACAAATATATACTTTCACAAAAATGAATCTAGTTAAGTAGAGAGTAATTTCGTACAGATTAGGTACAATAGTCGCACTCATCCTTAAGATGCAGTGAGAGCACTAAAACTCAACACGATCAAGTAAATAAATTATATTTTCGGAGTTATATCAGCAACAATATGCCACGGTCTATTGTAGAAATTAACAACCTTTTGGCAGTTAATGCAGTAAAACCTTATATTAAAATGAGTTTCTTCGCCAGACCATATTAGGTTATTAGTCATAGGTTATTAGTCACAATACAATAAAACAAACTTTTACGAAACCTGTCAATATCTACAATTGAGTCCATCTTTCTGTACTCAATCAGAAGGTAACTTATACTCAAACAGAATTATGGATTGCTTACGAAATACCTAACAAGAGTTCTTTTAGGCAGATTAGTACCAAATGTAAAATGTTAAAATATAGTGCAGCATGAAATAAACCGATAAGCCGACGTCTGCATCTACATTTATAAAAATATAACTAAATTCAAAAATACGGGTGTCAAATATCATTCAGTATGAAAGTCTTAGGATATTCTGATGTCCATATTATTATGTGTAGGTAAATGTAAGGTTATGAAAACAAGTAAAATGACTAGTACCAAGCGCACTATAAACCATATAATAATGCCCTGCAGACCGAATTACTGTCACGGCGGCCTGCCTCAACGGAGACTAGCCATCGGCGCAGGACAGGATTATAGTGCCCAAGTGTATGCGCAACCACAGGTGCACTCTCTGTTCCCTCATTCTCATAATCCGATGGGACGGTAAACCGACACGACCGGAGAGAGATCAGGCGCAGGACTAACGGCTTTACGTACTTTCCGAGGCACGGGAGTGATACACCGCCAACTTTCTGACGCCGGGCAGCTATTGAGAATTTCTTGACAGAAAAACTTAATAATTGATTTTTTGGCCCGACCCGGGATTCGAACCCAGGACCTCACGATTAGCAGTCGCACTAATACAACCACTAGACCAACGAGGCAGTCATAAGCATATATCACCAAATACAAGTAACACGTTGGGAACGGTGACGGAACGGCAACGTCGCATCTCCTAATTTTGTGCGGAAGTCAAATACGGCCATAAATGAAAGTATTCAAAAATCGACAGCAGCGCTATTATTTTTGCAACGAAAATTAGCGGAACACGTAAATATTGAGTACAGCAAGATTGGAAGAAAAATGACATCCAATTTTTTTTTAGATTTTGACATTTCTGTGATCAGCATGACAATTTGCGAATTCGACTCCTATTCGACGTCCGTATATTGGACGTCGTAAGCAGGTTGACGCCACATTATATGCAAAATTGGCCATAGTGGACGTACAATAAGTTACGGGATGTATATATATATATATATATATATATATATATATATATATATATATATATATATATATATATATATATATATATACACAGGTTGTTAGTGTAAACACCGTTGTCATTGAAACCAGTGGTTTCGCTTCACTTATAGAACGTAAATTCAATGAAAAATAACAACTTTTTTTTTTAGTAAAATCTCAATTTTTTCTTTATGCCTCAATTTTTGCTTGTCCTAAGCCAGGACGAAAGTATGAAGGAAAAGTTACATCACAGGTTATGTGTACCTATTGTGTTTTTAAGTTGAATGTTGTGTAGGTAGCTAGCGCGGGCTATGATCTTTACAGTGATTACGTCACTTGGGCGCATAGGGTAACCATGAATTTACGGACGATGTCGGACAGAAACTTTTTAAATTTTATGAACTAAAATATTAGCGTGTTTTTAAAATTCATTGAATTTACGTTCTATAAGTGAAACCAAACCACTGGTTTCAAGAACAACGGTGTTTACACTAACACCCTATATATATATATATATATATATATATATATATATATATATATATATATATATATATATATATATATATATATATATATATATATAAACTAATACTAATATAATAGAATAATATACACTAATTAACATGATGCAAAGAACTTATCTCTAACACCCGTATTTATAAACAAGTAAAGATAATTACTTGAGTAAAAGTAATTACTTAAGCATAATTAAGAGCATCATATGTAAATATCGTATTTATTATTTGTATGTATTGATTTATTTTATTTTTATTTATAGTTATATTTTATATAATTTACGTATTGTTTTGTATATTATGTATTAATTAGTAGTAGTAATTAGGTTTGCCATTTCAATATAAAAAAGAAAGAAGTAATTAATTCAACTGTAAGTTTTTTTATGTGTGTTACCTCAGAACTTTTTTCTAGGAGAACCGATTTTAATAAGATTTTTTTTAATATGAAAGCTTAGAAAACTGAAGGTAGCCGGGCTAACTATGACATTGGGACGTCAAACATCTCAGTCTCCCTCGTGACCATGGGTGCTGTAAAGCACACGAAACGTCGGGAATTAAAAATAAGTAAAAGTAGCGATCAAATCCGTAAATTTAGTTTTATTCAATGAAAGCTGATACTCATAATGTGGTCCGTTGTAAATTTGATCAAGATCTGACCAGTAGTTTTTGAGTTATCCTTAATAATGCGTATTTAATTGATTTCGACTACATTAATAATGCGCGCATTTTATTTATATTGAAGTCGGTTCTACAAAATTATTAATTATACCACTTGTTTACTTAACTGATGTGAGAACTTACAGTCAACCAGATGGTGACTTCTGCAGCTCATAGACCCCATTTTCTGGACCGATACAACTTAGAAATCTTCAAGAAACGAGCTTACTCCTTTCCAAAAGGTCGGCAACCTATCTGAAATGTCCCTGGTATTGCAGGGATGGCGACCGACACTTACAGTCATGTGAGCTGCATTCTCGTTTTAATCCTTTTCTATAAAAAAAAAACCGGCGACCAACTTCAAACCAAGAAAGCTACATAATACGTTGTCTCTGAGAACTTAGGTGAAAAACTTCTGTGCTCTTACGGTTTGATCGTACGTGCATTGACTTCTTTTTTTGCACAAAATATAAATTTAAAAGGAATTTACTAAAGCCTTATTTAATATGGAAATTTATATAAACATTCTTATTTAATAACAGTTATTTAAGTAATTTGCCCACTTAAACATTTATTATAATTTTCTATTTCCATTTGTTTCTATAGTGGACTTATAATATCCACCTAGGCATTTTATCAATGTGTACATTACATATAATTACAGTTACAGTCTCTTACATATAATTACACTAGTACCCGGATGACCGTCGGAATATAGTCGGACCCAAGACGGGACGCGAACCACGGAACTCCGATATCACGCCCGAACAACATCCCATCTGAGCTATTACGATCGTTGGTAACATGTCAAAATTTATCTTCTTATATTGTAGCAGTTTTTTTTATTGCCTAAAACACGGACAAAAGGACATTTTCTAAAAATAAATCCTAGCTAGATCGATTTATTGCCCCCGAAACTCCCTGGACACTAAATTTTATGAAAATCGTTTTTTATGAAAAGAATTGCTCGTTTAAAGCTATAGGAATATAGTGCAATTATATGTAAGTATAAATATAATATACTAGCTGGTTCCCGATGCGTCGGAACCACAGAAATCTAAATGATAAGGAACATTATTTAGATATCTGTGCTTGGAATCATACAAATGGAACGGTATGGCATCGAATAAAATACGAACAAATAAGATTCTTTGGCTTGTGTTTTCTCGCGATATTTTCCTTCACCACCGAGCACGTGGTAAATCAGCACTTAAAATTACAATTAACAATTTCATTGGTGCCGGCGGGATCGAACCCGGGTTACTCGCGTTCTGTTAAATTTACTTACAGCGAGCGTTAACCACCTGAGCTACCACGGTTCACAAAGATTAGTTTGTTTTAGCTATTTATATATTATTAAAGAACTACACGTTGTGTATTAGTACAGATAAAATAATGTTACTATGTAAGTATTAGGTTAAAGTTCTGTGATACAGACATCAAGGTCAACATTTACAAGGTAAGTCATGAGATAAACACCAAAAGTATTCATTGTAATGAATCGCGTCGCATATAAGACAATGTTGGCAAAACTGCGATTTTGGATCAAAAATTAAAATTATGCCTCTTACAAATGTAATTAATTAGTTTAAGTAATCGTTGCATTAAAGAAGTTTATTACACTTCGTCTACTACGTCCACTTAATGGTAAGTGGATGCTGTGGCCCATAGACATTTACATTTATCTTATATAATTAAGAATCAAATGACAGATGCGTTGTTCCATTTTGACAACAATCCAAACAGGATTGTTGTCAAAATGGAATACCTCGTCTCTAGTAGAAAGGTTCTCTACCACAGTTCTCTACACTCACCATACAAAATATTACAGCAATATTAAACTACAGCTGTGGGTCGCGTCCGGACCGCGCTAGCAGGCGGTCACGTCCGTCGGTCATAGGCTCCCGCCCGGGCGGGAGAAGTACAGCGCGTCGCTTCGCAGTGGGTGCACGTGCTGTGGGGCCAACTCGGCTTGCGTCAAGCCTCGAGGACGCCCCTGACCCCGCCCGGGATATTACATACCCAACGCTGCGTTTAATCTACCATGCTGGGAAGCGAACTCCGAAGGCCCGGCGTGCTGCTAGGAGAGCGTGCGCCTGTTGGTGACTTCGGCTCCGCGTCGAGATGCGTCTCCGCGGGACCTGGAGGTACGCCACGCGAGATACGCCAATTTCTGCATAGGTATTCACCAGGCCTTAACCTAGAGCCAGGGAGGAGCACTGGAGACCCGGAGTGCTGCTGTTAGGAGCGCACACCTGTCGGCAGGATTGACCCTGCGTCGACTCCCTATCCGCGGGACTCCGCGGGGCTCCTAGACTGCTGACCCTCTGGAAGCACCTGCCTGGTAGCGCGCAATACTCCAACGAAGAATACCTACAATGCCGTCCTTGTACGGCTCCCAAGACAGGTTCGTAGAAATGGACTGTGAGGATTACCCGGGTAATGGGGGACACCCCGAGGCCCGAAACCTGCAGGGATAAACAATAGTAGTCCCTCGCAGATGACAACACTGGAAAAAAAAACTATAGCTATTTTACGTGCTCTCTCCCCGGTCGAGCCGACCCATTCCTGCTACAACCACAGTATTTTTTATAATATATGTTATTTTATTATGCATATTATACGTATGAATGAAAAAGTAGCTAATATACCTGATCGTAATACTCTACTGCAGTTCGTGAACAATTAATTTGTTACGTACTCGTGTTCCTAATTATTGACATCCCGGTTTCATTACGTTTTGTAATTTTATGTGTGCTACGTTTCGTTTACTTTTGAAGATTTGTAACTGTGTGATAATATTTGTAGTATACTTTCTTCTCGCGATGAAGAATATTTTAGTTTACAATATTTGTACTTAAGGCCACTGTAATCCTTATTTATGACGTAAATAGGCGAAAAGGCTGGTGTTATGGGCGCGGCTGGCTTTAGAGGCATCCGCCCAAATAATCAAAATGTATGTAATGTCGATTGTACTATATGTTTAATTTTACCATTTGTATTCTATGAATTACTTTTTTCTGAGCATTGAAAAATTAGCCCCTAAATTTAAGAACTGCTCGCCTGCTGGACATACTTCAAAACCCGTTTTTGTAAATTGCGGCAAAGAACTCTGTGTCGAGTGTGCGAAGCTTTTAGACCTTACCTACCTCACTCCTCTAGTGCGTCTTGCTAGTCATCACGCGATTTCAAAACAATGATATGACACAAATAGGATATTCTGTAACAACTTTTAATCAAATCTATACAGCTTGAAAGCAGAAAATGTATACTTGGACATATGTTATTAAAAAAAACTGTCGTTCCTAAACACGTTTTGAAAAATTTTCTCGATACAAAAAAAGTTGTAATAGTAATAGGATTTTTGAAACAAACTTTGGCTATAGATTTAGCACCTTTTGGCAACGGAAATAATGTACCTAACCCTAACTATATGAATCTTGAACATATATCTGTCAAAACTTATCTCGATAAAAATAAAATGGTAAATTAAACCTCTTGAATGTTTCTTTCAGAAAAAATTGTATTAGTTATCAACGTGAAATTAGTAAGTTGAAAATTAACAACATTAATGTATCATGTTTGAAAACAGCATATTGTTTTAAGTTTCAATTACTCAACTTATTTTTGTATAATTGTTTTATGTTTTAAATAGGTAAGTTACAAACGCCGAGCATGCGTTAAATAAACACTACAAGTTGTAATTAGCAGTTGCAATTACATCAGCAAGTGTCAAGGATCGTCAAAGGCTGCTTACCCCTCTTCTTTACTAAATTAAGTCTTACGGCGGCTCTACACGTTGACCAACACAGTGGCGAACGTAGTGGCCAACTGCATTGGCCATTGTGTAGAGCGGGTGTTTGGACTTCATTGGTATGTATTAGAATAATGGGTCGGCCATATATCTCGAAGAATTGATAACCGATGGGGAAGAAAGGTTATCGGGTGGCAGCCTCGTACCGGTAGACGTAGTGTAGGGTGACCCCCCAATAGATGGAGTGACGACCTGGTAAGACATGCAGGAAGTCGATGGATGCAGGTGGCTCAGGACCGTGCTTTGTGGCATTACTTGGGGCAGGCCTATGTTCAGCAGTGGACTTGTGAAGGGATGGAATGATGGCCCACAAGTTGGCGCGAGATCCGTGCTGTCTCGGTTGTTTTACAAAAGATCAAAGGATTGTTGGTAGAGTTTGGTCGCAGCGTCCACACGTTGGACGCGCGTTAGTTTGCTACAAGCTCCCAGAGTGATTACACGCACCTGTTTAAAGTTTTATATTCACGCTTTGTAGGGTGGATGCCCCTATTACCAGCCTTTTAGCGCTAATTTCAACTTTAAACATTCCTACTACTTTAATTAGCGCGATTTAATTATTTTTAAACATTTATTTTAATGTATAAGCTATTTATCAAAAAAAAATGAGCATTTATTTACAATCAGATTATTACGGGAACAATTTTAAAATGAAAGAAGAATGAAGCACGTCATTTATACTAGGTACAGCCATGCAGTTATATTAGAAGTATAGTTGTAGCACGAATGGGTCGGTTCCACCGGGGAAGGACCACAGACACGCTCTCACAGAATACCAGCGTAAAATAGCAGCTTAATGTTGCTGTGTTTCGTATGGTGAGTGTAGAGTACCGGAGACCCTCACGGGTGACAACGCATTTTGATTCGTAATCGTTCGTTCGGTATGAGGCAATCCATGGGGGTGGCCTATGTATGTACAGCAATGGACTTTAACAGGCTGTAATAAAACCTAGTTTCATTGGAAATCAAATAGCGTTGTTATTAAAATATGAAAACTAAATGTTTCAAATATAAAAAAAAATAAAGTTACAGTCTATGTGCACTCCACTGCTGGGCACAGGCTTCCCCCCAATTCTGAGAGAGTTTTAGGACAAGGATACGTGTTCGCGGACTTTACGTCTTCGACTTGTTATTTTTGTGGAGAAAACTTCATTAGGTCCGTTCTTTCTGACGAGTAAACGAATGTGAACCGTCACGCTCGAGTCGGTACAATAACATCCCTGGAGGTATGAGTAAGTTAGCAAGTCTTGATACCTTTATAACAGTAGCTTTAATAATGATTTCTTATATCATATCTACGCGATCTATATATTATACCTACGTCGACACTACACATTTAATTAAAACTAGTTTTTGCGGATTTTGTCGCATATAATAACTAGAGATGGGCCGAATATTCGTTTTATATTCGGTATTCGGCATATTCGGCAGGTTTACCGTATATTCGCATTCGGCCGAATGTTCGGTTAAATCACCGAACATTCGAACCGAACATTTTCATAGTGTCCAATGTATTGAAATGTACGAATTAAGTAATGCGATGTACTTTACTGTTGAAAGTATATTTTATTTATGGGTTAAATCTACTTACTCTAAGAGTGCCTCAAATGCATAAATCTATACATTTATGTTTTTTAGGCACTGTGGATTTATTTCCGATTATGGCAAATAGAAACTTGATAAAATGTTTTTGGAATCAAACAAAGAAACATTAAATTGCATTAGTACATTTCACTTTACTTTGGTCGTCAGTTTCTCTAAAATAAGTCCAAATAGTAAATCTCCCGCCCCTCATTTTTATCATATCAATTAATCGATTTTCACTAAGAATAAAATTCTTACGGCTCTTTACCTTATTCACTAAGAATAAAGAGCCATGGTAGCTCAGATGGTTAGCGCTCGCTGTAAATTTCACAGTGCACGACCAAACCGGGTTCGATCCCCGCTGGCACCAATGAAATTATTAATTGCAATTTTAAGTGCTGATTTACAAAAATTTTGAAAACATCGTGAGAAAACCTGCATGTCTGAGAAATAAGAAAAAAATTATTTCGAAGACATGTAAAGTTCGCCAACAAGCATATTGGGGCAGTGCGGTGGACAATTCCTTGCCCTATAATCCTCTCAGAAATGAGCGGAGGCCTGTGACCAGGAGTGGGACGTATATACGTATATAACTTTAACTTTAATTAAGAATAAAACAAAGAAATACTTTTTTATCACAAGAATAGTCAAAACATAAGCATGTGCCGGCAATATGCTCAGTACTAGATAATGCAATAACATGTCAGGTGTGGCGGAAAGCGAGAGGCAGGATCCGACGCTAATCCCGTGTGCTTTACGGTAACAAGTTTCAATAATGTTCGGTCGAATATTCGGTTCGGTAAAAATTTAACCGAATATTCGGTCGAATATTCGTATTCGGTGAAATCCATATTCGGCCCATCCCTAATAATAACTTTTATATTCCCGACGTTTCGAGCATACAACTGCAAAATTTCAAGATAATATAAGTTCATACTGTGTAGATCGGACTAAATAACTTTAATTTTAATCTGCGAGTAACCGCGGTTAACTATGTCATCGGGACGTCTAACACCTCAGTCCCCTCCGTAACCATGAGCGCCGTAAAGTGCCCGAAACGTCGGGAATGTAAAAAAGTTAAATATACGCGATAAAATCCTTAATAACTAGTAAATTTAAATTATTTCCTAGATCACTTATGAGTTTCGTGATTGTATTGGTCTTTGTGTGATAACGAAAGTGATATTTTAGATTTAAATGGGCATTAAAGGTTATCATAATGCTGTTTGTAGAGCAACGACCATAGCATGCCTACGTAATTAGCCACATTATTACTGCTCGCATCTGTGTGATAATCGAAGGGAATACAGATCAGAAATAATCTGTGGACGAGAACAATTACTGTCAACATATAGGTTTAAAAAGTAATTTAAAAAAAACTGTAAATTTTTTTTTATGAAACGGAAAAAAATAATACTCTATGCCACTTCCGCAACTAATACGAATATAAAGACATCCTATATGTTAAAATACATAAAGCCGTTTAAGATACAGAGTGTGCCAAAAAATAGACATATAAATAAATACATATACTCACGCGAAAAACATTACGCTCGTTCTGAGGCAGTCGAGTAAAAACAACACAACGTTTTTATTTATCTGTGTGTGACTTCGTTTTAATGTATTTTAGTAATATACGGTCTTATTTCTTTAATGAGATATGACATAGTGTCTATGGATGACGTGGCAATAGTAATCGCTTCACAGCCAAAGCAGAGTGCAGTGATTATGAACACGAAAAGAGGGAGGTCTCCTGTGTATGGTTTGCTCTTTTCAGTGTACCTACGATATATATCTGCCAAATACCTATCTTGTCAGCCTCGATCACAGGCGAAGATTAGCCAGTCTTAGTATTCTATAGGATGCACTTCGGTGAGTGTGCGCAGAAATTACACCCTCTCCTTTCCACCATCAGACAATCAGACGGCCGGCGGGTCTTCACTCTTTGTTGTCGACATTCCACGCATTACAACCAAACGGTTTGCTTCTTCTTTTGTAATGCGTACAGCAAAGAGGTGGAATAATTTGCCGGCGTCTATTTTTCCGTCCGAATGCAGTCTGAGCGTCTTCGCAGCAAGAGTGAATAGACTTCTGTTACGCTAAAACAGTGCGGTTTGCCATCTGTGGCTGCATCGCCACTTACCACCAGGTGGGATTGTGGTAAAGAACAAGCTTATAATAAGTTTAAAAAAATGCTCTAATGAGGACTATTGTTGTACCAACAAAAACACTTTGTCCACATGATACTCATTTTAATTTCCGAACAGGGCTATCAACATATTTTATTGCATTCGTTTACATTGTAAGACAAAATAATCAGGCAAAATTTTACTGCCATAAACTGTTTTAAATTTCATAAGCAGTCACGCCTGTCATACGGAGGGGTAGGCAGAGACTACGGACTTCCATTGGGCACAATCCTGACATGAATACATTATTGTCGCTTAAGGCTACTCTTAATCTGGCCCATCTTCAATATATCGCTAATTTGGTCGATAAACTTTTGTTTAGGGCATCCCTTGCCAACTTTGCCGTTCATTTCTATAATATGAATTTCCTTTGTCACTCTTTTCCCCTTCATTCTTTCTACATGACCTAACCACCGAAACATTTCTTTCACATCATCTTGGAAGCTACACTTTTCTCTTATCACACAATCTCACATCCTGTCATTCAGATTCATTATAAATTTATCTTTAGAACAAGTGTTAAAAATAGGAATTTCTGAAAAATACTTATTATACAACATGTTGGTTAAACGATGTATAAAAGAGATATATGTATATTAGGAGAGTAAAAAGGTAATGTACGTGAAGAGTGCACAGGCAAAAACAAACAACAACAACACAAACACTTGTGAGAAATTAAATCATAGATAAAGGTTCACCGACACCAAGCTATGAATTTAAAATTTTAAGTAGAAAAATAATACCACTAATACTGATAAAATAATAATTAAAAAAACCCGTCTTCGTAAAAAAGTTTATGTACTGAAAAGAAAAAAAATTTAAACCCCAATGACACCCTTTAAGTTAAAATCCATCTAGCTGTTTAGGCTAAAGTGCGCGCCAAAGAAATAGGCATTTGTACATTCATACATACGCACACCACACATATATACCTAAAGGGGGATGCCCATATTAGGCCATCGAACGCCCAACAATGTGCATTTGTTAAAAAAATATATCTTTATTTATGGTTATTAATCGCGGTATTCATTTATCCTAAAACAATGGGAATATTTTTGCACAAATTAAAAGTACCGAAAAGATAAAAATAAAATTAGGTAAATACGTAATTCATTAGTCAGTGAATAAAATAAAAAATGTTGCCAATCACAAAAATCATTAAAAAATCGATTCCCCTTTTCAATCGATTACTTATGGTGTCATTATTACAATGCTTATATGATCTTTCGATAATTATTACGATGTTATGATATAGGTTTAAAATAACCGTTGACAATGGATATTTATCCAAAGCAGTCGATACGCAACCGTTATTAACCAAATGTTTACCGACTACAGACGAAAAAGGATGGTTATGTTTTTACTGTGTGTGCGGATTAGGCTATGTTGAATCGTTTTTTGCTATGGTGCTTAAAACGTAGGATGCATTTTATTATTGAGGGAGCTACTATCAAAGAATATTTTATTCGCTTAACTCGTAAAGTACTTGACCAACTTTAAGAATTCTTTCACCACTAGATTGTTATGTATAATTTTAGATATCTAATATAGGGTTAATTTTATTATTGAGGGCGCTACTTTCAATGAATACGTTTTTTGGCTAATCTCAAAAATTACTAGACCGATTTTGAAAATTCTTTCACCATTACATTGCTAATGAGGGCGTTAGCTGTGTGATAAATTATATTATTACAATAAATAATTGCGAGATTAATATTTTCTAAATAAATAAAACTAAATACCTACCTAAGATGTTCAAATCCAATTATTATTTTTACAATTTAAGAATCGTATTTACACACTGTACTTACTCAGATTGATTATTGTAGATAAAGAGGTAATAAACCTAAAGTAAAAGAGCTCCGCTTAAACGAAAAAACTATTTATTAGAATAAAACTAAATGTTGAAAAAAAGTGGTTCAGTGCGAGTCGGACTCGCAGGCCCATGAAGAGTTCAGTAGTAACAAGCATATATTTTAAATCGAGTCAAAATACCACTGTCATTATCGCCAGCAACAAATTATTTTGTTTTTCATAGTGTTTGTATAAATAACAAAGTTGTTTTTGCGGTTCCTTAAAATGTGCTACTTGTATCAAAAAAAGGACTATTATACATTAAAGGGGTTTCTGTGGTTTATTCATTACCAAAGAGAAAAAACTTATTGCGCAAAATAGGTTTTTATTAATTTCAAGTCATCAAAAGCGGCAGTCAACCATTAAAAACTAAAACAACCGTTGTTATAGGCTCGGTTGAATTCATTGACATCCTTCACATTTATAGTTATGATAATTAAACAAGCGAATTACTAGCTGATTTACCAAGAATTCTTTAGAGTATAACAAAACGCTACTGCACAAGTTAACTGTTATTCTTATCTGTTTTTAACATAACATTTAAAATGGAATCATGTTATGATAATTCAAGAAGTTAATTTCCAGCTGATTTACCACGAATTCTCTAAAGCATAACAAAACAATACAGCACAAGCTAACTGTTCTTAAAAATACATTTGAAATAGAGTTTCAATAAATAAAGGAAATTATATTTTAAAAAGCGTGCAGAACTTAAAACGCGTCAAAGATTATTCTTTTTATGATATTATTAATCGAATAAAAATCGATATCATTCCATAGATTTTATGACCGTTAAGTGGCAACATCGTATCCGACAGGTAGGCCGCTGTCACTGTTATGTCACAAGAATTAAATTACGTGTTGTTATCATCCAAGAGGTTATTCCTCCCAAGCCTTGGTTCTTTAAATTTAACAAAGCAAATAAACATGCAACTTCAATCATTTGTAGATTAAGAATTGGACACGCCTGCACACATGCACATCTGGCAAAAATCAGAGTAAGGGATAGCTCATTGTGTGAATGTGGCTTAGATGAAGGTTCCACAAACCATATTTTTTTCAACTGTCCCAAATTATCCTCCTCCCTTTATGATTACCTTCCTCCTTATATTCCTCGACCTATATATAGATTTTAATTCTCTTTTAACATATACCAGTACTCCTTTTGTGTATATTTTATGTGATTTTATTAATACTAATAATATGAAACTTTAAATCCTTGTCACTTTTAACATACGGGTAAGAGTCTAACACCTGTGTTTGTCATATTTGTTCTAGGTAACTCAACAAATAGATTTGTCAAAATTCTCGGAGGAAAACTGAATCCTTGTATTATCACAGACTCTTATTTTAATTAAACTCATAAGCTTTCATTTTCTACTCAATACGTCATTGGCGAATTTTATCAAACCGCCACAAAAGAAAGAAGAAGAAGAAGAAGTGTTGTTATCATGTTATTGTTTTGTTATAAAAGTAAAATGCAATTGTTGATCTCTCAACAATTGGTTCGAACACAGCAGGTAAATAGTTGGTACATATCACGATGTGGTATGTCTTCCTCTAAGAAATGCTTTATAACTGAGTTTACTTGAATAATATCAATATAATAATTGTAGCTTCTTTATTAGGTACAAGTTTCGAGTACAGTGAACGTGTAGTGTGGCACTCGCAAAATGCACCAATAGTTCGTCTTGAACATCTATACATCAGCTGTGGCACTGACACTTATGAGAATAAGATCACACACATTGTTTGTCTTCGATTTTCCACGTGAGGAATTATTTGCGCTACGTGAGGTAAGTGTTTAACATGTTTAACATTTCAATTTATTAAATGTGATCCATATATCTGATAATTATACATGTTTTTACACTGATTGTATATCAACTCAAGAACTTGTTTTATTTTTTCACATCTGCCCTAGCTGTATCTGACAAACATACTAGCTTATTTATGAGATTAACCAGTTTTATCAACTACCAAGAAAGGAGACAGTTGATTTTTCATTGTTTTTGGACTGCTGGTAGTCTGTCAGTCCTTAATTATTAAATAATATAGGGCATTAAATCCGTCCTTGTGCAGTAACATTTAACTTGATAAATATTTTATTTATATTTGAGTTTGAAATAAATCTATTTTATTTTTATTTTTTCACTTTGACTTCATTTTTTGTATTTTACATTATTTCAGTTGTCATGCCGTGTATATCATAATTGCTGGCAATGAACTGATAGAACAGCATCATGTTCAACTGCAGAACGGGAACCATCTGAATCATCTAGTCCATCCTCGTTGCAATCTGAAGTGAGTAATGTATTGCACCCAGAACAACAAAGCTTAGATCATACATCACACAGTGTACTGCTAACTAATTATATAAAAGCACAATGTTTTTTACCATGTTGTAACAGTTCCATCAGCATTGCAAGTATGTCTCTTTTGTGATTAACTACATTTTGCGATAACAAACATACATAGTGACAAGTACTATGTATGTGTGTTATACTTGGTAGAGCCATGCTGCAGTTATATTAGAAGTATATTTGTAGCATGAATGGGTCGGCTCGACCGGGGAAGGAGCACCCTCTCACAGAATACCAGCGTGAAATAGTAGCTTAATGCTGCTGTGTTTTGTATGGTGAGTGTAGAGAACCGGAGACCCTTTTTACTGGAAACGAGAAAATGATTTAGTCCTCACGGGTGACAACGCATCTGCATTTTGATTTGTAATCGAGGATAGATGTGGATGTCTAAGGGTCGCAGAAATGTCTCCAGCAGATGGTGAATTTCAGTTAATGACAAGATATGCTAATAAATCCAGAGCCGTGACTATGTGTCGATATGGGTAGTAGAGGTGGTGAATGGCATTTTTAAAACTGAATTTAAAATATGTCATCAAAATTACTTTAACAGGGCTTCTACACATTTGATGATAGACTGCTGTGGCTTCTGCTATAGTTAATAAATTCCACACAAAAATAAGGGACAGGGATGATGCGGCTCAAATACTTGAAATAGTTCATCAAAATATGGAGACAAATAATGATTTTTCTGAGTATGCTAGGGAAAACAATCTAAATAGAGCTAGGGCAGGCAGACTTTAGAAATATAAATGTAGACTTTAAAATGTTAGGGAATTTCCTGTTTTAACTTACAGCGACTTAATATTAATTGCTTGTGTCACATACCAATTAAAGCAAGCTCGCTACTATTATGGTGAGCATATAAGATTTAATGGTTGCTACCGGATAGAACTCTGTAATAACCAGAGGAGCAGCATTATGGAAGGAATAAAGTTAAGCCCTAGCTGATCTTTACTTAGGGCTAGAATTGCAAGTCATCACTATTAGTCGTAAAGTGTATTTTATTATATAAATTCTATATAATATCTAATATATAAATTCTTTTTTAGGAAGGATGCTTGCTACTACCACCTGCTTAGGACCCTGGTAATTAATGAAATTAAAAACCCAAGCATACCACTGCAAGACTTCTAGACACAGTAAGTTCATTCTGTAGATCGGACAATAAATAAAAATTAAAAATCTGAAGGTACTCCGGGTTAACACTGACATTGGGACGTCGGTCACCTCAGTCTGCCGTAACCATGGGTGCTGGAAAGCACCCGAAATGTCTGGAATTAAAAATCAAAGAAATAAAACGCGATAAAATCGATAAAAATAGTTGTTAAAAAAACTGCATTTGTGAAAATAAAAACTTCAAATATTTTCAAAACCCCGACTTTTTTTAAAGCAATTCCTTTACCATTTCATTGTTTTAATTGCATATTATCATATCTATATGCTTTTATATGTGGGCACTCATGGCCGAAGTGTCTATGAAGACTGGGCATGCCCCTTTCTTATTTTAGTGGTGTTGTGATTAGTGGTGATGGGCATAGTGCATGGAATTGAGGGTAGGCGGGAGCTGCTGGATTGTTTTTACACGCATCTTATCTTTTTACCATTTTAAAAAATTATTTTTTATGTGTACTGTTACCCGTAAAGCTACAGCTTATGAAAATCCACAGCTAAACATAGGTCTTCTCCATTCATAGCTCTATTGGCAGGCGAGTTGCCAACCGAAGTTTTTTTATGATTTTGAATTGTTATTACTAAGACGCTGCAGATCATATCTCGATTTGGTTCACTCTGTCGTCACTAACGACACTATAGATGTGTTGTTTTAAAACGGTGGAAGGAACCATCTCAACGTTAGCTGCGTGATTACTACGTTGATTTTAGTCGGATGTTTATTTACTGCCGTAGTTCAAGTTCAAGTTCAAACGTTTGTTTTCATAAACACAAGTTAAAAGAGGTCACAATAAATATGAGTATAGTACTCGTATTCAGACTGCTGGCAGACGTACAAAAAAACAAACGGGTTATTCCGTTTATGCACCCTGAGAAATCCACCCCAGGGTGGACACTCTGAATCGCATGTTCGCTTATCCACCCCAGACGGAGTTGATAATCGAAATTCGTAGATTATTTTTCGTTTTTCCTCCTCGGCTGTGTACAATCGTTTATAAAAACATGATAGAAACTGGCCCAAGATTACTTAGTAGACGTTAGCACACTTATAAAAATATGTACATACATACTTCTTGTTCAAAGGTCAAAACTGAAATACTTAGTTTTTTAACATTACATATCATTAGATATGACTGTTGCGCGGCTAAGTTGACATCTAGCACTAGCGCCATCAAGTGTCGGGTAACAGAACGAGGAGAAAGCTTTCCAGAAAATGACATGACTAATTTTTCAACCGACAGCGCCATCTAGTATCAAATTGAAGAACTAAACTTTCTAGAGGCTCTACACTCGAACTTTCTGCGCTTGGTCGGTTGGCGCGCGTATTTACTCGAATATTCTGGAATATTCTGGATGTTTTCGTGGAAGAGCCCTATATAAAGGCGCAGCAATACGCGATCGGGGAAGTATTGAATTTGGCGAGACAAGCGAGGCTGCGGAGCGGAATAAAGTGAATCAGTGTAATTAATTATTAGTGTTTTAAGTTTAATTAGTGTAAAGTGAATTAAAGTGTTAATTTAGGTAATTCTATCGGCAATTTTTATTGTCACGAACCTCAAGCTCGTAACAATTGGTGTCAGAAGTGGGATAAAATCATGCCGATTTTACCTAAGGAGGAAACGGAGGGTGTCCGTACCCGCAGTCAACGCCAGCATGAGACGGACCAGAGGAGATTTGGTGGTGCAACGCCGCAGACGTCGGAGGCCCAACTGCCAGCCACGGAGGCTGCGGGCCCGTCAGTAGCTCCTACATCTGCTGCACCTGACTTAGGTTCTCTGATGGCCATGCTACAGGAGCAGCTGCAGTGCGGACGAGAGGAACAGGCCCGTCTGTTGAAAGAGCAGCAGGAGGAACAGGCTCGCCGACGGGAGGAACAGGCTCGCCGACAGGAGGAACAGGCACGCCGACAGGAGGAACAGGCTCGCCGACAGGAGGAACAGGTCCGTCAGTTGGAAGAGCAGCTGCTGGGCGGACAGGATGAACAGGTCCGCCGACAAGAGGAACAGGTCCGTCGTTTGGAAGAGCAGCTGCGGGGCGGACAAGAGGAACAGGCCCGTTGGCTGGAAGAGCAGATGCTCCTCATGAAGAACCTTCACGCTACCATCGGGAAGGAGATAAACGATGTGAAGGATAGAGTTGCTCAGCATGACAACCGCCTGTCGGAAGCTGAAAACCGAATCGAGAAAGCTGAAACCCGAATCGACCAAGTAAACAATCGGGTTGACAACGTAATGGCTGACATGAAGAAATCACTGGACGAACTCAAACTTGGGGATGGAGCTACAGCTTTCGTAGTAGCTACAACACCTTCGCTACGTGGGTTCAAGGTGCCACCGTTCGACGGTACCTCTTCCTGGTCAGCCTACAAAATCCAGTTCGAGGCTGTTATGAAGGCGAACGGCTGGAATAAAAGTCAGGCCATGACTGCTCTCACACTAGGCCTGCGCGACCAGGCCTTAACAGTTCTGGAAGCTCTCGGTGAAGAAGTGACTTATGAGCAACTCCTTGAGGCATTGGAGGCGAGATATGGCGACGCTCACCTGGAACACGTCTTTCGTGCGCAGCTTAAAGATCGCGTGCAGCGCATCAACGAAATCCTGCAGCAGTAGGCTCTAGAGGTGGAGAAGCTGGTGCGAAAAGCATACCGGTCTGTATCTGCGCTCATTGAAGGGAACCTGGTGCAGACATTCATCGACGGCATCCGCGACCTGGAAGACAGAGCTGCTGTGAGGCTCGGGCACCACGAGACGCTCAAGGACGCCTTGGCCCATGCACTGGAGGTGGAAGCTGTGCGGCAGGATCATCGTTCCCATCGCGTCAGGGAGGGTGCAGCAGCTACAGTTCACGACCGCAACAAAGGATACAGCCCTAGGTGCTGTGGCTGTGGAGAAAAGGACCACCTTCGATCCAGCTGCCCTAAGCGAACCCTAGAAAGGGAAGGTGAACGATCTCAGGAGGGTGGTGCGGCCAATAGCACCGCCCAGCAGCAGCAGGGAAACGAGTAAAAGCCAGAACTGCGGGGCGGGTGCTGGCTGATGTTAAAAGAGCCCCGAGGATCTCGATCTCACAAACCCATGATGGGAACAGTCTAATCATCAAGGGCGAGGTCAACGGAATGCCGTGTAAACTGACCATAGAAACTGGAGCCTCTCGTACGGTTGTTAGTTCCCAACTTATAAGTCAGTTCCTTGGGGACTCCGCATACAACCGAGAACACATTAATTTGGTAACAGCCACCGGTCAGCGTATACCCGTCCGTGGAGAGAAGGAGATGGAGTTGAAGCTAGGCAACGTGATCTACCTGCATAATGTCATCGTGGCTGATATAATGGACGACTGCATCCTAAGCCTAGACTTTATGAGGAATAACTGTTGTGAGATCGACGTTAAGCAAAGTGTTTTGAAATGTGGACAGGAGGAACTTTTTATGGAAGGTGCGTTACCAGGGAACGTGTACAGCATTAAGAAGATTTCTTATGTTTACGCGAACACTACACATTGAAATAATACTAATTTTTACGGAATTTATCACGTATATTGAACTTTTTAAATACCCGACGTTTCGAGAGCTTTACAGCACCCATGGTCACGGGAAGGACTGAGATGTTCAACATCCAGCTGTCATAGTTAACCGCGGTTACCATAGATTAAAATTTAACTTTTGTTCCGATCTACACAGTATGAACTTATGGTATCATGGAGTCTTGCGGTTGTATGCTTGGGTTGGGATTTAATTTTGTTTATTATAGGATCCCAAGCAGATGGTAGCACCCAGCCATCTTCTCTATTGAAATTAGGATGTTTTTTGATTTCAATAGCCTCGCAAATCATCCTTGGAAGGAATCGGTGTTCTTTAGCGAGGATCTGCGGTCTATCAAATCTGATGTAGTGACGGGGGCGATCCTGTACATGTTCACAGACTGCAGACTTCCCGGAGCGTCGATTCTTCACATCAGCTATATGTTCTTTGACGCGGGTTTTAATTGATCTTTTAGTTTGTCCTATGTAGGAGAGACCACATTCACAATCAAGCTTGTACACTCCTGCATCTTGCAGAGGGACGTTACACTTGACTGATGGTAAAAACTGACCAATCTTCTTCGGCGGCTTGAAGTATGTTTTGATGGAAGCGCGCTTCAAGATGTAGCCAATCTTGTCAGTGACTCCTCTAACATATGGCAGTACAGCAGGTACACGCTCGACTGTGGCCGGCTTCACTCGTTCTCTGTGACGTAGGCGCGGGACCCGAAGCTTGTTGTCATGCAAAACTTGCTTGACATGTTGGAGCTCGGAGGCCAGATGTTTACTGTCACAGATCACTCGTGCTCTCTGAAACAAAGATTTACCCACGGTAGCTAACTGTGAAGGATGTTGGTGAGAATCACCGTTTAAATATCTATCTGTATGGGTCTTTTTTCTATACACAGTATGGCTTAAGGTGTTATCAGGATTCCGAATTACTAACACATCTAGAAAAGCTAAGGAATTGTTTGCCTCTAACTCCATTGTGAACTGAATTTTAGAATTTATAGAGTTAAGATGGTCTAAAAATGCAGTTACTTTATCTAAAGGTAGAATTGTGAAAGTGTCGTCTACGTACCGCTTGTAGAATCTTGGATTTATGGGAGAAGTAAGCAGGGCTTTCTCCTCAAAGTCTTCCATGAATATGTCGGCGACAATGGAAGATACAGGTGAGCCCATCGCCACACCATCTACTTGCTTGTAGAACTCCTCCTTTCACAATAGGTAGCCAGATGTAAGGCAGTGTCTGAGTAATACTGCATATTCTACGGGCATGTTGTTTCCTTCCAGCTTTCTAGTTACAATTGAGATGCAGTCTTCAACAGGTAAGCATGTAAACAATGACTGCACATCAAAACTGACCATAGTTTCATTGTTTGCCAGACGTAGGTCTTTAATCTCGCTGACAAAATGGTAGGAATCCTTTATGTGTGCTCTTGTATGTCCCCTGAGCGGTGAGAGTATTTTCGCTAAGTGTTGAGCCAATTTGTAAGTTGGTGAATCGATTTGGCTCACTATGGGGCGTAATGAAGCATTGGGCTTGTGTATTTTTGGTAACTCATACAACTTTGGTGATTTGGCGCACGTAGGTATTATCCATTTTACGTCCAGATTTAAAATTTCGGAGTGTTTCTTTATGAGGTCACTAGTTGTTTTTAGTGTGCTATTTGTTGGGTCGTTTTTAACCTTTTTATAAGTACTTACATCCGACAAAAGTTCTTGTATTTTAGAATTATAATCTGACGTATCCATGACTACCGTGGCGTTTCCCTTATCTGCGCGGAGAATCGTAAGTTCTGCTTTATTGCGTAGGTTCTTTAACGCTATAAATTCGTCTCTGTGAAGATTCGGTTTAGGCACTGAACATCGACGTAACATAGACGAAATGTCTTGACGTATCGCCTCCAAATCTTCTTTCCGCATATTGTTTTTAAATAAACAGTCCTCGACACTACAGATAATTTCTTCGTACGGTAATCTGCGTGCAGTTATTGCATAATTGAGTCCTATTGATAAAACCTTAAATGTTGCATCATCCAGTGTTTGTTTTGACAGATTATAGAACGCGATTAATCCATGATGTGTGTTTGTCAATGGTTGCTTTTGGTTCTGGCATTGATTCGGATGTTTTACATTTGATTTGGCCGTTAATTTTTGATATTTTTCTGTATGTTTGTTTTTGCATTCGTTATATTTACTAATTTCGCCTTTATTTAATATTAAAAAGTTCAATATACGCGATAAATTCCGTAAAAACTAGTATTATTTCAATGTGTAGTGTTCGCGTAAACATAAGAAATCATTATGTACGTACACATCATCCAGTGAATTAAAGAAAGTTTTAACGACGTTTGATTGTAATTTTTGCATGGAAACATTAAATAAACGCGAAATTAGTAAATATAACGAATGCAAAAACAAACATATAGAAAAATATCAAAAATTAACGGCCAAATCAAATGTAAAACATCCGAATCAATGCCAGAACCAAAAGCAACCATTGACAAACACAGATCATAGATTAATCGCGTTCTATAATCTGTCAAAACAAACACTGGATGATGCAACAATTAAGGTTTTATCCAAAGGACTCAATTATGCAATAACTCCACACAGATAACCGTACGAAGAAATTATCTGTAGTGTCGAGGACTGTTTATTTAAAAAATATGCGGAAAGAAGATTTGGAGGCGATACGTCAAGACATTTCGTCTATGTTACGTCGATGTTCAGTGCCTAAACCGAATCTTCCCAGAGACGAATTTATAGCGTTAAAGAACCTACGCAATAAAGCAGAACTTACGATTCTCCGCGCAGATAAGGGAAACGCCACGGTAGTCATGGATACGTCAGATTATAATTCTAAAATACAAGAACTTTTGTCGGATGTAAGTACTTATAAAAAGGTTAAAAACGACCCAACAAATAGCACACTAAAAACAACTAGTGACCTCATAAAGAAACACTCCGAAATTTTAAATCTGGACGTAAAATGGATAATACCTACGTGCGCCAAATCACCAAAGTTGTATGAGTTACCAAAAATACACAAGCCCAATGCTTCATTACGCCCCATAGTGAGCCAAATCGATTCACCAACTTACAGATTGGCTCAACACTTAGCGAAAATACTCTCACCGCTCAGGGGACATACAAGAGCACACATAAAGAATTCCTACCATTAAAGACCTACGTCTGGCAGACAATGAAACTATGGTCAGTTTTGATGTGTAGTCATTGTTTACATGCTTACCTGTTGAAGACTGCATCTCAATTGTAACTAGAAGGCTGGAAGGAAAACACATGCCCGTAGAATATGCAGTATTACTCAGACACTGCCTTACATCTGGCTACCTATTGTGGAAGGAGGAGTTCTACAAGCAAGTAGATGGTGTGGCGATGGGCTCACCTGTATCTCCCATTGTCGCCGACATATTCATGGAAGACTTTGAGGAGAAAGCCCTGCTTACTTCTCCCATAAATCCAAGATTCTACAAGCGGTACGTAGACGACACTTTCACAATTCTACCTTTAGATAAAGTAACTGCATTTTTAGACCATCTTAACTCTATAAATTCTAAAATTCAGTTCACAATGGAGTTAGAGGCAAACAATTCCTTAGCTTTTCTAGATGTGTTAGTAATTCGGAATCCTGATAACACCTTGAGCCATACTGTGTATAGAAAAAAGACCCATACAGATAGATATTTAAACGGTGATTCTCACCACCATCCTTCACAGTTAGCTACCGTGGGTAAATCTTTGTTTCAGAGAGCACGAGTGATCTGTGACAGTAAACATCTGGCTGCCGAGCTCCAACATGTCAAGCAAGTTTTGCATGACAACAAGCTTCGGGTCCCGCGCCTACGTCACAGAGAACGAGTGAAGCCGGCCACAGTCGAGCGTGTACCTGCTGTACTGCCATATGTTAGAGGAGTCACTGACAAGATTGGCTACATCTTGAAGTGCGCTTCCATCAAAACATACTTCAATCCGCCGAAGAAGATTGGTCAGTTTTTACCATCAGTCAAGTGTAACGTCCCTCTGCAAGATGCAGGAGTGTACAAGCTTGATTGTGAATGTGGTCTCTCCTACATAGGACAAACTAAAAGATCAATTAAAACCCGCGTCAAAGAACATATAGCTGATGTGAAGAATCGACGCTCCGGGAAGTCTGCAGTCTGTGAACATGTACAGGATCGCCCCCGTCACTACATCAGATTTGATAGACCACAAATCTTCGCTAAAGAACACCGATTCCTTCCAAGGATGATTTGCGAGGCTATTGAAATCAAAAAACATCCTAATTTCAATAGAGAACATGAGAGAAGATGGCTGGGTGCTACCAGCTGCTTGGGATCCTATAATAAATAAAATTAAATCCCAACCCAAGCATACAACTGCAAGACTCCATGATACCATAAGTTCATACTGTGTAGATCGGAACAAAAGTTAAATTTTAATCTATGGTAACCGCGGTTAACTATGACAGCTGGACGTTGAACATCTCAGTCCTTCCCGTGACCATGGGTGATGTAAAGCTCTCGAAACGTCGGGTATTTAAAAAGTTCAATATACGCGATAAATTCCGTAAAAATTAGTATAATTTCAATTAAGAAGATTGTTCTTCCGCCGAGATCGGAAACGATTGTTCCAGTTAGTCTCCCTCGAAACGCTGGGCAAGCTCACCGTTGTGTACTTGTGGAAAGGGTAAACAATGACCTTCCATGGAAAGTAGCCCGAACCTTGGTCAGGACCACTAACATCTCGGGAGTACGTGTGCTGAACCTTTGTGACCGGGAACAGATTATAGAAAAAGGCACACAAATTGGTACTTGTGAGGAAGTGGATTGGTTACGTCGATGCCAAAATATATCGAGTAGGACCCCCAGCAAGGATTCGGAAACGAGAGTGACCACACTTTTGGAAAACTGTCGCAATGTTCTCTCCCCGAACGAATTGGTCAAGGCGAAGAAGTTGTTACTCAAGTACGCCGATGTATTCTCATCAAACGATGCTGACATAGGAAAGACTGGCTTAGTTCAACACAAAATAAACACAGGAGAAGAATTGCCTATCCGTCAGCGGCCAAGAAGATTGCCGGTAGCACGTGAAAAGGAAGTGGAAACCATGATTGAGAGAATGGTGAAGGATGGTGTTATTGAACCTTCATCTAGTCCATGGTGTTCACCCGTGGTGCTGGTAAAGAAGAAGGACGGCAGAATGCGGTTCTGTGTTGATTACCGCCGTCTGAACGACGTTACAAAGAAGGACATCTATCCCTTGCCAAGAATTGATGACATGCTGGACATGCTTACAGGAGTAAAATGGTTTAGCACGCTGGATCTAAAACGTGGCTACTGGCAAGTTGATATCGACCCTAAGGACAAGGAGAAAACTGCGTTCTCGACGGGAAAGGGTCTCTGGCAATTTAAAGTAATGCCGTTTGGATTGTGCAATGATCCAGCAACGTTTGAAAGGCTGATGGAGCTTGTACTTACAGGGCTAATTGGCGATGCCTGTCTGGTCTACTTGGATGACATCATCATTGTGGGCCGTACGTTTGAGGAACACCTTCAAAACCTGGAACGAGTGCTCATGAAGATTCAGAGTGCCAACCTCAAGTTGAGTCCGAAGAAATGTTCACTATTCAAACGGCAAGTCAACTTTTTGGGGTATGTAGTGTCGGAAGAAGCTATCCGCACGGATCCGGAGAAAATCGCCGCTGTCAAGGATTGGCCGGTTCCAAAAGACAAGACGCAGGTTAGAGCATTTTTGGGTTTGTGCTCCTATTACCGGCGATTTGTGAAGAACTTTGCAGATATAGCCAAACCTCTGCATAAGCTAACCGAGGAGAAGCGACATTTCTGCTGGGATGAAAGTTGCAATATCGCATTCTAGGAGCTCAAGGACCGTCTGTGCAAAACACCTATTTTGGGATACCCTGATGCAAGCAAAGAATTTATAGTTGACACAGATGCAAGTGATATAGGACTTGGCGGTGTGTTGTCTCCACGGAATTGTGACCAAGAGATCGTGATAGCGTACTTCAGTAAGTCGTTGTCAAAACCGGAAAGGAACTATTGTGTCACAAGACGCGAATTGCTAGCTGTGGTAAAGTCATTGCAGCATTTTAGCAAATATCTTCTGGGGCGAAAATTTCACTTAAGAACTGACCATGCTGCACTAAAATGGCTATTGCAGTTTAAAAATCCAGAAGGACAAGTTGCGAGGTAGATTGAACTACTGCAGGAATACAACTTATAGATCGAACATCGCAGCGGGAAATCTCATGGCAACGCAGATGCATTGTCAAGAAGACCTTGTCCCGAATATTACAAACATTGTACTAGGCAGGAGAGTAAGGAAGTGGTATCCGTGAGGATGCTCAGCACAGACCACCTCAGCAACGAGTGGAAGTACAGCTTACAACATGCACAGCAGGAAGATCCGGACATCAAGCCGATTCTGGAATGGATGAAGGCCAGTGCTCCCAAGCCCAAGTGGAGCGACGTCTCAGCGATGAGTTCGACCACTATAATATAATAATAATAATAATAGCCAGCCGACAGCGCCATCTAGTATCAAATTGAAGAACTAAACTTTCTAGAGGCTCTACACTCGAACTTTCTGCGCTTGGTCGGTTGGCGCGCGTATTTACTCGAATATTCTGGAATATTCTGGATGTTTTCGTGGAAGAGCCCTATATAAAGGCGCTGCAATACGCGATCGGGAAAGTATTGAATTTGGCGAGACAAGCGAAGCTGCGGAGCGGAATAAAGTGAATCAGTGTGATTAATTATTAGTGTTTTAAGTTTAATTAGTGTAAAGTGAATTAAAGTGTTAATTTAGGTAATTCTTTCGGCAATTTTTATTGTCACGAACCTCAAGCTCGTAACATGACATAATTTACGACATTTTGCAGATATCTTATTTTGAAAGAAATGTTTTACTGCAATTAATTTCAATTATATTTTATTGCAGTAGGTATTTAAATTCAATAAATATATTGTTAATTATATAAACACAGTATTGGAAATAGTACTGTACTTAACAAATTTCAAATTGTCATTTATTGTGAGATGAATTTATACAGGATATTCAATTACGTCTACTCGATAATGAAATTAGTGTTGGTCATTTCCTGGACATATTGCAGAATTTATAAATTACTTATTATTATTTAAAACAAGGAAGTTCAATTTGGTTTCAATGCAACACGTACTATGATTTTTGTTTAAGTTTGTGGTTATTAAAAATACTCAATAATATGTTAAAGTATTAATATATTTTCTGTCGAACTGTACTTGGGTCGGAAAGGCGGAACAATAATCAAAAAGTGAAATAACCCACAAAAACTCGTGCTAAGTAAGTATTTTGAGTTCCTCCGGCAACATACGACATATACTACTATAGTCATATTATATATATATATATCCTTGCAACAGGGAGGTTGATGTAATAGGTCAGTGTATTGTTGTCTTGTCTCGATGTGACTTCTTCGCATGTTTTGTAAAAGCTGAGGAAGGACTGTCAGAAAATCTGATACTTAAAATGCTCCTAGCCACAATACTATGTTGCGGAAGTGATACGTGGTAGAGCCATGCTGCAGTTATATTAGTAGTATAGTTGTAGCACGAATGGGTCGGCTCGACCGGGGAAGGACCACGCTCTCACAGAATACCAGCGTGAAATAGTAGCTTAATGCTGCTGTATTTCGTATGGTGAGTGTAGAGAACCGGAGACCCTTTTACTGGAAACGAGGCATTCCATCTTAGTCCTCACGGGTGACAACGCATCTGCATTTTGATTCGTAATCGAGGATAGATGTGGATGTCTATGGGCCACAGCAACCACTTACCATCAGGTGGACTGTGTGTTTGTTTGTCACCCTATCCTATGAAAAAAAGTGAATGGCAGAATCCTAAAGGGATGTCCTAGGCGAAATTGTATCGACCAAATTGGCGATATACTGAAAACGGGCCAATTAAGAGTACCCCTTAACCGACGAGCCTGTATACGTAGGTCTATGGATGTGGAGGAGGCGAGAGAGTTGTGTCAGGAGCGTGCCAAATGGAAGTCTGTAGTATCTGCCTACCCCTCTTGGTGACAGGCGTGAGTGTTTATATATTATGTATGTAGTATTGCGAAATTTTAAATGTATCTTCTTCTGTGAACGTAAATATTTAAAACTTTTTTAGAGAAATCCGATTTTTTATTTTGTCGAGAGGTATTAAATGACAAATAAAAAGCTTTGTCTCGCAATTTACGTGAAAGTATTTTTCTGGCACATGTCTACTTGATCAGCCCATTCAAGGCATATATCGCACTAAGCGGAGAACCGCAAAAAAGCGGCCGGGGGTGGAACGTACGGATTACAGAGGTGTTCCGATTTGAAGGGGTTTGAATTATAGAATTCCTGATGTACTTTGTTTTCCATTCATCCTTACGTCTATCTGTCTATCAAGATCTAATTTACCAGAAACAAATAGAGGTGTCAAGTTCAAATTAATATCAAATACTTATTGTTTCTTGGAGGTGTTTTACGTTTAAGTTTGTGTTGACGCAATTAAAAGATACGGCCATTTATGTCAAATGTTTTGCTACTCGCTAACTCATAGCGTAATTCCCAATCGATATTGGAATTTGGAAAGAAGTAAGGCTTAATTGTAGTTATGACGTAAAAAAATATTTATGCAATTGCAAACATACATTTACATCCATTTTACATGGTTCTTACGTTCTCACGAAATACCAGTGTAGCTTATTGCTGATGTGTCGTGTGGTGAGTGTAGAGGCCCGGAAACAACTTTTACAGAAAACGAGGCATTTAATCTTAATCCCCAGAGGTGACAACCCATCTGCGTTTTGTTTCTTAACCGAGAATAGATGTTGATATCTTTGGGCCACAGACTTAGCTTACTATCAGGAGAATTGGGCCCATTTGTCACCCTTGTTCTATAAAACAATTACATATTTTTTTCTACTAAAAAGTTTGTCCTTCAATCTGACTTACATTTTCGTTAGAGCAATTTTCAGTGCTTTACCTTACCTATAATTTATGAATTTCATAAGGCCTGGGCACATACATACATTTATTACTATAGGAATTATTTAGTCGTAAAAAGTTATTTTTAGTATTGTTAGGTATATTGAGTTCTGCATATTATCAACTTGGATAGTTACTTGTAATAAAATAAAAACAGGGCTGATTGCATTTTGATTAATCAGTCGAACTAGGCTATTTAATTGTACACTAACACTAACACCATTTAATTAACGTACCTTTTCTTCCTACTTTGTTTAATATACATTTTTTTTTGCTTTAAAAATATTAGTAAATAATATTCTCTTTAACCTCTCCTGGTAAGCTGAAAATGCTTGTGTTAGGAGTGGTTCACGACAGTAGTCGAATGGTGGATTCGAACCCACGACCTTTTGAGTTTGCGGTCCGCGCCCTGCCATTAGCACGGTAATTTTATAAAGATAATATTACCGTGCCATTAGGCTACTGTCGCTTTTACATTATATTAAACAAAGCATAAGCTCCTTCTTTCTTATTTATCACGGAAGTTGAAACTATTAAGGATAATTAAGTGCTGTAAAACTACCGCCCGGTAGAGAAAACTAGTATATCGATAACGACAGGATCGACCGTATGCACCACAATCGACTAAACAATTTGATCAATTCAACTATGGTATATTATGATGTAGGCCTAAGTTAGTTATTTTGGTTAAAGTATTTACTTAATGATTTCTTAAATTTACGCGAGCACTACACATTGAATAAAACTATTATTTACGGATAATATCGCGTTTAATTACAACTTTAATTTATTTTTATTATCCCGACGTTTCGGGTGCTTCACAGCACCCATGGTCACGGGGGGGGAACTGAGATGTTTGACGTCCCAATGTCATAGTTAGTCCGGTTATTTTTATGTGCTCTATTAAATAATATATTATAATATATTTTATATTTTATAGGCTTTTTAGGCGGCTCATTGATTTATAGTATTTACTTATCTAACCACTGACACAGTTATACGTACCTATTACACATACTCTCATTCCCCGCTCAATGCAGAGGTAATAAAACCACTTGAGTCGGCCGCTTACATACGGAATTTTGTTTCGGAATTCCGATTCGGGATTCCGAACGCAGCAAGTTCATATAAAATCAATGAGCCGTCACACATTTATGGTAGTTTTCCGTTCAAAATTTTGTGGGCAAATCGGGATTCTGTATATGTACATATGTGTGGCCGATCCATTCGTTTTCCTTTCCGAATTCCGAAACGGAATTCCGTATGTATGTGTCGGGCCTAAGGCCATTTGCTAATAAAACTTATTTTAAGTTAATTTAATTATTTTACGTTTGAATTTTCTGTAGTAAAGTTAATTCTATACATTTGAATACTGATTCTGATAGCGGATTTAACGGAAACCACAGGGTTTTTGTCTTTTTGTTACATGTTGTATACCTAATGAAAGAATATTCTTTCATACGAATATCTTAATATACGACATTCGTGTAACAATATGTATGTATTTAAATGACTTTCAATAAGAATAACACGTTATTTGTATCGAATAAAAATATTCTATTCTATTACCGAAAGCAGGCAAAAATCGTCGAGAATCTAAATTCCCGTGTTGAATGAACCATCTTTATACATAATTAAGTTTATTCGAAACTCTTTAGGCGCGAGTCCTATTTGCTCCATGTTTCAGTATACAATAAAGACTAATCTATCTATTTATTGTCCCCGTATCTCTAATATTGAATAATATTGGAATATAATATATCACCTCTTATCTCGAAGCTGCACGTCCGTTAGGACGAGATAGTTGACTTTGTTGGCGCAGCCGTTAGCTGCCAACAGTTTTATATTTTATTTATTTATTCAACAGTCTATATCTTTAAGTCATGTACATTTGGCTATTTACAATGGACAGGATTAATAATTGGCTCTATATAGTATTAGACAGATCTATTGAAAATACAGTGATAGTGAGCTCAGTAAACTATGTGCCTAAACATGTCTTACGGGCTTCCACACTTTCTAGCACTATTTTAGATCAGGTTCCTACATTATTGATGACGTATCATATACACTATCACTGAAACTCGATCCGTTTCGACATCATACAACTATTATTTATAATGTATAGGATTTTCAGTTCGTTGCGTTAGTCAAATAAAACACATTTTACATTTCTTTGTTCGTCTTTCTTTCTTTATTTCTTGACACTGGTAAATCATTGAGCAAAGCTGTCTAAAATTCTGTTACAATGTATGTATCTGCGTAGACTGTAGAAACATCTGGATTAAAAATATATCAAACTGTAGATATTAGTATAGAAAATAATAAAATAATTTTCATTCAATATAGATTACAACACTAGGTACACACATTGAAAGAAATTAATGCTTTTACCACTGGTTCGAATAAATCCTACAAGAACTAGCACGAAAACCAGCAGGATTTTTTAATAGAACATGGGTGACTAGCGAGCAAACAGTCCATCTGATGGTTAGTGGATGCTATGGCCTAAGATATCTATATTTATCTTCGATTAAGAATCAAAATGAAGATGCGTTGTCACCCCTGAGGACTAAGATGGAATGCCTCGTTTCCAGTAAAAAGGGTCTCGGGTTCTACACACTCACCATACGAAACACAGCAGTATTAGGGTTTTAGGTGATGGATATGTATATTAAAATCTATGTATATTAAATCTATGTATATTAAAATCTGTCCTTGTATATAATTATTTTATCATTTGTCCGTAATGGTGTTTTGTATTTTAAAGGTCATTACATACGATTTATACCAGTTGCTTTTTAACTCATTTCGTATGATTTTATTTATAATTAGGCTACCCTATGGCCCGGAAGTCAAGCATGCTGCCTAATCAATTTTAACCGACCTCAAAATGGAGGTGGTACTGAATTCGAATGTATGTTTTTTTCATGTGTGTTACGTCACAACTTTTTTCTGGGTGAACCGATTTTTTATTTGAAAGCTGGTGCTTCTCGTATGGTTCCACATAAATTTGATCAAGATGTGACCAGTTGTTTTTGAGTTACCCTTAAATAATGCGTATTTAATTGACTTCAAATACATAAATTGATTCGGTCGTATGGAAGTCGGTTGTACAAAATCTTTAATTTTACCACTTGTTTTATCGATCACCAATAATATCTCTAAAACTATACACCCGTTTGACTTGAAATTTAGTATAGTTAATCCAAAGACGTTTTAAAGGAGTATTTTGGAGTTACTCATTTCCCAAAGTAGACGCTCACTAAGGGGGGGTTTTGCAATAGTCCCATAAAAAATATCTCGATTTTTTACATCCGTGCACCAAGCAAAGCCTATTATATATGTATATAAAAATTCTGTTCATTTATGTGACTGAACTCGTACTAAGCAGCACGACCGAATTTTATGAAATTTTGTGAGTGATTATGTTCATTCGAGAATAGTTTGGATTGACAAATGAACCAGGTAAATGGCGCTGTTGTGGAGATAAAGAAATCACCCGTGCGAAGCCGGGGTGGTCGCATACGTAGGTTTATACTAACATTTAAGCTCAGGAATTTTAGGAAAGTTTTCGGCCTATTTAAGCGGCCAAACTTTTCATAAAATACATATTATAACTTGCCGCTTCTCAATTTTAAATGATAATTTAATAAAAACAATATTATTCATAAATTGTACTTTTTACATAGCATTTACACTTCCGCTTCTGTATCCGTTACCGTTTCTGTTTCCGCTAAAATTTACTTTTGAGTTTTGTTTTTGTTTCTGCTTCCGTTATGACACTTCATATCATTCCGTTGCATCAGTAGTTGTTGATGGTCTTTGTTCATTATCCCGGATGTTGATATTAAGGAAAAGTATATATAATAAAACTATGAACATAAAATTAAAGGGTATTTCTTTAATTGATTACACAATCAGAATTAATCAGACTTTTGAAACCCACTCCGTACTAGTTACGTATATATAAATATAGTTTAAATAATATCTTTCTCAAGCGATGTTTTGTAATATTTATTAAATGACATCAACGGAGACGTATGTAATCAGTGTAAAACGATTGTAAGCACTCGTTTATATGTAATGTAAATCATAGTGTTATAACTATAACTCTTTTTAAAGATTCGTTCATTCGTTCGCATTCTCTACAGACAAGTGAAATTTAATCTGTGTTAAATTGTAGCTCCCTAGTAGAATTATGGCAACTTATAGGTAACAAGAATAGTCTCTAAAAGATAGCTATGTAATACCTAGATCTGTACGTATGAAATTATATAATACATATATATATATATATATATATATATATATATATATATATATATATATATTATATATTAAAAAAAACACACACGCTTATTCTTCTTTCTTCCTTTCTTTTATCAGCTCATAAAAGTCCATCTGTTGCCTAAACTCAAATTAAAACCATGTTGTTGGTTTTAAATGATATAAGGTACTTAAACAAATATGTATTGTGCGTGATTGCATGTGCTTACACTAAGTTGAGCATGGTTTTGACAGGTTTCGGCGTCACTTGAAGTACGCAGCGCTTCGTCTGTCTTTCTTTTTAGTTTGAAGTCAGATAAGTTATAATCGAGTTTAAATTCTAAATTCAAATTAAGTTTATTAGTATATTTTTTAAATTACTAATCTATTAAACATGTATAGCTAAGAATGTCCACCACCCCCATATCCTGCCGTGGATGTTGTAAGAGGCGCCAGAGGGAAACTGAGATAGGAGATGGGTAGCATAGCAGCATCTTCCTGATAACTACTCAAACATTTTAAAAAAAACTACGGTTGGCAACCCGCTTCCCAAGCGTGGTAAGTGGTAACTATCCTCCCTATGAGGCACCCTATGGGGAGACCTACGTTTAGAGGTGTATTTTTGGTAGACTGTATCGGTAATAGTATATGCGGCTGCTGCAAAGTTTTAAATTCGCGTTGCTTTCGAATATGACTTGAATTCTGTCATGACTCGTACGCACCAATATTACACAATCGACACGCAATATCGTGTACGGAGCAGTAAATAACTTAACAATTTTTCTAACCCATTATTACTTCGCCCCGATAAGACATGTACGTACGCTGTACAAAGGATTGTTAAAAAATTACACGAACTCAAAACTAAACGCTTTGTGGGTTTTCAGGTTTCGACTATAGGTACCCTACCCTAAATCTCTTTAATGTCAACATTCAACGCATTCGAGTGCGTTTGCGTCGTCTTTTGTAATGATTTGTACAAAAAAGAAAGTTTATTTAATATTAACTTTCTTCTAGCTTTCTTGTATTAAATTAAAACGTACTCAGGGGCTGAGCGCTCGCAGTAGATTAGAATAGAGTAGAGTAATTTTTATTAAATATAGATTATTACATAATACTTATGATATAATAATATAAAGTCATTTTCATATTTACCAGTGGTTCGGAAAATACCTCTGTCCTGAGAAGACCCAGTAAGAAAACCAGAAAAAAATAAATTTCACAATACGCGAGCAGACCGGGGTGCTGATTTATAACGCGTTTTTTTTCGATTTTTAGGGATCGGGTGCACGAATCCGATCTTCCACGAATTTGGGACTACGCCTAGGGAGTAGGAGTGCCGGAAAAGACGCGTTAGAACCGGTTCCAACTCTGGAGCACACGTTCCGTTAAGTCCACTCGGCTTGATGACGTCGAGAGAGAGGAGTGCTTTGCGAACCGAGCGCTGTATGAACCGTACATCTGGCATGGAGCACTCACACCGCAGGATGGTCGGCGGTGTGTTCCCCCCGTCATCGAGGGTCGAGTTGGACGCAAAGAGAGACCCTAGCAGATCGGCTTTCTCCTATGTGTCGTGGGCCAGTGAAATGCACGAGTTGCCGAAGAAAGGCAAACTAGTTTCTCGCCGATTCTGCCTATGTGCTCTGACTTTGCCTTTGCAATGACTCTTTTGAAGGACCTGGAGGCGGAATTATACTTCTATTATATTATGTTACTTTTTTAACTTCTGAAACATGAATAGGTACTGCATGTTTTAGAAGTTAAAAAAATGTATTTTAGAGACATCTGACGTCCGCCGGTCTTAAACCCTCACAATGATAAGAGGAGACATGTGCGCAGTAGTCGAACGTAACTTTGAATTGTTTTTAAGCTATTGCATAGCTTCTATCGCGGGCCTTGAGCGCGGGGACCGAATCCAGAAATTTATTCCGTAACGAAAAAACCTCACGCTCCCCAATCCGACGGGCATGGAGATGTGGCTTGAAGGCCGTGCATTGTCTAACGATGGTCTAACGTCGTTTCTTTTCGGCAGTCTTCGACACGGTGTTTGTGTATAAAGTGTTTTGAATATGAATGAACAAAGTGCATTTATTATTAATGAAGAAAGTCACGAAAAAATAGTGAAAGAAAATGAGTGAGTACTCTATATACATACAATTTATTATTATCACAAATGCAGTACTTATTTCGAATTGAAAATATAATACTGCTATAAAGATAACCTAAATTTTTGATATTAAAATGAGCGATATTAAAAGTAGCCCTCTTTATATACACACAAACACACACACGCGTATAGTTTAAATTCTCAATTTAGATTCTCAATATATATATATATATATATATATATATATATATATATATATATATATATATTAGAGATGGGCCGAAACTCGGTACAAGAAAAATAATACCTACTTGCACTTATTTTAACTGAAATATAAGGTGCTTCTAAACTACAATATGCCATTGCTGCAACTGGTGGTTCTACTCATGATACTGTACCACTTTCCCCAAGGAACCCATAGTCAATTCTCAAAAAAAATTGCACTTTGTATGAAAATCGGTCAGCTGATTGGCCAAGTCTCCATACAAACAACCGTGGCATATATTTTAGAAGCACCTTATATAACAACATTAGCTACTGTAAAATAAAAGATATTATTTTTACTCACTCATGGTCAATTATTTATTTATTTATTTCGGAACATTGTAAATGTAAACCTTATATTAAATCAGTTCCTATCTTATCATTAATCTTAATCTTAGTTCTTAACCTTAATCTTAATTAATTAGTTATTAATCTTAGAAATCCCTGCCTAATTAATAATTAGCCATATTACAAAAATGAAATAAACTTTGTATTCTCCTAGTAAACATCTGGATAGGAGTCCGTAAATTAAATAAAAAAATAATGTTTTTGATTCAACATTCATTAACCTCAAGTATTTTTTATTACAATTAAAGGGTATTTATTTTCAACAATCATATTAAACCAACTTTTCTTATCTATCTAGTCATATTTAAAATTTACCAGAGTCAGGTTATGGTGCAAAAACACCAAAGATCTGCCTTATCTGGCAGAAGTTTGGTACGTTTTTTTTCGTAGGTATATGTTTCCTGCGGTGTGCGGGCGGGGTATTTGAAGTAAATGCGTAAACAAGTCACGACGCGTCGCTCTCGAGAAAGCGTGCGAAAATGAACCGAAGTTCGGCCGAAGTTCGGATTCGGTTCAAATCACATTCGGCCCATCTCTAATATATATATATATATATATATATATATATATATATATATATATATATACCACTTGTAAGCAATTTTAATACATTATGACTGCGAATATTGGTCCATTAAACAATTTCAAAGATAGTGTTTTACTCATTTCTTTGAAAATTTACCATATATCGATATACAAATATTCGTATATTGCCAGACGGAGGGAAACCAATCAAGACTCCCTTCCATATTACAAATTATCCAGAATCCCCGTAATATACATAGTTTTTAATTCATTCTCCTGCTTAAGGTGACACTAGTCGACATTATTTCCATAGAAATTTCGGAGGGGTTTTACTCCGCTGTTTGACAGTGTACATCAACAGTACATACAAGTGACAGTTAAACATGATATCGTTTTGTCTCATTATTAATTTTGTCTGTACGGAAACAGAATAGTAAAATAAAAAGTCGTTAAAAAGTTACGAGCTATCAAAGATTCGTTTTTATTGCCAAATTGGCATTTTAACACAACTATATACTAACACAACTTTGGGCGTAAATTAGTAATAAAAGCAATGTAAAATTTCCAAGACGAAGTCGGTACCGACACAGCTCAATTATCGAAGAATTCAATAAATTTTATTTGTAATTGATTTATGCAGTGGTTTTTTCATAAAACCCCTTCTTCCAAAGGCCTTTTCGTATTTTTTTACGCGCGCGTGTTTATATGAATTATCGTGCATCTCACTGAATAATGTTTCCCCCGGTGCGGTGCGAGAGGACGACACTTACACACACATGCATGCGCGGTGACGCGCGCTTATTCTAGTTTTATTCGACTCAGTCAGCTGCGGCCTGTGACGTTCGTATGACTATAGCTATACCTGCGCTCTAAATTACTACGCTACATTGACCCCTGCTTGAACTTTGGATTTCGATACTACTCTGTTTGGCATAGATATTGATATTATTGAAAGAGATGATGAGTTTTGGACGGCAGATAAAATTTTAAAATTAGATAGCTTTTATCAGAAATGTGTTTTGCCGGAGCTGATAGATCCCCGTTACCCTCGCAAACTACAATTTAGAGATCGAATGTAAATCAAATTGATATAAGCACAGACAATAATAGCGGAATATAAATAAAATTTTGAAAAAAAAAACGATCTCAAAATTTTATTAATGTTCCGCTAATTTTATCTGTACTTACCTTCGTACTTCGTGTCAATTTGATTTACATTCGATTATAATTATATTCCCAGACGTGCAGGTTTCCTCAATATGTTTTCCTTCACCGCCGAGCACGTGGTAACTCAGCACAATTGCAATTAACAATTTCATTGGTGCCGGTGGCGATCGAACTCGGGTCTGCGTGTCTGAGAAATTAAAAAATATGTATTTCGAAGACATGTGAAGTTCGTCAACACGCATTGAGGCAGCGTGGTGGACATTTCCTTGCCTTAAAACCCTCTCAGAAATTAGAGGAGGCCTGTGCCCAGCAGTGGGACGTATATAGGCTGTAACTTTACTTTTTTTTACTTTTATAAATATATTATTTTACCGACGAAAATTTTAAAGAAAAATAAAAAATAAGCAACCGACAACCTCCTAGGTCCCTAGGTGACTTGCGAGATGTCAGTGTAACAAAACAAAACGGCCCAGAAAAACAGACTTTCCAACTGATAGCTAAATCAGCACGCAACAATTTCATTGGTGCCAGTGGGGATCGAACCCGGGTTGCTCCCGTACTGCGATACTTATAACGAGCGCTAACCATAACTCGATCAAAAATTTGATAATTTCTCCGTTTTTATACGTTATTTCTAATGTTATTTTACATCAAATTAATTGTGAAGATATTTTCTTTAGGAAATATGTATCATTACGACGATTCAAAAACGTTTACATATAATAATTTACCTCGAAATTCACTATACGCGATTATCGTTTATTGATTATATGTTTTTTAAAAAGTATTCTTATCAGTTTTTTGTGTTAAATGGATGCTAAATATAAAAGAATGCTTCAGTATTGATAGCAATTTATTAACGAAATATCTGTTGAGATGTGTCTAGAAATTATTAATGCTTATTTCTATTTTTTATTAAAATAATAAGTAAATAAAAATAAGTATACATTTATCTATATTGAGTACTAGTTGTTCCCCGCGATCTCGCCCGCGTGGAATATGGATTTCATGGGTTTTAATTTTTTTGCTCGGAACCCTAATTCTTTTTCTAAAACAAAAGTAGTTCAAGTTATTCCTTATATCATCAGCTATCTGCCAGTGAAAGTCCCGTCAAAATAGATCAAGCTGTTTCGGAGATTAGCTGGAACAAACAGACAGACAGACAAACAGACCGACAGACAGATAAAAATTTTAAAAATTGTGTTTTTGTTACTAGTACTTTCATATGCATTTAATAAAAAGCTGTTGTTTTAACATTACAGACACTTCAATTTTATTTATTTGTAGATATAGATATAAGATATTATTCATATTGGTGTCATTTTAAAGGGAATATCGTGTACTATTATAATAATAAAATAATTGTCTCCAGTAAATATTATACTTTTCTTGTAAAACTCGAAATAAAAAATAAATACGATTTATTTTTATATTCCAATATGCTTTATTTTCATCCTTTACTTTTTATTTGACCAATTTTCTTTTAATAAAATTAAATTCTGAATTCTTTGAGCTTTTTGAGAATATTTTTATTTGAATGTTAGGAAGGTACCTATATTAGTTTTTCAGTAGTAATCGTTTTTGTTGCAACAGTCTCGCGCGGTCGTAAAAAAAAGTTACTGCGCGGACAGGTGGGACGAGAATCACTTGCGCGGCGCTTGAAGGCCGTGCATTGTCTAACGTCGTTTCTTTTCGGCAGTCTTCGACACGGTGTTTGTGTGCGTGCAACTAGACGTATTGTACGACTCTACGAAGCTCGCACGAATCGAGACGAGCTGCTCCGAAATCGGACGAATACATAAGCAGCTGTTTATGAGAAAGTATATAGGTGATAGGTATTTATGTACAACAGTGAATAGCTGTAATTGTAAAATTTGTGTATAAAGTGTTTTGAATATGAATGAACAAAGTGCATTTATTATTTATTTAATAAAAGAAAAAAAATTGTTTTCTTATCGGTCACCACGCTCAAAAAGTGTAACTTGAATTAATATCAAAGAAAAAGAAATACTGCATAAATAAAATAAATAAATAATTATAATTGCATAAGTTGATACAAAATGCTATGCAATAGCTTTACCGCGGCAGTCCCCCAGTGCCACACGTCTTTTTTTCATCTTTGGGGGTGACAAACGCACATGCAACCGTTCTCAAGTGGTTTGCAAGTGACCAAGCGGCTGGTCCACGCCACAGTGTAACTACTACTAACAGTCCAGTCGGTCATCGAAGGCACGTCAGTACTATTATGTAATCTTTGTCAAAGGGGTCTTGATCTGGACATCTTGCGGTACGGTGCGGGGAGAGACGCAGGCATAGCGCTAGGGTTGTCCTATCACGCAAATAAATTAAAATGGTTTACACTACATGTGCGTTAAAAAAATGTGGGTCGTCCTCAAATAAAGATAAGGAATTAAAGTTTCATCACTATAATTATAATTTCTAATCGCTAATTGCCTGATTAAGTTATTAAATTAGTTTAAACGTGAAATAAAATAAAATCAGTTTTTTGTAATTTCCCGTTCTGACAACCCTAGCAATTTATTGTTCGTGCCGGCTTTTTTGTCAGCATCAAACGCGATGACTGATTGTATGTTTTTCTTGGAGTGTATCCATGGGCTGCATGGTCGCAGCTACTTACCTTCAAGTGAACTCTTGGTTAATTTGTGACCTTAATGTTATTAAATATAAACAAATAAAATACTTTATTGTTCTAGTTGCGAATCTCAATTGCTGTTATCAGAGACCTTGATGGTACATTCGATTGCGTGACCAGTCTCTTCAACTTCTATGTTATTGGTTTCCGTCCCTATTATCTATTTAGCACTTAAGGTTGGACAAAGGTATTTTATTTATTTATACCGTCAAAAATTTTAGTAATATCAATTAAAATGTAGTGCTGCATCCGTATGGTGGTTTTTTACGTAGTAGATCCATGATGTACCTACATTATAGTATACATGTAGTACGAATGTACATATGTATTATATGTTATATATATATATATATATATATATATATATATATATATATATATATATATATATATATATATATATATATATATATATATTGTATACACTATTCCCACTAACTTTACAGTTAACTGGTAAAAAATACCATAATATGGCATTTAGTCCACCATTTGTACTTTTACATGACATATACATAACATAAACACTCACGCCTGTCACCCAGAGGGGTAGGCAGAGACTACAGACTTCCATTTGGCACGATCCTGACACACCTCTCTCGCCTCCTTCACATCCATACACCTACGCATACATGCTCGTCGGTTAAGGGTACTCCTAATTTGGCCCGTTTCCAATAAATCGCCAATTTGGTCGATAAATTTTCGCCTAGGACGTCCCTTTCCGACTCTGCCATTCACTTCTGCAACATAAATTTTCTTTGTCACTCTTTCCTCGTTCATTCATTCCACATGACCAAACCACCGAAGCATTCCTTTCTTAATCCCGGTCACAACATCATCTTGCAAACCACACTCTTCTCTTATTACACAATTTCTTACCCTGTCATTCAGATTCAGCCCTAACATACTCCTTAACGACCGCATTTCTACTGCGTTTATTCTAATCTCGAGCTTCTTCTGCTTCTTCTTCTTCATTGTGAATTGCCATACGTGCCTTTTTCGACACATTTTGACTCTTCACAATAGAGTGCAAGGCCCCATTTACTCTATTTCCCGCATTCACTCGTCGTTCTATATCCTTATCATATCTTCCATCCCTGCTAAATACGCAGCCCAAATATACAAACTCATCTACTTGCTCGATCAACTCCCCTTCTATTCTTATTTCACAAATCGTTTTACTTTCTTCTCTTTCGAAAACCATAACCTTCGTTTTACTTGCGTTCACTTTCATACCCCTTTCTTTTAATGATCCGTTCATTAATGTAACCATCATTTGCAACTCGGCCGCCGACGACGCAAGAATGACTTGATCATCGGCGTACAAAAGGCATTTGACGGTTAACTCACCCATTCTTAATCCGCATTCTTCAACTTTCAAATTTTGTTGTACTTTTAGTACAACAAATAAATAAAAACTAACTTAGCTTTTGTTAATTCTGTCCCGCGCTATTCTCTGGTTAGTACTAACCAATAGCTATATGGCTAGTCCCCATTGAAACTGGCCGTCGTGGCCGAAATTCATTACCATCAGAACTCTATGAAATTTTAAAAAAAATTGTTAATGACGAAGTATGGACCACGGAGACAGAATACCAGAATAAATAGCAGCCTAATGCTTATATGTTTCGTATGGTGAGTGATGAGAAACGTTATGCACACAGCCACATTATGTAATGCTATGATAGCTTGCAATGTACTTGCGCCATTCTCGAGAATATTGTGAATAGTTTTGTTTTATGATAAAACGACGATTCATAATGTTTACTTAATGTCGAATGGTCATTATCAGTCTTATAAAAAAGTAGTTTTTTTGAGGCCCGTGTTTGAACTATGGCTGAAGTAGTTTTGTCCACGGAAGATGTCCACAGTTGCACAGTTTCCGGGAAACGAAACATTTGCAGTGAAATTCCATGCTTTACATTTTAGTAGTATTTTCTACGGGACTTATTTTTGAAATAGACTCTAGTTTAAACCTGTGACTAAAATAATCTACTTTTTGTAATAAGATGCGAGATATTGTAGTATTAAGGAATTTATGGAAGCTACCAGACACTAGAATTAACATGATCGCTAACAAGCTATTTCTAATTTGTTTTGAATTGTTAATTGTCTACATATGAAACGAACTGTTCTTTGCACAAATGTCTTGCTGGGTTTTTATTGGTTCTTCCTAGTACAGAGTAATTTATAGAACCAGTGGTAAATTAAACTTCAGAATGACTTTCAATAAATATTATTTATAATCTATATTGAATATAAAAAACCATTTCATAAAAATCTATTTTTATTCACAATTTTGAAGATAAATCTTTACAACTACTCGTGTTCGCTGGTCACGAGTGTTTTACTTTGATTCGTCGACACTTCGCCGACTTCGGGCCGGATATTGTATCCGGCTATTGAACAGTTACAGTAGTACTTGTTGTACTTTATAAAGAAAACCAAGGACACCATGCGTTGTCACCACGGAGCAGCCAAGTAGCATAGCATGGGAGACTTGTTGGGCACTGGCTCCGAGTGGCAGTGATTAGGAGCCCGGCATTTTGGGTATAATGGAAATGATACGAGTATAAATCTCAAAAATCTGAAGATTAGCTGTAACTGAATACTTTTGGTTAAATATTACAAACAGCATTGCGAGTTTTGAAAATGGAGATAAACTTCACAGAAACATGTCAAGGCTAGGCGTAAGTAAATATATAAATTATACAGGGTTATTCGTTTGCAAATATTATACGAAGTCTGTAGAACACGTATATTGATTTTTTATTTTGTTTAAAGATACGTTGCAAATGTGGGGGGGGGGCATTTTTGGCTCCAGCAGCCCTGGTGGGCAGCAGTGAGTGGTAGGACTAGGTGCTTGGATTCCGTTTCTGTGTAGAAGTTCATCTGGGTAGGTGGGTAGGTATCAGAGCGCACAAAACAATTTTTCAGGGTGAATATATACGGGGAAGGTCTAATATAATATAATTCAGTATATTAGACCTTCCCCGGTCGAGTCAACCCATTCGTGCTACAACCATAATTTAGCTCTACCACGTATAGTTTAGTATTTCATAAAAATATGTTTCAAGGATTTTTTTGAGGACAGTTGATTTTATTATTTAAGATGGCGGAATGACCAACTGGCTTAAGCTAAATCAAAAAAGGCAGAGAGTAGTGTTAAAGGTTTAACGGTAATACGCTCTAAAGAGCCACTGCGCAGCAGTATTTGATTGCAGTAGGTGCAGTATGGTTCGGATCGGAAGAAAAAACCCAGGAACCCAATTGCAGCGTCACCTACCGGGCCAAATGACATCTACGTCTATCCTCGATTAAAAATCAAAATACAGGTGCGTTGTGACCCCTGACGACTAAGATAGAATGCCTCGTTTCCAGTAAAAAAAGTTTCCGGTTCCCTACACTCACCAAACGAAACACAGCGGCATTGAGCTGCTGTTTGAGCTGGTATTCTGTGAGAGTGTGCATATTCCAGGGTCGAGTCGACCCATTTGTGCTACAACCACAATATAGCTCCAGCGTGGTTCTAGAACGTGTAAAATCCATCCAGAGACCCATTCAAACACATACAAAAACTTTAATCAAAATCGGTCCGTCCGTCGGAGCCGCTTAGGAGTTCAGTAAGAAACACACGTACAGAGGGATTATATAGTATACCAGCGATCCGGCCCCGCTTCGCGCGGGTGATTTCTGTATCTCGACAGCAGCGCCACCTACCGGTCCAATTGTGAACACAAAATTTCATCAAAATTGGTCTAGCCGTCTAGTAGGAGCTCAGTCAGATACACATACACAAGGACAGAAGAATTATATATATATATATATATATATATATATATATATATATATATATATATATATATATATATATATATATATATATATATAAAGATAAAGATAAAGATTAGTCAACTTTTTTATTTTTTACAACAATATCACAGAATAAATAATAGTACTACGTCCAATATGTTTAACACAAGTAGTTTTTTTTCTGATTACATGTCATAATGCTCCTTTTATTTTGGGGACCTATATCATTATATCCACACTTCTCGGGTCGTCTGGGAGAGAATACCATAAGGTATTAAATCCGCCGCTTTTTAGTGTAATAGAGAAAATGAACTATTTTTACTAAGTAATTGTTATTTCAAGCAACGAACGGAAAACATATAATTTCAACGATGAAACCTCGTAATTTCGCGTTTTTTTGTAATACTCCTCTTAACCAATGCCTTTGATTATAGGTATATAATGAAAGACCAATACATATATTCGTGCTTAAAATAATTTAAGCCCGAAGCTATCAATACCCCACGTTTTGTGGTATGCCGTAATATGAGATATTAGTACTACTGGTTAATTAACATTTTAAACTCTGTTTCCAAACGTGCAATCACTTTGTGCAATTTAAACAATACTATATCTGATAAGATAGCCTCGTTCCAACAAAATCTAATAATATCGGAATATCTTCTAAAGATTTGTTACGTACGTTTTATAACACGTAAACGTTAACCACATGTGTTTCTATGATTTAATGTGAAATTTGCTTAATAGTGATTGTTGGCGACGCGAGATAAACATCTTGTTAAGTATTTCAATGTTTCATAAAAATTAAATATTAGTGTTGGCAACGCGAGATAAACATCTCCTTAAATCTTTTATTATTTACTTCGATTCGATTTTTCAATTTCGATTGTTTATAGAGAAAACATTAAAATTATGTTAATCTTATTAAATCTGACGTCATCGCCAAGTCGAGCAAAAAAGCGGCACGGCCGTACCATACTTTTCTCGAAGCAATTCAGGCCATTTCCAAGGCAGACCACCCCACATGTCGGTCACCTCATGAGCCAGGTCCAGATATTTGGTTATTATTATTATTATATATAGTCCACTAAAGTCATGTATGATATGTAGACCGGTACCATTCACTGGGGCCCGTAATCTTAGTCGTCAATCGCCTTCTTTTGAGAGGGTGGTTATGGTTCCGAATTTAACGTCTTATCAGGGGTTACGCCCACTGCGTTGCGTCCCGAACCCAGCGAGATAACATAGGAAAGGGGGACCAGTAATTGGTTGATCACTGTTAGGGCGTGAGATGAAGAGCACGACTCGCCGCTTCAGTGATTGTTATAAAGTAGGTAATAAATTATGTCCAGCGATTGCTCGCGAGTTAAATTATGTGGCTTCGAGAGAATATCAGCGCTGCGGTAACTCTGTTACTGCAACATTATGCTGTGTCCGGTGGGATTTGTTGCTGCAAACCATATATTTTCTATTACTTTCTTCTTTTTGTAAAAGTAAGTTGCAGAAATGAACACATATGTTTCTCTCTTTTTTTGTGATTATTTAACTCAACCGTAATAGCCGTGATAGCTGGCTCAGCGTCCGCCAGAAATATCATAGTGCGCGGGCAACCCGGGTTCAATTCCCGCCGGTATCCCGCCGGAATAAGGGTGACAAACGAGCACACAGTTCACCTGAAGCTAAGTGGATTCTGTGGCTCATAGACATCTACATTTATCCTCGATTAAGAATCAAAATGCAGATGCGTTATCACCCCTGAGGACTAAGATAGAATGTCTCGTTTGCGGCAAAAAAGGGTCTCCAGATCTCTACACTCACCATACGAAACATAGCAGTATTAAACTGCTAATTTACGTTGTTTTTCTGTAAGAGCGTGGTCCTTCCCCGGTCGAGCCGACCCATTCGTGCCACAACCATAATATAGCTGCAACGTGGCTCTAACGTGTAGGTATAAATATTTTAATTGTTACTCGCAGTTTTAAGTGCTCATTTACCACGTGTTTGGCGGTGATGGCAAAAATCTTGAGGAAACAAATGTTAGTGTCATTTTATGTATTTATCATACAGCCAATTCCAAGTCATTCAAATCATCATAGAACTCTTATCTGTTGGTTTAGTAAAGTAAAGTAAAGTTACAGTCTATATACGTTCCACTGCTGGGCACAGGCCTTCCCTCTATTCTGAGAGGGTTTTAGGGTAAGGAAGTGTCGGCCGCGCTGCCCCAATGCCTGTTGGCGAACTTCACATGTCTTCGAAATATTTTTTATTATTCCTCAGACATACAGGTTTCCTCACGATGTTGTCCTTCACCGCCGAGCACCTGATAAATCAGCACTTAAAATTGCAATTGACAATTTCTGTATGTATGTTCTGTATATAATACCATATTGTTTAATTTTTATAAAATTATTTTGTTTTTGTACAATAATTTAATTTAAATAGAACCAAAGATCGAAAATGTTAACAATTTCTAAAATGTTGCCTTAAGATATTAATATAAAGCCTGATTATTTCCAGAGAGGGACTATCCAAACGATGAAGACGATCCAGACCTCCTTGTACCGGCGATCCCAGAAGACACACCTCACATACCATATGAGCCCTTGAAGAGATCCGATGAGGAAGTCCTACAACGCTCACGGGAGTACTACGAATTAATGGCGAAGAGACGGACTGTAAGGAGGTTTAGTACAGAACCAATACCCCAAGAGGTTCTGGATAATATCATTAAAACTGCTGGTAAGACATATTTTAGATTTCAAAATAACTTACAACTTACTAAATCAGCTCACAAACAGATGTAATTGTCTTCTAGGTACTTCCCCATCAGGGGCACACACTGAACCCTGGACTTTCGTAGTTGTCCAAGATCAAGAAACAAAAACGGCAATAAGGAACATCGTAGAAGAAGAGGAAGAGTTGAACTACTCCAAGAGAATGTCGAGACAGTGGGTTACAGACTTAAAACCGTTTGCAACCAAACCAACAAAGCCATATTTAACTGACGCACCAGCTCTTATCTTGGTCTTCCGACAAACACACTCTTGGAGGCAAGACGGGAGAAAGAAGATGCATTATTACAGTGAAATCAGTGTGGCGATTGCCGCTGGTATCCTGTTGGCTGCTATCCAGGTAATCTTTTTATAGAAGAAGGGTGACAAACGATCACACAGTCCATCTGATGGTAAGTGGATGTGGCGCACTTACATCTATCCTCAGTTAAGAGGGCTACTATGGATGCCTCGTTTACAGTAAAAAGGGTATCCGGTTCTCTACATTCACCACACAAATCACAGCAGCATTAAGCTGCAATTTGACGTTTGTATTCGATGACACCGTGGTCCTTCGCCGGTCAAGTCAACCTATTCGTGCTACAACCATAATATTGCTGCATCGTGGCTATACCATGTAAAAAACCGTCCAGGTTATCTTTTTTGTAATATGCGATGAACATTGACTGGTAAATCAGCAGCACCTTAAATTAAAAATTTCATTTTTATTTTTAACTATTGTAAGCAATGACGTATTATATATAGACACGTCATGAATGAACATCGCGGCGCTTAAAAACGGCAAAAATACTGGAACTACTTATACGCGTGAAGAAAGAGAAAGAAAATATGACACCGTACGGCGGGATGCCTGTTGCTTGACTACTAGCTGCATGCGCCGGCCTCCATTAGACGGCGTCGTCGAATAAAATGAAATGAAAATAGGTAGTTTTGTGAACTTACGCATGAAATGACACATTTTTGTCTTTAACTTTTGGGGTATAATTTGTACATCGTCCGAAAACACACGACGGCATGTTTTCTTTATGTTTTGCACAGGTTTACACACACGAATCACGATATAATAAATTAAAAACAAACGTAGCGTCGCGGGACAGGTTGGTGCGTGACTAAACGCGATGTGGCCAATTGGCTTCATTTCATGTTGCCATTTCAGAGTGCGGACAACGTATCTACATATAAGTTTATACATCATTGATTGTAAGCATAATTTCTTTTTCTTCATCCCCACGTAAGAAGAGTCCACTGCCAGACATGGACCTCTTTTGTTAGAGAGGATATGCCCAGAGAAATAGTAGTAACAAGACAATAGAAATTAATTAGCGCTCGATTACTTCCAAAATCGATGTCGCTACATCTTAGCAATGCCTGCAGCCCTATTATAAACATACGCAATGCACTATGATATCTAATGTTTCACATCACATTGCTTGGCGAGTTTGTTAACGTCGCGTGTGTCGCGTATTACGGTAGAACAAAAGCAGCAATGGTAATTGTCGAAAAGTAATAAAAGAAAATTTACAAAGGTAAAAATCATAGTAAAGTTTCATCTAGATGTAAATTAGTTAAAACAATAATAATTAGTAAATAATCAACTTACCGATGAAATGATATTGATGAGTTTTTAGAACTGATTATAATGTAATTCTCCATTATAATAACATATATTCTCGTAAGACGTTCCCCGCGCAACTAAATCACAAAATGTTGAATAATGTTCGTCAACACATCAAAGCGGCGACAAAGTCATGCATCTATGCGACTTCTATTGTCTTATTATTACGATTTCTGTGGATATGCCTTAACCTTCACGCTTGATTTGATTGAAGATAGCAGAGCCAGCCGTCGACGACCCTTGACACTCCGTCGCCGGTCACTGGATGGGTATTCTACCGTTACGGTTACAATCTATTGAAGTCCACTGCTGAACGTATTATATATTTGACATACTTGTCACGTCAGGCAAGCGGGATGCAACCGCAGTCTTTATTTTTAGTCGTTATTAAGAGACGCTACTAGCTATCTACTGATTTGCTTCCCTTCGTCGCTTCTTCCGACACGCACGGCATGACACGGGATAGTGGATCGGGTAATTTACCCCTGGCGTTAAATGACATTTATAACGCCATCTATCGGAAGCCATAAGATCGACGACTGACGATTTTACGACACCGACGGGACTGTCAGAAGCTATGAGAGTCACCTCTTACGACACATTCTCGACAAAAAAAAATTTATAGGAGAGGGGGCAAACGAGAATGCGGCTCACCTGGTAAGTGACTACGGCCGCCCATGTACAACTGCAACACCAGGGGAATTGCAGATGCGTTACACGCCTTTTAAAAGGGAGTAGGCTGCTTTCTTGAAGGTCCATAAGCCGTATCGGTCCGGAAAAATCTCTGGTGTTAGTCGATCCTACAAGAAACTTGTGCGAGGAAGAAAACTTCTTTTTAAGTAGGATGCGTTTTCATACGTCACCGCTCACCACCGTACGACGTAGGTAAATAATATGAACTTGATGACGTCATTAGTGATTTGTTTTATAAGTAACAAAACAGAAACGAATTATTTTAGAAAATCACAAAAGTAAAATAATCAAAAATAATACATACATATTACATTCCTTTTAAATTATCTCACTGAGAACATACATAGTTTTGTATATTATAAGCAGGTCGAAGATAACTATCATAAGTACAAGCACCAAGCAGGGTAACAAATAGGTACTAGTGCCTAAATAAATTAAACTTAATTACAAAGCGCAATCCCCGAAATCCTAGCAACACATTTTACCTGCAGACTTATAAGAATAGTACTTCTTTTTACAACCCGATAATAAAAATGTGTTTACTTGACAACGAGATACCCATGAAAGACTCCGACTTGGATATTTTTGACCCAAGATACAGGATTTTCAAAAGAGCAGTAAAAGAACTTAAAGTTATACACACTCATTCCCATATTACATAGGTTTGAAATTTGATGTTTGTTAAATTCATTTTTTGTGTTATGTAGTAATGTACGTCATTAATATTGTAAAGCATAGATTTGATCTCTACTGTAATAAAATATAAAAACGGTGTGTTAACTTACTTTGGATATATATATATATAATTTTAATGTATTTTGATTGTTATCTGTTTTGTTGTCCATATAATAAATAAATACTAATGCTTACACTTTCACTGTCTAATTTTCAGACACAATAGCAATGCAATTGCAATGTAATGAACTGTATGTAGTAGGTATACGAGAGAGTAGATTCTTATATTAAGAAAAGAGAAATATTCTTATATTAGATATATATTCACAATTATTACCACAATATTATTTATTTGGGTTTTTAATGCCGAACGGCAGATAGAGAACAATTATTATCAAGGTGGAACATATTATTATTAGAATTCATTTTACTTTCCAGTATTGTGGTCTAGTAGCACTAACTTCTACGCCACTTAACTGCAACTCGCGACTACGTGATCTCCTATCAAGACCCGGGAACGAACGGCTGGAGCTCCTATTCCCAGTTGGCAGACCGCACAGCGAAGCTACAGTCCCCGATGTACAAAGAAAACCCCTGAAAGAAATCGTAGTTAGAGTCTGAAAAAAATAGCATGAAATTTGTTAATAACAAAGTTGTTTTATATCTAATGAGTTCAAATTGAGTAATGACGTATTTAGTTTGCTAAGATAATAATGTTATAACCTTTGGCTTCCTTTCATTTCTGAGGAGACTATGTAGCAATACGTCAGCCGCGTTGATCAAGTGCGCTTTGGCGGACTTTACATGTTCTCGAAAATTGTGTTTTTGGGTTACTCTGTTCATCCACCCTAGGGTGGTGGTGTATCCACGAGCTGGATAGTCGGAATTCACTTCTATTTATTCTTCCGACGTTTCACCCCAAGTACAGTTCAACACATATACTTTAGTTATTAATTAATTTTTAATAACCACAAACTTAATCAAAAGACTTATTCCGTGTTGCCGTCACCGTTACAGCTTAACAAAGTTCACGCATTACGTATTGCATTTAAATCATATTCAACTTCCTCGTTTTAAATAATATTATTGCGCAATTTATAAATTCTGCAGTATGTCCAGACAATTACCAACTTTAATTTCATTATGGAATAGACGTAATTTGATATCCTGGATAAATTCGCCACTTTTAATGTACATTTGAAAATCGTGTTTTAAATTTCTTAGCTAACAGATGTGTTGGCGAAGAATTGGGCGGTTTTTGCAAGCATTTCAAAAACGTTGTGATTGGTAGTTTTTCTTTAACTTTATTTTAAGTTATTTTATTCAAAGAATTGCAATGAATATGTAATCCTGTGAGGCCTTTTATTTCAACGTTGACCTTTCAAACAAGAAGTATGTATATATTTTTATAGGTAATGTCTACTAAGCATCTCGTGCCAGATTTTATTTATGTTTCTATAAATGACTATATAAACCCGAGGGAGAAAGTCGTAAAAAAATAATGTATACGATTTCCGATTATCCACCCCGTCTGGCGTGGATAGAAGGACACCACAAACTAATAAGAGTACTAAACGGACACGCGTTCCCGAGTATCCACCCTAGGTTGGATTCCATAGGGTGGATAAACGGACAAACCCGTTTTTTAGTCTTGCCAGTCTTTCCACGTTTTTTTTTCTTCACCGTCGATCACGTGTTATAACAGCACTTCAAATTGTAACAATATCATTGGCAGGTTGGAACGAAACGTGGTTGTTCGCGTATTATGTCTTATGCAGCATGCGCTTGTTTGAATTAATTATTTTCTCCATCGATATAAGGACCCATTTTTTCAAATATTTTTTACCCACAGTTATCGTGTGAAGCTGTAAATTCGAAGTAGATTTACATTAGTAATACTGCTTATTACTGTCTCGTTAGTATAGTAGTCGTAAACATGGTTGCTGATTGTGAGGTCCTGGGTTTGAATACGGGGACGTGCCAAAATCAGTTTTTAGGTTTTTCTGTCAAGAAATTTTCAGTTTTCAAGAATTCTCATTCCAGCAGTAAGGAAGTTGGCGGTGTTACACCCCTCTGCCCCGTAAAATACGAAAAGCTACTGTTTCTGCGCCTGATATTTCCGGTCGTGTCAGTTAACCGTCCTATCAAACTATGAGAACAAAGGAAAAGAGAGTTTATATGTGTTTGCGCATACACTCGAGCACTATAACCCTGGCCTGCGGAAATGGCTCGTTTCTCTGTTTGAAGTAAATTACTGCTTCGTTTTCATCAGTCCGTGGGTTTTTGGATTGAGAATATTGGAATTGAAGATTGTACACAGAGCCGTTAGCCTTCACTTGGTTCGAAATATTTGATTGTTTTTCTGATCAGTCACCAGAACATTTAAAGATGGTTGGGTCAAGTAAAGATTTTTCTCTATTACTTCTTATGTCGTCCCATCATTGGACCGTTCGTGACCATTAATTTTCTTAGCAGGCTCTTGTACCATTCAGTGTATTGGCATTCGGCATATTCCGGAGCTTGATTACCCAATGCAATCGAGCTGGTGTAACCAGTGTATGAGATGAAAAACCCCTTCGTTTTTCTCTTCCTTCCCCAGTAAAAATCTCTCAAGATTGGAACGGATATTTTTACACTAGGTATATACCGGAGGAAGCTTCACATAGGGCGTAACGACAAAGTATTGTATTCTGCTTTACACATCTAGTGTATTTCGTAATTAAACAAAATTAATCAAAATAAATTCCCAACATCATAATATCTTAACCTAATATTTGAAATATAAGTAGTCTAATCTATTCGTTCGATATCGAGAGTTTGTCGCTTAGAACTGGAGCAATTTAACATATTGTGTATTTTTATATGATTACCACAGAAATCGTAATAAAAAATAGAAATGAATGAGCGCTCGATTACTTCCAAATCCGATGTCGCTACATCTTACCGTATTATAAACATACGCAATGCACAATGATATCTAATATTTCATATTACATTGCTTGGCGAGTTTGTCAACGGCACGTGTATCGCGTATTACGGTAGAACAAAAACAGCAATGGTAATTGTAAGTAAAGTTGAGTTTTAAAAGGTAAATGTCATAGTAAAGTATTCTTCTAGATGTAAATTAATTAAAACAATGATAATTAGTAAGCAATCAACTAACTGATGAAATGTTATGCCTTTATTAGTTGAATTACACGTCCTTGATGAGTTTTTACAACTGATTATGCTGCAGTGCACCATTATAAATTTTTAATAACAAAAATTCACTTACGACGTTTTCCGCACAACTTAATCACGAAATGGTGAATTATGTTCGTCAGTTCGTCAACCTATAAGCGGCGACAAGCTCAGGCGTCTATGCACTAGACATGTGTCGATCATGCATGATTCGTTCGTTTGAGCTGGAACACTTAAAAGTATTGATGGATCATTCATTTGTTTTTGAATGTACCAGTACAACCAATCACAAACAATTGACGGTACCTTTTTAACCGGCGATTTGTTTGAATTGTGAATGAGCCGCAAACCGACCGAATCCCGAAAGATCTGAATGAATTGTTTTAATGTAGGGTGTACCAGTGCAGTATAATCAGTGCACGCATTCGGAAATGTTGCCAAGTTAGGCGATATTTAGCTATTTAGGCTAGTTTTAAAGTAATCGGAGCGACCAAGATTGTGATTTTCTACTAGTCTCCGAGTAGGCTATCTCAGAAAGAAGGCGATTGTAAAGGATATTTATTCTATAACCCTTTTATTAGAAAATAATAAAATGTAGATATTGCAACTGACTTCTTAAGTATTTTTTAATTCCTTTGTAGTCTACTTCTTATGCTTACAATCCTTATTACTTCTGATAAATAATATAACACTAAAGGTACCTAACATAAGTTTAAATTAAAGCATTTTCTTAAAATATTTCTTATAAAATTGGGTGACATTACATTACATCGTAGACATTTTAACTGTTAATTTTCAATTTACAATTTTTAAAATGAGATTACAAGCCACCATTAACCTTAGATTAAAACCACCATCACCAAATTCAGCTAAATAAATGTTATTGTTTTATTGAACACCTAAAAGAATATACTTACTAAAATATTACTGACAAAATATCTCATAAATATGTTAAGCTATTAAAAATAAATATAAGGAAGAAACGAACGAAACCTTCAGAAAACTAAACTACTTCAAGAGACAAGCAAAGCAAATCGAATGCACACTGCTCAATGCAGACTGCTGAGCTGATTACCTATAGCTGAGTATCAGGTGGTATCAAGAGTATTTATTATATAAGGGTTTTTTATTATTATATAAGTAAAATAAAAAAAATATTTTACATTTAATTGTTTATTATATTTGATTGTTGCATCTATGAGTTAAAAATATCATTTCGTGGCAAAGGCGTATAAAAAAGGACTTTAAAAACACCTTAGTTTCGTGGGGTTTACTAAAAATAACACTTCAAAAGATTTCAAGACAAATTATTTATTTAATATGATTTTCTTATAAGATAAACTTTTATCTTATAAGAAAATCATCATATTAAGTACTTTGTAGCAAATAAACATTACAATCCTTATTTTTAGACATGTGAAGCCTAAATTTTATAATATTAGATGAAAACAATATCTTCCTTTTACTAAAATTGCTGTTTTCAATGCTTTGCTTTGAAATAAATAGCGCCATCTTATTCGATCTGCACAGTCTATATGTTTTTATTATACTGTGGTCTATGCGACTTTATTTGTCTATTATTACGATTTCTGTGATCATTACTTAGATTTATAAAAATATTTTTTGTATATTTTTTTATTCCACTGTGTATTTCGTAATACTATCTAAAAATATATACATAAGTATGTTATTTTAGAAAAACATGATTGAAATAAGTAGTAAATAAAAAATCATATGTTCCTGGTGCTAATAAAATATTGAAGAAATAAATGCAAAGAAAAATAACATACAATGGTCTTTCTCTTTTATCCCTTTGCATTATATAAACATTGCATTAAAACAGATCCAAAATTGGACTTTTTGGGATTATTCTTTTAGTGTCATCCTTTTTATACTTTAAACAGTTACGATTAACCTGCTAACTAAGAATACTTTTTGTTCCATTCCAACTTTCATTCTTAATTTTAAAATGACAAATTAAATAGAAAACATACTAGTACTGGAAATCGCGATATAGGAAGAATGCTAAGGTGCACACTTGGATAGGTTATAATTATTTGTCACTTAACAACTTAATTATTATCTATTTAAATGAGTTGTTCCCCAAGGATCCCACTTACCACTTATTACCATTATCATTTAATGTACTTAATATTTAAAAAAAGTTTCTTAATGTCGGGATTGCATTATTGTTTCGCTCGAACGTAACATAACATATTAACATGTTTTAAGTAATCATTTACTTAAAACAAGTTATTATTACATAACAAGTTTTAACAATAGTATTTAAAAAATTAAGTAAAAAAAGCATATTTCATAGTAAATTTGCTAGAAAAGTTATTATTATTAATTAAATTTATCGACTATTAAATTAAAGGTATAATAAAGATTCAGAATACTAAGGAATAAAAGATCTTGTTGTTTGTTCCGCATTTTCATTCATTCCGCACTCGAAGTACAAGGGTCTCCTATCTGAAGGGTGGTCTAGGACAAATATAAAATTAGACAGACTGACAGAACTAAGTATTGTTTGTTCAGATCGGCCGCATAATATTGTAGTGCGTTTTGTGTTTTTGCAATAGTTTCTTAAGACAGGAATTGCACAGATAGCATATTAAGTAAGTAACCTTAAGTTAACATAATCACAGACAGACTTCCATTTGGCACGATCCCGACACACGTCTTTCGCCTCCTCCACATCCATATAACTACATATTGTATGCTCTATTAAAGGTAAATTTGACCCATTTTCAATATATTGCCATTTTTTTCAATAAACTTTTGCCTAAAGCGTCCCTTCCCGACTCTTCCGTACACTTCTGCAATATTCATTCATTCTTTCTACATGACCAAACCACCGATGCATTCCTTTCTTAATCCTGGTCACAACATCATCTTGCAAACCACATTCTTCTCTTATCACACAATATCTCATCCTGTCATTAGGATTCAGCAGTCTTAACACTTTCATTGTCGTTATTCCATTATGTGACGATTTTAAGACACAGTAGCACAGAATAAATTATATTCTACGTAACCGTAACTAGTAAGACAATAGCAATGACCTATATCTAGTACCTACACGGGACAGCAAAAGGGTTTAGTCCACAGTCTATAAATTATGTTTTTATTATACTGTGGTTTAGTCAAAATAATTGAATAAGCTATTAAGCTATTAAGCGTAGAGATACCATGTTGAACTAACCACTTTAATAGGTACCTATGATGTTTCATCTATTACAAAATGAGCAACATTTAGATTTAATTTTCGCGTTTGTTTAAAAGTTGTAGTGCATTCTCAGCATATCTCTGAATTGTCTGAATTAATTTCGATCATCAAGAACCTATAATTTGACAAACAATTTGGTCTTTTTCATTTTCATTGTTTTTGTTTCTTATTCCGTCTACATTTTTGGGTGCACTTTAATTTTTTAACAATCAAGTACATTGTCATGATAATAACAATTATGTAAAGTATACCTGCTTCTCCTACTTTTTATTAACCAACCCCATCTTGTGTCAAAAACAGGTACTTGTAGGATTCGGAACGTGTTTAATTCTTACGTGTCTAATTCATGTATAACGCCATCTTTTATCAATTTTACAATGAAGTAATGATTTTGGATATCTTCACCGCTGTTGAGTTTCGTAGTTTCATTGATGAACACTGGTGGCGCCACATACCACGAAACCAAATTCCTACTACCTAGCTGAGGTTTCGTTTCGTGGATTGTTAAATCTTTTATCTCTTTCTCCCTCGACCGAATAACCGTGAAGATGAAAGGAATGGATATAATGAAGTCAATGTAATAAAACGTAAACATGTCAGTTGCGAGTTGTGACTGCAATTCCATGGTGGCGGGTTGTGTTAAGTTAAATTGAATTAAGTTTTGCACCGTTCTCGGAAGTTATTGCAAATTATAACTTAACGTCCGCTTTTTATAATATTTTATAAGTGAAGTGCTTTGTTTTGTGTTTAGTGTTATAATAAATGCATATTGTTGCGATGTAAAGAGGTTTTCAAGTTAACGCTTAACGGTATTTGCCTTGTGAACTTTAGTACCTATTACTTTAGTGAGTGGTATAGTGTGGTATCAGAATTTTGACACACCTACAGATGCGAGAAGCCTGTTCTTCTTGTGCCGCAGAATCCGGATGCCGAGCCATGTGTGATTTTTAAGTGCACGCATTACACGGTGAGTGATTGCATTAGTTTTAATTTATTCATATTATATATGATAATATTATTTCAAATACGGTAACAATTGTAACCATTTCCGAAAATAAATTATTTTGTTATATAAAACACAGCAATTAGACAAATTTTACGTATATTTTTCAAATAGGTATAGTAATTGTTACACACACTTTCGTTTTTCTAAATTTATACAAAAATAATTTTTAATTGACCTTCTTGTATGCATGAATCATGAGTTATAGATATTATATCGAAGGCATTTAAAAGTGTGACCAAGACGCGAGAATGACCTTGCTGAATAGGTCCTTTGGCCATTCTCCGGTTATCGTATCATTTAACAGAGACTTTGAGGGGAGAGAGGGGGGGGGGGGGATGATTCCCAATACTTTCATTCATGACACAATAAAAGATTTGGAGATTGTTCCGGGAGCCGTTATAGAGCTTTTCTTTTACCTGTTTGTCATGAAATAAAAAACGTTTACAGTTAGAATTACCTTACCTTTGTTGATTTATTTTGCTAACTTATTCATTTTCATATCTAAAATAGTAACGAAAGTCATGACAATGCATATGCATATCTATCTGAACTGAGGTACTATTTGGATATTGTTGCAATTATAGAATCGGGCGTTTCTTTGCAGAAATCTATCCATATATTATAAGATGTTAAAAAATTAATTAGCTAAGACAAATAAAATGAACACACCATCAATTAAATACGCACTATTTAAGGATAACTCAAAAACTACTGATCCGATTTTGATAAAATATATATGGGACCACATGAGAAGTACCAGCTTTCAGATAAAAAAAAACCATCAGAAATGGTCTACCTAGAAACAAGTTGGGAGGAAGAAAAACACACATTAAAAAAAATACAATTGAATTGAGAACCTTCCCCTTTTTTTGAAGTTGGTTGGAAATTATATATCTTACCTAGTTTAAAGAGCACCTCCTGCCCTCCCTCGATTGCGTGCAATATCTGCGTCACCGCTAATCCCAGCACCACTACTCCCAACACCACTACACTAGGAAAACACTCTATCGTCGCTATTGTGACACGTGTTTCGCCACTAAATGAGGCCTCCTAAAAAGACTGCCGTGGCTGACCACTAGCGAGTGGTGGTGCTGGGATTAGTGGTGACGAGGATATTGCACGCAATTGAGCGAGTGCGGGGGGTGCTCGTCGAACTAGATTGGTTGTTGTAATTTTTGAAAGGGATTATTGAATGTACAAATTTCAACATATCCCCACGTTTTGAGGTCTATAGAAATCATCATTATCATCGTCAGCTAAAATTGACTACTTCCGGACACGGGCTTCTCTAATTGTAATTTTGCGTTGACGCCTTAACAGCACCCTAAATTCTTGGATATTTAACTAAAATTATCACAATAACTGACAATTTAATCCGTAAATAAAAAATATAGAATGACAGAATGAGGATTAGATAAATGTATAAAAATATATTAAGTATAAAAAATATATATAACATGCTTTTAGAAAAAAGAAATTTACCCAGAGTACCTATTTTTGTCATAATTTACAAAATTTCCCAAAAACGGCACAAACGAAAAGAGTTTTCGTTAGTTTTTACACAAGAAAAGGGTATTAAAAATATGAATATTCTGAACTGTCTCTTATTTTTGTTTTACGTTTTACTCGTGAAAATTTTGCTTTTCCCCGAAATTTAATATATCTGCACGATCGTGCCTGCTTCGTTGCCTTGTAATCTCTAAGGCTGCGGTCTTCGTTTCATCAAGTTCATTCAAGGTTCTTAAAACTTAAATATCACGCTTGGGATGCAACGCAAACAGAAGTACACACTTTGGAGCTGCTGGTTGGTGGAATGATTATTTATATGGACTGCGAAACCCAAAATTCACGGACTCGAACTTCGAATCCACCATTTAACTACTGTCGCGAACTTCTCCTAGTTCAAAGCATAGTTAGGGTGATAAAAGGGACTTATAATGTCCTGCAGATCAAATTTCGGTCACGGTGGCCAGTTTCAACGAGGACTAGCCATCTGTGCAGTACAGGATTATAGTTCACAAGAGTATGCACAAGCATAGGTACACTCTATACCCTCACTCTCACAGTCCAATAGGACACGAACGGAGAGAGATCAGGCACAGGATCTACGGCTTAACGAGCTATCCGAAGCACGGGGGTAAAACACCGCTAATTTCCTGACTCCGGGAAGCTCCTGAGAATTTCGTGACAAAAAACCCAATAAAAGATTTAGGCCCGACCTGAAATTCGAACACAGGTCCTCATGAAATATTGTTTACGACCACTAGACCAAGTAGTCGGTCTTACCTACAATTAAAGGGAAAGTATTTGAGAGAATATTTGTAACGTAAAGAACATTTTAGCAACATAGACAAATAAAAATTTCCGTAGTATCGCCGTGACATCTAAGTGACCATGCATGTGTGCGTGTTCATGTTCAGTGAACACGCATGAGTGCGTGTTCTTAGACATCACACATATGCATCTAAACATATTTGCAATCAACAACTTTTTTATAAGTCAATTTAAAAGCGTCCAGCAGTAAACTTTTATGGGCCGATAAAAAAAAGAAAGAGGATGAAAATCCCTTAGTGGCGGGCACATAAGGTTTTCAGGAAATAAAATAAAAACCACTTCCAAAAATGTTATTTTATTTATTAATTGGTTAAGCCAACAAAGTTTAAAATCAACATTCATTTACACAAATGCAACTTCTGCATAAATCATATGAAAAAACAAAAATGAAACCTTAGTGAAACAAATTCATTCGCTGAGAAAAGATTTTCCAATTGTAATCAGTCACATAGCCAATTCCACCGCTGAACACAGGCCTCCTCCATATATTACCTAATAGGGGGACCTTATATTATTACCTAATAGCAGGCAGGTTACCAACAGTAGTTTTTAACAATTTTGAGTTGCGATTCGTTCTATACTACTGCCAATTTCATGTTTAAGTTTACCTCTGCCGCCTCTAGCAACACCTACTTGTCGTACTGTCCACACGGCTTTATACTGATTCAATTGCTCTATATACCGAAACACTGCAGTGGATCGCTAATTAAGGGGAAATATAATCTCAAATGGCTTAGCAAGATCCTTCGTTATGCCGAAAGTATTGGAGCATTAATTTTGAAATAAATATATGGTAAAGTTGAGGATTAATGTTAAGGATTATGTTAGACGAAAACACGATTTCGTAAAATTTTCTCGATAGAAAAAAAATCCAAAGTTACCACCAAAATAAACAATAAACCGCTGTTATTCATAAAATACTTTAAATAAGATCATGAAACTTTGCATACTAACTGAACTAACTATAAAGCAGTGCTTATGTTATTTACTTTTTTTAAAATACCATTATTTTCACTGTAAAAAGAAATTGCCTAAACTATCGGCGTCTTGAGCTTGATTCCTGTCGTTCCGTTAGTATCGCTTAGGATTTTGAAGGGAGAAGTTGTGTCGCTTACGATCGGAATATACATTACGCAACAGTACGACGTAAAATTAAAATGAGAAATAACCGTGATAAAAATAAGAAGCGACTGGCTTGGCGTTAAGAAACAGGCATAGATATGATAAACCTAGTGAAATAAGTGTCTAACGACCTTTCTACTTACAGTATTAGTGATTACAAACATGTCGGTACATAGCATACGACGCGCGGGCAAGTGGCGACGAAATTAGAATTTGAGCTGACTTACTATATCCCCTTAATGGCGAATTTGGTAAAAAGGCACCTAGACACCTAAGCGGAAAATTAGCCACACTATTTCGTAAACTTGTGATTATAACTTATGATTATATGTGTTTTGTAAAATATACTATCGAGCTTTATCAGTTACGCCAATGCCCAGTTTTGACTTGTGGCAAATTGTCAGCCCTACAAATGATTATGACGTGAATTGTTCTGTATCAGAACAATACTTATGACAATATTCTCACGACAGTTCGGTGTTCAAATACCACAAGGAACGAACACTTATATGACCTACAAAGTTGTCGAAGTCACAACATACCTGTAGCTTTCTTTGGAGTTGGTTACAAATGTCCATGGGCAGGTGTAATCATTAAACGTCAGGAGAGCTGTTAAACTTCCAGAAGTATCTACATATGTACCACTAATGTTAGAAAATAGAAACTAAAACCTTTTTTTTACTTATTTCTATAGAATATAGGTGACAAACGAGCACACAGTCCACTTGATGGTAAGTGGTTGCTGTGGCCCATACATATCTAGATCTATCTTCAATTGAGAATCAAAATGCAGATGCGTTGTCTCACCTTTGAGGACTAGATGGAATGCCTCCTTTCCACTTACAGGGATCTCTGGTTCCTTACATTCAACATATGCACTTGAATTATTAGAAAAGGTCAACCCTTGACTATAACCGATTATCAAACCTGGTAGTAAGCCGTGATGGAGCCTTAAATGGTAAATCAAACTGCCTCGCCCTGTATGAATAAAATTTTGCTGCTCGCGCTCCTGCGCTACTTTGCTAAGAGCTTTACAAAAGAGAAAACAAATCATTGAATTTTTAGTGAGCATGTCTCACAGATAAAAAACCCTGTCTTCGTTTATATAATATACACATATTTGATTTTAGTTAATTGTACAATATGTTGCAAGGGTCATATAAGGTTGGCGACGCAGTAGAACTATATTTAAGTACGGACGTAATGTCCGTTGCAATAAAATACCTTTCTAAATGTATGACTTCCGACTACTAATGGTTTTCATACAAAGTGTTCACAAATACATACTCTTTATATTTTATTTTAAGAACTTAATACGGCACGCAAGTAAAACTATCAGGGAATACTTGTATCAGGGATACTTAGACATTTTTGAGCTTGTAAAAGTAATTTTTTTATTGAATCCGGGTGACAAACGAGCACACAGTTCACCTGATGGTAAATGGATGCTGTGGCCCGTAGACATCTACATCTATATTTGATTAAGAATCAAAATTCAAATGCATTGTAACCCCCGAGGACTAAAATGAAGTGCCTCGTATCCAGTAAAAAAGGTCTCCGGTTCTCTACACTCACCATAGGAAACACAGCAGCATTAGGCCGCTATTTTACGCTGTATTCTGTGAGAGCGTGGTCCTTCCTCGGTCTAGTCGACCCATTCGTGCTACAACCCTAATATAGCTGCAGCATGACTCTACCAGGTAACTTAAATGTTTCCCACGCCTGGGCACAATCCTCTTTTCATTTCACTAAGGGCTTGTATTTGCCGATTTCACATGTCTGCGTATGTTTGTTTAAATTGTTTTCATACGCCGTCTAACAGGCTCTAAGTCAACACGTAGAAATGCTATCAATAATTTTATTAGTGCTGAGTCAAACTCTGTTCGATCGCCTACTATGAAATATTAAGGCTAGAACTTATTACTTGAGCAACCACGACCCTATTATTAATTTACTCTTTCATTATAGCTTATACGATTATAATAATAGGATAAAAGTCCACAGCTGGACATCGTCCTCTACCATTTTACGGAGAATTGACCTGGACATCGGCCTCTACAGTTTTTGGCAGAATTTGGCTGAACATCGGCCTCTATAGTTTTTGGGAGAATTTGCATGGACATCGGCCTCAACAGTTTTTGGGAGAATATGCCTAAACATCGGCCTCTACAGTTTTAGGGAGAATTTGCATGGACATCGGCCTCTACAGTTTTTGGGAGAATTTGCATGGACATCGGCCTCTATAGTTTTTGGGAGAATTTGCCTGGACATCGGCCTCTGCAGTTTTAGGGAGAATTTGCATGGACATCGGCCTCTACAGTTTTTGTGAGAATTTGCATGGACATCGGCCTCTATAGTTTTAGTGAGAATTTGCATGGACATCGGCCTCTACAGTTTTTTGGAGAATTTGCCTGGACGTCGGCCTCTATATTTTTTGGGAGAATTTGCCTGGACATCGGCCTCTACAGTTTTTGGGAGAATTTGCCTGGACATCGGCCTCTATAGTTTTTGTGAGAATTTGCCTGGACATGGCCTCTGCAGTTTTTGGGAGAATTTGTCTGGACTTGGAATATCACAAACTCAAAGTTATAAGAATATTGTCTAAATAGAAACTAGATAAAATAAAAACTTCATTCTCTGTTTCCCTATCTTTATGGATGAAAGTTTTTCTTCAAAATAGTATATGGTACGATTATTCTATATAAAAAAACAACAAGAACCAAACCGTGGGCTTAAAAAGGATTTTAATGATGTTCATAGTGTGTGGCTGTTTACCATCAGGTATACTCTTAGCCTGCTTTTAATTTTACTAGTGTCAAAAAAATTGCCTAATTACCATCTTAATGTCCCACCATTGTTGCTGTACATGAGTCACATTAATGCTTCGTTGAAATACCAAGTCCAAAAAAGTGCCGTTTTTAAAACCATATATTATTATTCCTTCATTTTCATCTTCCATTAATAATTTTCATCATTTATAAGAGTCTATCAAAGTCCAGAGCTGAACATAGGTCTCCCCATAGAACCATAGATTGCTATATGAGGGGGATATTTGCCATAGTTGCTATACTTCAGGCGGGCAGGTTTGCCTGCCTGCCTGAAGTAAAGCGTTTATATATTTTATATATTTAATTAGGAAAGCGTTGCCACCGCGCGGATCTGGTTTATTTCCTTCAGGCACCTCTTACGACACCCACGGAATGATATAGGATATATAGTACGTGTCAAATCGATTGAGAAAAACGGACAAAGACCTCAGGTATGAGCCGAGTGTCAAAAGGCGTAACTTACAAAATCTCGATTTAGATGTGATAACCATATTTAAGTATTGATATTATTCACACTGGTCAGCACATATGTTTTTTTTTGTTTCTAAAATAATATTGTCTGTGGTTCCTATAAACACCGTAAAATCTTACGGTCTATCGCAAAAAATGTGTTATATTTTATATTTCAACTTATGGTAAGGTCAGCAATAAATTTAATAACAGTTTCATATTAAAAAAAATATTTGAAGCAATATAATCACTATATTGATCTTTTGTAAAAGTAAAGTAAAAGTAAAGTTCTAAAAGAAACGTGACTATGGCAGCCAGAGATGCGTCGACTTTTTTGGGCCAGTCCGCATGCACCGAATAAAAATAAAGTTTTTATATAATTTGAAAATAAAGTTTTGTCTTTTGAATAAGTATGTACTTATTCGGTGGCGTTATCACTCTTTGTACAATCTTTATATGTGTTGTAAATTAATGCTTTTTGTTGTTAAATGAATGAAGTAATTTATAACAATAGATAATTTTTCCTCTACAGCGATCTTTCACATAACGTTTTAATAATAGTTAATAAATATATATTATATCAATCATTATAAAAAATAATAACAAAATCATTATAAATTAATTAAAGAAGTAATTTATAACAATAGATGAATTTTCTTCTACAGCGGTCTTATACATAACGTTTTAATAATAGTTAATAAATATATATTATATAAATCATTATAAAAAAATGATAACAAAATCATTATAAATAAAGAAAGTACTACACATATAACATGTGCCTATATATTGAAAGTTTGTAACCCCTGGTTAAACGAACGAAAGGTCATTGTCCGTTTTTCTCAATCGATTTGGCACATACTATAGTAGAAATTCTTATACTGCTACCTACTGCTGGTATATTTTTATAGAATGTGGAGAATATGGTTTTTTTACGTGGTAGAGCCATGATGCAGTTATATTAGAAGTATAGTTGTAGCACGAATGGGTCGGCTCGACCGGGGAAGGACCACGCTCTCACAGAATACGAGCGTGAAATAGTAGCTTACGGCTGCTGTGTTTTGTGTGGTGAGTGTAGAGCACCGGAGACCCTTTTTACTGGAAACGAGGCATTCCATCTTAGACCTCACGGGTGAACGCATCTGCGTTTTGATTCGTAATCGAAAATAGATAAAATAAATATAGGATAGATGTAGATGTCTATGGGCCACAGCAACCACTTACCACCACGTAGACTGTGCGCTCGTTTGCCACCCTATCCTATAAATAAAAGCGGCCAAGAGCGTGTCGGGCCACGCTCAGTGTAGGGTTCCGTAGTTTCCCGTCCGTCACAGTAAGTATTCCCACTTATGAGTTTGTACAAAAACTGTAGTTTCCATCCAAGTTCAAAATAATTTTCCTAGAAAGTCCTTATAAAGTTCTACTTTCCAGATTTTTTTCATATTTTCTAAACTAATGGTTCAAAAGTTAGAGGGGGGGGGGGACACATTGTTTTTTACTTTTGGAGCGATTATTTCCGAAATTATTGACATTATCAAAAAATGATTTTAGTAAACCCCTATTCATTTTTAAATACCTTTCCAACAATATATCACACGTTAGGGTTGAAATTAAAAAAAAATCACTTCCCACTTTATATATAGGGGGGCTACCCTAATAAAACATTTTTTCCAATTTTTATTTTACCACTTTGTCGGCGTGATTCATACACATATTGATACCAAATTTCAGCTTTCTAGTGCTAACGGTCACAGAGATTAAGCGAGGACGGACAGACGGACAGACAGACATGGCGAAACTATAAGGGTTCCTAGTTGACTACGGAACCCTAAAAAATATAGAACGCAGCATATTCCAAATAATAATTTAAAAATAAAATCCCTACCGATCGTAGTAAGTATGGCAAATAACCCTGCTATCAGGCAGATGGCTGAGGCCTATGTGGGAGAGGCAGAAGTGGACTTACAATAAGCTGTCAAAGTAACGGTAACGGTCAGTGGAGTAGCGTGTGTTAAACGATCCCTGTATCAAAATTTGTTAGACGGCTCAAATGAAGGGTTCTTCACAAAAGGAACAAAAATGCTCGCAAGGAATTAAAATAATTATATATTGGTTATAAGTTATTACTTACTATTAATACTCATAGGAACTAAGCTAGCCAATAAATTCATATCATATTATACAATTTTCTTGCCTTCATTCGGCGAACTTATTTATTAAATTATTCGTAACTGAAGACGATTTCAATTTTTCTAAATATTCAGCCTCCATAAACAGTAGTAATTGGTCTGAGAGCCTTTCCTATCTCATAGAAGTTCTTAGAATTTTTACTTAGACACGTTTCGGAGCCCCTGTAGTCCGGCGGCCCCGTATCGTTGATACATCTGATACGGCTGTAGCTACGCTCCTGGTATAGTTCATTTCAAATAGCATGGCAGGATTGTACTTGAAGCGGTCATTAGGCGATAACAAAAGAAGTGGTATTTACAACCGATACCTGGGAAGACCTTATCCTGACGTGGTATTTTTGTGGCAGCAAACAAGTTTTGATGCTTTTGTTAAATACACGATGACATTGTTGTCAAAAATTCAGTCGTCTTGTAACTTCGTTATTACACAGACGTACAAATAAACATGTTTCGACCATGGGAAATATCAAATAGTGCATCTACAAGTGATGAAAATAGTGTTCAGCGTAGAAAAAGACATTTAAGTTCAGACGCTCAAGACATAGTTTTGAGTGTTTACATTAAGCTTTTGAAACGCATGGGTGATAAGGGAGTGATTAAAGAGGCATCGGAATTAACAAACGTGCCTATAAGAACTGTTTGTAGAATAGTGTCAGCAGGATCTAATCATCTTCTTCGTAAACGGACCAAGATAAGTTTTAAAAGAATTGATAATTTTACAGAGGAACAAGTGAGGAGGACTGTTTACAATTTTTACCTCAACAATGAGATTCCAACGTTACGTGAGATTTATCAATCATTGATGAGAAGTAATAAAGGTTTTTTATCTACAATTTAATTTGTTTTAATGTTCAAGTACCAAAATTCGTCATTCCAGCTATACTCACAGAATACCGGCGTGAAGTGGAAGCTCTGCTTCCGCGTTTCGTCTGGTGAGTGCAGGTGGCCGGAGGCCCAAACCCCCCCCCCCCATCAACATGGTAGCGGAATTAAATAATGATAGACTACCCCAGGAGGGTACCAGCACCCCTGGAGAATCCCTCGCTGAGCATCCACGACCATGTTTCTCCACTTCTGAGCGTGGGTGCTCAGGCTGCCCCGCGTATTCTGGGGGGGGGGGGGGGCAAAATTCCGCTCAAGACTACAACTGCTCGGGGCAAACGGAGCAACAAAACCAAGGCGACCCCTGCCACGCTGTCCGTGAATTTCTGCAATATCAGGGGACTTCACTCTAACCTAAACGCCGTCCACTACCATCTCGAGACGGCGAGGCCGGCTCTGCTCTTTCTGACCGAGACGCAGGTGTCCTCTCCGGCTGATGTCTCGTATCTCTCCTACCCGGGGTACAAACTGGAACACTCCTTTGTGCCTCGGGCTGGAGTTTGCGTTTACATCAGAGAGGACATCTGTTCTCGACGCCTCGGCAGACTTGAAGGTTCGGACCTGTCCATCCTTTGGCTACGCCTAGACAGCGACGACCATCCGCGCGTCTATGGGTGCCTCTATAGGTCCCATAGCGGTAATGCCGAAACAGACCGACTCTTCGACCACGTCCAAATGGCTGCAGATTCGTTGCTACAGCAGATCCCCTCCGCAGAGATCGTGATCCTCGGCGACTTTAACGCCCATCACGCCGAATGGCTTGGTTCACGTTTAACCGATCATGCGGGGAGTTCTGTTCATGATTTTGCCTTGGCATATGGTCTGACACAACTGGTTACTTCGCCTACGCGGATTTCAGATGTGGAGGATCATGCACCTTCCCTGTTGGACCTTCTGCTGACCTCTCACCCGGACGGATATCAGATTTCCGCCGACGCCCCTTTAGGCTCCTCGGACCATTGTCTGGTCCGGAGTGTTGTGCCACTCACGCTGAAATCGCGGTTGCATTCTGCAGGCTGCCGCCGTGTTTGGCACTATAGGTCAGCCGATTGGGATGGGATGCGGTCTTTCTTTGCATCCTACCCTTGGGGGCGGGTTAGCTTCTCGCCGGATGATCCCAACGTTGTTGCGGATTCTGTTACTGATGTGGTACTTCAGGGTATGGAACTTTTTATTCCTTCCTCTGTGGTGTCCATTGGAGGCAAATCTCAGCCATGGTTTGGTCGCTCCTGTAAAATAGCATCATGCTATAAGCAGGAGTGCTACCAAGCCTGGGTTGATGCATCAGCGTCCCGGGATGTAAACACCAGCGCTCTAAAAAAGAAGTATAATTCCGCCTCTAGGTCCTTCAAAAGAGTCATTGCCAAGGCAAAGTCAGAGCACATAGGCAGAATTGGCGAGAAACTAGTTCGCCTTCCTTCTGGAACCCGTGCATTCTGGTCTCTCGCCAAGGCTGTCCAGGGGAATTTCTGTCAGCCATCTCTTCCATCTCTGCACAGGGAGGACGACTCACTGGCCCATACTGCAAAGGAGAAAGCCGATCTTCTAGGCTCTTTCTTTGCGTCTAACTCGACTCTCGATGACGGGGGGAGTACGCCGCCGACCATCCCGCGGTGTGAGTGCTCCATGCCGGAAGTGCAGTTCACACAGCGCTCGGTTCGCAAAGCACTCCTCTCCCTGGACATCCACAAGTCGAGTGGGCCTGACGGAATCCCCCCAATTGTGCTGAGGACGTGTGCTCCAGAGTTGGCACCGGTTTTAACGCGTCTTTTCCGGTACTCCTACTCCCTAGGCGTAGTCCCAAAATCATGGAAGACGGCTTTCGTCCACCCGATCCCTAAAAAAGGCGACCGCTCAGACCCGTCCAACTACCGGCCAATCGCCATCACCTCCTTGTTCTCCAAAACAATGGAGTCCATTGTAAACTGCCAGGTCATGAGGTGTCTTGAGGATCACCAGCTGATTAGTGACCGCCAATACGGTTTTCGCCGTGGTCGGTCAGCTGGTGATCTTCTGGTCTACCTCACTAACAGATGGGCGGAGGCAGTAGAGTTCAAGGGGGAGGCATTGGCCGTTAGTTTGGACATTGCGAAGGCCTTCGATCGGGTTTGGCACAAAGCGCTTCTTTCGAAGCTCCCTTCCTATGGGCTTCCCGAGAAATTATGCGATTGGATCACCAGCTTTCTTGCAGATCGGAGCATCAAGGTCGTTGTAGACGGTGCAAGCTCCGATTGCAAGCCTATTAATGCTGGTGTTCCACAGGGCTGCGTGCTATCGCCAACGCTGTTTCTTCTGCATATCAATGATATGTTGCATACCCGTAACATTCATTGCTATGCGGATGACAGCACTGGTGATGCTCTTTACACCGGCCGAGCCAATATTTCTCGGGAAAACGTCTCCGAGTGCCGGGACAAACTTGTGTCTGAAGTCGAGTCTTTGCTGAACAGAGTCTCGGATTGGGGACGACTAAATCTAGTCCAGTTTAACCCCCAGAAGACACAAGTTTGCGCGTTAACCGCTAAAAAGAACCCCTTTGTCGTATCCCCTCAGTTTCAAGGCACTCCCCTTGTTGCCTCAGCCAGTATCGGAATCCTCGGCGTCGACATATCGAGTGACGTGTTGGAAGGGAAGGCCAAATTGGCCTCTAAAAAGCTTGGCGTGCTCAGCATAGCGGGACAGTATTTCATGCCGGCACACCGCCTGCAACTTTACAAGGCGCAGGTTCGGCCGCACATGGAATACTGTTCCCATCTCTGGGCTGGGGCTCCCCAGTACCAGCTCCTTCCACTTGACCGCATCCAGCGCAGAGCGGCTCGAATCGTCGACGACCGAGTGCTTTCCGATCGGCTCGTTTCACTGGCGCTGCGAAGAGATGTTGCATCTCTTTGCGTATTTTATCGCATCTATCACGGGGAGTGCTCTGAGGAATTGTTCGGATTAATCCCAGCCGCCAAATTTCGTGGACGCACTACACGGCAAACATCCCGATACCATCCACACCATCTGGATGCTTGGCGGTCCACCACTGTACGTTTCACAAGGAGTTTTCTTCCACGTACAACCTCTCTGTGGAATAGTTTACCACCGGCGATTTTTCCGGACCGATACGACCTGGGGACCTTCAAGAAAAGAGCTTACTCCTTTCTAAAGGGCCGGCAACGCACCCGCAATTCTCCTGGTGTTGCGGTTGATCATGGGCGGCGGTAGTCACTTAACATCAGGTGAGCCGCATGCTCGTTTGCCCCCTCTTCTATAAAAAAAAAAAATACTGGTTCAGTATTATCAACAGATGCTTAACTTCAAGTTTTAAAGCAATAAAATAATCACACAACAATAGATTAACATTACAGCTGTAATTGCTAAGTCTCAAGTGGAATCCTGCCATCTTATTTGAAATGAACTATAACGTTTCTTGTTACGGGGGGTCACGGAGGACAATCTTTTTTTACACTCGCAAAATTCCACTATTGGGCACGGGACTTGCCTACTGTATGAAGAATTTGTCATAGTCGTCACGTCCAAGCGGATAGCATTATCGACGTATTAATTGTTCTTATTGACTTGTTGACTCGATTAGCCATACTGACGCGACGCTGCTTTCTGTCGCTGATCTCAATATTTTACGTGAGACAAACAAGATGATTATACCGCCATCTGTCGGAAGCCATAAGCTTTTTCTGGCATGACCACGGAGGTCCACTGTTCAGCAGTGAATTTGTGACGATCTGATATAACGATGATGATGATCGTCATCGTGCACGAGTGTATGCGCAAGCACAGGTGCACTTTCTATCTCTTCACTCTCATAATCTGAAGTGACGGTAAACCGACACGATCGGAGAGAGATCAGGCGCAGGACCAAAGGATTTACAAGGAAAAACTCAATAATTAATTTTTGGGCCCAACCTGGGATTTGAACCCAGGATCTCAGAGCAGTCGTACTACTACAACCATAAGATCAAAGAGGCAGTCATATGGTATGAGTATTCAACGAGTATTCATATGGTATATATATATATATATATATATATATATATATATATATATATATATATATATATATATATATATATATATATATATAGAAAGTATTTTTTTTCTTGAAACATTCGCTCTCATAACTTTGCAATTAAATAATGACTTGAAGCAATGCTACAGCTGTAACATAATTGCAGCGCGAATGGTTAAACTCGGCTAGGTCAGTGAAGGACAACGCTCTCATAAATGATAACTAACTAGCTTTTACTCGCAGCTTCGTCCTCGTGGAAATGAAACATGAAACCTACAGATCTTTATTAGAGGTCTTTTATCGAGGCAAGTTTTATCGAAAATCATTTAAGCTTAGGTTTTTGCTATTATCTCGAAAACATAATATGTGCAATATAAGAAAATATTGAAAGTAAAAAGATCTTAATTTAACTTATTTAAGTATTAGGTAAGCAAGTCTTAACATCATTATATATTATTATATAACTATAAATCATTACACAAAAAATCTGTTAAATGATGAGTGATGACGTAAAAATGTTAAAAATTAATTTCCATTAAAACTTTAGGAGATTAGAAGGTAAAGTATGAGCTCTGTGTGAAATTTCAAACCAAAATCTTTTATATCTTTTGGTCTGTGCTAAGGCAAAGTGAAAATTTGAGTGATAACTGAAGAATAAATTATATTAAGGGGATATATTAAGTCAGCTCAAATTCTAATTTCATCGCCACTTGCCCGCGCGTCGTATGCTATGTACCGACATGTTTGTAATCACTAATACTGTTAGTAGATAGGTCGTTAGATACTTATTTCATTAGGTTTATCATATTTATGCCTGTTTCTTAACGCCAACCCAGTCGCTACTTATTTTTATAACGGTTATTTCCCATTTTAAGTTTACGTCGTCCTGTTGCGTAATGTGTATTCTGATCGTAAGCGACACAACTTCCCCCTTCAAAAGCCGAAGCGATACTAACCGGGCGGCAGGAATCAGGCTTCAAGACGCCGATAGTTTAGGTAATTTCTTTTTACAGTGAAAATAATGGTATTTTAAAAAAAGTAAATAACATAAGCACTGCTTTATAGTTAGTTCAGTTAGTATGCAAAGTTTCATGATCTTATTTAAAGTATTTTATGAATAACAGCGGTTTATTGTTTATTTTGGAGGTAACTGGATTTTTTTTCTATCGAGAAAATTTTACGAAATCGTGTTTTCGTCTAACATAATCCTTAACATTAATGCTCAACTTTACCATATATTTATTTCAAAATTAATGCTGCAATATTTTGGGCATAACGAAGGATCTTGCTAAGACATTTGAGATTATATTTCCCCTTAATAGTTATTTTGCAACCATGTACCTTACATAGTTTGAAGAGCAATATGAGAATTAAAGTGATTCGACTTCGTAATGTGAAATTATTTTATTAATCAAACTTAACTTTTTATTACAAGATATTATTATTCTTTTCAGTGAACTAGTGAATGATGATGAGGATGATAAACAATGTCTAAAATTTACATTACTAAATGCATCCATTATTTTGCCACCCTTAGGAGTGAAATTTCTTCTCCAAATTAATATGGGACCATCTCTAATGTATAATCTATTAAACAATAGAAGAACCATCATAATCGGTTCAGAATTGACGAAGATGTCCATCGCGTAAAACATATAATGTACAAAAGCGTACAGTTGACTTGTAAACCTCCCTTTTTTCGAGGTCGGCTAAAATATCAAGTGAGTTCGGACGCGGAGTATTTACGAATGAAATATATTTGCTGATGTAGCTTTTTTTTAATTTTACAATAGGCACTAAATTTTTTTCTTTGCCGATTCTCACGGCACCTCTTTGTTTAATAAGCATAACGGTTCGCTCGTGACTCCACCGCTGCATGGTCGTTATCCTATTTACAGGAAGATTTTTTATGGATTTCGTGGATTTAGTGACGGCTCCGTCGCCCAGTGGCTTAGCAATGAGTTGCAGCGCTGAGGGCCCCGGTTTCGACTCCTGCAGGGATCAAGGATTTGTATGTCCCAAAAATAATTGCTCCGGGTCTGAATGTTTCTCCTTGTGAAATTTATGTATGTAAACTGCCTCTACGATACAGGAGAAAATCCTAGTGTAGGTAACACTATATGTAAAAAAAAGCTACTTAGTTGGATGGTTGGATTAAATTATTTGTCCAACATGTCCCCAAATTCCATTCAAAGCTAAAGTGGTAACCCATTCGCTTTCGCGGAAATCTAGCAAACTGTTTCTCTTTACTATGTATTGTTCAATCCTATGATTCATAGTTAAGCAAATTTTAAGTTGATTGGTCATGACTAAGAAACTTTTTAGAAACTTTAAAGCTTAAAAAACTTCTGTTAAAAATCTTTAACATAAGCAGTCATGATAGATCGCTTAAAGTTCTACGGTCAACCGGGGGAGTTATTCTCGCCATACATTCTAATCCAACCAAATACTTTAAGAATTCCTTCATGGTCAAGGCCATGTTCTTATGAAATGAACTTGTGAAAACAAACAAATTAATTGTGTGAAAACACTGGTTAAGTTTACGTCAAAAATCACTACCTATCACTATAAGATCACAAATTATCATTAGATAGTCCACACCACCATCTTTTTCTTTTAAAGTAAGGGTGACAAACGAACACATAGTCCACCTGATGGTAAGTGTATGCTGCGATACATAGACATCTACATTTATCCTTGATTAAGAATCAAAGCGCAGACGCGTTTTCACTCCTGAGGACTAAGATGGAATGCCTCGTTTCAAGTAAAGGGGCAAAAAAGGGGCTCCGGATCTCTACACTCACTATATGAAATACAGCAGCACTAAGCTGCTATTTTTCGCTGGTATTCTGTGAGAGCGTGGTCCTTCCCCGGTCGAGCCGACCCATTCGTGCTACAACCATCATACAGCTGCAGCGAGGCTCTACAACGTATAAAACTTCGTAATGTAATTTGTAATTTATACTACTTGTGATTGTTGTCGCTTTGTTGAAACTTCATCTTCATTTTTGTAATCTGGTTAACCACTTGTACTAGTTTCACAATATTATTTCAAATTATTTAAGTATTTATCCAAAATATGGAAATTAATGTTTTTTGTTCTTATTTTATGCCCTACCGCTTTCATACCGTTCATCAGATTGCGCTAAAACTTAGTCAACTTATTTCTTGCACTTGCTCGAGGGTTATAGGCATAGTACAATTAACTTACACTAGGTGGTGCACGTATCGTACCGACAAATTTATTAAAAAGTCATATGTCATTCATTTTCAATGAACCTATTATCATTCCTAATAAAACAATATAACATCCATTTGAAAGGATATTTCACAATTATTTCTTCTACGGCAGCAATGCGCAGAGTACCAGTTAGCTTACCATAAAAACCAAAAAGTTTCGCCTCACGGTATCATTAGGGTGTTTAAAGATAATGTAATTTTCATTTGCTATGTTTAATAGTGTCTTAAAATTTGATCGATTTTGTTTTATATTTAAATATAATGTTTAGTCTTTAAATATATTCATAAGATGTCTATGCGACTATAAAACAAGCTGCAGTATCATTACTCTTATGTTCTCCGTATTCTCATATCTATGTGAGGCTTTGTTTTGACTACTCATACATAATCTCAAACAGTTTCTATGGGAGAAGATTTATTTTGAGAACTCTTAAAATGTTTTCAATTGACTAGGGCGTCAAATACTTGCAATCGTAAGTTTCAGTGGTCTTCTATAGATTGAACTCGAGTTGCTAACTAATAAATTTTAAAGCGCCGAGCCTCTACCGCTCAACCACGGCTTCAGATGTCACTGACCATAGCACAATACCGGTCTGAGTTTCTCCTGTCTGTCAATTAGACAATGACGCTAGTGACGTAGCCCTTGCTGACAACATTTATTTATCTAACTGAAAGGTACGCTTAGTCTGTTCCTTGCCTCACTTTTATGTTTTGTTTGAACGAAGAAAGCGTGCCGATTCATTCAAAACTGGTTCTGCTTTGCTGATATGCTTTGTAACCGATTTACGGAATTGAATTTAATATCTATCTAAAAGACTAAGTGCTAGCTGTAAATTTTACGGTACGCCGGAAATCTGGGTTCTGGACATGCATGTATTTTTTATAGAATAAGGGTGACAAACGAGCACACAGTCCACCTGATGGTGAGTGGATGCTGTGGCCTCTAGATATCTACATTTATCTTCAATTTTGAATCAAAATGCACATGCGTTGTCACCCCCGATGGCTAAGAAGGAATGCCTCCTTTCCAGTAATACGTCTCCGGTTCTCTACACTCACCATACGAAACATAGGTGTATTAAGTTTCTGTTTTATGTTGGTATGCTCCCTGGTCGAGCCTGGCTACAACCATAATATACGAGTAGCTGCAGCGTGGCTTTACCACGTGTAAATGTTTGAGAAATAAAATTCCAGGACATGATGTGAAGTCCGCCAACAAGCACAAAGCGTGACGAAATCGCTCCATAAGCTTCTTAGAAGCTTATGGTTTTATAATAGAACCGGGTTCGAACCCGATTGCTCGATACTGTGAAATTTACGTCGATCGCTTTATCCCGAAGTTACTACGGCTCCCAAGCGCCCTACGAGGGTGACACTGAAGGTTCTCAGAAAATCACAGGTTTCCGTTATCCTTCCATCCATGACAGCCTATCAGAAGTCCACAACAGAACAACATAGGCCCATACAACAATAACATAACAACATAGGAACATAGTCCTTTGCCATAGATTGCCTCATTGAAGGGATATTTGCCATAGTTGCCAAACTTGGCAAGTGAATTAGCAACCGCAGTGTTTTGTTCTGCTGTTATCATGAAGATGCTGCTGCCCATCCCCTGGTTTGTTTTCCCCTGTCGCCACTTACGACATCTACGAAATTGTATGAATTAGTGGATATTCTTACACCGACACTACTCGGTCAACAATTAGGTGAATAACGTACTGAAAATCTAACGTAAGTATACGGAGGGATCATCATCATCTGATGGAATGATCCCCCTATATTAAGCTCTCATAGTCCGATTAAGCTGTACAAATCAACTTGCTAACAAAACTAACATTACCGAATAAAATCCATTTAACACCATGGGTTATGACCCAAGTTCATTCATTCGGTCATTACTCTGTACTAGGGTTGCCAGAGGGTCGGGATTCGTATGGATTCTCCCGACATTTCAAAGGATCTCCAGACTCCCGACAAAACTCAAAATCTCCAGATAAACAGCTTTCCTTCACATCGCAGCTGCTTTTGATTTCAAAGGATCTCCAGACTCCCGACAAAACTCAAAACCTCCAGATAAACAGCTTTCCTTCACATCGCAGCCGCTTTTGATTTCAAAGGATCTCCAAACTCCCGACAAAGCTCAAAATCTCCAGATAAACAGCTTTCCTTCACATCGCAGCTTTTGATTAAATGAAAGCTGAGTAAGTTATTAGACTGAACTTTGAAGTAAATTGTCTGAATGTTAAATCTCTTCTGAAAACTAATAAAGGATCCAAATTGGTGGACTCAGTAAAGTCCAATGCCAAATACATGTGGCAACAAAAAATTAAGTGTACTTAAATTAGTTATGTGTCAACAATGTTACGTCTTTTTGTAACCATTTCGTTTAAAAAATAAACTTTTTATTCATAATATTTGTTTCTCTCATCCCGAAATTTCTAAATTTTGTCCAGATATTTTGATCTCCCGATCTGGCATTCCTACTCCGCACTCAAGTCTATTATTCCGTTGTAGTACATTGCGCGTCACCGTAGTGTCCTCTCGAATTAATTTAATACAAACCCAGATATGGAACGATTTTATTCTGTCACCTTTTTGCATACTAATGAGTTAAAGTGCAGGCTTTCGATATTCGATTGCTTTTGTTTAGTGGCGCGTGATTAAACTATTGAACCGTTTCAAGACAGCTGAATTGTAGTGTTTGATTGTTTTATACATCTTCAATCGAAAAAGAAATTGAAAACTAGCTGCATATAAGTAATACTCTTAAGCCGGCATTTGCAGTTTCAAATCAAATCAAATCATTTATTTCGCTAAAACATGTGTACAGCCGGATGGGTACAGAGTCAATATTTGTTTTGGCATGCGTAAAAATTGTTTAAAATTAATATGTTAAAAAAACAAATAAAAATAAAAATAGAAACAAACATCGTAATGATTGTATTTATGTTTTTAGAAAAACACAACAAAATCAGAAAAATTAATTTTTGTTTATTTGAGAAGTATCACGCAAAATTCTGGATCTATAGTAATTTACTTAGTTAAGCAAAAACAATAAAAATAAAATCAAAATTTATGGTTAAAGAATTCATTGATATTATAAAAGGCAGTATTTATTAGCCACTGCTTTAAAGTTTTTTTCCTTCGCCTTAATGGGTGTTCACGAATATTTTTTTGTAGCCAATAATCACGGGATGGGCAAAGAAGGAGTTTTTTTTTAGAGAAATAAATATATATTGAAGACATTTGAATTCTCTAAATAAATACTGAAGTAGCGTACCAGAGAGAAGCACCATTGTTAATTCCATTATCATCAACGAAAATTATTGACTTTTTCTTTCTAGTAATTCTTAGTTTCTCAGGAGGAGTAGATGGTTTTTCAACACCATGTCTTGGGAAGTGCGTAAAGCCGTTGGTCCTACTTCTGATGAGATAATGAAGGACCTGATCCGTATGGTCACGGGGGACTACGGGTGCACAGGCACGTGACAGCAGGGGTGCTGGAAAGCACCCGAAACGTCTGGTATTAAAAATAAAATAAATAAAACGCGGTAAAATCCGTAAAAGTAGTTTTATTCAATGTGTAGTGTTCGCGTAAATATAAGAAATTATTAAGTATAATTTAACTGTTATTATGCGCAAAATATACTTATCTTTATTTTTACGCACAATCCCTAACGGGGTAGCCAGAGAGAACAGATCGCCAAGTGTCACGATCCTTACATACCTCTTTTGCTTCTTTCAGGTTCATTAACTTCTTCATATATGCACGTCTAGGTATCCGAGTACTCTTGACCCTCCCCTCTTCGAGAAATTTGCTCACATGGTCTTCGAAAGTTAGTCTCGGTCTACCTCGACACCTTTTAATATTTACTTTCGCTCTATATATTTTCTTCACCATTCGGTCTTCACTCATTCGTTCAACGTGCGCAAACCATTGGAGTACGCCCCTATCAATTTTTGTGATAAGGTCATCTTTCAATCCTGCCATATTGCGAATCTCTTCGTTTCGCTTTCGGTCGGCTATGCTAACGCCACACATTTTACGAAGAGATCGCATCTCCACTGCATTCAAATTGCTTTTATGCTTCTTCTGGCATACCCAGGTTTCGCTGCCATATAACAAAGTCGGTACCAACACTGCGTTATGTATTGCAAGGCGTGCACTCTTCACCACGCCTTGCCTTTTTACTAATGCATTCAGGGCACCATTGACTTTGTTTCCGGCAGCGACACGCCTATCCACATCTAAATCACATCTTCCATCCCGGCTGAAAGCACTCCCCAAGTATACAATTTCATATACCTGTTCTAGACATTCCTGATTTACCCATATTTCATATTTCGTTCTCTCTTCGTCCTTTTCAAATACCAGAACCTTAGTTTTATTAGCATTCAAACGTAGACCTTTAATTTCACATTCCTCTTTCATACACGTGACTAATGCCTGCAGTTTTGCTTCTGATGGTGCAATAAGCACTGCATCATCAGCATACAGCAGCAATTAACTTTTATGTCACCCAATTTCACACCCAAACAGCTATTTTTCAGCTTCTGTAAACAGCTGTCGAGATACAGTATGAATAGCCAGGAAAACATAACCTTATCAAATGCTTTCTCCAGATCCACAAAAGCACAGAAAATCCTCTGGTTAACACTCAGAAGCTTCTCCTTGATCATGCGGAGAGAAAACATTTGATCCGTGCATCCTCTTCCAGGTCTAAATCCGCATTGTGCCTCCCATAAGAATCTTTCCGATTTCTCTTGCATCCTACGTGTCAAAACCTTCGAGTAAACTTTACTTGCTAAACTGGTCAAGCTGATCGTCCGATAGCACCCGCAGTCAAAATGTGAACCTTTACCTTTATATAAAGGCACAATGATCGCGGATCGCCAATCATCCGGGACATCTCCCGTCCGCCAGCACAAATTGCACAGCAGATGAAAGCTGTCCCAGACGCGAGGCCCACCGTACTTGATCATTTCAGCAGTAACTCTGTCTAGTCCCGCAGCCTTACCACATTTCAAACTTCGAATCGCACGTTCAATCTCTTTCATGCTGATGACCTCAGTGTCATCGAGGTCCGTGTCTGGCGTGCCAGTCACGGCGTCACCCCCGGATCCTTCACTAAGATCATGACACGCATACATTTCTCTATAAATTTCACTCCATCGCTGCATGACGTCCGATTTTTCTGAGATGACGTCATTGGTTCTCGAAAGCACTTTGTTCATTCTTAAGGCTGTCACACCACTCCGGGACCTTCCAACCTCCTTCCAGAAGAGTTTGGAGTTTTCCCTAAAGTTGTGCGACAACCTCTCGTCCGCTTCTATTCTACACCTTTCACGTACTTCCTCTATCAATGTTTTCGCATGAACTTTCTGCAGCTTATATCTTTCTTTCATCTTCTCTCTCATATGCTCATCGTTACTAGAGGCCAAGTAGTCTAACCATGCTTTTTTCTTCTTTTTTACAGCTTCTCTCACTTCATCATTCCACCATGCATCTCTTCTTTTACTTCTACCTCTTTTTGTCGTTCCACATACTTCTTCCGCTGCACTTACCATTCCATCCCTAAGGTTCTGCCATGTTCTCTCCACACATTCTTTCCTGCCATCGATGATGTCAAGCTTTTCGGCTACCCTCTTGTGATATTTGTCCCTAGTATCCGCTTCCTGAAGCTTCCAGCTTCGGATGCGCAAAATACGATAAAATAAAAAAAATGTGACTATGTTGCGTATATAGTTTAAACTCTGTTTCGGTTAGTTTATTACATTCGTTAATATTCTGAGGTTATAGTCTAGGTTTGTCAGGGAAACGCCATTAAAAACTAAGAAATTCACAAAATAAGTAGATGGTAAAAAAAGTACTTTTGATATTTAAACATTGAAATGCGTCGGTACGGTCCCCATCACGCGACTACACAATGAAATGCAGGTGCATTGAAACAATGCAACAAACACTCTTGCGTAAAATGACGCTCAATTATGTGCTTCTAATTTACCTCCCAATTTTGCTTAGTTACAGCATCTTAAGGTTACATGCGGACTCGACTCGACTCAACTACTGACGTGAACCACTCATTTGTTGATAACATTGCTAATATTTGTTCTTTTAAATAAAAAAAAACATTATACAAGTGTATAAAAGAACGAAGGATGTTCGATTTCATGGAATAACGGTCAGAAATAATTTAAAGCGATTAGTATCTAACTTAAAACAAAACAAGACCAGTCTCGTCGTTTAGGCGTGCAAAACTGCTTTTACCCACTTAGAACGATCTAGGTTTCAGATCGAGGAAGATCAACCGGACCATTGATATTTCAATCGCGTTTAGGACTTGTCAGATACATATTGAACAACGCAGCTTGGTTTCTTGACACACATCGTTGGTTATTTTGTCTTTTCTAAATATTTACACTGCTTTTTAACGCAATGTATTGGTAGAGGCGGCTAGACTGGGGAATCACGCTCTTACAGAATAGCAGCGTAAATCGCAGCTTAATGCTGCTGTGTTTGTTATGGTGAGTGTAGGGAACCGGATATGCTTTTTACTGGAAACTAGGTATATCATCTTAGTCCTCAGGCGTGACAACGCACACGTTCATAGTTGTAGCACGAATGGTTTGGTTTTATTGCAAAATTACCACGCTCTCACAGAAGACTGACGTAACGTAGCTCTATGTTCCGTACGGTGAGTATTGAAAGCCATATTAATTCGGGCAGGGAGGTATTTAATATTTGTCCTCAGGGGTAACAACGCATCTTAATTTCGATTCTTAATCGAGGAATGATTTTATAGATATGTATATGACTCACAGCGTCCACATAACACCAGTTAGACTGTGTGCTCATTTGTCACCCTTATTCTATAAGAGCCGTAGTAGCTCAGATAGTTAACGCTCGCTGTAAATATAACAGAACGCGAGTAACCCGGGTTCGATCCCCGCCGGCACCAATGAAATTGTTAAATGAAAAAAATAACAAAATATTTCGAAGACATGTGAAGTTCGCCAACACGCATTGGGGCAGCGCGGCGGATACTTCCTTGCCCTAAAACAATCCCAGAAATGAGGGGAGGCCTGTGCCCAGCAGAGGGACGTATATACTACTATACGTAGGCTGTAACTTTACTTTTATTCTATAAATAAACAGACAGACATACTCGTACTATACGAACATTGCTCTTCCCTATCGAGCCTGTCCCGCAGTTGGGAGTTTTAAGGACCGTCTTTTGCTTTGACGTTGTGCATACGTTTATGACACCATAATATAATGTCTTGCGTAGTGAATATAAAAAAAACTGAAGTGACCAACGAACTGACAGTCCACCTGATGGTAAGTGGCTACTGCAGTCCATGGTCACCTGCAACCAACTTCAAATAAAGAAGGCTGCTAATACTTTGTCACCTCTGCGAAATAAGATAGAATAACTCTATAAGCATCAAATTGGAATGTAGATGAGTACTCAAATAGAAAAGTGTGGTGCCAACAGAGACGGAATCCAAACAGAGAAGAAGTCCTACCAGCTAGTAGTTCTTAAGATATTTTTTAGGGATATGGTGACAAACGGGCACACAGTCTATCTGAAGGCAAGTGGATGCTGTGGCCCATATTCATCTACATTTATCCACAATTAAGAACCAAAATACAGATGTGTTATAACCCCTGAGAACTATGACTACTACTATACTAGATGGAATGCCTCGTTTTGAGTAAAAAGAATCGTCTTAATATATCTATTGCCTAGGACAAAGTCGGCTAAGAAAGCATAGTGCCTAATTCTGCAAACTCTATGGCCTACTCGCCTTTCACTATTGTCGTCCTGTTGCGTAATGTGTATTCTGATCGTAAGCGACACAACTTCCCCCTTCAAAAGCCGAAGCGATACTAACCGGGCGGCAGGAATCAGGCTTCAAGACGCCGATAGTTTAGGTAATTTCTTTTTACAGTGAAAATAATGGTATTTTAAAAAAAGTAAATAACATAAGCACTGCTTTATAGTTAGTTCAGTTAGTATGCAAAGTTTCATGATCTTATTTAAAGTATTTTATGAATAACAGCGGTTTATTGTTTATTTTGGAGGTAACTGGATTTTTTTTCTATCGAGAAAATTTTACGAAATCGTGTTTTCGTCTAACATAATCCTTAACATTAATGCTCAACTTTACCATATATTTATTTCAAAATTAATGCTGCAATATTTTGGGCATAACGAAGGATCTTGCTAAGACATTTGAGATTATATTTCCCCTTAATAGTTATTTTGCAACCATGTACCTTACATAGTTTGAAGAGCAATATGAGAATTAAAGTGATTCGACTTCGTAATGTGAAATTATTTTATTAATCAAACTTAACTTTTTATCACAAGATATTATTATTCTTTTCAGTGAACTAGTGAATGATGATGAGGATGATAAACAATGTCTAAAATTTACATTACTAAATGCATCCATTATTTTGCCACCCTTAGGAGTGAAATTTCTTCTCCAAATTAATATGGGACCATCTCTAATGTATAATCTATTAAACAATAGAAGAACCATCATAATCGGTTCAGAATTGACGAAGATGTCCATCGCGTAAAACATATAATGTACAAAAGCGTACAGTTGACTTGTAAACCTCCCTTTTTTCGAGGTCGGCTAAAATATCAAGTGAGTTCGGACGCGGAGTATTTACGAATGAAATATATTTGCTGATGTAGCTTTTTTTTAATTTTACAATAGGCACTAAATTTTTTTCTTTGCCGATTCTCACGGCACCTCTTTGTTTAATAAGCATAACGGTTCGCTCGTGACTCCACCGCTGCATGGTCGTTATCCTATTTACAGGAAGATTTTTTATGGATTTCGTGGATTTAGTGACGGCTCCGTCGCCCAGTGGCTTAGCAATGAGTTGCAGCGCTGAGGGCCCCGGTTTCGACTCCTGCAGGGATCAAGGATTTGTATGTCCCAAAAATAATTGCTCCGGGTCTGAATGTTTCTCCTTGTGAAATTTATGTATGTAAACTGCCTCTACGATACAGGAGAAAATCCTAGTGTAGGTAACACTATATGTAAAAAAAAAGCTACTTAGTTGGATGGTTGGATTAAATTATTTGTCCAACACGTCCCCAAATTCCATTCAAAGCTAAAGTGGTAACCCATTCGCTTTCGCGGAAATCTAGCAAACTGTTTCTCTTTACTATGTATTGTTCAATCCTATGATTCATAGTTAAGCAAATTTTAAGTTGATTGGTCATGACTAAGAAACTTTTTAGAAACTTTAAAGCTTAAAAAACTTCTGTTAAAAATCTTTAACATAAGCAGTCATGATAGATCGCTTAAAGTTCTACGGTCAACCGAAGGAGTTATTCTCGCCATACATTCTAATCCAACCAAATACTTTAAGAATTCCTTCATGGTCAAGGCCATGTTCTTATGAAATGAACTTGTGAAAACAAACAAATTAATTGTGTGAAAACACTGGTTAAGTTTACGTCAAAAATCACTACCTATCACTATAAGATCACAAATTATCATTAGATAGTCCACACCACCATCTTTTTCTTTTAAAGTAAGGGTGACAAACGAACACATAGTCCACCTGATGGTAAGTGTATGCTGCGATACATAGACATCTACATTTATCCTTGATTAAGAATCAAAGCGCAGACGCGTTTTCACTCCTGAGGACTAAGATGGAATGCCTCGTTTCAAGTAAAGGGGCAAAAAAGGGGCTCCGGATCTCTACACTCACTATATGAAATACAACAGCACTAAGCTGCTATTTTTCGCTGGTATTCTGTGAGAGCGTGGTCCTTCCCCGGTCGAGCCGACCCATTCGTGCTACAACCATCATACAGCTGCAGCGAGGCTCTACAACGTATAAAACTTCGTAATGTAATTTGTAATTTATACTACTTGTGATTGTTGTCGCTTTGTTGAAACTTCATCTTCATATTTGTAATCTGGTTAACCACTTGTACTTGTTTCACAATATTATTTCAAATTATTTAAGTAATTATCCAAAATATGGAAATTAATGTTTTTTGTTCTTATTTTATGCCCTACCGCTTTCATACCGTTCATCAGATTGCGCTAAAACTTAGTCAACTTATTTCTTGCACTTGCTCGAAGGTTATAGGCATAGTACAATTAACTTACACTAGGTGGTGCACGTATCGTACCGACAAATTTATTAAAAAGTCATATGTCATTCATTTTCAATGAATCTATTATTCCTAATAAAACAATATAACATCCATTTGAAAGGATATTTCACAATTATTTCTTCTACGGCAGCAATGCGCAGAGTACCAGTTAGCTTACCATAAAAACCAAAAAGTTTCGCCTCACGGTATCATTAGGGTGTTTAAAGATAATGTAATTTTCATTTGCTATGTTTAATAGTGTCTTAAAATTTGATCAATTTTGTTTTATATTTAAATATAATGTTTAGTCTTTAAATATATTCATAAGATGTCTATGCGACTATAAAACAAGCTGCAGTATCATTACTCTATGTTCTCCGTATTCTCATATCTATGTGAGGCTTTGTTTTGACTACTCATACATAATCTCAAACAGTTTCTATGGGAGAAGATTTATTTTGAGAACTCTTAAAATGTTTTCAATTGACTAGGGCGTCAAATACTTGCAATCGTAAGTTTCAGTGGTCTTCTATAGATTGAACTCGAGTTGCTAACTAATAAATTTTAAAGCGCCGAGCCTCTACCGCTCAACCACGGCTTCAGATGTCACTGACCATAGCACAATACCGGTCTGAGTTTCTCCTGTCTGTCAATTAGACAATGACGCTAGTGACGTAGCCCTTGCTGACAACATTTATTTATCTAACTGAAAGGTACGCTTAGTCTGTTCCCTGCCTCACTTTTATGTTTTGTTTGAACGAAGAAAGCGTGCCGATTCATTCAAAACTGGTTCTGCTTTGCTGATATGCTTTGTAACCGATTTACGGAATTGAATTTAATATCTATCTAAAAGACTAAGTGCTAGCTGTAAATTTTACGGTACGCCGGAAATCTGGGTTCTGGACATGCATGTATTTTTTATAGAATAAGGGTGACAAACGAGCACACAGTCCACCTGATGGTGAGTGGATGCTGTGGCCTCTAGATATCTACATTTATCTTCAATTTTGAATCAAAATGCACATGCGTTGTCACCCCCGATGGCTAAGAAGGAATGCCTCCTTTCCAGTAATACGTCTCCGGTTCTCTACACTCACCATACGAAACATAGGTGTATTAAGTTTCTGTTTTATGTTGGTATGCTCCCTGGTCGAGCCTGGCTACAACCATAATATACGAGTAGCTGCAGCGTGGCTTTACCACGTGTAAATGTTTGAGAAATAAAATTCCAGGACATGATGTGAAGTCCGCCAACAAGCACAAAGCGTGACGAAATCGCTCCATAAGCTTCTTAGAAGCTTATGGTTTTATAATAGCACCGGGTTCGAACCCGATTGCTCGATACTGTGAAATTTACGTCGATCGCTTTATCCCGAAGTTACTACGGCTCCCAAGCGCCCTACGAGGGTGACACTGAAGGTTCTCAGAAAATCACAGGTTTCCGTTATCCTTCCATCCATGACAGCCTACCAGAAGTCCACAACAGAACAACATAGGCCCATACAACAATAACATAACAACATAGGAACATAGTCCTTTGCCATAGATTGCCTCATTGAAGGGATATTTGCCATAGTTGCCAAACTTGGCAAGTGAATTAGCAACCGCAGTGTTTTGTTCTGCTGTTATCATGAAGATGCTGCTGCCCATCCCCTGGTTTGTTTTCCCCTGTCGCCACTTACGACATCTACGAAATTGTATGAATTAGTGGATATTCTTACACCGACACTACTCGGTCAACAATTAGGTGAATAACGTACTGAAAATCTAACGTAAGTATACGGAGGGATCATCATCATCTGATGGAATGATCCCCCTATATTAAGCTCTCTTAGTCCGATTAAGCTGTACAAATCAACTTGCTAACAAAACTAACATTACCGAATAAAATCCATTTAACACCATGGGTTATGACCCAAGTTCATTCATTCGGTCATTACTCTGTACTAGGGTTGCCAGAGGGTCGGGATTCGTATGGATTCTCCCGACATTTCAAAGGATCTCCAGACTCCCGACAAAACTTAAAATCTCCAGATAAACAGCTTTCCTTCACATCGCAGCTGCTTTTGATTTCAAAGGATCTCCAGACTCCCGACAAAACTCAAAACCTCCAGATAAACAGCTTTCCTTCACATCGCAGCCGCTTTTGATTTCAAAGGATCTCCAAACTCCCGACAAAGCTCAAAATCTCCAGATAAACAGCTTTCCTTCACATCGCAGCTTTTGATTAAATGAAAGCTGAGTAAGTTATTAGACTGAACTTTGAAGTAAATTGTCTGAATGTTAAATCTCTTCTGAAAACTAATAAAGGATCCAAATTGGTGGACTCAGTAAAGTCCAATGCCAAATACATGTGGCAACAAAAAATTAAGTGTACTTAAATTAGTTATGTGTCAACAATGTTACGTCTTTTTGTAACCATTTCATTTAAAAAATAAACTTTTTATTCATAATATTTGTTTCTCTCATCCCGAAATTTCTAAATTTTGTCCAGATATTTTGATCTCCCGATCTGGCATTCCTACTCCGCACTCAAGTCTATTATTCCGTTGTAGTACATTGCGCGTCGCCGTAGTGTCCTCTCGAATTAATTTAATACAAACCCAGATATGGAACGATTTTATTCTGTCACCTTTTTGCATACTAATGAGTTAAAGTGCAGGCTTTCGATATTCGATTGCTTTTGTTTAGTGGCGCGTGATTAAACTATTGAACCATTTCAAGACAGCTGAATTGTAGTGTTTGATTGTTTTATACATCTTCAATCGAAAAAGAAATTGAAAACTAGCTGCATATAAGTAATACTCTTAAGCCGGCATTTGCAGTTTCAAATCAAATCAAATCATTTATTTCGCTAAAACATGTGTACAGCCGGATGGGTACAGAGTCAATATTTGTTTTGGCATGCGTAAAAATTGTTTAAAATTAATATGTTAAAAAAACAAATAAAAATAAAAATAGAAACAAACATCGTAATGATTGTATTTATGTTTTTAGAAAAACACAACAAAATCAGAAAAATTAATTTTTGTTTATTTGAGAAGTATCACGCAAAATTCTGGATCTATAGTAATTTACTTAGTTAAGCAAAAACAATAAAAATAAAATCAAAATTTATGGTTAAAGAATTCATTGATATTATAAAAGGCAGTATTTATTAGCCACTGCTTTAAAGTTTTTTTCATTCGCCTTAATGGGTGTTCACGAATATTTTTTTGTAGCCAATAATCACGGGATGGGCAAAGAAGGAGTTTTTTTTTAGAGAAATAAATATATATTGAAGACATTTGAATTCTCTAAATAAATACTGAAGTAGCGTACCAGAGAGAAGCACCATTGTTAATTCCATTATCATCAACGAAAATTATTGACTTTTTCTTTCTAGTAATTCTTAGTTTCTCAGGAGGAGTAGATGGTTTTTCAACACCATGTCTTGGGAAGTGCGTAAAGCCGTTGGTCCTACTTCTGATGAGATAATGAAGGACCTGATCCGTATGGTCACGGGGGACTACGGGTGCACAGGCACGTGACAGCAGGGGTGCTAGAAAGCACCCGAAACGTCTGGTATTAAAAATAAAATAAATAAAACGCGGTAAAATCCGTAAAAGTAGTTTTATTCAATGTGTAGTGTTCGCGTAAATATAAGAAATTATTAAGTATAATTTAACTGTTATTATGCGCAAAATATACTTATCTTTATTTTTACGCACAATCCCTAACGGGGTAGCCAGAGAGAACAGATCGCCAAGTGTCACGATCCTTACATACCTCTTTTGCTTCTTTCAGGTTCATTAACTTCTTCATATATGCACGTCTAGGTATCCGAGTACTCTTGACCCTCCCCTCTTCGAGCAATTTGCTCACATGGTCTTCGAAAGTTAGTCTCGGTCTACCTCGACACCTTTTAATATTTACTTTCGCTCTATATATTTTCTTCACCATTCGGTCTTCACTCATTCGTTCAACGTGCGCAAACCATTGGAGTACGCCCCTATCAATTTTTGTGATAAGGTCATCTTTCAATCCTGCCATATTGCGAATCTCTTCGTTTCGCTTTTGGTCGGCTATGCTAACGCCACACATTTTACGAAGAGATCGCATCTCCACTGCATTCAACTTGCTTTTATGCTTCTTCTGGCATACCCAGGTTTCGCTGCCATATAACAAAGTCGGTACCAACACTGCGTTATGTATTGCAAGGCGTGCACTCTTCACCACGCCTTGCCTTTTTACTAATGCATTCAGGGCACCATTGACTTTGTTTCCGGCAGCGACACGCCTATCCACATCTAAATCACATCTTCCATCCCGGCTGAAAGCACTCCCCAAGTATACAATTTCATATACCTGTTCTAGACATTCCTGATTTACCCATATTTCATATTTCGTTCTCTCTTCGTCCTTTTCAAATACCAGAACCTTAGTTTTATTAGCATTCAAACGTAGACCTTTAATTTCACATTCCTCTTTCATACACGTGACTAATGCCTGCAGTTTTGCTTCTGATGGTGCAATAAGCACTGCATCATCAGCATACAGCAGCAATTAACTTTTATGTCACCCAATTTCACACCCAAACAGCTATTTTTCAGCTTCTGTAAACAGCTGTCGAGATACAGTATGAATAGCCAGGAAAACATGACACAACCCTGTTTTACGCCCGCTTGGACGCTAAACGTGGGTGACAGGTCATGCCCTATCCGCACACAGGCTTTACAGTCATAGTAAAGTGACTGCACATCCCTTAACAATCGACCATCCACACCATATCCCGGCAACAGTTCCCACATTTTCTTCCTTATAACCTTATCAAGTGCTTTCTCCAGATCCACAAAAGCACAGAAAATCCTCTGGTTAACACTCAGAAGCTTCTCCGTGATCATGCGGAGAGAAAACATTTGATCCGTGCATCCTCTTCCAGGTCTAAATCCGCATTGTGCCTCCCATAAGAATCTTTCCGATTTCTCTTGCATCCTACGTGTCAAAACCTTCGAGTAAACTTTACTTGCTAAACTGGTCAAGCTGATCGCCCGATAGCACCCGCAGTCAAAATGTGAACCTTTACCTTTATATAAAGGCACAATGATCGCGGATCGCCAATCATCCGGGACATCTCCCGTCCGCCAGCACAAATTGCACAGCAGATGAAAGCTGTCCCAGACGCGAGGCCCACCGTACTTGATCATTTCAGCAGTAACTCTGTCTAGTCCCGCAGCCTTACCACATTTCAAACTTCGAATCGCACGTTCAATCTCTTTCACGCTGATGACCTCAGTGTCATCGAGGTCCGTGTCTGGCGTGCCAGTCACGGCGTCACCCCCGGATCCTTCACTAAGATCATGACACGCATACATTTCTCTATAAATTTCACTCCATCGCTGCATGACGTCCGATTTTTCTGAGATGACGTCATTGGTTCTCGAAAGCACTTTGTTCATTCTTAAGGCTGTCACACCACTCCGGGACCTTCCAACCTCCTTCCAGAAGAGTTTGGAGTTTTCCCTAAAGTTGTGCGACAACCTCTCGTCCGCTTCTATTCTACACCTTTCACGTACTTCCTCTATCAATGTTTTCGCATGAACTTTCTGCAGCTTATATCTTTCTTCTCTCTCATATGCTCATCGTTACTAGAGGCCAAGTAGTCTAACCATGCTTTTTTCTTCTTTTTTACAGCTTCTCTCACTTCATCATTCCACCATGCATCTCTTCTTTTACTTCTACCTCTTTTTGTCGTTCCACATACTTCTTCCGCTGCACTTACCATTCCATCCCTAAGGTTCTGCCATGTTCTCTCCACAGATTCTTTCCTGCCATCGATGGTGTCAACCTTTTCGGCTACCCTCTTGTGATATTTGTCCCTAGTATCCGCTTCCTGAAGCTTCCAGCTTCGGATGCGCAAAATACGATAAAATAAAAAAAATGTGACTATGTTGCGTATATAGTTTAAACTCTGTTTCGGTTAGTTTATTACATTCGTTAATATTCTGAGGTTATAGTCTAGGTTTGTCAGGGAAACGCCATTAAAAACTAAGAAATTTACAAAATAAGTAGATGGTAAAAAAAGTACTTTTGATATTTAAACATTGAAATGCGTCGGTACGGTCCCCATCACGCGACTACACAATGAAATGCAGGTGCATTGAAACAATGCAACAAACACTCTTGCGTAAAATGACGCTCAATTATGTGCTTCTAATTTACCTCCCAATTTTGCTTAGTTACAGCATCTTAAGGTTACATGCGGACTCGACTCGACTCAACTACTGACGTGAACCACTCATTTGTTGATAACATTGCTAATATTTGTTCTTTTAAATAAAAAAAAAACATTATACAAGTGTATAAAAGAACGAAGGATGTTCGATTTCATGGAATAACGGTCAGAAATAATTTAAAGCGATTAGTATCTAACTTAAAACAAAACAAGACCAGTCTCGTCGTTTAGGCGTGCAAAACTGCTTTTACCCACTTAGAACGATCTAGGTTTCAGATCGAGGAAGATCAACCGGACCATTGATATTTCAATCGCGTTTAGGACTTGTCAGATACATATTGAACAACGCAGCTTGGTTTCTTGACACACATCGTTGGTTATTTTGTCTTTTCTAAATATTTACACTGCTTTTTAACGCAATGTATTGGTAGAGGCGGCTAGACTGGGGAATCACGCTCTTACAGAATAGCAGCGTAAATCGCAGCTTAATGCTGCTGTGTTTGTTATGGTGAGTGTAGGGAACCGGATATGCTTTTTACTGGAAACTAGGTATATCATCTTAGTACTCAGGGGTGACAACGCACACGTTCATAGTTGTAGCACGAATGGTTTGGTTTTATTGCAAAATTACCACGCTCTCACAGAAGACTGACGTAACGTAGCTCTATGTTCCGTACGGTGAGTGTTGAAAGCCATATTAATTCGGGCAGGGAGGTATTTAATATTTGTCCTCAGGGGTAACAACGCATCTTAATTTCGATTCTTAATCGAGGAATGATTTTATAGATATGTATATGAGTCACAGCGTCCACATAACACCAGTTAGACTGTGTGCTCATTTGTCACCCTTATTCTATAAGAGCCGTAGTAGCTCAGATAGTTAACGCTCGCTGTAAATATAACAGAACGCGAGTAACCCGGGTTCGATCCCCGCCGGCACCAATGAAATTGTTAAATGAAAAAAATAACAAAATATTTCGAAGACATGTGAAGTTCGCCAACACGCATTGGGGCAGCGCGGCGGATACTTCCTTGCCCTAAAACAATCCCAGAAATGAGGGGAGGCCTGTGCCCAGCAGAGGGACGTATATACTACTATACGTAGGCTGTAACTTTACTTTTATTCTATAAATAAACAGACAGACATACTCGTACTATACGAACATTGCTCTTCCCTATCGAGCCTGTCCCGCAGTTGGGAGTTTTAAGGACCGTCTTTTGCTTTGACGTTGTGCATACGTTTATGACACCATAATATAATGTCTTGCGTAGTGAATATAAAAAAAACTGAAGTGACCAACGAACTGACAGTCCACCTGATGGTAAGTGGCTACTGCAGTCCATGGTCACCTGCAACCAACTTCAAATAAAGAAGGCTGCTAATACTTTGTCACCTCTGCGAAATAAGATAGAATAACTCTATAAGCATCAAATTGGAATGTAGATGAGTACTCAAATAGAAAAGTGTGGTGCCAACAGAGACGGAATCCAAACAGAGAAGAAGTCCTACCAGCTAGTAGTTCTTAAGATATTTTTTAGGGATATGGTGACAAACGGGCACACAGTCTATCTGAAGGCAAGTGGATGCTGTGGCCCATATTCATCTACATTTATCCACAATTAAGAACCAAAATACAGATGTGTTATAACCCCTGAGAACTATGACTACTACTATACTAGATGGAATGCCTCGTTTTGAGTAAAAAGAATCGTCTTAATATATCTATTGCCTAGGACAAAGTCGGCTAAGAAAGCATAGTGCCTAATTCTGCAAACTCTATGGCCTACTCGCCTTTCACTATTGTCCATTTTCATAAATTAAATATTCAAACTGTTGATTTTATAATACTTTTTTGTTAATAAGTTTGCAGAGCACGCTTTGCCTGTTTGAAATTTATTCATTCTGTTGGAATGTCTAGTCTCGTTTATTTACTACAGTCAAAAACGGCGATTATTACACAACTTTATGAGTGCCTTTTATGCTTTAAAAATACATTAACCTTTTTAACCCACTTTGAAAACGTGAATTAACAATTTGATGTTTCTGAATGTGTGTTACGCGATATCTTCTTTAATTCTGAACCAATTTCATTGATTCTTTTTTTTTTAAATTGATTATACTTTCTCTAAGAATGGCAAAGTAGGTTAGAGTCTTTTAATGCGACTATTTAAGCGATTGTGATATTTGTTAGTTAACTCAAAAGAGTAAAAAATATTGTAATATAATTTCGCATTTTGAAATCTGTGAGCTTAATGATTTAATTCTTCTGTAAGCACTAATTCAGAATGTGTTATTATAATATTATATCCTTTTTAGTTCTTTGAAGTATTACTTCATTATCGAATAAGTGCGACAAACGAACACACAGTATTCACACACAGGAGGTCCGCTTGATGATAAATGGATGCTGTGGCCCTTGGACATTCTTCATCTATTCTCGATTAATTCTCGAAAAATGAAGATGCCTTTTTACTCCTGAGTACTAAGATAGCATACCCCGTTTCCAGTAATAAGGAGTTTTCGGTTCTCTACGCTCATCATACGAAACACAGCAGCATTAAGGTTGACTCACGCTAGACCGAGTCGGGTCCGTGCCGAGAGTCGGTCGTGGCACGGTCACCGAGCCGATCCAGTTCCCGAAATTAAAAAGACGGGCCTCGATTGCGATCGCTCTGGACGATGCAGAATCTGATAATTCTTCAACTACAACCCGGAACCGAGTTGTTACCGAGCCTTGTCCGTTGCTCGGCCGTCACTCGGTTGCCGCTCGCGCTCGGTATGCCGTGCTACGGCCGGCACCCGGCTCGGACCCGACACGGTGTAGCGTGAGTCAACCTTTAAGCTGTTATTAAATACGTTGGTGTTCTGGGAGAGCGAATTTTTCATAAAAGTCAATTTTTCGTTAAAAAAATTTAAAATTTTATATTTTGATGAAACTCTTATTATATTTTTACCAATCTTACATAATTGCATGTTTGCTTACTCTACTAAACTAGTTTAGACTAGTTTACGGTACTAGGTTCCTTTTATGTATAGAATATATCTGTATGGCGACCACATTACCTGTTTTTTTTTTCACCAAGCAGAAATGTACTCTTTGCTGCTTTGTTTCGGTTAGAAGGGTGGATCATCATCTCGCTGGAATACTTACACGCTTAGCAATCGGTGGAGTTGTTATCAAAAAGACGATGCTTCCCGTGCGATTCTATTAAGTCCTGAAGATGACATTCTTTGTTTGAAAACGACTGATTAACCGATGTTGAAAATGTAATTAATGTACGTACACAAAAATGAAAGTAGTTTTACTAAATTAAGTGATTTTAATTCTGTAAATACTAGGAACAGACACAAGCTAGTATCACCAGTTACTCGACTCCACTGAGTCAGTAATTCATTCTTGGGGCGATGTATACGCTTTTCAACAATATCCCAGAAAATATACAAAATTTGACGTTCAAAGACGTGCAAAGTTCAAAAGCTTTATTAAAGTAAGTTTGTTTAAAAAGAGTTATTATAATATTAAATAATTTATGGATGATAATAACACCTGAGTAGGGTGATCGCTACCAAGCTATTTCTAATTTGTCTTGTGTTGTTAGTTGTAACATACATCATTGTTATATATGTTTTTTTTAATAGTCCCGCTGGGTTTCTTGCTGGTTCTTCCCAGGACAGAGGTTTTTTTCCGAACTAGCGGTAATTTAAAAAAGTGACTTTCAATAAGTATGGTTTATAATCTATATTGAATAAAAAAGTTTTAGTTTCTGTTTCTGACAATTATTGACTGCTCCGTGTTTAGCAATGAACTGCGGCACTAAGGGCCGCGGGTTTGAATTTGAATCACGCATGGAACAAGTATTTGTATTGCCTACAAATATTTGTATCGGGTCTTGATGTGTCTTTGTGAAATGTACGTATATAAACCGTCTCCACGATTCAGGGCTAATTCCTAGTGCGGGTAGTTCAAAATAATATTCGTGGTGTCTACGTATTTATAAATGGACATTCGCCACTCTTATAGCTACTGGTGCTCGAGATATCATTACGCAAGCCACCCGAGGCTATGTTTGTGCATAGCCGGTAGAAATTGTAATCACGCAAGTTTTTGCACCCAACGCTGCTCTATACGGAAGGTGTCTTACGAAGCGTTTAATAGAAGTCGTTTGCGCAATCTTTACCCGAGCGTCCAATGTTACGTATACATTGTAATGAATATTTAGTTATATTAGTAACAGAGAGAAATTAATTATGAGCTCAAAGAACCGACACGGCTATAAAGCAACAATGCAAAACTGATATGAATAAGCGTTTGTTAAGCTAAGTTAGTTTTACGTGGTAGCGCTGCAGCTACATTATAGTTCTAGCACGAATAGGATGGCTCGACCGGGGTAGGATCAAGCTCTCACAGAATACCAGCGTAAAATGTTTCGTATGGTGAGTGACGAGAACTCGAGACCCTTTTTACTGGAAACGACGAAATCCATCTTAGTCCTGGGCGACAACGCATCTGGTTTTTGATTCTTAATTGAGGATTAGAGATAAGAGATCTATGGTCTACGCATCTAAGCATCTACGTAGTATCAAGTGGACTGAGTGCTCGTTTGTCACAGTTATTTTATTCAAAAAAATCACCATATTCGGCTCTACACACCTACAGGTGTATTGATTGTTGCGGTCATACCGGAACCGATTTGCTTAAGCGACGATGGCCCCCCTATATACCTATTTACTTGTAACATTGTGACCGCATATAATTTGATGGATTTCACGTTTATAATATTCCTCTATCAGTGACCCACGGTTTTAATTATTATACTATCTAAGTTAACGCAAGAACACGGGATAGTCATTTAATCACATATAATAGGTAAAAAGTTATAATTTTTCCACGTCCGGTTGTTCCTAGCGTACGATTTACCATTCATCATCATTATCTTTACAACATATCAAAAATCTAATGCTAAACATAGATTGCCTCATAGAAGGGCGATTTGCCATATTTGCCACGTATGGCAGGTCTGTTGGCAACTGCATTTATTTATTACTTTAAGTTGTTACCAGGAAGATGCCTTTACTAAGTGTAACAGAGGGACGGCTTTTAATAACCTTTCGGGTGACATTTTTTAGTCACGTCCAAGTTCGCGAATTTCAAAAAGAAATATTAACAAGGCTATACACATTACTAACCATTAACATCATTAACCACTCATGGTAAGCTTAAATTGCTTGTGTTACGAGTGATTCACCAGTGCATAGACAAATGGCCAACCGTTTGTCCATGCGCTGGTGAATGTCTACGACAGGTGAATGGGATAAAATCCATAAAAATAGTTTTATTCTAAAACCTTTACCTGAAAAGCAGTATATTTTATTCTTAATTATCATACACGTTACTTACTGGTCAAACTCATCGGCGAGTGAATACACGACGAATAAACTAAGTAGTTAGAAGATGGTTTTAATTTAAAGGTAGAAAAGCGAGTTGTTATGCCACAGCCTTGAATAGCCACTTGTTATGTTACTACGGATGTATATTAGATTAAATCTGTGTTATTTTTTGTATAAGAGGGGGCAACTGAGCATGCGGCTCACCTTATACGTGATAGAGCATTGCTGCAACTATATTATGGTTCTAGTACGAATGGGTCGGCTCGACCGAGGAAGGACCACGCCCTCACAGAACACCAGCGTAAAATATTAGCTTGATGCTGCTGTGTTTCGTATAGTGAGTCTAGAGAACCGTAGACCCCCTTTTTAATGGAAACGAGGCATTCCGTCTTAGTCCAGCGGTGACAACGCATCAATCCTGGATTAAAATTCAAGATGCAGATGCGTTGTCTACCCCTGAGGACTGAGTTGGAATGCCTCGTTTCCAGTAAAAAAGGGTCTCCGGATCTCTACACTCACCACGCGAAACACAGCAGTATTAAGCTGCTATTTTACGCTCGTATTCTGTGAGAGCGTGGTTCTGCCCCGGTCGAGCCGACCCGCTCGTGCTACAACTCTACCATGTATAAAAAATTACCCAATACGTGCCATAGTTGCCACGCTTGGCAGGAGATATCGATTGGCTTATTAGGAGGACGCTGCTGCCCATCTGCTGCTTTGTCTCCCTATCTCGCCTCTTACGACAACCACGGAATGATATGCGGTAGTGGATATTCATCATCGACATGATATAACGATTGTTATATTTAATAAACAAAATTTAGTGTGAGGGTGTGAACACCACACTCAGTAACTAGTTTGTGAAACGTTATATGTAACGTTATTTTGCGGATTTCCGCAATGTAACGCCTGATTCTATTAATACTTATATAAAAGATGTTAAAAACTAATAAGTTAAGATCCGTATGAAAAAATAATTTTGATCACCTGAGAACGCTTCGTTTAGAGGCGAATCACGTGTATTATCGACTTTGGTGTCTTTCCTAATGTAGTGGTGTTGGGAGTAGTGATGCTGAAATTGAGAGGTGATCTAACTAGGTAGGTTTTGTAATGTAGATATTAGCTTATTATTTTTTAACATCTTTAATTAGTTGTGAGTATTGTCAATTTCTTTAAGGTAGCAATACATAAAGCCCCATATCGGACTGTTAAGTTTTCTTGTTAAATAGGCCGTGTATAACAGGCAGACAACCTTCAAATTATAAAAATAATAAGGTGCTTACTGGTGTGAGACAGTCACCACACGATCACTATCCAGGGCATTGATTAAGTCGGATACGGTCATGTGAACGCACTTAAAGTATGCCGGTGCCGATTTTTCCGTCTAAACGTTGTAAAACCACGCTACAGCTATATTATGATTGTAGCACGAATGGGTCAGCTCGATCAAAATAGGACCATGCTCTCACAAAATAACAGCTTAACGCTGCTGTGTTTTGTATGATGAGTTTAGAGAACCGGAGACCCTTTTTACTGGAAACCGGAAACCATCCCTTCCATCTTAGTCCTCAGGGATGACAACGCATCAGCATTTTGATTCTTAATCGAGGATAAATGTAGACGTCTATGGGCCACAGCATCCACTTACCATCAAATGGACTGTGTGCTATATATATATATATATATATATATATATATATATATATATATATATATATATATATATATATATATATATATATATATATATATATATATATATATATATATATATAGCACACAGCATATATATATATATATATATATATATATATATATATATATATGCTGTAGAGATTATATGGCAGAAATTCTCTTAGTTGCAACATTGGCAAAGGATCCCAAAATAGTACAAGAAAAAGTATGCATTAAAGCGGTCAACGTCCAGTTTATTCTGTATAAAATATATCTTTTTTTAATTGTAATAGAGCGCACTGCGATTTCAACGAAAAGATTTATTTTTTATCTTTTTAAAAGATGTAGCGGTACTTTCTAGGTCATTGTAGCAACCTAAATTACATTGTACGTTGTTATGCTTACGTAAAGTTGATTCGAAATATTGATGCCGGGATACGTTTCAAAAACTGCCACAAATTTCTAAACAAGACTATGATCTCACTATACACGTAAGGTAACGAAGCGTAAAGTTTCAATTTTAATCAAATTTCAAGATTCAAATACTAACCAACGTTACCTACAATCAGTTATTGAATGTGTAAGTGTAATCGAAATCGATTTATAGTTTAGAAACCTTTACGTTTACATGTTTATAAAACTTTTGTGGTTCGAAAACGTAATACTTTTAAAAGGCTTTACTAGAGACAACCTCTGCTTGATTTATAACAAACAGAAACAGAAACTTTTTTATTCAATGTAGATTATAAACAACACTTATTGAAAGTCACTTTTTTCATTTACCACTGGTTCGCCAAAAAAAACCTCTGTCCTGGAAAGAACCAGCAAGAAACCCAGCGGGACTATTTTTTTTTTCAAATAATAGTTTACAATCATGTTTACAATTAACAACACAAGACAAATTAAAAATAGCTTGGTAGCGATCACCCTTCCCGGGGGTTATTATCATCCATAAATTCCTTAATATTATAATTACCTTTTTTATCCAAACTTAGTTTAATAAAATTTTTGAACTTTGCGTGTGACAAACTTTGTATATTTTCTGGGATTTAAAAAACACTTAAGGTTAAGGTTTTAAAAACACTTTTATAATACTATTTTATTTATAAGGTTGTGAACAGGTCAAAAGCAGGAATTGAAATTTGAAAAAAAAAATTTAATTAACTTAATGTTAATAACATGAATTACTTAAAAAAGTAGGGCGTTCTCAATTCTTTCTTTTTGTGTTTGTTACGCGATATCGATATTTTCGTTAGTTGTAAACTCGGGTGGTCCCATAAAAATGTCAAGAAAACAATTAAAATGTATTTTATTTAATTAATGCAGCAGCTTATTACGATTTCCAGTGCAGATCACAACCTCCTCTTATTTTTAAGATAATTTTAGAACAGGAACCGGTCAAAATGGGGTGAATAATGGTGTGACTCTTCACCCCCACTGCTCCGCATTGTTCATTTAGGTACATTTAGGCGTTCCATTAAAGTCCTCCGGATGATATCGTTTTGCATTTCGATGTTTAATCGCCGATAGATGTTGCGTATTTCATATGCCGTATCCACAAACCATCAATGTGTGTTTGTCAACCTTTCAGTATAAAGAAACAACTTATCTCGTAGATTTCACGATATTTTTTTGGCAAAGTTAGCATTTATTATGCTGTTATTTTTCGGTTTTTTGCGCAAGCTGCAGCTCCGATATCGTATTATGCGTAACTGTCAAGCGATCAGCGGCAAATAACGGACGCAAATCGCTGAGGTCAAGTGCGGCAATAAGCAAACCGCCATTACGGTATTGTTTTTTTTTCTTCTAAATTTGCTGTGGATATCAAAGGCATTAATTGAGATGCTGCTTATTCATATCAAAACTTAAGTTGTTTCCTTATTTTAAATATAAGTAACAATAACCAGCGTGCACGCAGTCCACCTGACGGTAATTTTTTATTCATATACTATAATTATATATATATATATATATATATATATATATATATATATATATATATATATATATATATATATATATATATATATATAACATAATAACATAAACACTCACGCCTGTCACCCAGAGGGGTAGGCAGAGACTACAGACTTCCATTTAGCACGATCCTGACATACCTTTCTCGCCTCTTCCACATTCATATACCTACGCATACATGCTCGTCGGTTAAGGGTACTCTTAATTTGGCCCATTTTTAGTATATCGCCAATTTGGTCGACAAACTTCCGCCTAGGACGTCCCTTTCCGACTCTTCCATTCACTTCTTACATTATATATATATATATATATATATATATATATATATATATATATATATATATATATATATATATATATATATATATATATATATATATATATATATATATATATATATATATATATATCATATTCAATTCCGAAGTGGAAAATAACACTGTTTAAGCCGTACTGCAGAAACACTATATACATACTACACATGAGGGGCTATCAACACCCTCCGAGTACAATATAATAATGGTCTGAGGATATTGTTGGGGCTTCCGGGTTATTGCAGCGCGTCAAGGATGTTCGCGCTGACACACACTGATGGGTTTCACACCGTAGTGCGCAAGCGAATCGCATCCCTCCTGCACACAGTGCGGGGGAGCGGGGGGAGTATGCATTAAAGCGGTCAACGTCCAGTTTATTCTGTATAAAATATATCTTTTTTTAATTGTAATAGAGCGCACTGCGATTTCAACGAAATGATTTATTTTTTATCTTTTTAAAAGATGTAGCGGTACTTTCTAGGTCATTGTAGCAACCTAAATTACATTGTACGTTGTTATGCTTACGTAAAGTTGATTCGAAATATTGATGCCGGGATACGTTTCAAAAACTGCCACAAATTTCTAAACAAGACTATGATCTCACTATACACGTAAGGTAACGAAGCGTAAAGTTTCAATTTTAATCAAATTTCAAGATTCAAATACTAACCAACGTTACCTACAATCAGTTATTGAATGTGTAAGTGTAATCGAAATCGATTTATAGTTTAGAAACCTTTACGTTTCTAAACAACAACGTCAACACTGTTCTCAGAGCTATCAGTGAAAAGCCTAACTGCCCGATACCCAACACATGTTGCAGGGGTGGCACGCAGTGCAGGCAGATACTCAAACTAGAATTGATCTGTTCCAACAAATGTCACTAACATAGTTTTCTTTTAAGGTCTCTTTTTTGCCATTAACAATACGCACTAACGTCTGAATTAAATCAATTTATTTTTATTTTTTTATTATTTTTGATTTATAACCTCGCTTAAAATCAAAATACAGATACGTAGTCAACCTTGGTCCCTCGTCATACGAAACAGCAACATCTGCTGCTATTTTTCGCTTGTATTCTGCGAGAACATCGCCCTTCCTGGTTCAGCCGACCTACTGTGCCGCAGACATTATATCCCGCTTGGTGGAAACAGTTCAGAATGAATAATATTTTACTGTGTTTTTTTTTGTTTTGTGACTGTACTGTACAAGGTTTTGGTCATCGTTGGAAATCAGCGTTGGTGTTTCACCTTAATATCATGCTAAGTTATGACCTTTTTTGGCATGAGTTACGACATACAAAGTCAAATAATAAATATGCTTACTATATATTTTTGTATACGTCAACTGACTTACATTTCATCTGATACTACTACATTTCATAGACACCAACAGTCAACTTTAAACAAAGAAGAAAACAGATGCGCCGTCACCTCTGAGGACTAAGATAGAATGGCTAACACTACACTGTCTCTATACCCTTCACATCGGAACGTAGCAATGTAGCCACTACGTTACCGCTAATGTAAGATGGTTGTATTGATCCAGACGGACGCTGAGGCCGAGGAGTCCAGTCACATAGTAGTGATAACCAGATAAATCTGTTAGATTTTTTAAAGTATATTTTTTGAAATGAAAACTTCTTTAGAACCATAGTGATGTGAAATTCGATAAAACGAAAAAGCGACATTAGAAGGAGACAAAAATATACATCTATGGGATTTAACCTGCGATAGAATGAGATAGAATACAGTTTGCAGTGTTCCTTATTATCTCGCTCTCCTTTCTGAATGTTTCACTTCTGCCTGTGAACTGCACACGTGTTTTTTTTTCTTTCTTATAAGTGGCTATTTAAAAGAAATTAAAATATGCGTAATGTTGTTTACAGACAGCATTACAAAATGCTTGAAGCGCGACACAGCGGCAATCACAAAGACATTATAGACGGGTCGACATTATATCGGAATGAATAATGTATGTCTGACATTTAGATGCAATAATGACGCAAGCGGATTTCATAAATATGCGTATTTTTAGATCTCGCATGCGGTTTTTTTTAAGGAAGTGGGTGACAAACGAGCACACCGTCCACCCAATGTTGAGACTCATAATAGACATTTACATTTGTCCTCGATTTAAAATCAAAATGCAGATACGTTGTCACCCCTGAGAACTTTTTTTATAGAAGAGGGGACAAACGAGCATGCGGCTCACCTGATCGAAAGTGACTACCGCCGCCCATAAACAACTGCAACACCAGGGGAATTGCAGGTGTGTTGTCGGCCTTTTAGGCAGGAGTAAGCTCTTTTCGTTAAGGTCCCTAAGTCGTAACAGTCCGGAAAAGTCGCAGGTGGTAAACAATTCCCCAGAGAAGTTGTAAGAGGAAAAAAATAGTAAAACGCACAGTAGTGGAATGCTAAGCATCCAGATGGTGAGAATGGTATTGGGTATTTTGACGCGATGTGCGTTCGTGAAATTTGGCGGCTGGAACTAATTCGAACAATTTATCATTACTGTTTAACCCACGCAGCGCCAGTGAATCGAGCCGATCAGAAAGAACTCGGTCATCGACGATTCGAATCACTCTGCGCTGGATGCGGTCAAGTGGAAGGAGCTGGCACTGGGGTGCCCCGGCCCAGAGATGAGAACAGTATGCCATGTGAGGCCGAACTTGCGCTTTGTAAATTGCAAGCGATGTGCCGGCGTGAAATATTGTCTCGCTCTGCTGAGCACGCCAAGTTTTTTAGAGGCCAATTTGACCTCACCCTCCAAGTGACCACAAAACTGCACACTATTCGATATGTAAACGTCGAGGTTTCTGATGCGAGCTGAGGTAGCAAGGGCATCCGGCCACCTGCACCCACCAAGCGAAATGCAGAGGTAAATCTATACTTCATGCTGGTACTCTGTGAGGTCGTGGTGCCACCCCGGTTTGAGCCGGCCCATCCAAGCGACAGCAAAAGCTGCCGCGTGGCTCTACCACTGTTGTACATTTCCATTGATTGACTCATTTAACGCATTTTATTGCGTTTAACTTTTAAAATCTGTAACATTGCGACCTCGAATAAGTTTTAATTAAAACTAATAAAGTCCGTAAAATTAGTTTTTTTTAATGAGCATTAATAATAATAAAAAATAGTGTTGTCTTGGTCGAATTCCGGCCGCGGCAACCGGTCCCGATGGAGACTAAAAACATAAAACACCCATGTAAAACACCTATAATCCTGTCCAGTCCACAGATGCATTCTATATTTTCTTACTCTCCGCTCCGCTCCGTAACAGAATGGCTTAGCATTGAGTGGCTGCGCTGGGGGTCGCGGGTTCGAATCCCGCACGGAACAAGTATTTGTATGGCCTACAATTAATTGTTCTGGGTCTGGATGTTTTCCTTGTGCAATTTATGTTTGTAAACTGCCTCCACGATACAGGAGAAAATCCTAGTGCGGGGGTAACGTTTTTAAAGAAAAGAACTCTTATATTCCGATAAGACGGCAATACTAGTGAGATGAAGCACTTGCCACTAAGGACTACTACCGAAGATTTTTTGAATAAAAACCCAATAACTGATTTTAGCCCGATACTAGAAGAAAATAAGGCCACATTATAAGCTTTCGCGCTCACGTCCACTCGACCAACGTGGCGTATAGCGTTCGCATACATATAAGAAATCATTCATTTCCGTATTATCCTAATAGGCCCCTAAAAGTACCTTTTAAAATGGATTTTTATGTGGTAAAACCTCACTACAATGTACAAAAGATTTGTATGTAACCAATGGGTCGACTTGATCTAGGAAATATCACTTACTTAGGTCTCTACTTAAACGTGGTAGAGTCACGCTGCAGCTATATTATGGATGTAGCACAAATAGGTTGGCTCGACCGGCGAAGGACCACGCTCTCACAGAATATCAGCGTAAAATGGCAGTTTAATGCTGCTGTGTTTCGTATGGTGAGTGTAGAGCACCGGAGACTCTTTACTGGAAACGAGGCATTCCATTTTAGTCCTCAAGGGTGACAACGCACTTTACTTCTAATATATATGTATGGCTGTGTGCTCGTTGGTCACCCTTATTCTATAAAAAAACAGCGTAACATAGCATTATAGTGCTGCGCAACACTATAGTGTGTGTAGAGAAATGAGGATCTTTTTCAGTACTACGAGATATATACCATCTTCGTCCTCAGGAAGAATCATGCAACTAGATTAAGAGCTAGCTATATAGCATTTAGATTCTTCACTTGGGACTCTATTTTTGGGAAGGATTTGCGTAATGTCTACGTTCACGTAAAAGCGATCACAAAGTGACACTCGGCTTCTGCTAGATCGCCGTTCTTATAATTTACACCTGGAATGCGAAATGGCATACCATCCATCGTGAGGTCCCCTCCTCCCCCCATAGTCACTTCTTACGACACCTACGGTAAGAGGTACCAGTTTTAGAGTCAGTAATTTATTCTTGGGGCGATGTACATGTACGCTTAGACAACTAAATCCCAGAAGATATACAAAATATGACTCACGCCATTATCAAAAGCTTTAGTAAACAAAGACCATAAAAAGGGTTATTATAATATTAAGGATTTACGGATGATAATAACCCCCGAAAATGAAGTATCGCTACCAAGATATTTCTAATTTGTTTTGTGTTGTTAATTGTAATTAGTAAACTGTTTAAAAAATGTCTCGCTGGTTTTCTGGAAAATACACCTTTCCTGAGAAGTACCAGCTACTTCTCTACGTATTTATGTAGGTACGGTACGTGCGCCATTTTGTAAGTTTATTGTACTGTATCTATAACCTTCGCGCAAGTGTAAGCAATAAACTGACAAAGTTTTACTGAATTATGAGGAACGGTATGGCAACGTATAAAATACTTACAAACTTTAATTTTGTGGTGTAATGTTTGGTGGTTTCTACAACACAACACTTCTTTTTTTACACTTCTACGACGGTTCAAGATGTGGGGATGATTTCTCTTACACTGCCGTCACCAGTAAAACAACTGCTTCAGAGTTCATCACTGCAATTACATACGCAAAACTTCGACATGTTTAACAAAATTCTCACGAGATGCCAGATTGCCGTTTGTGTTTCTACACGTCTGGTTGCTCAACCCCCGACTGCGCTATACCTACCTGGTTGCATATAGTAATGCCTTTGTTCTATACTTAGGGCTTAAACTGGTTTTTGCACTACTGTTTAATTATTATATATATATATATATATATATATATATATATATATAAAATTGGAGCGTATTTCTGTATTATCGATATAACTGTCTTTTATTGAACTGGGGGGGGGGGGGGAGATTTTTCCTTTTAAAAGATCAACACCAACACGTGGACGTAATTTGGTATTTATTGTAAGTTAATCTCACTTTTTCTTATATTAGCTACCATAAGCCATTAATTACAGAGTATATAATAACGATAATAATGATAATAATAGTTCGATCATAATTAATCAAACATAATAATAATCATAAGAGCAATAATAAAATTAATTGTTTTTGTTAAGAAGTAAATAGTAGCAAAATAATATGTCATAGAGAAGTTTCACTTCTTACGTGTGTACAATATTTACACACACACACACGCACACACACATATTTTTTGTTGTAATAACAAAACATTGATAAAGTTAATGGACTTTGATTTAAGTTGCAATTTAAAGTTACAGCCTACTACGTCCCATTCCTGGGCACAGGTCTTCTCTCGTTTTTAAGAAGGTTTTAGGACTAGCAAAAATTCCACCGCGCTGCTGCACCAATGCGTTTTGCTAGACGTCACATGTCTTCGGTATTTTTTTTTAATTTCTAAGACGTGCAGGTTTCCTCACGATGTTTTCCGAGCACGTGGTAAATCAAAACTTAAAATTGTAATTAACTTTTAAATTGTATTTCATTGGTGCTGACGGAATTCTAGCAGTTGTTCTACTTGACTGATTTTGATGAAATTTTGTGGTTGTGGTTAAGTTAATTCGAGAATGGTTTTGATTCACCATTGGACTCGGTAGGTTGCGCCGTCGTCGAGATACGTAAATCACCCGTGCGAAGCCGGGGCAGATCGCTAGTAGTATTATAAGGCTGCTGTTTCGTATGATGAGTGACGAAAACCGGAAGCCCAGACATTCCGTTTTCGCTTCAAGGGTGTTCCTTAATCGAGGTGCCTATGGGACCACATCGTTCACACACCGTCGGGTGTACTATGTGCTCGTATTCACTCATACTTCCATAAAAAAACTTAGGTATGATTCTTAATACCTCAAGGTATTCTCCTTCTGTCAACCCTGGGAAAGGAAGAAAATTTGCTTGCAGCATACAAATTGAACTTTTAAACTAACCCTTTGAATGTGTTCATGGACGTAGTCAATCTCATTTCAATTTATTGCAATCAATTCGGTATTCGTCGCGGAAAACGGCTATTAGATACGCCGCGTGTCTTAAGGGGATATAGTAAGTCAGCTCAAATTCTAATTTTCCGTCGCCACTTGCCCGCGCGTCGTATGCTATGTACCGACATGTTTGTAATCACTAATACTGTTAGTAGATAGGTCGTTAGACACTTATTTCATTAGGTTTATCATATCTATGCCTGTTTCTTAACGCCAAGCCAGTCGCTTCTTATTTTTATTACGGTTATTTCCCATTTTAATTTTACGTCGTCCTGTTGCGTAATGTATATTCTGATCGCAAGCGACACAACTTCTCCCTTCAAAAGCCGGAGCGATACTAACGGGGCGACAGGAATCAAGCTTACGTGCCGATAGTTTAGGTAATTTCTTTTTACAGTGAAAATAATGGTATTTAAAAAAAGTAAATAACATAAGCACTGCTTTATAGTTAGTTCTGTTAGTATGCAAAGTTTCATGATATTATTTAAAGTATTTTATGAATAACAGCAGTTTATTGTTCAGTTTGGAGGTAACTTTGGATTTTTTTCTATCGAGAAAATTTTACGAAATCGTGTTTTCGTGTAACATAATCCTTAACATTAATCCTCAACTTTACTATATATTTATTTCAAAATTAATGCTGCAATACTTTCGGCATAACGAAGGATCTTGCTAAGCCATTTGAGATTATATTTCCCCTTAACCACAAATAATTATCTATTTATTGCGCGTTAAAACACCATTATCTCTCATAATGACGACTTTTTTGTTATAGAATAAGGGTGACAAACGAGCACACAGTCGTCTGATGGTAAGTGGATGGTGTTCAAAACACAGATGCGTTGTCAATTGTCACCCCTGAAGACTAAGATGAAATGCCACGTTTCCAGTAAAAAAAAGCGGCCAAGAGCGTGTCGGGCCACGCTCAGTGTAGGATTCCGTAGTTTCCCGTCCGTCACAATAAGTGTTCCCACTTATGAGCGTGGTATGCATTATGTTCGCGCTCCAGCAGCGCTCCGCGATCCTGCAACTGCTCCCGGTAGTGGGTACTGTTGTTTCCATCCAAGTTCAAAATGGTTTTCCTAGAAAGTCCTTATAAAGTTCTACTTTTCAGATTTTTTTCATATTTTCTAAACTTATGGTTTAAAAGTTAGAGGGGGGGACACATTGTTTTTTACTTTTGGAGTGATTATTTCCGAAATTATTGACATTATCAAAAAATGATTTTAGTAAACCCCTATTCATTTTTAAATACCTTTTCAACAATATATCACACGTTAGGGTTGAAATTAAAAAAAAAACACTTCCCACTTTACATATAGGGGGCCTACCCTACTGAAACGTTTTTTTCCAATTTTTATTTTACCACTTTGTCGGCGTGATTGATACACATATTGGTACCAAATTTCAGCTTTCTAGTGCTAACGGTCACAGAGATTAAGCGAGGACGGACAGACGGACATACAGACATAGCGAAACTATAAGGGTTCCTAGTTGACTACGGAACCCTAAAAAGATCTCCGGATCTCTACACTCACCATGCGAAACACAGCAGGGGTCGTTTAAGCTGCTATTTTACGTTGGTATTCTGTGAGAGCAATTGTCCTTCCCCGGTCGAGCCGACCCTTTCGTGCTACAACCATAATATAGTTGCAGCGAGGCTCCACCACGTATGAAACTACTACTACTAACTTGGGTGAAAGTTGTGTTCGGAGTTCCGGATTGAAATCCCAGCCCAAACCAATACTTCTTTAAATTTTAATTAATAGATTGTTATCATTACTCAAGAATCTTCTTTAACCATTACGTCTTATATATTTCTTATGTATATTTTTTATGTTTACACGAATAATACACATTTAAAAGAAACTAAATTTACACTATATACTCCGTAAAAACTAGTTTAATTTAAATATGCCTTAAGTTAAAGAAATTTTACATACCATATAATAATTACTAATGCAACGGTAGTGTCATAACGGAAGCAAAAACAGAAACGGAACTCAAAAGTAAATTTTAGCGGAAACAGATACGGAAACGGAAACGGATGCAAAAGCGGAAACGTAAATACTATGTAGAAGGTACAATTTATGACAAATATGATTTTTTATTAAATTAATATTTAAAATTAAGTAGTGGTAAGTTATATTTTATGAAAAGTAGTTTGGCCGCTTTTACATTTACACCTAGAAATCTGTTTCGGTTTTCTTCATGTATAAGGATAATTTCGCTAATTAATTGCTGTCTGGTGACGCTGCTTGGAGGAGCTGATAAATATTGGCGAACTAACGGCAAATAATTACGATATTTGTGTGCATTTCATTTTCACCACATACTACTGAAGGTAGATTACGTCTGGAAAAGAGATTGTCGCTATTATTACTGGTGCAACATCGATTCTAACATTTAGAATGATGGATTCATCATTGATGACGACGTAGGTTGGACTTAACTCTCAATTTGAGGTCAGCACCTTTTGGAAAGGGTATGGCGCGATCAATGTTCCGATCAAATTCCCGTTATAAAATTTGCGGAAACAGAAGCAGAAAAGGATGTCAAAAAGTTGCGGAACTTCCGCGGTTGCGGATCCAGAAGCAGTTGCCTGTTGCATCACTAATTATAATAATATATTTAAAGATATATTGAAGACATTCCAAATAAAGAGCACTCTTACCCTTCGTCCGTAGTCTCTGCCTACCCCGATAAGTGACAAGCGTGGGAGTTTATGTTCAAAAAATAATAATATAAATAATGTCCTCCGGACCGAATTTCCGTCATGGATGGTCGTAACAGCCATCAGCGCAGCACAGGATAATCCACGAATGTCCTTTCATTCACTCGCATAGTCCGATGGGACGGCAATCAGACACGACCAAAGGCTTTACGTGCCTTTCGAGGTAAGGGGTGAAATACCATCAACTTACTGTACTGTAGAAATTCTTGATAAAAAAAACCCAATAAGTTATTTTTGGCCTGACTCGGGATCCAAACTCGGGAACATATAATCATCAGAAACACTGATTACACTGATCTAGATCAATAATATGTTGTGTTCTATTATAAGAATATAACTCATAAAAAGTTGCAGGTACAAATTTATTATAAAGTTATATTATAAAGCATGTCTAAAATACCTTTGTCCTGGGAATAACTAGCAAGAGACCCTTGCTGGTTCTTCCCAGAACAGATAATTTTTCGAACCAGTGGTAAATATAAAAAACTACATTCAATAAGTATTGCTTATGTAACAATCTGTATTGAATTAAAATTATTCTATTCTAAAGGCAGTGAAAATAATAAATATAAAATTAAAAAAATTAAGTCTAAGTACATTAGTAGTATGTAAGTACTATAGTAAATATCAGATGAAAATTGCTTACTGTCGTTTTTACTGAAAACCTTAACTCAGATTTGCTGATGGTGTTATTTTTAAGTAGGTCGCCAATTTGCACTTTATATTCTTAAGTTTTTAGTGTGTAAATCATATGTGTATCATACGCGGTAGAGCCATATTGCAGCTATATTATGACACGAGTGGGTCATATTGACTGCGGAAGGACCACGCTTTCACAGAATACCAGTGTGAAATAACAGCTTTATGCTGCTGTGTTTCGTATGGTGAGTGTAAAGAACCGGAGACCTGACCTTTTTACTGGAAACGAGACATTCCGTCTTGGTCTTCAAGGTATAACTTATCCGCATTTTGATTCTTAATCGAAGTTAATGTAGATGTCTATGGGCCACAGCATCCCCTTACCATCAGGTGGACTGTGTGCTCGTTTGTGACCCTAATTCTGTTAAAAAAACTACTATATACAGAATTACTAGGAAGACGCTGCTACTCACCTCCTGTTCATTTGCTCTCCGTCGCCTCTTACGACACTCACTTTACGATATGATGTAGTGGACTTTCTTACACATCAACTACATGACAACGGCAAGGTTACCAATGCTTGACTACAATCCTACTTGGTGGTAAGCGGTGATGCAGATTTAGAACGTACATCGCACTAACTTAGCGTATTTAAAGCCTATAGCCTATAGCGCAATTCTTTCAAACTTCGAAGACATCCAGATTGTAATAGCTTGGAAAAACAGACGGTGGTAAATCATTACACTTTCTTGCAGTAATTACCCGACTGCCCAGAGTATTTATGTATTTGTGTATGTGTATTTCTTTATCACGCTCTGTAGGCGAAATGGCTTGATGGATTTTAACGTATGGGGTGTCGTTATAATATTATTCGTCTTATTTCTGGAAGTGACACAGATTATAAATTTTTTCTTTTTTTTTCAGTTAACTCTTTTATGCAGTCTGGTTTTTAAATTACTGTTTTAAACTTAAAGCTCGTTATTTAATGAGTTTTCGTTAGTCGCTTACCCCTTTGAAAAAACATATGTGATATAATATATTCAATTCTCAGCCTCCGACACTAAATATTTTTCTTTTTAAATATAAACACCACCCATTTAACATAGCAAAGTAATTGTTAAATTAACGTATTAATAAACACTAAAAATGACATTGTTTTGTAAATATAATGACCGTTTCCGATTTTTTCATCGCACTCTCGTATTACGCGCACCTGGCTATTGTTCCTTAAAATCAATTATAATTAGTATAAACGTACTTAACTATTGTGTTAAAGCAGCTGCAGTTATGTACGAAACGTTTGAATCTGTTGTACGTAGAGAATGTTCAAACTGGTTTCCATGCGGCGACCGTGTCACCTTGACCAAATGCCGTTAGCATTTGTCGTGTATCAAATCCGTTTACCAAATATCTTAGAATTTCTGCCTTGTAAAGTCATGCTTTACGGTTGGGGCTTGTACACGAGTCATTACATCAATGATAGGACCGTGGCGTCACTCTACCACTAGGATATAATACGTCACACGAAATGAGAGAGTATCATCCGTATTGAATTCTATACTTCAAAGTATCTTAGTGGTACCGTCATAGGAGGTGGAAATATTTTTAAGCATAATAAATGAAAAAGCATGGGAAACAAGTTTAATGGTTAATTAAGACAGTAACTAAAAATTATCGACTGCGTTAAAATATTGAACATAACCTTCCCCTCACTTTATAGTATTTGTAGATGCAACATCTAAATATTATATAGTCTATGTCACTTCCATAATTAAGGTGAATCTGACGACATCTCATATTTTCAAATCCATCAAGCCGTTTAGATTCAGACTACAGATCGTGCCAAAAAATATACCTACATACATACATACTTCTGACATGACGTAAAAAATTACCAATGATATTACTTTAATCTATATCTATATCTTCTATAATATCTTATTAAATATAAGGTACGTGATGGACATTAAGCTTTGCCGTCCCATAAAACCAAAACAAAAAGAACGAAAGAGACAAAAAAATCAAATTCATATACTATAATTAATATATTAAGAAAACAATAGAAACGAGCTTTGACAATAATTAGGAACACTTCGAAAAATCAACTTAAAAAACGAACTATACTACACCATGCCAAAATCGACTAAAATACTTACTATAATGTCAACTGTCAAAATGGCGTTGATAAAGCAGCGCCCTTGAGGTTTTATTTGATTGACTGAGGAAGAGCTATCGTATCACAGAGCCTTCTATGCAAACAAGGCTATACGTTTTGAGTTAAAATAAAGTGACCATATTAACCGGATAATATATAATGATGATCATACTATCCTCACGTACTATAACTATGTTTTTTTTAATGCAATGAAAAATTAACTTCCTCAAACACTTAACTTAGATCAGCCTAACGTTGTCATTGAGTTTGGAAGCATCTCGTTGGCTAACTTCAAACAGGTCTCTTTGCATTTCCGAGAGGGCCATAAAGCAGGAGCGCGCTGCTTCATTGCGACTGATCAAAGAAGGGTATACTCGTATTATGGTTGTAGCACGAATGGATCTGCTCGACCGAAGTAGGACCACTTCCTCACAGAATACCAGCGTAAAATAGCAGCTTTATACTGTTGTGTTTTTATAGTGAGTGTAGAGAACCGGAGGTTTTACTGGTTACGAGGTATTACATTTTAATCCTCAGGGGTGACAACGCATCTGCATTTTGGTCCTATTCGAGGATAAATGTAGATGTCTAGAGGTCATAGCATTTTCTTACTGGTGGGGGGTGTGCTCGTTTGTTAACCTTATTCTATAAAAAAAATACGTGCCGGTTTACTTTGAAAAAAATACGTGCCGGTTTACTTTGAATAATTATCGTTCACACTAAACACGTGGTTAATTTGCATTTAGCATTTGAAATTGCAATATAACGAATTGCTTAGTTACTGGAGAGGTCCGACCTCGGATTGCTCGCAAACCTTTAGTTACGGAACGTTAAATTTAATAATAGTAATAATATTTTCTTGTTTCCAGAACAATATTTTATTAAAAAATATTAATTCTGCATAGATCCGACTAATGCTTAGTAATTTTAATCTGAAATTGGCCGTGGTTAACTATGACATTTGAACGTTGAACACGTCAGGCAATGGGTGTTGTAAAGTGCTGGGAACGTCTGGAATTGAAAATAAGTTTATATACGCGATAAAATCTGTAAAAACTACGTAAATAAATGAATAAATAAATAAAATAGCCTTTATTTCTACTACAATACAAACTTGACTTATGATTAATCTAGGTAATAATAATAAAGAATAGTTAATATGTATTTTTTTACGTATATACATATGACTTAGTTAATGTTAGTAGTAGTCGCCTCTGCGGCGTAGGCCTCTCCTAAACCTTTCCACATATCTCTTTCCCGAGCCACTCGCATCCGTAGGGGTCCACATCTCTGATTAAAAATATCTCTCCACCTTTTACTAGGTCTCCCTTTTTTCGTTTTCTGTCTCTTGATATCCATTCTGTTAAACGTTTGGTCCATCTGTTATCATACATTCTATAGATGTGTCCTGCCCAGTGCCATTTCGGTAGTCCTGTTCTTTTTCTTACATCTATTATTTTCGTTTTTTTTCTGATGTGGACGTTGTTAACCTTATCTGATATTTTTAGACCAAGCATGTTTCTTTCCATTTTACGTTGACATATAGCAATTTTTTCTTCGTCTTCTTTTCTCAGTGACCACGTCTGGCAGCCATATGTCATGCATGGCAATAGCGCTACTTCGTAGAGTTTTTTTCTTTATATTTATACTAATATCTTTTTTTTTCATTATTTCTCTCAATCCCCAATATTTCTTCCAGGCTAGAGTTATCCTTCTTTCAATTTCTTTTTCTGTATTGTTTACGAATGACACTAGATGTCCTAAATGTACATATTCCTTTACATATTCAATTTTTTCATTTGCTATTCTAATGTCCTAAGGTAGTCCGTTAGTTAAAATCTTGGTTTTCATCGTGTTCATTGACAATCCCACCTTTTTACTTTCCATTGCTAGTTCGAACACATAGGAGAATATTTCAGTAGCGCTTTCTGCGAAGACCACTATGTCGTCCGCGAAACGCGAAACGGAAAATGGTTCAGTAGTTCTAAAACTACATAGTTTTATTTAAATAATAATAATTACTATTTATTCGGTCTTAGTTCGGTGTTGTAAGCATAACAATAAAATATTCTAAATTTGCACAATTCATTTTTTCTACGAACTTGCAAACTCTTGCACAATAAAAAGTTTACGAACTAAATAAAGTCAATTAAAGAACGGCTAATTACCAAGGATTTGGTCGAATCAAACGTCGCGCCGTTGCAACATTACATTGTTTCACGGTGCGTTTGGAGTCACACAATGCACGTAGTCATAAGTATCTTTGAGACATAAGATCTAGTCAAGGTGTTTCCCATGGCTTACGCTATCTAGATCTTTAGTGAGTTTGGGATACAATGTAGACAAGAAGGTTAGTGGCAAATGATCACAGATCTTTCGTTAGATCAGATATTTAATGTTGCTAATTTGATAGCAGCTAAGTAGATCATTTTTTGTACATAAACATAATTTTTCATCGTCATCATCAGATCTTCATGTACCTTTAAAGCTGCTCTCAATCACCCGTCTGGATATTATATTCATGACGTAGCCGAGATGGATATACCTCAATCTGGCAGAAGCCATAACGTTTTTCTGGTAATTTCCAATAATAAATTGTTAATAAATAAGAGGATAGAAGAAATACATGTTCTATGAAAATAACCCCTGGGAATGGAGTAATCGCTACTAATGATGGTACTGTTAAAATTCATATAAATAATTAAAAAAATTGTGTCTAAAGGTAAAAAAATACTGCTTGGTTTCTTGCTGGTTCTTCCCAGGACAGAGGTATTTTCCGAACGAGTGGTAAACAAAAAAATTACTTTTAACAAACATAATAAGTAAGTTATATTGAATAAAACATTCTTTTCTCTGCTGGTCTGTGCATTACAGGCTCTAACCTATAGTATTATCTGTTTTGAATTCGCTTACATTTTATTAAACCCAAATATTAAGGCGACACCGCAAAATGCACCTCCTTTCATCGAATAGTATAGGACCATTGAGTTCATCAATATGTAGGACTATGACACCACTAAGGAAAGTGGAATTTTGATATATGTAAATTCATGTCTTTATCTTGAATTTGATTGTTCAAAAACACGATTAATTATTTGCTTTTTTTTACACCTCTAATTACTATAGTTGAAATTACAACGTAATTATTTAATTTATATGCTTGGGAATCACTCAAATATATTCATAACACCAATATTCATAATTTATTTGCTCACTTAAATCAATAATTTTTTTTAAATATTTTAAGATTCTGACAGTTTAAGGAGTTTTATTCGTCGCGGGCGCTACGCAATTTTAAAACTTATGATGGTGTTTTTTCAAGTTTTTATAGAAATTATGTATTCACTCGGATCAGTACGGCGATAGCCTGGAGCCACTTTTTCGATGTGTCGTCTTAATCACTATATTGGTCGGAATTGATCCTGGCACGTATGGTTTGCAAACGGATACACTGACTAGTGAGCCTGGTGGTAGTAAATATGCGTAAAAAGCTCGTAAGAAACAATGGCAAGTAAAACAATAAGTCAAGGTATAATAGCTAATTGCAATCTCTAATTGAATTAGAATTGGGGTCAACCGAATTGACACGACCTTGCACCTTAAGGTCTGACAATAAACTGTTTATGTAATCTCTTTAATAAATAACAAGCAGTATTAGTAGTTGTATGACATAAATATTATATAATATGTTTTAGTTTGACCAGCTACATTTAAACAATTAATTTAACGATTACGTCGGAAGCCATTGGAATATGTATTATACAATTTGGTACAGTATAAATGCTTTTTATAGAATGAGTATGAACAAAAGCATTAAGCTGTTATTTCAAGTTTGTATTCTGTGAGAGCGTTGTACTTCCCCGGTCGAGCTGATTTATTCGTGCAACAGCCATAATATAGCTGCAGCGTGTCCCTAACTACGTAGCTTAACGTAACTTGAGAGAAGTAAATCACCATAATCCATCAATCCAAAAGTGAACGCCCCATGAGCGTTTCATTTAATTTTATTTGATTTTAAATTTAGCGCTCTGGTGTTTCTAATTTAGCGCTCTGGTGCGCTTCTGGTGTTTCAAATTTAGCGCTCTATTACGAGTATTTTAACAGGTAGTGTCCTTACAGAGAAAAATAATAGTATTTGCTAAAATAAATCGATTGCTCAAAGTATAAAATCGATATAGATTGTATGATACATTTGTCCTTTGCCTATCAAGAAATAAAATAAAATATGAAAGCGCCTTTAAATTTTTGTCACAAAAAATTATAATAGTTGAAAATAATTTTATTAACAAACTACGCCTAGGACTGCCTAGGATTTTATTAACAAAATACGCCTATTGATGTGAAATAGAGAACGAGTTGATGTAATTCTGAAGCTAATAACAAATACGCTAGTAATATAATTATAACAATGGTCTTTCAAACCGTTTTTTTTTTTTCAAAGTAGCAAACCCGTGACCTGCCGGGACCGAATCGCTAGTATTTTTAAAGTATTTGTCTCAATTTAATTTTAAAATAGTGCCGTTTAAAATTTGGTATTGTTAGAGTATTATTATGTTATTAATGTTAAACTATTTTTTTAGAAACATCACCATGGCGTCCCGGTGGCATTGCGTCGTCCTGTATGCGACGTTATGTTTTAGCACAGGTAAGAATATAAAGGATTTTTTACACCTTTTTTTTAATTGAAGTGAAACACGAACTTAAACTTCACCTGCTCTTAATCACATTACTTCAGTCAAAGGACTTTGTCACCAACTTCAAACATAGAAGGTTGCTGAATGCCTGCCACCTAACTAAAAAATATAAATTAATAATAAAAAAAACTTTGGTTACTAACCCCACTACCAAGTGTAACAACTAAACCTCTCCCCTCGCTCATCCCCCTGGTTATTGACCCATTAGACCCCCATGAGGCAAGGAAAAGGTTTATAATATTGAACAACCAACCAAAAAATTATATCCCTGTTGTTCAAACTGTTTAGAACCCTGACAATTTAACTCTCTAGAAGCTGTAAGGTAACACTGGACTCGGGTAGCCTCGATGTTTCCAAAGAGAAAGTCGCTAAATATAATTCAATGTACGCACAATCGAAGGTCTATATATTCCAGTTTTAACGGTTTCACAATTAGCCATATTAGTTATTGTTATAGCGTTTTGCTGAACTATCCTTCGTAAGTGTTAATAACAAGTCATATTTAGTGAATTGTAATGCGGTATGTCCGACTACGCCGACGCTAAACGAGGTTATCTTTTACGTGTTATTTTATAATTTAATTGACTTTTTTGCCCACCTGACCTGTAACCAGCTTTTAACAAAGAAGGTTACAACCGGGGAAGGATCACGCTACTCACCGAATACCACCATAAAATAGCAGCTGAATGCTGCTGTTTTTCGTGTGGTGAGTGTAGAGAACCTGCAACATACTTTTTACTGGAGACAAGGCACTCCATCTCAGTCCTCAGGAGTGACATTGTATCCGTATATTAATTTTTAACCGAGGATAAATGTAGTTGTTTATGAACCACAGAAACCACTTACAATCAGGTAGACTGTGTACTAGTTTGTCACCTTTATCCTATAAAAAACTTAGTGGGAGTGATGATTTCTTATATTTACGCGAACACTACATACATACATGAACACTCACGCCTGTCACCCAGACGGGTAGGCAGAGACTACAGACTTCCATTTGGCACGATCCTGACACACATCTCTCGCCTCCTTCACATCCATACACCTACGCATACATGCTCGTCGGTTAAGGGTACTCCTAATTTGGCCCGTTTTCAATAAATCGCCAATTTAGTCGATAAATTTTCGCCTAGGACGTCCCTTTCCGACTCTGCCATTCACTTCTGCAACATAAATTTTCTTTGTCACTCTTTCCTCATTCATTCTTTCCACATGACCAAACAGGCTTCCCCGTGGCTGTTCAACCTATTTATGGACAGTTGTTTGCAAAATTTGAAAGTTGAAGAATGCGGATTAAGAATGGGTGAGTTAACCGTCAAATGCCTTTTGTACGCCGATTATCAAGTTATTCTTGCGTCGTCGGCGGCCGAGTTGCAAATGAAGGTTACATTAATGAACAGATCATTAAAAGAAAAGGGTATGAAAGTAAACGCAAGTAAGACGAAGGTTATGGTTTTTGAAAGAGAAAAAAGTAAAACGATTTGTGAAATAAGAATAGAAGCGGAGTTGATCGAGCAAGTAGATGAGTTTGTATATTCGGGCTGCGTATTTAGCAGGGATGATAAGGATATGATAAGGATATAGAACGACGAGTGAATGCGAGAAATAGAGTAAATGGGGCCTTGCACTCTATTGTGAAGAGTCAAAATGTGTCGAAAAAGGCACGTATGGCAATTCACAATGCTGTGTTGGTCCCTACTTTAACGTATGGTAGTGAAAGTTGGGTGTGGCAGAAGAAGCACGAGAGTAGAATGAACGCAGTAGAAATGCGGTCGTTAAGGAGTATGTTAGGACTGAATCTGAATGACAGGGTAAGAAATTGTTTAATAAGAGAAGAGTGTGGTTTGCAAGATGATGTTGTGACCAGGATTAAGAAAGGAATGCGAACACTACACATTGAAATAATACTAGTTTTTACGGAATTTATCGCGTATATTTAACTTTTTAAATACTCGACGTTTCGAACGCTTTACAGCACAGATCCTATAATAAATAAAATTAAATCCCTACCCAAGCATACAACTGCAAGACTTCAAGATACCATAAGTTCATACTGTGTAGATCGGAACAAAAGTTAAATTTTAATCTATGGTAACCGCGGTTAACTATGACATCTGGACGTTGAACATCTCAGTCCTGCCCGTGACCATGAGTGCTGTAAAGCGTTCGAAACGTCGGGTATTTAAAAAGTGAAATATACGCAATAAATTCCGTAAAAACTAGTATTATTTCAATTAGTTGGAGTGGTTAACGGAAGTATTATACTGTTTTAAGCATTTCTATACGTGGTACTTCTACACTTTTGAACATGGTAGAACAACGCTGCCGCTATATTATGGTTGTAACACGAATGGGTCGGCTCAACCTGGGAAGGACCACGCTCTCACAAAATATCAGCGTAAAATAGCAGCTTAATACTACTGTGTTTCGTTTGGTTATTTTAGAGATCCGGAGATCCTTTTACTGGAAACGAGACATTCTATCTGAGTCCTCAGATTTGAGGGAGTCTAAGAGTCACAGAATCCACGTACCATCAGGTGGACTGTGTGCTCGTTTGTTACCTACCCTTATTCTATACAGAAAAAAACTTCTAGCATTCTTTAAAAAATCATGCATACATTCTTACCTGTCAAATATATTTACTACCCTGCTTTGGATTTTACCACAGTTCACTTAGAACAGCTTAACAGTAATTTTTTCCTGCTATGTAAATATTCCCATATAATATTACATTGGATAATTGGAATTACCCAAAATTTATGAAAGCTTCCGATATATGGCGGTAAAACCACCCCGTTTACGATATACGTAAAATACTGACACTGGCGACGGGTAGCAGCGTCTTTGTAAAACTTCTGGTTTTCTGGTGGAATCGAAAATCCGCTTGACAAGCGTGGCGGTTAAGGTCAGTTTCAAAGGGAAAGGGCACGCCTTTGGGATTGTGAACTGGGTACGATCGACATCAACGAGCTGAACAAGTAGAAGAAACATTACATGGAAACCGTTTACAAATGGACTACACCAATAATAATGTTCTCCAGACCAAGTTTCGGCTACCACGGTCAGTCTCAACGGAGACTATCCATCTGCGCAGGACAGGATTATAGGGCCCGAGTGTATGCACAAACACAGGTGCACTCTCTATTCTCTCACTCTCATAGTGCGATAGGATGGGTATCCGACACGACCGGACGGAGGTATTATGGACCGGAGATATTATGCTCAGGACCCATGGCTTTAGTGCTTTCCGTGGCAAGGGGTTGAAACACCGCCCACTTCCTAACTCCGAGCTGGTACTGAGAACTAACTTTTTGACGGAAAAAACCAACAACTGATTTTCACCCAACCGGGGATTCAAATCCAACCGCAACCGTACTGGGATTAGTGGAAAGGGTTATCGCGCACACTATTGAGGGAGGGCATAATAGGTAAAACGTCATTTTATTTTTTCGGGAATTCTTACACTCCTTTGTTTAATTTAACAATACACTATCAAACATATTGAAACTAAGCAAGTGTATTTTTTATTGTCCCAGGGTCAACCAATATGCTGCCGGTGTTCACTCAGGATACTGATAACCTGGCGCTATCAGAAAGCACGCCAGTTGGTGAAATTGCTTACACGCTACAGGGAAGTGACCCTGAGGGTTTGCCGGTAAGTTGACAGATAGATAAACAGCGTTATCTTTACCGCTACTGTTCCAATTATAGTAATGGTAAGTAAAGTAATCGTGTCTACCAGACCGAATTTGGTCACGGCGGTCAGTCTCCACGGAGACTAGGCATTTGCACCGGACAGGATCTATATAGCTCATGAGTGTGTGTCCAAGCACAGGTGCACTCTTTTTTCCCTCACTCTCATAGTCCAACGGCAATCCGACACGAACGGAGATAAGTGAGGCGCATAGCAGGAGTTGCTCTTCAAACTAGGTAAGACTGTGAGAAGTAATTCTTACCGACTTTAATATAATGGATTTCCGTGAAGTAACGCCTGATTCTATCAATTATATCAGCCGCATAACCAACAACTTTAAGTGATTTCCAAGGCACGATGCTGAATCACCGACAATATAGTTACATCCTATAATATATTATCAGATAATTTAAGGATTTTAAAGATTAACAGACTTATAAGTCCCCCTACTGAGTACTACTGAAAGATAATAATTAGTCTGACGTGCTGCCCCAGATTACCGTCCAGTGGTGGTGTAAGAATATCCAAAACCTCATATTAACCCGTGGGTGTCGTAAGAGGCGATATAAAACTGCAGATAGGGAACCGCATTTTTTTTGGTAACAACTCGAAATAGTGAACAAAAGACTGTGGTTTCCAATCTACCAGTGAAGTTGGCGACTATAGCAAATGTCCCTCCTATAAAGCATTCTTTGGAAGAGGCCTATAATCAGCAGTTGGCTTTTGATAGGCTATAGCAAATAAATAAATGAATGATAAAGATATAATAATTAAATACAATGTCCTTATATTGATAAATTTTATATGTTTCAGATAAAATACGGGCTTGTTGGAACCGACAAGTTCTCCGTTAACCCGGACACTGGGGAAGTAACGTTAATTAAACCGCTGGATAGAGAGGTAAAGTTTTTTTTTACTATATTTGTTTAACCTTACCACATTTACTAGGAATTTGGGTTTTTTCTGTCTTGGAGACAGTCTGTGTTACTAACCCTCCTATTTTTAAATATAGGGTGACAAACAAGCACACAGTCCGCCTGATGATAAGAGGATGCTGTGGCCCATTGATACCTTCTTCTGTTCTCGATTAAGAATCAAAATGCATGTGCGTTGTCATCCCAGAGGACTAACATGCTAAGATAGAATACCTAGTTTCCAGTATAAAAGGTATACGGTTCCGGTATAAACATTTACATATTGCTGTCGTCATACAGTAGTAATTTAGTAATTATTCGAGCCGTGGTAGCTCAGTGGTTAACGCTCGCTGTAAATATAATAGAACGCGAGTAACCCGGGTTTGATCCCTGCCGGCACCAATGAAATTGTTAATTGATATTTTAAGTGCTGATTTACCACGTACTCGGCGGTGAAGGAAAACATCGTGAGGAAACCTGCATGTCTGAGGAATAAGAAAAAAAAATATTTCGAAGACATGTGAAGTTCGTCAACACGCATTTGGCAGCGCGGCGGACACTTCCTTGCCCTAAACCCTCTCAGAAATGAGGGGAGGCCTGAGCCCAGCAGTGGGACGTATATAGGCTGTAACTTTACTTTTTACTTTATACAGTAGTAAGTGAACCTAGAGCTGTTGTTATTTTTTATAGAATAAAGGTGACAAACGAGCACACGGTTCATCTGATAGTAAGTGGATGCTGTGGCCCATAGACATCTACATTTATTCTCTATTATGAATCAAAACGCAGATAGAATGCTTCGTTTCCAGTGAAAAGGGTCTTCGGTACTCCACACTCACCATACAAAACAAAGCAGCATAACGCTGCAATTTTACGTGAGAGGTCCTACCCCGGTCGATACAACACATTCCCCGTAACATATAGCTAAAGCTCGGCTCCGCCACGTATAGAATGTATAGTAATAGTATTGTTATCTTATATAAATTGAAGTGACTAGAAAACTCAGTCCACTTGATGGTAAGTTGCTGCTGCAGTTCATGGACCAACGAGCACCTGACACCAAATTTAAACAAAAAAGACAGTTATTTTAAAACTATTGGCAGATCTAGGGGGGATTTCCGTTAAAGTTATTGCGTCTATAATAGATACAATCGCACCTCAGCTATCTATTATTTTTAATACTAGTATAGAATCTGGTGTGTTTCCTGATTTAATGAAAGGTAGTAAAATAATACCTTTATTTAAACCTGATAGTTCATTGGATCCCGCTAATTTAAGTTGTAGTGCATGTTTCAATGTTATATGAACCTTAAACTACATAAAATTAAACTACTAGAGAATCGAAAAACTCTTCTGTCGAAAATATTTCCTTAGTCTACGGAACGAGTGACAATTGATTATGTTATCTCAAATTATGCGACATGAAGTTCTAATTGTTGTGAATAATTTTTCAGAGGGAAGACACGATAAAGTTCCTGGTGTCGATAGAAGATCAAGATCCTGAAGGCAAGCTAAACCTCACGCAGAGTCAGCCGATGACCGTTATCGTTTTGGACGAAAATGATAATCCGCCTATTTTTAAAAACGTAATTATTTTTTTAATATCTCACAATGAAAATGAACCCTGGAATTTCTAAACTATGCATAAGTATGTAGTAGGTAATAGACAAGCCACAGTAGCCTAGAAGCCACAGTAGCCCCAGAACCACTCCTAGCACAAGCATTTTCAGCTTACCGGTAGTGTTTAAAGGGAATTTGGGTAGTGTTAATAGCATTGATAGTATTTAAAAAAAACATCATCATTACAGCCAATTTCTTTTGTTTCTACTTTTTTTAAAGTTACCTTCACACTAAGATTTTTCTCCTGTATCGTGGGGGTAGATTATCACTTTATTAGAACTTGCTTAATTTAATGACAGGGCTGTTTTGTGTTCCCATTCTGTACACTGTGCTATTGTAATATTAACTTGAAAATTTAGAAAGAGGGTACCTGCTGAGTATTTTTCCGCCATTTCTTCTTCGGTTAGAGGAATCTCATTTCGAAAAAGTAATAGACTTGTAAAAAAAAAGACATTTCACCAACGAAATTTTATTTTCTGCCGTCGAGGAAGTAAGCATATTATTTTATTTTCTTCCGTCGAAGAAATAAACATATTTCAATTCATTTAATTTCAATCGAACGTAAACTGGGAAGCGTGTGACACACGCCACGAATTGTAATTTTGTAAACACGTTATCTTGGCTTGTGTTTCGAACCCAGAGCAGCGATTGATGGTCAAGTATTCTAGTCAAGGCAACAATATTGAAGTATTTTTGTTGCCGCTTAAGATTTTCTGTAGTAAATTTTGTCTTCGAAGTATTTTATAGGCAATATACCATAATTTGATTTTCTACGTTAATATAGAGTAAGCACCTATTAGAGCTCAGCTTTGTTTCAAAATTTTCTCGTTTTTAGAGCCCTTACGAAGTCGACGTACCCGAAGATGAGGAAATTGGGAAGACGATCCTCATGAATATTGAAGTAGAAGATCGGGACTCCGTTGGTGACAGTCTCGAAGTTGGATGTGTACCGAGTGAACAGGTGAAATGAATCTTATTTTGTTTATCATACACATTAAAACCGAATGACACAGTTAAAACAGCTGTTAATGTTGGCTATTGCTCACATGACAGATATTTTTTATAGGAGAAGATACAAACGACGGCTCACCTGATGGTATGTATCGATCGCCGCCTGTGAACAACTGCAACACCAAGGGTAATCGTAGGTGCGTCGCGTGATTAAAACTCGGTCTTTAGAACATTATTAGAAAGGCTATTAAGATTTTTTTTTTATAGAAGAAGAGGCAAATGAGCATGCGGCCAACCTGATGGTAAGTAACGACCGCCGCCCATGAAGAACTGCAACACCAAGGGAATTGCACATGCGTTGCCGACCTTTTAAAATGGAGTAGGCTCTTTTTTTGAAGGTCTCTAAGTCGTATCGGTCCGGAAAAATCTCTGGTGGTAGTCGATACCACAAGGAAATTGTGCGAGGAAGAAAACTTCTTTTAAATCGCACAGTGGTGGACTGCCAGTTATCCAGATGGTATGGATGGTATCGAGAGTTTTGTCGCGATGTGCGATGGTGAAATTGTGCGGCTGGAATCAGTCCGAACAAAATTTTTGAGAGCACTCCCAGTAGTAAATGTGATAAAATACGAAAAGAGATGCAACATCTCTTCGCAGTGCCAGTGAGTCATGCCGATCGGAGAGAGCTCAATCGCCGACGATTCGAACAGCTCGGCGTTGGTTGCGATCTGCGAATGGAAGAAGCTGACGCTGGGAAGCCCCAGCCCAGAGATGGCAACAGTATTCCATGTGCGGTAGAACCGTAAACGGTGTAAAGTTGCAGGCGGTGTGCCGGCATGAAATACTGTCCCGCTTTGTTGAGCACGCCAAGCTTTTTAGAGACCAATATGGCCTACTCTTCCAAGTGACCACGAAACTGCCCGTCACTCGATATGTCGACGTCGAGGATTTCGATACTGACTGAGGCAACAATGGGAGTGCCTTGAATATTTTTTACGTGGTAGAGCCACGGCAACGTTGGTACCATCCTGGGGACAACGTGGACTTTACGTTCGCACAAACTTTTCGTGACTAATTCTTACGGAATTTATTGCGTATATTTACTTATATTTTATTCTTGACGTCACATTGAAGGTAGACGTGGTTACCTATGACATTGGGATGTCGAACACCTTAGTCACCTTGTGAACATGAGTGCTGTAAAGTACGCGAAACGTCGGGAATATATAATTAGTGAATATACGCGATTAAATCCGTAAAACTAATTACAGGAACCGTAGAAGGCTTTTTCTTCACCACCAGACCATTTAAGCACGCATCTGCATTTAGAGTTCGTTGCTTGATTTGGGGGCAATGGACCATAAGATTTACTTACCGTCAGTTTGATTGTTTAGGTTTTTTTTACTATCATAAGCCAGTGCCTGACTAATATCCCATTTAATGGTAAGTGGTTATGCAGCCAAAGACGGCAAAAGGCACCGAGTTAGCTTAACAAAAGCCTAAGGTTACCTTTAACTGTATAAAAACATTGTAAGAAGTTTTTTTTATTGAATAACAGTGACAAACGAGTACACAGTACACCGATAGTAAGTTTATGTGGCCTATAGACATTTATGTATATATCCTTGATCAAGCATTAAAATGCAGATGCATTGTTACCCTGAATAGATGGAATGTCTCATTGCCACCAAAACGGGTCTTCTGTTCTCTACATTCGCCATATGAAGCACAGCAATACTGCTGTATTCATATCCAATAATAGCTGCAGTTTGGCATGGCAATGTATAAAATGTATATTCGAAGTCACATAATTTTGTTTTGTATTTTCTGTTTATCTTCTAGTGGCCGGAAGCATGTGAGGTATTCGAAGTATCGACCCTGCACTCCACGGCCAACCAGTACGCGGGCGCCTTGGTGCTGATGAAACCATTAGACTATAATGAGAACCAGTTCTACCAGTTCCAACTGTATGCTACCGTAAGTTTTCCAAAATTATCTAAAATTGCTTGCTTTACCTTATAAGGGGAAATATAACCTCAAATGGCTTAGCAAGATTCTCGGTTATGTCGAAAATATCTTTTGAGGATTAATGTTAAGGACTACGTTAGATGAAAACACGATTCCGTAAAATTTCTCGATGAAAAAAATCCAAAGTTACCTCCAAACTGAACAATAAACCGCTGTTATTCATATAATACTTTAAATAATATCATGAAACTTTGCATACTAAATGAAGTAACTATAAAGCAGTGCTTATGTTATTTACTTTTTTTAAAAATACCATTATTTTCACGATAAAATGAAATTACCTAAACTGTCGGCGTCTTGAGGCTTGATTCCTGCCGCCCGGTTAGTATCGCTTCGGCTTTTGAAGGGGGAAGTTGTGTCGCTTACGATCAGAATACACATTACGCAAAGGGACGACGTAAAATTAAAATGGGAAATAACCGTAATAAAAATAATAAGCGACTGGGTTGGCGTTAAGAAACAGGCATAAATATGATAAACCTAATGAAATAAGTGTCTAACGACCTATCTACTTACAGTATTAGTGATTACAAACATGTCGGTACATAGTATACGACGCGCGGGCAATTGGGGGTGAAATTAGAATTTGAGCTGACTTACTATATCCCCTTAAGGAAAAAGCTCTCCACTTACAGCCTATTAAAGCCCACGACTGAACATAGGGCTCCCCATAGATTGCCTCATAGAGGGTATTGTTGCAAGCCTCAATTGATGCCCCTAGCGCCATCTAGTGTCGGGGAGCAGAGCGAGGAGAGCTTTCTAGAAAATGCCATGCCTGAACTTTCCACCAACAATACTAAGCTCGTAACAGTATATTGGCATAGTTGCCACGCTTCGCAGGCGTATACAACAATTTAAAATAAAAAAATTACGGTATAGCGAATTAGCTTCTGAGCTACTTTTTTCGTACAATAAGGGTGACAAACGAGCTCACAGTTCACCTGATGGTAAGTGGATGCTGTGACCAATAGACATCCACATTTATCCTCGATTAAGAATCAAAACGCAGATGCGTTGCCACCCCTGAGAACTAAGATGTAGTGCCTCGTTTCGAGTAAAAAAGGGTCGTCGTATCTCTACACTCGCCATACGAAACACAGCAGTATTAAGCTGCTATTTTACGCTGGTATTCTGTGACAGCGTGGTCCATCTCCGGTCGAGCCGACCCATTCATGCTGCAACCATAATATAGTTGCAGCGTGGCTACCACGTAAATTTCTTTTGATTAACCAATAGAAACAAGCGTGGATTTAGGAAGAGGGTCATGTGGAGTTATGAACTCCCTCAAAACTGTTTAATGTATAATTTTTCTCCTTTCCCAATTGAGGTAAAAGAATGGCGAGAGTAAAACTTTAGTTTGGTAGAGTCGGACCTCTGTGCGCCTCAAAGGAAGACCACGTTCGACTGATTAATCCCATGTAGCTTTTCATAGCTACGGTCATAGTATTGCTCACATTACTACTATCTAGGCTTATTTTGAAAATCATCTCTCTTTCTACCACAATTACATGCACTATCAATGCAACCTTAATGGTTAAAACTCATCTGTACCCGTCTGTAATACGACACTATATTTGCCTCAAAGTTGGCATCACCATGAAAAATAAACTTTGCTATGGCTAACTGCTAGGATCTGCGTGTCTCTTGTAGCACACAGAAGCTCAGAGTTCGGTTGCATCTTTTTTTGTCTTCTTGACTTTAAAAAAAACTTATCGTGAGGCAGTTTACATAAATTTCTCAAGAACAAGCATCCAGATCTGGAGCAATTATTTGTAGGCCGCACAAATACTTGTTACTTGCAGAATTTGAACCCGTGGCGCTCAGCGTTGCAACTCATTGATAAACCACCATAGAGCCATTAAAAAGTCCAAGTCAAAATCTTCATCTTCATCCAGAAGATCTCCATTGTGACATTATTTTAAAACGAACGTTTTTAATTTAAATGAAACTAATTGTAATGGATTTTATCACGTACATTAACTTATTTTATTTTTCCGACGTTAGACAGAAGGTGGCCGTGCTTAGCTATGACAATAGGAAACATCGGGATATAAAACCTATACACATATATAAAATTAGTATATACGGTACTTTAAAAAAATTCTTAACATAACTCCGAAAAGACGGGATCGACTTTGTGGGAACTTTCACTGGCAGATAGCTGAGGTTATAAGGAGTAACTTAGGTTATTTTTATTTTAGAAAAAGATTTAGGGTACGCGCAAAAAATTTAAACCCAAGAATCCAATCATTACTGTTATGTTACGATAGTCGTAACATATTCCAAGCGGACGAAGTCGCGGGGCACAGGTAGTAAGTTACTACTTACATTCAATGTGTAGTGTTCGCGTTAAGATAAAAAATCATTACTTTTATTTTTATTACAGGATGGGACACTAAATTCCACAGCGCACGTGGAGGTGAAGGTTGTGGACGTTCAGAACTTACCACCGGTGTTCAGTGGGTCTTTGAGCGGTGCTTTATCGGAAGACGCGCCTGTTGGGACGGTAGTTCTTGTTATCAAGGCTCGGGATGCTGATAGGGCACAACCCAGAGACGTCAAGTTGGAGCTCGTCACCAGTACGTATAACAATTTTAAATAAAACGTAGTCTTGTGTGGACCAAACAACATTAATATTTAAACACACATTTTTTACCGAAAAAGTGGTTAACCAGCTACCTAGGAATCTGTCTAAGTAAGCACCACCTCCTTACTATTTTTGCCAAGAGTCATTACTTGCTCCGCGCTTTTGATTTGAAGAGTAATGTCCTCCAGCACGAATTTCTAGCTAGAGACTAGCCATTGGCGTAGGACAGGCTTATAGTGCCAAAGTGTATTCGCAAGCACTGGTCCACTCTCTATTACCTTAATCTCATGACGACGATAAACCGACACGACCGTAGAGAGATCAGGTGCAGGACCAACGGCTTTACGTGCTTTCCGAGGAACGGGGGCGATACACCGCCAACTTCCTGACTCCAGGCAGCTACTAAGAATTTCTTAATGGAAAAACTCAATATCTGATATTTTTTGTGCGCGACCTGGGATTCGAACCGGGATCTCATGGTCAGCAGTCGCGCTACTACAACCACTAGACTAACGAGACAGTCAAGTTGAAGAGTAGTAGAAAGCCAAATTATACGATATAGACTGTTAGCATTCCATCTTAGTCCTCAAAGCTGACAACGTTCTGAATTTTGATTCTTAATCAGGGCATTTATCGCATCTCCTTACCATCAGATGGACTGCGTGCTCGTTTGTCACCCTCATATAAAAGACTAGTGTCATCTGCCATGGCAGTAACGATTTTATGTATTTTGTACGTATTTCGGCATAGTTGTGAATTTCACATCTGTGATGAGACCCTGACATTTAAAAGTGTAAATCTACCGGATCCATACTTTTGTAGTATTAAAGTTAAAGACTTATTTTGCTTTTTATTCTTGTCTTTGTGCTCTACCAATAGATGCTTCCTTTATTTCATTAATCCTTGTTAAAATAGATTTTTTTTTACATAAAATATGTTCTAACAGTTATAAGATTGTTCATAGATGTCGGATCCGATTTTATTAATGTATAAAATTGTTGAATCATCAGACCCCCTGGATTTCTTCTGGTTGGACAGCAGTACTGGGGAGCTAAAGACGGCAAAACCCCTGGATAGAGAAGCGCTAGCTGATCCAAACTCACCGTTAAATCTGACTGTTCGGGTAAGAGTTTTAATTGTCAGATAAAGACCTTCATCTACTTTACCAGTTTCTAAATCCACTGATGGATGCAGGCCCTTTTAAATTGGGTATTTGACACCATAATTAATAATTTTTTTCAAAATATGATTTAAATTTGCTATGTACTTTAGGTAGCGTGTTAAAACTTAGTTGTTTTTTTAGTTTTAATTAAATAACATTAAAATATGCTATATTTTTACCATCCTAAAAACACTAAAATCAAAAACTTAAACTACCATACAGTAGTATGATATATAGTACCGTATAGTGCAAAAAGGCTGCGTTTACTCGTTTAAAGGCCATACTAAGCCTTTAAGCAAGAAAAGAGCCAGTCCATTTTTACCAGACTGCCGCAGAAGAGGGGACTGTGTGTCTATTTGTCACTCTTATTCTATAAAAAAAGTTATATATAAAACTCAATACAATTCAGGCAACAGAAATAGTAAACGGCGTACCGCTAGTCAGTGACCTGACGTCAGCAGTAGCGACGGTGACGGTGACCATCAAGGATGTAAACGACGAGCCGCCTCGCTTCAACCGACGGGAGTATCACGTCGATATTCCCGAGAGCTTGCCCGTCGGGACTCCGCTGCCCAACCTGGATATGTTGGTCACTGATACTGACCTTGTGAGTGGATTTGAGATTTAACTATTTTTTTAGGTTTGAAAAATACAAATAACATTTAGTATAATATAGTATACACTCGTAGATAATAGATACAAGATAGAGTGAGTACAAGTAACTCTTATTGAAATTCAACTTTTACTCTGAAAGAAAATGTCCTGGAAAGAACTAGCAAAAAAACCTAGCGTAGTGGTATCACTAGATTGTGTTTGTATAATGATAAGACATTTTTTACGTGATAGAGGTACTCTTTCAAGTATTATAACAATATCCCTCCCAACCTAATTTCGGTCACGGCGGTGTCTCACCGGCTTGAGTGTTAAACCAATACTTAAATCTCAACCCGAACACCGTTATAGTGCGCGAGTGTGTTCTACTGATTATTATTGATTACGATATTATTGATACGACGATAAACCAACATGATCAAAGAGTGATCAGGCACAGTACCAAGACTGTTTTCGTGTTTCCGAGGCGAAACACCGCCAACTTCCCGACTCTGGGCTACTACAGAGATTTCTTGTCAGAAAAAGACAGTAACTGAATTCAACCTGACCCGAGATTCGAACTCGGGACATGCTCATTAGTTGCGTTAGCGACAACATACTCTTACGCTGTAGGTATATCAAATCATCAATTTTTTTTAAGTGAAACCTTCGAAAACTCTTTAGAAATAATGTGATTTGAAACTATGAAACGAAAAATCGACACTAAAAAGAGACAAATATCTACGTGTATAGGATTTAAACTGCAACAGAGTGAGATGGAAGATACATAATACAGTATACAGTGTTTTTCTGAAGGTTTCACTTCTACAGCATGTGAACTGCGCACGTGTTTTTTTTTTCTTTATCTTCCCTTTAAATTCCGTATCCGTAATCGCAGTACTAGATGTGGGCATTTCTGACTTCACTGCCCGTCACTAGTCGTGGTATTGTATACCTGGCGTAAACAAGATGGTTATATCGCCATTTATCAGAAGCCACATTATCGCGGTTTAATGAATTCACTCGGAATCGTCTTTTACGACACCCGCAGGACGGAATAGCGTGGCGGAATTTATGACACCATCACCACGAGATAACTAGAATGCATAAATATATTAGTATTGTGCTACTAATTTACTACTGTGTTTCTTGTTATTAGTGGTGATAAAAGGGAGCCCCTTTTAACTGGTAATAAGTGTAAGACGTCCTCCTTAGCCCTCGGGGTGAGCGTGTCGGCATTTAGTTGTAGGTGCTAATAGGCCACAACAACCACTTACCATCAAGTCTCCATGATGATGTAATTATACTGTGGACTCACCTCTATTATTAATAAAAGAAAAATAGCAGCTTAATGCTGCTGTATTTCGCATGGTGAATGTAAAGTACTGAAAACACTTTTTATTGGAAACTGTGCATTCTATGACAATGCATCTGAATTTTGATTCTTAATCAATCTGATTTATACGTGGTAGAGCCATGCTGCAAGCTATATTATGGTAGTAGCACGAATAGGTTGGCTCGACCGGGGAAGTAAAACGCTTTCACAGAATACCATCGTAAAATAGTAGCTTAACACTGCTGTGTTTAGTATGGTGACTGTAGAGAACCGGAGACCCTTTTTTACTAGAAACGAGGCATTCCATCTTAGTTACCAGGTGAGACAACGCATCTGCATTTTGATTCTTAATCGAAGATAAATGTAGGTGTCTATGGGCCACAACATCCACTTATCATCAGGTGGACTGTGTGCTCGTTTGTCACCATTATTCCGTAAAAAATGTTTCAGGGTCTGAACTCTGTGTTCACTTTGCGCCTTTCCGACGAGATGGGTGCGTTCATTGTTGAGCCATCGGTGGCAACGGGAAGCGCTACAGTCACATTACGTCTCAACACCAGTCTGGACTATGAGGACCCTAATCAGAGGAAGTTTATTCTTGAGGTAAGATTTACGTCAAGAACGTGTAATCGTAAAGTGTGAGTATATGAAATAGTAACTTTATCTGTCTACACCTTTGCACTCTTCTTCCTTTTTCAAGAAATCCTTCACCGTAACCGCTGTGCGATTGTGGAACTCCTTACCTCTCCATATTCGTCGTGCTAAATCTCTGCACTCTTTCAAAAGTCTTGTTAAATCGTATTATTTAGAAAGCTATTAGATAAATTACTTTATCTTCTTCTTCTTCTTTCTCGTACTCATTTATCTTTATATATAAAATATCATATAATAGATTAAATTTCATTTAATCTATTATATGATATTTTATATATAACTTTCACTTATTTTATTTGTATGTATTATTATTGTATTTTTTCTATTATTACTTTGTATGCCCCCCTCTATTTGTAACTTTTGTTTGCATCATTCCTCTACGCAAAGGTTGCCTGGAACAAATCACTTTCAGTGATAAGACCGCCTATTGTACATACTTTAATTAGTGTTAACTATATTGATGTTTCTGTATTGTGGTGTACAAAAAATAATAAACAAATAAATAAATAACTTTATTCTTTAACTACCGATGGAAATCAGACTTATGCAAGCTTAGTTCAAGCAACCTGGATTTTGATTTTTCTCCCCCCTCCCGGTTCAAATACCACTGAAAGTTGAATTTTTTTTCACTATATATTATAAATAATACTTTTTGAAAGTCAATCTTATGTTTAATTTAAAACTGGTTAAGAAAATACTTCTGTCCTGGGAAGAACCAGCAAGAAACCTAGCGGATCATTTTTACCGACTTCAAAAAGGAGGAGGTATTCAATTCAATTGTATGTTTTTTTATGTGTGTCCTTTCCTCAGAACTTTTCTCTGAGTGAACCGATTTTGATAATTCTTTTTTTATCAGAAAGCTGCTACTTTTAGTGTGGTCCAATATTAGTGGACCGTGGAATTGTGGTGTAATTAAGATCTGCCCAGTAGCAAAGAATATATACACTACGCGAAAAGAAACGACACTTAAGCATGTGTGCACGTAAAATCGCTTGCGGCTATGTGTGGGTGTCTCGACGTGCGCGGGGGCCTTGAGAGGCGCGCGGGGCGTGGAACGGCCGAGGGCTAGTAGTATACCGATAATTGTCAGTATTAATATGAATATATTCGTTAAATGATATTATAATATTTCAATTAATATACGAATATTACTGATTTCTTAATACGACGGTTATACATATTACTATCATATATATTGTTAGCTAATAATACAATTTATGTTACAGCACATCACTTTTATTTTATCAGTTTATAACTCACAATTTATTTATCGTACAAATAATCACTTCGTACAAATAACCACTGTTACTTAGTACCTTCACTTAGGACTGAATAGAACTGAATGCCCCGCTTGGGTCGTGACGGCCATATTTATACTCTTTTGTTTAGGAGTCAAATCCAAAACTATTACAATAAAAATCTTACCGGAAATTCAAAGCCACAGAAGCGGAAATCCGATTTACATTTACTACATTTAAAATTAGGATCATTCAATATGTTATGCTTAATTGTTCTTTATACTTAATTGCTAACAATCGGCCTTTCCTGACATTTTCACGTCCCGTGAAAGGAAAGTATAAAATGTATTATCATATTAAGTTAATATTATCTGTAATTTTACAGTTTATTTTAAATTAATGAAATTACAATGCAATATTGAAGCCCAATTCATGTCTTCAATATTCACCTGCATGAGACCCCTTCATGTTCTCAACAGGTAAGAAGTAAGTATAATATGTATTGTCATATTAAGTTAATATTATTTGTAATTTTACAGTTTATTTTAAATTAATGAAATTACAATGCAAATAATATTGAAGCCCCATTCATGTCTTCAATATTCACCTGCATGAGACCCCTTCATGTTGTCAACAGGTAAGAGGTAAGTATAAAATGTATTATCATATTAAGTTAATATTATTTGTAATTTTACAGTTTATTTTAAATTAATGAAATTACAATGCAAATAATATTGAAGCCCCATTCATGTCTTCAATATTCACCTGCATGAGACCCCTTCATGTTCTCAACAGGTAAGAGGTAAGTATAAAATGTATTATCATATTGAGTTAATATTATTTGTAATTTTACAGTTTATTTTAAATTAATGAAATTACAATGCAAATAATATTGAAGCCCAATTCATGTCTTCAATATTCACCTGCATGAGACCCCTTCATGTTCTCAACAGGTAAGAATGGGAGAATAGAATACTGAAGCCCCATTCATGTCTCCCAATTCATAATAAATAAATAAATAATAAATAAATACTTTTATTTCTCAAAAATTTTTAAATATACATGTCTTTGAGACGCCCCAGAGAGTAATTTCCATACTCGTATTGGGGATGCCTCGCTCTTCAACCCATTTTACAATTTTATAAGACATAAAATTATTTACATAATTAGTGAGGAAAAAGCTTATAACAAAAAAAAAAAAATAAAAATAGAATATAAAAGAAGATTAAGCTAAATAAACTTTACATACATAACTTGTGAGTGTGTTTATGTGTGAGAATGTGTGTGTGTGTGTGTGTGTGTGTGTGTGTGTGTGTGTGTGTGTGTGTGTGTGTGTGCATGTTATGTGTGTGTCAGTCTCTTTGGGTGTATGTTACTTATATAATTGTATTTATGAGTTTCTCTGTTTCATCATAACTTAATTCAAATAAGAAATTAGTTAATATTCTTTTACAATCATATAACTTTTCAGGGTATATATTTAGTTCTCGATTTAGAGTATTATATACGTAAGCGGACCGAGATGTCAGTTGACGGCGAGCAAAGGCAGTACGTACTGCAGGAGATGGAGCAACTTTTTCTATGCGTCTTTTATTGATATAAGCTTTACTGCGGTCGAAAGGTAGTTTTTGGTGAAGGTAAAGAAGAAGTTTCAAAATATATAATTTTCTTACCGATAAGATTCCACAGATTTTATAAAGTTCATGTGTGGAATATCTATAAGGTTTAAAGTACATCACCTTCAAGAGTGATCTTTGACTTCTCTCTAAATGAAGAAATTTAGTTTTAGTCGCACCACCCCACACAGGAATACAGTATGTGAGTACGGACTGTGCAAGGGCAACGTAAACTTTGTTTAATAAAGTACTGGACATCACATACCTTAGATTTTTAAAGATCCAGATAAGTTTACGCATCCTGCCAGTAATCGTTTCAATATGACTATGCCAGGAGAGCCTTTGATCAACCATAACACCCAAGTATTTGATGCAGCTAACTTTTTCTATACTTGGACATAAACAACTACTGTCATTTAGACTCGCACAGGTATGTACCTTGAGCCTAAACTTAGCATCTGGTTGAGTTCTCTGATCGAGAGAAAAACATACGTATTTAGTTTTTGTGGCGTTCAAGGTTAGTAGATTAGTGTTCAACCAGTTGGCAATAACTGCTAAGCCCTTTTCAGCGATATTTTGTACTATTTCCCAAGAACACCCGGAGAAAACAACCGCGGTGTCATCCGCGTATGAGAAGATCTGTCCTCCACAGTTCCTTAAGTTACACAATTGATTAATATATATTAAGAACAGGGTTGGACCGAGGACAGATCCTTGCGGAACACCATAAGATATACACTCTTCTTGACTTATGCTAGTGCCGATTTTAACCATTTGTTTTCTCTCAAGTAGGTAGTCTTTGAAGAGAGCGAGGGCTGTGCTCCTTATTCCAATGCTCTCTAGCTTAAGAACTAGTCTGGGGATAGAGACGGTGTCAAAAGCCTTTTTTAAGTCAAGAAAGATGGCGACACATTTTTCTCCACGATCGACCTTTTCTATAATTAGCTTTGTTAAATCAGATAATGCGTCCTGTGTAGATAGACCTTGTCTAAAGCCATATTGTGAATGTGATAGAACTTTATTATGGAGCAAGTAACTGAGGAGTCTTTTATTCAAAAGTTTTTCTATTATTTTGGAGATACATGGCAAGACAGATATAGGACGGTAATTGTTGACATCGCCTTTCTCCCCGTTCTTGAATACTGGTGTGACCAGTGATCGTTTCAGGGCCCTTGGAAATACACCTGTTTTGAAACACAGGTTGGCTAGTTGGCTAATCAGTGGAGCCACAAAATCTTTACATCTTTGCAGAAACAATGTTGGTATACCGTCCCAACCAGGAGCACTTCCAAAGTCAAGACTCATGAGTATATCAGAAACTTCCTGCGGGTCAGAGTCCAATAAAACAAACGAGGTTAGATTTGATTTAATTTCAGGGGTATTATCATGTTGTATTAAATAATTATTAGTTATATCTTCAGCTAGAGATTTACCAATGTCGACGAAAAATTTATTGACTTTATTTACAGATTCAAGAGGGTCTGGTGACAGATTGAGAAGGCTGACATTAGAAGTTTTAGTGCTTTTGAACTGTGTTATTTCATTAATTTTAGACCATAGTAATTTGGGATTTTTGCAAGATAATACGATTTCATTTTTATAATACTGTCTTTTTAATTTCCTAATTAGATTTGTGCAAAAGTTTCTAAAACGTTTAAAAGTTATTTTTAAGACTTCATTAGCGGGTTCTTGTTTTGCTTTTAGTTGCATGCTATTCCTAAACCTAATACACCGTAAAGCACCTATGGTAATCCACGGTTTTAAAATCCTTTTGCTGTTGTTAACCAATTTAATTTTAGAGTTAGTAACAATTGCTGTTTTTATCGTATTAATTAAGATGTCAGCAAAAATGTTTGGATCGCTACATGTCTTAAAACGAGTGATATCTGTATTTACAAGTGTTAAATGGGCTGACTTGTAATCGGTAATAGATTTAGTCTTGTGCAGCTTATTCATTAGATTGTAGGATTTATCAATGCTGAGTAAAACCATAGAATGGTCTGTAACTGTTGTATTAAGTACTGCTACAAGTGTTGAGTTTGTATGTTTATTTAATTTTAGGAACATATGATCGAGGCAGTTGTCCTGTCTAGTGGGTAAGCAATGACCGGACAAGAGTCCATGTAAAGATAAAATGTCTAAGTACTTCTGCCTGTTATTGTGCTGGTACGCTAGCTCTGTCGATTTAGTAATAAGGTTAATATTAATGTCACCAGTTAAAACAATATTCTTATATGAGGCTATAGTTTCCAGGTGCGCATTCACGGAATCAATAAACATATCAGCGTTTGCTACTGACGGTGATCTATAGATACCCAATATAATGAAGTCAGAAGTAACGATTTGTAAGCCTGATGCATGTGTTAGCTTTAGTTCAGATACTTTTTGCACCTTTATGTTTTTTTTAATATACGCTACAACCCCGTCATTTTGGTTTAGTTGACAATTAGTTTTATATGGTTTATAGTTATCCAGTGAAGGTATTTCTTTATTGGTGCTTAACCTGCATTCTGTTAATATTATGACATCAGTTTCAAATGGTAATTGTGACATATTAATCAGTAAATCATCCAGGTTGTGGTATATACTCCTAATATTTTGGGTTAGTATTGTAAAATTGGAATTAGATATGGGTTGCATTAGTTTAGATAAGTCCTCTATATTACATAATACAGATTTAGCGATTTCAGTTTCGTCCAAATCTTCAAGTGTTTTCATACAGCTATCCATAATTGTTTGTTATAATAACTGAATCGTTGTAGCTACAAAGGGTAGTATAGGCATTATCTCCATGGCTTTTTGGCTTCATTTTAAATTCGCTTAATTTTATAAGAGATCTGTAAATAGTACATAAAAATTGGAAAATTCCTAGGCAGGTTATATTTAGGCAGCTAAATGTACAATAGTTTTTAAGATGATACATAAGTAAGTAAGTGTAAGATTTTGTGTTGTGTATGAGTTCAACGTGTGATTTGGTTTTTATAAATAATAAAGGATGTGCAAATGTGTAGATTTGTGGTTTAGTGTAGTTATGTATGTATTTAACAATCATAAAGGAATCATAATTACATGATAATAATTCTGCATGTGTAAATTTAAACACTAAAGTAGATAATACAATTTTGAAAGTAATTATAGAGAGTAGTCATGCATCTTTCATTAACTGATTTATCTGAGATTCGCTGATTATTTTGATGATTCGAGTGTTATCATCTTGTCGCACAAACACCCTGCCAAAAGATGTCCAGCAATATTTAAATTTCTTGGATCTCACTAGATCACGAGCTAGAAAGAACAGACGAGCTCCTTTAGGAGTCAACTGTTCAGAGATAAAAATAGGGGTGTCTTCGTTAATTTTGAACCCAAGATGCTTTGCCTGCAGTTTAGTCTTATTTTTAATATTGAAAACTTTTTTCTTTTGTAGAAAATCAGTTTTTTGGAGAGTGGATCCAAATTCAACGATGATGGGGGTATTTTTAACATTTCTATCTTTACCCTGTAGCCTAAAAACGTCTTTTATATCATCAGGTTTCATATTTAAGTCGATGGAATTTGATAGATTGAGAACCATTTTTATGAGATCTTCTCTTTTTTCTTCTTGAATTTTAGGTACGTTTTTAATCTCGATACTTGTTTTTCGTAATGTTCTCTGAAGATCTTCCACCTGTTGCTCAAGGACCTTGACATATTCTCGATCAGATTTAGCTTGCACTTCCAGAGTTTCTACTTTCTTGCAGAGTTCCTTGTTCTGAGCGGTAAGTAATAATATTGACGAATCGATATTAGCATTTGTATCCTTAATCGATTGCAATTCACTTTTGATTTCTCTAAATTGTGCAGTTTGAGGAGCTACTAAGGTCGTAATTAAGTCCCTCATCTCTTCCTTAAATTTGACGAATTCAGTCGGCAGGTCCTCTTCTCTTAGTCTCTTATTACGCTGCATAACTAATTTTGATAATTTGTCTTCATGACCCAATCCTTCCACATCCGTAGTAGAGAGAGATCTATTCATGGCCATCTTAAATTTTTAAAAACGAGTTCAAAAATGTATACTGTATACTTATTTCAGTTAGTTCGTTCCAGAATAGGGATCCAATTAGTATCAGAATAAGGATGCAATTAGTATCAGAATAAGAATCTTACAGAATAAGGATCCAATCTTACGAGAATACGGATTTTATACGGATGTCAATTCAGCTTGTCAGCTACTAGGAGCGCAGGAGGCAAGCGAAGTTAACGCGAACCGTGTAGTTGCGATTTGCAATTGTTCGCACGCACACAGCAGTTGTGAATGTATGCTAGTGAGGTATATTACTCACCCTGTCACAGACTGTGTTGATGTAAACTCCGTGCGGCTGTGTACGATGTGTTGTTTCGCCAGCGTGACGTACAGCGTATTGACGACTACTTCTTATGTACTCCTATTATTTCAACTTTATTTAATACTGGAAATTTTGTGTTTATAAATATTTAAACGACAGAACGAGGTTTTTATGACGTCTACTCGTTAACGAGGTCCGGGAGGAAGAGGATAGGATAGGATTCATGTCTTCAATATTCACCTGCATGAGACCCCTTCATGTTCTCAACAGGTAAGAATGGGAGAATAGAATACTGAAGCCCCATTCATGTCTTCAATATTCACCTGCATGAGACCCCTTCATGTTCTCAACAGGTAAGAAGGAAGTGTAGAATACTGAAGCCCCATTCATGTCTTCAATATTCACCTGCATGAGACCCCTTCATATTCTCAACAGGTAAGAAGGAAGTATAGAATACTGAAGCCCCATTCATGTCTTCAATATTCACCTGCATGAGACCCCTTCATGTTCTCAACAGGCAAGAAGTAAGTAAAGAATACTGAAGCCCCGTTCGTGTCTTCAATATTGTAATTTAATATTTGATTGCAATTGTGCTTTCTTTTCATTAAAATCATCATTTAATTTGTTTAATTGATTATTAAGTGTATTTTCTGATCCCTTTACTTTATCTTCAATAGTCGACTTTAAATCATTTTTATCTCTGAGGTCTTTTGTAACGGCTTCAGTTCTGACAATCAAGTCCTTAGTCCCCTCTTTAGGCTTTTGTTTAATATCGTCCTTCTCCTTTTCGAGCTTATCCAAACAATCTCAAGTTTTTCATTTGCCGTAAAATTGATTTGTTCAACCCTATCAATCAAATTGGAAGTTTCATCGTGTCGGTGTTTTAATTTGTTTTCGATAGCCTTCGTTAATTATCGCTTTTTGCCATCAACGACGGCATTAGCTTCTTTTGTCTTATCAATAATAGCTTTCTCTGCTTCATCTTTCTTTTTTTTTACTTCATGTTCCACATCAGCCGTTTTATCTTTAGTAGTTTGTATAGCATGTTCAATATCTTCGCTTAATTCGTCCTTCTTTCCTTTAAGATTTTCTTCAATTTGATCCTTTTTACATGATGCCTTTTGTATTAACTGATTAGCTGATTCCTTCATTTCTGAAGACTTTTCTTTGACGTTATCTTTTTCTTCCTGTGCTATCCTTTCAGCAGCTTTCTTCCCGTCTTCTTATTTGTCACATATTTTATCTTTCTTGTCCGAAGTTTGTTTTATTTGATCTGCATATTCTTGTGTTTCAGATGACTTTTCTTTTACTTCGTTTTCAATTTTGTCTTTCTCTTATCCATAATCGGTTCCTTCTATCCTCCATCAATCTTTCTCTTACTCTTTTCATTTAATCTATTATATGATATTTTATATATAACTTTCACTTACTTTTATTTGTATGTGTTATTGTATATATTTTTTTTTATTATTATTATTTTGTATCCATAAGTTTTCTTCTTCGTGTCCTTTTGTTTCCAATTCCTTAATTTGTTCCTCTGTGTCCTGTATTTCACATTCGATTTTCTCCAAGTCATATTCATATACCATCTCTTGTATTATCACTTTCTATTCTCAAGTTTATTTTTTATCTCATACTCTCTTTTTTTTTTATTCTTTCATTTGTCATCTAGCATCTCGTTTTCTATCCATACATCACTTTCCGTTCTCAATCTTTCTGTCTCATGTCCACATAACAGTATTCTTTGAAAACCTACTTCAATGTCTACCCATAAACATTCCCAAGAGTCATACTTCGTATTATACTGACTATTTCGCTTTGATGTCATATATATAATATTGTTCAATAGCGACTCCTCCACTCCGTTTAGCATTACGATCGTCTCTGTATAAGTCGTAACCCGGAATCTTTTTCCGAGTTTGGAGAAGCGATATGTAGATTGGTTGTTTGCTGTGGTGACAGTGGCGATAAAGATAGTGGTCTCTTATTTGGGTGTACATCATTTCTTTCCTTTATTATGAGTTTGTCCTATTTTATGTAAGCAACGTTCTCCTTTTCTATTTCTTGTTGTAGTTGTGCTTTTAGATTTTTTTTTCTAATTTTAATACTCTTTCTGTATATATACTTCGTTGACGTACTTTTCGATTCTGTAAGCTGTTTGCAATATTTTAATTCTTTATACCTAGCGTAGTTACGACTACAGCAACAGGACTGATATTAATTCCTCTTTTACCAAGTCTTCTTACTGATCCAAGTTCGAAGTCTTGTATATCAATATTCGTTTGATTTTTTTATTACATGCATAATTTTTTCTTGTAACTAAAAGTATGTTAATTCTCCCTCCTCAACTCCAAAAACTACTAAATTTCTTTGTTCATTTGCTTTTCCGAATGCGAATATTTTTTTCTTGATCTAAAACCTGTGCTTGTAAATTATCGTATTTGTTGCTCAGCTCTTGGAATTTTTCATTTATATTTTAATTAATTTTTGTGGTCATTCTTTCTTCTAATTGAGAAAACTGTGATTCTATTGAATTTAAATTTTTTTTTTACTAAAATCTGTTTTAATTTCTCTCATAAGTCTGCAGATCATCCATTTTATTTTTATTCGTATGTTTGTTATGAGAGAAATTCGCGGCCTCTAATTTTCGTCATTACCATCAATAGATTGTTGAATATTACACTTTTTTCACTTTATTTATCTAATTTATATTTTGTCATATCACTATTTTAGCCTTATTTAGCGATCTTAAATCATTGACATTCATTTTACACTTACTCACTGAAGGTTTCTTTTCTTTGTTTATAGGTGAAGTCACATATTATTTTGAGTACCGTCACAAGATTTTTACTTTAAGTCTTTAGGTATTAAATTTTTTTGTTTACTATAATACGGAAATTATTATGTCACTGTTATTGTCACATGTGTTATTATGTCGAGATATTTAAATTTGCTTTCTTTAGCAGATCTAGTACTGTACGCTGCGCAATCGCGCCCTCTCTTTGTAAGGATAACAGATAATATTGTTAGCTCTCTTAGTGCGCTCAGCCAATTCTTGTATTTCTCCTTCAGTTACCAGCATGTTTTGACGTAATCGCAAGTGGTGTACTTCTTTAGTAAGTTCCTCCAGTTGTTTCATTATATTTGGTATTTGTGCCATTAGTGACAAGTACAATCGACACATAAGAAAGAAACCACTCGAGCTATTGTCTTTAACTCGAACACTCTTACTTCAGTTGGTGACATTCCATGACAATCACCACATAAAATGCTCTTGCAGGAGTCACAACTTACTGATAGCTTCTTATCGTTTGTGGTTTTGCTACATTTAGAACATTTAAAGCTTTTTGGACTCATTTTTTTTTTACTGATTTAGTAGAAAATTTCCTGTAATGGCAACACTATTGTCTATAGGTCGCTTTCATTGACAGAACCGGAAATCAAAAATGTAAAAGAAATATAAAATTATGAAGGTAGATTTTAAAAGTTCGTATTTCACGCGAATAGTTTCTTTTCAAAGTTTTGCACTTTAAGTTTATAATTACAGTGAGAACACACCACTAAACATATTTAGCCTGCCTCATATCTCGATTGTACTTTTATAACATGGAACACACTATTTGAATTTATTGGTACTAAATCATCAACAGCACTTGTGCACACAACCACTTCAATTTGACACTTCAAATTATTCATCAACACTTCAATTATTTGTAATCATATACTTATTCATTCATCGGTATTACTATTTGGACTGTTGAAGGAATCTCTCTCTCTCTATTCTAACCAAATCACCTACAACGAACTTTAAGATTTTCCGCTTCTTTTGTTTTGTTTAATGCCCGAAAATCTATTCAAAGACGATAATCTCGTGTTTTCTTCTTAATAAGGGTAATAGGTGACGCGAACTCTGAAGTAGACTGATAATTTCACAGTTTTCCAATTCTTCTACCATAGCTCTAACACGCTCGCGTTCTATTTATGTTTTGCCCAATGAGTCCGAAATACCGAGTTATCTTAGCTCGATATAATCCCACTTCTGATTTGTTAGCTAATAATACAATTTATGTTACAGCACATCACTTTTATTTTATCCGTTTATAACTCACAATTTATTTATCGTACAAATAAACACTTCGTACAAATAACCACTGTTACTTAGTACCTTCACTTAGGACTGAATAGAACTGAATGCCCCGCTTGGGTTTTTTTTTTTTTTTTTTTGGCGCCCGAAGCAAATATGGGCAACCCTCCGGAAAGCGGAGGAGGGAGGTTGGGAATGCTCATAGCATACCACGCAGCCGGCTGCGTGGTTATGTGGCGACTTTTACCCACTAAACCCAACCTTTTAGGAATTGGCTTAACGATCTGACTAGAGATCTCTAAGCCGTATACGAACGCGACCCTCCTTGGCAGAAAGGAGGGCGCATGGCAGAAAGGAGGGCGTCGTGACGGCCATATTTATACTCTTTTGTTTAGGAGTCAAATCCGAAACTATTACAATAAAAATCTTACCTTATATATATATATATATATATATATATATATATATATATATATATATATATATATATATATATATATATATATATATATATATATAGACAACCTTTGCGTAGAGGAATGATGCAAAATAGAGGGGGGCATACAAAATAATAATAAAAAATATAATAATACATACAAATAAAAATAAGTGAAAGTTATATATAAAATATCATATAATAGATTAAATAAAAAGAGTACGAGAAAGGTAAAGTAATTTATCTAATAGCGTTCTAAATAATACGATTTAACAAGACTTTTGAAAGAGTGCAGAGATTTAGCACGACGAATATGGAGAGGTAAGGAGTTCCACAATCGCACAGCGGTTACGGTGAAGGATTTCTTGAAAAAGGAAGAAGAGTGCAAAGGTGTAGAGAGAGGAAGATTGACGGAGGACCGAAGGAACCGATTATGGGTAAGAGAAAGACACTGGAAACGGTTTTTAAATAAAGAGGAGTAGAAGGATTAAACAGGACACTATACAACGCGGAGAGAATGTGAGTATTCCTGCGAAGGCGGATCGGGAGCCATTTGAGCTGTTTGCGAAATTCGGAGATATGATCATATTTGCGAAGCCCAAATATAAATCTAATGCATAAATTTTGAATACGCTCAAGCTTATTAAGCTGCTCCTCGGTAATGTCAAGATAGCAAATATCAGCATAGTCAAGGATAGGCAGAAGTATATATATAAAAGTATACATGCTATGAATTTTTGCAATTATTAGAAATAATAATGAAAATTATAAAAGTAATAAAAAAATTTACGAAAACGAATTTACGAAAAATTCAAAAATATATAAGAGTAAATTAATTTTTAAAGGATAATAGGTAATACTGATTATTGCGTACTGAAATACTAAGTGTTGGTTAATTATTTATGATTACCAGTTAATGGTAATGCATATTTGGTTTTGTCGGAAGTTTTAATATTCCTCATTTGTAAAGATATTTAATAAAAGTTGATTTAAATATCTATCGTATCTCTCACTACCCAAATACATAAGTTTACATAATATATAACACATAACTACTATGTATCTTCTTTGGTACAAGTCTATAATATTCCATTTCGGTTCGATATCAACCCTAGCATTACACGCTTCGACTCAAGGTCACCGGCGCTTAAGCTCTCACGTACAGGGAGTGTCACCGCTGTGCCAGTAGTTTTTGAGTTATCCTTAATAATGCGTATTTAATTGACTTTTGTTCTCATTTATATTGAAGTCGGTTGCACAAAATTTTACTTTGCTTTATTAAATTTTACAAAACTTGTTTAAAGAACAGTTTTCATTTTAGAATTATGTGTTTTACACAATTAACTACACAAAACTTTATTATAAATAGCTTAGTGACCAATTCCTAGAAGTTATTATCTATACATAATATATGTATTATACGTGGTACAACCACGCTGCAGCTGTATTATGGTAATAGCACGAATGGGTCGGCTCGACCGGGGAAGAAACACGCTCTCACAGACTACCAGCGTGAAATAGCAGCGTCATACTGCTATGTTTCGTATGGTGATTGCAGAGATCCCCTATTTTACTGGAAACGAGGCATTCTATCTCAGTCCTCAGGGGTGACAACGCACGTTTTGATTCTTAATCGAGGATAAATGTAGATGTCTATGGGCCACAGCATCCACTTACCAACAGGTGGACTGTGTGCTCGTTTGTCACCCTTATTCTATATAAAAAAGTTCACATTATAAATAAAATGTGTCTGTCGTTAATATCGAAGTATCTGCCTTTATTAATCTTGGCTATTAATAGCTTCATTTTATCCCAAAAATATAAATATAATTATTCGAGAAATTGTAAAACATGATTAAAAATGTTCTTTGTTTATTATCTTAAATCTAAATAAGGTCACATTAGAGCAGATTTACACATCGACAAGTACATTAGGGAGTTTAGTTACAATGCATTTGACAGTAAACGGTTAAGCTTAAGTGGACAGTAGCGTTCGAATGTCCGGCGGGAGACGCGCGGGGGGAGGCTACACTTAGAACTTAGCTCGCCGAAAAATAGATCAGCCAGCTATCACGTTCAACTTAATTGTTAACTTGCTACTTAACTCACTAATTGCCGTTTAAACGAGATTTTCTACTTAACTCCCCAGGTTCCCAAGTTAATTCACTACTGTATTTATCGAAGTGTAAATCAGTAAGCCCAAGAATGAAGTAAAACATCCATATCAAAAAAAAATAACTGAAAGCTATCACCGTCGCGGAATCCTATAATTAATACAAGTAGTAAAATTAAAAATTTTGTACAACCGACTTCAATGCGACCGAATAAATATATTCGAAGTCAATTAATTACGCATTATTATTATATGGGACCACACGAGAAGCACCAGCTTTCAGATAAAAGAATTATCAAAATCGGTTCATTCGGAAAAAATTATGAGGTAACACATATAACAAAAAAATTACAGTGAAATTGAATACCTTCTCCCTTTTGAAGTCGGTTAAAATAGAATAGTACTAGAGTAACCACAAAATCAACATAGTAGAAACATATACAGATATAAATAAATATACTATATATGAAAAGGCAAGTTCCATTCCACTCACTCATTCACTTACTCACTCACTCATTGTAATCACTCACTGGCTGACTCATCAAACTCTTAAACCCAGAAAATTGAAATTTTGCACAGAGGTTTTTTATAGTATAGACAAAAAATAATAGAAGAAAGAGGATATATTTTATATACTCATCTACATTTTATGTTCTCTACCCAGGTATTTAAGGTTCAATTATATGTTTTCTTAACCATGTAGTGGCGGTGGAAGAATATCCACTGCCCGTCCATCATCGTCATCCCACGGGTCGTAAGAGGCGACGCAGGGAGACATAAGATGATGCATGCATGAGCATACATAAGATGGGCAACAATATCTTCCTGATAAATGCTGAATAAAAATAAAAACGCTGCGGTTGTCAAGCCGCTTGTCAAGCGTGGCAGCTGTGGCAAATATCCCCCCTAACCCCCTATGAGACTTTCTATGGTTTATATTCAGCAGTAGACTTTAATAATGCTATTACGCTATTCTATTCTAATTGCAGGTGATAGTAGAAGAGCTGCATACGTCGCCGCGTCTGTCGTCTAAGGCCAGCGTGACCGTATCGCTGTGGGACGTGAACGACAACGCTCCTCAATTCCCGGAGGAACCGCACGTGGCAACAGTTCCCGAGGCCGCTCCCCCGGGAACACGGCTGACAGCATTGCGGGCCACCGACCGGGATACTGGCCGGTAAGCCTACATCACTCTTAAGGTGGTATCTTGAGAATTGGTAAATTAATATTGTGACTGAACTTTTCCTAAATTTTCGGTTTGAGATCAATAATTTCAGCATAGTTAGGCAGATTGGTTTTAAAATATATTTTTATATGTCACGCGCGGACGTCCGTACGTTACTATCCGTTCGGGCCCACTGAAAACCAGCGCTGTTGCTCCGGCGACAGCGTAAGCTGAGTGAGGTGCGTTTGTATGACGCGCCACAACATACTCGTATAATATGAGAAACGGTTTTTTTGTCTTTCTGTTTTTTTTATGATAATCTATAAGTATACATACTTTTAAATAGTTTTATCCGTCAAATTGTGGTTTTTTTTTCACTTTTTTTGTCATAATGTTTATAATTGACGTGTCCACAAATGTTAAATTTAAGTGCCTATGATGTTTGAGGCGTGCTGCAATAAATCTTTCTTTCTTTCTTCTTTCTAAATAGCTGGACCGATTATAACGAAATTTTCTGTGTGATTAAGTTGATTTGAAAATTATTCAGATTCGCTATTGGATAAGGTAGTTGGCATGTTGTCGAGATCCGGAAATCACCCGTGTCAAGCCGGGGCGAATTGCTTGTTGAAAACGTATAGTTATTTTGTTGATTCTTAACTCGTTCTCTTACAAACCATATTGAACCTCTAAAGTAGTATTCTCTACTTACTTATTATACGTGGTAGAGCCAGGCTGCAGCCATATTATGGATATAGCACGAATGGGTCGGTCCGACCGGGGAAGGACCGCGCTCTCACAGAATACCAGCGTAAAATAGCAGCTTAATGCTGCTGTGTATGGTGAGTGTAGAGATCTGGAGACCCTTTTTTGCTGAAAACGAGGAATTCCATCTTAGTCCTCAGGGGTGACAACGCATCTGAGTTTTGATTCCTAATCTAAGATAAATAGTTATCTATGGGCCACAGAATCCATATACCATGTATCATTTCTTTACTGACAGTTTTAAAACATTTGCCTACCGCAGCAGTAAAACAAGAAGTGCCTCTAATGCAATTCTTAATTTACCTAGTTATAAAAATTTATACGGAAAAGCAATGTTACAATATCTAATACCAAAACTGATAAACGAGTTACCTGCAACAGTTAAAAGCCAAATCACTAAAGTAAACATCAAAAATAAACATAAACAGCATTACTTATCTTTAGCATTACTAGCGTAAAATATAAAAAATAAAATATAAAAATAAGGATGGGCCGGGTGCTGGTATGGGATGCAACCTGTTCAGACACGCTGGCCCCTTCCCATCTACGTGGAACCAACAACAGAGCTGGTGCGGCTTGTGAAGCGGCAGAAAAGGCTAAAGTTTGCAAATACAGGGGTCTAGGCTCCGAATATATTTTTGTCCCTTTCGGTGTCGAGACCCTTGGTCCGTGGGGTCCTAGCGCTATAAGCCTTTTTAAGGAAATAGCAAAAAGGTTAATCGACGTCACAGGAGACCGAAGAGCTGGCAGTTACCTCGGACAAAGAATTAGTCTAGCTATTCAACGGGGAAACGCTGCCAGTATCTTCGGAACCTTGCCTAAAGGACCTCTTTTTTAATAATTTAATTTAGTTATTATAATATATATTTTTAAGGTTTTTAGTATTAGAAATAATGTTTATAAATTTATGGGTTAGATTTAATTTAAAGTATATTTATCATATTTCATTATAATATTTTAATGTTTCTTTTTGTCAAAAATTAAAAATATTTTTCGTAAATACACAAAAAAAAAAAAAAAAAATGTACAAAAATGTCACCCGTGTGAATCTACAAACCCAAACTAGTTACTCTGGCTTTTGGAGTGAGAGGTGCATAATATGTGTTATGCGTGTTAATCGGTCAAATAGCGTGCGCAGTAATCACATCGCGCAATTAATGTGTAAGTTAAGAATGAATATTACTTAGTTCTGTTCGAGCGACAGATGTCGAATTGCAGTCATCGCAAAACCAATGCTGGTTTATGTCACACTGTCACTAAATGTATTTAGATTACGTTTCAAATGTAAATTATTTAAATAAATAAATGTGGACCGTGTACTCGTTTGTCAACCGTACTCTATTAAAAAAATTAAAAAAACACATCGACCTATCCGTAGAATAAAGTAACATTTGCAAAACCTTTACTTTACAGGAGAGCGATTCGAACACAGTCTTGCACAATTTTCGCTCTAACATTTTTGTTTTTTAAACTAGACAATTAGGTTTTTGGTATGTACTATAGACTATAATAAAGCATGGATATTCATTAAAATCGTTAATTAAAGAACTGTATTTTAAAATCTAGCCTGTCCTATATGCATATGTGACGTTTTATTGTGGATGTCTGTAGGTTACATATAGACACATAACCTTATTCTTCGGAAAATTGTTGGTTAAATGTGCACATATGTCTTTATTATAAGTAAATACACAACCATAAGGTCTTAACAATAAAAAGGTATATGCTAATTAAGTAAATTATAAAAGGTTTTTTGTTATTAAGGTTTTATTGATCAATAGTTCTCAGTGTGTAACTAAATGTCACTTATTTCTATAAGACAATATTTTAATATTTTAGCAAGACAGTTTTCACTTATAAAAAACACACTAACCTGACCATGAGGACATGATAAAACTTTTTGAAAATCGAAACCTGCTGCCAGTATCGTACCATTTGATTCAATGGCATCACATTTGTCGAGATCCTTTAACTTACGAGATGAATTTTTATGGGATAAATGTTTTTCATAATCCAGTCTTTCTTGGTCATTGTGATCAGTCCTGTTTCTAAAAACATGATAAGTATCACACTGATCTTTTTTGGGAATGAAGAATCCCAAATTAGAATACTTATTGACAATGTCTCGATATTGTCGCTCAGTAGCAGCCATACTCGAATAAATCGAAGCATCAAACCATTCCTTATATAGCTAAAACATCTTTGAGATACTGAGACTGCCATCCAGGTAAAGTTTTGTCGAAGTTTTGCAGATGTAGTGTAATTCAATTGGAGCAAAGGATCTAACATGGTCACATACACTTTTGACCGTGTCAGGCTTTATTACTTGATAGTGGTTTGCATGGGGTCCTCTCTTATCTTCTTATATAATAGTTCTGCCATCATATTTATCCCAAGCTGTTTTAATAATTTTGCCACTAATGGACAGCGTGTTCAAAAACATAGTCTTACAAACGTTAACCATTTCATTCTGGCTCAGGTTTGATTTGGCTGTTGATACTGGCAGAAAGTATTTAAATGTATATTTCCGATTGTTGGGTACCTCTCGATTTAAACATCTATTCTTTTGATCCTTTTTAGAGTACCTCACTACAAAAGACCATTGTTTTTCCCGGCTTCCTAAACTCCAAAACTTCTGAAAACAATCGTATCTTTGGTCATGAATATCTTTTTAAAGCACTGATACCGGCATTTACACGGTACGTCTAAAATTTTGTCATCGACTATCTTTCCCTTTTTGGTTACGTATTTTTTACCGATATTCTTAAGGCACTTTCTTTTGACGTCTGACCATTCAGATGTACGGCGTACTCGTTTCTTTTCTCTTTTCTTGGTTGATGCAGAGCGTTCATCATCACTAGAATTGTTGGGTGCACTAGATGTGTTAGTAGCTGAAGGCGACTGAATCCAATGCTCACAGATAGAACAAAAGGAATCACAGCAATCTGCGTGTGAGTTCAATGGTGAAGGCATAGGAGTCGGGACATTAGGTGCTGAAACCAAAGGCAAGTCTCCAAAGCCGATTTCGGGTGAATTTTCAAAACTGGAAGGTACTTCAATTGCCAAAGGTTCTTCGCTATCTGCAGGCTTTAATGGGATAGATTTGATGTCTCTAAATTTTTCAACTGCATGCAGTGACTTTAGGCCAGTTTTGTCGGAGGTATCGTAGGGCGGAATATGTGGTGGACCGAACACGTCCTCACATACCTCAGCCATATCTTGATGGATGTTCTCAGCTTCTTGCGGCAGTGGCGATTGTGGAATAACTGCGCGATTGTCCACGTTATGTTCTAAAAACAAAAATAAATATATTTCAAAGATTGCATCACTCAAACCAAATAAATAACTAATATTAATCATAAGTTACTTACTTACTTACTTACTTATCGTCACGCACAATCCCTAACGGGGTAGCCAGAGAGAACAGATCGCCAAGTGTCACGATCCTTACATACCTCTTTCGCTTCTTTCAGGTTCATTAACTTCTTCATACATGCACGTCTAGGTATCCGAGTACTCTTGACCCTCCCCTCTTCGAGCAATTTGCTCACATGGTCTTCGAAAGTTAGTCTCGGTCTACCTCGACACCTTTTAATATTTACTTTCGCTCTATATATTTTCTTCACCATTCGGTCTTCACTCATTCGTTCAACGTGTCCAAACCATTGGAGTACGCCCCTATCAATTTTTGTGATAAGGTCATCTTTCAATCCTGCCATATTGCGAATCTCTTCGTTTCGCTTTCGGTCGGCTATGGTAACGCCACACATTTTACGAAGAGATCGCATCTCCACTGCATTCAACTTGCTTTTATGCTTCTTCTGGCATACCCAGGTTTCGCTGCCATATAACAAAGTCGGTACCAACACTGCGTTATGTATTGCAAGGCGTGCACTCTTCACCACGCCTTGCCTTTTTATTAATGCATTCAGGGCACCATTGACTTTGTTTCCGGCAGCGACACGCCTATCCACATCTAAATCACATCTTCCATCCCGGCTGAAAGCACTCCCCAAGTATACAATTTCATTTACCTGTTCTAGACATTCCTGATTTACCCATATTTCACATTTCGTTCTCTCTTCGTCCTTTTCAAATACCAGAACCTTAGTTTTATTAGCATTCAAACGGAGACCTTTAATTTCACATTCCTCTTTCATATACGTGACTAATGCCTGCAGTTCTGCTTCTGATGGTGCAATAAGCACTGCATCATCAGCATACAGCAGACAATTAACTTTTATGTCACCCAATTTCACACCCAAACAGCTATCTTTCAGCTTCTGTAAACAGCTGTCGAGATACAGTATGAACAGCCAGGAAGACATGACACAACCCTGTTTTACGCCCGCTTGGACGCTAAACATGGGTGACAGGTCATGCCCTACCCGCACACAGGCTTGACAGTCATAGTAGAGTGACTGCACAGCCCTTAACAATCGACCATCCACACCATATCCCGGCAACAGTTCCCACATTTTCTTCCTTATAACCTTATCAAATGCTTTCTCCAGATCCACAAAAGCACAGAAAATCCTCTGGTTAACACTCAGAAGCTTCTCCGTGATCATGCGGAGAGAAAACATTTGATCCGTGCATCCTCTTCCAGGTCTAAATCCGCATTGTGCCTCCCATAAGAATCTTTCCGATTTCTCTTGCATCCTGCGTGTCAAAACCTTCGAATAAACTTTACTTGCTAAACTGGTCAAGCTGATCGCCCGATAGCTCCCGCAGTCAAAATGTGAACCTTTACCTTTATATAAAGGCACAATGACCGCGGATCGCCAATCATCCGGGACATCTCCCGTCCGCCAGCACAAATTGCACAGCAGATGAAAGCTGTCCCAGACGCGAGGCCCACCGTACTTGACCATTTCAGCAGTAACTCTGTCTAGTCCCGCAGCCTTACCACATTTCAAACTTCGAATCGCACGTTCAATCTCTTTCATGCTGATGACCTCAGTGTCATCGAGGTCCGTGTCTGGCGTGCCAGTCACGGCGTCACCCCCGGATCCTTCACTAAGATCATGACACGCATACAATTCTCTATAAAATTCACTCCATCGCTGCATGACGTCCGATTTTTCTGAGAGGACGTCATTGGTTCTCGAAAGCACTTTGTTCATTCTTAAAGCTGTCGCACCACTCCGGGACCTTCCAACCTCTTTCCAGAAGAGTTTGGAGTTTTCCCTAAAGTTGTGCGACAACCTCTCGTCCGCTTCTATTCTACACCTTTCACGTACTTCCTCAATCAATGTTTTCGCATGAACTTTCTGCAGCTTATATCTTTCTTTCATCTTCTCTCTCATATGCTCATCGTTACTAGAGGCTAAGTAGTCTAACCATGCTTTTTTCTTCTTTTTTACAGCTTCTTTCACTTCGTCATTCCACCATGCATCTCTTCTTTTACTACTACCTCTTTTTGTCGTACCACATACTTCTTCCGCTGCACTTACCATTCCATCCCTAAGGTTCTGCCATATTCTCTCCACACATTCTTTCCTGCCATCGATGGTGTCAAGCTTTTCGGCTACCCTCGTGTGATATTTGTCCCTAGTATCTAGTATCTAGTAGTAGTATAGATGCTGGCAAGCTTAATCATAAGTAGTCCTAAATAAATAATTAATCTAAAAATAAGATTATTTTTATCAGGCTTTCATGGTAATTCTGAGTTGGAAAAAGGGTATATCTCAATTTCTTACGAAGAATAAAGTTACATTTACACATAGACCATATAGTTTCAAAATAATTTCCCACCAACAAAGTGACATGTGTGCATAGACCAGTATTGTTTACGTAATTTTCTGAGGAATAACGTAATATGTTCGAATATGTAACCACATTTGTGAATATTAAAATGTTAACATAACATTTTATTAAATATTTAATAGACATAATTTCATCTTAATTTTTATTTGTTTTTTTGTTATTAAAGAAAAGGTAAATTCTATGTGGAATAAAGGTCTATGTGCTCATGGGATCATTTAACTTTATTGTTGTGAGTAAACCTTTTGTTAATAAGAAATATAAAAAAATAATTATGCTAAAGTAATCTTTATACTCAAAATACAACAATTAACATAAGATATTAGATTAACTTACCTGAGAAATCCAATTGTTCGTAACTTTTTGCCGCAGGATCAGATGCAGTATTCATTTTATCCAACGGTCTTAATAGTAGACTTAACATATGTTCAGAACGTGCACTTTTCATTTTAAATACATAAACTTTATTATTATTATAATTCTACAATACGTAAAAAAACTGTGTACAGAACAGACGTGCGCGCAACCGTCTTTCCCCAGAATATAGATTGAATATATGACTCTGCGCGCGCGGCTACTTTGAGCCAATGCCGACAGAGATTAGTGATACATGTGAAGTCGTAACGTTGTTCTTTGGAGGGAAAAACCATATGTGCCATTATTCGACTGCAATCTTCGGACCTACTAATTTAAGAAAAAAAATGATTTCACTAGTTTAATAAATAGGTTTATTTAGACTCAAAAATACAATAATAATGATTTAGTTCCATATTCACATGTACCTTTGTTCTACGTATAGGTCGACATAATAAAACACAAATTACGCCCAAATAGGATAGATGGATATACAGGATGTTAGTGTAAACACCGTTATCCTTGAAACCAGTGGTTTGGTTTCACTTATAGAACTAATAGATGGATGGATAGAGGATAGATGTAGATGTCTATGGGCCACAGCAACCACTTACCATCAGGTGGACTGTGTGCTCGTTTGTTACCCTTATTCTATAAAAAAAATGGTTGACTGGTACATTACGCCGCCTACGCATACTATAGCTACATCGTAGCTCTACCACGTGTAAAATTAATTCAGAAAATCATTAGTCACTTCAGTTAAAAAAATGTTTAAAGCCATATTTAACAGCCAGTCACTATAATACTCCAGATTTGGAACCGAGGGTATAGTGTACCAGCTCTCCGGCAGTGGGTCGGAATTATTCCGCGTTAACAACAGAAGCGGTGTCATCACTGTTGCTGAGTGCCCCACGCCAGGTCTTCCGCCTTGCTTGGACTTCGAGACCAGAAAGGACTATTTTCTACAGTATAAGGTATGTGTTGTTTTCTTTGTTCGGTGAAGAATTTGAACTATTGTCGTTTCGATTACGACTAGAGAATGGCCAACTTGCTTACATTTGCAATATACGGTTTTGAGATTATAATATTATACCTATATTATATAAATGTTTTCAAATAATATTTTATTATCAATGTAATTTATTTTGCTGCCATGGGCTTCATTTTGATTGATTGATATATGATTATCATTTTATTCTTATTTTTTGTAAATTATAATAAATAAAAAATCAGGTGACAATAAACACTTCCGTTTCAAGGTTCTGAAGCTACCATTCAAAAGCCTTACAATAGACTACTTTTCACGAAACTAAATTTCGTACTAACAACGTTGTCCGCTCCCCACACACACATATAAGCTTACCCCACGGCAAATCTCCCATTTTCCTTCAATGGCCAAAAGTTTATTAAAGCTTAAGATATCTAATAAAGGTTGTGTATGATGGACAAAGTTTGATTTTTCAGGCGACTGACGACGATGGAGCTGGTCAGATGAGCGTCGCGTCCTTGCAGATCTCTGTGACGGACTCCAACGACAACCCGCCCATCTTCCTCACGCCGGTCTACAAGGCATCCATCGATGAAGATGCTATCAAGTTCGAGCCTGAATTGCAGGTATGGTGATGTATTAGACTATGATCAGACTACTGTTTCTACATGGTAGAGCCATGCTACAGCTACATTATGGTTGTAGCACGAAACGGGTCCGGCTTGACTCGTCAATGATCACGCTTTCACAAAATGCCAGCAACCACTAACAAACACAAATAGCAACTTAATGCTGTGTTGCGTATGGTGAGTGTAGTGAACTGGATACCTTTTTTATTGGAAACGAGGCATCTCAGTCCTCACCTCAGGGTCGTATGGTAAGTGTAGTGAACTAGATACCCTTTTTATTGGAAACGAGGCATCTCAGTCCTCACCTCAGGGTCGTATGGTGAGTGTAGTGAACTAGATACCCTTTTTATTGGAAACGAGGCATCTCAGTCCTCACCTCAGGGTCGTATGGTAAGTGTAGTGAACTAGATACCCTTTTTATTGGAAACGAGGCATCTCAGTCCTCACCTCGGGGTCGTATGGTGAGTGTAGTGAACTGGAGACCCTTTTTATTGGAAACGAGGCATCTCAGTCCTCACCTCAGGGTCGTATGGTGAGTGTAGTGAACTGGAGACCCTTTTTATTGGAAACGAGGCATCTCAGTCCTCACCTCTGGGTCGTATGGTGAGTGTAGTGAACTGGAGACCCTTTTTATTGGAAACGAGGCATCTCAGGCCTCACCTCAGGGTCGTATGGTGAGTGTAGTGAACTGGAGACCCTTTTTATTGGAAACGAGGCATCTCAGTCCTCACCTCAGGGTCGACAACGCAACTGCATTGTGATTATTAATTATTGAGGATAGATTTGGATGTATATGGGCTACAGCATTCAGTTACCATCGGGTGGCAAGTGAATGCCGTGAATCATTCTAATGCTATAAAAAAATAAGACAGTATCCTCCAGACCGAATTTCGATCACAGCGTTCAGTCTCAACGGAGGCTACCATTTGCACAGGACAGGGTTATTGTGCCTGAGAGTATATGCAAGCACAAGTGCACTCTATTCCTTCACTCTCACAGTCCGATGGGACGGTAAGTCCGGATCGGAAAGAAATAAGGTGTATGGCCAAAGACTTTGAGTGCTTTCCGAGGCACGAGAATGAAACTCAGCCAACTTCCTAAATCCGGGCTGCTGCTAAGAATTTCTTGTCAGAAAAACCCGATTGCTGATTTTGACAGTATACTGTTTTTTTACGCTGGTACACTACGGTGTTAATTTTTTTTATAGAAATTATATACATATTGTTGGGCGTCATAATTAATACCTGGTACAACTAACCTAGTAGTACTAGCCCAATCTAGTATCGATTAGTAGGACTACCTTCTAGAAAATTGAAAATTCCATGCTATAACTTTCTACATATTGTCAGTTGGGACCGGTATGTACTCGAACATTCTAGATGTTTCAGTAGAAGAGGCCATATATAAGGCCGGTAGAGACTGCGACCGGGAGAGTATTGAATTGGCGATCAAGCGAAAACACAAGCGATATAAATGCGAACTAAAGTGAACAGTAGCAAAATTGTGTTTTATTATTAGTGTGTTTTAAGTTGTAAGATCCTGACACACGTATTCCTGATTTCCTTGCTGAAGCCTTTTTACATCCATATACTTATGCATATATGGTCTTATTTATTGTAATAAACGGCTGACTTACTAACACGCGTATTTTTCCAGGTGCAAGCCCGCGACGTGGACGTGTCATCAGACATCCGCTATTCCATCATCTATCCGCCTCGCAACCCGTTCTGGATAGATCCTCAAACTGGGAAGATATCCGTCCGGGGTGAAATTGGCTCCGTCAACTCTACAGAGGACAACCGCATTGTGCTTACAATATTGGTGAATATTTTTACTAAACATATTTAAAATTAAAATTAAATCTGTCTGGTTTGTATTATAGAAATTACTGCTTTTTATTGAGCGGCTATTGTTTGCATGCTATTCAGACATGATGATTGACTTTTGTATGTGTGGCTGTCTTTCCGAGCTTATCTTCATAATAGCTGAACTGGTAGTGATGAAACTTTAAGAACTGATAGAGCCATGCAACCACAGGAGGTATCTAAGCTATACGCATTTTACACGGCTATCCATCGCCAGTTTCGAGTATTTTTACCAACTTTAAAAAAGAGAAGGTATTCAATTCGACTGTATGTTTCTTTTTTTATGTCACCTCATAACTTTTCGATTTTGATGATTTCTTTTTTATCTGAACGCTGGGGCTTATCGTGTGGTCCCATATAAATTTGATTAAGATCTGACTTGTATCATTAGACGCGACAAAGGGACACTTAGGTCACAGGATTAGCAGCGTACTCCTGATGACAGGTAAATAAAAAACTGTCACAGTATGTTTGTTACACGAATGGATCGGCCCGCCCGGGGAAGGACCACGCTCTCACGGAATATCAGTGTAAAATAGTAGCTTAATGCTACTGTGTTTCGTGTGGTGAGTGTAGAGAACCGGAGACCCTTTTTAGTGGAAACAAGGCATTCCATCTTAGTCCTCAGGGGTATCATGCATATGCAATGAGTACAAAGTTCACTTGATGGTAAGTGGATGCAGGTAAGTGGTGGCCAATACCCATTATTCAAGAATCAAAGTGCAGATGCGTTGCCAACCCTTGAGAAATAAGACTGAATGCCTCGTTTACAATAAAAAGGCTCTCACGTTCCCTACACTCACGATGCGAACCCAGCAGCATTAAGCAGCTATTTAACGCTAGTATTCTGTGAGAGCGTGGTCCTTCCCCGGTCGAACCAACACATTCGTGTAAAATTACTATACTCATAATATATATGTATAGTATGGCTTTACTACGTCTAACGTTAAGTTTCAAAGCTGTAACGACATACATTCATTTTTCGTAGGCAACCGACGGAGTCCATAATGCGACTTGCACTGTGGAAATAACGATCCGCGATGTGAACAATCACGCGCCAGTCTTCGATACCGACAGATATGATGCTGAAATCGCCGAAGATGTTCAAATTGGTAAGTTTCCTTTTACCAGAAGTTTTCTTCTTCACATGTCTTCTTTGTAAAATCCGCTATCACTAGATATTACTCCGGACCGATACGTCTTAGGATAATCTTTACTTATAAGAAATGAGTCTTCTCTTTTTATACGCGCAATTCTCAGATGCATTGCTGTTTGCAGGTATTGAAGTTGTACATGGGCGACGGTAGTCATTTATCAGAGTCGCACGCTTATTGGCCCTCTCTTCTTTAAAACAGACACAAGCATTCACATAAACATGCACACACGGTCACATACACACGAGCGTGCGTGTGCACTCACTCGCGAGCGTCCATGTACATACTCACATGCGTACACACACGCACATATACGCACACGTACGTGCGCAAACATACACACGCACACGTACGCTTACGCACGCACACATACACACATGCACGCACACGCACACAGCCGGGAGTTCCATAGCATAGGGTATCCCAGTTCGTTCGTTCGAAAATGTGGCCGCAAATTATACTAAGTGTGATATATACTACAACAGAGGTTTATTTTAGCCGACTTCGGAAAATGAGGTTCTAGTCTACTGTATATTTTTGTATAATTATACTTAATATATCACGAGATTTCTTCGTCTGTGAAATTTAATAATGGGACAGATTTTAATGATTCTATTTTTATACCTATAGTTAATTATTTCGACATAATAGCTTGTGAAGTCAGGGCTTTAATCCACCTACATATTATGACATAAAACAGGGTTAACAGGCTTGGGCATAACACAGCTTAGAACTTAAGCTGTTTTGTGGAAATTACTTATTTTCCTTAATTCCATAAAGTCTGCTTTCACTTTTTATCAAAAGCTTATTTTTTATTATTTTGAGGACTATTGTTGTGAACAGGAACTGAAGTAGCGGCAGTTAGAGCTACAGATCTGGACAGCGGTGTCAACTCGCAGCTTCAGTACGCGATACAGCGTGGCGCTCTCGATGCTTTCCGCGTGGAGCCAGACAGCGGGGTGGTCACCGTCGCCGCCAAACTGGACTATGACAAGCGGAATACCTACCGGATACAGATCGTCGCTACGGATATGGGTTTGTAACGGACTTTATTGTATCTGGGACTTCATTAACTGGTGGTGTAGTGGTTGTAATCACGTCTCTTGATCATGTGGTCTTGGTTTCGAATCGTGCCAAAATTTAGTTAGTGGGTTTTACTGTCAAGAAGTTATCATTAGTAGCCGAAAGTCAGAAATTTGGCGGAGTTACACCCGTTCCCGAAAACACGTCAAAGCAGTTAGTCCTGCGCCTGATCTCTCCGATCGTGACGGGTTTCCTTCTCATCGGACTGTGAGAGTAAAGAAATAGAGAGTGCACATATACTTGCGCGTATAATAGAATAGAATAGCAAGATTTTCAATCAATAATAATTTATTATACGTGGTAAAGCCACGCTGCAGTTATATTATGGTTGTAGCACGAATGGGTCGGCTCGACCGGGGAAGGATCACGCTCTCACAGAATACGAGCGTAAAATAGCGGCTTAGTGCTGCTGTTTTTCTTATGGTGAGTGTAGAGATCCGGAGACCCTTTTTACTGGTAACGAGGCATTCTATCTTAGTCTTCGGGGGTAACAACACATCTGGGTTTTGATTCTTAATTGAGGATAAATGTAGATGTCTATGCGCCACAACATCCACTTACCATCAGGTGGACTGTGTGCTCGTTTGTCACCCATATGCTATAAAAAAATATAGATTATTACATAATACTTATTGAAAGTAATTTTTTTATTTACCAATGCTAGCAAGAAACCCAGCGGGATTATTTTTATAAAATAAATCACTTTGCAGTTATTTTGTACAATTTTTAAATGAATTTTAATAGAACTAGCATGGTGGTGGTCACCTCAGTACGGGGGGTTATTTTCGTAATATTATTATAATAACTCTTTGTACAATTTTTCTTTTATAGTTGTTTATTACAAACTGAAAATTTACTGTGATTTTGTTGTAAAAGCGTCTACATTGCCCGGGAAACGAATAACTAACTCTGTTGAGGCCAATGTGCAAAAATGTGGAGCCAATTTTCTATTTTATATTTGTAAATATTTAGAATTATGGTCTTTTCGTTGGGCGTAAAAGCACCACAAGGACGCTTCTTTCTGGGAGAATGAAAGTCTGAGTCTTGTGCTCTGTCAGATGGGATTGCTTCCCGGGAAGGCCAGGTTGTCGCTCCATAACGTTTATTAAAATCAACAAACGACCACCTAAAACTAATCTAAGTTAAACGGTAACTGGCATTACAAGCTTGTTCCTAGTGTTTAAAGTAAGTATATCTTTATCATACACTTAGATACTATAATCCTGTTCTGCGCACGCTGGTCTCTGTTGGAACTGGCTGCCGTGGACATTATTACTATTATTCTTAAATCTGTATTCGTGTGCGTTCAAAATTTCACCACATAAGCTTCACGTCAATCCCCAGGAATCCCAAGTCTAACTGGCACCACGGAGCTAACGGTCCACGTTATCAACGTAAATGATAAGAAACCCAGCTTCACACCCAGTGTACAGAGAGCCGAAGTATCAGCTGACGCCGAGCCGGGCACCGTCCTGCACAAACTGGTCGCCATCGACCCGGATATATCGGACAGCAGCCAACTGCTGTTCGAACTGTCGCACGATAAGCCCGTACGAGCGGTCGACATCAATGGAAAAGAGGTAAATACATTCCGTTGCTATTTTTTCCAAATTTTAAGATTAATCGTCGGATGTACGAGCCCTCACTCAACAAGCTACTTAATATTTATAAAACTAGGTTAGCTAAGATGGTGTTTTTTTGGCAATCAGCTAAAAAAGCAGATAGAACACTCCTATGTGGCATGGATGAACTCTTAATTATTGATTGAATAAAACCACTAATACGGATTTTATCGCATTTAATTAACTTTTTTTGATTCCCGTCGTTTCGGGTGCTTTACGGCACCCATGGTCACGGGGGACCGATATGTTTGACGTCCCAATGCCATAGTTAGCCCGGCTATGTTCGGTTTACCAATATTAATTTTTGGTCTGATCTACGCAGAACGAGTTTACAATATCTTAGGTCTTGCAGTGGTATGCTTGGGGTTTGGGTTTAATTTTGTTAATTATGGGATCCCAAGCAGATGGCAGCACCCATCCATCTTCTTTATTGAAATTAAGATAATTTTTAATTTCTACAACCTCGCGTATCATCCTTAGTAGGAATCGGAATCACTTAATTGGTTAGAATTGCATTTAAATACGTAATACGTGGTAGCTCAGATGGTTAACGCTTGCTATAAATATAACAGAACGCGAGTTGTCCGGGTTCGATCCCCGCCGACACCAATGAAATTGTTAGTTGCAATTTTAAATGCTGATTTACCACGGACTCGGCGGTGAAGGAAAACATCGTGAGAAAACCTACATGTCTGTGGAATAAGATAAAAAATATATTTCGAAGACATGCTAAGTTCGCCAACACGCATTGGGGTATCGCGGCGGACACTTCCTTGCCTTAAAACCCTCTCAGAAATGAGGGGAGGTCTGTGCCCAGCTGTGAGACGTATATAGGCTGTAACTTTACGTAATTTTTTTTGATTTTGAATATGAAATGTCTGCGCAAAATTTCCACTAATAGTAAGCTATTAGTGGAAACGTTGAAACATGTTAGTAGAAACGAGTGATTTCTGGATATTAACAATAGTGCGACATATAGGCTCCAATTATAGCTAAGAATGATCGAGATACAATTTATCAACATCGGTCAGACCGTTGAATTATGTTATTTATAATGGAATGAAAGAACAACACGTTTGTTCAATTCGAGTGTTTATTTAATACTGGCTTACTTTCTAATACATCGAATATCACCTACAAGTACATAGGTTACTTCACCTTTGGGGGCAAAGGAAGAAAAAAGAGAAAAAAAAGAATATTCTTAACTACTAAATGGCTTAGTCCTATTCTTATGAACAACGTCAATTTTACCACTTATATCAATTTTCACATTTCCTCCTAAATCTTCTACAACTTTATAAGGTCCATCAAAAATACAATCTAATTTACGAGCGCATTCATTTTTAAGTAAAACAAGATCATTCTTATTATAAAATACAGGATTACATGATTCATCATATTTATCTTTCCTTTTTTCCTTACAAGTTATCAAATTATTTCTAGCATCCCTTAAGGCTACTTGCAATTTATATTTTAAATCTAAACAATAATTATCAGGATTATAAAGTGGTTCAACATCATAATTCAAATTATTTGGCGAACGACATTGTCTACCAAAAACAAGTTCAAAAGGAGTGTACTAGTTTGAGTGTTCACACAATTATTATAACTAAAACACCAAAATGGAACCCAATGGGACCATGAAAAATTCGAATTTGTACAATAAGTTCTTAGAAACGCACCTAAATGTTTATGAGCTATCTTAAGAGAACCGATTGATTGGTGGTGGTATGCAGTTGAAGATAACTTATCGATTTCTAATAACTTACATACCTGTTCCATAACCCGAGACATGAATTCTGTCCCCCTATCTGTAGCTATACATTTCGGAATACCGAATCTTAAAATAAAGTTACTTACAAAAGCTTCTGCAACTGTAACAGCTTCTTTATTAGGCAATGGATACGCCTCTATATATTTTCTTAACTCGCATTGGAGAGTTAAAATATAACAATTTCCATTCTCATCCTTATCCAATGGTCCAATTAAATCGAGGAAAACTTTCTCGAACGTAGTCGACGCAGTGGAGGTTAAAGTCATAGGTTGTTTGGTATATTTACGTTGTTTCATTTTCTGACATAATGCGCATTTACTTATATATTTACGGATATCCGAATCTAGTCCTGGCCAATAGTATTTTCTCCTAATATTATTCGTCATTCTAGTTATTCCAGCATGTCCACTAGTGGGTAATAAATGATAGTCATTTAAAATAAATTGTTTCTCGTTTTCATCATAAATTCTCTCTATTCCTTTCAGTACACATATTCGGGGTCCAGACCATTCACTCAACGATTTAACTTCACTACATATTCCTTTTATAAACTCAGTATTCTTTCCATCTTTTACTATGCATAATTCTTTTACTTTTATTTTTTTGCAAAACTCTTTAAGTTTAATTGCAAATTCGGCTCACGAGAAATGCAACTTAAAACCTAAATTAACACACAATAACATTTTATTTGGTACATACATAAAACATTCTTCTTCTATCACTTTATTATTTCCTTTCTTAAATTTTCCTATTACTTCCCTGTCAGTCAACCTCAATTCTACGGAATCACATGGCTGTCTTAATAGTTCCACGACGCGTGGTTGATCAGGCCACTGATCAGGGCACTTATTAAGAGCACTCTGTTCTACCGTACTATTCTGCTCCATCTTTTTTATTTTGTTGTCTCGTTACAACTACCAAAACCTCCTCATTCATACATTTCAGTTCACTTGATGTTATACACACTCTGGATAATGCATCTGCGATTACATTATTCTTACCCTTCTCATACACAATCTTAAAATCGTACTCTTCAAGAATTAAACGATATTTAATTAACCTACTAGATGGATCCTTCATTCCAAATAAATAAATCAAAGGTTTGTGGTCGGTCATGATAGTAAAAATTCTGCCAAATAAATAGGGCCTAAAATATTTAATGCCCACACTATTGCTGTTAATTCTTTTTCTATTACGGGATAGTTCTTTTCAGCTTTATTTAATGGTCTACTAGCTTAAGCTATAGGTTTTCTATTTTTATTACACAGCACAGCTCCTACAGCCAAGTCTGAGGCGTCTGTTTGCAATACAAATTCATTAGATTCACCAAAGTCCGGGTATTCTAATATTGGTGGAGAAATTAAAGCGTTTTTTAAGAAATTAAATGCATTTTGGCAATCTGAATTCCAAATGAAAGGTACATCCCTTTTTAGTAAATTATTTAAAGACATTGTTATGGTAGCAAATGAAGGTACAAATTTTCTATAGTAATTGCAAAAAGCAACAAAGCGTCTTACTTCATCGGCATTCTGAGGAACTGGAAACTTATCTAGAACTTTAGTTTTTTCTGGGTCAGGTGCTATACCATCAGCGGTTACTACATGACCAAGATATAAAATTTTCTTCTTTAGAAATTGACACTTAGCGGGATTTAGTTTTAAATTTACCTTCCTCAATCTTTCAAACATGTCTATCAAATTTTGGTTATGAGTGGCTAAAGACCTTCAAAACGTAATAAGGTCATCTAAATAAATGAAACACTTCTCAAATGCTAGTCCTGACATTGCTATTGACATGACCCTACTGAAAGCACTACAGGAAGTTTTAAGACCCATCGGTAAACGTTTTAATTGGTAATGTCCTGTACTAGTCGAAAAAGCTGTGTATTTTCTGCTTTCAGGTGCTAATTTTACTTGATAGTATCCTTGTTGTAAATCTAGATGAGTAAAGTAAATTGAACCAGATAGTGAGTCTAACATGTCTGTTATGTTGGGTAACGGAAATTTATCGTCTTCGATGTTTTCATTTAAGGGTACACTAGTCGCTTATTCTTCCATACAAACGTAGTCTGGCGATAACTCCACTGTTTGATGGTGTACGTTCAAAATAAAAAATTATTTCAATTTGTCTCATCATTATCTAGCCCTGTATGGAAACAAAGAAGTAAAAAAAGAGTATATTTAAAAGTTATAAGCGTCGAAAATTCTGAATTTCAACACTATTTTTAACACATCTTTGGGCGGAAATAAATACCATAAGAAGAACGAAAATTGCAAAACAGTTACCATACAGGGATTGATTAGCTGTTCAAAAATGCAAATAATTTTATTTTAAACAGATACATTCAATAGATTTTTCGTGACATCCAGACTACCAAAGGTCTGTTTATAAAATTTCGCGCGCCCGTTTTTGTTATAAAACATCTTGCCTTTCGCTACAAATTGTTTCCCCGATCAGTGGGACGGTCGGAGGGGGGGCGCAGCGCGCACCAACACATACTCGCTAGGTTAGCCGCTGCTATCTATTTATGGTTGTAATACCTACATATCTACATCTTTATTTAGAAAAATTGCTTCCTTTTTTTGTTTGTGTCCAATGCTGAAGCCGGGATGAATATAGCTGCTAAAATGTTCCCATAAGTTTGTTGAAGCACATTTAGTTAAAATTGGAAACAGGTAGGTACATAATAATGAACTTTCGATACAGATAGTACATTAGGTAGGTACTTAACTACTTTAATTTGCTAACTAACGAAAACATCTCATAGATAAGCACGATTATCGAAAATCTTAAAATTATCTATTAATTTAATTAGAATAGGTAATTTTTAGATTTTCGATAATCGTGCTTACGTATAGGAATCTCATATCCTAATATACCTAATGTTCAAATTAAAGGATTTTCTACTAGAAAAAGAAACCTGTATTTTTGGCTTTTTTTGATCGATAGTAATATGTAGTAGTAGTGTAGGTATTTAAATCTTGTAAGCTCGGAAGTCCGATTCGCACTTGGCAAAATATTTGTTTATATTTAACCTTACCTCAGATATACTCATATTTTTATATATAATTTACTATACTACTATATAAGCTACTACTAAATAAAATGGTAGTAGCTTTGCTATGGTATTATAGTATATTTTGGATTAGATTTAATTTATTACAGAATAACCTACCTTAGATATTGGGTTATGAATACAGATAAGTACACATAGGATTTAGTTTCTAAGTTATACCTACATATTTTATAGCCTTCGTTATGAATAGCATAAACAGGCCAAGCCCCCTAGCCTACAAACGTTTCGTAACGAATTTCTTTCTACAATCGCGCCTTTTATTTGTTTGGACTGACCACCTGATTCGTTCAGTGATGCCATTCCCATACAGTGTTTAGTTTTCAACTAGTGTTATCTATCATAAAATAAATAAAAATTGTATTCATATTTCGCTAATTGTGTCTGTACTGTGAATATGATTTACAATCGATCTCTAAATTGTAGTTTTCTTCTAATTACTTACCTCGCCTAGACGTGTTCTTTGGACTTCTGTAAAGAAATCTATGCTGTTAGTATTCCGTTTATATACGTTACTTTTTTGATAGACGTTTGTGCTTGTCCCTGCAGTGACACAATGCCTATTGTTGATAACTTTCTAAGTACTAAGAGAATATTTCAAACCGCTATTGAACACAAACAATCAATAAACAATTCACAAACTAACATTTTTTTTAATTTAATGAACCTATATAAAAGCCACACTCACATCAAAATCGCGCTGTCGAAAAAGCAGTTATCCTGACACTGGCTGACATATACTTCGGGGTCGGGGAGTTGTCTGCGGGCTATTATAGCTAACTAGCTATGGAAAGTAAATACCTATTTAGAATATATAGTACCTACAGTAATATTTGCATAACCTACAGTAAAATACAAAAACATAAAGAAAACATAATTATGTTACACTTTTTTGTGTTTGTTTTAGAAATTGTTATATTTTTTCAAAAAAACTTTTTTATGTTACCGTTTTTAGTTTAGAGTTATATCCCTTTAGTGGGTACAGGCGTGATATTATATTGTGTGATTGCGTAAAGAATGCATAGATAGGCGATAGCAGCAATCGCAGTTGATTTGCTGTCATTTATTGAAGAGTGCCCCCGATTTCTCCAAGATCCCATCATCAGATCCTGATCTGATCATCATCGATTACCGTGGGATTATCTGGAAAATATATCCTTTCAAACAAAAAAAATAATTTTCCAAATCGGTTCAGGCATATTCGAGAAATCGGACAGAACATACATAAACAAAAACCAACGAATTGAGAACCACCTCCTTTTTCGACGTCGTTTAAAAAGTAGGTAAAAACAAATCAATGGAATTATTATATAATAACAACATCTACTTAAGTTCACATAAGAACTTTCATCATAACAACTAGGTACATAAATTGGGTTCATAATAATTACGTTTCACACAACAGATCCTAAGTTACAATAACACCAATTTGTTTTCTCTCTCCTTTCTCTTTTTAAAATACGTACAGTACGTATTAAAGTACGTACAGTAGGATTTTCTCCAGTATCGTGGAGGCAGTTTACAAATATAAATTGCACAAGAACAAACATCCAGACCCGGAACAACTATTTGTAGTCCATACAAAATATTTGTTCCGTGGGGGATTCAAACCCGCGGCACCCAGCGCAGCTACTCATTGCGGCACGAAGCCGTTTGAGTTTATGTTATTATTCTAAAATGAATCGCATAGGTATAGGTACGCGACGATGCCGTCGCGCATTGCGTCACTCGAGTGCGTATGTGTGTGCGCACTAGCTTCTTACTGCTCATCACAGCGTCTATCCCTTTCGCACGAGATGTCGGCTGAGATAGCATGCATTTTTGCCCCGCCCACCACTTAGTTCATGCCATCGACTAGGGCAACCTTAATTTACGGAAATCGATTACTAAACGCCATTTCTGTGAGCTTTCAGACTTTTTAGGTACTAATAGTATAGGACTTGACCATTCGCTAGAAGATTCCTCGATAATGTCGTCATCGAGCATCTTTGTTATTTGTTTATTTACTTCAGTTTTTAATGCATGTGGTAATCTATATTGTTTTGTATATATTAGATTAGTTTTATTTTTTAATGTAATGGTATGTTCGCAATTATTAGTAGTTTCTAATTTGTCACCTGGTAAGTAGAAAATATCAGAATATTTTGAACAAATGCTTTCAATAGATTCTTTCTCTTCATTGTTTAAATGGTTAAGTTCTAATAAAGGTAACAAAGATTTAGCCCTATTGGAGCTACTTTTACATTGACTAAATTTAAAAATGTTATACTCTCTCAAAAGTTCCACATCTAAAGTAAAATTTTTTAATCTTATTTCCTCATCTCTAGTATTTAAAATCTGAATTGGAACGCGTTTATTTTTCGGTTGCACAATAGTTCCTGCCAAAATACATCCTTTTCTATCTCTCTCGCGCACACAAAACAATCCTCTTCCACTTCCTTAGTCAAATACACATAATGTATAGACTCACTTCGAGGTGCGAGTACTAACGAGTTGCTATAATCAGGTTTATCGAAAATCGGTAAAATACAATGCTTACCATCAATTTGCAGCGTCAGTAAACTATTTTCTGAATCTATTTTAGCCTTATATCTAGTCATAAAATCTAATCCTAATATTCCATCAACGGCGATAGGTAAATTCTTGAAACTATAAAACTTGCTCGTAAATTTATCATAATTAGAACTGTAAATGTCTAAAATAACATAACTCGAAGCTTCGATTTTTCCTCCGATTCCATTTATTATTAAATTATTGTAAAATATTTCACTCGACTTAGGAATTTGTTCTTCCTTAATTACCGAAATAGATGCACCGGTATCCACCAGTAGTATAATCTTCCTATTCTTAACATAAAAATTTTCGAATTTAGTGTTACCTCTACAAGCAAAAACTAAGTTATTAAGTCCGAAAAAACTGGTTACTCTCTCTCTCTCTCTCTCATCAGCTGGGTATTCTACGTTATCAGCAGTTCGTACTGGCCTATCATTTTGTAACGCTAATATTCTATTGTTAAAATTACCTTTCTTGTTGTTGTATCCCCTTCTGCTGTTGTAGAACATGTTTTGTCCTCTACCTCGCGGCGTATACTGGAATTTATTTCCTTGATATCTATAACAACAGAGGTACTAATTTCCAAAATAATAATAATTGTTATTATTATTTTGGAAATTAGTACCTCTGTTGTTGTAATTGTTGTGGTAATTTGTCAGAAAACCTCGACCTCTGGTTTGGAATCTAAAAGAACGATTATTGTATCTACCTCGACCTCTAGGAAAAGATGAAATTTTCATTACCTCTGCCTGAGTAGATGACGATGGAGTGGATTTATCCTTGGCCGCTTGAATGGCTTCTTTTAGCGATGTGTAATTTCTAGCAGCTATAATTGTACTTAACTTTTCATTTTTAAGTCCATCCGTAAATTTTTTAATCACCATTTTTTCATTAATTATTTTCACAATTGTACTTTTAGTGAAATATTCAAATCGGTTAATAGTTTTTCAGGTTGAGATCCGTATTGTTCAATAGTCCTATAGCCCTGATTCAGAGACTGTATCTGATTATGTATTGCAGTGAAAGATTTTTTTGTCAATAACTTATTACGAAAATTTGAATCATCAAGTCTACTGAAGTATAAGAATTAGATACGTGCAACTTAGCATTTTCTCATAGCCTGCCCTTGAGAACAAATTTAATTAAAAGTTGCTGGCCTTCACTACTAAGCATGTCTGCATACATTTCCACCGCATCAATCAATCGTTTCGTAGTATCTTCCCTATTATCTAAAAGAGGTATCAAGCTACAAGCAGTTTTCAAATCAAAATCCATCCTTTCTGATTTCATCTCCAAGCTGGATGAAACACACAATTTCGCTATTTCTGCAAATAAAGAACAAATTTTATCATATGTTTCAGTAATTAAAGATATTTCCGACTTATCCTTAATATTACTTAATGTAGAAAATATATCTTTACTATTATTTAAATATATCTCGGCTTCGTTCAACTTATTTAACGCAATAGAACCTTTATACCTACTTTGTCCTTTTTTAATCAAATATTTCCTTTTTTTCTGACAATTGCTCATAATCTTTTATTATTTTCTCAGCCATAATACCATTAATTTCATATAGAAACTAAAGTTAACTTGCACTCGGTTCATATTTCATTCAATTGATTTTAATTTTATTCTAAAACGAAGCATAGTCATACAGTGTACCGATTACAAAATGCTGAATTACATCTCGACCGATCGCAGCGGTCTGAATTCTTAGAATTAACACATAACAGCAACTATTTTAAATGTTATAGAGAAACAAAATTAAACATGCTACCTAAATTTAACATAATTTTCGTAAAGAAGTTTATAAAATTACCAATGTCACTATAATGACATCACCCCACGTATCACGTAAAAAAAAGGTTTGACTCACTCTCGTAAAAACTAAACTTATATGCACTTTTTAGGAACTGCACTAATATAAAACACACCACGGTTTCACGCTGCTTGTCTGCTCACGCGCAGAGTCCAAAAACAGGCGTCGTCTTGTGGATATACGGTGTAGGGGCACTCGGAGAAGTCAAGGATCGCTCACTCATGTCCAGGGTTCAGTACAGGGGTAGGCCGGTTACGTAGATATACGGTGTAGAGGCACTCGGAGAAAGTAAGGCAACACAAATTTATACATCTTCTTTATTACGCGGTTCACGTCTGTTAGACAGTCTAGTGCGCATTCTACTTAAAAATTCCGCATTAATTTTCTTTTCTACCCATTTCTTATATTTTTCTTTCAGCTTCACAAATATGATAACAACCAGGACGATTGATGCCAAAATTAAAAATGTTGTGATCAATATATTGTTAATCTTTATATGATAATCCTTTTCTTCTATTTCCACAGTATTGGTTCCTCCAGTTTGGGCAATCGTCGTTTCATGTTCTTCATATCTCGAATTACTACTCCCCATTTTGTTTTTTTGGCATGAACACGCGCATATACACAGTCACAAAGTTAATAATTATATTCTTATCATTATTATTACGTAGTCGCATTCACTGCCGAGGCACGCAGGAATGTGCAAACTCCGCACCTTTAGCCTGCACCCGGACACGCGCGCTTGGCATGGCTCGCCATGAATTATGTTATTTATAATGGAATGACAGAGCAACACGTTTGTTCAATTCGAGTGTTTATTTAATACTGGCTTACTTTCTTATACATCGAATATCACCTACTAGTACATAGGTTACTTCACCGTTTTCGAGGAGAAGAATTACGAGCCCACGCATACCGAAATCTATACTATAGTAAAACTCTAACACGATGTCTGTCTGAACACGAATCGCGCAAAAAACCTGTGAACTGATTTGGAAGGGACTTACTGACAGATAGCTGATGTTATAAGGATTAACTTAGGCTACTTTTATATAAGTTTAATTAAGTTAAAGCGCGAAGAACAGCTAATTTTATATAAAGATGTATTTGTTATTCCTTATGTCGCCTTATCGTCACTTAAACTCGCATCAGATTTCATTATAGTATCTACCAGTGCTCAGAGAAATTGTTTGTACTAATTCTAGCCGCCTAATTTCACCATCGCACATCGCGATAAAACTCGAGATATCATCCATACCTTGTGGGGATGTGATACATACCTTCTGTGTACTAAATATCGGGAATTTGTCAATAAAACAAAAAATACAAATTATTCATCTAAATTTATTTTATCGCCTTCAAAGTAGGCCCCATCGCTTGCAATACAACATCTCCAACGCTTCACCCAGTCTTCCATACATTTTTCATAGGCTATTTGCGGTATGGCCTTTAGCTCATTCAGCGAATTTTTTGTTATGGCTTCTATCGACTCAAAACGTTTTCCTCGAAGTGGTAATTTTAACTTGGGAAATAAAAAAAAGTCAGACGGAGCCATATCAGGTGAATACGGTGCTTGGTCGAGAACTTTTGTTAAATTTTTCGCTAAAAACTCTTTCACTATAATGGCTGTGTGTGATGGTGCATTATCATGGTGCAGCATCCATGAGTTGTGTTGCCACAAATCTGGACGTTTTCGGCGGATAATCTCACGCAAACGCTTCATGACGCCTAAATAATATTCTTTATTCACTGTTTCTCCCTTTGGAAGGAATTCGGAGTGAACCACACCACGGTAGTCAAAAAAAACTGTCAGCATCACCTTGATTTTGCAGCGACTTTGCCGCGGTTTTTTGGGTTTCGGCTCGTTTTCGAGACGCCATTCTGAAGACTGTTGGCTTGTTTGCATGTCGTACTCATAAACCCATGTCTCGTCGCCAGTTATTATACGTTTCATAAAGGTCGGATCCGTAGAAGCTCGGGAAACCATGTCTTCAGCGACATGCTTTCGCTGCGCTCTTTGAACAAAATTGAGCTCTTTTGGAACTAGTCGAGCGGCGACGCGTTTCATGCCTAAAATGTCAATGAGAATGTTGTGGACGGACTTAAAAGATATGTTCACCTCACTAGCCAACTCTCTCAGACTCATACGTCGATTTACGAGCACTAGCTTCTTGACTTTGTCGATGTTTTCTTTGGTCGTAGCGGTTGAAGGTCTACCAGAACGAAGCAAGTCTACTACTACTTCTCGGCCTCCTTTAAAAGCCTTATACCATTCATAACCCGTTGTTTTCGATATACACGATTCGCCGTAGGTATTTCGCAACATTTTTAGTGATTCACCACATGAAATATCATTCGAAATACAAAATTTAAGGCACACTCTTTGTTCAACAATATTTTCCATTGTAAAAATCGCCGAGAACTCAAAACTATGACCAACAAAAAGTGTAGTTTAAAACAAATTAAATGACAGATCCCGCTCAAACTTTGCGCGCTAAATCAGTACAGTGCTACCAACATGCAGTAAAAAAATTAGAACGACCTCTTTTACGCGGGTCTTTTTATTGACATATTCCCGATTCTTTTTACACAGAGTAGTACATCCTTTTTGAATCGACTACCACCAGCAACTTTTCCGGACCGATACAGAGTTAGGAACCTTCAAGAAAAGAGCATTTTCTTTTTTAAAAGGCCGGCAACACATCTGCGATTCCCCTGGTATTGCAGTTGTTCATGGGCGGCGGTAATAACTTACCATCAGGTGAACCGTATGCTCGTTTTCCTCCTCTCATTTAAACAAGTTAAACAAGTACTCCGATGGTGATGTTAACCTCAAGTTGTGTTGTCAGCTAAGACATAATAACTTGAGGTTCGACTGTCTCGACTGTCTGCTGGCTCGAGCAGCCGTCTAAATTTCCCAAAAAAGCGACGCATCAACATATTGTGAAGAAGTTTTTAAACAAATTATTATAAAAGGTAATTTCTTATTACTTGACACTGGCAAAAGTACGACCGTGCGAGGCCATTACCAAAGAAGCAAAAGCTCTACTTAGATTGCATAACATACTTTTGCGCCATTAGCATGTTATGCCTCATTTATGCCATTTAAGCCTTGTGTTGTTTTATATGGATGTTATGTATGTGTGGATGAAAATATGAATGGTTCTAACTTATCATAGTTTTAATTGTCCCCGTTCGTATATTAAATAATAGTCCATTAGAACTTACAGTCATCATTTGACTTAACTACAGGTGCCAGAAGAAGGCATCTTCGGGTCTTGGTTCGAAGTTCGAACGAACGGCGAGGTAGCCGTTGCCCAGCAGCTGCAGAGGAGTCTTGCGGCCGTGCTGACGCTTCCCGTAGCTGTCACAGACAACTCTGCGCCCACTCTTCAACGGACTGAAGGTAACTGTTAAATTACTTGCTTTCTTTTTTTCGTGCTGAGGGCCGTGAGCTCGAATCCCACACGAGATAAATATATAATAGAATAGAATCATTTTTATTCAATATTGATTACAAGTAATTTTTTATTGAAAGTAATTTTTTTAACTTTTCCTACCGGTTCTGTCTTGGGAAGAATCAGCAAGAAACCCAACGGGACATTTTTTTACTATTTGAAAAAGAACACTACAATCATTTAATATGTTACACAATAATTTAAATTAGAAATAGCTTGGTAGCGACCACCTCATTCCCAGGGGTTCAAATATGTATTAATTCACATTATAACAACCCTCAATTATTCCAGGTTTGGATGTTTGTTCATAATTCTTTATTTCATGTCACAAAGTATAAAGTTGGAGCAATATATTTACAGCACATGTGACACCCTGTACGGGCGTAGCATATTAAAACAGAGTTTAAATTTTAAATAATATGTAATATGTATATATATGAGTATGTTAGGGCTGAATCTGAGTGACAGGGTGAGAAACTTTGTGATAAAAGAAGAGTGTGGTTTGCAAGATGATGCGGTGACCAGGATTAAGAAAGGAATGCTTCGGTGGTTTGATCATGTAGAAAGAATGAATGTGGAAAGACTGACAAAGCAAATGTATGTTGCAGAAGTGAATGGAAGAGTCGGAAAGGGACGTCCTAGGCGCAAGTTTGTCGACCAAATTGGCGATATACTAAAAATGGGCCAAATTAAGAGTACCCTTAACCGACGAGCATGTATGCGTAGGTATATGGATGTGGAAGAGGCGAGAAAGGTATGTCAGAATCGTGCTAAATGGTAGTCTGTAGTCTCTGCCTACCCCTCTGGGTGACAGGCGTGAGTGTTTATGTATGTTTATGTATGTATAATATAGAATTCATTTTCATTTGATTCAAATTACAGTATTTATAGTACACGCACAATATATAAATTATATTATAAAATGTCAGACTAAGTAATACTTACACATTTGTTTTAAAAATTAAATTTCATTAAATATTGTCAACTGATCATTCGTCATTTATATTATGTAAATAAAGTTTAAAAATTTTGATGAAAAATACTAACAATGTCAAGTATGTATGTAAATAGAAATAAAGAAAATTGTCTAATAATTAATATTGATATATAATTTATCATTAAAATATTCATTCAAACTGTAATATGTTTTTACAATAAGCATTTTCTTGAGTACTATTTCAAATTTACGACACTGAAGGGCTTTTATTGTATTAGGTAAATGATTGTAAACCCTTATAGCCATGTAGTAGGGACCATTTTTATATAATGTGAGATGTATGGCAGGAGCAACCAGATTATAACCTCGGCGTGTGCCGTAGCGACTGGGTTCTTGTACTATTTGTGTATTTAAACTGCGTTTACAGATCACGGCGACAAAAGAACTTTAACTTTCTCTTAAAACATTGCTGTTACAATATCTTTCTTTCGTCTCTATAATATTTTTTGTTCCAGGGGAATTGATAATAACAATAGTTGACGTGAACCGCTACGGGCCAGTGTTCACTGAACCCGCGTATTTAGAGAAGATTCTAGAAGAGCAGCCCGTGGGGACAGTGCTTAACACTTACAGCGCGACCGACAGAGAGACGCCGATATCCTACATTATTATATACCCACCGAGTCCTTACTTCCAAATCGACAATGTAACGGGTATGTATTGATAATGATTTCTTTCCTTTTGAGCCAACACTACACATTTGAAAGAAATTAGTTTTTACAGATTTTATCGTGTTTAGTAACTTATATTATCGACGTTTCGAGTACAGCACCCATGGACACAGAGGACTGAGGTGTCGACGATATGTAACCTGAACTGAAGATATGTAACCACGGTTACTTCAACTGAAATTTTTTATGTTTTTTAAAAATTATATAAGAAGAAATCGGTTTCTTTAGCGATGATTTAAACGTTAAATATAATATAATGCAAGATAATAAACGCGATTAAGGGAAATAATAAAAATACTACCTCAAATGGCTTAGCAAGATCCTCCATTATGCCGAAAATATTGCAGCATTAATTTTAAAATAAATATATGGTAAAGTTGAGGATTAATGTTAAGTACTATGTTAGACGAAAACACGATACCTTAAAATTATCTCGATAGAAAAAAAATCCAAAGTTACCTCCAAACTGAAATATAAACCGCTGGTATTCATAAAATACTCTAAATTAGATCATGAAACTTTGCATACTAACTGAACTAACCATAAAGCAGGGCTTATGTTTATTATTTTTCTTAATTACCATTATTTTCACTGTAAAAAGAAATTACCTAAACTATCGGCGTCTTGAAGCTTGTTTCCTGCAGCCCGATCAGTCTCCATCAGTCTTGCTTCGGCTTTCGAAGGGGTAAGCTGTGTCGCTTACAATCAGAATACACATTACGCAACAGGACGACGTAAAATGAAAATGGGAAATAACCGTAGTAAAATAAGAAGCGACTGGGATAGCGTAAAGAAACAGGCATAAATATGACAAAATAATGATATATTGAAACAAGTATCTAACGACCTATCTATTTACAGTATTAGTGATTACAAACATTTCGGTACATAGCATATGACACGCGGGGAAGTGGGGGCGAAATTAGAATTTTGAGCTAACTTTCTATATACCCGTAAATCTATATAAATATAACATAATAGAATCTACAAACTAGTTGCGTTCAAATGGGTATGTATATATACTGATTTCATACCTTCAAAATTATGCTTTCAAACCATAAACAATATCATTTTTTGATAAGCTATGGACATTATGATACCTCATTTTCATTAGTCAACTAGCTTGTGCCCTCGGCTCCGTCCGAGAAAATAAAAGCGTTCTTATTCATTTCCTCGTGGCAACTTATACTTTTAACTTTCTTTTCAGTTTTAACATTATTTCTTATTATGAAAAAACGACTGGCAAGGATATATTTTAAAAATCTATGGTGCGTAAGTAAATTGTCAAAATAATACATAATAATCTCAAAATCATGAAATAACCGCGAAAAAGAAAGGTTGTTTATGGGAACCACGCTGCAGCTATATTATAGTAATAGCACGAATGGGTCGGCTTGACCGGGGCAGGACCTCGCCCTCTCTCTGTTGTGTTTCTTATGGTGAGTGTAGAGATCCAGAGACCCTTTTTACTGGAAACGATGCATACCACCTTACTCTCCAGGGGCGATAACGTATCTGTATTTAAAATTTTAATTAATAATACATAAAGACGGATATGGACAAGCATCCACTTTCCATCAGGTGGACTGTGTCCTCATTTATCACCCTTAATCTATAAAAACAGGCCTCCTCCACCAACTGCCTCATAGTGGGCATAGTTGCCACCCATGGCAGGCGGAGTGACAACTGTAGTGTTTCATTAATTTGAGTTATTATTAGGAAGATGCTATTGTTTTCCATGTTGTGTTTTACTTTTCTCTGCCGCTTCTTACGACTGGACGATATGGGGTAGTGTATAAACTTAGGCCGCCACTACATAACGTAAACACTAACCCTCTTATTCATAAAAAAACGACGGGTTGCACTCCGGAAGTGCCGGCAGAAGTGCAAACTTGAATATTAACGTTGTGCATTTTTGATATTTTGGAATGGTTAGGGAATAATTTTGCACGATACGCTTTAATTATCAGTATAAAAGTACTATCATTATTTATGTGGTAGAATACAATATTTATTTATTGCGCTATCGTACACAAACATGACAATTTATATTACATTCGCGCAAGCGCCCTGCGCCGCCTAATCGAAACAGCAGGCGCAGGCATACATTTTTGCGACGCCGTAGAAAGAGAGGGGGATACTTCCTCTCCTACTTTCCATCCGTCTTACGAATTTTCGATCACGTCACGTGTCCTGACGCGAGTTTAACATTTTTTACCTATTACAAAAAAAGTGTACAACGCCGCTAAAGAAGTTTTCACTTCAAAAAATTAAACGCTTGATTAGTTAAATTGCGTTTAGTCTCATTCTGATATTTGCGAGACACCTGTTGCTAGAAAGTGACAAAACACTATTTAACTAATCAAGTGTTTAAAAATGATTATGAATAGGGGGTTAATTGCATTTATTAAATTAGGTGCGTAAAATGTCGATGACATCATGTAAATTGACTGTCCGCACCACAGTAGTAAAATTCGCATTTTTTTAATTTATACTTTTGATAATCGTAGTTTTTTTTCACAGGCGTAGTCAAAATAGCGCAACGTATCGACTATGAAAAGGTGAAACATATAAATTTCACCCTGGTGGCGTTTGACTCGGGCGTTCCCCAGCGCTCCACTTCTGCTTCCGTGTCGGTGGAGGTGGTCAACATCAACGACGAGGAGCCACTGTTCGCAGCTGTTGCATATGATGCTACGGTCAAAGAAAACTCACCAGCTACTACCAGTGTGGTTACCGTCACCGCTGTCGATAAGGATGAAGGTTGATCTACCAAGTTTTATTAAAAGACTTGTTTTCAATGATATTGAATGAAATTTAACGCAGTACAATATTAACTCAGGTTCCTTTTTAATATTTAATTTTATCCCTATACTTTTATCTTTGTTACGAGTTGCAGAGTTAAGTATAACTAATGGCAATCCAGTGGTCGAATTTCAATCTTAAAATTTATTAAACTTTTAAGTTTGAACGTCGTTGTGGTTTTCTTGTCAAAGAGTATTCTATTATGGTCTATAAAATTCCACTGCTGAACATAGGTTTCCCCCATAGATTGCCTCATATGGAGATTTTACCACAGTTGCCACGCTCGGTATGCTAGTTGACAACCGCAGTTTTTTTAATTTTCAATTGTTAATTTTCAATTGTCGCTTTTTACGGCACCCACATTGGGTAGTGGATATTTTAACATTGTCACTGCACTTCTCCATATAAACCCTAATTTTACAAAAAACAAACTTAAAATTTAGTGTTACTTAAAGACCATAATCATCAATCATAAGACTATATCTAAACATAAATACGTTTTAAAGAAGTAATTGTTTACAGGTGAATATGGTGACGTAACATACAGTATATCTGGGGACCTCTCTAATATGTTCTCTATCGACTTAACTACTGGCGTCATCTCAGTCGCCGATGGTGCAGTGATAGACCGAGAGAATATATCCGATATCTACCTACGAGCTATAGCCAGCGATAACGCACCACCCCATATTAGAAAGACTACGAGTGTACCTGTAAGTAAAAAGACAAATAGTATAAGGAATGTGAGTAAAACATGTTCACCTTAAGGTTTGCCGCCCTGTAAAATCAAAACTGGGAGCAGAACAGAGACAAAAAATACAACGTCGTATACATTAACTAATATATTGAGGAAAAAAAACAAGCTTTTGCAATAATTAGGATTAATTCGAAAATCAACTTTTTTATGTTACCTCTTAATGACCATATTTACTATACGGTCAACAGTCAAAATGGCGTCGGTAAAGCAGCGTTCTTTTGACCTCTTATTATTTGTTTCATTTATGCAAACAAGACTGCAGTTTTTAATATAACTCAAAGTGAACATATTAACTGAACAACCATATTAACCTCACCTATGCTAAATCTGAACCTTTTATACTTCCTTGTGGTACTCTATGCGACACTCTCATTATGATATTATAATATTTATTGTGAATACTATGATACAAAAGTCACTTTATTCCAGGTCCATATCAAAGTCTTAGACGAGAACGATAACCCGCCAATCTTCAGTCAGAATGTATACAAGAGCACGATTGCGGAAAATCTACAACTGAACCCTCCTGCCGCCATATTGCAGGTGTTGGCTGAAGATAGAGATGAGGGGGTGAATGGGAAAGTGGAATACATTATTGAGGAGCAGAGTGAGCCTGGTAATTTTCTTTTAAGATTAAACACATGCCCTTTAAAATATATGAAAATTTTCAAATGATTGAATTGAATTGGTAATGGACCGGCCGAATAGCTCGAGGAACCGAAAAACGATGGGGAAGAAAGTTTTCCGAGTGGTAGCGTCCCTATGGGGATGAAGATTCTTAAGCAGCCTCGTAGGCGAATTGGAGGGCGGCCCTCAACTAGATAGAGTTAAGACCTGGTAAGACATGCAGGAAGCCTATGGATGTAGGTGATTCATGACTTTGCTTTGTGCTATTCCTTGAAGGAGGCCTATGTTCAGCAGTGGACTTGTGAATGTGAATTGATGATGTGTATGATTGAATTTAAAAATGTGGTGACGAAGCTGCGAAATATCTGTTACATAAAGTCGGTTTTTTTTGCGGTGTAAGTTAATGTCCAGAATAGGACTGCTTCTGATGGTTTGTTGATAAAGCATGGAGTTAACGTTTTTTCTCCTTCCTCAGACACTTTTTCAAAGAGATTAGTCTGTGGACTTACGGTGGTAATTCTGTCTCGCTGTTTTGTTTCTTTATTTATCTGTAAAATATTTTTCACCAGCCCGTAACTGTCCACTGCTGGACATGAACCTGTGTAATAGTCACACTACCTGTTTCAAGCACCCTGTAGTACGCATGTGTCAATTGTGAATGATTCGTTCATTTGCCTGCGAAAAATTATTGATGATTGCTATCACATTTTTGTATGATCCGGTAAAAATTATGGATAGCATCTTTATAACCAGTGACCTATGATTAACTCTGCACGAACTGTGAACGTAAAAGTAATTGACGAATCGATTTTTTTATTTATTATTTAAAAAAAAATGTCATTATCACTGACCAATCAATACTAGTATTACAAGGCAGAAACACATGTGTCTGAGTTTGAGTTTGCGTAGAAACAATTGCAAAATGCTGGGCAAATTGTAAAAGCAAATATATGAGATGAAAAAGGTTTCATTTATTAAATAGTAAATATTCAAAATATTAAATCATTTATGCAAAGTAAAGCTTAGGACACTATGCAATAAATAAATAAATAGGAAAATAAAGTATCTAATTCTGTTCTATCGAAACCAAAGGACCTGCGTTCGCGATCCTCCACTAATCGAAGAGATAATAATGACTTAAGCCTGACAGATTCGAGCGGGTCTCACAGATCACAGTGTACTAAAACCCGAAATGAAATGATCCGGTTCGTATTACGAATCAATATTTGAACGATCAGGTCACTAGGAATAAATGAGACCATAAGAGGCTTTTTACATTTATCATTGTCGACTATGATAACTACTAAATATGTTGACTGTGATAACTACTTCACATAATATCGTGATGAATTGGATGTACACGACGAAAGAAATTTTAATCAATAAAATTTATTTCCATTTCTCAGGCACATTCACAGTGGAACCATGGAATGGCATCATTTACCCAGCTAAACCAGTCAGAGGCAATTCCACTTACCAGTTGACGGTCCGAGCGTCAGATGGTGTCCATTTTGACCGGGCTAGAGTCGATATCGCTGTGCTTAGTGTGAACCGACATAAACCCGTATTTGTACAGCCTCCGCCTGATCAGCGACAGTTGGAGATACCAGAGGTAAGTAGTAAAGATGTTTTTATTTCCGTAAGAGTATTATGTGCTGCTACCACGGCACATGTTTGGTTTTGGAGATGGTGGTTTAAAGCTGGGATCTGATAGGTGGCACTGCAGTCAAATCAATAATATTTTTTTTATATTTGTGGGCCATTATGATTCATATTTACTATTATGTTGGTTTAGTATTTTAATACTAGAATATCACTAAATCTGGACCTGATAGGTGGCACTGCGATCAAGTTATTGTTACGAGCTTAGGGTTCGTGACAATAAAAACTGCCGATTAAATTACCAAAATTGACACTTTAATTACTGAAAACCAATTAAAACTTAAATCACACCAATAATTATTCACACTTAACGCTTTAGTTCACTTTATTTCACTCCGAAAGCTTCGCTCGTATCGCCGATTCAATACTGCCCCGGTGGCGGGCTTCAACACGTTTATATACGCCTTTTTCACCGATACATCCAGAATATTCCAGCAAATACCGGCCCCCGGTCGACCATGTGCAGAAAGTTCAAGTGTGGAGCTTTCCAGAAAGCTTAGTTCTTCTATTCGATACTAGATTGCGCTGTTGGTTGAAAGTTCAGTCATGATATTTTCTGGAAAGTTCTTCTCGCTCTGTTTCCCGACTCTAAATGGCGCTAGTGCCAGGTATCAGACAAGACAACTTAGGCGCGCCACATTATTAATATTTTAATAAAACTTTATATTTACTTTAAAAAGTCAGGAGTGAATCACATCACGCGGATATTCTCATTCTAAGTTCATCACGCAGAGAAACCCCGAGCATAACCCTCTCCATAGCTCGCTGAGCGACCTTGAGTTTATTCATACGGTCAGCGGTGAAGGAACACGTCTCAGATCCATAGGTGATCAAGGTGGCAGGACGCACTGGTTGTACAATCTAGTTTTGAGATATGCCTGACAAGAAGATGTGTCGTTACCTCTCAAACGTTGCCCAGCTGAGTTGAATCCGTCCATTGACTTGAAGTTGGACTTACCTAGTAGGACTTTTGGTAAAGATACACCAGAATCAAAGGCTTTGTCATAGTCTAGATTTTAGACTTCTGTACAATTTGCCGAAAGTTATGTACGTGGTTTATGGTACTAAAGCCTTTTCGGAAACCGGCTTGTACGGAAGGATGGAAGTAGTTAAGTCTGCGCGCAAGGCCATTCGTAGTGACTCTGGAAAACAGAACATAGACGCAGCCTTTCTTGAAGAACAAGACCACCACACTTCTGTTCCACGCCTCCGTACTAGTGTCACTATAGAGGACGGAATTGAAGAGCTTATGGTGGACTTTAAGTATCGGTTTTCCACTCGCTTTCATAAGCTCCGCTGTAATTCCTTCCACTACCGGGAACTTGCCGTTTTAAGGTGTTGGAGAGCCATTCTAACCTCGCTCAAACTAACATTGGGGCTATCATCGGAATAGTATCGGATAAGACTTGCTCTTGGATCGGTACTCACACTCTCGTGTACAGCTGCCCATAGAACCTCTCAATCTCACTCAAAATCTCAGGTGTCACGGAAACGATGCTGCCACATTTGGCCTTCAGCTTGGCTCCTTCTCGCAGACAGATCTCTGGCAAAGACTTTAGAGCCCCGTTTTCGCTCGATTACTTCTTCAATACGAGTTGTATTGAAGTTACCTAAGTCCCGCCGCATGCATTTGGAAATCTGTCTGTTCAGTTGCCTGTACACTATCAAATCTGCTGATAACTGAGGCTTCTTCTCCCGTCTAACAGCTATGAAATTAAGAGTGTTATCGGAAAGTTTTTGTGTTCTTCTGTGATTGGTCTTACAGAACTTAGCTCCGATCGCATGGACAGTTTCCACAAGCTTGTCTTTTATATTGTCTACTTCATTGCACTCTTCGAATCACTAAAAACGATTTTATGCTTACTGTAAAATACTTAGAACGGAAACACTATAAGAAGAGAAGCGGCATTAAATGATCAAGGCATTTGAACTAGCCAAGGTACCGACTACGCCAATTAACGGGAATAGACTGATGAAGATTCACTTCATATTTTTGGATTTTTAGAGCAGGCAAGAGTGCGCTACGCTGCCATAATTCATGTTGGTGGACTTCACACACATCCTCGATATATGTTTTTAATTTCTTCCTTATGCAGTTTTCCTCGCGAAGTTTCGATTGACAGCTGCGCACTTAATAAATTATCGTCAATATTACCATCATAAGAGCCCATCATTTCCACTATGCCTCCCCCAAGAAATGTCACAATGGAAGTTTTTAACCAACTGCATCCGTCGACTGTCCAGTGGCGAACCCACCATAGACGCTGAACAGCCGGGATTGCCCTATCAAACAGCTCAATCAATAATGTTTCAAACTATATCAAATTTCCCGCTCGCTCCTTGTTATACAAAGGTCATGGCCTCGTAGCCTTAGCGATATACGATGGGTTTTTTACCGTGCTTTCGAGAAGACGATCGCTCCTTTTCTAACCTGTGGCAAAATGTTCTATAATGATATAACTACGATTGCATATATAGCAATTAGTATAAAGCGATAACAGGCTTTTAGTATGAACTTAGTCAAGCGCGGGGGCGCACGGGCGATACGTTTGCAAGTTCACTTCACATTTCAATGTTTACTTTGTGTGTTTAGCTTGAGCGAATGATTATTGCGAGTTGAAAATTTATGCTTTTTTTGAAATTAGGAAAAATTTGGGATAATAGTGTTCCTTGCGATTAACTGAAGTGTGTTAAAGTGCTAATCGCCGAGAAAGAGGTAAACTTTTTAAACTTTTTAATAAGTTAATGTACGTGGTAGAGCCATGCTGCAGTTATATTAGGAGTATAGTTGTAGCACGAATGGGTCGGCTCGACCGGGGAAAGACCACGCTCACACAGAGTACCAGCGTTAAATATTAGCTTAATGCTGCTGTGTTTTGTATGGTGAGTGTAGAGAACCGGAGACCCTTTTTACTGGAAACGAGGCATTCCACGTGAGTCCTCACGGATGACAACACACCTGCATTTTGATTCGTAATTGAGATAGATGTAGATGTCTATGGGTCACAGCAACCATTTACCATCAGGTGGAGTGTGTGCTCGTTTGTCATTCTATCCTATAAAAAAAGTTGTACTGTTGGTGCTGCATATTATTTTGCAACGACAAAATAGCTTGGAATACTGCTGGATATGATGATTTAAGTAACTTATCTGTAGCCATTAAAATGCATATGAATTCTCAAAAACACATGAATGCGGTAATTTCGTTTAGTGATTTTGGAAAAAAATCGTATTGAATCATCTTTGTCGCACCAGTTATTCGAGAAAATTACAAAACACAATATGCGTGTTGATCACAAAAAATAGTGTTTTTCAAAGATTAGTGGATATTGTTTGCCATTTAGCACAACAATAACTTCCTTTATGAGTCGATTCACCATCAACAAAGCGACAAACGGCCGAGTTATTTATCTGGTACAATCCAAAATAACGTTATTCATGCTGTCGCTGATATAATGAAAACTCGCATCGAGACAATTAAAACATTCACCAACGTTTTACGCGGACGTAATGAAATATTTCCTTAAGAAAGAGAGATGATTCAATATAGAATATAAATAATTTGTTTTTTTTTAGTTTTGTACACAGTTTGTTTATAAATCGTTCATGCTTTTCTTTTGTTCATGTATTGTATTGTATGTAAATATTTTTTTCTTTCACTCAAGCAAACCCTAACGGCTTTTTTCAAAGCCACCGAAGCTATGCAATCGCTGATATGTCATAAAATCTATCTAGCAGTAATAAGACTTCTATGTGCTTTGTTAAATACGTCCTCGACAGCGCTGAATATGAAACTAAAAAATGTAGACAGATCAAGTTTGGTATATTTTTATAAAACTGCTTAAAAGCAACAAAACCATATCTTGGGCTCGCCCTAGTTTGGAGCCCTAGCTTTGCCACTGCGACTGTCTGCATCTTTTGCCAGTTTGCCACTTCACCTAATTGTGGACTGCCCTATGCTTCGCTTACCGTGTACCGACACAAGGTTGCTCGAGATCCTTTCTTCTTCATCGGTTATCAGCTCTTCGAGCTATATGGCCGGCGCATTGCCACTTCAACTTACTGATCCAATGGACTAGGCTTATATATCCTTAGAATATTTCTACAAACTATTACGCAGAGAAACTTAACTTTAAATTTCCTCATTCAGCCCGCAATGAAGGACGAGGTCTCTGATAACGGATATGTCACCACTAGTAACACGCATTGGTTGCACGATCTTGTTACATGGAGTATGTTCCGAAATACAACCCAGTACACTGGCAAATGCAAATAACGTCATCAATTGACACTATATTGTACTAGCGCGCCGCCGCCATATTGCGTCGGATATCCGGCCACAATCAAACAACTTTTAATTGTGTGTGCGCTCAATGAAGCCTGCCAGAATTTGTTTTTATTTATTCAAATACAGAAAATTATAGAATAATTGCTGGTATCTCCATTAGGAGGATATAATAATTTTTGGAGCACGAAATGTGAGTTGGCCGACTTCCGTCATACGCGCCAGCGTATGTTGAATATCCGGCGCCACGAAGCCGCATCGTAATAAAGAGACCACAGTTCGCTCATTAAAGTACACATTAGTACTTATATAGTAGATGGTCCGAGGCGCACGGCCGTCGCGATTAAATCGGATCTGTGCTCTAAAATAACAAATTACAAAAATTTTACTAAACAAATGAGTAGAGTGTGCACATTTAAATGAAACTAATTAGTGAAGGTGTTACTTTCTATTATAACTGAAAGGAACGTCATGCAAATAAACATAAACAGTGTTTGAATAGCAAGTGTTTTAGTGACAAAACTAAACTAATACTCTAAAATTGAGGTGAACAACAAATAAAAGTACATAAAACTATCAATGTGTTAAATAACTATAATAAACTACGGCAACTGTGTCAATAATTGTAGAATAGAATATCGCAAAACTAAACTAATACTCTAAAATTGCGAATAACAACAAATAAAAGTACCCACATACAACAATGAATATGTTAAATAACTATAATGAACTACGACAACTGTGCCAATAATTGTAACAGTAAAATGGTGAAATTATTTAAGATTAATTTGATTACTGTCCACCCTCATATTTTTTTTATAAAATTACATTTAACATTGCAATGAAGTGTGGATAATAAGACTCATTAGTAAAGGACTGTTATGCGACTCAAAACATTATATGGTCGCCCCATACTACACACTGTATGCCTTACATGGTGGTAATAAGTTCAAATCTCGCAGCTGATATATACTATTTACATTGGTTTTTTTCTTTATTCCTGTTTTATTTTATTAATTAGACCAAAATATTGATAAAAAATAGCTCAGAAAATGGTCAACATTAATTGTTTTAAGTGCCAAAAGAAAATAATTAAAAAAAGATATACTTTGTTGTACAACTTGCAAAAATGTTTACGACATAACGTGTGCACAAGTATTGAGCACCAAAGATAATATCACAGAACAATTAAAAAAGGAAAACTGGAAATGCCAAACTTGCAAAGCAAGGCTACCAATAGCAAGTGAAAACACCGACACTCCCTGTTCATCTAACGTGACAAAAAGAAGCATTAGGTATAAGGCACTTCCAGTAACACCATTGCATAAGTCTGAAGAAGAAGAAGAATCAAATAGTTCTGATGATGACCTACATAGCCTGCCAGATATTAGTACTTATCAAAATGACAGAGAGGAAGAGTTGTTAAAATAAATCGCCCATTTGAAATTAGAATTAGAAAAAGCTCATAATGAAATAGAAAATTTGAACATGGAAAATACAAAATTAGAAAAGCAAATTTTAGAAAAGGAAACGCTGACTGTAAAATGGAAGAAACTGTTTACTGAAGCCATGAACACACCCAAAAAACGCGCATCTCTCACAAAACGAAATGCCACGGAAAAGAAAAAAGATAAGAAATTTGAACAAAGCCGATCAATAGAGTTAGATGAGTCAAACGGTAGTGCCATAGAAGTAGAGAATACAAACATGCCTATAATACTAAATAAATCAAGATTACGCAATAAGAAAATTAAACAAAAGCCAAAAAACAATAGCATTGTAATATTTTCGGACAATATCGGACAAGGATTGGCGTCAAAGATAATAGAAAAAACTGAATTTCAAGCAATTAACAACTGTAAACCGGACGCAGGATTTCAAAATATATTAGAAAACTATGGCGAAAAGATTAAGGGTCTCGAAAAAAAAAGATACAGTAGCAGTACTTATTACTAAATATGAAAGTTCTCTTTATCATAATCAACAAAAGTACATAAAACTATTGAACGATATTGTAAACCAGCCTTGTAGCTAGTGAACAAGACTGTGACGTGTTGTGTTTGACGGAGACGTGGGGTAAAAACTGTCAGATACAAGCGATGACTATTGAAAACTATACACTCGCGACTTGCTTTAATAGAATCGTTTTTGAACACGGTGGAACGGCGATATATGTGAAAAATACTTTAGATTATAAAATTAGGAACGACTTGAATAAACTATCATTTGAAATGAATTGTGAATTAGCAGCGATAGAATTAAAATCCTCAAAAACAATAATCATTGCACTTTACCGACCTAACTATGATATCAGTCTATTCTTTGAAATACTTACAAAACTTTTAAATAAACTTTGTCAAGAGAACAAACAAATTGTAATAGCAGGTGACTTGAACTTAAATGTTTTAAAAATTGACACAAATATTAAAAAACTTGACAAAATGCTTAAAAATTTTAATTGTAAATGGGTATTAAACGAACCGACTAGAATCGAAACAAATAAACGAAATAAAACCAGTTCTACTTGTATAGATAACTTTATTGTCAATATTAATGAATGTAAAGGATGTGTATTAAGTCAAAAACTTTCTGATCATAATGTAATTAAATTAGAATTAGTTAATCCAAAAAAATTTGACAATAAATGTAAAAATTATGTGGGTAGAAATTTTTCAAGGAATAGTCTTGATTACTTTAATTATTTGTTTAATAAAAATTACAATGCGATTAAATCAGAAATTATATTAACTGAAGACGCGAACACAAGAATGAGAATTTTACACAATGCGTTGCATCATTATTACAACATTGCTTTTCCAAAAATAAAAAATAAAATAAATATATTTGACAGGCCTGTTGGTCTAGTGGTTAGTGACCCTGACTGCTATGCCGGAGGTCGTGGGTTCGATTCCCACCCAGGACAAATGTTTGTGTGATGAGCACGATCATTTGTTCTGTGTCTGGGCGTAATTTATCTATAATATTTATGTATTTAGAAATATATAAGTATGTTTATCAGTTGTCTAGTACCCATAACACAAGCTCTGCTTAGCTTGGGACTAGATGGCGTTGTGTGATGGTTGTGGAATATTATATTATATTTATATTTAATATTATATTATATTAATAAGAAGCAAACTTAAAAAATGGACCACATTAGGCATAGAAACGAGTAAGAAAAACTTAACTAAAACGGAAATATTACAAGAACATTGCCCTACCGAACAAAGAAAATTAAAAATTAAAAAATATAAGAAAATATTGCTAAAAACAATGATAGCCGCTAAAAAAATACAATATTGTAATAGGATTAAGGAAGCAAAAAATAAAATTAAAGAATCGTGGAATAATGATTTCTTATATTTACGCGAACACTACACATGATTAAAACTACTTTTACGGATTTTATCGCGTTTATTTACTTCTTACTTTTAATTCCCGACGTTTCGGGCGCTTTCCAGCACCCATGGTCACGGGGGACTGAGATGAATGACGTCCCGATGTCATTGTTAAACCCGGAGTACCTTCAGCTTTTTTAATTATTGTTTATGGTACCATAAATACCTTCAGCTTTTTTAATTATTGTTTATGGTACCATAAACAATAATTAAAAAAGCTGAAGGTACTCCGGGTTAATAAACGCGATAAAATCCGTAAAAGTAGTTTTAATCATGAATCGTGGAATATTATAAATGAGCAGATAGGAAAAAAGAAACGTCAAAATACAAAATCTAAAATTGAATCTATAAGAAACAATAGTGGGCAAATTATTACAGAATCTCAAAAAATTGCGAGAAGTTTTAATGATTTTTTCTGCAATATTGCACATAGATTAACAAGCAATTTACAAGTTGATGCAGAAAACTGCATGAAGTACTTAGATTGCTCAGATAGACCACTAACATCTATTTATTTTCACCCAGTAGATTATACAGAGCTAAAAAAGGTTATTACTAGTATGAAGCAAAAATCTACGTTAGATATTTACGATATGAACACTAGAACATTAAGAAATCTTATTAGAAATAACAATAATTTATTCGTGTTGATATTTATTGTTGTCAATTCCTGCTTAGTTAATGGCATATTCCCCGATGTACTCAAACCGGGTAGGGTAATTTCACTTTTCAAAGAAGGGGATTCCACAGATCTAAGTAATTACAGGCCAGTCTGTATATTGCCAACTTTATCGAAAATATTAGAAGCCATTATAAAATCAAGAATTGTAAGTTACTTTGAAGAAAATCATTTATTTACAACGGCACAATTTGGTTTTAGAAAAGGACGATCAACCGAAATGGCCATAAGAAAAGTAATTTATTTCATTTTAGAATCTTTGGACAATTCCAATAGATGTGCCAGTGTTTTCTGTGACCTATCAAAGGCTTTTGATTGCTTGCGACATGATGTAATGATATTAAAATTGCAGCACTATGGGTTTCAAGGAGCTGAACTAAATATGATGAAAACTTATTTAAGTAACCGTAGCCAAATTGTTTCAGTAAATGAGCAAACTTCTTTAGCGAGTTCTGTGTCAGTTGGAGTACCACAAGGCTCGATCTTGGGTCCTGTTTTGTTTTTGATCTACATTAATGATCTTGCCAATGCAATACCAGATTATACACATTTAAGTTTATTTGCAGATGATACACATATTATTTTAAGAGACAAAAGTCTATCAAATTTAGACGATAAAATCAATAGTGTTGTGAGCTTGCTTAAACAATGGTTTGGCGCAAATGGTATTATTCTAAATTCCAATAAAAGCATTGTAACGCATTATCAAACGAGGCTAGGCATTCGTGATAATTCGACTGCAAAAGAAAATGTATTTTTAGGATATACAGTAGATAGCACAATAAACCATAAAGCTCACATTGAAAAAATTTGTAAGAAAATAGCTAGCGGTAATTACGCATTATTTAAGCTAAAACCATTACTAGATAAAAATACACTCATATCTGTGTACTATGCCTACATTCATTCTATAATAAGATATGCCATTACTATTTGGGGTAATGCTCCGGATATTATAAAAGTTTTAAAATGTCAAAAACAGTCTATAAGAATAATCAATGGTCTGAAAAAAAGTAGCCCAACAAGAAAACATTTTAAGAAAGACAAAATAATGACAGTGGTTTCGCTTTACATATATAATAGTTTATTAGAGGTACATGAGGATAAAGAAATACCGAAAAAGAGACATAAATCAACACAATCTACGTAATAATGAAAAACGTGTTCTACCCATAAATAGATTAGTAAAAGTAAAAAAGCATGGGCGTTACTCAAAAATATTGATGTATAATAAATTACCAATAAGTTTAACCAACCTACATTATAGCAAATTTAAACAGACACTTAAGTATTTTTTTGAGAACAACCCATTTTACAAATTAAGCGAATACATGTCAATGCAACTCATGGAATCGTCATTCTTGTGTAACGTGCAAACAAAATAAATTACCTAATTCTATGACGTAAAGCATTAATGTATTTAATTTAAGGAAAAAGTACAATAATATAATTTAACCTTAGAAATTTATTAAAACTTTTGTAACCAATGACTTGCCTGTAACGATTGTTATATTAAGGTCAATAAAATATTTCTGATTTCTGATGACAAAATGATCGCCAACACTTCCAATATGGCGTAAATGTATGACGTCATATACTGTCCTATGTTTTGGAACGAATCGCCAGTATAGCGTCGATTCATGACGTCATTTGCATTTGCCAGTGTAGTGGGTTGTATTTCGGAACATACCCTAAGTTTTGAGAAATACGTGACGAGAAAAAGTACCTTAAAGCCCCAAACGCTCTCTAGTCGAGTTGGGTTCGTGATGAATTCAATTCCATTCTATTACAGACTTATAATTACATAAAAGTCCACTGCTTAACAAAGGCCTCTCTCATAGATTGTCTCGTGGGGGAGTTTGCCGTAGTTGAAAATCGCAATTTTTTTGTCGTTATTAGGAAAGATGCTGCTGCTCATCTTCTAAGTTCTTTTCCTCGGTCGCTTCTTAGGACAACCACGGAATAATATTGTAGAAGATATACTTACACCGCCACTACACGGTCATTTTCAAAATAATAAGTATTTACTTATATCATATTGTCTACAGAACGCAGCCCAAGCAGATTACTTGATAACTACAATAAAAGCAAATGATGAGGACACCGGAGAGAACGGCAGAGTATCTTACTACTTGAAGGTAGACAACCAGAACGTTGGAGAAACTCAAGAGTTCAGTCTAGATAAGGATACCGGAGAGTTGAGGACTAAAACATTCCTGGATAGAGAACATAAGGCGGAATATCAGGTTAGTGTTAAAGAGATCTAGAAGTATATGGTCTTTTTAATTTATTTTTGGAGCCAACACGTATTGCTGAATCTAGTGCAACATGTGTAGATAACATTTTTACAAATGTTAAGCCGTTCAATAAATGTATAATTCAAAAATTGAGCTCTGATCACTGTGGACAATTAGTTTCATTACCTTATGTTCACAAAAAGCAAGTAGATAAAAAGTAGTGTTTGTTTCAGTAAATGCACATCGCTTGGAGAAGTTTAGAAGTAACATAGTAAAAAAACTTCCATTATTTTCATACCAAAATAATCCAAATTTTTTGTATGGAACATTATTTAAGCTCATTTGCAATGAATTTAATAATACTTTTACTTCTAAAACATTCTCCTTGAACAATCGCAAGGCATTTGATGAATGGGCGACAGTAGGAGTCCATAAGAGTAGACAAAGGTTATATGAACTTTACAATGAAAGGTCATATAATCCTAGCGTCGAATTTAGGGAATATGTAAAAACATATTTCAAAATATTTAAAATAGTGTGCTCCTTAGCCAAGTCATTGTATTTGAGCAACAAAATAAAGACTGCTTCTAATAAAATTAAAATGACATGGAGTATAATTAATAGTGAAACTGGTAAGGTTAACAATAAATTAACTAAATCAGATCAGGACGTTGCAATGGTTTTTGAGAAATATTTTACTGATATTCCAATCTTAACCATTAAGTCATTGAATTCTTCTCCTGCCGTCGCCGAATCATTACTTCAACAAAATGTAAATGTGTGTACAAAGAATTTTGCATTTCATAAAGTGTCATCAAAGGATATTGTAAAATATTTTAAGACCATTGATATTAAGAGAACCGCCGATCTGTGGGGGATTTCTGTTAAAGTTATTGCGTCTATAATAGATACAATCGCACCTCAACTATCTGTTATTTTTAATACTAGTATCGAATCTGATGTGTTTCCTGATTTAATGAAGCATAGTAAAGTATTATCTTTATTTATATCTGGTAGTACATTGGACCCCGCTAATTTTAGACCTATTTCTGTACTGCCAACACTTAGTAAAATTTTTGAAAAATTTATTCTTGATCAAATGTAAATTTTTTTTTAATGTAAATAATTTACTTCATAAAAATCAATTTGGTTTCACAAGGGGTCGCTCGACAACTGATGCTGGTGTTGAGCTGCATATATATTTAATGCATGGGAGAATTCACAGGATGCTTTGGGTGTGTTCTGTGACCTATCCAAAGCCTTCGATTGTGTTCACCATGAAACATTAATCAGGAAACTTCAACACTACGGTGTAAGAAGCGATGCTCTTAAATTAATTATTTCATATTTAAGTGACAGAACGCAAAAAGTTGTCATTAATAGTATGAGTTCTTCTGGGTCGATTGTACAAATGGGCGTGCCTTAGGGTTCAATTGTCGGCCCCTTTCTGTTTCTTGTATATATTAATGACTTACCTTACGTAGTAGGGGATAACCATGATGTAGTATTATTTGCTGATGATACTTCATTAATTTTCAAATTAAAACGACAGTTATTAAATTACGACGGAGTAAATAATGCTATAGCTAAGTTAGTTAATTGGTTTAATGTTAATAATTTGCATTTTAATGGAACTAAAACTAAATGTATGAAATTCGTAACTCCTAATGTTACACATGTCAATACTAATGTAATTTTAAATGGGGAGGAACTGAGTCTTGTTGATACCACCATTTTTCTTGGAATCACACTGGACGCAAAGCTTCAATGGCTCCCCCATATATCAAAACTAGCTAGCAGACTTAGTTCTGCAGCATATGCTGTAAAAAAGATTAGAACTCTTACCAATGTTGAAACAGCTAGAATAGTTTACTTTAGTTATTTCCATAGCATTATGTCGTATGGTATTTTGCTATGGGGACACGCGACTGACACTGAAATTATATTTATTTTACAGAAGAGGGCCATTAGAGCAATGTATAATTTAAAACCAAAAGAGTCACTGAGACAAAAATTTAAGGAAATTAATATATTAACTCTGGCCTCTCAATACATTTATGAAAATGTAATGTACGTACACAAGAATAAACGTAGTTTTGCAAAAATAAGTGATATTCATTCTGTAAATACTAGGAACAGACACAAGCTAGTCTACTACTCTACTCCACCGAGTCAGTAATTCATTCTTGGGGCGATCTATACGCTTTTACAACAAAATCCCAGAAAATATACAAAATTTATCATATACAAAGTTCAAAAATGTTATTAAACTAAGTTTGTATAAGAAGGGTTATTATAATATTAAGGAATTTATGGATAATAATAACCCCTGGGAAGGGTGATCGCTACCAAGCTATTTCTAATTTGTCTTGTGTTGCTAATTGTAAACATGATTGTAAGCTATTATTGGAAAAAAAGTAGTCCCGCTGGGTTTCTTGCTGGTTCTTCCCAGGACAGAGGTTTTTTTTGCGAACCAGTGGTAAATGAAAAAAGTGACTTTCAATAAGTATTTGTTATAATCGACATTAAATAAAAAAGTTTCTGTTTCTGTTTCATATGACAAAGATAGTTATGGACGTTTCTTGAACATATCTCCTATTTTCTTTTCTTGGTAAGCTTGTAAAATTTCCCCGCTGGCCACCTGAGCCGCTCCCGTTGTAGTGAGGACTCTAAGGCCAGTTAGTCAATCTCGAGTTGGAGTTCAGACTAGACAATCCCAACATTTATGTCATATAACATATAGTATGGTTTTTCTAAATAGAATAAGGGTGACAAGCGAGCACACGGTACACATGATGGTAAGCGGAAGCTGTGGCCTATGGATACCTACATTTGTCCTCGATTAATATTCAAAATGAGAATGCGTTTTCATCACTATGGACTAAGACGCCTCGTTTCTAGTAAAGTGGGTCTCCGATAATCTACACTTACCGTATAAAACACAGCATCATTAAGCTTCTATTTCGTGTAAAATTGGTAGTCTTGTGAGTGTGGTCCCTCATTGAGGGACCCAGTCCTTTTGAACCGCATGCGTATAGCTAAGAAAATAACCCCTGAGAATGAGGTGATCACCGCCAAGGGGGTTCTACTAAAACTTATTAAAAAAAATTACAAACAAAATTCTTGTAAAGCGAAATATGTTTAAAAAATAAAGTCCCTCCAGGTTTCTTGCTGGTTCTTCCCAGGACATAGGTACTTTCCGAACCAGTGTAAATAAAAAATGCCTTTCAACAAGTCATTTTTTTATTTACCACTGGTAAATGAAATAGCTTTTACGCTGCGACGCCAAGTAATGAAGATCAGCATTTAGTGCGACGTGTAACTGATGATCATGTTTGTGATTAAGTAGCATTTAAGAGCAAGGGTTCCGTTTTTTTATCTTTTTAAATAAAGTGACGAGCGAACTTACTACCTGATGGTAAGTAACTACTGCAGTCCATGCGTTGTCATCGCTGAGGACTAAGATAGAAAGCCTGAAACACTGTAATATACCCTTTAAACCACAGCAATGCAATAACTGCTCGTTGGCGGCCGAAATAGGTAAAAGGACGGATTCCTAGGTAGATAAGGAGTCCTAACACCTAGTATACTTTTACAACTTTAATTGCATGACCCTCCGTGATAACTAAATGATGGTGATGTGTCAGCTGGTGATCGCGGCGGTGGATGGTGGTGAACCCGCGCAGTTCGAGAGCCTGCGCCTGCTCAACGTATTGTTGATAGATGAAGACGACAATGTACCACACTTCCTTCAGAAGCACTACCAGTTCGCGGTCAAGGAGAACTTGCCTAGTGGCGTCATCGTTGGTAAGATGCCATTGACTATCTATCAATATTAGTTATATTTCTAAGTAGTTAAGAAATTGATGGATGATAGAATGGACCGCCAGTTTTTTAGTAAATGTTCTCCGCTTATATAAGAACCATAACAGATTTAGCCAAACTAATATTCTAAAATCGTAAAACTAATAGAAAACTTGCCGAGTTGTGGCGACGATACAGTTCGCGCCATAGGTTCCGTAAGAGGCAACGTGGAATATGCCAAAAAGACCTTACGGCTTCTGATGAAAACCATATCGTAAGACCGTAACAGCCTGGCCACGGTACATTCGCCGTAGCGAAAATTCGCGCGTCGCGAACGGCGAGGCGTCTAGCGACTAAAACAATTGTATAGAAATGTATGGATCAAGCCACGCGTAGCGGCGAGTGGCGAACGGTGAAATTTACCGGGCGAATCGCGCGGGCGACTGGCGGCGCGGCGGGCGACTGAAACAAATGTATGAATCAGTACGGTGCAAGCCACGGAGTTGGGTGGCAGACGCGGTGAAAACCGGCGAATAGTATAGGGAACAAAATATTTTAGTTGTTTTCGCCGTGAAAAATACCGGGCCGACAAAAACAACTTAAAATTCTATCCGCATTGACTTTTATCTCCAATTCTAGTTGAATATTAACAAGAATATAATCGCAGGTTTCGACACTAATTCTGGTATTTACTCGAAATTTTTTTTCTAGATGCATTCTATCTGTTGTGGAGTTCTCCATTTATAACCCGATTTCTATTCAAATCATGTACTCCGCAATCTCTTCCAAATATTATGTCTTGAATCAATAAACAATTACTTTCTAAGCAATATCGAGATAACCTTGATAAAGAAATTTCACTCTCGGCCTATCTGGTCGCGGCGGCAAACGTGACTTCCCGTGGCCATCAAATCGCGCCGCGCGAATTGTCGCCCCGCCTGTCGCTTCGCCGTTCGCGCCGCCGATCCCCGTGGCAAGGCCGTAAGCCAGGCGTAAAACATCCAGACTAGCGACGGGCAGCAGATGCTCGCGTCTGATACGGAGATCTTCGGCGAATACCATCCTAGTGTGTGGGCTAGACTTCTCAACCGTTCAAAGAAACTTATACAGCGCGTACAAAATGCCTGTGCCCGTTTCTGTTTTAAAATACCTCCCCGTGCACATGTTACACCTTACATTAATAATGCGAAAATGCTCAAAATGGATTACCGGTGGCAGTTGCATTTTGCTACGCTGTTGTTTGGTTGTATAAAATACAGGACGCCGTCTTATCTCTATGAAAAATTGCGCTGGGCTCGAGACAACGTCTTAACAAATGTAGTGACAAGAGCTTCACCGTACGGGTTGCTTCTGCCTCAACATATAATATATGTATATATATTTTTTTATATTTATTTGTGTATTTTTATTTTAAATATATAAGGGTGCCACTGAAAATCAGGGTTGGGGTGTTGTACTTCTGATACATTCCAACATATCCTGAGTGGCTTTCCTTTTTGGAGCAGAGCAGCATTAACGGGTGGATTGTCTTTGTAATACACCCTATGCTTTACTCCTTATTCTCTAGTTCTTTTTTATATTATTGTTTGCTTTTTTTTGTTTTTTTGTTTTATCACATCTATAAACAGGGAGTGAATGTCCTGTTTCATGATTTCTATGTAAATTTTTTTTTTGTTTTTTTTTGTTTGTATGACTACTTAAATGTTATTTGTTTTATGTAATCCACTTGAGTGTGTTGCATGTGCCAAATAAAATCTGTTTCTTTCTTTCTTTCTTATAATATACATTACTTTTTGCATATAGCTCGAAGAACCGATGGGGAAAAAAGGTTCTCGAGTGGCAGGCGAAGTAAAGGGCGTCTCCCCCCCACTAGATTGAGTGACGTCCTCGTAAGACATGTAAGTAGGCGATGGATGCAGGTGGCTCAGGACCGTGCTTTGTGGCATCACTTGGGGGAGGCCTATGTTCAGCAGTTGACTTGTGAAGGGCTGTAATGATGATGATTACTACTTTAGATATTAGGAGGTTAACTCTAGTGAGTAGCCATGTGTTTTTTTTTGTAAATTGGTATTGAAAAAGGAACATACAGTCCACCTGATAGTACCATTTACTATTTTTTGCAGCCCTTGGACACCTGCACCCAACATCAAACAAAGAAGGTTTCAGATGCGTTGTCACATTTGAGGACTAAGATGGAATGCCTCACATCCTGTGATTATACTTGCTCTTTATACCATTCAGACCGGATCACAGCAGTACACGCTAAGCGACTAATACTTAGCGACACAATTAGTGATACAATTAGTCTATATTATAATAACCTTATATAGCTATTATTCTCCTTTATATTTAACAAACAAGTACAGACTTAATCAAAACAAAATACCATTAGGTACAGTGAAAGCCATCGACGAAGACGACGGAGAAAATGGCAAGGTTTATTACCACATACTGGAAGGCAACCGAGAGGGCGCGTTCATTCTTGACAGGACGCAAGGCATCATACGGGCGAACATGTCTTTCGACAGGTAAGAAATATTTTACTCTTGTACACAATATATGACAATATGTTACTACTGTATACACTTGACAGCGTAGAATAAAATAGAATAGAATCATTTTTATTCAATATAGATTTCAAGATTACAGACTATTGTTGCGCGCCATAATTAATGTCTTGTACATGGCGGGTTACACTAGCGCCATCTAGTATCGAGTAGCAGAACTAGGAGTGTCAAGATCTTTCTAGAAAATTCCATACTAGCATTTCCTACACCTAGTCAGTCGGGACCGGTATGTACTCGAACATTCTAAATGTTTCAGTACTAGAGACCCTTATACAGGGTGTCCGGTTTCCGATGTCCGATACTTTAAGGGGTTAAAATACAATTAATTTTATTGACAAATCAGGGATCAATGATTTTTTTTTCGCCATCAATAAAAAAATGGCAGCACTTTAAAAAAAATTGTTGGCGAAGCATAGATGCTTGTATTAATTTAACAATATCTACCCAAGTAGAAGACTTTCAAAAACAAAATTGGTCTCAAATGTTAGTTAATAGTGTAGACAATAAATCTAGATTCAAAATATTATTTTTTAATTTTTCAGTATTAGTAAAAAACATTTTTGAAAAATAAGACAACAAATTGATGTTGTTTTTCAGATTCTTAGCTTTAAAAAAAACCATCGTGTTACTTGTTTTTATTATAATACAGGATATTTGCTATAAATGCACATTTAAATCTTAACTCTGAGTTAGATAGTTTAGGAGCTATGATAATTTGAATGTAACTGTTCAAAGTGCCTCTACCCCGTATTAGATAACTGAACACCCATTCCAGTGAGTAAGATAAAATTCTTCAATAATTCAAGGAATCGTAAGCAAGCACAATAGCATCCTTTGTGTGAGCAGGTAAAAAACGCTGTGCACAACAGTGCGAGCGAGACAGAATAACGGCTGTCTCCAGGTAAAAAGGGTGCAGTGTGCGCTTGTGCCGTCGAGCAGTCGTCCCTCGCTCTGCGTTGTGATAACATTCCTGGTTTTAAGTAAATCTACTTACTGTACATAATTATTGTTTGTTGTTAGACTTTGTTACGTTTTTGTTTTGTTGTTGAACTGTTACTTTTTGTTTATTACAATGAACGAGTACTCAAGCCAGCATATCGCTGACATCCATTTCGTGTATGGATTGTGTAACGGGAGTGTAAATAGAGCTGTTGTAGAGTATGCTCGCAGATTTCCTAACAGACGTACGCCGAATGCTCGCACTTTCGTGAGAATTCATTTGAGACTTGCGGAAAATGGAATAAGAAGGCTCGGTAACGAACGTACTCGTGTTTTGTCGCTCCAAGATGAACATCAAATATTGCAAATGATTACTCAAGACCCTAGCCTGAGCATTAGACGCATAACTAATCGTCTCAGTCTATCAAAATGGTCGGTGTGGAAAATTTTAAAAAGAGAAGGATTACATCCTTACCATTTTTGAAGGGTGCAAGAAATACTGGAACCGGATTATGTAAGAAGAGCAATATTTTGTTCGTGGATATTGAGAGAAACGCGATATGATCCAAACTTTTTAAAAAGAATTATGTGGACAGACGAAGCTACTTTCACGCGATCAGGGTATACGAACTACCGTAACGAACACCTGTGGCTTCAAGAAAATCCACATGCGATCCGCCCAAGTTCTTTTCAACATAAATTTTCTGTCAACGTTTGAGCCGGAATGATTGACGACATTCTAATTGGACCAATCATTTTACCGGAGACAATGAATAGCCCAAGATTCCTAAATTTCCTGGAAACGAATTTTTTGGATGCTTTATTGGAGTTACCATTGGCCTACAGGGCCAGAATGATTCTGCAATTGGATGGTGCTCCGGCACACTTCGCGCTTCTTGTGCGGAATCATTTAAATGCACACTATTCGTCGTGGATCGTTTTTTACTAGTACTGAAAAATTAAAAAATAATATTTTGAATCTAGATTTATTGTCTAACACTATTAACTAACATTTGAGACCAATTTTGTTTTTGAAAGTCTTCTACTTGGGTAGATATTGTTAAATTAATACAAGCATCTATGCTTCGCCAACAATTTTTTTTAAAGTGCTGCCATTTTTTTATTGATGGCGAAAAAAAAATCATTGATCCCTGATTTGTCGATAAAATTAATTGTATTTTAACCCGTATAAGTATCGGACATCGGAAATCGGACACATTGTATAAAGCCGGTAAGGACGGTTGTATTGAATTGGCGAATACTTTGAAGCGATATAACAGCGAACTAAAGTGATCAGTAGTGCAATTGTGCTTTATTATAAGTGTGTTTTAAGTTGTAGTTGGTGTTCGGTAATTAAAGTGTCAATTTTGGTAATTCAATCGGCAGTTTTCATTGTCACGAACCCCAAGCTTGTAACACTATTAAAGTTCACCGTGAACATATACATCCTCCATAAATTGCTCACAGGGCAGATATATGACAAATTTGCTAGACTGTTAACCGTAGTTTGTTTTTATTTTAGTCGTTATTAGGATGATGCTGATATCCATCAGTAGTGGATATTTTTACACCGCCAATGCAATAATTACGTAATAAATAACTTTCAGAGAGAAGCAAGAGGAATATACAATGGTAATATACGCCAGCAATAATCCTTTACTAGAACACGCTGCCGCCATTTTGAATTCCATAGACAACGGCACGGACAGCCAAGATGGCAGCGTTACAACGGTCGGAGTTAAAATTCTCGACGAGAACGACAACGAGCCCAAATTTGAGCAGAAAGTTTATTATGCTGGTGAGTTATAAACTTAACCCTCACTAATATTATTGTGTCACTTACTGTGGGCTGTATGCTCGTTTGTCACTCTAATTTTATAAAACAAGTTTGAAGGTTAAAACATTTTTTTATTTAGAAAATTCGACTGCGTAAAGAAATTTGCTGCAAAGAGAACAGTTTTAACTTCATTCGCATGAAATTTATTACGATCGAATTCCATGTATTAATGAATGAATGATCCCAATTCTTTTTCTAAAATAAAAATAAGACTACATACAGACTAAGTTACTTCTTATAACATCAGGTATTTGCCAGTGAATGTCCTGACAAAATTGGTTCAGCTATTTCGGAGATTGTCTAGAACAAACAGGAAAACAGACACATAAATTATAAAAATTGTTTTTGTTTTAAAAATATTTTACATAGCTGTGCCCCGCGGTTTCACCCGCGTAATATTACCTGTCTGCGCCGCGCGACGTGACATGACACATGAGGCAAAAAAATTGGCAAAATTAATGTAGTACTTTTATTCTATCGCCATATGTGTGTTGTACAGTAAAGTTAAATTTTATCGACTCTCTCTCCCTTTCCTGGAAGAATGCCCCAGAAAGGGCCCCAAAACGCGGTTTTTTTTTTTCAGTTTTAAAGATGAATTTTCTATCAACCTTTAATACATACGAAAGCGATATCATATAAGTATAGTTTTTGCGCAATCTGCCACAAAATATGAACATTTCTTATCTTTAATCGATTTTTTTTGCTCAAAGTTTAGATAAATTAAAATTTCTAACCTTACCGCCAAAATATGTACGACTGTAGTAAAAAATAGAATATGCTCTTTAAAAAGAGGTACAAATCATTCCTTAACTCTTTCATTATGATAAAACTATTTATTTGAATAAGAATTAATACTACGATACGACTGTAACCGACTTTTGGCCGGTGATCTAATTAAATTTTAGAACACAAAAGCTGCCATTGTGACTTAATTATGATAGTTAGATATCCTTACGTGGACATTTTTGAAGGTAATAATGAGTACTTTAATCATGTAGCACATAATTTCTATGTATCATCAAGTTTTCTCAGCGCACGCCAAATAATGAATTTTATAGGCAAAATTTTGCTACTTTAGGTTAAAATTTTCTTAAAGATCTCCAACTTTTTTGAAAATAAATTATAGCCTATGTTGCTTTGTGATAGTTTAGCTTTCTAAGCAAAATATCCTCGGTATATGAGGTAGTTGACCAGCTGATAGGCTGGTGATGATGGTGATCGCTACAGTTAAATTTTCCTTCATTACCTTAATAAGTAACCACATCCCATTGCACATACTCGGGGGGCATTGCATATTTTAATATGAAAAAGTAGTTATAGTGACATACCTGTAATAGTTAGACATATGGTACCACCATTGAGCTATTATGTACTACGTACTAGAGGCGACACTGCATTCGGCTACTCTGTTCCACTCAACTGCGGTGCATACACCGCACTTTAATCAGTCACTCGCTAGTTGTCACGTGTTATGTTGATTTAAAAAAAAATCTCGTGATAAAATATGCCGTCGTGTGTACTTAGATATTGTACAAATAATTCAAGAAATGTCAGTACAAACCAAGGAATTACTTTTCATCGGTTAATAAGATACTTAATCAATAAAAACGTATTATGTAATAATAATAAAACAAATTATTCCCAAGACACCATCTCGTGTCATTGAATATAGATTATGAAATGATTTCTTAATGATTTCTTATATTTACGCGAACACTACACATTGAAATAATACTAGTTTTTACGGAATTTATCGCGTATATTTAACTTTTTAAATACCCGACGTTTCGAACGCTTTACAGCACTCATGGTCACGGGCGGGACTGAGATGTTCAACGTCCATATGTCATAGTTAACCGCGGTTACCATAGATTAAAATTTAACTTTTGTTCCGATCTATGCAGTATGAACTTATGGTATCTTGAAGACTTGCAGTTGTATGCTTGGGTTGGGATTTAATTTTATTTATTATAGGATCCCAAGCAGATGGTAGCACCCAGCCATCTTCTCTATTGAAATTAGGATGTTTTTTGATTTCCATAGACTCGCGAATCATCCTTGGAAGGAATCGGTGTTCCTTAGCGAGGATCTGCGGTCTATCAAATCTGATGTAGTGACGGGGGCGATCCTGTACGTGTTCACAGACTGCAGACTTCCCGGAGCGTCGATTCTTCACATCAGCTATATGTTCTTTAACGCGGGTTTTTATTGATCTTTTAGTTTATCCTATGTAGGAGAGACCACATTCACAATCAAGCTTGTACACTCCTGCATCTTGGTGTGTTAGTAATTCGGAATCCTGATAACACCTTGAGCCATACTGTGTATAGAAAAAAGACCCATACAGATAGATATTTGAACGGTGATTCTCACCACCATCCTTCACAGCTGGCTACCGTGGGTAAATCTTTGTTTCAGAGAGCACGAGGGATCTGTGACAGTAAACACCTGGCTGCAGAGCTCCACCATGTCAAGCAAGTTTTGCATGACAAGCTTCGAGTCCCGCGCCTACGTCACAGTGAACGAGTGAAGCCGGCCACAGTCGAGCGTGTACCTGCTGGACTGCCATAATGTTAGAGGAGTCACTGACAAGATTGGCTACATCTTGAAGCGCGCTTCCATCAAAACATACTTCAAGCCGCTGAAGAAGATTGGTCAGTTTTTACCATCGGTCAAGTGTAATGTCCCTCTGCAAGATGCAGGAGTGTACAAGCTTGATTGTGAATGTGGTCTCTCCTACATAGGACAAACTAAAAGATCAATAAAAACCCGCGTTAAAGAACATATAGCTGATGTGAAGAATCGACGCTCCGGGAAGTCTGCAGTCTGTGAACACGTACAGGATCGCCCCCGTCACTACATCAGATTTGATAGATTATGAAATTAATATGTTCAGATGCGACATTTCTGTGGGTACTTAAGTATAGGACAAATATATTAGTATACACATTTTTTTTGTAGAAACATACGTAAGTTACTATAATTTGGCAAAATTTTTCATGTTTAAATCTGCTTATTATTCTTTTATTTTATTTTTAGGTTTTCACATCAAAGTCAAAGTGGTATAAATTCGTCCACTTTTAACTCTCGCGTGTTCAGCATTTATGAACGACTTTTATTCTAATTTAAATAAATATATTTGTAATTTAAATGTTATGTTAATAATTTTCGTTAAACATACATTTTGTATGTTTTTATATTTGACTTAGATACCTTTTAAAATATTCAGATAAAAATATCGTTAAAATGTAATTGTGATATATTAAATGTAAATGTGATAATTTACAAAAAAAACGACAAAATTTAAATATTGTTATCGATATAATTTACCTATTTAACAATACAATCTACTATTACGTATGGGTCATTCTACCTATGTTTATTCTATGATAAAAAAAAAACAATCCCGTGAACACAGAGTAGCGCACATTTTTTGTTTGAGATAGCTGTTCTAGTACGTAAGTACATATTACTTCAATGGGTACCACGGACTTTTTTGTAGATAATGATATCTTCTATAAAACTGTATTACATCACTTTGCTCTATTATCAATAGTTTCCGCGCAGCGTATGCGATATAATGATTCTTTTGGTATTTTTTTCACGTCATGGGTTACATTAACAAAGTTCTTATGCGAATCCCTAACTTTTTGAAAATATACTATAGCCTATGTTCATCAGGGATAATGTAAGATTCCATCGGTGAAAGAATTTTTCAAATCGGTACAATAGTTTTGGAGCCTATTCAATACAAACAAACAAATTTTTCCTCTTTATAATATTAGTGTAGATGTAGATGTCAGTCCACGACTAAGACTAATCTGATGATATCTCATATGTTAAAATTCATCAAGCCGTTTAGGCCCCAGAGCGTCGGGACCGCTCAGTTGGTTTCGGGGTCGGATTGGGGACAATTAAATATAGTCCAGTTCAATCCCCAGAAAACATGGGTTTACGCGTTTACCTCTAAAAAGAACCCCTTTGTCGGAATCCTTAATTTCAGGGCACTCCCGTTGTTGCATCAGCCTGTATTAGAATCTTCGGCGGCGACATATCGAATGACGTGCAGTTTCATGGTCACCTGGAAGAGAAATCCAAATTGACTTCTAAAAAGTGTGGCGTGCTCGACAGAGCGGGACAGTATTTCATGCCGGCACACAGCTTGCAACCAAGGCGCAGATTTGGCCTCACATGGAATACTGTTTTCATCTCTGGGCCGGGGCTTCCCAGTGCCAGCTCCTTCCAATTGACCTCATCCTCGAATCGTCGACGATCGCGTTCTCCCTGACTGGCTCGATTCACCGGCTCACTGGGAGTGCTCTAAGGGATTGTTCGGATTAATTACCATCCACATGACACATCACACATCATTTGGAGTTTTCTTCCTCGCATGAATACTTTATGGATTCGTTTATCATTGCCGATTTTTCGTACGGATATGGCTTAGAGACCCTCAATAAACGAGCTTACTCTTTTTTTTAAGGCTGGCAATGCACCTGCAATTCCCAAAAACAAAGGAAACCTTGTTTTCATTTCAAAGTTTAACACTAAAAGACTGACATAGACATTTCACGTTAGAACCAACGACCGTGTGCCCCGAGACAGCCCCACCTGATTTTTTTGAGTTAATTTGTTACGAAGAAGATACTGCTGCTATATATTTAACAGTGGTAGAGCCATGCGGCAGCTTTGCTGTTGCACGTATGGGCCGGCTCAAACCGGGGTGGTACCACGACCTCACAGAATACCGGCGTGAAGTGGAAGTTCTGCTTCCGCGTTTCGTCTGGTGAGTGCAGGTGGCCGGAGGCCCAAATCCCCCCCCCCCCATCATCAACATGGTAGCGGAATTAAATAAAGATAGACTACCCCAGGAGGGTACCAGCACCCCTGGAGAATCCCTCGCTGAGCATCCACGACCATGTTTCTTCACTTCTGAGCGTGGGTGCTCAGGCTGCCCCGCGTATTCTGGGGGGGGCGAAATTCCGCTCAAGACTACAACTGCTCGGGGCAAACGGAGCAACAAGACCAAGGCGACCCCTGCCACGCTGTCCGTGAATTTCTGCAATATCAGGGGACTTCACTCCAACCTAAACGCCGTCCACTACCATCTCGAGACGGCGAGGCCGGCTCTGCTCTTTCTGACCGAGACGCAGGTGTCCTCTCCGGCTGATGTTTCGTATCTCTCCTACCCGGGGTACAAACTGGAACACTCCTTTGTGCCTCGGGCTGGAGTTTGCGTTTACGTCAGAGAGGACATCTGTTCTCGACGCCTCGGCAGACTTGAAGGTTCGGACCTGTCCATCCTTTGGCTACGCGTAGACAGCGACGACCATCCGCGCGTCTACGGGTGCCTCTATAGGTCCCACAGCGGTAATGCCGAAACAGACCGACTCTTCGACCACGTCCAAATGGCTGCGGATTCGTTGCTACAGCAGATCCCCTCCGCAGAGATCGTGATCCTCGGCGACTTTAACGCCCATCACGCCGAATGGCTCGGTTCACGTTTAACCGATCATGCGGGGAGATCTGTTCATGATTTTGCCTTGGCATATGGTCTGACACAACTGGTTACTTCGCCTACGCGGATTCCAGATGTGGAGGATCATGCACCTTCCCTGTTGGACCTTCTGCTGACCTCTCACCCGGACGGATATCAGATTTCCGTCGACGCCCCTTTAGGCTCCTCGGACCATTGTCTGATCCGGAGTGTTGTGCCACTCACGCTGAAATCGCGGTTGCATTCTGCAGGCTGCCGCCGTGTTTGGCACTATAGGTCAGCCGATTGGGATGGGATGCGGTCTTTCTTTGCATCCTACCCTTGGGGGCGGGTTTGCTTCTCGCCGGATGATCCCAACGTTGTTGCGGATTCTGTTACTGATGTGGTACTTCAGGGTATGGAACTTTTTATTCCTTCCTCTGTGGTGCCCATTGGAGGCAAATCTCAGCCATGGTTTGGTCGCTCCTGTAAAATAGCATCATGCTATAAGCAGGAGTGCTACCAAGCCTGGGTTGATGCATCAGCGTCCCGGGATGTAAACACCAGCGCTCTAAAAAAGAAGTATAATTCCGCCTCTAGGTCCTTCAAAAGAGTCATTGCCAAGGCAAAGTCAGAGCACATAGGCAGAATTGGCGAGAAACTAGTTCGCCTTCCTTCTGGCACCCGTGCATTCTGGTCTCTCGCTAAGGCTGTCCAGGGGAATTTCTGTCAGCCATCTCTTCCATCTCTGCACAGGGAGGACGACTCACTGGCCCATACTGCAAAGGAGAAAGCCGATCTTCTAGGCTCCTTCTTTGCGTCTAACTCGACTCTCGATGACGGGGGGAGTACGCCGCCGACCATCCCGCGGTGTGAGTGCTCCATGCCGGAAGTGCAGTTCACACAGCGCTCGGTTCGCAAAGCACTCCTCTCCCTGGACATCCACAAGTCGAGTGGGCCTGACGGAATCCCCCCAATTGTGCTGAGGACGTGTGCTCCAGAGTTGGCACCGGTTTTAACGCGTCTTTTCCGGTACTCCTACTCCCTAGGCGTAGTCCCAAAATCGTGGAAGACGGCTTTCGTCCACCCGATCCCTAAAAAAGGCGACCGCTCAGACCCGTCCAACTACCGGCCAATCGCCATCACCTCCTTGTTCTCCAAAACAATGGAGTCCATTGTAAACTGCCAGCTTATGAGGTACCTTGAGGATCACCAGCTGATTAGTGACCGCCAATACGGTTTTCGCCGTGGTCGGTCAGCTGGTGATCTTCTGGTCTACCTCACTCACAGATGGGCGGAGGCAGTAGAGTTCAAGGGGGAGGCATTGGCCGTTAGTTTGGACATTGCGAAGGCCTTCGATCGGGTTTGGCACAAAGCGCTTCTTTCGAAGCTCCCTTCCTATGGGCTTCCCGAGAAATTGTGCAATTGGATCACCAGCTTTCTTGCAGATCGGAGCATCAAGGTCGTTGTAGACGGTGCAAGCTCCGATTGCAAGCCTATTAATGCTGGTGTTCCACAGGGCTGCGTGCTATCGCCAACGCTGTTTCTTCTGCATATCAATGATATGTTGCATACCCGTAACATTCATTGCTATGCAGATGACAGCACTGGTGATGCTCTTTACACCGGCCGAGCCAATATTTCTCGGGAAAACGTCTCCGAGTGCCGGGACAAACTTGTGTCTGAAGTCGAGTCTTTGCTGAACAGAGTCTCGGATTGGGGACGACTAAATCTAGTCCAGTTTAACCCCCAGAAGACACAAGTTTGCGCGTTAACCGCTAAAAAGAACCCCTTTGTCGTATCCCCTCAGTTTCAAGGCACTCCCCTTGTTGCCTCAGCCAGTATCGGAATCCTCGGCGTCGACATATCGAGTGACGTGCAGTTTCGTGGTCACTTGGAAGGGAAGGCCAAATTGGCCTCTAAAAAGCTTGGCGTGCTCAGCAGAGCGGGACAGTATTTCATGCCGGCACACCGCCTGCAACTTTACAAGGCGCAGGTTCGGCCGCACATGGAATACTGTTCCCATCTCTGGGCTGGGGCTCCCCAGTACCAGCTCCTTCCACTTGACCGCATCCAGCGCAGAGCGGCTCGAATCGTCGACGACCGAGTGCTTTCCGATCGGCTCGATTCACTGGCGTTGCGAAGAGATGTTGCATCTCTTTGCGTATTTTATCGCATCTATCACGGGGAGTGCTCTGAGGAATTGTTCGGATTAATCCCAGCCGCCAAATTTCGTGAACGCACGACACGGCAAACGTCCCAATACCATCCACACCATCTGGATGCTTGGCGGTCCACCACTGTACGTTTCACAAGGAGTTTTCTTCCACGTACAACCTCTCTGTGGAATAGTTTATCATCGGCGATTTTTCCGGACCGATACGACCTGGGGACCTTCAAGAAAAGAGCTTACTCCTTTCTAAAGGGCCGGCAACGCACCCGCAATTCTCCTGGTGTTGCGGTTGATCATGGGCGGCGGTAGTCACTTAACATCAGGTGAGCCGCATGCTCGTTTGCCCCCTCTTCTATAAAAAAAAAAAAAAAAAAAAAAAATATTCTGTTTCATTTTCCTCTGTCGCTTCTTACGACACCCACGGGACGATATAGGGTAGTGGATATTCCTACTTGGTTTGCACGCCTTTTATGAACTTTAATGTTAAGATTTTATGGTATCATTTTCAACGGCCATCAGCTCCACAGTACTGTATTGTACACGAGAAATGTAAATGTTATTATGATAGAAACAATAGTTTTTGTACGAATACTTTAGTTTTTAGTCCAAGGATGGGTTTATCTCTTTTAAGATTACACGTAGATATTTCTGTGTATTGATAAATTGTGAAAAATAATTACCTTGTAGTGCCGGTGTAAGAATATCTACTAACCCATATCATCCCTTGGGAGTCGTAAAAGGCGACAGAAGGTAACAAATCAGGAAATGGGCTGCAGTGTCTACCTAAATGGACTAAAAATAAAAAACATGCGTGCAGCTCACACGCGACAGATGTTAAACCTTCGAATGAAATGAAATTTAAAATAATTACCTTGTAGTGCCGGTGTAAGAATATCTACTAACCCATATCATCCCTTGGGAGTCGTAAAAGGCGACAGAAGGTAACAAATCAGGAAATGGGCTGCAGTGTCTACCTAAATGGACTAAAAATAAAAAACATGCGTGCAGCTCACACGCGACAGATGTTAAACCTTCGAATGAAATGAAATTTAAAATAATTACCTTGTAGTGCCGGTGTAAGAATATCTACTAACCCATATCATCCCTTGGGAGTCGTAAAAGGCGACAGAAGGTAACAAATCAGGAAATGGGCTGCAGTGTCTACCTAAATGGACTAAAAATAAAAAACATGCGTGCAGCTCACACGCGACAGATGTTAAACCTTCGAATGAAATGAAATTTAAAATAATTACCTTGTAGTGCCGGTGTAAGAATATCTACTAACCCATATCATCCCTTGGGAGTCGTAAAAGGCGACAGAAGGTAACAAATCAGGAAATGGGCTGCAGTGTCTACCTAAATGGACTAAAAATAAAAAACATGCGTGCAGCTCACACGCGACAGATGTTAAACCTTCGAATGAAATGAAATTTAAAATAATTACCTTGTAGTGCCGGTGTAAGAATATCTACTAACCCATATCATCCCTTGGGAGTCGTAAAAGGCGACAGAAGGTAACAAATCAGGAAATGGGCTGCAGTGTCTACCTAAATGGACTAAAAATAAAAAACATGCGTGCAGCTCACACGCGACAGATGTTAAACCTTCGAATGAAATGAAATTTAAAATAATTACCTTGTAGTGCCGGTGTAAGAATATCTACTAACCCATATCATCCCTTGGGAGTCGTAAAAGGCGACAGAAGGTAACAAATCAGGAAATGGGCTGCAGTGTCTACCTAAATGGACTAAAAATAAAAAACATGCGTGCAGCTCACACGCGACAGATGTTAAACCTTCGAATGAAATGAAATTTAAAATAATTACCTTGTAGTGCCGGTGTAAGAATATCTACTAACCCATATCATCCCTTGGGAGTCGTAAAAGGCGACAGAAGGTAACAAATCAGGAAATGGGCTGCAGTGTCTACCTAAATGGACTAAAAATAAAAAAACATACGTGCAGCTCACACGCGACAGATGTAAAACCTTTGAATGAAATGAAATATAAAATACAAATACTTTAAATGATTTATTTAATATTATAATTTAAACTACAAGTTCGGCATAAAATGTAAGAAAATATAATTTTATAGTAAATAAATGTAATAATCCTTTTAATATATATATTAGACACATATTACTCTTTTCGGTATATCTTATATCACTTATATAGTACTCATTAATTACAAAAAGATTTATATTAATTTTTATTATTACGAAGTTGAGGTTTGGCCGTTCTTCACCGCTTGATTAATCCACAGGCACACGACACCTTCGTACCACAGTTCGTACCTCGTTGAACAAAACGCGTAAGAGAAGCCGTTTCAGTGGCGTTTACGACTTTTTTCGCGAACATTGAGCTATAGTCTATAATGCTTCCTATCTCATTTTCTCTCACGTTAAATCTCATGAATTTATGTGTCTGTCTCTTTTTACTGTCGCTTTTTCGTTTCATCCAGTTTCAAATCACAACGACGCTAAAGAAGTATTCACTTACACACTCAAAACTGTGGTTGCCAACTCGCTTGCCAATCGTGGCAAGTATAGCAAATATCTCTTGAAGCAATCGATGGGGGAGGCTTATGTTCAGCAGTGGAATTTAATAGGCTATAACGGTAATGGTGACGGTATTGATAAAATGTACTAGTAGGTTAACTAGGTTATAGAACTCCTTTCAGTCTGAGAGTCCTTCTTTATGCCTGTCTGAAGGGTATAGAAAGCTAGTATAATCACTGGCTGAGAGACCTCTCATTTTAGGCTGAAGAGTTGACGACGCATCTCTCAGCCGCTGTTGTTAGAAGTTAACCGCGGGTGTACATAGATTATAGACTGCAGCATCTACTTATCTTCAGGTGTTCTATAAGTGTCGTTTGTTACCTCAATTTTATAAGAAAAAAACCTCTACTCCATTTCAGGAGTAAAACACACGGCCCGTATAAACGAACCGATTATATCAGTGATGGCCGAGGATCCGGACCTGGAAGAGAATGGAACCATCATATACATGGTGGCGGCTTCACACCTGTACAAGTTCGGCGCCTCGCAGTCCAGCGGGAGTGTGGTGCCCTCGCCCTTCAACATCAGCCAGGACGGTGAGCAAAGGACGTTATTTAATATCGGATTAACTTTATAGGCCGGGGGGAACTTGACCTTTGGCGGATTGCCCTAGTTTTATCCACACATGTATGTTAGAGCAATGTTGCAGTTATATTATGGTTGTTGCACAAATCGGTCGGCTTGACCGTGGATGTACAAAGCTCTCACAAAATACCAGCTTAATTTTGCTGTATGTCGTATGTTAAGTAAGCCGGGCTATGAAATGTCTCCAATGACAAGGGTCTTGGTACTGGAGGCATTCCATTTTAGACCTCAGGGATGACAACGCATTTGCATTTTGATTCTTAATCGAGAAAAAATGTAGAAGTCTATGAGCCACAGCATCCATCAGGTGAACCGTGTACTTGTTTCGCATTATCTGCGAGCCTGTATCGGATACGATATATCGTTATCGTATCTGCCAATGGAAAATCGCTCTTAGGCAGACATATATAAGACATATAATCGATGTTATAATTCCAGGTATCCTAATGACGGCGACCTTCATGTCGGAATATAACCAGGACCGCTTCGTACTGGACATCATAGCCCAAGAGCTCGCCCCGCCTCACAGACAGGCAAAAGCGCAAGTCTATGTAAGTTACTTTTATTTACCGCTCTTTGTCTTTTTTATACGTTGTAGTGACAAACTAACTAACAGTCCACCTGATGGTAGATGGTTACAGCTGGTCATGGACACCTGCAGTACCTCAAACAAAAAAGGCTACAGATGCATCGTCACCTCTGAGGACTTAGATGGAGTGCTTCATAGCCTGTAATTATACTGGTTCTCTATGACCTTGAGAGCGTAAGACAGCTGCAGAAAAAGAGTGTTTCTATTTTCTAAGTGGTAATTAGAAAAGAGCGTTCTGACCTCTCTCAATGTCCGTATATATTTTTATTATACTATATGTTCGGTTAAAGTAATACTTGCTGTCGTAAATTGAGGAATTGGAACTGAATGAGGAATTGTTTGGATTAATCCCAGCCACCAAATTTCATGAACGCCTATGGGGCAAAACTCCCGATACCATCCACACAATCTGGATGCTTGGCGGTCCGCCATTGTACGTTTTACTACGAGTTTTCTTCCGCATACGACCTCTCTGTGGAATTGTTTACCATCCGCGATTTTTCCGGACCGATACAACTTAGGGACCTTCAAAAAAAGAGCTTACTCTTTCTAAAAGTCCGACACGCATCTGCTATTCCCCTGGTATTGCAGTTGTTCATGAGTGGTGGTAGTACCATAACATCAGGTGAGTCGCATGCTCGTTTGCCCACTCTCCTATCAAAAACGAATACTATAATTTTAATATTTATTCACCAATGTGTTCACATCACCAATTTCAAACAAAGATGGCACTACCGATGTGTTGTCATCTCTGAGGGCTCACAGTTTCATATTACATCTTAATCTTAGGGCATTTTATCAAAAGTTATGGGCTTATGATGATGCAGTTGTTTATAAGTTAGAAGGACCTTTTTACGTATAGTGACGCTGCAGTTATATTGTGGCCGCAGCACGAGTAGACTAGCTCGACCGCGGAGGACCACGCTCTCACAAATTACCAGCGTAATATAGGAATATGTGTTTATTTATTATGTGTCTCGTATGGTGACCGTAAAGATCCAGATACCCTTTCTTTTTACTTGTAATATAGCATTCGATCTTAATTCTCAGGGGTGAGAGTACTATTACATTTTAATTCTTAAACGATGAATAGATGTTGATATCTATGGGCCAAAGCATTTACTTTAAATCAAGTAGACTGTGCACTTGTTTGCACCCTTTTATTTTATTTAAAAAGTTTAAGCCTCCGGTTAAGGCACCAGACTTGAACGAATTAACCACTGGACCCGACATATAGGCGGACTTACCTATACCGGTCTTGTCAGTAACCCGGAAATTCTAGACTTGGTCGTTTGTTTATGCGTTAGTCTCAAGCACTTACTTGTCAACAAAACATCTCTCAAAAATGACTAAATGTTCAGTTAAATGGTGTAAAAACTAAAGCGGCAGAAACAGCACTATTTCTTTACACTTGTTGTTTTATTACATTTATTGTTATTTATCACATAATTTAATCAAATTTAAAATAAAATGTTGTATTATCCAACTATGTTAAAAAATATAGTCGATATTTTTATGTATTGTTGACATCTGACAACCATCACAAAATTGCTGGATTATACCATTCAGAACAAATGACTGTGGAGTGAGTCAATTTGACATCGACTAGTGCTTGACCATGTCGAAAAATATATCGATATTTGACGATATGACCTAATGAATGATGATGTTATTTGTAAAATATAATAACACTTAAAAATACTTATATAACAATGTCCTACAATCTGATGTCATTTATAATAGTAATTTTTATAATTAAGTAAAAATATTATAAACGCAAAAATTGTAATTAGTATCTGTATTTAAAATATTTAAACACATAAATTACACGAATTATCAAATATCCTAGTGACCCTTCTCGGAAAAAAGGGGTAGAAGCAGTTCGTACAGACGAAACCTGGATTCCGACGAAACACAGCGCCATATGCAGTGTACATTTCGATACTGCCTGTTTTAATACTAATGCAAAGAAACACAAAATGATACCATTGAAGGCAGTCTCATTGCCCATAAAGACAAGGGAAAACTGATACTTCCCTCAAGTGATACCATAACTATTTGTTAGCACTGCGAACTCGAACTTACGAAGGGTGTTTGGAATAAAAGACTAAAAAAGATTACACAACAGACTCTCTACTCCTGCCGAAAGTAACAGTAAACATTGCTGCAACTTCCGTTGTACGAAGACATTATTCCATAAATTTGAAAACAACGACGTGAATCACGTCGAAGAATTAACGAAAGCCATTGATGAAAAGTATATAAGTATTAGAATTGCTTACATAAGAAAACAAGCGAAGCGAACAAATTCTAAGAAACACATTTTAAGAAAGATGATACGTAATGAAAGACAGTAAACCTATTTAAATAATTTAAACTTAACAAAAAAATTGACGTTTATCAAAACTAATTGAATGAAATGTCCATAACAACATCCTGTTTCTTTTAATTGAATTAAAATTTAAATACCGGAAGCTTACCTCACCTTCATCATCCCTTTATTTCCTTTGTTTACAACTTACAACTTATTTACAATACACCTTTTCTTTCTCCGTCGTTAATCGATATATTTTATCGACTACTTTCAAGCACTAGAAATAGAGTGAACTTCTACGAATTTCGTATCTGTGTTTATATTAACGTAATAAAATCTTTGTGTGCGTTATTCTCCACTTGGTTGAACGAGTTTTCATATATTTGTGTTTTATGTCGGGTCCAGTGGTTAATTCGTTCAAGGTATCAGATCAACACACTAAGATTTTAATAAAAATATATTTTACTAGCTATGGATCATTGATCGATCAGCGCTGATCCGTATGGTAGTATCCCGCAGCTGCTCAGCTCCAGCGGCTGATGTACGGAAGCGAATAGAAGCAGCAGGTCAAGCTTTACTGGTCACTGGCAGGAGACTGCCTCTTGTACAGGCGGATAGACGACATGATGACTGGTAAGTAACCATATGCAATTTATTTTGTTAAAAAAATACTAACTTAAAAGTTGATTAAAACTACTTTTCTTACAGATTTTATCGCGTTTAATTTATTTTATTTTTAATACCCGACGTTTCGGGTGTGTTGTAGTGGGTGGGTCAAAGTTTGTGACCATTTGCAGCACTCATAGTCACAAACTGCATTTTATCCTAGAAGGCCCCAACTCTTACATCAGATTTGATAAACAATTAATCGCCGCGAAGGAACATCGATTCCTACCAAGGAAGATACGTGAGGTTATAGAAATTAAAAAACATCCCAATTTCAATAGAGAAGGAGGATGGGTACTACCATCTGTTTGGGACCCTATGGTTAATAAAATTAACACTAAACCCAAGCTTACCACTGCAAGACTTCAAGACACAGTAAGTTCATTCTCGGACCATAAATAATAATTTAAAAAGCTGAAGGTACTCCGGGTTCACACTCACATTGGAACGTCGGTCACCTCAGTCCCCCGTGACCATGGGTGCTGAAAGCACCCGAAACCTCGGCAATTAAAATCCGGAAATTAAACGCGATAAAATCCGTAATAAAAGTAGTTTCAATCAATGTGTCAATGTAAGAAATCAATCAATAACTTGAAGTTTTATTTATAACTAAAAAAATATATAAAAATAAAAATGTATTGATTGCCGAATTAGCAAAAATCGACTTTAATGCCGAGCATTTAGGTACAATTCTAGGTATAACAGTCGATTTTCGTGGAGAGGTGAAAAACGACCTTTTTTATAAGTGAAGTTACAAATGACTAGCTTACAGTCCACCTGATGGTAAGTGGCTACTGCAGTTCGTGAATACCTGTAGCCAACCTCAAATGACGAAGGCTACAGGTGTGCTGTCACCTCTGAGGACTAAGATCGAATGCCTCACATCCCGTAATTATACTGGCTCTCTATAACCTTCAGACCGGAACACAGTAGTGCACGTATTGCTATTTGGAGGCAGAAATAGTTAGGAGGGTAGTACCACATAGACGGTCTCTTAAACAGCCAAGCGTCAAAGGTGTCCTGCCTGCCCAAAAGATTCCGACTACCTAGCCACGTTGTGACCTTGCTTTAAAAAGTTTCCGGTCAATTCATAGAAAAGTATCCAGAGTAAAAATAGATTTAAAAATTCTAATATCACGCCATAGACACAAGATATTACAACTTTCTTTTCCAAAAAAAATTCTTTCCGCAGGTGCGAAATCCATTTGCATGCAGTAGACCCCAGCACGTACCAAGTGCTGCCCGTGGACAAAGTACTGGAAACCATCGACTCCAAATACGACGAGCTCAAAGATGTCTACCAGGAGTTCGGAGTGGAGACGCTTATAGCCGCTAGTGCTACCTCTAAAGGTTACTTGATTAGCTTATGAAGCGCTGGGTCGATGTATCTAACTGTTGCACAAAAACAAACAAAACACAACAAACAACTGATGGTATATAGATATTCGGTAGAGCCACGCCTTAGCTATATTATAGCATCAATGGCCGACCTATTGCCGCTGGTCGAGTCAACCGGCTAAGGGCCGCGCTCTTACAGAATACCAGCGTTTAATAGCAGCTTAATGCTGCTGTGTTTAGTATAGTGAGTGAAGAGAACCGGAGACACTGTTACTGGAAACGAGACAGTCCATCTTAGTCCTTAGGGGTGACAACGCATCTGCACTTTAATTTTTAATCGAGGATAGAGAACCGCAGATAAAATTTAAGCTATTAGGGTTGACAACGCATTTTGATTACGCAGCCCACCTGTTGTTAAGTGGATACTGTGGCTCATAGACATCCACATCTATCCTTGATTAAGAATCAATATGCGCTGTCAACCCTGATAACTTAAATTAATAAAAAAACAGCAGCATTAATCTGCTTCGTCTTCTGTGGTCGAACCGATCCATAACATAGCTGAAACGTGACTCTATCACGTTAAAAAAACTGACAGCCGTAGTTTACATTTTTGTTCATCTTTCTCACCGCCCATCTCCTAGTTTTTGTCCCTCTGCTCTGTCGTCTTTTACGATATCTCCACATATATATTATCCTAAAAACGAAGAGAAGTGATAAAATTTCTATATAACCAATTATTTTTAATTTCCCCAGCACCGGACAGTTTCGACCCGGCACTTGCGACACTCATAGCACTGCTTATAGTGCTGTTCACGGGAATCGTCACCTTTGTGGTTGTGTGCGCCTGCCTTAAGCACTGGTAAGCCATTTGATTCTGTTTTAATATGCTTTGTAAACTTGACTTGCAATATATATGCTTGTTGTATATGTATATATTCTAGATGGTAAGACTTTTTTGTCCTTCTTACATATTTCCGCCACCAAACGACAGTGTCTGAACTGCTGAGTTCCGGTTTGAAAGGTGTAGAGAGCTAGTGCCGGTCTTGCACTTTCGCTTACACTCGTTTCACTTAAGCTACGTGTATTGAACTGACTTTTATCGTAACAAATTAATGTACGATCAATGTATTACCACCAAGGGAAAGAACCGTTCCCAACTTAACTATTGCACCTAGTTTTAACTTAATTAAACACATTTTTACTACTACGGTCATTCTTTTGTTGTCAACAGCTTTACTGTGAATATACATAGAAATAGAATTAACTAGTAGAGTAAATGGAATCACAACTAAACCTTATATCTTTAATGGTCCTTCGAGCCGGATCCATAGGTCGCTGGTTCATGTGTGGCTCGAAGGACCATGTACCCACTGTAGATTAGACCGTACAACTAGTGTTATTACCGTGAGACACTCCATTTTAGTCCTCAAAGGTGACAACGCATCTGTAGCCTTTTTGTTTGACGTTTTCTGTAAATTCGTTTGTCGCTTTAATTTAAAAAAATTTAAATGTGTGTATGAAAGTAACTGAATTTTATAATTCAAATTTCACTTGTTTCACTTTAATTGATAAAAATATATTACTTTTAAGACTATGACCTAGTTTTCTCACTAGGATCAGCACAGTTCATAGTCGATGCGTGTTATTTTAGTTATTTTAAACTTATTACATTGAAATTACTTTACCATTATTATAACAGCATATTACAAGTCTACTGCTTAATATAGACCTCGCCCGAGGGATGCCTCAAAGCACACTTCTGAGCCACCCGCATCCGTTTACTTTTTCTATCAATTAAAAGGCCGTTACTATAACAAGTGAGGAGCAGCCACTGGAGAATCTTTTTTCCCATCTGTTGTTGAGTTATATAGCCTGCCTATTACCATTTCAGCATACAGATCCTTTTTATTGAAATTACTTACTTACTGTTATTCTTTATAACTTTACGAAATTGACGGTAGGTGACTAGAAGTTTCGTGCAAATTATTTTTATATTCAACCCTCAGGGTTATACCACCTCCATCACTACAATCGAGCAAAGGGGACAGTCTCGCGAGGCGGAGGATACTGGAAGAGTTAAGCACCACGGAGAATCCATTGTGGTTGGAGACGAAGCTAAGGCCTTATGAAGAGCAGGAGCTAACGATGAATGTGTTTGGAGACCAGAACGAACAGTCCATGTCGGACCAGCCACAGGTAGGATATATTCATGTGGCGTTTTTTATATTTAGTGAACATTTATTTCATTATTTCTTTTATTGTCCAACATTTTGGATAAAGTATAGTCTAGATTCCTAATAGTATTAATTTCTATCTGTTTGTAAAGTTTATTTTACAATCGTTTCAGTCATTCCCAAGCATGGAGTGTAGAGGTAAGGAGAACCGTCTCATTTGGAGAATAGTTGAAAAAGTGTCCATCTGTAAGCAGTAAATAACAGTTCAAAAACTTTTCACAATAGCGCGAGAGTAGCTAGAGGGTATGAAATGAACTTACCAGTTGTCGACAAAGTAAAGTGTGCTTTGCCAAAGTAAAGTAAAGACTAGATTAGTTGATTGAACTACAGTATTTAAAACCTCAACTACTCGCGTTGTCCAAAATAGTTTAGCAAATATAACCTAGAAAAAGTCGGCGTGAAAAACGTTGAGAGTGATTTTGAAGATGAAAATTTAGAAAACAATAAAATAATTATTATAAAAAAATTTTGTTTGTGAAATAAAAAGTTATAACTGTTCTTTATAATTTACCCTCCAGCTACAGGGACGTCACCCTTATTTAATGCTTTTCTACGGACACTTTTTAACATACAAAGATGGTTCTCATTACCTCTACACTCCATGTTCCCAAGATTAGCCTGAATAGACAGAAAGACAAACATTTAAAAAAAAATTTATTCATGTCTCAACGACGTGCTAGTAACATCCTAAGTTCAATATGAGGCAGTTACTCGATATTGCAGATAAACGCTTCAATTTTGTTTATATGTATAGATTTTTTTAAGAATTGGTTATGTTGTTGCACAGACGGACAACACGTACGCGACGATCCAGGGCGGGCGCGGGGGCGGTGCTGCGGCGGGCGCGGAGTACGCCACGCTGCCCGGGGACTCGCCCACGCCGCTCGAAGCTGCACTTGGATTCCAGGTATTTACTATTATTCTTTTATTTCAATTATCTTCAGACTATGATATTTTCCTGAGCGGATGAATTCCCTTTTGCCATTTTTACGTGTTAGAGCCGTACTGCAGCTATATTGTGGTTGCAACACAAACGGGTCGGGTCGACCGAGGTAGGACCACGCTCTCACACAATACCAGCGTAAAATACCAGTTTAATGCTGCTGTGTTTCGTATGGTGAATGTAGAGAACCGGAGACCCCCTTTTACTGAAAACGAGGCATTCCATCTCAATCCTCAGGGCTAGCAACGCATCTGCATTTTGATTTTTAAATGAGGATAAATGTAGATGTCTATGGGTCACAGCATCCACTTACCATCAGGTGAACTGTGTGCTCGTTTGTCACCCTTATTTTATAAAAAAAAAACAACAACCTAACGGCGAAATTATTTAACTATAGAAAAATCCAAGGCATTGATTTCTATTAACTTTAAACTCGCAGCTCTCAAATAATCTTGTAAATAAAACTAAAACATATTTACCTTTTCTTAATTGCTACCTTATCAACCCTAAGATTACATAAGGCAGACTTCATCTCCATTAGCATTCCTATCAATTCAACCCTGGAAACAATTTGTGGCAGGTGCAATTAATTTATTAAAACTAATAAAATAAAATAAAAATATCTACTAGTCTTGACACTATTATTATATTCATCGGTACTTATATATTATTTTATTCTATTATTTTAAATAAAAATACAACACATACATATAAAATATAAACATACATACATATAAACTATATATGTATATATAAACACTTTTAAGCGTTGCGCCTGTCACCCAGAGGGGTAGGCAGAGACTACGGACTTCCGTTAGGCATGATTCTGACACACCTCTCTCATACATACATGTAAACAAATATATTCATAAAAATAACAACAGCCAAAACACTTCTAATATCGCATCGTCAATATTATAATAAGAATATTCACCAACTTGTGTTTTTACCAGGGAAGCACATTCAAGCCTCCAACTCCCGACACCCCGGAGCCGCCACCTCGACCATCAGGACTTGCCCCGCCTTGATCGTAAGTAACAAAACCTATTACGTACATTCACATTACGTTGTAGAGCCATGCTGCAGCTTTATTATGGTTGTAGCACGAATGGGTCGATTACACCGGGGAAATACCACGCTCTCACAGAACACCAGCGTAAAATAGCAGCTTAATGCTGTTATATTTCGTATCTTATTCAAGGATGGATATAGATGTCTATGGGTATCCCATTTATTATCAGGTAGACTGTGTACTTGTTGACCATATCTATTCGATAAAAATGCAATATAATTCGGATTATTCTAGAACTATAGTCTGTTTCCTTAGATAAGGTCGCCTTTGTGTCGCGGCGCCTTGGCACGTGACGCATCTTGTTAAATGCGTACGTACTCCAGCAGGAGAATTTGGCATTTTAAAACGAAGCGGCGTAGTAAAACGTTCTTTGCTACTAAACTTGTGTTTATTATTTATATTCGTATTTTATTACAATAACCATAATAAAAAAATATTATTCTATATTATTCTTAGAACAGAAAAATATTTATTTAACAAACAGTAAAAATAGTAAAATAAAAGCAAAATAATAAGTGTGCCTCCGGGTGTACCGACGCTATCTTAGCGAACAGACTATACAATATTTTAACCAAACACATATGTCCACATGCTACAAGTTGTACATTTCTATCACCATCTTATAAATCTGTGTCACTAGTTGAGAACGTTCAATATAATTGTTTGTCTTTCTCTTTTTCAGACGCGTAAGAAACCTATCGCTGTATAGAAAAATAGACTTTACGGACATTGTAAATATAGTTGATATTGCACAGTGCATGTTGGCAACGTGTTATAAAAAGTGGAAACTCATACTAAACAGAGTGCCGCTGTAGGTTGTCTGAAGGAATATTGTCACTGAGGCCTGTGACTGTGGCAAAGGCTTCTATGTATACTAGACGGTCAATACGATGCTAATACATTAAGCAGTAAGCTACAGTCAATTCCTTGTAACTTTTTTAGTTAATTGCAAGCAAGCGAGAAGACTAGTTCTTTGGTTTTTAAACCGCGAACGTTGTTTTCGACAATCTAACACTGATTTTGTATAATGTGACTGCGAAAACGCCGTCATTATTAATGTGCACACTTTGTGAACGTGATGTTAAGTTTAATTTCAGATAAATATGTAACTTTTTTTTCGTATTAGCCTAAAAATAGTAACTGTTGTTAATGAAAATACAACTGCGTGGCATACTTACCGTGCCAGCTATCATATATATAAAAGTCTTTGCTGTAAGGTCGTTTCCTCATTGTTCGGGATATGTCTATGATCTAACCGGCTCTTACGACATTATTAAACGTGGCATCATTCTTTAAAAATATCGTCGACAAGTGAAGAGGATGTTCTTTTCCAGCAAAGTGTATTTGGCGAATACAGACACCACAGCGACTTTATACATCATCGTCATCATTATCATCACCAATAATACTGCCCATCACAAGTTCGTTGCTGAACATAACCCCTCCCCTCCCCACCCACCCAAGCGATGTCACAAAGCACGGCCTTGAGCCTTCTGCATCCATCGACTTCGTGCATCTTTTACAACTTCGTCACCGCTTCTAGTTGATGAGAGAACATAAATCTGGGATAAATACGCCAATCAATTTGTAATTCTAGTGGAATTGGCATTGTTTATACATATTAAAGATGTTAAAAAATAATTAATTAGGATCCGCGTGATAAAAAAAATGTCTCAACTAATTTGAGGAGTACCTCTCACCCGTTTTTTTCCGTGGTAGAGCCATGCTACAGCTATACTATTAGTATAGTTGCAGTACTAATGGGTCAGCTCGACCGGGTAAGGACCACGCTCTCACAGAATTCCAGCATAAAATAGCAGCTTAAAGCTGCTTTGTTTCGTACGTTGAGTGTAGAGAACCGAAGACTCTTTTAACTTTAAACGAGGTATTCCATCTTAGTCCTTACGGGTGACGACGCATCTGTATTTTGATTCGTAATCGAGGATAGATGTAGATGGGCCACGGCAACCACTTACCGTGAGGTGGACTGTGTGCTCGTTACTTACTCTTATCCTATAAAAAACCCCTCCCTCAATTACATGCACATAGACAAATATACGATATCTTTGGAGAGACCATTGTTCAGCAGAAGACTTACGAGCGGCTGCAATGATGATGATGATGATCGTGATGAATGTTGTTGTAGGTACTTATGTTGTTATTTAATTTAAAATTTTGCTGTATAATAATTAATTAAAGCAAACGTTAAAGCATATTATGTACAGTATTCAGTTGACACTAAAATTAAGTCGAGAAAATGAAGCTTAGATATTATGGGTATGTTCCAAAATAGAACCCAGTGTACTGTCCAATGCAAATGACGTCATGAATCGACGCCATACTGGTGATTCGTTCCAAAACATAGGACAGTATATGACGTCATACATTTGCGCCATATTGGAAAAGTGTTGGCGATTATTTTGTTATTTTGTGCTTCAATAACCATTGTATCCTCCTAATGAAGATACCAGCAATTATTCTACAATTTTTTGTATTTGAATAAATAAAAACAAATTCTGGCAGGCTTCATTCAGCGCACACACAATTAAAAGTTGTTTTATTATGGCCGGCTATCCGACACAATTTGGCGGCGGCACACCAGTACAATATAGTGTCAATTGATGACGTCATTTGTATTCGGCAGTATACTGAAAACGTTTTGGAACATACCCTATATTGCATATCTAATGAAAAAAGTGTTCACATAGGTAATATTATATTATATAAATATTGTAATACCTTGCACATATATACGTTGACAACGTTCACTTGTACTGTAGTTTAAAATTATTTTATATAATATGAAGAATATTGAGTCAATTTTGTTACATTTAAGGATTTACCTTGTGATGATGATATTATTATAAAACTTACATAGAGTATTATAAAGAAATTAACGTAAATGGCTTGTAACTATTATGTTAAGAGATATTATGTACTATTTGCGACAGTGTTTCATCTCATCTAAGTAAAGTTACTGTGGATATTGATACGTTGGGTTTATTTTCTAGGTTACTTTTTGTAACGTATAGCATATGTACAATCCCATTCAGTAGTTATTTTAATTTCTATGCCATAATCGTGAGAAGCAAAAAGGTGGATAAAAGTCAATGTTTCAGCGGGCTTAGCTAAGATGATTTTCAAGGATCATTAAGATCGTTAAGACTACAGAAAACTTAAAATGAATAGCGATGACATATCTTAAGTTACGTAACTTAGCGTTAAAACATACAGACAGACGTATAGTAATATACAGACTGCATATCTGTATTACCTGTGCAAAATTTCCGTTGTTCTATAAGCCGCCTTGCAATTTTTGGCACTGATTTGCCAAGTACTAGTGAGAACTAAATTTATGACAAAATGCCAGAATTCTGACATAAATATCTTGTTTTATATCATTCATATTTTACCGTGAAGATATAACTCATATAAGGCCAACATATACGTACAAAATAAGTAATTAAATTGGTAACAAATGATAGTGAACCTTAAATCACTGGAGTATATGATTGAAATTAGTGTAGCAAACAAAGCAGCAAGTAAATGTGAACCTTCACTATTTTTATATAAGCATTTAAATTGGAATAAGATATATTTTACTTAAGAAAAATTACAATAAATTAATTAATTACTTTCCTTTTAGAAGTTGGAGCAATATCGACATTTGAATATATATATATGTATATATATATATATATATATATATATATATATATATATATATATATATATATATATAACTGTGAGCCGCATTGCCACAAAGAACCGAAGACACTTTTTACTGGAAACGAGGCATTCCATCTTATTTCTGGGGATGATAACGACAACGAAACACTTGCATTTTGATTCTTAATCGAGGATAGATGTAGATGTCTATGGGTAACAGTATCCACTTACCTTCAGGTGGACTGTGTGCTCGTTTGTCACCCTTATTCTATAAAAATAAGGTTTGTGTGTGTGCAAGCGTGCACGAGTGTGCGCGTGTCTGTGTGAGTGCGTGTGTACATTTATACGTTAGTAAACGTTTTATTCGCATATTTCGGGCAAACTAATTTTATTCGATGCATAATTGCATAATTTATATGCGAGTTTTCATTTGTTTTAACAAAAAATCGTGAATTACAATGAATCACCGAATGGGAAGTAGATAGGAGAGGGTGGGTTGATCACGTCGCATCGATACCCATTTTTAATTATAAATAAATTTTGATATAATATACCTTTATGCCATAGCGTGATGTAAATTGTACAAAATTATATATAGATATATGTTGTTTTTACAAGACGTAGTAATTTAAGAATAACTTGTAAATATTGATGTAAGTATGTATTTTAAATTTGCGAAGTATTTAAAACAACGAATTAATTAAATGTGATTTTCGAAATTTTGCTGTTTTATTTTTTAATTACACCTTTTCTTACGTAAAATTAATAGATTCAATTCAATTTTTAATTTAAATTTTTTTTAACCTAGCGCACATAGTTTTCAAGTTTGTTGTGAAGTTTTCAAAATGGGGTTTAAATAGGTTAGTTCGATGTGAACGATGTCGCGAGTAAGAGCTAGTGTACAATAAAAACTATAAGAAAATAAATAAACAAGGATCATTCAATAAAATTTTAACTGACCAGTTTCATTTTTCGTTCCTAGTGTAACATTGATTCAACGTCTCCATAACAGTTCTGATGTTTTCTAAGTGTTCAGACAAGGAGACCCTCAAGCAGTCTTCCAAATCCGACAAGCACATGTTCATCTTCTGGAGGAGATCCGACATGGCCTCCAGTTTAAGTATAATTAATCTCTCGAACGTAGTTATCTCGTTTGATCTGCAAAATAAATGTATTTCGTTTTCTGAAACATTCAGCCTTGGCACGTTATTTGAAGATCTATAAATTAATACGTAAAGGGTACTATGTAACCCTTTTTAAGCATATTGCGCGCACGGAGAAATATGAGATTTGGGTATAGATAAAGCTAAAATGTACGAGTATATATAATATTTATAATGTAACAAATACATTGAATTAACAAAATAAAACATACATTGTTTACCTACACATTGCCAATGTCTCAGAGTGAATTCAAGCATATTATGTATTATGTACCGATTACTTTTAGGCCAATGTCAAAAAATTAATAGTTGCACAGAGTAGTTATTGTCGGCAAAGAATTTGAAAATGTTGCCAATAAATAATTACTGACAGAATGACTATAAGCTGAAAATATAACATTCAAATATAATATTATAATCAATACGTTTTATAATATTGTGTAATTTCATATGTTCCTTTATCAGTAATATGCGGAGTGTATGTCAAGGCAGAAAAGTGTTTAATTTATATTTTGTATATTAGTTAACAGTGTTTATATATTAATGTGCAGAAGTGGATTTCAGCTTCCTTACTATACAAAAAATCATCATTATAATAGGTCGAATTTCAACCACTAGGCGTCCACTAGTGGTTCATAAAAAATCCACAAAAGGCATGTGACCTTTTGCAGTCTGACCTAGATATCCTATCAAGGTGGTGCCATGATGCTGGGCTTGTCCTTAATGATAGTAAAACTTAGTTGTTAGTAATTAAATCTCCATACCTAAAACCCGCTTCAATAAAAAAAAATAGTTGCACACAACCACATCTGCTTACATAATAACCGCGCTGCTGAATGCTGCTGCCCAGCAATTGAGATAGTTGACACACAAACGTATCTTGGACTAGTTATTGACAGTAAATTAAATTGGAGCCAGCATATTGACCGTGTATGTACTAAACTAAGACAGTTTTTAGCAAATATCACTATTCTCAGTAATCGCATTCCTTTTAAAATAAAGTTAATGTTATATAATGCACTTGCGGAGTCGCACATTCAATACGGGCTAAGTAGCTACGGCCGAACTTACAAAACATATCTTGACCAGATCCATAGTTTACAAGTAAGAATAATCAATACTATAGTTCCAAATAAAATAAATTCAGGGATGACGTTAATGGTCTCTTTAAACATTGTAAAATTTTACCAATACATATACAAGTACAAAATATTTTATTAATAGAACAATTTTTCAATGAATCGCTAAAAATCCCGATTGAGCATTCTGTAAACACTCGAGCAATTTCTAAAAACCGTCACAACGAGCCGCGTGCTAGCAATGCGTACGGTAAGAGAACATGTAGCTACTTAATACCTCGGCTTATCAATAACTTACCATCAGAATTAGTGGACAATATCACTAAAAATAACATTAGGTGTAAACTAAAGGGTCACTTTCTTAAATTATTATAACGTATTTTGTCATTTTTTTTATTGTTTGCATATTTATTTCATGTTTTTTTGTTTGTTTTTCATTTTTATAGTATCTGCAATACAACATAACGCTATATTATTTTATAAAATTGTAATCTCTCGATAGCTTAAGTATAAACCTTAGTGGTTTTTTTAAATGCTATCACTACAAATATGTGTAATGCTTGTTCATATGATAAATAAATGAAAAAAAAAACTTACATAATCAGCTAAACAAGACTCCGCATTTTCTTTGTCATCTGGGTTATTAACTTCACATAAATTGGACAAATATTTGTAGCTTTTGCGCCATTTTTTTATCTGAAAATAAAATTAAAAGTTTGAAGTCGACAAGTTTTTTCATCTTTAAGTTAGTAGACATTTAGCACAGAAACCGATTGCTAATATATCGATTAACTTGTCTGGGACTGTTTTACTTTTCTGAGACAACTTAAACAATGATAAGCCTAACCTCCTTTTCCACTTGACTGACTGTTCTCTTTCTCTCTTTATCACCTGAATTAGCTTTTTTGAGACACTCCCTCTCTCTATCGTAGTACGAAATCTTCGATATTCTTATTTCTTTGTTGTGTAATCGTAAGCATTGCTTCCACTGTAATAATACAAATTTAATTAGAGGGCAAAGAAAATAATAAGCTATTACTGGGATTATTTCTAGATTTCCACATCATCGTTATAATAATGAGGATTGACTGCATCGTTGTTCTAGCGGTTGTAGTAGTGCGAGTGCTGAATGCTGATCATGAGATCTTGGGTTCGAGTCAATCCCGGGTCGTACCAAAAAATTAATTATTGAGTTTTTCAGACAAGAAATTCTCAGTAGCTGCCCGGAGTCAGGAAGTTGGCGGTGTCTCACCCCCGTGCCTCGGAAAGCACGTAAAGCCATTGGTCCTGCGCCTGATCTCTCTCCGGTCGTGTCGGTTTACCGTCCTATCGGATTATGAGAGCGAGGGAATAGAGAGTGCACCTGTGCTTGCGCATACACTTAGGCACTATAATCCTGTCCTGCGCCGATGGCTAGTCTCCGTTGAGGCAGGCCGCCGTGGCCGAAATTCGGTCTGAAGGACATTTATTTATTTATTTTATTCTTTATTGAATTAAACAAAAAGAAATTAAACAAAATAATACAAAGGGCGGACTTAATGCCTTGAGGCATTCTCTACCAGTCAAGTCAACCCACTATGCCACACCTATGTCAAATTGTCAACACTCCATGTGTCCATCAATTTGACATAGGTGTGGCAATATAGAATAAGAGAACACAATACAAATGATAATTAACTATATAATATATACAAACTACTAATAAATGAACTATACATATATGATCTATCCTTACATATATACAAATATATAAATACGTGCATACACATACAAGTATACATATATAAATACATACATAATTAGTATATACAAATGACTATGAATATAAACGTCTGTTTGGCAATACATATTAAATCGATGAGTCATGTAAAATGCGTTGTCTTTAATAAATGTTCACGGACCAACTTTTTAAAAGCGTACTTATTGGGAGCTTTTCTGATGTCATCGGGCAAGGAGTTCCAAAGGCGTGTAGCCTGAACTGTGAAGGAGCTACCATAGAACTCGGTGAAGTGAACTGGAGTACAGACATTATTATTACAATAATAATGAGGAATCAGATAAACCCTCAACTGCGTGCACTATACCCAATATCACTACTAATATAAGACATGTTTTTCACTGCATGATCAGGGGAAAATCACTTAGCGGTCAGCCATCGCCGAGTCTATTTCTCCTGGCAGCTTGGCATGATTGGTTAATTGATGTGTTTTTTAGTTGTAATCTGGAAGGTGCTGCTGCCCATCTCCTGGTAGTTTCCCTCTGTCACTTTTTATGACAGCTACGGGTTGATACGAGGTAGTGAATTCTTTTAAGCCGCTACTCAGTACACACACGGCACTATGTGGTTCTCTAGACTAGACTAGGTACATCGATTAGAATCAAAATATATCTACATGTTTTATCAATCCGCAGAGCTAAGACGAAATGCCTCTTTACCAGTCAAACGGGCTCCCTTTCTTGTCAAAACTATTATCTCACGACGGTTAAACGCTAAGTAAACAAATACCTTAGTGTTAAAATTAACTTTTCGGAAACTGTGCTCCCTGTGCCTCGTCATTTCCAGCCTGTAGTGCGAGGTTATATTGACCTGCTTCACCTGGAATTCGGCCGTCCAGTTCGCAATGAGCATCTTGTCATTTCTGTCAAGTTCTAGCGACGTATTTATGTTAGAATTACACTGCTGTAGGATGCCTTTGACATCGATTGACATTAACTAAAAATGTTTAAGAAATTGAAAAATAAGTTGATACTTGCTAGAGGTATGCTGCAGCTATATTATATATAGTTCTAGCACGAATGGGTAGGGGCTCGATTGGGCTTGACACGCACGCACAGAATACCAGCGTAAAATAGCAGCTTAGTTCTGCTGTGTTTCGTATAATGAGCGTAAAATACCGGAGACCCTTTTTACTGGAAACGAGGCATTTCATCTTGGCCCTCAGGGGTGACAACGCATCTATGTTTTGCTTTTCAATTGAGGTTAGATATAGATGTCTATAGGCTAAAGATGTCTTTATTTTTTATTTTTAAGCTATTGCATAGCTTTTATCGCGGGCCTTGAGCGCGGGGACCGAATCCAGAAATTTATTCCGCCGTAACGAAAGAACTTCACGCTCCCCACTCCGACGGGCACGGAGGTGTGGCTTGAAGGCCGTGCATTGTCTAACGTCGTTTCTTTTCGGTCTTCGACACGGTGTTTGTGTATAAAGTGTTTTGAATATGAATGAACAAAGTGCATTTATTATTAACGAAGAAAGTCACGAAATAATAGTGAAAGAAAATGAGTGAGTACTCTATATACATACATTTTATTATTATCACAAATGCAGTACTAATTTTGAATTGAAAATATAATACTGCTATAAAGATAACCTAAATTTTTGATATTAAAATGAGCGATATTAAAAGTAGCCCTCTTTATATACACACAAACACACACACGCGTATAGTTTAAATTCTCAATTTAGATTCTCAATATATATATATATATATATATATATATATATATATATATATATATATATATATATATATATATATATATATATATATATATATATATATATATATATATATTAGAGATCGGCCGAAATTCGGTACAAGAAAAATAATACCTACTCGCACTTATTTTAACTGACATATAAGGTGCTTCTAAACTACAATATGCCATGGCTGCAACTGGTGGTTCTACTCATGATACTGTACCACTTTCCCCAAGGAACCCATAGTCAATTCTCAAAAAATATTGCACTTTGTATGGAAATCGGTCAGCTGATTGGCCAAGTCTCCATACAAACAACCGTGGCATATATTTTAGAAGCACCTTATATAACAACATTAGATACTGTAAAATAAAAGATATTATTTTTACTCACTCATGGTCATTTATTTATTTATTTATTTCGGAACATTGTAAGTGTAAACCTTATATTAAATCAGTTCCTATCTTATCATTAATCTTAATCTTAGTTCTTAATCTTAATCTTAGTTAATTAGTTATTAATCTTAGAAATCCCTGCCTAATTAATAATTAGCCATATTACAAAAATGAAATAAACTTTGTATTCTCCTAGTAAACATCTGGATAGGAGTCCGTAAATTAAATAAAAAATTAATGTTTTTGATTCAACATTCATTAACCTCAAGTATTTTTCATTACAATGAAAGGGTATTTGTTTTCAACAATCATATTAAACCAACTGTTCTTATCTATCTAGTCATATTTAAAATTTACCAGAGTCAGGTTATGGTGCAAAAACACCAAAGATCTTATCAAGTCTTATCTGGCAGAAGTTTGTTACGTTTTTTTTTCGTAGGTATATGTTTCCTGCGGTGTGCGGGCGGGTTATTTGAAGTAAATGCGTAAACAAGTCACGACGCGTCGCTCTCGAGAAAGCATGCGAAAATGAACCGAAGTGAAATTTGTCATCTACGAGAGTGAATTTTATCTGTGTACTCTGTAACAAATAACTATATAGAAAAAAATGTGAAAATGACATTTCGCCATTTTTGTTTGTGTACTGGTTAGGAACTCGATCAAAAATTTGATAATTTTTCTGTTTTTATACGTTATTTCTAAAAAAATGTGAAAATGACTATTCGCCATTTTTGTTTGTGTACTGGTTAGGAACTCGATCAAAAATTTGATAATTTCTCCGTTTTTATACGTTATTTCTAATGTTATTTTACATCAAATTAATTGTGAAGATATTTTCTTTAAGAAATATGTATCATTACGACGATTCAAAAACGTTTACATATAATAATTTACCTCGAAATTCACTATATGCGATTATCGTTTATTGATTATATGTTGTTTAAAAAGTATTCTTATCAGTTTTTGTGTTAAATGGATGCTAAATATAAAAGAATGCTTCAGTATCGATAGCAATTTATTAACGTTGTTCCCCGCGATCTCGCCCGCGTGGAATATGGAATTCATGGGTTTTAATTTTTTTGCGCGGAACCCTAATTCTTTTTCTAAAACAAAAGTAGTTCAAGTTATTCCTTATATCATCAGCCAGTGAAAGTCCCGTCAAAATAGATCCAGCTGTTTCGGAGATTAGCTGGAACAAACAGACAGACAGACAGACAGACCGACAGACAGATAAAAATTTTAAAAATTGTGTTTTTGTTACTAGTACTTTCATATGCATTTAATAAAAAGCTGTTGTTTTAACATTACAAACAGTCACTTCAATTTTATTTATTTGTGGATATAGATATAAGATATTATTCGTATTGGTGTCATTTTAAAGGGAATATTATGTACTATTATAATAATAAAGTAATTGTCTCCTCTTTGTCTAATATTTACTATATTATACTTTTCTTGTAAAACTCGAAATAAAAAATAAATACGATTTATTTTTATATTCCCATATGCTTTATTTTCATCCTTTATTTTTTATTTGACCAACTTTCTTTTAATAAAATTAAATTCTGAATTCGTTGAGCTTTTTGAGAATATTTTTATTTGAATGTTAGGTAGGTACCTATATTAGTTTTCAGTAGTAATCGTTTTTAAAGTTACTGCGCGGACAGGTGGGACGAGAATCACTTGCGCGGCGCTTGAAGGCCGTGCATTGTCTAACGTCGTTTCTTTTCGGCAGTCTTCGACACGGTGTTTGTGTGCGTGCAACTAGATGTATTGTACGACTCTACGAAGCTCGCACGAATCGAGACGAGCTGCTCCGAAATCGGACGAATACATAAGCAGCTGTTTATGAGAAAGTAAATAGGTGTATAGGTATTTATGTACAACAGTGAATAACTGTACTTGTAAAATTTGTGTATAAAGTGTTTTCAATATGAATGAACAAGGTGCATTTATTATTTATTTACTTAATAAAAGAAAAAAATTTGTTTTCTTATCGGTCACCACGCTCAAAAAGTGAAACTTGAATTAATATCAAAGAAAAAGAAATACTGCATAAATAAAATAAATAAATAATTATAATTGCATAAGTTGATACAAAATGCTATGCAATAGCTTTACCGCGGCAGTACACGAGTGCCGCACGTCTTTTTTACACATGCAGGTTCCTTACAGTAAAATGCTAACATTCTTCTTCCCCTTAAGCCCGTAAAAGAAACACGCTCTTAAGGTTCATGATCATTGTCATGCTTGGCGGATTAGCAATCTCGGTGCCAGACGGCTTGACCGCTCGATACACATTGGTGAAGCATTTGGGTGCAGTGTATGCCACAAGCATTTGTACAGCTTATAAATAATTGTTATGGGTCTGGATGTTAATCCATGTGCAATTTATGTAAAATCCTAGTGTGGGTACCCTCACATTTTAGAATAAAAAAGGATTTCCTTTTTGAAAAATAAATTAGTGTGACAGTTTGTAGCGCGTAATAAAATTTTTAAAACTTTAGTGGCAATTGAGCCCTTAGTCCACCCGATGGTACAGTATAAAATTAGCAAATTGAAAAAGATTAAAAAGATTGCTGTTCTATTATCCCCTTCCTCCCTCCCCATCAATCACTTCAACATATGGTTATTTTTTTAACATCACCTTTTTCTTAAAAGACGCCATCCGCGATCTGGTCTAACTAGGTATTTGTTTCTAAAACTAAATTATCTAAAATAGCACTTGTCGTTTCAAAAAAAATAATTAAAAGAATACAGCTTACCTCACATTGCCTGGTACTGAAGTATAAGAATAGAAAAAATAATATATTACAAGGATAGCCCACCATTATTAGGTACCCAGTCGTCTAATTAATTAATACTCAGATAAATCTCCTAGCAATCTATGCTCTAGAAGTCGAGAACAAGGTATGGTCAGCAAAAGAAATGCAATTCGTATCAAACTTTGTACGTGGTGGAGCCACGCTGCAGCTATATTATGGTTGTAGCAAGAATGAATCGATTTGGCACATACTATAGTAGAAATTCTTATACTGCTACCTACTGCTGGTATATTTTTATAGAATGTGGAGAATATGGTTTTTTTACGTGGTAGAGCCATGATGCAGTTATATTAGAAGTATAGTTGTAGCACGAATGGGTCGGCTCGACCGGGGAAAGACCATGCTCTCACAGAATACCATCGTAATATAGCATCTTAATACTACTGAGTTTCGTGTGGTGAGTGTAGAGATCCGGAGACCCTTTTTTACTGGAAACGGGGTATTCCAGTAAAAAGTGGTCCTTAGGATTTTTAATCGAGAATAAATGTGGATGTATATGGGCCACAGCATCCAATTACCCTCAGGTGGACTGTGTGCTTGTTTGTCACCCTTATTCTATTAAAAAAAACATCTATAATTCCATTCCAACCATCCATTACAGTCTATAAATATCCACTGCTGAACTGAGCCTACCCGATAGATTGTCTCAATGGAGAATTTTTACATTGTTACCACGCTTCGCAAGCGGGTTGGCCACCGTAGTTTTTATAATTTTGAGTCGTTATCAGGAAGATGCTGCTGCCCATCTCCTGATTCAGTTTCCCCCTGTCGCATCTTACGACACCCACAGGACGATATGGGCTAGTGGATATTCATACGTCGTCACTACTTGGTTCACTTCTGTTATTGTACAGTTTTAAACTCAAAATTGAGAAAAAAAGGTTACAACACAAATGGGCTGACTCGACCTGGGAAATCCACTCTCGCACACAAAAGCAGCACATTACCGCTGCTTTTCGTGCGATGAGTGGCCAGAATCGGAGAAATCTTTAAAGGAGCATTTGATTTTAGTTCCCAGGGAGCAATTTACATTTCTGCAATTCGATTTTTATTTAAGGAATAATTGGCCCGGCAGACGTTATTCTACCCTTTCTGGTTGGTCTCACGGTGAGCATCATATTCAAACACACACTTGTCTATAGACTCATTTAACGTAATACGTACAGCTAAATTTCCTATATGTTAGATCCCAAACCAAATTTCATGAAAATCTGTCCAATAGTGTTTGGGTGAAACGTGAACAAATATTGATTTTACAAATTTATTATACGTATAGATAGATGTAAGTATCTATGAACAGTATCCACTTACCATGTGGACTGTTTTTATTTGACACCCTTCTTTATAATGGACACGCCAAATACAGATTGTTATTTTCCTAACTCTACCTACTTGAAATCTTGATAACCTCTAATTGATCCTAGTTATAACGTTAATGATAATAACATAACTCTGTTTACTTATCCATTATATGGAAGAGCTCAAGTGAGCAGCACAGGGAATTTATTATCAATGCTTTTCTATATAATTGTAGTGACAAACAAGCCCGTTGTTCACCAGGGCACTTGGCACCAGGTGGCTACTGCAGCACATGGCCACCTACACACCTGCAACTAATTTGAAATAAAGAAGGCTACAAATGCGTTGTAATCTTCTCATAATTACAGCCCTCCACAAGTCCACTGCTGAACATAGGCCTCCCCCAAGGAATGCCACAAAACACGGTCCTGAGCCACCTGCATCCATCGACTTCCTGCATGTTTTACCAGGTCTCCCCACTAGACGGAGTGACCCATCTAGTGGTGGGTCGCCTCACACTTCGCCTACCGGTACGAGACTGTCACTCGAGAACCTTTTTCCCCAACGGTTTTTGGTTTCTCGAGCTATATGACCGGCCCATTGCCACTTCAACTTACTAATCCTTGGACTATGTCGGTCACTATGGATATCCTCATTTCACATTTTATCACGCAGAGAAACTCCGAGCATAGCCCTCTCCATAGCTCGCCGAGCGAGCTTGAGCGTTTTCATACGGCCGGCAGTGAAGGACAACATCTCAGTTCCAAGTCATCACTGGCAACACGCACTGGTTATATAGTGACGTTTTCAGGTTTGAGGTTCAGCCGAGTTGAATAAGTCGATTGACCTCTCGGCGAAATCGGACTTATCTAGCTGGTCTATTTGTCCCAGGTAAACATATTCGTCAATAACTTCGAGCTTAGTGCTCCTAAGAACTACCGGCATAGGTGTGACATGGACATTAATCATGCTCTTTGTTTTGTCCATGTTCATCTTAAGACCTATCTGTTAGGAGACACCATTGAGGTCGTGGAGCATAGAGCTTAGGTCCTCCAGCGATGCTGCCATAAGGACTATATCGTCGGCAAATCGAAGGTGAGTAATGTATTCGCAATTGATGTTAATACCGTATCCTTTCCAGTCCAGTAGCTTGAAAACGTCTTCCATTGCAACGGTGAAGAGTTTCGGGGATATAACGTCACCCTGTCTTACACCTCTCTGCAGTTGGATAGGTTTCCAACTCTGTTTCTGTACTCGGAAAGCCATCGTAGCCCTACTGTACAAACACTTCACCACTTCGATATATCGACAGTCAACTTTGCACCACTGAAGGGATTGTAGCACCGCCCAAATTTCGGCAGAATCGAAAGTTTTCTCATAGTCCACATACGCCAGGCAAAGTGGCAGATTGTACTCTTCGGTCTTCTGTGCAATTTGCCGAAGGGTATGTATGTGGTCTAAGTAACTAAAGCCTTTCCGGAAACCGGATTGTTCGGGAGGTTGAAAGTTGTCTGGTCTGCGTGCGAGACGATGACGTCATGACTAGTAATGACTCTCGAAAACAGTACAGAGACGCGGCTCAGAAGGGAAAGGGTCTGTAGTTCTTCAAAAGAGCGTTGTCACCTTTTTTTGAAGAACAAGACCACCGCACTTTTGCTCCACGCCTCCGGAGTTCATGCCATCCGGAGTGCGTGTTGTTCCAACAATGACGTGTGCTCATCGAACCTCTCAATCTCACTCAAAATCTTAGGTGCCCCGGAAACAATACTGCCATACTCTGCCTTCAGCTTCAACAGTGGTTTCTTTCTGGTTAACCGATCTCTGGCAAGGACTGGAGCCCTGGTTTAGTTCAACCGCTTCTTAAATACGAGCTGTATTGATGTTGCATAAGTCCCACCGCATTCATTTGGAGATCTGTCTGTTCAATTGCCTGTATGCTGTCAAATCAGCCATGAGATGTATCCAACTCAACGTTTACATTCAGTAGGCCTCTCGGTAATAGAACAAGTTGCCGGATTCGAGGAATACCATGTCCTCCCCCTCTCTTCCGATCTCGGATAATCCTATTATATGCCAGCGCAACTGTCTACCGCTTCTTCCAGCTCCGGGAGCATTCTCGTCAGTTCTCAGGGTGCGTGCGTTATATGTTGCCGGGTCGAGTAATCTCAGGTGGCAACTGAACCTCCACCGGAGATTCTTAGCAACCCCTGCCTCGCCCCACCCAGGAATAGCGGGCTCGCGGGGTCTGGGGGCTGTTTGTTTGTGTCGTTGCTCATGGGGGGATGTATGCCATAGTTGCCACGCTTGGCAAGCGGGTTGGCAACTGCAATTTTTTTATTGTATAATTGCTATTATCAGGAAGATGCTGCTGCCCATCTCCTGCCTATCACCTTGTGTCGCCTCTTACGACATCCACGGGAAGATATGGGGTTGTGGATGTTCTCAACCGCCACTACACGGCCAGCATATTATTATTGGATATCATATTTTAGGGTGTGTACGGATAGCACATTATTATCGTACGCAGATTGTATGATAATTTTATTTTACTTATACCATTAACGCATCTGCGTTTTGATTGTTAATCGAGGATAAACGTAGATGTCTATGGGCCACAGCATCCACTTACCATCAGGTGGACTGTGTGCTCGTTTGTCACCCTAATTATATAAAAAAACTAGCCTAAGGGCGGATTTGACCAAATAGCATGTTACTCCAGGGTAAATAAACCTCGAATAATTTTACTCTTTGGTCTTACTCTCAGACACAAACTTTTTTCAACACAAAGGTAGAGTAGCTAATACTGAGCATTTTTACTCTAGAGCTGGTGAATGAATAATGAAATAACATGTGGGCGAACTAACAAAATACAATTGTTTATATTAAAAACGCAATCCAACATTTTCTCTCCACTTATAGTTTGCCGGATTATACGAGTAAGTATTAGTGTCAATTTTGAACCATACGTAAAATATTTGTTCTGTTGATTTGAAAGCGGTCCCCTAAAAGAGATAAACTATAGGGTACTTGCGTACATACCAATATTACGTTTTTTAAAATGATTTATTTATTTATGATAGACATTATTTTGATAAAGTACGATAATTTCGGTCCATGTAAACGTAATAATTTAACGCCCCTGATACGATGGTCAGCTCGCTTCAAATTGCTAACGCTGCTCGTGCAGAAGAGTAGGATGAGTAATATTAGATAATATAGGCGTGACGATTCATGGCATGTGAAAATATAGGTAAAAATTAAAGAGTTCATTTAAAATTGTTAACACATTTATTACAAAAATATTTTATATAATACATTAAATAACAACATTTTGTTATGTTTAAAATCACCAAATTGTACTATCGATTTTCGACTTATATGTTACTTTATTAAATAATTAAAATTAATTTATGACTATCACAGTGGGACTAAGTAAGTACGTATATTTGTCTACAAAATTTTAATAATTTCATATGTTACTTATATTATTAAATATAAATTATCGCTTTTTGTTATTCAAAACTCGTCAAAAAATATTAAGTTAGTGAAATAACAATGGTGGCGCTTCGCCAGTAAAGGCGGGAATTTTTTTTTTCACTTCATTCAAATAATAAAATGAAACAGTACATTTAACGAAATTAACAAAATTATAACTATCATAGAATTACATTTTAATAAAGTATATATTCCCGAGAATTTTAATAAAACGATAAAATGAATTTTATTAATTGTATAAAATAAATTAATAAACGTTATGTACTTCATATTTTTATATTTAATTATGCCTTATTATATTTTGTTTCAACTGTAACAACTTTCATTTTGTAAATGTGTATACTTTAATCACTGTTTTTTTTAGGGTTCCGTAGTCAACTAGGAACCCTTATAGTTTCGCCATGTCTGTCTGTCCGTCTGTCCGTCCTCGCTTAATCTCTGTGACCGTTAGCACTAGAAAGCTGAAATTTGGTACCAATATGTGTATCAATCACGCCGACAAAGTGGTAAAATAAAAATTGGAAAAAATGTTTTGTTAGGGTAGCCCCCCTATATGTAAAGTGGGAAGCGATTTTTTTTTAATTTCAACCCTAACGTGTGATATATTGTTGAAAAGGTATTTAAAAATGAATAGGGGTTTACTAAGATCATTTTTTGATGATGTCAATAATTTCGGAAATAATCGCTCCAAAAGTAAAAAACAATGTGTCCCCCCCCCCCTCTAACTTTTGAACCATAAGTTTAGAAAATATGAAAAAAATCTGGAAAGTAGAACTTTATAAGAACTTTCTAGGAAAATTATTTTGAACTTGGATGGAAAGTCGGAGCACCTGCCGCGGAGCGTGCAGTGTTGCACGCTCCATGTTCGCGCACGTACCCACTACCGGGAGCAGTTGCAGGAGCGCGGAGCGCTGCTGGAGCGCGAACATAATGGATACCCACCTTTAAACTCATAAGTGGGAACACTTATTGTGACGGACGGGAAACTACGGAACCCTACACTGAGCGTGGCCCGACACGCTCTTGGCCGGTTTTTTTTTGTATAATATCGTGCAATGAAATCTTAAAGCCAAATAATATTTAAACAAGTAAATAGTTTCATAAAAAATTTGGAATAAAAATATCTTAGCTTGATGGTTCTTATTTCATAATTTTTATTACATTAATATGAAGAAAAAAAAACAAAGAAGATAAGATATGTGATGGCACGAAATTTTTCCTACTTTAAGACTGTATTGTAATTTTTAGCGTAGTTATTTCAACATTTAAATATATTCCAAAAATAAAGTTATTATTACAATTCTAAAGAACATAATACGAAAAAAACTGTTTTTTAAGAATCATCTATTTTATTAAGAAGTTTAATACCACAGTCTTACGTTATCTTAGATAAAATCCTAATCTCGTAAAACGACATTTTTTTAAATACGTCGGATATTCATTTTTAATAATAGGTATGTTGACAATTACTGATGTTGAAAATTAATAATTTCTTATGTTTACGTGAATACTACACATTTTTATAAAACTATTTTTTACGGATTTTATCGTTATTAATTTTTAATAATAGGTATGTTGACAATTACCTAGTGATGTCGAAAATTAATAATTTCTTATGTTTACGTGAATACTACACATTTTTATAAAACTATATTTTTACGGATTTTATCGTTATTTTATATTCCCAACGTTTCTAGCACTTTACATCACCCACGGTCACGGTGGGGACTTAAGTGTTCAACGGAATTTATGTAATAAGTATACGCAAAAAATTCGTAAAAACTAATTTTATTTAGGTAAATAGGCATGTTAAGTTGTAGTGTATTGGTGTATTGTTTGGTGTAAGTAACGTGAAAAATATAACCATATATATTCCAAACCTGAATTCCAAATCTCCATAAGAGGAATTGATAACTAAAACTGCTGTTCTTTATGAGCATAATAATACGTTTTTAACAAATTAAACTTTTCCTTGTTCATGCGTCCAACCTCATACGGTTTAAGGTTTCGTTTATTAATTCACATCTCATAAGATGTGAATTAGGTAAATAAACGAATTGTTTCATACATTTGGTTTGAGAGAGATTGCATCTGCATGTAGAACTAAATGAACAAACGCGTTAAAATACCTACCTAGGTAGGTATTAGAGGCACTCATATTCACATATAGTGCACTCATATCTCATATCTATGTAAAATCAAGTGAAATATTCTTACTTTTTACCATCATTCAGAATTTATCTTTCATCACGATTCACATTTTATAGAAAATTTCCTAAAAGAATTACTAACAAATTAACAATATGACTACCTTTAAAAGGAATCACAGGAAACGAACGTTTTTAAACCGTAATCATTTAGCAATACATCTCTATTTAATGTATAAAATACATTTAAATTTACAAAATTTTAGGTTAATTTAAATCTTATAAAATATTTCATAAAGTGATTTTTTGTTTAAGAGTACTTATTATACCTATATATTTATTTTGCAAGCACACATTAATGGTTACTTTACACAAATAATATTTCATATTTTTGGTTCACAAATGGTTGGTTTATAATAATTCATAATTAGTCATATAAATTTCTAGTGCATACGTGTGTACCCAACAAAGAAACTACAAGAGTGCATCATTCCATTCTTTGACTAGCACACAATCCCAAACGCACCAAATAAGATTAAAACAAATAAAAATATTGAGTTTTGGTTTTTTACATTTACTGTTTCATATCGTTTGCAAAAACAAAGGATTTTATTCGCCTTTAGCCAAACTGGGAAAGAATACCTATAATGTTTTCGGCCATGTGTTTAATTCATAAATGAGTAATGGTAAAAAAAAAATTAAAAATAAATTAAACTTCTAAAACGTCAACGTTATTGAAGTTTAGTTTATTTATTTTTGATGACAAAAATTTTGTCGTACTTCTATAATTAAAAGGATTGTACATTGGAAAGGCCACAACAGAAGAACGCTCACGGGATGAGATAGAGCGATGACTATGTCTTTCCGTATATACACTCTTATCTATGACTATAATATCTACTTAGGGCACTGCCCGGTAGTTCGTATTGGCTCTGATAGATGGCAGTATCTACATTCTTTAACATATCCTAAAATAAGGTGATAAGGCGAGGTGAGGCGAAAAATTATTTGTTTTAACCCACATACAGTATCTCTGAATCCTTTTCATAACAAAAATAAAAATAAAAAAGCCTATTCAGGTTTAAAAAAAGATTGTAAAATGTTGTCGCCAATATTTTATACATAACAACTATACGTTGGAGCTATATTATGGCTGCAGCATGAAAGGGTCGGTTCATACGAGGAAGGACCACGCTCTCACATGTTAGCTGAAAATAGCATCATAATGCTGCTACGTTGCGTATGTTTTAGGCTCTGCACAAACGTAGACACTTTTGTGTCTTGTGTGGGATACAAACTAACAGAGAATATTTTATTTTCATATAATCAATATGAAATCAGCCGCTCCCTGTGCAGACGCAGGCGCAGGCGCAGACGCTTTTTGTATTCAGATGCTTCCACTTGACACATACTGAAAATGCCAATCAAAAGCTGTTTGGTATAAGTAACTGGAAGCTAACAGTCGTCATGGAGGTTAGATAGCTCAATAACGCCTAACAAGGCGACATGGTATTGTTACCAAACCATAAACCATTATCATTATCATCCTCACGTTCATTGCCTTTCCCTTTTTTATTTAGCTCGCGGTCTTACAGGCCGCAACAGCAAAAACGTCTCGAAAATAGACAGTCGTCGGTTGAAAACAAAAGCAATATTAATAAAAATTCAAAGAGACGACGTCTACGTCGACGTATAATCAACAACAAGCGAAGGTAATGTTTCTTCATCAACATCGATCGTGAAACTGTCGGAGAACAAGTAAAGAATTGTTACCAGCGGTGACCAGAAGTAGCACCCGACGACTGAGTCCGATTGTCGCTACCGGACGCAGCAACTACGGTTTCCTGTGATAGTGCGCCGTATCGGTAACTAAAAGTGTCTAGCGCGCGCCTTAAATGGAGGCAAGACTGTCCTCAAGGGTGAAAATGCATCTGCCTTTTGATTCTTAATTGATAATAAATGTAGTTGTAACAAATAACCTCTAGGTCACTACATTCACTTCCTACAGGTGGACTGTCAGCTCGGTTGTTAAATGTTAACGCACCCGCAATTCTCCTGGTGTTGCGGTTGATCATGGGCGGCGGTAGTCACCTAACATCAGGTGAGCCGCATGCTCGTTTGCCCCCTTTTCCATAAAAAAAAAAAAACCTTACTTTCTCAGAACAATAAAGAAGGATAAACAGAGTGCTGCTTGAATTTTATGTGATTACGAAACTAATCTCAACTTCTTAACCCACTCCAACACAAACGTCCTTTTTCTTTCTTTTTTATCAGCCCGTTAACGCTGACCGCTGGACGCGCACACATGCACCTAAAACGATGTTTGTTTGCAAATGACTTCAGATGCATATGTGTGTACGTGACTGCGTGATCTTACAATAAGTTGAGCATGGTTATGGCTTGGATTTTGCGTTATTGAAACATACGCAGCACTCCGTTTTTTTTTCTTTTTGTTTTTTAGTCTGTGCTTACTTATATAACTTTTTTATGGAGTAAGGATGATAAACAAGCACCAGTCCACTTGTTGGTAAGTTGATGCTGTGACAGCTAGACATTTATATTCTTACTTAGATTAAGTTGATATTTTGAGATAATTAAAATGCTGAATTTTCGTTATCTCCACTCAGGACTTAGATGTAATGTCGCGTTTGCAGTAAGAAGGTTCTCCGATTCTCTACAGTCACTATACGAAAACACAGCAGCGAAAACTGCTATTTCACACTGGTATACTGTGAGAGCCTAGTCCTTCCTCGGTCGAGCCGACACATTTATAGTATAACCATAATATAACTCCAGCATAGCTCTACCATGGTGGGATTGCGTTATTGCTTGAGGGATTGTTTAACCAGCTTGAACACATTCAGTGAGCTCCTGTACAGCGGCCGAAGCCCTCGTTTTCGCGTGCTTCTTCAGGTGATTGAGGCGTCTGTGAGCGTGCAGCAGTAGGTCGCGATATGATCGTCTCGAATGTTCGATGTCGTCTCGAACTCGGTTGATTTCCTTCAAGGCAAGTCGACGCCATTTTGTTATTCTTGGAGTCGTCTGGAATTAGGAAAACGGAGTGATCTAGAATTAAATTTATCGAAAAACATAAGAGATTTTATTAAAATAAAAATATTGATAAAATATAATAAATGGTATTAATAACGCCACATCGCGCCCAGGCTTTGAGTATACTCAAAGCGCCCAGGCGAGACAGAGCCGTTATAAAAGGTTTTTTTTAAATTAATATATGTACCTTCTCGGGTATAAAATTCTTTTCAAATATTTCCCTATTAATAGAAAATTTAAGAACCGAATACTATAACGTCATTGGGATATATCGTTATTAGTTTCCGCTATTGATACTGTGCACATTGATGGTACGGCCTCGATGAGTTGCCATTTCTAATCCCATTCTTTTTTCGTACGAACTGTGTGTAATTACAGGCTGTGACGTATTCCATCTTAGTACACAAAGGTGACAAAGTATCTGTAGCAGTTTTTGTATGGAGTGTAGAAGTAAGGAGTACAAACTGTGTATTAAAAAGTGTCCATAGAAAACCGTTAAATGAGGGTGGCGCAACTATAGCTACGGGGTACACTTTAAAGAACGCACCGAAAAATATTAGTGGGATAGACGACTTTTTCGAGGTTACATTTAGTATTTACTAAATAAAATTACTTTAGATTTTAGAGCTACTGAGCAGTTTAGCAGCACACTTAAACCGTCGACAACTGCTAAGTTCATTTCATCCCAGTAGCTACTCCAGCGCTGTTGTGGAGAGTTTTTGAGCTGTTTTTCAACTATTCTACTGTACTCCTTGCTTCTACACTCCATAATTTTTTTGCTTGTAATTCGTTGCCAATTGCCATCAGATGTACTCAAAGTTCCTCTTTTTTGGTAATGAACTCGTACGGGTGTACTTCTGCCGAAAAGTATCTTATATTATATAAGATATTAGATAAGATAATCTCATAATATTGCAGTTCCAAGTATTATGAGATTATCTTATATAATAATTAGTTTATAAGTTCTTCTTTTTGACGACGGCTTGAGTCAACAGATGATCGATGAGGAGAGTATCTTAAGGCGCGTAAACAGACACAAAGACTTTGAATTCATATTACCATTGGAACACTCACGTTTCGACTAATAGTTCACATGGGCAGACATTTAAGGGGATATATTAAGTCAGCTCAAATTGTAATTTCGCCGCCACTTCCCCGCGCGTCGTATGCTATGTACCGACATGTTTGTAATCACTAATACTGTAAGCAAATAGGTGGTTAGATACTTATTTCATTAGATTTATCATATTTATGCCTGTTTCTTTACGCCAACCCAGTCGCTTCTTATTTTTATTACGGTTATTTCCCATTTTAATTTTACGTCGTCCTGTTGCGTAATGTGTTCTGATTGTAAGCGACACAGCTTTTCCCTTCGAAAGCCGAAGCTAGACTCACGGAGACTGATCGGCAGTGTTGCCAACATTAAAATCTAGCTCCTGTTGTAAAGAACACTATAATCCCGTCAAATCCCGTCAATTACAGTAGACAAGTGTCAATCATTCATTTCTAGTGACCGAATCATTCTAGTACATTTCGTCACGCGTACTGGTACATTCGAATCGATTATTAAAATTGATCACTTCGGGCTCCAGAACTCTGTTGAGTCTGTGAGATCCATTGGGAACCGAACATTTTCTATTTGAGATTTGTAATAGCGCCATCTACTACATGCTATAGGTAATGAAGTCATTTTATCGAACTAAAACTTATTGACTTTTAAGGATATCACGGGTTCACGGGATATGCGACTCAAACAGTAAAGAGAGAGAATGAAATAAATAGAGTAGTTAATAGTTTTCACAACAAAACAGTTTCCGAGCTGTATTTAAAAGAATTATGTCAAATGAAAATTTACTCTCTCAATTTTTTAAAGATAAGAATTTATTACATTTTTTCGTATTTTTAAACTAAAAAAATGAATAATATTTTAATTTAATATTGCCATTCCCAAATTATTTTTATTTCGAAAACAACTCCAAAAAACATAAATTTTTGTTGTCCCGTTAAAAAATCCGTTAGCCGTTAAACACAATTTTTTCCCGTTGCCAACCTCGCTGTACCGTCAAATCTAACGGGAAACCCGTCAAGTTGACAACACTGCTGATTGGGCGGCGAGATACAAGCTTCAAGGCGCCGATCAATGATATTATAAGAAAAATAGGTTTTACTTATAATATAATATATAGCCGATAGTTTAGGTTATTTCTGTTTACAGTGAAAATAACGGTAATTTAAAAAAAAAACATAAGCCCTGCTTTATAGTTAGTTCAGTTAGTATGCAAAGTTTCATGATCTAATTTAAAGTATGTTATGAATACCAGCGGTTTATTGTTCAGTTTGGAGGTAACTTTGGATTTTTTTCCTATCGAGAAAATTTTATGGAATCGTGTTTTCGTCTAACATAGTACTAAACATAATCCTCAACTTTACCATATATTTATTTCAAAATTAATGCTGCAATATTTTCGACATAACGGAGGATCTTGCTAAGCCACTTGAGGTAGTGTTTTTTCTATTTCCCCTTAACGTACCAAAATCGACTTCAATGTTCTAACCATTATCTCGCCGGAGATCAAGTTCCCGCCAAAACTGGCTGTAAGTTAGTTTGTAAATACAGTTACATATACAATTTTTTAAAATATACGGTAGCGTAACCCGTGTTTTGATTGAGAAATACTCACTTCACACGGTATGCCGCAGTCCTTTATTATTCTGTCACATTTCTTAATATACTCCTCGCTCTGAAAACAAAATGATTTTTTTTTTGGATTTTAATCCTTCTATTTCATTACAGTATATTAAAGTCAACTGCTGAACATAGACCTCCCCATCTTATAGGGGAAATTTTTACTATATACATAGTAAACACAAAAGTAGTTTATTATGTATATATTTTACTATAATATATGATATGGTGAGTATAGAAAAGCGGAGGCCCTTTTTACTGGAAAAGATCCATTCTATCTTAGTCCACAGGGTTGACAGCACATTTGCATGTGATCGTTTGTCACACATCATTTGTTGTTTCTATAAAAAAAAACGCTTGCCGGGTGTGTTGGCAATCCCACTTTTTGATTATGAGTTGTTATCAGGAAGATATTGCTGCCAATCTCCTATTTCAGTTTTCATCTTTCTTTCTGTCTTCTCTTACGAGATATAGATTAGTGGATTACGCTTCACTACACGTCCATATGTTTCATATGAAAAAGATAAATAAATGAATATCACTGGTATATACATATACCTTATTAAGATGCATCCTGAAGACGATCATGTGGCCGAGGAGGAACTTATGGTGGTTCTCGCCGTTGAAAATGGCAGCGCGGTGTGCGTCATATTCGATCTTCTTGAGTTGACTTTCGAATTTAACTCGACACGAGGCTGGCTGGAATAATCAAAAAACACAGAGTATATATGTATATTCCCTTTTATATCATTGCTATATTCCTTAAAAAATCGAGCTTTGCTGTACGTTACGCCTGAACCTGATTAAAGTCATTATTTTTATGTAGTAAGGGTGACAAACGAGCACAAAGTTCACATTACGCTGTGGCCAAAAAAAAAAAAAAAAACAATTGAAAATAAAAAATAAGGGTCAAAATCAAAACGTCAAAGTCGGCGCTGGTCTTGCGCCTGATCTCTCCACGGGCATGTCGGATTGCTGTACTCTACTATACTTACGCAGCGCAGGCGCTTAGCCCCTGATCGTACGTCATTGAATTAAACTCAATGTTTTACGTGTTATACATGCATAAATTCTTCTATTATAGTATAGCATATTAAATACAAATAATTTCTATTTTTAAAATATATCCGGAAGAAAAAACTAGTTTGTTTTAAAGCAAACTTTTTAAAACATCCACCGGAACTTTTAGTTATTTTTAAAATGTAAATACCGCAGTGCAGTTGATGTTTTAATTTATAGATCGGTTATTCAATAGATGATCTCATTCGATTGGGGCCATAAAAACCGCAGTTAAACAATTATCAGTCCAATCAGTCACATTAAATTACTAATTTTGTCAGCAGTGGCTAAATATTTGGCAGCAGCGCTGCAAGGTCATTCAGAATCATTCAGGTTCAGAACTAACACAGAAAAAGTGTTTGTATGGCCTACAAATAATTGTAATGGATCTACATGTTTGTTCATGTGCGATCTACGAATATGTATTCGAAACATGACCACGCTACATAATAAAAAAAGAAGCGTTGAGAAAACATTATTTTTTAAACAAAACATAATAATTGTATTTTATTAAAACCTACACAAAAATCGCATTCTGGATGGTGCAGGCACTACAGAAGACAGACACCGGAACAGAGTAACTGACCGTCCGGGGATTGGTGTGCCACAATCGTTGCGGATATGATTCAATAATTCAATAATTGTTCCTATGGTTGGCATACCTATATAGTACTAATACTTATCTTCCTCCAATTATTTTATATGTAAGCTACAATGGACTTTTGCAAAGTAATAGTGTAGTGTAGAAAGTAGTAGGGGGTGAAAGTAAAATTGGTCAGGCAACAAAATAAATAGAGGATCGTAATGCAAAACTTGGAAAGACAAATAACTATATAAGTATGTAAGTGTAAGTAACACGATGTTCGAAAACGGAATAGATCTATTTACCCTTGAGGTACAACTAAAAGGTACAACTGGAATAAAAGTGGCGAAATTCGGGAAAATACATATAAATAATATAAATATAAATATTCTTTTGATGTTTCAAATGATTTTATAATCATTATTAAATTAATTTTCATTGCGTCCCATCGATTTAGTTAAAAAAAGATGACCCATACAAACCATAGATCGAAGTGAACCAAGTGAAGTATCACATGAGTAGATTATTTATCAATATTAATTTAAACGCCATTGATCGATGATGTTGTTTTTGTTGTATATTGCAATTATAAATATTAATTCGAAAGAACCAGTAAACAAAGCCATATAAGATATTGGGTCCTTACATATGAAATTAGCGCTTTGTCGTACTGAGCACTTTGATCTGAAATATCTCCTCTTTGGTTAAGAATTCAAATTTATAAATTCATTGAGCTGGTACATTTGAGTTTTGAAAACAGTCATTCATTTGTTTTTTCCTCATTATGTTTTTATTTGGTGTCGCTTATTGCCGCACAATGGAAAACATGAAATATCGGTATATTTACTAGTACGAGTTCTACCGTGACACCAGTGCCACAGAAATAGCTCGAAGGATTAATGATGTGTACGGCGCTGGTGTCGCAAAAGAAAACTCGGTACGTTTTTAGTTTCAACGTGTTCGTTCTGGAAATTTCGACCTTCAGAACCAACCCCGCGGACGGCCGGAGAACAAAGTGGAGAATGAAGAATTAAAGGCTACTGTGGAAGCGGATCCATCACAAAACACTTCATAGATAGCTGCAGGCTTCGAGGTAAGTGATAAAACTGTATTAATCCACTTGAAGCAAATCAAGAAAGTAAAAAAAACTTGAATAATGGGTACGTCATGAATTGAATGAATAGAACTTGTAAACACGCATCGACTGCTGTGTTACTTTGCTCAACTGACACAAAAAAGAAGGGATCTCAAATTGAATCATTTCTTGTGATGAACAATGAATACAGTACAATAATCGGAAGTGCTCGTCGCAATGGCTGAACCCTGGAGACTCAGCCAAATCCTGCCCTAACTCAGAAAAAGTTACTTGTGAGCGTTTGGTGGACTAGCGCCAGTGTCGTTCACTACAGCTTTCTAAAATTTGGCCAAACGATTACGGCAGTTGTCTACCGTCAGCCACTGCAAATCATGAAGGAAGAACTAGCTGCTAAACAACCGAGATTGGTCAATCGCTCTAGGCCACTGCTGCTTCACGACAACGCAAGAACACACTGCACAACGAACAACCACTAAGTTAGAAGAGCTACAATTGGAATGTCTGCGACATCCACCGTGCCGCCCGGACCATGCTCCAACAGATTACCACTTTTTCAAGAATTTGAACAACATCTTACAAGGAAAAAAATTCTCCACAACAACAACTCCGATGCGGCAGTCCAAACCGCCTTCAAAGAGTTTATTAATTCTCGCCCCCATGGCTTTTTTAGTAAAGGGATCAATGAACTACCTATGAGATGGCAAAAGTGCATAGATAACAACAGTGCATACTTTGATTAATTAAATATAGTTTACAAAAAAATATTGACTTTATATTCCTCCCGTACAAAAAGCCAATTTCATATTGTTACGCGCTCAAGTCGACGGCACTAGCGCTATCTAGTCTCGAACCGAAGAACTAAACTTCTTGAAGTCGAAACACGAACTCTCGGTACCTTGCGCGTGTTTACTTGATTATTCTGGATATTTCGCTGCTAATTTATATAAATAGGCGCTGCAAGATGCGATCGGGGAAGTATTGGATTTGGCGACACAAGCGAAGCTTCGGAGCGGAATAAAGTGAATCAGTGTGATTAATTATTAGTGTTTTAACTTTAAAGTTTTTAACTGTAAAGTGAATTAAAGTGTTAATTTAGGTAATTTTATCGGCAATTTTTATTGTCACGAACCTCAAGCTCGTAACAATTGGTGTCAGAAGTGGGATAAAATCATGCCAATTTTACCTAAGGAGGAAACGGAGGGTGTCCGTACCCGAAGTCAACGCCAGCAGGAGACGGACCAAAGAAGATTTGGTGGTGCGACGTCGCAGACTTCGGAGGGACAGCCGCCGGCTGCAGGCCCGTCAGTAGCTCCTACATCTGCAGCACCTGACTTAGGTGCTCTGATGGTGATGCTGCAGCAGCTGCAGCGTGGACAGGAGGAACAGGCCCGCCAGCAGGCGGAACAGGCTCGTCGGTCGGAAGAGCAGATGCTCCTCATGAAGGACCTTCACGCTACCTTTGGGAAAGAAATAAAGGAGGTGAAGGATAGGGTTGCTCAGCATGACAACCGCCTGTCGGAAGCTGAAACCCAAATCGCGAAAGCTGAAAACCGAATCGAGAAAGCTGAAATTCGAATCGACCAAGTAAACAATCGGGTTGACAACGTAATGGCTGACATGAAGAAATCACTGGACGAACACAAACTTGGAGATGGAGCTACAGCTCCCATAGTAGCTACAACACCTTCGCTACGTGGGTTCAAGGTGCCACCGTTCGACGGTACCTCTTCCTGGTCAGCCTACAAAATCCAGTTCGAGGCTGTTAAGAAGGCTAACGGATGGAATAAAAGTCAGGCCATGACTGCTCTCACACTAGGCCTGCGCGATCAGGCCTTAACAGTTCTGGAAGCTCTCGGTGAGGAAGTGACTTATGAGCAACTTCTTGAGGCATTGGAGGCGAGATATGGCGACACTCACCTGGAACACGTCTTTCGTGCGCAGCTTAAAGATCGCGTGCAGCGGTTCGCGACCACAATAAAGGATACAGCCCTAGGTGCTATGGCTGTGGGGAAAGGGGCTATCTCCGATCTAGCTGCCCTAAGCGAACCTTAGAAAGGGAAGGTGAACGATCTCAGAAGGGAAGTGCGGCTAACATCACCACCCAGCAGCAGCCGGGATACGACTTTACTATCAGATATCGCAGCGGGAAATCTCATGGCAACGCAGATGCATGGTCAAGAAGACCTTGTCCTGAAGATCGGAAACATTGTACTAGGCAAGAGAGTAAGGAAGTGGTATCCGTGAGGATGCTCAGGACAGACCACCTCAGCAACGAGTGGAAGGACAGCCTACGACATTTACAGCAGGAAGATCCGGACATCAGGCCGATTCTGGAATGGATGAAGGCCCGTGCTACCAAGCCTAAGTGGAGCGACGTCTCAGCGATGAGTTCGACCACTAGAGGCTATTGGGCCCAGTGGGACGGCTTGCTGATTCAGGAGTCCTGTGCCGTAAATGGGACAGTAGTCGAGGAGACAGCTGTCGGTTGCAAATGGTTGTCCCTAAGGCTAAAGTGCCGAATGTTCTACAGCTGTGCCATAATGGTCGTTCAAGAGTCCATCTGGGAGTTAAACGAACTCTATTGAAGGTCCGAGAACAGTTTTACTGGGTCCATTATCGTGACGATGTCGAGGCTTGGTGTCGTACATGTACAAGTTGTGCGGCCGTGCGGGGACCTCAGACACGTAGTAGAGGAGCACCGAAATTGTACAATGTTGGTACACCACGGGATAGGACAGCCCTTGACATTGCGGAGCCGTTACAGAAAGGCGCAAGAGGGACTCATAAGATCGTCCATGTGGATCGCTTGGCGCGTTATTATGGGGCCGATAATGCTCGGGACGAGCATGTCTTAGGACGGGGCAGTGTTACGCGCTCAAGTCGACGACACTAGCGCCATCTAGTCTCGAACCGAAGAACTAAACTTCTTGAAGTCGAAACACGAACTCTCGGTACCTTGCGCGTGTTTACTTGAATATTCTGGATATTTCGCTGCTAATTTATATAAATAGGCGCTGCAAGATGCGATCGGGAAGTATTGGAGTTGGCGACACAAGCGAAGCTTCGGAGCGGAATAAAGTGAATCAGTGTGATTAATTATTAGTGTTTTTAACTTTAAATAGTGTAAAGTGAATTAAAGTCTTAATTTAGGTAATTCTATCGGCAATTTTTATTGTCACGAACCTCAAGCTCGTAACAATATGTTGACCTATTAATTAATAGAATCAGGCGTAAATTTACGTAACCCCATTATATAAAAGTTGTTTAAATTATTTAGCTAAGATCAGCGTATTAAACTAAGCTAGCGGTCTACTTTACCTGAGGATGTCTTGCGTAGAGGCAAAAGACGTGTCTTATTATGGATGTTGGTGTGTCATTCCCAGTGTTGTGTTAGGATTAGTGGTGCTGAGAGTATTGGTGACAGGGATAGTGCACGCAATTGAGGGAGGGCGGAATGTGCTCTTCAAATTAGGTAAGACACGTCATTTTATTTTATTACGCTGATCTTAGCTAAATAATTTTTAACAACCTTAATAAAGCCATATAAATTTAAACGGATAATTAAAATCAGTTCTATGTCCTATATCTAATGTAGTATACAAAAATCTGGTCCAGATCATACACTTTGAAACATCTCGTTTTAAATAAATATTTAATTATGATACAAACTACGTAAACGCTAGGTTTTGTGTTTTAATAAATGTTAAAAAATATTTATTGTTATTTAAAATCAGAGGAAATTTTTGTTGGTGATGTTACTTATAATTTTAATAACCACAAGCGTTTGTACTCGCTCTTATCCTGGCCACACATCACTAACCACCGTCATTGTCAAGGTTCCTCTTAGACGACACACGTCAATACAACTATTTGTGTTATTGGCTGATAGTTGTCCAGAAGTTATTTAACGCTGTTCATAAAAGGTTAATTGTTTAAAAACCGTTAAAGCAGTGACATTTATTTAATATAAATGTACTTAAGTTCTACAAGAGATCACGCAGAGCCACGCTGCAGCTATATTATGGTGGTAGCAGCGTAAAATAGCAGTTTAATGCTGCTGTGATGTATGGTGAGAGTAAAGAACCGGAGTCCCTTTATTATGGAAACTAGGCAATCCATCTTAGTCCTCATAGATGACAACGAATCTGTATTTTGAGGATAAATGTAGATTTCTATGAGCCATAGTATCCAATTACCATCAGGTGGACTCGAGTTAATATACGCAGCCGTTGCGTCGCCTCTTTTTTTCGAACTTGGCTGACACACTGCCATGTGTTTAAATACAGCTACGATCTCATTGGGATATAGAAGATATAATAGTTGGGATAAATAAGATAGAATAGTTGCGGATCGCGAACTCTCAAGGTCGTGGGTTTGAATCCGCTATTCGACTACGGTCGTGAACTACTCGCATGCAAGCATTTAAGGTTTACCAGGAGTGAATAAAGGGAATATTAGTAATATTAATTCCATTGATAGTATTATTATTTTTAATATTATTTAGAAAAATATCTTAGCCAGGAAGCTTCTTCGCTTAGCTTCCTATCATCCTGGTCTATTTAAAAGAAAAACAAATCCACACAAGTTATACGCATTTACTCTTCTTTATTTCGTTTTTTCGAATATCCCTAAGGACTTCTGAAAATATCGCAAATGGCTATTTTTTAAAACAATTTAGACCGGAATTACTGATATTACCTTGAGGCGTTATGCATAGATGTTATACAATTTATACATGGATCCACATTAATTATTTACCTTTACCGTTACAGCCTATTAAATTCCACTGTTGAACATAGGCCTCCCCCATTGATTGCCTCATAGGGGGGATATTTGGCATGGTTTCCAAACTTGGCAAGCGGATTGGCAGCCGCAGTTTTTTTATTTATATCGTTAGTGGGAAGACGCTGCTGCCCATCTCCTGATTTGTTTCCCTCCGTGTACCCACGAAGATATGGCGCAGTGAGGGTTGCCAGGTCTTAAAACCAAAACGTCAGACAGACTAGCCAGCTTAGACGGACATTTCAGTAAAAAGGCTGGACACCTTTAATTTTTTAGTCTTAAAATATAATAACACGACAATTATTTTAAAATTAATACAAGGGTTTTTACCATTTACCCTAAAATCTTCTTAAATTCTAATGAAATAACTATAAAATTGAATTGATCAATCTTCTTTGTTACTAATAATTCCATATTAATTGCAATATTAATTTAAATAATTATAATAGTATGTATACAAGTACATAAAAAATTAAATATGGTCAAATTTAAAAAGCCTAAAAAAAGCCGGATAAGGCCGGACACCGTATAATTTGGCCGAACACGCAATCAAAAAGCCTGACTGTGACTGGCTTTATCCGGACGCCTGGCCACCATGGAGTATTACCTCTACACTCCGTACTGGCAACGCTAGGCGTAGAGGATATTCTTAAACCGCCAGTACACGGCACGGTATAAACAATTACTTGTCAAACAAACTTTTACTTTCTGTGGGAATCAACACCGCGGCCCGACCGCAGTATAAAGCAAAGATTGTTCTATAATTTTTGTTTTGTACGTATACCTCCCAGAATATATAGCATTCTATAGTAGATGTTTTATAAAGCTGACCGCTTGATATAATCGTAATTTAAAAAAAATTACGATACGATAGGATGGAAATGAACACATATTATATTTTATTGATAAATCAACATTTGTAACTTAAAATCGGAACATTTTACAAAAATGCCATTTAGAAATGACATAAAACGGTGTGTTCTATTCCTTGTTATAGTTTAAATCATAAAACAAAACATAAAGGAAACTATAAACAAATCGACAACAGCTAAGAACTATTATTTAGTTCATGGAATGCACGTTGTTGCATATTTTTAATATCTGTCTCTGTTTATGTTTTGAAATCGCGTTTGAAGTTTTCAAATTTGGAACGCAAATTATGCACTTATCCTTGAGCAAGTCTATTCCAGTATTTATTATTAGATGGGGAAGTTTCATTTAAACAAATGCTAATATGCAGTACTTGCAATATGAGCATCAGCCTTGTATTATTGTGTTTTATGCTTTATTTTATGACGCAATTATAATATATAACCTTGGAAGTCGAGACGTTTAATTTTTTAATTTGTTTGGTCGTGAGTAACATATTTCATTATGTGTTGCGCTTCACGTTCATAGTTATTTTCCCGCGTATTTTACGCCACCTAGTTATGATCTTATAATTTTTACATTTAAAACCTTGATGATGTACAGATCCTTAGATCGTGAACTTACTCGAAATATTTAGATTACAACTATGTGTTGTATAAATATATTATATTTGAATTTTGTAATTGTTCTATAAAGTGTAGAGCGGCCGCGTTCTAAATGGAGGAACAACCGAACCGGTAAAATACAGGAAGTCCATGGGGATGGATAATGCCTATGTTCATCAGTGGACTTGTCAAGGACTGTATAAATGGTGATGATTTTATCTGACGCAAAACAAGCTAATAATAAACTAAAATTAGAATAATTATATCGTTGTAAATTATGCAAGAGCGGTGACTTCAAATATCCGATAGATGCCAAATGAGTAACAGCTATTAGTTATCTTTAATGATGACGAATATGTACTTCATCTCATTGATAGCAAGACGCGAGACATCTGGTGCAGCGATCGATAATCCAGTTGCCAAGCGTGGCGAATACGACAAATTTTTACCGTTTGGTAGGACACCTTTTTTTGCATACGATTTCGTCTGGGTAGATACTAGTAGATACAAACCTCTTAGCCTTTTACCTACTTCTACCGCCTAAAAGCAGTGCTTGCATTGCTGTGTTCCGGTCTGAAGGCTATATAGAGAGCCGGTATATATATATATATATATATATATATATATATATATATATATATATATATATATATATATATATATATATATATATATATATAAATTACGTGTCACGTTGTTCGTCCGCGATGGACTCCTAAACTACTCAACCGATTTTAATCAAATTTGCACACCGTGTGCAGTTTTTTTGCCAAGGGTCGTCGAAAAGGGCAGAACAGGTAGAGGCAGACAGACAGAGAGAGGCAGAACGGGGAGAGTGAGAGTGAGAGAGATCTTCTGCGTACGTCAACTACAGGAAAAAACTCGCGAGCAGCATCGGCCGATGTTCCTTTCATTTGTCGACCTGGAGAAAGCATTTGATAGCATACGTCGTGAAGCGTTATGGATAATTTTGTTAAAATTGGGATGTCCAGAAAAGAATGTACGAGTAGTGAGGCTTCTACACGATGAAATGACCTGCTGCGTTTCCGTAAATGGTGAACAAACAGAATTTTTCCCCGTTACCTGCAGTGTCAAGCATGGTTGTGTCCTGGCGCCAACGTTGTTTGCTCTCTATTTTTATGTAGTGGTCAGAGATGCTACAGACACTCTGCAAGGAGGGATATGAATTCGTTTCCGCACCGATGACAATCTTTCTAGTTTAAATAGATTGCGGGCACAGACTAAGGCGTCCTGCGACGTAATAACTGAAATTTTGTACGCGGATGACTTGTGCTTTGTGACGGATTCCCCGAATTCTCTCCAAAGATTGATGACTAGTCTTGATGAGTCATGCCGTAAGTTTGGCATCAAAGTCAGTGTCACAAGGCCGGAGTGATGGCCACGGGCTCCCACTCTGACCCTTTACGGAGCCAGCTTAATCAAGGCGTTCTGAATTGTGTAGAAAAAGTTCAAGAGTTCAAGTACTTGGGAAGCGTAATAACATCTAAATGTGACCTTGAAGCTGAAATTAATAGAAGAATCGGTGCTGCATCAGCTGCTTTCGGAAAATTGAGATCCAAGGTTTTCCGCTCACATTTACACCTTTTATATTCCTCTGAGTCTTGGTGTTTGTATTGGAGGCACATACGAATTCTGGATAGATTCCATATTCAATGTCTCCGTAATATCGTGGGTATTGACTTGTGAGACAAAAATTAACACCTTCGAAGCCAAATGCGTACAAGATCTAGATTCTAAACGAGAGGAACTTTAAGCTCGACCACCTGCGGCTATACAATATAATTACTGCGACGGTGTTCTCACCTGCTCTAAGTGTGCTCGCACTTTTCATGCTAGGATCGGCTATGCTAGTCACTTACGAGCACATGAACGGGCGGAGCAGTAAAATGTATGTATATGTATATAATATGTGCAGTGTGTAACTAACATATTCATATTATATAATACGTTTTGAATAGTGTGTGTAAATAAGTTAGGTTTTTCTCTCGCGGCTCTAACCATAGTTCTCACCACACTACAAAAATTTAGCTGACAGAGAATGCATTTTCGGCATTAAGTTCACCTTTGTATCAATTATTTTTCTTTAAGTGCAATAAACATAGTTCTATCTATCTAATGTTCTATTATATCAACCCGAAAAGCTACACAATGACGTGGACAGTGAATGTGGGCATTCACAACACATGTGGTAAACTAAAGCGGCATTGCTATGATTTCCTCCAAGGCTGTGCAACTATTCCGTCATGCGCTTGCATAATCTCTCAAACGTAGTACGACTTGCATTGCGCTATTTTTAAACTTTTAGCTTTAATTTTAATGTCCCAACATACAGTCTCAATTAGATTGACAGTTCAGTACTTCTGTACATGATAGAACCACGCAGTAGCTATAGAAACAGAAACAAAAACTTTTTAATCAATGTAGATTGTGCTTAAATAATACTTGTTGAAAGTCACTTTTTATACAACTTGTTCGGAAAAAAACCTCTGTCCTGGGAAAAACAGAAGCAACGGAAATGATAAAGTTAAAATTTCTTGAAGAAAAAAAAATGTAATTAATATGATTGTGAACTAGAGTATCAAATTGTAGAAGTCAGTAGGGGCGGCAAAATTTGAGTAGCCTACTGGCGCTAAATGTATGTATCCGCCACTGGCTGAGGGGCTAATTACGTGCTATTACAGTATGAATTACATTTTTTATTTTGTCTGTTTCAAAATGGCTGAACCGGCTGTACTGAAACATGACGAACAGACGGAAAACAATGCCAGGAGTGATCTAAACAATATTTTATGTGACAAACTCGGCGAAATATTTGAGAAATCGGTAAATTGATAAAATAAATGAAAAAAAAAAAAACACACCACAGGAAGGCACGGCGGTCGGTCGGTCGCTAGTCAGAAATAAGATTTTACGTTCATATTTTAAACAGTTTTCTTTTATGATTATTCGTCATCATACATCATTATTTTAAACCGGCTTCAAAAAAGGAGGTTCTACATTCGACGCGTAAGTTTTGTAGCCAACTTGCATAAAGAAAGGAGGTATACAATTGACGAAGTCAAATTATTTCGGCGATTTTCGATTTTGTTGATTATTTTTTTTATTAAACCGTTTCTATTTCAGGTAAGGTTCCACATACATTTGGAAAATATCTATCCATTAGGGTGGTAAAATAGGGGATAATTTAAAAAGAAAGTTGCCCCTTTGGTCACGTGCTCGTAAACGCGATTACTGATCACATGATCCCTGGTTTAAATCCCGTCCCAGGTCGAACCCAAAATCAGTAATATAATAAATGAATATATATATATATATATATATATATATATATATATATATATATATATATATACATATATATATATATATATATATATATATATATATACATATATATATATAACCGCCGTGGCCAAAATTCCGAAACGATTCCGACATTGAGATTACCTATGTTATACCGTAATTCATTCAAAAAGTTAACAAATTTAACTTCTGAATTAATTGAGATAATTGAAAATGAAAATGAAAAATGTTTTATTAACAGAAAAATATGTACAAAAGGTGATATCTGTTGGTTTCCTCACTAGGCAAGCCTGTATCGAGGAAACCTGAGACCAAAGTTCACAAGGCATTATTTTATACATCTTATCAGACAAAGTCTTAATATACCTACACAAAATAACAATAAAAGAACTGCATAATGCTCAAAATCTAAAAACATAAAAAAAGAAAGAAACTTTTAACAACCAGGCCAAGTTTTATATAACTGCAATGTATTGACTATACAGGATGTTAGTGTAAACACCGTTGTCCTTGAAACCAGTGGTTTGGTTTCACTTATAGAACGTAAATTCAAATAAAAATAACAACATTTTTTTTTAGTAAAATATCAATTTTTCCTTAATTCCTCAATTTTTGCCTGTCCTGAGCCAGGATGAAAGTATGAAGGAAAAGTTACAACACAGGTTATGTGTACCTATTGTGTTTTTATGTTGAATGTTGTGTAGGTAGCTAGCGCGGGCGGTGATCTTTACAGTAATTATGTCACTCGGGTGCATAGGGTGTCCATGAATTTACGGACGGTGTCGGACAGAAACTTTTTAAATTTATGAAAGAAAATGGCGTTTTCTTAATTTTTTTTTTGAATTTACGTTCTACAAGTGAAACCAAACCACCGGTTTCAAGGATAACGGTGTTTACACTAACATCCTGTATATGTATTTACATTTAAAAAGAAAAAGAAAATAAAATTAAAACAACAATATTTACCTAAAAATTTCACAAATACCATCTATTAGCAAAAGTCAGTTTTTATTAATTGTTCTGTTTCCTCATATGATAGGGTGACCAACCATTTATTTATGATTAATTTTGCTGATTCATATTTTTTTATTTGTAATATTACAGTGTTTGACGACTTTATTATAAATTTGTCTTTTGATAAAGTCGCCAAAACGTTGGGAAAATTTTGTATTGACAGAAGGTAAGGACAGTTTATATACCCTGCGATTTGTCAGTAGTTTGTGGTCATTTGTATTTATGTACTGCTAAAGACGTATTCAGCACAAAGATTTGACGTACAGTAAGTACTCCGGCATCTTCGTATACACTTGCAGTGGGGTATCTGTACGGTTTTCCTAGCATTGTCTTTAAAACTGCCCGCTGTGCTCTCTCAATCTGTACTAAATATGTTTTGGATGCACATCCCCAACATGTGATGCAGTAAGCTATGATCGATTGACAAAGGGCGTAATACACAGACTTTAATATTGCCTTATTTGTTATGTAATATAGTTTTATCATTATATGGATAATCCTTCTGATTCGGTTTGAAAGAACTTCTATGTGCGATTTAAATTCCAAATTTTCGTCAACAAGTACACCGAGGTATTTTATAACTTTAACCTGCATAAGAGACTCATAACAGCGCGGATTTATGTCGCATGACTCTTTATGAATTTTTATATTCAAATCGAACCGAAATGAACCGAAATGAGGGTCCGTGAAAAACGACCGCGGTGTCATCGGCATAGCATATAATGTCAGCATTTTCAAGTGTTATATCATGGATGTCATTAATATATAAGATAAATAATGTAGGTCCCAAAATGCTACCCTGTGGAACTCCAAAACTGACATTTTGTAAGCTACTGATAGACCTACCAATTTTTACGCACTGTTTGCGATTTGTTAAGTAGCTTTTAAACCACTCCAAGGCCACCCCTCGAATACCTGTGTTTTCTAGTTTTTTCAAGAGAATAGAAATAGATATGGTATTGAAAGCCTTGGATAGGTCCAGAAATATCCCAATACAGGATTTTTTCTATCAAGGTGTGCAGACGGAGTGGTCATTAGTAGGTTTACCGCGTCTTTGGTGTTTTTACCCTTACGAAAACCAAATTGTTTCGGAGAGATACAGTTGCATTTCTCCAGATAATTCACAAGGCGTTTATTTACTAGTGTTTCAAGTAATTTTGAAAATACAACTAAAAGCGAGATGGGCCTATAGTTGTTAACAGAATTTTTAGGTTATTTTTTATAAATTGGGCAAATCGATGCGGTTTTCCAACTATCTGGAAAGATACCGCTTGAAAGACTGAGGTTAAAAATGTACGCAAGCGAAGTCATAATTTCGTGTTTGATAAATTTTACAAGCGCGTTGCTAACTCCGTCTATACCCCGTGCCTTATTATCTTGCAACTGACATATAAGTTTTCCAATTTCTTCATGATCGGTGGGATACATGAAAAACGAATTCATTTGTGGATTTGGAGTTCTAACGGAGCTTGCCAGACAGCCTCATTTAGCTTCATATGAGAGAGAATATTTTCTTCGAGCTTTTTACCAGCAAAAGAAAAATGATTATTTGTGAAGTCGATTGATTCTTGCACATTTAGACCATCTAGTCTTAACAATTCTTTGGGTTCATTTTTATTATGTTGAAGGTGGCAGATATTTTTGATTGATTGCCACATCTTTTTCGGGTTATTTTTGTTTTCAATAAGAATTTTATTTTCATATTCAGTTTTAACCTTGCGTAATAAATCTATAAAGAAATTTTGATAACGGGTATATATTTTTTTAAAGGTTTTATTTTCCTGATCACTCCGAGATTGAAGATGCAGACGATCACGGACGCGCATACAACGAATTAAACCTGGAGTTATCCAAGGTTTTATGTTATACTTGGCTCTACTAATTTTAACTTCTTTGGTATGTTTGTTTAGGACATCTGTAATGTGTTTCGTGAATATTTCATTAGCTTTATTTACATCGGATATATTGCTTAGAATAGACCAGTCGATGTTTTTAAGGTTATCTTTTATGGCATTAAAATCCCTTTCAGATGTGAAACGAGTAGGTCTAGGAGGCTTAAATTTTTTGGAGTTCAAACCAAGCATAACTGAAAAGTGGTCTGTAATGTTACATTGGCATACAATGCCATGTAGTGCTTGGCAACTATCCAAGTTTCTGACGTATATGTGATCAAGGCAAGCAGAATTCCCAGTTGGATGTACTATGGCTGGAGTGAATCCGTGTTCGGCCATAAAGCACTGATACTCTAAGCTTTGTGGAGTACACATATTTTTCATTATGTTTATGTTTATGTCGCCAGCAACGATGTAGGGAAGACTATTTATTTTATTAATGTGCATTTCAAGGGATGCTAGAAATTTTTCCAGATTCTTAAAAGATGGCTGGATGGATAAAAGAAACAAATAGGCAATCGGATTCATCAAGGCATAGTTCCGAAACTGTGGCATGCCATATATCACTCAGGTATACGACAACCCCGCTGTTTTGATTTAAGTGCCTATGCGTTTTAAAAGCGTTATATCCAGGTATTTGCGGAATTATTATACCATCGTAGAGCCAACATTCGGTCAGAATTAAAATATCCATGGAAATTTCTAAAGGTTGTAAGGCTACCATTAAAGTATCAAAGTTCTTTCCTAGGCTTCTGATATTGAGACAAAATAGCTTAAAGGTAAATTCCGGAGTGATGACATGTTTACAATCACATATATCTTTTATAATTTCACACTTAACCTGCGTTGAGTCTAATTCAAGGCCCAGGTTTTCAGTGATAATCATTTTCGTAGTTGAATTTTATCCGAAAACCGGGATAAGTTGGCTAATATGAGCCAAAACATTTTTACACTTAAAAAAACTTGGTTTTTTTACTTTAGGAAACAAAAATAAGGACTTGTAAAAAGTGAAATTTAAAATAATATCAAAATAACCAAACGGTTTACAGTTATACATACATACATTTTTAGCAATAACAAAGTCATGTAAGGTAGCTTGCATTAAGTAAACTTCATCAATATTTGGTCTTTCATAATTATGTAGATCATTACGTTTATCATTATACTTCACTCACGTCACTTCGTTCACTCTGGACTGTGGAAGTAGGTGGAAGCAGACGGTCAAGATCCTTGTGCGATTGAATAAGCTGAGCAGATTTATCTTCACGTTGCCTGATGTAAATAAAGCCTTGATTACATCAATAGAATGTGTATCCGTGTTGCTTGGACCTTTGTCTAGTGTCTCGAAATAACACTCTGTTTTTTTTGGTAAGCCGTTCATTAAAATAAACTTTCTGGGTTAGACCAGCTACCTCCAGGTCAGAACTGCTTATGTTTCTTCTTAACTTTGCAGCTTTAAGGATTTGATCCCGTTAAGATCGACGCAGAAATTTAACGACCACTGGCCGCGGCATATTGCCGCTATCTTCTGGTAGAGCAACGGTTTTCGGTAGTCGGCGTGGGCCCACACGAGTTACCCAATCTAAGTCTTTATCTTCTAGGTCAACTCCCAGTTTCGTTGCTGCTACGAGTATTGTATAATTCAGATTTTCACCCGAGTTTTCAGTAATTCCTACAATTTCTACTTCATTTCTCATATTCTGTTGAGCTTGTATTTTTAGTTCATTTTGCAGTTGTGACACTGTAGTCTGCAAATTTTGGACGTCTTCATCACGTTTTTCTAAGTATTTTATTTTCTCATTAGTGGTTGCGGGAATACCCATAATATCGTCCATTCGCTCGTTTGTATAAGAAATTGATTGGGTCAGGTCATTTAATTTCGTTTTAACGGAGCACAATTCACTGGTAAGGAGGCGCAACTGTTCAGTGAGTTTGGTCATTTCAGACCCCACAGAGTCCTGCTTTTTACGTGTGGTAACATTTTCAGAACCACCTCGAACTGGAGTAAGACCGTTATCCCCACCTTTTTTTTTGCGCGGCACTGCATTCGGGACATTTCCAAATCTTCCGCTAAGCAGTGAGTATTGGAGCATTTATACACACTGAGCAAAAAATTTTTTCACATGCAGTAGAGATACATTTACTAATACCGGCACTGTCTCTAATAGGCTTCAAGCAACCAGCGCACTTCATTATGCTGCTTTAATTTACAGACCCCGAAAAAAGTACAATTTTGTGGTGTTAGTAGCGCGTTTATCAGCGATAATACTATGAAAATGGTGCGCACGACTTTCACGGTTAAGTATAGCGCGTAACCGTGAAGATGCTACGTACCGGGTCGATGACTTTTTACCCTCGCTCTTTTCTTAATATTGTTGATATATGTTGTAATATTGTGCTAATATTGCTTTAACTTGCCTTGAATAAGTCACAGCAAAACTTAAGGAAACACGTTGTACGTCTATATTGTATGAAAAATGCAAAATACTTCCAAAAGGAAACACTTAAATTATGAACTCGTAAATTAAGATCACAGAGCACAAACACACAGTTAACTGTCTGACAGGTGCGACGAAAATGTAAATTATAACTTTTTAAGAGATTACTAGTGATTTTGCACATTTAAGAACATTTTTGTTTTTTTTTTTCATTCCCATAGGTGAAATAAAAAATGCGTACATTTGTGAACACTTCAGTCAAAGTTTTTGTTGTTAACAATATAACGGAACAATTGGCGTCCCGCACAGATATTTCGTGGGACGCATCAACTAAGGCTTCAGAACGGGACATTCCGGCTCTCGCGAGATGGTTGGCAACCCTAGTTATTACAATTCTTAAGAAAATGCGTGGGCGTGGATTCGAAAACGATGTAGTAAATATTCCATCTAAAAAAATAATCCAATTATTTGCGTTCATTATAATTAAAAAAATCCAATTAAATCCCAGCAACCTTGTTGAAAGTTGGGCACGTCAACCACCTCGTAAGAATCTTTTGCGTACGTAATACATATCTCTATCGAGTAAACCCTTTGAGTAATACTCAAAGAGTAAGCCAGAGAAATGTTTACGTAAACTCTACAAAAAGGTTAATCTTTGTAAACCGTGACGAAGGAAATGAAGCGAACAGAAAATGTAATCTGTACAAACAAATAAAATGCAAGTGTCTGTTTGTATTTTCAAAATAACAGCTTTTTACTAAATGCATATGAAAGTATACATGCGGTACTATTAACAAAAACATTTTTTTTTTAATTTTTGTCTGTCTGTCTGTTTCTTCCAGCTAATTTCTGAAATGGCTGGACCTTTTTTGACGGGACTTTCACTGGCAGATGTTATAAGGAGTAACTTAGGCTACTTTTATTTAAGAAAAGGAATTAGGGTTTAGCACAAACAAATTAAAACCATAAATTACTCGCGGGCGAAGTCGCAAGAACACCTAGATAATTATAAACTAGTTATGGTTTTAAATAATAAAAACATAGATTATATCCATTTATAATGCAGATTTTGCTCACATTATGTATATTTTATTAACATGTGAAGGTTTAGTTTCGGAAAGGGCGCCCTAGACTCTGGGGCGTCCCTTAAACTAAACTAACCGACCAAATTGGCGATACATTGAATATGATTAAAAGTACCCTTAAACGACGAGCATGTGAGATAGGTGTGCCAGAATCGTGCCAAATGGAAGTCCGTAGTCTCTGCCTACCCTTCTAGGTGACAGGCGTGAGTATTTATGTAAGTATGTACGAAAGTCCGTTATTTTATATTATTTGTGTGTGTAAGTTTTTTAAACTGAAGCGACAAACGTACTTAATAATAATAATAATTAGACCGGGCACAGTCAAGGATATTTTTGGTCGACATTACCATTCCATATGACGAGAACCTCGTGAAAGCCGAAACAGATAAACGAACAAAATATCTGGAACTGGCTCACGAGGTGACCGATATGTGGGGTGGTCTGCCGGCCGAAATTATTCCTGTAGTCGTCTCTGCGAATGGGCTAATCCCAGTCAGCCTCTCGGGTCATCTGAGGCGACTGGGACTCCGTGACGGACCACTCCAGGCTCAAATGCAGAAGGCGGTGCTCCTCGATACCGCCCGCATCGTCCGCCGGTTTCTTTCCCTTTCCTCCTAACCCTCGGCCGTTTGGTCTCCCCTGCCGAGGGCTTCCATCTGGTTGGGCTTTTATTTATTTATGTATTTTTGTATTTATTTTATGTTATTAATATTTATGTATATTTATCGTTTCATTTTAATTTATAATTATATATTTATATAACCTAACCAGATGAGAAAACTATATAGATACCCCAAATAATAATTAATTATTTCTTTAACTTAAATCTTTTAACAATTAAATGGAACTCTGGCTTCCAAACTAGTTGTAATAACTGTATCTTAGACTGATACTTATAATCTGATACTTACTGTCCACCTGATGGTAAGTGGTTGCCGCAGTCCATGGTTACCTGCAGCCCACTTCAAAGAAAAAAAGCTACAGATGCGTTGTCACCATAGAATACTATAATATACAATAGAATGGCTGTCAACCTTATTTTGTACCGAGGTTCGGCGTCGCCGGGAGCATACATACAATACAATTACGTCGTATTATCAGTTAGTCACTACTACAAACCCGATTCGCTGTGTTGACAGACGGATTTTAATACATATTTATTTGTAAATAGCGTGCAATTTGGCATTTTCCAAATAATTTGCATGCGAAATTTGGAAACGATTGTATCGTCAAAACGCATCTCGTGTTGACATTTATACGTGTGAATTGACGTGTTAGTGGCATTTTAGTGGCTACACGGGATCCGCCCACTCCCCCGTTCTATAGTGTATGTACTCGTATTATAGTATGCAACTATGTTTTGTCGTTTATTTTAGTCATTATTAGGAAGTCGCTGCTGCCCATCTCATGATCTGTTTCCCTCTGTCACTTTTTACGACACCCATTGGATGATATGGGGTAGTGGTTATTCTTACACCGCCACTACATCGCGCTAAATGATATAGAAAGCATGTACCTAGGCTGCACTAAAAGTATCGGGAATGGAATATTTCCACTGTTCCTGCCATATTAAAATCTTTTTAAATGAAAACTCCTTGGTTTTAAAAATCGAATACCATTTATTTATTTAAAAAAAATTCTCGGTCTTGTCACAAGGTTTGGTCAAACTTGTTTAGTCGTTGAGAAAATGGAATTGACTCGAGAAAATTCAAGAGCGATCATTTATTATGACTTTCGAAGTGGTTTAACACAAAAACAGTATGTTGACCGGATGATTTCTGCATTTGGTGATGACGCCCCATCCAAAACCACAATGTATCGCTGGTTTGCTGAATTTCAACGTGGACGTGTCAAGTTCAGTGATGATCCCCGTCAAGGTCGTCCAAAAACTGCAGTCACCCAAGAAAACGTTGATGCTGTGCGTAAACTGATTGAGGAAGATCGACATGTGACATACTGCGAAATTCAGGCAACTTTAGACATTGGCATGAGTCAAATACAAATAATATTGCATAAACAATTAAGTGTAAAAAAGTTGTTTTCCCGATGGATAACGCATTCGCTCTGTGAAGAGAAAAAAGCGGCTCGCGTTACTTGGTGCGTCAGAACTCTCGAAAGATTCCACGCAGGATCCTCAAATGCTGTATATAACATCGTATCAGGTGACGAATCCTGGATATACGCGTACGAACCCGAAACAAAAAACCAGTCACGAGTTTGGGTGTTCGAAAATGAGTTAAAGCCAACAAAAATTGTTCGTTCACGGAGTGTTGCAAAAAAAATGGTGGCCACGTTTGTCTCAAAACCGACCATGTTACGACTATTCCTCTTGAGTGACAAAGAACGGTTAGTGCAGAATGGTATGCTAGCATTTGTTTACCACAGGTCGTTTCTGAACTCCGTAAAGAGAACTGCAACCGCTGCATCATCCTTCATCACAACAATGCGAGTTATCACACCGCACACAGAAAAAAAGAGTTTTTAGAGCAAGAAAACATAGCATTATTAGACCATCCGCCGTACAGACCCGACCTAAGCCCTAATGATTTCTATACTTTCCCTAAAATAAAGAATAAATTGCGTGGACAGAGATTATCATCACCTGAAGAAGCTGTGGACGCCAACAAAACGGCCATTTTGAAGACCCCAACTTCCGAATGGAATGGTTGCTTCAATGATTGGTTCCATCATTTGGAAAAATATGTCAAACTTCGCGGAGAACACTTCGAAAAGCAATAAAGACATTTTTAAATAGTAATGTTGTGTCACTTCCTTGATTCCCAAAATTTTCAGTGCCGCCCTCGTATTTACAGGTTGTAATAACGTCCTGGACTGCATCGGTCACCATCCGGTGGATTGAGGGTTCGTTTCTCACTTTAGTAGACTAAAAATATAAATATGTCCAAAATATGATATTTATTTATTAGCTTTTTAGTATGTATGTTACATGAGATACTATTAAATACGATGTATTTACATACTAAGTCCCTGAAGACATGGAAATTAGATTTTCTTGTTTTTTTTAGTTATTTTTAGTTTTTTTTAGTAATTTTGGTAAGAGGTAGTTTTTTTCCAGATGGTCATAAAGGTCATCCAGTATAATTTGTATTATGAGTTTATGAGCTATAGTCCTAAAAATGTTGTCATCAGTAATTTTAAAACTCATTTGCCGAGTAAAATGTATTTTAAAGAAGCCACTTCTGGTATAATTTTTTTTTGTTTTTGTGGTTTGTATAGAAATATCTGTAATTGTGTGTGGTATTTTATTGTATATTGTTTTACCCATCCAGTAACAACTTTTGCTGAAGCGTTTACATTTTGATATTTCTAATTATTTCGCTAATTTTTCAATATTGATCGTTTTTATTTTTTACATACATAAACACTCACCCCTGTCATCCAGAGGGGTAGGCAGATACTACAGACTTCCATTTAGCACGATCCTGACTTACCTCTCACGCCTCTTCCACATCCATATACCTACGCATACATGCTCGTCCGTTAAGGGTACAAATATTAATTTTATTTTTTATGGCTAGTATTAAAACAAACGTATTTATATAGTCGCTAGGACTTGCCCCAGTTTCACTTGGCGGCGTTTAGATTTCGGATAATTAATGACTGCCTCGTTGGTCTAGCGGTTGTAGTAGTGCGACTGCTGATCATGAGGTCCTGGGTTCAAATTCCGGGTCGAACCAAAAAATCAATTATTGAGTTTTTCTGTCAAGAAATTCTCAGTAGGTGGCCGGAGTCAGGAAGTCAGCGGTGTCTCACCCCCGTGCCTCGGAAAGCACGTAAAGCCGTTGGTCCTGCGCCTGATCTCTCTCCGGTCGTGTCAGTTTATCGTCCCATGGGGTTGTCCCCTGTGCTTGCGCATACACTTGGGCACTGTAATCCTGTCCTACGCATTTGGTTAGCCTCCGTTGAGGCAGGCCTCCGTGGCTGAAATTCGGTCTGGAGGACATTATTATAATTATCTAGGGATAATTTCATTTTATAAAATTTTTGATTTCAAAAAAAATCTCCAAGCTCTTAGGATAAAAACCTAGATCAATCCTGTTATTTTTCTATATCTGTTCGTGAAGTTTGATCAAAAAATTCACGATTTTATACGTGGTAGAGCCATGCTGCAGTTATATTAGTAGTATAGTTATACGAATGGGTCGGCTCGACCGGGGAAGGACCACGCTCTCACAGAATACCAGCGTGAAATAGTAGGTTAATGCTGCTGTATTTCGTATGGTGAGTATAGAGAACCGGAGACCCTTTTTACTGGAAACGAGGCATTCCATCTTAGTACTCACGGGTGACAACGCATCTGCATTTTGATTCGCAATCGAGGATAGATGAAGATGCCTATGGGCCACAGCAACCAATTCCCATCAGGTGGACTGTGTGCTCGTTTGTCACCCTATCCTATATAAAAAAAAAAAAAAAAATGTTCAGCCATTTCTGTACCTCAGACAGACAGATAGACAAAAAAATTAGAAATGTTTATTCATGACCTAATGACATGCAAATAACCCCACGAGCTCAATAAAAGACAGATATTTCGCTATTGCAGATATATATATATATAATATATATATATATATATATATATATATATATATATATATATATATATATATATATATATATATATATATATATATATATATTGTACATCGGTAATTGTTATTGATCTTATAGATGTACACCTTATACGAATAATAATATCTTAAATAAATAACTAAACCTGTTATTCTAAATGCATATATATATATATATATATATATATATATATATATATATATATATATATATATATATATATATATAAACACTCACGCCTGTCACCCAGAGGGGTAGGCAGAGACTACGGACTTCCATTTGGCACGATCCTGACATACCTCTTTCGCCTCTTTTACATCCATATATCTACGCATACATGCTCGTCGGTTAAGGGTACTTCTAACGTGGCCCATTTTCAAAATATCGCCAATTTGGTCGATAAACTTTTTCCTAGGGCGTCCCTTCCCGACTCGGCCGTTCACATCTGCCATATAAATTTGCTTTGTCACTCTTTCCTCATTCATTCTTTCCACATGACCAAACCACCGAAGCATTCCTTTCTTAATCCTGGTCACAACATCATCTTGCATACCACATTTATCTCTTATCACGCAATTTCTCACCCTGTCATTCAGATTCAACCCTAGCATATTCCTTAAAGACCGCATTTCTACAGCATTTATTCTACTTTCGTGCTTCTTCTGCCACACCCAGCTTTCACTACCATACATTAAAGTAGGGACTAACACAGCATTATGAATTACCATACGTGCCTGTTTTGACACATTCTGGTTCTTCATAATAGAGTGTAGTGCCCCATTCACTCTATTCCCTGCATTTACTCGTCGTTCTATATCCCTATCATATCTACCATCCCTGCTAAATACACATCCCAAATACACAAACTCATCCACTTGCTCAATTAACTCTCCTTCTATTCTTATTTCACATACCGTTTTGCTTTCTTCTCTTTCAAAAACCATCACTTTCGTCTTACACGCGTTCACTTTCATTCCCCTTTCTTTTAATTCCCAGTTCATTAATGTAACCATCATTTGCAACTCAGCCGCCGATGACGCAAGTATGACTTGATCATCGGCATACAAAAGGCATTTGACGGTTAACTCGCCCATTCTTAACCCACATTCTTCATCTTTCAAAGTTTGCAAACACCGGTCCATAAATAGGTTGAACAGCCAAGGGGAAGCTACACAGCCCTGTCTGACACCTTTTTGGATGCCAAACCAGTCCGAGTAGACCCCATTGATCCTGACACAAGCACTAGAGTCCCTATAAAGAGACCTTAATGCCTGTATCAAACCAGCGCTCAACCCATATGAGTTCAGTGTTTGCCATAACACATTCCTGTCCACTCTGTCATAAGCCTTTTCCAAGTCCATGAATGCACAAAAAACTTTCTGGTTTTTGGCCAAAAACTTCTCCGCAATCATGCGCATGGAAAAGACTTGATCTGTACACCCCATTCCCTTTCTAAAACCCGCTTGCACATCCCAAATTTTTCCATCAGTTTCTTTCATAACTCTTTCAATTAACACCTTAGCACACAGTTTACCCACAATACTAAGCAAGCTGATACCGCGGTAGTTTTTGCATTCCTGCTGTGACCCTTTTCCTTTATATATTGGTACTATAACTGCTTTACACCAGTCATCCGGTACCCGTTTTAATTCCCAACATAAATTAAACAAGGTGTACAGCAGGCCTGCCACCACTGCCTCTCCAGCCCTTAGCATCTCGAGTGATACTCTATCGTATCCAGCTGCCTTACCTGCTTTCATGCTTTTCATTGCTTTCATTATTTCATCTACACTTATCTCCATACCCATTTCCACTTCTTTCGGAATTTCTAGTTCATTTAATTCAGACGACTCTTCACTCATAAATACGCTTTCAAAGTATTCCTTCCATCTGTTTAAATTCGAAACTTCATCATTCAGAATACATCCATTCTCGTCTCTTATAGTATTTATTATAGGCTGTTTTGTATTTCCCCTGGCAGTTCTTACGAGTTTCCAGAACATTTTTATGTTAGCCTGGAAATTATCAGATATCCTTCTGTCATTCTTATCCGTTCTTTCTTTCTTTTTCCTTTCAACTACTTCTTTTACTCTCTTATTTAGACGTCTAAATTCTGCCTTTTTTCTTTCAATCTCATCATTCATACCAGAAGAATTACCAGCTTTGGTTGCTAGTAAATCTAACCATGCTTTCTTCTTTGATTCAACTTCCACCCGTACCTCATCATCCCACCATAGCGTATTACTTTTCCTTTCATTTGTTCTCTTACTTACACCACATACTTCGGTGGCGGTATCCACCAAACCTTTCTTAATATTATCCCACACAGTATTCAAGTCTAAATCATTCATACACAACTCATTCAAACATCTAATATTTTCTCTCAGTCTACATTTATACTTCTCTTTCACATCTTCATCTTGTAACTTCTCTATTCTTATACGCTGTAACGCAGTGGTAGACACAGATGTCCGATGCCGCCAACGCTTGAAAAGACCATTAATTCGACATAAGACCAAGTAATGATCCGTCCCTACGTTGGACCCCCGGTAAACCCTTGTATCTACGACTGCGCTCCTCATTCTTTCATCCACAATTACGAAATCTATCATGCTTCTATCATCACCTCTTTCCCATGTATACATGTGAATCTTCTTATGATGAAAAAAAGTATTCGTCACAAAAAGATTCTTTTCCGCACGTACGGTGAGGAGGTCTTCACCATTCTCATTTATACTTTCATCACCAAACGTTCCCAATATCCTTTCATAACCAGACCTCTTCACCCCAACCCTTCCATTAAAGTCTCCTAACATAATAATATTTTCATTTTCCTTACATTTTGTCAACACCATCCTTACCATGTCCCAAAACTGCTCTCGGATGTAAGTGGGCTTAGACATGTCTGGGGCGTACACCCCTAGCAGGAACAGCTTCTTTAAGCCCACTTTCATTCGTAACCATAGCAGTCTCGGGCTTACACATTCATACTCTTTCACACATTGACCCATTCTTTCTGAAAGGATGAGACCGACTCCCTGGCATGCCCGTTCGGTCTCGCCTACACCAGACCAATACGCGGTATACGTACCATGTGCAGTGGCATCCTTTCCCTTTCGTTTCGTCTCATTCACACATAACACATCTATTCCTCTGTCATTCATCATTTCGCATACTTCATCCATCTTATCGTTCATTCCTCCACATACATTCAGCGTAGCCAGACGGGTTTCCGCAATCCACTTTTCGCCCCTCCGGGAGACAGAACGTGACGGGTGGCGAACCTCGTCGCCGGTTTTTCTAAATGCATATTGAGAGTAAATAATCATTCAAAGGGTCTGAGCTTGTACTTCAAAATTATATTATTATTTATTACACTATATAGTAATATAATATTACAGAAGTATTGGAAATTCAAATGCGACCAATGTCAGATATAACATAAAAGTGTACACCTAACATATAAATATGTGTTAGTTTTTCTTTTGTTTAACTTTTTTTACTATGTCGTAAACTGAGAAATCCACTCGTACACATCGGCTAATCATTAAGTTCTAGATAAATGGGAAGACTGGTTTCCACGATACAGGGAATACTAGTGTGGAGCCCAGTGATACTGTTTAAAATTATAAATAATAAAATATAAGACTTAGAAAACATAAATATGTAACATAACAGTAAGTGAGTCAGTATCTGTATACTTTTTTAACTGAATATATATCCTCCTATCTTATCTAATTGGCAGCAAGATAGTGAATTTGAGAGAGTTGGATAGTCAAATTTTGATCTTGCCAATTCAAATCATCAATCCATCTCTTACTCATTTCTATATGCATTCCTGTTGAATTCGAACCCAGGGCCTGCTATTTGATAGTCAATCGACTACTAAGATAAGCGAATGTCAATTATATATACCCAAGATTCATTCTGTACCCGTCCATCCGTCATAGCTTCGTAATTATATCTCACGTTTCACGTAATTTTAATGTAAGGTCGACCGTTTGACGTAGACGCTCTGGCATTAGATCAATACACAGCGTGCGTGCCAGTGCTGTGATCTCTGCTATTGATAAGGAACCTGTTGACTCATCAGTTTGATCGACAAGCCGTCTTCTACGACATCCGCGATCGGTTAATGAATAAATAGGTTGTAATGTCTTTTTTTTCCGTGTCGTTCCATCCCCCTGAATGAATAAATGAAATATACTCTATTGTACACCAGAAATACATATAAGAGAGAAAAAAACCTAAATTTATAAAGAAAGTAAGAAAGGGTAAGGGTGTACGTACGTTATTGAAAAATACACACGACATAAATATAATTAATAATTGATAAATACGTACATAATATAATAAATAGATAAATACATTTTAAATACAAAAATACAGACAGTATACATTATATACGAGAACAGAAAGGATTGAACTAGTAGGTGTAATAGTAAAGTTTTTTTTAGAGGAATTACTAAGGTAAGCAGGGAAAGTGGGATTGAATAGAATAGGGTATAAAAGAGAAAGAATGTGAGTATTTCTGCTGCGCCCTCCTTTCTGCCAAGGAGGGTCGCGTTCTTATACGGCTTAGAGATCTCTAGTTAGACCGTTAAGCCAGTCCCTAAAAGGTGGGGTTTACCCCACCTCCCTCCCCCGCTTTCCGGAGGGTTGCCCATATTTGCTTCGGGCGCAAAAAAAAGTATTTCTGCGAAGACGGATCGGAAGCCACTTGAGTTTTTCGCGATATTCGGAAATATGATCATATTTTCGAAGTCCAAATATGAACTGTATCCAAAGGTTCTGAATGCGCTTAAGTTTATTAAGCAATTCCTCATTTAAATTGAGATAACACGTGTCAGCATAATCTAGAATCGGTAAAAGGATTGATTGTGCAAGCGTAATTTTGGTAGGTATAGGCTTAGAATAAATTTCTAAGGGTAGGAAATTGCTTAATCTGATCCGACCGACGTAAACACCCTCCTACTAACGCAGTTACCGGCGAAACCCAAGATAAAAATTTGTCAAAAGTAACACCTAGATTTTTAACGGTGTCACTATATGGTCCCATCGAAAACAATACCAGGTAGAGAAGAAAAAACTATACAAGTAACCAATTTCTGACTGCCTATTATTTTTGTTTTAGTTGACCATGTGACCTACTCTAATCCACAATTAAGTCAAGATCTTTGTTTAATAAGCCTAATGTAATGGGTAAATTCATCAATTTGGCATTCACATATACTTGGAGATCATCTGCATACAGGTGGTAGCGAGAAGATAATTGGAGCGTAATCGAGCTTATGGAGATTGAAAAGAGGAGAGGAGACAACACGCCACCTTGCGGTACACCGACATTAATTGTACACCAGTTGGAGAACGAGTCATTAACATGTGTCCGTTGCCGGCGACCAAACAAGTAACTATGAAACCAATTAATCATTTCAGGAGATATGTTAAGAAAAGCTAAGGTAGCTAAAAGTAGATCGAAATCCACATTGTTAAATGCATTGCTAAAGTCAAGTAATGTCAACACTGTTAATTGCTGTTTATCCATACTAAGACGAATATCCTGTGTAATTTTGACTAAGGCAGTAGTCGTACTATGGCACGCATGTATTATGTCGTGTTATACCAGCACGCAAACTGGATTGAAAATCATTGAAAAGACTCCACCTAGATAAGTAGAGGCTCAATTGTCGATGAACTATACGTTCAAAAACTTTTGAAAGGAATGAAATTAATGGATACGGGGCGGTAGTTTAGGCATTTTGATTCGTAATCGAGGATAGATGTAGATGTCTATGGGCCACAGCAACCACTTACCATCAGGCGGACTGTGTGCTCGTTTGTCACCCTATCCTGTAAAAAAAAAAGTAAGAGAAACTGGAGGGATTTGATTTTTTGGGTATAGGAGTAATCTGGGTTTCTTTCCAGGAAGAGGGAAAATTTCCGGACAAGTTGGAATAATTAAAGATGGATTTTATAACAGGAGTCAAGATATCGATAATAGGAATAATCATTTTACGACTAATGGGGTCTGTACCAACTGCATCAGAATTGACCTCAACAATGCTTTTCTTGACATCACTGTCAGTGATTTGACTAAAAATAAAAGCAGGATTGTCAGGTATGGGTAAAGCTGAAATTTGAGATTTAGTTTGTATTTTTGTGACATCTATGGCACAAGAAGAAGAGAAATTCTGATTTAGCTGATTTAAGTTAATATTTTTGGGACTACTATTTTGATTTGGTTTCCCAACTCCGCGAGACTTGAGAAATTTCCAGACTCTGTCGGAATCATATTCATAGAGTATAGATAGATTTATGAATATAGCGTCGTTGTTTATCTCTACACAACCTACTGAAGTTTTTCAAAATGTTTTTATATTTATCTCTATTGGTACGTTGTATAATTTCGATCTCCTGAGTAAGCCAGGGAGCAGGCAAATGCTTAAGCCGGTTTCGTCTTGTTGGTGTATTAAGAGTTGACCTTGGGGAATTTTTGAGAAATAGTACGTGGTAAAGCCACACTGCAGCTATATTATGGTTGCAGCACGAATGGGTCAGCTCGACGGGGCGACGACGACCATGCCTTCATAGAATACAAGCGTGAAATAGCAGAAATAGTAAAACTCAAGGTTGACAAGGCATATGCATTTTAATTCTTAATCGAGGATAGATGTAGATTTCTAAGGACTCCAGAGTCCATTTACCATCTGTTTAACTGTGTGCTCGTTTTTCAACCTTATTTTATAAAAAAAAATCGGAATTCAGAGTTAGATAATTACAATTCAGGATGTATTACTTGTTGGAGGAAAGTGACTACATACAGCAGTTCATGGACACATTTTTTGCATGGGGATCGCCGACGCATAACGAATTTACAAGGACCTCAGTTAAGGACTCACACTGACTAAAACCCCATGGTATTCCACTATCGCCGCATATTGTCAACGTCACGGGAATGCTACCGCATACATTCGCGGCCCCACTATCAACGGACTCCTCGGGAGAGGACAACTCCTTTTCCTTCCCTTTCATAGGCGAGGCGCAGTAGAGTCCATTGATTCTTGCAGACAACTTCAGACAAAATACTACAGATACCTTGTCAATTTTAAGTTATAAAGTTGGAATACTTCACATGCTGTAATAATACTTTTTCTCAACACACTTCAGACCTGAACACATCAGTGCACGCACTTCTATTCACCGGTAGAATTAGTTAAGAGACTAGTACTTACCCAGACGGATTCTTACACTTAAAAGAGGATAAGCTTGACTGTAGGATTTAAAGGTTCTATGCATGGAGTGTGAAGATAAAGAGAACCGTCTCTGTATTAAAAAGTGTGTAGGAAAGCGCTAAATAAGGGTGGCGCCATGTAGTTACAGGGTAAATTTTAAAGAACTTTTTATAATTTTATATTGAACAGACTCACTATAATTCTTTTTTATAATAATTATTTTATTGTTTTCGATATTTTTATTTTCAAAATCACTCTCAACCTGTTTCACGGCGATTTCTAGGTTATATTAACTAAATTATTTTAGACAACGTGAGTAATTAGAGGTTTTAAATACTGCAGTTTCATCAACTACTCTAATCGCCACAAATATGAAATTCCTCAACTCAGCACACTTCAACCCCGACGACTACCGCTAAGTTCATTTCATACCCTCTCCCTACTCGAGCGCTGTTGTGTAGAGTTTTGGATCTATTATTTATTGCTTACAGATGGACTCTTTTTCACCATTCTCATATGTGAGATGCTTTTCCTTACCTTTACACTCCATGTTCCAAGCTTAAACAATAATATGACATAATCAATATGGTATTACCGGCCTTGGTGTTCAATACTCTTGACATGGATGACGAGTAAATGAGTCAAGAATTCAAGAGTATAACAATAGGTGAAGGGTAAGGTCTAGGTGAATAAATATCTTACATAAATCAATCAGTAGGAGATGATTAGTTAAATTGGCCGACGTATCTGTTATCGCCCACGGATTATATTGTATGAGACAATTTATTATAAAGATCGATGAATTATGGCAGACCATATCATTTATATTTTATGTAGAATAGAATAAAATAGAACATTTTTTTTATTCCATAGATATAGGTTATAAATAACACTTATTGAAAGTCACTAATGTTTAATTTATCTCTGGTTCGTTGATTAAAAACTACTTTTACGGATTTTATAGCGTTTGTTTTACTATTATTTTTAATTTCCGACGTTTCGGGCGCTTTCCAGCACCCATGGTCACGGGGGACTGAGATGTGTGACCATGGATGCTGGAAAGCGCCCGAAACGTCGGGAATTAAAAATAATAGTAAAATAAACGCGATAAAATCCGTAAAAGTAGTTTTAATCTATGTGTAGTGTTCGCGTAAATATAAGAAATCATTATCTCTGGTTCGGAAAATACCTCTTTCCTGGGAAAAACCAGCAAGAAACCAAGCGGGATATTTTATTTGAAAAAAGAACGATTTACAGTCATTGAATATGTTACACAATATTTAACAACACAAAATAAACTTGAAATAGCTTGGATGCGATCGTTTTATCCCAAGGATTATTAGGCAATACGTATCTAGGTGTGTAGCCAACTTGGTTTACATTTCCCAGTAGGTGAGCAACCTCGGATCATTCCCCGCATACTTCTGTTAGAACTGAAAAATGATACACATATACAGCCCTAGCTCCTACACTAGGAATCCTATATGTCAGGAACTAAGGCACAAACAATAATAACATAAATTCCTTCAATATGTATACGTACAACGTCATATATGCGTATATATATATATATATATATATATATATATATATATATATATATATATATATATATATAAGCACTCCGGTTGCGTTCCGAACGGAGATCCTGTGAAACGATCGGTGAACATAAGCGTATACCCCTCGTATACGCTTATGTTCACCGTGGAGTTTTAGCTGAGTCCAGCATAACCTACTCTGCTCCCGCAGTGAGAGGTGTCCATGAGGACATCCCCACGAAAAAAAAGAGAAAAAACAGTGTTCTTTAACTGACTAGTCCAACTGGGTCGGTACAACTACTAAAACCTTTACATTCTCGTCACTCATTATGTGAAATAACAGCGTTATGCTGATATTTGTGCTGGTCTTCTATGAATATAGGCTCCTTCAGCCTCTGACCAGCTGCAGCCAACTTCAAAATGAAAATCACGATGCGTTATCACTATTGAGGACGAGGATAGAATGCCTCATAGTCTGTAATCGTACTGGCTCCCTATTTTTTTTTATATAAAACGTTACCCCCACTCTAGGATTTTCTTCTGTATCGTGTAGGCAGTTTATGGACATTAATTGTAATTCGTACAAACACTTGTTCCGTGCGGGATTTAAACCCGCGGTCGTCAGCGGCACTCTTTTTTTTTATACAATAAGGGTGACAATCTAGGGCACAGTCCATTTGACGGTAAGTGGATTCTGTGATCCCATAATCATCTACATTTATCCTCGATTAAGAATCGAAAGGCAGATGCGTTGGCAATCCTGAGGACTAAGATGGAATTTTTTATTTAATTTTTTTATTTATTTTAATGTCTCGTTTCCAGTAAAAATCTCTACACTATACACTACACCATACGAAACACAGCTGTAATAAGCTCCTATTTTACGCTGGTATTCTGTGAGAGAGTGGTCCTACCACGGAGGAGTCGACCCATTCGTGCTACAACCATAATACAGCTGCAGCGTGGCAGCTCTACCACGTATAAAATCTTTGCTAAGCCACTACGCCACGGAGCATATACCTATGTTCTTTAGACGGGGACAAAACACTGCTATCTGAGCTGCCTATCGGCAGAAATAGGGGGTGGTAGCTATCCAGACAGATCCCTGGCAAAAAATTGGCTGACCCTGCATGCCATTCCTGGAACTTTCCGCTAATTTCAAATATAAAGCGCTTTTTTATGACGTTGTATATGAAATATCGGAATAATTTGAAATAATACGAAAAGTGCAAACTTGCTCGGTTGCGAAATCTCGAAGTTATGTAAAAAAAAAACGATTTTTATTTTCCAAATGGCATTCAACGTCATTTTTTGAGGTTAAGAGCTGATTAGTTTTTGAAATCGATAAGTAAGACCGTTTAAAAGTTATTCCAAAAAAACGGTTTTAAAATTTTTTATTTTTGACGTTTCTCAAAAACCAATAACTTCTCTATTTTTGAAAATTTGCAATTTTCTTAACGGGAAGTTAAAAAGAAGTCTAACACAAAATAAACTTATGTACTTTCAATATATTTATATAAATACTCGTTTATATTAAAAGACATTTGTTTACATTATTGGTTCCGAACTCATTTGATTAATTTTCATATTACTTTATCAGCTTCTCACTTATTTACTATGCCTATATATTATACAGCTATATAAATGTCTGCTCGACCGGGGAAGGACCGAGCTCTCACAGAATACCAGAGTAAAATAGCAGCTTAATATTGTTGTGTTTCGTTTGGTGAGTGTAGAGAATCGAAGACACTTTTTTAATGGAAATGGTGCATCTCCATTTTATTTCCTGATTAAGGATGTATGTAGATGTCTACTGATCACAGCATCCATCATAAACTATCTGGTGAACGGTGTGCTCGTTTGTAGCCCTTATTCTATTTTTAAAAAACTTGCGTCATTTTATCACCGCATTATCCTAAGGTTGACTAATAGTAAATGCATTGGAGCATTAAGTCCACCTACTCGTATATACATCATATTGTGTTATCAAGTTAAATAAATAAATATTTGTACCGTACACAAAGTCAGGTGATACGGTAAGTTAGCAACAAACAGATGCTGCGCCCAGACGCACGCGAGATGAATGTCTATTGAAGTGCAAATCTAATGCACCGCAAATGCCGGCACGTAGGAATTCTCGATGCCCTACTTTGTCTATCAAACGCGGTATTAGAACATTACATACATATACTGATGTGACTGACTATGTTACATTGTTTTTCATAAGTATTAAAAATATTTTATCAACATCAAAGAATTAGTAGAAAATCAAAAAACTTCAAATAGATTTATTACAAAGGAAGTCTTTAATAAGGTGAAGTAATTATTTCAAATACACCTCATATTTGTATAAATACTAATAGAGAATTAAAGATATAAGGAAATTATCGATATCGATAAGATAATGAAGGTAAGGATACAGCAGCTTTGTAGTAGTTTTAGGGGAAATATTTAGTAGTTTATAAGGTGTTGGTGGTAGATTATATTTTATGTAACATGACCCGTGTATTTGATGACTGCGATGCTTATATGTATAAATGTAACAAAATGTGTTTTAGTGTTTTTGATACTACTTTTAAAGTGTAAGTTTTTCCTTTAAGTATGTAAATTTATTTATAAAAAATTTAATTACAAATAAATACATAAAATTAGTTATGTATGAGTTTAAAGAAAATTATTCGATAGATAAAGGCAGAATAAAAGCATTAGCTTTGTACAAAAAATAAATAAAATAATAATGCCTTTCAGACCGAATTTTGGTCATGAAGGTCAATCTCAACGGAATGTAGCCATATATTAGTGTATGCGCAAGTACTGGTGCACTTTATATTCCCTCACGCTAATAGTCTGATGTAGCACCAACGTCTTTACGTGCTTCCCGAGGTACGGGGATGGAACACTGCCAACTTCTTGACTCCAGGGTGCTACCGACTATTTTATGCGAAAAACCGATTTTGGCCCGATCCAGAATTCGAACCCGATCCGGATCTTATGATCAGCGTCTATGACCACTAAACCAAAAAAAGTAATAATATAAATAATACCACGCTCGTTCCGAGCCTTAAATCAGCTGCAAAGCCGTGAAAAATAGCAAAATAATAATAAATAACAGTATAGTGGCAGTGTAAGAATATTCACTATCCCATGTAATCCCGTGGGTGTCGTGAGAGATGACAGAGGTAAACAAATCAAAAAATGGGTGCAGCAGCAATAAACAGATACCTTATAACGTAAAATTAAAAAGAACATGTTTGCCAAGCGTGACGACTATGGCAAATATCTGCCTAACGAAGAAACCTATGGGGGAGGCTATATTCAGAATATTGCTACGTTCAGAAGTGAACTGCAATAGGCTATCGTAAACGTAAACGGTAACGGTAAAAAAAAATACAAAATATCTCTCTTCCGTTGATTTCAACCCCTTGTCCGTTTGGTGTCCCATGTCAAAAGCTTTTATATAGTAGAATTTTATTTATTATCATTAATAAAATATATTATTAATGCATACATACCGCATTGTCCAAAACTCTTGGATCCGTAGAATCAATAGTCTCCGTGGCCAGCAAAGATATGTTTCTCAAGAAAGTCTTCAGTTCAGCTCCAGCTTTCGCCGTGTACTCCGTGAAGAGGAGCAGAGCATCTGCACTGGCTGAATTAAATTCTTCTACTAGCTCTTTTGTGTATCTCTTTTCTATTTCTTCTTGTTCTTCAGAGTGAGGGGCCACGTCTACGTAAATTTCTGCGTCGTTTGGCTGAAACAATTGGGTTTCAGTAAGAACTCATTGATTGTGGTAAGAAAATAAATATATTTTATAAAATAACTTAACGCCTCTTCATAATATCATGTTTTATAATGTCCTCCAGACCGAATTTCGGCCACGGCGGCTTGCCTCAACGGAGGCTAGCCATCGGCGCAGGACAAGATTATAGTGCCCGAGTGTGGGAATAGAGAGTGTACCTGTGCTTGCGCAAGCAAGCACAGGCGCACTCTCTATTCTCTTACTCTCATAATTCGATGGGACGGTAAACCGACACGATTGGAGAGAAATCAGGTGCAGGACCAACAGCTTTACGTGCTTTCCGAGGCACGGGGGTGAGACACCGCCGACTTCCTGACTCCGGGCAGATTCTCCGGGCGGACTCAGGGCTACTGAGAATTTCTGGACAGAAAAACTCAATAATTGATTTTTTGGCCCGACCACGCATTACTACAAACACTAGACCAACGAGGTCAATATTATGTTGACGATATAAAAAATGTGTTTCAATGCAACACGAGTGTAAAACAAATGATTTAGTTCCTATTTCATAAGCTAGCTTGTGTAGTGGCGGCATCAGATATTACACTAACCCAGGTCATCCTGTGGATGTCTTAAGAGGCATCAGAGGGAATCTGAAACAGGAGATGAGCGACAGCATCTTCGTAATAACATCTCACATTATTAAAATCTGTGGTTGCCAACCCACTTGCCAAGCGTGGCAACTATTGCAAAAACCTCCACTATGTGGCAATCTTAGGGGAGACTATCTCATCTCTATATCTGACTATCTCATATATAATCCTTTCCAAAGCTGTTACTAACATTTAGTTTCATCACCATCTTACTTTACGTATAAAACAAACTCCTTTATGCTATTTTCGGTTGTAGTATTTTCTTTTCAATATTTTTATGTAGTCACGCAATGTCGACAACTATTACTTACGATATATAACACTTTAATTTTTTTAAAACGTTACCCGCCCACACTTGGATATTCTGCCCGTTCCCGGAGATAGTTTACATACACAATGCAACAAACAAACAACAAAACAAACATAGCAAAAGAACAAGTATCCAGATCCGGAACAATTATTTGCAGGCCATACAAACACGTGTTCTGTACGGTATTCGAACTCACGACCGTCAGCGCCATAGCTCATTGCTAAGCCACTGCGCCACGAAGCTGTTTATTAAAAAAAACACGTAAAGTCATATATCTGAGAATACTTGTTGATGACAAATAATTGTAATTGTAATAATTGTAAATGTTATGTTATGCTATTGAACTAGGTTATAGACATAAAAACAAGAGATTTTAAAACGTAAATATCGATAAACATAATCATTTAAGCACAGCCCTACTTGAGATCACTATAACGCTAAACACGTGTACACTTATTACCGAGTATTCTTATAGAAGTCGGATAAGATAAAATATGCTTTTATCGGATGCAATTAAGTGCACTTTGCACTACGATGACGACTGCGTTTTGTAAAAGCTCTTAATTTTCCGTTGTGATATGAAATAATGTAAGCCTTTTATCACACGTGAATTACTTTGTCTATGGCTTAGAATCGTAAAGTACCAGGAATCAAGAATAGAACACTGTAATTTTTAAGCTGTGTAGATTATAAACAATAGCTACTTATTGAAAGTCATTCCGCGGTTTTCAACAAAAAGAGTTAAAGGTTCTTTATTCCACGGGGTACGCTATATATGTTTTTATTTATATTTACTTACTGATTTTTCAGAAACTGCTGAACCGATTTTAAAGATTTTTAATATTTTTTGTACTGAAAACTTCTTTAGAATCGTTGTGATTTGAAACTCAAAAAAACGACACTAAAAAGAGACAAACATCTATAGGATTTAGAATGCGAGAGAATGAGATAGAATACAGTATACAATGTTTATTATTTTATTTATATTTGAATTACATAAACCCTACAATTTTTTATAGGATAGGGTGACAAACGAGTACAGAGTCCCCTGATGGTAAAAGGTTGCTGTGGCCAATAGAAATCTACATCTATCTTCGATTACGAATCAAAATGCAAATGCTTTGTCACCCGTGAGGACTAAGATGGAATGCCTCGTTTCCAGTAAAAAGGGTACCCGGTTCTCTACACATACCATACGAAACACAGCAACATTAAGATACTATTTAACGCCGATATTCTGTGAGAGCGTGGTCCTTCCCCTGTCGAGGCAACCCATTCGTGCTACAACTACTTATACTACTGCTACGCACTCCAGTCGACGACACAACTAGCGCCATCTAGTGTCAGGAACGAGAGCGAGGGGAGCGTTGCAGTTTATGACATCACAAATCTTTCGACCAACAGCGCCACCCGAAGAACTAAGTTTCTAGAAAATCTATACTCGAACTCTCGGTACCTTACGCGTGTTTACTTGAACATTCCGGATATCTTGCTAATTTAAATAAATAGGTGGCGCAAGATGCGATCGAGACAGAGTTTAACTCGGCGACACAAGCGAAGCTTCGGAGCGGAATTAAGTGAATTAGTGTGTTTAATTATTAGTGTTTTTAACTTTAATTTGTATAAAGTAAATTAAAGTGTTAATTTAGGTAATTCTATCGGCAATTTTTATTGTCACGAACCTCAAGCTCGTAACAATTGGTGTCAGAAGTGGGATAAAATAATGCCGATTTTACCTAAGGAGGAAACGGAGGGTGTCCGTACCCGAAGTCAACGCCAGCAGGAGACGGACCAGAGGAGATTTGGTGGTGCAACGCCGCAGATGTCTGAGGGCCAACCACCGGCCACGGAAGCCGGTCCGTCAGCAGCTTCTACGTCTGTGGCACCTGACTTAGGTGCTCTGATGGTGATGCTGCAGCAGCTGCAGAGCGGACAAGAGGAACAGGTCCGCCGACAGGAGGAACAGGCCCGTCGGTTGGAAGATCAGCAGGCGGAACAGGCCCGTCGCTTAGAAGAGCAGCTCAAACGCGATAGGGAGGAGCAGATGCTTCTCATGAAGGACCTTCACGCTACCTTCGGGAAAGAGATAAGGGAGGTGAAGGATAAGGTTGCTCAACATGATAACCGCCTGTCGGAAGCTGAGACCCAAATCAACCAAGTTAAGAAAACGCTGGATGAACTCAAACTTGGAGATGGAATTGCAGCCCCCGCAGTAGCTACTACACCTTCGCTACGTGGGTTCAAGGTACCACCGTTCGACGGGACTTCTTCCTGGTCGGCCTACAAAATCCAGTTCGAGGCCGTCATGGAGGCAAACGGCTGGAATAAAAGCCAGGCCATGACTGCACTCACCTTAGGCCTGCGCGACCAAGCCTTAACTGTGTTGGAAGCTCTCGGTAAGAAAGTGACCTATGAGCAGCTTCTTGAGGCCTTGGAGGCGAGATATGGTGACGCTCACCTGGAACACGTCTTTCGCGCGCAGCTTAAAGATCGCGTGCAACGCATCAACGAAAACCTGCAGCAGTGGGCTCTAGAAGTGGAGAAGCTGGTGCGAAGAGCATACCGGTCTGTACCTGCGCTCATTGAAGGGAACCTGGTGCAGACATTCATCGATGGCATCCGCAACCTGGAAGTCAGAGCTGCTGTGAGGCTCGGGCACCACGAAACGCTTAAGGACGCCTTGGCCCATGCACTGGAAGTGGAAGCCGTGCGGCGGGATCATCGTTCCCATCGCGTCAGGGAGGTTGCAGCAGCTACAGTTCGCGACCGCAACAAAGGATACAGCCCTAGGTGCTATGGCTGTGGGGAAAAGGGCCATCTTCGATCCAGCTGCCCTAAGCGAACCGTGGAAAGGAGAGTTGATCGATCTCGAGAGGGTAGTGTAGCTAACGGCACTGCCTGGCGGCGACAGGATCATCGTTCACCTCACGCTAGGGAGGTTACAGCAGTTACGGTTCACGACCACAATAAAAGATACAGCCCTAGGTGCTATGGCTGTGGGGAAAGGGGCCATCTTCGGTCCAGCTGCCCTAAGCACACCCTAGGAAGGGAAGGTAGACGGTCTCAGAAAGGAAGTGCGGTTAACAGCACCGCCCAGCAGCAGCAGGAATACGACTTTACTATCAGACACTGCAGCAGGAAATCTCACGGCAACGCAGATCCATTGTCAAAAAGACCTTGTCCTGAAGATTGCAACCATTGTACTAGGCAAGAGAGTAAGGAAGTGGTATCCGTGAGGATGCTCAGGATAGACCACCTCAGCAACGGGTGGAAGGACAGCCTACGACATGCACAGCAGGAAGATCCGGACATCAAGCCGATTCTGGGATGGATGAAGGCCCGTCCTACCAAGCCTAAGTGGAGGGACGTCTCAGCGATGAGTTCAATCACGAAAAGCTATTGGGCCCAATGGGACAGCTTGCTGCTTCAGGATGGAGTCCTATGCCGTAAATGGGACAATGGTCGAGGAGACAGCTGTCGTTTACAAATGGTTGTCCCTAAAGCTAAAGTGCCGAATGTTCTACAGCTGTGCCATAATGGTCGTTCAAGAGTCCATCTGGGAGTTAAACGAACTCTACTGAAGGTCCGAGAACAGTTTTACTGGGTCCATTATCGTGACGATGTCGAGGATTGGTGTCGTACATGTACAAGTTGTGCGGCTGAGAGGGGACCTCAGACCCGGAGTAGAGGAGCATCGAAATTGTACAATGTTGGTGCACCACGGGATAGGACATCCCTTGACATTGCGGAGCCAGAGAGCCGGAGCAAGAGAGACTCCTAAGATCGTCCATGTGGATCGCTTGGCGCGTTATTATGGGACCGATAATGCTCGGGACGAGCATGTCTTAGGAGGGGGCAGTGTTACTCTAACTACTGCTACTACGCACTCCAGTCGACGACACAACTAGCGCCATCTAGTGTCAGGAACGAGAGCGAGGGGAGCGTTGCAGTTTATGACATCACAAATCTTTCGACCAACAGCGCCACCCAAAGAACTAAGTTTCTAGAAAATCTATACTCGAACTCTCGGTACCTTACGCGTGTTTACTTGAACATTCCGGATATTTTGCTAATTTAAATAAATAGGTGGCGCAAGATGCGATCGAGACAGAGTTTAACTCGGCGACACAAGCGAAGCTTCGGAGCGGAATTAAGTGAATTAGTGTGTTTAATTATTAGTGTTTTTAACTTTAATTTGTATAAAGTAAATTAAAGTGTTAATTTAGGTAATTCTATCGGCAATTTTTATTGTCACGAACCTCAAGCTCGTAACACTACTAATATAACTGCAGCATGGCTCTACCATGTATAAGAACTACTACCGAAAGTTTCACTTCTACCGCAAGTAAACTGCACACGTGTATGTTTTTATTAAAAAGCAATATAATAATATACGTTGTTAAATAATTTATGGCAGAATTAATGGGCATACAATGTGGCATTATGTCATAAGTTATCAGATAAAATAATAATTTAAAGGATGGCGTTAACCGCATCTCGGCCTTACATTGTTGTTTCGACTTAAATTATTAGTATCAGCATACTCGTTAACTTCGTTGAAGTCAAAATCGTAATCACTTTGTATTACATTGCGTGTTTAATATAGGTTTTCCATAAGAGCTACCATTAATCAAAAAACAATGTACTAAAAAGTTACAATCATTTTAAGAAAAGACAGCGGATAAGTGAAACACGTCACCGTGACTTTGGGTGCTCCAAAAAATAAGAAACGTCGGGGATTAAAAATATCAAATAAGTGTAAGAAAACCTACAAGATTTCTAAGTCTAGTAGATTCTCTTTCTCTAATGATCCTACAGGGTATGTCATCCCGTGGGTGTCGTTATAGGCGATGAAGGAAAATGAAACATGAACAAAGTTAAATATACACCTGAAATAGGGTGAATCAAGCAAAAATACTGCCTGCAGGGATGCTGTGTACGTGGTCGGCGTGATATACTATGAAATATTAAAATCCTGTTACAACTGAATGACAGTAATAGTACCCCTGTTCCAAAATAACTGCCTGTTAGATAATAAGAGGCTTTGTACTATACCATTTCATTTATACCCGCCCTATTCCTGTTATGTCGTGATATGATTCTACTCCATGGTTTTCTAAGTACACGGTCATGCAAAAGTGACCAAGCTAAAGAGTATTGTAATTAGATGACATCTATATAAACGTTATTTAAGGAATAAGAGTGACAAAGGAGCAAACAATCTACCTGATAATACAGGGTGTCCAGTGGCAGATTTCAAATTTTGAAGACTTGTAAAAAAAAAAACTACACCTTTAATACAAACTACATTTATTTTAATATTAAGATAACATATGCGGATTTAATTTTTTGAAAACAACGTTTTCCAAATGGCGACCATCGACCCTGACCCACTCCTCGAGTCGATCACGCATGTTTTCAAAAACGCTTTTACAGAGCGACTTGGGAATCCTGCTAATTTCGGCTCGAATATTTTCTTTAAGTTGTGTCACAGTGTTCGTATTTGTTTTGTAAACGACAGATTTTAGGTATCCCCATAAGAAAAAATCTCACGGAGTTAAATCTGGTGACCTAGGCGGCCACGGTATGGTGCCGTTTCGGGCAATGTTTTTTCCAGGAAATAACTGCCGCACTGCATTCATCGACACACCAGCCTTATGAGCTGTAGCCCCGTCCTGCTGGAACCACGTGTTTTGGTTGATATATGGAGTATTCTGCAATTGTACCCCAAAAAAATTACTTATCATCTCAGCATATCTCTCCGAATTCACCGTTACAGTTTGGCCACGTTGATCTTCAAAGAAATACGGCCCTATTATGACAGACGCAGACATTGCACACCAGACTGTTACTTTAGGTTTATGTAAAGGCTCTTGATGCATTTGTCTTGGGTTGGAAACATCCCAGTAACGAAAATTTTGCCTATTTACATATCCTCCAATGTGGAAATGGGCTTCATCACTAAAGAATATGTTATTCATCCGAGCAGCATTACGAAATTTCAATAACCTCATTTCCGCATAACGTTTTCTTAATGCAAAGTCAGAATCGTGTAAATCTTGAACAATTTGAATTTTGTACGGATGAAACTTGTGTTTTTTTTTTGCATTATAACCTGTAAAGTTGATTTCGTTATTCCCAATGTCGATGAACGTGCACGAAGTGATAAACGAGGACTTTCAATTACAGAAGCCATAACACGTTCAAGATTTTCCTCCCTAGCTACCGTTGGTGTTGGTCCCGGTCCGGATCTATTTAATGCTGATCCTGTAGCTCTGAACCTTGCTACCCAAGACTGAATGAGGTTGATCGATGGTCCATCACGTAATCGACGAATACCGTAACGAGTATTAAACCGACGGCGTGCTTGAGACAGCGAATAACCACTTGAAAAGTACGCCTCGACGGCAAAAGCGTTGTGCTCTCCACTCCACTGCTCCATGGCTACTAAATAATCCGCAGTGCTTGCGCTTCGAACAACCCCCTCCGCGCCCTTCTCGCATGTTGCGTTCGGAAACTAGGCTCATTCAAACTTTGATATCTGCCACTGGACAACCTGTATGTGGATGCTGTGGTCCATAAACGTCTACATTTATTCTCGATTTTCGAATCAAATTGCAGATGTGTTGTCACCCTTGAGGACTAATATGGAATGACATAATTCCAGTAAAAAAGGTTTCTTTTTCTCTACACTTACCATACGAAACATAGCAGCATTAAGCTGCTATTTTACGCTGGTATACGGTAAGAGTGTGGTCCCAGCAGTAGTCCCAGTGTAGCTGTAGCATGTCTCTACCATGTACTACGTCAAACTTGGACGGTAAAATACATTATCTTAATAAAAACTTCATCCAAGTCGTACATTGTTTTATTTTTACGTTACATTTTAAATAGTATACGTATACTATAAATGAAATGTGCTGATTTTATATTTTTGAAAACCAGCGAAAATGTGAGCCGGGGGTGGAGGGAGGGGAGAATTTTCGTCTCCGACCTTTTATAATGTATACAGGTTTGGAGGTGTAGCGGATCCTCGCCTGTAATACATATGTATACCTTGCATTGAGACGAGGAAGCGTTGAGACTATAGTCAACCAAATCTAAGAAATACCTTTTGACATTAATTATTCCGCAATAACTTTGCACAAGCGTACTCACACGATTTAAAATAAACTTTTCCGTAAATCCGAAGAATTATGAAGTTCTCTATTTATATTCCATTACAACGTGTATAGCCTTTTATCACTAATTTAAATTCGAATATTTCAAATAAACCAAAATATTAAAAAAATAACCAGTATCAACTTTTTTACTTGACGTCGTTTCAATAATATATCGCTATGTACCTTACCGTAGTGTTTGGATGATTAAAATAAATTTTATGGGAATAATCTTCAAAAATATTCAAATAATCGGTAAAATATTCAAATAATCGAATAATTTATATTTTTCAATGTATTATTTTTGTTAATAAAAATTTTATTTTCAAAATTCCTCAATTTATATCATTCTTAAATTATATGAATTCCTTAAATTTTATTCATAAAACAATTTTTTTTTGCTTTGTCAATGTAAATTTGTGTTGGCAAAATAATTCATATACAAGGGCACCAAAAAAAAACCCTACGTAATTTCAATCTCCCGCCGTTTCCGGAGCTTACTGTTAATTTTGTGATTTTCTATTTGTCTTCTCATTTTATGACTCGGCTTTAATTTTTTGGACTGTTTCTTCTATATTTATTGAAGCACGTGCCTGTCACAAAAGATGATTGGACAAAAGTGGTAGAAAAAAAAACAAAAAAAATTGATTATGGATGACTTTAAAAGCGACATTATATTTGACTGCATTATGAAAATCAAATAATAATTAATCTAAACAACGACCGCTCAACTGGTTGTACTGAAAGTAATTGAATAAATGTATTTTTAATCTAGCTTGAATCTTAATTTTTTATAACTTTGCTTCTTCTAGAAATAAACAGTAACAAAAATACGAAGAAACTAATAAATATTGTGTTTTAAATAATATATAATAAATTAAATAATATAAAATAATAAACATAACTGTAAATGTTTACCAACTCTAAATAATCGATATCGATATTTTTAAAAAATAAAAAAAATTATGAATCGAATATTGTACTTTCTAATTTTTTGATTGGCATGCTTGTTGCAATAAGTCTGACAGCTGTCTAAATGTATTTCTTAGATTTGGTTGACTATAGTAAGCCTTCCCGTGAAGATTTACTTTTTTATATAATAAGGGGCCGACGAGCATGCGACTCATCTTATGGTGGCTACCGCCGTCCATGATAACTGCAACATCAAGGGAGTTGCAGGTGCATAGCCAGTGGCGTGGAGTGGAGACTTTAGGCCTAGGTGGGGCAGTGTCCTGGGGCTGCCAAGCTCAAGGTGCCCTTCGGCCTCTATGAACGACGATCGAAAAATTTATATAATATCCTAGTTCTATAAAGAATCTTCGACTTTTAGCTACTAAAATTTCTCCAACCTCCAGAACACAAACGTAACATTGTTAAAATAAAATTATCGACGTCATTTTATTGTTTTTTTTTTAATAAAAGAAGGGGTAAACGATCATGCAACTCACCTGATGGTAAGTGTCTAACCAAAACCACAGAAAAGTCGTGCGAGAAAGGAAACTCCTATATTACACAGTAGTAGACCGTCAAACATCCCGATGATGTGGATGGTAATGTGAGTTTTGTCGCAATGTGCGTAGGTAAAATTAGGCGGCTGGAATTAATCTGAACAATTTCAGCACTCCTCGTGGTAAATGCGAGAGAAATAGCAAAGAGATGCAACATCTCTGTCTTCAACTATTCGAGCCATACTGCGGATGCGGTCGAGTGGAATGAAGGAAGGAAGGCGTGGAAGGGGTCACTTTTGTCGTGTTGCAGTTTTAGCCTTGAGCGGAATTTCACCGACCCCCTCCCCCAGAACACGCAGGCCAGCCTGACCATCCACGCTTAGAAAGAATAGAGTAACTTGGGCGTCGATGCTCAGCGAGGCATTCTCCAATAACAGGGATGTTGGTACCCTCCTGGCGTAGTGTCTAATTTAATTTCGCTACCATGTTAAGGGGAGGAAGGAGGCCTAAGCCACCTGCACTTACCAGGCGACGTAAACTTCTACTTCACGCTGGTATTCTGTGAAGTGATAGGCGACATCAAAAGCTGCTGGGTGACTCTATCACTGTTATGTTCTCTACTTTTATTATTAACTGTAATCTATTTCATAATTGTTTATTTTTAACTAGCTTCCGCCCGTGACTTCGTTCGCCTGGTATGGACCATCTTTTATCTAGATGAAAGTATCTTATATCCTACCCAGGTTGAGCACTATCCTTGTGCAAAATTTCATCTAAATCCATCACAAAGAACTACGAAACAAGGAAACAAACTTTCACATCTATAATATTATTAGGAAGTACGATTTAATATTATCTGCTGCGGTACGTTAACTTTACTTGTCTTGTAGTGGACGATAAGGAGCTGATGATGAAGTAGTTTTGCATCTCTAAAGTATTTAGTTAATTTAAATACGGCCCCAATTTCATTTTTGTCCCGGTTTCATAGCTACGCCACTGTACGTATCCGGCCTTTTAAAAAAGAACGGGCTTATTTCTAGAAGGTACTCTTTCTCACGCATCAGATTAGATTTCAGAGTTTCTAAAAATCCGTAATGTCATGCAGACATCGCTAAAAAATCGTTAACTGGCATCACTTTTACTTTTAACGAGCTCGTAAACCATATTTTAAACTGACGGATGCTTACGCACCAAGATCAATGTGTATTCAAGGTTATAAAGTCTAAAAACTATTGAAATTTTTCTTATAATAAATATTATATTATGACGTAAGTTTAAATCCCGTTATATAACGTGAGGATTAATTTGGTAGAATATGGAACTCACAGAATATTATTATTAGTAATGAGCTGTAGTAGCTCAGAGGCTAAACACACGCCGTAATTTACATAGTTAGTACGCGAGCAGGTTTCGATCCCCGTCGGTACCAATAAAATTTTAGTAATGCCGATTTGATCGCTGTAAATTTTACAGTGCTCGAGCAACCCGGGTTTGATCTCCACCGGCACCAATGAAATTGTTAATTACAATTTTAAGTGCTGATTTAACACGTGCTCGACGGTGAAGGAAAACATCGTGGCGTAACCTGTATGTCAGAAATAAGAAAAAAATATTTCGAAGACATGTGAAGTTCGCCATCACGCATTGGGGCAGCGCGGCCGACACTTCTTTGCTCTAAAATCCACTCAGAAATGAGAGCAGGCCTGTGCCTGTGTGCTTATTAAGCTAGTTGTCTGCGACATTGTATATGACAGACCAGACATTGCAGACCATTAGAAAAAAATAATTTTGAAATGTTTGTCATAATAAATGATTGTCGTTTTGGGTGCTTCATGATACCTTGGCCTCTGTCACAAAGCTGCTTTTAGATTTTGAATGTAACTTTTTGATATGAGATAACTGGTAACGTGGCATTACATCCCACCCTGCAGGAGAGATAACGCATCTGCATTGGTGTCTATTGGCCACAGCATCGATGTTATTTCATTTATTTTTGTAAAAAATACGGACCACGCAAAGTGGCGGTGTAAGAATACACTTAGCTACGAGCCTATATCGTTTCATGCGTCGTATGACGCGACAGAGGAAAACGAAACGGGAGAGGGAGATGGCCCAAAACATCCCGTGGATGTCGCTAGAGGAGACAGAGAGTAATCAAACAAGATATGGGCTGCAGCATGTACCTGATAACAGCATAAAATAATAAAACACTGCGGTAGCTAGCCCGCACAGACGTGGCCAATGTCAAATTACCTCCCTACGTGACAATCTAATGGGAAACCTTTTTTCAGCAGTCGACTCTTACTATGCTGTAATGATGAAAGATGATGATTTAAATTTTTTTTTTAATTAAAATAAATTAAAAAAAAATATTTATACAGCTGCTTTGTGGCTCTATCTATACGTAGTAAATATGAATAGCGGAAAACATACAATATAGAAACATATTTCATATATTTATTTTGATGTATTGGTTCTATAGTGTATTCTCGCAACAACCTTGCGCTTATCCTATGACAATCAACAAGGTCGCCTTTGCAATTTTGTGCATATATGCATCCCATTCCGCCAACTGATTTAATTGGATATTTTTAAAGTAAGGACGACAAGCAAGGATACCAACTGCCAGGTAATGAGAAATGGATGCTGTGGCACAAAGACGTATACGTCTAACATCCTATCATTGAATAATGGAGATACACGAGTACACAGTTGATCTGAAGGTAAGAAGATGCTGTGGCTCATAGACATTTACACCTATCTTCGATAAAGAATCATAATACTGATGCATTCCAAATCCTGAAGACTAAGATGGAATGTCCTTTTTCCACTAAAGGGGATTTCTGGTTCTCTACACTCACTATACGAAACACAGCAACATTAATTTGCTATCATACGCTGGTATTCTTCTGTGAGAGGGTGGTCCTTCCCCGGTCGAGTTCATTCGTGCCACAACTGTAATATATTTACCACGTATAATTCTCCTCTTTTAATGCAGACAGTTTCTTACAACTAAAATCAAATGCGTCATAAAAAATAGAGGTTCCCAAGCACCGCGTATCACTTGAAATTGTGTGTAAAACTTTGTTGCTGGTAGGCATCGCGTACTATAAAACTTGAGGCGATCGCTCAGCGGAGAGGCCTCAGATTTTGTGGGAAAATATCCTGTGTCAAGCTCCGACATCGTCTATCTTATTTTGACATTTGATATAATTTAGTTTATCTGTGTACACCTAAGAACTGTCGACGTATTCTATTACAGTCTTCTATGTATGTATTGTAACGCCTGTTTGAACGTGTTAGAGTTGCATTTACGTTAGATGTGTAAACTGATTGTTTTAAACCTGGGTGAGGGAGTAACAGTGGAATGGGCAAACAGTGTTGCTCCGCGTGGGTAAATAACTTCTTATCTGGAGACACGTGCTCTTGATCTAAATTGAATTGTATTGTTATTTACATAGCAGAAGGGCTTCTGCATTCAATTTGTTATTTCGAGTTCTTTTTACTATGTTTCCATATTTCTTAATTATATTGAAATAAAATGAAATTATGTTAACATGTTCGTTAATCAACTACCGTTTCAAAATAAGGTTCTCTGTCCAAAAATAGAACTACGAAAGAATAGTATAGTAGTATTTTATTTTTGTAATTTATAAAAAGTTGATATTGATTTCTTAAATTTACGCGAACACTACACATTGAATAAAACTAAATTTACGGATTTTATCGCGTTTATTTCACTACTTTTACTTATTTTTAATTCCCGACGTTTCGGGTGCTTTACAGCAACCATGGTCACGGGGGGGGACTGAGATGTTTGACGTCCCAATGTCATAGTTAGTCCGGCTACCTTCAGTTTTTGAATATTAATTTTTGGTCCGATTTACGCAAAACGAGCTTATAGTATCATGAAGTCTTGCAGTGGTATGCTTAGGTTTGGGTTTAATTTTGTTAATTATAGGATCCCAAGCAGGTGGAAGCACCCATCCATCTTCTCTATTGAAATTTGGATGTTTTTTAATTTCAATAGCCTCGCGTATCATCCTTGGTAGGAATCGGTGTTCTTTTGCGAGAATTTGTGGTTTATCAAATCGAATGTAATGGTGGGGACGATCTTGAACATGTTCGCAGACTGCAAACTTCCCGGAGCGTCGGTGCTTCACGTCAGCTATATGTTCTTTCACGCGGGTTTTTATGGATCGTTTTGTTTGACCTATGTAAGAGAGACCACATTCACAATCTAACTTGTACACTCCTGCATCTTGTAGAGGGATATTACACTTGACGGATGGTAAAAATTGACTAATCTTCTTCGGCGGCTTGTAGTATGTTTTAATGGAAGCTCGCTTCAAGATGTAGCCAACCTTGTCTGTGACTCCTCTGACATATGGTAGTACAGCAGGTACACGCTCGACTGTGGCCGGCTTCACTCGGTCACTGTGACGTAGGCGCGGGACCCGAAGCTTGTTGTCTTGCAATACTTGCTTGACGTGCTGAAGTTCGGCGGCCAGATGCTTTCTGTCACAGATCCCTCGTGCTCTCTGAAACAAAGATTTACCCACGGTAGCTAACTGTGAAGGATGATGGTGAGATTCACCATTTAAATATCGGTTGGTATGAGTCTTTTTTCTATACACAGTGTGACCAATTGTGTTATTAGGATTTCGAATGACTAAAACATCTAAGAAAGCTAAAGAATTATTTGCCTCTAACTCCATTGTGAATTGTATTTTAGAGTTTATAGAGTTAAGGTGGTTTAAAAATGCAGTTACTTTGTCAGATGGTAAAATTGTGAAAGTATCGTCTACGTACCGCTTGTAGAATCTTGGATTTACAGGAGCAGTAAGAAGGGCTTTCTCCTCGAAGTCCTCCATGAATATGTCAGCGACTATGGGAGATACAGGTGAGTCCATCGCCACACCATCTACTTGCTTGTAGAACTCTTCCTTCCACAATAGATAGCCAGATGTGAGGCAGTGTTTGAGTAATACTGCATATTCAGCAGGCATGTTATTATATTCTAGCTTCCTAGTTACAATTGATATGCAGTCTTCAATAGGTAGGCATGTGAATAGTGACTGAACATCAAAACTGACCATAGTTTCATTGTCAGCGAGATGTAGGTCTTTTATCTCACTAACAAAATGGTATGAATCCTTTGTGTGCGCTCTGGTATGTCCTCTCAGTGGTGACAGTACTTTTGCCAAGTGTTGTGCCAGCTTATAAGTTGGTGAATCGATCTGGCTCACTATAGGACGTAGTGGAGCGTTTGGTTTGTGTATCTTTGGTAACTCATACAACCTCGGTGGTTTGGTACATGATGGTATTAGCGAATTCACGTCGAGATTTAATTTTTCGGAGTATTTCTTTATTAAATCGCTAGTTGCTTTAAGCGTGTTAGTTGTGGGGTCTGTTTTGACCTTTTTGTATGTACTTTCGTCCGATAAAAGCTGTAGTATTTTAAAATTATACTCTGACGTGTCCATTATTACCGTAGCATTTCCTTTATCCGCGCGGAGAATCGTTAGCTCTGGTCTGTTCCGTAAGTTAATCAACGCTGTAACTGAAATTGAATTAAAAATAAGTAAAAGTAGTGAAATAAACGCGATAAAATCCGTAAATTTAGTTTTATTCAATGTGTAGTGTTCGCGTAAATTTAAGAAATCATTATGTGAAAGAGTACGGACTGGTAATAGCAAATAAAATTCGCCGATTACAAGATCTTAAAACCAAGCGCGCAAGATATATAACATCTTTAAATTTCTTGAAGAGATGCAGAGACCATAATCTCATTCCTACGTGTGTCAAAATATCAACAAAAAAGGACATTCGAGGAAGCGCAAAGATCTTAAATCAGGCAAGTAAAAAGTTGTTACGAACGGTGATTCAGCAGAAACGGTTCGATTTACATTTCATAAACAACACCATAGACAATTTGTTCAGTGAACTAAAGACAGTTTTAACGACATTTGATTTTAATAATTGCATCGAAACTTTAAACAAACGAGAAACAGCAAAATACAATGAATGCAAAAATAAACAAATAGAAAAATACCAAAAATTAACAATCAAATCAAATGCCAACCATCTAAGTCAACGTCAGAACGAAACACAACCGTTGACCACAGACGCAAACAATAAACAGCGCACGGTCTATAATCTGTCAAAACATACACTGGACGAACCAACAATAAAGGTGTTAGCGAAGGGAATGAATTTCGCATTAACACCGCGAAAAATCCCGTACGAAGAAATTATCTGCAGCGTTGAGGATTGTCTGTTTAAAAATAATATTGGTAAGGAAGATTTGGAGTCTATACGTCAAGATATTTCGTCCTTGTTACGTCGTAGTTCAGTGCCGAAACCAAACCTTCCTAAAGACGAACTTACAGCGTTGATTAACTTACGGAACAGACCAGAGCTAACGATTCTCCGCGCGGATAAAGGAAATGCTACGGTAATAATGGACACGTCAGAGTATAATTTTAAAATACTACAGCTTTTATCGGACGAAAGTACATACAAAAAGGTCAAAACAGACCCCACAACTAACACGCTTAAAGCAACTAGCGATTTAATAAAGAAATACTCCGAAAAATTAAATCTCGACGTGAATTCGCTAATACCATCATGTACCAAACCACCGAGGTTGTATGGGTTACCAAAGATACACAAACCAAACGCTCCACTACGTCCTATAGTGAGCCAGATCGATTCACCAACTTATAAGCTGGCACAACACTTGGCAAAAGTACTGTCACCACTGAGAGGACATACCAGAGCGCACACAAAGGATTCATACCATTTTGTTAGTGAGATAAAAGACCTACATCTCGCTGACAATGAAACTATGGTCAGTTTTGATGTTCAGTCACTATTCACATGCCTACCTATTGAAGACTGCATATCAATTGTAACTAGAAAGCTAGAATATAATAACATGCCTGCTGAATATGCAGTATTACTCAAACACTGCCTCACATCTGGCTATCTATTGTGGAAGGAAGAGTTCTACAAGCAAGTAGATGGTGTGGCGATGGACTCACCTGTATCTCCCATAGTCGCTGACATATTCATGGAGGACTTCGAGGAGAAAGCCCTTCTTACTGCTCCTGTAAATCCAAGATTCTACAAGCGGTACGTAGACGACACTTTCACAATTTTACCATCTGACAAAGTAACTGCATTTTTAAACCACCTTAACTCTATAAACTCTAAAATACAATTCACAATGGAGTTAGAGGCAAATAATTCTTTAGCTTTCTTAGATGTTTTAGTCATTCGAAATCCTAATAACACAATTGGTCACACTGTGTATAGAAAAAAGACTCATACCAACCGATATTTAAATGGTGAATCTCACCATCATCCTTCACAGTTAGCTACCGTGGGTAAATCTTTGTTTCAGAGAGCACGAGGGATCTGTGACAGAAAGCATCTGGCCGCCGAACTTCAGCACGTCAAGCAAGTATTGCAAGACAACAAGCTTCGGGTCCCGCGCCTACGTCACAGTGACCGAGTGAAGCCGGCCACAGTCGAGCGTGTACCTGCTGTACTACCATATGTCAGAGGAGTCACAGACAAGGTTGGCTACATCTAGAAGCGAGCTTCCATTAAAACATACTACAAGCCGCCGAAGAAGATTAGTCAATTTTTACCATCCGTCAAGTGTAATATCCCTCTACAAGATGCAGGAGTGTACAAGTTAGATTGTGAATGTGGTCTCTCTTACATAGGTCAAACAAAACGATCCATAAAAACCCGCGTGAAAGAACATATAGCTGATGTGAAGCACCGACGCTCCGGGAAGTCTGCAGTCTGCGAACATGTTCAAGATCGTCCCCACCATTACATTCGATTTGATAAACCACAAATTCTCGCAAAAGAACACCGATTCCTACCAAGGATGATACGCGAGGCTATTGAAATTAAAAAACATCCAAATTTCAATAGAGAAGATGGATGGGTGCTGCCACCTGCTTGGGATCCTATAATTAACAAAATTAAACCCAAACCTAAGCATACCACTGCAAGACTTCATGATACTATAAGCTCGTTTTGCGTAAATCGGACCAAAAATTAATATTCAAAAACTGAAGGTAGCCGGACTAACTATGACATTGGGACGTCAAACATCTCAGTCCCCCCCGTGACCATGGTTGTTGTAAAGCACCCGAAACGTCGGGAATTAAAAATAAGTAAAAGTAGTGAAATAAACGCGATAAAATCCGTAAATTTAGTTTTATTCAAAGTTGATATTACCTAGCATAGCATATACAGAACGCAAAAATACAACAGATGTTGCATGCCCATGCATTTCCTATCGCATTTATCACGGAGAGTGTACACAGGAATTATTTGGCCTTCTAACTCCATCATCGCAAATCGCGTCAAAACTCGTGATACTATTCACACCTTCCAGCTATTGAGTTATATGTACTAGGTACTAGCCAAACGAAAAATGTGCCCTACTCTGTATCCGCGTATGCGTGGGAAACAGTAGAGTCGCGCATGCGCAGTTGATATAAACGCGCGAAAATTGTCATAATATAATAATAATTATTTATTTAGATTGTATTGTTAATACATTAATTTAAAATTATTATTAACGCCGCTCTGCACTGCATGAATATCGAAGCCACAATAACAGGTGTACGGATTGCAGTACAGTTCAGTTGAACATAGTGAGTGTTTGGAATGCGAAATCCAGTGCGTATATATCGATGGTTTCGATGCTTGGCGGTACACCGCAGTGCGATTTACTAAGAGCTTAATTCACCGCGCGACATCTTTGTGGAATCGACGAGTACCGACGATTTTGCCCGACCGGGAACGACTAAGGAACGTGCACGAAATGAGCTTACTCCTTTTTAAAAGGCCGCTAACGCACCCGCAATTCTGCTTTTAGCGGTTGACACTTTCGAACTTACCATCAGATGAGCCGCGTGCTCCGTTTGTTCCTCTTATTAAAACAAAAATTATTACGGCGAGCGCTTTATCACTGAGTTATCACGCCTCATTTGTGTTTGCGCTCAAATATTACCACGCGATGGATTTAGGTCTCATCGAATTCAACAATTTCTAATGTACAACATTGCCAAATTAAATTAACATGGGATGACGATTTATAACTCGACTAATTTTAAAACTTCCTTGTGACATCATTAAAACATGAACCTGCGTCAGTCAATGCACTGTTAATTTCAATATTAACTATCGTTTGCGTAGCGAGCCGTGGTAGCTCAGACGGTAAACGCTCGCTGTAAATTTCACAGTACGCGAGCAACCCGTATTCGATCCCCGACGGCACCAATGAAATTGTTGAATAGAATTTTAAGTGCTGATATACCACGTGCTCGGCAGTAAAGGGAAACATAGTACTGCCAGCATATCATAGAAATAAAAAATAAAAAATGTTGCGAAGATATGTAAAGATCGCCAACATGCATTGTGGTAGCGCGGCGGTTACTTTCTTGCCCTAAAACTCTCTCAGAAACGAGAGAAGGCCTGTGCCCAACAGTGGGACGTATATAGGCTTTAACTTCATCGTTTGCGAATTTATGTATGTAACTACTCTAAGAGAATTTGTTTCAATGAAATTGACATTCGAGATTCCATGTTTGTTAGTTATATTTTAAAAGCAATGTTATATTTATTTTTGTAAGTTGGTAATATAATACCGCCAATTACATTATTGACAACCAAGATTTGTAAATAAACATGCATCCACGCTACTAATAGTGCTACTCCCACCACTACATTAAAATGATACTATTACTATTTATTTCATGTTCATCGTTCATATCGTAATTCGCGCAAAGCTGGGAATATTAAGATAGCATTTATAGATCTACTTCAGTGTTCTCAGACGCTACCATTGTCACAAGTGCCTGCATCTATTGAACATCCTTGTGTAGCAAATCATACTGCGTTATAAAATGCTACAAGCTATTAGTGTGACTTATAAACTAACGATCAACGCCATTTGTCATTTGTCAAAATGTTTAGTAATAGTTACGTTTTTTTTTTTAAATTTGCAAAAATTACATATAAGTACGTTCACGTTTAAATTTAATGTAACGCTTCTGTGCACGGAAAAATTATAGTACCGGTTCCAAAAGCGCGACCTCTCTACAGAAAAAAACTGGCAAAAAAGGACATAAATACTTTCCTTTCTTTGTCAGAAAAAAGGTGATAGAAAAAATAAGTACCACTAAGTTACTTTACTTTTCGTTACAAATGATTAAATTGTAAATTGTATTAGCTGATAACTAGTTCAAATATACTTTTACTCCTAAGTCTTTTATCTTATAATATTCGTATATTTTATCATGGCTATGTTATAACTTAAAAAAATGACTACCAACGTGGTCACAAAATGGTAGTACTCTACGTCGATTTTTTTTTCGAAACTCCTAATACATTATTTTTTAACAGTTATTTTGATTTTCTAATGTAGAATAAGGGTGACAAAGGAGCAAACAGTCCACCTGATGGCATGTGCATGCTATCCTCGGTTAACAATAAAATCAAATTGCAGATGCGTTACCCCTGAGAACTTCGTTTCCAGTAGAATAGGGTTCCTACACCTACCATACGAAACACAGCAGCATAAAGCTGCTATTTTATGCTGGTATTCTGTGAAAGTGTAGTCTTTCCTCAGTTGAGCCTATCCATTCGTACTTCAACCATAATGTAGCTGCAGTCATTGTACCACGTAGATTTTGTCTTGGTCATGAAATAAATAAATAAATAAAAATAAAACAATTTTACAAATTGCGCCTAAGTTGACTACGTTCGAACACTTACATTAACGAAGGCATTTACTGAAGTTGAATTTGTTGCAATTGCGCTTTTGAATTCATATGCTCTGCTAGTCCTCGCTGGGTTGCAGTTTTTGAATCTCAACCGAAAACAATATAAATATACCAGTACCTGGATGACCTGCCTACATTTAGATACAAATTATGTACTAATGAAAAATGAATAATATATAACTCTCCGGACACTAAATATAATGCAAATCGTTGGAGCCGTTTCCGAGATTCCAATTATGTATATATATATATATTAAGTGTACTCCTAATTTAGTCCATTTTCAATATATCGAAAATTTGGTCGATAATCTTTCAACTAGGACGTCCCTTTCGGACTCTTCCGTTCACTTTTGCAACATAAATTTGCTTTGTCACTCTTTCCTCATTCATTTTTTTATTCAAATAAAAATGAAAAACGAGCATATTACATGTGGTAAGACGCTACGGTATATAAACATCTCCGTCATTCATCTATGAAGAATGAAAACCCCTGAAAACTAAGATGGATTGCCTCGTTATTAGTAAAAAGGCTCGACTGGAGATGAAACACGCTTGCCAGCACCAGCGTAAATTAGCAGCTCAATAACACAGCAGGTGTTTCGTATGGTGAGTGTCAAGGTAACCAGATACTCTTTTTACTGGAAAGGAGGCATTCATCGTAGTCCTCAGTGGTGACAACGCATCAGTATTTTGATTCTTAATCGGGGATAAATGTGGGTGGGCCCCAGCATCCACTTACCATCAGGTGGACTGTGTGCTCGTTAGTCGCTGTTACTCTATAAAACAAGTGATATAATTTTGCTATCCTGGATATCTACAGGACAATAGAAAATAGGCTTTATTACGCTAAGTCAATGCACCTTAGGGTTTTCTCTTCAAACCAAGTCTGTTCATTTTGTGATCGTAGGTTAATTCACATATTTGCATAACAAAGTATAAGGTAGGTTCTATATGCTGCATACAGAATTTTAAGTTTATAAGTGCAACATAATTCATTAAAATTAAAATTAACAACTTGACTACGACTTTTTCACCACTTAGCATGGGATTTCGTCAAGCACTGGATTGTAATTAAAAAAACTGTCAGTCGTAGGACTACACGTCAGAAGTGAAAACTTCTAATTTTAACAAATTTGTAAACGTTTTTTTTGACTTGTTAAGAAATACTTTAGGTAATATTTTTTATTACCTAAAATATTTCTTAACAAGTCAAAAGTAATATTTTTTATTAGAAATTATTTCTATCGGCGTATTAATATAGTATATACATGAAAAAGAATAATTATTCTCTATATAATACAAACAAATTTATAAATACATATCAACCTTATAAAATTTACAATTGGATTTTCATCATTACTTTCGTCAATTTTATATATCTAAGAGTGATGTTCACGCGAGTTCAGTGCTTTTCCCCCATCCCAAAAGTGCCCAACATGCCCAAAGAAGTTTCCATTTCCAAAAATTTCACTTCAATAACATAAAGACCTTACACACACTAACCTGTACACGAGCATAGACGCTCCCGACTAGGGCGACGAACGCGAAAACCCGAACGAGGTATATACTCGCGAACATAATGCGGACCGCGCTCGACTCGCGACTACTGTAGACTGCGGCCTGAACGGTTTTCTTTTCAGCGTTCGAATTATGCAGACGCGTCAAAATCCGTGACGCTGCGAGGCTGTACAGACGAGTGCGAAAGCCGATTTCATGAAACAATACTCGTGGTACAGTGATGCCCTGATATTAAACCAGCGTATAAAGGATAGTCATTTCTTATATTTACGCGAACACTACACATTTAGCCGCATAGTTAACCGCGGTTACCACAGAATCTATGGTAGCCGCGGTTAACTATGACATCTGGACGTTGAACATCTCAGTCCCCCCCCCCCCTACCCCGCGTGACCATGGGTGCTGTAAAATGCTCGAAACTTCGGGTTTATACAAAAGTTAATATACGCGGTAAAATCCGTAAAAACTTGTATTACTTATAAAGGATAACCAGGGTATAATGTATTAATGATAATAATGCCCCCCTGATAGAATTTCCGTCAAGGCGGTCAGTCTTCACGGAGACTAGCTATCTGCTCAGGACAGCATAGTGCCTAAGTGTATGCGCAAGCTCCATTCGCTCACTCTCACAGTCCGATGGGACGCCAAATTGACCTGACTTTGTTTGTTTTTATTGAACGTGCTTTCAGATGCACGGGGAGGGGAGGGGGTAACACCACCAATTGTCTGACTCTGGGCTGCTAGTAAGAATTTCTTAACAGAAAAACTCAGTGACTTTTTTTTGACACGACCCGTGATTTCAACCGGGGACCTCGTCTTCAGCCTTCCGAATAACCACTAAAAAGAAAAAACTGCTGGGTTGGCAACCCTGCCTGACAAGCGTGGCAACTATGGCAAATGTCCTCCCTATGGTCCCATCTATGTTCAGCAGTGGACCTTTAATATGCTTCTAAGGTAAGAAAAGGTAAAAAAGTTCTAACCCACTCTGGTAATTTCCCTCTATCGGAACCCGGAACATTTTTTTATAGACCATACAAACGCTTCGTAAGGTCGTTAGATCTGCGGCATCGTATCCCTGTAAAAAGAATTGGAAACACAAAAGTGTGGTGTGGTGTGGCTTAACGTTCTTCTTTGTTTTCTTTACGAACCCATATAGGTTCCATTTAATGGCTAGCGATAGAACAGAATAGAATAGGATAGAATATGTTTGAATGGGATAAAACAGAATAGAATAGAATGGAATGGAATAGATTAATTTTATTTAATATAGTTTACATGTAATTCTTATTGAAAGTCATGTTTACTTTTACCACTGCTTCGGAAAAATACCTGTGTTTTGGGAAGTACCAGTAAGAAACCCAGCGGGACTTTTTTTAAATAAAATTAATTTATAATATATTATGTTACACAATTAGTATGAAGACATTAGAAGCAGCATGGTGGCGACCCCCTCATTCTCGGGGGTTATTATCAATCATGTACTCTTTAGTAGTGTAACATATACATAACATATAAGATTGATACATCCACAACATATGAGACCCGATAACCATTTTTAGTAAGGCTTTCCTAAAGTGGGGGAGTCATGATTTTTAATAGCCGATAAAAACAAATGATTTCTCCGACATACAAGTTTCATCACGTTATCATTCTCCACCACTGTGCGTTTTAGTAGGAGTTTTGTTTCTCAAACAACCTCTTGTTTAAATCGTCTACCACCGGAGATTTTTCCGGACCATTACGATTTAAGGACCTTCAAGAAAAAAAGCTTACTGCTTTTCAAAAGGCTGGCAACGCACCTGCAATTCTCCTGGTGTTGCAGTTCGTGCGCGGCGGTCGACACAAGCCACCAGGTGGGCCGCATTCTCGTTTGCCCCCTATCCAATAAAAAAAATACTACCTCGCACTTGGTTAATAAGCACTTAAAACAGCGGATAATATCAGTGGTGTCGACCTCGAGAATCGAACTCCAGATACTTGCATACTGAATCATGAACATGAACATACCGCATCATACCCTGTTGTATATATTTTATATTGTTTTATAGAATAAGGATGACAAATGTGCACACAGTCCACCCGATGGTAAGTAAGATAGTACTCTACATTCACAATACAAAACACAGCAGCATTTAGCTGCTTTTTTTCGCGCCGACCCGATCGAGCCGACCCATTCGTATCACAACCATCATACAGTTGCAGCCGTGCAGCGTGTCTCAACCACGTAGCAACTTAGCCGCTGCACTTCTAAGATAGAGACATTTTTTAACTAAAAAGATGTAAATAAAACAAGGTTGAAGAAAATAGTTTAAAAACAAGTACGTATGCACAAAAAAGGTAAACATAAACCAAAGAGTTCATTAAATATGTCTATCTATTGACTATATGGCTGATCTACGAACACGTCATCAGCAAAAGTATGATAAATAGATACGTACAGTCTATAAATGGTATGATTATGTTCTTATCATATTAGTTATTATATATTAATTTCCTTCACAGTGTATTACGTGATTAATCAGCACTTAAAATAGCAATTGAAATTTTTACTAGTGCCGGCGATGATCGAAACCGGGTTGCTCGCGCACATCGAGTACGGCGAGCACGTAACTTCTGAGCTATTGCGGCCAGGTTTACGGTACTGACTGTGGTTTGAATTCATTCGACTACTGCTGGAATATTTCTTGTACATGTTTGTACAAAATAATGATGACAAACGAGCCCGATTATTTGTAAATGGATGTTGTGGCCGGAGATAACTTCATCTAATCACGATTAAAAATCAAAACACCAACACTTTGTCAACCTTTTGTTGGGATCTATAGAATGCCTCGTTTGTAGGTGGGTCTCCGATTCTCTACAGCCATCATAGGAAATAGAGATATTTTACTCTGGTATTCTATGAGAGCGTGATCCTTCACCGGTGTAGCTGAACCCTTCGTGTCGCAGCCGTCATACAGCTACATCATGACTTTAATCATATTAATAAATCATCGAAGGCTTTTTAAATTTAATTATTCTTGACGAAAATACCGAACTATCTTAATGCGATGTACTATTCTATAATATTTTATCTAATCTAAGTATACAATAGGCGCTTCGTGAAGTCTGCAGTATTTCAAAATGTTCAAGATCGTCCCAACATATTCAGGATTCAATGTAAAATTGAAATTAGTTTTATTCAATGTAAAATTGATATTCGTTTTATTCAATGACAAATTTAAATTATTTTTATTCAATGTAAAATTAAAATTAGTTTTATAATGTAAAATTGAATTTATTAACATTAAATATCAGAAAATATTTTTATTCAATGTGTACTATTCGTGTAAATATAAGAAATCATTAGTAAGTACCATATCGATAATTCTTTAAAAAAACATTGTTTTATAATCTCTATACATAAAATCAATCGCCGTTAGTCTAGCTAAAACTCAAAAACTGTTTGACCTCGATGGCTTAGATTCATATTTGGATCCGGAAGGTGGCGCTGTTGTTAAGATTCAGAAATCAATCCGTTCGAAGTCTGGCAGTTTTTTTTACAAAACTAAAGTGAAAACGAACTTACAGCCCACCTGCGATGGTAAATGGCTGCAGCATTCTGTGAACACCTGCAATCAACATCGAACAAAGACGGCAGCAGCTGTGTTGTCACCAAAGAGTACTGAGCCTCGCTGGCTCTCTTTACCCTTCAGACCGGAACACGGCAATGTGGCTGTGGCCCAGGCTGAAGAGGAATCCTATCACCTAATAACTCCCCTTCCGTCCCCACAGGGAAATAATATAGTTTAGAAAGAAAGAAAAATTATTTTTTACAACAAACATCAACGCAAATGTTACAAAAGATATTTTGCACCAAATAACTTCTAACTGGCAGAAGTGGAGTCCTACCACTTAATAACCCCCCCCCCCTTTCATCTCCATAGGAAAATAATATAGTTTAGAAAAAAGAAAATTTATTTTTACAACCAACACCAACACATATATGTTACAAAAGATATTATGCACCAAACAACTTACAGACTCTACTAGGTAGAGTCCAGCTTGTAAGGAATTATTTTCAATTATCAATGCACATGGCTGGCGAACAGTTGATCTCGATACTTACCTTACATATTGTTTGACGTTGCTTCTTACGACACTTGAAATCACGATCATCTATACACATAAATAAAATTAGTGTCTGCCTGTAACATGAAATATTTTTTTTATAGAATAAGGGTGACAAACGAGCACACAGTCCACCTGATGGTAAGTGGATGCTGTGGCCCATAGACATCTACATTTATCCTCGATTAAGTATAAAAACCGCTGAGGACTAAGATGAAATGCCTCGTTTCTAGTAGAAAAGGGTCTCTGGATGGATCTATACTTATCAAACGATACACAGTAGTGTTAAGTTGCTATTTGACGCTGGTATTCTGTGGGAGCGTGGTCCTTCCCCGGTCGAGCCGACCCATTCGTGCTTCAACTATAATATACTTACAGCATGGCTCCACCACGTATAAAAATAACTGGCTTATCTAGCCCAGGGGGTTATCTGCATACTGTCGAGACAAACAACCAGAGATAAATTTTTTTCTGTTTGTCTGTCCGTGCAGGCTTGTCTTCAGAATGGCTGAACCGTTGTGATGAAACTTTGTGAACAGATAGAGAGTAATGCCAGGTAGGATCTGGGTTATATTTTATACCCGAAAAATCCGGAATTTAAAAAAAAGACAAATGGTACTTCATTATCTCGAAATCTAAATAACGCCACATTATTAGGTCTTACCCAGGCGAATCCAGTGTGAATCACTAGTCTAATAATAATAATGCCCTCCAGACTGAATTTACGGTTAGAAAGTATGTTTTTTACGTGGTAGAGCCACGCTGCAGCTATATTATGGTTGTAGCACGAATGGGTTAGCTCAACCAGGGAAGGACCACGCTCTCACAGAATACTAGCCTCAAATAGCAGCTTAACGCTTCTTTGTTTCGTTTGGTGAGTGTAGTGATCCGGAGACCCTTTTTACTTGAAACAAGGCATCTTAGTCCTCACGGGTGGCAACGCATCTAAATTTTGATTAGTTATCGAAGATAGATGTAGATGACTATGAGCTATAGCTACCAATTATCATCACTTGGACTCCCCATTACTTTTTGCTACCCTTATACTATAAAGAAAATTCTAAATGGAAACTAGCCACGCATAGAAAAATATTATCTTCTCTTGATGAACAGAGTGCATTCTCCATAACTTTACTGTAATAGTCCGATAGGACTGCAAACCGATTGACTGAACTCTGACTGAACACCTAACTGAACATCTGATTTCTCTTCGATCGAGTCAAAGAGAAATCGGGTACAAGACCAACGGCTATTCCTGCTCTCTTAGGCACGGGAGTGAAACACCGCCATTTTCTAGTCTCCGGGCTGCAACTGAAAACCCCAATAACTTATTAACGGCCAGACCGAGGAGTCTTATCCGGAACCATCAGATCAGCGGTTGCGCCAGTGATTGTAACACTAGCCCTACATATCATTAAAATGACTCATTATATTAAATGCATACTTAGATTTTCTTTAGTAGACTGCCGCATCAATTGCCAATGCATTTAAATAAATACAACCACTTAAACTACCTCACTTATTTTTAAAACATTATTATTTCTTGTAGGTATTTACTTTTTTTATAACTCAATAATATATGGTTTTTAATTATTCTATAGATTATACAAAAATCGACTAATCGTATTTGCAACTAAGGTTAGCAAATCCTTACTGTTGACTAGTTAGAAAAAATCAGCGAGTTGAGATTAAAATTTTCTTTGGATTTTTTTCTCACTTTGGCTAAAATATAACACGGTAATGGAGAACCTTTCAAAAAATCCCACAAGTATACCAAATTTTGTATCACTGATTTGTGGTTCTGCATAAGAATCCCAGGACTGCCCAATAATAACCTATTGGGTATTTCTGTTAAGAAGCTCTCAGTTGCAGTCCGGAGCCAGAAATTGGCGGTTTTTCACACCCGTGCCTAAGAAATCACGAATAGCCACCGGTTCTGCACCTGATCCTACACCGGTCGAGTCGGATTGCACTCCTATTGGATTATTAGAGTAACGGCTTAGAGAATGCATTTAGAGAATGCTAGAATGCGGAAACAACGCTCTCACAGAATACCAGCGTAAAATAGCAGTTTAATACTGCTGTGTTTCGTATGGTGAGTGTAGACATCCGGAGACCGGTTTTACTGGAAACGAGGCATTCCATCTTAATCCTCAGAGTTAACAACTGCGTTTTGTTTCTCAATCGAGGATAAATGTAGATGTCTACGGGCCACAGTACATCCATTTATAATCAGGTGGACTGTGTGCTCGTTTGTCACCTTTTTCTATAAAAAAAATATTTCATGTTACAGACAGGCACTATTTTTTTTATGTGCATAGATGAGTCGGATTGTCGTGTAATATGATACGCAGCGTCAACAATGTAAGGTAAGTATCGCGATCACCTATTCGCCCGCCATGTGCATTGATAATTTTAAAATAATTTCTTACAAGGTAGACTCTACCTGGTAGAGTCTCATGTCCAGAAGTAATATCTATATACATCTACATTCTTTTTTTTACCCACAATATGAGTATAGTTGAAGCACGAATGTGTCGGCTCAACCGGGGAAAGACCACGCTCTCACAAAATAGCAGCGTCAAATAGTAGCTTAAGGCTGCTGTGTTTCGTATGGTGAGTGTAGAGAACCGGAGACCCTTTTTACTGAAAACGAGGCATTCCATCTTAGTCCTCGCAGGTGACAACGCATCTGCGTTTTGATTCGAAATCAAAGATGGATATATATGTCTATGGGCCACAGCAACCACTTACCATCAGGTGGACTGTGTGCTCGTTTGTCACCCTATCCTATAAAAAAGTAATAGTAATAGTTGTAGTCGTAGTTGCATATACGTCAGCACGTGACTCACTAGAGGGCGCACTAAAAACCAGTTTCGTGGATAACACCAGGAAATTATGTTGATTGTAGTTATTTATACCAAACCCGTACACATAATGAAGCTTTGATTGAATTGTTTCTCTTTTGTTTAGAATTAAGTTTTCTTTTATGTTTGTAGTTAGAAGTTGTTTGGTGTATATCTTTTATAACATGTGTGTTGTTTTGTATGTTGTAATAAATAATTTTTCTTTCTTTCTAAACTATATTATTTCCTGTGGGGACCAAAGGAGGGTTATTAGGTGGTAGGACTCTCCTCTTCAGCCTGGATAATTACCACTCCCTTTGCTATTTCTGCCGCCAAATAGCAGTGCATTACGTTGCCGTGTTCCGGTCTGAAGGGTATGGAGAGCCAGCGAGGCTCGGGTCTCCTCGGTGACAACACAGCTGCAGCCGTCTTTGTTTGAAGTTGATTGTAGGTGTGTCATTTCCATTTATCATCACAGGTGGGTTGTAAGTTCGTTTTTACATTAATTTTGCTAAAAAAAAACTTCCGGGCTTCGCCAGGATGATTTCTGAATCTGAACAACAGTGCTACCTGCCGGATCCAAATATGAATCTAAGCCATCTAGAGACTTATTTAAACACAAACATTTCAGTAAAATCGGTCGAGCAGTTTTTGAGTTTTAGCGAGACTAACGGACAGTAATTGAATTTTATGTATAGTGATTATAATACTGTTTATTAAATATTTATCGATATGGTACTTACTAATGACTTCTTATATTTACACGAATAGTACACATTGAATATAACAAATTTTACTGATTTTATCGCGTTTAACCATAACTTTTTTTTAATTCCTGATGTTTCGGGCACTTTCCAGCATCCATGGTCACGGAGAGACTGAGGTGTTTGACGTCCCGATGTCACTCATAGTTAACGAATGTTACCTTCAATTTTTAATTATTAACTTTTGTTCCGATCTACGCAGAACAAGTTTACTGTATCTTGAAGTATTGCTGTAGTATGCTTGCTTTTAAATTTAATTTTATTAATTATAGGATTCCAAGGTAGTACCTTCGTAGGAATCGGTGTTCTTTTGCGGGGATTTGTGGTCTATAAAATCAATATAGACGAACCTGAACATGTTGGGACGATTAAACATGTTAACATAATCTGTACTTCCCGGAGCGCCTATTATATACTTAGATTAGATAAAATATTAAAGAATAGTATATCGCATTTCGATAGTTCGCTGTTTAGATAGCATTTTTGTCAAGAATAATTAAATTTAAAAAGCCTACGATTATTTTTTAATACGAATAAAGTCATAATGTAGCTGTATGATGGCTGCAACACGAGGGTTTCGGTTATACCGGTGAAGGATCACGCTCTAATGGAATACCAAAGAAATATCTGTGTTTACTATGATAGCTGGAGAGAATCTATAAACGAGGCATTCTATAGATCCCAACAAAAGGGTGACAACATGTTTGTATTTTGATTTTTAATCGTGATTAGATGAAGTTATCTCCGGCCACAACATCCATTAACAATCAATCGTGCTCATCCGTCATCATTATTTTTTACAAACATGTATAATAAATATTCCAACAGTAGTCGAATGAATTCAAACCCACGACCATATTTAGATTCACAATCATTACCGGAAACCTAGGCGTAATAGTTCAAAAGTTACGTGCTTGCCGTAGATCGCCGGCACTAGTAAAAATTTTAATTGCTATTTTAAGTGCTGATTAATCACGTACTTGACTGTGACGGTGATTAATATATAATAAAATAAGAACATAATCATAGTATTTATATACAGTACGTATCTATTGATCATACTTTACTGATGACATGTCTATAGATCAGCCATACAGTCTATAGATAGCCTTGAGTTGGTTTGGGGCTCAAACGAGAATTATATGAAATCCTTGGTTCATGTTTACCTTTTGTACGGATAAATGCTTGTTTTTAAAATATTTTCTTCACCTTTCTTTCATTTACACCCATTTAGTAAAAAAAATTCTCAATCTTAGAAGGGCAGCGGCTAATACTAGGTAGAGCACGCTGCAGCTGTATGATGGTTGTAGTACGAATGGGTCGGCTCGACTGGGGTAGGACCACGCTCTCACTGAATACCAGCGTAAAATAGCAGCTTAATGCTGCAATGTTTCGTATTGTGAGTGTGGAACTCTGGAGGCCTTTTTTACTGGAAATGAGGCATTCCATCTTAGTCCCAAGGGATGGCAATGCATCTGTATTTCGATTCACAGTCGGGGATAGTTGTAGATATCTATGGGCCGAACCATCCACTTACCATCAGGTGGACTGTATGCTCGTTTGTCATCCTTATTCTATAAAATAATTTACAACAGGGTGGTTCCCTGAGGCGGTGTGTTCATGACAATTATTTAAGATCCTGGTGCCATTCATTCGTCAGCATAGCCATACGTTGACTTGTGCGCACAATCTGTGCGCCATTCATTTTTGTTAGATCCTTACATATGCCTGTGATTTTGGAGTTTTTTTTCTTCTAAAAATGTTGCAGACTAATGCTGTTGACGCCAATATCGCTGAACTACAAATGCTAGAAAGTCATATTTGGTTTTGCAAAGTTCCATGTCAAAAAAGGCAGTATACAAATATCTGGCGTTGGTTCTCCTATTATCTGCTGTTTTAAGTATTTCTTTATCACGTGCTTGCACGAACCAATCATTGAAGCAACCATTTCATTCGGAAGTTGGGGTCTCCAAAATGGCCGTTTTGTAGGCGTCCACAGCTTCTTCAGGCGATGAAAATCTCTGTCCACGCAATTTATTCCTTATTTTAGGGAAAGTATAGAAATCACTAGGGCTTAGGTCGGGGCTGTACGGCGGATGGTCTAATAATTCTATGTTTTCTTGCTCTAAAAACTCTTTTGTTCTGTGTGCGGTGTGAGAACTCGCATTGTCGTGATGGAGGATGATGCGGTGGTTGCAGTTCTCTTTACGGAGTTCAGAAACAACCTGTGGCAAACAAATGCTAGCATACCATTCTGCATTAACCGTTCTTTGTCCCTCAATAGGAATAGTCGTAACATGGCCGGTTTTGGAGACAAACGTGGCCACCATTTTTTTTTGCAACACTCCGTGAACGAACAATTTTTGTTGGCTTTAACTCATTTTCGAACACCCAAACTCGTGACTGGTTTTTTGTTTCGGGTTCGTACGCATATATACAGGATTTGTCACCTGATACGATGTTTTATACAGCATTTAAGGATCTTGCGTGGAATCTTTCGAGAGTTCTGACGCACCAAGTAACGCGAGCCGCTTTTTGCTCTTTACAGAACGAATGCGATATCCATCGGGAAAACAACATTTTTACACTTAATTGTTCATGCAAGATTATTTGTATTTGACTCATGCCAATGTCTAAAGTTGCCTGAATTTCGCGGTATGTCACATGTCGATCTTTCTCAATCAGCTTACGCACAGCATCAACGTTTTCTTGGGTGACTGCAGTTTTTGGACGACCTTGACGGGGATCATCACTGAGCTTGACACGTCCACGTTGAAATTCAGGAAACCAGCGATAAATTGTGGTTTTGGATGGGGCTTCATCATCAAATACAGAAATGATCCGGTTAACACACTGTTTTTGTGTTAAACTACTTCGAAAGTCATAATAAATCATCGCTCTTGAATTTTCTCGAGTCAATTCCATTTTCTCAACGACTAAACAAGTTTGACAAAACCTTGTGACAAGACCGAGAATATTTTTTTTAAATAAATAAATGGTCTTCGATTTTTAAAACCAAGGAGTTTTCAATTAAAAAGATTTTAATATGACAGGAACAGTGGAAATATTCCATTTCCGATACTTTTAGTGCAGCCTATGTATGTCTTAGAAATCATCTTTTTTTATCGGCTATTGAAAGTCCACTGCTGGACGTGGCTTCCCTTACTTTGGGGAGGACTTACTAGAAATGATCATCTTATATGTTATGGATATGCTACGCTACTAAAGAGTACATGATAGATAATATCACGCTGCTTCTAATGTCTTCATACTAATTGTATAACATAATATATTGAAAACAATTTTATTTAAAAAAAATTGTCGTTGGTTTCTTACCAGTATTTCCCAAAACAGAGGTTGTTTTTCCAAACCCGTGGTAAAAGTAAAAATTAATTTCGATAAGAATTATATGTACCTAATCAATATTTTTAAAAAAATTATCTCATTCGACGAGTTACTACCACTAGTACAACAAATCAGTCAACTAATTCATATTGTATTAAATGCATATGTTCGTTTCATTAGTAGATTTCCACATCTATTGCAAATGCATACAAATAATTACGATCACTTAAAATACCTCACTTATTTTTAATTTATTATTATTTCATGTAGGTATTTATTTTTTTAAATTATTCTGTGGCAATTATTCTAATACAAAATCGACTAATCGTATAAGTAAACTAAGGTTTTAGCAAATCCTTGCTATTAACCAGTTAGAAATAAACAGCGAGTTGAGATTAAAATTTTCTTTGGATTTTTATCTCATTATGGCTAAAATATTGCACCCTTAAAAGAATCCAAAAGTTGGTACACTTGTGGAATATCTCTTGCCGTTTCTTCTCTGGTCTAAAGAACTTTATTTTAAAGCGATTATATATAAATATATATTAAAAACAGCGTTTGACAAACTAAATTAAAAAATATCATTTCAGAAAAAAACATATAAAAACTGGAGTGTTAAAAATATATTAAATATTAACTATGAGAGGAAAATACAAATCATGGGTTATACATTGCTAATATATAAATCAGTAACCCATGTGCATCAACATATATGATCAACACGTACGATATATACATCAAAAATCTTTTTAAAACCACCGCTGAGCATTTAATTAGGGTGAAAACCAGCACACACTTCACCTGATTGTAAGTGGTTGCTGTGGACCATAAACATCTACATCTATCATCGATTACGAATCAAAATACAGATTCATTGTCACCAGCGAGAACTAAGATGGAATGCCTCGTTTTCAGTAAAATATGCCTCCGGATCTATACACTCACCATGAAATTGGTATTCTGTGATATTGTATAATGCAGGGCTTCTTAACTTTTTTCTGGTCATGATCCCTTCTCAAAATTTCAAAGAGCCTACGAACCTTACTCGTAAAAGCTTTTACTAGCTATTACTATTCGCGATTAAATCTTACGCATGGATAGTTATTATGACGGTTGCTGGTGCTTAAGCTGGATTAGACCGTTTTTAATAACGCAAGGTGCATGTCATCTTTGACTTCTAACCGATTCCAATTCCTAGTTTTTACTTTTTTGCATTACGGAGATAAGTATTTGAAAATATTAGATGATAATCATAATCATAATTTATTTGCAGAAAACATGGTACATTACAGGTTGGTAAATTATTTAAGTCCAGCATGTTTTGTCATAATGTTGACATACAAATGTTTATCTAATACATTAATTACATTTTCACAACTAATAAATTAATAACATGTTTTCAAAATCATCATAATAATTTTATTACATTTAATTTAATTAAAATAATATGATAGTAGTTACATAATTCATTTTAATATCGATCCCTAATCCTAATCATAAAATTTAAATATTCTTCAACAGAGTAGAAGCATTGCTCCTCAAGCCATTGTTTGACAACCCTGCGAAAACGTACCTTTGGGAGTGATTGAAACTCTATAGGCAGTGCATTGAAAATTTTTATACACATAGCTGAACAATTTTTCCTATAGAGGCTAGTGCTTGGCATTACACTATGTGTCAATCTTTCAGTATGCTGTAAAAATTATCTTGGTCTAGCTTATAATAAAAACTCCACAACCGTTAAAGTTACAATCTATTAAAGTCTACTGCTGAACATATGGCTCCTACTTAGATTGTCTTTTAGGGGGGATATTTACTATAGTTGGCAACCTCTGTTTTTTAATTTTATTCGTTATTAGGTAGACGCTACTGCCCATCTCTTGATTTGTTTCCATCTGTCGTTTCTTACGATACATACGGGATAGTGGATATTCTTGCACCGTCACTACACAGTAAAAGCTCCACGAAATATATATTTGTTCAGCTTTATATTTGTAGAGCTAATAATTTTGATATTAAATGTTTTTATGATATGGGGTTAACTCCCTAGTTTTCGTACAACCCAACATTCAATGTTAATAATATCTATGACGGGAGATCCATCACTAGCTTCCAACAAACAGTATGCACTTACGTTTGTTTGTTATTTATTTAGAGCGTGTTGGCATTTCATTGCGGTTCTGTGTCAGTACGGTTTGGCAGTGAACGGTCGAAAGTCACGGACCAGCTCGCGTACGTAATATATAAACAATTGTTGCCGGATGCATTCATACTTACACATTGACTGATTCAAAATCTAATTATAATTGAAATTTCTCTATCTTGTAAATAATATACAATTATTACAAAGTTAACATGTTTTGCGAGGTCAGAGCAACAATTCCATACAATATTGTAAAAAAATTAAACAAATATTAAAAAAAAAACTATTGCTGCTGATCATACGGTGCCGGTGAGAAACTTTTTTTTTTAAAGAATAAGGGTGACAAACGAGCTCACAGTCCACTTAAGGGGAAATATAATCTCATTCTATATTGCAGCATTAATTTTGAAATAAATATATATAATAAAAAAAATATATATGTAAAAAATCCAAAGTTACCTCCAAAATAAACAATAAACCTCTTTTATTCATAAAATACTTTAAATAAGATCATAAAACTTTGTATACTAACTGAACTAACTATAAAGCAGTGCTTATGTTATTTACTTTTTTTTTTAAATACCGTTATTTTCACTGTAAAAAGAAATTACCTAAACTATCGGCCTCTTGAAGCGTGATTCCTGCCGTCCGGTTACTTCGCTTCGGCCTTTGAAGGGGGAGTTTGTGTCGCTTATGATCAGAATATACATTACGCAACAGGACGACGTAAAATTAAAATGGGAAATAACCGTAATAAAAATAAGAAGCGACTGACTTGGCGTTAAGAAACAGGCATAAATATGATAAACCTAATGAAATAAGTGTCTAACGACCTTTCTACTTACAGTATTGGTGATTACAAACATGTCGGTACATAGTATACGACGCGCGGGCAAGTGGGGACGAAATTAGAATTTGAGCTGACTTACTATATCCCCTTAATGGTAAGTGTATGTTGTGGCCCATAGATACCCGCATTTATCGTCCATTACAATTTAAAATTCAGATGGGTTGTCACCCTTGAGGACTAAGATGGAATGCATTGTTGCCAGTAAAAAGGTTCTTCGGTTCTCTACACTCACCATAGCAACTATTTTATGCTGGTATGCTGTGAGAGCGTCTTTCTTCCCCGGTCGAAGCCATACACTTATGAAACAACCACAATATAGCTGCAGCATGGCTCTACCACGTTGAAGAGAATCCAACAATCAATTCAAACTTACTCCTGGTATTCGTATGCTTTTTATTGAATAAGGGTAACAAATGAGCACACAGTCCACAGAGTAAGTTGATGCTGTGGTCCGTGAGCATCCGCACCTATCTGCGTTTAAGAATCCAAAATGCAGACGAGTTGTCGTGTTGTTGTGTGTTAATGTTTATTTCGAGATTAGAAGTTAAAATAAAACAGAATCCTTAGCTTATTATAAAATAAACATGTTATAATACAAAAATGTTAATTTTTGTTCTGTGATTAGGCATTTTGCTTCCTTAGTTAAAGAATAAATATATTTGTAAAGATAATTCAAAGTGCAAAGGTTTTTAAGATTTTTTTTTTATAAAGGTACTTCAGGTACTTACATACTCGAAGACGGGATATTGCTGATAGTACCTACTGGAATTCAAAGATGGGTGCTCTGCAGCGCCTCAACGCAACTGTTAGCTACAGAAATCTATTTTAAAGATTAATAATTAGATGCTGGGCAGAAAGCGTTTTAAATATTAACGGGAGCATTCTCGTGCCCACATGCCCCGCTAAAAATTGCAATAAACAATGTAGGTAATTGTTGTCGGTGGTGATCGAAACCGGAACCCGAGTATCTACTGTGAAAGATACGGCGATCACTTTATCTTCAGGACTACCACGACTCTTATCGCGTTAACATGTATATTAAAAAAAAGATAGATTGTTTCAGGTGCCTTGGTTACTGAATGCTTTCGTTCAAGAACATGTGCAACACCAGAGGAATTGCAAGTCTTTACGAAGTGGGCTCTTTTCTTGATGATACCCAAAGTCAAAGCGGTTTCTTTATCAAATTAATGCGGAAAACGATTTGACAGGCTACTTCTTGGTAAGTGGCTATTACAGCTCATGGACACCTGCGGCTAGAGATACCATATTTGTCCTGACCATATGTTAACCTTAAGCTTTGCCGCCCTACGAAATCAAAACTTGGAAGAGGACAGAGACAAAAATACAATGTCGTATACTTACTATAACTAAAATTTTTAGAAAAAAAAAATTGCAAACTAGCTTTGACAAAATAATTAGGAACACTTCGAAAAATCAACCTTAAAAAAAACTAATTACACTACACAATACTAAAAATCGACTTAAATAATTACTATAATGTCAACTGTTAAAATGGCGTCGGTAAAGCAGCGCGCCCTTTTGACACTTTATTATTTGATTTATTGATAAAGAGCTATCGTATCACAGAGCCATCTATGCAAAAAAGCTGTAGTTTTTGAGTTATAAGAAAGTGAACATATTAACCGTATGACCATATTACCCTCACATACTAGGTATAGTTAATTACGTTTATACAATAGTTAATAAGGTTATTTGTAAGGATTTTTCAATTCTCCATCTGGTAACGCTACCTGCTACCAACATCAAACAAAAAAAGTGGTCATAGATGCGTTGTCAACTCCGGGAGCTAAGAAGGAGTGCCTCATAGCCTGTAATTATACTGGTCCTCTATAACCTTCAGACTACACATATGTCATTTATTCATTTCCAGTGACCCGATCATTCAAGTATTGATTCACTATTCGGGTCGATCATTAAGAGAGTATTATCTACCCAGTTGGATTCCTAGAAAAAAAAAGAATTTCTACTATCTAGTAAAAGCGGTCCCGAAAAATTGCTGGTAAGCTGATAACACAAAGTAGACATGTGAGACAGAAAACTTCTGAAAAATCGCTTAACGGTATACTGCCAAGCACGAGAATGATATAAGAATGAGAAGAATATAATGATCAATTGTTTTATAAATGGTAGAGCCATGCTGCAGCTATATTATAGTTGTTACACGAATGAGTCGGCTCAACCGGCGAAGGACCACGCTCTCACAGAATACCAGCGTAAAATAGCAGCATAAGGCTGCTGGTCGTATGGTGGGTGTAGAGAACCGAAGACCCCTTTTGCTGGAAACGAGGAATTCCACCTTACTTCTCACGGGTGACAACGCATCTGCATTTTGATTTGTAATCGAGGATAGATGTAGATGTGTATGGGTCACAGCAACCACTTACCATCAGGTGGACTGTGTGCTCGTTTGTCATTCTATAAACACAGATTAAGATTCTGAAATAATAAAACTTACTCATGGCTTCACATGAAAATATATTCCACGTCCATATTAAGAGCATTCCACAAATGCCATAACATGAATCAACAACTTTACTCAGAAATAGATGATTGCGTGGATAAACACTAAGCAACTACTGATATAACCACCACAATATACACTTAATTACGACGTAACAAAGCCTATTTTAGTATAAACAGCTTTGCGTTAAAATATCCTTGCCAATCCATCACAGTGTTTGAACAATTGGTGATATTTATTTAAAAACGATAATCATATACTGAAATATTTCTTTTAGTACTCATTATGATACTAGGTCATGACTAGTCTTGTTGAGGTAGGTTGTGATAACTAGTCAACAAAATTATCATATAAATATAACAAAAATTCGAATATATTGACAAATGTGTCGAATTGACTATAAAAGTGTTGTGAAGTGGTGACCCGGGAGAGAAATGAAAGCAGTTATAAGTAATAACTCAGTATTACTGACTATATTTTCAATAATCAATTCTTAAATATGTACAATCGGTTTACATAGTGTATATGTTAATCTATACAAATAAATAAAATTGAAGCGTCAGTTTGTAATGTCAAAATATTAGTTTCTTTACTTAATGCATATGAAAGTATATACGGCACTTATAACCAATAAAAAAAAATATCTGTTTGTTCCTGCTATTCTCCGAAACGGCTGGACCAATTTTGACGGAGCCTAGCTAGTGTTATACAACATAACATGCTGCGCAAAAAAAATTTAAAATTCATTAAATCCAATCGTTATCGTTATCCATTCGTAAAATTCCACGCGGCTGACTTGAATTAATTAAATGAAATTCGTACTAAAATACTAAAACTTTTGGCTTTCATTTAAGATGAAGAAATATGTATCTTACTCCCCACTCCATGAATAAAATGTCTATATATGTTATACTTACCTTTTTTTCTTTTTTAAATTAAATTAAATTAAATTAAATTAAATTAAATTAAATTAAATTAAATTAATTAAATTAAATTAAATTAAATTAAATTTATTCACAAGAAATATGGTACAAAGATGTTCTTATAAAAATAATAATGATTCACATATTTCACCAATTTTGGTATATGAAAACTTATTTACTAATTAACTTATGGTTAGAATAATATTCTATACAATCAATATATTATACAAAAATTTAAGTAAAAATAAACATGCATCATTTTACAATCTTAATATTAATCGTTTAAAACACAGTCAGATAAGAAACAGCATTTTACAGTCAATAGAAACGTTATTTTATTTTTAGCAGTTCATTTACCGAATAAAACTGTTTTTCTAAAAGCCACTTTAATAAATTACGTCTAAATTGATTATAATCTAATTGCCTTATATCATTTGGGATTTTATTAAACACTTGAATAGCCATCACATAGCAATTTTTTGAGTACAGGCTAGTTTTTGATGAAGGTAAAATAATTTTATCTGGGTATCTGGTACTATATGTTACTGTATCTTTAAATCTGGTAAAAAACTGAGGATACTTTTTTACGAATATTGAAAGTTCAAAAATGTACATGGATGGTAGCGTAAGAACACCCAATTCTTTGAACAGTGGTTTGCAAGAAACTAGTGGCCCGACACCACAAATTGCTCGTATACACCGTTTTTGCGCTATAAAAGCACGGTTTACATCAGTCGAGTTTCCCCATAATATGAGACCATATCTTAATACAGCAGCGACATACGCATGATATGCTATAAGAGAAGTGTTTCTTGACGAGATTGAAGTTAGCCTTCGCAGAGCAAAATTAAATTTAAATATTTTAGAACAAACTTTATCTATGTGATTTTTCCAATTACAATGTTTGTCTAAACGAATACCTAAAAATGTGGTACATTCAGTAGCAGTAACTTTTTCACCATTATACTTAATATCAAGTAATTGCGGTTTACTTTTAACATTGTAGAATTGCATAAATTTAGTTTTGGATAGATTTATGCTTAGATTATTGTTTTTTATCCATTTAACAACATTTACAATAGTATTATTTATTTCATTTTCATATTCTTTATTACTAGCATTAAAATTTATTTTCGGTATTAAAATGGAAATGTCGTCAGCAAATAATATTGTATTATGTTTGATGTAATTTGGTAGGCCATTTATGTAGATTAAAAACAGTAAAGGACCCAAGACACTTCCTTGTGGCACTCCGTAATCATTTGGTAAGTACAGAGATTTATATTTTAAAATGTCTTGCCGTTTTTTATCTTTTTGTTGTACTTCAACACATTGTTTTCTATCTTTTAAATAGCTTTGTATCCAGGAGTAAGCTGGCCCTCTTATACCATAAGCTTCAATTTTTTTTAAGAGAATATCATGACCAACACTATCCAATGCTTTGCTCATATCAAAGTACACTGCAGAAATTGGTATTTTTCTGTTTATATAATCGGTTACGATTTTTATATGGGAAAAAGTTGCCAGTGTCGTGGATTTACCTTTTTGAAAACCATATTGCTCTGGTTTTAATATGTTAAACTTGTTAAAAAAGTCTAAAAGTCTTTTTTGCATAACTTTCTCATACAATTTTGATAATATTGATATTAATGTAATTGGTCTATAGTTATTAATATTATTTCTGTCACCTTTTTTATGCAATGGTATCAAAACGGATAATTTCAATTCTTTAGGAAAAATTCCCGCTTCAAGCGATTTATTAATGAGTAAACATAATACATCTATGATTTTTTCTGGACACCTCTTTAAAACTTTTGTTTGTATTTCATCACAGCCAGTAGATTTTGTGTTTTTAAGTGATGAAATATGGTTCTTAATTTCCGTTATATCACATGGCCTTAAATAAATACTAGATTGATTTCTTAGACTAGTTACGCTTAATTTATCCGCACTATTATGTGATATTCTGTCTTTTATGGAATAGATGAAATGCTGATTAAATGTTGTAGCTAGTTCAACGGGATTTAGTATATTTTGATTATTGACTGTGAGTCTATCAATGAGATTTGGATGTGTCTGACTATTTTCTTTTATTAGGTTCCAAGTGGCTTTAGTTTTATTTTTTGATTTAAGTACGTATTTGTGATTCATCTGCTTTTGTGCCAGTAAAATAGTTTTTTTTAGGATATTTCTATAAAGTGTATATTTATTTTTGTTCTCGTGAGTTTTATTTTTATAATATTTATAGCGAAGTGCACGTTTGGTTCTACAGGAAATTCTTATACCATTTGTAATCCATTTTAATTTTTGATCAAAATTATTTACTTTGACTCTATTTATGGGAAAGCACAGCTTATAAATTAGTACAAACGTGTCATAAAATTTTGTAAATGCTTTTTCTATGTTATTCTCCTCATATACGTCCAAGAATGATAATGATTTTAAGTGATTGCAGAAACTGCTAATATTACTTTCCGTGTATTGTCTTCTAAATATATAATAATGTCCAGGAGACTTTGTTGTATCGTTTAATAAAAAACTTAATGTTTGCCCCGTGTGATCTGATAGACCTAATTCATGGACTTTTCCGATAGCTCCTTGTATATTACTTGCCATTTGGTCTATACATGTATGTTGTCTCGTTGTTTCCGTTATATGCATTTGAAATCCATAGCTTTTTAATAAACTTCTTAATCTATTAGATTTATTATTCAAAATTAACATATTAACATTAAAATCGCCAGTAATTATAATTTTTTTGTTTATTTTTTCACGTAGCTTATGTAATAAAGCATCAAGTTTCGTAAAAAATGTACTTATTTCTGAGCTTGGTGTTCTATAAATACAAATAATAATACATGTTTGTTCAGTCAATTCTATACCGCAGCATTCAAACTCAATTTCCTTTGAAAACGGTTGTAAAAAGTCTAAGATGCGATACTTGAAATTATGTTTTACAAGAATACACACACCACCACGTTTTGATTGTTTTCTTGAGAAATTGGCAGCCAGTTTAAAGTTTTTAAAAATTACGTTATCTTCATCTCCATTTTTTACGAATGTTTCTGTTAGACAAATCACGTCTATTGGTTCTTCAGAGTAATTAAATTCTGCGATGCACGCCTCAAGTAAATCTAATTTTCCTAGTAATCCTGCTATGTTTTGGTGAAATACTCGCATATAGGAATTTCCTATTTTATGTATTTTATCATTTATTAAAATACTGTTTCTACAGATATCTAATGCCTTAATTTCGAAATAAACTTTTTTTTTCTCTGATTGGAAAATAAAATGGGATAGTTCCTTTTTTGAACTTTATAGGTTCCTTAATGTCACTCACACTCTCTATTCTATCCAATTTAACCCCAGATTTTTCATTTAAAATATTACGGTTTGTTTTGTTTTTTATATTTGCGAAATAGTAAGGAATTGTACCTTTCTTATGTATTTTATTAATTAATTCAGAACATTTAATTTGTGTCGAACGCTGTTTAATGATATTTTTTAGTTGGGAATAGTCTAAAAATTGTTGATCATAATCTATACAATCAATTATATAGTTAATTCTTTTACAAGTGTTGAATAGATTTTTATAATGGGAATTTTCTTTTATAAAATAACAGTTTTTATATTGACTACATACTTTTATAATATTGGAATTTATCATCCCTGTATTTAAATGTCTACTATTTAAAACATTTAAAATAATTACAGAATGTTTTCTTAGTTGTTTTAATGTTATATATAATTCTGATGAAACAGCTAGAGGATTTTTATCGTTTTCACCAACACAAATAATAATTTTATCTAACAGACCATAATCTTGATTGAAAACACAACTTTTTAGTACATTTTCAGTTAAGGCATCAGGTTTTGTATAACTGATTACATCATATTTCTTATATTTACTATGTTCTCTCGAACGAAGCAACGCCGAGACTAAGCCGACACATTGTTGCGTTCCAAATATAAATATTTTTCTTTTTTTTATATTGCAGTTTGTTTGACGTAGATGCTGAATATCTTCCTCCAACTTATTTTCTAGTTCTATGTTTTTGTTTTTAGTCATTAACAGGTTATTTTTGTCATCTATCCTGACGTCTTTTATTGCCGCTGTTGGCGTTGCTAAATCCAATTTATTAGATGTTTGCGTTTCTAAATCTAATTTATTAGGTGTTTGTGTTACTAAATCTAAATTATTAATTGTTTGGAGTAATGTGTCGTTTTTCTGAAGTTTTATTTTTTTAGGACTGTTTGATGAACATATCATAAGTAATCTTTTTGTTTTTGCTGCTAATTTGTCAACCTCTTTTTGTATTTCTTGTTTCTCAAGAATAAGCTTTTCTATTTCCATATGCGCACTGTCTAGTTCTAGCTGTAGTTCCGAGTTTCTTTGTTTTAACTCAATAGATTCATCATTTACTAATGTTGAAAGATCAGGTAAGCTTTTTATTATGTTTGAATCTTCGGATGATAAGGAAGTTTCAGGGTCCGAGTACGTTTCTATATGTGTGCGATTTTTAACTCTGTTTTGGAGTTTATTGGTGGTTAATGGTTGATTACATAAGCTTTCAGTTTCGTTTTTACTTTTATGCAGCATTTTATGTTGTGAAACATCATTTTTTGAGATATTGACTTGTTTTTTCACGCTATGAGAAATATCAGCATTTGGTGAACATATTTTTTTAGTGTTTGTCTTATGTATGCACTGATCACATTTCCATTTGGATTTTTTTTCAATATTAAATCTTCTAATCGACATGTTTATGCAATTTAAATCATATTTTTCATTACAAATAAAGCATTTTAAAATTTCTTTAGAAGTGATCACTTTCTTACAATTGGTGCAGATATTCATAATTGTCTTTGTGGAAATCGTTGACAAACTTTTGTTTTTCTCTGCAATATATTAGCGACAATACTTGTTTACATCACGGTCCAAAGTTCGTTTTGTTGAGTAAACAACGGATTTTTACACTAACGAACTTGTATGAACAAAATTTGAAGATCACCCACTTCTTTTAATATAATTTGAATTTGTTCACAACTTATTTTGATTATCTTGCAATTTCAAAAATATTTTTGTAACACAAAACTGTATAATTACACTGATTTTTTTTTAAATTAAGGACGTTTTAAGATTTTTTCAGACAAACTTTTCTAATTAAAGTATATTTATTATAACTCACTATTACACTTAACTATCACTTATTTGTTATAACAACTGTTCGGTTTGTTTGTATTCGCAACTTATTTTGATTATCTAGTAATTTCAAGATATTTTTGTAACACAAAACTGTATGATTACACTTTTTTTTTAAATTTAAGACATTTTAAGATTTTTTCTGACAAACTTTTCTAATTAAAGTATATTTATTATAACTCACTATTTCTCTTGACAATCACTTATTTGTTATTATAACTGTTCGGGTTATTTGTATATTTATGAGCGTTTACAATTTTTAAATATTGTACTAAGTGTAAGTGCGACAGTCACGTCGTGTGCGCTCCGCGATCGGGCGAGTTACTTCTTCTTGGTAATTTGATCTTCTTTTACGATGCTTACGATACCCGATACCTTTACCTTTAGTATCTCTGCTTTTGTATACCAATTCCAACTTCCTCAAAAGGATTTTGGAAAGCTGAAACCATGACAGTCGTGGTCGACAAATTTACTTCTCGTATTTGTCATAGGAATCTGTTCCCCTCATTACTAAAAATACAATAAGCTTCTTTCAACAAGTCTCTTACCGAATCATTTTGTTCGGTGTTATCTTCCTTGCAGGTTAGTCCACTCTCACGTGACGTAGAGGTTGTTAATACCGACATTCTTCTACAATTGGCAAATCCTTATCTTCCCATAGTATTTGTTCTACTCTCCAATCGTAATATCTCCTCGGATTTTTATGACCGTTGGCTCAACCTCCTGTTTTTAAATCACAGAAAGATTACTTATCATCTATGTCAAGCATATTTTAATCTGTAGCTACTTCTGGAGAAGGTGCTCTGCGTATCATAGCCTCAAAGACGAACTCTGCGCGTCCTATAACATTTTGTGACTTAAGCTCATTTCCATCACATTCTTCACCATGCTTAACAGTATCAACGACCTCGTTGTTTTCACTCTCATTTTTTGTTGACAAGACTTCTCCAGAAGGATTACGATCCCCTTGCTTTTTCTTTTTCTTGTTTTTTGAACCCATGGGCGTGCCTTAAATTGAGCGAATAAAGAACCTGTTGTATATTTGTAGTCTTAAGACTTACTAAACGTGGATGGAATATGAAGAACGTATGGTGATGTTGCGAAAAGAGCTGTGACTTGGGTATGAATGTACGGAGATGGTGCGTTTGAGTAGGAAGATAATATGAGTGTAGATATGACTTAGGAGTGTCTGTACTGGGGAGATTGTGCGGGAGGAGCTGTGATTTGGGACATATAGTTGGAAGATTGTGTGAGAGGAGCTTTGATTTGGGAGGACATGTGTTTGGGAGATAGTGTGCCTGAGTAATAAGATGATTCGGGTGAAGGTTTGAGTTGTAAGTGCATGTCAAAGAAGATGAATCAGGTGATGAAGTAGATGTGATATTTATTTGAATTGAGTATCTATGCAAATTTCCCAGTGCTGTTTAAAAAAAGTATATCGTCAATAACCTTTTTGGCGTATAGCCCTTGAGTTGGGTGTACTCTGTGTAATGTTTCCGCTCATTCAAATGCAATCGACTGAATAGCGCTAACTTGTGAACTAACTGGTTTAGCTAATTAACTACATGCTTGTTCCAACGATTCATTTTGTTGTTTAATAACACTTTTCTTCGAGTTAAGCGAGGACAGTTTTTCAAGTAGCTTCGATGCAGGCACGACAGAAGAAATTGTTGTAGTTCTTTCTTGATCGGGAGATGGGGACTCAGAAAGTGCTTCATTGTGATCACCACTGTTAACCTGCCAAAAACAATAAACAATATAATAATTGATTGACAGTATTTTTTATTTCGTTTCAGAAGCCGTGAAAGAAGGAATGGACTGGCATCGCAGCTGAGTTTGAAGATAGATATAAATTTTGGTATTGTTTGGGAGCTTTAGATGGGAAACATGTTAAGATACAAAAACCCAAACACTCAGAATCGTTGTACGTCACCTACAAAAGTTACTTTTGTTTCGTATTAATGACACTAGCTACTCGTAATACAAAGAAAGAATTAATAATGATTGATGTTGGTGCGAATGGCCGTGTATCTGATGGTGGTGTTCTATTTTACTCAAAGTTCTTGCATTTCTAGTGTAAAGGTGAATTAAATCTACCAGAACATTTGTTTTCATTTTATTTTTATATCTGATCAGGCTTTTGCACTAGGGAAAAACTTGATGAAGTCATATCCACAGCGGACGTGTGCCAAAATAATAAGGGAATTGTTTAAACTGTGAGAGTTAATGGCCCCTTTTAGGGTTATATGTTCTATGGTAAATGGAAAATTACAAAAAAATGTGCTGGTATAAATAAATAATTATTATCAACATTACACTTAGTTTTATTTGTAAGTAAACAATCGTTGCTAAAATCCTACACATCCTCTTCATAAACCTACTTAAAATTTCTTAACTAGTTATAGTCAATAAATATACCTATCCCACCTATCCTTTCTTTATATTATGTAGGAGCGTCGATATTGCATCGCCTTCGAGTGTTTAAATAAACTTTTTTCGCACTACCTAAAGTAAGTAAGTAGATACTTACATATTCAGCTACCCACGTAGCAATACAAATAGTTGTATTAAATAAAAATATCTACATACCCGATCTACAGGAACAGGCTGCTCAAGTTTATCCAACGATGTAAGATATTGAAATGTCCAGCTTTTTTGAGAATGTAACTCGTCTGTACAAGACCCTGATCTTTGTGACGAAACAATTTAACTCTTGTCTGTAATTGGAGTGTAACACGTTTATTAATTTTTTCATATCTACAGTTGCCCCTGGTTCATTTTTTGTTAATATATCTAGGAGCTTTTGCGAAGATTTGTTTGTCTTATATTTATTGGAGTAATTACTGTGCTTTTTATCCCATAAAACGGGCAAGGACTCCAACGTGAGAATAAAATCTTTTTCTAATTCAATTCAGGGTGGTGGTGGGGGCAAGGGTGAAGGCGGCGGCGGCGGCGAGGGGCAGGTGAGATACTTCAGGCTCTACCTACATGTCATCGTGGACAGTGAAATAAAGGTGTGAAAATACATGTGGGTACACGATCAGTCTCGCATCAGTATCTCATCATTCACAATGGACTTGCGAAAATTATCTAAAATATTTCATTTTTATCAGTCCCGACCATCGGTCCGTCAGTCCGTGGGTTAGACGATAATTGTGCGATCATTCTGACCATACTGACGGACTGAACTGATGATATACTGAACTTGTAACCTCCGACTAACCTCAGACTTATACACACAGTATACAGCTTGCAAAGATAATTAGAAGAATAAAGAATGAAATAGTTTGTTACGAGGTAGCGCTTGTGTGACCGCACAATGATCTGAGTGAGTTATGTATGTTTACAATTCCGCCGTCCGCCGTTAGCTTGGTTACAGAACTGTGGTCTCCGTCCGGGATGCGAGGACGAAATTGCAAAATTTTCTGGCTTAATACCAACTCTTACGATACACAACAAAGAAGTCAATGTAAAGCAACGTAACCATTATCACAACAGACAGATCAAAGTACAAATTGCAAACCCAGCCGTGTAAGCGATTTGTGACACGTTTGTTTTAATTACCAAAGTACGTATATGGAAACGTTTGCAATTATATTACATCGTATTATGTAATAGAATTGCAAACGTTTCAACCTCTATATCAACCTCTGAGCTCTAAAGTTAACATAACTTACAATATGTTAATTGTTATATTATGATTACAAGTAAAATGTATGTTCCATAAAATTATAGTTTTAAATATTTTTAATTTACACAGAGGTTTAGTCAGTCACATGATCACATCGTATTATAATTTTCACGAAAATAAATTAATATCGCGAGAAATTATATGACGTTTATAAAATGGTATACAGAAAATAATTGAAAATCATTACAACCGCTATCTTAGTTTATATATGCCATGGAAAATATTAATTTATTTATCTGATAATTAATTTCAACTAAATCTTACATTACATTAAATCTACGAGCACTTAACCCTGGGTTAAGTGCTCGTAGCATTAAATACACAACTTAAAAAAAATACAGAAAACAATATTAAAGTCTCAAACTAATGAAGTTTTAAGTAAAAATAAAAATCACATTGTTGGTGACACAGAATACTTACTATAATATATAGTAGGGGACACTGGGGCTGGTTGTGACATTTTTTTTTAAAAGTGTCGCAATTTTTTGTTTCTTTGGTTGTTTTACCGGAATGCAGGTTTGTTTGATTAAGCAGTTATTCAGGTTATTAATTTAAAAACAATTTTAGATATCAGACTATTAGAAGTGACATAAATGAATGAATTCTGGGAAAAGAGGCGTGTAACTTTTAGCCCCACGACAGGGGCTGGTTGTTATACTATAAGGCGCAAAATGTTACGTAAAGTTACCTAAAGTTTATTTTTATGAGGTGACTTACGCCTCATAAAAATAAAATTTAGGTAACTTCCAACCGGCAGAAAATTATAAATTTCTTTATTAAACAAAAGCTTAGTATAAATTGAACATGAACAAAAAGTAAATAAAAGATTTTACATTAGCAAAAAATAAATAGTCTCTATTTAAAAAAACAATCAGATACTGAAAGCTAAAAAACAGTTTAGTAACTATAGTCTGGACAATCACACGATTCAAACATTACTTATGTTAAAAGGATTAGGATAAAACATTTCCCTTAGCAAATTCTTACACTGTACCCATTCCTCACCAGCTCGACTCTGATCAAACGGTCGACACATTGAGCAAAAATAATCATCTACACTTCCTTTGTCAGAGTCAGAGTTTTTAGAGGTTTTACATGACTTTGTCAGAGTCAAAGTCATGAAAAACCTTTCTTTTCACAGAAATTTTCCTTGTTTCCTTAGGCGTTTTTTCCCAAGATAAACATACATGGTATCGAGTTTTTCACTGCATTTGCTGCTACGCATAGAGTGACAAGTGTGTCTTTCTCCACTGATGTAATGGAACCAACTTGTTTGGACCCTTTTGGAGCCAAATTTTTTCTAAGTTCCTGCAACGTTGTCACAACAGTCTCATCTACATTCCATATGCGTGACAGAGAAAATTTATATCTGTCCAACACGTCTGCCGGCTTAGAAAAAAAAACTTATCGACGTTAGTTTTACTAAACGACGTAGCCATACTTGGCTAGTGTTACCGGTGATCTTACAGACAAAGACCGGTACTGTTTTAAAAATGCTGTTAGCCAATCTACTGATGCTTCTTTATTATCAAGCCATGATTGTGCCATTGCAATATTGTACTTAAGTGCACTGGCGAATGCTAGTTCCCTTAATCTTTAATCAAATAACTCATCAAAATACCCCCTTGTCTTGTCTATTCTTCTGATAGCCAACTGCGAGAGATTCTGTAGGCGTGCCCTTCTCTTTTACTTCTTTTTGTTTCTTCAAATATCTTGTTAGCGATATATCATATAATCCAAGATCTTTTGCGATGCCACGATTTTTTATAGTTTTATCCTATTCCAAAATAGCTGCTGTTTTTTCTTAAATCTCTTTAGATATTTTTCCACGCTCAGTTTTTCTTTTATACGTTCTCATTCTTCAAAAAACTACAGATTATGTAGTTCCAAATAGTCGGCAAGTCGACAAGTCGGCAAGCAGCATTACGGGGTAGGTAACAAGTAACAACCTGCCTCGAACAAACGTCACTTTTAGCCCCAACGCCAAAATTGACCTTTAAGGTTAAGTAGTAAAAACACAAATAAGTATAACTGTATAAACGTAGATTCGTTGCAATTAGAAAGGATTAGGGCACACATATCACAATACACACACATCTGCTTTAAAGGAAAAGAGGTTTTAGACCGATATTACGAAAAAACGAAAATGTTTCTAACTAGCTTTCCTCTCACAAAAGCCCTGGCGCCACAGGCTCGCGCGGCATGCTAGCCGGTGGTTGCGTGATCATTTGCATCTTTCTCACGTCAATGTAGCGTTCTCAGTTTAGCCACCATTGCCGCTGTAACTACCTACCCCTGTCACTACCAGCCCCAGTCTCCCTTATTCAAGATCTTATCTATGGGAGAATCTTCAACCATAGAATACTATAATTAGGAATGCCTGTAAAGACAGAGGTAGAAATAAATAAATAAATAAATAATACATAGTATTCTATGGTTGGTGCGATGTTACCTCTTCATTTCTTCTTTATTATTTTGGCTAAATTTTCGTATTTTTCTGGGCGCAGCTCACTTGAGCACTTTAAATTAATCAGCCGGTTCTTAAATTTCGGTTTTTGGTCATTATAATTTAATAAAAAATAACATTTTATTTTCGTCATTCTTTGTTAGTTGCCGCATATACATATAGCATAAGCATAACATATACTTATAGCCTGTATATATACTTTTTAATTTTTTCAAATTATTATTGGGACATCTTCTCGTATTTGTCACATTATTATTTGTGTTTTTGTATCTGATACTATGTCAATTCAGTAAACTGTAATCAAATTAATTTTCTTAACAACTTTTAATACATATAATTTTTGCAAGCCGTGGCGCGGCGGTGCGCTTACATTGTCGCAGTGCATCGCCTGGCAGGGTCGCCATGTAAAGTGGTAACCCATGAGAGAAATTAAATCCTACAAAGACTACTGAGTAAATATTGACTATATTTTAAATAATCAATCGTATAGGTAAAATTGGGTTACATAACATCTATTCTTTACATCTCCTTACACATCAGTGTTTTCAAATCGAAATGTAAATTGAAATTGAATCCTTTTTTAGGGCTGAGCCTACTGAAGGAAAATATAGTAAGCAATTTTTTGTATTTTCAACAGATGACACCGTATGAAATTTATTATTTTAATAGCTCTGGAGGATTGAAATCTAACTTGTTGGTTTTTAGCGAATCGTTAAGTAAACAGACAGTGAGAGAGATGTACCAAAATTTAAACGTCATCGATTTGTCTTCAGTGTCCTTAGTCATCAGTACTTTATACAATATTTCAAACACTATTTTGAAGATATGTTTTACACATTTTATTTTTACAGTCACAGTATTTTATTTTATTTATTTATTTATTCAACACCAACAAGACATACACTAACAAAAGCATAATGTTTTTGCAAGATATTATAAATACTATCTAAGTGTTGACTTAATTACAGGTGTTACACACATTACATAAAAGATAGACACAAGTATACAAATGTAGGTAGTGAATATAAATTGAATATAAAAATAAGAGATAAATTAAATAAGTATTCAATATATATAATAATTTAAATCATGTATAATTTCATACTGTTATTTTCATAAGTAATAATTGAGTTAAACATAACAATAAATAACACATTAATTGACTGTCCAATCCTTTGATTACACACAGGTATAGAATCAAAGGTTCAATCATTGATAAAACAGAATTTAGCTTTGTATTACTTACTAGTAAGAAGAAAATATTTTATTAGTGTGAATTACAATTAATTGAGGAATATAAATGTAATAAATCACGCTTGAATTTCGAAAGATTATCTGAAAATATATCAATATCAACTTTTCAATCTTCGTGTTTATTATTAGTAGGTACTCGTTATGGCATTAATACAATTCCTATGTGATAATTTATACATAGCATTATAACTCAACATCAATCTATTAATCGGAGAATATCGTCCATGACGTGAATATGTGCAAAAGAAATCTCTTTTGTACCCTTTCGATTCTACGTGAGTAAACATTAAAGTGCGGATTCCATAGAACACTGCAGTCTAACAGTATTCCAAGATACTTCGCACCAAAGCTGAGTAGATAATTATTTTAGTGCGAGCATCCCTGAATTGTTTACAGTTACGGAAGAGGAAACCAAGAGTTCTGAAACCCTAGTTGACAATATTATCTATGTGGATATTATAACGGAGATTATGATTATTATCAAGCGTAACTCCTAAATAGCGTATGTGAGGAACTTCAGACAGAATACGATCATCAATGTAATAGGTATGTTCTTGCAAGAGATGTTTTCTTTCCAGAAAATTTAATAACATGACACTTAATATAATTCCGTTGTTACGACACCATAATGTTAAATTATTTAAGTTTTCCTGTAAGAATTCTGCATATGAATTAGAGGCGATAGTTCCAAAAATCTTTAGATCGTCAGCGGACAAATAAAACTTATAATTCCTAAAGCAATCACTGATGTCGTTAAAACGAGACAGCTATAACGCCATCTAGCGGAAACAGACATTTTTCGGCATTTCTCACAGTTGCCACTCACGACAACCAACCACGTGACAAAAGGGTTGTAGAGTTGTAGACCTCGCCGTCCTACGATGAACGGTATACAATTTTTTATAATATATATATATATATATATATATATATATATATATATATATATATATATATATATATATATATATATATATATATATATATATATATATATATATATATATATATATTTAACAATTGAATAAAAAAATGTAAAAAAATATATCGCAAAACTTAATTTATTATTGGTAGCTCCACTATAGGTTGTATGTATTGTATTACTTTTAAGTGCTTAGTACTTAATGTTTAATTATAAATACCATTTAGTAATTTAAATGTTTTTTAGTTTCTTAAAGTTTTTTTTTTAATTTTTAAACATGCGGTTGCAAGCTTTTAATATGTATTAGATATATTAGATATCTGTGGAAACTTCATTGCTTTTAGGATTACTTTATATGTTTTTATAATGTATTTTTATTATACTGTATGTTTCCCTTAAAGAGCAAATAAATAAATAAAAAAAATTATTGTGTTCAGTGTTCACCATATAAGGTAACACTACTAATAATCAGTGTACTTAGTCACTATCTGCAAGTCACTAAGTACACTGATTATTAATTAGTGTAAATAGTGTAGTGCTGAAATGTAGTGATGCGGTGTAGTTAAAATACATACAAAAACAATAAAAAATATATTTATATTAAGTACTTATACAAAAATATTTGTATAATATGTCGTAAAAGGCGACTATGGGAAAACCACCAGATGTTAGAACTCCGTCTAGGAGTCAGTCTGTACACATACCACATACCTATTTCTGTAACTTAACAGCAGTGCATACACTTACTATCTTCCGGTTTGAAGGATATAGAAAGCCAGCAGGTTCAACAACAGGTTGTGAGACAATCCATCTTAGTCCTTAAGTGCGACAACGCACCTACAGGTGCTTTGTCATGCATTCACTGTTCGAAGTTAGCTACGAGTGTCCACTAACCTGAGTAGCCACTTACCATCAGGTGGACTGTTGGTTTTGTTTGTTCCTTACTAAGTTCGTTTGCTACAACTTGTCCTTGCTTACAACTCGCCCGATAGATGGCGTCAAATTCACTGAATATTATTATGTATAATAACTTTTAAATAACTATACTGGCGAATGAAAATATCGACAAAGCCATTGTCACGAAAGGCCGCAGTTGTTGCTATGGCATGCTGTTATTTACACAACTATTTGATTAAAACCTCATCCCGTCTTGTAAGTATTTTAACCGTGAGGGTAAATGGGAAATTAGAAAAATTGTGCTGGAATAAATAAATAATTACTTATTATAGAACATGACACTTAGTTTTATTTGTAAGTAAACAATCATTGCTATAAGCCTGCTTAAAATTACTTACCTAGTTATAGTCAAAGATTTAAGTTGTAAATAAACAATAAGTAAGTAAGTAATATAAAGTAAGTAAGTAGATACATATTCAGCTACCCAAAAAGGCCGCGGGCCCTGACCCTGACCCTGATATGTAGCTGTGAGAACCACATAGGCTAGCAGCATCAACATCATCAAACCAGTCATATTCAGCTACCCACCTAGCAATACAAATACGCGTGGCGATTACTGCAAATACTACTATGGAAGAGTATCATGTACACGCATCAGCGCATGAAGTACCTACTGCTGTCGTATGTGAATTTGGGCTAGTACTGAAAAATGCAATCTACCAGCGTTGTAGGTACTCAGTGGAAAAGTGTGCAAAAGGCTTATTGGCGGCCATAATTTCACTGAAACATATCTCGTACAGAGGTACAGAGAGGCCAGAATCTATACATTTTATAGGATTCATTCCGAAGAATGGAATCCAGAGGAATTACATAATTTAATTTGTCACTACGTCTCTCTCGACCTCCTTTTTATATATACAATTTAATGCATTCAAACAAAACGGCAAAGAAGTAAGGCACTGGCATACAATAAGTAAAAAAACAAGTTTGATAAAACGTAATTTAAATAGTTAAAAATCAAAGCCGAAAGTTTATAAAATAAAAACAAATAATAATTTTGAGTATATAGGTACAACATTTATTGCATTTTGTAAATACAAACGGAAAGATTTGACCATATATAAAAATATGAAGATCATAACATGATCTAAGTATTTTTTATTCGTTAATAAACTTATTCAATAATTGACGACTGGTACATAGAAATAATAAGAAAACCGATTGCGTAGACGACTAGAATTATATCCATAGCTGTAGATAACAGTTCTTGCACTACGTGCTCTGTAACGAGCCGTCTAAACTGCTCGCGAATTCTGTTGCAAATGTGACCCAGGTGCACAAAGAACGGCTCCAAAGAATTTGCCATAGTACTGATAACCAAAATAATTATGAATTAATAATAGCGCCATCTGTTGTCTTAATTTAATAGGTTGTTAAATAAATTATCTTGCGTTAGCCACGCACTAACACTGTAAAGTAGATACAGCTGTATGCACTAGATGACGCTTACAACAACATTTAAAAAATTTAAAATAATCTTACTTAAATTCGTTGAAAATTGCCCACTAATATTAAGTATTAATTATTATCTCTATACCTGTCTCTTGTGATTTAGGGTAAAGACTAAAGAGAGAGAACGACTTTAAACATTTCTTAAATTGAACCTGAAGGCGACTTTTTTTAAGTAAGATTACCTAATAAGTATACAAATTATCTTTAACTTTTATAGTCAAGTCAAAAATTCATTATAATTATGTTTTGACGGTAAACTAATCGTATTTGATTGTTAATTCAATATTTATTCTGCCATGTAAATTTACTAACATTTTTACAGTTTCAGCCAAGATTGTACGAATGATGTAGCCAGTATATAGGTATCGTTGGTCTCTTAATTACATTGATAGATTTATTTTTAAAATTTTACGTCACCATCTAATTACATAACAATACGAAGATAGTGAACAGTGATATCTCTGGCAATTCGATAAAACCGTGTAGCTTTAATACTAGAAGATAGAACGACGAGTACCCAGAATAATATTAGTTATCAAACATTTCAATAGATGGCAGTAGTAAGCAAATAACGTTTATATTGATTTCTGAAATTTACGTGAACGCTACACATCGAATATGGATGGAATTTATCGCCTTTAATTAACTTATTTTTAATTCCCGACGTTTCGGGTGCTTTACAATACCCATGGTTTTTACTTAAAACTTGGCATTTCGGGGATAAAAACGCATCTGCAAATTTATTATTCATTGAGGATATACCTAGTGTAGATTTTTATGGCACGCTGGCCACTGCATCCATTTACAATTAGGTGGGCCGCGTGCGCGTTTGTCACCTTATTTATTTATAAAAAAACTAATGACATAAGCAAAGAATATATACACTACGCGAAGTGAATTGATTCCTTTTACCTTGGACTACATCTCCATACTGAGTAATGGCGTGCTCGTAATATGGGCATTATTATAGCTAATGCATAATAAAATCCTGAAGTGCTCACTGCGGTGGCCGCTGTCAGAGTTGATCGTTGCACCAACGGTGGTCTAGATTTAAAAAAAAAACTGTCAGTCGTAGGTAGTGGTGCCAGGTCTTGCAAGTAAAATTTCGGGACGGAAAGTAAAAATAATCGAGAATTTGGTTTCTACATCGGGACAGCTACAATGGCTACAAAATATAGGTTTTTTAAGCCTTTTTGTGCTTTATAATTATTATTCGGGTCTGAACTTATGAACTAATAATTTTTCATCCAAAAATCGGAATTGCATTTCGTTCGTCTATGTTTTTTCGTTTTAGGCAAATCAAAATATCTTTAAACGATTTGTTTTCTTTGCAGTCTCTGAATTTTTTAAAATCACTCATTTTAGTATATTTCTGTTTACAACTTTTATGTATTTTTTTTCGATTGGTGAGAAAATGTCGTAGTAAAAATACTAAATGTAGTAGCAGCCAACAGATGTAATCATTTTTGATATCAAGAATCGGGACGTCTCGTGCAAATCGGTACACCTGGCAACACTAGCCGTAGAACTGCACATCAGAAGAAGCTTTTGGGATTCATAAACTTGTAAACATTATTTATGGCCCTGTTAATAAATATTTTTAGGAAGTATTTTTATTAAAAATATTTTTATCAACGTAATAATATAGTAATAAAATTTAAATTTATTGCGCTGCTGTTTTACATGAAAAAGAATGATTATATTATTATTATTTTCTTCTTTTCTTCTATTATATATTTTCTTCTTCAGAGTTCTTTCATTATTACGCACTTAAATGTTAAATAAATTAAAAAAATATTAAATAATGAATTTTTATCCTTACTTCCTAAACGCATAGCGCGTTATAGCGTTATACATACCGATAAAGTGGTCTGTATAATTTTAATATCTTGAAACTTCATATTTATTAAGTATGTTTTATTATTACTAAATGTAATTGGTAATAAATGTTAAAGTTTTTGAGTAATTTTTAGCAACAATAGAAATAGAACTATCAACTTATCAGCACTAGTTTGAACGTTTAATCTCATGTTATACTTCTTACGTTAGAAAAGTTACATGCAATGAAAGTACCTACTAGTAGCATTTGCATATGAGCAAACTTTCTCACACAACCGCAATCGACCGCAAGTTCTACACCTAGAGACAAATACTATTCTACCTGCTTCTCTGGACACCAGTGCTTACAGGAGTTGCACTCTCCCCGTGTATCCATCGGTCTACGTCCCCACTGAGCTGGCTTCTATCCATCATTATGTAGGATGATGACGCGGGCACCTGAACACATATCAAGGTGATAAAGTAAATTTCAAGCTGTTAGCTACCATAAATAGCTTAATACTGCTAACCTGAGATTCCACGGAGTTGTCTTGAGGTACGGGGTTTTTAGAATCCTGTACATCGCTTATCAATGAAGTGTTGCGTTTAGCGAGCTCCACATCGTTATTAATAACTTTATTTATTAATTCTGCCATTTTTAATTTTTATTATTCCAACCTTAAAGTTTTGTAATAGCTAAAAGTAGATAATTGAAATAGTATCACGTAGCATAATATTCCATTATACATGGTAAACTTGTGGATAACGAAAGACCCGCCTCGGCTTCGCTTGGATTTGGATAGGATTTATTAATATAGCGCCATTTAGGGTTAAAGAAAGTCGAAAAAAAACTCGAAGTTTTTGAGATAAGATATAACCTAAATCCCTCCTGGCATTGCTTCCTATCTGAGAGGGGTAAACCCTCTGATAAATGAGGGGAGGCCTGTGCCCAGCAGTGGGACGTATATAGGCTGTAACTTTACTTTTACTTTTATTGCTTCCTATCTGTTCGTAAAGTTTCATTTCGAAGCCAGTCCGGAGATGAGCGCGGACCGACGGACAGACGGATAGAGAGAAGTTATCAATATCTTATTAGTATGCAACTAAACCCGTGGGCTTGATATAATCCACTTATTCCAATACACTGTATTACAGACGGGCACTTAATTTTTTTTAGTATAGTTATTATTATATAAATAATATTTTATATTGATCGTAAGTGGTAGAGACAAGCTGCAGCTAATGTTATGGTTGTAACACGTATGTAACCGGAGTACGACCAAGCTTTTACATATTGCCAGCATAATACAGCAAAATATTGCTGCTGTGATTAGTATGGTGAGTGTAGAGAACCGGAGACACTTTTTACTACAAACTAGGCATACCATCTTAGACCTCTGGAGTAACAACGCATTCTGCATTTAAATTCTTATTCGAGGAAAGTATCGTGAACCGTGTGCTTGTTTGTGAACCTTATTTTATACAAAAATATGTTTATACTATTTACACAAGGTTGATAACCGAGGACGCAGTCCACCTGATGGTAAGTGGATGCTTTAGCCTATTGATATCTAAATCTTTCCTCGATCAGGAATCAAAATGCAGATTCATTGGCGCCCCTGAGGATTAGCAATTAATGCCTCGTTACTACAAAAAATGGCGTCCAGTTTCTCTATACACAACAAACGAAACATAGCATTGTTTACTATTTAACGCTCGTGTTTTATAGATTCATGGTAGCTCACGGGCTAAGCCAAAACTTTATTACTTGCCGTAAAACGCGAACAACCTTGGTTCAACCCCGCCAGCAAGTTAGCGGTATTTAACCCTGTGCCTCGGAACTTAAAGCCGTTGGTTCTCCGCCTGATCTGTCTACGTCGTGTCGAGTCGCCGTCCATCAGACTATGAGAATTAGGGAATAGAAGGTACACCTGTTGCACACATCCTTATGTGCTATAATCCTGTACTGCTCAAATTGCACCCCTGTTTAGACGAAATATGGCCTGGAGTACATTATAATATTTACCGTTTTCTACGCAGGTTTTAACCATTTAAATTGTCGACGAAATAGAAACCACTTATTTGTTTGTTTTTTATTTTAAATAACGCATTTTAGCTATTTATTGACATACTTTTGGGAATATATTCTAAGTGTAGTGTATTTTAGTCTCTGACATATTTACTGACTGACTGAAGAATGTAAATTTGACAAAAAATGTCAAACTTTATTTTTTTATTAATCGCTGTCATAACAAATAGTTCGGCATTCATTCTTTATAAAAACACTATCAACTCACTCACCCCGGTCTCGCATGGGTCACATGGATGTGATTCACCAGAGTGGTATTATTTTTTTACGATTTAATAAAAAACGCTAACATTTCCTTGCTATTCTTACCTGAATATGTAGTATAGTATGCCGTAATCGTTACAGCCTGTTTAAGTCCACTGCTGAACATAGGCCTCCTCCTTAGATGGCCTCAGAGGGGGGGGGGGGGGATATTTGTCATAGTTGCCGCGCAAGGCTAGGTCCAAGCGGACTGGTAGCCGCAGTTTTTTATTTTTAATCGTTATTAGGAAGACGCTGCTGTCCATCTCCTGATTTATCTCCCTCTCCCTTACGACCCTCGCAGGATGATATGGGGTGGTGGATATTCTTACACCGCCACTGCACGGTAAATGCGGCAACAGTATGTTATACAATACAGTACCAGTATATTATGTAATGCACTCTGAGATAATATATCTTTAAAAATATTATAGTATTATACTTATGTATGTAGTACTAAATATAGAAACAGAAACAGAAACTTTTTTATTCAATGTAGATTATAACAATACTTATTGATAGTCACTTTTTTCATTTACCACTGGTTCGCAAAAAAAACCCCTGTCCTGGGAAGAACCAGCAAGAAACCGAGCGGCACTATTTTTTTCCAATAATAGCTTACAATGTTTACAATAAACAACATAAGACAAATTAGAAATACCTTGGTAGCGATCACCCCTCCCAGGGGTTAATATAATCCAAAAATTCCTTATTAAAAATAACCCTTTTTATACAAACTTAGTTTAATAACATTTTTGAACTTCGTGTATGATAAATTTTGTATATTTTCTGAGATTTTGTTGTAAAAGCGTATATATCGCCCCAAGAATGAATTACTGCCTCGGTGGAGTCGAGTAACAGGTACTACTAGCTTGTGTCTGTTCCTAGTACTTACAGAATGAATATCACTTATTTCCGCAAAACTACTTTTATTTTTGTGTACGTACATTACATTTTCATAAATGTATTGAGAGGCCAGAGTTAATATATTAATTTCCTTAAATTTTTATGTCAGTGACTCTTTTGGTTTTAAATTATATATTGCTCTAATGGCCCTCTTCTGTAAAATAAATATAATTTCAGTGTCAGTCGCGTGTCCCCATAGCAAAATACCATACGACATAATGCTATGGAAATAACTAAAGTAAACTATTCTAGCTGTTTCAATACTGGTTAGAGTTCTAATCTTTTTCACAGCATATGCTGCAGAACTAAGTCTGCTAGCTAGTTTTGTTATATGGGGGAGCCATTGAAGCTTTACGTCCAGTGTGATTCCAAGAAAAATGGTGGTATCATCAGGACTCAGTTGCCCCCCATTTAAAATTACATTTTAACACAAGTTTAACATTAGGAGTTACGAATTTCATACATTTAGTTTTAGTTCCATTCAAATACAAATTATTAACATTAAACCAATTGAAATTTTTGTGTCAGTGACTCTTTTGGTTTTAAATTATATATTGCTCTAATGACCCTCTTCTGTAAAATAAATATAATTTCAGTGTCAGTCGCGTGTCCCCATAGCAAAATACCATACGACATAATGCTATGGAAATAACTAAAGTAAACTATTCTAGCTGTTTCAACACTGGTAAGAGTTCTAATCTTTTTCACAGCATATGCTGCAGAACTAAGTCTGCTAGCTAGTTTTGTTATATGGGGGAGCCATTGAAGCTTTACGTCCAGTGTGATTCCAAGAAAAATGGTGGTATCATCAGGACTCAGTTGCCCCCCATTTAAAATTACATTTTAACACAAGTTTAACATTAGGAGTTACGAATTTCATACATTTAGTTTTAGTTCCATTCAAATACAAATTATTAACATTAAACCAATTGACTAACTTAGCTATAGCATTATTTACTTCGTCGTAATTTAATAACTGTCGTTTTAATTTGAAAATTAATGAAGTATCATCAGCAAATAATACTATATCATGGTTATCCCCTACTATGTAAGGTTAGTCATTAATATATACTAGAAATAGAAAAGGGCCGAGAATTGAGCCCGCCCATTTGTACAATCGACCCGGAAGAACTCGTACTATTAATGACAACTTTTTGCGTTCTGTCACTTAAATAGGAAATAATTAATTTAAGAGCATCGCTTCTTACACCGTAGTGTTGAAGTTTCCTGATTAATGTTTCATGGTGAACGCAATCGAAGGCTTTGGATATGTCACAGAATACACCCAAAGCATCCTGTGAATTCTCCCATGCATCAAATATATATTTAATCACCTCAACACCAGCATCAGTTGTCGAGCGACCCCTTGTGAAACCAAATTGATTTTTATGAAGTAAATTATTTACATTAAATAATTTAACATTAAATTAAATAATTTAAGAATAATTTTTTCAAAAATTGAAAAAATTATTCTTGATCAAATGTTAAAAAAAAAGTGTTGGCAGTACAGAAATAGGTCTAAAATTAGCGGGGTCCAATGTACTACCGGATTTAAATAAAGGTATTACTTAGGTATACTTTACTGTGCTTCATTAAATCAGGAAACATGCCAGATTCAATACTAGTATTAAAAATAATAGATAGTTGAGGTGCGATCGCATCTATTATAAACGCAATAACTTTAACAGAAATCCGCCACAGGTCGGCGGTTCTCTTAATATCAATAGTCTTAAAATATTTTACAATATCTTTTGACGACACTTTATCCTATCCTATCCTATACTATTAAACGAGCAATTCTTGTATGTATATATATATATATATATATATATATATATATATATATATATATATATATATATATATATATATATATATATATATATATATATATATATATATATATATATATATATATAATCGGGATCTCGAAAACGGCTCCTACGATTTTCATAAAATTTAGTGTCCAGGGAGTTTCGGGGATAATAAATCGATCTAGCTAGGTTTTATATTTAGAAAATATATTTTTGTCCGTGTTTTTAGGCAATGAAAAATTGCTTCAATATCGTTAGAACAAGAAGGTAAATTTTGACAGTTTGTTAATGATTATAAATAGCTTAATTGGTATAATGGGCGGTCACAGCATCGTAAAAACCCGGTTCGAGCCCAGACCGACTGACCGACTTTTTAATTTTTTTTCAAGTTCATTTCTTTTTTGAGAAAATCTATTTTTTCGAGCCCTTTTTTTAGTATTTTTTAAAAACACGAAAATTTAAATTAAAATAATTGCACTCATGGTTTTTTATTCAAATAACCAGTTCCGTTTTTTCGTTATGTCGCTAAGAGCAAAAAATATTATTTATATTTCATCAGTATGTAATTTGTATCTAAATATAATTTCCAAAACACACGAATTAAAAAAAAATCGAGCGAAAAATACCGAGCAAAGCTCGGTCAACCAGGTACTGAAATGTAAAATTCTTTGTACACAAATTTACATTTTGTTTAAGCAATAATTCGGCGACGGCAGGAGAAGAATTCAGTGACTTAGTGGTTAAGATCGGAATATCAGTAAAATATTTCTCAAAAACCATTGCAACGTCCTGATCTGATTTAGTTAATTTATTGTTAAAACTTAACTGGTAGTTTGAATTGCGAGAGTTGACCTTACCAGTTTCACTATTAATTATACTCCATGTCATTTTAATTTTATTAGAAGCAGTCTTTATTTTGTTGCTCAAATACAATGACTTGGCTAAGGAGCACACTCTTTTAAATATTTTGGAATATTTTCTTACATATTCCCCAAATTTTACGCAAGGGTTATATGACCTTTCATTGTAAAGTTCATATAACCTTTGTCTACTCTTATGGACTCCTACTGTCACCCATTCATTAAATGCCTTGCGATTGTTCAAGGAGAATGTTTTAGAAGTAAAAGTATTATTAAATTCATTGCGAATAAGCTTAAATAATGTTCTATAAAAAATTTGGATTATTTTGGTACGAAAGTAATGGAAGTTTTTTTACTATGTTACTTCTAAACTTCTCCAAGCGATGTGCATTTACTAGAACAAACATTACTTTTTATCTATTTGCTTTTTGTGAACATAAGGTAATGAAACTAATTGTCCATAGTGATCAGAGCTCAATTTTTGAATTATACATTTATTGAACGGCTTAACATTTGTAAAAATGTTATCTATACATGTTGCACTAGATTCAGCAATACGTGTTGGCTCCAAAAATAAATTAAAAAGACCATGAGATTTAAACAAAGATCTAAATTTAATATTGGTGGAGGAAGCTTCTAGGAGATTGATATTAAAGTCTCCACATTTACAGATTTATTCCGTTTATTAAGCTTAGCGAAAACTTCCTCCATAATTTTTTCGAAAGTATCATATAAAGAGCATCGGGGTCTGTAAACGCTTACAACAATGAGGTGCTCAAACTCAACACATGCCATTTCTACAGTTCGCTCAACAGAGAGGCTCACAATATCTTTACGTTCTTTACATGATAATAATTTACTAGCTAAAATTAAGGAGCCACCTCTTTAAACCGTTTCTCTGTTGAAAGAACTGACCACCTGGTGATTACTGAAGTTAAACATTAAATTATGAACTTTTAACCAATGTTCAGTAATACATATAATATGAATATTGCTGCTATTTAAGAACAATTCAATTTCTAGTTCTTTGCCCATCATGCTTTGTATATTCTGATGCACCAGGTGTAAACAATTTTTATTATCATTTTGTGGAGTTATACAATTGCAACTATTCAGGATTTGTCAGCTACATTCTAAATTATTTGAATTATTATAACTGCTAGAGATTACCTCTACTGTCTCATTTTCTAATTTAAATTACTTGGAACGGATTCCAAATTACATGTCAAATCATTATGCTGCTCAATAGGAGCAGATGTCTGGGTAGCCAAGTCCTTGGCTGAGTTAATATATAAATAATAAGATAGCACATTTGCTATCTGTCTTAAATTATATTTGGATAGGTAATACCTATCTGTAGTCAAAAAGGGGAATGCCCACTCTTCATAGACACTTCGGCCATGAGTGCCCACATATAAAAGCATATAGATATGATAATATGTAATTAAAACAATGAAATGGTAAAGGAATTGCTTTAAAAAATGTCGGGGTTTTGAAAATATTTGAAGTTTTTATTTTCACAAATGCAGTTTTTTAACAACTATTTTTATCGATTTTATCGCGTTTTATTTCTTTGATTTTTAATTCTAGACGTTTCGGGTGCTTTCCAGCACCCATGGTTACGGCAGACTGAGATGACCGACATCCCAATGTCAGTGTTAACCCGGAGTACCTTCAGATTTTTAATTTTTATTTATGGTCCGATCTACAGAATGAACTTACTGTGTCTTGAAGTCTTGCAGTGGTATGCTTGGGTTTAATTTTAATTTCATTAATTACAGGGTCCTAAGCAGGTGGTACCAAGTACCAAGCCACCTTCTCTATTGAAAAAAGAATTTATATATTAGATATTATATAGAATTTATATAATAAAATACACTTTACGACTGATAGTGATGACTTGCAATTCTAGCCCTAAGTAAAGATCAGCCAGGGCTTAACTTTATTCCTTCCATAATGCTGCTCCTCTGGTTATTACAGAGTTCTATCCGGTAGCAACCATTAAATCTTATATGCTCACCATAATAGTAGCGAGCTTGCTTTAATTGGTATGTGACACAAGCAATTAATATTAAGTCGCTGTAAGTTAAAACAGGAAATTCCCTAACATTTTAAAGTCTTCATTTATATTTCTAAAGTCTGCCTGCCCTAGCTCTATTTAGATTGTTTTCCCTAGCATACTCAGAAAAATCATTATTTGTCTTCATATTTTGATGAACTATTTCAAGTATTTGAGCCGCATCATCCCTGTCCCTTATTTTTGTGTGGAATTTATTAACTATAGCAGAAGCCACAGCAGTCTATCATCAAGTGTGTAGAACTCCTGTTAAAGTAGTTTTGATGAAATATTTTAAATTCAGTTTTAAAAATGCCATTCACCACCTCTACTACCCATATCGACACATAGTCACGGCTCTGGATTTATTAGCATATCTTGTCATTAACTGAGATTCACCATCTGCTGGAGACATTGCTGCGACCCTTAGACATCCACATCTATCCTCGATCACAAATCAAAATGCAGATGCGTTGTCACCCGTGAGGACTAAGATCATTTTCTCGTTTCCAGTAAAAATGGTCTCCGGTTCTCTACACTCACTATACAAAACACAGCAGCATTAAGTTACTATTTCAAGCTGGTATTCTGTGAGAGGGTGGTCCTTCCCCGGTCGAGCCGACCCATTCATGCTACAACTATACTTCTAATATAACTGCAGCATGGCTCTACCAAGTATAACACACATACATAGTAATTGTCACTATGTATGTTTGTTATCGCAAAATGTAGTTAATCACAAAAGAGACATACTCGCAATGCTGATGGAACTGTTACAACCAGGTAAAAAACATTGTGCTTTTAAATAATTAGTTAGCAGTACACTGTGTGATGTATGATCTAAGCTTTGTTGTTCTGGGTGCAATACATTACTCACTTCAGATTGCAACGAGGACGGACTAGATGATTCAGATGGTTCCCGTTCTGCAGTTGAACATGATGTTATTCTATCAGTTCATTGCCAGCAATTATGATATACACGGCATGACAACTGAAATAATGTAAAATACAAAAAATGAAGTCAAAGTGAAAAAATAAAAATAAAATAGATTTGTTTATTTCAAACTCAAATATAAATAAAATATTTATCAAGTTAAATGTTACTGCACAAGGACGGATTTAATGCCCTATATTTTTTAATAATTAAGGCCTGACAGACTACCAGCAGTCCAAAAACAATGAAAAATCAACTGTCTCCTTTCTTGGTAGTTGATAAAACTGGTCAATCTCATAAATAAGCTAGTATGTTTGTCAGATATAGCTAGGGCAGATGTGAAAAAATAAAACAAGTTCTTGAGTTGATATACAATCAGTGTAAAACATGTATAATTATCAGATACATGGATCACATTTAATAAATTGAAAAATGTTAAACACTTACCTCACGTAGCGCAAATAATTCCTCACGTGAAAAATCGAACCCAAACAATGTGTGTGATCTTATTCTCATAAGTGTCAGTGCCACAGCTGATGTATACATGTTCAAGACGAACTATTGGTGCATTTTGCGAGTGCCACACTACACGTTCACTGTACTCGAAACGTGTACCTAATAAAGAAGCTACAATTATTATATTGATATTATTCAAGTAAACTCAGTTATAAAGCATTTCTTAGAGGAAGACATGCCACATCGTGATATGTACCAACTATTTACCTGCTGTGTTCGAACCAATTGTTGAGAGATCAACAATTGCATTTTCCAACAAAATAAAATGACACGATACTAACACGCAATTGAATTCTTGTGACATAACAGTGACAGCGGCCTACATGTCAGATTCGATGTTGCCACTTAACTGTCATAAAATCTATGAAATGATATCGATTTTTATTCGATTAATAATATCATAAAAAGAATAATCTTTGACGCGTTTTAAGTTCTGCACGCTTTTTAAAATATAATTTCCTTTATTTATTGAAACTCTATTTCAAATGTATTTTTAAGAACAGTTAGCTTGTGCTGTATTGTTTTGTTATGCTTTAGAGAATTCGTGGTAAATCAGCTGGAAATTAACTTCTTGAATTATCATAACATGATTCCATTTTAAATGTTATGTTAAAAACAGATAAGAATAATAGTTAACTTGTGCAGTAGCGTTTTGTTATACTCTAAAGAATTCTTGGTAAATCAGCTAGTAATTCGCTTGTTTAATTATCATAACTATAAATGTGAAGGTTGTCAATGAATTCAACCGAGCCTATAACAACGGTTGTTTTAGTTTTTAACGGTTGACTGCCGCTTTTGATGACTTGAAATTGATAAAAACCTATTTTGCGCAATAAGTTTTTTCTCTTTGGTAATGAATAAACCACAGAAGCCCCCATAATGTATTATAGTCCTTTTTTTAGATACAAGTAGCACATTTTAAAGAACCGCAAAAACAACTTTGTTATTTATACAAACACTATGAAAAACAAAATAATTTGTTGCTGGCGATAATGATAGTGGTATTTTGACTCGATTTAAAATATATGCTTGTTACTACTGAACTCTTCATGGGCCTGCGAGTCCGACTCGCACTGAACCACTTTTTTTCAACATTTAGTTTTATTCTAATAAATAGTGTTTTCGTTTAAGCGGAGCTCTTTTACTTTAGATTTATTACCTCTTTATCTATAATAATCAATCTGAGTAAGTAAAGTGTGTAAATACGATTCTTAAATTGTAAATATAATAATTGAATTTGAACATCTTAGGTAGGTATTTAGTTTTATTTATTTAGAAAATATTAATCTCACAATCATTTATTGTAATAATATAAATTTATCACACAGCTAACGCCCTCATTAGCAATGTAATGGTGAAAGAATTTTCAAAATCGGTCTAGTAATTTTTGAGATTAGCCAAAAAACGTATTCATTGAAAGTAGCGCCCTCTATAATAAAATTAACCCTATATTGGATATCTAAAATTATACATAACAATCTAGTGGTGAAAGAATTCTCAAAGTTGGTCAAGTACTTTACGAGTTTAGCGAATAAAATATTCTTTGATAGTAGCGCCCTCAATAATAAAATGCATCATACGTTTTAAGCACCATAGCAAAAAACGATTCAACATAGCTTAACCCGTACACACAGTAAAAACATAACCATCCTTTTTCGTCTGTAGTCGGATAAACAATTGGTTAATAACGGTTGCGTATCGACTGCTTTGGATAAATATCCATTGTCAACGGTTATTTTAAACCTATATCATAACATCGTAATAATTATCGAAAAATTATATAAGCATTGTAATAATGACACCATAAGTAATCGATCGAAAAGGGGAATCGATTTTTTTAATGATTTTTGTGATTGGCAACATTTTTTATTTTATTCACAGACTAATGAATTACGTATTTACCTAATTTTATTTTTATCTTTTCGGTACTTTTAATTTGTGCAAAATATTCCCATTGTTTTAGGATAAATGAATACCGCGATTTATAACCATAAATAAAGATATATTTTTTTAACAAATGCACATTGTTGGGCGTTCCATGGCCTAATATGGGCATCCCCCTTTCTTAATTAAATTATTAATGTCTATTAAATTAATTCTATTGGTATAATTGTTACAATTAAATGTCAAATTTAAATTATTATTATATGATAAATTATTCATTTATTAATTTAAATCATATCTTATTTTATTCTCCTGTGGCCAACCCTGTATATAAGGCAATGTAAACAAGATTATTTTGTGTACATTTAAAGTATTTGGGTAATCAATATATTTTAATAATTGATTTTTGTTTACATTGCCTCTTCTCCCAACAAGAATTATTAATGTGCTATTAGGACAATACTTACTAGTTAAAACTCTATTCATTATATGACTAAAGGATGCTCCGGGCATACAATAATTATTAATCAGTTGTCCTTTTAAATTGTTATTTAACATCATGCCCAAATTTTTTCCTATGTCATCACAATACATCACAATACATAATAACTTTATGTTTTTTTAATATTTAGACTACTTTTTAAGTTTTTATTCTTTGTTATGGCACCGTCATAGAGTGTTGGTGAACTAAGACAGTTACTATTTACATATATTGTCCCCGATGAACATGGTATGGAGCGTTGATTCTCACTCTGATGTTTTATTAAGGAGTTAAAGCGCTCCTCATTGTATTTACATGACTTTACCAGATCATTCATGGCCACTATGTGTTCTTTAATCTCAACCTGAGCCGATGCATATTTATTGGAGATAATTTGTAAGGAGTTTTTAAGCGACAAAACTTCTGAATTAAGACACTCTGTTACAGTATCATAACAGTTTTTCATATTATTTTCCACCTCAATTGAATATAATTTAAGTTTATTAATTAATTCATGCTTTTGCTTACATATATTTATATAATTTTTCGTATTAATTTTAGTTTTAATTAAATTTTGTACTTTCCTAACATATTTATTTATTTTTATGTATTTCTTTAACTTTCTTCTACTGCGTGTAATCCTTTCTGCTGTTCTTGATGTGACAACATCATCACCATTCAAACCGATTGTTGTGGAGGGTTGCAATGTTTTTGAAAATTTAAATTCTATGAGCTCTTTGAACAGACTTTGAGTTTGGGCCACTTTCAATTTATCTAAGTACTGTTTTAATTGCAAAATCTGCTCATTAGCCTCACTTAACTGCAACTGAAATGCAGCGATTAATCTGAGGGATTCCTCATATTCTTTGCTGCATCGGTCAAACTAGGATCTGATTTCGATGACGTTGGTGCTGTTCGCCTATGCGGCTCTTACAGCTTCGTAGGACTCACACTAACTAGGAGTGGAAATAAAATTGTCTATGGCATAAATTAAAAAGTACTTCTATGAATAATATATAAAATTTTGACTTGTAACGAATAAATTACCTCTGAAGGCGTAATTAATTTGTTAATTCGGTAGTCCGTAGCGAACATGAATACAAAATCGTTTTTTTTTATATCTACGTATTACATTAATTTCCCTCTATGTCATTCTTTGTGTGGTCGATTTAAAAAGGCGCGAACTGCTGGATGCCATTGTCTGAAATCGATTTGAATTTAGAACGTAGACGTCCCGCCGTTTTATTATTCGCAGTTGCCTGTGTAAAAAAAGTTAATGTCATTTATTTCGGTAACTTTTTGAGAAGTTGTGTTTTTAGCAGTCACTTCTATTAGATAAAGTTTTTATTTGTAATTAATTGATATTACCTTTAATAAGAATGAGAAGTAATTGTTTTAACTATGAAAGGCACAAAAAGTTAAATTATGTTTTCTTTTTATAATAAAAAAATAAACAAATATATTATCATAAAAAAACAAAGAATTGTAACAGACGAAATGGGTTCTTTTCATTCCACGGGTGTTATGAGAGATGATTATAAAATTCCAGAAAAATTTCATCTCTTTTAACAGAGTTGTCGATTCGTCTTCTCTGCAACGAGAGTGCTGCGATCGGACGAAGAAGATAACAGTAACCAGCCTGTTTTGTTGCCATTGCAATAGCCGTATTTATATGGCCGTAAGAGATCATTCGTAAATTAAAAAGCTTATTCCTTGCTTATTCCTTACACCTTGGTTTTTTATTGAATAAAGGTGACAATTGAGCACACAGTCCACCTGATGGTAAGTCGATGCTGTGGCCCATAGACATCTACATTTATCCTCGATTAAGAATCAAAATGCAGATACTTTGTCACCCCTAAGGACTTACGGACGAAACACAGCAGCATTAAGCAGCTATTTTACACTGGTATTCTATAAGAGCGTGGTCATATCACGGTCGAGCCGACCAATTCGTGCTACAATCATAATATTTCTGCGCCGTGGCTCTACCAACTACAGCTGTATAAATGTGTGTCTTCCCATAGATGACGGGGAGCAGTGTCAAAGGTGCAAGAGATGATAAGATCCTAGACAAATCCTTGCTGCAACGGAACTTTTACGTTCGGATGAAGAAGATGAAATGAAATGAAACGAACGAAATGAACGGCATGAAATGAATGAAGTTAAGGAAATTAACGAATTGAACGAAATTAACGAAATTAACGAATTGAACGAAATGAACGCAATGAAAGTAATGAACGAAATGAATGAAATGAAATGAATAATTTTTATCCAATATATAATATTGCATGATACATATTGCTATTATTTTTTTATTTACCACTGGTTCGAAACAAAACCTCCGTCCTGGGAAGAACCAGCAAGAAACCCAGCGGGACTTTGACGCTAGTGACTATTATAGCGCTGTTTTGTTAACCTAAAATAACTATGGCATCATAAACATAGCTTGTAAAAAAACAAGTCCCGCAACTCAGTTTTTCTACCGTAAAAAGTTGTGAGGTCCATGTAATACCAAGTTGGTTAATTTATTCAGTTCCTACTTAAGGGTCCTTCTGTTTTAAGTTATTACGTAATTAGCTAACTAAAATGTTTTATGTTTAAAATATATAGATTGACTTGGCCATCGTATGAAAACACAATGTATCTCACAAGTAATACATATTATATTAAATTAGATTGCTTAGTGCGATTGTCAAGTCAATCTATATATTTAAAATATAAAAGATTTTAAACATTGATACGGTCACTATAAAATGTTGTTAGGTTAGCTAATTACGTAATAACTCAAAACAGAAGGACCCTTAAGTAGGAACTGAATAAATTAACCGACTTGGTATTACATGGACCTCACAAATTTTTGCGGTAAGTTGCGGGACTTGGTTTTTTTTACAAGCTATGTTTTTGATGGCATCTCATATCTTTTTGTAGATAAGATAGTCCCACTTTTTTACCTTTCTGGTACCTTCTACTTATTGAATACCAACAACGTACCTATCTACACCTGTTATACATATACAAGTACACTGATTCATTCACTACAAATGTAACTTTGTAATTCTATATATTTATATGGGATTACAAAGTTATTTATGCAGTTGATGTATCTAGAAAACTAGACCGAAATTAACAAATATTTTAGATTTTCCTTGAACGCTAGTTCTCCGCTAAACACTAATTATTGTATTCTAAATTTGAAGCTTCTGTGTCTGCTAGAAGTGCCTTAAGCCCGGTTTACATTTTGAGAAGTGACAAGTGCGAGCGGCAATGACAAGTGACAAATAACAAGTGACAAGTAGCAAGTTGGTGTTCACACATGTGGCAATTAGATGTCTGTGTCATTATTATGTGAAATCTTCGAGTGTGAAATTGGGTTGGTAATTGTCAAAGAGGTGCTAGTACAGCTTTAAAGTTTAAAACTGGTTTCTCATCATACAATTTTACCTTTTTTTTTTGATTAAAAAGATGTGTGAAGTGCCTTATTGCAAAGATATTGGTGCACACCAATTTCCTAAAATAGCTTAAGTGAGAAAAATGTGTCTTAAAGCTATAAGTAAAAAAAGTAAAGTTACAGCCTATATACCTCCCACTGCTGGGCTCAGGCCTCCCCTCATTTCTGAGAGGATTTAGGGCAAGGAAGTGTCCGCCGCGCTGCCCAAATGCGTGTTGACGAACTTCACATGTCTTCGAAAATATTTTTTTTTAAATAATCTTAAAGCTATAACAAGGAAAAAATTTAAGCCTGAAAATAATATGGCTCCAGCCCTGACCTACAGGAGTCTTTAATTTTCTTTTTTTCTTGGTAATATGTAAACTTAATGCTTCTTAACTTCGCATATACCTACTTCTTTTGCGCTGAAACCGGCCATTCCCATTGCTTGAGATATTGAGGGCATAGCAGCGTCTCGCATCATTTTATTTTTTTAAATTCAGCGATTTAATATGGTATAAACATTCGTGTTTCAATAATTCCTTGACAAATTAATGTTATTGCTATCTGACCACTTCGTAATAAAACAAAATTATTATAAATACGAGTATGCATACAATATATATAACAAAAATATTTTATTTAATAACTATTATAACCAACACGTGTATGTTCTGACGTCGCCGCTAGAACGGGGGCGGCGGTGGGTGACTGAGGGGAAAGCAAGGTTAGCGCGGGGCAGAGATACTTCTCAGAGAATAGAGCAGGCCGCTATTGACTTGTTACTTTTCATTTCGCACTTATCACTTGTCATTCGCACTTGTCACTGCCTGTTCACACGCACTAAGCACTTGTTATTTGTCACTTGTCATTGTCACTCGCACTTGTCACTTCTCAAAATGTAAACCGGGCTTTAGACTTATGATCGGTCAGTCAGTGAGTGACAAAATTAAGAAACCTTGACTAGTTATAATTCTTAAACTACTGGTTTAAATTGATTGAAATATACCATGTTTATATAATGCCTACACGGTTATAGAAAATTCAGGCTTCTAGTTTTATTTACTACGAAGTTATGGGGCGTCGAAAATGGCCTGAATTCCTTCAAGAAAAGTGTGGTACCTACGGCCGTGCCGCTTTTTTGTTCGACTTGGCGACACTGCCGTGCCCCCAGATATTATTTCTACATTTTATTAAGACACGTGTACTCCATATCCATATTAAATTTTAAGAAATAAAATCAATGATTCTAAAACTAAAAATACATTTTTAAAACCATACATCACTTTTGTAATGTCTTATAATTTATATATTGATAACTTTTATAATAAAATAAAATAAGTATTTTATTTTCATAATCTACACCAATAAGTAAGGATTAAATCAATTTTCTCAGAAAACAATGAAATGTAAGGGTTAAAAGCTTTTGATTTGAAAGTTCAAGCAATTTTAAACTGAATATAAATTATCACATTTCATATTAGGATATTCAGAACCATAGACTTCTATGTAAAAAAAAAAACAGAAATACACATTCTGTTCAAATTTCAATTGTCGACCTATTACGAATCATGAGATTCAGACCACGGGAACTTAGTAATAGGGTCCCTTTTACCCTTTGGGTACGGAATCCTTAAAAAGTACCGTTGGGTTACCTGCTGGTAGTTCTCAGGGCAGGAGTTTTTTCCTAACCAGTTTTAAAAGTGAAATTTTACTTTCAATAAAATTTATTTTTAATCTATATTCAATCAAAAATTTACATTTCTATTTTATTATACAGTATGCTTCAGAGCAGAAAATATTAAAAAATAAAAGAAAAAAAACCTACATTAAAATTAGTGAGGCCCTCCATCAAGAGATGGCGCTACATGGCATTTAAAACGTGATAGCGATTTATAGATTTTAAATAATGACGTTCTTGCTCATGACTGCAATTTGTAATCGTCTATAGTCAAATCGTTCGATCAATCGTCAAAATTTTTGAAGCTTGTGGTCTTTTGTGCCGTGAGCGCTGAGTCCCATTACATGTAGAATCTATAATATAATGACTATTGTAATAAAGGTAATATTTGACATGGGTCGTACTTTGAATTTGAAAATCGAGTACTAGGGGCTAGGGCTAGCAAGCCAAGCCAAGTACGTAAATAAAGAGTTTTTAAGTAGTAAGTAAGTAGTAGTTTATACGTGGCAGAGCCATGCTGCAGTTACATATCAGAAGTATAGTTGTAGCACGAATGGATCGGCTCGATCGGGGAAAGACTCTCACAGAAAACCAGCGTGAAATAGCAGCTTAACGCTGCTGTTTTTCGTTTGATAAGTGTAGACAACCGAAGACCCTTTTTACTGGAAACGAGGCATTCCTCCACCTTTTTTTATTATGTGTGAGCAGCTATGCAGGTCTAAGGAAGAGACCAATATCACTGCAACCTACAAGATCTAGATCTCGTCGACCTAGCGAGCTGTTGGTCTGCCCTTTTTTCTTTTTGCTCCAGGACCTCCAGGGGCCTTCCAAATGGTTGCTCACTTGACCCATCTGTCTGCAAAGGAGCGGGCGATGTGTCCTGCCCATTTCCATTTTAAACGTAGTGCATGTTTCAGTGCGTCTATCACTTGGGTCTTTTGTCTTATTTTTTCACTATTTTCTTTATCTAAAATTTTTATACCGAGGATGCTCCTCTCAATAGTCCGTTGACAAGCGCGTATTTTTGACATATTTTTTTTGTTAAAGATCCAGGTTTGGGCACCGTATGTTAAACAGGGCAGGAGGCTCGAATCCATCACTTTCTTCCTTAGTCTTATTGGGAGTTTTGATTTTAATATTTCCTTGTTACTCCAGTATTTTTTCCACGTCAAGTTAATGCGCCAGTCTATTTCATCTAGGTGTCTTGTGTTTTGAAATGAAATTTGTTTTCCAAGGTATGTATAGTTCTCTACGTACTCCATTGTTGTTCGGTTTATTATTATGATATCTTTAGTGCCGTTGGTAGCTATTTTTGTCTTTGAGGTGTTAAGTTGTATCCCAATATTTTCGCTAACAGCGCTAAGTTCTATCAGCATTTCCTAAAGGTTTTTTGATGACTTAGCAAAAATTACTATATCGTCGGCGAATCTCAGGTTACTGAGGTTATTCCCATCTAAATTTATTCCTTTTTGAACCCAATCTAGGTCTTTCATTATATTTTGTAGGACAGCAATGAAGATCTTTGGTGATAGCGGGCCTCCCTGTTTCACGCCTCTACGAATATTAAATTCTTGGCCTAGCCTGTCCAACTTAACCCGACTTGTGCTTTTTCTATTTATATCCTTGATAATATTGATGTATGTAGAGTGAAGGTTCTGATGCTCCAATGCGTCCCAGATACTTTTATGCGAGATAGAGTCGAACGCTTTCGCGTAGTCAACATATGCTATATAGAGTTTTTCCTGGTATTCTACATATTTTTCAATTATTTGATCTAAGGTATGTATATGATCCATTGTTGAGTGCCCTTGGCGAAAGCCAGCCTGTTCTACCGGTTGGTTCTTTTCTATAGTTGGCTCTATTCTTTTCTCCAGGCACATAGCAAACAACTTATAAATTGTAGGCAGTAGACTAATAGGTCGGTAGTTATTTATGTCCTCTGGATCTCCCTTTTTGTATATAAGAGTTATCCGTGACCTTGCCCAATCGATCGGTATTTCTTGTTTTTCAAGTATTTTATTAAAGAGAGTAGTGAGCGGACCTAACAATAGATGTCTTCCTAGTATCAAAGCTTCGTTTGGGATATTATCGGCCCCAGGACTTTTATCTTTTTTCAATTTTTCGATTTTCTTTATTATTTCGGCGCTGTGGAAAGGTTGAGTTGTCTGATTTCTATCTCCTGTTTTTGAAGACTTTTCGTAGCTTTTATTATCGGCAGATTTATCATCGTACAGCTCTTCGTAGAAGTTTGAGGCAATTTTTACAAGGTCTTTCCTAGTTTGTTGTTCTTTTGGCTCATTTTTTGTTTTCAATGTTGGAATCCATTTTTTCCCTGTATTTAATTGTTTATATGCTTTCTTTTGGCTTCCAGTGGAGCGTAAATTTTTTCAATTATTTCTATCCTGTAATTATCGTATTCTTTTTAAAGTAGTTTGTTTGTAATTTTGTATAGTTCTGAAAGTTCTTTTTTTTCTTCTTTTGATTTGGAGGATTTATATTGTAGATCGGTGCGTTTTTTAATTAAGTTTTTAGTTCCTTCTGATATTATTTCTTTCTTTGTTTTAATAGGAGAAATATTCTTTAAACTTTCTTGTATGGATGACTCTATCTTGAAATAATATGACTCTATGTCATCATTGTCTTCCCAGCTCAATTGTTCAATTTTTGTTCTTAGGGCATGAAGGAATATTTCTTGTGATTTCTCGTCAGATAAGTTGGTTACTGGGATTGAATAAAAGGTAGCTCGGCTTTTCTTTTGTGTATTTAGAGTTATTGTTCCTCTCAAAAGTCTATGATCACTTGGGAAGGAGAGTTTGTTTAGGACTTCTATGTTGGTAAAGAGTTTTGAGTGATTACTCAAAATAAAGTCTATTTGGTTTTTGTTTTGTTTGTCTGGTGTTACCCATGTCCAAATATTCTTGGTTTTTTTCTTAAATATTGTGTTTATTATGGTAAATTTATTTTTAAGAGCATACTGAACAAGTTTTTTTGCCTCTATGATTTCTCTCACCGTAGCAGTATGGGCCTATTATTGTGTTTTCTTCGAGTTTTCTTTTACCTATCTTTGCATTCCAGTCACCCAATAATATTACTTTGCCGGTTGCAAGGCTTCGGGCATTTTCTATTTGGTCATAGAAGGCATCAATCTCTTCCTCAGTTGCGTCCGAGGTGGGTGCGTAAACTTGTATAAGTGAAAGTTTCGTTGTTACAAAGTTCAAGTTCAGCAGACAAACTCTTACCGATATGCCTATGTAATTTTCAATATTATTTTTGTATTTTTTCTTAATTAAGAATCCGACTCCATGGAGTCCTTTGGACTCCCCAGTGTGACAGAATATATGCTGATCGTCCTCAATGATATTATTTCCATTTCTTCTGACTTCTGCTAGTCCAATAATATCATATTTAATGTTCTCTAAAGAGTATTGTAGCAGTATCATTCTTTGCGGTGATAATAAGGATTTTACATTGTATGTACAAATGTAAAGGTTTTGTTTGTAAAGATCTTGTTGTTGGCATGCTGGAGGGTTATAGTCTAGAGCTCCCGCGGTGACAAGTCGTGTTGGGAGTTCAAGAGGAGGCGGCGTTAGTTGCTATTTTGAATTTTGATTAGGGAGGCTTCTTTGTAAATTGTCTGGTAATGTGAGCGTAGGTTTTCTTATAATATAATTGCTTATGTTATTAGTCTTGTTTATCTTAGCAGGTTGTTTTTGGTTCTGTTTTTCTATGTTCATAAAGTTTGTTGTGTTTGTTGCCGTCTTTGGAGATTCTGATAGGTTCCTTTTTTTATTTTGAATTTTTTTTGCCATTCTGGATATTTTTTTATTATTTTCAAGTAAAACGATTTTGTCGTATTTTATTATAACTTTTTCCCTTGTTCTTTCAGCATCTCTACTTCTCCTTGGAGTTCTTTTCGTTTTTTGAGCACCTCTAGTGGGAAGTCTTCTTTTATGTAGTAGGAAGTTGTTTCCAAATTCTTTTTGTTTTTTAGTATTTCTATTTTCATCCCCATAGTAAGCAGAGTAGTTACAATAGGTCTGATTTTATCGCTTTTTTCCAAGTCTTCTTACAGATTCTACGTAATGCTTTTCACATTTGATGTTCAAAATGTTGTTTATGATATCTGAAACTTTTTTCTCCAAATCTTGATAGCTAATTTCTCGCTCTTCAACTCCAAAATACAGCAGATTTTTTCTTCTATTGAACCTTTCAAAGTTATCGATTGACAATTTTTGTGTTTCCGATTTTTGCTCAAGTTGTAAGTTTTTGTTTTCCAAACTCTTAAATTTCTCATTTATATTATTGTTGATTGTGTTTTTAATGTCTTCTTTCATGGCTACCATGTCTACTTTTTGCTGGCTCATTTCTTCTTGCATTTTTCTTAACATATCTTTAATTTCATCCATATTGTGTTTTGCGCCCTCTGTTGACGTGTGGCAGTATTAAGTAGGCTCGTAGGATTTCTGCTCGGCTACTATGAGTTATCGATATTGACGATATTAGCGTATTGCCTGGTTTCTAGAAATTCCGTTAGATGGCGCTTTTATTAAAAAAGTCGGTGGTACTATTGAGTGACTTGACAATACCTTGATTTTTAGGTTATTGAATTTCTAACTTTTTATCGGAACTTAGTTTTCACTAGATCGGCCGTGGTTCTTCTCAGTAGACAGTCACATAAGTCACAGAATGAGTAGCTTGAGACAACTTCTTTTTATCACCATAAAAAATCACTATGTTGTTATTGTCTATTTTATCACTTTATCGTGTTTTAAAATAATGAACAGTTTCTATTTTAACTTTCTTTCACTAATTTTACTAGTCTCTTATACTTTTACACTGGTTTTTCACTATATTTTTTACTTTTATGATTATTATTACAAATTATATACGGAGCTGATGTTTATGCTGGCACAGTAGCGCCCTCTCTCTATTGAAGATCTATTGTGATCGCTGTTATGGCTATAATTCACGGCTAAGCCCTATGTCTTCAATGAATAGAAGAAGTTGTTTAGCTGTGAGTATTTTCACTTTTCCTGGGTGGAGTACATAGTTTCCCACATGAATGTTACGTTTGCACATTATGGGTCCGCAATCAGTTAGGATGTGCAGAAGCGTTTTTTCCCTTATGGAACAGAACCGACACATCCTTGAGTTGCTTAGACCCAGGATGGATATGTGTTTTTTAAGACAACGGTATACAGTTAGGTCTCTTGCCAGAATACGCAATTTATTTTTACTTAATCTCAGGGCTTCTGAAGCGAGTTTACGATCAAAAGTCCGGCTTAAGGTGTTACAATGTTTTAAGCTCGGCGTGTCAGACCAGATCTTAAGTGATTTATTGTGATAAAGAGTTTCAAGGGTCAATCGGGCTAGGCTTCTTGAGATTCCACAAAATGGCACAGGTCCAAATCGTGTGCACTTTGAGCCCTCCCGTGCAAGTTTGTCGGTAAATTCGTTGCCTCCAATATCCTCGTGACCCATCTTAAAACGACCCTGTTGTTACAGGGCGTTTAAACGGTTCACGCAGTCTCTAACTAGCTTCGAGTTCACTAAGTTTGACCACAGCGCTAGCAGTGCTGTTTGACTATCAGAGTTTATGTAAATTATATGGTTGACGTAGTGTTTTTGCAGATAGATTTCCGCACAACGAAGTATGGCGAAAATTTCTGCCTGGAAGATAGAGGTGTATCTACCCAAATTCATACTAAGTTTGAATTTGGGGCGTTCCCCAGAAATTCCAAAGCCTACGTCTAGGCCCATTTTAGACCCATCGGTATACCATATGAGGCTACTGACCTCACAGATAACCTGGCCATTTAGCCAGTCTTCCCTGGAAGGTAATTCCACTATATACGTTTTATCAAAGGTGTGTAGTGGATGCATGATATCTGAGATCATGCATAAGACCGGTGATTCCTTAATTGAGTCGAGGATGGATCTCAATATGTAGGAGAGCAAGCTCAGACCACCCTGGGCGTTAATCCTATACAAACTAGCCCTTGCCTCCTTGTCTAGATAAGGATCAAGGAGCGTTAGGCATAGAAGTGCATTAAGAGCCGCTCCAGGCGATGATAGCATTGCTCGTTGCCATCAAACAGGCAGTCCTTTGTAGACTATTTAGTCTGTCCGCAGTCATTTTTTGGTTGGCCTTGTTACGCCAGACAATAGAGGCGTAGGTGAGAATCGGCCTCACTGTGCTGCTGTACAGCCATAGGAACATACTGGGACGCAAGCCCCTTTTTTTCGACCAAACGGCTGCACGTACGTAAAGTAATTTTTGCCTTATGGCATACGTTGCTAAAGTGAGAGTTCCACGTTAGTTTTTGGTCGATTGTTACGCCCAAGTACTTAATTTCCGTGGAAAATGGTACTTCTTTGCCATTAAGTTTTGGTTGGACTAATTTGTTCAACCGTCTCTTTTTGGTAAAGGGTATTATAACAGTTTTATCAGCATTAACTGAGAAACTGTTATCCCTACACCAGTTATTTATGGTGTTTAGGGCTCTTTGTATTATTGACGATAAAGTACTTTGGCGAAAGCCCCTCGCAATGATCACAAGGTCATCAGTATAACTCAGTGTGTCAATGCGTAGGTCCGCCATTTTATACAATAGTTGGTCAACCGCAAGAGTCCAAAGAAGAGGTGACAAAACACCTCCTTGTGGGCAGCCCTTGTAGTTGCAACCTCAATCGAAGTTTGAAACAGCGCTATTTTTGCCTTTCTGTTTGAGAGCATCGACTTTACCCATCTGATGGTTGTGGGGTCTACAATTTTAGATGTCAGGCCCCCAATCAGCAGTGATGTGGGGCTAGTATCAAAGGCGCCCTCAATATCTAGAAAGGCACAAAGAGCTATTTCTTTATCCACCAGTGCTTTTTCGACCGTGTCAATGACAATGATCAGGGCTGTTTTCGTAGATTTGCCTCTGCGGTAAGCACGCTAGTAGTAATGTATGGACCTCGTAGCTAGATCTACATCCCTTATATATCTATCTATAACCTTTTCCAATGTCTTAAGGAGAAAGGAAGATAGGCTTATAGGTCTAAAGGACTTTGGTAAAGCGTAGTCCTTTCTAACAGCTTATAGGTCTAAAGGACTTTGGTAAAGCGTAGTCCTTTCTACCAGCCTTAGGTATAAAACGAACTTTGACAATTGTCCATCGTTCTGGAATATATCCCCATGCAAAACTTGTTCTGAAGATTTTCACCAGATAAGGAAGAAGGATGTCGATACCCCTCTGTATTTGGATGGGAATTATTCCACCCTCCCCGCTTGATTTAAATGGTTCAAAGGAGTCAAATAAAAAATAAATTAAGCGACTTGTTACTACATGGATCTCACAACTTTTTACGGTAGAAGAACTGAGTTGCGAGACTTACAAGTTATGTTTTTGATGGCATCTCATTTCTTTTTGTAGATAAGATAGTTGCAGTTGGTGTATCTAGAAAACTGGACCGAAATTAACAAATATTTTGGATTTTCCTCGATTTATACACTAAACACTAATTGTATTCCAAAGAAGCTTCTATGTCTGCTAGAAGTACCTTAGGGTTATGATGATCGGTCAGTCAGTGAGTGACAAAATTAAGAAACTTTGACTAGTTACAATTTTTAAACTACTGGTTCAATATACCATGTTTATATATTGCCTACTCGGTTATTCAGGCATCTAGTTTTATTGACTACGAAGTTATTTATAATATATGAAAATATTGTTATGTTAGGAGATTTTAACGGAAGGGTTGGGGTAAGGAGGCTTGGCTTTGAAAGGATACTGGGAACGTTTGGTGATGAAAGTATTAATGAGAATGGTGAAAGCCTCCTCACCGTATGTGGAAAGGAATCTTTTTGTGACGAATACTTTCTTTCGTCATAAGAAGGTTCACATGTATACTTGGGAAAGAGGTGATGATAGAAGCATGATAGATTTCATAACTGTGGATGAAAGAATGAGGAGCGCAATGGTGGATACAAGGGTTTACCGGGGGTCCAACGTAGGGACGGACCACTGCCTGGTCTTATGCCGGATTAGGGGTTTATTCAGACGTTGGCGGCATAGGACATCTGTGTCTACCACTGCGTTACAGCGTATAAGAATTGAGAGGTTACAAAATGAAGATGTGAAAGACAAGTACAAATGCATACTGAGAGAAAATATAAGTTATTTGGATGAGTTGTGTGTGAATGAGTTAGACTTGGAGAATGTGTGGCATAATGTTAAGAAAGGTTTAGTGGATGCGGCTACCGAAGTATGTGGTGTTAGTAAGAGAACGAATGAAAGGAAAGACAATACGTTATGGTGGGATGATGAGGTACGTATGGAAGTTGAAGTAAAGAAGAGAGCATGGCTAGATTTACTAGCGACCAAAGCTGGTAATTCTGGCGGTAAGAATGATGAGAATGAAAGAAAAAAGGCAGAGTTTAAACGTTTAAATAAGAGAGTAAAAGAATTAGTTGAAAGGAAAAAGCAAAAAAGGACGGATAAGAATGATAGAAGAATATCTGGCGTGGCGCACGCGGTACGGAACGGACGTGTTGCAAGTCAATCGAATTAAAAATAAAAATAAGTGTGTGACTCTGAGTGTTTTGAGCCCAAAAATGGGCACTAAATGTGACGGCTGCCATGCCGTAATATGTGATGATTTCAGGATGCAGTGTTCGGAAAAAAATTGTGGTAAATCTTACCATCTTGCGTGTCTTGGATTGGGGAAGGAAAAGCTGGAGGCTACCACAGGGGAAAGTGGAAGTAAATGGCTATGCCCAGAGTGCACAAGCATTATCCCTAAAGGTGGTAATTTGAACACGCCAGTACGAGGACCCAAGCAAGTGAATAAGGAACCAGTTACACCTAGCTACGTCAATATCAAGCGAGGTGGCGGCAGCGGGCCGACTACCATTGATTCTATAGTAGTAGAAAATGAGACACTGAAAGAGTTAAGAGCGTTGCGATATGATTTTAATTGTCGACTAGATAGACAAGCAAAGGAGTACGACCTACTTCAAAAGAGATTTGTTGTTACGGAAAACGAATTACAAAAAGTACAAAAGATTTTGGAGGTAGTTCAAGAAAAAGTAAATAAAATAGATCTTTTAGAGGCTAATATTAAAATATTAGAAAAGAAAAAGGAAGAACTAGAATCAATTTGTAATATGGAGAAAAGTCAGCAGTCAGCAGTCCAGCAGCCGGAAAAGTCAGTTTTAACGTTTGCAAATGTTGCAAAGAAACAAACTCAAAAGAAGGCAGCGGATAATAAAAGTGTGGCCATGAAAACCACGGAGCCGATTGTGCACAAACAATGTATTGTGATAGATTCACAAAATGATCTAACGGATATTACTATTCAAAAAGAAAATAAAATGGAAACTAGTAATTGGACGGTGGTAAACAAGAAAAAGAGATATCCGAACGATGAAGTAAAAAAAGGAGAAAGTACGAATTCAACTGAAATTAAGGGATCAGAGAGAAAAAGGTACCTGCATGTTTGGCGGTTAGACACAGAAACCACAATTGAAAGCCTACAAAAGTATGTTAAAAATATTTGTGGAAATGAAGTGCCCATAAAGATTGACCAAATAAAACATAAGACTCAAAGAGACTATTCTTCATTTATTATAGCACTCCCTGAGAGTAAATATAACGTATTATGCCAACCAGAACACTGGCCTATAAATATCGAATTTTGCGAGTGGGTGTGGTTTCGTCGAAACACCCGTGAGCAACAAAGTGACAAAAAATAGTAAGAGTATACAAATTTACTATCAGAACGTGAGAGGACTTAGAACGAAGACAAGCGATTTCTATTTGGCTATTGCTTCATCTGATTCTGATTTATTCATCATTACGGAAACAGGTTGTAATGAGTCGATTTACGACGGTGAGCTGGTCCCACCAGGTCATAGTATTATTCGGTGTGACCGAACAGATGGACGCAAACAAGGAGGCGCGTTTTTAGTGGCCACACCGCGTTTCGAACTGAGACGAATTACGATACCTGACAATGTAAACATTGACAATCATATATTCGAAATAGTTTGCGCTACTGTCTACCTTCGAAACCGGTTTTTGTTTTTGTTGTGCGCTGTTTATATACCGCCTAATAGTAGTGAATGTGAATATATGGTAATGTTTAGAATAATTGAGCAGCTATGTAACAGTTACGACAAGGTTTTAGTGTTAGGAGATTTCAATATGTACTCTTGTCCACTTAGTGTAAATCAATATTTTGAATATTTTATAACTTATTGTGGGTTCACTCAGAGTAACAATATTTACAATTGTAATGATAGATGTCTAGATCTAGTATTGAGCACGGTTGAGGAGCGGGGAGATGGTGTGCGCGTGAGCGGAGCGACCCAGCCGTTGGTGCCGGTCGACGTACAACATCCACCGCTCGATGTAACTGTTTGCTTGCGATCGCTTACTCACACTGACACTATCGCGCATTCAAGGTCAAACACATTTTCAAACATCACCAAAATACCTCCGCAATGGCATTTTAAAAAAGCTAACTTTCCTTTGTTGTATCATTTAATTGAGACCACAGACTGGTCTTCCATATATGAATTAAATTTAGAAATGAGTTTAGATTACTTCTACGAGTCTATTAATAAAATATTAGAACAATGTGTTCCAAAAAAAATTCAATGTTATAGTAGGTCTAAATACGTGTATCCTGAGTGGTATACCGCCGATGTTATCCGATTAATACAACAAAAAGCTACTCTTCACAAAGTATACAAGAAAAGTAGATCAGGTTTAGATTACGAGGTTTTTTCACAATTTAGGGCTAAGGTCAAACAAAGCATAAGAGAAGCGTATACACACCATCAGCATATCGTTCAAAGTAATTTACAGGAAAACCCTATATCTTTCTGGAGGTATATAAACTCCAAAAAAAGCAATAGAAGTCCTCGGAAAATGTATAAAAACGGTGAACTTCTGACGAATGAACAGTCAGTACATGAGTTAGCCAATTACTTCTATTCGGTGTACAGTCCGTGTAAGGCTAAATTAGATGTAAATTCAGCGATACAGGTGGCTGGCAGTGAGAACGCGGCAGCACGCGTACACCTTAGCGCGTTACAGCTCAGTGAGGTACAGCACGCCCTTAAACAACTTAAGCCAAAGAAATCGACAGGACCAGATGGTATACCACCGTATATATTTAGAGACTGCCGATCTGTTCTAGCTAAGCCTTTGCTTCATATATATAACCAATCCCTGAGAGCAGCAGTATTTCCGGAAAGATGGAAGACGACTAGGGTAGTACCAGTACCGAAAGCTGGTGCCAAAGGAAACCTGGATGGTAATAGACCTATCGCAGTCCTGTCGACTCCAGCAAAAATATTTGAGTCAGCTATACAGAAAAACGTATATCATCAAATGGGTATACAATTATCGGATTCACAACACGGGTTTCGGCCGAATAGAAGTACAAGCAGTAATCTTCTCGCGTATATGGCGGACGTGTTACCGACAGTGGACGCGGGCGGGCAGGTCGACGCAGTCTATTTCGACTTCAAAAAAGCGTTTGACCTTGTAGATAATGACATCCTACTCAGAAAGCTAGCAGGCATTGGTTTTACACCACACTTACTCAACTTCTTTGCTAGCTACATGACAGACAGACAGCAATATGTAGAATATGCAGGATACCGATCAGACACATATTTCACGAGATCTGGAGTAAGCCAGGGTAGTAATTTAGGTCCTTTGGAGTTCATAATAATGATTAATGATCTCCCCAAAATGGTCCAAGAAGCAAAATGCCTATTATTTGCAGATGATTTTAAATTATACCTACCTGTAGTATGTAAGGAGGATTGCACGAGGCTACAAAGTGATATAGATAGGGTGACTAGGTGGAGCAAGGAAAATAACTTGCAGTTTAACACCTCAAAATGTGTCACAATTACATTCTCTCGTAGCCACAACCCTATTGTACATAATTATATGATAGAAGACTGTGTACCCATGACTAGGGTCAAGGAAGTTCGTGATTTAGGAGTGGGTATGAATACAGGATTAACTTTTCGTGAACACATCATTAAATGTTGTAAAAAAGCTTACAAAAGTTTGGGTTTCATACTACGCACAGTTAATAATTTCACAAATATTTACGCAATTACTGCATTATATAATACACTGGTTAGGAGCCAACTGGAATACAATGCGATGATTTGGTCGCCGCACGAAAACAAGTACACTCTTATGCTGGAGCGAGTACAAAATAAATTTTTAAGATACCTGTACATGCGACTGTATGGAGTGTATCCAATCTATCCATTAATGTATCCAACACTGTTCATTTTAGGTATGGTAGGTTACAATGAAATCAGGGTTAGAAGGGAATTTACTCTTGCACGCTATTTGTACACAGTTCTGATAGGCAGAGTACATAACACAGGCGTGCTGGATCAGTTGGCACTCAGAGTCCCTGACCGGTACGTATATCGCAGACGCCGGCCGCAGTTACTGGCGGTACCGCGCGCGAGGACTAACTTGCTGCAGCACGCGCCGCTCACGCGCGCACTCAGAACACTAAACAGAGTCCAAGATAAAATTGACATATTTTGTTGTACTCTGAGTGAATTCACGAAGGTCACATTATATGTAATAAGTTATAGTTAAATCTAGGTTTTTTTTTTTTTTTTTTTTATGTAATTTTTTGTTTATTTTTTATTATTTTTATAATCTGTTGTTAGTAGGTAATAATTTTTATTAGTATTTTATTTAGGTAGGAAATGCTTTTACTTTTATTATATATTTACTTCTATTATATTCTTATTGTTGATTTTAAGAAAAATTTTTTATTAAATCTTAGGATAAGTTACTCTATCGCATTAGGAAACTGTAAAGATAGATGTAAGAGAGAATAAATATCGGATAACTTCGAGGAAAATATTAAAATGTTCTGGAAACTCGTAAGAAATACCAGGGGACTTTCAAAACAGCCTAGATTAAACGCGATACGAGACGAGAATGGCTGTATCCTGAATGATGAAGTGTTGAGTCTAAAGAGATGGAAGGAATATTTTGAAAGCGTATTTATGAGTGAGGAGAAGTGTGAACTAAATGAAATAGAAATTCCGAAAGAAGATGAAAGAGATAGGGAGATAAGTATAGATGAAATAATGAAAGCAATGAAAAGCATGAGAGTAGGTAAGGCAGCCGGATACGATAGAGTTTCACTCGAAATGCTAAGGGCTGGAGAGGACGTGGTGGCAGGCCTGCTGTACATCTTGTTTAATTTATGTTGGGAACTAAAGTGGGTACCGGGAGACTGGTGCAAAGCCGTGATAGTCCCAACATATAAGGGAAAAGGGTCACAGCAGGACTGTAAAAACTGTATGCTAAGGTACTAATTGAAAGAGTTATGAAAGAAACTGATGAAAAAATTTGGGATGTGCAAGCGGGATTTAGAAAGGGAATGGGGTGTACAGATCAAGTTTTTTCCATGCACATGATCATGGAGAAGTTTTTGGCGAAAATCCGAAAAGTTTTTTGTGTGTTCATGGACTTGGAAAAGGCTTATGACAGAGTGGACAGGGATGTGTTATGGCAAACGCTGAACGCGTTTAGGTTGAGCGCTGGTTTGATACAGGCATTAAAGTCTCTGTATAGGGACTCGAGTGCTTGTGTTAGAATCAACGGGGTCTACTCGGACTGGTTTGGCATCCATAAAGGTGTCAGACAGAGCTGTGTAGCTTCCCCGTGGCTGTTCAACCTATTTATGGGCAGCTGTTTGGAAAATTTGAAAGTTGAAGAATGCGGGTTAAGAACGGGTGAGTTAACCATCAAATGCCTTTTGTACGCCGATGATCGAATCATACTTGCGTCGTCGGCGGCCAAGTTGCAAATGATGGTTACATTAATGAACAGGTCATTAAAAGAAAGGGGAATGAAAGTGAACGCAAGTAAGACGAAAGTGATGGTTTTTGAAAGAGATGAAAGCAAAACGGTATATGAAATAAGAATAGGAGAGTTAATTGAACAAGTAGATGAGTTCGTATATTTGGGATGTGTATTCAGCAGGGATGGGAGATATGATAAGGATATTGAACGACGAGCGAATGCAGGAAATAAAGTAAATGGGGCTCTACACTCTATTGTGAAAAGTCAGAATGTGTCAAAAAAGGCACGTATGGCAATTCACAATGCTGTATTAGTCCCTCCTTTAACGTATGGTAGTGAAAGTTGGGTGTGGCAGAAGAAGCACGAGAGTAGAATAAATGCAGTAGAAATGCGGTCGCTAAGGAGTGTGTTAGGGCTGAATCTGAGTGACAGGGTGAGAAACTCTGTGATAAAAGAAGATTGTGGTTTACATGATGATGCGGTGACCAGGATTAAGAATGGAATGCTTCGGTGGTTTGGTCATGTAGAAAGAATGAATGCGGAAAGACTGGCAAAGCAAATATATGTTGCAGAAGTTTGATGAAGGTGCTCCGTCTTTTTTATAGAATTTTATATTTGTGTCTGGACTAAAAACGAAAGTATTATACTTTTTTATATTCCTTGTAATATAGTAAACACGTAGATATATAATTTGTGGTATAAAAAGTGAAAAGTAAATTGCCAAAAGTACTTCAAAATCCGGAAGGCCCATTTTGGCGGCTGGGTCATAAATGTGTTATTTTTCAAATTCTCATTTATTTTTAGTGTAAAATGTACGTAAAAATAGTTTTCTTACATATTTCAAATAACTTGACGTTGCATTTATTTCAAATTCACACAAAAATATATTTTGAAATATTGTTCGAAATATCATACAGATAAAATATTATTATTTTTTTTATTTTTTATATTTTAATATTTTGGTATGAGTAACGAATGGAAACACATAAAACATAAAATATACATATTTCCAAACATTTTCATATAAATTTCTCCAAAAACAAAAGTGTAGAATTCAAATTAGTAGTAATTTTGTCACTAAAATTGAAGTATATACTACTACTATGTTATACAGGGTAATTTACGTATTTTATTACAATTTTTAGCAACCAAAAATAATTTTATTCGATAGTTTATACATTCAACAAGAATTCCTGTAAGTTTTATCCGTAAATATTGTCTCAAAGTGAAAATATAGCAAAATTTGCAATATAGCAAAAAATTTTCTAACTAACAAATTTTCCCGCCATTAAGGTCCCGAGCGAACGGGAGTATAACATGTCGCGCGCTGTCAGAGCGTAAAGGACAATACAAATAAATGTAGATTCCTAATTAAGATAAGATAAGATAAGATAATCATTTATTGTCATAACTGTGTACATGAGGTCTTACAAATACAGAGTATCGTTACAACAGTTTGTCCATTTCGGACGTACAATATAATAAAAAATAAAATAAAGCACTACAATAAATCAATAATTACTTCCAAAAAATTCATCTAAATTATAAAAACATTTTGATAATAACCATTCTTTTAACTTTTTTTTAAATCTTGGGCTCTCTAACGATTTAATGTGTATAGGTAAATGGTTAAAGATTCTGATTCCGCTTATTAAAGTACTTTTACTATAAATGTAACTAGATGATTTAACAATGCACACATCAAAAGCATGTTGAGTTCGTAAGTTCTTTTTTGATTCTTTTTAATATTAAAATGTTGTCGGTTATCTTTGATAAACACAGAAATTTCAAGTATGTATATACAAGTCAACGTCAGAAATTTACAATCTATAAATACATTTCTTAAAGAGTCATATTGATTAATATTATACATAATTCTTAAGCACTTTTTTTGCAAAACAAATGTCGACTGAATGTCAACAGAATTGCCCCAGAATATAATTCCATATGTCAGAAGTGGATAGACAAGACCATAGTAATAATTTTTTGCTACATCTCCAGATGCTACATTTTTCAATATTGATATGGCGTAACAACTGCTTGAAATCCTGCTGTTTACTTTCTCAACATGTGATTTCCAGTTCAAATTACTATCAATGTTGATACCCAGAAATCTCATGTCATGCACTTTCTCAATTTTTTCACCGTCGATTATAATATTTAATTCAATTGGAGCTTTTCTATAATTCCTAAATTCTATTAGTTTTGTTTTTCCCAAATTTACTTTTAAATTAATTGAAGTTAGCCAGTTGACTACTGTGTTTAGTGTGTTATAAATTTCATTCACAAAATATGCATCATCTAGTTTATCTCTTGATAAGAATATTGTAGCATCATCAGCATACATTACACATAGATGATTGATCATTAATGGAAGCTCGTTTATGTAAATTAAAAACATCAGTGGGCCTAGTATGCTACCTTGCGGTACACCTAGGATTAATTTTTTGAAATCGGAATGCACTTGAGTTATTGATTTTGTTTTTTTGTCAAATGTATCTAATATTGTCGCTTGTATTCTGTCAGTTAAATAAGATTCCATTAATTTTAGGGCTATTCCACGTATGCCTATATGTTCAAGCTGTTTTATCAATATATTATGAATAACACATTCAAACGCTTTTGACAGATCCAAAAAGAGACCAACACAAGTCCTTTTTTGATCTACATCTTTCCAAATATCTTTCAAAACTTTGAATATAGCCAATGTCGTGTTCTTCCCTTTTTGAAACCCAAATTGATTTACATTTAAAATCTTATATTTGTCTAAAAATGATATTAACCTATTTGATATGACTTTGAAAAATTTTTGAAAAATTTGATAATAGAGCAATAGGTCTATAATTGTTCATGTCATTTTTGGCACCTTTTTTGTATAAAGGCTTTATTAGTGTTTTTTTCAACTCATTTGGAAAAATTCCTGTTTCTAAGGTCAAGTTTATAATATACGTTAGAGGTTCCGCTATTAAATGTGTACTTGATTTTATTGCTTTCATCGGTATTTTATCGTAGCCTATACTTTTTTTGTTCTTTAAATTATTCATAATGTTAATAGTTTCGGAAATATTTACAGGGGTCATAAAAATGCTATTTAAATTTGGATTAGTCACGGGTTTGAATGTTATGTCGCCAATAGATTGTATAGGATTATTTAATTTGTTATAATAGTCATTCATTAATTTAGCTATGTCATGAGGTTGATTAATTGTAATGTCATCTTTTTGAATAGTTTCTATTGTCTCATTAATATTATTCATTTTTGTAGTATTTTGTTTAATAACTTGCCACGTAGCTTTACTTTTATTACTACTTTGGTTTATATAGTTAATGTTTGCATTTCTTTTTGATTGCTTAGTAACTGCCTTCATAATTTTACAATAACTTTTGTATCTATTTTTCGCAGCAAGGCGGTTTGTATACCGTTTCTTTAAATATAACTGTCTTTTGTTCCTACTGGATATCGTAATACATTTTGTTTTCCACTTTAATCTCTTTTTATATGTTATTTTAATTTTTTTATTTGGCACACAAAGATCGTAAATCAGACTAAACTGATCTAAAAATATTGTATACGCGTCATTGGGATCACATTGTGAATAAACATCTGTGATATTAATCTGTGATAGGTATTTTAAGAAAATCTCTATATGCATGTCTGGGTTTCTTATAAACATATACCAAAACTTATTCTTAAAGCTTTTGTTTGAGGGAATCGATATCAATTGACAAATATGATCAGATACCCCAACATCTAATACACTAACATTATATTGTTTCATATTAGTCATAATATTATCAATACATGTTTGTGAGTGTGAAGTAATTCTGGTAGGTATCAAAATAGTAGGATGTAATTTATAAGCCTGAAACATGTTCAGTAGCGATTTACTTTGTTTATGATTTTCTAATATATTTACATTAAAATCACCTAATACAAATATATTTTTATAACAATTTCGTGTTCGTATTGTTATTTTTGTTAATAAATACTCCATATTAATCAAAAAAACATCCAAGTCACTATTTGGTGTTCTGTACACGGATATTATTAAATAGTTTAATCCACTTATTAACACGGAATCCTCGGCGTCGACATATCGAGTGACGTGCAGTTTCGTGGTCACTTGGAAGGGAAGGCCAAATTGGCCTCTAAAAAGCTTGGCGTGCTCAGCAGAGCGGGACAGTATTTCATGCCGGCACACCGCCTGCAACTTTACAAGGCGCAGGTTCGGCCGCACATGGAATACTGTTCCCATCTCTGGGCTGGGGCTCCCCAGTACCAGCTCCTTCCACTTGACCGCATCCAGCGCAGAGCGGCTCGAATCGTCGACGACCGAGTGCTTTCCGATCGGCTCGATTCACTGGCGTTGCGAAGAGATGTTGCATCTCTTTGCGTATTTTATCGCATCTATCACGGGGAGTGCTCTGAGGAATTGTTCGGATTAATCCCAGCCGCCAAATTTCGTGAACGCACGACACGGCAAACGTCCCGATACCATCCACACCATCTGGATGCTTGGCGGTCCACCACTGTACGTTTCACAAGGAGTTTTCTTCCACGTACAACCTCTCTGTGGAATAGTTTATCATCGGCGATTTTTCCGGACCGATACGACCTGGGGACCTTCAAGAAAAGAGCTTACTCCTTTATAAAGGGCCGGCAACGCACCCGCAATTCTCCTGGTGTTGCGGTTGATCATGGGCGGCGGTAGTCACTTAACATCAGGTGAGCCGCATGCTCGTTTGCCCCGTCTTCTATAAAAAAAAAAAAAAAAAAAAACGCCACAACATTCAAAATGATTTTCTATAGCCATTTCTAATATCCATTGAAGTTCGTGGTAATCAATAGATTTTTTTACAAAAATGGCAACACCGCCTCCCTTTTTACGTTTCCTACAGAAATGTGCTCCTTTTTTATATCCGTCAATTTGAAATATGTCAACTTCGTGATTCTTTAAAAAAGTTTCACAGAAACAACATACATGGATGTTTTTCTCCAGCATTAGCAATTCCAATTGTTCTGTTTTTGATTAATACTTTCAACATTTAAGTGAATTATATTAAAACAGTTTTCATCTTTCTTTACGAAAAAAGTCTGAATTTTTGTCACTTTCAATAGTTTTGTTAGGACCTAGAGTAGCATTAGCTTGTTTAAGTTTTATTTTGTTGAAAATATATGGAATAGTTAGTTGAACTTTACTTATATTTGTGTTATTATTAGTAACATTATTCGTCTTTGTGATATTATTTTTTTTTGAAGTATTGTGTAATTTCTTTTTGCACTATTTTTGAGTTAGGTTGTTTTAAACATTGCGGTTTGATGGTATTATAATCAACAAATCGATTTCTGTAATCCACACTGAGTATTTCTCTTAACATAAGTCTACTCATATATAACTTATAATGTTGCTTTGTGTCTCCATAGTTTAATGGTACGAATCTAGCGTGATGAAATTGAGAACACAAGAAACGCAACTGATCATTTAATTTACCAATATTTAAGATTGTGTTGTTTAATATTTCACCAACTAGTACATTTGTGTTTGATAGTAAGGATAAGTGGTAATACAGAGAAGATCTGAAGCTAAGTGGGTTGCGGTCGTTTGAACCCGCTATAATTATAACATAGTCAGATTTAGTAAAATCTTTACCTATAATATTACAATATGTTAAAATTTGTGATAGAAAAGCATTTGGTTTTACTATAGATGTCACTTGGAATTCTTTATCAATTATATTTTGGAGTAAACTGCGAAAACCTTTACCGTTTTGATCACTTAATATTAATACCTTTTTTTTCGTCTCATTTGTTATAGTATTGTCAGTGGAGTCTTCTCTTTCCTGTGCAGGCAATTCAGTAGTATTATCCCCATTTCTTACATTCTCCGGTGTCTTTTTTGGGCTGGATGATTTATTTTCATCTGATTCATTATGTGGTTGAGTAACAAATTCATCTTTTGTTTGGTCTAAGCAAGTGAAATCAAATTTATTTTTATTTAGGCTCTGTTCGACATATGTGTGTCAGTTGTTTCGTCTTTTTTTCATAGTTTAAAATTTGTCTTTTTAGAGAGCTATTTTCCAACAATAAATTTTCTATTTCTGTTTCGGCTATTTGGAGTTTATTTTCTAAGTTAGCTATTTTTATTTTGAGGTCATCCAAAACCTCGTTCATAACAAGACCTTCTTCAGGACAGCTTCTGTTTAAATTCGGTGTTTTGGAAACAGAGAAATCATCATCTTCCGAAACCTCAGAGTAGAGAGATGCAAAAGAGTTTGCATTTGTAATGTTTACATTATTTTTACTCCGGCGTGTAGCAAAGCCTTGTGGTGTCGATGTATTACTTGCCTGTATTTCAGCTGATGTTGATGGGTTATTTGTAATTTGACATTTATTTTTGCAATTTTCACAGTTCCAGTTACGACTTTCCTTCTGTTTCATTAAATAAAACAATTTCACTGAGATATTCGTGCAAGTGAGATGATTCAATTTTTTACAGTGAGAACATTTCAAAAACTGTCTATTAAAAATAATCTTGTCGCATTTTGTACATTTTCTTGTCATTGTAATGCAGTATTGAACGTCCGCTTTGTTTATATGTAAAAATGTCCGCTTCGCTCGTGTGTCTTAAAGCCGTCAGAGATAATAGAAATGACTCACCACAAGTGTACGCTGCAGCGAGTGTAGTGTACTATGACATAATTCGTCCGTTATGTATAATTTTTTAAAATGGTTTTCGTTATATCTTCGAAGTAAGAAAAACTTTTTATAAACAATTTTCACTATTTTATTACTGAGTTCACTATCTACACTTTAATATATAACACAACAATGATCTTTTGTTTTTTATATTGGTTCACAATTAAAAAAGCCCGGAGCATAGAAATACGTGTCTACCTTGTAAAGTGCACAATGCGGCAATGATAATAGATGCATGTGTCTATGGGCCGTAACATCTACTTACCAGGTGAGCTTTGTGTTCACTATTTTCACTCACCCATACGAGATAATGAAAGGTAGCATTTGTAAAATCCAAACTTTTAATGAGTCTACTGGCAGCTCATACAAAGTTCATAAGCATCCTAGCCGTGACAGGGTTGGGTGGACTTAAGTAACAATTGTTGGATTGTTAGATGATTCAATGATTCAATTCATCGTAGTCCTTAGTGGTGACAGCGCATCTTTTGCCATCTTTGTTTGAATTTGGCAGCAGGTTTCCATCGGTTGCAGTTACCACTTACCATCAGGTGGACCGTAAATTTGTTACCTTATAAAAAGAAAACATCTAGTTGTTTAAACGCGATTGAGAGATAAACTACCAAACAGCGTACTTTCTCAATTACAATATTATTAAAGTAAGAATATTTACATTTGAAAAAAATACCTTGAAAAAAAAAGGTATAACGTCTTTGACAGCAATCGTTTTATACAGACCGCGAGTGGAGTGGGCGTGAAAAATCAAAATCCATCGAAAGTAAGAATCTGCAAATTTTTTCAACAAATCAATCAATATATTTTTTTGCAAACGGCAACACTGACACTGGCTACGCTGCGGGTGTCGCTACCGCATACCGCGAATCGGAATTGATGGAATGGAATTTAAATTTTTTCATATTGTAACACTAAAGTTTTGATGTAGGTCAGTGACAAGTTGCAATTTCGTAATCGATTAAATTGTTGAGAGTTCCATAAAGCACACTTTTTGCTAACTAATAAGATCTTGTTAGTTGCGCGCTTTAATTATGAAGATTAATTTAATATTAGAAATGACAAATTACAATACATATGACAAACGAGCACACAGTCCACCTGATGGTAAGGGGATGCTGTGGATTAAGAATCAAAACGTAGATGCGTTATCACCTCTGAGGACTAAGATGGAATGCATCGTTTCCAGTAAAAAAGGGTCTCTAGATCTTTTAAATTCATTATACGAAACCCAGCAGTATTAAGCTGCAATTTTCCGCTGATATTCGGTGTGATAGTGGTCCTTCCCCGGTCAAGCCGACCTATTCGTGCTACAACCATAATATAACTGCAGCGTGGCTCTACCACGTATATGTAAATGGCTACAGCAATTTATAAACACCTTTTATTGACTTTAAACAAGAAAGGTTATAGATGCGTTATCACCTCTGAGGTTTAAGATGGAATAAACACAGTCTGTAATTATACTGGTTTTTATACTAACGTGACATAGCAGCGCACTTACTTCTGCTTAACGGCAGAGGAACGTAAGAAGGAGATTTCAACCCAGAAGGACTCATAGCTGAAAATGAGTATTACAAATTAAAAAAAAGACGTCCGCTAATCTAGAAAGCGAATGTGTGTATTTTACTTAACTTTGTTTTAAATTATGACAGAAAGTAAATGTTTTATAAATTATTGTCTCTATGACAAAAAAAAACTGATTAAGCTGCCACATTAGAAAAAAAATTAAGCTTTAGAGGAGGCCTTTGTCAAAAAGCAAGCAGTAAAATAATACTGGTTGCCTAAACATTAAACAATAGTTAAAAATATACAATTTACTAAACATGTTACAGTATGCATGTTATCAATTTACGTCAATAAAGGCCTATTTTATTTTATTACATTGGTGCCGGCGGGGATCGAACCCGGGTTGCTCGCGTGCTGTGAAATTTATAGCGAGAGCGTAGCCCGTGTGCTACCACGGCTTATTTTAAGTGGAAATTTACGAAGTGCTCGTCGGTGAAGGAAAACATCGTGAGAAAACCTGCATGTCTTCGAAATATTTAAGTAAAATATTTCGAAGACATGTGAATCTGGCCAACACGCATTGGGGCAGTGTGGCGGATACATCCTTGCTCTGAAAAACCTCAGAAATGAGGGGAGGCCTGTGCCCAGCTATGGGACGTATATAGGCTACAACTTTATGTGCTCCTTTGTCACTATAATTTGTATAAAGAAAATAGTTTGTAACTTCCATTATTTATAATCGAAAAAGGTTATTTATTTTATCAAATATTATGACTTTTTTCAAAGCAAAATGCCGACAATAATATTTTCTAATTCGGTTATCAAAGTTTATTCAAATCACAGTAATATAACAGCCAAATATTTGATGAAAATAAAAAATTAAAACGCCCATATGTTGGGCCAATAAATTCGTAGTCAACCCTTTATTTGCCGACGAGGGCTCGTTTGGACCCCATTATAATATATAATGCTAAACAAACAACAGATTTTTGCCTCCAAATGACTTTATCCAGTCGTCCAATGTAATAGGTTAAGTGGTCGATTTAAAAAAATGGTCTTCGTTTACGTTCCCGAGAAAAATTCTTTTTTAAACTGATTTTAAATACATTGAAATAAATTTGAATAAATAAATAGTTTTTTACTTTATTTTACACGTACTTTACCTGCTAATACCTTTAATGTATTTCATCACAATGTCTAGAATACATGGAAGCAGGTGACTATTTTTCTCCTAGGAATTTTTACGTGGTAGAGCCATGCTGCAGTTATATTAGTAGTATAGTTGTAGCACGAATGGGTCGTCTCGACCGGGTAGGGACTACGCTCTCACAGAATACCGGCGTAAAATAGTAGATTAATGTTGCGGTGTTTCGTATGGTGAGTGTTGTGTTTCATGTGTCTGTCTACCATGAAGGTAAAAATTGTTCAATACGAGTTATTACTTATTAAAGTACATGATTGATACCCTTGGAATGAGGTGATTGCAATACGAATAAAGATGACAAACTACCACGCAGTCCACCTGATGGTAAGTGAATGCTATGGTCCATAGACATATACATTTATTCTGGATTAAGAATCAAAACGCAGAAGCGATGTCACCTCTGAGGAATAAGATGGAATACCTCGTTTCCAGTAAAGAACACAGCAGAATTAAGCTACTATTTTACGCTGGTATTCTGTGAGAGCGTGGTCCTTCCCCGGTCGAGCCGACCCATTCGTGCTGCAACCACTATATAGCTGCAGCATGGATCTACCACCTAAAATTCTATACACATACTTACTAATAAAAGATTAGAAATCATGATTTCTATAAAGCTATCCTTTTTATCAGTTAAAGGGAGAGAGCGACAAGCGAAACATCAACCCGCCTGGAAGGGTATGCTGTTGTACATATACACCTAATTCAATTAATAACCAAAACGCAGATGCATTGTCACCCATACAGCCTACGTTACAACGTTGTCTCGTTAACAGTAAAAAAAGTTTTTCGAAGACGGATTTCTACACTTACCATAGAATGGTTAGTCTAGAAATCCGTCGAAAAATGCTGCTTTGTGTCTTATGGTGAGTGTAGAGAAACGGAGACGTTTTTAACTAGAAATGAGGTATTCCATCTCAGTTCTCGGGGCTGGCAACGCATCTGCATTTTGATTCTTCATTGAAGATAAATGAAGGTGTCTATGGGCCACAGCATCTATGTACCATCAGGTGAAATGTGTGCTTCTTTGTAAACCTTATTCTATATAAAAAAAGAAAGAAGGCTACGTACAATATTTAAAAAACAATTTGCTTATATGACTCTCAGTTGTAGACAAAAATTTTAAACTTATAAGACAATATCCTTTTAACGTAAAGTGAACGCAAACCCTTTTAATTTTAAACTTAGGGACTACAAAGTTACGAAGGGTTAAATGAACGTTTAGAGATCTATACTTAGTTCGCGCTTATTTATGTAAATTAACGTCACTTAGATAACCGGCACTTTTGATCTCATTTGATGACTTGTTTTTTTTTTGTTTGTTTTAACCCTTGATTAGGTGCAGGGTTAAGCAGTGATCCCTTTATAATAAAAAAGCGGCGCTAAATGGTTTACGATGTTGTAATTTTTGAAGAATTCACCAAAATAAAAGTGTTGTGTGTTTTGTCTATGTTGTTTATGTTTCTTTCACAGAAGTGCTATCAGCTTCAGTAATGTACTATACAAAGTTTCAGACCTAATGTTTTGTACGTGACTATTTATAGATACAGTGACTACCGCCGACCTTAAACAACTGCAACACCAGAGGAATTGCAGATGCGATATCGGCCATCCATAAGTCGATATCCATACATCGAATATTCACAAGTCGTATCGGTCCAGAAAAATCGCTGGGGTAGGTAGTCGATTCATCAAGGAAGTTGCGCGAGGAAGAAAACTTCTAGCGGATCGCACAGTTGACTGCCAATTAACACCAATAACAAAAAAAGATTTGTCACTATATACGTACCACTCATTGCTGAGTGCCTATTCTCATTTCTGTGAAGGTTATATTTCAAGGATGTCCACCACGCTGTCCCAATGCGTGTTAGCGAACTTCACGTCTTTGAAATATTTTTGTACATTACCAAACGAGTAATGCCTACTATGACATCGGGACGTCGAACACCTCAGTTCATCCTGTGACCATGGTACGTGTGAATTGCTCGAAACATCAGAAATTTAAAATAAGTTAATAGACGCGATAAAATTCGTAAAAACTAGTTTAATTTAAATCAATTAAATCGTTAATGGCAGTTTATGTGCTGATTAATCACGTGCTCAACAGTTAAGGAAAATATCGTGAGGAAACCCGAATGTGTGAGATCTCAAGGAAAATAATAATTGGAAGACATCTGAAATCCGCCAACACGATACACGCACGAAATGGCAGCGTGGCGGATATTTTCGTGCTCTATAATAATAATAATAACTTTATTGATATTTATGTATATTTATCTTTCATTTTCATTTATAATTATATATTTATAGAATCCAACCAGATGAGAAAATTATATAGATACCCCGAGAATTTCTTTATTTGCTTAAAACATGGTGTTTGTAGGTGGTATAGTGTAATAATTTCACATGTTTTGCTTGGTGAAAGAAATAAACGGAGGTAATCTGCACGCCTAAAAATGTTTCGAGGAAATATAAAGGACTTTAAACCGAAAATAAAAATAAAATATTTGTTATTTTTTTTTGTTGTTTGATAAAATTAATTTATCACTTTAGTGTCATTTAATGACTTTTTAGATAGTAGGTAGAAAACACTTACATACATAACTATTGCAATATAATGAGTAAAAGATTAAATATTTTTAATAACGTCTTTTATCAGTTGTACATATGCAGTAGACTTCTCACTCGCACATATCTTAAGGCTGGTTTCAGAGCTCGACCGACCGTCGATGAGTACGTGGGTCGCGCTTGCGTTTTGTATGAAAATTCACAAGTCGTTACAGTGCTCTTCAGTAGCTACGCACTGCGTACGAGGACCGTCGGTCGAGCGTCGCGTCCGCATGCGTGCCGTCGGTCGACCGATGCGCTATGGAAACATATTGACGCGTTCAGTGCTACACCGACCGTACGGATGCGTGTATCATCGTCAAGAAAATCAAACCTAAACTTTAATAATATTGTATGATTTTATAGGTATTAAGTAGTGTTAGTGATTTAAGTAATTTTTATCAAACATGGCATATGTCGACACCGAACGCCTCGCGGATGTCTACATTTTGATACAGATTGACATTCTCAAAAAAATTTCTTCATGTTCGCGCAATAATGAATATAAAGTAAATTCCCCTTGAAGTGCTCTTTGGGCGACGATTGGGTGAACGTGATATCTACGTCTTCTGTTCCTTATACGTTTACGAACATAGTAAGCAGCAATCAAACAATTAACGCGTCCATTTCATGTACGTGTTTGTGACTGTACCAGTCCGGCCAGTTTCGTTGTTCAGGAAAGCTCTGAACGCTACAAACTGACGATCGGTTATGCGTATCGTCAGGACCGATGGTACGCACTGATGGTCGGTCGAGCTCCAACTTCTTACGCGTGCGTAGTGTTAAGTTGTGCGTAGTGTAATATTCATGGTAGTTTTATCAATGATATTAATGTGATATACGCGTGTAGGCGTTATGATAACGAAAATCGGAAATGTGACTGATGCGTTTTGTTTATTCTTAGTATCAATTATGATTCAAAGCTACGTATATTTCGGATCGAAAATGACTAGAGTGAATTAAAAGTACTATAGCAACATTTGATCGTTTAATAATGTAAAGAAAAGTAAAGTTATAGCCTATATACGAGGGCAGCACTGAAAATTTCGAGAATCAAGGAAGTGACACAACATTACTATTTAAAAATGTATTTATTGCTTTTCGAAGTATTCTCCGCGAAATTTGACACATTTTTCCATACGATGGAACCAATCATTGAAGCAGCCATTCCATTCGGAAGTTGGGGTCTCCAAAATGGCCGTTTTGTAGGCGTCCACAGCTTCTTCAGGTGATGAAAATCTCTGTCCACGCAATTTATTATTTATTTTAGGGAAAGTATAGAAATCATTAGGGCTTAGGTCGGGGCTGTACGGCGGATGGTCTAATAATTATATGTTATCTTGCTCTAAAAACTCTTTTGTTCTGTGTGCGGTGTGAGAACTCGCATTGTCGTGATTGAGGTTGATGCGGCGGTTGCAGTTTTCTTTACGGAGTTCAGAAACGACCTGTGGCAAACAAATGCTAGCATACCATTCTACATTAACCGTTCTTTGTCCCTCAAGAGGAATAGTCGTAACATGGCCGGTTTTGGAGACAAACGTGGCCACCATTTTTTTGCAACACTCCATGAACGAACAATTTTTGTTGGCTTTAACTCATTTTCGGACACTCAAACTCGTGACTGGTGTTTTGTTTCGGGTTCGTACGCGTATATCCAGGATTCGTCACCTGATACGATGTTGTATTTTTTTTTTTTTTTTTTATAGAAGAGGGGGCAAACGAGCATGCGGCTCACCTGATGTATACAGCATTTGAGGATCCTGCGTGGAATCTTTAGAGAGTTCTGATGCACCAAGTAACGCGAGCCGCTTTTTGCTCTTCACAGAGCGAATGCGGTATCCATCGGGTAAACAATTTTAAAATTAAATTTTTTACACCTAATTGTTCATGCAAGATTATTTGTATTTGACTCATGCCAATGTCTAAAGTTGCCTGAATTTCGCGGTATGTCACATGTTGATCTTCCTCAATCAGTTTACGCACAGCATCAACGTTTTTTTGGGTGATTGCAGTTTTTGGACGACCTTGACGGGGATCATCACTGAGCTTGACACGTTCGCGTTGAAATTCAGCAAACCAGCGATAAATTGTGGTTATGGATGGGGCTTCATCACCAAATCATCACATCACAGAAATCATCCGGTCAACAAACTGTTTTTGTGCACTTCGAAAGTCATAATAAATCATCGCTCTTGAATTTTCTCGAGTCAATTCCATTTTCTCAACGACTAAACAAGTTTGACCAAACCTTGTGACAAGATCGAGAATCTTTTTATATTTTAAATAAATAAATGGTATTCGATTTTGAAAACCAAGGAGTTTTCAATAAAAAAAGATTTTATTATGACAGGAATAGTGGAAATATTCCATTTCCGATACTTTTAGTGCAGCCTATACGTCCCTCTCTACTAGGCTTGACCTCTTCTCACTTCTGAGACGGTTATACGTGTTACAAAAACACTAGTTTCACTATTAGTATTCAAACGTATAAAAATGACTTATTTTTCAGATATTTAGACGATTATTTTTTTAATTTTATTTAAATAAATTTTAATTTGCAAATTGTATGGTTATTACCTCTGCGTTGTCCGGGAAGAGGATTATAAAGATCCCGCTTTACCGATGCTCATGTCAGTTAGAGGTAATAAAACTACATAAAAATTCCAAATAATAAAATTTAAATGGTCAATTATTCTGAAAAAAAAAAGACAATTTCTATACGTTTCAATACCGATTCTCATAACGCATTTAACGGGAACAACAGGGTTTTTGTCTTTTTGTTACATGTTGTGTAATATACGGGGTAATAATGTAAGATTTTTATTAAATGAATAGAAAAAAAATCACATACTAATTTATTTATAAACAAAATGTGTATTTGACAAAATATTTTTGAGTAAGTATTTGTTGAGTTGAATTATTTAAATATAAGTTTGTGCAATGGAACGTAAGGGAGGGCTCAGCACGTAATTTATAGGCATAGGTATATATATATATATATAGTTGTAGTAAAATTAAAATAAAACGTCTATGTATAAATAATGGTATTTAAATAATTTATTTAAAAAACATTCAAATGTATATAATATTTAATCAATAATAAGTAATCACAATAAAAAATTTAAAACTAAAAACTTAAATTATCGAACAGTCCTTCTTCCCGCGGTATAAATATAGTGCCATGAACATTGGCTGCGTTTCCTTCTTATATACTTAACCCTTGTGCGAGAACAAAAACAGCCCCAGACATACAGTTCCTTTAGGATCTCCACCGCACGTAGACCCTACGGACCGAGTAACACCAAGATCACGTAGTCTCTACAGCAAATGGCACAATCAATCTCTCAGAGACTTATATATAAAGAATTGTATGAGAATGGAGTAAATTAAGACATAGTTTCAGATGAAGATGAATATATTATACAAATTTGACATTTAATTCTAACAATTATACCAATAGAATTAATTTAATAGATATTAATAATTTAATTAAGAAATTTTTGACTACAGATAGGTATTACCTATCCAAATATAATTTAAGACAGATAGCAAATGTGCTATCTTATTATTTATATATTAACTCAGCCAAGGACTTGGCTACCCAGACATCTGCTCCTATTGAGCAGCATAATGATTTGACATGTAATTTGGAATCCGTTCCAAGTAATTTAAATTAGAAAATGAGACAATAGAGGTAATCTCTAGCAATTATAATAATTTAAATAGTTTAGAATGTAGCTTACAAATCCCTAATAGTTGCAATTGTATAACTCCACAAAATGATATTAAAAATTGTTTACACCTGGTGCATCAGAATATACAAGGCATGATAGGCAAAGAGCTAGAAATTGAATTGTTTTTAAATAGCAACAATATTCATATTTTATGTATTACTGAACATTGGTTAAAAGCTCATAATTTAATGTTTAACTTTAGTAATCACCAGGTGCTCAGTTCTTTCAATAGAGAAACGATTTTAAGAGGTGGCTCCTTAATTTTAGCTAGTAAATTATTATCATATAAAGAACGTAAAGATATTGTGAGCCTCTCTGTTGAGCGAACTGTAGAAATGGCATGTGTTGAGTTTGAGCACCTCATTGTTGTGAGCGTTTACAGACCCCCATGTTCATTATATGATACTTTTGAAAAAATTATGGAGGAAGTTTTCGCTAAGCTTAATAAACAGAATAAATCTGTTGTAATATGTGGAGACTTTAATATCAATCTCCTAGAAGCTTCCTCCACTAATATTAAATTTAGATCATTGTTTAAATCCTATGGTCTTTTTAATTTATTTTTGGAGCCAACACGTATTGCTGAATCTAGTGCAACATGTATAGATAACATTTTTACAAATGCTAAGCCGTTCAATAAATGTATTATTCAAAAATTGAGCTCTGATCACTGTGGACAATTTGTTTCATTACCTTATGTTCACAAAAAGCAAGTAGATAAAAAAGTAGTGTTTGTTCCAGTAAATGCACATCGCTTGGAGAAGTTTAGAAGTAACATAGTAAAAAAACTTCCATTACTTTCATATCAAAATAATCCAAATCAAATAGTTTTTTTATTAGTATAAGGGTGATAAACGAGCACACAGTCTACCTGATGGTAAGTGGATGCTGTGTAACATAGACATCTGCATTTATCCTCGATTAAGAATCAATTCGCAGATGCGTTGTCACCCCTGAGGACTAAGATGGAATGCCTCGTTTCTAGTAAAAAAGGGTCTCCGGATCTCTACAATCAACATACGAAACACATCAGTTTAAACCTGCTATTTACGCTGGTATTCTGTGAGAGCGTGGTCCTTTCCCGGTCGAGCTGATCCGTTCGTGCTAGTATCATAATATAGCTGCAGCGTGGCTTTACCACATTGAAAAGTGTGTCCGTCGCATCTCAATGTTTTTTCTTATTTCTCAGACATGCAGGTTTTCTCCAGATGTTTTCCTTCACCGCCGAGCATGTGGTATATCAGCACTTAAAATTACAATTAGCAAATTCATTGGTGTCCAAGGGAATCAAACCCAGGTTGCTCAAGTACTGTGAAATTCACAGCGGGTGCTAAACCTACCACGGCTCCACTGGTTGTTATGAATAAATAAAAAAAATTACTCGCAGATTTAGGTTTTTGATTATTAAAACAATCACACAACACAAATAAATACGGTGAAATGACATAAGCTGTTGACGTTTCCTGGTGAAAATGGCCGCTAATGTTATGACAGAAAAAAATTACCGTCTTCGCGTCTCCCTATTCAGCGACATCAAAAAAGCTGTCTTTCTGTCAGAACAAACGTCATATCATAGTAATTTCTTAGTAATTTGACTATAAGGCTTACGTATTTCGTTGAACACCCAGTTGGCCTCGGCTGATAACATCATCAGGCTTCAGGTTTACATGAATTCGTCAATAGGGCTTTAGATTCAAGTCTGCTCGATAGCAACATACCTGGCATAACCCTGCGACATGTGTCGTGGATCCCTAATTCTAAAAAAAGAAAAAAATGATAAAAATTTGTTACATTTTAAAAAACTCAAACTTCACAAAAGTGTTGAATGTGTCTAAACAACTCTTTTCGTTAATTTAACATCAACGATCCCCCCATAATCCATATGCTGTTTCCCGTCAAACTAAGAACAACGATTATCGTCCCAATATCCTGTTCAAACTCGATACATCGGAATTGTTCCCGAATTCGCGTCAAAGCCTACCCTACTTCCTTAGCGCGCACGTGTCCACTGCGCATGCGCCTTTTTTGCAAAGCAACAATCAACAAACACTACCGACTAATGAATCATATGGCAATCTCTTTCTATCTAGTATTTTTTACGTTTGTAAGAAAGGGATGCTAAATGCAACAGTTGGTATGGCGTCTGCTGCTACCATATGTTGCTTTGAGGTTTCGAAAATTACGCGCCAGTTGGGAGCAAGATGGCGGCGCATGAAACTGTTTTGTCTATTAATTACACGCTATTGACATCGCTCGTGCTATTTCATGTCCTTCATTTAACTGTCGTAAATATTAATAATTATTTTCTTGCTAGGTATAAGCACCACTATATAAAACCAAGTATTTTTACTACACACTTACAGACTTGCTCATTTTGTTTGTAAATGCCTCTATCGTGGTGTTAGTCCTATTGAAATTTGATTGCTTCGTTGATCTAGTAGACGTATGCGCTGCTTGCAATCATAAGGTTCGGACGTTGGACAAAATTTAAGAGTACGCACCGCAATATTTAGCTCAGTAAGAGAGACTCAACTATGGAAAATGTCAGTAAAGTTAATGGCTTCCGATAGGTGGCAGTAACATCGTAAAGTGTAAGCCAGATATTTTCTAACCTGTCTTATCCATCATTGAACCATCAGATGCTCTGCTGGTTTCTAACACTTCATAATCGCATATCACGCGTTCTAATAAAACGGTTTGCTTCGTCATTCATATGGCGTACACCAAAGGTGTGGAATAATTTTCCCAGCATGTCTTTCCATCCGATTACAGTATAAGTTTTCAAGGAAAGATAATTCAGTGCGCCCTATCTTCTGCAGCTTACCTAAGCATTATCTTTTATTTATTTTTATAGAATAAGGGTGACAAACGAGCACACGTTCCACCTGATGGTAAGTGGAAGCTGAGGCCCATAGACGTCTTCATTTATCCTCGATTAAGAATCAAAACTCAGATGCGTTGTCAACCCTGAGGACTAAGATGGAATGCGTCGTTTTCAGTAAAAAAGGGTCTCCGGATCTCTATACTCACCATTCGTATGGTGAGTGTAGAGACACAGCAGTATTAAGCTGCTATTTTACGCTGGTATTCTGTGAGAGCGTTGTCCTTCCCCGGTCGAGCCGTTCCATTCCCACTACAGCCATAATACAGCTGCAGCGTGGCTTTACCACGTATGTGTATTTAGCTTAAGTTTCAGCAATAATTTTGTCATACACATGTGCAAATTCATTCATGTAATCAATGAATAGATCAGTGTTATTATCAGCACTCAACGCGGTCGGTTTTATTTATTATAGCATTTACCGTCCATATCATTTAGAATTATTTATTATAAAGTGTTATGAAAACACCCTACAGTAGTCAAAGGAAAATATCTACCGGCAAATTGGTGCAGCGTCAAAAGCGCGAGATGTCTACTCAGGCGTGTGGAATGTGGCATTTCCTTCCTACAATAGAAGATTCCGAAGTTCAGTGAGTTAATAATGTGATGCGATGCTTACCAACATTAAAAGTATTGTACGAAGAAGATTTTCGTATATAATATGCATATTTTGTTTTATATAAAATATATATAAAATATTAAATGTTGGCGTCTTGTGGTCAAGTCGTACAAAATAGCACCGCACAGGTGGGGCATAGAAGTTGCGTGTGCGTTTGCTAGTCTCAGATGAAGTAAAAATGGCTAGTGTTCAAAATAATTTTTCTAAACGAAATTTTAAAGAGAATAAGGATGTCAAACGAGCACAAAGTTCACCTGGTGGTAAGTTGTGTGGCCCATCTATATCTATCCTCGGTTAATTAAGACACAGATACGTTGTCACCCGTGAGAACTAAAATGCTTCGTTTCCCGTAAAAATGGTCTCCGGTTCTCTACAATCACCATACAAAACACAGCAGCATTAAGCTGCTATTTAATGCCAGATATTCTGTTAGAGCGTGGTCCTTATCCGGTAGAGCAGACTCATTCATGCTGAAACCATAATATAGCTGCAGCATGGCTCTACTACGTATAACCGTATGCTTTAGACGACTCAATTTTGAAAAAAAAAAAAGTTTATTTTTTATTCTAATTAAAAAAGCAAACTCAACGGTTCCCTTAAACGATGTTACTGTTAAAAAGCGAACATCGATCAGCGGACCGTTATTAACATCACAAAAACAAACAGAAATCGTCAATTATAATCCTTCTATTTCGATTTTTTTAATAATGTTTCAATGTTATTATGACTTATTCGTTCAGAATTCGATTGGAAATCGTTCAAGTGTAAAGCAAGATGTTTTGTAACGAATCTAAATTATTTTAATTTTTTATATTACATAATTGAAAATTTATTCACTTAACTTCAGTATTATTATTATGATATTGGCATTAAGTTATATTACCTTTGTCCTGACATAGTAATGATTAAAAAAAGCTACGAATTATTTATTATGCAATTTCTAATGGTAAGACATGTTATTGATCCTAAAATATTATATTCAATAACTTATTGCACTATGTCTCAGAATTAAATGAAATGAAATTATGTAACTAAAAAATAACATTAAAATATTTGAGTGAAAATCGACGTCACAGCCAATCGGGTGCCTTCAGAGATAATTTTTATTATAATGAAAAAGAAGTACTAAAGCCTAGACTTCTGAAATTATTATGTGGAAAATATTTTATTTTTTTGAAGTCGGTTATCATTTTTATTTAGTCTAATTTTTTTACCCTTTTGAGTGCTCTAAGTATCGAATGTCGTCTAAATTATAATATTAAAGCTTCATGCCCTATTTTTCTACCCTTAGGGTTAGAATTTACTATTACTATATCAAAAGTATAACGTATTTAATAAAAACAGAATCTTTAACATCCATTTTTTGTGTTTGCGTGAATACTAAACATTTAAATGGGACTGTAACCCCCAGGGTGCTGCAAATTATTGAATTTACCTAAAAAGTCAAGAATATAAAATAAGTTAATATAAGTATACTAAAATATCGGTAAAACGTAGTTTCATTTAAATCTATCTTAAAATAACGAAGATATAGACTATAGAGTAACATTACAAATATGCAACTAGTCGAATTGAGAAAATCTTTTTTTAAAGTTGAATAAAAAACCGAAGAGTAAAGGACGGATGTAATGTTATTACTTTAACAATATTCCCTTTGATAATGATAAAACAACTTAACGCCCTTACGAGCGGCACAGTTTAATTTCTCCCTTTTGACAGGAGGGGTTATACAACATATGGGTGGCTCGTGCGCATCATAGGAACACCCTGTCGGTGTGGTACTTCAAGGACAAATATCGTGTATATTAGGGCTACCAATATATTTTGTAAGATAAATTTTTAGAGAGAGACCAAGTTAATATATTTAGCATATCGGGATTGGAAGTTTAATATTTGAAGAAGAGACTACAACTTTTTTAAAGATATTTTATGCACTAAAATCTTCCCAATAGTATATAAGATTATCCTAGTGAAGAATTAAAGAAATCGTTCGTGTAATTTCTGAAAAAAAAAACCGCGCACATTCACTATTGGTTGAACAGGGAACTTTTCTTTGTTGGTGTCGGTAAAATAACAAACATTTTGTATTTTATTCGTCAAATTGTACGTAATATGTAAATTACACTAACTGGTTGAAGCTTACTCAGTGCCTAGAGTAATGTAATAAATGACGATTATCAAAAATTGTTTTTAAAAGGTTCTTAATGAGAATAACAGAATTTATTATTGTAGGTAAAATTGTGTAATGCAAACATTTGTAAGAATATTATACAAGTACATCGGTGTCGGCGGAGATCAAAGACGGTTTTCTCGCGTGCTGTGAAATTTGCTGCGCTTAGCTCCAGAGTTGGCACCACGGCTGCTACAGAGCAAGGCATAAACTGACCTGACCATGGAGGAGGATATTTAATTGTATAGCTACGAGAAGATCACTCGACCTATTTGTCTTGGTCGGACGGCGTTCAGAATATATCGACACATCTTCCCATCACATGTCCATAACTTAAAATGCGTGTTACCAGTAACAACATGCTATGGATCTGAGACGTAGCTCTTTGCTGCTGGCCATATGAGAAAGCTTAAGCCATGGAGAGAGCTGTAATTGTAGGTCCTCTGCGTTAAAAAAAATCATAACGATGATATCCTTAGTGTCACTTGAGTAACCAGCGTAGCGCAACTGTAGTGGCAATATGCTGAACATGCAACTCCAAAAATCGACAAACTCTGGGATTGAAAGGAGTGGCAGACTCGAACCGGTAGGGGAAGTTTAGAGGCCCCATCTAGATGGAGGGACGACCTAGTGGATCACGTAGAAATTTGATGAATGCAAGTGGCATACGACCGTGTCTTGTGGTATTATTTGGGACTGTAATGATGATGATGGTGACTATTGTAATCACATCACACAATTAACAAGGACAAGTAGAGTGTACTTGTCCTAGCCTGCCACTTGTCCTCACCTTGCGCCAGATGTTAAGCTACAAGTTATTAGATCAGAGATAGACTAAGTTAGAATGTCAACAACCCTGAAATATGATCCTAGTTTACCTAGGACAACTGAACAGGTTTAGAAGCACAAACCAACTATCTTTATGTAGGCCCTAGGTAACATGCCGACGTCAGTATGTCATCATTATTGGATGTAATAATTGTTCAAACATTTGAACTACAGTTCGTTCCATTAAAGGTCATTCAAAGCATTAAATCACAATAGCAGTGGTCCCATAAATCATTTGTAACAGCCATTTGCAGAGCGGAGGACTAGTGCTCCGCCCCAGGCGCTGCTTGCTTTATGACTTCACTTGTGTGGCCTATTTACTATTGAATTTCATTGCTTACTCCATTTTTTTTTTTGGGATATGAAACTTAAAAACTTTTAATACTACGCTAAAATTATCGAAGTATAACAGTTTTTAAATATTAAAACTAATTTAAAGAAAAATTTTATGGGTCGGCTCGACCGGGGAAGGACCACGCTCTCACAGAATACCAGCGTGAAATAGTAGCTTAATGCTGCTGTATTTCGTATGGTGAGTGTAGAGAACCGGAGACCCTTTTTACTGGAAACGAGGCATTCCATCTTAGTCCTCACGGGTGACAACGCATCTGCATTTTGATTTGTAATCGAGGATAGATGTAGATGTCTATGGGCCACAGCAACTACTTACCATCAAGTGGACTGTGTGCTCGTTTGTCACCCTATCCTATAAAAAAAAAGCTTAAAAGCTCGTTGTACAACTAGAGACCGATTCTAATATATTTTGGTGTATAGAGCTTTTAAGCCTAAATTTTATAAAACAGTTTTGACTTTGTCTTTAATATTTTTAAAAAGTAAAAAGATTAATTAATCTGTACACTATGTCTTAGCTTCGTTTTAAGAATGTGAAATTATTTTATTTCTTTTTAGTTGTTTGAAATCGGCTCTTAATTTTTGTTAACATTTATTTCTTCTCCTTTTGAGTGTCAGGAATATCTGTCACAATCTCAATATTGTCTTAATAGTTACATTCAAAACTTAATCCGTATTTTACTAACCTTAGGAGTGGAATTTTAACTCCAAATTTACATGTCAACACTCTTGAAACATAACCTTTTTAATAAAAAATAAGATTCATTCAATGGTTGTTTCGCATAGTATTATGTATCTACTTTCAGAAAAATAACGATATCGACTCCAAACCTATTTCATCCGACACACGATTGCGTAATAGCTTGTACGTAGTAAACTGATGTTTTCATCAAATAATTTCAGTAGTTTTTTAAACTAAATAAAACTTAAATTGTATTTATAATAAGTCATTATTTAGAAAGTTGAATGAATCTCTATAAATCAATAAAATTGTCTCTTTGTAATGTAAAAAAAAAAAACAGTTTTTACTAAATGTATAAGAAAGGTACTTATAACAAAAGAACATTTTAAAAAATTGTCTGTTTTTCTGTCTGTATGTTTGTCAGCTTATTTCCGGAATGGATGGACTGATTTCGACGGGACTTTCCCTGCCAGATAGCTGACGTTATAACGAGTAACTCATGCTTTTCTTGTAGAAAAAAAATTAGTGTTCAATCGTGATATATGCGGGCACCAGTTAGTTGCATTATAATGATAATAAATATGTAGGTATGTGTGCCCACGTATTGGCGTAATCAAATTCAGTCGCTAACGTAATACTGCGTTGCGTTAACTCTGGTACTAGCATTGTGCTGAGTCGGTGGCCTTTTTGTTGTTGGAATCCATTTCATTTTAAATATTTAGTTAAACCTTTTTTTTTTAAAGTAAGTTGCAGAAATGAATGAATATGTTCCTTCCTTCTTTTCATTTTTTTCTGCCTATATGAGGCAGTTCAATGACACTCGAAAAGATAAGTTTTCGATTTCAATCTTATTAGCACTCTCATACCATCGATATTATTAGATGATAACTAAGTTTTTTTCACTTATTATACGTTTTTCTTTGGTCTTCGACAGTCTCTATAAACCCATATTTATTGTTTGAGTCTAGGCATTTTGAGGAATGCGTCAACTGTATTACTTGTACTAGAATTATTACTTGCTATCTTTATTTGATCCTTGGTATTGGTAATAATATTAATGTAACTTTGGTAATGTAATGTATTATAAAGTGTTAATTATAATAATGTGTCGACAGCAATGGTGTACGGAAAAACTCTAATGAGTTCATGTTTACACTAAAACTACTCATTTTTGTAATCATAAAATTCTTAAACAAATAAATATTTAAAAAAAATATAAACCTACGTTTGGTTTTTGAGTCTAGGTGTTTTTTGGAATATGCCAAATATCTTATTTGTACTAGATTATATCTTGCTATGTGTCATAGTGCTTTTGGGTGCAAGAGTGGATAAGCCCATATACTGTTACAGACCAGACTGCTGATCAAATTCTTACTTAATTTTTCCTTTTGTATCCTGCTATAGGTGAGATGTGGTGAAGAATTGATGACCATTATACTAATTATAGACAGCAGCAGCACGTGCGCTGTTCCCAACTTTTTTGTACGTTACGTACGACAAGTATAAAATTGGGAATCCAAGTAAAATGTCAGTATTCTGAAGATTAGGATTTTTTTTTAAATTTGCTCTCACTTTTTTGGAGGTTTTCTTTAAATTTTATGTTCTTTTACTATAATATAATAATAATACTTATAGAATATTAAATGATTAATTAATCAGTATAGTTTAAATTAATAGGTACAGATAAATTATAGTATAGATAAATTAATTAGTATAGTACTTACAATTAATATTCTATTTCTATAATTTATTTAGTTTCTCTTTTTAAACTTCCTCGCTTCCAAAATTCACTATTCTTGGAAAGATATGAGATGATGAGATATACTTAAATATGTCATTTCATATCTAAAAATATAAAATGTAAATTATATAAAGTTCTTGTGCATAAAAATTTGATATAGGGGACACCCGGGTTTGAATCGGGGACCTCTCGATCTGCAGTCGAATGCTCTACCACTGAGCTATATCCCCACATGCATTTATAGTATAAATTTTAGGTTATGATTTTGACAGTTAAAGTGTTTAATTCAATTTCTAGTTTTCTTTTGTAATAATTAGGTTCGAGACCTTTCTTCAGATTTTAATCTACCGATATATTGATTTAGTTTCGCCATAGTCTGATAAGTATTATTGATTTAATCGTCTTTCTTATTCGTAGAAATGTTTCGGTGACGTTATTATTCGGTGACGTATTTAAATTGTCTCGCTAAATTTAAGTCGTAATAAAAACTTGATGTAAGGTCTAATCGTTACCGTTACAGTCTATTAAAATCCACTGCTGAATATAGGCCTCCCCCATTGATTGTCTCATAGGGGGATATTTGAAATAGTCGCCACGCTTGGCAAGCGGGTAGGGAACCGCAGTTTTTTTATTTTTAGTGGTTATTAGGAAGACGCTGCTGCCCATGTCCTGATTTGCTTCCCTCTCTCTCCTCTTACGACACCCACGGGATGATATGGGGTAGTGGACTAGTGGATATTCACGACACTACACGTTCGGTCTAAATAATAACATAAACTTATTATATTAGTCGTAGTGGCATTTAACTTACTACTAGGTACGTTTAGAGCCGTGGTAGCTCAGTGGTTAACGCTCGCTGTAAATATAACAGAACGCGAGTAACCCGGGTTTTATCCCTGCCGGCACCAATGAAATTGTTAATTGCAATTTTAAGTGCTGATTTACCACGTGCTCGACGGTGAAGGAAAACATCGTGAGGAAACCTGCATGCCTGAGGAATAAGAAAAAAAAATATTTCGAAGACATGTGAAGTTCTTCAACAAGCATTTGGGCAGCGCGGCGGACACTTCCTTGCCCTAAACCCTCTCAGAAATGAGGGGATGCCTGAGCCCAGCTGTGGGACGTATATAGGCTGTAACTTTACTTTACTTTACTTTAGGTACGTTTCCAATCAACACTTACAAAATACATCAGGATTTATTTACGATTTAAAAGTTTCAAAAAAACATAAACTATTACGTCTGTAACCCAGAGGGGTAAGCAGAGACTACGGACTTTAATTGTCACAATCCTGACACACCGCTCTCGTTTCTTTGACATCCATACTCTACACCATACCGACGTACCGCCTGTCGGTTTAGGGTAGGGTAGGGTAGTATAAAAGAAAATGATAGAGTTTTATCTAGACTAGCCAAGAGGGAGCAACCATTAATAAAAGTAAATGTGTATTTGTGGTGGGAAAATTCTCATACTTACGACATTGGATATCAAAGGAGGGGTTAGAAACTGAGCGTACCTATTAAGGCTATAAGTGAATTTAACAGACCGCATAATAAAAATAATTATACTGCAGTTTTCGGTATGGTGCATTTTGTAGGTGTAGATTAATTGTCACACTCACTATTTAAGTAGAATAATTTATATAAGTGGGTGTGCATCAAGAGAAAACATTTAAGGAGATAAAAATTAGATTAATAGAAACATCATTTTTAGTACAATTTGACGAAAATATAAAAAAATTAGTGTACGTAGATTTGGCAGAGTTAGTTATTATTTAAACTTAATTAAGTTTAAATAATAACTCAAGATAACTATTTAATTTTAATAACTTCTCTGAACAGGTGGATATAATTAAATAAAAATTTGAACAATATTTTACTTAATATAGATGGTTAATATGAAGTCCCTTAAAACTCACATTAGCCGTTTTTCATTATCATCATTATTATCGCTGACCGTCACAAGTCACTGCTAAACGGTAGCCTTCCCCAAAGATCACAACAAAGCACGGTGATTAACCACATGCATCCATCGACTTCTTATAACTCTTACGAGATCGCCACTTCGTCTAGGTGCCACACACTATTCAAAAACAATACACGGAAACGAAATTTAAAGGTATTTTATTATATTACCCGCGAATTTTTTTTCTTTTTAATCTCTACCAAATATTTTTTTTAATATATTGTTCCCAGTATCGGCAAAGGACTTATAGCATCACACGATATTTTTTAAATGTCTAAGTATACGGTAGCGCCACTATTTCACAATCGCAATTAAGATAGGCTGATAGTTACTAATTTTATTGTCAAGGGAACTAATAAATATTACGGTTTTTTCTCAGCGCGACACCGCGGAGCTGATTTGTTTTAATACGCCATTAAATTTGGCAAAAAAGGTAATGTCCTCGGAATGACAATCGGAAGTTTTATGGTTTAGCTGTGGGTGTTGAAAGTTCCTGTTTACCTGGTCCTGGTTTGATCACATATTTTAGAATACAAGTTAAGTTTTACTTTTACTTTATATTTTTGTTATAGAATAAGGGTTACAAACGAGCACACAATCCACCTGATGGTAAGTGAATGCTGTGGCCCATAGACTACCCGTATCTACATTTAACTTCGATTAAGAATCAAAATGCAGATGCGTTGTCACTCCTGAGGACTAAGATGGAACGAAACCGGTCTCCGGTTCTCTACACTCACCATATGAAACTGAAATTAAGCTGCTATTTTACGCTAGTGTTCTGTGAGAGCATGTTCGTGCCCAGGTCGAGCCGACCCATTCGTGCTACAACCATAATATAGCTGCAGCGTAGCTCTACCACGTTCATCTGGAACCAACTTCAAGCAAAGTAGACTACAGAGGCGTTGTGTTCTCTGTGGAGTATGATGGAGTGCCTCAGAGCCTGTAATCATGCTGTTTCTCTTTACCTATCGGATCAGAACACACCGGTGACACCTGCCGAGGTGTATTCCTAGGTCTAGGCAGAACAGGATTTCTAGATGTAATTAAATGGTATTATAGTGTAGTTAGGTCTTTGTATCGAATAATTTTAGCTATAAAACTATAATGAACTATAATATTTCAAACAATACCCTTATCTTGGTAAGGCATCAGTTCTACAGAATCCGTTTACAATTGTGTGTAAAGTGATAAGACACAGTAACTTAACACCTCACCGAAACACTTAGATAAGGGAACCTAAGTTCAAAAAGTTTCAAGCAACCTTCTTAGTTAAGGTGAAATAAACATTGGAGTATCAACTTTAACTTCCACAATTCTTTGTTAAGCTTGATTTACTTTAAAGAGATAAAAGCACACTCAAATTAGCACTTTATTCTGTTTCGTTAAGGTTTAATTTGGTTTGCAATCTGTCTATCTTTTGAATTGAAAGCCCTGTAAAAAGATAACCGGCACGTGGACACGACAGGAACATAATAAATTAATTTTTATGGTAGCGTACACTTAGAGTGACAAAAGAGTCGATGGTCAGCCAGTGAGCTCTTTATCAGAGTTTTGTTTATTGACCACCGTCGTTACGAGGCAATTAGAGGAAAATTTATCGCTTGAGGACGTAAGCATTGAGAAACTTAAGTAAGATTTCAAGTAGTGTTTTTTTTTCAGTAATCCGTCAGCTTGTTAAGCAATAACTGGACAAAGGCCTCATCTTTGAGTACTTGTGCCGTAATTATATTAGACGGATGTGCTTGTAAAAAGTTACAGAATGTGTACATTGTAGAGCCACGCTGCAGCTATATTATGGTTGCAGCACGAATGGTCCGGCTCGACCGGGGTGGGACCACGCTCTCACAGAATACCAGCGTCAAATAGCAACATAATGCTGCTGTGTTTCCTATAAGTATAGGGAACCGGAGACCCTTTTCACTGGAAATGAGGCATTCCTTCTTAGTCCAACATAGGGTGACAACGCATAAGCATTTCGATCTTATACAAGGATAAATGATGTCTCTGGGTGACAGCATTCTCTTAACATCAGGTAGACTGAGTGTTCGTTGTCACCCTTATTCTGTTAAAAATATGCAATTGCTGGTTACAAACCTATCGTTTCGTTAGGGGTTATGGAGCAATCAATCCACTACGTTGCTTCAGTGCGTGTTCGCGAATTTCACTGACTCTTGACTAGGGTCAGTAGATGAATAATTGAAAAGTCCTGGCAATAACCTTATTTATTTAGAAAAATCTTAGCATTTTGTTACAAACGTGATTAACAAGTATCAATAAAACTAATCAATTATTTTTTTAGTGCACTTTCAATCCAGTCAGAGATTCCACCCCTCCCACGCAAAAATCTACTGTTTATTGAAAGATTGTAAAAGCCTGACATGACAAATATACAAAGTCCAAAAGACAAATCAGGACAGCTTCCCCGCACGACGTTTTTCTTCACATCAGCGCTTAAAACTGCAATAAATACTTATATAATAACAATTTCATTGGTGTCTACCACGGCTGATTATAACTTATTATGTTATTAAAATAGTGCACTGTAGAAAAAAATGCAGTTTGTTTTTCTTTGATCGATCGTACTTTGAAGTTTTCTTCTGACGTTTATCAGTAATTATTTCAAGACCTATAAGACTCTTTGCAAGCGGCAAGCCGCTGGTTTCGATTAAAAGTTCAAGCTTAAATAAATAACGCTTTGATATACTCGTAAGAAAGGATAATCGTTTTCTGCCTGTAGTCATATTAATATCCTCCAAACGGAAGCCTCATCTCTCTCCGATCGTGTCGGTTTACTGTCCCGTCGGACTATGAAAGTGAAGAAATAGAGAGTTGTGCTTGCGCATACACTAGGGCACTATAGTCCTGTCCTGCCCTGATGGCTAATCTCCGTTAAGATTGGCCGCCGTGAACGAAATTCATCTAGAGAACGTTATTATTAGAGTAGGGCCGATTAGTACTTTGGCCGATTGGTCGATTAGCCGATTAATCGGTCCAGACGTTCCCTGTTTCGGCGGCGTTCAGGAAATGTAAATCTCATTCGTTGATGATGAAGATGATTGGAGATTCTTTATTTAATAACATTACAGAAAAAACAATTTATTGTAATTTTACGTACAGAAAGTAACAATTTAATTTAATTTTTAGTACAAAACAATAACAATTTAATTTTAATTACAGAAACAAGTATTGTTCTATTTGTCTTTGAAAAATCTACATGCGTGTAGTTAAACAATCTTTATTCAAGAATTAAGTTTTTTTTTTTATTATGCAAGGGAAGAGACTGAAATTTTTTAAGTTTATTAAGATTATCATTATTAATATTTTTTTGTTGTGTTATTACTTTGCATTACGATTAGAGAAAGTTAAAAAGTAGAATTAAAATAGTACTTAGGTTTTTGTTTAGTTTTATATTTAAATAGCTACTTCAGATTCTTTTTTTTTATCAAAGTTTCTATGTCCAGAACAATTTACATTAAAACATGTGAGACTGATTTTTCAATAAAACGTATGTATGAACCTACTTATTTTATTATTTATCTGATGTACCTACACATAAATCTGACGTGATTTTACGCTTGGGAGATAAACTATTCTGTTCTTAAATTTAAAGCTTCATTCATGTCAAACCACGCAGAAAATCACAAAAAACCTTTGCTGAAATTAACAAAATAAAAAGCCGATTAATTGGCGGTTTTAGCCGATTAATCACCGACTAATCGGTGACTACAAATAGGCCGATTAATCGGCTTCAGCGATTAGTCGGCGGCTAATCGGCCCAACTCTAGTTATTATTATGAGATAGGTACCTAGGTACTTTTTCCAAAAAAAAAAAGAAACATTATACAAAATTCACTTTAGCATCAAAGCATTCCTTTATATATATATATATTATAGATTGAATACGTGTAATTAAAATTAAATGCCATCATTAGGGGTCGAATTTTAAATTGAAATAAATTTATAGATCGCGGGGGTGTATTGCACCGCCCAAAACTCCCCTTCGCCTTGAGAATAAGATAGTGATGGTAAAAAACCGCATATTTTGATATTCTGCAACCACTTAATGACCGGTTTTGTATACAACCCGTAATTAAAACTATATTTAGCTTTAAAGTTCAATAGAGCAAGTAAATCGATGACTTCAAACGATCTTTTGTGTTTTTTTTAACCATTTAGTTTCTTTAGTTTGATAGAGTGGCTCCAATGTGGTCCAGACACGCGAATCGAAATTATCTTTAAACTATTTTATTCAAAATTTAGATTTTAACTATAAAATGGTATCTTCGAGAAGGATTTGTGGTAATCACTGTCGATTAGCGAAAATTAATCTCAGGCAATACCCGAGAGTAGGGGCAAAGACTGGTAGGTACTATGTAATTACTACATAAAGTGAATTCAAAAAATTGAATTAGAAACCCCAGCATGAAGAAATGGGACGTACTAAATGATATTATGTCTTAGATATTTTAATTTTTTTTACGTGGTAGAGTCATGCTACAGCTATATTACTGATATAGTTGCAGCACGAATGGGTCAGCTCGACCGGGTAAGGAGCACGCTCTCACAGAATAACAGCGTAAAATAGCAGCTAAATGCTGCTGTATTTCATATGGTGAGTGTAGAGAACCGGATACCTTTTTTACTGCAAACGAGGCAATCCATCTTAGTCCTTACGGGTGACACGCATCTGCATTTTGATTCGTAATCGAGGACAGATGCAGATGTCTATGGGTCACAGCAACCACTTAACATCCGGTGCACTGTGTGCTCGATTGTCGCCTTTATACTATAAAAAAATGGTTGAGCAAGCCTGCAGATATACTAAGGTTATACGATTGGGTCAGATCGACTGTGGAAGGATCACGCTCTCAGTTTCTATGGTGAATGAAAATAGCCGGAGACCCTATATAGGTATATTTACTAGAAACGAGGCATTCAACTTTAGTCGTTAGGTGTGACAACACAAGTGCATTTTCTTTCTTAACCGAGGATAAATAAAGATGTCTCTGGTTCACAGCATCTTCTAAGCACCACCTGTGGACTGTGTGCCAGTTTATCATATATACTCTATTAAAAATCTCGAAGCTTATGCCGCACAGTTCAAAATCAGTTAAATTAAAAATACCGAATACTTACACAAACATTGTAATTCCAATGGGGTCAGAAATGGCCATAAGATATAGTCATAAATTGACCGCACCACGCCCGAGCAGAAGAATGATAAAGTGTGATTTTTTGCCACTGTCGGCCATATTGAAATTTATGATTTTATTTGGAAGCGCGCGTGTGGCAAAAACTTAATCGATTGGGTCAAGCGGACCCTTTGAGCAAGTTAGGGTTGGACGGGATTTTTTCCTATGATATGGAATGTCATCGTTAAATCTGTTTTTTTTTCTATTTTGACAGTGTCCACGGCGTTGAAGGGTAGCTTTTTTGTTACGATTTTAAAATATTAAAAAAATCTTAGTGGCGTGCGAGACCTATGTTCAGTAGTGGACTTTAAAAGGTTGTACTGCATGAATTAATGAACACGCACATGGCAGCGCTGTAAACTCGGCAGTAAAAAGCTCCAAATCCCTCTTAAGAAGAATTTTTTTTTATAGAATAAGGGTGACAAACGAGCACACAGTCCACCTGATGGTAAGTGGATGCTGTGGCCCATAGACATCTACATTTACCCTCGATTAAGAATCAAAACGTAGATGCGTCGTCACCACTGAGAACTAAGATACAATGCCTCATTTCCAGTAAAAGGGATCTCCGGATCTCTACACTTACCATACGAAACACAGCAGTATTAAGCTGCTATTTTACACCGGTATTCTGTGAGATCGTGGTCCTTCCCCGATCGACCCGACCCATTCGTACTACAACCGTTACATTGCTGCAGCGTAGCTCTACGATGTAGATATAAATTATGTTATTTAAATTTAAGTTAGACATATTATCTAAATTTAAATTATTCTAATTTATTTTTTATGATGTTGCCAATATAAAGACTGAAGATGGGCAGCCGCAGTTTGAGACGTCTGACATTACGATCGTTAATAGACTAAAATCGACTAAAAATAACAAAAAACTTTGGCTGCAAACTCGTTTTCCAAGCGCGGCACCAATGGTAAATATCCCCTCAATGAGGCAATCTATGGGGGAGGCCCACGTTCAGCAGTGGACTTTGATAGACTGTAACGGTAACGATTCCCAATAGTGAACTATTTACGCGATGGTGAAAAAGAATATATAATGTGATGATGAGGCCCTCTGTGTAAGCCCTCTTACCTATATATTTATGGATATATGTAGGATGGACTGCAATTTCATTTATCACAACAGATTTAAATAAAAAAGTTGATAAAAATATTTGAATTTAGAATGAAAATAAATCAAAACAGATTATCACAATTACCTATTATTGTCACGTCGATAATGGAATTTAGCTGACGTTTCGCTAATCGCGTAAACGAAGAGATGATTCATGAACTAAAATTGTAGGCGGACGACATATTTAATCTAATGCAAAACGTTAGGCTTTTTTTAATTAGTTTTATATATTTTTATTTATTAAAATCGAAATAGATTATAAAAAGAATATTACATGAAAAACCCTTATGATGTAAATACCTATTTATACTCTACTGAGCGATACAGTTGGACGGGTCGATTGTACTCATTAAAACAATATTATCTATATTATATTGGTAGGTCGATGGTGATAAAATTATATTTATTTACAAAAATATTACACGATAAATGTGCCGATAAAACTATATGTGCAAGTAATTTAAACAGTGATTGCATCGGGGATATAGCTCAGTGGTAGAGCATTCGACTGCAGATCGAGAGGTCCCCGGTTCAAACCCGGGTGTCCCCTGATAAGATATTTTTTCATTTCAAAGTTGAGAACTTTTAATGTTTTTTAATTGAAATATTTTTTATTACTTACAGAAAAAATAGCTTATAATTTTATGCTTTATAATCTTCCATTATATATAAGCAAGCTATGTATATTCATAGCATATTAGCCATCTAGAGTTGCGCCCCCCTTTCTGCCAAGGGGGTCGCGTTCGATAAGGCTTAAAGATCTCTAGTTAGACCATTAAGCCAGTCCCTAAAAGGTAGAGTTTAGTGTGTAAAAGTCCCCATATAACCACGCAGCAGGCTGCGCGGTATGCTATGAGCATTCTCCACCTCCCTCCCCCGTTACCGTAGGGTTGCCTTTATTTGCTTCGGGCGCAAAAAAAAAAACCATATAGCTCGAAGAACAAACAACCGACGGGGAAGAAAGGTTGATAGAGTGACGACCTGGTGGATCATGCAGAACCGTGTTTTATGGCGTTTTTTGGGAGTTCTGTTAATTAAAATTATAATTTAAAAAAAAAACTTGCAGGTTTCGTCAAGAAGTTTTTCATGCATTAAGTAAATGAAGTCTTTTTTTTGAAAATTATTTAAAATATTGGCTATATTACTAATATTACAGATAGTCATAGCGCGAAATATTTAACCTGGTAGAGCCACGCTGCACCTATATTATGGTTATAGTACGATGGGTCAGCTTTACTGGCGTAGAACCACGCTTTCACAGAATACCAGTGTAATATAGCAGTTTAATGCTACTTTGTTTCGTATAATAAGTAAGGTTCTATATAGAACCGGAGACATTTTTTACTTAGTCCTCAGGGGTGACATCGCATCTGCATTTTGATTCTTAATCGAGGATAAATATAGATTGAAACATAGATGTCTATGGGCCACAGCATCCATTACCATCAGGTGGACTGTGTGCTTGTTTGTAATCCTTATTCTATAATAAAACTATATATCAGTGGGACGTCAGGCCTTTTGTCATAACTGATAGAGTTTTAGTGCAAGAAAGGTCCGATATACTGACCAAATGCGAGTAGACTCAAAATTTTAGTTAATATTTCTAACTTTCAACTTTGAAAAAAAAGACCCTCTTCATAGTAGTCTAATGGTGAATTCGATCCAGCATCATACCATTATACTACTGCGAAATAATATAATATTTATCTTTAAACAAAAAAGCAAACTAAAAAACAAATGTTTGCTATTATTGAATAAAAAAAACTAAGTTATCTATATTTTTTGTACATAAGTCGATGTGTGTATATATGTATGTTCTCTATAGACTCCGAAACGGTTGGATCGATTTCGAAGAAATTTTCAGGAAATCTTCAGATTGGTCTAGCGGGTAAACCAGTGAAATTCAGTAGCAATCGGATCAACAGAACATTTTTTGCATCAATGATAATATCTGACAACTGAAGATAATTTACAACATCTGAATTTGAAGAATTCCTAGAACAATCGTCAAACATTAAAGTTCCGCTCCCTATCATCCTGCAATAATGAGCAGGCTGAAAGATTTAAACTATTAAAAAATCTTAAAAAATTGTGGTAATATAAATGATAAAATACTCATCAAAATACTAATAAATAGTTGCGTGTATGAAAGATCATCACTTGAGCACGGCTGGACTAACTTTGACGATTTTTTTGTGTGTGGTTTAGGTTAGTCCCTGGAAGTATGCATTCAATATTGTCGAGATCCAGGAATCACCAGTGCGAAGCCGAGGCAGACCGCCAGTTTTTCATAAAAGTAAATTTCGCAAATTCTATACGAGACAGGAAGTTCTAATGAATAAGACAGCGGCCCAAAATGCTCTGTGAAATTGAATTAAATTAGCTAAATTGTTGTCTAAATTACAGTCTATTAGTGGAGAGGCTTGGCAAAAAAGAGTAGAGTTGTCATCAAAGACCGATCATTGCCTCTTGTCATGTATATAACGAGATAGCCAGCGAATATCGTGAGAGATAAAAAACGTTGTAATAACTACGAAAATTTTAGGTATATTTTGTAGATTAATAACATGTTTAAACATTTTTATCATGTTTAAAGATTATTATATAATTCAGTTATTTAATCCGTATAATTATATTTATAAGTTACTGTGTTGCAGCCCTCATGACGTTATATATATATATATATATATATATATATATATATATATATATATATGTATATATATATATATATATATAATAAGCAGTATAATTAAAGTCTTAAACTGAGCAACACGTCTCCCTTTATTAACACATAACATTACAAGGCGACCTTTCCAGGATTCGAACCTGCAATGTAGGAAATTATTGGCCATGTAATGTAGGAAAGGTGTCAATGTAAAGAAGACGTGTTATTCTTACTCGGTCTTTAATTATACTGCTCAGTATTGTACGCTGAGCTCAATTATATTATACAATGTCATGGCGGTTACACTATATGATTGTGTAATTTTTGACGAACTGATCATATTACAATATGTCATCATATTAAAATATGAAGGAAGTCGATGGATGCAAGTAGTTCAGGATCGTGTTCAGGGTGGCTTTCCCTGAGGGAGGCCTATGTTGCCTATGTTCAGCAGTGGACCTGTAAAGAACTGTTATGGATATGAAATGATGTGATTTTAAAACGGTTAATTTTTAGGTACCTATTAATTTTATTTCGTAATATTAAATACCGTCGTTTTCTATCTTTTTAACCAAACACGTAACTGGGACAACATTTCCATAGGATTTTGTAATAGGAAATATGAATAAGCAAGCTTGAGAAAGATTTACTCGTAAAAAACGGATTTAAATTAGAATATTATTTTACAAAAATATGTTTTAGGCATCTTTAGTATCTGAAATCTTCAAATTGCTAATCAAATTGAATCTTCAATATATTAAAAATTGTTTAATTTTTTAACTAAATATTATATTAACTTTTTGAAGTGCTTAAAATTTGAAAATAAGTTTATTACAACAGAAGAGACATTTTGAAAACACACAATAAAGCGTGTAAAGCATATTTCTGTATCTTTGTGTTGTTATTTGTATGCATTTGATTAAAGTTAAAAAAACGCCAAGAAATAACAAAACGGAAAAAATCCTTTTTTTAATTGCAACTAAAAGTGCTGAATTTTCACGTACTCCGAAGTAAAGGAAAACATAGTGATTAAGTAAGAAAAATTAAAAAAAATGTTTTAAAGACATTTTGTGAGGACCGCCTAAACCTCAGAAATGAGGGGAGGCCTGTGCCCAGCCGTGGAACGTATATTCACGCTTATGACGTTTTTAACTTAAACTTTAATGACTTTCCACAAGAATTACTTGTAATCTTATACTGAATAAAATTATTCTATTCTATTCTATGGTTTATTTTTTGCCCTCACGCATTTATATAATACTTGATCAGACACACACACACACACACACACACACACACACACACACACACACACACACACACACACACACACACACACACACACACACACACACACACAAACACACACAAACACACACACATACACACACACGCACGCACGCACGCACGCACATGTACAGGCACACGCACACGCACACGCGCACGCACGCGCGCGCACTCGCACGCACACGCACACGCACACGCACATACACACACACACACGCACACGCACACGCATACGCATACGAACACTCACACACACACACGCACATGCACATGCACACGGACACGCTCATGTAAACGCACACGCACACGCACACACACACGCACACACCCATGCACACGCACACGCACAGGCACAAGCACACGCACACGCACACGCACACGCACACCCACAAGCACACGCACACGCACACGCACACGCACAAGCACACGCACGCACACACACACTCATGTGCGCTTCATATACCTTTTGTACTTTGTAGTTTTCTTTTATCTTTTATTTTTGTTCTCAACTGCATACCTACTCTGTATAAAGGTGATCTCCAAATCGTGTATGTTAAAGAATTATGTAATTGAAACACACATTTTTATTTTTTAAGCTATAATATTTTACAGAATTAGTAAAAAAGCTAAATCTAAAAGTATGAAATTTTAATTGAATTAGTGATTCGTACGAATTAGGACGAAGACGCAAAATTGAAAATTATAGCCCGGCCGGCTAGCCGTAATGCCATGTAGCTAATTTGGCTTAAAAAAAAACTTGTCATGGCCGTTTTAACGCTGATCATAATAACAGTGCGTGCTATGAAATGAGAGCCGTGAAATTTAAGCTAATAGGGTATTATTTTTCCATTAAGATTTAATTTTAACTATCCATAAAACATTCTCTTACTATTCCTTAGTAAAGGTAAATAAGATTTACATTATTTAGGCAACGACTGTTACAGTTAGAAATTTTATGAAAAGGTTCAATTGCAAATTGTACACCAGCATAAAATAGCAGTTCAATGTTGTTGTGTTACGTATGGTGAGTGTAGAGAAACGAAGACCCTTTGCACTTGGCATTCACTCTTAGTCCTCAGGGGTGACATTTAATTTTTTTTATTAAGGATAAATACCGATGTCTATGGTTCACAGCATAAACTTACCATCAGACGAAGCGTGCGCTCGTTTATTATTATTATCATGGGGTATCTATATAGTTTTCTCATCTGGTTGGGTTATAAATATATAATTATAAATTAAAATGAAAAGGTAAATACATAAATATCAATACAATAAAATAAATAAAAAAATACATAAATAAATAAAGATCCAACCAGATGGAAGCCCTCGGCGGGGCTGACCAGACGGCCGAGGGTTAGGAGGAAAGGGAAAGAAACCGGCGGACGATGCGGGCGGTATCGGGGAGCACTGCCTTCTGCATTTGAGCCCGGAGCGGTCCGTCACGGAGTCCCAGTCGCCTCAGATGACCCGGGAGACCAACTAGGATTAGCCCATTCGCAGAGACGACTACAGGAATAATTTCGGCTGGCAGACCACCTCACATGTCAGTCATCTCGTGAGCCAGGTCCAGATATTTTGTTCGCTTATCTGTTTCGGCTTTCACGAGGTTCTCGTCGTACGGAATGGTAATGTCAACCAAAAATATCCTTGACTGTGCCCGGTCCATCAGCACAATATCAGGCTTATTTGCAAGAACAGTCCTATCTGGGATGATGACCCGGTCCCAGTAGAGCCTCACGCGGTCATTTTCGACCACGGCTTCCGGCAAGTACTTGTAATACGGCAATTTCCGGTCCACGAGACCGTATTTCAGAGCGAGCTCCTGGTGTAGAATCCTGGCTACTAGGTTGTGTCTGTGCAAGTACTCAGAGCTAGAAAGCGCCGAACAACCGGAGATGACATGCCCAAGTGACTCACCGGGATGGCGACAAGCTCGAGAGATGTCGACGGTACCATCATTTAGGATGTATCTCCGATAGTTGTTGGTCTTAATAACCTGATCCTGTATTGCACAGACAAAACCCTCGGTTTCCCCGAAGAGGTCACCGAAATGTAGCCAGTTGAGGAAGGCAACTGTATCTACGAAGGGCTCATGTAGAGCTCTGTAGTACCTCCCGTGGAGCTCCTTCTACTTCCATACGGCCCCCCGGTCGGAAATGTTAAGCAATGCTGGGTCCTGCCACTGCTCGTTGGCTAAGGATAGAGGGGTAAGCCCTTTATCACTAGAAATGACGTCACTGCAGAATGGATCTTCCGATCTCGCCAGGATGTAATGACTGAGGCTGCACACTTCGCGATTGCGCACGGTGAGCGGGCTCATAAAGCCACGCCCACCATACTTTCGCGGCAAGTACAGCCTCATTACCGACGATCTCGGATGATGCATCCTATGGGACGTCATGGTAGTGCGAACTTTTCTATCCGGGGCGTTAAGTTCAGTCTGAGTCCACCTGAGTACGCCAAGGGTATACATGAGGACAGGCATGACCCAACCGTTATGTGTGTGTATCTTATTCACACCGGACAAAAGGCTGTGAAGCACTTTGGTCAAGCGTGCATAAAACACGTCGCAAACTGACTGTTTCATACCAGCCTCATCGATACCGATGTTCTGTGACATATCCAGGTATCGGTATCGGTATCGGAAAGGGTCCTTAAGTTGACGGGCATAGATAAATCTATGACTTCAGAGTTAGCAACCCTTCCGCTTTCAACATAGAGGACCGCACACTTATCCGTCCCCAGCTCCATTCCAATAGAATTGCCAAATTCACAAGTGATGTTTAGCAATTCCATAAGATGGGAGCGACTGGAGGCGAATAACTTGAGGTCATCCATATAGAAAAGGTGGGTCACTTTTGTACCTCCTTTCCGTAGCTGAAATCCCCTCCCGGATCCCTCCAGTAAGGTACTGAGAGGGTTCAGAGAGAGGCAGAACCAGATTGGACTCAGACAATCGCCCTGGAAGATACCCCTTCTTATCCTTATGTGGTTCTCCGCAGCCATCATCCGCTCGCCAGATGACAAAGGATTGTAACCCACTGCCCCATGTACTGTTCGAGGAAGTCTCTAACTGTACAATCTATCTTGTACAGCTCGAGGACTCTCTTTAGCCATGTATGGGGCACCGAGTCGAATGCCTTTCTGTAGTCTATCCAGGTGGCGGAGAAGTTCCGACAGTTGCGTTTCACCACTTTGCCAATGACCGCGTCAATGAGGAGTGGTTCTTTGGTTCCACGACCATCATCCCGACATCCATTTTGTGCGCCTGACATCACCCGCTTTAGCTCAAGGTTACGAGTGATTCTCGCGCTCAAAATGGATGTCAGTGTCTTATGTATGGTGGGTAGACACGTGATGGGGCGGTATTTGCTCGGGTCTGTGGTATCCTGATCTTTAGGAACCAAGTGAGTGATCCCAGTATTGAAGAGGCTCGGGAGCGGTAGCGAAGTAAAAATATTATTTTTAACGTCTTTAAGCGTGATGGTTTGACAATAATGTTCCTTAGTCTAATAGAGGCCAATGTCATGTGAATGATGTGACAATTAGTTACGGCGTTGAGGGCCGTAGGTTCGAATCCTGCATGGAACAAGTATTTGTATGGCTTACCTACATGTAATTGCTTATCCTCTTGCAATTTGTATGTGCCTTCGCGATACAGGAGAAAATCCTAGTATAGGGGTAGCGTCTATTAATTAAAAAAAGAAAAATAATTTTCAATATTCAAAATGTTTTTCTCATTTATAATAGGGTAACAAACGAGCACACACCTGATGGTAAGTGGCTGCTGTGGCCCATAGACATCTACATTTAACCCCGATGTCACCCCTGAGATCTAAGATGGTGTGACTTATTTTCAATGAATAGGGTCTCCGGTTGACACTCATCTTACGAAACATAGCAGCATTAAGTTGCTATTTTACGCAGTTATACTGTAAGAGAGTGGTCCTACCCCCGTCAAGCCAACTCATTTGTGCTACAACTATCTATAGCTGCACTGTGGCTCAACCACGTATAAATTTTAGATGGTTGTCTTTTCTGAGGACCAAGGGGCTTTGTAATAAGAATAGTCTTCTCATAAGAGTCATAGTGTACGAAACACTACTCGTCAGTGTTCTGTGCGAGCGTCCTTCCCTGGTCAAGCCTGTTCTTGCTGCAACCATAACATATCCGAGATAAAACTTACCATTACCGCCTACCAAAGGTCCACTGCTGAGCATAGGCCTCTCCATCTCTCTCATATTTGCCATAGTTGCCACGCCTGGCAGGCAACTAGGTAGCAATTTTTTTTAGTTGTTATGAAGAAGACTCTGCTGTCCATCTCCTGGATTGCTGTCCTCTGTCACCTCTTTCACCCAAGGGACGAAATAGGAGAAGTGGATATTCTTACACCGCAACTACACGGTTAGAGGTAAAACTTGGAAAAAAATCCTACGTCTTTCCCATAGCAGGTAACTATTACGCCAAAGGGGTTTTACAAAATTGCATGACAAATTTAACTGTTAAATCTGCTTCAGACACTACGATTCTGTACGGATATCAAAATCAAATTTAAGATTGACCCGCGGGGGTGTTTATGACGTAGCGGGGATAATTTTATGACTCTATTTATTAAAGAATTCGCCGTTAGTTTCGCCCTCGGGGTGAAGTTGGAAAAGGTTCGCTCAGCTATTTCATCAGAACTGCAGTATGCTGAATTAGACATTGTTTTAATATCATGTAATTAGATAATACAAATCTTCAAGTTTTTCTTTTTTTTATAGAATAGGATGACAAATGAGCACACAGTCCTCAGATGGTAAGTGGTTGCTGTGGTCCACAGACACTTACATCTATCCTCGATTACGAATCAAAATGCAAATGCGTTGTCGCGCGTGAGGACTAACATGGAATGCCTCGTTTTCAGTAAAAAGGGTCGCCGATTCTCTACACTCACCAATCACCATACGAAATACACCAATATTAAGCTACTATTTTACGCTAGTATTCTGCGAGAGCGTGGTTCTTCCCCGGTCGAGCAGACCCATTCATGCTACAACTATACTACTAATATAACTCCAGCATGGCTCTACCACGTACCTCGTATTCTCGAATAAAATAAAAACTAGATACCTCCTGGCCTGCTCTCTATCTATGCGTAAAGCTTCATCACAGTCAGTTCAGCTAATCTGAAATTTCAATGTTACAAACATACACTTCAATTATATTTATATGGCCGTTAGTCCGGCGCTTGATCTCTCCCCGGTCGAGTCAGTTTCCCATCACATCACACTACGAGAGTGAAAAAATACCTGTACCTGTGTTTGGGCAAACATTTGACCACTAAATCCTGAGTAATCTACGGCTAATCTTCGGCCGACGTAACGGAAATTCGGTCTGGAGGACACCACGTTTATTTACTTGATCTTTATTTTAAAACATCTTCAACTAAGGCTACCGATATTCTCTACCAGTCAACTCTCGGAGAAATGGAAAAATAAAAGTTGAAACTAAAACATTATGTAAGTTAACTTTAATATCACATATATGATTTATGTTCTATGTTAGTTAATTTCTAAATCTTTTCAATCCTTACTACTTATATGTCATGTGACATAATAGTCCAAGTCAAGAAACAAAATATTCTACATATTATAATACACAATTAGTGCGCGTGTGGTCAGTATAACGAAAACTCTATGAGAAAGAGGGGTGCGATACGGATCTCTGCAAAAGTATCCAAAATAACACTTCTTTATCACCGAGGCGAGTGTGCATAAGGTTTTCCGCAATGAAGAAAGTATGTAGACAATAACAACAAGGTTTTGAAATACACACAAAGATCAGAATAAATAGAAATATGTGAACTGATAATTAACAAAAGGATAAGTTGCGCGGACATATTCGGCTCAGCGGCGCGTGCAAAATGGCGGGCGCATGGAAGTCCGGGACATACCGGATAGAGGATCCTCCGAAAGTGTTATTCTTGATACTTGAAATGTTTATTGTACCAAAAATTCACATGGTTGTTATTTTTATTTTGAATAATTGTTTATTTTGCACCTACTAACATCTTTATTTATGTCATCTTTCTACGGTTTAGTCAATCCTAAGGAAGATGAATAGGTAGAGAATGCCATTAAGTTCGGCTTTTGCAACTCCTAAGTGAGGTTATATATGCACGATATGCATGTTTTTAGTAATATGGCGTCCAATATTTATAACAACAAATACAAACAAATTGCATTTTAACTAACTGCAAAACCAAACATAATATCATAATTTAACAAAAGTAGCCTTTAACAAAAGTGAATCTAGTTAAGTAGAGAGTTATTTTGTATAGATTGGGTAAATAGTTCGCACTCATCATTAAGATAGTGATCATAAAAAGTAAACTCGCAGTGAGAGCACCAAAACTCAATACGATCAAGTCAATAAATTATATTTTCGGAGTTATTCATGTCAGCAACAATACGCCACGGTTTATTGTAGAAATTAACAACCCATTGGCAGTTAATGCAGTAAAACCTTATATTAAAATTAGTTTCTTCCCAAGGTCATGTTAGGTTATTAGTCACAATATAAGCAAATGAACTTCTATTAAACCTGTCAATATCTACAATTAGTACTTATTTACAATAGTAAAATAAATAATACTACAATTTACTGAGTTAGCATCATAAAAACTTTATAGATTAAAAACTTCGAAATCCCACGTTGACATTTCTGTTTAAGTGTAAAAACATGCTCTGCTGAATTTTTCAAGTCCTGACCTACATCTATCACAACGTTTGCAAGAAAATAACAAAAATTTCTGATCATATTCAGTATTAATTATTCAATTACCCAATAAGCAAGTGCTTAGTGAACGAACTGACCGACCGAACTGAACTCCAATGAGTGACCGATGGTATAAAATTTATCCGAATATACTGAACCATAATTCCGCAGACGGTTTATCGGTTCGAAGATTCCAGTTTAGTGTTTACTCACATGTCCGACTAGCGCGGTGGACGCATTTTTGAAAAAAAAACCAGAGACCTTATAGATAACACTGAAGTAAAATAAGTAATATTTTTTTATAAAAGTGAGAGTGAAAAAGAACACAGTCCACCTGTTTGTTAGTTATCCATATACGTCAATTGAACCTTTTTAGGTATTAAAATTCAAATTCAGTTTTATTTTTATTTGTGAATACACATAGAATAGACCTCAGGTATACAAATATTATACAACTAAATCTGGTACATTACTACAATACAATTATTTCATTATATTATTTATAATATTATTATATTTGAGTTATTAAAATAAAAAATTCTAATGCGTTTCACTCATGAACATTAAGGTGGAATGCCTCATTACCAGTAAAAGGGTCTCTTGTTCTCATAATAAGAAACACAGAAGCATTAGATTAGGCTTAATAAAAATAAGAAAAATATATAACAGAAAATTATTTTAATTAGTATTGTGACATTCCGTAATATTCTTATAAATTTTTATAGTATCAAAACATCATGGTCGTCGTATAATGTGACAATATTGGCTATTAAACGGAAGTGCGATATCTTACAAATTCTGCTTACTTCCGTCGCTGTGAAACCTTTTTAGGTAATTATAGGAAGTCCAAATTTTATCCGCCCTTTCTAAAATTATACTTTACCGTCCCCTTGTTGACGTTTCTGGGAATTAATCAATTGTAATTTAGACACAGCTCTTTTATAGCTTTTGTTTCAGCGACTGGAATACTGATCACTATGAGTAATTGCACTTAGTCAGCATTCATCATCACTACACTGGATATAGGTTTTTCCAATAGATCCACTTATATGAATAAAGATTAGGTAATGACATGCCTAGGGTCACTAGCTTTTTTATACAAAATAGAGTATATTTGAGGTTATTATTTAACTGTAAAAATATAGCACATTGCGACAAAATAAAGAAAACATCGTCATCGTCATCATCATTATTATATCAAGACTTCACAAATTTAAGGTTTATAAAAATATTCAATAATCAAATATTGTTTAGCGGCTTTTATCATCTCAGTTTCAAAGATTAAAAAAGTCGATGCATAATATAGAAGTTAAGAGTAGATTTATGAAGCGCATTGCGGCACTGTCAAATTCACTGCCATGAAACGTAATTGGTTTACTGCTTGAAGTAGACATTTATTAATAAAAAATAATTGTAAATACTGTAGCAACGTAATCAAATTCTTAATAATTAGGCTTTCATTAAAAGGAAAAACAGTATTCAGTAGTAACCGTACCTATGTGGGAGAGGCACATCTTAAAGTACTTCATCATCGCAAATCGCGACAAAATTCACGATACCATCCACAGTGTGCAACTAATTAGAAGTTTTCTTCCACGCACAACTTCCTTGTGAAATTGACTGCCACCAGCAATTTTTCCAACGCGACTTAGGGACCCACAAGAAAAGAGCCTATTTTTTTTAAAAAGACCGGCAACACATCTGCTATTCCCCTGCGTTGCTGTTGTTCATTGGCGGAGGTAGTCTCCTACCATTAGTGAGCCGCATGCTCATTTGCCCACATTTACCCACTCTTATACTTATTTAAAAAAACTTAGTGTATATGTATATATGTCGACAATTCCCCTTCTTTCCTCGCCTTTTTTTGAGTAGGTACATCATAGTACATACTACAGTTACCGATGGGTGTAATATCGTTTTCCATTGTGTATATACTGTGCTATGTAATATTAACTTTAAAAAAATGACAAAACAGAGGATTCCTGTGGAATTTCTTTCGTTGTTTCTTCTATAGTCAGAGGTACCTCATTTCGAAGTGGTAGGAGATTTGATTGGTTGAGAAATATGTCAAAGTCAGAGAATAAAACATTACCTATTATATAATTTCATTTCATTTCTAATATGCTCAAAATGAACATTTTTGGATTATTTAACTGAGACGCAGTAGGTAAATATAGCTCGTCTACTTATAACCGATTAGATGTTCTTGTGGCAGTACTATCAAATAAGTGGTAGCATTGTGCTTTACATATTATAGTTGTAGCGGGAATTGGTCAACACGACTGGGGAAAGACCAATCTCTCACAGAATAGCAGCATAAAATAGCAGCTTTCGTTGGGTGAGTGAAGAGAACCAGATACCATTTTACTTCTTCTCCGTCTTAGACCTCAGGGGAGACAAAGCATCTGTATTTTGATTCTTAATCGAAGACAGATTTATTTTTCGATTAAAATTTTTACCTTATTGCATTCCTTAATATAAAATAATACAAAAGGCGGACTTAATTGCCTTGAGGCCTTCTTCACCAGTCACTACGATCGGATAAGGACCACGCTCTCACAGAATATTGGCGTAAAACCGTAAAATAGCAGCTTAAGGACGCGTTTACAAAATTGATAGGTATAGAATCGCACTACTACATTGACAAAAGTCACACACACACTAGTGTACGCACGGTTGGCTGTGGGAATCGTAGTCAAATGAAATTATTTTGATAATTTGAAAGATTGAATTTGTTTTTCATTTCTTATACCTACCTCAGAAATATACTTCGATACGAAATACGAATACCTGCTCCAGAGACTGCTTGGCACTGGAAGCCCTCTACTGGTAGTGAGATGTTAGCTCTGGACTTTGAACTGGTTTTGTCAGCTTGGTGCCGCTGTGTTTCGTACGGTGAGTGTAGAGAAGCGAAAGCCCATATTACTGGATGTGAGGCATTCCATCTTAGTCCTCAGGGGTTAGAATGCATTTGGACTTTGACTTTTAATTTAAGAAAGACAGGTAGGTAGGTACGCGTATCTATCTATGCCACAAGCATCCACTTACCATTAAGCGGACTGTGTGCTCGTTTGTTATCCTCATTATATTAAAAAATACTAAAACGGTCGGGTTCTTGGAGAAATCAAACGTAGGGTGGTATGGGACAATATTAATATGCCGTGAAGTTTAGTGAACACATAGCTTCGTTGTCTTTGTTGTGTTGTCTACGACTTGGTAGGTTAAAAAGTAGGCATATTAGGTCATTGAGTTATACAATACTATGTAATATATAAATCAATGTATTAGGTATATTAATTACGTTTTCATTCACTAACCAATAGCAAAGCATCTACCCGTACGCATGCCTGAAGCCCCGCAAATGCTGTCGTTGTGGTCGATTCGGCACAACTGTCATTTTTCCCGCCTTCTTGCAGTCGTGCAATAGAGGCCATTTTTTTGTGAATTTTCGGACAGATATCTCAGTTTTTTTGCCAGTAAATCTCAGTAGGTCCACTAAACACTTGTTTATTGGGTAATTGAATGACTAATTAGGCTTATGATCAGGAATTTCAGTTATTTTCTTGGGAACTTTGTGACAGATGTAGGTCAGGACGAGACAAAATTTACAGTGCATGTTTTAAACTTAGACAAAAATGTCAACGTGGGATTGTTTTTTATATTATGCGTAATATTTTTTATATTATATGAATGATAACAGTGTATTTAATCTAATGGTATGCGGTACTAATGCCGTTAAGATACCCTTAAACAAAGAAGGAAACATATAAACAGAAATGATTTTTTTATTCAATATAGATTACTTGAATATTTATTTAAAGTCACTTACGATTTCACCAATAATTCGGAAAAAAACCTCTGTTCTCGGAAGAACCAGCGAGATATCAATCAGTATTTTTTTTAAATATATATTTATTAACAATAACACATATTATAGTACAATTAAATCTGAAAATTATAGTTATGGCACCCAGGGCTTATTATCAATCATGTTCTCATATTCTTAAACATTATAAAAATAATTTCTTAAGTTTACGCAAACATTATTTCACAGCGTAGGTCGGACCAAAAATAATATTCAAAAACTGAAGGTAGCCGGGCTAACCATAATATTGGGACGTCAAATATCTCAGTACCCCTCCCCCTCCGTGACCATGGCTTCTGTAAAGTATCTGAAACGTCGGGAAATAGAAATAAAAATAAGTTAATGAAACGCGATAAAATCCGTATCCGTATCCGTAACTGGTTTTATTCAAATATAATAATCCTTTTGTACAGCTTTTAGTAATAAAGCATAAACTTTGCTTCAAGAAGGAGCCAGTGATTCTTTGGAGTCGAGTATTTGAGTAATATAGGAATAGACAACAGGTGCGTTTTAACCGTATAGTGGCTTTGTAAGAATATCCGTTACCCCATATCGTGCCATGGGTGTCGTAAGAGGCGGCAGACAAAGAAGGAGTTGGGTAGCAGCGTCTACAAAAAAATAATAAATCTTCGGTTCGCAAGCCGCCTGCCAAGCGTGGCAACTATAGCAAAGATCTCCTCTATGTATATTACCGAAGAGCAACTTATTAGATTTGTGCGAAGCCAAAATCAATATAATATGTGGTTCATATTTATATTGAGTATTTTTGACAATGCCTTACAATACAGCGCTATACACAAATGGCTCTTAATCTATGTTAAATAATAAAATTATTTATGTTTCTCTATTTATCAGGTCCACCTTACCTCAAATAATGTTTTTAACAACTCAGCTCCTCTCATAGCCTATGCCTACGGTCCGGAGAAAATCTTTCCCTTCTATGTCCCTAGCACAATTTTTTCTACTTCTTTTCATTTTTTCCGTTCTTGGAGTTAAGATTTGGAAGTGCCTACTGTCGTCTGGTTCGTTGTCTGTTTCCTTTTAAAACAACTTGAGGAACATTATCAGTCGCTCCAATTTTTTCCTCCTCCTTTCCTGTCATTTTATTATCACTAGCATTTTCAGCAACCTACGCTGTTTTAGTTGATTATATTTAAGATAATAATATTATTTAGAGTTGCAACCTACTTATAAGTTGCTTACCTTTTTTATTTAATCCTTGTGGTTCACCTGAAAGAAATTGCAATAAAGCAATAACACCGCCTTTTAAAAGGCTTTTCGACTTGTTTTTTTTAATAGATTAGGGGTGATAAAGCTCACAGTCCGCCTGATGTAAGTTGATGCTATAGCACATAGAAATCTAGGTACTATCCTTGATTGAGAATCAAATACAGAAGCGTTATCACCCTTAAGAATTTAGATGAAATACCTCCTTACCAATAAAGAGCGTCTCCGGTTCTCTACACTCACCATACGAAACACAGCAGCATTAAGCTGCTGTTGCACGCTAACGCCGGTATTCCATGAGAGCTTGGTCCGGTTGCACCGAATAATTCATGTTGCATCCATAATATAGCTCCAGTATAGCTCTACCACGTTTATAAATTAAATATTTATTAATGTATTCATTACAGCCCTTCACACGTCTACTGCTGAACATAGGCCTCCACCAAGTAACGCCACAAAGCACGGTCCTGAGCCACCTGCATCCATATGATAAAGAACATTTTATTTAATGATTTCTTATATTTACGTGAATACTACCTACACGTTGAATAATACTATTTAGGACAGATTTTATCGCGTTTAATTAACTTATTTTTATTCCCGACGTTTCGGGTGCTTTAGAGCACCCATGGTCACGAGGGGTAAGGGTCACATGTTTGTCGTCCCAATGTCATAGTTAGGTAAAGCACCCGGAACGTAAATAAAAACAGTTAATTAAACGCTATAACATCCATATAAATAGTTTAATTTAATGAATTTTTGTTTATTTTAACCATCAAGGATCATAGCGTAAATGTTACATCTATTCAATATACTTTTTTTTATTATTACTAATAATTGTATTATTTCGGAATTTTATAATAAATATCCCGTAATTTCGATCCTCATTCGATCAGTCGACTCATTATAATACATATTAATTAAGTACTCGTAGCGGGGTGCTTCACCCGCAGGTGAGGATGTCATTTGTACTCAAATTTCTTCCCTATGCTCATGCATTTTGCGACATTTTTTAAAGAGTGCTTTTAAAAAAATGTGTTATAATTTTACATGGTACAAAATAAAATTGTCACCACCTTTATTAACAATAATAAAAAAAACAACTAAACATGCCGCCACACACTTCGTACACGAATTAAAAAAAGCAAAGCTGCACGCAGGTAATGAGGCGTATGATTCGACGGCGCCCGTGTGGCCGAAGCCTTACTTGCGGTCACCCACTGGCCTACTGCCGTTTGTTTAAAAAAAGGTATTTTTTTAATTGTTTATTGTCACGTTCTAATTTTTTATGAAGGTAAACTAGCGATGATTTTGACATTAATAGGTTTCTTAATTAACCACTCTAACTAAGCTTAAATATGCTAGTTTTTTATATGAGTCAAAGTACAGCGATAACTATTTTTTTATAGGATAGAGTCACAAACGAGCACACAATCCACCTGATGGTAAGTGATTGCTGTGACCCATAGACATCTTCATCTATTCTCGATTAAGAATCTAAATTCAGACGCGTTGTCACCCCTAAGGACTAAAATAGAATGCCTCGTTTTCACACAAGGGTCTCAGCTTCTCTACACTCGTCATACGAAACACAGCAGCGTTAGGCTACTATTTCACGCTGGTATTCTCTGAGAGCGTAGGCTTTCCCCGGTCGAGCCGATCCATTCGTGCTAAAACTATACTACTAATATAGCTACAGCATGGCTCTACCACGTATAAACTAACTGCTATGTTCCATTTTAAGGTAAGACTCCATCACCCAGACCTTCTTCATCTTATCAGAACGTAAAGTACCTAATCTTATCCTAGCAGAGCCTAGAGTAACATCCTCACTTAAATAAAAAAAACGTCCTAATTTCCATAGAGAAGATGGCTGAATGATTCCATTTGTTTGGAATTCCATAGTTTACTAGTACCTACATTTACTTACTTAGTACACTTTTTTAATATTTAATTATATTAAAATTTGACGATAAATAAGACGAGGGAATCCACTAGACTCATATCATCGCACGGGTATCATTAGAAGTGACAGAAAAAAAAAGAAATAGGGACACAGAGTACTATAGAGTACTACACTTATATGTAGTATGTAGAGTACTGTACTTATATATACACCTTAAAAACATGAAAACCAAGTCAAGAGTGGCAACTATGACAAAATTGACTCTTTAAGTAATAATGAATGAATTATTGGATTTTCGAGAGCGTGTTCTGATATATCAGTGATGACTATTTTATTAAAAACATCAGAATTTTTCCCCTCCTGGATTTATGGTATCTTACCGCAACTTCCGTCTTTGAAGTGGAAATTAATCTAATCATTTGTTTTGTCGTGTAGATTAATTTAAAGTATTATAACCCTAAAAATAACCACCTCAAGGAAATCATCTTTTACATAATAAATACCACTATAACACCCATCCCATAGAGAGTGTGGGAAACGTTTTTTATCTCGTTAAAAAAAAGATAATCATTACCATATAAAAGAAGAGGAAGAGTTCCGAGATAGCATCCGGTTACATAGGTCTGAGATACACTGAGTAAAAAAATAGTAAAAATAGTAAACTTTAAATTAGGAAATATAATATTTATGCATCACTTCTTGTACTTTTTATTAGTACTTAAATTCCTTTCGTGTAGAAGTTTATCCAGTCTTGCACAAAACTGTACACCCACTGCTATGTTCCGGCTTAAAGGGTAGGAGAATCAGTATAATTACAGGCTGTGGAGACATTCCATTTTAGCCCATATGGATAACATCGCTTCTGTAGCCGTCTTTGTTGGAAGTTTGCTGACGTTGTCCATGGACTGTAGTAATCACATGACATCGGACGGATTATAGTCAACCAAATCTAAGAAATACCTTTTGACGTTTCACATTAATCATTCAGAAATAACTTTGCACAAGCGTACTGACACGATTTAAAGTAACTATATAAATCCGAAGAATTATAAAGTTATCTATATTTCAATACAACGTGTACAGTTTTTTATTACTAAATAAAATTTGAATCTTTCAAACAAAGCAAAATATTAAAAAATAATCAGTATAAACTTTTTGTACTTGACGTCGTTTCAATGATATGTCGCTATGCACATTATCGTAGTGTTTGGATGATTATAATTAATCGTTATGCGAATAATCAGCAAAAATATTCTAATAATCGGTAAAATATTCAAATAATCGAATACTAAATTTTTTAATGTAATATTTTTAATTTAATTTTTATTTTTAAAATTCCTTAAATTACATGAATCATGAATAAAACAAGTTTCTTTTTAATTTGTTAATTTAAATTTGTGTTGGCAAAAAACTCATATACAAGGCCGCGATTTAAAAACCACTACGTACTTTCAATATCCCGCCATTTCGGGAACTTACTGTGCGTAATTTTATGATTTTGTGTTTGTCTTCCTATTTTGTGACTCGGCTTTAACTTTTTACTGTTTATTCAATATTCGTTGAAGCATGTACCCATTTCACAAAGGATCATTGGGAAAAAGTGATAGAAAAAAAAAAACAAAAAAATTATTATGGATGACTTTAAAAGCGATATTAATTTTGACTGCATTATTGAAAATCAAACAACAAACAATAAAAACGACAGCTCAGCTAGTTGTACTGAAAGTGATTGAATAAATTTACTTTTAATTTAGTTATAATCTTAAATTTTTATAACTGTCCTCTAGAAATAAGCAGTACCTAACAACAAATACGTAGAAACTGATAAATGTTGTGTTTTAGATTATCCGTTTTTAATTTATTCTGGTATTATTCAAACCAAACTGTAAATGATTACCAACTTTAAATAATCGATATCGATTTTTTTAAGAATCGAATATTGTACTTTCCCATTTTTTGGTTGGCATGCCTGGTGCAATAAGTCTGACAGCAGTCAAAATGTATTTCTTAGATTTGGGTGACTATAGTACATCGCTTTTTTCCACTCAATTAAAAAATTGCTATATTCTCCTCCACAACTAAATCTCAAATCACAAAGGCCTACAACTGTGGTACCAGAAATACAATCGCTACGTTTCCATGTATACATCGCATTTTAGCAGTTCCTACTATGTGTATGTGTATGTCTATGTGTAGGATAATATTGTTGGTAACAGTAATGTTAATGACTTAGGTGAAGTATGTATATTTAAAAAAAAAGCTAATCATAAAATAATTCATCATTCTACCTCGTCTATTCTATTCTATTCGACATGTCATAATTGCTGATAGATGGCGGTATAACAAACTCGTTTAGTCCGAACGTTAAATCCCAAACCTGCGGCAGTATTTTGTCCAAGTGTGTCCCTATCCTTAGTATACCACAGTACCCGATTTAATGACGTCCCGCATCCGGATAATTATTTTCGATTTCAAGGAAATGTATCAAATACTGAGAATTGCGTCACATTATGAAAAAATATAGAAAAAAATTATTTAAAGGCTATAGAACTACGAATAATTAAAATGATGCTTAATGTCCCAATTTAATCCCTGAAGATTTGGAAGCTTATATATTATGTTACATGTGATATAGCCTCAACTCGCCCGGGGGAGGACCACGCTCGCATAGAGTACCATAGACATCATCATAATCATACACATTTATTCCGTAATCACTATATATTAAATATAAATTGTGTGAGAAAACACAATCAAAACTTACGATATGAAATAAAATCAATTGCAACATTTGTATTTACTTCAAAATGTCTTGAAATTAATTAATAATAAAAAAATTTACGCAATAGGATTTTTTACCAAATTAAATGTAATCGTTCACCGTGTAGTGGTGTGGCGATGTAAGAGTATTCAAACACTACCCCGTATCATCCCGTGGGTATTTAACCATTTACTTATAAGCTTTAATGCTGCTGTTTTACGTAATTTCATTTTCTATAATAAGTGACGTTAACCAGCAACGTTAACTAGATATTCTAAAGGTGCGCTTACACGAGGGCAATAATTGCTCAGCGACACGAATGGACCGATCTGGAGCAATTAATGGAGCAATTTCAAAGCAATGGAGCAAATTGCGGCAATTATTTCGGCGATATTGCTTCTAATTGCTCCAGATATTTCATATCGCTCAATGTCGCAGTTACGAATTGATGAATATCCAATGGGCTTGGAAATTCCTAGCAATTTTTGTATATATCTCATTCGCACTTGTTTCTTTTGCGGCTTGCCGTCTTGCTTCCGCGGGGAGAGCGAGAGGTCGGAAATCGCCAGAAATCGAAGGGTTAAAAGCATGTTTTGTTGATGCAGAAATTGGTTCTCTCATGTTGGTCGTCTGTATCGTAATTAATGGCCTAACTTTGTTCAAAAGTAATTCGAAGTCTGTTCGTGACATTCTAGTAAAGTTTTTGAATAATATATTATCTAATTCTTTACACAATGAAAATTGCGGCCTCTTTGCCAAAAACGATCGCACCCACATAGGCCTATTCCTTTTCTTTCTTTTTTGTTTTTGATTAATAATAAAAAAAGCGCTACAAGCCGCCGCAGCAAGAACAATGTCGTCCATAGCGAGCGAATACTGAAATGCTCGTGTAGGACAGTATTGCCTAGTTGATGAAGTTGCGCCATATCGCTCAATATTGTATTGCGCAGTATTGATGCTTGTTGCCGTTGCCGTAAATTGCTTGAAGTAGTCGTGACGTCATCGTTGACGAGTATTGACTGGAATTGAGCCAATTTAGTTGCCCGTGTAAGCGGACCTTTAGGCAAAGCTTCAGAATTTCGCTTCTTCATCAATAGGTATCTACGGACTACTTACCATCTGGTGGACTGAGTGCGCATTGGCCACTCCTTCATTTTATTTTATTTTTATATTTAATATAGATGACAAACGAACACACAGTGCACCTGATGGTAAGTGGATACTGTGGCCCATAGACATCTAAATCTACCCTCGATTAAGAATCAAGATGCGAAAGCGTTGTTACCCTTGAGGACTAAAATGGAATGCCCCGTTTCCAGTAATAAGGACCTCCACTTCTCTAGACTTACCATACGAAACTAAGCAGCATTAAGCTGCTATTTTACGCTGGTATTCTATGACAGCGTGGCCGTACTCCGGTCGAGCTGACCTATTCGTGTTACAACCATAATATAGTTGCAGCGTGGTTCTACAAATTTAAAAAAAAACTTTTTTCTTTTTGTGCTTTGATTTGCAGATTCGTTATTTGCAAGAAAAAGTATTGGTATAAAGTAAACAATTAAAGCGTAAAAATAACTGTTTTAGGTCTTCCCGATCGCCCATTTGCAATTTATGTTTCCTAAATCTTCCATTGACAGAAAAAATCCTACCGTTAGATAGAGTTTAAAAAAAATTAAAAAGATATGTTATTGTTCTTACATGCGGCCACCCAAGAGACACAACAAAATACTATAGCAACTTAAATCATATTACCCAAAAGCAAAAAGTTGAAACGAGACATTTAAGGCGCCAAAATCGCCACCACCCTTTCGTCACGGCCGTTTGTGAAATCGCATAAAAAATAAGCACTCCATAGACTTTGATACCCGATCAAAAAATAATTAAATATTATTGAGTTATAACTTTTTACAGTATAAAAATTATACTGACATTTTTATTTTTATAGTAAGCATTAAAAAAATTGGAAGTTCGCTTCTTAAATCGCATTGTGGCAAGTTCTGGCCACCCATTCCGAATAAAACAGTGTAGTGTAAACTCAATTTCATAGTTGGTTCCGTAGAGTATATATTTTTAATAATTTTTTACGTATAGATTGTTGGCTGGATCTGGGACATGGTCCTTAACTCCCGAATTTTTCAATTTTGCTGACATAGCTGTGTTCCGGTCTGGATGGAATAGAGAGGCGGTATAGTTACAAGCTTTGAGAGATTCTACCTAAGTCTACACAGATAGTAACGCATCTATAGCTTTCTTTGATAGAAGTTGATTGCTGGTGTCCATAAGCAGTGTTGTCACGAGATGGACTGTAAGTTCTTTTCTCACTTTATTTTATAAAAAAATGTTACAATATTTTATGTTTTTGAATTTTGATACGGAACTCCAATTAAATTTAATTTATAGGAAGGAAACTCCCTTTTTTGGGGTGCCGACTATGACTTGCGATATTTGAAGTGTGGTAAAAAACATCAAGTGTGAGAGTTGGTTAAAAAACATGAAGAGACGGTGACTAAGGGAAACTGAAATCAGTTCGGTGCCGATTTAACGAGTATACCTGATGTGTTAATTTTGTTACGACATCTTCATTTAGAAGAAGTGGTTAGTGGTGTAGAAGTTGCTGTCGCCCGAGCCAATAAAATATTTTGTATATTTTTATATTACATATTTCTATATAACTCATACATATCCCAATATAATATAAGTACTAGGCTATCGCTAATTAAATTGCGCACGATAATAGACGACAATAATAATAATAATGTCCTCCTGACCGAATTTCGGCCACGGCGGCCTGCCTCAACGGAGGCTATCCATCGGCGCAGGATAGGATTATAGTGCCCAAGTGTATGCGCAAGCACAGGTGCACTATTTATTCCCTCACTCTCGTAATCCGATGGGACGGTAAACCGACACGACCGGGAGAGAGATCAGGCGCAAGACCAACGGCTTTACGTGCTTTACGAGGCACGGGGGTGAGACACCGCCAACTTCGGGACTCCGGGCAGTTACTGAGAATTTCTTGACAGAAAAACTCAATAATTGATTTTTTAGCCCGACCCGGAATTCGAACCCAGGACCTCATGATCAGCAGTCGCACTACTACAACAACTAGACCAACGCGGCAGTAACATAGATATAAAATATCAAGAAAAAAATTATGGGACTATTGTAAAATCCTTTCTTAGTGAGTGTCTCCATTGCGAAACGAGTACGAAGTTTATACGAAATTTAAAGTCAATCGGGTGTATAGTTTTAGAAACATCGTGATGAGTCGGTTAGTGGTATTTCGCTTATATTATATTATATGATATTTCAATTTCATTATATATTAATATAAAATAAAAATAGCAGTGCCATAAGCTTCTAATCCGTTCACCTGTTACACCCTGTTTTTTTCCTGGCGATAAAAAATCACCCAGTGTATATATATATATATATATATATATATATATTTATAGAGTGAGAGAGAGAGAGCGAGAGAGAGAATATACATGTATAGAGTGTGTGGTGCAGGATATCCCTATTTTTAAATTTTAATGATAAGTGTTCGAAATATCTTAGTCGAAAGGATTCAATTATCCAGTTCCTGTTAGTATGAAGGCCTATGTTGGGTAGCGGACTTTGGACAAGTGTATTATGAGGCGACAGGAGGCCGCATCGATCATATGGAGGCCGTAACAAATAAATTCAAAAAAAATTCAAAATTCAAAAATGAATTATAAGTTTTGTTTAGGGTAACTTATATATTGTTTTGTACATCAATGGAGTTTAATAGTGTAGCAGAATAATGTGTATATTTCATTTCTTTTTGTTAAAATCCCCCTAATTAGAATTTTTTTCCTGTAGCATGAAATCAGTTTACACACATATATCACACAAGGTTACTAAACAAGGTCGAGACCCGGAACGATTTCCTGTGGACAATAAAACTATTTTCCGTGCAGGTTGGAACCCACAAACTTCAACGCAGTAACTCAATACTAAGCCAATACGCCACGGAGTCGTGTTATTTTCATTCCTTCTTCTTTTCTATCAACTGGTAAACAGTTCATTGCCTGACGTAAGCCTTTCGTAGAGATGCCAGATTTGTCTTAAGCGTCACGTCGGGGGCTAGATTTTTAAGGTACATTTTACCGCAGATTTTAGACGTTTTTTCTACAGTATAAGCATTTGATGTTTTTGGTTCCTTTTTGAACATTACATTACGAGTAAAATACCACTAACACCAGTTTTCTTTTTCAATGTAGGTATTAAAACCTGGATTAATTCCGTTCTTCACGCTCCCCAAGAAATTTGTATTTCAAAAGTTATGGTGGTAAAATTGACATAGTTTTAAGGTGCAAGTAAAAGGCCATTAAGGCCAAAACCGAAATTTAAAAATTACAACTTCAAAACATCATATCCAAAGTCGTTTTTTTCTGCAGTGCGGCCCACTACGCCAAGTTTAAGGGTGGCAAATGTTAATAAACGGTAGCTAAAACAAACACTTCACCCTCTGCTCAAGTATTTAGTTAACAAAACATTAAACTTTTGAAGAGTCTCAAAAATCGTTTATAGACTCTACGTCAAATATTTTTCATTTTGACAGGCTGGAGAAACGTCTCGAAATTTCAAAAACTTTATTTTTGAATTAAATTATTCTTTAGTTAAATTAAATTAATGTTACAGCCTATATACATCCTAGTGACAATTATAAATACAATGCAAATAAAATGAATATATTGACGCTGGTCGAATTGATACGTGGTGGAATTTATACGTGGTAGATCCACGCTGCAGCTATACTTACTATGGTTGTAGCACGAATAGGTCAGCTCAACGGGGTTAGGAACACGTTCTTACAGAATACCAGCGTAAAATAGCAGCATAATGCTGCCGTATTTCGTATGGTGAGCGCGTAGCGTAGTCTATCGTAAGTCATTTACAGGATATTGATATATTTACATACAGTCAGACAAAATTCATAATTGCAGCATACAAATTCGTTGAAAATTCTAATTTCTTCAATTAGTATTTAATTTTATATTCCTGTTATTATTATCTATTAGTTTGTAGTGTTTTATTACCCCCCCCCCCCAATGGACTGAATGTGGAGACTGGACTTTAATATAGGCTGTAAAATGACTGGCCTGTTGGTCTAGTGGTTAGTGACCCTGACTGCTATGCCGGAGGTCGTGGGTTCGATTCCCACCCAGGACAAATGTTTGTGTGATGAGCACGATCATTTTGTTCTGTGTCTTGGTGTAATTTATCTATAATATTTATGTATTTAGAAATATATAAGTATGTTTATCAGTTGTCTAGTACCCATAACACAAGCTCTGTTTAGCTTGGGACTAGATGGCGTTGTGTGATAGTTGTGGATTATTATTATTATTATTATTATTATTATTAAAGGCAACGATAACGGTGATACAAAAAAATACAGAAACAGTCATAAAGTGAGTACGTTCATAAAAATTATTCCATAATTTGAAAGAAAGAAAGAAAAATATTTATTTGGTACACAAAAGTAAAAAACACATAAAATACATAAATACAGTAATTTAGTTACAAGGAGAAAAAATTATTTTATGCTATTAGTGCACCAAAAAGGTTTCCACTCAGCGTTAAATTCACGAAGTTTAATACTAAGAAACTTCATGAAAGCTGATTTTCAGTGGAACCTATATATAAGAAGGTAGATGGTGATACCATCAGCTTACACAAATATCTTAAAAACCAAGTAACAGATCTTAAAATATGAAATGATGATAGCAAAAACAAAAAAAAAAGAAAACAATAAGGATATAAAAATCGTAATAAAAACAAACAAAGGTACATGTGTGTGCGTGTGTGTGTGCGTGTGCATGTGCGCCTGCGTGTGTGTGTGATTTGCTGAAATATGTTCCAGTAGACATAATATTATATATAAGATAAAGGAAAATATATTATAAAGACAAATTTAGTGCAAACATTATTACTTCTACCAATTAATATATAATATATATCATAATCTTTATATATAAAACTACGTGCCACATTGTTTGTCCGCGATAAACTCTGAAACCACACAACCGATTTTAATAAAATTTTGTAAATATGTATTGCTTGCTCCAAGAGATAACTTAAGATATAGGATAAGCGAACCTCAATATTTTTAATATGTATGCGTGTTACGTTACACGTATTACCATACTCATACAACATGGACACGACAGAAAAAGGATTCCTTACACATAGTACCGCGTATTATAAATTAATAACATTAATCAATGAACTAGACAACCATATAAATAACTCCTTTCAACTTTATATTGTTCCAAATAATGAAGTTAATTCGCTCGTGCAACAATAGTTAAACACAATAAAAACATAATTTATAAAAAAACAATTGATACTAAAAAATTATTCGCAATTTTTAATAACCCGAAACATTTATGTTTCCATAGAAAAGATTTCAACGATACCAAAAAATACAATGGCTCTATTTAAATGTCTGTTAATGTAATTTTGAGTCTTATGTTAAGAGTGTAAGTACTAAATTGGTATAAATGCCTTATTTTAACAAAATGCCCCGCTGTGGCCTAGCAGTGTAAAGGGTCAAATAGTGAAATTGTTTTTAGAGTTGTTGATAGGTGGTTCTTTTTGTGAAAAATAAATGATTAATATCAATTTTATATCTGTTCGAAATAACTTCTTCCGGCCCACCGCTATTTGGACCCGCAGCGGAGCGTAGTACCAAGTAGTGGCGGTGCATGAATATCTACTATCCCTTATCATCCCGTCGGTGTTGTAAGAGGCGACAGAGGTAAACAAATCAGGAGGTGGGCTGCAGGGTCTTCCTAATAACGACTAAATATAAAAAAATTAGGGTTGCCAACGCGTTTGCCAAGCCTGGCAAATATGGCAAATATCACCCCTATGAGACAATCTATGGGGGAGCCTTATGTTCAGCAATGGCCTTTCATTGGCTGTGACGGTAACGGTAACTGTATTTAACAATTTTTTAAAATATATTATGGTATAACAGGAAAATTTATAACATATAGAATATACATATATGTAGTAAGAACTTTAAACTACTACTAACAAATAAAAACATAGTCGTAAATGAACTATATAGGTAAGTAAAAAAATAACAAATTTGGTGAAAAATTGATATATATTGGAACAAAAGAACGAACAACATACAAGGTGGTTGGGTTTCTTATCTGCCCAGGAGTCCATTTGGTTTGGTACGATCCTCTTATCTTTCTCTGCTGTCAAATAGCAATGCTGCTTTATTCCGCACTTAAGGGTAAATAGAGCCAGTATATATTTTTTATAGAATAGTGGTGATGGTAAGTGGATGCTGTGGCCCATAGAAATCTACATTTATCCTTGATTAAGAATCAAAACGCAAATGCGTTATTACGCCTGAGGACTAAGATGATATGCCGCGTTTCCAATAAAAAGGGATCTCCGGATCTCTACCCTCACCATACGGAACACAACAGCATTAAGCTGCTATTTTATGCTGATATTTTATACTCACCATACGAAACACAGCAACATTAAGTTACCATTTTACGCTGATATTCTGTGAGAGCGTGATCTTTACCCGATCGAGCCGACCCAATCGTGCTATAACTCTACCAGTAATATAGCTGCAGCATGGCTTTACCACGTAAATAAATTAAAAATATCTAAGATATAATATGTGAGAGCGCGGTCCTGCTACAACCATAATATAGCAGCAGCACGGCTCAACCACGTATAAATTCCATCCCAGTCCCCAAAATTGCATTTATAGCCTTCTTCTTTGGAAGGAGTTTGTAGCTTCCTTTATTTGAAATTGGCTAAGTGTTTTTGGACGGCGGCCACATGCCATCAGGTAATAATAATAATGTACTCCACACCGAATTTCGGTCACGGCAGCCAGCCTCAATGGAGACTAGCCATCGCCGTAGAACAGGATCAAAATGCCCAAGTGTATGCGCAAGCATTGGTGCACTCTCTATTCCCTCACTCTCATAATCCGATGGGTCAGTAAACCGACACAAACGGAGAGAGATCAGGCGCAGGACCCACGGCTTTACGTGCTTTCTGAGGCATGGGGGTGAGACATCACCAACTTCCTGATACCAGGTAGCTACTGAGAATTTTTTGACGAAAAAACTCAATAATTGATTTTTAGGCCAGACCTGGAATTCGAACCCAGGACCTCATGATCAGTAGTCGCACTACTACAACCACTAGACCAACGAGACAGTCCACAGATAATAATCATAAGGTAATTAGGTGTACCTTAGTCTGTGACTTTAATTTGTTTTAAAACAGTCAAATAAAATATCTGTTTATAATGTAATTCGTAATTCGTAATAAGACATTGACTTATATATTATTAGTGTAAGGACCGGGCCGACCGAACAACTAAAAAGGACCTGTACGCTGGCCCTAAAATTACAGTTTAGGGCCAATGCGAATCGGTCGACAGTAGTGCACGCGCGCAGGACAGGTTTGCCTGTCATAAATATGTCTAGTTGCGTGGTAAAAGTATGCATAAATTAAGATACAAAGATTTAAAAAAAGACATGGGATATCGTATCATCGCTAAAAACGTTATATATACTGGTTGATTTTTTACTGGAAAAAATAGAGTGTAACAGGTGAATCGAATGGAAGCCTATGGCACTAATATTTTACAATTTTTATTTTATTTTCTTTTTCGGAGAAATATCAATCATAATAAAGAACTTAACTAAAATAATAATTAAAATTATAATATTTACGATTAAAACTAATTATATACAATATAAAAGAAAAAACTATAATATAGAAAATCTAAAACTAAAAATTTTAATCGTCAAAAAGACCTGCTCCCCGTGGTATAGTGCCAAGAACGCTGGCTGCGTTTCCTCGCTGAATAGCATACTTAGCCTTTGAGCGAGGAAAGAACCAGCCCTCTTATCACCAGCAGCGACGACCAGTCGTGGATACAGTTCCTTCAGAAACTTCATTGCACGTGGACCCCACGGAACGATAGTCTCTACAGCAAATGGCACAAATATGTAGTCATTTCTCAAAAACTCATATTTGCGCCATTTACTAAATTCGGCTGCCTCTGATGCCGCCCCGGCTCTAAAAGAGGTACCCTTGAGATGAGAGGCCGCCAAAGTGTCAACGCAAGTAGCATCCCACACTAGGGCTTTACCTCTCTCCCAAGGGACCAAAGTCATACCGTCGGGTCTCTTGCCATCGTCTCTAAATATCCCGCAAGGCTCTAAAACCGAGGGGATATTTATAGAGACAAGAGCCCTTCAGATGATTTTGTTCAAAGAACCGTGACGGGAAAACCTACCTGCACTTTTCTTGCATGAAAGTTCGTGGAGCCCAAACTCATCGACGCTGCTACCACAGGGGCACTGGTGAGGTTGACAAATAGCCACTCCTAGTCGGATTCCTACGACGATGCGCAAGCTTTCCCCATCAAGCAATGTGCCGAGATTACTTGATGGTAGAGCATGTAACCAGTGGCTAGATTCCTTAGTCGAAACAGCTAGAAGGCAAGCCTGATCTTGTTGAATATAGAAATTTTGAAATAAATTTTTCTGGACACTTCGTACCAACGGAATATCCCACTGTTTTTGTTGGTTAACTTTCAGTGGAACATTTTCGCCGGGACGTAGCGTTAGCCATATTTGCTTTGCCTCCGCAGCAAAGCACAGGTCTACTTTATTATTTAAAATTGTGTTACATAGGTCATTGACACTATGCACGGAAGCAAGGAAAGCAGGCAATGCGACGCTAGAAATATTTCTTACACTAATTCCACGAAATTTGATAGGTAAAGTGGCTTGATTCCAGGCTATTGTATTTAATCTCAAATTTAGAATGTTTTCTAAAGCAATTTTAAGATTACTATCAATATCTTTTAAAATATCCGAACATTTCCAGATTGGACTTGAGCGTAACAAGTATGTAAATTTAGGTACAAGGAGACAATATTTTAAAATGGTAAGGGCAATATGGGGGTTTAAAATATATAATTTATAAACGTTAAAAACATTATATTAATTTTGTTACAATTAAATTTATATTACGCATTTTTAAAGTTTTATTTTACAGTTAGTTTAGTTAAGTTACCAAGATTAGGCCAGGGTTGGATTCAGACCCTCAAAAATATTGTACATGGATATTAAAATTATACTATTTTAAAAAAAATTATATCACATTTGACGTTTCATGTTTCTTTTTTCCCATGTGCCGGGATTTTGGCGTTACAAGTGTATTTTATTTATACGTTTCGTTTTTTGATGGTTTTATTTTTATTTCTGTTTAATTTTTGTCTAAAGAACTTAGTGTAGTTAAATTTTGAATATTGCTACCTAATATGTTTTATATTCAATAAGGGTAAAACGAAAGGAGTACAAAAGATACCATATCCGCTTAATTGCATCTGAAAATCTGATCCATAAAATATTTTGAAATTCTGTTTTCAAACCGAATAGTTCTGTAGCATAGTTTCTATCGTAGTAGCGTGGTTAGTTCGTTATATTTGTATCAAGGATGCAACATGAATGCATCGATCGAGCATCGATTTACTAGAACGGGAGCTAATTCTAACTTTATTAAAAAACGCGGTATTCACGCACAATACAAAAATTCTCGATAGCGTAGGGTTAATATTAAAATGTAAAGGGACCCAATAATAATACAAGTCGACCTTTAGGTAAAATTACGGTATTTCCGCTTTGGTATACTATATACTACAAACTATGAAATAATTGTACAAATATTTACACTACGGACCTTTTTATAGGTAGCTTGCCCCTTACAATCCTTTTGCAGCAATATAGACAGGAAAACTTAATAGAATTTACTTATAACTAACCGATATATATATATATATATATATATATATATATATATATATATATATATATATATACATATATATATATATATATATATATATATATATATATATATATATATATATATTTTTTTTTTCAACGACCCTTTGTCATGTCCTATTAAAAATCTTTAAATTAACAAAAAAAATTGTGAGTTACCCATGGGCAAAAAAAAACTATCCTATCTCTCAAGTTGGACAAAACTGCACACGGTGTGCAAATTTGATTAAAGTCGGTTAAGTAGTTTAGGAGTCCAACGCGGACAAACAACGTGACACGTAGTTTATACATATTAAGATTATCCATTTGTTATTTTGTTCAGTTATAAATAAATTAAATTATAATACGTATAATGAAAGTATTTCTACATGTAAGGCAACTGTCAAGAAGGCCACAAACTTTTATTTTGAAAATGGACCTTTTTTTTGCTTCAAAATTATTCAAAAATTGAGAATTCCAATCGTACCTTTATTAGTAACTTCAATCAAAGAATGTTAAAACAAAGTGACTCTATTAAAATTGACTAAGTATAAGCAATAAAAGACAAATAAATAATAATGTGTCATAGCACAATATCCCTTTTTGTAAAAAAAGAATTTATATCAAACCTTCTTCAGGGCTGACACACGTTTGTTTTTGAAATCAAATAAATATGACGGACAAACGAGAAAATCCAACTTTCTGTTACTTAAGGGGAAATATAATGTCAAATGGCTTAACAAGATCCTTCGTTATGCCGAAAATATTGCAGCATTAATTTTGAAATAAATATATGATAAAGTTGAGGATTAATGTTAAGGATTATGTTAGACGAAAACACGATTTCGTAAAATTTTCTCGATAGAAAAAAAATCCAAAGTTACCTCCAAAATAAACAATAAACCGCTGTTATTCATAAAATACTTTAAAAAAGATCATGAAACTTTGCATACTAACTGAACTAACTATAAAGCAGTGCTTATGTTATTTACTTTTTTTAAAATACCATTATTTTTACTGTAAAAAGAAATTACCTAAACTATCGGCCTTTTGAAGCGTGATTCCTGCAGCTCGGTCACTTCGCCTCGGCCTTTGAACGGGGAGGTTGTGTCGCTTACGATCAGAATATACATTATGCAACAATACGACGTAAAATTAAAATGGGAAATAACCGTGATAAAAATAAGAAGCGGCTGGCTTGGCGTTAAGAAACAGGCATAAATATGATAAACCTAATGAAATAAGTGTCTAACGACCTTTCTACTTACAGTATTAGTGATTACAAACATGTCGGTACATAGCATACGACGCGCGGGCAAGTGGGGACGAAATTAGAATTTGAGCTGACTTACTCTATCATCTTAAGACAAATTGACGGAATAAAAGTTTTGAAAATTTCGGTCTTGGAATACTAGTAAAACGTTTTAATTCAATCAGAGAATAGTATGCAATTACAAAATAACTTTTATACACTTATATAAACGGTGTTAGCTCAGGAGATAAGTGATAATTATAAATTTCACGGTATGCAAGCAATATGAGTTTGATTCCCACCAGCACGAATGAAATTGTTATTTGCAATTTTAAGTACTAATTTGACACGTGCTCGATGGAGAAGGAAAAAATTGTGAGAAGGAAAAGATTGTGCGTTGTGAATACATGTCTGAAAATTTTCAAAAAAGTTCACAAGTGGGTATGCATTGTGCAACAGACCAGCAGAACAACGTCTACCGGCCCAGCTAGTTTTATACAAAAGGAAGGTTTATATAAATAAAAGTTTTGTTAACAATACTTTTGATTTTACTTATTTCCCTCCGTGACCATGGGCACTCCAACGCACGGGAACGTCTTGTATTGAAAAAAATTAAAACATCGTAAAAAAAGTAAAGAAATAACGCTTGGTGGCAACCCTGAGCATAAGAAAAAGAGATTTAAAAAAGCTAAAACGCAAGGGTTCCACCGACGTCCCGCTGCGCGTAGATTGTTACAAAACCGTTTCACTACATATAACACCGAAAGAGCAAAGATTGAGCCTTTATAGGCCATTTTGCATAAATTTCAATGATATACTAGATTATCACAACGTGGGAGAGCTTTGTGCGGCTCTTTTATAGTTGGAACAATGGACTATGGTTTGCAAGCTCGTCTATGAAATAAAAGTGTTATTAATTAATTTCTCACGGTTTGTTGTATCGCCAAATATTTTAAAGTCCTTTTGATTATGACGAATGGTTTTCTAAACGTAACGTTAACGTTTTGCGGTTATTAAAAAAACTACAAAGAAATTTTCAAAAGAAATTTACAAGGAGTTTTCTTCCGCGTACAACCTCTCTGTGGAATAGTTTACCACCGGCGATTTTTCGGACCGATACGACCTTCAAGAAAAGAGCTTACTCCTTTCTAAAGGGCCGGCAACGCACCTGTAATTCCCCTGGTGTTGCGGTTGATCTGTGAGACATGTATCTGCTAGAGTTTCTGCAAACTCTAGATACACGTCTCCGCTTTTTTTTACGCCTGAAGCAAGTAAGGGCAATCCATAGCATACCATGCAGCCGGCTACGTGGTTATGTGGAGACTTTTACCCACTAAACACCACCTTTTGGGATTGGCTTAATGATCCTCCCTCTTTGGGTGAAAAGAGGGCGCAAACGTCTCCGCTATGTACCTGCTTTATAAGGAGAGTTATTTTAAAACACTGTTAATTAATTTAGATCAAAAATTGACTTCATTTGATTTTATTTTGATATTTTATTTCATTTTGATTAAATTTTATTAAATTTGATTTAATTTTAGATTACTATTATTTGATTATTATTTTCAGTTTGATTTAATTCTGATATCATTTTGTGCTTAGATTTGATTTTAGTATTGATTTAACTTGATTTTATTTTTTAAATTACTAATCTAATCTAAGTAATACTAACAACTTATGGATCTTTGACATCCGAAATAAATAAAAATTATTATAATTATTAAAGGGTGTGGTCTATCTTTGATCGAGTCGATTCGAACGATTTGCGCTGCATCCATAACCTACTATAGTAGCGTGGCTCTATCACGTAAAAATATTCTGACACTTATCACAGGACACTTAGACCACTAAAGAAAGAAAAACAGAGCATTTCAAGTGATGCCTATACAATGGTCTACTTCTTGACGCGCACTCACTCACACATCTTTTTTCTTTCTGTTTTTAACAGGCCGTAGATTCACCTTGTATAATGTTGGTTGCAAATGACTTTATATGCATAATGTACGTACATAAGGGCGTGTTTTTACAAAAATTTTTACGTAATTTTGGCTTGGTATTTCATCACTTCAAATGTACGTGGTAGAGCCACGCTGCAGCTATATCATGGTCGTAGCACGAATGGGTCGGCTCGACCGGGGAAAGACCACGCTCTCACAGATTACCAGCGTAAAATAGCAGCTTAATACTGATATGTTTCGTATTTAGATAGTGTAGAGATCAGGAGACCCTTTTTTACTGGAAACGTGGCATTCCATCTTAGTCCTCAGGGGTGACAACGCATCTACGTTTTCATTCTTAACACGATGAGTGCGAAACGAGGCTTGAAACACCTCGTCCGTGTCTCGTCTTTATAGCGGTAAGGAAAAACTTAAACTTATCTGTCGTGCGAGAGGCGTAACTTTCGTCTGGTTCAGTCTAGGAAAGAGATAACGATATATCTGAGATGTGCTATTGATGCCGAGTTTTTTGGTATACCTACCTTAAGGTGATACCTCGAAAATTTGGTGGTTTTTCTATTTAACATATTTTTTTTATTTTATAGATTACAAACCAAAATTTTGGTATATGATTATTGACTATATGACCTTGGTTTGCATAAAAGGAAAATACGATATCATGTAATTTTCTCGATAGAAAAAAATTGCAAAGTAGGCTCTAATTATTTACATTTCTTGATGACACCACAATATGTTTACGAATAATGACATGGAATTATTTTTAAAGCATAGTAAATAATCATATCTAAGTTCTCATAAACCAGTTTTTTAATCCATAACGAAGTTTTGTTAAAATAAATAAAAATGTTGTTTGGCGCTTACTTAGTTTTTTTCCGAGCGCTTGCTCTGTATGGCTATCTCATAATTTGCTTACTATGAAGTCATTGCATCACTTTCATTTTGACACTCCCTCAGTCGTCCATTAGCTTCACCGACAAAGGAATAAGCCACGCCCCCAAAACTTCGATTCATTTTCAAGGTATCCTCTTAATACCGGATTTTTAGGCCTCGTACTGCACTGAATAAATAAAAGTTTAATACAGTGCGTTACGAGGTTGCGAACACCTCGTACCCCCGCACACCTCGTACCGCACCCTACGCTAGCTTTACGCGGTTAGTGTTGTGCAAAACGTTGAACGCTGCGTCCGCGACGATATAACAAGATGTCGAAACGTTGTCGAAGAAAGTTAATTAATAATATTATTGATGATGAAGAGGAATTGGGTAGTAAATCTAATTCTAAATTACCGATATTTGAAAAACAGGTAAGTTTCCAATCAATATTTACAAATTATATTCAGTCTAAGTGAAATAATGATGTAGGAATATAATAAATAAATTCAACTGACAAAAGTAAAACACACACCTGCCGTAACGATCCTATACTTAGGTATATAAATGCTCCAATAAATCGCTACACTAATCATCCCGCTTCAATAATACACTATCAGTTTTTTTTTCAGAACCCACTCCAAACAATCCACATCATCTCGAAAAAGGATCAAAGAAGAGGAGATGTGTAGGGTGCTACGAAAAACTTCGCACCTTCTTATCAAGTCATGAGGCTGACAAAAAGGCAAAGAAAATTCTCACAGAATGTATCGATTGCAAAAATATTATTGTTTGACCTGTTTTAATAAAAAAACATCCATAAGTACAATTAAATAAAATCGATATTTTTCCCATCACTAAACAATATGAAAAACTGCTCTTTTTCAGTGCGGTATGGGGTACATAAGACCCCAAATTTTATTTTACCTATAGAATCTAAACTAAATAATCTGCCCACAGGCGGCGGCAGATTTAGGTTAATCAATTCATTGATAATAATAACCGCGACAAAAATAGTTCAATTCGCCTTATTTGGCGTCAAAAAAGGATTTTTATCTCATGTGGGTTTACTAAGCCTCGTGCCGCTACAACCTATGGTTCAGAACGAGGTTTCAAACGTCTCGTAGCGCAGTAATGGAAAGTACAGATAAATCAGTGCCCCTGGGAACGTGTTAATCGAGGATAAATATAAATGTCTATGAGCCACAGCATGCACTTACCATCACGTGGACTATGTGCTCGTTTGTTACCTTTATTCTATAAAAAAATATCACTTCAAATGTACGCAGCGCCCCATTTTTCTTTATTTGTTAGTCTGAGGGATTTTTGAAATTTCTCTTTTTGAATAAACTGGTTCTTTAGTAAATTGAGCTCTAATACTTTATAAACCTATTATTTTAAGTGAGCACTACTTGTATATATGTAATTAGATTGGAAGGAAATTTCCTTTTTTTTCTACCGCCAAACAAAGCTCATGATCTGCTCACTCATGATCTCTTCCCAACATTCACGAGGATATCGTTAAAAACATATCATAGACAATTATTTGTACAAAAATACCGCCACAGATAAAAAACCGGATATATTACCACCGGATATAAACAAAACAAGCGACCAATCAAAACAAATTCGAGATTAAACTGCGCCCGACCCTTTACACTTAATCAACCCGCTTACCTTAATCTAAGCACATGTTTCAACCACCCGAAAGGGTTAACAATAACACAAATTAATATAACTTCCTTTTTATATAAAGTTTTATATTATTACAGTACGCGTAAAATCACTTCCTCTATCATTTACGTGTTTTTTCACGCCAGATGACGCCATTTTTCTTATAAAATGGCCTCCCCATATGGCGAGTTTCGTAGAACAAGATAGCCAAATTTTAGATATTATTCTGGAGACTCTTTTTACATATATTTAAAATATCGTTAATTACGACGGTTTCCGAATTTCCTTTACGATGCAAAAATTACTCAGATGGTTTTGTAATAAAAATTACGGTTTGGTATTAACTAATTATTACTTGATTGTATTGAGTTTTTATATATGAAATTTCTATGGGAAAATTACAACAATCAAAAAACTTATAAATAGAAATATTTGTGTAAGCTATTAGCACAATATTGTCATTTGGCGAGTTTGTTGGATCAATGAACTCTTTAAAAGCGTTCTGTACTGTATCTTCAGAATTAAAATTTTTGCCTGTAAAATGTTATCTAAAATTCGAAAAAAAAATACTGAAGACTTTTAAGATAAGGTCTGGAGAATACGATAAATGACGAAGGATATCTAGCTTTCGCTTTACTAATTTTGCTGTCCGTTGTTCAGTATGTGGCCAGCCGTTGTCATGAAGCAATGACGAAGAACAGTTTACCAATACAACCCAAAGTACAAATCACGGTCAGAAGTAACTGTGATACCAGGCGTTTAGAAGTTATAGGGAATAAAACTGACAGTCAGACCACAATACTGTTGGCATAAGCTTCTGCTGGATATTTTTTGTTTAATCTTACAGTTAGTTTTTAAGCTGGGACTAGCCTAAAAAAACGGACGAATTGGTGACTTCTTACATAGCACGTGTTCGTAAAGACATGCACTTGTGTTTTCGTTATAACTGACTCATTAATGTCAGTTTTAAAAGGCTTTTGGGGAAGATGGCGAGTATTTAGTAACACGCAAAAGTTCTCCAAAAATAATGATTTTCTTGGATTTTATATTTGTAACTTTGATTCCTAGAATCCTAAAAGTGTATTGAAATTTTTTGATAGTTAGGTTGCTTGGTATTTTAAATTGTCTAATGGTTAAAAAATTGTAAATATTGACATCGTCATAGATATGCGAAAAATTTAATGCTGGAATACGACAGAGTGAGACAAGGGAGTGCTTAGGGGTCCACCTATTAGGTAACACCTGATATTATGTTCCTGGAGTATGTTAAGATAAAAATAGAAAAATAAAAATGTGTAAAGAAGGGAGCAATTATATCACGAACGAGTATAATACCATGCTTCATTTATAATCGCAGCGCAACGTAGAATGCAAGAATAAGTGTGAAAAAAATTCTATATTTAATTTTTATATGCAGCATTTTACGTTGCCAGTTACAAAATGGATCATTGGCATCTATATTAAAATATTCTTTATACTGGATGAAGAGGTAACCTGGTAAGACATGCAGGAAGTCGATGGATGCTGCTAGCTCAGGAACCGTGCTTTGTTACATTCCTTGAGGGAGGCCTAAGTACAGCAGTTTTTTTTTTTACAGGAACTTGTAAAGGGCTGTAATGAAGAATGATTAATATGATATAAAATTATACATATTTAAAACCACCTACTTAATTGCGCTGTGCGTTAAAGTAAAAAAAAATATTGAATTACTTAATTGACTAGTTTCTTAAATATTTCCTTCTTTCTTTTTTTTCCTTATAGCGTACAAGATCACTGCTGGACAACGAGCGTTCAAGTTTTACGTAGAGATGATTTGTGATCTTACAAAAAGTTGTTGCTAACATTTCATAATACATAAACGCTCATGCCTGTCACCCAGTGAGGTAGGCAGAGACTGCGGACTCCCGCTTGCTTTACATTCATACTCGTATACCTACGCATACATGCTCGGGGAAATGAGTCGCTCGGAGCCGTAGGTTTCGACCAACTAAGGCCCAACCTACGTATTATGTCCCCTGGGCGGTGTTAAAAGAGCAATAAAGCCTTAAGAACAGACTCAGCTCCTCGTCGTATTGTAGCGGCGTAGAATCTACTACCCTAGATTGCACCATTGGGCAGTTATTGTTTAGTGAGAAAAAATACCAGGAAAAATTAATTTTACCAGTAAAGACGAGCTTTTGCTTAGTCGTCTGTCTGAGGAAGTAACTCCTTATCTATTTCCCTCGCCACGCAGCAGTGTACCCACCCAAATGGATTCCTAGGCAGCAAAATGCAGTTGCGTTGTCAGCCTTAAGGACTACGACAGAATTCCAAATTACTTTCCGTTCGGTTATCACCATGCACAGTATGAAATACAACACAAGTACGTTGCTGTTTCACGATGGTATTTTTTCCCCGGTTGAGCCTACCCATTCGTTTTGCAACCATAATACGAGACATTGTAGCAATTTTGCTCGTTCGTCCTATCCCGTTCAATTTGCTTCACATACAGACGTACTCCACATACTTATAACAAAATATGACATAAAATATAATAATACGAGTATACTCGTATGACAACAACCCACACTTTTAAAATACGAAAAATATTACAGTTAAGTAGTATGTAGGAGGCCCGAGGCTCTCGTGTTGCAAATGATAAAGAGTTAACACCCTTTAGTTGTACCGATTCTTCTCCCAGGCGACGCATTCTTGGCATAGGTTTGAATCAGCCTGTTTTGGATCATATTTTTATTAACCTTCTAGAATTATGACTTCATAATTGATGGTTTTTATAATATTAGGATATAGATATAAAATATAAAATATAGGAAATATCAAAAGCTGTTAACCATTAAAGCTCAGGGGCTAAACGCTCGCCGTAAATTTCATAGTACGCGAGCAATACGGATTGGATCCGAGAGACGCTTCCGAAAGATGTTTGCAAAATATTCCACTCCATTGTTTACTAATATTGGATATTTGCCACAGTTGCCACGATTGGCGGGTTGGTAACCACAGATTTTTAGTTCTAGTTGTTATTGGGAAGACGCTGCAGCCTATTTCATGGTTGACTTCACTCTATCACCTCTCACGACACCCACGGGATGATATAAGGTAGTGGATTATTTTTTTTTTTATAGAAGAGGGGGCAAACGAGCATGCGGCTCACCTGATGTTAAGTGACTACCGCCGCCCATGATCAACCGCAACACCAGGAGAATTGCGGGTGCGTTGCCGGCCCTTTAGAAAGGAGTAAGCTCTTTTCTTGAAGGTCCCCAGGTCGTATCGGTCCGGAAAAATCTCCGGTGATAAACTATTCCACAGAGAGGTTGTACGTGGAAGAAAACTCCTTGTGAAACGTACAGTGGTGGACCGCCAAGCATCCAGATGGTGTCGATGGTATCGGGACGTTTGCCGTGTCGTGCGTTCAAGAAATTTGGCGGCTGGGATTAGTCCGAACAATTCCTCAGAGCACTCCCCGTGATAGATGCGATAAAATACGCAAAGAGATGCAACATCTCTTCGCAACGCCAGTGAATCGAGCCGATCGGAAAGCACTCGGTCGTCGACGATTCGAGCCGCTCTGCGCTGGATGCGGTCAAGTGGAAGGAGCTGGTACTGGGGAGCCCCAGCCCAGAGATGGGAACAGTATTCCATGTGCGGCCGAACCTGCGCCTTGTAAAGTTGCAGGTAAGAATATTCTCACACCGCCATTAAGTCACTTGCACACGCTCGCTTAGCAACATATTGCGATGGTATAATAATGAATAAAAATCTATGAAGGTATGTCTATGTGTTTAGGCCTTAAAAACCTCTAAGTCATTTTGATCAACAATGAAAAACATTGTACTGTCTTTTATCTTACGCCAAAATTAACGCCCGGACCAAAACCTGTAGACTAACCACAGAGTCGCACGTTCCTTTTAATTTATGACAAGCCAGAGCACAGTTGTCAAAAATTGTGTCCTGTACAATAATTATAATTTAGTATGGCGTGAGGATAAAATGCAATATTTCCTCGCACCTTCAAATTGGCGTTAAACACACCGGGAGGTGGTCGTGGACGTCATCGCCAACACTTTTCAGTCAATTAACGACGCGGGTCTCAAACCCAAACATGTAGTTATGACAGCACGCGACTTCCGCGCCGGCTCACAATTATTTGCATTATCCTCCCGTGAAGCGTAAGAAGTCATCGCGTCTGTTTCTTGACCATGATTTGCTAATTTATATACAGTGTGATTAAAAAAATTTGATATATTTTTTATCGAGATACCTTTTAAATTATCTAAAATCACTTCTTTATTTTTGTTTAACTGGCTAACTTGATTCAAAATTGGATGTAGACCATTTTAAAATGCATCAACTGTCATGCATAACTTGAACGATTCGTTGAGTATTTTTTTGCTGTTTCTCCTCCAGTAAGAACAACCTCATACCAAATGGTAGTAGATTTGGGGAAAAAACGCGTATTACATAAGAAATATTAATTAAATTACAATTAGATAACAATTAATTTAATTACAATTTGTATAGATTTTAGTGGTATAAAAGAATTCCTTAACAAACTAATTTGATGGTTGGGAGTTTCCGATTTATTTCACAAATTTTTCCTTTTGTTCGAAATTATGAAAGTCAATTATTTTATTAAAAATATAAGAAAAGTATAGTAAATAATTTTGAGCTTTAGAATATACATGATTAAAAATAGATATTTAGCAACATACAATTTAAATACAGAAAATAAAATAGGACGTAAAACACCTAAGATTAAATAAATAAGAAAACAGACTGTAATAAAACTGTAACTAAATTGCTTAAAATGTTTTGAGTTATGCCACAAAATATCAATGAAGTCAGAAAATTCTTGAGCAAAAGGTTAGGTTTGGTTTATTATAGTGTTAAAATAATCGTATGTGAACTGAAATAGCTATTGACTATTATGGATATGTTTTGTTCTCTCTGTTTGTGAAATTTGGGACAGCATGTATGTGTTATGATTGCTTCTCGTTAGCATGTTGATTTTGCGCCGACTGGTGATAAATATTGTTGCAGCATCGTCCAGTTAAACTTGCTGAAGTAATGGACACTGAACAGGACAGACAGTGTTAAGCGATGCTTCATTTGAAAGAAAGTAATATTGAATAAAACAATTTTTTCGGTTTTTATTGGATTTAAATTAGGTACTTATTTTTAATTCCCGTTTTAAGTGATCTGCAATGATTTGATTGACGTCCCGATGTCAAAGTTAACACTACCTTCAGCTTTTTAATAATTATTTTTGGTCCGATCTCTACGGACTTCATAGGGCTTCATCGCCATTTAAACCATGTGAAATTGTAGTCAAAACTGGCTTATAAAAAGTAAAAAAATTATTATTCAGAATGAGCTAACTGTGTCTAGACGTCTTGCCGTGGTATACTTGGGTTTAGTTTTAATTTTACTAATAACTCGATCCCAAGCGGTATCTGTGAGAGCGTGGCCATTACCTGGCCGAGCTGCCCCATTCGTGCTACAACAGTAATATAGCTCTGGCATGGTCCTTCCTTAAATTGGCTCACTCTCATCGTCCGGTAGGACGCCATTCGGCAATCCGACACGACCGGAGAGAGATCAAACGCAGGACCAACGGCTTTACGTGATTTTGGAGCGGGCTAAACAATGCCAACTTTCTGATTCCGCTCTACTACTGAGAATTTCTTGACAAAAACTCAATAACTGGCCTTTTCCAAACCCGGGATTTGAACCCGAGACTACGTCATCAGATGTCTCGCTAACGAACACTAGACCAAGGAGGCAGTAACATTACAGTACTCAAGTAGTGTGCCTTTTTGTAAGTAAGAATAAGGGTGACAATCGAACAAACATTCCTCCTGATGTTAATAAGACGCTGTGTTTCATAAAAATCTAAATCTATCTTCGATTAAAAACTAAAATGATAGATAGATAGATAGATAAAAGCGTTTATTTGTTTCTCCAATCACACACGTAAATTCAGTGACTAAACTGGATATACAAATCAAAGTATTATGAAAAAAAATACATAACTTAAGATCTAAAATGTACATGTGTGTTGCAGTTTAACAAATGGGTCATAGCTCAGCGATTAATATTGCTCAGAGAGCAAACACTGATTTTCAGCTATTACCCTCGAGGTGGCGAGAAGAAAATGAGCACAATAGTACAATCAGAAAGAAAGAAAGAAAAAACTATTTTTTGCACGTTAATGTTATTGTAGTGTAAATATTTGTGAATGAAATCGTAGAGCAGAAAGGACACATCCCTTTCTGCTCTACGATTTATATCTTGGGCTTAATTTAGTAAAAAAATTGCGGAAAAGATGTTTAAGACCACGTACCCAATTAAGGCTAGTACCTAAATGACTTAGCCCACCATGATGAGTTAGTAAAAGAAAAAAGAAAATGCCATGGTTTATAGCTGGCAAACGAAGTGTTTGGGAATACCTAGTTTTTGTTTATCTAGAAGATATGTTTTGAATTTATTTTTAAACTTGTAGTTGATGTTAAGATTTCTTATTGGCGGTGGGATGTTATTCCAACACTTGTGTTGTCACCCCTAAGGATAAAGGTGGAGTGCATAGTTTCTCTACACTCACCGTACGAGACACAGCAGCATTAAGCTGCTATTTGACGCTTGTATTCTGTGAAAGCGTTGTCCTTCCGCGGTTGAGGTGATCTATCCGTGCTACAATCATAATACAGCTGCAGAAAATTCTACCACGTGTTAAAACCCTATCCTTTATCACGTTAAAATAGAAGTTATAACAAAAATGTCGGTTGAATTCATTTCACAAAGCAAACTCTAGTAGAAATAAAGCGAAAATTTTTCACCGTATATCCGCAGTTAAAAAAATAACATTCAACCTACAAATTCATTTGCAAATACCGACACAAAGGAACTTGTTAGCTCGTGTGATGGGATGATGGCCGACGTGGAGTGAAATCGCGTCATGTTCGGGACAACGGTGCAAATTTGGTCTGTTTGCTGACGTCCACATCACGGTTTAAGGGTAAGTCTCACTTTATTTTTCCAACTTTTTATTGCCTAGTTAGTTTACTGATAAAACGTGGTAGCTGATCATGAGGTCTTGGGTTCAAATCTCGGGTCGGACAATCGGACAATGGTCGGAAATCACGTAAAGTCGTAGGTCGTATATTTGACGACTGAGACTCCTTCCATTTGACCGCATCTAGCGCAGAGCAGCTCGAATCGTCGACGACCGAGTCCTTTCCGAACAGCATATGTATACATATCTTCGCAGCGCCTACGTATGTAGTAGTAATATATGTTGCATCTCTTTGCATTTCTATTACATCTACCACGGGGAGTGCTGTTAGGAATTGTTCGGATTAATCTCAGCCACCAAATTTCATGAACGCACATTGCAAAAAATTTATGAAATTTTTATTCCTCGTACGACCCCTTTGTTGGAACCGTTCACCACAGGCAATTTTTCCGGACCGATACGACTTAATGACCTTCAAGAAAAGAGCTAACTCCTTGCCAAAAGGCTGGCATTGCACCTGCAATTCCCCTGGTGTTGCAATTGATCATGCCGCCCATGTCAGTGGTAGTCTCTTTTATAAAAATGTAAGGATATGAAATCATTTTATTAAATTTTTTACGTTTTTGGATTAGGATTTAAAAATATCACAAGCTCGTCATTTCCTTTTTCTCTGCACTTAGGAGCGAAATTGTTTTCCAAATTGATATGGTACCACTCTTAAAATATAAACTATATAATAAAATAACAAGCATCTTAATCAGTTCTCAATATAAAAGTCGACTAATAGGGATCGCCGGTTTTTCTCAGTTATCACCATAGAAATATAAAAAACTTCAAATATCTTTGATCATCACACCACAATACTTATTTTTGTTCGAATCCTTATTCCGGAGCAGTAACGCGTTACAGCCATAGCACAGCTGTAACACTTCGCAACCGGTTCGGAATTCTGACCATATTTTAATAAAAATTTGTACCTAATCTTTAATAAAAGTTATTCTTATAATTATAAAAATGTGTGATGTGTAGTAGTTACTCTTAAGAGTTAAAATATTTTACAAGTACAATTTAAGAAACACACCTTTACAAAATATTTGAGATGCATGTGACATTGCTTGGCGCAAGCAACATTGTTTGAGACAAGTTTCGAAGACACGTATTGGAGCAGCACGGCAGACATTTTATTGCCCTGAAACTCTCAAAAATGAAGGGAAACCTGTGCCCAGCTGTTTGACGTATTATACGCCACGTATATCAACTGTAACTTTGATTTAGGTTACCACATAATACTAGATGTGGATTATGCAGTTATAATGCCAGGGATAACTGCCCCTTAAGCCATCTGTTTATATTTTCAGCGGGGCCGGGAACAATGTTTGATGAGCGGAGAACTGTTTATTGTGAACGTGACCTCGCACCGGCTCGCTCAACATTTTGTAATTATCAACATTTATAATATCTGATTTATTGCGAGATTTCTTTTATTGTGATTTATAATTAAATAAAAATACTTAATAATGAATACTTGGAGTGGTGGACGAGATTTTACCAGTATTCTCTACGTTACCAGAATTCTTCTATTAAAAATATGATATAAATAATATATCCTTATTTCTTTAATTATGTCACTGCTGATTTTTCATAAGCAATGCTGATAAAGAGTGGGAAATATAATAACACTCTCAAAAACAATATTACTTACTTACCCTTAATTTTTCAAATGAAATCGGAAGTAATAATCAAGAGAGCAGTTTTGTAATCTAAATATTTTAAACAGTACGAATAAGAATGCTTTTGTTCATGAATATATTTTGTAGACCATTAAAAGACCTACAACGGCTGCAACCTGCAATTTCCCTGGTGTTGCAGTTGTTCATGGGCGGCAGTAGTCACTTACCATCAGGTGAGCTGCATGCTCCATTGTCCCCGCTTCTATAAAAAAATACCATAAGTAAATATAGGTGTATCATTCTATCATTTCTAGTGACCCGATCGTTCAAGTATTGATTCGTAATACGAACTGGGTCATTCGCGTTGATAATTCAAATTGATCATTTCGGGTTTCAGTACATATTTCATGATCTGTGAAACCCGTCTGATAATGTCGGTCGTCGGACGTAAATGTACGCTTTAGTTGATGGTCCTGTCATTCGTTTGATCTGGAACGTAAAATATATATAAAAATATAATTGCAATCATCAATATTTTGATACGACCCGAATCAAATGAACGAATCTTTCACGATTAACACATGTCTAGTAAATATCATTACAGGTTGTGCTCTATTATGTATTGAAAAAATCTTATTAATTAATATAGTGTTTCAAAAGTACTCGGTTAACTATGTTTTATAAGGAAACAACTCAAATGGAAATTTAATTGTATTCTTACCAAATTCCTAAAATGTTTGCAACCTCATTACGTGTCAGCGATCGACGCTGTCTGCTCGCAAGTATAATAATTCTTGCAGATATCAACAACATTTAATTGGTCTGAATTCTATGAGTTTGGAATGCAATTCATTGAAGTAATGTGTACTTCTTACTGGAACAGATACCGCGAACAAAATCTATACGTCAGTGCGGGGCTAATGGAAGGATGTACAGTACCTTTTTATGGTGTAGAGTAAGTAAATTTTGCTAACAAATTATTAAATATATATCCATTAACTAAGAGAAAAAAATTCCTTTATATAAATGGCTTAAATCATTAGACTACGAACAGACAGAAAAACTATTTGAACGTATTGTTTAAACATACCTAGTCCAGTCATAAGTTCTAATACAAATGAAAATGCATTTTTTTTAATGATGTAATGTAATATTACTAAAACTTATATGTACATATTTATTAAAATCTCAGAAAAAAATACGAACAATATTCTATTCAAAATAACCACCTTTGGCTTTTATACAGGCTTTTATTCTTTGGCCACGAATCTATGGATTTACGCACTGATTCCGTGGGAAATTTCGCCACTGCTGGCTTCAGAGATTTTTTAAGAGACTCAATGTCACCGTGTCGTTTAGAGCAAACCATGTCCTCTAAAACTGTCCATAATTTGTAGTCTAAAGGGTTGAGGTCTGGGCTAGATGAGGGCCAGTCTTCAACTCTTATAAAGTCCGGAAAGTTGGTTTCAAACCAGGCTTGGGTAATTCGTGCCTTGTGACCTGCTGGAAAGTCCACGGTACATTTTTAAAAAGTGTATTGCTGAGAGGTTCCACAACACAATCCAAGACTGTCTCTTGATAGACTTTGGCTGAAGTTTTCACTCCTTTTCCACAAAAATGTAGTTTTGTGACGCCTTGATAAGACACGCCCCATCAATTCATCACTGACGCAGGATGATGACCACATTGTACCTTTCCGACCACTTGCGCAGCTTCTTTAGAACTATGAGCGTACACTTTGTCATTTTGATTATTATAGTGCTCTTCAACCGTGAAATTTTTTTAATCAGTAAAGAGGATATTTGTGAGTCCTTCACCTGCGTATCGCGACAGAATGCGTTTTAATCGATCCACTCTCTTTAATTGTAAATAATGATTTAGGGCATATCCTGTATATCGACGATAAGCACTGAGCTTCAGGTCTTGTTTTATAATATGCAAAAGATCCTAGTGGGAATCTTCATTTCTCGCGATAACATTGTTTGCTTCCTAATGGGATTTCGACAAAATCTAGCTTTAACGGCATTAACAGCCTTTGTAGTTCTAACAGCTCGCGGCCGCCCCGATCTTTTATGAACTTCGATAGAAGAAGTGTTGTTGTATCTATTGATAGTACGATATACGAACGTACAGTTGATACCAAGCCTTTTAAGTGTCTCCAATATGACCGACGACGGCTCCATACCCACTTTGTGCAAGGCAATCACCGCAATTCTATTTTCTTTATCACCCCATTCCATATTGTAATTTGATAATGAAAACCAAAAAATATGTGAAATGGCGCGAAATCGAAAGAATTTTCAAAAATAATGAACGCGTTCCAAACTCAAAATAATTAAAAAGTTGAAAAAAGGAAAAGCTTTTATGTAACAGTATTTATGGCCACACACTTATATACTACTCACCACACAAATACATACAACCCACGCATTAATTTCACTTAATACCTTTATGATTATTTAAGACATGTTTTTCTTTTTTTTGTATATATCTAACATGTTTTAACAAATTTTACACAGTTTTTCCAAACTGAACAAGTCTATTTTAATGTACTTTTATTACAAATACCTAGTTGTAATTTTTACTGAGTGTTTTACTTCTGTTGAGGGAGAGTCTGGTGATCCCATAGCACAGGGCAACCTATTTTGGGCAAAGGGAAATCTTATTCAGTTAGTATTTAAAGCTGTTATTTAGTTGTATAAGTTTAATATTACTTAGTTTATTGTAAAGTTCTGACCATATGTGGGAGAAAATAAATACTAAAAAATACTAAATTTGTTCAGTCAAATCTCGCCGTCTCTTCTAATGCGCAGATACGCGGTACATTTCACTTCAATTATCCAATCGGTCCTCACCTTAGAGTGAAAGTTGAAAAAGATTAGTGGTTTACTTTTGATCTTACGACCACTAACTAGGTCTTTGGGCTTGTATTAGGCAGTTGGAGGCTGCGGAGGAAGGCGCGTCATGTGCTCCCATGTGCCTTAACTGAGGAGATGGGAGAGGAGGGGTCGCCATGGGGCGGCAAGCGCTGATGGGGCCGTGGATGTGTACAGATTGATGTCGTGCTTAGGAAAGCGTGTAAAGCCGTTGGTCTTGCGCCTGATCTCTCTCCGGTAGTGTCAGATTGTCGTCTTATCGGAGTATGAGAGTGAGGGAATAGAGACTGCATCTGTGTTAATACATCTTCGGGCACTATATTCCTGTTCAGCACAAACGAGACTGACCGCTGTGACCGAAATTTGGTCTGGAGGACATTATTATAGTCGTCTAGTTATTATTAATTTAATAGTTTTCCTTTTATGTTTATTTTATATAAGAAAATAACACAATATAAACATTCAAACATCACATAATCACACACCTCTCAATTTGTAGCACTCAATTATACTTAATTTTGACTTCTATGATTTCGTGAACGCACTACGCGGCAAACGTCCCGATACCATTCACACCATCCCGATGCTTGGCGGTCCACCACTGTACGTTCCAAAAGGAGTTTTCTTCCGCGTACAACTTCTCTGTGGAATAGTTTACCACCGGCGATTTTTCCGGACCGATACGACCTGGGGACGTTCAAGAAAAGAGCTTACACTCCTTTCTAAATGGCCGGCAACGCACCTGCTATTCCCCTGGTGCTGCGGTTGATCATGGGCGCCGGTAGTCACTTAACATCAGGTGAGCAGCATGCTCGTTTGCCCCCTCTTCTATAAAAAATAAATAAATAAGAAACTGTTTGCCTGTGCTTTGCTTTATATAGTGTATAATAACAGAAAAGGAAAAGAAGGTATGGCGCTTCAACAGCGCTAGGCTAATATTATATATATATATATATATATATATATATATATATATATATATATATATATATATATATATATATATATATATATATATATATGTATATCTATAGGGAACAGAGTGCACTTGTGCTTGTGCATACATTTGGGCATATTAATTCTGTCCCGCGCGGATGACTAGTTTATATTGAGACTGGTCGTCCTGACCGAAATTCGGTCCGTAGGATATTAATATACACCAAGCGGTCGATACTTGTTAAACTAATCAATCAAAAATCAATAGATGTAACAATTCGATTATTTTTGTCGATCAACCATCGATTTGATAATATCCGGACCTCGATACATTCGCACAGACTTCCCACATACGACTAAACAGTTATTCGAATACAATTTTTAAACTGCACCTAGGCAGGATATTGACCAAACCGTTTATTCCCAATCACCTTGTCGAGTTATATTGCCTCCAATAATTATAGTGATATTCTCATTAAAATATTGTTTACCCTGGATTATGTATCAGTCATCGGTATCCACGAGAGGGCGCATGGCAGCTGAGAGATGGTTAATATTGGCTGTACATAGCGTGGGGTCTGTGGACATCGCGTGACTAAAGGGATATTAGCTTATTGGGCGCACGTGCTCCTATTATAGCATGATTACAGGGCATCAATATTTTTTAACTTTAAATGGACGAATAAATATAATTAGAGTTTAACGAAACTAAAACAAGCATTGGTGATGAGCTGAAATGTTCCTTGTAAGATATCATCATAATCGCCATCCTTCCATCAATCCATTACAGCCTATAAAAGTCCACTGCAGGACAAATCATAGAGAACTTTAGATGGCTTTGGAAATCATAGAGAGTTTTTATTTATAATTTTGAGATGATATCAGGATGATGCTGTTAGCAATCTCCTGCTTCATTTTTATACGTGGTAGAGCCATGCTGCAGTTATAGTGTTACTACTATAGTTGTACCACGAATGGGTCGGCTCGACCGGGGAAGAACCACGCTCTCACAGAATACCATCGTAAAATAGTAGCTTAATACTGCTGTGTTTCGTATGGTGAGTGTAGAGAACCGGAGACCCTTTTTGCTGGAAACGAGGCATTCCATCTTAGTCCTCACGGCTGACTAAGCATCTGCATTTTGATTCGTAATCGAGAATAGATGTAAATGTCTATGAGCCACAGCATCCACTTACCATCAGGTGGACTGTGTGCTCGTTTGTCACCCTATGCTATAAAAAATCTCTTTGTCGCTTCTAAAGACACCCACGGGATGACATGGAGTAGTGGATATCTATATATATTACAAAGGTAGATAGATTACAAAGTTCCTGATCAGATTTCGGAAAGTGGCTTAAACTTGATTGTATAAATCTATTTTTATTCACAGATAAACTTTAAGTAATAAAAGCATGTTAAAAAGGGCTTAATTTTAATACTACTGCGAGCACTAAGATTAGGTATTACTATGAAGCTTCGGATTGAAATGAAACAACGACGATCATTGCATATAATTTTTTTTACAGCCGAGTTTTTTTATAGAACATACATATACATACAGTTCATCTGATGGTATGTGAATGCTGTGACTATGTGTATGACTACATTTGTCCTCGATTGATAATCAAAATGTATACGCGTTGTTTTGACTGAGGAATAAGTTGGAATGCATCGATTCCAGTTAAAAGGCTTTTCGGTTCTTTACACTTCTCATACGGAGCACAGCAGCATCAAGTTGCTGTTTTACGCTGGTATTCTGTGAGAGCGTGGTCCTGCCCCGGTCGGCCGACCCATTCATGCTATGTACAACTATAATATAGCTGCAGTGTGACTCCACCATGTACTTTTTATTTATAGCTAGCGATCTGCCCCGGCTTCGCACGGGTAATGTCTGGATTCTACAACATCGCCACCTAGCGGGTCCAACTATACCCATAACCTTCGCGGAAGTGCAAGAAATATGTTGATAATATTGTTTATCGCAATCTGATGAACGATATGAAAGCGCATAAAAAACGAACAAACAAATATTAATTTTGATATATTAGATATAGAAATAATTTCCGTTTTCCGATATAATCTTTCTTAAAACAAAACATAAAAATTACTTCTAATCTATTTTTTTAAATAATTATTATGTATTTATTTATTGCTCCATGGACACTTCAATTGAAAATATAAAATAAAACCAATCTATAAACATAATAAATATTTTCATCACGTCATGGATGAGCCACGGTTAGGGTGTGTGTACATTAGTCAAGGCTCATTGGGTGTGTGTACATAGCTTGGTACCTTATGGGGTGGCATCCCTTTCAATTGGATATAAATTATCAACCTTTGTGCAATGCGTAACTAATAATCATTGTATTTATCAAGAAGTCTTCAAAAATAACTTTCAAACAACATGTAAAAGAATTTATCGCCAGTTTCAATCGTTTTTTGTCTGTTAGACTTTGATGCCGTGTAGTGGCGGTTAAGAATATCCACTACCCCATATCTTCCCGTGGGTGTCGTAAGAGGCGACAGAGGGAGACAGGCAGGAGATGGGCAGCAGCATCTTCCTGATAACAACTGTGACGTAATAAAAAACTGCGGTTGCCAACCCGCTCGCCAAGCGTGGCAACTACGGCAAATACCCCCCAATGAACAAATACACAAAAAGACGGCCCCCAGTCCCCGGCGGCCCCGCTATTCCTGGCTACGGTGGCGACCATGGTAACGGCGGGGCAGGGGGTGCTAAGAATCTCCGGTGGAGGTTCGGTTGCCACCTACGACGACTCGACCTGGCAACATATAACGCACGCACCCTGAGGACTGACGAGAAGATACTGGAGCTGGAAGAAGAAGTAGACAAGTTGCGCTGGCATATTATTGGATTATCCGAGGTCCGAAGAGAGGGGGAGGACACGGCAATCCTCGAGTCCGGCAACTTGTTCTATCACCGGGAGGGCGACCATCTGTCCCAAGGAGGTGTCGGATTTATCGTCCACAAGTCTCTCGTCAACAACGTTGTAAAGAATGGGAGTGTGTCGACGAGGGTCGCGTACCTGATACTCAGAATCACCAAACGGTATTCGCTGAAGGTCATTCAGGTTTACGCACCAACCTCGGCACACCCCGATGAGGAGGTGGAGGAAATGTATGAGGATATTTCCAGAGCCATACATTCCTCCAAAACCCACTACACGGTGTTGATGGGAGACTTCAACGCAAAACTAGGCACAAGAGAAAGCGGTGAGCTGAAGGTAGGAAAATTTGGAGTAGGGCAACGGAACCGAAGGGGCCAGCAGCTGGCCGACTTTATGGAGAAAGAGGGACTCTTTATGATGAACTCTTTCTTCCAGAAGCGGCCCCACAGGAAGTGGACCTGGTCGAGCCCCGACGGTTCGACAAAAAATGAGATTGACTTCATTATGACGACCAGACGCCAACTGTTCAGTGATGTCTCAGTGATCGCAAGGGTGAAAACTGGCAGCGATCACCGAATGGTTAGAGGCACACTGAACCTAAACGTTAAGTTGGAGAGGTCTCGTCTAATGAAGTCAACGCTCCGTCCCCCTCGTGCTCTAATCCAGAATCCCGAAACCTTTCAGCTCGAGTTACGTAACCGCTTCCAGTGCCTAGAAGATTGCAATGCAGTGGACGATATGAACGACAAGCTCGTGGAAACTGTCCATGCGGTCGGAGCTAAGTTCTGCAAGACCCGCCGCAGAAGAACACAAAAACTCTCCGATCACACTCTTAATCTCATGGCTGTTAGACGGGAGATGAGGCTGCAATCGTCAACAGATTTGACAGCATACAGGCAACTGAACAGACAGATCTCCAAATGCATGCGGCGAAACTTACGCAACTTTAATACTTCTCGTATTAAAGAAGCGATCGAGCGGAACCAGGGCTCCAAAGTCTTTGCCAGAGATCTGTCTGCCAGAAAGAGCCAACTGTCAAAGCTGAAGACTGAGTGTGGCAATATCGTTTCCGGGACACCTGAGATTTTGAGTGAGATTGAGAGGTTCTATGGGCAGCTGTACAGATCATCGTTGGAGCCACACGCAAGTGTGAGTAACGATCCAAGAGCAAGTCTTATCCGACACTATTCCGATGATATCCCGGACGTCAGTCTAAGCGAGATTAGAATGGCTCTCCAGCACCTTAAAAACGGCAGGGCCCCAGGCGAGGATGGAATTACAGCGGAGCTTCTGAAAGCGGGTGGAACACCGGTACTTGTAGTCCTTCAGAAGCTCTTCAATTCCGTCCTCCATGGTGGCACTACTCCAGAGGCGTGGAGCAGAAGTGCGGTGGTCTTGTTCTTTAAGAAAGGCGACAACGCTCTCTTAAAGAACTACAGACCGATTTCCCTTCTGAGCCGCGTCTACGTGCTGTTTTCGAGAGTCATTACGAATCGTCTCGCACGCAGACTTGACGACTTCCAGCCTCCCGAACAAGCCGGTTTCCGAAAAGGCTTCAGTACCATAGACCACATACATTCCCTGCGGCAGATTGTACAGAAGACTGAAGAGTACAATCTGCCACTTTGCCTGGCGTATGTGGACTATAAGAAAGCCTTTGATTCCGTCGAAATTTGGGCGGTGCTACAGTCCCTTCAGCGGTGCCAAGTTGACTATCGGTATATCGAAGTGCTGAAGTGTTTGTACAGTAGGGCTACGATGGCTATCCGAGTACAGAACCAGAGCTCGAAACCTATCCAACTGCAGAGAGGTGTAAGACAGGGTGACGTTATATCCCCGAAACTCTTCACCGCTGCATTGGAAGACGTTTTCAAGCTACTGGACTGGAAAGGATACGGTATTGACATCAATGGCGAGTACATCACTCACCTTCGATTTGCCGACGATATAGTCCTTATGGCAGAATCGCTGGAGGACTTAAGCACTATGCTCAATGACCTCAATAGTGCCTCCCAACGGATAGGTCTTAAGATGAACATGGACAAAACAAAGATCATGTTCAATGTCCATGTCACACCTATGCCGGTAGTTGTTGGGAGCACTATGCTCGAAGTTGTTGACGAGTACGTTTACCTGGGACAAATAGTCCGACTAGGTAAGTCCAACTTCGACCGAGAGGTCAATCGACGGATTCAACTCGGCTGGGCAGCGTTCGGGAAATTACGACATATCTTTTCGTCAGGTATACCTCAATCTCTAAAAACTAGATTGTACAACCAGTGCGTGTTGCCAGTGATGACTTATGGATCTGAGACGTGGTCCTTCACTGCTGGCCGTATGAGGACGCTTAAGGTCGCTCAGCGAGCTATGGAGAGGGCTATGCTCGGAGTTTCTCTGCGTGATAGACTCAGAAATGAGGATATCCGCAGTAAAACCAGAGTGACCGACATAGCTCAACGGATTAGTAAGCTGAAGTGGCAATGGGCCGGCCATATAGCTCGAAGAACCGATAACCGATGGGGAAGAAAGGTTCTCGAGTGGCAGCCTCGTGCCGGTAGGCGTAGTGTAGGGCGGCCCCCCACTAGATGGAGTGACGACCTGGTGAGACATGCAGGAGGTCGATGGATGCAGGTGGCTCAGGACCGTGCTTTGTGGCATTGCTTGGGGGAGGCCTATGTTCAGCAGTGGACTTGTGAAAGGCTGTAATGATGATGATGATGATGAGACTTTGAATAGGTTTTTTCAAATAGATGCCAGAAGAAATGGATTTAGTAAACAGTTATCAGGCAGTCTGGTAAGGCGGCTTCCGTTTGGAAGCTTTGAGCTTAGTGGATTAGAAGTATTTACCACTAACTTAACACCGACACATGTGAAACCATCGATACCAATGATAATAATTAGTAATCATTCCCTTATTCGTGGGTTTTAACAACAATAATTTGCATCTGTAGCCGAACTAAGTAAATTAACTTGTATCTCAAATGAAAGATGTTTGAAATTAGTAAGCTAAGATCTGTGCAACAATTTAATAAAAACGATGAGTCTTATTAGTTTGAAGAGCGCCTTCTGCCCTCCCTAAGTTGTGAGCACTATCCACTTCACCACTACTCGCAGCACTACACTTAGAAAGATTTGATTCACCGCTGTCGATAATGTAATACGCAGTACTATCCCAGGCAACAGTGCAATTCTTACAGGTCTATTTTCCAACAAAAATTTTCAGATTAATAAACTAAAGTAAACATGATTGATTTTTAAGAAATCATAATAAACCTTAAATAAAATATTTTCTGCGCAGGTAATAGCTACCGAAGATTTGACTTTAACTTTTAACTTTCGTTATAATACATTCTTAATATAACTTTTTCCTCATGCATTGTGTAATATTGCATAATATGAGAGGAAAAAGTAAACATACACAGAAAATAGTTAATCATAACTGATAAAAGGTTGCAGGTACCCCGGGTTAACCCTGACATCGGAACGTCAGTCACCTCAGTCGCCCGTGACCATGGGTGCTAGAAAGCACCCGAAACGTCGATAATTGAAAATCAAGATAAAACCCGTAAAAGTAATTTTAATCAATATTCGAGTCGTTACAAAGTTCTGTATGCAGTAACCGTTATCGTATCAACCTATCAAAAATCCACTGAACATAAGTTTCTTCAATAGATTACCTCAAAGTGGCAACTATTGCAAATGCTCTCCGTATTCGTCATAGTTGCCACTCTTAACAGACGAGTTGGCAACTGCAGTTTCTTATTTGTTGATAAGAGAAGGGAGAAGTTTGACCATCATCATCTACTTCGCCTATTCCCCGTGTCCTCTACCTGGATATAATCTGGTTGTGTGCCAGAAGACCAAAGAGCATGATGGGATCTGTTTAAAGATGTATGAGCGACAATATTGTCAAAGAGCCTGAAGTTCTGTGAGCAAGAAAAATAATACCTTGTTGAGAATGGATGAATGGAATTTGCCAAGCTGCTCGCTAAGCGTAACAACTATGGCGAATACGAGTATACCCATGGGGAGGTAAGGAGGTAAGGAGTTTTAGGAAATAAAGGAGGATTATGTTCATTAGTGTTTTTTTTATAGAATAATTAATTTAAATTTTAATTTATTAGATCGTCGACTAAGAATCAAAATGCAGATTGCGAAGCGTTGTCACCCCTGAGGACTAAGGTTGAATGTCTCGTTTCCAGTATAAGGCGTCTTCGGTTTTTTGCCCTCGCTGCTATTGAACTTGATCTTCCCCGGTTGAGATAAGCCATTCCTGCTACAATCATAATATAGCTCCAGCGTGGCTCTAACACCCTAGAATTAATAAGCAAATAATATGAATTATTGGTTATAATACGTCCTTACATTCATTTATGATCATATAAGTATTGCATATATTTGTAACTTGAATTATTATTTAGTTCAATTTATATTAAGCGTTTTGACTACGTATACCAGAGATTGGGTATTTAATTTCGTAATATTTCAAAATCGTGGAAAAAGGTCAGAATAATATCTTTATCAACATCATCATTGTATAAAGAAGGGTAATGAAACAAAACAAATACACATTAGCTTTGTATGGCTCTTGCAAACAAAGGCCAATAACTATCAATAAATTAAAAAAAAAAAAACAATAATATTCAATGTAAATTTTCAACGCTATAAAATTCAAAAACAACGGAATTCTCCAACAACCGTGAATTAGCTCTAAATAATTAACCTCTTGGCGGCGCGTGCGCAGGCGAAAATACGAGGGAAGAACCCCTAACGAAATGCAACAAAAAAAAAAAAACATCCCTCCATATTCAAATTAACAAAGCATTACTGCGTATTCCGATACAATTATTTTATTCGCGTATAAAAAAATACCCCTATTTCACATCGTTTGAAGAGCTCACCGATCAATTTTGAACTTTATATGAAATTGCCTCAAAGTACAATTTTATTTTCAATTCTTATATTGGGATCCCTGCTCTAATGTATGAGCAATCGAAGAAAAAAGGTGGCACGCGCCCTGTCGTACGCGCAAGTACTCGGTATCTTCCCTTACCATCGTAGGGTTGCCTAGTGATGTTTTCTTATCGATGTTATTTAGTTTATTTTACTGTCCAATAATAATTTATCCATGCAATTTAGCAAGATACTATCGAATCACGATTTAAAACTTAAGAAGGATAGGAATTTATTGCAAAGCGTTATTTTAATAATTTTATTTAAAATAAAATGAATTTGTATCAAAGTACGCGTCCGCATTTCAGTAATTAAGCAAAAAAAAGTAGATCCGAAAAATTTGGCGGACAGATGTCTTATAACCTGTGTGAGATCGAACTCAAGACCTGTAGCAATGCAGCCAAATCATCATCGTTACAGGTTACAGGCTGTAACTCTTGGCTGGGCCTCCTTCATTCGTCGCCTTGCTGAATTTCTTACAGGTCATCACTCCATATAGAAGAAAGCCACTCTAAACTTTGCTTAGTGATATGAGGCTGTCACTCGAGAACTTTTTTCCCCATCTCCAAACTTCGTTTGCCAATACAAAGCTGCCAATTTCACATCTCATATTTTTGGCAATTATAAAAGTAGTAGCACGAGTGGATCGGCTCGACTGGAGAAGGATCACGCTCTCACAGAATACCAACGTGAAATAGTAGCTTATAGCTGCTGTAGAACCCTTTTTACTGGAAAAATGGCATTTCATATTAGTCATCAGGGGTGACAACGCATCTGCATTTTGATTCGTAATCAAAAATATATGTAGATGTCTATGGGCTTCAGCAAACACTTAACATCAGTTAGACTATGTGCTCGTTTGTCACCCTATCCTATAAAAAATTGCTGGAATTGACGCCTTGATTTGATAAAGGAGAAGGTCCAAAATTGTATGAAGCGTAGGCCTTGTTTTGTACAATTAAGGAAATAAATTAATATAATTTATTATACCACTTTTAGTCATTCAAACTCACGAATCTGCCTTTATTTCAGTGTTATTAATATTTTATTATTACCAAAAACTGCAACACTAACGGCGAATTGATGATGATGAACTGTCAACTGTCATGTTATTGATCAATTTATTGACAGATGTTTGAATTCTGAAATACTGTGTTATACTTATCATTGATAGGCTATCTGGTAGATTTATTATGTACAATGGCTAAAATGTCTCGAAATCATAACGAAGGGAGAGAAAAAAGGTTGTATTTTTTTGATAATATACGAATAAAGTGATGAAATGATTGGGGATGGGATATTTTGATTTTGGAACAAGTAACTTTCCTTTTGATATTTGCATATCCATATCAATGCAATTCAGGAGAAAACAAATTAATGTAAAATTACTAATTGAGGACAAGAATATTTTTCAGATAAATCAACGTTGCCTATGCACAGAATTCTTTCTTTGCATTCATTAGTGAGTGTAAATCATGAAGTCCATAAAACGAAAACCGAGTCTAACAACCATTAACTGATCCGAAGTCCTAATAAAAGAACTAGATCGCTAAATAAATCCAAAAGAAACACAATAAAAGCATTCACGAACAAACTCGAAATAAACAAAAAAATATCACACTACCTACATTATTTCATGACTCAAGTCACTTGTCGGGCCATCCTCTAATTAATCAAAAATTGGGATTGCATTTTTATTTTTAGCAAGTCATTTAGTTTGATTTTTTCTTTTATTTTATTTTTAATGAAATCCCTGAATTTTTCGTTTTTTTACGGTATAGTGTAAAAAGACTAGGCCTGAAATGGACCATCTCCTTTCCCTCTTAAAGATATTTTTCTTTGAACGGCACTTGTAAAGAAAAAGTAAAAAAGTTTGGTATTCTTCCTTTTCACTGGCCATCAGGATACATCTAGAGATATGTAATCCAGACCGAGATTCGGTTACGGCGGTAAGTCTTAACAAAGGCTAGCCTTCTGTGCAAGGCAGAATTATAGTGCCCAAGTTTATGCGCAAGAACAAGTGAACTCTCTATTCCCTAACCCACATAGTTCGATAGAACGGCTAACCGACACAACCGTGCTTTTTGCGACACGGGGCTGAAACACCGCCAATCTGCCTCTGGGTTGCTATTGAGAATCTAGAAATATAAAAAACTTAAAACGTAAACGGAAACTCGAATTATCGATAAAAAGAGCTTCACTAAAGCCCTGTGGCATCACACGCGCAGGTGTCGGTTCCGCTCTGCTCACCGCTTGCCGCTCGCTTATCGTCAATGAGCACACCTGGGCGAGATCGCAGATTAGGATTTATACTAATCGAGGCTAAGTCTAGAACCACAATTTGTTTGCATTCAAGCACACCAGTAGTGAAATAGACCGGAGGAATCTATACGTGATTCGTGTGACTTTTATACGAGATTATTATAAACAAAGGTTGTAAAACGTTTTTTGTAAACTGTATTTTTTAATATCTTATTGTTTTTTTTAATAATTCATAATATTACGAATATTAAAAAACAATAAAACCTACCAAAACTAGTAGTATTGAAGGCGGTATACTCGTAAAGGACGCTTTATTGCCTCCTCCAACATTCATAAGCAGGATTCGCACAATTCATGTTAAAATTACCATGAAACCAGAGCAGAGAAAGTATTAATGAGGTTAAATTGTTATTTAATATGTTTAATATAATATAATTATCGTTATTTCAAAGTTACGGTTACCATATTACATAATAAAGGGCAACCAACCTACAAGTGAAGCTATAGTGGACGCGCGTATAGCCCATTGTTAGGCTTCAAGCGCCCGGATGTTATTTGTGCCGACAATTTGCGAAGTTAAAGAGGCATATGCCAAGTTTGAGTATACCCACAAAATACTACGTGCTTTTTTGTTGGTATACTCAAACTTTGCGGTCCATAACTGATTCATATTAACTGCAAATTGTGGTAAGCTAAAAGAAACATGTTATAAACCTAATGGTAGGCACGCGAATAATGTTTTTGGATTTTTTCCATTTTATACGTAGTAGAGCCACGCTTCAGCTATGTTATAGTTGTAGCACGAATGCGTCGGCTCAGTAGTGGTATAATAGCAACCGTATAATACCTGCGTTAAATAGCAGCTTAATGCTGCTGTGTTTCGTATGGTGAGTGTAGAGAACCGGAGACCCTCGGAGATGCTCCATTATGATTAAGAAGTATTTTAAAGGAAAAACATATATTTCATGTAGCTTTTTACGTAATAGAGCCATGCTGCAGCTATATTACTGGTATAGATGTAGCACGAGTGGGACGGCTCAATCGGGGAAGACCACGCTCTCACAGAATATCAGCGTCAAATAGCAGCTAAATGCTTCTGTGTTTCGCTTGGTGAGTGTAAAGAACCGGACACCATTCTTACTGGAAACGAGGTATTCGATCGTTTCGGTCGATTCGGTTATCGAGAATAGATGTAGATGTCTATGGGCCACAGCAACCACTTGCCATCAGGTGGACTACGTACTCGTTTGCCACCCTTATACTAAAAAATAAGCGTTTGTTAGTGCAATCAGTGGATATTTAGTACACATTTCCCCTTTATTAATTTTTTAATAACTTGTTCTCTGCTTTCGCCTTTATTTTTTTCAAACAATGTAATTAAACCAATCGCTATATTTAAGGACTGTTTTTTTATCAAGATGATGTTGTAACCAGGTTTAAGAAAGGAATGCTTCGGTGGTTTGGTCATGTAGAAACAATTAATGTCGAAAGAGTAACAAAGCCAATTAATGAAGCAGAAGTGAAGGGCAGAACCGGCAGGGACGCCCTAAATGGATGTTTATCCACGGAGCTGGTGATAATAATATACAATTTCAAAATTAAAGATTAATGAATGTAATACCAAATACCAACAAAACCAACAAACACCAAAATATGTTTGCGATCAGTTTGACTATATTTTAACTTCTTCTTTTTTTTAGATTCTTTATCTAAAAATATAGAATTAGAATATAAAACAACAAAACAAATTCAATTGTTTTTCCATTTAAAATTAAATCCAAGCATCGAAGCTTACGCTCATTCAGAAATCTGACTTTATTCATTTTAACGGATTCAAAATATTTTTCGAGGAAAGTAGTGATTGAAAAAATGCTAAGAGAATTATCAGAAGTTTTACGAGCAAGAATTGTAACTTTGAGGAAAGAAGGATATTTCACGAAAGAAATAGCACGCAGAGGTGTAGTATCCCAATACTGTGTCGTGGCCACGTTGCGGAGGCATGGATAATTTAGCTGACCAACCCGGCAGTTAAAGCCCAACTGTTCTGACTGCTACTCAGAAGCGTTAAATCAGATTGCTGGCAGAAACCAATCCAGCAATCAACGCCACTACAATAAAAGTAGAAGTGTGGGCCACCTCTGGACTTGAAGTTAGCACTCAGACCATTCGGAATTGCTTACACCAGGCTGGACTACGAGCACGAAGGTCTTAGCTAGGACCACTGAATTCACGGTAACGTTAGCGATGGAGATTGCGGTAGGCTAGGTTCCGACAAAATGAAAAAGATGAGGAGAAAAACATTTGGCAAAACTGTCTCTTCGTTGACGAATCGCGAATCAGTACTCATCCAGATAACCGACGTATCCGTGTATGTATCCCGAGTGGTTTGCCGGGTGCATGCGATTGCATGGGATTTTTATGGCGCTTGAAGGGTTAAAATTTATCACCCTTGAAGATTAAGATGGAATGCTTCGTTTTCAGTAAAAAGGGTTGCCGGTTCTTTACATTCACCATACGAAACACAGCAGGATTAAGCTGCTACATTACGCTGACATTCAGTGAGAGCGTGCTCGTTTCCTAGTAAAGCCGACCCATTCGTGCTACAATTATAATATAATTAGGTTAGAGAAAAAGTTTCTTCGTATTTTGCTATAAAATTGAAGAAAAATCTCGTTGGTTGTATGTTTTGTATCGGTCTGGTTTTAATATAACATAAAGGACACTAAGAAAAAGATAAAAATAAAATGTATAAAACCCTTTCCCGCCATTTTTCAATTGTTTTTTTGTAAGCCATAATTAGTGAATCTAACCATATTACTTCAATAGAATCTTACGAAGAAATTCGATACATTCTGAAATATTATTACAAAAAAAAGAAAAAGAAAAATGTGACTCAACTGCGAAAAAAATTGTGATGTTAATGGATTTAATGCAGTGTCAGTAAGAGTAGAATAAAGTTGGTTCTAGCGTTTTCAGTCCGGGTATTTTGATGTCATAGTTGCGGCTAGCTCTGGTCGCGCTCATACGGATAAAGTCGACGCTATTTTTAAAAAAGTAGTACAATATCGGCATATTAGTTGTAATACATAGCCAAGAAATTGGCCATGGACCATAAAACTGATTTGACCCATTTGAAAAAGTCTGGCTATACAAAAAAGCTCCATATTCGGGTATCACACGAGTTCACTGAATGAAACCTAAAGAATCGTGTAGGTACTCATTTGCGATTCTCTATTGAAACGTAATGAAACCGAAATCTTTATGAACAGATTAATCAATAATGATGAAAAGTGGATGATCTACGACAAAAACATGCTAATAAGGTCATGGTCAAAGGGAAGTCAAGCTCCACAGACTGTAGCGAAACCCGGATAATAAGTTGATGCTGTTTGTATGGTGGGATTGTAAGGGCACCGTTTATTATGAACTTTTACCGCCGGGTAAAACTATGGATTTGTGATCTTTACTGCCAACAAATAACGAAACTATGATAACGCCATACCATACACATCTTTAGCCACTCAGCAAAAATTGAGAGAGCTTGGTTGGAAAGTGTTGATACACCCACCATATTTTCATCTGTTTCGGTCTCTTCAGACTTCTTTGGTTAGTGTTAGGTTAACTACACGAGAGGGCTGTCAAAACTACTTGTCGCATTTTTTTTAAATTAAAAATCCTAAAATTTCTACAGCAATGGGATTATGTCACTACCTATAAGATGGCCGCAAGGTACCGAACAAAATGGCACGTATATATTATAATTAAAAGTAAATAAACTTCGAAAAAAATATTTTGAATTTGTATATAAAATAAGAAGAAACTTTTTCCCCAATCATATAGCTGCAGCTTGGCTCCATCACGAAAATGTTAAAACATGTTATGTCTAAATATGTATCTGTTTTTGTCTTTGGCATTTTTAAGTACCATTTTATTTTTAGTGGCAAAACTGTACAAATATATAAAAAATGCTGAATAAATGCTAATTTACGCTGATATTATGTGAGAACGTGGTCTATACCCCAAAGTTTATTATATTTTATTATTTTATTAAGCGCATAGAATGGCGTAGCGTAGCCAATTAATTCTTATCATTTTAACCAACGTTAATATTTTAACCATAAGGTAAAAAGAGCAGAGCAATTGACTGCCTCTTTAGCGTAGGAGATGGCGTGAGGGGTATTGGTTTGTACGGCGCCGCAGGCTCCATTTATAGTGACGGTAGCGCGTGCCGATTCTGCTAAGTGGGAGACAGTGTAGCTTGGCTACAGAGATTGTGTCGGATTAGTTATAAAGGTATATTCATATGTGTAGTATTTAATTCGGGGTAGAGCCACGCTGCAGCTATATTATAATTGTAGCACGAATGAATCGGCCCGTCCGGGGAAGGACCACGCTCTCACATAATACGGAAGGACCACGCTCTCACATAATACCAGCGCAAAATAGCAGCTAAATACTGCCGTGTTTAGTATGGAGAGTGTAGAGATCCGGAGACCCTTTTTACTGGAAATGAGGCATTCCATAGTCCTCAGGGACGACAACACTTCTGCGTTTTGATACTAAATCGAGGACAAATGTAGATAGATGTCTATGGGCCACAGCATCCTAGAAAATCCTAGTGTAGTGGTAACATTTTTAAGTAAAATAAAAGAAGAGAAGAACATGGAATGGTATGTGACTAAGCGTTTGACTATATATACATACGAGTATGCCTTATCCAGCCGATTATTAGTACGAGTCTATTCAGGTCGGCCAGGCTCAAGAGTAGCCTGAGTGTTTCCTCTATTCCCTTCTATTCCCTCACTCTCATAGTCCGATGTGACAATAAACCACGACCGCTGAAAGATCAGATCAATACCAATGGCTTTACGTGCATTCCGAGGCACAGTGGTGAAGCACTCCTAGCTTTCTGACTGCGGCTGCTACTGAGAATTTCTTGACAGAAAAACCCAATGATTAAGACCCGATCCGGAATTCGAACCAGGGAATCCATGACCAGAAACCGCGTTTACAACAACTACTCAAGTAAGAAACATTCTACACAGATTAGGCATAGGCTTATAATAGCAAAAATGGATATGTAAAAGTAAACTATACTTACTTACAGCCTATATAAAAGTAAAGTATACTTACTTACAGCCTATACAAAAGTAAAGTATACTTACTTACAGCCTATATAAGTGCCGCTCATGAGCACAGGCTTCTTCGCATTTCTGATTGAGTTCTAGGGCTAAGAAGTGTCAACTGCCAACACACATAAAAGTGGACTTCACGTGTCATTGCAGTATTTTATTAATTATCCACGCAAGGTTTCCCCACGATTCCTTAAAGTGTCACTTAACAGTTATATTGGTGAAGAAAGATCCCCTCCGTGATAATGGATGATGACAAGCACCCGAAACATTAGAAAATAAAATGTTAAAATTAAGCGCGATAAAGCTCGTAAAATTATATACTACAAAATATCTAAAATACCCCATATCGTCGTGGCGTAAAAGTCAACAGAGGCAAATAGAAACAGGTGATGGGCAGCTGCATCTTCCTGAAAACAATTCAAAATTATAAAAAACTGCGGTTGCCAATCCGCCTGCCAAGCGTGGCAGCTATGGCAAAATCCCTCCTATAAGACAATCTAAAGGGTAAAGCCTGTTTTTTTTTTTTTTTTTTTTATAGAAGAGGGGGCAAACGAGCATGCGGCTCACCTGATGTTAAGGATGTTTTGGATGGCCTTCCCTATAGATGGATAGATAATCTTAAATAATAAATATCAATCTCTATATATTTCTACTCTGTACTATCGCGAATGTTAGAAGGTTTACCTTGAAGCGACAAGCTCATCCCCAATGTATATGGACCACCCGGTGGCTATGTTAGCGAGAATCAAGTCAAATTAGTCACTTAATCGACATACCGTGCGCGAATATGTCGAAAATCTTTCGTGCCTACTAATTCGATCGTATCATGCCTTTAAATAAGGATAAATTATCAAAATTGGCTAATGAATTGAAAATATAGATGTATACTTCTGTTAAGGACGAGCTGCCGTATTGAATTATGGTTCTGTATATGTCTTTACTGCTTCTATTCTCTACACAGAATATATATAATATGTAGATAATATTAGTACCAGCTTTAGTGTGTTCGAGTGAGGATGACGTTATAATGAATTTGATCAATTTTTTTCTGAATGTGGTATGTTTTCAGTACAGAAAAGGGATAATGTAGTTTGAAGACATTAATGAATTATAACTTAATATTTATTTTCCTTTTTTGAGATGATTTCGATATTTATGTAGAATGTATTTAATTCGAGAAATATATTTTCATTTATAAAGTAGCTTTCTCATCCGGAAGTCCAATTTGTCTGAAGTCAACGCCCATCGATCAGTCGATTTCCGGTTCCGCGCCGCGAATAAAAGCGCTGCTCGTATCCTTTCTGATTAAGCGTGAGGATGGCGCATCCGTTTTACAATGAGTTATACGCCGCCATTTATTTTTGCGGTATATTTCTTATTCAACTAGCACCACAAGCTCAGGGTTATTGTTTTGTTTTATTGACAAGATTAAAAAATAAAACTGACATTCACATAGAAAATTATTTATTTAAAGCTTATTGCATAAAACCGCTTGCGAAACGGCGGACTAAAAGACAAGGCATTATCTTCTAATATATATGTACGGCCTATTCCTAGTCATACAAAAAATATAAAATGGTTGCGAAGGTTAAAAAAAAACATTCATAACAATAGAGAACTGAAATTTTTATACAAACACAAAAATACATTTCTAGTATACTTAATTTGAAACATGCTTAGATAGACACATAAATAAATATATTAAAAGTTCTAATAAAAGTATTAGAGACAGTTAGGTACATAAGTATCGAGATCGACTACTATTAAAGACTGCTTTAAAGAAAGAAAAGAAAAAGACCTGCGGTGTGAGAACCACCGGCATACATCGACTTTACCACGGTTTAGTGGAAAACCGCCCTCAACTTCGCCACCATCAGCTTCGCTTATTATATATATATTATATTATTATTTATTGACACTCGCTAATCTTCCTATAAACTATTAATTTCTTTAAATAATCCGTTACTCTATTTTGTTTATTTCATACAGTTAATAACCTGAATATAATGTATCACTATCTGAACGTAGTACTTCCCCATAGATTCCCACAAACTACGTTTGTGCCACCTTACATATATATATATATATATATATATATATATATATATATATATATATATATATATATATATATATATATATATATATATATATATATATATATTCCACAATGTAGTCGTGTGAGAAAGAAAACCCCTAGTACATCACATGGTATTGAACCGCCATGTATCCAGATGAAAATCTGACTTTTTATGCTACACAAGAAATTTAAGAAATTTAAAAAGCCTCATAATCGCTTCAGCGACAAAGCCCTTTTTCTAAGAATAAAAAAAAAGAAAAAGAAATTTAAATCTTGTGTAGCATAAAAAAAATTGAAAAAATGAATAGTTAAAACATTTTAAAAGGCAAGCTAAAAGCTTCGGTCTTCGTTTGGTTGCATCAGTTGTGTCCGGTAGGACACAACTAATGCAAACAAAGAAAGAGGTATTTTCTATACAAATAAAATAAAAAATATATATAGATAATGATGATATATAGAAATGATAGCGGTTTAATAATAATAATATCTTGCAGACTCCTGTCAGCTCAACGGAGACAAGCCATCGGCGCAAGACGGCGTTATAGTGCCCGAGCGTATGCGCAGGTACAGGTGCACTCTGTATTCCCTCACTCTCATAGTGCGACGGGGCGCTAAACCAACACGATCGGAGAAAGATCAGGCGCAGAACCAATGGCTTTACGTGGCACGGGGGTGAGACACCGCCAACTTCCTGACTCCGAGCAGCTACTGAGAATTTCTTGACGGAAAAATTCAATAACTGATTATTTTTGGCCCGGGATTCGAGTCCGGGACCACATGATCAGCAGTTACGTTAACAACCACTAGACCAACGAGGCAGTTAAATGTAGAAACGAAAAATCATCACATTCTGTCAAAGTCCAATGCTGAACATAACCACATACATTGTCTTTTAGAGGGGATAATTGCTACACTTTTTCTTTTTCTACATTACTTTGGCATTGTGTGAGAGCGTGGTCCATCCCCGGTTGACCCGATACTTTCGTGCAACAACTATAATATAGCTACAGCATGACACTACTACGTAAACGTAAAAGTACCACCTAAAAGTTGCCATATATAATTTTAAAATTCAGATAAATTATTATAAGCTTGTATAAAATTAATTCAGTGTCAGGTTCTCACAAGCTATCCGCGGGGTTGCCACATTAAAAACCAGTGTGACCGGGGTCTAAATGGTTCGATGTTAAATAATTAATTTATCGACGTTCAATTTAAATCATCTTTACGACATCATAATTTTATTGTTATTCGAAAAATTCGGGAGCGATCGAAAGGGGTTCGTATTTAATACGTTTTTAAAGAGCTTTAATTTGTCAGCGTATCGAAACGTCAATTTATGACATATTTATGGTAATTCTATGATAAAAAATTTAGAGACCAATAGCGTATTGGGTATTCTTTTGTTATTTAAGAGCCGTAGTGGTTTGTGACAACGTGTCTCAGTAGCTCAGTAGATAAGCACTCGGCTACTACGCTGCGGGCTGTGAGTTTGAAACCCGTACGGAAAAAGTGTCTGTAACACCTACAAATAATTGTTCCCGAACTGAATGTTAATAAATGTGCAATTTATGTATGTACATCGCCTATATCGCAGTGCCGATACAGGTGGTAATTTTCACGGTGGAGTGACTTTTAACGATGTTACTGCTGCTTCTTTCTTAATTTCATTGAAATTGATTTATATTAGTATATACGACATACATAATGTATGACGTACTAAGAAACCAAAATCAGAATCAGAATACAGTCTGTGAGAAAAAGGAAAAGATTTAATCTGTATACGTATCCACTTAATATGTGATTTACGGTTTACCCGAAAGACGAAAGTGTCGGTGCGATATCTCAATGATCATTTATAGAGTATGCATGCAACAGATAGAAAGGACACATATATCTTTGATGCCTAACGTCAATATAGTTAGGAGTTCAACTGGAGGTAATAAGGCCTTATAAACTTACGTTCACTAGATATAGCTAGTTGGGACTAAAGTGAACTTATTTGTAACGCAGTGGTCATACATTTTTTTATAGGATACAGTCCACCTGATGGTAAGTGGTTGCTGTGGTCCATAGACATCTACATCTATCCTCGATTACGAATCAAAATGCAAATACGTTGTCACCCGTGAAGACTAAGATGGAATGCTTCATTTTCAGCAAAAAGGGTCTCCGGTTCCCTACACTCACCATACGAAACACAGCAGCATTAAACTACTATTTTACGCTGGTATTCTGTAAGAGAATGGTCCTTCCCCTGTCGAGCCGACCCATTCGTGCTACCACTTAACTGCAGTTATATGCTACATGTTATTAAATATGTATGTGATTTATTTTTTTATTTTTTCGGTTAAGAAACTTATTTATTGAAGCTTTGTATTAAGTACCATCAATAGACCACTAGAGTATGCTTAATGGACATAATATAATAAGAGTATACACAAAGCCTTGTTCTTTATTTTTTCATACATTTGATACATTTTTTTAATTCTTCTAATTTAGGAAATCTGTAGTTCGGCTTAGTTACTAATCAAATTAATATGAAGTACAGGTAACTAATATTTTAGAAAGAAATATTGATCTCTACACTTTTGTAATAAATTAACTTTCCCGTCATGAAATCTGTGAAATATTTTAGCACATTCCGCGTTACCCTGGTAGAAGAAAAGGTCGTAGGCGTAGGCATCCACGACCTTTTCTTTAATAAGTGAAATAAATGAAAGCCAGACGCTCGGCTGGTCGGTTTACCCTATTTGTCGACAAAGCACGCATTCAAACCAACCAGTTTGCTTTATCGTTCGCCATGCGTGCAGCAAGGAAGTGGTATATTTTGCCAGTCTGTCCGTCTTTCCATTCAATAACAATGTCGTCTTCATGGCAAGAGCGAATAGGTTAACTCTTGGGTAAAGCCTTTAATATCTTCGCCTGCATCAACATTCGTCACTTAACATAAGGTGAGGTAGAAGTCCAGTAAAATGTAGAAACGATGAATGTTCAAAGGGATAAGACGGAACCACGCTGCAGCTATATTATGTTTGTAGCGAGAATGGGTCAGCTCAACCGGAGTAGGACTACACTCTCACAGAATAATAACAGCTTCATGCTGCTGCCCTTCTGACGGTTTGTTTCTGAAATAACAGCCGATCCTTTTGACAGGAAGCGAGGCATTCCATCTTAGTCCTCAGGGGTGACGACGTATCTGGGTTTTTATTCTTAATCGAGGATAGATGTAGATGTCTATGGGCCACATCATCCACTTACCATCAGGTGGACTGTATGCTCGTATGTCACCCTTATTCTATAAAAAAAGTCTACGGGTCACAGCATCCACTTATCATTATGTGCACCCACGTGTCGTTTGTCAGCCTTATTCTATAAAAGAAAACTTCACTAAATTTTTAATTAGCGAAAATGTATGACTGTATTTTTTACTACTGAATGTTTTTGATGTGGAAATTGCCAAATACATTTCCACTAACGGCAGACGGAAAATTAAAAACTACGGATTCATATTTGTTTTGAAATTCATTACGAAAGTTAAAGATTTTTCTTAGTGAATTATGGTAGCCAAAACACGGTTGCCACATTTTGGTTCGATAAAAAAAGGTCGCATTCTCCTCAAAATCTAAAATTTTAGGTACGTCCACTAAGTGAAAAAGCAGTTTCATTCGAATGTAATGAAATCAATTTCAATTACATTCAGGCTGTGTATTCACCAGTAAATACGTGAGTGAATTATGGGTTTATTTTTCAATAAAAGAGTATATATCATTTTAAAAAGAAATATCAAATAATGTGCGATTAAATAGCGCGCGGGCCGACCAAACAATACATATAAAGCGTGAAAAATCTGCTTTTGACGCCCACTTCACCTTAAAAGTAAGTAAGCTCGTTCTGCGTAGATCGGAACAAAAATTAATATTCAAAAACTAAAGGTAGCCGGGCTAACTATGACAATGTGACGTCAAAAATCTCAGTCCCCCCCGTGACTGTGGGTGCTGTAAAGCACCCGAAACGTCGGCATTTAAAAATAAGTTACTAAACGCGATAAAATCCATAAATATGGTTTTATTCAATGTGTAGTGTTCGCGTAAATTTAAGAAATCATTAAATAATTTAAATCTATTTTTTGTTTTTATTCATTAAGGGGAAATATAACCTCAAATGGCTTAGCAAAATCCTCCGTTATGCCGAAAGTATTGCAGCATTAATTTTGAAATAAATATATGGTTAAGTTGAGAATTATTGTTAAGGACTATGTTTGACGAAAATACGATTCCGTAAAATTTTCTCGACAGAAAAAAAATCCAACCTACCTCCAAACTGAACAATAAACCGCTGTTATTCATAAAATACTTTAAATAAGATCATGAAACTTTGCATACTAACTGAACTAACTATAAAGCAGTGCTTATGTTATTTACTTTTTTTTAAATACCATTATTTTAACTGTAAAAAGAAATTACCTAAACTATCGGCGCCCTGAAGCTTGATTCCTGTCGCCCCGTTAGTATCGCTTAGGCTTTTGAAGGGAGAAGTTGTGTCGCTTACGATCAGAATACGCATTACGCAACAAGACGACGTAAAATTAAAATGGGAAATAACTGTGATAAAAATAAGAAGCGACTGGGTTGGCGTTAAGAAACAGGCATAAATATGATAAACCTAATGAAATAAGTGTCTAACGACTTATCTATTTACAGTATTAGTGATTACAAGCATGTCGGTACATAGCATACGACGCACGGGGAAGTGGGGTGAAATTAGAATTTGAGCTGACTTACTATATGTTAAGTTATTAGTTATTAAATAAAAGTAAATATTAAATTTCAATGTAAGAATATCCACCAAACCATGTCGTTCCGTGGCTGTCGCAAGAGATGGGTGGCATCTTATTCCTAATAACAAATTAAAAAAACTGCCGTTGGCAACCCGCCTGCCAAGCGTGGCAACTATGCCAAATATTCGCTCTATGAGGCAATGTTCGGTTTTGACGTATGTGAGGGTAATTTCTGATACATAGCAAAGCAACGATTATAATAATAATAGATAGCTTTCATTACGAGGTAAGGCTCGTTTATTATAGTACCTACACGAGCATCTCCTAACTAACACCCATTAAGGCGGTACCTTGACCAAAACCTGGCAAAAGTGCGTTTTTCAAGGACTATTATCTCATTAGTTATGAGAAATAAGCTACATCTAAAAGCACATTATTAATGTTCGATATCCTATCATCACATTCCACGTTCTAATTTGTTTTTATGTGTTATGAATACATTTAAAATCTACTTTTAAAAAATGACTAAAATTATTGATTACATGCATCTGTTGCTAAAGGGAATGCTCTAATCATTTGAGAATTACACTAATGGATAGATAATTTAAAAATCTATATTCTACACGTTTTATTTAATTTCTTAAGTTCGCTTATCTCTTTTAATTGAAATAATTCCAAATATTCGGGCGTATTTTTCCGTGATATATTGTAGCGAGTGCGCGTGGATTGTATGGGACCGAACGCTCAAGGTCTCTCGCTAGGGGAACCGTCTTAAATTGTTATTTCAATTGTAAGTCCAGTACTTACCACGTCTAAGGAATAAATATATTTTGAGTAATGGGAAGTCCATGAACACGCACTAAATCAGCGCGGCGGACTTATTGCTTTATGAGCTCTGAGAAATTAGAATGCATGTGCCCAAAAGTGAGAGTACATAGACTGTAATTTTGTTTTAAAGATTTCTTTACTGCTGAAGAGCCTAACCAGGTATACCTACTCTAACAAAGTGGCCGAATATACCGAATACCGAATAGAAACTAAATATTCGTGACATCTCTAGTTAGTACTCTTTTATTATAAACTACTACCCACGCAAACTTAGCTTAACTCTGGCTTAAAATGACAAAATAAAATAAAAAACTTAAATGGCTGTGCAAGGAGCGGTTAAAGACAACGTTATTTTTTGGACTTGGTCGTTTGATATTAAAAACATTTGTTGGATATTTGATACATTATAATAAATTAATATTAGAATTATCAGAGGTTATAAAAATAATTACTACTCTGATTAAAACAAGCGTTTCGTTATGGTGCTGTAGTGCCTCAGATTCAAATCCCGCACAGAACGGTGTTTGAATGGCCTACAAATAATTGTTTCTGGGCTAGATATTTGTCCTCCACGATACTAAAATGTTGCTGTTGGTTAAGACTTTTTAAGAAAAAAAAATATGTTGACTTTGTCGTTTCTTCTATAAACTATCTGTAACCAAATCTGCGTACGCGGCTACTCAACGTATTATTTTCAAATAAATCATACACTTTTTTGCAGCGGCAACATCGACGACAAATATAAAACTGTCAACCGTGGCCGCAACATATAAGATGTCCATATTTAAAAAGCCGTTTGAATCATTTCGTATAAAATATGCTCGCTTTTCAAATTCAGAATAAATTTCGTGTCACCTGCGCCAACGCAACCGGAAGAAGTGCGCCCGATTTTACCTCTCCCTCCTACATCGAGCCTCGTTCTTTTGTTCAAAGTGTAGGGTCACCATTTTTATAAGTTTTCAGTGACGCATCCGAATTATATAATTAAACAAAATGACTGCCTCGCTTGTGTAATGGTCGTAAGCGCATCCGTTAATCATGTGGGTTTGAATTCCGGGTCGTGCCAAAAATGGCCAAAAGTTATTTGATTTTACTGTGAAGTAATTCTCTGTAGCAACTCGTTGTCGAAAATTTGGCGGAGTTTCACACCTGTTCTCTTTTTACAAAATAAGAGTGACAAAGGAGCACACAGTCCACCTGATGGTAAGTGGTTAATTTATTGCTCGATTACAAATTAAAATGCAGATACATACTAACCGTGAGGACTATGATGGAATCCCTCGACTCCAGTAAAAGAGTCTCCAGTTCTCTACACTCACCATACAAAACACAGCAGCATTAAGCTGCTATTTTACATTGGTATTCCCCGGTCGAGCCGACCCATTCGTCATGCTACAACTATACTACTAATATAGCTGCAGCATGACTACTACCTAATACTTATAATTGTGTACTGAGTTTAGAATAATTGAAAAGCATATTATGGTTTATATAGTATGTGAAAAAATGTTTTAATATATTATCTGTTACTTTGCTAAATTGAATAAATATATATTGCTTTCTTATATTTACGCGAACACTACACTAAGTCTGCAGTTTGTGATCATATCCTAGACGGCCCCAACCATTACATCAGATTTGATAGACCACAAATCCTCGTGAAAGAACACCGATTCCTACCAAGGATGATACGTGAGGCTATTGAAATTAAAAAACATCCTAATTTCAATAGAGAAGGAGGCTGGGTACTGCCACCTGCTTGGGATCCTATAATAAATAAAATTAAAACTTAACCCAAGCATACCACTGCAAGACCTCAAGACATAGGCAGTTCATTTTGCATAGATCGGACCATAAACAATAATTAAAAAAGCTGAAGGTACTCCGGGTTTAACAATGACATCGGGACGTCAGTCATCTCAGTCCCCCGTGACCATGGGTGCTGGAAAGCGCCCGAAACGTCGGGAATTAAAAATAAGAAGTAAAAATAAACGCGATAAAATCCGTAAAAGTAGTTTTAATCCAATATATATTGCTTTGAATACTCTGTTTTAATACGAGAAATCAATTATAGCAATATCCTTAAAAATATTACAAACATAGCCGCTCTATTCACAGAGTTTCTTATATTTTATTGTTTGTTTCGTACGGACTGCCGATGAAGATTCGTATTTAGATAACTTTTATTCTCGTTTTAAATGCGATAAATTACTGAACGCTGCGTTTCATAGATTTAAATAGATAAAGTTGGTAGCAATTTGTAGTAGGAACGTGTCGACAGCTGATAATGATGACGACCGCATGGCCTAGGTCAGTGTCTGACGACTGAATTGCGGGTCAGTTTCAAATACCAGTCAGTGTTAATACTTAAAAAAGAAATAAAGAAAGAAATTTTATTCTGACACAGATCATTAACGCACACAATAATATACAAATTTATTATTTAAATAGGTAGATATACTCATGCATATGTCATCACTATCATCATTACGAACCTTCACAAAACCCCTGATGAACATAGACAAATATTTTATGTTTATATAATACTAAAGTACCTGGATGACTGGTATTTTTTTTGAAATTACATTTAGATACAAATTACATACTGATGAAATATGAATAATATTTTTTGATCTTATTGACATAATAGAAAAAACTGAATTGGTTATTTGAATAAAAAACCATGAGTGCAATTAGTTTAATTAAAATTTTCGTATTTTTAAAAATACTTAAAAAAGGGCTCGAAATAATAGATTTTCTCACAAAAGAAGGGAACTTGAAAAAAGAAAGGAAAAAAGTCGGACGAAGACAGGACGCGAACCAAGGCATTACGATTTCGCGACCGCTCAATATCCACTTGAGCTATTACGATCATTAAAACAGCGTCAAAATTTACCTTCTTATATTGTAGCAGTTTTTCATTGCCTGAAAACACGGATAAAAAGACTTTTCTAAAAATATATCCTAGCTACCTACATAGATCGATTTATTGCCCCCGAAACTCCCCGGACACTAAATTTTATGAAAATCGTTGGAGCCGTTTCCGAGATTCCGATTATATATATATATATATATATATACAAGAATTGTTCGTTTAAAGGTATAGGATAATGCCACAAACCATCCTGAACCTCCTACATCCATCAAACCAGGTCGTAACTTCACCTAGTGGGGACCACCTTCGCCTACTCGTATGAGGCTGCCACTCTACAACATTTCTTCTCCACTGGTTGTCAGTTCTTCGAGCTATAAGGCCAACCCATTACCATTTCAGCTTACTTATCCATTGAGCTATGTTGGTCACTCTGGTTCTACTGCGAATAACCCCAGTCAATCAACAGTTAACTTGGCTTGAGTTGCAGTGCTGAGCGCCGCGGGTTCAATTTGGCACGGAATAATTATTTCTATGGCCTACAACTAACTGTTCCGGGTCTGGATGTTTGTCCTCGTGCAACTATGCTTGTAAACTGCCTGCACGATACATCAGAAAATCCTAGTGATTTAAAAAAGAAGAGAATAAACTATTTGAATGTTTACAAATATCTAATATATGATCCGCGACGCCTTGATGTTTTTCCATGTGCAGTTTATGTCTTAAATTTAATAGAAAAAGGAAATTCAAAAAAATTTATTCTTTCACAATACAGAAATATTTCTTAGTAAGTGTGACGTACTAAAGAAAAACGAAATTTCTAGAAATAAAATGGAGAAATTCTTAGGTAAATTTTACACTTCTTACCGGATGAAATGTGTAGATAGGCTCTCTTCCGCCGTCAGCATACAGCCATTTTCATACAGAGTCGTTACATCTACGAATTTATGTTCGTTTTTAATTAAGTTCGTATTGATGATTCTATGCCCGCCTCTCCTTCCGCTTGGATAAATTAATACTAGTTAGATTATTTTTCATCTGTGCTACCGGGATCGCATATTATTGATGTCATTATTTACTTTTTAACTGACCTCAGAAAAAGCTCGGGTTTTAGTGGGCGGCCCCAGCGGGATTAATAAAGTTAAAAAATCGTTAGCCTTTGGGATTTTTGGGCGTTTTGCCATTTATTTTTGTTGTTAGAGGTTTTTATTTGATTAATATTTCATTAATATTTCTGACGACTCTGTTTGGCCTGCTAGAGATCTCTACCTTGGGTATTTATATTCATTATCCATCCATATATTAAATCCTATCAAATCCACTGTTGAACAAAGGCTTGCCCCACGGATTGCCTCATAAGGGGATTTGCCATAGTTTTTTTTATAGCATTTTCCACGCTCGGCACGACACGCGCGAGATGATAAGGGATAATGGAATTTCTTACATCGTCTCTACATGGCCTGCACATTATTTTCATCATCATCATCACCATTACAGCCCTTCACAAGTCCACTGCTGAACATAGGCCTCCTCCAAAGAATGCCACAAAGCACGGTCCAGAGCCACTCATCCATCCATCCTGCATCCATCGACTTCCTGCATGTCTTACCAGGTCGCCACTCCATCTAGTGGGCGGTGGCCTACACTACGCCTACCGGTACAAAACTACCACTAGAGAAACTTTTTTCCCCATCGGTTGTCGGTTCTTGGAGTTATATGGCCGGCCTATTGCCACTTCAGCTTACTGATCCGTTAGGCTATGTCGGTCACTCTGGTTCTACTGCAGATATCCTAATTTCTAAGTTTATCACGCAGAGAAACCTCGAGCATAGCCATAGCTCGCTGAGCGACCTTGGGTGTCCTGCATTATATTAATTCACTTATTTTATTAAACCTTTACTGGTTTTTGTTTCAGGTTTTGTTACATATACATAATATCTTTTTAGAAATTAACTGTAAGCTGATTAGTTTACTACGCATTAAGTTCGCCTTTGTACTTTTTATAAGTACATCAAAGTCTTGAAAATAAAATTAAAATTACGGCTTTTATATATTATGTCCTACTGCTGGGCCTGAGAGGATCTGTGAGGACTATGGTGTCTTAAGTGCGCCGCACTGCTCCAGTGCCTGTTGACGCCAAATGTCCTACAAATATTTTATTCTAAAACATGCAGGTTTTCTCACGATGTTTTATTTCACCGTTGAACACGTAGTTAAGAAGTAGATACTTAAAATTGAAATAACACTTAAAAGAATAAAATAATAAAATGATCTAATTAGAACATTGTTTGATACATGATTTTGATTGAAAAAATCCGGAACTAAGCGAACTATAGAGATTTGGGATTTCTTTGCCCGATAAAATCGGTATACTAATACATACCTGTTTTTTAAAAACGCTACCCCCACATAAAGATTTTCTCTTGTATCCTGTTGGCAGTTTACATACATAAATTACACAAGGACAGACATCCAGACCAGGAACAATTACTTGTAGGCCACACAAATACTTGTTCCGTGCGGAATGCGAACCCGCGGCTCTCAATGCCGAAACTCATTGCTAAGCCAAAGTGTAAATATAAATTATCTATTTTTCGCAAAATCCTGATTATTCGCGTTTACTATCGTGGTACTGACAGACCGTGAGTTACCTTTTAAAAGAAAACTGCAAAACTAAATCTTCAAACAGTGACCACGCGATTTGTCGGACGACTGACCCTAATGGCCCTGACGGATTTGTTTTTCTTTGGACGGATCCGTAAGTATTCCACAATTTGTAAGCGTGTGCTTATTACGAATGTTTATAAGCTACTAGAAATAAAAACGGTTTGTTTTAAGGAACATTTTTGACAACGTTACCGGTAAATGTCGTTTTGACAACGTTAACGTTTTGTCATATTTGTCCTGATTTCATTATTAAAAACAAACTTTTGTAACTACAGATATGTCACCTTTAAGGGCTAAGATGGAATGTTTTACAACCTGTAAATAATATTGGCTTTCTTAATAACTACGGTAGAAGGTAGATGCAGGCCTGACGGCAAAACAACTGTTACTTTAGCTTTAATTTTGCTAAAAATCCAATTTTGGAGAGCTTTACACTTCAAAAGTTTACACACATCACACGTCATCAAGCGACGCTGCAGCTATGTTATGATTGTAGCACAAATGTGTCGGCTTAAACGGGGAAGGACCACGCCCTCACAGTATACCAGCGTGAATTAGCAGCTTAATGCTGATGTATATCGTATGGTAAGTGTAGACAAAATAATTCTGTTACAAAATAATTTAAAATTTGTTCACATAGGTATTAATATAACTCAGAAAAGCTGTTTGCTTGCTAACTTAATCTTTATTTCATTGAATAGGAGTGCACAGGCCATCTGATAGTAAGTTTCTAAAACCTGTAGACATCTACATCTATCCTCGGTTAAGAATCAAAACGCAGATGCTTTGTCACCCCTGAGGACTAAAGTGTAATGAACTATTAACAGTAAAAAGTGTCTCTAGTTCTCTACACTCACCATACGAAATACAGCAGCTTTAAGTTGCTATTTTACGCTGGTACTATCTGAGAGCGTGGTGCTTCCCGGAACGAGCCGATTTATTCGTGCTTAACCATAATACCTATAGCTGCAATATGACTATACCACGTAAACACACTCTTAGTCCTCACGGGTAACCAACGCATTTGCATTTTTATGAGTGCAGATTTCTACAAGCAATAGAATTCAACTTCTATCACGAGGACTGTGTGCTTGTTTGATACCCTTTTATTATATACAATTATTGAGGTAAAAAATATACCACGTTTTTTTCATATATGTACTTACATTATCATCAGATTCTAAGCATTTTTCAAAATTTCTAGTTTCTAGCTCATCGGGACGTTAATTTAAACTCAATTACTAATTTTGACCTAACAGACATACACGAGATCGAGTTAATATAAACGTAGCAAAAAGTTGACTGCGTACTTGTGTGTCACTCTTATTCTATAAGAAAACATGGTCACTTGAACTCATGAAAAGATATACATTAAAATAAAACGTGGTAAAAATTCGATTATTGCTAGTTTGTCACTCTTAATAATAAAAACATGGTCACCCGAACTCACGAAAAGATATACATTCTTAACAATTCCCAATCTAATTTGAACTTTTACTTACACCGGGCAAAGTTTAGCCGACAGCGTAATTGCGACACATCCTGCTCGTTCGTTCGCCTGTCTGTCCGTGCGTCTGCAGCGCTCGTGAGTGCTACAAGATTAACTTTAATTCTCCGATCGACCTTCGGTTAGTAATTGTGCGATACATTGGCGTTTTCTCTTTTTTTATTAATCAACGCAAATTGGTAATTCTCACTGTTGCAGTTTAACTCGTGATTCGGTATAACGATCGCGTTTTAAGTGCTTAATAACGTGAGGTAAGAATTTACACTAACCTATATCGTCCCGTAGGTGTCGTAAATGGCGACAAAGGGAATCAAACCAGGAAACGGGCAGCAGTGTATCCCTAATAACAACGATTAAATGGAAACCTGCCTGTTACGTGTGGCATTTATGGCAAATATCTCAATGTCACGATATCATTAACACCATCTGGGTGCTTGGGTGTCCACTGCAGTGCGATTAATTACAAGTTTTCTTCCGCGCACGACTTGTTTGTGTAATCGTTTACCACCAGCGATTTTTCGTACCGATACGACTTAGGGACCTTTAAAAGACGAGATTGCTCTTTTTAGAGCCAGCGAGCGAGATCAGCTTGTCAACCCTAAATACTAGCAATAGTGACAAAAAGAATAAGGCTGAAGAACGAGTATATCTTATCAATTTTTAATAATAAATAAATAAAAATTGTGAGAGTATGTTACATATGCCTACCGAGACCTTGCAAGCAATCAGGAAGTCACATACCATAGAGCACCGCCCGCTAAGCGAAAACCAGCACGTCTTTAAAGATGTGACTCAATCTACTTACGTGTCGTAAGAATATTCAATATAGTATTAAACCAAGGTATAATTGTTAAGACAGCCCACTAGCAATTAAGTTAGTTTGTAAGCTAAGTAGTCTACCTAGTATTCCTGTATATTCACATTATCACAGTAAGTAGTTTAGTTAACTTGTAAATTATAAAATAAAAGTAATATCGGAAAAAGTTTTCGTCTCCTTCCACTTCAACCCTCCCTAAGCTTCCGTAAACGTAAGTAGTACATATAAAAAAATTACGCAAGTAAATTGTATACCAAAGCATAATCTCAACCGGAATCAATTAAAGCATTCCGTAATGTCCATGGTGTCCATATCGAAGACCGGTTTGAGTGTCGTATATCCATTACGATTCTATGTACGTACAATTATACGGGCGTGCGCTATGCGTCACGTCGATTGGTTCCCGACGGGCCAATCCGAGGGCATATTGCATAGACTCAATGCGCATGAATTTGTATTGTCAACTCTTTTTCAATAGGTATACTATTGTGGTGGAAAAGATTAAGATCGCTACAAAAAATGAATTCTCTAGTTTTACGCAAAAAAAGCCGGTATCCGGCTTGCAGATGCAGAAGAAATTTCCATATAATTGACTACCAACAAAATATTTGGAAGAGTTATAATGTTTAATTGGCAATGATAACAATTGAAGTTGAACCACGAATCACGAAATATAAACATTTATAATCTGTGGTCGGTATGATACGCCCCTCCAACTGTAATTTAATTGTACTATGCCTATAACTTTCGCATAAGTCCAAGTCCAAACATTAAGCTAAGACTCTGATGAACGGATTTACCGGAGACCCGTTTTACTTGAAACGAAGAATTCCATCTTAGTCCTCAGTGTTGACAAGACCTTTGCATTTTGATTCTTAGTTGAGGGTATATGTAGATGTTGACTGGCCACAGCATCCACTTGCCATCGGATGGACTGTGTGTTCATTTATCTCCATTATTCTATACAAATTAACGGTGTGGCAGTGTGTGGCAGCGTATAAAATAAGAACAAACAAACATAAATTTGTATATATTAGAATATTTTCTTTCAAATAATAAATTTGTTTATCATTTGGGTTAGAAATATTATGTAAAATTAAATTAATAGTTATTATTTTCATAAAAAGACATTAAGATACATTAAACATAGTATTTTTTCACAAACTGTTTTGTTTTTGTTTATCAACGCATACGACCACGAATAAAGAAGATATGCTAATGTCGTGTTATTTACAGTACTTTGTCTACAAAAATCACGTCATGAAGAAAAGATTCGGAGAAATTTTGGCAAAAGCTTAACCAAAAATGATTGATGCATATACAATTTGAATTCATCGTTTTTACTCATAGTATACAAGCGCAGATATTACAGCCGTACCGTACTGAGATAATCTCTACTCTCAATCAATAACGAAAAACTAACGTAGAAGTAGCTTAAAGCGTAGCGTAGCAAAAACTTGATATTTTTTATGAAAGAGGGTGACAAACGGGCGCACAGTTCACCTGATGGTAAGTGGATTCTGTGGCCCATAGACATCTATATCTATCCTCGATTAAGAATCAGAATGCTAATGCGTTGTCACCCGTGAGGACTTAAACGAAATGCCTCGTTTCCAGTAAAAAGGGTCTCCGATTCTCTACACTCATGAAACGAAACACAGCAGCATTGAGGTGTTATTTTACGTTGGTATTCTGTGAGAGCGTGGTCCTTCCCCGCTCGGGCCAACCTATTCGTGCTACAACTATAATATAGTTCGAGCGTGGCTCTACCACATACAAATAGTTACCATGATAAAGATTAAAATGATAGAGTTGACTTCTCGTTGCAGATAAAGAGATATGACGCACTTTGTTGGTCGATTTTAAATGTCTACTGTGCAATAAACAAGTACGCTGCTGTCAAAGGCCTTCCCCAAGGAATGCTTCAAAGCGCGATCCTGAGCCCCTGCATCTATCCACTTCCTGCATGTCTTACCAGGTCGTCACTCTATCTGGTGGGGGACTGCCCTGCACTTCGCCTACCGGTACGAGGGTGTTACTAGAAAACCTTTCTTCACAATCGGTTGTCGGTTCTTCAAGCTATATGGCCGGCCCATTGCCACTTCAGCTTACTAATCCGTCGGACTATGTCGATTACTCCGTTTCTACTGGAAATATCCTCATTTTTGAGTTTATAACGCAGAAAAACTCCGAGCAGTGTCCTGTATACATATATCAAAACTTTTTTTTATAGGATAAGGTGACAAACGAGCACACGGTCCACCTGATGGTAATTGGTTGCTGTGGCCCATAGATACCTACATGTATCCTCGATTACGAAACAAAATGCAGATGCGTTGCCACCCGTGAGGACTAGGATGGAATGCCTCATTTCCAGTAATTAGATATTTTATGTAAGCGTGGTCCTTCCCCGATCGAGCCAACCCATTCGTACTACAACTGGCTCTATCACGTATATAAAACGTGTATCCTATCCTCATAATGTGTTGGTAAAACGTCCTTATAGGGTAAAAAAATAACGCGAATGTACGGCGGTGGTCGTTGAAGTGTTAATATACAGGCTTTTTGAAAAATAAAAAATAACAGTCATGCTTTAATAGCAGCGAATGTCTATTGATACCACTCACAATTCAATTTGCAACCCCCTAATAACGACTTATCAATTTTTAAAACGGGCATCGTTCGCGAAGAAAAGCAAATGAGTTGTCATACTTGACAGCTGTCAGATTTGACAGCTCGAAAAGAATTGAGACGTTACCGGTGTTGAGTGCTGTCAGGGAAGGTACGGAACCGCTGATTATGTTCACACATTTTTGGTATTAATTATATGGCGGTAAGCGGATGGACGATTAATGAAATTGTATGTATTCGACTTTTTATCGAAAAAACCATTTTATAATATTCTAATAAACGTGATATTTCTAGCAGGAATGCCATAATATGAAAGAAAAAGGCTGTAATCTATACGTACTCGTGAAGGTTTAAATGCACACATTATAATTAAAAATATAACTAGTCAAATTTTTGTTTTGCTATTAGAAACATAAAAATTTGTTTTAATTAGAACTATTTTAAAAAGTTTTAATGTCTTTTAGGCATAGAATTTTGTAATATTTAATTTCAATGGCAGCACTGAATAACATAATGGAGATATTTTTTTCTTTTTCACTTCTAGGCCTACCTGTTACCACCTTCGGCTAAAAAGCGGCTTGGTTTTTAACTTAACAGAGACGGGACAGTGACTCCTGAAGAAAATGGTCACCTGCAGCCAACATCAAACAAAGAAGACCAAAGATTGTAATTACTCTGATGTAACGTGCGTATACAAAAATAAAAGTAGTTTTACAAAAATAGGTGACATTCATTCTGTAAATACCAGAAACAGACACAAGCTAGTAGTGTTTGTTTTAAAAAAAATCGTTCTTTTGCTGATAATAAGTATATTACGCACTATGTGAGTTAATACTTACCTGTTGTATAACCTCATGGGGTGGAGCAGCTAAAACTACACTGCTGCCACTGGAACGCGCTCAAAGAGCTGTATTAAAAGTTGCAACATTCCGCCCTATTTTATTTCCATCCCATCTCTTATACAAATCCTGTAATGTCCTCTCAGTGCGCCAGTTATTCGTTATGAGTACGTTATTAAAACAGCACTTTAAAATTGCCTTACAGAAGAGAGGTCACTGATAAAAGACGCAAAGATAAAGTAATTGAAACTAACATTAGAATAAGGCACTATTTCATGCATAGATTTTTTACATTCCTCGACCCTTTTCTGTATAATCAAGTCAATGCAATTTTGTATATATATCCATTAAAAATGGCAGACTGTAAAAAGGTAATTCGAACATGGTTTCAAAATTTGTCATACGATGATACGGAGAAGTTACTGATTGTTTTAAGTTAATTAATATCATAAGTAAATTAATGATAATATATTTTACCCAAATAACCCTCATTAGTTAGTACGTTATTCATTTCATACGAGTATAAGAAACAAAATATTTTGTTAATGTATCTTTTAGCACATACACCTGAGATGCAGGTTTATCCTAGTTCAGGTGCCTGTTATTGTAGACTATTTTTAAGTTAATACTTATTGGAATAATTTGTACAATTTATCAAAATAAAATAAATTATTATAAAAAAAAGAAAGTAGTACCAGTTACTCGACTCATTTGTTCGAGTAATTCGTTCTTGGGGCGATGTATACGCTTTTACAACAAAATCACAGAAAATATACAAAATGTGACCTGCACAAAGTTCAAAATCTTTATTAAACTAAGTTTGTATAAAAACGGTTGTTATAATATTAAGGAATTTATGGATGTCAATAACCCCTGGGAAGAGTGATCGCGCTACCAAGCTATCTAATTTGTTTTGTGTTGTTTATTGTAACATACATGATTGTAAGCTGTTATTTAAAAAAAATAGTAACTTTGTGTGACTTTCAACAAGTATTATTTATAATCTATGTTGAACAAAAAAGTTTCTCTTTCTGTTTCTGCTTCTAACTAGGCTAGGTAGAAGTGTGGTATCTTAGCAGATATTTTCGCAGTGAAAAAAGAATACCTAATTCCTATTCCTAATTCCTAATTCAATGCGTGGTGTTCGCATAAGCATAAGTAACCATTGTGAAGACAAACAAGGTGAAAGTGTTTTATACGTGATATTATGGTTACAGCTCGAATGGGTCGGCTCAACCGGAGAAGGGTCACGCTCTCACAGAATACCAGCGTAAAATAGCAGCCCAATCCTGTTGGAAACGCAACTGCATTTTGATTCTTAATCGAGGATAAATGTAGACGTTTACGGGTCACAGCATCCACTTATCATCAGGTGGACTGTGTGCTCGTTTACCAACCTGATTCTATAAAAAATGTAAAGTATATGGAAAACATTTATGCAATTAATATTATAGTAATCTAGTTACGGGGTATTTTATGAGCCGACCTAGAACCTATAATCGCAAGCAGGGTCACTACAAACACGGCGATCCAGTCGCCAACGATCAGAGGGTGATTTCGCATACAACGCTCGATTATTTGGCGAACGATCTTATTTCCTTGCATATAAAGTTTAGAACTCCATAAGCTTGACACGAAAGTGTAACTCTGTATTGGTATACACCTGCTGCATTTGCATATGTTTGACTGATTGTTCTGTCACTCAGCTGGACTATCTACATTTAATGTTGGTTACAAATGTTTGTTAAATCAAGTACTATTGTGATCCACATTATGCCTAGTAGCTAAATTGTATGTCCTTTGTTTTAATAGCAACGTATCTCATCCGCCCCGCCTATTTTGTTTTGTCTTAAAATTAAAACTTGGAAGTTTTCTGTAGTTTTTGTAAATTATAAATGAAATATTAAAAATTAATTTAGTTAATATTAAATTATTTCGACGTGTTAGAGCCCCGATGCAGCTATAAAATTGCAGCATGAATAGGTAGGCTCGATTAGAGAATGAACACGCTCTCACAGCGTATGGTGTTGGTTTCGTATAGTGAATGTAAAGACCGAAGACCATTTCTACTGGTATCAAGACATTGTTTGGAATAGGATAGAATATTTTTCACTTTACCACTGGTACAGAAAAAAACCCTTGTCCTGGGAAGAACCAGCAAGAAACGCAGCGGAAATTGTTTTTAAATTAATCTTACAATATAAATGGTTACAAACTATTGACAAATATATTCTATATGAGTAACAGATTTTTTTTATATAGAATAAGGGTGACAACACACGACGAGCACACAGTCCATGTGATGGTAAGTGGTTGCTGTGGTCCATAAACATCTATTTAATTGAACAAAAACTGTATAAGAAGGGTTATTATCATGTTAATGAATATATGGTTGATAATAACCTGTGTGAATGAAGTGGTCGCTTCAAAACTTTTCATACGTGGTAGAGCCTCGCTGCAGCTATATTATGGTTATAGTACGAATAGGTCGGCTAAACCGGAGAAAAGCCACTCTCTCACAGAATACCAGCTTAAAATAGCAGCTTAATACTGCTGTGTTTTGTATGGTGAGTGTTGAGATACGGATGCTCTTTTGTACTGGAAACGAGGCAATCCATCTTAGTCCACAGGAGTGACAACGCATCTGCGTTTTGATTCTTAATCGCGCATAGATTTAGATGTATATGTGCCACAGCGTCCACTTATCATCGGGTAGATGTGATTCCTGTCTGTGTCCTCATTTAACATGTTTATTCTGTAAAAATAGAAAATAAACAATAAAGAATATTTTAATACTCCCTTGGCAAGTGTGTGTATTCTTATTATTTTCAGATACTTCATTGTTCGTTTTATTTAAACCAAAAACTAATGTAGCCTAGATGTGTAGAGCAAGTATATATATATAGGCTATGAGGTATTCAAACTTATATTAATTCCCTGAGATGCGCATAAAATATAAATATATACCTCTTCTGTTGAAGTTCACCCTACCGTACTCCTATTACATGGCTGTAGTTTCCATTATAATTTTAAAAAGAAAAAATGCATTACAGAATCATGTAAATTATATGAAAAGAACAGTAATAGTTCAAGATTTAAGTGCTTGTCGTAAAATTCACAGTACGCAAGCAATCCGGGTTCGATCCCCGATGCACCAATGCAATAACGAATTGCGTTTTCTCCTAATTTATCACGAACTCGGTGGTACAAAACGCCCTGAGATAATTTTATTCCTCAGACATTTTTTATAGAATAAGGGTGACAAACGAGCAAACAGTCCACCTGATAGTAGGTGGATGATGTGGCCAGTGGCATATAAATCTACATTTATCCTTGATTAAGTATTAAAGTCAAATGCGTTGTCACCCCTGAGGACTAAGATAGAATGCCTCGTTTCCAGTAAAAAAGGTCTCCACACTCAGCATACGCAACACAGCAGCATTAACTGTTGTACTACAACCATAATAGAGCTGCAGCTTGGCTCTACCACATACCAGACTATTAGGTTGCATATTATGTAGGGTAAAAAATTATTTCAAAGAGATAAAATCCACTTATATGCAGTGCAATAGCGCGCCGGACAATTCGCTCCACAACCCTCTCAGAAGTGGGAGGAGGGCTGTGCTCAGCTGTGGGACGTGTATAGGTAGTAATTTACTTTAATTTTTTTCTGTCACATATACCTTTATAAAGATATTGAGTTTTGTGTACAGTGTTGTGTTGCATATTTAACTTTAATAAACTGTAAAGTGCATAGTTATACATGCGCTGCAACTTTCACTTGCCATCACATAGACTGTGTGCCACACTTACACACAAAAAACTATCGTACTAAAACGACGAAGTGTACTATTTTCATTTGCATACCCTTCTCAGCAATGAGAAAATTCTTGTACTGTCCTGCAGTTAGATGTATACACTGTTAATATTTTTTCTAAATACTAAATTGTACAGGTTTCTTAAAAATGGTAGTACCCCTGTTCTGATTGGGAGACAGTTTGGGTAGATATAGAACTTGCTATGCCGCAGTATATTTTCAATACCGCGATATTGCGGAATCAGAATTTGTAATATCGGAAAATTTGCGATATTGAGATATTAAAATATCCCTTAATGCCGGTTAAAACCATTGTTTCAGTTAAATCACATCAAAGTTTTTTTACTCATGTAAAAAAATGAGTAAAACATTTAATGGGGTTTAAATTAATACATGAACGTGAGATAACTACAATTAATCACACACACAACCCTAATCTTAATTTTTTCCCTGGTAATGTTTTGTAAAAAGAAAAAAATATCCACTGGCTCATCATTAGAACTTATAATATTATACATGTGTATCCAGTAGGCAAAAATTCTCCCTCAGCATTTATGCACAGTCTCCAGATGTTTACATCTCGTTCCTCCGGTTTCATACAAAGCTATTTCCTTTTTCAGTATCAAATCTAACTTGGGCTTGGTGGAATTGATGTTTCTGTGCGAGGTTTAAATTCTGACCTAAGCTTTTTATTAAGTTCATCTCTTAGAGACAAAGAAGATGACGTTAAGGCTGCATTTTGTTTTTCTCTGGTCTATACCTATATGTACCGCTAAATTTGGCATCTGTAATTTCTCTTTTGCGGTACTGAAATACAGCGCGAAATTCGCGACATTGCGGTAACTATATAAAGGTATAGCATGCTCTAGGTAGGTATTACACACTACATATTTCGGCTGACAAATTCCATATTAGCCCTCAGAACTGAGACGTGGCGACACATCCGTAACCTTCTTCATTTGAATTTGGTGGCGTATGACGTTTGTCGCTTCAGTTCGTAAAAAGAAAATTTAAAAATATGTTCAATAAAACAAGCATATTTCGAAACAGATTTCATATATTTACAAAAAAAAAATTCATACACAAATGCGTATTATAACAATCTACATCTAAGTAATGTACACTACGAAATAATTTATATACCGGTATACAACTTAACATACAAACATACAGGTAATAATACTTTATTGGCAAGATGTTACTGTGGTAGCTGGTGGAAATTAAACTACGGGGTTTTCAAAAGAAAATCCATTTTTATAATACAATTTTCTATAAATTCACTTATATTAAAAACATTATTAATTAATAATAAGATTTTTGCTTTTGGTTTAAAAAATTCTACACTTCCATTTTCTTAAGAAATTGAGTTAAAGTCAGCAAGTAGTATTAAACATATATAATATAACATCTGAAATAAATTATAAAAAAATCGGTAGGACGGATCACGTTCACTAAACTATAGACAAAAATTTAGTTTATTAAAAAGCGTAAAATTAAGCGATAATCAACACGTTCAGTTCAAAACCATTCAGTCTCTATGAAATTACTAATTCGATTTAAATGCAGAGTTTCACAACAATCGAAGTTTTAATTACACAAACAACTATTCTAATTGGTAACGTTCAGAGTATTTGTTGTAACGGCTTCTTAAAAGAATAAATATCCCTGTATAAACTATTTAAAAAACAGTTAAATTTGGCAGTTATTTTAGTGCATACAATCGCAACACTAGACATCTATAATAATACTATTCTAAATGTTCACAACGACTGCCTTCGTAAGCTTGATAAAAAGCCTGGTTCAAAAATTCCTAATTTCGACTTCACATACCTTTACTGCAATAATTCATAAAGCGCAGCGATGTACGTCTGTGCCATTTGGAGGGTCTCGTATTTGGAGAGTTGGCGATCAGCACCCAAAGACGGCAGATGACCACGAAGCCTGTCGAATGCTTTATTCAAGTTCTGCATCCGTCTTCTTTCCCTCGCATTCGCAGCGAGACGGCGCCTCCGCAGAACTGCAGCACTTGTCGCTCTCCCTCTCCTCTTTCCCGATCCGTCTAGGATTTCTCCATCCTCCGCACTGTCTTCTAGAACTATATCGTTTGGTAATCCTCTATAAGCGATGTGTGTTGGCGATTCGTTGCTGTCCAAGGATGCCGTTGGCTCCAAGCTCGATCGTCCCGAGTCAGGAGACCGTGGCCAGGATAGATAGCATTCTTCAGAATATTCCAACATTACGTCATTGGGGAACATGTCTTTTTCAGTATAAAATCTATGTCCGTATGTTTCCGCTGCCATTGCGATCGCGAACTTTGATTGTCCGAAGTAAACAACACGTGAGTCCGGTCCTGTGTCCCGTAAAGGTCTAACACGGGGCCTACCTGTTTGACTTATATATTAACCTGGTTTGTTAGAGAGGGTGCGTTGAAGCAGGACACATGGGAGTGAGGGGGATGGGTAGAGGCTTTGAGAGGGTAATTTAGGGCCAATCATCATTAATTATTTTCTCCCTCGGGCGGTGCGTGTGCCGACGAGTGCTATTGTTTGATACGTTTGACTTTTGAAGCCCGCCACTATAACTGAAAAGTGTTTACGGGTCCGTTGGTTAAGACATAATTATTTAATTAGATGTTGATATATTTATAAAAATTCTCATAAAGAACATTTTGAGAAAGAATAATATGAAAGTACACATATATTTAATTGTATATAGGGAATATACCGGATATTCAATGACTTGAATACCATGGTAACTTTTCACTTAACAAACAGTCAACTTTATTTTCTAGAGTGGTGAGGTAAAAAAATCTTCTACTTAACTAATAGACATCATACTATAAGTTACTTAATTAAACTCTAATGTTATGTGAGTCTCAAAAAACAAAAACAACACGCATTGCTAATGAAGTGTGTGTCCTAGTGAGAATATTAGGTATTGAGTTTAAAAAACCCAAACAATACGCATTGCTAAGGAGTTGTGATAATCCTAATGAGAACATTTGTTGCAGTCATGAAATTATTGTATTGTTACTGTGACGTTATTCAGACGCTCGGAAGTGGATGAAAACTGAATTATAAAATAAATTCCTGTAAATTCATGTGTAAATATATATATATATATATATATATATATATATATATATATATATATATATATATATATATATCTATATATAGGTCAAGTTAATAAAGGTAAAGTCAATAATGCGTGTGAATAACAAGGATCGTAGTTACTGAAAATTAATTCTACATTTATTTTAATATAAGATAAAGTTAAAGTTACAGCCTATATGCGTCCCACGGCTGGGCACAGGCTTTCCATCATATCTGAGAGGGTTTTAGGGCAAGGAAGTGTTCGCTGCGCTGCCCCAATACGTCTTGGCGAGTTTCACATAACTCGAAATATTTTTTTGTTATTTTCCAAACATGCAGGTTTCCTCACGATTTTTTCATTCACTGCCGAGAACGTAGAAAATCAGCACTTAAAATTGCAATTCACAATGTTGTTGGTGCCGGCAGGGATCGAATCCGGTTGCTCGCATACTGTGAAATTCACAGCGAGCGCTAACTATCTTTGCTACCACGGCTCTTAATATAAGATAAAACTTCTGGTAAAACGCAAAGTGGTGGACTGCCGATCATTCAGATGGTATGTATGCTATCGCGAGTTTCGTCGCCATGAGCGATGGCGAAATCTTTCTGGAATTAGTCCGAACAATTTCTCTAAACAATCCCCGTGGAAGATGCGATAAAATACTATAATATTAAAGAACTTTGTCTCGTATATGAACTTTGAACTGCCCCCCCCCCCCCGTCGTGTCCCCCATATATATATATATATATATATATATATATATATATATATATATGCACGAAGGTATAGCCTTTGTTTTTAAAGGATAGCTAGTAAAATATATTATATATTCATTATATTATGCATGTATCTATTGATTATATATTTAAATGTATGCAGACTTACATGATGTGTATATTTTATAATAACTTACGTCAACCTTTAACACCGTTACCCTTTTACACAGGGCATTATATTCTCTGAAACGTAGTTACCTGGTAGAGTTTATTAAATTGCACTAAAAGTTTTGTTAGTGTTTAATAAAGCTATATTGCACGCCTCATAAAGCGCGAGCGTGTGGAAGTGCTGTACTATCGGCATGCCGCTATGTGACGATTTTGCAATATAAAATTGTTAGTATTTCTCAATTTAGACACTAAGTGAAAAAGGGATATTTTGAAAACTAGGTAATAGTTTTGGTAACTAGGTAAAATAAAATTATAAAGTTTGCGTATTTTTTATTCATTTGTTTAATTATATTTACAAAAAATTTTGTTAAAATATTATCAGTACGGCTGCTAGTTAGTCTGTGCACCTGTTTGACTTCGAGTTTCAGAAAAATATACGCAACGAAATGAAATAAATCTTCCTGAATAAGTTTCCATTTATACTCAGGGTTATCCCTATTGCTGGTGTTATCAGACTCATTGACGTTTAAAACATTCTTTTCATCAAAATTAAATTAAGTTGTCATGAAAAAAATAAAAACGCTCATGAGACGTGCACTTTTGGATTTTACAAACTATTATTTATTCTTTGTTCAATAATAGGTGGTCACTTGATGCAGAGCCGTACATCTTTAAAGTTGAAAACCGTAACAACATGTTAAAAATCGCTAACAAGTTACGAGATTCATTCATTAATAAATTAGCAACAAAAGGAAAGTTAGGGTAAATTTTTAAACTTAACACGCAAACCTGTCCTCATACGAGCCGGACAGGGAATCGAACCCACCGATATAGTTTTCACTAGGCCGTCGAGGTGGGTGAAATTGAACACTCGTTTATGTTGGTGGCCCTATAGACCACAAAAGCAAAGAAGCTTTGGATGCGGTAAGTTATAATACCTCTTAAAATATTGTATGGTATTTTAACTTACCCAATTTATTTTAAATGAATCTAAAAATATAAGTTAATAATTATTTTATTGGAAACAAAAATTTTAATAATTCGCCAAACTAGATTATTTGAAATAATTGAAAAAAAATCAAATAATAGTAAATTCAAAAAAAAAATTACTGAGAACTAGTGACCAGGCCGGCTTTGCTTGGGTAGGAAACCGTGTTTTTTTAGATTAAAACCATTTATTTTACACTTTTAATTTTTTTCGTATAAAATATCTCTAGTATAGATCAATCCTGGTATTACTTTCTATATGTTCGTGCATTTTCATTACAATCGGTTTAACCATCCTGATGACTGGTGCGGACATACAGACAGACATATTAACAGACAAATGTCTGCCTCGTTGGTCTAGCGGTTGTAGTAGTGCGACTGCTGATCATGAGGTCCTGGGTTCAAATCCCGGATCGGGCCAAAAATCAATTATTGAGTTTTTCTGTCAAGACATTCAGTAGCTGCCCGGAGTCAGGAAGTTGGCGGTGTCTTACCCCCGTGCCTCGGAAAGCACGTAAAGCCGTTGGTCCTCGCCTGATCTCTCTCCGGTCGTGTCGGTTTACCGTCCCATCGGATTATGAGAGTGAGGGAATAGAGAGTGCACCTGTGCTTGCGTACTATAATCCTATCCTGCTCCAATGGCTAGCCTCCGTTGAGGCAGGCCGCCGTGGCCGAAATTCGGTCTGAAGGACATTATTATTATGTACAAATAACCCACTAGGCTCAATATAAGGCATTTATTTCGATGTTCAGAAATACACATCAATTTTTGATATGTGTATAGATTTATTGAATGTAAAAAAAATACTTTATATTGCTATTAATTTTTTTCGTTGTATAAGGGTAGAAAACGAGCACACAGTCCACCTGATGGTAAGTGATTGCTGTGGCCCATAGATATCTACATCCACCCTCGGTAACGAATCAAAATGCAGATGCGTTGTCACTTGTGAGACGATTAAAACGGAGTGCCTCGTCTCCAATAAAAAGGGTCGCCGGTTCTCTACACTCACCAAACGAAACACAGCAGCGTTAAGCTGCTATTTGACGCTGGTATTCTGTGAGAGCGTGGTCCTTGCCCGGTCGAGCCGACCTATTTGTGCTACATTTACACCAGCAGTATAGCTGCAGCATGGCTCTACCTCGTAAAAAAACTAAATTAATTTAATTTAATTTTGTATTAATTTAATTATCGTAAAGAAAATATGTAATATTATGTACATGTTCACCGTGTAGTGATGGTTTAAGAGTATCCTCTACCTCATACCTCATCTCGTCCGTGATTGTTGTAAGAGTCACGCTGTAGCTATATTACGGTTGTAGCACGAAAGTGTTGGCTCGACCGGGGAAGGACTACGCTCTCGCAGAATACCAGCGTAAAATAGCAGCTTAATGCTGTGTTTCGTATGGTGAGTCTAGAAAATCGGAGACCTGTTTTGAAACCGAACATTCCATCTTAGTCGTCATTGGTGACAACCCATTTGCATTTTGATTCATCGAGGTTAAATGTCAGATGGACTGTGTGTTCGTTTTTCACCCTAGTCCGATAAAAAAATTACAGAGGGAAACAAACGTAATGTAAAATGTAAATGTAAAGCTACTTACTTAATAAAATCGGGCATTACTTTACAGAAATCGATTATATTAAAGATGTTAAAAAAAAGAGCAAAAATAAATACCGCATCCATTTTGCATCTTTCTAAGACAACCGTTATGAATCTCCTACCTCCGGTGGTCCTTTCGTTTTTCAGTACAACATTTTAGCGGACGCAAGTTTTGTCGCTAAGCAATATAGGTCGGCGCGACACGCTTGAGATTTACTAACATTACTGGGAAAACAGTTGCCTACTGGTGATGGTATAATTCACCACTACATTTGGTTCCGTGGGTGTCGTAAGAAGCGGCTATGGGAAATGCAGAAATATATTATGACGGCTTCCGATAATTACGTGGTAGAGCCATGGTGCAGCTATATTGTGGTTTTAGAACGAATCAGCTATATTTTATGATGGTATCCTGTGAGAGCATGGTCCTAATTCGACCGAGCCGACCCATTCGTGCTATAAATATAATAGCTGCAGCGTGGCATCTCGTATAAAATGTATCTTTAGTTTGGATAGATTGTAGCATCATTTAATTTAAGACTCCCGCTTAATAGTACTATAGTAGTTTAGAAGTATGATGCTACTTTTATACTATAAGCAAGGCAAGCGAAGAGAGTTTGATTACTTTTGTAGTCATCACTAAAATTGTTCAAAGTCAAAATATTTTTATTTAAAATACGTCCCGGATCAAGGGGATTTCATCGAGGTCAAAATCTTCTCAAAAATAAATATATTGTTCAAGGGCCGATAAAGCACCTGCAGTTCCCTTGTTGTTGCAGTTTTTTATGGGCACTTACCATCGAATGAACCGCTTGCTCGTTTTCATCTTGTAATATTAAAAAGGAAAAAATTTTTTATTTTTTTAATTTGCGTTTTTAGGTAGTAGAGCTAAGCTGTAGCTATATTATAGTTGTAGCCCCCATTCTTGCATGCAGTAGCAGGAATGGGTTGGCTCGACTGGGGCAGTACCACGCTCTCACATACTACCAGGGTAAAATAGTGATGCGTTTCATATGGTAACTGTGGAAAACCGGAGAGTCTTTTTACTGGAATCGAGGCATTCCTTCTAAGTCCTCAGGAGTGACAAAGCATTTGAATATTGATTCTTAATTAAGGATAAATGTGGATGTATATTGGCCACAGCAACGACTTACCATCAGGTGGACTGTGTGCTCGTTTGTCACCCTAATTCTACAAAAAAAATACCGGATGTGAAGTAAAATCTAAAGAATTATATCTATAGTTCCAAACTATGCTGCAGTTATAAAGTTGTAGCACGAATGGTTTCGCTCGGCTGGGAAGGACTACGCTCTCACAGAATACCAGCGTGAAATAGCAGCTTAATGTAGTGTAGAGAACCGGAGACCCTTTTTACTGGAATCGAGGCATTCCAACTTGGTTCTCAGGGGTGACAATGCATCTGTATTTTGATTCTTAATCAAGGATAGATGTAGATGTCTATGGGCCATAGCATCCACTTACCATCACTGTGGACTGTGTGCCTCTTTCTAACCCTTGTTTTTATATATTAAAAAACAACATTCACTTATCAGATGTATTGTTTGCTCGTTTGCTATCCTTAGTACTATTACTATATATTATCGTTTGTTACTATTTATTATTATAATTACATACTAATATTAATTACATAGTATGATCGAACGATACAGTTATTCCTTACAAATTCTCCCACGTAGGGACCGCGGTCTTTATGTGCCCCGAATGCATTTTTTATTGCACGCGAAACCCGACTCCGGCTGCGGGTTAATGACGCGTGAAACGACGAGTGGAAAATAAAGCCCTTGACCCTAACGAAGATACTCAGCACAATATTTTGACAACGCTGTGATGGTCCATATAACTATCGATATTGAAATCTTTAAAAGATGAAGCATCAATGTGTAAACATACCCGTAGTTGTATTTCTGTTTGTAAAAGAGATAGGTTTCCTCAAAGCTCGTATATAGAAGAGCCATACAGAGGCTATATTATGGTTGTAGGACAAATGGATCAGCACGACCGAGGAAGGACCGCGCTCACACAGCATACCAGAGCAAAACGCAGCGTAATGCTGCTGTGTTTCGTATGGTGAGTATAATAAATCCAGAATTACATAATTAAATCTAAACGTTGTTACATCCATGAAATATGATCGCGAAACGATTGAATCGTTATTGGTAATTTGAATGAAGAATGTTGGAATCTTGTTATTTTGGAATTTTGTACTTTTGAATTTTGCTCGACCGGGGAAGAACCATGCTCTCACAGAATACCAGCGTAAAATAGTAGCTTAATGCTGCTGTGTATCATATGGTGAGTGTAGAGAACCAGATACCCTTTTTACTAGCAACTAGGCATTCCATCTAGTCCTCGGGGGTCGGGGGCGACAATGCATCTACATATTGATTCTTGATCGAAAATACATGAAGGTGTCTATGGGCAATAGCATTCACTTACCGTCAGGTGGACTGTGTGCTTGTCCTTATTCTATATAAAATAGCTAGTGGAACACTGCGTGAACCGTATAAATGCTTGTATAAACAACAGGGTCGCTTTCAATTTCTTTCCTTTCTTGTTCGCTTCATAAGCCCTTAGATTAAGAAATAATAAACTGTGTATTTTGATAAGAGCTCTGAATGGATATTGCTTTATAAAAGCACATGGTTATTTTTGGTCTATGCTACTCAAGTTTTGTTGATTTTAGAGCCTGATGCGCAAACGTCACACTCATATGGTAAACTAGGTAGGTACTTATCCAGAAGAAGTGAAAACCTATTTATTATATTTAATAAAAATCTATTTTATTCTACAAATTATTGCCCCAGTTTAATGGAACTTTTTAAGTTTTGTGTACCCTCGAGATTATTTCGCAGCTCGACTTACGCCAGATTCTGTAAAATTATTAATTGAGACAGCGATCAAGTCGACATTCACTTTGACTCACACGGAATATTCTCTAAATCTTTCCGTAAACGTAAAGTAAAATAGTTTTTTTTTAAGTTCAGTTTAGTTATTCTTAATATTTTTTTAAAATTTAATTGAGGATCAATATATTGTTTTTTTCCGTTTATGTATTTTATATGTAGGTGTATCTTTAAGTAATTGTAGCACTTTCGTTAATACTTATATGTAATTGTACAAAGTTGATGAGTTACTAATTGTTGGTAAACGTAATAAAGAAAAAAAATGCTCATAGCTAAGCAACTCATTTAATTCATTAAATAAACATAATTATGAGGCTTTACAGTGGACTATAACCATACCAGTGACAGTCTTACTGTTTACATTGATACTGGTCTTATTAGACCTGTATAGCTGCTCGCACAAAAGAAAAGAAATATTTTATGCTTTCTACCATCTTCGGCTCCATCACCCCTTACTGTCTGGTGGAACTTAAAAACCGATAACCGATGCGGAAGATAAGTTCTCATGTGGCAACATCGGACCGGCAGGCTAAGGATGGAACAGTCCCGCACTAGATGGAGTGACGACCAGATAAGACATGCAGGAAATCAATGGATGCAGATGGCTATATATAATTTACCTCGTGTTTGGAGGTGAATGAAAACATGAAAACAAACACAAGCGCTTCTTTCGAAGCTCCCTTCCTATGGGCTTCCCGAGAAATTGTGCGATTGGATCATCAGCTTTCTTGCAGATCGGAGCATCAAGGTCGTTGTAGACGGTGCAAGCTCCGATTGCAAGCCTATTAATGCTGGTGTTCCACAGGGCTGCGTGCTATCGCCAACGCTGTTTCTTCTGCATATCAATGATATGTTGCATACCCGTAACATTCATTGCTATGCAGATGACAGCACTGGTGATGCTCTTTACACCGGCCGAGCCAATATTTTTGGGAAAACGTCTCCGAGTGCCGGGACAAACTTGTGTCTGAAGTCGAGTCTTTGCTGAACAGAGTCTCGGATTGGGGACGACTAAATCTAGTCCAGTTTAACCCCCAGAAGACACAAGTTTGCGCGTTAACCGCTAAAAAGAACCCCTTTGTCGTATCCCCTCAGTTTCAAGGCACTCCCCTTGTTGCCTCAGCCAGTATCGGAATCCTCGGCGTCGACATATCGAGTGACGTGCAGTTTCGTGGTCACTTGGAAGGGAAGGCCAAATTTGCCTCTAAAAAGCTTGGCGTGCTCAGCAGAGCGGGACAGTATTTCATGCCGGCACACCGCCTGCAACTTTACAAGGCGCAGGTTCGGCCGCACATGGAATACTGTTCCCATCTCTGGGCTGGGGCTCCCCAGTACCAGCTCCTTCCACTTGACCGCATCCAGCGCAGAGCGGCTCGAATCGTCGACGACCGAGTGCTTTCCGATCGGCTCGATTCACTGGCGCTGCGAAGAGATGTTGCATCTCTTTGCGTATTTTATCGCATCTATCACGGGGAGTGCTCTGAGGAATTGTTCGGATTAATCCCAGCCGCCAAATTTCGTGAACGCACTACACGGCAAACGTCCCGATACCATCCACACCATCTGGATGCTTGGCGGTCCACCACTGTACGTTTCACAAGGAGTTTTCTTCCACGTACAACCTCTCTGTGGAATAGTTTACCACCGGCGATTTTTCCGGACCGATACGACCTGGGGACCTTCAAGAAAAGAGCTTACTCCTTTCTAAAGGGCCGGCAACGCACCCGCAATTCTCCTGGTGTTGCGGTTGATCATGGGCGGCGGTAGTCACTTAACATCAGGTGAGCCGCATGCTCGTTTGCCCCCTCTTCTATAAAAAAAATGGTAAGGAAACCTTTTTTTATAGGATAAGGGTGACAAACGAGCACACAGTCCACCTGACGGTAAGTGGATGCTGTGGCCCGTAGACATCTACATTTAACCTCGATTAAGAATCAAAATGCAGATGCGTTGTCACCCTTCAGGACTAAGATGGAATGCCTCGATTCCAGTAAAACGGGTCTCCAGTTCTCTACACTCACCATACGAAACACAGTAGCATTAAGCTGCTACTTTACGCTTGTAATCTGTGAGAGCGTGGTCCTGCCGAGTCAAGCCGAGCCATTTATGCAACGATAACAGCTGCAGCGTGGCTCTACCACGTACCATTTACTACAGGAGAGGGGGCAACCGAGCACGGCTCACCTGATGATAAGTGATTACCGCCGCCCATGAACAACGGCAACACCAGGGGAATTGCAGATGCGTTGCCTTAATGTCTTAAAATAAAAAAAGAATTTGAAAGACATGGCACGTCCTCCAATACGGACAGGCAGTGCCGTGGGCATTTCCTTGCTCTAAACCCTTTCAGAAATAAAAAAAGGTTTGTGTCCAGGAGTGGGACGTATATAAGCTGTAACTTCACCATTGGGCAAATACACAAACGCTACTCAATTTTAAGGTGTCGGTACATGTCATCTGCGTAAGCGACTTGAGCCCAGCGGGTTTCGGGCCTCGGGGCCCCATTACCAGGGCTTTCCTCTCGGTCCAATACAGTGGACCTGTCTTGGGAGCCGTTACAGAAACGGCGTTTTTGGCCTTCTTGGCGTATTTCGCGCCTAAGGGAAGGATTTACCTAAGGATCGGTGACCTCAAGCCTTACGGAGATGGATCTCAACGTAGTGTGTACATTCAACAGTAGTTGTGGCACACCGGGCCTTAAAAGCTCACTTCCTAGTATGTAGCTTAAGTGCAGCGATAAGGTCGTGTTGCTTATTACGTCACGCTTGGCATAGATCAGCCCAGGGGGAATCGGGGCGACCTCAGGCTTAACGCAGTCGAATCTCAAACGTACAGCCGCGAATGTCGCTCCGACACGATGCGTACACCCACCGCTAAGCAACGCATCGTACCCCTAGGCGATCAACGTTAACTCTAAGAAACGTCCTTTTAGGTAGATTTAATGGTGTCATTAGTTCTAGTGGCTTCCACTGTCAATTAACCTCATAGAGGCAGCATGAGTAAAATTGAGTAGGGTTAGAGTATTTGGGCATAAGAATTTTGCATAATTTAAGGTTGCTTTAAAATGCTTTTAGTTCCCACTACTCGATAATTTCAAGCTTTGTGTGAACCCATGAAAGTAAATTCGACATTCACACTCGCTCGATGGTAATTAAAGTTAACACTAATACCCCTTTAATAACGACTAAAAAAATTCACTGTCATAAATGCCATGCCTATATTTTCATCTTTACGTCACTAAAATGGTCACGGGGTTGTTTGTGATATGCTGTTTATATGCTTTCGTATTTTTGACAGCAGTTATTGTCAGTACAGCCCTTTTCAAGCCAACTGCTAAAAATAGACCTCTCTCAAGGAATGCCACAAAACGCAGATCTTAGCTACCAGCATCCCTAACCATGGGGTCTGCCAAACACTTCGCTTAACGGCTGCCACTCGAGAACATTTCTTTTCCATCGGTTGTCGGTTCCTCTAACTGTATGACTGGCACATTGCCACTTCAACTTACTGATCTCTTGGGCTATGTCGGTAACTGTGGTCCTACTATCACGGTTAACCTAATACCGCTAATATAACTTGATAGGCTTTTAACAAGGTTAATAAAAGTCAAAGCCACTTTAATAATTGTTAGGGCTTTACAATTTTATACCTAGTTTCACCTGAAAGCAACTGGTCACACCAAGATTTAGCTATGAATAAATCGAATAGACCTAAGTTTTACCAACCGAAATAGGCTGCGCCTAGTTGCAGCCAGCCAAACCTAAGGTTTAACCGCACTTTTTTATAGTAAGAATATTAACAATGCTATAAACATTAATAATATTCCCCTTAACACCTCGTGCTAAGCTTAAAGTGCTTGGATTACGAGTGGTTCACACCAGTAATCGAATGGCGGATTCGAACCCACGACCTTTTTGAGGTCGCGGTCCGCGCCCTGCCATTAGGTTACTATCGCTTCAAATTTTTGCTTTCCAAACATTGGCTTTTCCATTACCATAACAGCCTCTAAAGTTCGACTGCAAAATATATGCCTCTTCTATATATTGACTCTATGGGGCCATGCTTTGGCAACCGCTGTTTTTTTATAATTTTGAATCGTTATCAAGGAGATGATGCTGGCCTGTATCACTTACTCTCTCTGGCCTCTTACGACGCTCGCGGAACGATATAATGTAGTGGATATTCTTACAATGCCACTTCAGATTCTTCGATTCAGCCGCTTTGACTTTTAGCCGTGACGTATATATAAAAATATAGAATAGTGAATCTCAAACAGTCCCTATTTATAAGCGTAACGGGATACCGGGATAAGTTAACTGTGAAGAATTAAAAAAAAACAATGCGAGGGTCCGCTGTAACCCTACACTCTCGACAAGAGTTAATACCGTTACTTTATCGAGGTACAAGTCCTTTCCGGGGTAAACTTCCGAACGTCAGTTTTGATTTAATAATCGTTTCATTTGATAAGACTCAATTTGCGAACTCATGGCTCCAAGCTGGCTTGAAGTCGTCCAAGTCGAAGCAAAAATTTACGTAAAACTCAAATTTAACTTTCAGGTATGCTTCTTCCTATTCCTTTAAGGGAAATTAAAGGTCCACTAATGGTAGTAATTACTTTAATTAAAAAAAAAAACATATAATTTACAACAGCGAATTTTGCCATTTGGTTAAACTCATTGTTGTGCTTTGAATACACCAGGCGATGCCTTGAGGTGAAACTGGTTGGTTTTTATACTTAGTAAATTAATAATTAAAATTATTATGTTAATTTCTTTTATAGAATGAAGGTGACTAACGAGCACACAGTTCACCTGATGGTAAGTGGTTACTGCGGCCCATAGACATCTACATTTATCCTTGATTAAGAATCAAAATGCAGATGCGTTGTCACCCCTGAGGACTGAGATGGAATGCCTCGTTTCTAGTAAAAAGGGTCTCCGGTTCTCTACAATCACCACACGAAACACAGTAGCTATAAGCTGCTATTGCTACCTTGGTCAAGCCGACCCATTCGTGTTACAACCATAAATTCACAAAAAAATTCCATCTTAGTCCTCATGGCTGACAATGCATCTGCATTTTGATTCCTAAGCGACGATAGATGAAGATGGTATAGGTAACAGCATCATCTTGCTAGCAGTTGGAGTATATGCTGGTTTAACACTCTTATTCTAAAGAAAATCAAAATTCTGTGGCTAGATTTGACTTTAATAAACATAGACACATAGCAACTGAAATAAAAGCTTTAAATATTATATATATATATATATATATATATATATATATATATATATATATATATATATATATATATATACAAGGTGCGTTGGGGTAATACCGGACGATTTTCGATTAGTTAAAAGTGTCTGGCAAAAACTTTGTTTTTTCGACATCCATATACGTCAGATTACTGAAACGGCCCAAATCGTTAATGGTTACACGTAATTTAGCTATAAGAAGCTTTTACTTTTCAAAACTCAACAGTATCTGCTTAAAACGTGTGCGAAGACATAATTTTTTATATGCATGATGAGGAATTGGCCATCAAGGGGAAGACCGCACGTCGCTAAAAATCGCAAATAAAAGTGATAGGGAAAGACCGGACGGACGAAAAAAATACAAAAATTACCTTGTTTTATAATGTGTATAAAAGCACACGCCCTAATTTTCGGAGCGACTGGCTGAAACTTGGGGTCGGGGCAGAATAAAATGGAGTCTTGCCATATTGCTAGCTTTTAAAAATATAGCATAATTCATCGGAAATTTGAATTTTACGGTCTTACCCCATCACCGATCTTACCCCAATGCACACTATATATTAATAATTCACAAGGAAATGTAACAAATTACGACTCAATTCGTTAAAAACTTACGTATAATGATGAGCATTGTTTAAGAACCGATAAACAATGGTCTTAATGACCCTATCAAAATTCAGGGGTTAACAAAAACATCCACTTTCGAATTAGCTAATTTGTTACAATATCAAACATGGTTAAGATATTATGTTAATTTTTAACATGATCCGATACCATGGGCCACACACTGAGATAGAGTAAAAGATCATGATTTTAGTATATTACGGAAATTGGGGATTATTTACATATTAAAGTGCTTCTGTTTAAAGAATGATAACTGTATAATCATTATACAATCATCTCTACATAGCAATTTGTCTTATAAATTATCAAACCAAACCAAAACATTTGCAACATTACAGAACATTATGTTCTATATGCTGACTGGTTCATAATTAAAATATTTTTGAGTCTCAGTAGCCTAAACGACTTAAAGTTAAAGTTACAGCCTATATACGTCCCACTGCTGGGCACAGGGCCTCCCTCCCATTCCTGAGAGGGTTTTAGGATATGTAAGTGTCCGCCGCGCTGCCCCAATGCGTGTTTGCGAGCTTCACATGTCTTCGAAATATATATTTTTTCTTATTTCTTAGACATGCAGGTTTCCTCACGATGTTTCCTTTCACCGCCGAGCACGTGGTAAATCAGCATTTAAAGTTGCAATTAAGAATTTCATCAGTGCCGACTGTAATCGAACTCGGGTTGCTCACGTACTGCGAAATTTACAGCGAGTGCTAATAACCATCTGAGCTACCTGGCCTAAACGGCTTGATGGATCCTAACATGTCATATGTGTTGTTAAGTATGTCTAAATTGTAGGAGTGTCATAGGATATGTAATATTTATATATTGCATTTACAAATAAAAAAAAGAAAATAACGGTTAATTCTTCGATTAAATTTTTATACGTTTGTGTTTTTTTAAGAACTGTTTTAACCACTAAGGTAGTTTATAGAAGTAAAGTTGATAAATGGGAACACAGTCCACCTGGTGGTCCATAGGCAGCTAAATGTATCCTCGACACAAAATTTTAATATATATGTGTTGTTCCCAGGTCTAGGATGGTATATCTTGCTACCAGTGAGAGACACAGCGGAGTTCGTCTCCGATTTTTGTCACTCGTTATAAGAATTATAGTGCAGTAAACCCTTGGTGGTCCGGCCCCTGGCTAATCCGACCCCCTTGTAATCCGACATGTATTTAACTTGTAGGTAGATTTCGCGAATACGTGGACAAGCTTTACGCGTATTGTCAGTTCAAAGGTGACTATAGTGCGGCCTAAAGTGCATCATATGACATTTTTATTTTTTATTTTTTTATATTTGATATTTAATACGTCGGATTATAAGATTTTTTTTCAAAAAGTTCTGACCACCAGGGGGCTGAGGCAATACTCTATAGTCCGACAAATTCAATAATCCAACTCCGCCTTGCAAAACGTTGGTCGGATTACCGCGAGTCAACTGTAGCTAACGCGAGTAACTGTTGTGCTGCTATTTCACGCTGGTATTATGTACGAGCGTGCTACTATCGCAATCTTGGCGACCCATTTTTGCTGCAACTATAATACGTTCCCGTCTATCCTCTTACAAATAACAGTAACATACGTTTATTCTCTAAATGCTGGAAACAAGCTAAGCTGTTTTGACTTGACTCTAAAAAGTCAGTAATTTCTTCATAGGGCAATGCACATGCGTTTACGTCAAAGTCCTGGAAAGTAGCATAACAGAATATTTTCAATTCAAATCAAAATCAAATCAAATAATTTATTTGTAAAACATAGGTAAAAAGTTACAAACTTGGTGGAAAAGGTATATGATAAGTAACACTATGTTTCGCCTAAAAAGGCATGCAAATATTTGTTTATCATTATCACCTGGCAATATGAAAATTAATTTTTAATAAATAAACAATTTCAATTATAATTGGTATGTTTAGAAATTACATAAATTATTACCTTAATTATCAATTACATAATTCTTAATAACATAAAGATAAAAATATAATAAGTATAATAAAAATATAATAATAAGTCGGACATTAATTATTGTATAAAAAATAAATATAGAAACAGCATGGCAGTGATCATCTCGTTCCTATGGGTTATTATTAATAATAATTTCACGTGATAGAGTCACACTACAGCTATATTATGGCCGAAGCACGAAAGGGACGGCTCAACCGGGAAAGGACTAAGCTCCACAGAATATCAGCGGGAAATAGTAAACGAATGCTGCTGTGTTTCGTATAGTGAGTGTAGAGATCTGGAGACCCGTTTTACTAGAAATGAGGTCATCCTTGACAGTGTTAATTTTGATTATAAATCGAGGATACATTTAGATGTACATGCGTCATACTAGAATCTTGATTCTAGTTACCATCCTGTAAACTTTGTGCTCGTTTTCCACCTTTAAGAAATGTATTTCTTAACTTATTTTTCTATACAAACAAAAATTTTAATCCATTTAATAGTTTATTATATACGTACCTTACGTATTTCCTGGGACTTTGTAAAAACGTATACATTGCCCCATAGAGAAATTACTGATTCTTTAGATACTTTAAACCAAGCCGACCAAGTGTTGCACAAAGTAAGTACCTATGTATAACTTAAAATGATTGCGGTGGCCTTATAGTTTCCGGAAATAACGATATCACTATTTTTATTTTAAGAAGCAATAGTTGTATTTTTTATTGAGATGCTAACTATCATTATATTTTGATAGACGGTAATCATCAAAGAAGTAACAGTGACGTTTAGCAAATTACAGGGCGGTCGACACCGGCTGTCAAATCTGACACCACAATACTTCTAATGGGGCGTCTTCTTGGGTGGTTTATTGTCTTGAAATAACGGCGGTAAAGCTCCCGGATATATCATTTTTTCTTCACTATCATCATTGGTGAAATATCGCTCTCAAAACAAACACGTCGGGCTATCATATATATGATACACATAATAATGTCGTACAGTCCGCATTCGGGTCACAGCGACCAGTCTCATTCTCCATCCCACCTCTAGCCATTTGCGCACAACAGGATTATAGTGCCTAAATGTGAGCGCTAGCACAGCGCTCTCTATTCCCTCATAATCAAATTCTGTTGATAAATGAACACAACCCGGAGAAATCAGGCGCAAGAACTACTTTCCAAGGTACGGGATGGAGCTTTCACGAGGTACAGCCATGAATTTGGGCAGCCAACCCATTCGTGCCACAGCTATACTACTAACATAGCTGTAGAACGAATGGGTGCACTCGACCGGGATATGACTACGCTATCACATAATACCAGCGTAAAATAGCAGCTTAACGCTGCTGTGTTTCATCTTATGAGTGTGGAAAACCGGAGACACTTTTTACAGGAAACGAGGCATACCATCTTAGTCCTCACGGGTGACAACGCATTTTCTTTTTGATTCGTAATCGAGAATTGATGTAGATTTCTATGGGCCACAGCAACCACTTATCATCAGGTGGACTGTGTGCTCGTTTGTCACCCTTATCCTATAAAATAAAAGACACCGCCACCTTTCCGACTCCAGGTAGTTACTGGGAACTTGACAGAAAAACCCATGAACTGATTTTTTCTCGAGCTCATGACCAACAATCCTGTTTACGATTATATACTATTTACCAACAAGGCAGTAATTGTGTAAGGTACAGACAAGTCAAACATATTGGGTTAGGTCTAGAGCGGTATTAAACTTTAATTCTCTACTGATCATACATCAAGTCCGGTCAACTAATGGGAGACAGTTGCTTTAACCGCCGTCGTTTGTGCAATTTCTAAAGAATGTAGAGTACATTGAGCTAATATGTACTACATACTGGAACAGACACCGAGAAAAAAATCTGTACGACATGCGTGGTCGGGGGCACAGAGTAGATACCATTTTATGGCACAGATAAAGTAAGTTGCAACCCATCGACTCCAACGCGTATTTTTTTATAGAATAAGAGTGACAAATATAGTCTACTTGATGGTAAGTGGATGCTGCGGCCCATAGACATTTATTTATACCCTCGATTAAGAATCAAAATGCGGACGCGTTACCACCCCTGAGAACTAAGATGAAATGCCTCGTTTCCAGTGAAAAAGGTTCCGATTCTCTACACTTAAGCTACTATTGCATGCAGGTAGGCTGTTTGAGCTTGGTCCTTACTCGGACGATAGTCGTCTCTTCTAGTAGGTATTATATGTACTTCGATGGTGGATGGAGTGCATCAGGAAATTGTTGTATCAACGGTACGCCTAGCGTGACGGATTCGCCCGTTGTTGAATTCCTACACGTTAGATTTAAAGAATAACATTTTTAGATTTAAAATGTTTATTATGTCTTGTACCTATGATTTCCTTATATCTAAATCTAATACTTGTGAACTAGCTGCTTTATAATTTATTACGTAGATTTCATGGGTTGTGCGGAATCCTTATTAATTATTTTGCTAAAATGTAGTAGCCTAAGTTACTTCTCATATCACCTGTGAAAATCCCGGAAAAGAAAGAAGACGGAAAATTTCCAGAAGTTTCAGAGTTTAGCTGGAACAAACAGACTTTCATATGCATTTAGTAAAAAGATGTAATTTTTATTTCGTGTTTTAGAGCCGTGGTAGCTCAGATGGTTAGAGCTCGCTGTAAATTTCACAGTAAGTGAGCAACCCGGGTTCGATCCCCGCCGGAACCAAAGAAATTGTTAATTGCAATTTTAAGTGCTGATTTACCACGTGGTAAAGGAAAATATTAAGACATATGCGGATCGCAATACGCATTGGTGCAGCGCGACGGATTTCCTTACCATAAAACCCTCTCAGAAATGTGCCTGTATCCTGTGTAAAAATGTAAAAATTGACTTAATCATTATGTTGCTTATGTTTTCAAAAATATAAAAAAATCAAATATTTATGAGCGACCAGAAGCGCAGAACTCCCAGTGTGCAATGACTCTTTGGCGCAGGGACTGCAGGACCTCGGATTCGAATACTGAACGATAAAAGTGCTTGTATAGCTCACAAATAATTTTCCGTGTCTGGACGTGGATTCTTAAACAATCTATGTCTACAACTGAAGTGTCTGTTTGTAACGTTAAAATATAGTATATAATATAAAAAATAAAACAGCTATAACAAAAAAAAAACAACTTTTAAATTTTTTTTCGATTTGTCTGTGTTCTATGTTCCGGCTAATCTTTCAAACAGCTGGACCGATTTTGACGGGACTTTCACTGGCAGATATCTGATGTAATATGGAGTAACTTAGGCTACTTTATTTTAACAAAAGGATTAGGATTCCACTCAACCCACGAAATTCATCGTAATAAATTCCACGCAAACGAAGTCGCGGGTAACAGCTAGTTAATGTATGTAAAACTTTTCCTCGAGACAGGAGAAAATCCTACTGTGGTACATTTAAAAAAATCTACTATTGTTTATTTTATAGTTTCTAACCGATATTTACAATGAATAAATAAGAAAAACAGAAGAATATTTGTAATGTGTTCTTTTTTCTTAAACTTTATTAAATTCAATATACTTATGGAATTATATTTTTTCTTATAAACAATAAAACTGCCAGGAGGCGTTGTTAAAAATCGAAACATATTCTAACAAGTAGTGTGACTATCTATCATTTGATAGATATAGATAACTGTATGCACAGAGTGTTTACCAATTATAGGTAATAATTGTTAAAATATTATTATATTCTGCACGTTTCCTTGCTTATCAGCAAACCACCTCCCTAACAAGATTATTATTAGCAAACATCTAGAGGTTAATCAAGAAAAAATTATGTAAGACGCCCTGACTAAATGAAGCGACAATCGAAACTCATACGGAACAAGTATGGCCTATAAATAAATTGTACCGGGCCTGGATGTTTTTTCTTGTGCTATTTATGTAGGGATGTTAACTGCCTCCAAGATACATGAGTAAAGTTTAGTGATTATGCATATGCGTTGTCACCCTGAGAGCTGAGATGGAATGCCTTGTTTCCAGTAAAAAGGTCACCGGTCACTAACACAGGTGTATTAAGCTGTTATTTTACGTTGGTATTCCGTAAGAGCGTGGTTCTATCCCGTCGAGCCGTCCCATTCGTGCTACAACCTTATACGTGCTTTTATACGTGGTAGAACCATGCTGCAGTTATATTAGTAGTATAGTTGTAGCACTAATGGGTCGGCTCGACCGGGGAAGAACCACGCTCTCACAGAATACCAGCGTAAAATAATAGCCTCATGCTGCTGTGTATCGTATGGTGAGTGTAGAGAACCGGAAACCCCTTTTACTGGAAAGGAGGCATTCCATGCCAGTCCTCAGGGGTGGCATTTTGATTCGTAATCGAGGATAAATTTAGATGTCTATGGGCCACAATAACCACTTACCGTAAGGTAGACTGTGTGCTCGTTGTCACCCTATACTACAAAAAAAAACCTTATTATAGCTACAGCTTGGCTCTACCACGTAATAAATACAATTGAGAAAAATCCGACGTTTGTTCTTGTACAAAAGGCTAAAATAAACAAATGTATTGTTATTACGGATCTGGAAGTGAAACGCGATTAGAATAACGATTTGTGAAAGAGATTTTTAATTGCGAGTATAATTATATAAACTTTTCTCGAACTTACATTAATTTATGTACAACAACCCATCAAAGTCCACTGCTGAACATAAGCCTCCCCAAGGCATGCCGCATAGTGATAATTGCCGTAGTTGCCACGCTTGGCTGGTTGGTTGGCAGCCGCTGTTTTCTTTATAGTTATTATTTTTTGTATTTTATTTTCTTTATAGTTAGGAAGACACCGTTACCCAGTTTGTTTCCCTTTATACGATACTCTTTGGACAGCTTACATAAAATAAATAATTACTCTGCGTGATTTTCCCCCGAAAAAAATTAAAAGTACTTCCTTAAATTCAAACTCTAACACGAATGCGTGTAATCCTCCGCTCATCAATTATTATAATAATACGAAATCGTTTAACGATCCGTTCATATTAGATTTAATAAACAAGAAACGAGGTGTTGATTTTAGCCTGGAGCTAAAATTCACCGCGATACGGCGGAAATAACGTCACGTTTTAGTTTCTGAAGATACTGTTTTCATTCAACAATGCTTTTATAGATTTGCATTTAATAATATAAAATTTTATTAAGAGTTTTTAACGTGGTAGAATTATGCTGCAGCTTTATTATAGTAGTAGCACGAATGGATTGACTCGACCGTAAAATAGTATATTTTGATTTTAGTAATATTTTGATCCTAAATCGAGGATAGATGTAGATATCTGTGGGCCACAGTGTTCACTTATTGTCAGGTGGACTGTGTGTTTTTGTCACTCTTAATCTATAAAAAAAGTATCAGAACTAACTTTTTAGCAAGGTAAGATATGAAAAACAAACATACAGTCTATCTAACGATTAATTAATATTATTTCCAATACCGTCTTAGGCCATACCGGGGCCCTTGGGCACACAATAATTTGGGGCCCTGTTGGAAAGTAAATACAAGTGAATGACAAAAAAATTCTGCTATGGTCTTATATTTATTATAGTTAATTGGTGAAAGTCAAATAATATGTCATCATTGAAGGCATCCACGACTTTTTCTGCCACCATGGCGGCGCCATGATGTTGTAAACAACTTGGTAAAATATTTGAGAGATTTCACTGCGGGGACGATAATTTCTTAGGAAAATGTAAACTTTAGAAAAATATTCTGTAACAACATCAATACATGTATTCTTTTTATTTCCTACATTAAAATTTAGGCTTCACTTGTCTAAAAATAAGGATTGTAACAATGATTTGCTATACATTCTAATACCTGTGGTTGAAAATTATCATATTAAATAAATCATTTGCCATTGATTCTTTTGACGTGTTTTTTTATTAAATACTTGGTGCGAAATGATATTTTTATCTCATAGATTATAAATACGTAGATTGCTGAAAATTAAAATAAAATCCAGGCCATAAGTAAGGCGACTGTACAGCCCAAACAAACGTTTAAATGGCGGCGAAATGCAGAACTACATATTTTCTACCTAGGAAGTCTGTCAATGCCACTTTTTCAGGCAATATGTGGCTTGTCACTGCTCCGGGTTGCCAGAAAGTCATTAACAACGCCCTCATTTTCTCTATAAATTTTTTGTCGGGTTGTATTTTTCTAAAATAGAAAAAAAGGTTTTATAGCATAAGCGAATAAGGCCCATGCGTTTCGTCACGAGGGCCCCCATGATGATACCCTGGGCACTGCTGGGCACGGGCCCCGTGTGCCCTTATGATAAAGACGGTACTGGTTGTATCTCAGAGACACTTTATCCTCGATGATTAAGGATCAAAAAGCAAATGCCTTGTCACCCCTAAGAAATTAGATAGAGTAACTTGTTACCAGTAATTAGTATAATAAGGTTTGCAGTTCTCGTCATCACACGAAACATGGCCTTAGGCCCGGTTTACATTTTGAGAAGTGACAAGTGCGAGCGGCAAGTGCAACTGACAAACGCTAAGTGCTTAGTGCGTGTAAAGTGTGAACAGGCAGTGACAAGTGATAACTATGAATAGAATTCGCACTAAGCATTTGCCACTTGTCGGTTGCACTTGCCATTCGCACTTGTCACTTTTCAAAATGTAAAGCGGGCCTAAAATTAATTAAGGTGGACACTGATTGGGTCGCTATTATGGTATTCTGCATTTGGTGTATATGATATGATAATGAGGTGTGGTATCTCAACGAAGAGGGCTCACTGTAAATCTATATGTAAATATAAATGAAATTGGAGTATCTGTCTGTAATATCAAAATAACTTATATTGAGTTGAGAGTGTTATTTTCATGCGAGAGATGAACAACCCTTTTTTATTTTTGTCTGTCGGTCTGTCTGTCTGTCAGTCTATCTGTGCTAATGTTCGGAAATGCTGCGTCGTTTGTAATGAAACTTCACGAACAGATAGAGAGCTACACTAGAATTGACTCATATTGTTGGTATTAACTAGTATTGACTAGTAGTGACTCAGATAATTAACTTGAATTTAATGGCTGGCAGTAAGATATCGTTATATTCTAAAAGAATGTTTTTACATGCTTCGTCTCCCGAATATATCGTCTCATTTAACATGTTGTTTTAGTAAAAAATTGTTGGGTAGGACGACCTAACAATTTTTATGCTAAGACAAAAAAAAAAATATAAACATAGCGCTGATACATCTTAAGTGAAGCCGAAACCAAGTCAAAACTATGCTCAACTTATTGTAACAGCACACCGATTAACTCACGCGCACATATGCATCTTAAGAGGATATAGTAAGTCAGCTCAAATTCTAATTTCGTCCCCACTTCCCCGCGCGTCGTATGCTATGTACCAACATGTTTGTAATCATTAATACTGTAAGTAGATAGGTCGTTAGATACTTATTTCATTAGGTTTATCATATTTATGCCTGTTTCTTAACGCCAACCCAGTCGTTTCTTATTTTTATCACGGTTATTTCCCATTTTAATTTTACGTCGTCTTGTTGCGTAATCTGTATTCTGATCGTAAGCGACACAACTTCTCCCTTCAAAAGCCTAAGCGATACTAACGGGGCGACAGGAATCAAGCTTCAGGGCGCCGATAGTTTAGGTAATTTCTTTTTACAGTGAAAATAATGGTATTTTTAAAAAAGTAAATAACATAAGCACTGCTTTATAGTTAGTTCAGTTAGTATGCAAAGTTTCATGATCTTATTAAAAGTATTTTATGAATAACAGCGGTTTATTGTTCAGTTTGGAGGTAACTTTGGATTTTTTTCTATCCAGAAAATTTTACGGAATCGTGTTTTCGTCTAACATAATCTTTGACATTAGTCCTCAACTTTACCATATATTTATTTCAAAATTAATGCTACAATACTTTCGGCATATCGGAGGATCTTGCTAAGCCATTTCAGGTTATATTTCCCCTTAAATCATTTGCAACCAATTACATGTTTTTAGCTGCGTATAATAAACCCGGGTTCAATCCCCGCCGGCACCAATACTTACTTACTTACTTACTTATCGTCACGCACAATCCCTAACGGGGTAGCCAGAGAGAACAGATCGCCAAGTGTCACGATCCTTACATACCTCTTTCGCTTCTTTCAGGTTCATTAACTTCTTCATACATGCACGTCTAGGTATCCGAGTACTCTTGACCCTCCCCTCTTCGAGCAATTTGCTCACATGGTCTTCGAAAGTTAGTCTCGGTCTACCTCGACACCTTTTAATATTTACTTTCGCTCTATATATTTTCTTCACCATTCGGTCTTCACTCATTCGTTCAACGTGTCCAAACCATTGGAGTACGCCCCTATCAATTTTTGTGATAAGGTCATCTTTCAATCCTGCCATATTGCGAATCTCTTCGTTTCGCTTTCGGTCGGCTATGGTAACGCCACACATTTTACGAAGAGATCGCATCTCCACTGCATTCAACTTGCTTTTATGCTTCTTCTTCTTCATACATGCACGTCTAGGTATCCGAGTACTCTTGACCCTCCCCTCTTCGAGCAATTTGCTCACATGGTCTTCGAAAGTTAGTCTCGGTCTACCTCGACACCTTTTAATATTTACTTTCGCTCTATATATTTTCTTCACCATTCGGTCTTCACTCATTCGTTCAACGTGTCCAAACCATTGGAGTACGCCCCTATCAATTTTTGTGATAAGGTCATCTTTCAATCCTGCCATATTGCGAATCTCTTCGTTTCGCTTTCGGTCGGCTATGGTAACGCCACACATTTTACGAAGAGATCGCATCTCCACTGCATTCAACTTGCTTTTATGCTTCTTCTGGCATACCCAGGTTTCGCTGCCATATAACAAAGTCGGTACCAACACTGCGATATGTATTGCAAGGCGTGCACTCTTCACCACGCCTTGCCTTTTTATTAATGCATTCAGGGCACCATTGACTTTGTTTCCGGCAGCGACACGCCTATCCACATCTAAATCACATCTTCCATCCCGGCTGAAAGCACTGCTGAAAGCACACCAATGAAATTGTTAATTGCAATTTTATGTGCTGATTTACCACATCCTCGACGGTGAAGGAAAATATCATGAGGAAACCTGCATGTCTGAGGAATAAGAAAAAAAATATTAAGACATGTCAAGTTGTGAAGTGAAGCGCGGCGGACACGTCCTTGCCCTAAAACCCTCTCAGAAATGAGGGGAGGCCTGTGCCCAGCAGTGGGACGTATATAGGCTATAACTTTACTTTATTAGATGCATATGTATTCGTCCAGGAGTGTAATTTAACAGGCTGTTTAAGATGTGTGCGAGAATGTACTTCAATCACAGGATATATACGCAACATTCTCTATATATTTCTTCGTTGGCCTGAATAGTCTAGAAAAATTGTTTAGGGCCGAAAATTTATCAATAGGCATCTAATGTATGCAAAACGGCTCTATTTTACGGGAGAAATATCTAATGATTTTAATACCTTAAGAGACAATAAATAAACATGACCTAAAAAAATGAACGAAAAGCTATGCTAATTTACGTGTGAACTTTACTTTATGAAGAACAAAAAGAGAAAGAAGATGCTATGATCACTTAATATCAGATGGGATCTTTGGAAAACCTTGGCCTAATTTTGATTAAAAAATATCTATCGAAGACCGTCAGTGCCCACATAACAACGATAGATAGAATACCTGCAGGACGAAATGGAGTGACATCTTCTTTTACGCCGCCATTACTCTAGTCGAAGGCATATGACATAATATTTCCCGCGTAATTTCTTTTTTTTATAAGACTCATGGACAAAATCGGCCAGTAGGTTACTGCAATCATTTAAATTGGTCCGCGCAGTTAACAAATCGCGCAATTTTAAAGTTTCTTTCACTAGCTATCTTTCACAATACTGTATTAATACGCCGGAATGAAACATAAGAAACCTCAGTAAACGGTACTTGCCCTTGCCACAGGTAGCAATAAACATATTGTATTGATGAAAAGGAACGCCCCACTTATGAGTTTCCTCCCAAGGGTACAAAGATCACGCAACGCGGATAAAAGGCTTTTTGACTTCGGGAGCCTTTTTTGTGTGATTATCGATGCCATTGTGTCCAAGGTTAGTATTAACTCTTGTGGAATGGACGGCTTTACCACACCACTTGAATATACTTTTCGATATATTTAGTTTTATAACAATACACACATCAACACTGTCTAGGGACTTTTCAAGGTTTTTAGCATATCTTTAAAATAATAGATGATATTAAAAATATTTAAACGTTTATATGATGCTGGCACATTCCTTTTCTGTATCCTAAATCCAAATTTAAAAAATATAACGATTTATTTTTCCATGTTTTCTTTTAAACCCCGAAATGACAGAAAGTACTTGCAGTCCACCTAAGTGGCTACCGCAGTACATGGTCATCTGAAGCCAACGTTAAACAAAGCCTACAGATGCAAACTTTGAGAACTAAGATCGAACACCTCACAGCCTGTATTTATACTGACTCTTTATAAAACCTTTAAATCGAACGACAGTAGTGGAGGCACTGCTGCTCCTGTTAAAACCGTGTTTTATTGACAATTTTTTTTAAATTAATTCTTGATGTTTTCAAAAGTTTGTTAATTAATTTAATACCGGTGTTTTTTTTTTCATGGAACGCTGATATTCAACCAGAGAGAGCAATAGACATATTGAAAGCAGGCCCGATCGAGTGCAATTTCTTTTTGTTGGTGCGTCTGTTAGAGATAAAATAACTTCTAAATACTACGTTATATTTACTAAATATAACTATTAGATTTAATGTTAACTTTACTTAAATACTTAGTGATTATAAGATATAAAACAGATACTATATTATGTCCAGCGACGCTCGCTGGTCGCTAGTGGCTCCGACAGAATATCAGCGCCGCGGTAACTCTGGTACTGTAGCATTATGCTGCGTCGGTGCTTTTTGCTATTGCGAACCATTTTTTTTAAATTTTGTTAATTTTTTTAACTTTTCGCTTTAAAAATTAATAACTTTTAAAAGCAGGAAGTAACAGATATCGGTCCGATTTTGAGAATGCGAAGTTTCATCAGATCTCCGCGTTTTGAATTCCTAGGAAACCATTCCGACTATTCCAAACTGGACGTCTGGCCGTGTAAATAAAATTCAATCGTACGCTATCTTTAGAACGAATCAACCGATCGAGATAAGTGACAAGTGGCGGAAGTGTTCATTGAGACTTCGAGCTGATTAGATTTTCAGGTCAATCGGCTGAACAGCTTAAAAATTAAAAAATAAATAAAAACCATTAAGACAAAAGTATTTTGTTGCGCTCGAAAATAAGCCGTAATTTTCAGGAATGGCCTGCGGGTCAATCGTTTCGCATACTTTTTTTGTTTGTAAAATGAATGTTTTGCAAAAGCAAGTTGCGGTAATGAATAAATATCTTCTTTCTTGATTTTTTCTAATCGACTTGACCGATTGAGGTGATGTTTACACAACATATTATTTAAATTATCGGGACACTGGTTCATTACTATCCTAGAATTCGATAGGTGCCGCTGTTATCACATTATTAAAAATTGAATATTTATGAACTAAAATGACTCCTATTTACTATATATTTTATTTCTGCCGCCAAATAGTACAGAATAACAAAAAAATTAAATTTAAGTGACAAACTAACCGACAGTTCACTTGATTGTAAATAGCTACTGAAGACAACTTGGGATGCATTGTTACTCTATGAGGATCAGATAAAATACCTTGTTTCCAGTAAAAAGCGTCTCTGGATCTCTACACTCACCATACAAAACACATTAGTATTAAGCTGCTATTTTACTTGGTGTTCTGTGAGAGTATGGTCCTTCTCCGGTCGAACCGACCTATTCGTGCTACAACCATAGTATAGCTGCAGCATGGCTCTACTAAGGAATAGAAATATTATTTTAGATATTCTATTTTGAAACAATGTGAGTAGTTACGATGTACCAGTTCTGGCTCACTGAGTCAGAAGTTGTACAAGTACGACGTTCGTCGATTCACGATCCTAAAAAAAAAAAAGGTTTTGGCATGCTCTGATCACGAATCTGCGGTCCATTTTTGCGTAGGATGTACGGTTCCGGAGATGTGCAGATCAATTAACTCTTATCTAATTGATATCCGCTTCGAGCCTCAACCGTCATTAGCGCTCCATTGTCCTTATCTACTTATCTATTGTTGATTGACTACCGTCATTATCTATTATTCGTCGGCGTGTGGGTCGGCTTATGCTATTGTATTATACTCCTTTGTTCCTATCTACACTAATCTGACTCATTAATAAAACACATTACCCAATTTTGTTAAAAGTTTTATTTATAAAATACAAAATCTTATTACTTATTATCTATAAAATAGGAGCGAAACATCTCATCCACTAAAATATCGTTGTACAATGTGTTCCCTGTAAATATACTCGTAAAACTATGCATTGAACATCCCTGAAACTTATATAGCAAATACATTAAGCAATATTCGCCACAAACTGAAGTCCACTCATTCTGAATCCTATCAACATTCCAGTTCCATCTTTTACAATTTCTTTTAAAAAACTCTAGATGATATCGTACAGGTGCCCGTCCGAATGAATCAAAATATTGACCGACGTCATTCGTATCGATATATAAAGCTACCCAATGTGACCCTGGTTTATCATCTGTATCCAAATTGCATATTATATACGTTGGTACGTGGGTGTACATGAGTAGTTTATTGGCAGCATAAACATTATTTTCTAGAGTGGGGTGAATCTTTTTCAGATGTTGTTGTACATCTAGTGTATCCATAATATTACTGCTATTAGTAGATTATTACAGTACCAATCTACTCAATGACTAATATAGGAGTGATCAATTATAGTGATTTCTAAATATTAAATTGCATTCTTTGTGTTATACAAATCGTATTTGAGTCACCAATACACTGAACAAGACACGACAGGAAGGACGTAGGAATGTAGAGATAAGCAACAGAATGTAAGGTAAGCTTGTTGACGCATAAAGATACTATCAATTCTACTGCAGAAATTCTTTAGATTAGAATTATTACTCACTGGTACTATATAAGACCAAGCAACTGCAGTCATGGAGTTAGTGTATGGTCGTTTGACCGCAGTGGATCTATCAATACTACGTTTGTGTTACTTCAACGCATCAAAGGCCATGGATGTAAGTGTTTATTCTATTGACAAACTTACTTTTCTTTCTGTTATTTTCTTACGTGTGTATGATTTAGTGTTAACAAATTATATTTAAATATTATGTGTGTGTATATGGTTAAGCCGTGGTAGCTCAGATGGTTAGCGCAAAATGTAAAATTCACAGTACGCGACCCGGGTTCGATCCCCGCCGGCACCAATTAAATTGTTAATTACAATTTTAAGTGCTGATTTACCACGTGCTCAGCGTAGCCCTAAAACCCTCTCAGAAATGAGAGGAGGCCTATGTTCAGCAGTGGACTTTAATAGGTTGTAACTTTAGCTTTTTTAACTTTTATGATTAAGTGTTAACAAATTGATATTAACATGATAACTGTGTTGTTGCAGAAATCATTGAGCTTCGATGAAAATACCTATAAACAGTATTACTACTCGCCACTCTCCCCTCAAGAAGAGAGTGATGACATCGTCATTAATAATAACACATGCGATGGTGGAAAAAGAAAATCGCAATCGATTGATCATTTTTTTGAAGCTGAATCAAAAATAAAAAAGAGGAAGCTGTTATCATCAACCGTAGCACGAGCCGCTAGAGATGGTGTATCATACATTTCTACTAATTCTGACGACGGAGACCAAGCGACGCATCTCATCAAAATTGAAATGTACGATATGAAGAAGCTATCCAAGATTCCAACTACTGATCATTGGAAACATGCTTCCACGAGGATTAAATATTACGTAAAGACTAATAAGGATAGCATCTACGACAACACAAACGCCCTCGTATACAATATTACAAAGACAATAGCAGAAAGTGAAAAAGTTAAAAAATACTTTTTTAACAATGACAGTCATTAGCTGATCATTAGTGAATGTGATTCTGTTTACTTAAATTACAGGAAGACAAGAGCAGAAGAAAGAGATGAGTGTGGCATACGTGTACAGAACACATCATTGAAGAACAAAGCTACAACACTGAGTGGAGATGAAAACGAGAAGAATATGCAGTACTCAAGAGCTGAATATCCATTCTTCAGTTCAAAATCTAGCCGGTTGCTCAGTTTCGAAAACTGGCCTCTCGTTATGCGACAGAAACCTGAAGATCTTGCAGAAGCCGGTTTCTTTTATACTGGCCATGCAGACAAGACCAAGTGTTTCCATTGTGGTGGTGGCTTAAAAGATTGGGAAGATGATGATGATCCTTGGCAGCAGCATGTTCAGTGGTTTAGTCAGTGTGCTTATGTAAAATTTAAACTCGAACAGAGTTTTGTATTACATTAAATAGAATATTTATAAAGAAATAAAAAAATAATATATTGCATACAATTTGTTTTATTTAATTTTATAATGTTTCACATAGTTACATACACACAAAATGCATTACACATAACTCATAAAATCTATCACACAACACATATTATAACCTTAACTACTATAGTCTACAGTAACATTTCTGTTTTTATCTATCTCAATAATATTATCAAACTCAGCATAAACTATACAGTTAATTGTTTGTATTAGTGAGGATTCAAATCGTACTTCTAATCTTACACTACCATGCTTTATGAGATTCCAATGAGCTGATGAGTTGGCTGATAAATCAGGAGTTAAGTCAAATGCTAATAGACAGTAACCTTTGGCATACTGTTCACAAGAGATTCCATTTCCTTCATTAAGAAAGTGAATACCAGTTCCCGAGAATAGAGTATGATATGCTGATGTAAATATGCTATTATTAAAAGATGGTTGCAAAGCTTTTGAAGGTATTTGTTGACCATCAATATATAAGCTGAAAGAATTAATACCATAGTTTTCAAAGTTAAATGGATTTTTAGTAAGGGAACCATTAAATGCAGAATTGTTCACAAATCCAATTATACATCTTTTGGGTACCTGCCCTAAAAATATATTATCAAGAGTTTTTCCTTGAACACCCGATGGAATTGTTAAAACTTTTACTTCAGCTCGAGTAATAGGATATTTAGCAGTGGTAGAAGCTAAAACTTTTTGATGTGCGAGTAATACACTTGGATTAATTCGTGCTCGTCGAACAATAAGAGTTGCATCCGTAATGCAAACTTTAAACTTTACATCGTTTGACCCAGCAATTAAATTAAAGCTCTCTCTAGATCGAACCAATTTAACACTCATTTCAACACCATTAATTAAAAATTTATCTTGGTTGAAAATGTCACCGTGAAGATGACCAATCATTTCTATTTCCTTACTTTCACTAATCAATTCCTGTCTTTTAACAAATCCTATGTTTTTACCATCCGTAGAATCCATTTTTCCTGCTGTATCATCATACCAAAGACTACAAGTAAGATGAGATTGTTTAGCAGCAGGAGCATAGTTTAAAAGGGTTTCCATGTATGCTCGATATGCATAGGTATTATTAGGTGGTGATACAAGTTTTTGGTTTAAATAAACATCAAGTTGACTAAAAAGTGAATGCAGCCAATTATTTACAGGTGCTACTATTGTAGTAGATACCAAGTTAGTTGAATCTTGATTTAATACTTTTCCCTTTATGTGGAGTAATGTATGAGACAAATCTATGTAGTCATCGCCTGTCCCAGGAACTTGAAACTCGATAGGTCCATCATCACCAAGAGATGAAATTGGTTTATAATGAATCCACAATCCATTTTCAATGCTAGTTTGTGTAGACGGTAGTGCAAACAAATCCAATTCTGACTTAACGCACTCGCAAGAATGATTATGAAGGAAAGACATATTTAATTTGAAAATATATCTTTGTTATTTTTTGGTTTTAGACCAAGTTTTTTCGCAGCTTTCACTTTAGCAGTTAATGGTGGAATGAACGAGGTCAATCGTTTTCTTTTAGTTTTATACCCAGATCCTGTCATGTTAAATTGATCAATTTTCTCATCAGCCTTTCGTTTTAAATTCGTACTAACTTGCTTTAGACGATCTTTTATTGAGGCTTCCATAGGACGCGCTTGAACCATATCCGATAAAAGTCCTACTCCAGCGCTTAATGCCTCCTTACCAATCACTCGAGCACCACTTGAAAGTAAAGGTAAAACTGATCTAAATAACCCCCCTAAGAAGCTCCCAATACCATGACCGCGTTGGTATGGTGCACCCTTATAAATTACTCCAACTCCTGACCCAGCTTGATGTGTATAATAATTTTCATATGGACATTTATGATGATCACGAAGGGAATTCATTATTATAATTTTCGGAAATGTAGTTTAAGACACACGGTTCCAAACTGGAATGGTATTTTTTGTCCTGTGCTCGATCTTATAACTATTTCCAGCGTATCGAACTCTCTTCGCATAACAGGTAAGTAGTGAGGTTGAGAGAAAACGTGCATTTTATTTGCACCATAAATGTATTTTGTAGGATCTAATGAAATGACTCTTAGTAAAGGAGTCATAACATCACCCACAATCTGAGGATCGATAATGTCACAATATAGAAAGAGTTGAGATGGTAACCCTAAGTGTAAATTAGCAGGACACTTTCCAAAATTTCTCTCTAGGAGATTTTTATTTGGTTCATAACCTAGTTGTAAACTTAATTTGGGTGATAATGTTACGGATGTTATATTTTTATCCAAAACAGAAATAGACACAAATTTTGTTATTTCATCATAGCGAAATTTCAAGTTCTCTCCGATACCATTTAACACTCTTAAAATATGCTCAACGTTATCATAGTTGGTAGCTGGAATATGTTTTTTGTAGTACACTGTGGATGGTTTATCTTCATTAGGCATTAACATAGATTTTGTAATGTATATAACATTTTCATGATCTTGAACAGTAAACATGGTACATGGATATTGAAACTCGACAACTCCAACCGACCATTCACCTTCTAATTTAATAGCTTTCGGTAATTTCGTTGAAAAATTTGTGGTCTTGTTATCAGGAAAATATTCCATTGAACTATTGCTGAGCAAAGTTAAATAAAAACTTTCTTTATTCATATTTCTTTTAAACTAGAAGCTAAAATCCAACTGTTAAATTTATCTGGATAACCTTTCCACTTCACTAATACTTCTTTTCTGTTACCTGAGTAACGAGTGTCAATTATTTTATCTATTTTATATTGTGAGGTGGGGTTGTAAGTGATTTTCTGTAATTCTCTTTCATAAAAAGTACCAACTATTGGTTCATTTTGTAAATCTGTTATTGTATAAACAACCCATGGAGATCTATCAATTATTGAAGATATAATAAATATTTCATCACTCCAATTTGATTCATATCCTTTTTGGAAAGCATGTTTATATTTAATTATTCGAACATAATCACCCACATTGAAATTTGGTTTAGGATTTTCTAAAGAAAGTTTGTTTGACCGTCTATCATAAAGATTAGTCCAAACTGTCATAATATTGTTGGAATTTACATCACATGGGCACATCTTAATACTAGAGTGAAAGCTGTGATTGTAAGAGTATATTAAATCTTGTAAAACATCTATATATCTATAAGTATTATTATGAGTGAAATAACGCCACATTTTCATTTTTAGTGTTCTTTGAAATCGTTCAACAATACTGGCCTTAATGTCAGGATTGTTAGTGGTATAGTAATTAATCTTTTTGGATTTAAAGTATTTTTGTACATCTTTTGAAACAAATTCTGTACCTTTATCAGATTGTATGTGAGTAGGTGTTAAATTACTTTCAGTAAATATACTTTCAAAACATTCTTTTGTTGTTTCTGAGTTTTTCTTTTTCATTGGTCTTGCAAAAGCATATTTACTAAATACATCAATAACACAAAGTATATACTTGAAACCATCATTATATTGAGAATAAGTTCGCATATCACTTAAATCAGCTTGCCACAGTTCATTAATATTTGATAGAATGTACCTATTACGCGGGATTTTTTTTCGAATGGGTTTATGTAATGTGTATGTTTCTTGTGATTTTAACCATTCCTTTACTTGCTTTTTATTCATTTTACCCTTCATGGCTTTTGATAATTTATCAATACTACCAAAACCAGCGGGATTAGATGGATCATAATAAATCCTGTTAATTTCTTCTAGTACGGGGTCCATTTTTCCCACTCAAGCCTTTTACGTATTTTAGTTGTAGACTTTTTATCTCTACTGCTCGGTGTAGAAAACTCTTGAAATTCAATCTCAGAGGGTTTGTTCAGATCTTTTGCTTGAAGTTGGTTAATAAACTCACATCTCTTTGGATTTCCAATATAAGTAAGTGGTACTTTAATATCTTTTAATGCTTCAGCAAATCTATCCCAACCTACTGGATCACTTCTTTTTAAGGGTCTTAGTGAATCATTTATTAAATCAACAATATTACTTCCAGGAATTTTTTCATTATCAATTGTGACTGTACCTTCATTATCCCAATGTATTTTACCTCTACTTGTTTCAACTAAGTTTAATAATAACTGTCCTTTTTTATTATAAGTTTTTGGTATTAAACTGAGTATTTGAGCTGGTGTGTAAAGTGGATTTTCAACATTTTCTTTACTTTTGATGGATCGATTCTCCTCCAACAAAGATTCAGCATCAACTGAAGTTTTTAGATCTCTATCTTTATTTTTAAAACCAATTTTAGACTCGTTTGAATCTTCATTAGATGTATCAGAATAAATTGGTAATCTGAGTGGTTGACGATCCTCTTCGGTAAAATGAAGGTATCTTTGCAGTGTTTGTAAATATAACATCCATTTCTTTCGGTCTTCCGTCTTACCATTCATAATATTTTGCATTTCGATATCTAATCGAGATAAACTACTACTCGTATTAACCTTATTTTCTTGTTTTAATTTTTCAATCAATCCAGGTTCGATAAGTATCATTTTCTTTGCATTTTCCATGTTAACTGGCTAGTCCACTCACTAATCCACTCAATATTGCACCTAATATTATTGGTAAGAAAGCCCCTCCTTTTTGTATAATTATATTTTTTCTTAGTTTATGTTTACACTTACGCACTAGTTGACGGAGTATATTTTTGTGTTTATTCAATTTTTGTTTATCTTGATCTTTAAGAGGTACTTTTCCTTGTAAAACGTTATGAATACACTCACAAATACAGTTAATTTCTTCTTCATCACACGTTTTAAGTAATGCTCTTTGATATTTTGGTTTAAGCGTATGCAAAGCGTTTAGCAAATGTTTATGCGTTGTGAGTCGACGATGCATCATTTAGCAATGATTTGAAATGTTTGATTCTTGGTGTATTTAAACTCTTTTGTGGGGACGTAGACTGTGCAGAAACCATTAAATGGGAAGACATTTGTCTTGATACGACAAAAATCATTGGTATTCTGTTTTAAATCTACCATTAAATATCCATGCGCCTCTAGAGTTGCATCCCTGTAGGCATCTTCAATAAATTTTGGGTTATCTGGTGACACTTGTCGTGCTAAATATCTTATTTGAGTTTTATCTCGAGGGTTTTTAAAATATATTATATAACTTGAGTTTAAGGATATGTCTCTTTGCCCTTTACCCTGATGAAATAAATTTTGTGTTAAATAAAATACACTAAGATTCCTGTGATGACTACCTTTTGTAAATATATCCACAATTCTTCCATCGGACTCTCTCATTAGATCATCAATAATAACAAGATGTGGGTTTTCACCGTCAAACATATTAACGTTTGGAATTCCTTGATGGTAGTTAACATTTGGTAAATTATATAAAGGTTGCATTTCATCAAAGCACCATGTGATCTGATTACATATTTCTGTAACTGATTTTATGAAATTTGTTACAAAATTTGACTTCCCACATCCACTTGGCCCCGCCACAATAGCGGTAAACGGATGGATAAAGTGAAACATTACACACGTCTAAAGTTCTAAGGGGTGAAATAAAAAATGAAAGTGTTGGTGTTAACAATTAATATATATTGCAAACATTATATAAAACAGAATGATCTGTATACTATTTCTAACACAATTAGTACATCATAATTTTACAATCAACTCAACCTCAAATAAATGCACACACACACACGCAAATATAAACAACAATTAACTTAAATTATTTACAATAAAACAACGATTAAATATGTAATAAACTCTACGTCATATTATACTATTATCATTATTTTACAATCAATACAAATTTTATTTACATACAGACATACAATTAAAAACTATCAACACTTAACGCAGTTTATAATGACCCCAAGCTAATGTTTCAATATTATTATCTAAAATATGCCTCTTTGTGTCATTATATGATAAAGCAATCTTATTTAATTTTTGTGTAAAAATTGTGTGTTTAATTGATTTAAATCTAAGCATACTATAATATTGCACTTTTTTATTAAATAGAGAAGACTTATAATTATCCATGGTCATCTTTTTAGTGATACATTTATTTACCCCTTTTGCCTTGGCTAGAGTCTTATTCTCTAAGTTAAAAGTGTACATTTTGGATCGTAAACCCACAAATTCTTTCATGATTTTACCATTATTTTCATCTTTAAAAAAACCTAATTTATTTTTATTTAATTTTGGATATTCAAAAATATTATTTGCATCATAAGCTGAGGTATCAAAGTATGATGAAAGGTCAGGTTTTATATCAGAGTAAAAATCATCTGTAAATATATGATAAATTAAACTATCCGTATCTGTATACAATAATTTGATTTTACTAAACTTTTTAACCATATAGTTATAATGAAAATCATACATTAATGTTTTTGAAATATCTAAAATGCAAAACCCTAAATAAATTGGTTTGTTATATATTAACTTTGTTTTTCGCAACTGAACCGCAACTACGTTTTCCGAAAATACTGAAAGACTATGAAATTGTGGTTTAGCGATTAGATCTTGAACACCTAAAGCTTTGCCCTGGTTCTCCCAGTGTGTAACTAATTTTATGTTAACCCTTTTTTCAATATTCTCCATAGTCTTTACGAAGACTGAATTATTCATTAATTTATAAAAATCTTTTTCGAAATCTGATTTTGCTAACGTTTTTAATTTTGTGTTTAGATCTATGTACATCTTCAACCAGCGAGACTGTTTAAATTTTAAAACTCTATGAATTTTAGTTAATTTAACCCCCATTTCTATGCACTGCTTTAAATTTCTGTAATGAATTACATATTTATCTTTATTATTTAAATTTGGGACTAGTTTATTTTCATTAATATTGTCTGCACAAATGTTTTCGGGGCATAAAGGAAAGTCCGAATGTAAATCATGAAGTTCATCTGGATATTCCAAATCAACTTCTAAAATAAAACCGAAGTTCGATGTCTCAGACACATTAAATTCTGTATTCGGATTTACCCATTCGAATCCACCAGTAGGAAGACATTGAGACATAGCCCAACCATATAAATTGTTGGCATCAAAATATGTGATATATGAATTTGGTTTCCCTACATCATAATCCCCCATATATTTGTTATTAGCTCTAGCATAACGATTACTACATTGAGATACACCACCCCTGATACCTGATCTAATAAATGCAATTTTCTCATAATCTGTTAAAAGTTCTAATTCTATTTTTGTATATTTTAACATTGCTTCCCAACTTAAACCGGGTGCTGTGTAATAATGGGCAGGGTCTAAATCATAAGTATTAATACATAACTTTCTAAAGTTTTCAAATACATCGGTTAAAAGTAAATCGTCTGTTTTTCAATACAGGTTTGAATAATCTAGCATATTACAACACCCAAAGTGTTCCCAAACATCTTTAGCATGATTGTAATCATCATTTGAAATATGGGAATCTGTGAGCGAGCTATAAAAAAATTTTTGTTCGGGGAGCGATGTTAGGCTTAAACTATCATAATTAGTCATAAGTTCATATGGATAAACGCCTTTCCGTTTTAAACGAAAGAAATCTTCATCATTAGGATAATTTCTACGTAATTCTTGAAATTGATCATTACTGAGATTTTTGGCCAATTCTTCTAATTTACATGATAAAAACTTAAATGAATCTATGAATCTTAATATAATTTCGTGGTTATTCATTTTTAATTTTTTGGAAAAGGATATATATTTTTCTTTATTTTGAGGGATAACTTCGACTTCACCATCACAAAAGTTTAACGCGTGAACAATAAAATGAGCATCATAGTGACTAAGGTTGTGTAAAAATATTGGTATATAACGAGGTTTTCTGAACTTCGAGCTACATGATTCGTGAGCAACACCTATAAAACTACCGGTGTACCAATCAAAATCATAAAAATGTTCTGCTAACTCTGTTTCACAAATATGACAAATGGTTGCATTTGAAATTTGGTTTTTGTCTTCATTTGTTAGCGGAAGTGGAGGATATTTTTGAAGTCTATTTATTTCTTTGAGATTGTTAGATAAACTTTCCATAAACACTTGTGCACAGTTGGGTCCGCAATACGTTACATATTTTGATAATTTATCATCATATGAACATTTAATATAATAACCAAAACTATGTATTTCATGTTTCTGAATATTGTGTGTGAAAGGTTTGGAAGGATCGTTAGACCATGATTCTATTGGTTTTAAAAATGCTTCAAAATCAGCATAAACTACGAATGGTATCTTCAACTTTTTTTCATAACTATCAAATTTAATTTTATCATTTGAAATAGGTTGACCAAACCAATTCTTTTTTTTAAAATTTCACTGTTTGGTAATTCTGTACAAATGTGGGCACAATCGTATTGTTCATGGTTATTTAAACTTTCCTTAGATGGAAAGTGAAGTAGACATGCTTCGCAAATGTACATGATGTGACCGTCTTTTGAAATTTGTTTACTAACTAACCGCGATAAATTTTTTATGTAACAATAATGATTTTTTGTATCCTTGGAAAAAAATAATAAATTGATATGTCTATCTTTACGACACTTTGTTAAAAATAATGGACCTACTATAGAATTACATCGTTTTTCTTTATTATATTCTAACCCAAAAACATTAATACTAATATCATTTAATTTCTCTACTTTTGCTATGTCAGAAATTTTAACTGGAAAGGAAATACCATCAAATTTAAGTTTATTTGCATGTTTAACGTACGATGATACACGATCCGCGTTTTTGTTTACGGGATATAACGCCGAGAGTAACGCCCATTTAAAACAAAAATAATCCTTGCTTTTTACATTTATAACAGCCTTTTTTAATTTTATGTCACGAGGAAGATCTATGTATGAAGTACCGCGTAGGGGGTTAAATTTATTAACATTCATGTCTATAGATTTTATGTTTTTTAGACTCCATCCACTATCTTTTTTTTCAAATGCACTAATTTTAGTAGTAATTGTATCATTTAAAGATGAAAAAAAAAATATTTAAGTCATCTCCTTGACAAATAATATAGTTAAGCGTTTGAAAATCGAACGTATCATGAATATCTTTAGTTTGTTGAACAAAATCAGCATGCAATATGAAGTTTACTTTAAAAATTATGTGTTGATGAATACACTCTTGTATTAAAAATAAAATATCATCTTTAATAGAATTTAAAAATAGTTCAGGAGTTTCAAAATTTACCAATGTCGAACTATCTACTCTACTCTTGATTTTATAAGTTAAAATCCTATTTCCAAAAGCAGATTCAATAACACTAACGTTTGATAAAGAATTATGTGAATTTAAAAGATTATTTTTGTGAACATTACTTTTAAAATGATTAGCTAAATACCGTTTCTTGATAAATATATGACACGTTAGACATTCCACTTGATCATCGTTACTGATACTGTTCCCTGCAGAGGTAGGCGCTTCTGCTTCCGTTGTTGGTTTTTTGATGATCTTGGGTTCTTTGCTGCTCGTTCGCTTCGTTCCTCTTCCAAGTTGTAGTGGTTGACTACTAAAATGTTTAAATTTATTAAAAACTGTACAAGACATTGTGTAAATTATGATCGAAATGAATGTTTATTTTACTTACTTATACTGTGTTTCAACCATCGCACAGTGATTATACAACTCATCATCATACGATGAATCGAACAGTTGATCCTTCTCCATTTCATCACAAACTTTAGACAACTCCTGATTTAATTCGCTGTTGAATAGTTCCGTATTCTCTTCCATGGTTGTGGAGAAGAAAGCGCTGGTGCACACTTCACTGAAGTTTGCCATCCTTATAGTAAAGAAGAAAATAGGTAGCAGAGTAAGTAACAGTTCAGTGTTGGTAGACCAACTGATACCCAAATTTCAAATAATGTCCGATATTTAAGTTTAACAAAGGATTAGAAATAGAATATAATGAGTACACGGAAGTAATTTAAGTAAACAGAATCACATTCACTAATGATCAGCTAATGACTGTCATTGTTAAAAAAGTATTTTTTAACTTTTTCACTTTCTGCTATTGTCTTTGTAATATTGTATACGAGGGCGTTTGTGTTGTCGTAGATGCTATCCTTATTAGTCTTTACGTAATATTTAATCCTCGTGGAAGCATGTTTCCAATGATCAGTAGTTGGAATCTTGGATAGCTTCTTCATATCGTACATTTCAATTTTGATGAGATGCGTCGCTTGGTCTCCGTCGTCAGAATTAGTAGAAATGTATGATACACCATCTCTAGCGGCTCGTGCTACGGTTGATGATAACAGCTTCCTCTTTTTTATTTTTGATTCAGCTTCAAAAAAATGATCAATCGATTGCGATTTTCTTTTTCCACCATCGCATGCGTTATTATTAATGACGATGTCATCACTCTCTTCTTGAGGGGAGAGTGGCGAGTAGTAATACTGTTTATAGGTATTTTCATCGAAGCTCAATGATTTCTGCAACAACACAGTTATCATGTTAATATCAATTTGTTAACACTTAATCATAAAAGTTAAAAAAGCTAAAGTTACAACCTATTAAAGTCCACTGCTGAACATAGGCCTCCTCTCATTTCTGAGAGGGTTTTAGGGCTACGCTGAGCACGTGGTAAATCAGCACTTAAAATTGTAATTAACAATTTAATTGGTGCCGGCGGGGATCGAACCCGGGTCGCGTACTGTGAATTTTACATTTTGCGCTAACCATCTGAGCTACCACGGCTTAACCATATACACACACATAATATTTAAATATAATTTGTTAACACTAAATCATACACACGTAAGAAAATAACAGAAAGAAAAGTAAGTTTGTCAATAGAATAAACACTTACATCCATGGCCTTTGATGCGTTGAAGTAACACAAACGTAGTATTGATAGATCCACTGCGGTCAAACGACCATACACTAACTCCATGACTGCAGTTGCTTGGTCTTATATAGTACCAGTGAGTAATAATTCTAATCTAAAGAATTTCTGCAGTAGAATTGATAGTATCTTTATGCGTCAACAAGCTTACCTTACATTCTGTTGCTTATCTCTACATTCCTACGTCCTTCCTGTCGTGTCTTGTTCAGTGTATTGGTGACTCAAATACGATTTGTATAACACAAAGAATGCAATTTAATATTTAGAAATCACTATAATTGATCACTCCTATATTAGTCATTGAGTAGATTGGTACTGTAATAATCTACTAATAGCAGTAATATTATGGATACACTAGATGTACAACAACATCTGAAAAAGATTCACCCCACTCTAGAAAATAATGTTTATGCTGCCAATAAACTACTCATGTACACCCACGTACCAACGTATATAATATGCAATTTGGATACAGATGATAAACCAGGGTCACATTGGGTAGCTTTATATATCGATACGAATGACGTCGGTCAATATTTTGATTCATTCGGACGGGCACCTGTACGATATCATCTAGAGTTTTTTAAAAGAAATTGTAAAAGATGGAACTGGAATGTTGATAGGATTCAGAATGAGTGGACTTCAGTTTGTGGCGAATATTGCTTAATGTATTTGCTATATAAGTTTCAGGGATGTTCAATGCATAGTTTTACGAGTATATTTACAGGGAACACATTGTACAACGATATTTTAGTGGATGAGATGTTTCGCTCCTATTTTATAGATAATAAGTAATAAGATTTTGTATTTTATAAATAAAACTTTTAACAAAATTGGGTAATGTGTTTTATTAATGAGTCAGATTAGTGTAGATAGGAACAAAGGAGTATAATACAATAGCATAAGCCGACCCACACGCCGACGAATAATAGATAATGACGGTAGTCAATCAACAATAGATAAGTAGATAAGGACAATGGAGCGCTAATGACGGTTGAGGCTCGAAGCGGATATCAATTAGATAAGAGTTAATTGATCTGCACATCTCCGGAACCGTACATCCTACGCAAAAATGGACCGCAGATTCGTGATCAGAGCATGCCAAAACCTTTTTTTTTTTTTTTTTTTTTTTTTTTTAGGATCGTGAATCGACGAACGTCGTACTTGTACAACTTCTGACTCAGTGAGCCAGAACTGGTACATCGTAACTACTAATGTGCTTGCAAGTTGTATTTATTTGACGTATAATTCCCATTTTGTTGATAAAAACGTAGAAAAAAAGCGTGAAAAAATTTTCATATTTGAGATGTTGGTATATGAAAAACGTACGTAAAACGTTTTAAATTTATTACATCAAATATACTACTATCGAGGCTGTTACTTGTAAAAATATAGATATGAAAAAGCAAATTAATATTGTATTTATAAAGGAATATTTTTGTGTATAAAGGTAGGATAAGCTTGCCGCAACAAAACAGTAATAAAAATCATTAAAAATAATTAGGACAATATTCAATTGTCTCACAGAGCTACTGTGTTATTATGACAAATGAAAGGGCATACAGAAATGCACGAGTCATGGCGCAGGCGCCGACCACCGCAAACTATGAAAAAGTTTGCGATCAAAAAAACCGGCTTTGTCGCAAACCGCAAAGGTAAAACATAACAAACACTTTAAACCGACGTCAATAGCTAATATCAATCATATTTCTCTAACAATACGGACGGAATATTAAGGATAATAAATTTTCAAATGCAAAACATAATGTATGCAAATTTTTTGTACAGTTGATCATTCATTGTATTTTAAGCTTAATTACAACAGCATAAATATTAAGTTGAGTTTCGAATGGAAATAAATCCCGGGTATCCATAACGCATATTTAGTTAAACAAATACTGTCGTGTCATAGAGAACAAAAAATATAATTAGCTTTTTTCATACGGTTATTAGTATCAAATATTAGTAACAACTAATATTTACTCTGCGGTCGGTTTCTTAGATTTTTTGTTCTTAACTAAGTATACCGACAAACAAATACTAACTTTCTTTCTTGTGATTACCGTTTGCGGATTAGAATAGGCTAACTAGTTCATTTTACTCGAAAACAATATTTAATTAACAAAATGTAATATTATGCCTTAGGGTAAGTTAATAAATTTTCTATTGATCTTTTATTTTTGCAAAAATAAGTGATATTCATTCTGTAAATACTAGGAGCAGACACAAGCTAGTAGTACCAGTTACTCGACTCCACCGAGTCAGTAATTCATTCTTGGGGTGATGTATACGCTTTTACAACAAAATCCCGGAAAATATACAAAATTTGTCATACGCAAAGTTCAAAAATGTTATTAAAATAAGATTGTATAAAAAGGGTTATTATAATATTAAGGAATTTATGGATGATAATAACCCCTGGGAAGGGTGATCGCTACCAAGCTATTTCTAATTTGTCTTGTGTTGTTAATTGTAAACATGATTGTAAGCTATTATTGGAAAAAAAATAGTTCCGCTGGGTTTCTTGCCGGTTCTTCCCAGGACAGAGGTTTTTTTTGCGAACCAGTGGTAAATTAAAAAAGTGACTTTCAATAAGTATTGTTATCATCTACATTGAATAAAAAAGGTTCTGTTTCTGTTTCTGATTGCCCCTTTTGACGTCCCAAAGGTTATGAGACATAACCACCCAAAAAGAATCTATGGGTAATGTTTGAATCATCTCATGACTTCCGATAACGGGCGCCCTCAGTTTGCTCCGAGCAGTTATTGTCTTGAGAGGAATTTTGCCCCCCCCCCCTGAATAGGTACGCAGAGCTGCCTGGGCACCCACGCTCCGGATTGGAGTAACTTGGTCGTAGATGCTCAGCGAGGGATTCTTCAGGGGTGCTGGTACCCTCCTGGAATTGGGCCTCCGGCCACCTACACTCAAACGAAACGCGGAAGCAGAGCTTCCACTTCAAGCCGGTATTCAGTGAGGTCGTGGTACCACCCCGATTTGAGCCGGCCCGTACGTGCAACAGCAAAGCTGCCGCTTGGCTCTAAATATTAATATTTACTAATATTAGTATTTATTAGGTTCTCCTCTAGAAAGGTCAAATTCTTAAACTACTGGTAGACCCGACGAGCGAGATGCGACGTTCATAAATAAATTTTTGAAATAGAATTATTAAAAATTGAAGGTTGAACTTACAAACCTAGTTTTAAGGTTGACTGCCTCTCTAAGTCTAGAAAACATTTAAAGATAATAATATGTATAATAGATTATTGATTAGTCGGCCCATGTTGGTTACTCTGGTTCTATTACGGATCAGTAACTTGAAGGGGCTATTGGCCGGCTATATAGTTCGAAGCACAGACAACCGGTTTAAAAGAAAGATTCTCAATTTTAAATGAAAGTAATTCCATGGATTTAATCGCGTTTAATTTTAACTTTTAAATTCCTGACTTTTAGGGTGCTTTACAGCACCCATGGTCACGAGGCAACTGAGGTGTTTGACTGCCTGATGTTATACTTAACACTTAACCATTAAGTTTTTTTTTTTCAAAAAATATTAATAATAAAGGGTGTCTCAGCGCTGATTTTAAACTTTAAATACCAATTTCTCGGCAACCGGCGGGGTTAGCGGGAGCGGAGAGGTAGCGTTCGGTAGGTGATTAGTGCGGGCTTTTTAGTCGCTATGTCCCAGTGGTCTTGCGCGCACCGCGCGTACGCAGTAGAGGCGTATTTTTGCAACGAGTTTTCGCTGAGGGAAGCACAGCGCAAGTTTTGTAATCGCTATGAAATCCGCCGTTTAAGTGATGCCCTGAGTATTCAGTTAATTAAGTCGTGGGTAAAAAAGTTCAGAGCGACAGGATGTTTAATGAAACATTCAATTGGCCCTCGAATTAGACCTGTTCGATCGATTGAAAACATCGAGCGCGTCGCCGCTGCGGTCGCGGAGCATCCACGACGATCAGTTAGAAAACATGCTGCCTCTTTGAATCTTCATCGTTCAAGTATTCAACGAATTTTGGCCTTAGACTTAAAGTTACATCCCTATAAAATCCAAATAGTTCAAAAAATCAAACCAGAAGACTATAAGAAGCGAAAAATTTTCTGTCAGAAGATGTTAGGGTTTTTTCAGAGGAAAATGGGATGTCCACACGCGATGAGTCACACTTTCACCTCGAAGGGTACGTTAATCGCCAAAATTGCCGTTACTGGTCACCCAGCAATCCAAAACAAAAACATCAGAAGGCATTACACAGCCCCAAAGTTACTGTATGTTGCGCAATATCGGCGAAGAAAATCATCGGGCCATTTTTCTTCGAGAATGATCGAGGTGCAACGGTTACAGTGACGAGCGAGCGGTATATCGACATGATTAATAACTTTTTTGTACCGCAGCTGCAAGAAGAGGATGTTGATGAGTCCGGTGTATGGTTTCAGCAAGATGGGGCCACAGCCCACACAGCTAGGGTCTCCATGGACACACTAAAAGCGTTGTTTCCGGGAAAAATCATAAGCCGCTTTGGAGACATATTGTGGCCACCCAGATCTCCCGACTTAACCCCAGCTGACTTTTTTTTATGGGGTTATCTTAAAGCAAGAGTTTTTGATACCCTTCTTATGAATTTAGAGCAGCTGAAGACTAAAATAACGTCAGAAGTGAGGGCCATATCAATTGACGTTCTGCAGCGTGTTTCTGCAAATTCGTTAGTCCGCTTTGAAGAGTGCATTCGTCGTGATGGAAGACATCTGGACGGTGTAATATTCCGTACATAAAATTCGCACTAATGTACTATAATTTACTACAATTAAAATATTATAAACACAATTGTTTTTTTTTATATAAGTATTCAAAGTTTAAAATCGGCGCTGAGACACCCTTTATAATATCCACAAACTGAAGGATAATAACGGTCTAACCATAACCCCTTCCGAACGTAGGGATTTAAAAATTAAAATTAAACGCGATAACATTCGTAGGTATAACTTAATTAGTATCATTTAATGTGTAGTGTTATAGTGTAAATAGCAGCTTATCTGCTTGTTTCGTAACTTTCGGTAACGAGGCATTCCATCTTAATCCTCAGAGGTGACAACGCATCTACGTTTTGATTCTTAATCGAGGGTAAATGTGTGCGTCCTTTGTCACCATTATTATACAAAAAAAAGAAAACGTTAAGGTTCTCAAATGGCGGCATCAAACTGATAAAAGTATACGGCGGTTGTTTGCTAGATGGAGCGACAATCTGGCAAGAAATACTTACCGGTATCCGATGGACCCAGGCGGGTTTTGTAGCTTTCCTTGCAGGAGGCCTTTCTTCAGCTGTGGATTTTAATGGGCTATGATGATGATGAACATGGTGAAAATTTTATATAACCTACCAAAAGATAAGAAAAATTTTAAAACCTTTTTAAAAAAAACTTGTTTAAATTTAATCGTGCACAAGATAGGAACGGTAGGTTTGTCTTTTTTTTCAGATTTGTTTTATCAACACAGTTTGGGTAAACAAGGTGATTAAGCGTGATTATGGTGTGCGGGTTCGATACCTGATTATAGACATTTTCGGTTTATGATTTGGCGGTTACGGATCGAATATCAGCGTGTAAATATAATTAATGGCGTTGGGACGTTTGTTTTTGGCATTTGAAAGTAATTTCTGATACCTTGTTAAGTTGTTAGCAGCATAAATGGAAGCTATTCTTAGATATTTGTATTTATTTTACGAATATAAACGATTCGAACGAAAATATTCTATATTTATTAATTATTTAATATTCTATATTTTAGAATATTTTTATATTCTAAAATATAGAATATTTATAGAATAAGGGTAACAAATGAGCACACAGTCCACCAGATGATAAGTGGATACTGTGGCCCATAGGCATCTACAATGCAGTTGCCACCCCGAAGAACTAGGATGGAATGCCCTGTTTCCAGTATAAAGGGTATCCGGTTTTCTACACTCAACATACGAAACTCAGCAGCATTAAGGTGCTATTCGCTGGTATTCTGTGAGAGCGTGGTCCTGCCCCGGTCGAGTCGACCCATTCGTGCTGCAACCATGATATAGCTGCAGTGTGGCTCTACCACGTAAAATAATCCAAAATTTCTAGTTGTAATTTTTTATATATATATATAAAAAACTTAATGACAACTAAACTTGCAGTTGACCTAAAGTAAAAGCACGAGACTTAACTGCATCTTAAAATTGAGTTTAGTTCAAACACTCAAGTTTTTGGACATAAGTTTGTTAAACTAAGTTGTTTTTGGTAAATGACCACTGCATTCTTTCACAGCTCTTATATTGTGAAAGGGTTATATAATTTAAAAATAATAATATAACCCTTTCACAATATAAGAGCTGTGGTAGCACAGATTATTAACGCTCGCTGTAAATTTCACAGTACGCGAGTAACCCGGGTTCGATCCCCGCCGGCACCAATGAAATTGTTAATTGCAATTTTAAGAGCTGATTTACCACGTGCTCGGTGGTGAAGGAAATAGTGAGGAAACCTGCATGTCTGAGAAATAAGAAAAAAAATTCAAAGACAAGTGCAGTTCGCCAACAACAATTGGGGCAGCGCGGCGACACTTCCATGTCCTAAAACCCTCTCAGTAATGAGCGGAGGCCTGTGCCCAGCAGTGGGACGTATATAGGCAAGTGTCCAAATAGTCCGTTGTTAGAGCCTACAGAAATTCCCGTGTGCCTTATTATTTAAATTTCTGTGGTAGAGCTCTTTTGTCCTTTAGTTACTTGATTGACCGATGAAGAGCTATCGTATCACAGAACCATCTATGCAAACATGGCTGTAGTTTCCGAGCTATAACAAAGTGACCATAACTGGTTGAATATATTACCCTCACGTACTATATAACACTATCATTTTAAAATTAAAATACTTATAATAAAACAGGTAAATTAAATTACAACTGTTGAACATACCCCTCCTTCGTAGATAGCCTTATAGGGGGAAGTTTGTTATAGTTACCATGCTTTGCAGGTGGGTGCCATCCTTGGTGACCTTTTTATTATCTTAAATCGTTACCAGGAAGATGATGCTGCCCATCTCCTGGTTCTTACCTCCAGTCGCCTCATGAAAAAACTACGTGATGATGTAATAATAATAATAATGTCGACCCGGGCTCGAACCAAGGACCTCATGATCACAACCACTAGACCAACTAGGCAGTCATGATATAAGATAGTGATATAAAATAATTTATCGAATATCCGTTACTCTCACCGAAATTTTTAACTTTTTGAAATTAGATAAAATTGTGTGATCTAAATAAATTGAATAACATATAGGTATAATAGATAAAAATATGGAACACCGTAAAAAAATTAAGCGGTAAGAAGCTAAAAAGTGAAGACTAGATAAAAAATATTTTACTACAAAAATGGACGCCGCAAAAAATGGAATGGTTATTTTTGGCGCCATTTTTATTTTTTTTCATTTCTAAGCGCAGATTGAGTAATATTGTAAAAACCAATAGAGGGCGTGAATAAAAAAAAGAAACTCTTTGATTTGATGTACGTTCAGAGTAACAGCGATCAGAGACAATACAAAGTTTTTTAAAAAGAACTTTGCTGTATGATAATTTATTGTCTTGTTAAAACTTTTTTGTGTAAAATTAAAAAAAAATAACGAAGAAAAGTAATTTTAAATCATCTTTAAATTTATAGTATCATCACCATAAAGGTTTTTAGCCTCAAACTAAACATCCTATATTAAATAGTTAAGTTAGGCTAGTATTATAGTATAAAGGATATCTAAAAGATATATTTGTGTAGGTTGGTACCTACCTAATAGCCACACTTACATTAAATACCTAAATTAAACTTGGTATAGGGCAAATTTCAAATATGTCTAATGATCCATAGGATCTAAAACTCACCTTTCTTGTTCATTATGTAAATGATTCTACGATGTATGTAAACTATTAGTAATCATATTAAAATTATACTTTTCGATTTTGGTATATTAGCACGTTTAAGCTATAAAAACATAACTGGTCAATCGAACAGTGTTCGACGGTAGAAAAAAAATAATTATCGCCAGGTTCGCCCACCTATTTAGAAAAACTTTGAATCAAAAATATTATCAAATTTTTAGTATTTTAATTATGTATGTTTGTATATCGTCGGCAACCCGTTTCCCGCTGCGCTCTTACAACGAGCCTACACTCGCGACCTACACTCAGAAGCGAGGGATCGCCATAAATTTAAAGTGTATTGAGTTATTATTTTAACAACCATTAAGTCCATAGCGTGGATTAAGGGATTCAGAGGCTTTGAAAGTCAGACTTTAGGTGTAACCAAACATTAGGAGTTAATGGATAAGAGTAAAAATCGTACGAAAGTTTATTAAAGCTTTTTTCAGTTCAAAAAACTCACAGTCTTCTTTTTTTTGTAGCTTAACAATCCACTAGTTCATAGGAGGGGATATTTTTCATAGTTGCCAAACTTGGGAGGCTGGCTTTCAACCGGCTTTTTTCTTATCTTGTTGTTATCAGTATGATGCTGCTACCCGTCTCTCGTTTTATTTCACTCAGTAGAATCTTACGAGATCTTAGCACTTATCCTGAGTGGCACTCCTATTTGGAATATTTCATACCAAACAAGTTTTTTATGCTGGATAGTAAGTACTTATCTGCATTTTTAACAATTTCTTTTTTATATAATGTTATATTAATTTGCCAGTACCCACCAAATTTTGAAAAGAAATTACATCTAAAAATAAATGTCTTTCTTTTTACATTTGGCTGAACATCTGATTAGCCATTATTTCATAATAGTTACGCTACGGCACTAAAGAATAATCAAAATAAGGTATAGATTAACAAATAAGATACTTATAAGTAATAAAGATACAGTAAAAAAGTGATTATGGCGTTAAAATTGGGGCGAACAATATAGCACCAACGGCGGCTGATTTAATTGGGTTTGGCGAAAAGACCTGGTGAGAGGAAGGCGCGCATTCCCCTCAAAGAGTATGCGGCGCACAAAAACAGACGGTACAAATTCAACTAAATGAAAGCTGCAGGAAATTAGCAGGTGATTCTCGTTGGACCTGGTCTACTCGAGTGAGCTATGCACTGTAAGCTCAAAATGCTTAACGTCCTTTTTGAGTGCATCATAGTGCATGCTTCTGATATCAATGGGTCCGTAGGGTATTTTACTCCATGTAAAAAAATAAAAAATATATATTTATGATATAGTTTTGTAAAAAGTGAACGAGAAATATTGATTTCTGTTCATAGAATGCATTATAAATTTTATAATAAAATTTTAAGAATAATTTTTTTACCTGATTTTTTACCAAATCTCCTAAACGCTATCCGCTATATTAGATTTCGTCGTGACGTCTCTGAGTAAGAAAACTGGTTAATGTGCTGTTTTTTATTTTGAAAATTTTCAAGTTATCATTACGGTTATTATAGAGTTTTATTCCGAATTTTATTGAAAAGGCATTCACACACACTCGAATCCATAACTTCCGCAGCGTTTTTATGCTCGTATTTTTACATTCAGGCACAACACAACAATGATAAAGAGGATAACTCATTATTAAACACCCAAAAATAATTTATTCCTTAAAAAAATCCTTAAAATCCGCAAAATCTTAGAGAAGTGACGTCACAAGCTTAGCATGTCGGCTGGCGTTTTGGCGTGCAAGTTTAAAACGATAATTTAAAGATTTTTTTGGCACTATTAGGTTTTAAAGAAATTATATAAAAATTATGGTGGTTCATTATCACTTTAGGTTTCATTTAAAACACTATTTGAAAAAGGGTTTAATACCCTATTGTTTTCCATTGGGTATACCATGTTATTGTATCCTAATACCATCCAACCAACATCCAACTTTAAAAAAAATAACAAAATACCTAAGTAGATTCTTTCACCGTCGTTTTACAGCCAGAGGAACCTCATTTCGAAACGTTAGTAGATAAGAAATAATGGCATTTTTAAAACGAAATTTTATATTGCGTCGAATTATTAATAATTATTACATTTTAAATATGTTTGAGATCTGTGGACCTTTACTACTGGTGAAGGACCGCGCTCTTACAGATGACGAGATAATTAGGTGACATGAGAGTGAGGGAATAGAGAGTGCGCCAGTGCTTACGAGGGCAAGCATATGCGCACTCACTATTCCTTACTCGTGTACTATAATCCTGTCCTGCACAGACGGCTTGTCTCCGTTGAGATTTTCGCCGTGAACGAAATTTAGTCTGGAGGACATTATTATTGCTATATCATTAGGCTGAATGTGTGTTAGTATGCTTACTTCTTTCACAAATGAAAAAAAACAGTACCTACAATTCACGTCGGTATATTTTAAGCGTAGGCAGAGAATTTGTCTACGATTCTAAGTCCATGCTACAATTACATAATCTATGACGAGCCAATCACCAATTGATGATTTATGGCGCGAAGGTTATTCCGGCGGATGTTTGTTTAATCGATTACAGGCTATTATGACGGTAGCCTTGTTCGAGTGTCGGCGCCTGATGGTGCACTGATTGGGCCATTTTATTTGCTTTTCGGGAATCGGGGTTTATTATTTGATGGAGGATATTAATGGGAGCGAATTTCGGTGTAATACTTTATCACGGATATGGTTCTAGAATTGTTTCGAAGAACTATGTAGCATTTGTACCTACATGATATGTTATAGATTTTAAAATAGACTAAAGAACTGCCCTGGCTTCGCCTGGGTATCTGGTATCTATAATATAATAATGCCACATTAGGCAATATCTAGATTTAATATTTAAGATAATTAAAAATATTTTACCTTAAAAAATTGTTTTCGTAAATTTTCGATGATATTCGAATAAAATATAACCTAGAACGCTCCTGGTAAATTTCATTATAATCGGTTCAGCCAATCCCATGATTAACTCGAACAGGCTGACAAACAAAATTTAATGGCATGCGAATCTTAATGGCATGCGAATATCGACCATATATATATATATAAACTTAACAAAAGACAGTTCCATTTTATTCATATGTTTAAATAAGAAGTTTTAATTACTTCGGTAGTTTAAAATGACTCAAGTTTTTAAGTTAGTCAAAAACAGAAACAGAAACTTTTTATTCAATATAGATCATAAATCTGTGATCTGGTGCTAAAAGGGTCAAAGTAAGTTAGGGATTATTATCATCTATAAATTCCTTAATATTATACAAACTTAGTTTAATTAAGTTTTTGAACTGTTTGTAGGTCAAATTTTGTATATTTTCTGGGATTTTGTTGTAAACGCGTATACATCGCCCCAAGAATGAATTACTGACTCGGTGGAGTCGAGTAACTGGTACTACTAGCTTGTGTCTGTTCCTGGTATTTACAGAATGAATACCACTTAATTTAGTAAAACTACTTTTATTTTTTTGTACGTAAAGAATCCACTGCGTGTCGTAAGGGAACTAAAACAGGTGATGACCGCAGTATATTCATATTAAGGGCTCTAATAAAAAAAAACGACTGCAATCCTGATAAGCATGAAAACTATGGCAAATTTTCTCTCCGAAAGCAATCTATTATCTCTAATTTAATATTTTCTTCAATCTCTTTATAGAATAAGGGTTACAAACGAGAACACTGCCCACCTGATGGTAAGTGGATACTGTGGCCCATAGACATCTACATCTGTACTAAGAATACAAATGCAGATGCGTTGCCGCCCCTGAGGACTTACATGGAATGCATTGGTGCAGTAAAAACAGTTCTCTACAATCATCATACGAAACACAGCATCAATGAGTTTCTATTATACATTCGTGCTGCAACCACAATACAGCCGCAACTTGGCTCTACCTAATACCTGCTAATAACAGTGAAGTCATCATTTCTATAAGTGAACATCAAAAAGCCGAATTATTTAGTAAAAGACAATGTAGATGTGTTGCCACAACCACGGCGCTGCTATTTCGTGAGTGCCTCATATTTATCGATCAGTTAGTTGGACATCTTCTGTTCCATCATGACTTCATCATCATTATAACAGCCTGTCAAATTCCACTGCTGAATATAATAGACCTCCTTTAGATCGCCTAACGATATTTGCCATAGTTGCCACGTTTTTCAGGCGGATTGTTAACCGCAGTTATTTATTTTTAGCTGTTATGAGAAAGACTTTGCCACCTGGCTTGTTGTTTCCCTCTGTTACTTCCTACGATGCCCACGGGATCATGTGCTGCAGTGAATATCCTTACACCGCCACTACACGGCAGACTTTCGTGACTTACATTTGAATACGCAATGTAAATTGGAATATAATTAGCAGGGTCAGAAGTCACGGTAAGTGACCGTGCCTTATGGGAAAGGCGATAGTAAGCGAAGATGCATGGACGGTCCGACAGGTGGCGCATTTCCCACGATGCCAATTATGCGCCCAATACTCCGTCAGTACGTGCTATACGAAAGTATGTACACGTGGAGGTAATACTGGATAATGTTTTAATATTAAAGCCTGTCAAAAGTCCACTGCTGAGCATAGATCTTCTCAATAGATTGCATCAATATTTATTTTACAAAAGAAATGTTTGTCTTACTATGATTTGTAAATTTTGACCAAGCTACCAGAAGAATAACAGTGCTGTGGCGGTTTTGCTTTAAGACAGTGACAGTGACAGTTCCGTTTCTGAAGCCCAACATTATTTGTTAATATAATTGTTTTCAGGTATACCTCAAAACATGAAAACTAAGTTGTACAACCAGTGCATGTTGCCAGTGATGACCTACGGAACCGAGACGTGGTCCTTTACTGCTGGCCGTATGAGGACGCTCAAAGTCGCTCAGCGAGCTATGGATAGGGCTATGCTGGGAGTTTCTCTGCGTGATAAACTTAGAAATGAGGATATCCGCAGTAAAACCGGAGTGATCGACATAGCCCAACGGATTAGTAATCTGAAGTGGCAGTGGGCCGGCCATATAGCTCGAAGAACCGATAACCGTTAGGGAAAAAGGTTCTCTAGTGGCAGCCTCGTACCGGTAGGCGAAGAGTAGGGTGACTCACCACTATATGGAGTGACGACCTAGTAAGACATGCAGTAAGTCGATGGATGCAGGTGGCTCAGGACCGTGCTTTGTGGCATACCTTGGGGGAGGCTTATGTTTAGCAGTTGACTTGTGAAGGGCTGTAATGATGATGATGATGATGATTAATTGTTTTAATATTTTCCTTTGTGTTAAATTTATTGTGCTGTATTGAGTAATGGTTACGAATAAATATTTTTAAGTTTTAATTTTATATTCCTTTGCTCACTCCATAGAATTAAAAAAAAAACTTTTAAATAATAAAGTATTTTGTTTCGATAATAATTGATGTTTGATTCCATTATATCGTATAAATGTATCATAATCAGTTTCTTTTATAAATAAAAGAATCGTAATAATGCTATCAACATTACTTTACTTTACTCCCAATAACCACTACAGGCAGGACTGTACTCGGATAATATATTTAAGGCCATGATTTTTTGACTTCTATATCTTTTTATCTAAATTCAATCAAACTAATGTCTTTTTTATATTTATATCTTATTTTAGGTTCCAAAACATTATCGTAATGAAAAAGCGTAACGCACTGACAATTCCCACCAGATCGACAAAATTGTACTACTAGTCTGGGTGGATTTGACTTCACAACTTTAGATGCATAACAATAAAATGAGTTTCTATAGCTTATGGATGTAAGTATTTCGTCCAGGTGTACACTGGTGTCAGCGTGCCTTACCGTTTATATGTTAATGTCACGATGGTCACCCACCATAGCGTCGGTCTTACGCGTTTCATTGCCCTATCCTAAACGATCCTATCGAGTGACAGATGCGTCGTTTTTATTCGAAGCAACTTTGGATCCACCCCTCCAGTCAAGCTGCTTTTTTATCTTCAAATCTATATAACTCATAACGTCATTATGATTATTAATAACTTTTCATATTAAGGTGTAGCAGCGGTGTAAGAATATTCACAACGCATTTCCACGTGGGTGTCGTACGAAGCGACACAGGCAAGTAAACTAGGAGATGGGTAAGGAGTTATCATACGTGGTAGAGCCATGCTATATATATTATTAGTATAGTTGTAGCACGAATGGGTCAGCTCTATCGGGGAAGGACCACGTTCTCACAGAATACCAGCGTAAAATATCAGCTTTCAAGCTCAGCAAGAGTATACCTTGAAAATGAATCGAAGTTTTGGGGGCGTGGCTTATTCCTTTGTCGGTGAAGCTAACGGACGACCGAGGTAGTGTCTAAATGAAAGTGGTGCAATGACTTCATAGTACGCAAATTATGAGGTAGCCAAACCAAGCAAGCGCTCGGAAAAAAAACTACGTAAGCGCCAAACAACATTTTTATTTATTTTAACAAAACTTCTTCATGGATTAAAAAACTGGTTTAGGAGAACTTAGATATGATTATTATTTACAATGCCTTAAAAATAATTCCATGAATTTATTCGTAAAAATATTGTGGTGTCATGGAGACATGTAAATAATTAGAGCCTACTTTTCAATTTTTTCTATCGAGAAAATTACATGATATCGTGTTTTCCTTTTATGCAATCCAACGTCATATAGTCAAAAATCATATACCTACCAAAGTTTTGGTTTGTAATCTATAAAACTTAAACAATGATGTTAAATAGAAAAACTACCAAACTTTCGAGGTATCACCTTAATGCTGCTATGTTTCGTATGGTGAGTGTAGAGAACTGGAGATCGTTTTTACGGGAAACTAGGCATTCCATCTTAGTCCTCACGGGTGACAACGCATCTTCATTTTGATTCGTAATCGAGGATAGATGTAGATGTCTATGGGCCACAGCAACCACTTACCATCAGATGGACTGTGTGCTCGATTGTCACCCCACACTACAAAAAAGTCTTTGTAGCACCGATTGCCAATCTGCCTTAAAAGCGTTGCAGTTGTGGCAAATATTGTTAGGCAATCTAAGAGGAGGCATATGTTCAACAGTGGACCTTGATTGTCTATAATAATTATGATATTATGACTGACACTGTCAATATGAGAAACCGACGAAATAACACAGGTGTGATTGTGGCAACACCGCTACATTGCCTTTTACTGAACGATTCTGTTTGTGAAAGTCTATATATGATTGTGGTGCTGGGATTAGTGGTGATGGCGATAGTGCACGTATTTGAGAGCGGAGGGGTGCTCTTCAACCTGGAAAAAAAACACATCATTTTATTTTATTACGGTGATCTAAGCTGATTATTCTTTTTTGACATATTTAATATAATAGATGAGACAAACCTGACATTTTTCTGAATTCCGAATTTATACAGTACGCCCCGGACTAGTACGCTGAAGTGGCAATGGGCCGACCATGTAGCTCAAAGAACCGACGACTGATGGGGAAGAAAGGTTCGCGAGTGGCAGTCTCGTACCGGTAGTCGAAGTACCTATATGATAAGACATTCAGGAAGTCAATAGATGCAGGTGGCTCAGGACCGTGCTTTGTGGCATTCCTTGAGAGATGCCTATGTACAGCAGTGGACTTGTGAAGGGCTGTAATGATGATGATGGTGATGACGGTTCGTGCAGTACTCCAATGACCCTCCTCCCCCAATACAAGATTTGTCTTGCGTATTGGATTGGTAAATCGAGTTTATTCAATATAATTCATAAGAATATGTACTACGTACTAGAAAAGACATCGAAAAAAATTTTGTGCGAAAGTGCGGGGCGCGTGTAAGGCAGCATATATAAACAGAATACCTTTGTTTGATGTAGGTTATGTATATTTGAGCCAACCGGCTCTAACGCATATTACACCCAACCAAGTTTCGACATATCTTCTAAAACGTTGCACATATAACTTCAATCAGTTCACCCGACTATCAGTATTGGCGGCGAAATAAGTCGACACCCTATCAAAGGAGTGTGACCGAATTGGTCAACAAGTAAGTAATGGACATTTATAATGTTTATTTCAGACTATATTTAGCATCCAACTTCTTAGTTCTCGCAATGTTTTTGTAATGTTGCGTCTTATTACTACAAGTACAGCTAAGAGAGGTTGGGACAAATGTTTGGAATTGGAGCTTAGCGGTTTGAAATTTAGATTACATAATTTAAAGATTTTTTTAAACAAAACCTTTTCTACGTGATAAAGCCATGCTGCAGCCATATTAGTAGTATAGTTGTAACTCGAATGCGTCGGCTATACTGAGGAAGGACCAGGCCCTCACGGAATACAAACGTAGAATAGCAGCTTAACGCTGCTGTGTTTCGTATGGTGAGTGTAGAGCACCGGAGACCCTTTTTACTGGAAACTAGGTATACCATCTTAGTCCTCACGGGTGAAAACGTATCGCATTTTGATTCGTAATCGAGGATAGATGTAGATATCAGAGGGCCACAGCAACCACTTACCATCAGGTGGACTATGTGTTCGGTTATCACTCTTATTGAATAAAAAACACGCATACGTCCTAGCTAACCTTTATACGTGGCAGATCCACGTCGCAGTTACGTTATGGATGTAACACGAATTGGTCGGATCAACCGGGGTAGTAAAACGACCGTACGACCGAAACTTGAAGCGACCGTAGCCTAGTGGCAGGGCGCGGAACGCGAACTTAAAAGGTCGCGGGTTCGAATCCACCATTCGACTACTGTCGTGAACCACTCCTAACACAAGCATTTTCAGCTTACCAGGAGTGGTTAAATGGAATATTAGTAATGTTAATTAATAGGATTGCTAATATTTTTAAAATAATAAAAAAAACGCTGTAACAAAATACCAGCATAAAATAGCAGCTTAATGCTGCTGTGTTTCGTATGGTGAGTTTAGAGAACTGGTGACCTTTCTGACTTGAAACGGGGCATTCCATTTTAAATATTTTTAATCGATAATAGATGTAAATTATTCATTCATTCAGTCATTGTTAAACAGCATCCACCTACCATCGGGTGGACTGTGTGCTCCGTGTCCTTTATTCTATAAAAATACTTCAGTGTTGCCGTTTTAGCACCGGCTATAGAGTATGAAATTACTTAGTCCTTATTAGCTCTTTATACTAGAAAAGTGAAGCAAGATCATATCGGTATCCTAGAGATGATAAAAGGAAAAGAGGAAGGCAAGGGGAAAGGGTGGGAGAATGAGATAAAATTGACTGCCGGTCCAAATTGAAGAAAGGTTGCTAGAGATAGAAAGCAATGGAAGATCTTAGAGGAGAGAGAGGAGTTGCCAAGAGGCACACTGAACTGGGAGATATTCTATAAACAATTATTAATCTAAACAATAATTGAAAATGTTCAGGACAAAAGGCTTATTGATTGATTGAGCTCTTTATCGTCGGCTTTTACTATTAATTATCTAAATGATCTTTTTGAAATGTATGTCAAACTCCACTTTAACGTAAATCATTAATTAAAACAAATTCGTTTAACATTATTTGACAAAATATATTATAATGACAAAAATATGATATTATGTATTCAGTTATCCATTGATTAGACGAACAGACAACCCATTGAAGTCCTATATTACATAATTTTTTACGTCATCTGGCTCAATTTCACGTGCACCGGAATCGAACCGCCTGCGAACGGATCTGTGACATATGGCCGGTCCGTTACCACGTGTCACGGCACCTGAGTTCGAACACGTGCGATTCGTTTTTGTTTTTTTTTAAACATGGCGGATTAGTTCATAATTGTGATATATGCCTGAAAATTAGCTTATTAATCAATAAATTTACTGTTTAGTACACTGCTGAACATAAATATATATCCATAGATTGTCTCGTAAGAGGGATATTTGCCATAGTTGTCACGCTTGGCAAGCGAGTGTGTAACAGTGGTATTTTACTGATTGATCAATAAGTTTTTGGTAATACAATGAAATTCTAGGTTAAAATCACCTTTTGAGCTAATACACCTTGAATAAAGTTTTACAAGTTGTTTTATACCCTTGGAAGAAAAAGCTTTATCCTGGAACTCGATAAAGTCCTCTACAGCAACTTCACTCAATCGTCGCCGTCGAATTTCATACCACGCAAGTGCTTTTACAGGTGATTAAAAAGGTGAAAATCACTCAGAAATAGGTCCAGATAGTACGGTGGTAGATGCATCAATTGAAAAAGATTATAACGATAATTTGAACTATTTAGGCCTTTAAGTAGGCTATATAAAATGGATTTTGAAATAGTCCAGTGTAATCACTATATATATATATATATATATATATATATATATATATATATATATATATATATATATACACGATTTTAATAACCACGAGACTAACCATTCAGATTGTATTCGCCAATAATACCAATTTTAATTCAATAATTTCAAATAAAAATAAATTTGGAATATTGCAATATCATAATTAAACTAATTCCAAAACTAAATCCATTTATTCGTAAATACTGCGTTATGATGGAAAACTTATTAGTCATCTCAAACAAACCTAAAGATCATGAAAACCAAACGAAAAAATATAAAGACCTTAGTTAAGGTTCATTACCGTATCATAATCAGCAGCACTGTCTTTTTTGCGAAAATATTATTAAGAAACCAATAATTTGGATTTGTATTACCTTATTATCTCATTTTTATACAGTTAAATACAGATCAAAAATTTCAAGCTTAAATCGCACAAATAAAATTTATAAAAAAATCAATATTGAAAGTAATAATAGTAAAAAAATATGGATACACTGAAAGCCAGCAGTTCTGATGGCAGCGCTTGCAACATCAGACCGATGGGCAGGGCAATATCATGATGAAAAAGCACTCCAGAACTCAATTTTCCTCAACATTTATTCTTTAGTTCTTCACGTAGTTTTTTGATTAATGATGCATAGTAATCGCCGGTTATTGTCACTCCTTACGCATCCGAAATATCTGCCGTCATGGAGCCTCGATACGGGATAAATAGCGTTCTAGCTCCATAATGATTTCTACCTCCTCGTTTTTTTTTATAGAACTGATGTTAAGTGACTACCGCCGCCCATGATCAACCGCAACACCAGGGGAATTGTAGGTGCGTTGCCGGCCCTTTGGAAAGGAGTAAGCTCTTTTCTTGAAGGTCCTCGAAATCGTATCGGTCCGGGAAAATCGCTGGTGGTAAACTATTCCACAGACAGGTTGTACGCGGAAGAAAACTCCTCTTGAAACGTACAGTGGTGGACGCCAAGCACCCAGATGGTGTGGATGGTATCGGGACGTTTGCCGCGTAGTGCGCTCACGAAATTTGGCGGCTGGGATTAATCCGAACAATTCCTCAGAGCACTCTCAATGGTATATGCGAAAGAAAATGCAAAGAGATGCAACATCTCTTCGCAGTGCCAGTGAAGCGAGTCGATCGGAAAGCACTCGGTTGTCGACGATTCGAGTTGCTCTGTGCTGGATGAGGTCAAGTGGAAGGAGCTGGTACTGGGGAGCCCCAGCCCAGAGTTGGGAACAGTATTCCATGTGCGGCCGAACTTGCGCCTTGTAAAGTTGCAGGCGGTGTGCCGGCATGCAATACTGTCCCGCTCTGCTGAGCACGCCAAGCTTTTTAGAGGCCAATTTGGCCTTCTCTTCCAAGTGACCACGAAACTGCACGTCACTCGATATGTCGACGGCGAGGATTCCGATACTGGCTGAGGCAACAAGGGGAGTGCCTTTAAACTGAGGAGATACGACAAAGGGGTCCTTTTTAGCGGTTAACGCGCAAACTTGTGTCTTCTGGGGGTTAAACTGGACTAGATTTAGTCGCCCCCAATCCGAGACTCTGTTCAGCAAAGACTCGACTTCAGACACAAGTGTGTCCCGGCACTCGGAGACGTTTTCCCGAGAAATATTGTTCCAATCATAATTTCACTTCATAAGGATACCGATTTCCCACCTTTCTGACCGGTTCCAGTGGCAGTTCTTTGCCTTTCAGAGTTTCCAAGTCTTCTCCAGACACCGACAAGTCGGTTATCTGGATGAGTACTGAGGCGCTCGCCAAGAGCTCCGTGCTCGTAGTTCAACCTGATATAAGTAATTCAGAATGGTGTGTGCTAACTTCAAGCCCAGAGTCGGCTCGCACTTCTGTCTTTATGGTAGTGGTGATTGTTGGGTCACGGGGTGCTAGAATGTCATAGCAATAGCAATTTTTTCCAGAGGACGCAGACACATTGAATCTCTGCAAAGTTTTTAATTTAGTTTTTTTTTTGCCTAGGCTGGTAACAAATGTAAGATACGAAAAAAAATAGAACGCGTTTCTATAACTCATTGATAAGTGTCCTATTCCGAAAACTTATTAATCAACCTAGTATAATTATAGTTGTTATCAGGAAGATGTTGCTGTCCATTCCCTAGTTGGTTTCCCTCTGTCGCTTCTTAGGATCCATAGGGCGATGGGATAATGGATATCTTACACCGCCACTACACGATGTATAATATAATGCATTAATAAATTTAGTATAATTATATTCCACCTGATGGTAAGTGTGTGGCCCATATACATCTACATTTAACCTAGATTAAGAATCAAAATGCAGATGCGTTTTCACCCCTGAGGACTAAGATGGAATGCATCGATTCCAGTACAACGGGTCTCCGGTTCTCTACACTCAACATATGAAACTCAGCATTAAGCTGCTAATTTACGCTGGAATTCTGCGAGAGTGTGGTCCTTCCCCAGTCGAGCCGACCCATTCGTGCTGTAACCATAATATAGCTGCAGCGTGACTCTATCACGTATGAGTCTTTTTAATAATTACTATCTGATAGGTAAGAATATTTAGTACCTGCAAAGGTTTTCCGTTTTCATTGTATTGGTAGGTAAGCCATATACAGAATCTTGAGGTACAGGACCAGGAAATAAATTTGTGAACACTCACTATTAGACTAGAACGATGATGATGATGATGATATATTCTGCTTTCCCAGCCCATAATATTTTAATTAATCAAGATATTTTCCGTTTTTGTATTAAGTTAAAACATTTAATCAAAAAGTCAACGGGTAAGGACACCCATATTGTTCCCTGCCGACTAGTTGTATTCGCTACCGAGGGTTATTTAGGGGGCTATTCTGATAGCTTCCCTAATTTATTCATTTATTATAAATGTTTTGCGTCAAAAAGAAGGTTTCTTGAACTTCTATTATATAAAGTGACAGAGAAAAAGAATAATTTAATACGAATATACAATTGATAACAATAGTAAATAGTAAATGAAATAACTTTCAATTTACATTGATTTTATAAAAAGGAAAGTCAGCATATAGTCATATAGTCTGATGGTAAGTGGATGCTGTAAAAGTAAAGAAAAGTTACGTACCAGCCTTTAAACGTCCCACAGCTGGGCACAGGTCTCCTCTCATTTCTGAGAGGGTTTTAGGGCAAGGAAGAATCCACCGCGCTCCCACAATGCGTGTCGGCGAACTTCACATGCCATCGATCTCTTTTTTTTTCTTTTTACTATGTATTTTTTATGTTTATGGTTTAAATGTACATGTGGCGTATTTGAGCAATAAATGTTTTCTTTCTTTCTTTCTTTCTATTTTTTCTCAGGCATGCACTTTTCCTCACGATGTTTTTCTTCATCGCCGAGCATGTGGTAAATCAGCACTTAAAATTGCCATTAACATTTTTATTGGTGCCGGCTGAGATCGAACCCGGGTTGTTCACGTACTGTAAAATTTACAATGATCACTCTTGCTTTGACACACATTACAAATACTATGGTAAAAAGAACTTTAAAAATCACACAAAATTCACAGATCATTCAGTCAATCTGTTAGTAGGTAATTATTTTGTTGGCAACATTTTAAAATTACTTGGCGGCAATCTTTACTCTGTACGACTATTTGGATATAAACTATTATGTATTTTTGTTTTACCATTGACATTAGCGGTATGCACATAAACAATAAATGTTTTATTTTATTTGATTAAATGTATTTGTAACACTTATTATATAAATTTTAGCTTTCTGCACTCCTTCTCCATACGAACTTTAACTGTAGCAAGTCTTACACTCCTCTTAACGCAATATACATAAAAAAATTGGTCAAGTGTGAGTCGGAGTCTCGCATGAAGGGTTCCGTACCGTAAAAACACGTTTCTAGTAGCAGAGCTCCCTTTAATCTTTAATTTATTTTTGTTTTTATTATTTGTTATTATAGCGGCAACAAATACAACAATACATATTCTGTGAAAATTTCAACTGTCTACCTATTACGAATCATGAGATACAGCCCGCTGACAGACGGATGGACAGCGGAGACCTAGTAATAGGGTCCCGTTGGTTACCCACGGGTACGGAACCCTAAAAAGGGCACACAGTTTTTCCTTGACGTACTTAATTGTGTTACGTAATAAAGGCCTACAATAATAATATTTGGGGTGAACTCAAGGTTAATGTCGATGTGGTTAGAATTGTGTACTGTTATTTTAATTAACCCAACTGATGTCGCGGTTTGTAAATGGGGTCAAATGGACTACGTTGGAATTTCTCGTAAATTTATTATTCTACTATAACGGACTTAATGCTGGCTTTCTCGTCGTATTTATATATTTATTATGGATAGGATTGCCAGTTCTATTATTATTAGACAGCCTTTTGTACGTCTACTTAAAATTGTACATCTACTCATATTAAATATATTACGTGGTAAAGCCATGCTGCAGCTATATTAGTAGTATAGTTGTTGCACGAATGAGGCGGTTCGACCGGGGAAGGTCTACGCTCTCATAGAATTTTTCATCTGTGAAAACTTTTAATAGGCTTACTTGGTAAATTACATTATATACCATATAGTATTAATTAGAAGCTGTAAGTTTTCCTGTTATAAATAAATAAAAAGGTAAATACCAGCGTAAAATAGTAGCTTCATACTACTGTATTTCGTAAGGTGAGTATAGAGATCCGGAGACCCTTTTTTACTGGAAACTAGGCATTCTATCTTAGTTCTCGCGGATTACAACGTATGTGTGTTTTGAATCCTAATCGAGGATAAATGTTGATTGTCTATGGGCGACAGCATCTACTTACCATCAGGTGAACTGTGTCCTCGTTTGTCACCTTTATTGTATAAAAAAATGCCACTGAACATTCCCTGATTAATTTACCTCTGTCACCTCTTACGAAACCCATCGGATGATATAGGGTAGGGAATTTTCTTACGTTGAACCTAGTTGCTATGGTGTAACCAAACACAAAACGAAAATTTAAAATGCTAATCCAAATTCCGAAGTACTGCTTACTTTACCAATGTGTTAGTGACACTTTTGTTCACGAACCCGCTTGTCCAGCGTGGTGATCATTATTAAATCTGTAATATAAGCATTGTTGGTGCATTCTTGACCAGTCCAATATAAAACAGTGGACAAAAAGGTTATCAATGAAGATGATATACCAAGAACCGTATTTGCTCAGAGGATGGGTGATCCTTCAAAACATAGCAAAGTTGCAAGCAAGCCTCTTTGGTGATTTTTTAAAGGGACTGTCAAATAAGATTAGAGGATCGATCGAAAACAATTACACTGACATGAAACCAATAACTCGCATGACCATGGTTCGGGTTCTCAATAAAGTATATGACTCTCGTTCAAATTCTATTTAACGATTTAACTCGATTAGTAATTTTTCTAAACAATATCATCTCAATACATTTGGTACCGGGTCACGGCACTGGGTCTTATCGGTAAACTAATATTCATAATAATTGTACAAAAAATATATCAAAACAATAAAATAACGATAAATAAAATAGGTTTAATAATCAGCAGTGTTATCGCTTTCAAAGGGATTTCTTCCAGACATCCTTATCACACGCGTAACTCTTCTCCACAAAGAATGAGGAACAGGGAGGTGTGATTGCGTAATTTTAAAAGAAAAGAAAAAAGTTTTTTATTTTACTTAAAAAATATAAATAAACTTAATATACACTCTAACTTAAAGTACATTATAAGTTACAAGCTGTAAAACTCTCAGCTTCTAAAATTCTTTCTTAGTGGGTGTTTACGCCGAGGAAAGAGTGTACAAATATGTGGCAAATTTCAAGTCACTCGGACATATAGTTTTTTTCGTGATATAGTGTATATCTGTCATGTACGATTATGTAGTTGTTTATGCGTTGTTAATTAAAAACACTAGATGTTTGCTGTCGAGTATTATTACATAGGATAACTACAAGATAAGAACCAAATCTTGACTATTTCTGTCGTCATGTACTTCCCATAGCGACAGAAATGGGTAAGAATTGGAACTAACCTAGACGCTCAGATCGAAAACCTACCAACCATCGATATACATGTACTACGGACTAGATTTGGCATTCCGAACACTCAGTGTGTTAAATTGAACTGTACTGCAGTCCGTACACCTGTTATTGCGGCATCGATATTCATGCAGTGCGGAGCGGCGCTAATAATAATTTTATTATGACAATTTTCGCGCGTTTATATCAACTGCGCATGCGCGTACAGTACAGAGTAGGGCACATTTTTTGTTTGGAATAGCTTCTCTAGTACTTAGTACATATAACTCAATGCTACCAACTAAATCAAAAAATCAAAACAAATCATTTATTTCGCTAAAATATGTTTACAGACCGATGGATACGGAGTCAATATTTGTTTCCACATATTTTGCCTTTTGTGGCATGCGAAAAAATTGTTTAAAATAAATATGTTCAAAATAAATTAATAAAATTAAAATAAAATAAAATAAGAAATAAACACTGTAATGATTATATTTATGTTTTAGGGAAACATAACCAAGTTGGAAAAATTAATTTTTGTTCATTTGAGAAGAATCACGCAAAATCCTGAATCTACGAGTATAGTAATTTACTTAGTTAAGCAAAATCAATCAAAAATGAATTCAAAATTTATGGCTTTAAACTTTCTATTATTCGCCTTAATGACTGTTCACGAATATTTTTAGGAAATTTATACTTGACACAGGAATTGTCCCATAATGAGTATCAAGGTTTATAGTTATAAACCTTGATACTCATTATGGGACAATTCCTGTGGAATAATGTAGTTCTACAAGATGGCATGAGTAGACGTGTCGAATCTCTTTTTGCTACATATTTATTATTTTCCTGCACGGTAACAAATTGATTAGAATTACTTTTACGGAAACACGGATTTCTAATATATATATATATATATAACCCAGTTAAACTGAGAATACTCAGGTGTCTACAGATTTCATGAGGATCTACATTACACATTGCACGAATAGTACAGTTGAGTTGCCCCACAAGAGTAGTAGATATCAAAAGACGAATTCAACGTACCCGTAGTGGTCATGTACCCTAAAAGTCACCCGGTCCTTCGGAGAGTTCAAAAACTATAATGTAAACAACTCTATATTTTCGTAGATGTCAATTTTAACAACCGATGACGGTCCCTCAACCTGCGGAGCCTTTTCCCGCGTCTACCTGCGTGCAATCCAAAATTGTTTTTTCTTACAATTGGCCCTTTTCTGCTGTGATTCCGGGGAGCTATTATTTTGCCATAAAATATTTATCACGAACAACCCCCGAATGATGTTTTTTTTGGATTCGTTAGTGATCGGTCAGCGTGAGTAACGTAGAGTAAAAATATGAAATTAAAAATGAATGTCGCATACGTAAGTACCTATCTACTTTTTTTTGAGGCCAGCATTTCAGAGTGGTAATCTCTCAACTGTCCGGAGTTTTACTAGGTCTTCTTTTGTTATCTTTAGCCATAACGACCGGGCTATTGGGTTTTTCATGCCAGTTTATTTCTTTGTGCTTGTACTTAAATCTGCATTAATAGGAATTATCTAATTCATTCTTCCAGTTCTAGGTTATGGATTCATCACATACACATCACAAGTGGGATATAGGTCAAGCACTAGCTTATACCAGTGCTAATATAACTGAATAAACTACTAATTCCGGCATTAACGAGTAAAATTACAGGATATCTTCATCATTATCATACCGGTCTATCAAAGTCTACTGCTGAACATAAACTTAACAAAGTTTTACGTGGTAGTGCCACGCTGCAACTATATTATGGTTGCAGCACGAAAGGGTTGGCTCGACCGGGGAAGGACCACGCTCTCATAGTATACCAACGTAAAATAGCAGCTTTATGCTGCTGTATTTTGTATGTTAAGTGCAGAGAGACTGGAGACCTTTTTTACTGGTAACGAGGAATTCCATCTGGGTCCTTAGGGGTGACAACGCATCTGCATTTTCAGTTCTAACGTAGAATAGGTGTTTATGGACAATAGCACCGATTTTCTTCACATGATTCTTAATCGAGGTTAAATGTAGATGTCTATGGGCCACAACATCCAGTTACCATTAGGTGAACTGTGTGCTCGTTTGTCACCCTAATTCTATAAAAAAATATATAGAGCCACGCTGCAGCTATGTTATGGTTGTAGCACTAATGGATCTGCTCGACGAGGGAATTACCGCTCTTCACTAAATACCAGTGTAAAATAGCAATAAAATGTTGCTGTGTTTAATGTACTGAATACGAAAACGTATCCTAAGTTTACTACGTACGTACGTAATTCAAACTTTATTACGTGCCCGTTAGTCACGTTTTATTTATACGATAATAGTAACAAACTAGCACACAATCCACGTGATGGTAAGTGGTTGATTTAGCCCATAGACATCTACATCTATCCTCGATTATGAATGAAAATGCAGATGGTCACCCGTGAGCCTTAAGATGAAATACATCCGTTCCAGTAAAAAGGGTCTCCGGCTATCTACACCCACCATACGAAACACAGTAGCGTTAAGCTGCTATATTACGCTGGTATTCTGTGAGAACGTAGACCTACCCCGGTCGAGCCGACCCATTCGTGCTGCAATTATAATATAGCTGTAGCATGGCTCTACCACGCGAAAAACCATAACTCTACCACGTAAATAACTATAACTTACTATTTATAAGTAAAGCTTATAAAGCAGTCAGGTAATATATATTACGGAACAGTAAACTTGCACACCAATATGCCTAATAAGGTATAATTTAACGGGACGAAATATCACATGTGGGTCAATTGGAACAACATCAACCTGATGGATATATAATGACCAGAACATTTGTCACCTTCTAACCCTTTTGACACTTTAACAGATTTTTTTTGTTAGATATATTATAATAAGTTTCTCTATGTGTGACAACTCCACACATAAACTTATAGTGATCCTTTAACCGATGCAGTAAAAACTAGCAAAAGGAGGAATTTATTACTGACTACAAAAAAGAAGAATTTATCTATTAAACTACATATTAATAGATAACCCAATACTAACGGGTGGTAGTCTAACTCTGAAGCTGTAATATGATTGCTGTTCTGATTGGTGAAGAACCAACGCTCTCAATGTATGGTGAGTGAAACGAGGCATTCCAACTTAGTCCTCAGCACAACGCATCTGAATTTTTATTCTCAGTCGAGAATGGTGATCTCATATGAATTTAAGTACGAAGGATCTTAACCATTTATGCTATAGTTATGTACAGTTATGCTAGGTCTATATAAAGCTATACTAGCTATATATAACTGGAGCGTGAATGGTTCGGCTCACGCGGAGTTGGACGCAGCTTTCACAGAATAATAATATAAAATAATAGTAAAATAATAATAATAACGCAACCGTCGGAACTTCGCCACCTGGATAGACTACAGAAAGGCATTTGACTCGGTGCCCCATACATGGCTAAAGAGGGTCCTCGACACACGACACAAGATTGACTGTACAGTTCGAGACTTCCTCGGGCAGTGTAAGGAGCAGTGGAGTACGATCCTCTGTCATCTAGGCGAGCGGATGACGGCTGCGGAAAGCCGCATAAGGATAAGAAGGGGTATATTCCAGGGCGAATTTTTTAGTCCAATCTGGTTCTGACTCTCTTTGAACCCTCTCAGTACTTTACTGAAGGGCTCCGGGAGGGGATTTCAGCTTCGGAAAGGATGTACAAAAGTGACCCACCTTTTCTATAAGGATGACCTCAAATTATTCGCGTCCAGTCGCTCCCATCTTATGGAATTGCTAAACATCACTTGTGAATTTAGCAATTCTATTGGAATGGAGCTGGAGACGGATAAGTGTGCGGTCCTCCATGTTGAAAGGGGAAGGGTTGCTAACTCTGAGGGCATAGACTTATCTATGCCCGTCAACTTAAGGACGCTTTCCGAGTCTGAAACATACCGATACCTGGGTATGTCACAGAACATCGGTATCGATGAGGCTGGTATGAAACAGTCAGTTTCCGACATGTTTTATGCACGCTTGACCAAAGTGCTTAACAGCCTTTTGTCCGGTGGGAATAAGGCACACGCATATAACGGTTGGGTCATGCCTGTCCTCATGTGTACCTTTGGCAAACTCAGGTGGACTCAGACTGAATTTAACGCCCTGGATAGAAAAGTCCGCACTACCATGACGTCCCATAGGATGCATCATCCGAGATCGTCGGTAATGAGGCTGTACTTGCCGCGAAAGCATGGTGGGCGTGGCTTCCTGAGCGCGCTCACCGTGCATAATTGCGAAGCGTGCAACCTCCGTAATTACTTCCTGGCGAGATCGGATGATCCATTCTATAATGACGTCATTTCTAGTGATAAAGTGCTTACCCCTCTATCCTTAGCCAATGAGCAATGGCAGGACCTGGCAGTACAAAGTATTTCCGACCGGGAGACCGTATGGAAGGAGAAGGAGCTCCACGGGAGGCACTACAGGGCTCTACATGAGCCCTTCGTAGATACATTCGCCTCCCTCAACTGGCTACGTTTCGGTGACCTTTTCAGGGAAACCGAGGGTTTGGTCTGTGCAATACAGGATCAGGTTATTAAGACCAACAACTATCGGAGATACATCCTAACGGATGGCAAAGTCGACGTCTGTCGAGCTTGTCGCCATCCCGGTGTCACTTAGGCATGTCATTTCCGGTTGTTCGGCGCTTTCTAACACTGAGTACTGGCACAAGCACAACCTTGTAGCCAGAATTCTACACCAGGAGCTCGCTGTGAAATACGGTCTCGTGAACTGGAAATACTTGCCGGAAGCCGTGCTCGAAAATGACTGCGCCAGGCTCTACTGGGACCGGGCCATCATCACAGACAGGATTATTCTTGCGAATAAGCCTGATATTGCGCTGATGGACCGGGCACAGTCAAGGGTATTTTTGGTCGACATTACCATTCCGTATGACAAAAATCTCGTGAAAGCCGAAACAGATAAACGAACAAAATAACTGGACCTGGCTCACGAGGTGACCGACCTGTGGGGTGGTCTGCCGGCCGAAATTATTCCTGTAGTCGTCTCTGCGAATGGGCTAATCCCAGTCAGCCTCTCGGGTCATCTGAGGCGACTGGGACTCGGTGACGGACCGCTCCGGGCTCAAATGCAGAAGGCGGTGCTCCTCGATACCGCCCGCACCGTCCGCCGGTTTCTTTCCCTTTCCTCCTAACCCTCGGCCGTTTGGTCTCCCCTGCCGAGGGCTTCCATCTGGTTGGATATTATTTATTTATGTATTTTTTGTATTTATTTTATTTTATTGATATGTATGTATATTTATCTTTTCATTTTAATTTATAATTATATATTTATAGAACCCAACCAGATGAGAAAATTATATAGATACCCCCATAATAATCAAACTTTATTTAATTTACAATTGGTAACTTAATACCTTATAATATTCAATTACAATTGTTATACTTAGATGAATTTGATTTCTTATTATAAATTCTATTTTGTAATTAGTTTAATTATTATTTGCTTTAATTATCAACCACCTAATTATTTAATGCATGGACCCCGTTCGGGTAAAAGTCTCCCCCAAGGTATGCCATTCCTCTCTGTCCTTAGCTCTGTCTAGCCAACTTCCACCCGCGCACGCTACAATTTCGTCCGCCCATCTGGTCTTTATTTGAACTCTTCATCTGGTGCCTTTTGGCCCAGACCACTTTACTGTCCGTAGAGTCCATCTATCGTTCTTGTAGCGGGCTACGTGATCTGCCCATTTCCATTTATTTAGCGTTCATTGCAACAGTTAAGGCATCGCATACTTTGGTCTTCTTTCGAAGGTAAACGTTCTTTACCTTATCCTTCAATTTTATACCTAGGCAACTTCTTTCCATTCTTCTCTGGGTAGTCTGAATTTTGTTCCTAGTTTTGAGATCAAAGGTCCTTTGATCTCAAAGGCACGAGTGGTGAGGCACGGTAGAAGTCTTGTATCGATGACTATTTTCTTGGTCGGTAGCGGAAGTTGCGATTTTAGTATTTTCTTGTGGTGCCTGAACTTGTTTCAGGTAATCGCCACTCTTCGGTTAAGTTCTTCAGTATTTCTCTACTTACTAAAGGAGATTTGTTTCCCTAAGTGTATGTATTGGTTGACAAACTTGAGAGGTGTGTTATTTGTTAAGATGGGCGTAGCACTGCGGTAAGACATAATTTTAGTTTTTTCCACATTCATTTCCAAACCAGTTTTTATACTAGCCTGTTTTAATTCATTTATCATTTTGTTTAATTGGTAAGGGGTTTCCGAAAGTAAAATTATGTCATCGGCAAATCTCAGATGACTTAAAAAATTCCCATTTATATTAATACCTTGATTGGACCATGGCAGTTCTGCCATTACGTGTTGTAAAACGGCTGTGAATAATTTTGTTGAGATCGGATCTCCTTGCCGGACACCTGTCTTTATGTTGATTTCTTCGCCTACTCTATCTAGTTTGACTCTACTTGTGCAGTTAGAATAAATATTTTTAGTTTATTTATTTGTGTTCATTGCTTTTAGTGATTCCCTGATGCTCTCGTGTGAGATTAAATCAAAAGCTTTTTTGTAGTCGATGAAAGCTAAATACAGGGGTTTATATAATTCTGAATATTTCTCTATCACCTGGTCAGCCACTTGGATATGATCCATCGTGCTGAAACCGCTTCTGAAACCGGTTTATTTGATCGGTTGGTGAGCATCAACGGCTGGGGCTATCCTTTCAAGTAGGCAGGAGGCAAAGAGTTTATAAAAACGAGGGATTAGGCTTATGTGACGATAGTTGCCTATATCAGCTAGGTCGCCTTTATACAGTAGTATAATTTCCGGTGTCATCCATTGATGTGGCACAGCTTCTTCACCAAGTATTTTATTCCGTAGGATAGTGATTCGTAGGGGGAGGGAAGCACCACGCCACTCATCGTAGCGCAGTCGAGGGTAGCCCAGTCGACGGACTACTTCTGAGTGATTTTTAAAAAATTTGCAAGAAGGAGATGACGAGGTCTATTTTTTTAAATGTGCGTTATTTATACATACATAGTTAATTCTTTTCATTTTGGTATTTTCCATAAAAACGAAGATTTAAAAAAAACTCACCGAAATCGGATGATCGATTTTCTAGAGCGTTTATGATAACATAAGTCAAAACTTAAAGTGAGATAAAAAAATAACTAACAAACATTTTTCAATGCCTTTTTTTAAATTGTTTGTAGATTAACAAAAAAATATACAAACTTCCTTTAACGCTTTGCAAAAAAGTTATGAACGATTATATTCGAAGAAATGCGTTTATGATCACATTTAAAGTCATAAAACTGTATGAAATCTTGAGGTGAGAGACTTTCCATATTTTTTCCATTAATCCGCCGTAGAGAGGAAGATAAAAAAAAAATTATCAAAATCGGATGAGCCAAAAAACGAAGTGACCACAATAGTATAAAATTACTTTATACTTTTATCGTATTTTATAAAAGCGGTGTTTCCTGCATCTTTTTCTTTCTGTAGTTAGACTTGTAGTTCTTTACGCTTAACTAAGACTTCGATTGGGTAGTCTTTTTTTAAGTAATAGGAGAAGTGTTTTTATGGTTATGTTTTTTTTTTGTATTTTTAATTTGAAACCTAAAGTATTGAATGTTATTGCTATCGATTATTCCTATAGCTTCTATGTTGTAAGTGTCGCATGAAATTTTTATGTATGTATTTATTATATTTATTACCATTTTTTCCAGTTCATCATACGATTTTTCCGTCTTTTTCTACGCCAAAAAAGATCAGATTTTTGGGTCTACACTGTCCTAGGTTGTTAATTTTATTTGATTGCTCTTCTATTTTTTTCTCCTAAAGCTCATTTTTCAGTTCTAAGTTATTAAACTTCACGTTGAGGCTGTTAATTATTGTACCTTTAATATCTTCTTTCATCTCTAGCATGTCTTGTTTTTGCTGCTTTATATCTTGCTGCATGCTAATTAGCATATTTTTTATTTCAACCACATTTGGTTACAATTATGATAATTCGCTTAGCGCTATCTATGGGAATAAGTAAGTACTTCTTGATCGAGTTGTCTAAGCGTATTAAGAGGTGTCCTAAATGTTATGAGATATCGGAGTGCGCGTCGAACTAGGACTTGGCTAGAGAATTCTGATTGATCGTAATAGATGGCGCTGATAGATACCTTGTTCGTTGATTTAGAAACGGATAGTACTCTTGAGGTTATAGTTCTTGATTTAGTTTACGTACTGTTTTAATGTAATTCAAGTTAAAGTTTTGTTGTACACATGCTACACTAATAATTTTGCACTTGAATATTGATGTGTTTTTGGTATCTTAACGGATTTCTTGTGACATTTGAAAGAACGATTTTATGCACTTTTTAATACATTTTATTGTATATGCACTATGTTTAATATATTGTTCGGAGTAGTTTAATTACTGGTTGGTATATATTTTGATTGTATCGCTTTGTTTTGGAACATTTAAATAACTTTAAAACTTATTTATTACGATGTTGACAGTAGCGCCCTCTCTTTTCCACAGAATACCAGCGTGAAAAAGCAGAATAATAGAAGGTGGGCTGTATCCTCTCTTGTAAGCCTTCTACAAAAATATTGCTTTTTTTTCTTGTAGTAATTTTTGAATTAAGTATAAGTTTAAGTATTTAAAAAAAAAGCATTTGATGAAGAAATGAAGTCTCAGCGCCATCTGTAAGCACTTCGAAAACGAACCAACTATGTATTTTTCTGAAGTATAAATTATAGAAAATTTATTGTAATTCAGCATGAGATTTTGACATTTATTTACATAATAACATTGGAACTTTTGTTATTCACTGACAACATAAAGTATTATCTAACTTACTACAATTAGTGCTCACGTCCCACGAAAATGTTTTACTACATTTGTGATTTCAGAGCTATCTGCTGCCAATAACGAAAACAATATCGTATCTTGAATGATAAAATACGTTAAATTGTAGTATGTTCACATGTGAAGAAAAGATAGCGCTATTGTTAGATCTAAAATGCTAAAAAATTATTTTTTTAGTTTACATTTAACATTTAATCTAATTATGATGATCTGACACAGCAACCTCAGTATATCAAACAAATCTTTATGTTTTTTTATTATTCATGATAAATCAAAAAAATTTAGATACAGCTAAGACACTGAGATCGCCAGGTGCAGGCTGGCGGGAGCCCGATCATATAAATCATCTAAGCCCCTGTACCAATAATTTCTGTTCCACAAATATTATTTAAGGCAGAAATCAAATCTAAGATATAGGTCTTTTAAAGAATATTAGAGAACTATTTCTACATAAGTAGTACTATATTGAGACAATCGGACGTACCTACATCATCGACAATTACACTAAGCTGTATTATTTATTTCTAGTACTTAGCTCTAAATTTTTAATGATATACAATTTTTTTATTTTAATTGTTAGCACAGACAAACAATATACATGTCATTGAAGTATTACTACTTACGTAAGTAATACAGTTCGATGAAACATATGTTTTAGGAGATAGGTATACTGAATGTAGGTATATGATTGTTGCTTTCGTCACAAGATGGCACTCAAATAAAAAGAAAGTGAAAATAAAAATTAAATTGTATTTGTACATTTATACATGCAGCACGCAATAAGCTCAAACATTTAAAATAATATTTTAATCGATCAGTCTCATTAGGACAAACTAAATCACCACATACAGTTTAGTATTAGTAACATAGACCCTTTTGCTCCATTATTGCGCGTATTTTCTCCGGCTTCGGCCAGAAGAACATCAGCAATATAGAACCTGTGAAAGAAGAATAAGCATGAGAGCCCTCTAGTGGTCATTTTAAATTTAGGCAGGAAAAGATTTTGAAGATATCCATATATTAGGTAGGTACTTATTATATATAAGGTGGGTGGACCATGGAAGGCCATGTTAAAATGTCGTAGTTATTGCCGCCATGTGATGACAAATTCCTTCTGCTTACTGAAACTCGAACTGAAAATCACAGACGCGGCGGCGAATCGCTCGCGCTACTGTAATGGCAGTACGGTCCCTCGCTTCTTGATTTCGGAGATCGACGACGAGACAAGATAAAATAAGGTGAGTGTACCATGGAAGGCAACTCTGACAAATAAACAGTTATTATTCGTTTATTTACTGGATAAATGAAAATAACAAATATTTAAGTAATACTTTGTTTTATTACGTAACATATAAACCACTTCTTTTTATTGTAGATTTAATCGCTATTTATTAAACTTTAGTGTTAAATGATTGATTTATTATAATGGCCTTCTAAGAAGCCTTGTTCCTAGCAAGGCCAGTTGGAAGAGTTCAATGAAACTTAAGTTCAATCAATATTGATTAAATCTGCAATTTTAAAAAGTGGTTTCTATGTACGAAATAAAACAAAGTATTACTTAAATATTTGTTTATTTCATTAATCCAGTAAATAAACGAATAATAACTGTTTATTTGTTAGAGTTGCCTTCCATGGTACACCCACCTTATACACATTTATATATATATATATATATATATATATATATATATATATATATATATATATATATATATATATATATATATATATATATATAAGCACTTAGTCGTCCCAAATTTCGATAATGATATCCATGTGCTTCTATATCTTACTGGATGTAAATGCACCGAGGAACGTAAAAGCGAGCTGGCAATGCATATCCAACGTGGCCCCGAGCAGATTGGAACCAACGGCCGCGCCCGCACGACCCACCATGTACATCATGCACATCGCCATTGCTCTGCAATTACAATGATATATAGATCCTTATAGTTTTTTTTTAAATAAAGACGACGAACGAGCACAGACCATGGGTGCTGTAAAGTGCTTGAAATGTCGGGGATATAAAAATAACTAGGTTTTTTGTTATTAATAGAAAAACGCTGCCACCCAATGGTTGTATTCCCTCTTTTTTTTTTAAATATTAGTATTCTTATTACTTAAAATTACTAATATTCCTTTTAACCACTCCTGGTAAGCTTGAAACGCTTGTGTTTGGAGTGGTTCACGACACTAGTCAAATAGCGGATTCGAACCCACAACCTTTTGAGTTCGCTATCCGCGCTAATGGCAGGATTGGGCTACTGTTGCTTACCTCTGTCGCCTCTTACGACACCCGCAGGATTAAATGGGGCGATAGATCGACACGACAAGGTAATTCAAGGTATTTAAAGCTAACTCAGGAGGAATATCAATTTATCCCGGAATATACAAAATTGTTGATTTTAGCTCAATATGTGAAGGAGTGGTAACTCAGTGACTAAGCGTTCGCTGTAAATACAGCAATCAGCCCGGGTTTGTTCCCGCCGGCATCAATGAAATTGTTAATTGTAATTTCATGAGCTCGGCGGTGAATGAAAATATCTTGAGGAAAACTACATGTCTGAGAATGTAAAAAAATGTTTTATAAACGTTCACCAACACGGTTTGGGGCAGCACGGGGAAAAGGGGACATCTCCCGCCGGGCTAGGTGTTTGGCCGGGGAGACGGTCAACGCACTATTTGGTAGATCAGAGCGTATATATACAATATAGCAGGTTAACTTCAAAACTTTGATAGCGCGATTTAGGCTTCGATGCGTTTCGCTTGTGGCGTGACGACAGTGCCGCCACACTTTTTACTTTCGACATGAAGGCTTTGACTTAGAACACGGGAAGGACTAGATGGCTTTTATCGCTGGTGATACATATCCTTAAATTTAATTAGGTACATGAAGGTATTATATTAAAAAGTGTGTGGTTTTATACCTCAAACATGTAGGGAACACATCGACAGAAATAGCGGCGAGAATTGAAGCCGCACACCCCGAACACAGGGCTACGATTAAGAGGGCAGTCGCCGCTCCGCCTTGAGGGACAAATGCCGCCCCTATTGTGGCGATACCGCAAATGAACATAATACCACCTGTAAAATAACAGAATGTAACTAGTGGTAGACCCTCGCTGCAGCTTATTATGGTTCTAGCAAGAATGACTCGGCTTGAAAGGTGTAGGACCACGCACTCTCAGAATACCGACGTGAAATAGCAACTTAATTCTATTGTGTTTCGTTTGATGAGTGTAAAAAAATGGTCTTCCCTTTTTATTAGTGACGAGGAGTGAGAACAAATCTGCATTTTGATTATTAATTGAGGATAAGTGTCTATGGGCCACAGCATATACTTAACATCAGATGGACTGTGAGCCCGTTTGTCACTCTTATTCTATAGAATAACGTTGTAAAATATTTGGAACACGTGTTTGAATTCCAGGTTAAGCTAATTGATGATGATGATTGATTGAGTGACGGCTCTGTAGCGCAGAGGCCATGCATTATAGTTTTCTTTTGATTGGGGAGTTTTGGCTATTGCGCTATAGGTCGAAGGTTCGATTATTGCACAAGATACAATGCGCTTGTATAGTCCAAATAATGAGCTATTATTTTTTATAGGATAGGGTGACAAACGAGTACACAGTCCACCTGATGGTTAGTGGTTGCTGTGGCCCATAGACATCTACATCTATCTTCGATTACGAATCAAAATTCAGATGCGTGGTCACCAATGAGGACTTAGATAGGATTGCCTCGTTTCCAGTAAAAAGGGTCTCCGGTTCTCCACACTCACCATACGAAACACAGCAGCATTAAGCTACTACTAAACGCTGGTATTCTGTGAGAGCATGGTCCTTCCCCGGTCGATCCGACTCATTCTTGCTACAACTACAACTACTCAATCAATTGAAATCAATTGAATAAAAACTAATTGTTATAATTTCATCATCATCATTATTATTGTTACGAGCTTGGGGTTCGAGACAATAAAAACTGCCGATTGAGTTATCAAAATTGACACTTTAATAGCAGAACAACAATTACAACTTAAAACACACTAATAATAAAACACAATTGTACTACGGATCTCTTTAGTTTGCAGTTATATCGCTTCAAAGTTTTTTTTTAACTTTCTACATGATAAACCACCGAAGCATTACATTCTTAATCCCCGGCACAACATCATCTGGCATCACACACTCTTCTCTTATCACACACGAATATACCATACCATTTCTACTACGTTTATCTACTCCCGTGTTTCTTCTGCCATACCCAACTATCACTAGCATACGTTAAAATAGGGACTAACACAGCATTGTGAATTGCCATACGTGCCTTTTTTGACACATTCTGACTTTCCACAATAAAGTGTAGAGTTGGGGTGATGTATATACGCTTCTACATCAAAATCCCAGAAAATAAACAAAAGCTGACTTCTGCCAAGTTTAAAACTTAAACTTCATTAAACAAAAATAGTATTAAAATGCTATAAGTGGAATTTATGGACGATAATAACCCCTGGGAATGAAGCGATTTCTGCCAAGCTATTTTTTATACTGTTGATTATTGTGCGTAACATGTTAAATTATTGTAATAAGTAAGTTTTTTGTTGGTTCTTCCCAGGACAGAGGTTTTTTCCAAAACAGTAGTTTAATGAACAAAAGAGTGACTTTAAATAAGTATTATCTTAATTTTAATATAATATATAAATTAGGTGTCACGTTGTTTGTCCGGGATGAACGCCTAAACTACTTAACTGATTTTAATCAAATTTGCATACCGTGTGCAGTTTGCTCGAACTTGAGAGATAGGATATTTTTTGCTTATGAGTGACCCAAAAAATCTTTTTTGCGAATTGAAGGATTTTTATAGGACATGACAAAGGGTCGTCGAAAAGGGCAGAACAACGTCTGCCTGGCAAGCTAGTAAATTATATAATCTATTGGACAACGCGAATGGCAGGTGGCAACGCATCTCTTTCTTGATACTTTATCGCGGATAAATAAAGTGTAAACGGGTCACAACATGTAGATCATCAGGTAGACAGTTTGCATGTTTGTCTACCTCCCACTTCTTCTTTGTCCAACATACTTCCCAGTTTAGCTGGGGTCGGGTCTCCTTGTACGATTGCGCCAGAGAAGTCTACCTATCTTATAAAAATATATGGAATGACCATTACATTACTAATCAAGCGAATTTCCCGTATCAGTCGTGGGTAATTAGGTTGATGGTCAGGATTCGTCTGGATTCTCCCAAATGATCTCCAGACTCCCGACAAAACTCAAAATCTCCAGACAAACAGCTTCTCGGAAAGTTAACGTATGGACTTTGATTTAATAAAAGCTAAGTTAGTAATTAGACTGAACTTTGAAGTAAATCGTTATAATTTTAAATCTCTTCTGAAAACTAATAAAGGATCCAAATTGGTGAACTATAGTAAAGTCTAATGGTAACCCAAATATGAAACCAAGTTAATATTGCTTGAAGCATTTTTATAGCCTCTTAATTAAAAATAAACTTTTTATTTTTATATTTATTATTCCCGACAACCACCCTTAAATGTTGACATTTTAAAAATTTGTCTAAATATTTTGGTTTTCCGAACTGGCAAACCTATGGGTGCAAAACATATGGTCTGCAAAACAACAAAGCCAAAGTGTTGCATGAAATTTTTATGTATGTATTTATTATATTTATTACCATTTTTTCCAGTTCATCATACGATTTTTCAGTCTCTTCTACGCCAAAAAAAGATCAGATTTTTGGGTCTACACTGTCCTAGGTTGTTAATTTTATTTGATTGCTCTTCCATTTTTTTCTCCAAAAGCTCATTTTTCAGTTCTAAGTTATTGAAATTCTCGTTGAATCTGTTAATTATTGTACCTTTAATATCTTCTTTCATCTCTAGCATGTCTTGTTTTTCTGCTTTATATCTTACTGCGTGCTAGCTAGCATATTTTTTATCTCAATCATATTTGGTTATAATTATGATAATTCGCTCGGCGCCCTCTATGGGAACAAGTAAGTACTTCTTGATCGGGTTGTCTAAGCGTATTAAGAGGATAAGGGGTGTCCAAAATATTACGAGATATCGGAGTGCGCGTCGAACTAGGACCTGGCTAGAAAGTTCAAATGGATCGTAATAGATGGCGCTGATGGATACCCTGTTCGGTGACTTAGGATCGGAGATACACGATGGGCCAGCGTCGGCCCAGCGCGATGGCCATGATGGCTGCAACGCAACTACACGTTGGCGACATTCAGTTGTGATCGAAACGTTTATCGAGATGGACGTGGAAGCATTAGCCGCTGCGGCAGTTTATCTATACAACACGTACCGTTATTTTCTAAATGTGCACAAGAATAGAGTTATTAAAAAGAAATGGCGTAGAAGAAGACCTAACATAGTACTCCTAGTACCTAAAATTACTATTTTTTTAAAGAATAAGAGTGACAAACGAGCACACAGTCCACCTGATGGTAAGTGGATGCTGTAGCCCATAGATATCTACATTTATCTTCAATTAAGAACCAAAACGCAAATGCGTAGTCACTCCTGAGGACTAAGATGGAATGCCTTGTTTCCAGTAAAAAAGGGTCTCCAGATCTCTACACTCGCCATACGAAACACAGCAGTATTAAGCTGCTATTCGCTGGTATTCTGTGAGAGCGTGGTACTTCCCCGGTCGAGCCGACCCGTTCGTGGTACAACCGTAATATAGCTGCAGCGTGGCTTTACCAAGTATAAATAGTCTTTAAAATTGTACTTATCATCTGTGTTGGGTTTATAACTAACTACTACTTAAAAATGGTGATTTTATTCATAACCCTATTAAATATGTATAAACCCTAAATTTAAACCCTAATTATAAACGCTATTAATATGTATATAAAACTACATCTTTCCTTATTTTTGTCTTTGTGTTTTTTATGTGTTGGATTCCATATCATGCTTTCTCCCCGATATAATTCTAAAAATTTTATAACTTCTTTATGAGGCCACGTATTCGTCATTTTAATTAATTTTCGTTAATTTATAAACAAAGCGCGAACGTCCACACTCAATAGTCGAGCACGCACAAACACAGAGTACATTATATATATGCGCACAACTGTGGAATGGGCCACGTGTAAATGCGTACCGCCATCGTTGGCCGACTGACTACTCTTTGATGTGTGGCAGAAAAACCGACACATTCGCCAATCCCGGGACCATCGCATGCGCCATATGCCATCCGACACAACTACGCCCTCCACACGTTGGCCTATCATAGTGGGCCATCGCGTTGGCCTAACGTGTAGAGGGGCTACTTAGCACTCTTGAGGTTATAGTTCTTGATGCTTTTGGTTTACGTAGGTACTGTTTTAATGTAATTCAAGTTCCAGTTTTGTCGTACACATGCTACACTAATTATTTTGCACTTGAATAATGATATGTTCTTGGTAGGTATCTTAACGGGTTTCTTGTGACATTTGATATTACGATTTTATGCACTTTTCTTTTATTCTTAGTTTCTTATTTTTTGGAGTAGTTTATGAACCGGTTTTATATTTTCATTGCATCACTTTATATAATACACATAAAATATAAAAGGAGCTTGAAAGAGCAGAAAAATACAAGGTGGGCTGTGTCCTCTCTTGTAACCCTTCTACAAAAATATTACTCTTTTGTTTCTTGTAGTAATTTGTCAATATAGTATACGTTGAAGTATTTAAAAAATAAAGCATTTGAAGAAGAAATGACTTCTCAGTACCATCTGTAGGAACTTTGAAAACGAACCAACTATGCATTTTTCTGAAGTATTAATTATAGAAAATTTGTTGATTCACCATGAAATTCTGACATTTATTTACATAATAACATTGAAACTTTTGTTATTCACTGACAACATAAAATATTATCTAACTTACTACAATTAATGCTCACGTCCCACAAAATGTTTTACTACATTTGTGATTTCAGAGCTATCTGCTGGCAATAACGAAAACAATAACGTATCTTGAATGATAAAATACGTTAAATTGTAGTATGTTCACATGTGAAGAAAAGATAGCGCTATTGTTAGATCTAAAATGCTAAAAAATTATTTTTTTAGTTTACCTTTAACATTTAATCTAATTATGATGATCTGACACAGCAACCTCAGCATATCAAACACATCTTTATCTTTTTGTATTATTCATGATAAATCCAAAAAAGATTTAGATACAGCTAAGACACTGAGAACTCCAGGTGCATTAAGGCCCGCGCGAGCCCGATCATATAAATCATCTAAGCCCCTGTACCAATAATTTCTGATCCACAAATATTATTTAAGGCAGAAATCAAATATAAGATATATGTCTTTTAAAGAATATTCGAGAACTATTTCTATATAAGTAGTACTATATTGAGACAATCGGACGTACCTACATCATCGACAATTACACTAAACTGTATTATTTATTTCTAGTACTTAGATCTTGAGTGACCGACATAGCCCAACGGATTAGTAAGCTGAAGTGGCAATGGGCCGGCCATATAGCTCGAAGAGCCGATAACCGATGGGGAAGAAAGGTTCTCGAGTGGCAGCCTCGTACCGGTAGGCGTAGTGTAGGGCGACCCCCCACTAGATGGAGTGACGACCTGGTAAGATATGCAGGAAGTCGATGGATGCAGGTGGCTCAGGACCGTGCTTTGTGGCATTGCTTGGGGGAGGCCTATGTTCAGCAGTGGACTTGTGAAGGGCTGTAATGATGATGATGATGATGATACTTAGATCTAAATTTTTAATGATAGACAACTTTTTTTATTTTAATTGTTAGCACAGACAAACAATATATATGTTATTGATGTATTACTACTTACGTTAGTAATATAGTTCGATGATACGTATGTTTTAGGAGATAGGTATATTGAATGTAGGTATGTGATTGTTGATAAGTATCGGAATTTTAGGTTTCGTCATAAGATGGTACTCAAATAAAAAGAAAGTGAAAATAAAAATAAAATTGTATTTGTACATACATGCAGCACGCAACTAGCTCAAACATTTAAAATAATATTTTAATCGATCAGTCTCATAAGGACAAATTTAAACCACAATATACAGTTAAGTATTAGTAACATAGACCCTTTTGCTCCATTATCGCGCGTATTTTCTCCGGCTTCGGCCAGAAGAACATCAGCAATATAGAACCTGTGAAAGAAGAATAAGTATGAGAGCCCTCTAGTGGTCACTTTAAATTTAGGCAGGAAAAGATTTTGAAGATATCCATATATTAGGTAGGTACTTATTATATATAAGGTGGGTGGACCATGGAAGGCCATGTTAAAATGTCGTAGTTATTGCCGCCATGTGATGACAAATTCCTTCTGCTTACTGAAACTCGAACTGAAAATCACAGACGCGGCGGCGAATCGCTCGCGCTACTGTTATGGCAGTACGGTCCCTCGCTTCTTGATTTCGGAGATCGACGACGAGACAAGATAAAATAAGGTGAGTGTACCATGGAAGGCAACTCTAACAAATAAACAGTTATTATTCGTTTATTTACTGGATAAATTAAAATAACAAATATTTAAGTAATATTTTGTTTTATTACGTAACATACCACTTCTTTTTATTGTAGATTTAATCGCTATTTATTAAACTTTAGTGTTAAATGATTGATTTATTATAATGGCCTTCTAAGAAGCCTTGTTCCTAGCAAGGCCATTTGGAAGAGTACAATGAAACTTAAGTTCAATCAATATTGATTAAATCTGCAATTTTAAAAAGTGGTTTCTATGTACGAAATAAAACAAAGTATTACTTAAATATTTGTTTATTTGTTAGAGTTGCCTTCCATGGTACACCCACCTTATACATATATATAAGCACTTAGTCGTCCCAAATTTCGATAATAATATCCATGTGCTTCTATATCTTACCGGATGTAAATGCACCGAGGAACGTAAAAGCGAGCTGGCAATGCATATCCAACGTGGCCCCGAGCAGATTGGAACCAACGGCCGCGCCCGCACGACCCACCATGTACATCATGCACATCGCCATTGCTCTGCAATTACAATGATATATAGATCCTTATAGTTTTTTTTTTAAATAAAGACGACGAACGAGCACAGACCATGGGTGCTGTAAAGTGCTTGAAATGTCGGGGATATAAAAATAACTAGGTTTTTTGTTATTAATAGAAAAACGCTGCCACCCAATGGTTGTATTCCCTCTTTTTTTTTAAATATTAGTATTCTTATTACTTAAAATTACTAATATTCCTTTTAACCACTCCTGGTAAGCTTGAAACGCTTTTGTTTGGAGTGGTTCACAACACTAGTCAAATAGCGGATTCGAACCCACAACCTTTTGAGTTCGCTATCCGCGCTAATGGCAGGATTGGGCTACTGTTGCTTACCTCTGTCGCCTCTTACGACACCCGCAGGATTAAATGGGGCGATAGATCGACACGACAAGGTAATTCAAGGTATTTAAAGCTAACTCAGGAGGAATATCAATTTATCCCGGAATATACAAAATTGTTGATTTTAGCTCAATATGTGAAGGAGTGGTAACTCAGTGACTAAGCGTTCGCTGTAAATACAGCAATCAGCCCGGGTTTGTTCCCGCCGGCATCAATGAAATTGTTAATTGTAATTTCATGAGCTCGGCGGTGAATGAAAATATCTTGAGGAAAACTACATGTCTGAGAATGTAAAAAAATGTTTTATAAACGTTCACCAACACGGTTTGGGGCAGCACGGGGAAAAGGGGACATCTCCCGCCGGGCTAGGTGTTTGGCCGGGGAGACGGTCAACGCACTATTTGGTAGATCAGAGCGTATATATACAATATAGCAGGTTAACTTCAAAACTTTGATAGCGCGATTTAGGCTTCGATGCGTTTCGCTTGTGGCGTGACGACAGTGCCGCCACACTTTTTACTTTCGACATGAAGGCTTTGACTTAGAACACGGGAAGGACTAGATGGCTTTTATCGCTGGTGATACATATCCTTAAATTTAATTAGGTACATGAAGGTATTATATTAAAAAGTGTGTGGTTTTATACCTCAAACATGTAGGGAACACATCGACAGAAATAGCGGCGAGAATTGAAGCCGCACACCCCGAACACAGGGCTACGATTAAGAGGGCAGTCGCCGCTCCGCCTTGAGGGACAAATGCCGCCCCTATTGTGGCGATACCGCAAATGAACATAATACCACCTGTAAAATAACAGAATGTAACTAGTGGTAGACCCTCGCTGCAGCTTATTATGGTTCTAGCAAGAATGACTCGGCTTGAAAGGTGTAGGAACACGCACTCTCAGAATACCGACGTGAAATAGCAACTTAATTCTATTGTGTTTCGTTTGATGAGTGTAAAAAAATGGTCTTCCCTTTTTATTAGTGACGAGGCTTTCCATCCAAATCTTCGCGGGTGAGGTGAGAACAAATCTGCATTTTGATTATTAATTGAGGATCTCTATGGAGGAGGTCTATGGACCACAGCATGTACTTAACATCAAATGGACTGTGAGCCCGTTTGTCACTCTTATTCTATAGAATAACGTTGTAAAATAATTGGAACACATGTTCGAATTCCAGGTTAAGCTAATTGATGATGATGATTGATTGAATGATGGCTCTGTAGCGCAGAGGCCATGCATTATAGTTTTTTTTTGATTGGGGAGTTTTGGCTATTGCGCTATAGGTTGAAGGTTCGATTATTGCACAAGATACAATGCGCTTGTATAGTCCAAATAATGAGTTATTATTTTTTTTTGGATAGGGTGACAAACGAGTACACAGTCCACCTGATGGTAAATGGTTGGTGTGCCCCATAGACATCTACATCTACCCTCGATTACGAATCAAAATGCAGATGCGTGGTCACCCGTGAGGACTTAGATGGAATGCCTCGTTTCCAGTAAAAAGGTTATCCGGTTCTCTACACTCACCATACGAAACACAGCTACTACTTGACGCTGGTACTCTGTGAGAGCGTAGTCCTTCCCCGGTCGAGTCGATCCATTCGTTCTACAACTATAACTACTAATATAACTGCAGCATGGCTCTACCACGTAAAGTAATATTTAGGAAGCAATTGAATAAAAACTAATTGTAATAATTCCATTATCATCATTATTTTGTTTGATGTTAGCTTGGGGTTCGTGAGAATAAAACTGCCGATTGAGTTATCAAAATTGACACTTTAATTACAGAACACCAATTACAACTTAAAGCACACTACTAATAAAACACAATTGTACTACTGATCTATTTAGTTCGCAGTTATATCGCGTCAAAATTTTCGCTTGCATCGCCAATTCAATACTGACTCGGTTGCGGTCCTTAACGGCCTTATATAGGGCATCTTCTACTGAAACATCTAGAATGTTTGAGTACGTACCGGTCCCGACTGACTAGGTGTAGAAAGTTCTAGTATAGAAATCTCTGGAAGGATCTTGAGTCTCCTAGTTCAAACTCGATACTAGAGGGCACTAGTGGTAACTAATGTCTCCATGTACCAGGCACGCACAACATTATTACAGCCTATCAAAGTCCACTGCTGAACATAGACCTCTTAAATAGATTACCTCATAGAAAGGATTTAGCCATAGAGGTCACGCTTGGCAGGCTGGTTGGCAACCAGGTGTTTTTATATGTTTGAGTTACTATCAGAAAGATGCTGTCCATGTTCTGTTTTGGTTACCTCTCTCCCCCCTAACGACACTCACGGGACTAAATTATAATATTCTCGTATTTTAACATTATTCTGACGGGCTGAAGAAAAAGAAGAAGAAAATAATCTAACGTCACATCATTATATACTTACAATACAGGGTTTTCTTTCCTATCTTATTAATGAAGAGTCCGATGGCCAAGTAGGTGATAGCAAACACTGCCCCCATACCCATTGATATGGGGAAAACCCCCACGGACACTTCAGTATGGCAAGCATTATTATCGGTTACGATCAGCTGAAACAATTTTTTAATATTACTCCCACACTTATTATATTTATTTTATACGTGGTAGAGTCACGCTGCATTTATATATTTATAGCATGAATGGGTCAGCACGACCGGGGTAGCAGCTAATAGCTTAATGCTGCTGTGTTCCGTATGGTGAGTGTAGAGATCTGGAGATCCGTTTTACTGGAAACGAGGCATTCCATCTTAGTCCTCGGGAGTGACAACGCATCAGCGATTTGATTCTTACTCAAGGATAAATGTGGATGTCTGTGGGCCACAACATCCATTTACCATCAGGTGGACTGTGTGCTCATTTGTCACCCATTATCTATAAAAAAAAGATAGGAAGACCAAAATATCTGGAAAAATTTTGAAGATGTCGGGATTTAGGGGGGAGGGGAGTTGTCGGGAGAAACAAATATTAAAAAGAAAAAGTTTATTTTTTAATTAAGAAGCCACAAAATCACTTTAAGCAAAACTTATTTTAGTAATTACACTTCATTTTTAGGTTACCATATGTATTTGTCATTAGACTTTACTAGAATCCACCAATTTAAATCCTTTGTAGTCCACCAATTTGAATCCTAGTAGTATTCAGAAAATATTTGAAAATCAAACAATTTACTTCAAAGTTCAGTCTAATTACCAACTCAGCTTTTATTAAATCTAAGTCCATTCGTAAACTTTCCGATAAGCTATTTGTCAGGAAGTTTTGAGTTTTGTCGGGTATTGTATTTGAAATGTCGGTAGAATCCAGACGAATCTCAACCATCTGGCATTATGTGAGACGCCTGTGTGATGATTTAGAAAAATCTTCTCAAAAATAGGGGACTACATTTTAATAAGTTCGCGCAGTTTAGTTTAGAAATAGGAACTGAAACTTTTTTATTCAATATAGATTATAAAGATAGGAATATCACCCTTTTGTTTAATTTACCACTTGTTCGGATAATACCTCTGTCCCGGGAAAAACCAGCAACGAATTCAGCGGGACGAGAAAATATAAACAGCTTACAATCATAATATATGTTACACGATTAGCAACACAAATCAAATTAAAAATAGCTTGGTAGCAATCGCACCTCGTTCCCAGGGGTTATCATCATCCATAAATTCCTTAATATTATAATACTTAACCCTTTTTATACAAACTTTGTTCGATAAAATTTTTGTACTTTGAGTAGGTCAAATTCTGTATATTTATACTTCATATTATTAGTTAAGTTATCAAGCCAGGAGACCATCTTCACCCTTTCTCCCACTATAATATGAAACTCCGTATAACCTATGAACTTACTTCGTTATTCCTGGCCACTTGAAACTTGTTGTGAATGATCTCGCAGATTGTGATGCTGTATTCGCTTTTACTGTTCAGAATATTGTTCAGTATATCGGGGACCCACATATATAGGCCACTGGATCTGCAAATAATGAAAGTAGTTTATCATCTGGAATTAAACAGAATACAGCTGGACAATCAATAGATCTTTCTGTAATTGATCTATCGGTTTTATTGCCAGTCTATTCTATTTTATTCTGTTAGGTATTTCGCATTAGTGACAGTTACTCGATTCCACAGAATCAGTAAATTATTCTTGGGGTGACGTATATATAAATATACAAAACACTCACACCTGGTGACTCACTCTGGATGACCCAGAGGGGTAGGCAGAGACTACAGACTTCCATTTGGCACGATCCTGATATACCTATTTCGCCTCCTCCACATCTATAGACCTACGTATACATGCTACTTGGTTAATATTATTTTCAATATATCGCCAATTTAGTCGATAAACTTTCGCCTAGGACGTCCCTTTCCGACTCTGCCGTTCACTTCCGCAACATAAATTTGCTTTGTCACGCTTTCCTCATTCATTCTTTCTACATGACCAAAACACCGAACTATTCCTTTCTTAATCATCTGGCATCAGACACTCTTCTCTTATCACACAATTTCTCACCCTGTCACTCAGATTCAGCCCTAACATACTCCTTAACGACCGCATTTCTACTGCGTTTATTCTACTTCCGTGCTTCTTCTGCCACACCCAACTTTCACTAGCATACGTTAAAGTAGGGATTGTCTACAATGCTGTGTCATTGTGAATCGCCATACGTGCCTTTTTGACCCATTCTGACTTTCCACACTAAAGTGTAGAATTGGGGTGATGTATATACGCTTCTACATTAAAATCCCAGAAAATAAATAAACGCTGACTTCTGTCAAGTTTCAAACTTAAACTTCATTAAACAAAAATAGTATAAAGATGTTATAAGTGGAATTTATGGATGATAATAATTCCTGGGAATGAGATAATTTCTACCAAGCTATTTCTTTTAATAAGTAAGTCTCTCTTTGGTTTTTCCCAGGACGGAGGTTTTTCGAAACCAGTTGTAAAATAAACAAAAGAGTGACTTTAAATAAGTATTACATATAATCTATATTGAATAAAAAGTTTCTATTTCTAATTCTATTAGGCAACAGGAACTGCAGGTGGCAACGCATCTCTTTCTTGATACTTTAACGCGAATAAATGAAGATGTCTATGGCCACAACATGTAGATCATCAGGTAGAAAGTTTGCATGTTTGTTTATCTATCTTATATGAAAATATAAGGTATGACCACCAGAGTACATAATTATAATGAAGCGATATAATGAAGTGAATTTACCGCTACGGTTTTAGGTAACTAGGTTTGCCATATGGTCGGAATTCGTATGGATTCTCCCGACATTTCAAATGATCTCGAGACTCCCGACAAAACTCAAAATCTCCAGATTAATTAAATAAAGCTGAGTTAGTAATTAGACTAAACTTTGAAGTAAATTGACTTTTAAATCTTTTTTGAATAGTACTAAAGGATCCAAATTGGTGGAGTACATACAGTAAAGTCTAATGACAAGTACATAATATGGCAACCCCAAAAAAATTCTACTTTAAATAAAAAAATTAAATAAAGCATTTTTCTGGCCTCTTAAGTAAAAAATAAACTTTTTATTTTTAATATTTATTTCTCCCGACAACAACCCTAAAATCAAACATTTTCAAAATTTGCCCAGATATTTTTTCCGACCTAGCAAACCTATGGGTAACTGTCTGCAAAATGACAAAGCCCTGGATTCTTATCCGTTGTGTACCATCGCATATTAAAATGTTACAAGAGTATAGAGAACGAGTACAGTTACAGATCTTAGACCGCGATGTGACAACGTATTAGAAGGCTTTTTCGTTTAAAATTGGTTGCTTGTGTCCATGGACTATCAGGTGGCTTTAAGTTAGGGCAATGTATTTTGTGTGTATGTATGTATGTCTATTTCTGTGGCACACCCTTTAGCCTACTTAAACGGCTTGATGGATTTTAACATATGGGATGTCGATAGATTCATCTTGTGTGATAGATGTGGAGGTAACATAGGTATAGGGATAAAATATTTGAATTTTTCTCTTCTAAGTAGTGATTCTTTTCATAGAGTAAGGATGATAAACGAGCAAACAGTCCACTTGATGGTAAGTGGATGGTGTGGTCCATTAAACATCTTAATTTATCCTCGATTAAGAATCAAAATGCATATGTGTTGTCACCCCTGAATACTAAGATGGAATACCTCGTTTCCCGTAAAAACGGTCTCCGGGTCTCTATACTCACCATACGAAATATAGCAGTATTAAGCTGCTATTTCACGCTGGTATTCTGTGAGAGCGTGGTCCTTGCACGGTCAAGCCGACCCATTTATGCTACAACCATTATACGGCAGCAGCGTGGCTCTACCACGTTTAAAAACGGGCTGTGGGATGTGAAAAAAAAGAAAGATGAAGAATATGTGCAGGAGCGCATGTCAAGAAATTAAACATGGTTTCGTCATCATTTAAAATATACGTTGAGCTCTGTGGGTCTTTCTTTGTTGGTTTGAGCTTACAGCATAAACACGGCAAACATCGAGATGTGCGAGATGAGCACGCAGCGCAGCAGTGGCGGACGGAACAGCAACGATATGTTCTGCATGGCACCTATAAACCCACTCTTAGTTGACTCTATGTTGGTTGATGCCACTTTTAATACCTGGAAAAAAGAAAAAAAAGGTGAAAAATCATAAATGTACTACTATATTATGTTCGACGTGGCTTTTGATACAAAAATCTCCTTTAATACATAAAGTGGTGCGATTTATGTGTATTAAATCTGCGCATGTGAAATTTCTATCTAATTAGTGGAATCGATGAAACAAGTGCCACGATGGTGACGTCAACCTCAGCATAACGTCTGCTTATGCGACTTGAGACATTATCGTCATCGACAGTCTAATTGGCTCAAGCTGTTGTCAAAATCTTCCACTTCGCAATGTGGCTCATCACCATATTGTGAGAACAAATTAATATAAATTTCTAATTACTTGACTCTGGCAAAAGTATGAACACTACCCGTCCCTTATCAAAGAAAGAACAAAAAACAACAAGAGTTGTGGTTACTCAAGGTCGTTCCTTCACACCGCTGCGCTGGGTACACAGTAAATAATTAAAATTTCAATTAACAATTTCATTGGTGCTTTCGGGGATCGAACATGGGTTGCTGGCGTATATTACAACGAGAGTTTAGTCCCTGGCTACCACGGCTTCATAGCGAGCTAAGTTCATGGAAATTATGTTCCCTAACAGAAACGATTCTGAGATTACAGGCGCTCGGGGCGGAGGCCCCCGAACATTTAGCAATGTAATCCGTGAGGAGGGCTTTGACTCCGAAATATCCCAGAAACACAGTGATAGCACTAGGTGGGTGCTTGGGGCAGTAAGTAAGTGAACATCGTTGGGTTTTAGCTGATAGTCGGACATAACCTTTCTTTTGCCCCCGCAGTCGAAGGAATCCTTGAAGGTTTCCTCACGATAAAAAAGCCCCTGATCTAGCTTGGATCATAGCACGCTTCTTACACGCTTGACACACATTCACATATATAATATTGGCATAGATGTATATAATAGATGTATTAAATGTAAAGTGTAAAAAAATCTTCATTGTGGTCAGGATCAAAAACCACAACCACCTTTTTTATAGGCTTAATACAGGTTTTACGTGTTTTAGTAACACAAGCAGAGTGTACTTTGAAAACCGCATTGTAAAATGTGGTGTAGATCTCGAGACCATCGGTGAAATGGCGGAATAATCGAATGTATCGTACCGCTACAAAAACACTACAATAATATAACCCGGAAGAGTTTTAGAAGTGAAAATTTCTTTAAATTCTTTGTTATTTCAAACTCGACGTACCTAATGAAAAATGACATATGATGTTCGTAAAAACATTTTTTCTGTTTTATATAACACTATTAAGCTACATGGTACTATACCTTACGTGGTAGAGACACGCAGCAGCTATGCTAGCTACTATACATAGCTGCTGCAGGAAAGGGTTGGCTGGTCCGGCATAGGATCGCCCTCTCCCAGAATACCAGCGTAAACAGTGGAGTAATGGTGCTGTGTTCGTATAGTGAGTGTAAAGTACCGGTGCTCCATTTTACTGGTAAAAAGACATTCCATCTGAGTTATCAGGGGTTGATTCGTAATCGATGTTGGATGTAGATGTTTACGTGCCATAATATCCACTCACCATCGGGTGAACTAAGGGCTCGTTTGTCACACTTATACTAGATGACCTCTTTTACCGTCTGGAAAAATAGGGTGTAACATGTGAACGGAGTAGAAGCCCATTGCACTGATATTTGACTAAAAATAAAAACAAAAATTATGAATTTAATAAATTAATTAGTTTTTAGCATTTTTGAACTTGTCACCTCAGAGGATCACAGGCTAGGGTGTAAATGTTTTACTCGGGCAATTTAATAGAATAGAATTTTTTTTAATTCAATACAGACCACATATAATTCTTATTGAAAGTAATTTTTTACTTTACCACTGGTTCGGAAAAAAAACTTTTGTCCTGGGAAGAACTTAGGAGCACGTTGTAAGCTGCCTCCACGATACACGAGAAAATCCTAGTGTGAGGTAACGTTTATTATAAAGAAGAAAAAAACAAAGAAAACTCAACTACTCAGCTCAGTCACTAAGTACCCATCCTCCTACACTTAGTTCTAACTAACAGCTGTTTTATTATAATGGACTACTTTTGACTACCAGTACTTACTGGAAAGCAGTCTGCAGTTTTCCCCTCGTTCCACGCGTACATTGTAGCGAGGACTGGCAACGCCGCCTGCGGTCCTTTCGCTGCTAGAAGATACCTCGGCGACTCTGGCAATACCAGCAAAGCCAAACTCGCTAACAATCCAGGGGCACACCAGGACCACATGAACACCCTCCATGGTGACAATCTCATTGCTCCCCACTGCCAGGACCATTTTCCTGGTATAATTAACCACGCAAGACCTGTGTATGAAAAACAATGTTTTTTTAAACTAAGAATGTCTTATGCTATTATTGGCTTCTAAAATGCTGGTTTTTATAATAATAATTTCAAAATGTGTGTCATTGATGATTTTCAAATAATGTCAAAGTGTGTGTCAATGTGTTTATGGAAATGTCCGCGACCGTGTGTGTGAGTCTGGCTATCCATATTGCGCTATGTATGTCTGTGTGTACGAGCGTGCGTGTATGCGTGCGTATATGCGTGCTTGTGTGACTCACTGTTGCACATTTCACATAGGCCAAAAGGGTAAAAGCTCCATGAGTTGGCCAAAGAAAGAAAGGGGTATGAAAGTGAACGCAAGTAAGACGAAAGTTATGGTTTTTGAAAGAGAAGAAAGTAAGACGATATGTGAAATAAGAATAGAAGGGGAGTTGATCGAGCAAGTAGATGAGTTTGTATATCTAGGTTGCGTATTTAGCAGGGATGGGAGATATGATAAGGATATATACCGACGAGTGAATGCAGGAAATAGAGTAAATGGGGTCCTACACTCTATTGTGAAGAGTCAAAATGTGTCGAAAAAGGCACGTATGGCAATTGACAATGCTGTGTTGGGCCCTACTTTAATGTATGGTAGTTAAAGTTGGGAGTGGCAGAAGAAGCATGAGAGTAGAATGAACGCAGTAGAAATGCGGTCGTTAAGAAATATGTTAGGGCTGAATCTGAATGACAGGGTAAGAAATTGTGTAATAAGAGAAGAGTGTGGTTTGCAAGATGATGTTGTGACCAGGATTAAGAAAGGAATGCCTCGGTGGTTTGGTCATGTGGAAAGAATGAATGAGGAAAGAGTGATAAAGAAAATTTATGTTGCAGAAGTGAATGGCAGAGTCGGAAAGGGACGTCCGAACGACGGCGAAAATTTATCGACCAAATTGGCGATTTATTGGAAACGGGCCAAATTAGGAGTACCCTTAACCGACGAGCACGTATGCGTAGGTGTATGGATGTGAAGGAGGCGAGAGAGGTGTGTCAGGATCGTGCCAAATGGAAGTCTGTAGTCGCTGCCTACCTCTCTGGGTGACAGGCGTGAGTGTTTATGATTATGATTTTATGAGTTGGCCAAAATATCTTTGTTTAACTATCGTAAACTTCTGAGTTACAGATGCGCGTTGGCATCTATAGTACGGCCAATGAGGAGCGATACCAAATGTAAACAAAACCTATGCAAGGTTATTAGAAATAGCAGGAGTGCGTAACTTTTTGGTAGTTGATTATGAAGATGATAATGTAATGAAAGAAATAACGAGATAAATAATATAATTATATATATATATATATATATATATATATATATATATATATATATATATATATACATATATGTGTGTGTAATGTTGCTTCGCTTATCAAATCGCTTAATCGCTTGCCTAACAACTTTGTGCCCGGTGTATATCAGGCAAAATGTGGGTGTTAGTATCTCTGTCTACCCCTAATACAGGTCTAATGATATGTTATGTTATGTTTATGGAAATGACGATTAAAATATTTTTTAAGGAAATCATTGTTTAATCAGTCAGACGCCGATTCTTCTGAGTCTGTAGAGTCAGAATCAGAGTCTGTAACACGTACAATTGTCACTAAACGTTGGTCTAGGTTTGGTGGTGACAGGAGAAGAAATTTCGCCGTGTTCTTCATAGTCCTTGGGGATTCTATATACAGATGCAACGCGCCACCTTTTTCCTGTATGGGTATTTATCATCAGGCCAAGTTTTTTTAACATACTTGGAGATATTAATAACCATATTTTTTCATTCACAGTAAAACTAGTCACCTAAAATTAAAAATTAAATTAATTTTTTTTTGTGCGAGCAGCTATGCAGGTCTAGGGAAAGAGACCAGTATCACTTCGACATAAAAGATCTATTGTGATCACTGCTATGGCTATAGTTCACTGCTAAACCCTATGTCTTCAATGAATAGAAGGAGTTGCTTAGCCGTGAGTACATTCACTTCTTTTGGGCGGAGTACATATATTCCCAGATGAGTGTTACGTTTACCCATTAAAGGACCGCAATCAATTAGAATGTGCAGAGGCGTTTCTTCCGTTATGGAACAGAACCGACACATCCTTGAGTTGTTTAGTCCCAGGATGGAAATGTGCTTTTTAAGACAACAGTGTCCAGTTAGGGCTCTTGCCAGAATGCGCAATATATTTTTACTTAATCCGGGCTTCTGAAGCGAATTTACGATCAAAAGCCTGGATCAAGTTTTTAGAATGTTTTAAGCCTTGTGTGTCAGACAAGATCTTAAGTGATTTATTGTGATAAAGAGTTTCAAGGGTCAATTGGGCTAGGCTTCTTGAGATTCCACAAAATGGCTCAGGTCCAAATTGTGTGCACTTTGAGCCCTCCAATGCAAGTTTGTCGGCAAATTCGTTGCCTAAAATACCCGCGTGACCCGGAACTGACCGTATGACGACCCTGTTGTTACATCCCAGGACGTTGAAACGGTTCACGCAGTCTCCAACTAGCTTCGAGTTCACTAAGTTTGACCTCAGCGCTAGCATTGCCACTTGACTATCAGAGTTTATATAAATTATATGGTAGTGTTTTTTCAGATTGATTTCCGCACACTGAAGAATTATGGCGAAAATTTCTGCCTGGAAGATAGAGGTGAATCTATCTCAATTCATACTAAGTTTGAATTTGGGGCGTTCCCCGTGAATTCCAAAGCCTACGTCGAGATCCATTTTAGACCCATCGGTATATCATATGAGGCTACCGACCACGCAGATAACCTGGCCATTCAGCCAGTTTTCTTTGGAGGGTAATTCCAATATGTACTTTTTTATCAAAAGTGTGTAGTGGACGCTTGATATCTGAGTTCATGCATAAAACCGGTGTTTCCTTAATTGAGTCGAGCATAGATCTCAATCTGTAGGGGAGCGAGCTCAGACCTCCCTGGGCGTTCATCCTATACAAACTAGTCCTCGCCTCCTTATCTAGATATGTATCAAAGGGCGTTAGGCATAGAAGTGCATTAAGAGCCGCTCCAGGCTATGATCGCATAGCTCCAGTTGCCATTAAGCAGGTAGTCTTTGTAGGCTATTTAGTCTGTCCGCAGTCGTCTTTTAGTTGGCTTTGTTACACCAGACAATAGAATCGTAGGTGAGAATCGGCCTCACTATGCTGCTGTACAGCCATAGAACCATACTGGGACGTAAAACCCCAGTTGTTCTCGACTAAACGACTGCACGTACCTAAAAATTTTTTGCCTTACGTATGCAACGTTGCTAAAGTGAGAGTTCCACGTTAGTTTTTGGTCGATTGTTATGCCCAAGTACTTCAGTGGAAAATGGTACTTCTTTACCATTAAGTTTTGATGGGACTAATTTGTCCAGCCGTTTCTTTTTGATATAGGGTATTATAACAGTTTTATCACACACCCTACACCAGTTATACATGGTGTTTAGGGCTCTTTGTATTACTGATGATAAAGTACTTTGGTAAAAGCCCTTCCCAATGATCACAAGGTCATCAGCATAACCTAGTGTGTCAATGCGTAGGTCTGCTATTTTGTACAATAATTAATCAACCGCAAGAGTGCAAAGAAGGGGTGACAAAACACCTCCTTGTGGGCAGCCTCTTGTAGTTGCAATCTTAATCGAAGTTTAAAACAGCGCTATATTTGCCTTTCTGTTTGAGAGCATCGACTTCACCCATCTGATGGTTGTAGGGTCAACATTATTAGATGTCAGGCCCTTAATCAGCAGTGATGTGGGGCTACTGTCGAAGGCGCCCTCAATATCTAGAAAGGCACAAAGAGCTATTTCTTTATCCTCCAGTGCTTTTTCGACCCTGTCATTGACACTGATCAGGGCTGTTTCCGTAGATTTGCCTCTGTGGTAAGCATGCTGGTCGTAAAAACTTTTCCAATGTCTCAAGGAGAGAGGATTATAGGCTTATAGGTCTAAAGGACTTTGGTAAAGCGTAGTCCTTTCTACCAGCCTTAGGTATATATAGAACCTTGACAACTGTCCATCGTTCTGGAATATATCCGCAGGCAAATCTTGCTCTGAAGATTTTCAATAGATAGGGAGGAAGGATATCAATACCCCTCTGTAGTTGGATGGGAATTATTCCATCCTCCTCGCCTGTTTTAAATAGTTTAAAATAGTCAACAGCCCACTGCACCAAGTTTGGCCTTATTGTCTTTGCAGCCCTACACCAGTCCTCATTACAAGGCCTTCGTAGGACTCTGAAAGAATTTAAGGCTGAAGTCTTGCGTGACCCTGGAAAATGGGTTGACGCTAGTAACTCCAATGTTTCTGTTTCACTATTAGTGAAGTTACCATTAGGCTTTGTAAGAATCCCGATCTGATTTGGTTTAGCTTTCGATAGCTTTTTTTGTAGTCTTGCACTGCGAGGCAAAGACTCAACTTCCTCGCATAGCTTCCTCCACGATTCTCTCTTGGCTTTCCCAATTTCTTTACTATATTCAGTTAGGGCTTTACTATAAATATCCCACTCTTTGGTTTTCTTTGCCCTATTAAGTAGTTTCCTGGTCTCTTCTCTAAGTTCTTTTAGCTTAGTATTCCACCAAGGAACTTTTCGTGTTAGGTCTTGGTTTTGACGGGACAACTGTCCTCGAAGGATTCACGGATACCTACGGTTACTGTCTCTGTCGCTAACTCCAGACCTTCAATCGTTTTAATGCTTTTAGGAAACGTTTAAAAATTCCTCGTTAGGTAGATATCCCACAAATATATCAACAAAACAAAATAACAATAATCAAATAAGCAACAAAATTTTAACAAAAAACTTGTATCACCACGAGTGCGTTCCGAATGTTGGTGAACCCGTCCTGACCCTGATATGTTTTTGCCGGAAAAACGAGACATTACGACAAATACACAAGATAGCAAGAGATAGATAATAGATTGTCAACTCCACAGTCGTTTTTAAGGTAAATGACCTTTTTTATCGCTGATGGTTGGCTTTAGTACAATATAGTATATAGCTCTTATTTACGATACAAGTTAGGGACCTTCAAGAAAAGAGCTTACTCGTACCACTTCCTGAAGGGCCGGCAACCCACCTGAAATTCTCCTGGTGTTGCAATTGTTCATGGGCGTTGGTAGTCACTTACCATCAGGTGAGCCACGTGCTCGTTTGTCCACTAAATAAAAAAATCGATATCATTAAATCGATCAAGCGATAAAGTATTCCATCATTTAACAACAAAAGGATTAATTGTTTCATTTTAACAACTTTCGAATAACTGAGTGTTTTATCCTTTTGTTTCAACTCAATTCTTAGTGTTTTTTTTTATGAATGTTAAATATCCACCGCGCTGTCCCAATGCATGTTGGTAGACTTCATTTAATTTAATTTAATGTATATGTAAAGTATGAAATTGTTTTTGTTTTTATATAATAAGGGTGCAAACGGACACACAGCCCACCTGGTGTTAAGTGAATGCTGTGGCGCATACACATCTCTACATTTATAAACGATTAAGAGTCAAAATGCAAATGTGTTATCACCCCTGAGGACTAAGATCGAATGCCACTTCCGTGTTCCGCACTCACCAAACGAAAAATAGCAGCATTAATTTGCTATTTTACGCTGGTATTTTGTGAGAGCGTGATCCTACCCCAGTCGAGCCGATCCATTCATTCCACTATAATAATATAGCTACAGCGTGGCTCTACCTCGTAAGACATACACTAAACTCTTGTCGTGTATTTGCGATGCAAGAATACGCACTACCCTATATCATCCCATGACTGTCTTGAGTGTAAGTGTGTTAAGAAATGACACAGGTAAACTAAAACAGGTGATGGGGAACAGCATCTTCCCGACAACAATTGAAAAACTGCAGTTTTCATCACGTCTGCCAAGTGTTCCAACTATGGTATACGTGGTAGAGCCACGTTGCAGCTATATTATGGTTGTAGCACGAATGGGTCGGCTCGACCGGGGAAGGACCACACTCACACAGAACACCAGCGTAAAATAGCAGCTTAATACTGTGTTCCGTATGGTGAGTGTAGAGATCCGGAGACCCTTTTTTACTGGAAACGAGGCATTCCATCTAAGTCTTCAGGGGTGACAATGCATCTGTGTTTAGATTCTTAATCGAGGACAAATATAGATGTCTATGGGCCACAGGATCCACTTACTGTCAGTTGTACTGTGTGATTGTTTGTCAACCTTATTCTTTGAAAAAATATCTATAGTCTTATGGGCACATAACATAACCCCCTTTAAAACAAAACTAACTTTTAAAAACTAAGACTGTCTCATGACATTCTTGGCTTCTAAAATGCTGGTTTTCATAGTTAGAACTGCTGGGATATTCAAGGTGTATGTATGTGTTTATGGAAGCGTTCGCGACCGTGTGCGTGTTCATGTACGTTTCCGTTTGTGAGTCTGCGTGAGTCTATCTATCCATATTGTGCTGGGTAAGGCCGTTAAATTGGCCTCATGTAACATAAAAGTATAAGTTACCGGGTAACTTAAAAGTAACATAAAATATTCTAAAGGCATATCTACAATAGGGAATCATCACAGAATTTGAGAAAATTTAATATATTCAATTTTTTCACTTCCGCCTTAGTAAAACTCAGTTTTATTTTTATCAGCTTTATTGTATCTGTAATTAAAATATAAACGTCTTATTTTGAAAAAAAAATTACCTTTAGTCCTATCTTTAATAATAATTAGACATAAAAATATTTGTTTCACAACAGAAAATATATCGTTAAAATAATATACTACTTAATTTTTATTTGAACTCTTGGTATTTTATGGCACTATTCCTTCCTAAAACCTAATAAATCAAAATAAATTCAAACTTAAACACAGATTAATAAAAGTAACATGTCAAAACTATCTATTATCAGATATTCGCTTTTTTTATAATTTGTAACCAATTCTATAGCTTTTACAATCGACACAGAAGGAACAGTGTCTCGGTCTAGTTTCTTCGTCACAATGAATTTCAGTGAAGGGTGTTTTACTGTCTTTAGTAAATTAACTGTATATTTATCTTCTGTAATATTTATTTGTTCTACACGTTCTATATAGTATTTTCAATTGTTACGATTATAGTATTTTACTAATACATTTTGGTTTATTTTAATATCTTTTATATTTGTTTCATCTTTGTATTCTAAGTCATCAGTATTTTCGTTTTTGTTAGCTTTTACAGTAATATTTAAATTCGTTTTACAGCTTTCTTCACAGTCTTTAGTTTTTTTGTTCTCATAGATTTTTAAACTATCCAAATCTACCCCCATTTCTATTTTCTTAAGGTCTTTGTCAATTTTGTCGAATCTGACTACAGAATCTTTTGAAAACCTTTTAGAAAAGATTCTTTCAAAAATCTTTTGAATTCAAAAAAGACTTTTCTTTTGAATTCAAAAGATATTCCTTTATTTCACATTTGTCAGATTTTCTGATTATATTAGAGTCACATATTTGTTTATTCTGCCTAACTTTTGGTACCTTAAAATTTTTAAGACTACTGTTTTTATTAATTCCAGAAGTACTTGCTTTACTTGCCGAGTTTGTGTATGGATCAGCATTCTCTGTTATTGTGACATCTAATGATGTTTTGGCAGAAAAATGATCAAAATTAGAATCCAATTTATGAAATTACAGTTTATTAAATTGTTTTAAGTCAAAATATATTTTGTTACATGGGAAATTTTGGATTTCTGATAATATTGTGACTCCTTTTTGCGCAGCTGACTTTCTCTCCTGTTTTTCTTCTAAAACACTGTCTTTAAATATTTCTTTTTCTACATCCAAATATTCTTCCCCTAAATATTCTGCTTCAGAACTAGGCTCAGAAAAATGTGTGGCATCACTGTCGTCTAAATATTCTATTTCAAAACTTTCGACGCTGCTGGTTGATGATAAACTATTTCTCCTTTTCTTTATTTTCCCTTATCCTTTTTCTTTGTTAAGTTTTTCCGTGTTCTGCTTTTCGTTAGTTTTTCGTTGCTCACTTCAAATCTGTGTGTTTTTATAGAATGACAATTACATCTACCACTCATATTTTTGCAAAAGCAACTTAAATCTCGAAAGTTTACTGAATTTCTTTCATTTAATATTACTTGATGTATTTTAAGTGTGTTAGGCAGCGGATGTAGATTTTTAACTATTTCTTCTGGAATTGGTTTTATGTCTTCTGAAGGAATATAAAACATTTTGATGGCTGAATCTGCTTTGGAAAGAACTTTAAAGGCAGTTTTGGCATCGGGGATAATGTGTGTGCCACTTTTGAGTCCAAAGTTCGCTTCACTGCACCCCCAATACCGTCCGCAGCGCCTTTTCCATGATCTGCTTCAAATATAGACCAAGTAGCATGGTTATAGCCAAAACATTGAATTTGGCTAAGAAAGTAAAAATTATTTTTGTTGCGGTATTGGGATGTAGGGCCATCGGAAAAAAATGTATTGTATCTACTTGAGGATATGTTTCTTTCAAATATTGTAGTATTGGTTTTAAATGAGCCCATATGGCCTCGGGAGTATGTATATTTGCTGATGATATTGAGCAAAATGATTTAGGTTTGTTTTCATTTTTTATGTAAAGTACACCAGTGTGCAGAGTGATTTGTACCTTAGATGCATGCATGGCTTGTATTTCTGTATGCATCTTGCAAACATAATTTTCAGAAAAATCTATGTTTTTATTGTTAATCTAATTTTTGAATTGATGTGAAATATTGTATAAGTGATGTAGAAATTTTTTTATATCTGAATTAGTTAGATTGATCAAGTCTTTTATAGATCCTTCTCTTTCCGCCTTTACCATTTTGTTCGTCGTCTTTTTGTTTCCTTCTTCGCCGTACTCATATTTCTTTGGCATACATATTGGCCATACAATTTTATCATTTACATTGTAATCAATTTCATTAGCAGTAATGATATTGTCTTTACAAGATTTACACAAACCAAACATGCAAGTCTTAGATGATATGTCACAAACCAGTTTCGATGTAACATAATTGAGGTCATCGCTTTCAAGGATTTCCAACTGCTTAAGTTTCTTTATCATAAATGCCATATTAGAGTGTTTTACACAAGCACATGTGTCACGGTCTGAGATTTTAAGTGTGAGTATATTAAATGGTCTATATTTTTTAAATGCTGCTTGCTTAATGAGACTTTTCCACCTTCAGAAAGATATTTTTCATACAGTTTTTTTTATAGTAGCCAATAGATATCTTCTCTGTAATTTTATTTTGTTTTTAGTTTTACACTCTCTTTTTCCTGCAGTTGCACGGCTATTATCATCTCTGTTATAAAATTTATTAATTTCGTTTAATATTTCGCTTTTCCTTACTTTTCAGTCTCTATTGTCTCTAATGTTAGTTTTGAGTCCTAATGTATGTTTAAGTTTATTTTTCAATTTATATTTTGTCACAATTTCGCTAGTTACAATTTTTTTCAAAGTGTTCTTTTCCGTTCCAACAGATTTTTTGTATTCTTCCTTCAGTGAATTTGTCAAAACATTGTGTTCCAGTAGCTTCCTTTTTACTATCTGTTTTTTCGAGGCGTCAATATGCGTTAAATTCTCTTTTATGAAGTTATCTGCTTGCTTCGTAGGTGTTTCATCGTCATTTCCTATCACTTTTCACTTTTCACAACTCTTTCATTTTTCGTACAGTCTTGTTCTTTGAGTTTTGTTGTGATTTGTTGATATTTTTATTTAATTTCTTGGAATGTTTTATTTAATTCGTCAATTTTTTTGGACTTTCGGTAATGTTTTTTTCTTAAGGCTTCAAATCTCTTGCGTAATGTTATTATTTCTTTTTTCTGTTCATGTTTTTCCTTACGAAGCTTAGATTCTGCATGCATTTTTTCTTTTTCAACATTTTTACCCTCATTGAGATCACATCTTGTTTTATCATACTGAGCTTTTTTTAAGTTTTTTCTTTCATCTCGCCATTTTTGCCTTTTTTTCTTCTTTATCCTGTTCCGTATATTGACTTGTTTTTTTTTTCTATATTAACGCAAAGCACATTCCGCAGTTTTCTTTTTCATTTGTACATATTTCTCTAGGTTTTCTCTTTTTAATTTTTCGCGGTATCTTTTTTGTTTTTGGGCCGCATTTAGAGGCATCTGTCACAGAAAAAGACAACATTTTAAGCATCATGTATCATAATTATTTCTTTGTAAAAATTCCTTGTAAAATTCTATACCTTATACAAAAAAAGTTTTATGTAAAAATATAGCCTAAAACCCCCTCCTGACATTGCTTTTGTCTTTGTTGTTGTTCGTTCTTCGTTCTTCGTTGTCAGGCCTGTTGGTCTAGTAGTTAGTGACCCTGACTGCTATGCCGCAGGTCGTGGGTTCGATTCCCACCCAGGACAAATGTTTGTGTGATGAGCACGATCATTTGTTCTGTGTCTGCGTGTAATTTATCTATAATATTTATGTATTTAGAAATATATAAGTACGTTTATCAGTTGTCTAGTACCCATAACACAAGCTCTGCTTAGCTTGGGACTAGATGCCGTTGTGTGATAGTTGTGGAATATTATTATTATTATTATTATTTTGTCTGTTTGTAGAGATTTATCCCAATTAGTTCAGCCATTTAAAAGATTAGCCTGGACAGACAGACAACAGACAAAAATTTTAAAATAAATCTAATTTGTATCCCATAAACTTTAAATTGATATCCTAGTAGCATGCATTAAGCACCTAGAGAAGGTTTTTTTTATTAGAATAAGGGTGACAAACGAGCACACAGTCCACCTGATGGTGAGTGGATACTGTGGCCCATAGACATCTACATTTATCCTCGATTAAGAATCAAAACGCAGATGCGTTGTCACCCCTGAGAACTAACATAACAATGATACATTCAAATTTCAAACAAGAATATATTGAAAACAAAATCAGCACTCAAAATACATTTTAAAGTAACACGTTTATGCGACTTCAAAAAATACCTTTTGGTTACGCGAAAACTTCTTTACTAATTTAACTTTATAATTTTTTTGACGCCCTGTTCTATAAGTTCCAATGTGCATTAAGCTTTACATCACTTTTATGTTAAACAACAATGGTAACATAAGTAACTTAAAAGTCACTGAAAAGTAACATAAAACCTAACCTCTTTTCAAAAGATGCTCGAATCTACAACGCTATGATAAAGAATTAAAAACGTTCATAGCTTAGAGCTCTAATTTAAACATTATATTTACTAAATAATCTGTTGATTTAAACAAAAGAACGCAAACTTACCTTAAAATTATATAAAACTCTTTTTTTGCGTCGAACAAAACACGATGCGAGCCAATCTTACGGACACAACACGTCAATAATGGCCGACAAGTTATTGACATACCATAGACAAGTCAGACACTGGAGTTACCATTAACTAAAACGGATTCTACTGCTTAATTGCTCTAGGATTGTAAATTTTTTGCTGGGACGTGAAATACTGGGACGTGAAGTTATTATGCGAAAATAATAATTATTTTAATTGCTAAATTGTCGGGAATAAATTAAACATTGCCTAAAATAGGTGATCCTCTAAAGAAAATAATATGATGGCCGGTGGAATCAACTGAAACTTAATAATTCGTTCCAACAATATATGGGGGATCATTTGGGACATTTTTATTTGTTCTAGTAATTTGAAGTCTCGCAGTAAAAACTACTTAATTAAATAAAAAGAAGTATTTTTACAAAGGTTCAAGTATTCAAAACACTAGTAAAAGTGATACTTTTTGCAAGGAAAATGATGTAATTTAATAGTATTATTTCATTTATTTTTAAAAATAGCCGGACGCTAAGACATGATCATTGATCATTTATTGGCGGCCTTACCATGCTATATGTGTGCGTGCGAGCATGCATGCGTGTGTGCGTGCGTGCGTGTGCATGCGTCTATTGCACACTTTACAAAACGGTTATAGTAATTTATGTTCAGCTGTAATTATGAATGACTAAATGTATCTGTGTCTATTATATGATGTCAATTTATCATATAAATGTATCTGTGTCTATTATATGATGTCAATTTATAGTATGACAGAGATATAATGAGGCAACATAACATCACCGGGGCAATATAGTTGTGTAACTCAAGTCAGAGACCTGCACTTTTGACCTAGCTAAACGGTATCTACACAATGAATACGCAAAATTGAACTGCGAGCGATGATCGTTTTGAGGTCAAATGCGAAGCTTATTATGATAATAACAAAGTTCCGATATTCAATAATCCAGTTGACATTTTAACGAGGGGTAAAATGCTTGTTGCTTAAAAATGCATGCTTCATACTGCAGAGCATATAGTTAAAATAATTTATTTATTACATTACTGTGTACAATATTAAAAGATATCAACAGTCGTCTGAGAGTTGTTGAGAAATTGCGTGTTAAAAGAAAAATGTAGAATGCAATACAATCTTATGACCAGGAATAATAAAGGAATGTTCCGATTGCTTGGATACTTAGAAAAAATAAATAAGGAAAGGGTAACAAAGCAAATTTATGTTGCAGAGGTCAGTGGAAGCGTAGACATGGGACGCTTTAGACTTTAGAAATTGGCGTAAAATTGAAGATGGAGCGAATTAAGAATAATCTTAAATGACGAGCATGTTTGCTTAGATATGAATGTGGAAGAAGCGAGAGAGGTATGTCAGGATCGTGAACGGACGGATAATTGGACGTCTGTGGTCTCTACGTATCTTTTTTTATCTTTTTTTCATCATTTAAAAAAAACATTACCCCCATACCAGAATTTTCTCCTGTATCGTGGAGGCAGTTTAAGTACATACATTTCACAAAGACGAACATCCAGACCTGGAACTTACGGAAATTACTTGTAAGCTACGCAAATACTTGTTCCGTGCGGGATTCAAACCTACGGCCCACAGCGTCGAAACTCATTGCTAAGCTACTGTACCAAGAAGCCGTCAAAAAATCCTATACCAGGTGAGAGGTAATGTACGTGTGTATGTAGAAATTATTACGATATTTTTAACATTATAATCAGTTATTAAAATCAGCTGCTCACCTGGTAAAATGATGAAGGAGAATGAGATGAACGCAGAGCCCCAGGCGATTGCTGAAGCTCGCTTGGAGGCCACGTGCATCTCCCCCAAATATGCGTACACCGTAGCGCTTGATGCAGACACCCTAAAATAAAAACGAACTATAAGTACTCCAGCTCCTGCCACTGACTCAAGAGAAGTTTCTGAAGAAAAACAAATGGTGGTGAAGCCAAACTGAAATGCTGAATGAGAATCAAGTGATAGAGATCAAATATTATCGACCCCATATCTTCATATATCGGCTCTGCGGTCATAACATCCTTTGCACACAGTAATGACTTTCGGAAAATATCCTAATTAGCTTGTATCGAGGGTCTAAGTAAAAATAATTTATAATAAATAAAAAGTTTTTATATAGAATACGGGTTGCAAACGAGCACACATTCCAATTGACAGTACGTGGATGCTGTGGTTCATAGACATCTACATCTATCTTTGAGAATCATAATGCAGATGCATTGTCACCCCTGAGGACTAACATAGCACGCCCGGTTAACATTAAAAAGGGTGTCCGGCTCTTTACGCTCATCATACAAAACAGCAGCATAAAGCTGCTACTTCACGATTATATTATACGAGGGCGTTTCCCTTTCCCACTGGAGCCGACTTATTCGTGATACGATTGTAATATAGCTGCAGGATGGCTTCATTCAATTTAAGTTTTGATCAGGGAGATACTGCTACGCATATCCCGGTCCAGTTTTCTTCTGTGTCCTCGTACACCCAAGGAAGGATATGGGGTAGTGATATTCTTACACCGCCACTACACGGATAACTATAGGACAGGATTGACAGGAATGGAGAACCAATGCCATAACAAATGTCTCAACTCAAAACTCTTTATTTATTTTTTGTAGTGAAAGAGTTTAGAGTTTTTTTTTAATGTAATTTGTAATTTTTAAAAAGTTGAAAGTAGTATTGTTATTTTCTCAATAATCACGTAGTCAAAATTATTTTACGGCACGTCAAGGTACTCATAAAGCATTTCTTCAGAAAAATGGCACGTTGATATATAAAGGTTCGCAACCCCTGCTATAGGATATTCCCTGCAAAACAACAACGTATTATGTATTTGGTGTTTATAAATAAGTTGTAATCTTAACTCTACTATAACACCCCCCCTAAATTAAACAGGATTTTCTTATCGTATTGCTCCGCGTTCGTACTTATCGTCTTATCATATGTTTGCTTAGCCACCTAGTAGAAAATATTTATTTTGTTTTATTTATAAGGAACTACGTCATACTGCGTACACATCAAGAACACTACTAGGATTTCCCTCCGATTAAGTTCCACGACAAACAAAGTGGACCAATGTAATCCACCTATTGTGGAGATCCAACGTTTGTGTATAATAATGTCCCCGAATTTCAGTCACGGTGGTCAGTCTCAACGAAGACTAACCATTTGCGCAATACATGATTATTGTGCATGAGTGTGTGAACAAGTACAGATGCACTCTCTGTTTCCTCACTAACATAGACCGTTAAGACAGTAACTCGCTACGACAGGAGAGAGATCAGGCGCAGGACCAACGGCTTAACGTGATTTCTGAGGCTTCAACATAGACCGTTAAGACAGTAACTCGCTACGACCGGAGAGAGATCAGGCGCAGGACCAACGGCTTAACGTGATTTCTGAGGTTTCAACATAGACCGTTAAGACAGTAACTCGCTACGACCGGAGAGAGATCAGGCGCAGGACCTACGGCTTAACGTGATTTCTGAGGCACAAGGGTGAAACTCCGTTAACTACCTGACTCCGGGCTATCACTAACCGTGAGTTTGCACTGGTGCGATTTTCGCAAAAAAACATGTTCTAAACATTGTTTTCTAACAAAAAGCGTTTGTATAGTCAAAGAATATGTTGTAGTAAAATATGTTTAAAAGTTTATTGCACATTACATGTTTTAACTATATTATATCTTAATAACTACAGAAACAATATGTTTGAAAACAAATTTGTAGAAATATTGTCATGTTGAAAAATTAATTTGTATAACAGTTTACGTAACCACATTACGTGTTGGATATTTCTCACTGCAAACGTACTGTAAGACGCAAGAAAAACAATATCTGATTTTTATCTCACACGATCGCGGGACTACAAGATAGCAGCAGCAGTTATTTCCACGGCCAAAAAAAGGCAGTCTAGACTTTCTTGACACAGGACATTTATGTCGGAAAGCGCGGCCGAACTTACTGCTTTTTATCGGGTTTTATAACCACGAACGTTTTTCCCGTGCCTATGTCGACGAAGCAAGGACTTATTTTGTGTCTGCTTATTTTATTTCGCGTCCTAAACAGACGTCGAGTTTTACTTTTTCTTTTTCAGTAATAATCCCCCGTAACAATAACTTCGCTTTGCAGTCATCATAGTGATAGCAGTAAGGGTGGTACTGGTGTTGTTTCTTTTTTTACAAAATTTTACGCTTAGTTTTAACTTAGGGTTGAGTAAAAATTCGTTTCTTTTTCTTTTTACATACTTTTTTTAGCGTGCAGTATTTCCTCGGCCAGTGCGTTTATACAGCATAAGTAATATCCTCCCCTCCGTAGAAGGATGTTAAACCGTTTAATTACTCTTTAATGAGCGAGATTACTTTATTCCTATTGATGGTAAGAGGTAATGTAGTCAACGCTGTCTAAATTTACAGATTTAGCTTAACAAAAGTCTATTCACTATTGCCTTGAAGTCACCCATATTTATACGGATGAAAATAATGATGTTAGCAAAGTATTCCTCTCCATTACTTTATTTGTGGCATGTTTAAACCATCCACCATCCGTCAGCAGCCGCAGCGTAATTACGCGTTAATCAGCCTAGAATTGAAAATATGCTTTATCGTGACAAGAGCTATCAAACCGCAACATGTTTTCATTTAATCAAAGTCACTTAACACGTTTTCCTATTCTAGCCAACCTCAAAAAAAAGCATGTATGTTCAGTTCACACGCGGTAGAAGTAAACCGCTGAAATATAAAAAAAATATTTCACGGCAAACGATTTATTCAATTTGACAATTTTCAATCACAAGTGCGGTAATTTTTACACATGTAGAGCCTAAATTTTAGTGTATTCATAAAATCAAAAGAATATTTTCTATTGATTCTAATCGGTTGGTTAGGCGCCGTTCGCGCGCCGAGCCGAGATTTTTCAATATCTCTTAAACTATGCGGCCAAATAAAAAGATATAAGGAGCAAAGTTTATCTTCACAAAATTGTCTTAATGATGAAGTAACTTTCGGTCGTAAGGATTACTATGCCATGTCCAATAAAAACGCTCATAAATCACTATTTAATTTTCAATATTTGTGTGTCACAAACTAACCTATTATGGCTTATGTATAAGAAATAGTATGGCAGAACTTTTTTTAGATGGAAAAGTACTGTATTTATGTAAGTTATTACATTTACGTATCATTTTAAACATCACGCCAGCGCACGCATATGAAGCAGTTCTTGAGTGCTATTTATTATTTGAGTGCTATTAGGTATAGCCTAATGCTAGGTAGCCTATACTACTCCTCACGCATCTGGCTATCATATATAATTTATCAAATCGCACTGGTAGTTCCAGTTATTAGCGTGTTTAAACAAACAAAAAAGTTTTTATTATGTTATAAATAGAATGAGATAGAATCCATATTCTATCTCATTCTCTCGCAGGTTAAATCGTATAGATGTGTAACATTTGACCAAAGAAGTTATATTTAAAAAGGGGGAAGATGCCAAAAAGTGATGTTCTTTTTTTGTAACAACAGATGTCCCAAACAACAATTACAAACAACTGCGACTTATCAATCGATCTTCGGCATTATTGGTCCGTGATAGCAGCGTGTGCGCGTTATCAATGATAACCTGTCCAGGTCGAAAAACGGTTTAACATTACAAGACCTGCAGTTACAAGCCATACTTCACCCCCCTTTTTGCCAGTAAATAACAGGGAATCGTCTTTAGTTAAGGCGATACCTCCAGCGAACGACCTTGAGCGTTTGGTCTGTCGACGCTCGCTACAATATATCGCGTAAGAAATCTCCAAAAGACGCCACCTACTGCTACGAACGTAGTATTATTTTTTCAATGTCAATGAACTATTCTATTGAAATAGACACGGTGTACAATGATAAATGTATTTTAATTTTCTTTATTCGGTATATTAGTTGCATTATATTAGAATTATGTATTCTAATATATTATCTATTAATAAAAAAATTTAATAAAAATGACTATTTTGATTATTTTTAACTATATACTATACTGCTAATATTGAATTAGCTTTTTATAGTGTAAATTATAATATTTGTCGAAATATTAATTACGGATTCGAACTTTACATGCTAATGGTGCTTCATTTTTGTTATTTTCATTTACTTACATATTGAAAATATACTTGAATAGTAGGTATTATTATTTTATTTAGCTACTGAATTTTAGGATATGTTTTACCTTGAGGTCAAATATAATTTTGAGGAGCAATAGTTATTACCTACTAATCTTTTATCTGCTATTCCTTATTTAGGAACAATATTAGTAAATTGAGTTTGAGGGAGATTTACTGTTTATAATGCTACATTTATTATTTTAATATTTACCTACTGCGTAGGTAATTATTAAAATAATAAATATAGCATTAGTAACTAAATAGATATATTTTTTAAATTTTTAAAATTAAAATTTTCGTATTTTTAAAAATTACTAAAAAAAAGGGTTTGAAATAATAGATTTTCTCACAAAAGAAGGGAACTTGAAAAAAAAGAAAAAAAAAGCGGGACCAAAGACAAGACGCGAACCACGGAACTCCGATATCACGCCCGACCGACATACCACCTGAGCTATAACGACCGTTAGTGATTTGTCGAAATTTACCTTCTTATATTGTAACAGTTTTTTTATTGCCTGAAAACATGGACAAAAGGACATTTTCTAAAAATAAATCCGCTAAAATCGTTGGAGCCGTATAATTTTCTCATCTGGTTCGGTTATATAAATATTTAAATATATGAAAATTATAAATTAAAATGAAAAGATAAATATACATAAATATCAATAAAATAAAATAAATACAAAATAATATTATATTATTACTGTTATTATTATTATTATAAGTTGTGGTTCGGTGAAGCTGCAACCTAATGGACCATGATCTGAAATTTTTATGAAAAGAAGTGGCTGACGTCAATTATTATTGACTCTTGTAGAGTAGTAAGTAAATTAGTAATATAGTGTTATGTATGATTCAGACTAAATAAAGGTTCCTAAAAATAGACGTAGATAAAGAAATTGCATAAAAATTACTCAAATAAAAATGCAATAAACTTGTTAATTATATAGCTACTTAGTAAAATATTAAAATAATAAGTTTTTTAGGATATTTATGTAAAACATAAAGGTTATATTATTGTTACGAGCTTGAGGTTCGTGACAATAAAAATTGCCGATAGAATTACCTAAATTAACACTTTAATTCACTTTACACTAATTAAACTTAAAACACTAATAATTAATCACACTGATTCACTTTATTCCGCTCCGAAGCTTCGCTTGTCTCGCCGAATTCAATACTTCCCCGATCGCACCTTGCAACGCCTATAAATACACATTAGCACCGAATCATCCAGAACATTCAAGTAAATACGCGAACCGATCGACAAAGCGCCGAAAGTTCTAGAGTCAGCTTCCAGAAGCTTAGTTCTTCTGTTCGATACTAGATGGCGCTAGTGCCGTCGACTTCGGCGCGTAACATTATGTTCTAACTACGTTCACGCTTGCGCATATAAAACCGCGGAATTTCACTAGTTTTATTATCAAAATAATAATTGACAACCCTACCCTAAGTTTGCCTTGATTTTACCAACTCAAACTCGTTTTAGGAGATCAAAACATAGAGAGAAAGATAGGAGACTATTTTTTATTTAATATGGTTCATCAAATCCGTAAAAATAGTTTAAAATACTCACACAATAAAATTTTGAAGTGCAGGTAAAATATCCGCGACCAACATTTGCACAATTCTGACGTTCACAGACGTTTCACAACTTTTTGCCAGAACCAAAAGTAAGCGCTGGCATGCGACAAAAATTGTACCATAAATAATAATACTAATAATAATAATAATAATGATGAGCCTTTCGTAGACACAGTAGCCTCCCTCCACTGGCTACGCTTTGGTGATCTCTTCGGGGAAACCGAGGGTTTTGTCTGTGCAATACAGGATCAGGTTATTAAGACCAACAACTATCGGAGATATATCCTAAAGGATGGCACCGTGGACATCTGTCGAGCTTGTCGCCATCCCGGTGAGTCACTTAGGCATGTCATCTCCGGTTGTTCGGCGCTTTCTAACTCTGAGTACTTGCACAGGCACAACCTAGTAGCCAGAATTCTTCACCAGGAGCTCGCTCTGAAATACGGTCTCGTGGATCGGAAATTGCCGTGTTACAAGTACTTGCCGGAAGCCGTGCTCGAAAATGATCGCGCCAGGCTCTATTGGGACCGAGCCATCATCACAGACAGGACTATTCTTGCGAATAAGCCTGATATTGTGCTGATGGACCGGGCACAGTCAAGGATATTTTTGGTCGACATTACCATTCCGTATGACGAGAACCTCGTGAAAGCCGAAACAGACAATCAAACAAAATATCTGGACCTGGCTCACGAGGTGACCGACATGTGGGGTGGTCTGCCGACTGAAATTATTCCTGTAGTCGTCTCTGCAAACGGGCTAATCCCAGTCAGCCTCTCGGGTCATCTGAGGCGACTGGGACTACGTGGTGGACCGCTCCGGGCTCAAATGCAGAAGGCGGTGCTCATCTATACCGCCCGCATCGTCCGCCGGTTTCTTTCCCTTTCACCCTAACCCTCGGCCGTTTGGTCTCCCCTGCCGAGGGCCTCCATCTGGTTGGGCTTTTATTTATTTATGTATTTTTATATTTATTTTATGTTATTGATATTTATGTATATTTATCTTTTCATTTTCATTTATAATTATATATTTATAGAACCCAACCAGAAGAGAAAACTTTATAGATACCCCATAATAATAATAAAAGACCGTCAACTTAAAGACCCTTTCCGAGGCTGAAACATACCGATACCTGGGTATGTCACAGAACATCGGTATCGATGAGGCTGGTATGAAACAGTCAGTTTGCGACGTGTTTTATGCACGCTTGACCAAAGTGCTTAACAGCCTTTTGTCCGGTGTGAATAAGACGCACGCATATAACGGTTGGGTCATGCCTGTCCTCATATATACCTTTGGCATACTCAGGTGGACTCAGACCGAACTTAACGCCCTGGATAGAAAAGTCCGTCCTGGATAGAACTACCATGACGCCCCATAGGATGCATCATCCGAGATCGTCGGTAATGAGGCTGTACTTGCCGCGAAAGCATGATGGGCGTGGTTTTCTGAGCGCGCTCACCATGCATAATCGCGAAGTGTGCAGCCTCCGCGATTACTTCCTGGCGAGATCGGATGATCCATTCTATAATGACGTTATTTCTAGTGATAAAGGGCCACGAGCAATGGCAGGACCCAGCAGTGCTTAGCATTTCCGACCGGGAGACCGTATAGAAGGAGAAGGAGCTCCACGGGAGGTACTACAGGGCTCTTCATGAGACCCTTTTTGCTGGAAACGAGGCATTTCATCTTAGTCCTCACGGGTGACAACGCATCTGCATTTTTATTCGTAATCGAGGATAGATGTAGATGTCTATGGGCCACAGCAACCACTTACCATCAGGTGGACTGTGTGCTCGTTTGTCACCCTATCCTATAAATAAATAAAAAATAAATAAAAAAAATTCATGAGCCCTTCGTAGATACAGTCGCCTCCCTCAACTGGCTACGTTTCGGTGACCTCTTCGGGAAAACCGAGGGTTTTGTCTGCGCAATACAGGATCAGGTTATTAAGACCAACAACTATCGGAGTACATCCTAAAGGATGGCACCGTCGACGTCTGTCGAGCTTGTCGCTATCCCGGAGAGTCCCTTAGGCATGTCATCTCCGGTTGTTCGGCGCTTTCTAACCCTGAGTACTTGCACAGGCACAACCTAGTAGCCAGAATTCTACACCAGGAGCTCGCTCTGAAATACGGTCTCGTGGACCGGAAATTGCCGTATTACAAGTACTTGCCGGAAGCCGTGGTCGAAAATGACCACGCCAGGCTCTACTGGGACCGGGCCATCATCACAGACAGGACTATTCTTGCGAGTAAGCCTGATATTGTGCTGATGGACCGTGCACAGTCAAGGATATTTTTGGTCGATATTACCATCCCGTATGACGAGAACCTCGTGAAAGCCGAAACAGATAAGCAATCAAAATATCTGGACCTGGCTCACGAGGTGACCGACATGTGGGGTGGTTTGCCGACCGAAATTATTCCTGTAGTCGTCTCTGCAAATGGGCTAATCCCAGTTAGCCTCTCTGGTCATCTGAGGCGACTGGGACTCCGTGACGGACCGCTCCGGGCTCAAATGCAGAAGGCGGTGCTCCTTGATACTGCCCGCATCGTCCGCCGGTTTCTTTCCCTTTCCCCCTAACCCTTGCCCGTTTGGTCTCCCCTGCCGAGGGCTTCCATCCGGTTGGGCTTTTATTTATTTATGTATTTTTGTATTTATTTTATTTTATTGATATTTATGTATATTTATCTTTTCATTTTCATTCATAATTATATATTTATTATTTTTATATATTTTTATATATTACACAATAATAATATTATTTCCTCCTAACCCTCGGCCGCTTGGTCTCCTCTGCCGAGGGCTACCATCTGGTTGAATCTTTATTTATTTGTATATTTTTTGTATTTAATTTATTTTATTGATATTTATGTATATTTATCTTTTCATTTTAATTTATAGTTATATATTTATAAAAACCAACCAGATGAAAAAACTATACAGATACCCCAACAATAATAATATAATAATAATAATATTCCACAACTATCACACAACGCCATCTAGTCCCAAGTTAAGCAGAGCTTGTGTTATGGGTACTAGACAACTGATAAACATACTTATATATTTCTAAAGACATAAATATTTTAGATAAATTACACCCAGACACAGAACAAATGATCGTGCTCATCACACAAACATTTGTCCTGGGTGGGAATGGAACCCACGACCTGCGGCATAGCAGTCAGGGTCACTAACCACTAGACCAACAGGCCTGACGATAAATAAAATAAAGTTTCTAGCTCGAGAGGAGAGGAGCCGTGGTAGCTCAGACGGTTAGCGCTTGCTAAAATTTTCACAGTGTGCGAGCAAACCGGGTTCGATCCCCGCCGGCACCAATAATATTGTAATTGCAATTTTAAGTGTTGATTTACCACGTGCTCAGTGGTGAAGGAAAACATTGTGAGGAAACCTGCGTCTGAGAAATAAGAAAAAAATATTTCGAAGACATGCAAAGTTCGCCAACACGCAGTGGGGCAGCGCGGTGGATAATTCCTTTCCTAGGATCCTTTCAGAAAATAGAATAGAACATAACATAAAACACAACATAACACTCACGCCTGTCACCCAGAGGGGTAGGCAGAAACTACATACTTACATTTGGCATGATCCTGACACACCTCTCTCGCCTCCTTCACATTCATACACCTACGCATACATGCTCGTCAGTTAAGGGTACTCCTAATTTGGCCCGTTTTTAATAAATCACCAATTTGGTCGATAAATTTTCGCTTAGGACGTCCCTTTCCGACTCTGCCATTCACTTCTGCAACATAAATTTTCTTTGTCAGTCTTTCCTCATCCATTCTTTCCACATGACCAAACCACCGAAGCATTCCTTTCTTAATCCTGGTAACAACATCATCTTGCAAACCACACTCTTCTCTTATTACACAATTTCTTACCCTGTCATTAAGATTCAGCCCTAACATACTCCTCAACGACCGCATTTCTACTGCGTTTATTCTACTCTCGTGCTTCTTCTGCCACACCCAACTTTCACTACCATACGTTAAAGTAGGGACCAACACAGCATTGTGAATTTCCATACGTGCCTTTTTCGACACATTTTGACTCTTCACAATAAAGTGTAGGGCCCCATTTACTCTATTTCCCGCATTCACTCGTCGTTCTATATCCTTATCATATCTCCCATCCCTGCTAAATACGCAGCCCAAATATACAAACTCGTCTACTTGCTCGATCAACTCCCCTTCTATTCTTATTTCACAAATCGTTTTACTTTCTTCTCTTTCAAAAACCATAACCTTCGTCTTACTTGCGTTCACTTTCATACCCCTTTCTTTTAATGACCTGTGCATTAATGTAACCATCATTTGCAACTCGGCCGCCGGCGACGCAAGGATAACTTGATCATCGGCGTACAAAAGGCATTTGACGGTTAACTCACCCATTCTTAATCCGCATTCTTCAACTTTCAAATTTTGCAAACAACTGTCCATAAATAGGTTGAACAGCCACGGGGAAGTCACACAGCCCTGTCTGACACCTTTATGGATGTCAAACCAGTCCGAGTAGACCCCGTTGATCCTAACACAAGCACTAGAGTCCCTATAAAGATACTCCAATGCCTGTATCAAGCCTGCGCTCAACCCAAATGATTTCAGTGTTTGCCATAGCACATCCCTATCAACTCTGTCATAGGCCTTTTCCAAGTCCATGAATGCACAAAGAACCTTTTGGTTTTTGGCCAAAAACTTCTACGAGATCATGCGCATGGAAAAGACTTGATCTGTACATCCCATTCCCTTTCTAAATCCCGCTTGCACATCCCAAATTTTTCCATCAGTTTCTTTCATGACCCTTTCAATCAGTACTTTAGCATACAGTTTTCCCACAATGCTAAGAAGGCTGATGCCCCGGTAGTTTTTACAGTCCTGCTGCGACCATTTTCCTTTATATACTGGGACTATCACGGCTTTGCACCAGTCTACCGGTACCCGCTTCAGTTCCCAGCATAAACTAAACAAGGTGTGCAGCAGGCCTGCCACCACTTCCTCTCCAGCCCTTAGCATTTCGAGTGAAACTCTACCATATCCGGCAGCCTTATCTGCTTTCATGCTTTTCATTGCTTTCATTATTTCATTTATACTTATCTCGATACCTCTTTCCTCTTCTTTCGGAGTTTCTACTTCACTTAGTACACACGTTGTCTCCTCACTCATAAACACGCTTTCAAAATATTCCTTCCATCTCTTTAAACTCAAAACTTTATCATTCAGAATATAGCCATTCTCGTCTCTTATAGCATTCATCATAGGCTGTTTTGAATTTCCCCTGGCAGTTCTTACAAGTTTCCAGAACATTTTAATATTTGCCTGGAAATTATCCGATATTCTTCTATCATTCTTATCCGTTCCTTCTTGCTTTTTTCTTTCAACTTCTTCTTTTACTCTCTTATTAAGATGTCTAAAGACTGCCTTTTTTCTTTCAATATCGTCATTCGTACCGCTAGAATTACCAGCCTTTGTTGCTAGTAAATCTAGCTATGCTCTCTTCTTTGCTTCAACTTCCATACGTATCTCATCATCCCACCACAACGTTTTATTTTTCCTTTCACTCTTTCTCTGATCTGAATTTACTTAGAATAGAAATAAAAAAAATAATAAATCTAAACTTCATTTAAAACCAAACATATAAATTATAAAGTAGCTGCAGGTATCTATGACCAAGTAAGAGATATTCCTTTACTGCAACTTGTCCATGTTTCCTAAAACAATTTTTAATTAAGCTTTATATTATAATGCGGATTTTTTTATATTTAAAATTTTAATAATAAAGTATTTCGTACGTCTCAGCCGAGGCGCAAATATTTTTCGGCCGCAAATTTATAAGACCGATTTGTTATTCAAACATAAACATGGTTTTTTAATTAAATCTACCAATCATAAAATGACACGCATTTTTATTGAACACTTCCAATTCAATTCACAAAGTACCTATTATATATTTTTTTATATAAAAAAGTATATTTAAGTACAATCATAAAACTAAATGGAAACACAAAGTAGGAAAATGCATTGAGTTTTAAAACACATAAATCAATGGGCAAATGTAAAAATACTGGAGGCAGGCAGCCCTATCGCATGTTTACGTACCGCACGGCTGTAATATTTATTTCTAAGATACGGCCGAGTTACAATATATCGTGACGTGACGCATCGGTTGGTAGGTACTCAAATAATATTATGTTTGCGGCGAAATACGGAACGCGGCGACCAGCGACGCGGCCACCTCCTATGAACGGATACAGCGTAATGCCGCCCGCACTCTGCGCACGCCCCTTTATCATAGAAGTCACACAATTTTCGGAATTATTTCAATTAAAAGAGAAAAAACGAACTTAAAAATTTAAATAAAACGTGGAGAATATAGATTTTTTAATTATCTATCCATTAGCGTTATCCTCAAATGATTAGAGCGTTGCGTTTAGCAACAGATGCACGTAATCAAGAATTTTAGTCATTTTTTAAAAGTTGATTTTAACTGTATTTATAGCACATAAAAATAAATTAGAACGTGGAATGTGATGATAAGATATCGAACATTAATAATGTACTTTTAGATGTAGTTTATTTTTCATAACAATTGAGATAATAGAGTCTGAAAAACGCACTTTCGCAACATTTAAGTCAGGGATTCACCTTAACTGTCTAGCGCTGGTGTAAGAGTATCCAATACTCCATATCTGCATGTGGGTGTTGTAAGTAGCGACAGAGGGAAGCTGAAACTGGAAATGGGCTGCAGCATCTTCCTGATAACAACTCAACAACATAAAAAGCTTTGGTTGCCAACCGGCCTGCCAAGCATCACAATTATAATCATTTATGTGTGTGGCCTAGGTTCAGCAGTAGGTATTCTTCAAGGCGCTACTCCTAGCGAACGACCTTGAGCGTCCAGTCAAGGTCGATGTATAACATACCACGCGCTCTCGCTACAATATATATAATATTTTAAAATATTTTCTTCGACACCGACAGAGTTGAGCCGAAAGATCCGCGACAAAAATGGGTAAATGCATGGAATATAAAAATTTTATATTCCCTGGGTAAATGCGTAGTGAAAGAATGCGATCCGAGGTCACAAAAACATAATAAATCAAGCGGAATCACTTTCCACGCATAAGTTTTAGTTCCTTCATGTTTTCATATAAACGTAAAAACCTCATATAATGAAATAAAATTATCGAATATTGCGATTTGGGTTAAATGTTGCCACTTTTCCGCCTTTGTGATTATCCCACATTAGCGGGAGACTATATAATTAATAGAGTAAGTTAATTTGTTACCTCTGATTTTAAATATTTTGGAAATTATAATAAAAAATCTATGCTTTAACTTACGTATGTAAGTGTGTAATGATTAGTTATTCTTATTTTAGTTTATACATGAATGATCTATTAAATATATTTTATTTTCTATTTTATATTAGTAATTTTATATTGATTATAATTTTATTTTTATTTAAATTTTATATTTTATATTAACTATATTTTACTACCTATTGTCTAATTGTTTGATTTATTAGTACAATAAAAATACTTAATAAAAATATCTTTTATTTCATCAGTTATGCTATATCACTTCTATATTCACCTGATAAGAAAATATACTTTTTTTTAAATAAAAACAATTAACTGCAGCTTAAAAACCCCTTTTTTATTGCGTATTTTGGGTTCAATTTCATAGAGTAAGTCACACCAACCCACCAATGCATGTTTGGTGTGTCTATCTTTATCTAATCTTAGCGATGGTATTGTTTTCGCAACTTGTGTAAGTGAGACAGATATATGTTTATTTAAAATGTTTAGTAATTTCAGAGCTACGTCGTCGCGGTTGGGTAGTGGTTACACTTTTTTCGACGCGCATTATGTGGTTTGCTCCTCTAGTTTTGTATTAACTCAATGTCTAGATAGCAGAAATGTTAACAACATAAGAAGGATACCTACTTTCTTACTTCGATTGAATAAATATATTTTTCTTGGAAAAAATGTGCTAAAATTTTCAATATAAACACTCAATATCACATTTAAACCCCGGTTAATATCATTCATTACTTACAATTACAAAATTTCACTGTTTCATAACTAGTTGGACCGGCAGACGTAATTCGGCCCGTCTTTGGAACTTCCCGCTAATTTCAAATGCAAAGTGCTCCAAATTTCACCAAATTATGACGTTGAATGTGAAATATTGGAGTAATCGTTAACGATATCTCACTAATCGATTTTAACCTTCAAGATTAAAAGCTGATTAGTTTTTGGAATCGATCGGTAAAGCCATTCAAAAGTTATACGAGGTTTACACACAGGTGATGATATTAAATAAATGCGCAAAAATAATTAATATGATTTGATTACGCACTTACAAATATGACAAAAGTGGGTCGCATCAAATATCAGACTTACGAAATGTTTGTGACGTAGTTAGATTCATGTGGAATACTCAAAGGATTCCTATAAGTAAAGTAGTTTTAAGTATTCTTGTCTCTTTCAATTAACGTACGTACATTTGGGTAGATGTAGTTTTCTTTAACCTACCACTATCGTCAACAAACCGTTCTGGTTTCACACATCCACACACACACATACATACAGACATACAGACACCACCGAAAAATTGTCAGGGTGACCTCCGGGTGGTCAACATTTTATGAAAACTCAATTTTCGAAAAACGGGATAAAAACAATAAATCCTCAATTTTTGAAAATTTTCAATTTTCTTAGCGGGAAATTAAAAAAAAACATCATCATTATTTTACCCTACCGTAAGCGGATAAGAAGTTGTCTATATGTTATACGCCATCATTTACAGCCTACACATTTCATGGAAATCCGTCCAGTAGTTTTTGCGTGAATCGTGAACAAAATAGTTTTTCTACAGATTTTTTTATAGGATAGGGTGACAAACGAGCACACAGTCCACCTGATGGTAAGTGGTTGCTGTAGCCCATTATTCGTAATCGAGGATGGATGTAGCCCCCTACATCTATCCTCGATTACGAATAAAAATGCAGATGCGTTGTCACACATGAGGACCAAGATGTAATGCCTCATTTCCATTAAAAAGGGTCGCCGTTTCTCTACTCTCACCAAACGAAATACAGCAGCATTAAGCTTTTATTTTACGCTGATATTCTACGAGAGCGTGGTCCTTCCCCGGTCGAGCCGACCCATTCGTGCTACAACCATACTACTAATATAACTGCAGCACGGCTCTACTACTTATAAATTATATGAAATTATATGAGATATATAAAAATCCGGTGTAAAGATGTTCGTTCACACCAATATCCGAAACCGGTCAACAGATTATAACAAAATTTTATAATTACCCCAGCTTGACAGACAGGATCGTTTTTATCCCGATAAGTGACACTCAATGTTTTTATTGCGAATTTAAGGATTGTTTTATCGGACAAATAGTCGTCGGAAGGCAGAACAACGTCTGCCTGACCATCTGGTATATTTATAATTTTCATAAATTAGTACTTCATGAATACGTACAAGCATCCAGTTAGTATCCTCAAGACCAAAATCATCCAAACGTTAGTGGAAAATGAAGACGCGATGGAAAACGCAGCGGAAGTGATCATTGCCGGCAGCATCACAGCCCGTCGCCCGTATCTATCTCCCATGTAGCCCCATAGGAAGGACGTAGTGACTATACCTAAAGGGAAAATTAATATTATTTTAGTGAAAATCGGTATACAACTGATTGGTAACCAGAAGAATCAGCGATTTTTTCCTACTGAAGACCGCATGGCCTAATAATTGTGTTTTTAAATTTATTTACTTTGATCTCACAATACATGCACAAAATCTTAAGTAATTTTGAAACAAGTGGTAAAATTAAAAATATTGTACAACCGACTTTAATGTAAACAAAATGAGAACATCATCAATGTATTCGAATCTATTAAATATGCATTATTAAGGATAACTAAAGACCCACCGGTCAGATCTTGATCAAATTTATATGGGACTACATGAAAACCTTCTTTCAAATAAAAAAGAATCATCAAAATCGGTTCAAATAGAAAAAAAGTTCTTAGGTAACACACAAAAAATAGACAGTCGAATTTAGTACCTCCTCCTTTTTGAAGTCGGTTAAAATTAGTGTTATTCACTCTGTATATACTAACCAGAAGCTAGCATACTCGTACATAAGCTAGTTGTACCAGTTACTCCACCCCAAAAGAGGCAGTAATTCATTTTTGGGGCTATATGTATGCTTTTACAAAAAAAACCTGTGTACAGTTCACGAAACCTTCAGAAAATTGCGAGTAAAATCGCTATGTAATAGTGCCATCTACTACATTCTATAGGTAAAGTTATTTGACTCTCAATGTGGTACGTAAAAAAGACGAAACTATTTTTATACAAATCGGTAAGTTAGCAAATCGTGGATGGTTATGAATGGTATATGATAATTTTATTCAATATGGCTAGTTTAATTTATTTAATAAATTTGTTAATTTTATTATTTATTTTAGTTCAAAGTCACATTAACCATGTTTAAAGCACCGCATTATAATGAGAAGAAGAATAAAAGGAAATACTGTATTCTGTGTGCTATCTCATTCTCTCGTAGGCTTAATCCTATTGATGTATGTTTGTCTCTTTTTAGGTGTCGCTTTTTTGTTTTATCGAATTTCAAATCACAACGATTCTAAATAAGTTTTCACTTCAAATGAACTCCCGGGAATGAAGTGATCGCTACCAAGCTATTTATTTGTTTTTTTTTCCAAGTAATGGGCGGTTTACACGGGCTTCGTAGCTAAGCGCTTAGTACTTGTCACTAATACTAAGTCCTCGTGTGTAAACACGCTGATTAGCGCTTAGTATTAGTATTTGTGAATAGTGCAAGTGAATAGAAAACGATCCTATTTACTAAGCGACAAGTCGATACCCCCACCACGATTTACTAAGCACTTGTCACTTGCTGACCGTGTGTTAACTGCTCGACAAGTTAGTTAGTGACAAGTTGTATCGGGAAGTGAAAATAAAATATCAAATTGTGCCGTTGACATTCTCATAGTTACTCTATATTCTCCTGGATCTTCATTTGCTAGTTCTTTTAATAGAAGAGCAGAATGGCCCCGTTCATCTCTGCGCAGTAACCACTGTCTTGTCCACAAACGTTTTCTTTTTAATATGTGTCTTTCAAGATCTTCGATCATGCTTGAAATAATAATGTTTTAATATTGCTTAAACACACTGCGCAAAATCAGGCGGCGTCGCTCCATTTCGAATCTCTGGTCACTAATAACTTTTACTGGCTCCAAAGTGCAAACGGTTACTTTTCACTTGTCATATTGAGGCTCAGTATAGTGACAAGTACTAAGCACTTAGCTACAAAGCCCGTGTAAACCGGACATTATTTGTGTATTGAACATAGTATAATATTATGACTGTTAACTGTTCTCTTTTCAAAAAAAAGGCCTCATCTACTATACTCTCACATACTATACAAAAGCCGCTATATGCGTTGTAGATATGCTCGATGCGTATTAGAGATGCTCGATGCGTAGTAGACATGTTCGATGCGTAATAGACATGCTCGATACGTACGAGTAGTAGATATGCTCGATGCGTAGTAGACATGTTCGATGCGTAGTAGACATACGTGGTAGAGCCATGCTGCAGTTATATTAGTAGTATAGTTGTAGCACGAATGGGTTGGCTCGACCGGGGACCTCACAGAATACCAGCGTGAAATAGTAGCTTAATGCTGCTATTTTACGCTGGTACTTACGGTGTTTCGTATGGTGAGTGTAGAGATCCGGAGACTCTTAAAATATAAAATACCGTAATTATATTGCGGTAAGACTTTGTCAACACATTGCTTGCACTTCCGCGAAGATTATAGGCATATTTGGACCCGATAGGTGGCGCTATTGTAGAATCCAGACATTACCCGTGCGAAGCTGGGGCAGATTAACTAGTCTAATATATGAAAAAATATGTTTGTACTTATTTAATGCGCTCCCAAACAGTTCATCAGATTGCAGTATAAACTTTGTCAACTTATGCTTGCACTTGAGGAAAAGGTGCCACCTGGTGTTAAATGTACTATGCCTATACATTACAGTACATTTAACTTACACCAGGTGGCACGCGTATCGTATTGACAAATTTATTTGCAAGTTGTATATCATTCATCTTCTATGAATATATTATTAAACAATATAACCCTTCCAAATTTAAAACGATATTTCCCCAATAATTTCAATGCGCCGGATACCACCTAGTTCAACATAATTGTTACTTTTAAAAAGTATCATTTATAATCTACGTTGAATTAAAAAAAAAAACTATTTTTATTACTACTTGGTGAATCCTTATTTTGAAAGAAACTGGAACCCAACGTTGAATTTGTTCTTTGTTATATAGGAATTTGTCATCACCGTCAGCACTATCACTAACTATATCATAAAAATTATGTAAGTTGGTTCTTACTATTCATAAAGTTATCACGTCATTTCCTTCGTAATTGTCTTTATAAAACGTATAAGTTGCGTTTGGACTGTGAACTGATAAGACGGAGTCCGTGAACTGAAAGAACAAACAAGAAATCTAAAAATATTTTACGTAATTAGTATTAAATAAACATCTGAGTTTGAGTCATTTTTTTTTAATTTTATTTTAATGATTACAACGACCTCTATGTTTACGCTAATATACCGTGTGGTGACGGAGTAAAGTCAAAGTCAAAAATTTAAAACTAAGTTTATTTTACAAAGCAATTTGTTAAAGTCAAGATATACGCTATCGCTTCAACAAGTCTCTATTACAACCTTCTACGACAATTTGGCAAATATTTCCTAAAATCTATGACCTACACCAGCATCTCCCTTGGCATAGATTCAGCTACGGCAATTTTCTTCCATACCTAATTGTAGGGTTTTTATTCATTTATACGATAAGATGAAATTAATAATTTAAAGTTGATTAGGTAAGCAAGTCGAACTAACCTATGCCCAGAGACGTGAACGACAGACCATATCCTGTCAATTAATTTATAGAAATCAATTTCAACAAAATCCTTAAAAAATAATCGAAATGCCGCAAAACAATTAGGCATGTTATAAAAGACGATGGAAGCTTTTTTTAAACAGGTCTATGTCTTATTGCGATCTCTTTGCATGCTACGACATTTGAAAGGGCTATGTTTCATACAAATATGGCAACTTCGCACATTGCACACTTGGTAATTGAATAATTTTTTTCCTGTTAACACTGCCTGAAATATCCGTACCCGCGACGGAGTCGAGCGTTTCTCTGATAGGGACCAGCGTCAAAGGACTGGTTCGATCGACAATCTCCTATTATTTATTTGCTTTACCTCCTGATACTATACTTTTATCCACAACTATCATAGTAAAGGTCTAAAGCTCAATTATGTATATATAAATCTTTTTTTTTGGTATAAGATTTTAGCTAGTAAGATATCGTATAGTAGGAAATGTACTATTGGAAAGTGTTGGCTTAAATCCGAAACTATTTTAACTTCGATTTATTTCATTGCGACTGTTAAAAAAGTGCTAATAATAAGGAAATTATTTTTCTGATAATTATTATACAACAATTTTATCGCAATTAATCTGTGTACAATAAAAATATGTTTGTACATAATTAATTGGAGCTATAGTTGTGGATGTGAATATACATTTTCTAAACGGATAATCCTTTCTATGTGGTAGGTTTGCGTAAAGTTAGATGTAGTGAATATTAGTAGGTTTGAATCGAAATATACAACAAAACTATTTTACCTCCATCTCTTCGTTGTATACTGGTACATGCATCTCTTTTTACGTGACTTGAAATTCTTAAAATATATTGGAAACGCTTTTTAATACATTCAATTGGAGGATATGAACTGCAAATCATTTTCAGATGCAAAACACTTCTCCAATTAGTCCAATTAGAAAAGACATCAGAAACTTTTTATTCAACATAGATTCAATAAATAATACTTATTGAAAGTCACTTTTCTAATTTAAGACTGGTTCGGATAAAAACATCTGTAACAGTTTACAATCATGTATATATATAGAAATAGCTTAGTAGTCATCAACTATCCCAGGAGTCATTATAATGCATAAATCCCTTAATATTATATTAATATTTTTAACGTTTACCACCGTTAACCACGTGGTGGACAACCGTAACCAAGGATCTGGGACGAGCACAGCTTGATACACAGAAAACTCAAGATAGAATATCTTGGCGCATAATAACGAGGAGAGCTAAACACCAAATAAAGGGATAAAGCAAGGAAGAGGAAGATACAAACTAATGGTGCCCACACACGGTCAGTTAAACTGATCATTCCAACTGATCAGTTCAAACTAAAACTGTTGATAATTTTTTAAAATATGGGACTTTCGATATATCCATAAATAAATTTATATGTAAAACTCCGATATTAAGATATTTATAATGATCGATATATCGAAAATTCACTATTTTAAAAATATCAACAGTTTCAGTTTGAACTGATCAGTTGGAATGATCAGCTGAACTGACCGTGTGTGGCGTCCATTAGTTTAATAAAGTTTTTGAACTTTGCGCAAGTCAAATTATGTATATTTTCTCGGATTTATTGCTGTACTCGTAAATGCTACCCCATATCATCTCTTGGGTGTCATAAGTGGCACCTTAAGTAAATGAAACAAGTGAAGGTCTGTACCATCTTTCTGATTACAACTTAAAAGATTCGGTTACTAAACAGCGTGCCAAGCGTGGCAGCTATGTAAAATATCCACTCTATCACGTAATCTATGGTGGGAGCCTTTTTTTTACAAAGAATATTAACAATGCTATATACATAACTAATATTCCCCTTAACCACTCGTACACGACGACAGTAGTCAAATTGCGGATTCGAACCCACGACCTTTTTGAGTCCGCAGTCCGCGCCCTGCCAATAGGCTACTGTAATATTTTAGTAGCAGACTTTAATAGGCTGCAATGATAATGATGATGATAATATAGACTTCAAAAAGGAGAAGGTACTCAATTCGACCGTATTTTTTATGTGTGTTAATTCAGAACTTTATTCTAAGTGAACCGATTTTGATGATTCTGGTCGTGCTGGTGCTTCTCACGTGGTCCCAAATAAATTTGATCAAGATATAACCAACAGTTTTTGAATTATCCTTAATAATGCTTATTTAATCGTCTTTGACTACATTGATGATGTTCTCATTTTATTTATATTGAAGTCGGAAATTGGTTGGAATCGTTTTAAGGATCAATGTGATGTTCTAGATATACTTGTATAAAATAATCAACCCATTATGAAAAGAGAATAAGATATTCGACAGAACTGTTAGTGCTAGCTCACTCACGCTACTTATGCAAAAAAGTGTTGCTATATAAATAATATAGTAATTTAGTTTCATTTAACTTAAGGGTATCTACCCACTACATCGTTTCACACTATTGATGTAACCGTATAGGCATAGCATGTGCCAAAACGTTTGCGATTTGGTTTGAAACATGGTAGTGGCTTCGAAATTGTAGTGGAAAACTGTTATTTATTGCAAACACACACACGCACGCACATGTTATTTAGACAGACTGACTTTTGCTATAATTTCTCCGACATTTAGTTAAAGTAAGCACTCTACATGATAGAACTACGCTGCAGCTGTATACTTACAGCAATATGAACGGACTGATTTGACTGGGGAAGGACAAAATCCTGAAAGACAATTTAATACTTCTATTCCGTATTTAAAAAAATAAGGGAGACAAACGAGCACATAGTCCACCCGACGGTAAGTAGATGCCGTGGCCAATAGACTCTTACATCTATCCTAGATTAAGAATCAAAACGTAGCAACGTTGTCACTCCTAAAACCATAATGATGGAAAGCTTAGTTTCCAGTAAAAACGGTCTCCGGTTCTTTACACCCACCAAATGAAACACAGCAGAATTAATCAGCTGCTTTATAGTGCACGTGAGTAAGGAGAACCGGAGACCATTTTTACTGTGACGAGTCTTTGAATCTTTGTCCTCAAAGTTTCATAATCGAGGAGAGATGTGAATGTCCATGTCCATATATAGGCCATAGTATCCACTCAAGGCCAAGTATCATCAGGTGGACTGTGTTACTTATAACAACACATAGTACGTTCCAAAATTACCGTAGATTAAAAAAGTGTAAACAAGGACAAAGTACACATGTTATTTTTAAACTTTTTTAACACAAAGTTTGTATCTAATTTATTTGTGTAACGTACTTTATTAATGACATAAGTTATATAACATAAGAACAGGTCTACGTATGTGGGATGGTGTTACCTTCCGGGATTCTGATCACCATGAATAGGTTATCAGAAGTCACGGTAATAAATCCGTCCATCCATTACAGCCTATAAAAATCCACCGCTGGACACAGGTCCCCCCCCCCCATAGATTGCCTCTCTTTTTTATTTTTCTCTCTTTTTTTTATAATTTCAACCCACTCTTACATCGCCGCTACACGATTTCATAGTCTTTTACAGGCCGATCAAAGAGAAGTGCTTATCATGCATTTATACATTTTCTTAAACGGAGTGTTTAAAATAATAATTTAGCATGATACTCGTATATGTATAGTCGCCTGAGTGTTATCTTAACTTGTACATCTCTCTCTCTCTCTCTCTCTCTCTCTCTCTCTCTCTCTCAGTAAGTCAACATAACAAACAAAATGTCCGTTCGGTAGCATAGTAGTAGACCGCGAGTTCAAATCCCGCGCTGAACAAGTATTTGTATAAATTACCAATAAATACTTTAAGTCTAGATATTTGTCAAAGTGCAAAATATTTATGTAGTATGTTTTTACGTGGTAGAGACATGTTGCAGCAAGATTATTGTTGAAGCACGAACATATTGGCTCGCTCGGAAAATGACCACGCTTTCTTGGTAAAGGATAATTAACTACTTAATTCATGATGGATGATGAATGGGCCTGAGCAACTAGCAACTAGCAGGTGGAATGTGTCGACCACATTTGGCACCATAGTCTTATAATACGTGGTATTATGACAAACGTGTCCTATAATGCTGCAGTTATATTAGTAGTATAGTTGTAGCACGAATGGGTCGGCTTGACCGAGGAAGGACCAGGCTCTCATAGAATATCAGCGTAAAATAGTAGCTAAATGCTGATGTGTTTCGTATGGTGAATGTAGAGAACCGAAGACCCCTTTTACTGGAAACGAGGAATTTCCTCTTAGTTCTCACGGGTGAAAACGCATCTGCATTTTGATTCATAATTGAAGATAAATGTAGATGTCTATGGGCCGCAGCAACCACTTACCATCAGTAGGACAGTGTGCTCGTTTGTCACCCCATCCTATAAAAAAAATAATATAAAAATGCTAATAACCTTATATTACAAGTTATTAAAAGTATTTAAAAATTAAAGTAAAATATTAAACAAATTCACGATAGTAAATTGTAATGAATTATGCACATAGTTATGATAACATATATACAAAATTAACAGAAGTGTAGACAGTAAAAAATTGTCTTTGACCTTAATGCTGTATGGTCCAATACCTTTGCCTACAGTTCATCTAACCCATGGCTTCCTAGTTTATTCCTATACTCTTTAGTCACTGTTTTGGCGGGAACAGACCGCCAGCGGATTGCTGCACCAGTTTTAGCAATTGAATAATGGTTTGATGTAGATTTTAACTGTTTTATACGTCATATAAAGCAACAGAACCAGTGCAAGGGTTGCCGGACTAGCTTGCATAGTACAGAAAAATCTTTTGGGTTGATCTTACCAGCTTGCTAACATTCTTGAAAAGGCCTGTATCCAGAAGAATTCTGGCTTAAAAAAGCTGTTAATAGGAACGCTGTGTATGGCTTAGAGTAATTAAAAGAAAAGCTGGAGGTATCTATACCAATAAAAGCAGCAGCTGTGATCAATCCCTTGTCCTCGCTGGAGAGGCCGAGCTCACACTCAGCAGCCGTGATGACGTAGCTCATGCCCACCGACTCCATGGACACATTTAACATGATCATCCCGCATGTTAGCAACACGAAGTTGTTGAATTTCCCGTGACCTGAAATAATGTAAGTTATTAGAAGAAATAAATATGGCAATCATAGGAACTGAATACTACATACTTACAAAAAAAAAAAACAGAAAATCAGTAGCATTCTTTACAAAAATAGTAAAGTATTACCCACACATAGACAAACGATTGCACAGTCCACCTGATGGTAAGTGGACGCTATGAGCCATAGACATCTACATCTATCCTCGATTTCGATCGAGATTTTTTTTCTTTTTTTTCTTTTTTTCTTTTTTTCTTTTTTCTTTTTGTTCTTTTTTCTTTTTTTTCTTTTTTTCTTTTTTTTCTTTTTTTCTTTTTTCTTTTTTTTCTTTTTTTTGCATGTTAGAAAGTAAGAGAGCATTTTTCTGCCAACAAACTGCTGAGCAGTTTGGCAGACTATAAAAATAACTAATTATGTTTTGTTTTTATGTTAAATAAATAAATAAAAAAAATTAAGTACCAAAATGCTATAGCGAAAATAGCTTTTTGATATAGTACGTGAGGGTAATATGGTTAATATGATCATTTTCTTATAACTAAAAAACTACAGTCTTGTTTGAATAGATGCTTCTGTGATAAGATAGCTTTTCATCAGTTAATCAAATACTAAAGGGTCAAAATGGACGCTGCTTCATCGACGCCATTTTGACAGTTGACATTATAGTAAATATTTTAGTCGATTTTAGTGTTAAGTAGTGTAGTTAGTTTTTTTAAAGTTGATTTTTCGAAGTGTTCCTAATTATTTTGCCAAAGCTAGTTTGCAATTTTTTTTCGAAATATATTAGTTGTAGTATACGGTATTGTAGTTTTGTCCCTGTCCTCCTCCTAGTTTTGGTTTTGTAGCGCGGCAAAGCTTAAATGACCATATTACGTACCTTACTAATCTCCTGAGTAGTAAAATGAAATTCCTATTTACCTGTTAAAAACGATTCCAGTTCTCATAACTCCCCATACCCTGCAGAATTATGCTGCTAATATAGATGCGTTGTATTTTTTGGGGACCAAGGCGGAGTGCCTCACTGTCCACTGGCTCTGTATACTCTCTCTCTCTCTCTACAGACCGGAACCCAGTAGTGTACGTACCGCTGCTTTGTAGCAGAAATAGGTAATACAAAATTTTTGTTTTCATTTTTTGTAAAATATCAGTGCCATAGGCATCTACTCCGTTCACATGTTACATCCTATTTTTTCCAGACGGTAAAAAAGGTCATCCAGTATATTACACAGTTTTATAAAATTGCAGTCCTTTATTTAGTCCTACAATTCTGAGAACTAAATATACCCTTTATACTGATCACGAGAATATTTTATCTTAAAATAATTGGAATCCGGTGTCAAAATTACAGCCTATATAAAACCCGCGGGCCTGCAGGTGTTAAAGCCTAGCTAAGGAAAATTCGAAAAAATAAGTGAGTAATATCCGATTCAGTCAACAGATTTTAATAAAAACCATTGGCTTAGTACATTTTCATAAAGAAAGAACAAAAATGTCACAATTGCCATAAAAAATTAAACGTTTCTAAAAGCCGTTCTAGTAAGCCTTGTTTTATTAAGGTAAAAAGGCCTACTGATTTAAAGAACTCAAATAGTCATACTATAATATACTACGTAATATATTGTTAATATTAGTAATCAATAATTATATGAATGCAGCAATAGATTTAAAGTACTAAAAGAAATATAATAAATTTCCTCGCCTAACAACGCTTAAAGTCATCAGTATAATGTTGAATGGTGACAAACAAACGCACTCCTCGTGATTGTCATCAGTGCGTCGGTTGTGTCTCGAGTTGAGATGTGTGTTAGGTTGATTTGAGTGCCCACCCAATCAAATTTTGTCATAGCGGCCAGTTACCACGGCGACTAGCCTATCTACATGTATATGCAAGCACACATTCACTCTCTATTCCCTCACAATCATCAAATCGCAACCCGACACGATCCGAGAGAGTTTAGGTGCAGGACCAATAATTTACACATAATTTAACCCGAGTCGTTTTTTGATTACGACATTAGTTTAGTCGTAGTAATAAAAGCGTATGATTTATTTGCATTTATAACATTTTAAAAGGGGATATAAAATACATTATAAAACAAAAATACTAGACCAGAAGGGGGAGTATAATAAGGCCTATGGTGAAATTTAGTAAGCCTTAATAACCGCCGACCAAGTATTTAGGAAAAACTAAATTTAAAAACAAATTGACGACGATACGTAATTCAAATCTTCAAGATCAACTAACCATTTATTCACAAAGATAAAAATTACAATTTTAGATAGCTAAGTGTAATATTACAAAACATATCTAAGATTTATTTGGACTAATTTTAAAATTTTTTTTGATGCTTACCATTGGGGGTTTCACCCTTAATCGTCACGCTGGGCAAGCGGGTTGGCGATCGCAGTATCAGACACGTCGCACCTGTGACGCGGCTACCCGTCACAGATCCGGATATTTTTGGCCAGACCAGAGAACTGAGATGGTTATTCCGCCATCTGTCGGATGCCAAAGCTTGTTCTTTTTTTTTTGGCTTATCGCCCTTAGTCGCCACGTACGAAGCCCATGGTTGGAGAAGGGGTGACAAGATTCTTACGCCGCTGCTACACGATTTTTTTAACAAGAAAGGTGACAAGACAGTGTTAAAGAATTATCGGCCTATCTCGCTTCTGAGCCACGTCTATAAGTTGTTTGCGAGGGTAATCATAAATTGACTCGCGGGGAGACTTTACGAATTTCAACCACCCGATCAGGCTGGATTTCGAAAAAGCTATGGCAACATAGACCACATTTACACAGTAAGGCATATTATACAGAAGACGAATGAGTATAATCAGCCTCTGTGTCTGGCCCTTGTGGACTATGAGAAAGCCTTTGACTCATCGAAACCTGGACTCTTATAAATTCCTTGCAGTGTTGCCGGATTGACTGGCGATATACTTTTTTTATAGAAGTGTGGGCAAACGAGCATACGGTTCACCTGATGTTAAGTTACTACCACAGCCCATGGACAACCGCAACATCAGGGAAATTGCAGGTGCGTTGCCGGCCTTTTAGAAAGGAGTAAGCTCTTTTCTTGAAGGTCCCCAGGTCGTATCGGTCCGGAAAAATCGCCGGCGGTGAACTATTCCACAGAGAGGTTGTACGTGGAAGAAAACTCTTAGTGAAACCAACTCCTAGTGAAGTGAAGCAAAGCATCCAGATGGTGTGGATGGTATCGGGAGGTTTGCCGCGTAGTGCGTTCATAAAATTTGGCGGCTGGGATTAATCCGAACAATTCCTCAGAGCACTCTGCGTAATAGATGCGATAAAATACGCAAAGAGATGCAACATCTCTTCGCAGCGCCAGTGAATCGAGCCGATTCGAAAGCACTCGGTCGTCAACGATTCGATCCGCTCTGCGCTGGATGCGGTCAAGTGGAAGGAGCTGGCACTGGGGAGCTCCAGCCCAGCAACAAAAGCTCACATACACATATGTACATTCATTCCTAATCCATGCTTAGCGAATTAAAAGGCTAATTGTTTACTTTTTAAAGTCAGTCTGAATAAATCGTTACTATAGAACACACGCCTCTTCCTGTTAATTTCAAGTAAACCGAACACTATATCTTAACTGCAGCAACAGCATCCATATCATAGTTGTTAGTTGCGGTCACCGTAAGCAAAATCAATAAGGAGCTCAAGATCATATTTGATTTTAAGAAATATTGAAAGAACATTTCCTAGCTGCCATATTTATCTATTTTTAATAAATATACTTAATGTAAAATACACTACAGATTGCAAGTTCAACATTGACTCATATTTATAAAGTCATTCGGTTTATAAATGGATATAATTAAGGAAAAGAGCAAATAGAAAGACCGTATAGTTATAAGCTCAGGTGATAAGAACTGTTTGTTGTACTTGGAAATTATTTATGCATTTCAGTCATATTATTAGATTATTTACTATATTATTATTATGTTATATATTAACTTCTACAATGCCTTTGAGATTAGGACGCGGATAATGTAACATGAGAAAAAGTATAAATAAACTACAGCTAAATTACGTGTTGATTCGCCGAGGACTTTAATTAAAGTACTCTTATTAACTGCGTGTGATCTGCTCTACATTACACCTCCCACCGATAAGAAAAAAATTAATAAATTGCATCAGAAGAATCCAGGATCGAGTCCTGCCAGGGTCGCCATCTAATGTAAGAAAGTATTAATAAAGGAGAGGCGTGTTGATCCGTCTAAAACTTTAATTAGACTACTTGATAACTACTTACTATACTATTATATACATGACATGTCGTGTGAGTTGCTCCACATTACAATACGGTAAAAGGAACCAACCGAGGATCGGGTCGCTCAGGCACTTACATAATAGTATGTGAGAGTAATACGGTCATCCGATAAATATTGTCACCTTATTATAACTCAAAAACTACAGCCTCGTTTCATCGGTAAATCAAATACTAAAGGGTCAAAAAGGCGCTGCTTTATCGATGCCATTTTGACAGTTGACATTATAGTAAATATTTAAGTTGATTTTATTATGGTGTTTTGCTTGATATATTAGATTATAGTATATGACTTTGTGTTTTTGTCTTTGTCTTCGTCCTATTATTGGTTATAGGGCGGTAAAGGATAAGTTAACCGTATTACCTTCACGTACCTTACTCTGAAAATAGTAAAATAATTCCAGCTAAAGTTGCAGTCGACAAAAATACAAAAAAAAAACTGCAGCTTTATTATGGTTGCAGCACGAATAGATCGGCTCAACCGGGGTAGGACCACGTTGTCACAGAATACCAGCGTAAAATAGCAGCGTAATGCTGCTGTGTTTCGTATAGCGAGTGAAGAGAGCCGGGTACCTTTTCCACTTAAATCCATCTTAGTCATCAGGGGTCACAACGTATCTGCTTTTTAATTCTTAATCGAAGAAAAATGTGGATGTTTATGTGTCGCAACATCCACTTACCATCAGGTGGTCTGTGTGCTCGTTAGTCTCCTTTATTCTATATTAAAAAAGTTCGTAGGCCACTAAAGTATCCACCCAAGGTCGAATATCATCAGGTGCTCTTTTGTTGCCCTTACTACAAAAGTAATGTAGATTAAGAAAGTATAAAAGAAAACAAGAAACAAGCAAGAAACAAGAAAACAATATGTACTAATCTTTTTTTACTTTTTTATCACTAACTTCGTATCAAATTTATTTGTGTAACGTACATTATAAATGACTTATTACACGACATAAGAACTGGTCGCAAAATTTCAATTTTTCAGTTCATCGGGAAGTTACTTGAAAATCAGTTACCAAATTCCACCCGGAACGACAGGCACAGACGAATCAACAAGAACGTGATTTTAAAAAAACGTGGTTAAAACGGAAGCACTATACTACCATTTTTTGGTATTCTATGAGAACGTGGTCCTTCCCCGGTCGAGTCGACCCAGCCGTACTACGACCACAATGAAGCTGCAGCATGGCCGTACCACGTTTAATAAGTTATCGGTCATGTTTATGCAAACATGACCGAAGACATATGACAAACATGACGCATTAAGTACTTTAAGTCTATCATTTTTTATTACAATGCATTAGTCCATTCTGTTATTATAATTATTTCCACAACTGACAACTGATGTACGTAATACGGCTTCATGTTTTCTTAATTTACTTTAATTGGTCACTTATTTACTACGACGGATTCGAACCCGCGGCCCTTAGCGCTGTAACTCATTGCTAAGTCACAGAGCTGTCAAACTGAAAATTTTTAATAAAAATAAAAATTCTCGTATGGGACACCAAGATCCACTTCGGGGTTCCTGTGGGGCCGATGTAAGTAAAGCTGGCGAGCCACCGGACCCACCTCCATCGCTTTCAATTGCGTGCTACTGGCGTATTAGGGTGTAAAATGCCCACGCTTGTCTTGTGTCTTCACAATTTTATACCCCAAGGAATGCCACAAGGCATGGCCCTAAGCCACTTGCATCCATCGACTTCCTGCATATCTTACCAGGTCGTTACTCCATCAAGTAAAATTTCACCAGACAGACGGTGAGGAGCAACATTAAAATTTTGTGTTTAAGTAATCCATGCAAAAACTTTAAATATAAATTGTTAAATGGGTACCCAGTATCCTTAGGTATCCTAAAGATACTTCAACGAGTTGTTGTTTTTTGTCAAATAAACATTTTTCTTTTATCTTTTTCTCTATCTAAGATGCAAGAGGTTTGGTACTGCATTGTAAATCCATCTACCAAGTGTGACGATCGATTATGGAAAACCCTTCCGAATTGCAAATCCATTAAATAGGATTCTGAAACTTACTTTAGATAAACATTTGTAAAATTCATATCTATTTGTGCCATTTGCTGTAGAGACTATCGGTCCATGGGGTCAAGGTGCCATGAAGTTCCTAAAGGAACTGTATCCGCAAATGGTTGTCGCTGCTAATAAAGGAGCTAGTTATGTTCTCGGTCAAGGGCTAAGTAAGAAACGCAGCCAGCGTTCTTGGCACGGTACCGCGGGGAGTAGGGGTGTGTGATAATTTGAGTTTTCAGTTTCAGTTTTTATATTATGGTGTAAGTAAACAAATGATATGTATTTGTAAAATAATCTAGTTCGTAAAAATCTAAATCGAATAAAATATTTCTGCTTTTATCTCTGACAAAGGTATGAACGTGAATAAATAAAGAGAGGTTATTTCCGACTTTACGTGACGATTTGTTGGAAATACGTAAATCCATGTTTTCTTTTTGAGCTAATTACAAAGTAATTATAAAACTAAAAGAACATTTTTTTAAATGGAAGTTATGAAAAATTGATCGTGTTCAAATAGGAATTGAGATATAGTCGTAATATACGTCAATCAATCAATCAATCAATCTCTTTATTCATTAACAATAAATTGTGTACGAATATTACAGCAATGTTCTTATTATATTGCTAAGCCTTAATTTAGTTAATCAAAATTAATTAAATAAATAAATAAATGTCATTGTGCCTTTCTTCTATATCTATCTATATAATTATTGCTATTAATATTAATCATAAATGTTTTAAGTGATTTAATCTATTCTCTATCAATCATAATGTAGATGCGTTGTCACCCCTGAGGACCTAGATGGAATGCCCCATTACCAAAGGGTCCCGGTTCTCCACATTACACACAAACACTCGCATTTAAGCTGCCAGCACGTCGCTACAAAATTATTTACACTTGTATGGTTTTCACAACCAGAATATTTCTTGCTAAAAATAGCAATAAACTTTGTAACGTGAGATGTTACACGAAAAAAAAAATACTTTTGATTATTCGTTTTACGAATTTTTTTTTAATAAGAACTTTATTAAAAAAAACATTTTAGGAGTTTTGACTTTTGACGGGAACTTGGCCACCGGTTGATTGTTGCTCTTGTATTATTGTTTAAATAAATTATTTAAATAAGATTTTGATACGAAAAAGTGGTGTGATTTTGTGTGACAAAATTTTTTTGAAGTGAATGATTAGTGAAAACGATAGCACAAATACTTCGATGGTGATATAAACCTAATTTTATATTTTATTACCTCGAGGTAATATCGTCATTGACTGTCTGCCGTCAAAATCTCCCAAAATCTTCGCTATGTGTGTATATGCATCAACATATTGTGAAGTTTTAAAATAAATCGATGATGATGAATGATAATTTTCTATTAATTTCAGACACTGGCGAAAGTACACCCGTTCACATCCATTGACAAAGAAAAAAATTGTTGATTACACAGATGCGTCCGTATTGAAGGGTACATATTAATTTACCTGAAGTTTTTCTAGGTTGTTGTTACATATTTTTAAGGAAGTGAAAGAAGCTTAATGGTTGGGGATTTGGACCGCAAGTTTGAATCCATCATTCATTACCTCCATTTTATCATCATCATCATTCATTACAGGTCTACATAAGTCCATTTCTAAACGTAAGCTAATATTTAATGTTAATATGATTGTTGTCAGTGAGGGCTAGGGTTACCACCTTTTATTGTACGAATATGGTATTTTTCCAAAAAAGACCAAAATTTAGTACTTTTGAGAAATTCAGGAGAAATAAAAGCACACATTTATTTTTAATCTTTATGTATTTTTCTATATATATATATATATATATATATATATATATATATATATATATATATATATATATATATATATATATATATATATATATATATATATATATATATATATATGATCCTTTACCTTTAAAATAATTATATGAGTCTGAGCAATTTAGTTTCATGTTAATATAAATTAATCAATTTTAATTAAATTACATAATACATGCTCTATTTCACAGAAATAGTAATAAAAAGACCATTAAATTGTTACGATTTCTGTGCTCTATTTTATTCTTCTTTCAATTTTACATTCATGACCAAAAAAATATTTCCGTAAAACTTACTTGCTCCAGACTTCCAGTCACAGTTAATATAAAAAAGCGCAACATTTTAATTAGGGATAAAATACAGTATTTTTCGTACTATATTATTTTTCTATAATATATAGTACAATTGACTGATTTATAGTACGATATTATACTATATATTATAGTATAGGTGGCAACTCTAGTGAGGATAGAGTGATAGAGGAAAAGAAACTAGAAGATTGGCTGCAGCGTCTTCCTAATGTTCCATCCAGTCATCCATTACAGCTTTTAAAAGTCCAGCCTTACAGAAAGGCCTTTTCTACGTTTGACAGGTGGATCGGTAATCGTTTTTTTTTATTTGATTTGATGTCGAGAAGATGCTGCTGCCAATCTTTCTGTTTCAACCAGAAAAAGAAAGATTCTCTTGTCACGTGGTAGAGCCATGCTGCAATTATATTAGTAGTATAATTGTAGCAAGAATGGGTCTGTTCAACCGGGAAAGGACCTAGCTCTCACATAATACCAGCTTAAAATAGCAGCTGCGTTTCGTATGGTGAGTGTAGAGAACCGGAGACCCTTCTTACAGGAAACGAGGCATTCCATCTTAGTGCTCAGCGGTGGCAACGAATCTACATTTTAATTCGTAATCGAGGATAGATGTAGATGTCTATGGGCCACAGCCATCACTTACCATCAGGTGGACTGTGTGCCCGTTTGTCACACTATCCTATAAAAAAAGCAAAATGCAATTATATACAATTTATAAATCTACATGTTATCTTTGTGCACGTTGTCAAATAAATATGACATCCTCACTTTCTTAACGTAAACTTATTCTGAGTGTAAAACGTAGGTAAATCAGTTAAAAAACGTGCTCATAGTGCACACCGTACTGATTAACATCCCGATTAACTATGCTCTGGCGACCGACAAGTGACCGTTTGAGTACTTATGTATCCTATTCTGAAATGCCTTAACCAAATCAATCAACGATATGTTTTTTTTTTCGGACAAGCGAATACTCACAGTCCGCGTAATGGTAAGCGGTGGTCGCATCCCATGGACACCTGTGACCAACTTCAAACAAAAAAAAAGCTACAGTTGTATTATAACCTCCGAAGACTAAGATGGAATGTCTTGCAGTCTATAATTGTACAAGCTCTCCATACCCTTTAGATCAAAACGCAGCAATACATGCGCTACTGTTTAGTGGAATACTTCTAGGCGGATAAGATGTAAAAAATAATTATTTGAATTTATATTTTAATTGAAATCACTACCTAACTTCTGACTCAGCCTGTAAGATCCATTACTGAACATAGGTCTCTCAAATTTCAGAAAGGATTTAAAGATAAAGTTACAGCCTATATACCCACTGCTGGGCACAGGCCTCCCCTCATTTCTGAGAGGGTTTATTTCTTGCAGAAAGGATTTATTTCTTAAAAATACGTGGCTCAGTGAGAAGCGTAGAAGCCTGTCGTCAATCTATGTATAGTCTAATATAAAAAAATGTTTGTTTGTTCGTATTTTATGCGCTGCTATACCATTCACCAGATTGCGGTAAAACTTTGTCAACTAGTGCTTGCGCTTGAGCGAAAGTTATAGGCATAGTACAATTAACATAAAGTAGGTGGCGCGCTTATCGTACCGATAAATTTATTTGTATGTTGTGTATCAGTATCATTCAACTTCAATGAATGTATTATCATTTCTAATTAAACAATATAATTTTTTGAAATTTGAAACGATGTCTCCACAATTATTTTTTCTATGGCTGCTACGCGCCGGGTACCAGCTTATCTCAATATACTTATATAAATTACGTGTCACGTTGTTTGTCCGCGACGGACTACTTAACCGATTTTAATCAAATTTACACACCGTGTGCAGTTTGATCGAACTTGAGAGATGGGGTAGTTTTTTGCCATATATATATATATATATATATATATATATATATATATATATATATATATATATATATATATATATATATATATATATATATATATATATATATAATAAGTTTATTATTAGCAGAGTGCAAAAAAAATAAACTTAGGTAATTTTTTTACCTTTTTGAGTAAACAATTTCAATGTCTGAATCATCATCATCATTACAGCCCTTCACAAGTCCATTGCTGAACATAGGCCTCCCCCAAGCAATGCCACAAAGCACGGTCCTGAGCCACCTGCTTCCATCGACTTCCTGCATATCTTACCAGGTCGTCACTCCATCTAGTGGGGGGTCGCCCTACACTACGCCTACCGGTACGAGGCTGCCACTCGAGAACCTTTCTTCCCCATCGGTTATCGGTTCTTCGAGCTATATGGCCGGCCCATTGCCACTTCAGCTTACTAATCCGTTGGGCTATGTTGGTCACTCTGGTTTTACTGCGGATATCCTCATTTCTGAGTCTATCACGCAGAGAAACTCCGAATCGCCGATTCGCCGAATCTCCGAATGTCTGAATATTTACATTAAAATTTTATTTACTTATTTTGTCACCCTTAATTAATTTATATATGAGAGAACCCCTACATCGTACCCTATTTAATAAAACAAGCATAATCAAAATCAGTTCACAAACGACGTAGGTAAATATCGAGTCACATACAACAAAAAAAAACATACAGTAAATTGTAAACCTAATATTTTTGAAATCCGTGTGGTGGGTGGGGTGGGCATGAATATCCACTGCGCCATACAATCCCGTTGGTGCTGTAAGACGCAAAGGAGGGAAATAAATCAGGAGATGAGCAGCAGTGTCTTCCTAATGACGAATAAAAAAAACTGCGGTTGCCAAACTGCTCGCTAAGCATGGTAACTCGCAAATATTATCCTCTTATAGGCAATCTATTAGGGAAGTCTATGTTCAGCGGTGGGTTTTTTTTTCTTTTTTATATAATAAGGATGACAAACGAGCACACAGTCCACCTGATGGTAAGTGGCTGTGGCCCATAGACATCTACATTTATCCTCGCTTAGGAATCAAAACGCAGATGCGTTGTCACCCTTGAGGACTAATATGGAATGCCTCGTTTCTAGTTAATAAAGGATCTCTCCGAATCTCTTAACTCACCATACGAAACACAGCTGCTATTTTACGTTGGTATTCTGTAAGAGCGTGGTCCTTCCCCGGTCGAGCCGACCCATTCGTGCTGTAACCATAATAAAGCTGCAGCGTGGCTCTACCACGTATAATTTTTTGAAATCTGCTAAAAAAAGGAGGACGATTACAGTGCAAACTCATGTTTTTGTGTTTGCAGGTGACGGCATCTTCGTTAATTGTAAACAGATTTTGATGATTCTTTTTTGAATCGTTTATACCTCTCAAACTTGGGGTGGCAAAATAGAAATTGAAATTTTCATAGAAGACATTGAAATCTTCATTGTCTATTTCTCCACCCGTAGAGAGAAAATTTTGTTTTTTGGTATCATCCCTGAAGTACCAAATCGGTGATCATACATAAAAAATATACGCGTAGAATATAGATCACACTCGGTTTCCAGACTCAGTCAAAAATAATGAAATACCAGTTACAAAGGTTTATATTTAACTAGTTTGACAGGCAGACGTTATTCTGCCCTTATCGACTACCCTTTGTGTGCTATTAAAATTACTTAAATTCGCAAAAAAAAATTATGGGTCACTCATGGGCAAAAAACTACCCCATCTCTCAAGTTCGATCAAACTGCACACGGTGTGTAAATTTGATTAAAATCGGTTAAGTAGTCCGTCGCGGACATATACATATATATATATATATATATATATACTTTTGTTTTTTTTTTAACAGAAAGATGATGCCGTGGTAAAATCCAGCTCGAAAGATATAATTACGCTTGCAATAAGTTAATTATAAAAAATATGAAAATATTAATAAAAATATTTCTGATTATCGTTGAAGTACAGTATAGGTACTTAATTAAAAAATCACTCAGATAATGCGGTTAACGAACTTGAGTTATCGATTTGCATACCTACTTTAAAAAATTTATTAGGTGGTAAATATTATTATTTCGTATTCTGTGGATAAAATTCAGTTACAAAGGCAAAATAGAACATGTTCATATTGTTTAATGATAAATAATAACCATCAATAAAAAAAATAAAAAATTTATATTATTAAGCTTGCATAAACAATTACCTACCACAAAAAAAACTTTACCTGTTAACTCAATAGCATCTTCGAATAATACCTCCTTTGATCTCTCAACGCTTTTTTCTAGATCAGCCTGTGACTTATGTGCAGTCATTTTTCTCCACTTGACTCAAAATAATATTATTTTGCACTCATACAACAACCGATTCCCTTCAAACAAAATGTTAAATCAACACTAAATAATTTAATATAATTTATAATTTCATTATTATCAATATAATAATGCATGAATATTATATTTTTTTGTTATTGTTTAGGTAAACAAATATTTTGAAATGACAATATTTTTTATTAAGTACCTTCAGTGTTCTTACTTCAAAGTAAAATTACGCAGAAAGATTTTTGCAATAATTACGCGCCAAATGTTAGCACACACTTTTTCAGTCGTTCATAATCTATATTTATGTTAATCTTATTATTTGAACCCGTAAAATGTAGCTGTCGTATCGTCCGCGACGCGTGGGATCTCGGTTTATACTGAACTAATTATAGTGGTGGACGAATTGGGAGACATTATCTAGTGGTGGTTTATTCAGGGCTTGTACATCTGAAAGTTTGTTTCCGTTTAATCATACATATCATAATTTATATAAATTACGTATCACGTTGTTTGTCCGCGATAGACTCCTATACTACTTAACCGATTTTAATCAAATTTGCACACCGTGAGCAGTTTGGTCCAACTTGAGAGATGGGATAATTTTTTGCATATGAGTGACCCACAATATTTTTTACGAATTTAAGGATTTTTAACAGGACAACACAAAGGGTCGTCGAAAAGGGCAGAGCAACGTCTGCCTGCCAAGCTAGTATTATATAAAAATTACTAGAATCTCTGAGAGTTCGAAGAATTATTATTATACAATTAAAATTACAAAAAAAAAACAAACGTATTATCAGTATTTATGTTTCTTAATATTGGCATACACTTTACATATATTAAATTGAATTTCCAGCAGTGCAAAGCAGTGAAAATGGGTTTTTATATATGTAATAAGGGTGAATAACGAGCACACAGTCCACCTCATGGTAAATGGATGCTGTGGCACATATACACCTACTATCTATCCTCAGTTAAGTAATCAAAATAAGGATGCGTAATCACGTCTGAGGACCAAGATTGCCTCGTATCTAGCAAAAAGGTTCTTCGGTTTAGTACACATATCACCTTCACCACTAATCGCAACAAATCTATCCAAAACATTATTATTGCTTTTTGAGCGGATCTTAGATAATTAAGTTTAACGTTGATAATGGATTCATTTCACCTGTGTTTTGATACTGTACAAATCTCTTATATTATACGAAATCGTTTTACCTGCATCTGTTAGAAGTAACAAGAAGCTCCAAGCACTTCACGGAATGGGAAAAGGTGATGAATTCTATGTTGTGTTAAAAAGACACGTAAAAAGCCTGTGTTGGCTTACTAAGACTATAAGACCCTCGAAATACCGTTTAGGCTGTTTAGCAACTTGTTGCTTCCTTAGGACCCATAAAAACAAAATTTATAATATAATTTTCGGAACATAACACATTACTTTTAGTCTATATCATTATGACCAGTACGAATAACTATCACTGTGTCTCAATATACCTATATAGCCATTAATATATTTAGTTGCCGTATTAATTATTATATTATATTATATTATGACACCTTCACGACTTACGTCGGTTTTAATAAATACCCCGTCCTGCATCCCACAGAAAAAAAGGTATTTATATATCCCCATTAATGTGTTTTAAATTAATATAATGTTGTAGTTTGTATAGTACTTTTTTCCAATATTGAGATGTAATTTAATGAAAATTATTACGCAAATTAAAAGAGTCATTCAAGATGTACTTTCTGTTAGTTCGTCTTTTTTCATTCTTTTTCTCCCTTGTCCTCGTTTTTGTCGAGAATTTAGTGACTGTTGTACATTCGGATTATATGTGTTAGATGAGTTCGGTGCATTTAATGATTGTTGTATGCCTGTTATGCCTAATGATTGTTGCATGGTTTGCGTGTGTTGTTCTTGGATGTTTAGTGAACGTTGTATATTCGATGTGTTTGTGGTGTTTATTGTATCCGTTGTTCTTGGTGACTGCTGCGTGTTTGATGACTGTTGGGTGATCTGTATATGTAGATGGTCCGGTTGATTATGTATAAATACGGTATCCCCTAGCACTTTAGTGAGTATAGTTGATGTGTGAATAGCTGCTTGTTTTTGAAGGATACTAATGTTAATATGTCTATCTAATTTATCTATGTATTTCCTAATACTTTTAGCTACCACTCCCGTTGCTCCTATTACTATGGGAATGACAGTTGCTTGTGTATTCCACAAACGACTGACTTCAGTTTTTAGCAGGTGGTATTTGCTTAATTTTTCAATTTCCTTAGGTCCTATATTGTAGTCTGATGGTACAGTTATATCTATTAAGAATGTTTTATTACTTGTTTTATCAACATATATCAAATCAGGCCTATTATGTGTTACAGTAATATCAGTTTGGACGGGCATTTTCCACATGATTTTAGCAAACTCATTTTCCTTAATTTGTGGTCGGATGAGGGTTTCTTGCCACCAGAGGTTAGAAACTTGTATTTTGTTCTTTTTAGCCAGACACCAATAGACGTACTGGACAAGGTTATCATGTCGCTTTACGTAATATGTTCCTACTAGTTTGTCACATCCGGATATTATGTGTTGTGTGGTTTCATCTTTACAGGAACACAGACGACATTTTCCATCTACTGGCTCATTTAATATGTCGCGTTGATGTTGCCGCGTATTAATGGCCTGGTCTTGTATTGCAAATATTGATGACTCTGTACTTGGAGATACCCGTTGCCTTTTAAGCCATTGATATGAAAGTTCTATGTCTATATTGGCCTGATCTAAAACTTTTTTAGGAAATTGTCCATGTAAGAGCTTTGTTCGCCACAGTTCATTGTGTCGTTTAACTATTGCCATCTTAATCTCTTTATCTGTATATGTATTTTCTTGTGTTAAGTGTAATTCTCTTTCTATCTCTTGTGCTTCTTTTATTATTGAATATTTGTCTCTATGTATATCGTGTTGCATTATTATTTTAATGAGATAATCGCTTTCTGTTTTCAGATATTGTTTATATTTTACTATCTGTTCTTTATACATGTACTCTATATTTATCAGACCTCTTCCTCCTTGTGTTACAGGTAAGTATAGCCTTTCTGTTTCTGCTTTTTGCTGATGTACCTTTTTAATTGATAGCAATTTCCTTGTTTTTATATCTTTTTTCTTAAGATCGTTATTTTTATAATTTATTATGCCAAATGAGTAAAGTAAAACCGGGACTGCGTATGCATTAATAACTTTTATCAAATATCGTGAGTTAAGGTGGGTGTTCAGTAGTTTCTTGATTCTTTTAAAATATTCTTTAGTTATTTGATCTCTTATGATGCTGTGTTCTATCTTTCCTGATTCATGTATTCCTAAATATTTATATTTATCTCCTATTGCAAGTTGCTCAAAAGTTTCCCCGCTTAAAAGAATATGACCTTCTCCTATTGTATTGCTTCTATACCCAGAACTCAGGTGTATTGTTTTGCATTTGTCTAGTCCAAATCGCATTCCTATGTCACTTGTAAATACTTCCACACTATCCAACAGTACTTTCAAATTACTCTTATTGTTTGCATAAACTTTAAGGTCATCCATGTACAGGAGGTGATTGATCCAGAAACTGTCTTTGAGTTTATATCCTTTCAGTTTGTATTTATTAAGTATACAGGAAAGTGGGTTAATTGCTAAGCAGAACAACAATGGTGAGAGGGAGTCACCCTGGAAAATTCCACGCTTAACATAAATCGGTTCCGTGGTAACCGAATCATGTGATCCACGGGCTGTTATGATCACCCTCCATAGTGGCATAGCCAACTGAAGGAATCTTTTAATCATTAGTGGACATTTATAGACATCAAGCACTTTAAGAATCCATTCGTGAGATACACTGTCAAAGGCTTTTTGATAGTCAATCCATGCCATACTCAGGTTTTTTTGAGCTTGATGTGCATCCTCCAATATGGCCTTATTAACCATTAGATGGTCTTTACATCCCCTGGCACCACGGCGACATCCCCTTTGCTCTACGGCCATTATGTTATTCTTATCGCAATGACTATACAAAACGTTAGCCAATATGGAAGTAAGTAATTTGTACATACTAGATAAACATGCTATTGGTCTCCAGTTCTTTGGGTTTTCGGTGTTTTCATTTTTGGGTATTAATATAACTTGTCCCGTAACGAACCATTCTTCTATTATTTCTGTACCTGAAACTATCTGAGTGAATAATGAAGCTATGTATTTATGAACACTGGTTAGGTATTTTAAATAATAATTTTGTATTTTATCCATTCCAGGTGATTTCCAATTTAACAGTTTTCTAATAGCAAATTTTACTTGGTCTTCTGTTATCTCTTGTGTATCTTCTCTGTGTATTTCACTTGACAGCATTTCTACCTCTTTTATCCAATTTGCATTCAAATTGTACTGCGTTTGGTTTGATAAAATTGAGTTCCAAAATACTTCCAATTCTTCTTTAGTCGGTATTTTGATGTCTTTGTTGTTACTACACCCTAAACTTCTGTAGAATCTACGCTCGTTTTCATTAAATAAACTATTCTGAGCTTTTATAGTGTTAATGTCTTCGTATCTCTTTATTCTACCTGCTAAAGTTTTAACTTTTTGCCTAATAGTTTCTGTTATATTATTGTGATCATTATCATTCCAAATGCTGTATTTGGTATATAATTTTTCTTTTATTTTCATCATCCTGCACGTTTTGATTCCCTTTTCAATTTCTATTAATATCCTAGTTCCTTCCTAAATATATCTATTTTAGTTTGTATTCTTTTTTTCCATGGTGGATCACATTTTGGTTTTATAATATTATTAGTGATATAAGGTTTTTGATTGTTGTTTAATATAAGAGTTTTAGCCGCGGCGTATATTATATTATTTATCTCGCGCAAACTATTATTAGTAATTGAAAGATTAGGTAAATAATTATTTAATGTGTGTAGATTTTCTAAGAAACGTCTATTGATTTTAGCTTTAGGTAGAAATACTCGATCTTCAAGTCTGGTTTCATTAGTTTCCGCTAATATTTGAAGGAAGTGCAAGATTAATGGATCTTGATCATCATTTACCATTATATTACTTGTCATCTGATCTATTGTTTCAGCTTGTACATGTAGGTTGTACATGCAACATACCATTGAATGTTGAAAATTTTGTTCCGTAATGTGTGTGAGTGTAGGTTGTGTATCTTGTACTGCAATGTCGTTTGAATTTGAGTTATCTACGGGTGTGATACCTTCTGCTTCTTTTCGTATTCTGTTTAGTAATTCTTGCGATAGTACATTTTGCTTAATGATTCTTCGTGCTTGATTTGATAAAGTGTTTCCGTTAAACTTTTGAATTTTAGGGTTATTCGGGTTTCTTTCTTTGAAAAGTTTCTGTAACCTGCCTATGTATCCTGGTCCAATTGATCTTGCTTTAAAGTAACAAAACATTAATTCTTGAAGTTCTTCTGTTGACCACTTTCTTCTTCTATCATCATGTTCTGCATTATTTGTGGTCATTGAAGATGAGCCGGCAGAGCTTGTAGGTAAGTCCGTACTCTGCAAAGCATCACCCATACCCATCCCTTCCCGTTGATCGGCTGTAATATTTTCGGGTTCCCCGACTCTCGCCCGCCTGCTCAGCAGAGAGCCGCTGACGGCCCGTACGCTGTCACGTCCAGCGTCAGCTCCAGACGTGCCCCGACGCTCACCCTCGGGTAGCGGCCCTATAATATTACTACGTAATTGTCTCTCCATCATTGAAGGTATCTAGAGCTCCGTTGGTCATTGGTTAAGTTAATTAAAAGTCCAATGTCCGGCCCTCACGTGGCGTAGATGGTCATGCGCGGACGTGGAGTTAGATTTGCGAGGGCCAAATTATATTATATTATATTATATTATATTATATTATATTATGACACCTTCACGACTTACGTCGGTTTTAATAAATACCCCGTTCTGCATCCCACAGAAAAAAAGGTATTTACATATCCCCATTCATGTGTTTTAAATTAATATAATGTTGTAGTTTTTTATAGTACTTTTTTTTAATATTGAGATGTAATTTAATGAAAATTATTACGCAAATTAAAAGAGTCATTCAAGATGTACTTTCTGTAAGTTGTTCGTCTTTTCTCATTCTTTTTCTCTCTCGTCCCCGTTTTTGTCGAGAATTTAGTGACTGTTGTACATTCGGATTATATGTGTTAGATGAGTTCGGTGCATTTAATGATTGTATGCCTGTTATGCCTAATGATTGTTGGATGGTTTGCATGTGTTGCTCTTGGATGTTTAGTTAACGTTGTATATTCGATGTGTTTGTGGTGTTTGTTGTATCCGTTGTTCTTGGTGACTGCTGCGTATTTGATGACTGTTGGGTGATCTGTATATGTAGATGGTCCGGTTGATTATGTATAAATACGGTATCCCCTAGCACTTTAGTGAGTATAGTTGATGTGTGAATAGCTGCTTGTTTTTGAGGGATACTAATGTTAATATGGCTATCTAATTTATCTATGTATTTCCTAATACTTTTAGCTACCACTCCCGTTGCTCCTATTACTATGGGAATGACAGTTGCTTGTGTATTCCACAAACGACTAACTTCAGTTTTTAGCAGGTGGTATTTGCTTAATTTTTCAATTTCCTTAGGTCCTATATTGTAGTCTGATGGTACAGTTATATCTATTAAGAATGTTTTATTACTTGTTTTATCAACATATATCAAATCAGGTCTGTTATGTGTTACAGTAATATCAGTGGTCTGTTATGTGTTACAGTAATATCAGTTACAGTATTATATTATATTATATTATATTATATTATATTATATTATATTATATTATATTATATTATATTATATTATATTATATTATATTATATTATATTATATTATATTATATTATATTATATTATATTATATTATATTATATTATATTATATTATATTATATTATATTATATTATATTATGACACATTCACGACTTACGTCGGTTTTAATAAATACCCCGTTCTGCATCCCACAGAAAAAAAGGTATTTATATATCCCCATTAATGTGTTTTAAATTAATATAATGTTGTAGTTTTTTATAGTACTTTTTTTAATATTGAGATGTAATTTAATGAAAATTATTACGCAAATTAAAAGAGTCATTCAAGATGTACCTTCTGTAAGTTGTTCGTCTTTTCTCATTCTTTTTCTCTCTCGTCCCCGTTTTTGTCGAGAATTTAGTGACTGTTGTACATTCGGATTATATGTGTTAGATGAGTTCGGTGCATTTAATGATTGTTGTATGCCTGTTATGCCTAATGATTGTTGCATGGTTTGCATGTGTTGCTCTTGGATGTTTAGTGAACGTTGTATATTCGATGTGTTTGTGGTGTTTGTTGTATCCGTTGTTCTTGGTGACTGCTGCGTGTTTGATGACTGTTGGGTGATCTGTATATGTAGATGGTCCGGTTGATTATGTATAAATACGGTATCCCCTAGCACTTTAGTGAGTATAGTTGATGTATATTATATTATATTATATTATATTATATTATATTATATTATATTATATTATATTATATTATAAAACATATACAAGTTTACTGTAAATCTATTTTTGCGCTTTCAATTCACCAGTTATTATCATCGTCAAAACTGAACGCCAATCCGAGTATAATATTAATATGACAAAATATTTTTTACTCTGACATTAAATGTCACTTTCATTCGATAAGCATATAAATACAACTTAGAGTAATTACTCTGAGAAATACAGTATAGTCATTGAAAATCTCTTTCTTTCACTCTTACGGAACTATGTACAAATGAATATAATACAAAAAGTTCTTTTTGTATTATATTCATTTGTAGTTCCGTTCAAAAACTCAATTTTGAACGTTTATCTTTACGAGTTACTTATGAAATAATATCTGTAGTATTATAGTTTCCTTGCGCACCAAATAACAGCTGTAATACAGTTGTTATACAGCCTCTTTTATGCTTATACAGCTGTATAGAGCTACTAAAGAATAAAGCTGAATAATTTATGCCAATTTTCAACTTCCCGCTTTGAAAAATAATAAAGTAGGAAGTTTTAGACTTCGGTCCGATTTTGAGAACACAAGAAAGTCCAAACTGAAAGAGGCGTTCAAAAAGTATTGTCTTAAAGTATTTAAAGTATTGTTTGAAATAGTATTTTAAATATCTCAAATAATCGTTTCGAGCTTAAAAGTCAAATAGATTTTATGCGTTGAGCTCGAAAATAAGCGGTATGTTTTAGAGATGACCTGCAGGATCAACCGTTTTTTTAGATTTTTCTACTTTTAAGAACTGTATAAGTGCTTATACAGCCTTTATACAGCCAGAAAATACAGTCCTTATGGTTATCTTGATGGTAAGTGGCTAAGTTTATACGCGGCAGAGCCACGTCGTAATTATTACTACTGTAAAGTAAAGATTCTCACAGAATACATGCGTAAAATAGCAGCTTAATGCTGCTGTGTTCCATACGGTGAGTGTAAAGATCTGGAGACCCTTTTTTACTGGAAACGAGGCATTCCACATTAGTCCTCAAGGCTGTGACTGCCACAATGACTGCACAACTGCGTTTTAATTCTTAATAAAGGGTAAGGGTCTATGGGCCACAACATCCAATTAACATCAGGTTGACTGTATGCTCGTTTGTCACCCTTATTCAGTAAAAATGTATGCAATATTTATCACTGTACCAAGAAAAATATCTAAACGTATACTGCGTCACGCTTACCATTCCCGAGTAAATTCTCACATATGTCCCAGACCTACAATTGACTATTTAAACTAAAATTATCATAATAACAGTATAATCCTCTCATACAAAGTAGTGATTGGCGCCATAGATTACCCTTATCTGCTATCAAATATATGTAATAAATACGATCTGTTTACTCGCTATCGTACCTACTAAAAGTAATATAAGCTTTTTTTGTATCGAAACGAAAAATAAATAAAAACATACAGAAACAGCACGGTATCGATCACCTTCTTACCATCAATCATGTATTCGTTAATAATATAATGAATTCAAATTGAAGTTCAAATTCATTTATTCGTTTCCGAATTATGGGTTATAGGTCTTGACAATTTAACAAAAATATAGCCATATGCTACCTTCCGGTGTAAAAACTAATTATTAAATACAAGATTTTTAATTTTTATTAAAATGGAAATTTCTGAAAATTATATTAACATAAAATAATCTTATTTGTATTACTAACCTCATCGTACTTCACCTCATCATCATCATCATCATCATTACAGCCCTTCACAAGTCTACTGCTGAACATATGCCTCCCCCAAGGAGTGTCATAAGGCACGTTCCTGATCCACCTGCAGTCATTGACTTCCTGCATGCCTTAACAGGTTGCCACTCCATCTAGTGGGGGAGTCGTCCTACACTACGCCCACCGGTACGAGTCTGCCACTCAGGAACCTTTTTTCCCCAATGGTTGTCGGTTCTTCGACTTATATGGCTGGCTAATTGCCACTTCAGTTTACTAATCCGTTGGACTACGTCGGTCACTCTGGTTCTACTGCGGATATCCTCATTTTTATGTTTATAACGCAGAAAAACCCCAAGCATAGCCCTCGTAATAACGTAATAAATATAATAATTTAAATTATAATGCCTTAAAATTAAATTATATAGTCAAATAAAGTTTTGCGGTTATATTCAATAAATATTACAGTTCAAGTTTAAAACTTGTCAAACAAATAATCATCGATACTAATAAGATTTTTTGGTTAAAAATATGTTCAATTGATTTTTAGAAATGTGAAGGCTCTTAGATTCTTTTATATATTTTTGTAAACGGTTATATAGTCGAGGCCCCATGCAGAATACGCTTTTCTTAAAAAAACAGTTTTACTACTATTGGGATGGCTCAATTTATCTTTATGGCGCTGGACATTTAGATTTTTATAAAAACTTAAATTTTGACCATTGAAGTAATAAATAGTAGTATAAATAATATGTACTTACGTACTAGAACGGCTATCTCTAACAAAAAATGCTACTCTGTGTTCGCGCGGTTGTTTTTTTATCATAGAATAAACATAGGTACCTAGAATGATCCGTAGGTAATAGTAGATTGTATTGTTAAATAGGTAAATTATATCGAGAACAATATCTAAATTTTGTCATTTATTTTGTATATTATATTTGCTTATTGAATATAATATTGCGTTATATTATATCGCAATTACATTTTAATGATATTTTGTGTAAAGTGTAAAAATGTACTAAATGTATGATAACAAAACTTACAAACATAACATTTAAATTACAAATATATTTATTTAAATTAGAAAAAGAGTCGTTCATAAATGCTGGGCACGCGAAAGTTAAAAATGAATGAATTTATTCCACTTTCACTTTGATGTGGAAACCTAAAAATAAAATAAAAGAATAATAAGCAGATTTAAACATGAAAAATTTAGCCTAATTATAATAACTTATACCTACACGTTTCTACAAAAAATGTGTATAATAATATTTTCGTCCTATACTTAAGTACCCACAGAAATGTCGCATCTGAACATATTAGTTTCATAATCTATATTCCATGACAAGAGATGGCGTCTTAAGAATAATTTGTCATAATATTAAGCTTTAATATTTTTTATTGATTAATTATCTTATTAACCGATGAAAAGTAATTCCTTGGTTTTTACTGACATTCTTTGAATTATTATGCAATATCTAAGTACACATGACGACATATTTTTATCAAGAGATTTTTTTTAAATCAACACAATACGTGACAACCCTACAGGCGCCTAGCCAGTGACTGATTAAAGTGCGGTGCATGCACCGCAGTTGAGTGGAACAGAGTAGCTGAATGCAGTGTCGCCTCTAGTACGTAGTACGTAATAGCTCAATGGTTTTGACGTACAAATAAAACTATCTCATATATATACAGACATGGCATTGTTAATAAATAATTTTAAGCTAATGAAGTATGGCTTACAACTCTCACTCTAGTTAATTTTACAAATGGTACATAAGCATTTCTTCTGAGCTTTAAATACTGTTTCTCTGTCGGCACAATTACCCCAGAACATAACACCATATCTAAGCGTCGACATAACATAGGCGTGGTATGATGCTCCCCCCAACTGGTTCCCACGTTGTCATGGCGGGTGGGCTTAGTAGCCGTGGCTTGGTCACCCGCGGTGAACAAGGAGGAACTCACATGGCTGGCCCGAGGTGAAGGGCCGACCCGAGGTGGCCACTCCGAGTGGGCTTGGCTAGCCCATTTATAACGTGTGCTGGTAGGCTGCGGCGAGAGTGGTGTCCCCTCGCCCACCGCTGCAGCTGAGGTGGAGTCGCAGAGGAAGATGAGTGTTGGTATGGCGATGCGCCATACAAACACTCCCTATCCTCCGTGACTCAAATGGGACCGCACAGTTGATGCGGTGGTGGTGGGGCGCCGGGAGGCTAGAGGAGTGGAGCTAGAGAGTGAGTGTGAGTAAGTGACCCGCCCTCCCTACCCTCCGCAGCTGAATCTTGGTTGGCGGCGGAGCCATAGACACTGGTAGGTTGTTGATAACCGATGACCCTTACTATAAACCTTTTGATAGATAAGGTCTGTTTATTTTCTAGTACTTTGTTGTAAAAGCGTATACATAGCCCCATGACTTTAATTATTTTTAATGACACTTTGCAACCGAGTAACTGGTTTAACTAACTTGTGCTCTTTCCTAGTACGTATAAAATGTACATCACTATTTTGTTTTTGTGTACGTAAATTAAATTTTCGTAAATATACTGAGAGGCCAAAGTTTATAAATTTATTTCTTAAAAATTTTCTCTAACGGATGCCTTTGTACCTAGGTTATAAATTGTTCTCTTGGCTCCTTCCTGCTAAACGAATATAGTTTCAATGTCAGTCGCATAACCCCACTCCAAGATTTCATATGACATTATCCTATAGAAATAATCAGAACATCTAGCTGTTTCAACATATGTAAGACCTCTAGTCTTTTTTACAGCATATACTGTAGCACTAAGTTTGTTGGATTGTTAATTGCAATTTTAAGTGCTGCTTTACCAAGTGCACTTTAGCAAGTGGCTTGGCGGTGAAGGAAAACACCGTGAGGAAACCTGCATGTCTGAGGATTAAGAAAAAAAATATTTCGAAAACATGTGAAGTTCGCCAACACGCATTGGGGCAGCGCGGCGGATACTTCCTTGCCCTCAAACCCTCTCAGAAACGAGGGGAGGCCTGTGCCTAGCAGTGGGACTTATATAGACTGTAACTTTAAGTTTGTTTGATAGCTTAGATAGGGGAGCGGGGGGCACGTTGTTACAGGGGTAAGAAGTTACACGCGTTTTTTACCGTGATTTTATACTCTTTGATAGATACAATTGGACTCATTTGTTTTCTTATAACATCGTGCATTAGATAAAAACAATCAGTGACCCACCAAGCGCTGAGCTGCTAGGTGGTGTGCGTGTGTCCCGATTTCAACCAAGTAAGTAAAAAAATCCTTTACGAAATTTTTGATTCCTGATGACTATATTTTTTATTTTCTCAAAATTTTTAACCTTGAACGTTCATAATATATCTACCTTTAATTTACAATATTGTTTTATTCTACTATCGATATCCATTAAGAATGACTTCAATTTATATTAAGAAACGTGCCATGGGGCAAGTAGTTACAATTGTTTGGGGTAAGTTGTTACATGTAACAACTTACCCCAAAAATATTACCATATCTGGTATTGTACCGTTCGTTTTCTTATTTTAAAAATTCTACATATTCTTTGTTTTTTCCAGAATGAGAAACTATAAAAGAAAAACAGAAAGAGGTACAACTAGTAAAGAACTTTATGAATCTGCTGCAGCAGAAGTACTGCAGAATAAAACGAGCATTCGTAAAGCAAGCGAGATGTTTAATTTGTGTCCGATGTCCTTATCCAGGTATGTCAGAAAAACCAAAAACAACGAAAGTTGTTCATTGGGTTACGTTAAACCTAGATTGGTATTCTCAGAAGAAACAGAACATAAATTAGCTTCTTATCTACTCAAAAGTTCAGAAATATATTTTGTAATACAATACAACAGAAGTACGCAAACTAGTTTATCAAAGTGCTCTAAAATTCGACTTAAAAATATTCCCCCAGCTGACATAATATAAACAATATGGCTGGGCCGGAGTGGTTTAAAAGTTTTATGTATAGAAATCCTATCTCTATGAACACCAGAAGCTACATCTTTGAGTAGAGGAACATGGTTCAACAAAATCAAAGTTAAAGGTTTTTTTGACAAACTGCAAGGATTGTACCAAAAATATGAATTCACTGCTTCAAGAATATGGAACGTTGACGAAACAGGTGTCACGACGGTACAGAAGCCTAAAAAAATAGTTGCTGCCCGGGGTCAAAAACAGGTCGGTGCGATCACATCTGCCGAAAGAGGGACACTTATTACTCTTGCATGTGCCATAAATGCTACTGGGAATTCAGTTACGCCGAAGTTCGTGTTTCCCAGAATGAGATACATGGATCTTTTTCCTCGTACTGGACGAGTAGATGCGATTGGAGCGGGCAATTCTTCGGGATGCATGACAGAAGTAGAATTTTAAAAATTTATGGATCATTTCATTCAACATGTCAAGCCTTCTGCTGAACAGCCCGTTCTGCTCTTTTTGGATAATCACAGCTCGCATGTAAATTTTCATGTCGTTGAGAAAGCCAAAATAAACAACATAATCATGCTGTCATTTCCACCGCACTGCTCTCACAATTTACAACCA